>OX438973.1:20000-4820000 GCA_949316085.1 Hypercompe scribonia
TAACCTAACCTAACCTAACCTAACCTAACCTAACCTAACCTAACCTAACCTAACCTAACCTAACCTAACCTAACCTAACCTAACCTAACCTAACCTAACCTAACCTAACCTAACCTAACCTAACCTAACCTAACCTAACCTAACCTAACCTAACCTAACCTAACCTAACCTAACCTAACCTAACCTAACCTAACCTAACCTAACCTAACCTAACCTAACCTAACCTAACCTAACCTAACCTAACCTAACCTAACCTAACCTAACCTAACCTAACCTAACCTAACCTAACCTAACCTAACCTAACCTAACCTAACCTAACCTAACCTAACCTAACCTAACCTAACCTAACCTAACCTAACCTAACCTAACCTAACCTAACCTAACCTAACCTAACCTAACCTAACCTAACCTAACCTAACCTAACCTAACCTAACCTAACCTAACCTAACCTAACCTAACCTAACCTAACCTAACCTAACCTAACCTAACCTAACCTAACCTAACCTAACCTAACCTAACCTAACCTAACCTAACCTAACCTAACCTAACCTAACCTAACCTAACCTAACCTAACCTAACCTAACCTAACCTAACCTAACCTAACCTAACCTAACCTAACCTAACCTAACCTAACCTAACCTAACCTAACCTAACCTAACCTAACCTAACCTAACCTAACCTAACCTAACCTAACCTAACCTAACCTAACCTAACCTAACCTAACCTAACCTAACCTAACCTAACCTAACCTAACCTAACCTAACCTAACCTAACCTAACCTAACCTAACCTAACCTAACCTAACCTAACCTAACCTAACCTAACCTAACCTAACCTAACCTAACCTAACCTAACCTAACCTAACCTAACCTAACCTAACCTAACCTAACCTAACCTAACCTAACCTAACCTAACCTAACCTAACCTAACCTAACCTAACCTAACCTAACCTAACCTAACCTAACCTAACCTAACCTAACCTAACCTAACCTAACCTAACCTAACCTAACCTAACCTAACCTAACCTAACCTAACCTAACCTAACCTAACCTAACCTAACCTAACCTAACCTAACCTAACCTAACCTAACCTAACCTAACCTAACCTAACCTAACCTAACCTAACCTAACCTAACCTAACCTAACCTAACCTAACCTAACCTAACCTAACCTAACCTAACCTAACCTAACCTAACCTAACCTAACCTAACCTAACCTAACCTAACCTAACCTAACCTAACCTAACCTAACCTAACCTAACCTACCTAACCTAACCTAACCTAACCTAACCTAACCTAACCTAACCTAACCTAACCTAACCTAACCTAACCTAACCTAACCTAACCTAACCTAACCTAACCTAACCTAACCTAACCTAACCTAACCTAACCTAACCTAACCTAACCTAACCTAACCTAACCTAACCTAACCTAACCTAACCTAACCTAACCTAACCTAACCTAACCTAACCTAACCTAACCTAACCTACCTAACCTAACCTAACCTAACCTAACCTAACCTAACCTAACCTAACCTAACCTAACCTAACCTAACCTAACCTAACCTAACCTAACCTAACCTAACCTAACCTAACCTAACCTAACCTAACCTAACCTAACCTAACCTAACCTAACCTAACCTAACCTAACCTAACCTAACCTAACCTAACCTAACCTAACCTAACCTAACCTAACCTAACCTAACCTAACCTAACCTAACCTAACCTAACCTAACCTAACCTAACCTAACCTAACCTAACCTAACCTAACCTAACCTAACCTAACCTAACCTAACCTAACCTAACCTAACCTAACCTAACCTAACCTAACCTAACCTAACCTAACCTAACCTAACCTAACCTAACCTAACCTAACCTAACCTAACCTAACCTAACCTAACCTAACCTAACCTAACCTAACCTAACCTAACCTAACCTAACCTAACCTAACCTAACCTAACCTAACCTAACCTAACCTAACCTAACCTAACCTAACCTAACCTAACCTAACCTAACCTAACCTAACCTAACCTAACCTAACCTAACCTAACCTAACCTAACCTAACCTAACCTAACCTAACCTAACCTAACCTAACCTAACCTAACCTAACCTAACCTAACCTAACCTAACCTAACCTAACCTAACCTAACCTAACCTAACCTAACCTAACCTAACCTAACCTAACCTAACCTAACCTAACCTAACCTAACCTAACCTAACCTAACCTAACCTAACCTAACCTAACCTAACCTAACCTAACCTAACCTAACCTAACCTAACCTAACCTAACCTAACCTAACCTAACCTAACCTAACCTAACCTAACCTAACCTAACCTAACCTAACCTAACCTAACCTAACCTAACCTAACCTAACCTAACCTAACCTAACCTAACCTAACCTAACCTAACCTAACCTAACCTAACCTAACCTAACCTAACCTAACCTAACCTAACCTAACCTAACCTAACCTAACCTAACCTAACCTAACCTAACCTAACCTAACCTAACCTAACCTAACCTAACCTAACCTAACCTAACCTAACCTAACCTAACCTAACCTAACCTAACCTAACCTAACCTAACCTAACCTAACCTAACCTAACCTAACCTAACCTAACCTAACCTAACCTAACCTAACCTAACCTAACCTAACCTAACCTAACCTAACCTAACCTAACCTAACCTAACCTAACCTAACCTAACCTAACCTAACCTAACCTAACCTAACCTAACCTAACCTAACCTAACCTAACCTAACCTAACCTAACCTAACCTAACCTAACCTAACCTAACCTAACCTAACCTAACCTAACCTAACCTAACCTAACCTAACCTAACCTAACCTAACCTAACCTAACCTAACCTAACCTAACCTAACCTAACCTAACCTAACCTAACCTAACCTAACCTAACCTAACCTAACCTAACCTAACCTAACCTAACCTAACCTAACCTAACCTAACCTAACCTAACCTAACCTAACCTAACCTAACCTAACCTAACCTAACCTAACCTAACCTAACCTAACCTAACCTAACCTAACCTAACCTAACCTAACCTAACCTAACCTAACCTAACCTAACCTAACCTAACCTAACCTAACCTAACCTAACCTAACCTAACCTAACCTAACCTAACCTAACCTAACCTAACCTAACCTAACCTAACCTAACCTAACCTAACCTAACCTAACCTAACCTAACCTAACCTAACCTAACCTAACCTAACCTAACCTAACCTAACCTAACCTAACCTAACCTAACCTAACCTAACCTAACCTAACCTAACCTAACCTAACCTAACCTAACCTAACCTAACCTAACCTAACCTAACCTAACCTAACCTAACCTAACCTAACCTAACCTAACCTAACCTAACCTAACCTAACCTAACCTAACCTAACCTAACCTAACCTAACCTAACCTAACCTAACCTAACCTAACCTAACCTAACCTAACCTAACCTAACCTAACCTAACCTAACCTAACCTAACCTAACCTAACCTAACCTAACCTAACCTAACCTAACCTAACCTAACCTAACCTAACCTAACCTAACCTAACCTAACCTAACCTAACCTAACCTAACCTAACCTAACCTAACCTAACCTAACCTAACCTAACCTAACCAGTACTGCGCCCCGCTCCGTCGCGTTAACAGCACTTTTAAGTCGCTCCGTACACAAAAAATTAGACCAGTGGTAAAAGTTTTAGCAGTATAGCAGTGCTATACATCAAAAGACGTAGAACAACGAGATCTACGTCTTAGTGAAAACCGCGAAGAAATCGGACGAAAATTGTGGATTTTTCCTTAAGAAAAACTAAATTTTTGTGTGAAATTGTGACACTAAGTGATATATCCGCGGAACAAGATCGACGACCCACACCTTTCGAACTGTGGAAAGGAGCGCCCTGCGGAGACCTATCGTTTGGACCCCTTTTTGGATTTTTCCAATGAAAATTGGAAAAGTTATAAGACTTTTTCCAAAAAGGGTGTGGCCACGAGGTCCCTGATCCGGAGGTTTCCGGAGGTAAAAAGTGTACGCAAAATATGTGAAATCGCGAGCTCTGTACAACAGTGGAAACCCCGGGAAATTTGAGTGAAAATTGTGGTTTTTCCTAGAACAAAAACTTTTTTGGGGGTTATTTTTAGTGGAATTAAGTGCAAAAACTCCGGAAAACGATCGACGACCCCTGTGTTTTTTGCTGTGGGAGGGTGTGTCTCGGGGATACCCATCTTTTGAGACCCCTTTCATATTTTTCCGGCCACGTTCGGGAAAGCTACAGCGGTTTTTCCGGAAACCGCGTGGCCACGAGGTCCCTGATCCCGAACTTTCAGGACAAAATCGAGCGGTGAACTTTGTGCAGGACTATACAAGGACCAGGAAACCATTTCAAGAACATAAAAAAGTTAAGTGGTTTTATTTTTATCAAAGTGTAAAGTGCAATAAACTTTTGACAGCCCTAACTTTTAAATTAAATCGACGACCCTAACTTTTTGTAATTTTCTCTTAAGGCCTAGATACCATAGATTACTTTAAAAATTAATTCGCTCAAATCGCTTCACAAACTCCTGAAATATAGCACTAAAGACAATTAGTGAAAGTGAAAATTAGACTAAGGCGGTTAAGGGTTGAATATACCACCCCTAGCCCCACACCAACTATTCTAAATTAAAGACCTAATAAAGACATTAAACCTGAAACTTTTTCATTCAAAATTGGAGCTAAAATAACAAAGATATAAGGACTTTAAGTTTTTAGGTTTTAGTTAGTGCATACGAAAGTACTAGAAAGTAAGTAGCGATTAAACCTAGGCTATTAGACATTAAGACTATATTTTTTCAGGCTCTGTTACCTGAAAAACTTAAGTTTTGTCTGCGCAAACTGTAAAAATTTTTAGGATAAGGGTTACTAGTTAGATTTAGTTTTAAATAAGACCTAAGCTGGACTATAGAATTTGTTTGACAAAAAATTTTTAGAAATTCAAGAGGCTATAAAACCTAAGTCCGTGGTTCGATTCGTAATCTGAAACCGCAGATGTCATTTTTTTAGGCAGCTTGACCCGACGCGCCGAAGAAACCGGATCTAACCGAATTTTTCGGGGGGGTCGAAATCGGTTTCGGATTACGAAACGACAATTTAGGGCAAAACTTTGGGTTGCCATAACTCTGGCACTACTTATCCGATCCGGGCGATCTTGGGGTTCAAAAACAAGCCCGCATCGAGACCTATCCGCTGCAGCCATCGAGACGACTCTATATAGAGTCGTTTCGAAAGTAGTTTTCTGAAGTGTGTGTTTGGGCCGGGGAAGCACTGTAGCGAATCGCCAAGGACTAAAAACGGGTGTGACTCGATACCAAAGCTGCTGTATGAATGTAGAGTCATTTCCCCCGTGTACAGCTTCCTGTTTTAAATTGTATTACGCTGCGTACCGCGTCTATTGACAGGTACACATAGATTAAATACTAGAGATAGACACAACTCTACATAGAGTTGTCTTTATACTTTTATTTCTTTAATTGTTTTCTTCTTGACCCTTGAACATTTTCTTGTTCTTCTTTTATTTTATATATATATTTTTGACCTTCTTGATTATATTAATTGTGTGACTGTACGGACAGGACAGGCTATATACCAACACCCAGGCTCTGTATAGTGTATGTAGAGCGATTCTATATACACTAGTGCACATCCTCCTGCCTTAAACTGTAGTTACGTTGCGTACCGAGTTTATTGACCGGTACGCATAGAGTTAGACTATAGAGACAGACTCAAAACTCTACATAGAGTTTTGTCTCTATTTTGTTTTTATTTTATTTTTCTTGACCTTTCGTATATTTTGCTTATTTACATAATTTTGACTCTACTTTTTTACATACAGTATTAGTGACTGGACATAATTTTTGATTCTCTTGAAATCACATTATAGAGAATCATAATTAATTTGATATTGATTAGTTTCTATTTTGAAATTGACAAATACCCCTAAAAGCGTACGTTGTGTGTCCCTATACAACACACAGAACGTCATACTGCACTGTGACCCCAAAATGTTCGCGCTTAGAACACCGACGAAAAAGGCAGCAGACGCCTCCCCCGGGGCCGAAAGTATGGGATCCACTAAGGCAGAGCCAGCACAAACCTCAAGTGTGAGGCGCAGCATTGGGGAGTGGGAAACTGGCAAAACAGCGCCAAAAATATCACCTGCCAAATCACCAAACAAAGTGCCACCTGGGGCACCAACGAAAGTGAAAGGCAAAACAGTTCCACCCCCACTTGAGGCTAGAGCGTCGGCTCGCAGGGTATTAACAGAGGCACAAACCCAATCCCCACCTGTACAGAAGCCTAAATACACCTCAAGAAGCGCCGAGGCAAAGGCTAATGTAGTAAAGGCCAAAATTCTACTAGGCCAGTCGAGAAATCTGAAAGCCGATATAAAAGCAGATGTCACGGCAGCAATCGAGAGGCTGTACGAATTGGTTAAGGAGGGTGAAGGAAATGGGAGTGAGTTGGAGAAGACTGTACAGGTGAAATCAGCTGTAGGCGCCGAAAAGGAGAATCAGCTTGCTGGTGTGTTGAAACATCATATGGAGGTCATAAAGGAGCACACCGAAAAAATGAAGGACCTGGAAGAGACGTTGAACAGGCAGAGAAGGGAATGCACCGAAGGACTGGCCCCTCTCTCTTACGCAGAGGCCGCTACCGGCCATAACTGCCCGAGACAAGTGCCAAAAAGCACCATACACTCGGTGGTAGTGACCTCGAAGGACGAGACGGAGACTGGAGAAGAGGTCCTAGGAAGAATTAGGAAGGCGGTAGATGCAAAGGAGGGTTGGGTCAGAGTGGAAAGGGTGAGGAAGGCGAAAGATAGGAAGGTGATCCTGGGTTTCGCGTCCACGGAGGAGAGGAGTAAAGCTCGACAGAGACTGGAGAGAGACGGAGTGCACTTATTGGTTGAGGACGTGAAAAACAGAGATCCTCTTCTCAAACTTAAAGATGTCCTCTCTGTACACACCAATGAAGATGTAATAAGTGCCTTCCGAAACCAGAACAAGGAAGTCTTTTGCGGTCTTGGGGAGGGGGAGGACAGGATCACCGTAAAATATAGAAAGAGAGCTAGGAATCCTCATACCTGTCATATGGTGCTCAGTGTTTCGCCTACCATCTGGGGGAGGACTCTAAAAGCCGGATCGTTGCACATAGACCTGCAGCGAATCCGAGTGGAGGACCAATCCCCACTAATTCAATGCACGCGCTGCCTAGGCTATGGACATGGCAAACGTTTTTGCAGGGAGCCGGCTGATTTATGCAGTCACTGTGGTGGTCCACACCTAAACCAGGACTGCGCAGAGCGGCTTGCGGGTGAGACGCCGAACTGCCGAAACTGTGCCAAAGCACAAAATGACAGAACTGACCATAACGCCTTCCATCTAGAGTGTCCTACAAGAATGAAGTGGGACCGACTTGCTCGGTCGACAGTAGCATACTGCTAACATTGCCACGGACGATAAAATAACCTATCGTATAATACAGGCGAACCTCCAGCGAAAGAAACTGGCCACGAGTGAGGTGCTCCTTGAAGCGTGTAGAAGGAAAACAGCAGTGGCCCTGCTACAAGAACCATATGTAGGCGGGGCAAGGGAGATGAGGAACCATCGGGGGGTTCGTATATTTCAGAACACCAATTGCGAGGAGGGTAGGGTGAAGGCAGCAATAGCAGTCTTCGACCCAAACCTCAGAGTTAAGCAATACCCGAGCCTAACCACAAATAACATTGTTGTTCTGAGTATACAAACGGGTAGCTGGGAGGTTACACTCATCTCATTTTATTTTGAGCCAGACAAACCGATACAACCGTACCTGGAGCACCTCAAAAGTATTAACACCAAACTAAGAACAAGGTGGGTCGCTGGAGGAGATGCCAACGCAAAGAGCTCCTGGTGGGGAAGTCCCAAGACTGATAGGAGAGGAGAAGAACTCTCTGGAACGTTGCATGAATTAGATCTTAATATTCTGAATAGAGGGGAAACTCCTACTTTTGACACCGTGAGGGGTGGCCAGCGTTTCACCAGCTACGTAGACGTAACCATGTGTACCACCGATATATTAGATATTGTGGACAACTGGGAAGTAGAAGAAGGCCTCACAAGCTCCGACCACAACGGCGTGACATTTACCATAAGTCTAGGAAAACCTAAGGAAATTAATATAAAAAGAACAACGAGAATATATAATACGAAGAAAGCAAATTGGACTCAATTTCATATGAAATTGAGACAATTGAAAATAGAAAATAAAATAACTAGAACTGAAATAGACAAAATTACAACTATTGAGCAGCTAGAATTAATTATTCACAATTTCATGAACATTATAACAGTAGCGTGTAATAGAACTATACCTAAAATCAAAAATAAAAAGTTAAGTACCATGCCGTGGTGGTCCGAGGAGCTAGGCCAGATGAAAAAGAAGGTAGTTACTTTGAAGAACAGGATACGCTGCGCTGCCCCGGTACGTAGACAAAAGGTAGTAGAGGAGTACCTGAAACAGAAAGAAGAATATGAGAAGGCTGCAGCGTCGGCGCAGATAGAGAGTTGGAAGGGTTTCTGTGGGAGGCAGGATAAGGAGGGCGTCTGGGAAGGAATATACAGGGTGATCGGTCGAACCACTGTTAGAGCGGAGGACTTGCCGATGGTAAGGGCTGGGAGAGAGCTGGACGCGAAGGAATCGGTGAAATTCATCGCGGAAACATTTTATCCGGAGGACTTGGAGGAGTCGGACAGTGACGATCATCGCCGAATCAGGAGAAAGGCTGGGGAGGTGAACGTCGGAGCATGCAGTGACCTTTGGGACCCCGACTTCACACTCTGCGAGCTGAAGGCTTCAGTTGATTCTTTCAACCCACGAAAAGCCCCTGGTGTGGATGGTTTTACCGCAGACATATGCCGTCACAGCATTAACGATGATGCCGAAACTTTTTTGCGGCTCCTAAACAAGTGCCTGGCTCTACATCATTTTCCGAGGGCCTGGAAGGAAGCAACCGTGGTGGTGTTGAGAAAGCCAGGAAGGGAGAATTACACAACCCCTAAATCACTAAGACCTATAGGATTATTGCCCGTTCTGGGAAAAATCCTAGAAAAAATACTAGTTGGAAGACTAAGGTTTCACTTGTTGCCTAGGATGAGTACTCGCCAGTACGGTTTCATGCCCCAAAAGAGCACCGAGGACTCCCTCTATGATTTAGTGCAGTACATCCGCGATAAATTAAAAAGAAAACAAATCATCACATTGGTATCTCTGGATATAGAGGGAGCCTTCGACAGCGCTTGGTGGCCAGCTATCAGAGTACGTCTGGCTGAGGAGAAGTGTCCTGTGAACCTCCGACAAATGGTAGACAGTTACCTAGATCAGAGACGTGTAAAGGTCAGATACGCTGGGGAGGAGTACCAGAAAGGCACTAGTAAGGGTTGTGTACAGGGATCCATAGGAGGCCCTATCCTATGGAATCTCCTTTTGGATCCACTATTAAGGGACTTGGAGGCTGGAGGGGTATATTGTCAGGCCTACGCGGACGACATTGTTCTCGTCTTCCATGGGGAAACTGCGGAGGAAATCCAGGGACGCGCTGGTGTTGTCCTCGAGCGTGTTTGTGCGTGGGGAGACGCAAACAAACTAACTTTTGCACCACATAAGACGGTGGCAATGACCGTCACAAATAAACTAAAATACGACTCCCCACGACTGAGCATGGGGGGCATCGGCGTTAGAGCGTCCAAGGAATTGAAGATACTGGGAGTCACAATCGACGAGAACTTGACCTTTAACAGCCATGTAACAAATGCCTGCAAAAAGGCGCTCGGAATTTATAAACAACTGTCCGGGGCAGCGAGGGTTAGCTGGGGTTTGCATCCGGAAGTTGTCCGCACAATTTACGTGGCAACCATAGAACCCATTATATTATATGGGGCCAGCGCCTGGGCATCGGCTGTAAATAAACTGGGTGTGCGGAAACAACTGGATGTAGTACAGCGAGGAATAGCCCAAAAAATGTGCAAGGCTTATCGTACGGTCTCCCTGAACTCGGCTCTTGTACTGGCGGGAGTCCTTCCCCTTGATCTCCGGGTTCGTGAGGTTGCTCTACTCTACGAGAGCAAGAGGGGCATTCCCTGGAAGGCGTTGGGAGATCGAGAAGTGGAGTGCATGGCTCGCGTAATTGACGCCCCGCACCCGGCCGAGCACACATACCTCAACATAACACCCGTTGGGGATAGGGAGCAATACGCACAGACTGCCAGCGGAACCGTAAAAATATTTACCGACGGTAGCAAAATTGCGGGTAAAGTTGGAGCTGCTTTGACAGTGTGGACAGACGGAAGTGAGACCAGAAACATTAAACTTGCCCTTTCAAGTCATTGCACCGTTTACCAGGCTGAGCTTCTGGCGCTGTGCAGGGCAACGAAGGAGACCACCGTACGAAATGGGACAGCGTTTGGCATTTACAGCGACTCTATGGCCGCTCTCCAAACTATAAGAAATCCTCATTCCCTCCATCCTTTAGCGGTGGCGGCTAGAGAGAACCTTAAAACATCGTCTCTCCAGAACAAAGCTGTGACTTTGTTCTGGATAAAAGCACACGCCGGGCTGGAGGGAAACGAGAGAGCCGATGAGCTGGCTAAGGCGGCAGCGGAGAAGTCCAAGCGCAAACCTGACTACAACCTGTGCCCAGTCTCATTCGTCAAGGGCTGCATTCGGAATGCGACCCTTGACGAGTGGGGTGAGAGGTACACGAATGGAACAACTGCGTCAGTAACAAAAATGTTTCTACCTGATATAAAGACGGCGTATAGAGTGGTCAGAAAGTACGAGGCGACTAGTGTCAGAACACAAGTTATGACAGGACACGGCGGGTTCTCTGAGTATCTGACTCGTTTCCGGTGCAAGGAGAACCCGGCGTGCATCTGTGATCCGGAAAAACCTGAAACAGTGATGCATATCCTACTTGAGTGTCCTGTACACTCGGCAGAACGATACAATCTCGAACACAAACTGGGGCTAAAATTAGATGCCACAAGCATCGCCACAATAATGGCAAGTAAGGATAGGGACAGGTTATTAGAATACTGCACCAAAATTGCAACGATTGTAATTAAACGAAATAAAATGTAATATATTAGATGTTGTCGTAATATAATAGGTATATTATTGTACAGCACTATGAACTTTAGTAGATAGAAAACTTAGATTAAGTATGGAAAGCAGTAGTTTTAAGACAGTCTGTGCCTAGATCTAAGAAATATTGTACAATAATTATATAAGACTAAATTTAAGTAGCAAATAAGGCAAGATGTACTAGCGTGTAAGTTAAAAACAAATAATAAATATGTAAGGATTATAGATATGGATTAGAACCCCACTCCGAGTGATAGTGTAAGATGACGAATGATGGAAGGAACGGTGTGTGACGTGTGACATTGAACACAGTGTAAAATAGGCTCCAATTATGTTGGAGGTATTAGGGTAAGGCAGTAACACCCTGCGATGGCGGGTGCCTGTTTTATAAAAAAAAAAAAAAAAAAAAAAAAAAAACCTAACCTAACCTAACCTAACCTAACCTAACCTAACCTAACCTAACCTAACCTAACCTAACCTAACCTAACCTAACCTAACCTAACCTAACCTAACCTAACCTAACCTAACCTAACCTAACCTAACCTAACCTAACCTAACCTAACCTAACCTAACCTAACCTAACCTAACCTAACCTAACCTAACCTAACCTAACCTAACCTAACCTAACCTAACCTAACCTAACCTAACCTAACCTAACCTAACCTCACCGCGCCCCTCGCCGTCGCGTAAACAGCACTTCCGAGTCGCTCCGTACCTTAAAAATCAAGTCGGTGGTAAAAGTTTCTCAAATCATAGAGTGCTATACACCAAAAGATTCGTAAAAGTGAGACCTACGCAACTGTGAAAACCGCGTGAAAATCGGACGAAAATTACCCTATTTTTCACAACGAAAACCGTTTTTCCGTCAACGAATTCGTGTTATAACGTGATTACCGCCGGAAGTAGATCGACAACCTATAGATTTTCAACTGTGGAAACGTGCGTCTGGGCGAGGTCTATCTTTTGAGACCTCTCCCATAATTTTCCTGTGGAAATTGTGAAAGTTGTGGAACTTTTTCCGAAATTGGGTGTGGCCACGGGTACCTTATCCTGAGGACCTAGAAGGTCAAGTGACATACCAAACGATTCGTGACAGAGTGACTAACACAACGGTGAAAACCGCGTGAAAATCGGGCTAAAAATAAGTGGTTTTTCACAACAATAAAAAAATCCCAAATTGCAGTTTGTTTACATCTTGTTTAATTTTTAAACAAGATCGATAACCTATCTTTTTTAAATTTTCGTGGGGTGCGTCTCGGCGAGGTCTATCTTTTGGGACCTCTCCCGTAATTTTCGCGTGGAAATTGGGAAAGTTACAAACTTTTTTAAAAAAAGGGGGGTGGTTGTAAATCCCTAATCCAGGGGTGTAGGAAGTGAAATCTACACACCGAAACACTCGGGATCTTGTGTTCTGTGCAACAGTGAAAACCCCGTGGAAATCCGATAAGAATTGTGAATTTTCTAAAAATAAAAAATTTTTGAGGGTTTACTAAGGTGGCAAAATAGTGAAATAGTCGATAACTCCGGAAAACGCTTAGTGACCCCGGTGTTTTTTGCTGTGGGAGGGTGCGTCTCGGGGAGATCCAACCTTTGAGACCCCTCTCGGACTTTTCCGGTGAAAATCGGACAAGAAATAAAGGTTTTTCCGAACGGGGTGTGGCCACGAGGTCCTTGATCCGGAGTGGTGGGACTGGAACAGGTCTGACAGTCGCGTCCGGGGCTGCCTACGGAGCCGGAAGCAGCTTCAACATTTAAAAAAAGTTAAGTGGTTATCCCATAACAAAGATAATAGTGTGACTCAGTGTTAACATCCCTAACTCTGGGGGTGGCTAGGCAACCCCCTGGTTTGGTCGACCCCAACTAAGTCCAATAAGTGGTGAACGTACTCACAAAGTTCGGTGTTAAAAACATTAAAAACCGGTCAATAATACACCTGCGAACTTTCAAAAAAAATTTTTTTAAACAAACCAGCTAGGGGTTGAAAATCGCACCCCTAGACGCAAACCAGGTTACTACCGGTGTAGCCCGAACTAAGACCAACATTTTAAAAGTTTTCCCAACAAAATCGGACTATAAACGGGGGAGTTATACTCCATTTCAAATTTCTAGGTCAACTTAGGAACAAAGAAAAACCTAAAGTCTAAGTACATAGATAGGGCGGTTGGGGAAAGAATTTCAAAATTCTTTCTCCAGATTCTATTAGCTTAACTCCTTGGCTTTGAAGGTGTATATTGGTCTAGACGTAAATACAACTCCTAGTACCAAGATTACACTTTTCCATAAAACCTAACCAAGACCTGGAAATTTGTAAACAAAATTTTTAGTAAAATTTCAAACGGCTATAACTTCAGAACCGGTTGACCGGGCGAAGTTCTAAGACCGTCAAACTTATTTTTTTGACCAGATTTAACAGAGGGAATCGAAAGTTCGGCTCTATCCAGACTATTTAAGGGGGTCAATTTCAGTTTCGAATTACGAAACGACAATTTTAACGAAAATTTTAATCAAAAATATCTCAGGGACTATTAGTCCGATCGGGACAAACGAGGTATCAAACAAATACCCCGCGTCGAGACCTTTCCCTGGCCACCACCAGAACGACTCTACCTAGAGCCGTTCCGGAGTTACATTTTTTGGGTGGCCTTTTTTGTGAAATTGTCGTTTCCCCCCACCAGGGATACTATAACACAACACCTGCACCCTGGTTGCTCTACATAGAGCGCACACAAGTCTCCTCGAGCTCTACATTTCGAGTCTATAGCTCTGTTTTCTCATATTTTCTTTACACCCATGGACGCCATTGAAGCCTCCGGTAACTCCGGTTTGGGGGGACCTCCGGCCGAAGTGCGACCCCGCGCCTCTGGATCAAGAAGTGACCGGGGGGGAACCAACAGGCCGGTAAGGCCCTCTAAGCCGGTAAAGTCTGTGTCGGGGAGCCTTCGGAAGGCTACAACCGTCAAAAACGCCCAGACCACGGCGAGACGCGACGCGGCGGACCTCTCCCGAGGGCTTACCAAGGGAGAGAAGCTGGCCTCGCCTGGTCGGGCGGGGTCTCCGGCGGAGTCGATGGGGGATACCCTGGCTGGACGAGGGGAGGGAACTCCCTACAAAAGTGCTGAGTCCCTCAACCCAGGCAATAATGTGGAGAGACTCGAGTTCTGGTCTATGACCGGCTCGGCAGATCCACAGGCACACCGGGAAGGTAGTGTCCATACTGGGCATACTGGAGGGGACTCTCGCACCGCAGAAGTAAGTAACAGTTCTGTCCTGGAGCTTGGGCAACTGGTGGCGGTGGATGCTAATGACACCGATGAGGCTCTATCCGACGCCGAGAGCCACATGAGCTGGAGGAGCGGAAGAGCTAGCATGCTGCCTCCCGTGGGAAAATTCGTGGGCGTCGCGATGGACCTGGCCACCGTTCGAGCAAATAGGCTGCTCCAGGACGGTAAAGAAGCTCTGGAAAAAGCTACCAACATGCGCCGCGACTGCAAAACGGAGGCGCTCGAATGCATGCAGGCACTGTATGAAACAGTGCTGGGCGTGTCAGACTCGCGAAACAGACACCGGGTGGCGCTGGAGGAGGAGCGCACGCGGGCCGCAAAGGAGTTGGTACGCGTTGAAAGGGCACACACCCGTAGAGTAGCCGACATCAGTAGTCGTACGATGGAGCAGCTGGCCGAGACCCAGCGCCTGATATCGGAGCAGCGCGAGCTGCTGGAGGGCATCCAAAGGTGGCTCAACTATGAGATGGATGCTCCTATCAAAACAATAGGGAGCATCCACTTGGAGCTTCAGAGGGCGACAGCCGGACGCCTCCCGCGTCCAGAACGAGAACCGTCAACCGGTGGGGCCCCGCGGGTGCAGAGCTTGACCCCGGGCCCCCGCCCGGATCCGGAACTGCTTTCCCTGGGTCCAAAGATGCAGGGACTGCTGGACCAGTTCAGGGTCCTGCAGGTCGACGTCGACAAGTGGCGTCTGGAGGTGGCGGATATGGTGCGCGGCCAGGCGGGGGCGGACAGTTCTCCTGTTGAGCCCGCCGCGCCGGAGGGGAGCTGCATCCTCGAAGCAATGGGGGGAATGAGCCGACAGCTCGAGCAGTTGCGGGAGGCGGTAAACAGAAATACCGCAATAGTAGAGAAGGAGCGTTCGGCCTCGCCGCCTGTGCCCCGCGGGGACTCACGTGGGGATACCGCGGGGACAAAGGAACACACAGTTGAGATGTTCCGATCTATTAGGGCTGAAATAGCGGAGGTCAAAGACCTCATCCTAACGGTGCCCAGGGGACCAGAAGTTCCGATTAGCCTCGGAGCTGAAATGACCCAAACGGGCACAAAAGAGATTATAGAGGGAGCTATTAAACCTCTAAAATCAAAGATAGACAGTCTAGCGGATCGTACAGCGGACATAGGCGAGAAGGTCCGAACGTACGCGTCGGTGATTGGGAGTGCCCCGGCTTCCGGTCGGCGCCCGGGTCCCCGGGTGGGACCTTCAGTGGCGCCTGGCGCTCCGGCCGACGTCGACGCGACGTACGGACTCATCGTGGAGTCCATAAACCCGCTGCACTCTGGTGGCGATGTCATCGACGCGCTTAAGAAAAGCGTGGACGTCGTCTCTCTGGGAGTGGGGGTGAAGGGCCTCAGAAGGATCAGGAAAGGTAAGGTGGTAGCGGAATGTGCGTCGCAGGAAGAACGGCGGGTACTTGGTAATGCCATCAAGGCGTCCAAGGTCGGACTTTCGGCGGTGAACGCGCCGAAGAAGCCGCCGCACCTACGACTGATAGGAGTAGCCCATCACCTCACCGATGAGAAAATCGGAGTGGCGGTCCTGAGCCAAAACAGTGGTCTGCTGGAGGGGGTTCCGGAGAAACAGAGGCGTGCAAGGGTTGTTCGCAGGGTTAAGGGAAGAACGGGTGTAACTAATAATGTTATACTGGAGGTAAGCCCACAGACATGGAAGGCTCTACAGAATAGAAAGGTACGCATTGGGTACCAAATGGTGCCCGCAGTCGACCAATCCCCGGTAGTCCAGTGCTACCGGTGTTTAGGATTTGGTCACCGAGCGTCCGAATGCAAGAGCAAGAGTCCTACTTGTGCTTACTGCTCAGAGACCCATGACACCCGCACATGTACCCGGAGGAACC
Source organism: Hypercompe scribonia (assembly GCA_949316085.1). Lineage (NCBI taxonomy): Eukaryota > Metazoa > Arthropoda > Insecta > Lepidoptera > Erebidae > Hypercompe > Hypercompe scribonia. Next base: position 36,310 of record OX438973.1, read on the forward strand.
AGACACCCAAGTGCGCCAACTGCGGACACGGAGCCAACCATCCGGCATATTCCACTGAGTGTCCAGTCTGGCAAAAGTGGGATAAGATAGCTCGCACAGCCGTCAGCTATTGCTGAGGGCCCCCAACAGGAACAACAACCAAAGATGAAGATCGTTCAGGCAAACCTGGGAAGGGGTTTCGCAGCGACGAAGGATTTGATAAGAGTGGCAGCTAAGGAGGGAGTATCTCTTCTGCTGCTTCAGGAACCATACGTGGGCGCCTCGAAAAGACTGGAAGTGGCGGGCGTCAGAGTATTCCAGGGTGACGCGAGTGACCTACCATCTAAGGCGGCAATAGTGGTCATGGATGATCGGCTGCGGGTGTCCTCGGAACCAGACTGTGCAGCGCACAACATGGTCGGTATTAGGGTCTCTCTGGGGGGCCTTGTAGTGGCGGCCATAAGCGTATACCTAGAGGGGGACTCTAACCTTAACGAGGACCTGCCCAAGCTGAGGAGTATCAGGACCGCTCTGCGCGCCGATCACTGCCTATTGGCCGGAGACATAAACGCCAAGAGCCCCTGGTGGGGCTGTGACTGCGAGGACGTAAGGGGAGCTTCGCTTGTGGAGTTCATGGCGCAAGAGTCACTCCAGGTAATCAACGAGGGGACCGCGCCCACGTTCTCAGCGTTTAGACTGGGTCGCCACTATACCAGCATTGTGGACGTCACCATGGCTTCGGACCGCCTTGCGCCGAGGATCGCGGGCTGGAAGGTGGATGCGGACTTGTCGGATCTCTCTGACCACCGTCCGATTTCCTTCTACGTGGCGGTCGACGGCGGGCCAGTGGCGCCCCCTAAGCCGACTACCAAGCGGTACAACACCAAAGGGGCGGACTGGGAACAGTTCGACGGCGAGCTGGCAGAAGCCTTGGACAGGCGTGGCCTTACCCCAGACCTACTGGAGGCAGCTTCAAGAGCGGAAGAACTGGAGGAGCTGGTAGCATCGATTACCGACTCTGTTGGTGATGCATGCACAGCGGCGATGCCTCCTGCCTCCTCCGGTAGGAAAAAACGTCTCGGGGCGCACTGGTGGACGGATGAACTGCAGGAGAAGAAGGCCTCTACAAATAGGCTGCGCAACAGGATCAAGAACGCGAACGCAGAGCGCAGACAGTTCGCCGTTGACCGCTACCTGGAGGCAAAAAAGGTATACAAGGAGGCTATCCAAGAGGCCATCACCCGGAGCTGGAGAGAGTTCTGCGGCAGACAGGAGAAGGAATCCGTGTGGGACGGGATATATAGAGTCATCCGCGTGTGTGGCGAAATTAAACAGGATGAGTCCTTGAGGGACCCCACCTCGCCCGGCGCTACATTGGATGCCCTCGCTTCGGCGCGGCTTCTAACTAAGACCTTCTATCCCCCGGACCTAAAGGAAACGGACACCCAAGAACAACGAGAGCGGAGGGCGGCAGTGACGGAGGGTCTGAAGCTCATAAACGAGGGAACCTTAAACTTCGTAGAGTTCACCGCTTCGGAAGTCTGGACGGTTCTGAAAGCTATGAACCCGAGAAAGGCTCCGGGGCGCGACGGACTCACCTCGGACATCTGCTCGAGAGTCATGTTGAGTAGGCCTGCGCTGTTGTTATCAACATACAACGCTTGTCTGAGATTGGGCTACTTCCCGCGGGCTTGGAAGAGAGCGGTTATCCGCATAGTTCCCAAGCCGGGCAAAGAAACATACGATGAACCAAAGTCGTACAGACCTATCGGCTTGTTGCCGGTTTTCGGGAAGGTTCTCGAAAAGTTATTTGCCACTAGACTTCTCTGGGAGCTGGGTAGCGGCTCCAAGCTCAGCCCCAGACAGTACGGCTTCATGCCGCAGCGCAGCACAGAAGACGCCCTGTACGACGTCGTCAACATGATACGAAGGCTCAGGAGCGACAGGCAGATGGTAGTCGTCATCTCCCTCGACATCGAGGGGGCCTTTGACAATGCCTGGTGGCCTGCTGTCATGGGAGAGCTCCTCAACAAAAAGACCGAACCCTCAACCCTGAGGCTGCTCTCGAGCTACCTCAGCGACAGGGAGGTCACCGTGCAGTATGCGGGGGAATCGGTCACCTGTGAAACCAACAAAGGATGCATACAGGGATCCACCTGCGGTCCTCTCCTGTGGAACGTGCAGCTCGACCCACTACTAAGAGCGGCTGAAAAATTGAAAGCCCACATTCAGGCTTTCGCCGACGACATTTTAGTCGTCGCCTCAGGAAGGACCACAGAGGAGGTGCGCCTTAGCGCACAGCGGGCGCTGGATACTGTTGCGGACTGGGGGAAAGCATATAAGATGCGCTTCGCTGCCCACAAGACTCAGGCCATTTTTACAACGCGCAAACTGAAAGCTACTGCGCCGCAACTAACCTTAAATGGCACTGAGCTACAATACAGAGACTCCCTAAAGGTCTTGGGACTCACCATCGACAGTCAGCTCAATTTCAGGGAACACTTGGCCGGTGCACATCGCAAAGCGGTTGCACTCTATAAGAGAGTCGCGAGAACGGCCTCGGCGGGATGGGGCCTAAACTCTAATGTGCTGCGAATTATATACCGGGCTGTGGTTGAACCAACAGTCCTGTATGCAGCCAGTGTCTGGGCGGAAGTCGCCAAGAAAAAGTACAATCGGGTAGTGCTGGACAGAATCACCAGACAGTTTGCAATCTTGATTGCAAAGGCTCACCGGACCACCTCCTTCACATCAGCAGCCGTTCTGTCGGGAATTCTCCCTCTGGACCTGAGAGCACAAGAACAGCTCAAACTCTACGAGGTTCGGAGGGGGCGCTCCCTGTCTGCGCTGCCCGACTACACAATGGAGAAGCGCCTCAGCCCTTTCGCTCTTCCCCATCCCGCTCTTAGAAGGGGGTTGACTCATCTGCGCGTGTCATCGCTGGAAGAACTCGACCAGCTGGACCCAGACAGGGTCCACATATACACGGATGGCAGCAAGATTGAGGGTCATGTCGGGGGGGGCGTCACAGTATGGCGAGGAGGACAGGAGATCGGGCACGCCCGCTTCAGACTCTCCGATCACTGCAGTGTATTTCAGGCGGAGCTGGTGGCCATCACCCGAGCTCTCTCGATGGCGAAAAAAGACTCCAATACCAAGAAGACGTACATCCTGAGTGACTCAAGATCGGCACTGGAGACCCTGGCTGATCCAGCTTCCCTTCATCCAATCACCAACCACATTAAGAACCAGCTCACTGAACTAGAAGAGAAGGGAGGGGATGTTCAGTGGGTGTGGATCAAGGCACATGCGGGATTACCAGGCAACGAGAGAGCTGACGAGTTGGCTAAAGAAGGAGCCCTAAAGGACAAGAGAGCCCCAGTGTACACCGACTTCCCGTTGTCCAGAGCCAGGTACCTCATCAGAAGAGCAACGATTGAGGAGTGGCAGTTGAGATACGAAGAGTCTCCCACCGGGAAAACCACACAACTCTTCCTTGAAGATGTGCAAGAAGCCTTCAAGATATTCGGAACCCGCAACCACACCAATGTGGGGTCCCAACTGCTTACTGGTCACGGGGGTGTCAGAGAATACCTGCACCGGTTCAAGCTTGCTGATTCCCCGCGATGCATCTGTGACGACGTGACAATAGAGACAGTCGAACATCTCATCAGACACTGTCCCAGATATATGTCACTACGTCACGACTGTGAGAGTAGCCTCGGGATCGACCTCAGCACATGCAACCTGGCTGAGCTCGTCAGGCACGAGGCAAGCAGAGACCGGTTTCTTCGGTACGGAGCACGAGTCATGAGAGCTGCGGGCAGAACAAACGGCTCAAGATTGTAGTCAATGGTAGTTAAAGTTAGTCTAAGTTTAATATTGTATAATTTTTGCATCTTATCTATTAAATTTTTAAGTTTATTATATTAAATGTTCAAGTTAAATTTAGTCCTATATTAATCTTGTATAATTTTTGCATCTTATTTTTAAAATTGTAATAAACTGCATGTCAAATAAATATTAGTGCATGGTACTCAAAAAAACGAAAAAAAAAAAAAAAAAAAAAAAAAAAAAAAAAAAAAAAATATAGGTGCGTGAAAATAAAGGCACGTACAACACATAGCACTAATTGAAAAAATTTTCAAATGACGTAATAACACATAACGTCAAAAACACAGGAAAAAAAAAAAAAAAAAAAAAAAACCTAACCTAACCTAACCTTTTTTTTTTTTTTTTTTTTTTTTTTTTTTTTAACGTGTGGAAACCCCCACGGGCCGTCACCCCACCGGGGTTTACGGCGGGGCGGTGTGTCGGAATCGGACCGACTAAAACCACACGGTGTGCCACTCTGCGCCTGAGAGAGGAGGGATTCGGGAACAGCTGTTATTACGAAACCTAACCTAACCTAACCTAACCTAACCTAACCTAACCGAACCAGTACTGCGCCCCGCTCCGTCGCGTTAACAGCACTTTTAAGTCGCTCCGTACACGAAAAATCAGACCAGTGGTAAAAGTGTTAGCAGTATAGCAGTGCTATACATCAAAAGACGTGAAAAAGCGAGATCTACGCTTTAGTGAAAACCGCGAAGAAATCGGACGGAAATTGTGGATTTTTCCTTAAGAAAAACTAAATTTTTGTGTGAAATTGTGACACTTAGTGATATATCCGCGGAACTAAATCGACGACCTACACTTTGTGAATTGTGGAAAGGAGCACCCTGCGGAGACCTATCGTTTGAGCCCCCTTTTGGAATTTTCCGCTGAAAAGTGGAAAAGTTACAGGACTTTTTCCAAAAAGGGCGTGGCCACGAGCTCCTTGATCCGGAGGTTTCCGGAGTTAAAAAGTGTACGCAAAATATGTAAAATCGCGAGCTCTGTACAATAGAAAAAACCCCGAGAAAATCGAATGAAAATTGCGGTTTTTCCCTGAACTAAAACTTTTTTGGGGGTTATTTTTGATGTAAAAAAGTGATAAAACTCCGGAAAACGATCGACGACCCCTGTGTTTTTTGCTGTGGGAGGGTGTGTCTCGGGGATACCCATCTTCTGAGACCCCTTTCAGATTTTTCTGGCTGCGTTTGGAAAACTTATACAGGTTTTTCCAAAAACCACGTGGCCACGAGGTCCCTGATCCCGAGCAACAAGGCGGAAGTGAAGTGAGGAGCTGTAAGCGGGACCACCTGAGGAGCAGTAAATCGTTTCGGGAAACAAAATAAGTTAAGTGGTTCAAAAGTTACTTGAGTTAGAAGTGAGACATTGTTTTGACAACCCTAGCTCAATAAAAAGATCGACAACCCTACTTTTTTGTGGCTTGAAATTAAAGTTAACAGATTACAGATACTCTTAAAAATTTTTCTAATTAAATTGGTTCAAAAACAGTCGAAATAGAGCATTACAAACTTTTATTAAATAAAAAATTGATATAGACACTATTAAGGGATGAAAATCCCACCCCCAGACTTACAATAAGAAACTCTAACGAAAGACAAAGTGAAAATATACCTAAAGAAAGTTTTTCGACCAAAATTGGACCATAAAGAACGAAGTTATAGAGACTGTAAATTTTTAGGTTTAAGTTAGTATTTAAGTAAATACTATAAGTCTATCGACCAGCAGACGTGGAAGCAGTGCACTTCTAGAAAAAGTTTTTCTAGATTCTAGTAACTGGACAAACTGGGATGAGAATGCTCTCCTTGTCGGATTTTTAGGAGCAGTAGGAAGTAAATTAAAACAAAACTAATAAAACCTAAACAAGACCTAGAAAAATTTCTAAACCTCGGTCTCCCCAAACTTCTAGAGCCTATAACTCCGAAGCCAGAGGGCCGATTCGTGATCTGAGACCGCTGAGGTTATTTTTTAAGCTAGCTGATCCCGTTAACCTGAAAAAATTAGCCTTTTTTACATTTTTCAGGGGGGTCAATTTCATTTTCGATTTACGTAACCAAGAATTTAAGGCAAACTTTGAGTCGCCATAACTCAGCCATTTCTGCTCCGATCGGCTTACTCCTTGGTGTCAAACGACTGGCCACGCCGAGATCTATCTGGTGCCGGTACCGAAACGACTCTATGTAGAGTCATTGTAGACCGGTTCTGAAAGTGGAGTTTTGGGGTCAATTGACTTATAGGGTATATACTGCCGACCCAGTAGAGGAGGGCTACAAAGCAAAAAGTGCTCTACCTAGAGATAGACTGCTTGAAAAATTTTTTATAGTGTATAAGAGTGTTAGAAACTAAGTTTACGCTGCGTACCAAGTTTTTTGACCGGTACGCATAGAAATAGACCAACCGGAGAGACACAAACTCTATATAGAGTTTGTCTCTAAATTTGTTTCGCTCCATCTTCTTTGTTATTGTTGACTATTGATATTTTTACACATTTTGACTTCACATTACACATAAAACAGGTGCGACTCTATATAGAGTTGCAAAAAAAAAATTATTAAATTATTGTGACGTCAATCTTATTGCTGACCATATGCGTACGTAGTCGTATTCGACTAAAAATTTTGGACTCTATACATCCCCTTTACAATCTGACGCATACCTCCAACGAAATGATTGGCATCAGAACCCCGGTCAAAAAGCCCCAGCAGGGGGTCCAGTCACCACCGGAGACGAACGCCTCGGTCTCACCCCGGGAGACGCGCCCGAGTGTGGGGGAAAGCAGGACACAGCGCGATTCAAAAGTAAGGAGAAGTATAGGGGAGTGGGAGGCAGGGAAACCTGAAACTAGGCCCTCTACCCCTTCCCCCCCGAAAAGAGGAATACGCGCTACTTCTCAGCCGAAGTCATGCGAGGTGCCTTCACAAAGGAGGCGCGGGACACCGGTGGCCTCGGAAAGCCCTCCAAAAACCGTAAGGGTAGAGCAGGCGAGTAGAGTCGTCGAAGCCAGGGAGTGCCTGAACAAGGCCAAGCTCCACCTTAATGCCTCACGCAACCTAAAGGCAGACATAAAGGCGGGAGTACTGCAAGCGGTGGACAGACTCTACTTGCTAGTGAAGGAGGCTGAGCAGCAGAGGAGAACACAGGTATCCTCCTCCGATACCCGGAGGCAGGCGCAGGGGGTGAGCGGCGATGAAGGCCAAGACATGGAGAGAGAGACGGACGCCTTAAAAGAAACGATAAAAAACCATACTGAACTGATCCATCGGTGTATGGAAGAGACCCGAAAACTGAAGGTTAACCTCAACCTGATAAGCGAGGTGACGGTGGCACACAGAGGTGTCATGGAGGACTGCGCAAAGCATGGCCAGGCTCTGGACAACCAGCTCAGGCAGTCCACGGGACACTATATAGCTGGCAAGAGTCCCTCTTTTGCAGAGATAGCGGCTAACCCCGCGAGGACAACAGTAGTGCAAAAGCCTCTGCACTCGGTGGTAGTGTCGTCCACGGATGAAAACGACACCAGTGCAGAGGTCATAGCAAAGATTAGGACGGCTGTCGACGCCAAGAAAGAGGGAATAAGGGTGGACAAACTCAGGAAGGCTAGAGACCAGAAGGTAGTGATCGGGTTCAATACAAAAGAGGAATTGAACAGGGTAAGGGACAAAATAGGGAGGACGGGAAACCTAAAGGTGGAGGATGTCAAAAACAAGCATCCTCTAATTATTCTGAGGGACGTCCTAGCGTACAACACGGACGACGAGGTGGTGACGGCATTGAAAAACCAGAATGCCCACTTGCTAGACGACATAAAATCGGACGACCAGCAACTGGTCGTCAAATACAGACGAAGGGCTCGAAATCCACTCATGAGCCACGTCGTTATGCAGGTGTCCCCCCCCCGTCTGGCAGCGTCTGACCGGAGCTGGAAGTGTCCATGTAGACCTCCAGCGAGTAAGGGTCTACGACCAATCACCGCTGATACAGTGCTCGACGTGCCTAGGATACGGACACAGTAGGAAATACTGTAAGGATAGTGTTCCACTGTGTAGCCACTGTGGGGACCCACATATGCGGGAGAAATGCCCGGCGCTGCTGGCGGGAGATGTGCCGCAGTGCAGGAACTGCGTAGCAGCCAAAAATGGTAAGGCAGACCATAACGCCTTCGATGCGGAGTGCCCCATTCGGAAGCGATGGGATGCATTGGCGAGATCGTCGGTAGCATATTGCTGAGGGCGTCCGGGGCGAACGACACAGCTATAAATTGGTGCAAGCAAACCTCCAGAGAAAAAGGCTGGCTACCGACGAGCTGCTAATCGAGTCGAAAAAGCGTGGAGTCGCCGCGGCCCTTATCGAGGAACCATACGTGGGTGGAGGCAGTAGAATGAAGTGCGGGGTGGGGATGCGAGTCTTCCAGAGCTCTACTGTCGGAGAAGGGAAAACTAAGGCTGCGATAGCCGTCTTCGACCAAAGCCTAAGCGTCACACAACACCCCAATTTGACCACAGACAACATCGCTGTGGTCGAAATTCAAACTGAAGCCTGGAGGATCGTATTGATATCCTTCTACTTTGAGCCGGAGGAACCCATCAACCCGTACTTGATACATCTTGGGAGGGTATTGGAGGAACTGGGACCTGGGCGAGTGATTGTCGGTGGCGACTCCAACGCAAAGAGCTCATGGTGGGGGAGCCCCTTAATAGACCATAGGGGTGAGGAGCTGTCGGGCACTCTCGAAGAGCTGGGCTTAAACGTACTCAACGTAGGGGAAACTCCGACCTTCGACACCATCAGAGGAGGCAGGCGTTTCAGCAGCTATATAGACGTAACGGCGTGCTCCACGGACACACTAGACCTAGTGGAAGACTGGAGGGTAGACGAGGGGCTAACGGGATCAGACCACAACGGAATTACTTTTAACATTCGGCTTCAAAGATCGAAAGGACTCAAAATTAATAGAACTACAAGAACTTACAACACCAGAAAAGCAAATTGGGTTAAATTTCATGAGAAATTTAACCAAATTATGCAAGGGAACCAAATCACGAAAACCAAAATAGAGAACATCAATGATACCCAACAAATCGACGAAATTGTTGATAAAATCACAACGGCAGTCAGACATGCGTGCGCCTCGTCTATACCGACAAAGAAAAATAAAGAAACATTTACACTACCATGGTGGTCCGAGGAGCTGGCCGAAATGAAGAAACGGGTTGCCACCAAGAAGCGCCGAATAAAATGCGCTGCACCGTTACGGAGAGCGAAGGTCGTAGAGGAGTACCTGAAACAAAAAGAAGAGTACGAACTGAAAGCAGCAAAGGCCCAAACTGACAGCTGGAAAGAATTCTGCGGGAAACAGGACAGGGAGGGGGTCTGGCAGGGCATCTACAGGGTGATCGGAAGAACAACTAGGAGGGAAGAGGATCTGCCGCTGCAGACCGACGGAAAAACGCTAGATGCGCGTGGCTCTGCAAGGTTGTTGGCGGAGACGTTTTACCCGGAGGACCTAGAAATCACCGACAGTGCACACCACCGATATATCCGAGCTAAAGCTGATGCCGTGAACGCTGGAGAGCAAGATGGTCTATGTGATCCACCGTTCACAATGGCCGAACTCAAAGCAGCAAGCGGAACAATCAACCCTAAAAAAGCCCCAGGTGAGGATGGTTTCACCGCGGATATATGTCGTAGAGCCATTGAGAGTGACCCTGAGGTGTTCCTGGGTCTGATGAATGCGTGTCTGGAAAATTATTATTTCCCCGGTGCCTGGAAGAGGGCTACGGTAATCGCGATGAGGAAACCGGGTAAAACAGACTACACAAACCCGCGATCATATAGACCGATTGGCCTCCTCCCCGTTTTTGGCAAGATACTTGAAAAAATGCTGGTGGCTCGCCTAAAGTATTACGTAATACCGAAAATAAGTACTCGCCAGTACGGATTCATGCCGCAAAGGGGTACCGAAGACTCCCTCTATGATCTGATGCAACATGTTCGTGAAAAACTAAGCCAAAAGAAGATAGTTACACTGGTGTCTCTGGACATAGAGGGAGCCTTTGATGGGGCCTGGTGGCCAATTATAAGAGTCCGGCTGGCAGAGGAAAAAGTCCCATGGAACATCAGGAGAGTCATGGACAGTTACCTCGCCCATAGAAGGGTCACAATTAGATATGCGGGAGAAGAGTACAGCAAGTGTACAAATAAAGGATGTGTTCAGGGTTCTATCGGGGGCCCCATTTTATGGAACATCCTGCTGGACCCACTCCTCACAGACCTGGAGGCGAGGGGGTATTATTGCCAGGCATTTGCCGACGACGTCGTCCTGGTGTTCGACGGCGACACAGCACAGGGCATTGAGGAACATGCCAATGTCGCACTTGAACGTGTTCGCGCGTGGGGCGTCGATAATAAGCTAAATTTCGCACCAAACAAGACCAAAGCCATGGTCATTACCAAGAAAGTAAAATACGACACCCCACGCCTGAGCATGGGCGGGGTCGACGTTGTCATGTCAAGACAAATCAAAATGTTAGGAGTCATAATAGACGATAAACTAACGTTCAATGCCCATGTCTCAAGTGTCTGTAGAAAGGCAATAGGGATCTACAAACAGTTGTCAAGAGCGGCAAAAGCCAGTTGGGGACTGCACCCCGAGGTCATTAAAATAATATACACGGCCGTAGTGGAGCCTGTTGTCCTGTATGCCGCCAGCGTATGGGCTCCCGCGGCGGAGAGGCTGGGAATAGCAAAGCAGATGGGGACATTGCAACGCGGGATAGCCCAGAAAGTATGTAAGGCATACCGCACCGTGTCGCTGCACTCTGCCCTTTTGCTGGCCGGAATGCTCCCCTTAGACCTGCGAGCCAGAGAGACCGCGAGGCTGTACGAGGCAAAGAGAGGGGTGCCACAGCCGGCGCTGGCCGGCAGGGAGGTCGAGAGAATGGCATCGGCGCTGGAGGTTCCGCACCCCGCAGACAACAAAGAACTGGAAATAGAACATCTTGCGAACCAGGACTTAGTGGACATGCACAATCGATATGATATTCGGCTGTTCACAGATGGGAGCAAGATAGCTGGTGGGGTGGGAGCCGCCGTGTCAGTGTGGAACCACGATGCCGAAACAAGGGCCATTAAATTATCCCTGCCAGCATATTGCAGTGTATACCAGGCGGAGCTGCTAGCATTGTGTAGGGCGACGGAGGAGGTCCGGAGTCACGGAGCGAGGTCTTTCGGAGTTTGCAGCGATTCTATGGCGGCCCTTCAAACGGTAAAGAATCATAGTTGCCTCCATCCCCTAGCAGTCAAAGCAAGAGACAATCTAAATCATGCATCTCTCCAAAACAAAACTGTTGCTTTGTTTTGGGTCAAAGCACATGCAGGGATGGTAGGTAACGAAAGAGCAGATGAACTGGCGAAGGCGGCTGCCGTGGGCTCAAAGAAAAGACCCGATTACGATCGGTGCCCGGTTTCATACATTAGGCGCAGTCTGCGAGCGGATACGCTCTGCGAGTGGAACCGGCGATACACCACCGGAGGTACCTCCTCCGTAACCAAACTGTTTTTCCCGGATGCGATGGCGGCATACGGGGTAATAAGGAAATTGAGTGTGACGAACATTAGAACGCAGATCATGACGGGACACGGAGGCTTCTCCCAATACCTGAACCGTTTCAGATGTAAGGGGAGCCCCTCATGTGTCTGTGACCCCGAAGCGGAGGAAACGGTTCCACACATATTGCTGGATTGTCCGATTTACGGCAACGAGCGATATGCACTGGAGATGAATCTGAATATCCGACTCGAACCTGGTGTCATAAGCGAGATAATGTCTAGCAATGATAGAGACAAATTTCTGGACTACTGTGTAAAAATAGCAATGAAAACGATAGAGCGAAATAAAACGTAAGGCAATATACTTTACTAATATAATAATTATATTAATATTAAGTATAGAAATTAAGGTGTAAAAATAGAAAATAAGGCAAACGGAAGATTCAGAGAAATGTTTTTAGCAATAGAAAGTAATTATAAGAATAATACAAATGTATAGCTGTAAGAAACATATAGTAGTAAGTAAGATAAAATGTAAGCTATTAAACGGAAAAGATATAAATGTAAACCTATAAATAAGATAGATAATGTAACATAATTTAAATATAGAATAAACAAATTTGTCAACTCATTACCCCCGAGTCAGAAATAGAACGGTAGCGTAGATAGTTAGATGGGAGTCCCACCCATAAAGACAAGAAAGACGATGGATGAAAGAAAGATCCAGTATGAAGCATGACAGTGCGAGAAGCATAAAAGCGAGAACTAGTATGAAAGGAAAAGGCTAACATAGGCTCCGATCACGTTGGAGGTAGAAGATAAAAAAAAAAAAAAAAAAAAAAAAAAAAAAAAAAAAAAAAAAACCTAACCTATCCTATATTCTTTTGTTAAGTCTTGATATTTTAAATACCCTTACCCACGTTCCCAAATATGTACATGTAATGGCGGCTATTCGCTTACGAGCAATTCTTTTTGGTACCGATCCGTCCCGATTTTAAAGTTTTGCTTCACAAAACTGCTTCTTTATTAATAATATTTCTTGACCAGCATTTTTACAACTTAAAGCATCGTCAGTACGGTAAATGGTTATAAAATACAACGACAATGAACAAAACAACAACAACATGGCCGACCTATCACAATAGTTCAGTTGAAACCGATGTAACTTATATCGTGAAACGGAGCATAACCATAGTGTTTAGTTACTTGTATGGTATAATCTGTGCCTGTCTGAGTCATTTCTACCTGTCAAGAAGTAACAAGTTGTTCATTAAGGTATAGCATACATATCGGTCGTTAGAGTGACTAGTGGTGATTTTTTTCGAGTTACCTAAGTCCTGAGACTCTTACGTGGTTTAATGTATTTTAATTTATAAACTACTTGTGTTCTCAACGTCATGTTAGCAACAGCAATCGACACGGGTAAGCAAAAAATGTCTATGACTAACCTAAACGTTAAGACGTTTGATGTTTTTTGAACTCTAACAACTATCAATTTTCGTACTTTTAGAGTGTCTGTTTTGAGACTAGAAGAAACTTCGACATGTTTAGTTAGAGACTATTCCTTTCGGAATAAAAAATACCCTAAATATATTGTTTTGTTAAGTCTTGATTTTTTAAATCCCCTTACCCACGTTCCCAAATATGTACATGTAATGGCGGCTATTCGCTTACGAACAATTCTTTTTGGTACCGACCCGTCCCGATTTTAAAGTTTTGCTTCACAAAACTGCTTCTTTATTAATAATATTTCTTGACCAGCATTTTTACAACTTAAAGCATCGTCAGTACGGTAAATGGTTATAAAATACAACGACAATGAACAAAACAACAACAACATGGCCGACCTATCACAATAGTTCAGTTGAAACCGATGTGACTTATATCGTGAAACGGAGCATAACCATAGTGTTTAGTTACTTGTATGGTATAATCTGTGCCTGTCTGAGTCATTTCTACCTGTCAAGAAGTAACAAGTTGTTCATTAAGGTATAGCATACATATCGGTCGTTAGAGTGACTAGTGGTGATTTTTTTCGAGTTACCTAAGTCCTGAGACTCTTACGTGGTTTAATGTATTTTAATTTATAAACTACTTGTGTTCTCAACGTCATGTTAGCAACAGCAATCGACACGGGTAAGCAAAAAATGTCTATGACTAACCTAAACGTTAAGACGTTTGATGTTTTTTGAAGTCTAACAACTATCAATTTTCGTACTTTTAGAGTGTCTGTTTTGAGACTAGAAGAAACTTCGACATGTTTAGTTAGAGACTATTCCTTTCGGAATAAAAAATACCCTAAATATATTGTTTTGTTAAGTCTTGATTTTTTAAATCCCCTTACCCACGTTCCCAAATATGTACATGTAATGGCGGCTATTCGCTTACGAACAATTCTTTTTGGTACCGACCCGTCCCGATTTTAAAGTTTTGCTTCACAAAACTGCTTCTTTATTAATAATATTTCTTGACCAGCATTTTTACAACTTAAAGCATCGTCAGTACGGTAAATGGTTATAAAATACAACGACAATGAACAAAACAACAACAACATGGCCGACCTATCACAATAGTTCAGTTGAAACCGATGTGACTTAAATCGTGAAACGGAGTATAACCATAGTGTTTAGTTACTTGTATGGTATAATCTGTGCCTGTCTGAGTCATTTCTACCTGTCAAGAAGTAACAAGTTGTTCATTAAGGTATAGCATACATATCGGTCGTGAGAGTGACTAGTGGTGATTTATTTCGAGTTACCTAAGTCCTAAGACTCTTACGTGGTTTAATGTATTTTAATTTATAAACTAATTGTGTTCTCAACGTCATGTTAGCAACAGCAATGAATATCGACACGGGTAAGCAAAAAATGTCTATGACTAACCTAAACGTTAAGACGTTTGATGTTTTTTGAAGTCTAACAACTATCAATTTTCGTACTTTTAGAGTGTCTGTTTTGAGACTAGAAGAAACTTAGACATGTTTAGTTAGAGACTATACCTTTCGGAATAAAAAATACCCTAAATATATTCTTTTGTTAAGTCTTGATTTTTTAAATCCCCTTACCCACGTTCCCAAATATGTACATGTAATGGCGGCTATTCGCTTACGAGCAATTCTTTTTGGTACCGATCCGTCCCGATTTTAAAGTTTTGCTTTACAAAACTGCTTCTTTATTAATAATATTTCTTGACCAGCATTTTTACAACTTAAAGCATCGTCAGTACGGTAAATGGTTATAAAATACAACGACAATGAACAAAACAACAACAACATGGCCGACCTATCACAATAGTTCAGTTGAAACCGATGTGACTTATACCGTGAAACGGAGTATAACCATAGTGTTTAGTTACTTGTATGGTATAATCTGTGCCTGTATGAGTCATTTCTACCTGTCAAGAAGTAACAAGTTGTTCATTAAGGTATAGCATACATATCGGTCGTGAGAGTGACTAGTGGTGATTTTTTTCGAGTTACCTAAGTCATAAGACTCTTACGTGGTTTAATGTATTTTAATTTATGAACTAATTGTGTTCTCAACGTCATGTTAGCAACAGCAATGAATATCGACACGGGTAAGCAAAAAATGTCTATGACTAACCTAAACGTTAAGACGTTTGATGTTTTTTGAAGTCTAACAACTATCAATTTTCGTACTTTTAGAGTGTCTGTTTTGAGACTAGAAGACACTTAGACATGTTTAGTTAGAGACTATACCTTTCGGAATAAAAAATACCCTAAATATATTCTTTTGTTAAGTCTTGATTTTTTAAATCCCCTTACCCACGTTCCCAAATATGTACATGTAATGGCGGCTATTCGCTTACGAGCAATTCTTTTTGGTACCGATCCGTCCCGATTTTAAAGTTTTGCTTCACAAAACTGCTTCTTTATTAATAATATTTCTTGACCAACATTTTTACAACTTAAAGCATCGTCAGTACGGTAAATGGTTATAAAATACAACGACAATGAACAAAACAACAAAAACATGGCCGACCTATCACAATAGTTCAGTTGAAACCGATGTGACTTATATCGTGAAACGGAGCATAACCATAGTGTTTAGTTACTTGTATGGTATAATCTGTGCCTGTATGAGTCATTTCTACCTGTCAAGAAGTAACAAGTTGTTCATTAAGGTATAGCATACATATCGGTCGTGAGAGTGACTAGTGGTGATTTTTTTCGAGTTACCTAAGTCCTAAGACTCTTACGTGGTTTAATGTATTTTAATTTATAAACTAATTGTGTTCTCAACGTCATGTTAGCAACAGCAATGAATATCGACACGGGTAAGCAAAAAATGTCTATGACTAACCTAAACGTTAAGACGTTTGATGTTTTTTGAGTTCTAAGAACTATCAATTTTCGTACTTTTAGAGTGTCTGTTTTGAGACTAGAAGAAACTTCGACATGTTTAGTTAGAGACTATTCCTTTCGGAATAAAAAATACCCTAAATATATTGTTTTGTTAAGTCTTGATTTTTTAAATCCCCTTACCCACGTTCCCAAATATGTACATGTAATGGCGGCTATTCGCTTACGAACAATTCTTTTTGGTACCGACCCGTCCCGATTTTAAAGTTTTGCTTCACAAAACTGCTTCTTTATTAATAATATTTCTTGACCAGCATTTTTACAACTTAAAGCATCGTCAGTACGGTAAATGGTTATAAAATACAACGACAATGAACAAAACAACAACAACATGGCCGACCTATCACAATAGTTCAGTTGAAACCGATGTGACTTAAATCGTGAAACGGAGTATAACCATAGTGTTTAGTTACTTGTATGGTATAATCTGTGCCTGTCTGAGTCATTTCTACCTGTCAAGAAGTAACAAGTTGTTCATTAAGGTATAGCATACATATCGGTCGTGAGAGTGACTAGTGGTGATTTATTTCGAGTTACCTAAGTCCTAAGACTCTTACGTGGTTTAATGTATTTTAATTTATAAACTAATTGTGTTCTCAACGTCATGTTAGCAACAGCAATGAATATCGACACGGGTAAGCAAAAAATGTCTATGACTAACCTAAACGTTAAGACGTTTGATGTTTTTTGAGTTCTAAGAACTATCAATTTTCGTACTTTTAGAGTGTCTGTTTTGAGACTAGAAGAAACTTAGACATGTTTAGTTAGAGACTATACCTTTCGGAATAAAAAATACCCTAAATATATTCTTTTGTTAAGTCTTGATTTTTTAAATCCCCTTACCCACGTTCCCAAATATGTACATGTAATGGCGGCTATTCGCTTACGAGCAATTCTTTTTGGTACCGATTCGTCCCGATTTTAAAGTTTTGCTTTACAAAACTGCTTCTTTATTAATAATATTTCTTGACCAGCATTTTTACAACTTAAAGCATCGTCAGTACGGTAAATGGTTATAAAATACAACGACAATGAACAAAACAACAACAACATGGCCGACCTATCACAATAGTTCAGTTGAAACCGATGTGACTTATACCGTGAAACGGAGTATAACCATAGTGTTTAGTTACTTGTATGGTATAATCTGTGCCTGTATGAGTCATTTCTACCTGTCAAGAAGTAACAAGTTGTTCATTAAGGTATAGCATACATATCGGTCGTGAGAGTGACTAGTAGTGATTTTTTTCGAGTTACCTAAGTCATAAGACTCTTACGTGGTTTAATGTATTTTAATTTATAAACTAATTGTGTTCTCAACGTCATGTTAGCAACAGCAATGAATATCGACACGGGTAAGCACAAAATGTCTATGACTAACCTAAACGTCAAGACGTTTGATGTCTTTTGAAGTCTAACAACTATCAATTTTCGTACTTTTAGAGTGTCTGTTTTGAGACTAGAAGAAACTTAGACATGTTTAGTTAGAGACTATACCTTTCGGAATAAAAAATACCCTAAATATATTCTTTTGTTAAGTCTTGATTTTTTAAATACCCTTACCCACGTTCCCAAATATGTACATGTAATGGCGGCTATTCGCTTACGAGCAATTCTTTTTGGTACCGATCCGTCCCGATTTTAAAGTTTTGCTTCACAAAACTGCTTCTTTATTAATAATATTTCTTGACCAGCATTTTTACAACTTAAAGCATCGTCAGTACGGTAAATGGTTATAAAATACAACGACAATGAACAAAACAACAACAACATGGCCGACCTATCACAATAGTTCAGTTGAAACCGATGTGACTTATATCGTGAAACGGAGCATAACCATAGTGTTTAGTTACTTGTATGGTATAATCTGTGCCTGTATGAGTCATTTCTACCTTTCAAGAAGTAACAAGTTGTTCATTAAGGTATAGCATACATATCGGTCGTGAGAGTGACTAGTGGTGATTTTTTTCGAGTTACCTAAGTCCTGAGACTCTTACGTGGTTTAATGTATTTTAATTTATAAACTAATTGTGTTCTCAACGTCATGTTAGCAACAGCAATGAATATCGACACGCGTAAGCACAAAATGTCTATGACTAACCTAAACGTTAAGACGTTTGATGTCTTTTGAAGTCTAACAACTATCAATTTTCGTACTTTTAGAGTGTCTGTTTTGAGACTAGAAGAAACTTAGACATGTTTAGTTAGAGATTATGCCTCTCGGAATAAGAAATACCCTAAATATATTGTTTTGTTAAGTCTTGATTTTTTAAATCCCCTTACCCACGTTCCCAAATATGTACATGTAATGGCGGCTATTCGCTTACGAACAATTCTTTTTGGTACCGATCCGTCCCGATTTTAAAGTTTTGCTTCACAAAACTGCTTCTTTATTAATAATATTTCTTGACCAGCATTTTTACAACTTAAAGCATCGTCAGTACGGTAAATGATTATAAAATACAACGACAATGAACAAAACAACAACAACATGGCCGACCTATCACAATAGTTCAGTTGAAACCGATGTGACTTATATCGTGAAACGGAGCATAACCATAGTGTTTAGTTACTTGTATGGTATAATCTGTGCCTGTATGAGTCATTTCTACCTGTCAAGAAGTAACAAGTTGTTCATTAAGGTATAGCATACATATCGGTCGTGAGAGTGACTAGTGGTGATTTTTTTCGAGTTACCTAAGTCCTAAGACTCTTACGTGGTTTAATGTATTTTAATTTATAAACTAATTGTGTTCTCAACGTCATGTTAGCAACAGCAATGAATATCGACACGGGTAAGCAAAAAATGTCTATGACTAACCTAAACGTTAAGACGTTTGATGTTTTTTGAACTCTAACAACTATCAATTTTCGTACTTTTAGAGTGTCTGTTTTGAGACTAGAAGAAACTTAGACATGTTTAGTTAGAGACTATACCTTTCGGAATAAAAAATACCCTAAATATATTCTTTTGTTAAGTCTTGATTTTTTAAATACCCTTACCCACGTTCCCAAATATGTACATGTAATGGCGGCTATTCGCTTACGAACAATTCTTTTTGGTACCGACCCGTCCCGATTTTAAAGTTTTGCTTCACAAAACTGCTTCTTTATTAATAATATTTCTTGACCAGCATTTTTACAACTTAAAGCATCGTCAGTACGGTAAATGGTTATAAAATACAACGACAATGAACAAAACAACAACAACATGGCCGACCTATCACAATAGTTCAGTTGAAACCGATGTGACTTATATCGTGAAACGGAGCATAACCATAGTGTTTAGTTACTTGTATGGTATAATCTGTGCCTGTATGAGTCATTTCTACCTGTCAAGAAGTAACAAGTTGTTCATTAAGGTATAGCATACATATCGGTCGTGAGAGTGACTAGTGGTGATTTTTTTCGAGTTACCTAAGTCCTAAGACTCTTACGTGGTTTAATGTATTTTAATTTATAAACTAGACATGTTTAGTTAGACTAGTAGTAGTGTTCTCAACGTCATGTTAGCAACAGCAATGAATATCGACACGGGTAAGCAAAAAATGTCTATGACTAACCTAAACGTTAAGACGTTTGATGTTTTTTGAACTCTGACAACTATCAATTTTCGTACTTTTAGAGTGTCTGTTTTGAGACTAGAAGAAACTTAGACATGTTTAGTTAGAGACTATACCTTTCGGAATAAAAAATACCCTAAATATATTGTTTTGTTAAGTCTTGATTTTTTAAATCCCCTTACCCACGTTCCCAAATATGTACATGTAATGGCGGCTATTCGCTAACGAGCAGTTCTTTTTGGTACCGATCCGTCCCGAATTTAAAGTTTTGCTTCACAAAACTGCTTCTTTAGTAATAATATTTCTTGACCAGCATTTTTACAACTTAAAGCATCGTCAGTACGGTAAATGATTATAAAATACAACGACAATGAACAAAACAACAACAACATGGCCGACCTATCACAATAGTTCAGTTGAAACCGATGTGACTTAAATCGTGAAACGGAGTATAACCATAGTGTTTAGTTACTTGTATGGTATAATCTGTGCCTGTCTGAGTCATTTCTACCTGTCAAGAAGTAACAAGTTGTTCATTAAGGTATAGCATACATATCGGTCGTGAGAGTGACTAGTGGTGATTTTTTTCGAGTTACCTAAGTCCTAAGACTCTTACGTGGTTTAATGTATTTTAATTTATAAACTAATTGTGTTCTCAACGTCATGTTAGCAACAGCAATGAATATCGACACGGGTAAGCAAAAAATGTCTATGACTAACCTAAACGTTAAGACGTTTGATTTTTTTTGAAGTCTAACAACTATCAATTTTCGTACTTTTAGAGTGTCTGTTTTGAGACTAGAAGAAACTTAGACATGTTTAGTTAGAGATTATGCCTCTCGGAATAAGAAATATCCTAAATATATTCTTTTGTTAAGTCTTGATTGTTTAAATCCCCTTACCCACGTTCCCAAATATGTACATGTAATGGCGGCTATTTGCTTACGAACAATTCTTTTTGGTACCGACCCGTCCCGATTTTAAAGTTTTGCTTCACAAAACTGCTTCTTTATTAATAATATTTCTTGACCAGCATTTTTACAACTTAAAGCATCGTCAGTACGGTAAATGGTTCTAAAATACAACGACAATGAACAAAACAACAACAACATGGCCGACCTATCACAATAGTTCAGTTGAAACCGATGTGACTTATATCGTGAAACGGAGCATAACCATAGTGTTTAGTTACTTGTATGGTATAATCTGTGCCTGTATGAGTCATTTCTACCTGTCAAGAAGTAACAAGTTGGTCATTAAGGTATAGCATACATATCGGTCGTGAGAGTGACTAGTGGTGATTTTTTTCGAGTTACCTAAGTCCTAAGACTCTTACGTGGTTTAATGTATTTTAAGTTATAAACTAATTGTGTTCTCAACGTCATGTTAGCAACAGCAATGAATATCGACACGGGTAAGCAAAAAATGTCTATGACTAACCTAAACGTTAAGACGTTTGATGTTTTTTGAACTCTAACAACTATCAATTTTCGTACTTTTAGAGTGTCTGTTTTGAGACTAGAAGAAACTTCGACATGTTTAGTTAGAGACTATTCCTTTCGGAATAAAAAATACCCTAAATATATTGTTTTGTTAAGTCTTGATTTTTTAAATCCCCTTACCCACGTTCCCAAATATGTACATGTAATGGCGGCTATTCGCTTACGAACAATTCTTTTTGGTACCGACCCGTCCCGATTTTAAAGTTTTGCTTCACAAAACTGCTTCTTTATTAATAATATTTCTTGACCAGCATTTTTACAACTTAAAGCATCGTCAGTACGGTAAATGGTTATAAAATACAACGACAATGAACAAAACAACAACAACATGGCCGACCTATCACAATAGTTCAGTTGAAACCGATGTGACTTATATCGTGAAACGGAGCATAACCATAGTGTTTAGTTACTTGTATGGTATAATCTGTGCCTGTCTGAGTCATTTCTACCTGTCAAGAAGTAACAAGTTGTTCATTAAGGTATAGCATACATATCGGTCGTTAGAGTGACTAGTGGTGATTTTTTTCGAGTTACCTAAGTCCTGAGACTCTTACGTGGTTTAATGTATTTTAATTTATAAACTACTTGTGTTCTCAACGTCATGTTAGCAACAGCAATCGACACGGGTAAGCAAAAAATGTCTATGACTAACCTAAACGTTAAGACGTTTGATGTTTTTTGAAGTCTAACAACTATCAATTTTCGTACTTTTAGAGTGTCTGTTTTGAGACTAGAAGAAACTTAGACATGTTTAGTTAGAGACTATACCTTTCGGAATAAAAAATACCCTAAATATATTCTTTTGTTAAGTCTTGATTTTTTAAATACCCTTACCCACGTTCCCAAATATGTACATGTAATGGCGGCTATTCGCTTACGAACAATTCTTTTTGGTACCGACCCGTCCCGATTTTAAAGTTTTGCTTCACAAAACTGCTTCTTTATTAATAATATTTCTTGACCAGCATTTTTACAACTTAAAGCATCGTCAGTACGGTAAATGGTTATAAAATACAACGACAATGAACAAAACAACAACAACATGGCCGACCTATCACAATAGTTCAGTTGAAACCGATGTGACTTAAATCGTGAAACGGAGTATAACCATAGTGTTTAGTTACTTGTATGGTATAATCTGTGCCTGTCTGAGTCATTTCTACCTGTCAAGAAGTAACAAGTTGTTCATTAAGGTATAGCATACATATCGGTCGTGAGAGTGACTAGTGGTGATTTATTTCGAGTTACCTAAGTCCTAAGACTCTTACGTGGTTTAATGTATTTTAATTTATAAACTAATTGTGTTCTCAACGTCATGTTAGCAACAGCAATGAATATCGACACGGGTAAGCAAAAAATGTCTATGACTAACCTAAACGTTAAGACGTTTGATGTTTTTTGAAGTCTAACAACTATCAATTTTCGTACTTTTAGAGTGTCTGTTTTGAGACTAGAAGAAACTTAGACATGTTTAGTTAGAGACTATACCTTTCGGAATAAAAAATACCCTAAATATATTCTTTTGTTAAGTCTTGATTTTTTAAATCCCCTTACCCACGTTCCCAAATATGTACATGTAATGGCGGCTATTCGCTTACGAGCAATTCTTTTTGGTACCGATCCGTCCCGATTTTAAAGTTTTGCTTTACAAAACTGCTTCTTTATTAATAATATTTCTTGACCAGCATTTTTACAACTTAAAGCATCGTCAGTACGGTAAATGGTTATAAAATACAACGACAATGAACAAAACAACAACAACATGGCCGACCTATCACAATAGTTCAGTTGAAACCGATGTGACTTATACCGTGAAACGGAGTATAACCATAGTGTTTAGTTACTTGTATGGTATAATCTGTGCCTGTATGAGTCATTTCTACCTGTCAAGAAGTAACAAGTTGTTCATTAAGGTATAGCATACATATCGGTCGTGAGAGTGACTAGTGGTGATTTTTTTCGAGTTACCTAAGTCATAAGACTCTTACGTGGTTTAATGTATTTTAATTTATGAACTAATTGTGTTCTCAACGTCATGTTAGCAACAGCAATGAATATCGACACGGGTAAGCAAAAAATGTCTATGACTAACCTAAACGTTAAGACGTTTGATGTTTTTTGAACTCTAACAACTATCAATTTTCGTACTTTTAGAGTGTCTGTTTTGAGACTAGAAGAAACTTAGACATGTTTAGTTAGAGACTATACCTTTCGGAATAAAAAATACCCTAAATATATTCTTTTGTTAAGTCTTGATTTTTTAAATACCCTTACCCACGTTCCCAAATATGTACATGTAATGGCGGCTATTCGCTTACGAGCAATTCTTTTTGGTACCGATCCGTCCCGATTTTAAAGTTTTGCTTCACAAAACTGCTTCTTTATTAATAATATTTCTTGACCAGCATTTTTACAACATAAAGCATCGTCAGTACGGTAAATGGTTATAAAATACAACGACAATGAACAAAACAACAACAACATGGCCGACCTATCACAATAGTTCAGTTGAAACGGATGTGACTTATATCGTGAAACGGAGCATAACCATAGTGTGTTGTTACTTGTATGGTATAATCTGTGCCTGTATGAGTCATTTCTACCTGTGAAGAAGTAATAAGTTGTTCATTAAGGTATAGCATACATATCGGTCGTGAGAATGACTAGTGGTGATTTTTTTCGAGTTACCTAAGTCCTGAGACTCTTACGTGGTTTAATGTATTTTAATTTATAAACTAATTGTGTTCTCAACGTCATGTTAGCAACAGCAATGAATATCGACACGGGTAAGCACAAAATGTCTATGACTAACCTAAACGTCAAGACGTTTGATGTCTTTTGAAGTCTAACAACTATCAATTTTCGTACTTTTAGAGTGTCTGTTTTGAGACTAGAAGAAACTTAGACATGTTTAGTTAGAGACTATACCTTTCGGAATAAAAAATACCCTAAATATATTCTTTTGTTAAGTCTTGATTTTTTAAATACCCTTACCCACGTTCCCAAATATGTACATGTAATGGCGGCTATTCGCTTACGAGCAATTCTTTTTGGTACCGATCCGTCCCGATTTTAAAGTTTTGCTTCACAGAACTGCTTCTTTATTAATAATATTTCTTGACCAGCATTTTTACAACTTAAAGCATCGTCAGTACGGTAAATGGTTATAAAATACAACGACAATGAACAAAACAACAACAACATGGCCGACCTATCACAATAGTTCAGTTGAAACCGATGTGACTTATATCGTGAAACGGAGCATAACCATAGTGTTTAGTTACTTGTATGGTATAATCTGTGCCTGTATGAGTCATTTCTACCTTTCAAGAAGTAACAAGTTGTTCATTAAGGTATAGCATACATATCGGTCGTGAGAGTGACTAGTGGTGATTTTTTTCGAGTTACCTAAGTCCTGAGACTCTTACGTGGTTTAATGTATTTTAATTTATAAACTAATTGTGTTCTCAACGTCATGTTAGCAACAGCAATGAATATCGACACGCGTAAGCACAAAATGTCTATGACTAACCTAAACGTTAAGACGTTTGATGTCTTTTGAAGTCTAACAACTATCAATTTTCGTACTTTTAGAGTGTCTGTTTTGAGACTAGAAGAAACTTAGACATGTTTAGTTAGAGATTATGCCTCTCGGAATAAGAAATACCCTAAATATATTGTTTTGTTAAGTCTTGATTTTTTAAATCCCCTTACCCACGTTCCCAAATATGTACATGTAATGGCGGCTATTCGCTTACGAACAATTCTTTTTGGTACCGATCCGTCCCGATTTTAAAGTTTTGCTTCACAAAACTGCTTCTTTATTAATAATATTTCTTGACCAGCATTTTTACAACTTAAAGCATCGTCAGTACGGTAAATGATTATAAAATACAACGACAATGAACAAAACAACAACAACATGGCCGACCTATCACAATAGTTCAGTTGAAACCGATGTGACTTATATCGTGAAACGGAGCATAACCATAGTGTTTAGTTACTTGTATGGTATAATCTGTGCCTGTATGAGTCATTTCTACCTGTCAAGAAGTAACAAGTTGTTCATTAAGGTATAGCATACATATCGGTCGTGAGAGTGACTAGTGGTGATTTTTTTCGAGTTACCTAAGTCCTAAGACTCTTACGTGGTTTAATGTATTTTAATTTATAAACTAATTGTGTTCTCAACGTCATGTTAGCAACAGCAATGAATATCGACACGGGTAAGCAAAAAATGTCTATGACTAACCTAAACGTTAAGACGTTTGATGTTTTTTGAACTCTAACAACTATCAATTTTCGTACTTTTAGAGTGTCTGTTTTGAGACTAGAAGAAACTTAGACATGTTTAGTTAGAGACTATACCTTTCGGAATAAAAAATACCCTAAATATATTCTTTTGTTAAGTCTTGATTTTTTAAATACCCTTACCCACGTTCCCAAATATGTACATGTAATGGCGGCTATTCGCTTACGAACAATTCTTTTTGGTACCGACCCGTCCCGATTTTAAAGTTTTGCTTCACAAAACTGCTTCTTTATTAATAATATTTCTTGACCAGCATTTTTACAACTTAAAGCATCGTCAGTACGGTAAATGGTTATAAAATACAACGACAATGAACAAAACAACAACAACATGGCCGACCTATCACAATAGTTCAGTTGAAACCGATGTGACTTATATCGTGAAACGGAGCATAACCATAGTGTTTAGTTACTTGTATGGTATAATCTGTGCCTGTATGAGTCATTTCTACCTGTCAAGAAGTAACAAGTTGTTCATTAAGGTATAGCATACATATCGGTCGTGAGAGTGACTAGTGGTGATTTTTTTCGAGTTACCTAAGTCCTAAGACTCTTACGTGGTTTAATGTATTTTAATTTATAAACTAGACATGTTTAGTTAGACTAGTAGTAGTGTTCTCAACGTCATGTTAGCAACAGCAATGAATATCGACACGGGTAAGCAAAAAATGTCTATGACTAACCTAAACGTTAAGACGTTTGATGTTTTTTGAACTCTGACAACTATCAATTTTCGTACTTTTAGAGTGTCTGTTTTGAGACTAGAAGAAACTTCGACATGTTTAGTTAGAGACTATACCTTTCGGAATAAAAAATACCCTAAATATATTGTTTTGTTAAGTCTTGATTTTTTAAATCCCCTTACCCACGTTCCCAAATATGTACATGTAATGGCGGCTATTCGCTAACGAGCAGTTCTTTTTGGTACCGATCCGTCCCGAATTTAAAGTTTTGCTTCACAAAACTGCTTCTTTAGTAATAATATTTCTTGACCAGCATTTTTACAACTTAAAGCATCGTCAGTACGGTAAATGATTATAAAATACAACGACAATGAACAAAACAACAACAACATGGCCGACCTATCACAATAGTTCAGTTGAAACGGATGTGACTTATATCGTGAAACGGAGCATAACCATAGTGTGTAGTTACTTGTATGGTATAATCTGTGCCTGTATGAGTCATTTCTACCTGTGAAGAAGTAATAAGTTGTTCATTAAGGTATAGCATACATATCGGTCGTGAGAATGACTAGTGGTGATTTTTTTCGAGTTACCTAAGTCCTGAGACTCTTACGTGGTTTAATGTATTTTAATTTATAAACTAATTGTGTTCTCAACGTCATGTTAGCAACAGCAATGAATATCGACACGGGTAAGCACAAAATGTCTATGACTAACCTAAACGTCAAGACGTTTGATGTCTTTTGAAGTCTAACAACTATCAATTTTCGTACTTTTAGAGTGTCTGTTTTGAGACTAGAAGAAACTTCGACATGTTTAGTTAGAGACTATTCCTTTCGGAATAAAAAATACCCTAAATATATTGTTTTGTTAAGTCTTGATTTTTTAAATCCCCTTACCCACGTTCCCAAATATGTACATGTAATGGCGGCTATTCGCTTACGAACAATTCTTTTTGGTACCGACCCGTCCCGATTTTAAAGTTTTGCTTCACAAAACTGCTTCTTTATTAATAATATTTCTTGACCAGCATTTTTACAACTTAAAGCATCGTCAGTACGGTAAATGGTTATAAAATACAACGACAATGAACAAAACAACAACAACATGGCCGACCTATCACAATAGTTCAGTTGAAACCGATGTGACTTAAATCGTGAAACGGAGTATAACCATAGTGTTTAGTTACTTGTATGGTATAATCTGTGCCTGTCTGAGTCATTTCTACCTGTCAAGAAGTAACAAGTTGTTCATTAAGGTATAGCATACATATCGGTCGTGAGAGTGACTAGTGGTGATTTATTTCGAGTTACCTAAGTCCTAAGACTCTTACGTGGTTTAATGTATTTTAATTTATAAACTAATTGTGTTCTCAACGTCATGTTAGCAACAGCAATGAATATCGACACGGGTAAGCAAAAAATGTCTATGACTAACCTAAACGTTAAGACGTTTGATGTTTTTTGAAGTCTAACAACTATCAATTTTCGTACTTTTAGAGTGTCTGTTTTGAGACTAGAAGAAACTTAGACATGTTTAGTTAGAGACTATACCTTTCGGAATAAAAAATACCCTAAATATATTCTTTTGTTAAGTCTTGATTTTTTAAATCCCCTTACCCACGTTCCCAAATATGTACATGTAATGGCGGCTATTCGCTTACGAGCAATTCTTTTTGGTACCGATCCGTCCCGATTTTAAAGTTTTGCTTTACAAAACTGCTTCTTTATTAATAATATTTCTTGACCAGCATTTTTACAACTTAAAGCATCGTCAGTACGGTAAATGGTTATAAAATACAACGACAATGAACAAAACAACAACAACATGGCCGACCTATCACAATAGTTCAGTTGAAACCGATGTGACTTATACCGTGAAACGGAGTATAACCATAGTGTTTAGTTACTTGTATGGTATAATCTGTGCCTGTATGAGTCATTTCTACCTGTCAAGAAGTAACAAGTTGTTCATTAAGGTATAGCATACATATCGGTCGTGAGAGTGACTAGTGGTGATTTTTTTCGAGTTACCTAAGTCATAAGACTCTTACGTGGTTTAATGTATTTTAATTTATGAACTAATTGTGTTCTCAACGTCATGTTAGCAACAGCAATGAATATCGACACGGGTAAGCAAAAAATGTCTATGACTAACCTAAACGTTAAGACGTTTGATGTTTTTTGAACTCTAACAACTATCAATTTTCGTACTTTTAGAGTGTCTGTTTTGAGACTAGAAGAAACTTAGACATGTTTAGTTAGAGACTATACCTTTCGGAATAAAAAATACCCTAAATATATTCTTTTGTTAAGTCTTGATTTTTTAAATACCCTTACCCACGTTCCCAAATATGTACATGTAATGGCGGCTATTCGCTTACGAGCAATTCTTTTTGGTACCGATCCGTCCCGATTTTAAAGTTTTGCTTCACAAAACTGCTTCTTTATTAATAATATTTCTTGACCAGCATTTTTACAACATAAAGCATCGTCAGTACGGTAAATGGTTATAAAATACAACGACAATGAACAAAACAACAACAACATGGCCGACCTATCACAATAGTTCAGTTGAAACGGATGTGACTTATATCGTGAAACGGAGCATAACCATAGTGTGTAGTTACTTGTATGGTATAATCTGTGCCTGTATGAGTCATTTCTACCTGTGAAGAAGTAATAAGTTGTTCATTAAGGTATAGCATACATATCGGTCGTGAGAATGACTAGTGGTGATTTTTTTCGAGTTACCTAAGTCCTGAGACTCTTACGTGGTTTAATGTATTTTAATTTATAAACTAATTGTGTTCTCAACGTCATGTTAGCAACAGCAATGAATATCGACACGGGTAAGCACAAAATGTCTATGACTAACCTAAACGTCAAGACGTTTGATGTCTTTTGAAGTCTAACAACTATCAATTTTCGTACTTTTAGAGTGTCTGTTTTGAGACTAGAAGAAACTTAGACATGTTTAGTTAGAGACTATACCTTTCGGAATAAAAAATACCCTAAATATATTCTTTTGTTAAGTCTTGATTTTTTAAATACCCTTACCCACGTTCCCAAATATGTACATGTAATGGCGGCTATTCGCTTACGAGCAATTCTTTTTGGTACCGATCCGTCCCGATTTTAAAGTTTTGCTTCACAGAACTGCTTCTTTATTAATAATATTTCTTGACCAGCATTTTTACAACTTAAAGCATCGTCAGTACGGTAAATGGTTATAAAATACAACGACAATGAACAAAACAACAACAACATGGCCGACCTATCACAATAGTTCAGTTGAAACCGATGTGACTTATATCGTGAAACGGAGCATAACCATAGTGTTTAGTTACTTGTATGGTATAATCTGTGCCTGTATGAGTCATTTCTACCTTTCAAGAAGTAACAAGTTGTTCATTAAGGTATAGCATACATATCGGTCGTGAGAGTGACTAGTGGTGATTTTTTTCGAGTTACCTAAGTCCTGAGACTCTTACGTGGTTTAATGTATTTTAATTTATAAACTAATTGTGTTCTCAACGTCATGTTAGCAACAGCAATGAATATCGACACGCGTAAGCACAAAATGTCTATGACTAACCTAAACGTTAAGACGTTTGATGTCTTTTGAAGTCTAACAACTATCAATTTTCGTACTTTTAGAGTGTCTGTTTTGAGACTAGAAGAAACTTAGACATGTTTAGTTAGAGATTATGCCTCTCGGAATAAGAAATACCCTAAATATATTGTTTTGTTAAGTCTTGATTTTTTAAATCCCCTTACCCACGTTCCCAAATATGTACATGTAATGGCGGCTATTCGCTTACGAACAATTCTTTTTGGTACCGATCCGTCCCGATTTTAAAGTTTTGCTTCACAAAACTGCTTCTTTATTAATAATATTTCTTGACCAGCATTTTTACAACTTAAAGCATCGTCAGTACGGTAAATGATTATAAAATACAACGACAATGAACAAAACAACAACAACATGGCCGACCTATCACAATAGTTCAGTTGAAACCGATGTGACTTATATCGTGAAACGGAGCATAACCATAGTGTTTAGTTACTTGTATGGTATAATCTGTGCCTGTATGAGTCATTTCTACCTGTCAAGAAGTAACAAGTTGTTCATTAAGGTATAGCATACATATCGGTCGTGAGAGTGACTAGTGGTGATTTTTTTCGAGTTACCTAAGTCCTAAGACTCTTACGTGGTTTAATGTATTTTAATTTATAAACTAATTGTGTTCTCAACGTCATGTTAGCAACAGCAATGAATATCGACACGGGTAAGCAAAAAATGTCTATGACTAACCTAAACGTTAAGACGTTTGATGTTTTTTGAACTCTAACAACTATCAATTTTCGTACTTTTAGAGTGTCTGTTTTGAGACTAGAAGAAACTTAGACATGTTTAGTTAGAGACTATACCTTTCGGAATAAAAAATACCCTAAATATATTCTTTTGTTAAGTCTTGATTTTTTAAATACCCTTACCCACGTTCCCAAATATGTACATGTAATGGCGGCTATTCGCTTACGAACAATTCTTTTTGGTACCGACCCGTCCCGATTTTAAAGTTTTGCTTCACAAAACTGCTTCTTTATTAATAATATTTCTTGACCAGCATTTTTACAACTTAAAGCATCGTCAGTACGGTAAATGGTTATAAAATACAACGACAATGAACAAAACAACAACAACATGGCCGACCTATCACAATAGTTCAGTTGAAACCGATGTGACTTATATCGTGAAACGGAGCATAACCATAGTGTTTAGTTACTTGTATGGTATAATCTGTGCCTGTATGAGTCATTTCTACCTGTCAAGAAGTAACAAGTTGTTCATTAAGGTATAGCATACATATCGGTCGTGAGAGTGACTAGTGGTGATTTTTTTCGAGTTACCTAAGTCCTAAGACTCTTACGTGGTTTAATGTATTTTAATTTATAAACTAGACATGTTTAGTTAGACTAGTAGTAGTGTTCTCAACGTCATGTTAGCAACAGCAATGAATATCGACACGGGTAAGCAAAAAATGTCTATGACTAACCTAAACGTTAAGACGTTTGATGTTTTTTGAACTCTGACAACTATCAATTTTCGTACTTTTAGAGTGTCTGTTTTGAGACTAGAAGAAACTTCGACATGTTTAGTTAGAGACTATACCTTTCGGAATAAAAAATACCCTAAATATATTGTTTTGTTAAGTCTTGATTTTTTAAATCCTCTTACCCACGTTCCCAAATATGTACATGTAATGGCGGCTATTCGCTAACGAGCAGTTCTTTTTGGTACCGATCCGTCCCGAATTTAAAGTTTTGCTTCACAAAACTGCTTCTTTAGTAATAATATTTCTTGACCAGCATTTTTACAACTTAAAGCATCGTCAGTACGGTAAATGATTATAAAATACAACGACAATGAACAAAACAACAACAACATGGCCGACCTATCACAATAGTTCAGTTGAAACCGATGTGACTTAAATCGTGAAACGGAGTATAACCATAGTGTTTAGTTACTTGTATGGTATAATCTGTGCCTGTCTGAGTCATTTCTACCTGTCAAGAAGTAACAAGTTGTTCATTAAGGTATAGCATACATATCGGTCGTGAGAGTGACTAGTGGTGATTTTTTTCGAGTTACCTAAGTCCTAAGACTCTTACGTGGTTTAATGTATTTTAATTTATAAACTAATTGTGTTCTCAACGTCATGTTAGCAACAGCAATGAATATCGACACGGGTAAGCAAAAAATGTCTATGACTAACCTAAACGTTAAGACGTTTGATTTTTTTTGAAGTCTAACAACTATCAATTTTCGTACTTTTAGAGTGTCTGTTTTGAGACTAGAAGAAACTTAGACATGTTTAGTTAGAGATTATGCCTCTCGGAATAAGAAATATCCTAAATATATTCTTTTGTTAAGTCTTGATTGTTTAAATCCCCTTACCCACGTTCCCAAATATGTACATGTAATGGCGGCTATTTGCTTACGAACAATTCTTTTTGGTACCGACCCGTCCCGATTTTAAAGTTTTGCTTCACAAAACTGCTTCTTTATTAATAATATTTCTTGACCAGCATTTTTACAACTTAAAGCATCGTCAGTACGGTAAATGGTTCTAAAATACAACGACAATGAACAAAACAACAACAACATGGCCGACCTATCACAATAGTTCAGTTGAAACCGATGTGACTTATATCGTGAAACGGAGCATAACCATAGTGTTTAGTTACTTGTATGGTATAATCTGTGCCTGTATGAGTCATTTCTACCTGTCAAGAAGTAACAAGTTGGTCATTAAGGTATAGCATACATATCGGTCGTGAGAGTGACTAGTGGTGATTTTTTTCGAGTTACCTAAGTCCTAAGACTCTTACGTGGTTTAATGTATTTTAATTTATAAACTAATTGTGTTCTCAACGTCATGTTAGCAACAGCAATGAATATCGACACGGGTAAGCAAAAAATGTCTATGACTAACCTAAACGTTAAGACGTTTGATGTTTTTTGAAGTCTAACAACTATCAATTTTCGTACTTTTAGAGTGTCTGTTCTGAGACTAGAAGAAACTTAGACATGTTTAGTTAGAGACTATACCTTTCGGAATAAAAAATACCCTAAATATATTCTTTTGTTAAGTCTTGATTTTTTAAATACCCTTACCCACGTTCCCAAATATGTACATGTAATGGCGGCTATTCGCTTACGAGCAATTCTTTTTGGTACCGATCCGTCCCGATTTTAAAGTTTTGCTTCACAAAACTGCTTCTTTATTAATAATATTTCTTGACCAGCATTTTTACAACTTAAAGCATCGTCAGTACGGTAAATGGTTATAAAATACAACGACAATGAACAAAACAACAACAACATGGCCGACCTATCACAATAGTTCAGTTGAAACCGATGTGACTTATATCGTGAAACGGAGCATAACCATAGTGTTTAGTTACTTGTATGGTATAATCTGTGCCTGTATGAGTCATTTCTACCTGTCAAGAAGTAACAAGTTGTTCATTAAGGTATAGCATACATATCGGTCGTGAGAGTGACTAGTGGTGATTTTTTTCGAGTTACCTAAGTCCTAAGACTCTTACGTGGTTTAATGTATTTTAATTTATAAACTAATTGTGTTCTCAACGTCATGTTAGCAACAGCAATGAATATCGACACGGGTAAGCAAAAAATGTCTATGACTAACCTAAACGTTAAGACGTTTGATGTTTTTTGAAGTCTAACAACTATCAATTTTCGTACTTTTAGAGTGTCTGTTTTGAGACTAGAAGAAACTTAGACATGTTTAGTTAGAGACTATACCTTTCGGAATAAAAAATACCCTAAATATATTCTTTTGTTAAGTCTTGATTTTTTAAATACCCTTACCCACGTTCCCAAATATGTACATGTAATGGCGGCTATTCGCTTACGAGCAATTCTTTTTGGTACCGATCCGTCCCGATTTTAAAGTTTTGCTTCACAAAACTGCTTCTTTATTAATAATATTTCTTGACCAGCATTTTTACAACTTAAAGCATCGTCAGTACGGTAAATGGTTATAAAATACAACGACAATGAACAAAACAACAACAACATGGCCGACCTATCACAATAGTTCAGTTGAAACCGATGTGACTTATATCGTGAAACGGAGTATAACCATAGTGTTTAGTTACTTGTATGGTATAATCTGTGCCTGTCTGAGTCATTTCTACCTGTCAAGAAGTAACAAGTTGTTCATTAAGGTATAGCATACATATCGGTCGTGAGAGTGACTAGTGGTGATTTTTTTCGAGTTACCTAAGTCCTGAGACTCTTACGTGGTTTAATGTATTTTAATTTATAAACTAATTGTGTTCTCAACGTCATGTTAGCAACAGCAATGAATATCGACACGGGTAAGCAAAAAATGTCTATGACTAACCTAAACGTTAAGACGTTTGATGTTTTTTGAAGTCTAACAACTATCAATTTTCGTACTTTTAGAGTGTCTGTTCTGAGACTAGAAGAAACTTAGACATGTTTAGTTAGAGACTATACCTTTCGGAATAAAAAATACCCTAAATATATTGTTTTGTTAAGTCTTGATTTTTTAAATCCCCTTACCCACGTTCCCAAATATGTACATGTAATGGCGGCTATTCGCTTACGAGCAATTCTTTTTGGTACCGACCCGTCCCGATTTTAAAGTTTTGCTTCACAAAACTGCTTCTTTATTAATAATATTTCTTGACCAGCATTTTTACAACTTAAAGCATCGTCAGTACGGTAAATGATTATAAAATACAACGACAATGAACAAAACAACAACAACATGGCCGACCTATCACAATAGTTCAGTTGAAACCGATGTGACTTAAATCGTGAAACGGAGTATAACCATAGTGTTTAGTTACTTGTATGGTATAATCTGTGCCTGTCTGAGTCATTTCTACCTGTCAAGAAGTAACAAGTTGTTCATTAAGGTATAGCATACATATCGGTCGTGAGAGTGACTAGTGGTGATTTTTTTCGAGTTACCTAAGTTCTAAGACTCTTACGTGGTTTAATGTATTTTAATTTATAAACTAATTGTGTTCTCAACGTCATGTTAGCAACAGCAATGAATATCGACACGGGTAAGCAAAAAATGTCTATGACTAACCTAAACGTTAAGACGTTTGATGTTTTTTGAACTCTAACAACTATCAATTTTCGTACTTTTAGAGTGTCTGTTTTGAGACTAGAAGAAACTTAGACATGTTTAGTTAGAGACTATACCTTTCGGAATAAAAAATACCCTAAATATATTCTTTTGTTAAGTCTTGATTTTTTAAATACCCTTACCCACGTTCCCAAATATGTACATGTAATGGCGGCTATTCGCTTACGAGCAATTCTTTTTGGTACCGATCCGTCCCGATTTTAAAGTTTTGCTTCACAAAACTGCTTCTTTATTAATAATATTTCTTGACCAGCATTTTTACAACTTAAAGCATCGTCAGTACGGTAAATGGTTATAAAATACAACGACAATGAACAAAACAACAACAACATGGCCGACCTATCACAATAGTTCAGTTGAAACCGATGTGACTTATATCGTGAAACGGAGTATAACCATAGTGTTTAGTTACTTGTATGGTATAATCTGTGCCTGTCTGAGTCATTTCTACCTGTCAAGAAGTAACAAGTTGTTCATTAAGGTATAGCATACATATCGGTCGTGAGAGTGACTAGTGGTGATTTTTTTCGAGTAGCCTAAGTCCTGAGACTCTTACGTGGTTTAATGTATTTTAATTTATAAACTAATTGTGTTCTCAACGTCATGTTAGCAACAGCAATGAATATCGACACGGGTAAGCAAAAAATGTCTATGACTAACCTAAACGTTAAGACGTTTGATGTTTTTTGAAGTCTAACAACTATCAATTTTCGTACTTTTAGAGTGTCTGTTTTGAGACTAGAAGAAACTTAGACATGTTTAGTTAGAGACTATACCTTTCGGAATAAAAAATACCCTAAATATATTGTTTTGTTAAGTCTTGATTTTTTAAATACCCTTACCCACGTTCCCAAATATGTACATGTAATGGCGGCTATTCGCTTACGAGCAATTCTTTTTGGTACCGATCCGTCCCGATTTTAAAGTTTTGCTTCACAAAACTGCTTCTTTATTAATAATATTTCTTGACCAGCATTTTTACAACTTAAAGCATCGTCAGTACGGTAAATGGTTATAAAATACAACGACAATGAACAAAACAACAACAACATGGCCGACCTATCACAATAGTTCAGTTGAAACCGATGTGACTTATATCGTGAAACGGAGTATAACCATAGTGTTTAGTTACTTGTATGGTATAATCTGTGCCTGTCTGAGTCATTTCTACCTGTCAAGAAGTAACAAGTTGTTCATTAAGGTATAGCATACATATCGGTCGTGAGAGTGACTAGTGGTGATTTTTTTCGAGTTACCTAAGTCCTGAGACTCTTACGTGGTTTAATGTATTTTAATTTATAAACTAATTGTGTTCTCAACGTCATGTTAGCAACAGCAATGAATATCGACACGGGTAAGCAAAAAATGTCTATGACTAACCTAAACGTTAAGACGTTTGATGTTTTTTGAAGTCTAACAACTATCAATTTTCGTACTTTTAGAGTGTCTGTTCTGAGACTAGAAGAAACTTAGACATGTTTAGTTAGAGACTATACCTTTCGGAATAAAAAATACCCTAAATATATTCTTTTGTTAAGTCTTGATTTTTTAAATACCCTTACCCACGTTCCCAAATATGTACATGTAATGGCGGCTATTCGCTTACGAGCAATTCTTTTTGGTACCGATCCGTCCCGATTTTAAAGTTTTGCTTCACAAAACTGCTTCTTTATTAATAATATTTCTTGACCAGCATTTTTACAACTTAAAGCATCGTCAGTACGGTAAATGGTTATAAAATACAACGACAATGAACAAAACAACAACAACATGGCCGACCTATCACAATAGTTCAGTTGAAACCGATGTGACTTATATCGTGAAACGGAGCATAACCATAGTGTTTAGTTACTTGTATGGTATAATCTGTGCCTGTATGAGTCATTTCTACCTGTCAAGAAGTAACAAGTTGTTCATTAAGGTATAGCATACATATCGGTCGTGAGAGTGACTAGTGGTGATTTTTTTTGAGTTACCTAAGTCCTAAGACTCTTACGTGGTTTAATGTATTTTAATTTATAAACTAGACATGTTTAGTTAGACTAGTAGTAGTGTTCTCAACGTCATGTTAGCAACAGCAATGAATATCGACACGGGTAAGCAAAAAATGTCTATGACTAACCTAAACGTTAAGACGTTTGATGTTTTTTGAAGTCTAACAACTATCAATTTTCGTACTTTTAGAGTGTCTGTTTTGAGACTAGAAGAAACTTAGACATGTTTAGTTAGAGATTATGCCTCTCGGAATAAGAAATACCCTAAATATATTGTTTTGTTAAGTCTTGATTTTTGAAATCCCCTTACCCACGTTCCCAAATATGTACATGTAATGGCGGCTATTCGCTTACGAACAATTCTTTTTGGTACCGATCCGTCCCGATTTTAAAGTTTTGCTTCACAAAACTGCTTCTTTATTAATAATATTTCTTGACCAGCATTTTTACAACTTAAAGCATCGTCAGTACGGTAAATGATTATAAAATACAACGACAATGAACAAAACAACAACAACATGGCCGACCTATCACAATAGTTCAGTTGAAACCGATGTGACTTAAATCGTGAAACGGAGTATAACCATAGTGTTTAGTTACTTGTATGGTATAATCTGTGCCTGTCTGAGTCATTTCTACCTGTCAAGAAGTAACAAGTTGTTCATTAAGGTATAGCATACATATCGGTCGTGAGAGTGACTAGTGGTGATTTTTTTCGAGTTACCTAAGTCCTAAGACTCTTACGTGGTTTAATGTATTTTAATTTATAAACTAATTGTGTTCTCAACGTCATGTTAGCAACAGCAATGAATATCGACACGGGTAAGCAAAAAATGTCTATGACTAACCTAAACGTTAAGACGTTTGATGTTTTTTGAAGTCTAACAACTATCAATTTTCGTACTTTTAGAGTGTCTGTTTTGAGACTAGAAGAAACTTAGACATGTTTAGTTAGAGATTATGCCTCTCGGAATAAGAAATATCCTAAATATATTGTTTTGTTAAGTCTTGATTTTTTAAATCCCCTTACCCACGTTCCCAAATATGTACATGTAATGGCGGCTATTCGCTTACGAGCAATTCTTTTTGGTACCGACCCGTCCCGATTTTAAAGTTTTGCTTCACAAAACTGCTTCTTTATTAATAATATTTCTTGACCAGCATTTTTACAACTTAAAGCATCGTCAGTACGGTAAATGATTATAAAATACAACGACAATGAACAAAACAACAACAACATGGCCGACCTATCACAATAGTTCAGTTGAAACCGATGTGACTTAAATCGTGAAACGGAGTATAACCATAGTGTTTAGTTACTTGTATGGTATAATCTGTGCCTGTCTGAGTCATTTCTACCTGTCAAGAAGTAACAAGTTGTTCATTAAGGTATAGCATACATATCGGTCGTGAGAGTGACTAGTGGTGATTTTTTTCGAGTTACCTAAGTTCTAAGACTCTTACGTGGTTTAATGTATTTTAATTTGTAAACTAATTGTGTTCTCAACGTCATGTTAGCAACAGCAATGAATATCGACACGGGTAAGCAAAAAATGTCTATGACTAACCTAAACGTTAAGACGTTTGATGTTTTTTGAACTCTAACAACTATCAATTTTCGTACTTTTAGAGTGTCTGTTTTGAGACTAGAAGAAACTTAGACATGTTTAGTTAGAGACTATACCTTTCGGAATAAAAAATACCCTAAATATATTCTTTTGTTAAGTCTTGATTTTTTAAATACCCTTACCCACGTTCCCAAATATGTACATGTAATGGCGGCTATTCGCTTACGAGCAATTCTTTTTGGTACCGATCCGTCCCGATTTTAAAGTTTTGCTTCACAAAACTGCTTCTTTATTAATAATATTTCTTGACCAGCATTTTTACAACTTAAAGCATCGTCAGTACGGTAAATGGTTATAAAATACAACGACAATGAACAAAACAACAACAACATGGCCGACCTATCACAATAGTTCAGTTGAAACCGATGTGACTTATATCGTGAAACGGAGTATAACCATAGTGTTTAGTTACTTGTATGGTATAATCTGTGCCTGTCTGAGTCATTTCTACCTGTCAAGAAGTAACAAGTTGTTCATTAAGGTATAGCATACATATCGGTCGTGAGAGTGACTAGTGGTGATTTTTTTCGAGTAGCCTAAGTCCTGAGACTCTTACGTGGTTTAATGTATTTTAATTTAT
Source organism: Hypercompe scribonia (assembly GCA_949316085.1). Taxonomy (NCBI): domain Eukaryota; kingdom Metazoa; phylum Arthropoda; class Insecta; order Lepidoptera; family Erebidae; genus Hypercompe; species Hypercompe scribonia. The sequence goes on from OX438973.1 coordinate 75,092, forward strand.
AAACTAATTGTGTTCTCAACGTCATGTTAGCAACAGCAATGAATATCGACACGGGTAAGCAAAAAATGTCTATGACTAACCTAAACGTTAAGACGTTTGATGTTTTTTGAAGTCTAACAACTATCAATTTTCGTACTTTTAGAGTGTCTGTTTTGAGACTAGAAGAAACTTAGACATGTTTAGTTAGAGACTATACCTTTCGGAATAAAAAATACCCTAAATATATTGTTTTGTTAAGTCTTGATTTTTTAAATACCCTTACCCACGTTCCCAAATATGTACATGTAATGGCGGCTATTCGCTTACGAGCAATTCTTTTTGGTACCGATCCGTCCCGATTTTAAAGTTTTGCTTCACAAAACTGCTTCTTTATTAATAATATTTCTTGACCAGCATTTTTACAACTTAAAGCATCGTCAGTACGGTAAATGGTTATAAAATACAACGACAATGAACAAAACAACAACAACATGGCCGACCTATCACAATAGTTCAGTTGAAACCGATGTGACTTAAATCGTGAAACGGAGTATAACCATAGTGTTTAGTTACTTGTATAGTATAATCTGTGCCTGTCTGAGTCATTTCTACCTGTCAAGAAGTAACAAGTTGTTCATTAAGGTATAGCATACATATCGGTCGTGAGAGTGACTAGTGGTGATTTTTTTCGAGTTACCTAAGTCCTGAGACTCTTACGTGGTTTAATGTATTTTAATTTATAAACTAATTGTGTTCTCAACGTCATGTTAGCAACAGCAATGAATATCGACACGGGTAAGCACAAAATGTCTATGACTAACCTAAACGTTAAGACGTTTGATGTCTTTTGAAGTCTAACAACTATCAATTTTCGTACTTTTAGAGTGTCTGTTTTGAGACTAGAAGAAACTTAGACATGTTTAGTTAGAGATTATGCCTCTCGGAATAAGAAATACCCTAAATATATTGTTTTGTTAAGTCTTGATTTTTGAAATCCCCTTACCCACGTTCCCAAATATGTACATGTAATGGCGGCTATTCGCTTACGAGCAATTCTTTTTGGTACCGATCCGTCCCGATTTTAAAGTTTTGCTTCACAAAACTGCTTCTTTATTAATAATATTTCTTGACCAGCATTTTTACAACTTAAAGCATCGTCAGTACGGTAAATGGTTATAAAATACAACGACAATGAACAAAACAACAACAACATGGCCGACCTATCACAATAGTTCAGTTGAAACCGATGTGACTTATATCGTGAAACGGAGCATAACCATAGTGTTTAGTTACTTGTATGGTATAATCTGTGCCTGTCTGAGTCATTTCTACCTGTCAAGAAGTAACAAGTTGTTCATTAAGGTATAGCATACATATCGGTCGTGAGAGTGACTAGTGGTGATTTTTTTCGAGTTACCTAAGTCCTAAGACTCTTACGTGGTTTAATGTATTTTAATTTATAAACTAATTGTGTTCTCAACGTCATGTTAGCAACAGCAATGAAAATCGACACGGGTAAGCAAAAAATGTCTATGACTAACCTAAACGTTAAGACGTTTGATGTTTTTTGAAGTCTAACAACTATCAATTTTCGTACTTTTAGAGTGTCTGTTTTGAGACTAGAAGAAACTTAGACATGTTTAGTTAGAGATTATGCCTCTCGGAATAAGAAATATCCTAAATATATTGTTTTGTTAAGTCTTGATTTTTTAAATCCCCTTACCCACGTTCCCAAATATGTACATGTAATGGCGGCTATTCGCTTACGAGCAGTTCTTTTTGGCACCGATCGGTCCCGAATTTTAAAGTTTTGCTTCACAAAACTGCTTCTTTAGTAATAATATTTCTTGACCAGCATTTTTACAACTTAAAGCATCGTCAGTACGGTAAATGATTATAAAATACAACGACAATGAACAAAACAACAACAACATGGCCGACCTATCACAATAGTTCAGTTGAAACCGATGTGACTTAAATCGTGAAACGGAGTATAACCATAGTGTTTAGTTACTTGTATGGTATAATCTGTGCCTGTCTGAGTCATTTCTACCTGTCAAGAAGTAACAAGTTGTTCATTAAGGTATAGCATACATATCGGTCGTGAGAGTGACTAGTGGTGATTTTTTTCGAGTTACCTAAGTCCTGAGACTCTTACGTGGTTTAATGTATTTTAATTTATAAACTAATTGTGTTCTCAACGTCATGTTAGCAACAGCAATGAATATCGACACGGGTAAGCACAAAATGTCTATGACTAACCTAAACGTTAAGACGTTTGATGTCTTTTGAAGTCTAACAACTATCAATTTTCGTACTTTTAGAGTGTCTGTTTTGAGACTAGAAGAAACTTAGACATGTTTAGTTAGAGATTATGCCTCTCGGAATAAGAAATACCCTAAATATATTGTTTTGTTAAGTCTTGATTTTTGAAATCCCCTTACCCACGTTCCCAAATATGTACATGTAATGGCGGCTATTCGCTTACGAGCAATTCTTTTTGGTACCGATCCGTCCCGATTTTAAAGTTTTGCTTCACAAAACTGCTTCTTTATTAATAATATTTCTTGACCAGCATTTTTACAACTTAAAGCATCGTCAGTACGGTAAATGATTATAAAATACAACGACAATGAACAAAACAACAACAACATGGCCGACCTATCACAATAGTTCAGTTGAAACCGATGTGACTTAAATCGTGAAACGGAGTATAACCATAGTGTTTAGTTACTTGTATGGTATAATCTGTGCCTGTCTGAGTCATTTCTACCTGTCAAGAAGTAACAAGTTGTTCATTAAGGTATAGCATACATATCGGTCGTGAGAGTGACTAGTGGTGATTTTTTTCGAGTTACCTAAGTCCTAAGACTCTTACGTGGTTTAATGTATTTTAATTTATAAACTAATTGTGTTCTCAACGTCATGTTAGCAACAGCAATGAATATCGACACGGGTAAGCAAAAAATGTCTATGACTAACCTAAACGTTAAGACGTTTGATGTTTTTTGAAGTCTAACAACTATCAATTTTCGTACTTTTAGAGTGTCTGTTTTGAGACTAGAAGAAACTTAGACATGTTTAGTTAGAGATTATGCCTCTCGGAATAAGAAATACCCTAAATATATTGTTTTGTTAAGTCTTGATTTTTTAAATCCCCTTACCCACGTTCCCAAATATGTACATGTAATGGCGGCTATTCGCTTACGAGCAATTCTTTTTGGTACCGACCCGTCCCGATTTTAAAGTTTTGCTTCACAAAACTGCTTCTTTATTAATAATATTTCTTGACCAGCATTTTTACAACTTAAAGCATCGTCAGTACGGTAAATGATTATAAAATACAACGACAATGAACAAAACAACAACAACATGGCCGACCTATCACAATAGTTCAGTTGAAACCGATGTGACTTAAATCGTGAAACGGAGTATAACCATAGTGTTTAGTTACTTGTATGGTATAATCTGTGCCTGTCTGAGTCATTTCTACCTGTCAAGAAGTAACAAGTTGTTCATTAAGGTATAGCATACATATCGGTCGTGAGAGTGACTAGTGGTGATTTTTTTCGAGTTACCTAAGTTCTAAGACTCTTACGTGGTTTAATGTATTTTAATTTATAAACTAATTGTGTTCTCAACGTCATGTTAGCAACAGCAATGAATATCGACACGGGTAAGCAAAAAATGTCTATGACTAACCTAAACGTTAAGACGTTTGATGTTTTTTGAACTCTAACAACTATCAATTTTCGTACTTTTAGAGTGTCTGTTTTGAGACTAGAAGAAACTTAGACATGTTTAGTTAGAGACTATACCTTTCGGAATAAAAAATACCCTAAATATATTCTTTTGTTAAGTCTTGATTTTTTAAATACCCTTACCCACGTTCCCAAATATGTACATGTAATGGCGGCTATTCGCTTACGAGCAATTCTTTTTGGTACCGATCCGTCCCGATTTTAAAGTTTTGCTTCACAAAACTGCTTCTTTATTAATAATATTTCTTGACCAGCATTTTTACAACTTAAAGCATCGTCAGTACGGTAAATGGTTATAAAATACAACGACAATGAACAAAACAACAACAACATGGCCGACCTATCACAATAGTTCAGTTGAAACCGATGTGACTTATATCGTGAAACGGAGTATAACCATAGTGTTTAGTTACTTGTATGGTATAATCTGTGCCTGTCTGAGTCATTTCTACCTGTCAAGAAGTAACAAGTTGTTCATTAAGGTATAGCATACATATCGGTCGTGAGAGTGACTAGTGGTGATTTTTTTCGAGTAGCCTAAGTCCTGAGACTCTTACGTGGTTTAATGTATTTTAATTTATAAACTAATTGTGTTCTCAACGTCATGTTAGCAACAGCAATGAATATCGACACGGGTAAGCAAAAAATGTCTATGACTAACCTAAACGTTAAGACGTTTGATGTTTTTTGAAGTCTAACAACTATCAATTTTCGTACTTTTAGAGTGTCTGTTTTGAGACTAGAAGAAACTTAGACATGTTTAGTTAGAGACTATACCTTTCGGAATAAAAAATACCCTAAATATATTGTTTTGTTAAGTCTTGATTTTTTAAATACCCTTACCCACGTTCCCAAATATGTACATGTAATGGCGGCTATTCGCTTACGAGCAATTCTTTTTGGTACCGATCCGTCCCGATTTTAAAGTTTTGCTTCACAAAACTGCTTCTTTATTAATAATATTTCTTGACCAGCATTTTTACAACTTAAAGCATCGTCAGTACGGTAAATGGTTATAAAATACAACGACAATGAACAAAACAACAACAACATGGCCGACCTATCACAATAGTTCAGTTGAAACCGATGTGACTTATATCGTGAAACGGAGTATAACCATAGTGTTTAGTTACTTGTATGGTATAATCTGTGCCTGTCTGAGTCATTTCTACCTGTCAAGAAGTAACAAGTTGTTCATTAAGGTATAGCATACATATCGGTCGTGAGAGTGACTAGTGGTGATTTTTTTCGAGTTACCTAAGTCCTGAGACTCTTACGTGGTTTAATGTATTTTAATTTATAAACTAATTGTGTTCTCAACGTCATGTTAGCAACAGCAATGAATATCGACACGGGTAAGCAAAAAATGTCTATGACTAACCTAAACGTTAAGACGTTTGATGTTTTTTGAAGTCTAACAACTATCAATTTTCGTACTTTTAGAGTGTCTGTTCTGAGACTAGAAGAAACTTAGACATGTTTAGTTAGAGACTATACCTTTCGGAATAAAAAATACCCTAAATATATTCTTTTGTTAAGTCTTGATTTTTTAAATACCCTTACCCACGTTCCCAAATATGTACATGTAATGGCGGCTATTCGCTTACGAGCAATTCTTTTTGGTACCGATCCGTCCCGATTTTAAAGTTTTGCTTCACAAAACTGCTTCTTTATTAATAATATTTCTTGACCAGCATTTTTACAACTTAAAGCATCGTCAGTACGGTAAATGGTTATAAAATACAACGACAATGAACAAAACAACAACAACATGGCCGACCTATCACAATAGTTCAGTTGAAACCGATGTGACTTATATCGTGAAACGGAGCATAACCATAGTGTTTAGTTACTTGTATGGTATAATCTGTGCCTGTATGAGTCATTTCTACCTGTCAAGAAGTAACAAGTTGTTCATTAAGGTATAGCATACATATCGGTCGTGAGAGTGACTAGTGGTGATTTTTTTTGAGTTACCTAAGTCCTAAGACTCTTACGTGGTTTAATGTATTTTAATTTATAAACTAGACATGTTTAGTTAGACTAGTAGTAGTGTTCTCAACGTCATGTTAGCAACAGCAATGAATATCGACACGGGTAAGCAAAAAATGTCTATGACTAACCTAAACGTTAAGACGTTTGATGTTTTTTGAAGTCTAACAACTATCAATTTTCGTACTTTTAGAGTGTCTGTTTTGAGACTAGAAGAAACTTAGACATGTTTAGTTAGAGATTATGCCTCTCGGAATAAGAAATATCCTAAATATATTGTTTTGTTAAGTCTTGATTTTTTAAATCCCCTTACCCACGTTCCCAAATATGTACATGTAATGGCGGCTATTCGCTTACGAGCAATTCTTTTTGGTACCGACCCGTCCCGATTTTAAAGTTTTGCTTCACAAAACTGCTTCTTTATTAATAATATTTCTTGACCAGCATTTTTACAACTTAAAGCATCGTCAGTACGGTAAATGATTATAAAATACAACGACAATGAACAAAACAACAACAACATGGCCGACCTATCACAATAGTTCAGTTGAAACCGATGTGACTTAAATCGTGAAACGGAGTATAACCATAGTGTTTAGTTACTTGTATGGTATAATCTGTGCCTGTCTGAGTCATTTCTACCTGTCAAGAAGTAACAAGTTGTTCATTAAGGTATAGCATACATATCGGTCGTGAGAGTGACTAGTGGTGATTTTTTTCGAGTTACCTAAGTCCTAAGACTCTTACGTGGTTTAATGTATTTTAATTTATAAACTAATTGTGTTCTCAACGTCATGTTAGCAACAGCAATGAATATCGACACGGGTAAGCAAAAAATGTCTATGACTAACCTAAACGTTAAGACGTTTGATGTTTTTTGAAGTCTAACAACTATCAATTTTCGTACTTTTAGAGTGTCTGTTTTGAGACTAGAAGAAACTTAGACATGTTTAGTTAGAGATTATGCCTCTCGGAATAAGAAATATCCTAAATATATTGTTTTGTTAAGTCTTGATTTTTTAAATCCCCTTACCCACGTTCCCAAATATGTACATGTAATGGCGGCTATTCGCTTACGAGCAATTCTTTTTGGTACCGACCCGTCCCGATTTTAAAGTTTTGCTTCACAAAACTGCTTCTTTATTAATAATATTTCTTGACCAGCATTTTTACAACTTAAAGCATCGTCAGTACGGTAAATGATTATAAAATACAACGACAATGAACAAAACAACAACAACATGGCCGACCTATCACAATAGTTCAGTTGAAACCGATGTGACTTAAATCGTGAAACGGAGTATAACCATAGTGTTTAGTTACTTGTATGGTATAATCTGTGCCTGTCTGAGTCATTTCTACCTGTCAAGAAGTAACAAGTTGTTCATTAAGGTATAGCATACATATCGGTCGTGAGAGTGACTAGTGGTGATTTTTTTCGAGTTACCTAAGTTCTAAGACTCTTACGTGGTTTAATGTATTTTAATTTATAAACTAATTGTGTTCTCAACGTCATGTTAGCAACAGCAATGAATATCGACACGGGTAAGCAAAAAATGTCTATGACTAACCTAAACGTTAAGACGTTTGATGTTTTTTGAACTCTAACAACTATCAATTTTCGTACTTTTAGAGTGTCTGTTTTGAGACTAGAAGAAACTTAGACATGTTTAGTTAGAGACTATACCTTTCGGAATAAAAAATACCCTAAATATATTCTTTTGTTAAGTCTTGATTTTTTAAATACCCTTACCCACGTTCCCAAATATGTACATGTAATGGCGGCTATTCGCTTACGAGCAATTCTTTTTGGTACCGACCCGTCCCGATTTTAAAGTTTTGCTTCACAAAACTGCTTCTTTTTAATAATATTTCTTGACCAGCATTTTTACAACTTAAAGCATCGTCAGTACGGTAAATGATTATAAAATACAACGACAATGAACAAAACAACAACAACATGGCCGACCTATCACAATAGTTCAGTTGAAACCGATGTGACTTATATCGTGAAACGGAGTATAACCATAGTGTTTAGTTACTTGTATGGTATAATCTGTGCCTGTCTGAGTCATTTCTACCTGTCAAGAAGTAACAAGTTGTTCATTAAGGTATAGCATACATATCGGTCGTGAGAGTGACTAGTGGTGATTTTTTTCGAGTTGCCTAAGTCCTGAGACTCTTACGTGGTTTAATGTATTTTAATTTATAAACTAATTGTGTTCTCAACGTCATGTTAGCAACAGCAATGAATATCGACACGGGTAAGCAAAAAATGTCTATGACTAACCTAAACGTTAAGACGTTTGATGTTTTTTGAAGTCTAACAACTATCAATTTTCGTACTTTTAGAGTGTCTGTTTTGAGACTAGAAGAAACTTAGACATGTTTAGTTAGAGATTATGCCTCTCGGAATAAGAAATATCTTTAATATATTGTTTTTTTAAGTCTTGATTGTTTAAATCCCCTTACCCACGTTCCCAAATATGTACATGTAATGGCGGCTATTCGCTTACGAACAATTCTTTTTGGTACCGACCCGTCCCGATTTTAAAGTTTTGCTTCACAAAACTGCTTCTTTATTAATAATATTTTTTGACCAGCATTTTTACAACTTAAAGCATCGTCAGTACGGTAAATGATTATAAAATACAACGACAATGAACAAAACAACAACAACATGGCCGACCTATCACAATAGTTCAGTTGAAACCGATGTGACTTAAATCGTGAAACGGAGCATAACCATAGTGTTTAGTTACTTGTATGGTATAATCTGTGCCTGTCTGAGTCATTTCTACCTGTCAAGAAGTAACAAGTTGTTCATTAAGGTATAGCATACATATCGGTCGTGAGAGTGACTAGTGGTGATTTTTTTCGAGTTACCTAAGTCCTAAGACTCTTACGTGGTTTAATGTATTTTAATTTATAAACTAATTGTGTTCTCAACGTCATGTTAGCAACAGCAATGAATATCGACACGGGTAAGCAAAAAATGTCTATGACTAACCTAAACGTTAAGACGTTTGATGTTTTTTGAAGTCTAACAACTATCAATTTTCGTACTTTTAGAGTGTCTGTTTTGAGACTAGAAGAAACTTAGACATGTTTAGTTAGAGATTATGCCTCTCGGAATAAGAAATATCCTAAATATATTGTTTTGTTAAGTCTTGATTTTTTAAATCCCCTTACCCACGTTCCCAAATATGTACATGTAATGGCGGCTATTCGCTTACGAGCAATTCTTTTTGGTACCGACCCGTCCCGATTTTAAAGTTTTGCTTCACAAAACTGCTTCTTTATTAATAATATTTCTTGACCAGCATTTTTACAACTTAAAGCATCGTCAGTACGGTAAATGATTATAAAATACAACGACAATGAACAAAACAACAACAACATGGCCGACCTATCACAATAGTTCAGTTGAAACCGATGTGACTTAAATCGTGAAACGGAGTATAACCATAGTGTTTAGTTACTTGTATGGTATAATCTGTGCCTGTCTGAGTCATTTCTACCTGTCAAGAAGTAACAAGTTGTTCATTAAGGTATAGCATACATATCGGTCGTGAGAGTGACTAGTGGTGATTTTTTTCGAGTTACCTAAGTCCTAAGACTCTTACGTGGTTTAATGTATTTTAATTTATAAACTAATTGTGTTCTCAACGTCATGTTAGCAACAGCAATGAATATCGACACGGGTAAGCAAAAAATGTCTATGACTAACCTAAACGTTAAGACGTTTGATGTTTTTTGAACTCTAACAACTATCAATTTTCGTACTTTTAGAGTGTCTGTTTTGAGACTAGAAGAAACTTAGACATGTTTAGTTAGAGACTATACCTTTCGGAATAAAAAATACCCTAAATATATTCTTTTGTTAAGTCTTGATTTTTTAAATACCCTTACTCACGTTCCCAAATATGTACATGTAATGGCGGCTATTCGCTTACGAGCAATTCTTTTTGGTACCGATCCGTCCCGATTTTAAAGTTTTGCTTCACAAAACTGCTTCTTTATTAATAATATTTCTTGACCAGCATTTTTACAACTTAAAGCATCGTCAGTACGGTAAATGGTTATAAAATACAACGACAATGAACAAAACAACAACAACATGGCCGACCTATCACAATAGTTCAGTTGAAACCGATGTGACTTATATCGTGAAACGGAGTATAACCATAGTGTTTAGTTACTTGTATGGTATAATCTGTGCCTGTCTGAGTCATTTCTACCTGTCAAGAAGTAACAAGTTGTTCATTAAGGTATAGCATACATATCGGTCGTGAGAGTGACTAGTGGTGATTTTTTTCGAGTTGCCTAAGTCCTGAGACTCTTACGTGGTTTAATGTATTTTAATTTATAAACTAATTGTGTTCTCAACGTCATGTTAGCAACAGCAATGAATATCGACACGGGTAAGCAAAAAATGTCTATGACTAACCTAAACGTTAAGACGTTTGATGTTTTTTGAAGTCTAACAACTATCAATTTTCGTACTTTTAGAGTGTCTGTTTTGAGACTAGAAGAAACTTAGACATGTTTAGTTAGAGATTATGCCTCTCGGAATAAGAAATATCCTTAATATATTGTTTTTTTAAGTCTTGATTGTTTAAATCCCCTTACCCACGTTCCCAAATATGTACATGTAATGGCGGCTATTCGCTTACGAACAATTCTTTTTGGTACCGACCCGTCCCGATTTTAAAGTTTTGCTTCACAAAACTGCTTCTTTATTAATAATATTTTTTGACCAGCATTTTTACAACTTAAAGCATCGTCAGTACGGTAAATGATTATAAAATACAACGACAATGAACAAAACAACAACAACATGGCCGACCTATCACAATAGTTCAGTTGAAACCGATGTGACTTAAATCGTGAAACGGAGCATAACCATAGTGTTTAGTTACTTGTATGGTATAATCTGTGCCTGTCTGAGTCATTTCTACCTGTCAAGAAGTAACAAGTTGTTCATTAAGGTATAGCATACATATCGGTCGTGAGAGTGACTAGTGGTGATTTTTTTCGAGTTACCTAAGTCCTAAGACTCTTACGTGGTTTAATGTATTTTAATTTATAAACTAATTGTGTTCTCAACGTCATGTTAGCAACAGCAATGAATATCGACACGGGTAAGCAAAAAATGTCTATGACTAACCTAAACGTTAAGACGTTTGATGTTTTTTGAAGTCTAACAACTATCAATTTTCGTACTTTTAGAGTGTTTGTTTTGAGACTAGAAGAAACTTAGACATGTTTAGTTAGAGACTATACCTTTCGGAATAAAAAATACCCTAAATATATTCTTTTGTTAAGTCTTGATTTTTTAAATACCCTTACCCACGTTCCCAAATATGTACATGTAATGGCGGCTATTCGCTTACGAGCAATTCTTTTTGGTACCGATCCGTCCCGATTTTAAAGTTTTGCTTCACAAAACTGCTTCTTTATTAATAATATTTCTTGACCAGCATTTTTACAACTTAAAGCATCGTCAGTACGGTAAATGGTTATAAAATACAACGACAATGAACAAAACAACAACAACATGGCCGACCTATCACAATAGTTCAGTTGAAACCGATGTGACTTATATCGTGAAACGGAGTATAACCATAGTGTTTAGTTACTTGTATGGTATAATCTGTGCCTGTCTGAGTCATTTCTACCTGTCAAGAAGTAACAAGTTGTTCATTAAGGTATAGCATACATATCGGTCGTGAGAGTGACTAGTGGTGATTTTTTTCGAGTTGCCTAAGTCCTGAGACTCTTACGTGGTTTAATGTATTTTAATTTATAAACTAATTGTGTTCTCAACGTCATGTTAGCAACAGCAATGAATATCGACACGGGTAAGCAAAAAATGTCTATGACTAACCTAAACGTTAAGACGTTTGATGTTTTTTGAACTCTAACAACTATCAATTTTCGTACTTTTAGAGTGTCTGTTTTGAGACTAGAAGAAACTTAGACATGTTTAGTTAGAGACTATACCTTTCGGAATAAAAAATACCCTAAATATATTCTTTTGTTAAGTCTTGATTTTTTAAATACCCTTACCCACGTTCCCAAATATGTACATGTAATGGCGGCTATTCGCTTACGAGCAATTCTTTTTGGTACCGATCCGTCCCGATTTTAAAGTTTTGCTTCACAAAACTGCTTCTTTATTAATAATATTTCTTAACCAGCATTTTTACAACTTAGAGCATCGTCAGTACGGTAAATGGTTATAAAATACAACGACAATGAACAAAACAACAACAACATGGCCGACCTATCACAATAGTTCAGTTGAAACCGATGTGACTTATATCGTGAAACGGAGTATAACCATAGTGTTTAGTTACTTGAATGGTATAATCTGTGCCTGTCTGAGTCATTTCTACCTGTCAAGAAGTAACAAGTTGTCCATTAAGGTATAGCATACATATCGGTCGTGAGAGTGACTAGTGGTGATTTTTTTCGAGTTGCCTAAGTCCTGAGACTCTTACGTGGTTTAATGTATTTTAATTTATAAACTAATTGTGTTCTCAACGTCATGTTAGCAACAGCAATGAATATCGACACGGGTAGGCAAAAAATGTCTATGACTAACCTAAACGTTAAGACGTTTGATGTTTTTTGAACTCTAACAACTATCAATTTTCGTACTTTTAGAGTGTCTGTTTTGAGACTAGAAGAAATTTAGACATGTTTAGTTAGAGACTATACCTTTCGGAATAAAAAATACCCTAAATATATTCTTTTGTTAAGTCTTGATTTTTTAAATACCCTTACCCACGTTCCCAAATATGTACATGTAATGGCGGCTATTCGCTTACGAGCAATTCTTTTTGGTACCGATCCGTCCCGATTTTAAAGTTTTGCTTCACAAAACTGCTTCTTTATTAATAATATTTCTTGACCAGCATTTTTACAACTTAAAGCATCGTCAGTACGGTAAATGGTTATAAAATACAACGACAATGAACAAAACAACAACAACATGGCCGACCTATCACAATAGTTCAGTTGAAACCGATGTGACTTAAATCGTGAAACGGAGTATAACCATAGTGTTTAGTTACTTGTATGGTATAATCTGTGCCTGTCTGAGTCATTTCTACCTGTCAAGAAGTAACAAGTTGTTCATTAAGGTATAGCATACATATCGGTCGTGAGAGTGACTAGTGGTGATTTTTTTCGAGTTACCTAAGTCCTGAGACTCTTACGTGGTTTAATGTATTTTAATTTATAAACTAATTGTGTTCTCAACGTCATGTTAGCAACAGCAATGAATATCGACACGGGTAAGCACAAAATGTCTATGACTAACCTAAACGTTAAGACGTTTGATGTCTTTTGAAGTCTAACAACTATCAATTTTCGTACTTTTAGAGTGTCTGTTTTGAGACTAGAAGAAACTTAGACATGTTTAGTTAGAAATTATGCCTCTCGGAATAAGAAATATCCTAAATATATTGTTTTGTTAAGTCTTGATTTTTTAAATCCCCTTACCCACGTTCCCAAATATGTACATGTAATGGCGGCTATTCGCTTACGAGCAATTCTTTTTGGTACCGACCCGTCCCGATTTTAAAGTTTTGCTTCACAAAACTGCTTCTTTTTAATAATATTTCTTGACCAGCATTTTTACAACTTAAAGCATCGTCAGTACGGTAAATGATTATAAAATACAACGACAATGAACAAAACAACAACAACATGGCCGACCTATCACAATAGTTCAGTTGAAACCGATGTGACTTAAATCGTGAAACGGAGTATAACCATAGTGTTTAGTTACTTGTATGGTATAATCTGTGCCTGTCTGAGTCATTTCTACCTGTCAAGAAGTAACAAGTTGTTCATTAAGGTATAGCATACATATCGGTCGTGAGAGTGACTAGTGGTGATTTTTTTCGAGTTACCTAAGTCCTAAGACTCTTACGTGGTTTAATGTATTTTAATTTATAAACTAATTGTGTTCTCAACGTCATGTTAGCAACAGCAATGAATATCGACACGGGTAAGCAAAAAATGTCTATGACTAACCTAAACGTTAAGACGTTTGATGTTTTTGAAGTCTAACAACTATCAATTTTCGTACTTTTAGAGTGTCTGTTTTGAGACTAGAAGAAACTTAGACATGTTTAGTTAGAGATTATGCCTCTCGGAATAAGAAATATCCTAAATATATTGTTTTGTTAAGTCTTGATTTTTTAAATCCCCTTACCCACGTTCCCAAATATGTACATGTAATGGCGGCTATTCGCTTACGAGCAATTCTTTTTGGTACCGACCCGTCCCGATTTTAAAGTTTTGCTTCACAAAACTGCTTCTTTTTAATAATATTTCTTGACCAGCATTTTTACAACTTAAAGCATCGTCAGTACGGTAAATGATTATAAAATACAACGACAATGAACAAAACAACAACAACATGGCCGACCTATCACAATAGTTCAGTTGAAACCGATGTGACTTAAATCGTGAAACGGAGTATAACCATAGTGTTTAGTTACTTGTATGGTATAATCTGTGCCTGTCTGAGTCATTTCTACCTGTCAAGAAGTAACAAGTTGTTCATTAAGGTATAGCATACATATCGGTCGTGAGAGTGACTAGTGGTGATTTTTTTCGAGTTACCTAAGTCCTAAGACTCTTACGTGGTTTAATGTATTTTAATTTATAAACTAATTGTGTTCTCAACGTCATGTTAGCAACAGCAATGAATATCGACACGGGTAAGCAAAAAATGTCTATGACTAACCTAAACGTTAAGACGTTTGATGTTTTTTGAACTCTAACAACTATCAATTTTCGTACTTTTAGAGTGTCTGTTTTGAGACTAGAAGAAACTTAGACATGTTTAGTTAGAGACTATACCTTTCGGAATAAAAAATACCCTAAATATATTCTTTTGTTAAGTCTTGATTTTTTAAATACCCTTACTCACGTTCCCAAATATGTACATGTAATGGCGGCTATTCGCTTACGAGCAATTCTTTTTGGTACCGATCCGTCCCGATTTTAAAGTTTTGCTTCACAAAACTGCTTCTTTATTAATAATATTTCTTGACCAGCATTTTTACAACTTAAAGCATCGTCAGTACGGTAAATGGTTATAAAATACAACGACAATGAACAAAACAACAACAACATGGCCGACCTATCACAATAGTTCAGTTGAAACCGATGTGACTTATATCGTGAAACGGAGTATAACCATAGTGTTTAGTTACTTGTATGGTATAATCTGTGCCTGTCTGAGTCATTTCTACCTGTCAAGAAGTAACAAGTTGTTCATTAAGGTATAGCATACATATCGGTCGTGAGAGTGACTAGTGGTGATTTTTTTCGAGTTGCCTAAGTCCTGAGACTCTTACGTGGTTTAATGTATTTTAATTTATAAACTAATTGTGTTCTCAACGTCATGTTAGCAACAGCAATGAATATCGACACGGGTAAGCAAAAAATGTCTATGACTAACCTAAACGTTAAGACGTTTGATGTTTTTTGAAGTCTAACAACTATCAATTTTCGTACTTTTAGAGTGTCTGTTTTGAGACTAGAAGAAACTTAGACATGTTTAGTTAGAGATTATGCCTCTCGGAATAAGAAATATCCTTAATATATTGTTTTTTTAAGTCTTGATTGTTTAAATCCCCTTACCCACGTTCCCAAATATGTACATGTAATGGCGGCTATTCGCTTACGAACAATTCTTTTTGGTACCGACCCGTCCCGATTTTAAAGTTTTGCTTCACAAAACTGCTTCTTTATTAATAATATTTTTTGACCAGCATTTTTACAACTTAAAGCATCGTCAGTACGGTAAATGATTATAAAATACAACGACAATGAACAAAACAACAACAACATGGCCGACCTATCACAATAGTTCAGTTGAAACCGATGTGACTTAAATCGTGAAACGGAGCATAACCATAGTGTTTAGTTACTTGTATGGTATAATCTGTGCCTGTCTGAGTCATTTCTACCTGTCAAGAAGTAACAAGTTGTTCATTAAGGTATAGCATACATATCGGTCGTGAGAGTGACTAGTGGTGATTTTTTTCGAGTTACCTAAGTCCTAAGACTCTTACGTGGTTTAATGTATTTTAATTTATAAACTAATTGTATTCTCAACGTCATGTTAGCAACAGCAATGAATATCGACACGGGTAAGCAAAAAATGTCTATGACTAACCTAAACGTTAAGACGTTTGATGTTTTTTGAAGTCTAACAACTATCAATTTTCGTACTTTTAGAGTGTCTGTTTTGAGACTAGAAGAAACTTAGACATGTTTAGTTAGAGATTATGCCTCTCGGAATAAGAAATATCCTAAATATATTGTTTTGTTAAGTCTTGATTTTTTAAATCCCCTTACCCACGTTCCCAAATATGTACATGTAATGGCGGCTATTCGCTTACGAGCAATTCTTTTTGGTACCGACCCGTCCCGATTTTAAAGTTTTGCTTCACAAAACTGCTTCTTTATTAATAATATTTCTTGACCAGCATTTTTACAACTTAAAGCATCGTCAGTACGGTAAATGATTATAAAATACAACGACAATGAACAAAACAACAACAACATGGCCGACCTATCACAATAGTTCAGTTGAAACCGATGTGACTTAAATCGTGAAACGGAGTATAACCATAGTGTTTAGTTACTTGTATGGTATAATCTGTGCCTGTCTGAGTCATTTCTACCTGTCAAGAAGTAACAAGTTGTTCATTAAGGTATAGCATACATATCGGTCGTGAGAGTGACTAGTGGTGATTTTTTTCGAGTTACCTAAGTCCTGAGACTCTTACGTGGTTTAATGTATTTTAATTTATAAACTAATTGTGTTCTCAACGTCATGTTAGCAACAGCAATGAATATCGACACGGGTAAGCACAAAATGTCTATGACTAACCTAAACGTTAAGACGTTTGATGTCTTTTGAAGTCTAACAACTATCAATTTTCGTACTTTTAGAGTGTCTGTTTTGAGACTAGAAGAAACTTAGACATGTTTAGTTAGAAATTATGCCTCTCGGAATAAGAAATATCCTAAATATATTGTTTTGTTAAGTCTTGATTTTTTAAATCCCCTTACCCACGTTCCCAAATATGTACATGTAATGGCGGCTATTCGCTTACGAGCAATTCTTTTTGGTACCGACCCGTCCCGATTTTAAAGTTTTGCTTCACAAAACTGCTTCTTTTTAATAATATTTCTTGACCAGCATTTTTACAACTTAAAGCATCGTCAGTACGGTAAATGATTATAAAATACAACGACAATGAACAAAACAACAACAACATGGCCGACCTATCACAATAGTTCAGTTGAAACCGATGTGACTTAAATCGTGAAACGGAGTATAACCATAGTGTTTAGTTACTTGTATGGTATAATCTGTGCCTGTCTGAGTCATTTCTACCTGTCAAGAAGTAACAAGTTGTTCATTAAGGTATAGCATACATATCGGTCGTGAGAGTGACTAGTGGTGATTTATTTCGAGTTGCCTAAGTCCTGAGACTCTTACGTGGTTTAATGTATTTTAATTTATAAACTAATTGTGTTCTCAACGTCATGTTAGCAACAGCAATGAATATCGACACGGGTAAGCACAAAATGTCTATGACTAACCTAAACGTTAAGACGTTTGATGTCTTTTGAAGTCTAACAACTATCAATTTTCGTACTTTTAGAGTGTCTGTTTTGAGACTAGAAGAAACTTAGACATGTTTAGTTAGAGATTATGCCTCTCGGAATAAGAAATATCCTAAATATATTGTTTTGTTAAGTCTTGATTTTTTAAATCCCCTTACCCACGTTCCCAAATATGTACATGTAATGGCGGCTATTCGCTTACGAGCAATTCTTTTTGGTACCGACCCGTCCCGATTTTAAAGTTTTGCTTCACAAAACTGCTTCTTTATTAATAATATTTCTTGACCAGCATTTTTACAACTTAAAGCATCGTCAGTACGGTAAATGATTATAAAATACAACGACAATGAACAAAACAACAACAACATGGCCGACCTATCACAATAGTTCAGTTGAAACCGATGTGACTTAAATCGTGAAACGGAGTATAACCATAGTGTTTAGTTACTTGTATGGTATAATCTGTGCCTGTCTGAGTCATTTCTACCTGTCAAGAAGTAACAAGTTGTTCATTAAGGTATAGCATACATATCGGTCGTGAGAGTGACTAGTGGTGATTTTTTTCGAGTTACCTAAGTTCTAAGACTCTTACGTGGTTTAATGTATTTTAATTTATAAACTAATTGTGTTCTCAACGTCATGTTAGCAACAGCAATGAATATCGACACGGGTAAGCAAAAAATGTCTATGACTAACCTAAACGTTAAGACGTTTGATGTTTTTTGAACTCTAACAACTATCAATTTTCGTACTTTTAGAGTGTCTGTTTTGAGACTAGAAGAAACTTAGACATGTTTAGTTAGAGACTATACCTTTCGGAATAAAAAATACCCTAAATATATTCTTTTGTTAAGTCTTGATTTTTTAAATACCCTTACCCACGTTCCCAAATATGTACATGTAATGGCGGCTATTCGCTTACGAGCAATTCTTTTTGGTACCGACCCGTCCCGATTTTAAAGTTTTGCTTCACAAAACTGCTTCTTTTTAATAATATTTCTTGACCAGCATTTTTACAACTTAAAGCATCGTCAGTACGGTAAATGATTATAAAATACAACGACAATGAACAAAACAACAACAACATGGCCGACCTATCACAATAGTTCAGTTGAAACCGATGTGACTTAAATCGTGAAACGGAGTATAACCATAGTGTTTAGTTACTTGTATGGTATAATCTGTGCCTGTCTGAGTCATTTCTACCTGTCAAGAAGTAACAAGTTGTTCATTAAGGTATAGCATACATATCGGTCGTGAGAGTGACTAGTGGTGATTTTTTTCGAGTTACCTAAGTCCTAAGACTCTTACGTGGTTTAATGTATTTTAATTTATAAACTAATTGTGTTCTCAACGTCATGTTAGCAACAGCAATGAATATCGACACGGGTAAGCAAAAAATGTCTATGACTAACCTAAACGTTAAGACGTTTGATGTTTTTGAAGTCTAACAACTATCAATTTTCGTACTTTTAGAGTGTCTGTTTTGAGACTAGAAGAAACTTAGACATGTTTAGTTAGAGATTATGCCTCTCGGAATAAGAAATATCCTAAATATATTGTTTTGTTAAGTCTTGATTTTTTAAATCCCCTTACCCACGTTCCCAAATATGTACATGTAATGGCGGCTATTCGCTTACGAGCAATTCTTTTTGGTACCGACCCGTCCCGATTTTAAAGTTTTGCTTCACAAAACTGCTTCTTTTTAATAATATTTCTTGACCAGCATTTTTACAACTTAAAGCATCGTCAGTACGGTAAATGGTTATAAAATACAACGACAATGAACAAAACAACAACAACATGGCCGACCTATCACAATAGTTCAGTTGAAACCGATGTGACTTAAATCGTGAAACGGAGTATAACCATAGTGTTTAGTTACTTGTATGGTATAATCTGTGCCTGTCTGAGTCATTTCTACCTGTCAAGAAGTAACAAGTTGTTCATTAAGGTATAGCATACATATCGGTCGTGAGAGTGACTAGTGGTGATTTTTTTCGAGTTACCTAAGTCCTAAGACTCTTACGTGGTTTAATGTATTTTAATTTATAAACTAATTGTGTTCTCAACGTCATGTTAGCAACAGCAATGAATATCGACACGGGTAAGCAAAAAATGTCTATGACTAACCTAAACGTTAAGACGTTTGATGTTTTTTGAACTCTAACAACTATCAATTTTCGTACTTTTAGAGTGTCTGTTTTGAGACTAGAAGAAACTTAGACATGTTTAGTTAGAGACTATACCTTTCGGAATAAAAAATACCCTAAATATATTCTTTTGTTAAGTCTTGATTTTTTAAATACCCTTACTCACGTTCCCAAATATGTACATGTAATGGCGGCTATTCGCTTACGAGCAATTCTTTTTGGTACCGATCCGTCCCGATTTTAAAGTTTTGCTTCACAAAACTGCTTCTTTATTAATAATATTTCTTGACCAGCATTTTTACAACTTAAAGCATCGTCAGTACGGTAAATGGTTATAAAATACAACGACAATGAACAAAACAACAACAACATGGCCGACCTATCACAATAGTTCAGTTGAAACCGATGTGACTTATATCGTGAAACGGAGTATAACCATAGTGTTTAGTTACTTGTATGGTATAATCTGTGCCTGTCTGAGTCATTTCTACCTGTCAAGAAGTAACAAGTTGTTCATTAAGGTATAGCATACATATCGGTCGTGAGAGTGACTAGTGGTGATTTTTTTCGAGTTGCCTAAGTCCTGAGACTCTTACGTGGTTTAATGTATTTTAATTTATAAACTAATTGTGTTCTCAACGTCATGTTAGCAACAGCAATGAATATCGACACGGGTAAGCAAAAAATGTCTATGACTAACCTAAACGTTAAGACGTTTGATGTTTTTTGAAGTCTAACAACTATCAATTTTCGTACTTTTAGAGTGTCTGTTTTGAGACTAGAAGAAACTTAGACATGTTTAGTTAGAGATTATGCCTCTCGGAATAAGAAATATCCTTAATATATTGTTTTTTTAAGTCTTGATTGTTTAAATCCCCTTACCCACGTTCCCAAATATGTACATGTAATGGCGGCTATTCGCTTACGAACAATTCTTTTTGGTACCGACCCGTCCCGATTTTAAAGTTTTGCTTCACAAAACTGCTTCTTTATTAATAATATTTTTTGACCAGCATTTTTACAACTTAAAGCATCGTCAGTACGGTAAATGATTATAAAATACAACGACAATGAACAAAACAACAACAACATGGCCGACCTATCACAATAGTTCAGTTGAAACCGATGTGACTTAAATCGTGAAACGGAGCATAACCATAGTGTTTAGTTACTTGTATGGTATAATCTGTGCCTGTCTGAGTCATTTCTACCTGTCAAGAAGTAACAAGTTGTTCATTAAGGTATAGCATACATATCGGTCGTGAGAGTGACTAGTGGTGATTTTTTTCGAGTTACCTAAGTCCTAAGACTCTTACGTGGTTTAATGTATTTTAATTTATAAACTAATTGTGTTCTCAACGTCATGTTAGCAACAGCAATGAATATCGACACGGGTAAGCAAAAAATGTCTATGACTAACCTAAACGTTAAGACGTTTGATGTTTTTTGAAGTCTAACAACTATCAATTTTCGTACTTTTAGAGTGTCTGTTTTGAGACTAGAAGAAACTTAGACATGTTTAGTTAGAGATTATGCCTCTCGGAATAAGAAATATCCTAAATATATTGTTTTGTTAAGTCTTGATTTTTTAAATCCCCTTACCCACGTTCCCAAATATGTACATGTAATGGCGGCTATTCGCTTACGAGCAATTCTTTTTGGTACCGACCCGTCCCGATTTTAAAGTTTTGCTTCACAAAACTGCTTCTTTATTAATAATATTTCTTGACCAGCATTTTTACAACTTAAAGCATCGTCAGTACGGTAAATGATTATAAAATACAACGACAATGAACAAAACAACAACAACATGGCCGACCTATCACAATAGTTCAGTTGAAACCGATGTGACTTAAATCGTGAAACGGAGTATAACCATAGTGTTTAGTTACTTGTATGGTATAATCTGTGCCTGTCTGAGTCATTTCTACCTGTCAAGAAGTAACAAGTTGTTCATTAAGGTATAGCATACATATCGGTCGTGAGAGTGACTAGTGGTGATTTTTTTCGAGTTACCTAAGTCCTAAGACTCTTACGTGGTTTAATGTATTTTAATTTATAAACTAATTGTGTTCTCAACGTCATGTTAGCAACAGCAATGAATATCGACACGGGTAAGCAAAAAATGTCTATGACTAACCTAAACGTTAAGACGTTTGATGTTTTTTGAACTCTAACAACTATCAATTTTCGTACTTTTAGAGTGTCTGTTTTGAGACTAGAAGAAACTTAGACATGTTTAGTTAGAGACTATACCTTTCGGAATAAAAAATACCCTAAATATATTCTTTTGTTAAGTCTTGATTTTTTAAATACCCTTACCCACGTTCCCAAATATGTACATGTAATGGCGGCTATTCGCTTACGAGCAATTCTTTTTGGTACCGATCCGTCCCGATTTTAAAGTTTTGCTTCACAAAACTGCTTCTTTATTAATAATATTTCTTGACCAGCATTTTTACAACTTAAAGCATCGTCAGTACGGTAAATGGTTATAAAATACAACGACAATGAACAAAACAACAACAACATGGCCGACCTATCACAATAGTTCAGTTGAAACCGATGTGACTTATATCGTGAAACGGAGTATAACCATAGTGTTTAGTTACTTGTATGGTATAATCTGTGCCTGTCTGAGTCATTTCTACCTGTCAAGAAGTAACAAGTTGTTCATTAAGGTATAGCATACATATCGGTCGTGAGAGTGACTAGTGGTGATTTTTTTCGAGTTGCCTAAGTCCTGAGACTCTTACGTGGTTTAATGTATTTTAATTTATAAACTAATTGTGTTCTCAACGTCATGTTAGCAACAGCAATGAATATCAACACGGGTAAGCAAAAAATGTCTATGACTAACCTAAACGTTAAGACGTTTGATGTTTTTTGAAGTCTAACAACTATCAATTTTCGTACTTTTAGAGTGTCTGTTTTGAGACTAGAAGAAACTTAGACATGTTTAGTTAGAGATTATGCCTCTCGGAATAAGAAATATCCTTAATATATTGTTTTTTTAAGTCTTGATTGTTTAAATCCCCTTACCCACGTTCCCAAATATGTACATGTAATGGCGGCTATTCGCTTACGAGCAATTCTTTTTGGTACCGACCCGTCCCGATTTTAAAGTTTTGCTTCACAAAACTGCTTCTTTATTAATAATATTTCTTGACCAGCATTTTTACAACTTAAAGCATCGTCAGTACGGTAAATGATTATAAAATACAACGACAATGAACAAAACAACAACAACATGGCCGACCTATCACAATAGTTCAGTTGAAACCGATGTGACTTAAATCGTGAAACGGAGTATAACCATAGTGTTTAGTTACTTGTATGGTATAATCTGTGCCTGTCTGAGTCATTTCTACCTGTCAAGAAGTAACAAGTTGTTCATTAAGGTATAGCATACATATCGGTCGTGAGAGTGACTAGTGGTGATTTTTTTCGAGTTACCTAAGTCCTAAGACTCTTACGTGGTTTAATGTATTTTAATTTATAAACTAATTGTGTTCTCAACGTCATGTTAGCAACAGCAATGAATATCGACACGGGTAAGCAAAAAATGTCTATGACTAACCTAAACGTTAAGACGTTTGATGTTTTTTGAACTCTAACAACTATCAATTTTCGTACTTTTAGAGTGTCTGTTTTGAGACTAGAAGAAACTTAGACATGTTTAGTTAGAGACTATACCTTTCGGAATAAAAAATACCCTAAATATATTCTTTTGTTAAGTCTTGATTTTTTAAATACCCTTACTCACGTTCCCAAATATGTACATGTAATGGCGGCTATTCGCTTACGAGCAATTCTTTTTGGTACCGATCCGTCCCGATTTTAAAGTTTTGCTTCACAAAACTGCTTCTTTATTAATAATATTTCTTGACCAGCATTTTTACAACTTAAAGCATCGTCAGTACGGTAAATGGTTATAAAATACAACGACAATGAACAAAACAACAACAACATGGCCGACCTATCACAATAGTTCAGTTGAAACCGATGTGACTTATATCGTGAAACGGAGTATAACCATAGTGTTTAGTTACTTGTATGGTATAATCTGTGCCTGTCTGAGTCATTTCTACCTGTCAAGAAGTAACAAGTTGTTCATTAAGGTATAGCATACATATCGGTCGTGAGAGTGACTAGTGGTGATTTTTTTCGAGTTGCCTAAGTCCTGAGACTCTTACGTGGTTTAATGTATTTTAATTTATAAACTAATTGTGTTCTCAACGTCATGTTAGCAACAGCAATGAATATCGACACGGGTAAGCAAAAAATGTCTATGACTAACCTAAACGTTAAGACGTTTGATGTTTTTTGAAGTCTAACAACTATCAATTTTCGTACTTTTAGAGTGTCTGTTTTGAGACTAGAAGAAACTTAGACATGTTTAGTTAGAGATTATGCCTCTCGGAATAAGAAATATCCTTAATATATTGTTTTTTTAAGTCTTGATTGTTTAAATCCCCTTACCCACGTTCCCAAATATGTACATGTAATGGCGGCTATTCGCTTACGAACAATTCTTTTTGGTACCGACCCGTCCCGATTTTAAAGTTTTGCTTCACAAAACTGCTTCTTTATTAATAATATTTTTTGACCAGCATTTTTACAACTTAAAGCATCGTCAGTACGGTAAATGATTATAAAATACAACGACAATGAACAAAACAACAACAACATGGCCGACCTATCACAATAGTTCAGTTGAAACCGATGTGACTTAAATCGTGAAACGGAGCATAACCATAGTGTTTAGTTACTTGTATGGTATAATCTGTGCCTGTCTGAGTCATTTCTACCTGTCAAGAAGTAACAAGTTGTTCATTAAGGTATAGCATACATATCGGTCGTGAGAGTGACTAGTGGTGATTTTTTTCGAGTTACCTAAGTCCTAAGACTCTTACGTGGTTTAATGTATTTTAATTTATAAACTAATTGTGTTCTCAACGTCATGTTAGCAACAGCAATGAATATCGACACGGGTAAGCAAAAAATGTCTATGACTAACCTAAACGTTAAGACGTTTGATGTTTTTTGAAGTCTAACAACTATCAATTTTCGTACTTTTAGAGTGTTTGTTTTGAGACTAGAAGAAACTTAGACATGTTTAGTTAGAGACTATACCTTTCGGAATAAAAAATACCCTAAATATATTCTTTTGTTAAGTCTTGATTTTTTAAATACCCTTACCCACGTTCCCAAATATGTACATGTAATGGCGGCTATTCGCTTACGAGCAATTCTTTTTGGTACCGATCCGTCCCGATTTTAAAGTTTTGCTTCACAAAACTGCTTCTTTATTAATAATATTTCTTGACCAGCATTTTTACAACTTAAAGCATCGTCAGTACGGTAAATGGTTATAAAATACAACGACAATGAACAAAACAACAACAACATGGCCGACCTATCACAATAGTTCAGTTGAAACCGATGTGACTTATATCGTGAAACGGAGTATAACCATAGTGTTTAGTTACTTGTATGGTATAATCTGTGCCTGTCTGAGTCATTTCTACCTGTCAAGAAGTAACAAGTTGTTCATTAAGGTATAGCATACATATCGGTCGTGAGAGTGACTAGTGGTGATTTTTTTCGAGTTGCCTAAGTCCTGAGACTCTTACGTGGTTTAATGTATTTTAATTTATAAACTAATTGTGTTCTCAACGTCATGTTAGCAACAGCAATGAATATCGACACGGGTAAGCAAAAAATGTCTATGACTAACCTAAACGTTAAGACGTTTGATGTTTTTTGAACTCTAACAACTATCAATTTTCGTACTTTTAGAGTGTCTGTTTTGAGACTAGAAGAAACTTAGACATGTTTAGTTAGAGACTATACCTTTCGGAATAAAAAATACCCTAAATATATTCTTTTGTTAAGTCTTGATTTTTTAAATACCCTTACCCACGTTCCCAAATATGTACATGTAATGGCGGCTATTCGCTTACGAGCAATTCTTTTTGGTACCGATCCGTCCCGATTTTAAAGTTTTGCTTCACAAAACTGCTTCTTTATTAATAATATTTCTTAACCAGCATTTTTACAACTTAGAGCATCGTCAGTACGGTAAATGGTTATAAAATACAACGACAATGAACAAAACAACAACAACATGGCCGACCTATCACAATAGTTCAGTTGAAACCGATGTGACTTATATCGTGAAACGGAGTATAACCATAGTGTTTAGTTACTTGAATGGTATAATCTGTGCCTGTCTGAGTCATTTCTACCTGTCAAGAAGTAACAAGTTGTCCATTAAGGTATAGCATACATATCGGTCGTGAGAGTGACTAGTGGTGATTTTTTTCGAGTTGCCTAAGTCCTGAGACTCTTACGTGGTTTAATGTATTTTAATTTATAAACTAATTGTGTTCTCAACGTCATGTTAGCAACAGCAATGAATATCGACACGGGTAAGCAAAAAATGTCTATGACTAACCTAAACGTTAAGACGTTTGATGTTTTTTGAACTCTAACAACTATCAATTTTCGTACTTTTAGAGTGTCTGTTTTGAGACTAGAAGAAATTTAGACATGTTTAGTTAGAGACTATACCTTTCGGAATAAAAAATACCCTAAATATATTCTTTTGTTAAGTCTTGATTTTTTAAATACCCTTACCCACGTTCCCAAATATGTACATGTAATGGCGGCTATTCGCTTACGAGCAATTCTTTTTGGTACCGATCCGTCCCGATTTTAAAGTTTTGCTTCACAAAACTGCTTCTTTATTAATAATATTTCTTGACCAGCATTTTTACAACTTAAAGCATCGTCAGTACGGTAAATGGTTATAAAATACAACGACAATGAACAAAACAACAACAACATGGCCGACCTATCACAATAGTTCAGTTGAAACCGATGTGACTTAAATCGTGAAACGGAGTATAACCATAGTGTTTAGTTACTTGTATGGTATAATCTGTGCCTGTCTGAGTCATTTCTACCTGTCAAGAAGTAACAAGTTGTTCATTAAGGTATAGCATACATATCGGTCGTGAGAGTGACTAGTGGTGATTTTTTTCGAGTTACCTAAGTCCTGAGACTCTTACGTGGTTTAATGTATTTTAATTTATAAACTAATTGTGTTCTCAACGTCATGTTAGCAACAGCAATGAATATCGACACGGGTAAGCACAAAATGTCTATGACTAACCTAAACGTTAAGACGTTTGATGTCTTTTGAAGTCTAACAACTATCAATTTTCGTACTTTTAGAGTGTCTGTTTTGAGACTAGAAGAAACTTAGACATGTTTAGTTAGAAATTATGCCTCTCGGAATAAGAAATATCCTAAATATATTGTTTTGTTAAGTCTTGATTTTTTAAATCCCCTTACCCACGTTCCCAAATATGTACATGTAATGGCGGCTATTCGCTTACGAGCAATTCTTTTTGGTACCGACCCGTCCCGATTTTAAAGTTTTGCTTCACAAAACTGCTTCTTTTTAATAATATTTCTTGACCAGCATTTTTACAACTTAAAGCATCGTCAGTACGGTAAATGATTATAAAATACAACGACAATGAACAAAACAACAACAACATGGCCGACCTATCACAATAGTTCAGTTGAAACCGATGTGACTTAAATCGTGAAACGGAGTATAACCATAGTGTTTAGTTACTTGTATGGTATAATCTGTGCCTGTCTGAGTCATTTCTACCTGTCAAGAAGTAACAAGTTGTTCATTAAGGTATAGCATACATATCGGTCGTGAGAGTGACTAGTGGTGATTTTTTTCGAGTTACCTAAGTCCTAAGACTCTTACGTGGTTTAATGTATTTTAATTTATAAACTAATTGTGTTCTCAACGTCATGTTAGCAACAGCAATGAATATCGACACGGGTAAGCAAAAAATGTCTATGACTAACCTAAACGTTAAGACGTTTGATGTTTTTGAAGTCTAACAACTATCAATTTTCGTACTTTTAGAGTGTCTGTTTTGAGACTAGAAGAAACTTAGACATGTTTAGTTAGAGATTATGCCTCTCGGAATAAGAAATATCCTAAATATATTGTTTTGTTAAGTCTTGATTTTTTAAATCCCCTTACCCACGTTCCCAAATATGTACATGTAATGGCGGCTATTCGCTTACGAGCAATTCTTTTTGGTACCGACCCGTCCCGATTTTAAAGTTTTGCTTCACAAAACTGCTTCTTTTTAATAATATTTCTTGACCAGCATTTTTACAACTTAAAGCATCGTCAGTACGGTAAATGATTATAAAATACAACGACAATGAACAAAACAACAACAACATGGCCGACCTATCACAATAGTTCAGTTGAAACCGATGTGACTTAAATCGTGAAACGGAGTATAACCATAGTGTTTAGTTACTTGTATGGTATAATCTGTGCCTGTCTGAGTCATTTCTACCTGTCAAGAAGTAACAAGTTGTTCATTAAGGTATAGCATACATATCGGTCGTGAGAGTGACTAGTGGTGATTTTTTTCGAGTTACCTAAGTCCTAAGACTCTTACGTGGTTTAATGTATTTTAATTTATAAACTAATTGTGTTCTCAACGTCATGTTAGCAACAGCAATGAATATCGACACGGGTAAGCAAAAAATGTCTATGACTAACCTAAACGTTAAGACGTTTGATGTTTTTTGAACTCTAACAACTATCAATTTTCGTACTTTTAGAGTGTCTGTTTTGAGACTAGAAGAAACTTAGACATGTTTAGTTAGAGACTATACCTTTCGGAATAAAAAATACCCTAAATATATTCTTTTGTTAAGTCTTGATTTTTTAAATACCCTTACTCACGTTCCCAAATATGTACATGTAATGGCGGCTATTCGCTTACGAGCAATTCTTTTTGGTACCGATCCGTCCCGATTTTAAAGTTTTGCTTCACAAAACTGCTTCTTTATTAATAATATTTCTTGACCAGCATTTTTACAACTTAAAGCATCGTCAGTACGGTAAATGGTTATAAAATACAACGACAATGAACAAAACAACAACAACATGGCCGACCTATCACAATAGTTCAGTTGAAACCGATGTGACTTATATCGTGAAACGGAGTATAACCATAGTGTTTAGTTACTTGTATGGTATAATCTGTGCCTGTCTGAGTCATTTCTACCTGTCAAGAAGTAACAAGTTGTTCATTAAGGTATAGCATACATATCGGTCGTGAGAGTGACTAGTGGTGATTTTTTTCGAGTTGCCTAAGTCCTGAGACTCTTACGTGGTTTAATGTATTTTAATTTATAAACTAATTGTGTTCTCAACGTCATGTTAGCAACAGCAATGAATATCGACACGGGTAAGCAAAAAATGTCTATGACTAACCTAAACGTTAAGACGTTTGATGTTTTTTGAAGTCTAACAACTATCAATTTTCGTACTTTTAGAGTGTCTGTTTTGAGACTAGAAGAAACTTAGACATGTTTAGTTAGAGATTATGCCTCTCGGAATAAGAAATATCCTTAATATATTGTTTTTTTAAGTCTTGATTGTTTAAATCCCCTTACCCACGTTCCCAAATATGTACATGTAATGGCGGCTATTCGCTTACGAACAATTCTTTTTGGTACCGACCCGTCCCGATTTTAAAGTTTTGCTTCACAAAACTGCTTCTTTATTAATAATATTTTTTGACCAGCATTTTTACAACTTAAAGCATCGTCAGTACGGTAAATGATTATAAAATACAACGACAATGAACAAAACAACAACAACATGGCCGACCTATCACAATAGTTCAGTTGAAACCGATGTGACTTAAATCGTGAAACGGAGCATAACCATAGTGTTTAGTTACTTGTATGGTATAATCTGTGCCTGTCTGAGTCATTTCTACCTGTCAAGAAGTAACAAGTTGTTCATTAAGGTATAGCATACATATCGGTCGTGAGAGTGACTAGTGGTGATTTTTTTCGAGTTACCTAAGTCCTAAGACTCTTACGTGGTTTAATGTATTTTAATTTATAAACTAATTGTATTCTCAACGTCATGTTAGCAACAGCAATGAATATCGACACGGGTAAGCAAAAAATGTCTATGACTAACCTAAACGTTAAGACGTTTGATGTTTTTTGAAGTCTAACAACTATCAATTTTCGTACTTTTAGAGTGTCTGTTTTGAGACTAGAAGAAACTTAGACATGTTTAGTTAGAGATTATGCCTCTCGGAATAAGAAATATCCTAAATATATTGTTTTGTTAAGTCTTGATTTTTTAAATCCCCTTACCCACGTTCCCAAATATGTACATGTAATGGCGGCTATTCGCTTACGAGCAATTCTTTTTGGTACCGACCCGTCCCGATTTTAAAGTTTTGCTTCACAAAACTGCTTCTTTATTAATAATATTTCTTGACCAGCATTTTTACAACTTAAAGCATCGTCAGTACGGTAAATGATTATAAAATACAACGACAATGAACAAAACAACAACAACATGGCCGACCTATCACAATAGTTCAGTTGAAACCGATGTGACTTAAATCGTGAAACGGAGTATAACCATAGTGTTTAGTTACTTGTATGGTATAATCTGTGCCTGTCTGAGTCATTTCTACCTGTCAAGAAGTAACAAGTTGTTCATTAAGGTATAGCATACATATCGGTCGTGAGAGTGACTAGTGGTGATTTTTTTCGAGTTACCTAAGTCCTGAGACTCTTACGTGGTTTAATGTATTTTAATTTATAAACTAATTGTGTTCTCAACGTCATGTTAGCAACAGCAATGAATATCGACACGGGTAAGCACAAAATGTCTATGACTAACCTAAACGTTAAGACGTTTGATGTCTTTTAAAGTCTAACAACTATCAATTTTCGTACTTTTAGAGTGTCTGTTTTGAGACTAGAAGAAACTTAGACATGTTTAGTTAGAAATTATGCCTCTCGGAATAAGAAATATCCTAAATATATTGTTTTGTTAAGTCTTGATTTTTTAAATCCCCTTACCCACGTTCCCAAATATGTACATGTAATGGCGGCTATTCGCTTACGAGCAATTCTTTTTGGTACCGACCCGTCCCGATTTTAAAGTTTTGCTTCACAAAACTGCTTCTTTTTAATAATATTTCTTGACCAGCATTTTTACAACTTAAAGCATCGTCAGTACGGTAAATGATTATAAAATACAACGACAATGAACAAAACAACAACAACATGGCCGACCTATCACAATAGTTCAGTTGAAACCGATGTGACTTAAATCGTGAAACGGAGTATAACCATAGTGTTTAGTTACTTGTATGGTATAATCTGTGCCTGTCTGAGTCATTTCTACCTGTCAAGAAGTAACAAGTTGTTCATTAAGGTATAGCATACATATCGGTCGTGAGAGTGACTAGTGGTGATTTATTTCGAGTTGCCTAAGTCCTGAGACTCTTACGTGGTTTAATGTATTTTAATTTATAAACTAATTGTGTTCTCAACGTCATGTTAGCAACAGCAATGAATATCGACACGGGTAAGCACAAAATGTCTATGACTAACCTAAACGTTAAGACGTTTGATGTCTTTTGAAGTCTAACAACTATCAATTTTCGTACTTTTAGAGTGTCTGTTTTGAGACTAGAAGAAACTTAGACATGTTTAGTTAGAGATTATGCCTCTCGGAATAAGAAATATCCTAAATATATTGTTTTGTTAAGTCTTGATTTTTTAAATCCCCTTACCCACGTTCCCAAATATGTACATGTAATGGCGGCTATTCGCTTACGAGCAATTCTTTTTGGTACCGACCCGTCCCGATTTTAAAGTTTTGCTTCACAAAACTGCTTCTTTTTAATAATATTTCTTGACCAGCATTTTTACAACTTAAAGCATCGTCAGTACGGTAAATGATTATAAAATACAACGACAATGAACAAAACAACAACAACATGGCCGACCTATCACAATAGTTCAGTTGAAACCGATGTGACTTAAATCGTGAAACGGAGTATAACCATAGTGTTTAGTTACTTGTATAGTATAATCTGTGCCTGTCTGAGTCATTTCTACCTGTCAAGAAGTAACAAGTTGTTCATTAAGGTATAGCATACATATCGGTCGTGAGAGTGACTAGTGGTGATTTTTTTCGAGTTACCTAAGTCCTGAGACTCTTACGTGGTTTAATGTATTTTAATTTATAAACTAATTGTGTTCTCAACGTCATGTTAGCAACAGCAATGAATATCGACACGGGTAAGCACAAAATGTCTATGACTAACCTAAACGTTAAGACGTTTGATGTCTTTTGAAGTCTAACAACTATCAATTTTCGTACTTTTAGAGTGTCTGTTTTGAGACTAGAAGAAACTTAGACATGTTTAGTTAGAGATTATGCCTCTCGGAATAAGAAATACCCTAAATATATTGTTTTGTTAAGTCTTGATTTTTGAAATCCCCTTACCCACGTTCCCAAATATGTACATGTAATGGCGGCTATTCGCTTACGAACAATTCTTTTTGGTACCGATCCGTCCCGATTTTAAAGTTTTGCTTCACAAAACTGCTTCTTTATTAATAATATTTTTTGACCAGCATTTTTACAACTTAAAGCATCGTCAGTACGGTAAATGATTATAAAATACAACGACAATGAACAAAACAACAACAACATGGCCGACCTATCACAATAGTTTAGTTGAAACCGATGTGACTTGTATCGTGAAACGGAGCATAACCATAGTGTTTAGTTACTTGTATGGTATAATCTGTGCCTGTATGAGTCATTTCTACCTGTCAAGAAGTAACAAGTTGTTCATTAAGGTATAGCATACATATCGGTCGTGAGAGTGACTAGTGGTGATTTTTTTCGAGTTACCTAAGTCCTAAGACTCTTACGTGGTTTAATGTATTTTAATTTATAAACTAATTGTGTTCTCAACGTCATGTTAGCAACAGCAATGAATATCGACACGGGTAAGCAAAAAATGTCTATGACTAACCTAAACGTTAAGACGTTTGATGTTTTTTGAAGTCTAACAACTATCAATTTTCGTACTTTTAGAGTGTCTGTTTTGAGACTAGAAGAAACTTAGACATGTTTAGTTAGAGATTATGCCTCTCGGAATAAGAAATATCCTAAATACACTACTGGAAAAAATTAAAGGATCAAAAAAAAATTCCAAATTTTTGGGCAGTTTTCAACAGGCCGTAACTTCGAGAGAAATAGTCTTACAGAAAATAAAAAAAAAGAAAATTGTAGCTCCAAGTGTCTAGTTTTTGGATTTGAATTTTAAAATTTTATAGCCTCCGCGGTTTTTGAATAATCGTAGAAAAACCAGCAACAAAAAAATTTTAAAAATTTTTTTAGTTTTTTTTTTTGGTCTACGGACGTGGAAAAAATTTTTTTAGCTTAACCACTATAAAGGTCGGATACCTTGTTTACTTAGCTTTAATTTGTTTTTTTATACACTCTGATATGCCCACTTCTCGCCCAGATATCGGTTTTCAAATGGAAAAAGATTCTTTTGTCTTTGATTATCGATATCTCAGCAACCAATGATTGCACAGAAATTTAAAGGTATGTTTCAAGAACATGAATAAATTTTGCTTAACAACTGGCCATTGCTTTTTCGAAAAAAAATTTTTTCATTTTGTCACATGAATTTGAAAATGCAACAAAAAAAGGGCTTTTGGTGGTTTTT
Source organism: Hypercompe scribonia (assembly GCA_949316085.1). Classification (NCBI taxonomy): domain Eukaryota; kingdom Metazoa; phylum Arthropoda; class Insecta; order Lepidoptera; family Erebidae; genus Hypercompe; species Hypercompe scribonia. Next base: position 108,284 of record OX438973.1, read on the forward strand.
TGGAAAATCAAGCGCTGGATCGAAAATATTGAAGAAACCACTAATGTTAAGTGTGCCTTTTACAGTTCAATATGTCCACAAAAACCCCACAAAAAACCAAATTAATCTAGCTAGCTGTGTTTTTGTTTCACTCGATTGAATTTTTGAAAAAATGAAAGGATCACGTTTTTTGCTCTGAATGCTCATAATTTTTAAAATGAGAGAAAAAAACTTGTTTTTCCGAGCTTTCCCCACATTTTTGTTCCAGAAAGTGCTTAAATTGAAAAAAAAAGGAAATTCAATTCAATTCCGTCTGCATTAACATGGCTGAACGTTTGAAAGCCGTTATTGAAAACAGAGGTGGTAACATCCCGTATTAAATAAACAAAAATCTTCGGAACATGAGTTTGGAGTCATTAAATACGGTGGAACTGACGAGCCACCGGTTCTCAATTCTCCTGAAATACTACACACACACACACACACACACACACACACACACACACACACATACATACACACACACACACACACACACACACAGAAGCGTAAATTCTTCGACCGCGCTACCTCCACGTGGTACGTTTTGGATAGCGCTAATACCGGCGATAATTATAATTATTTTATTAAACTTCTCAAAAGAATTTTTTTTTTATTTGAATTTCCTTTTTTTTCAATTTAAGCACTTTCTGGAACAAAAATGTGGGGAAAGCTCGGAAAAACAAGTTTTTTTCTCTCATTTTAAAAATTATCAGCATTCAGAGCAAAAAACGTGATCCTTTCATTTTTTCAAAAATTCGATCGAGTGAAACAAAAACACAGCTAGCTAGATTAATTTGGTTTTTTGTGGGGTTTTTGTGGACATATTGAACTGTAAAAGGCACACTTAACATTGATGGTTTTCTCAATATTTTCGATCCAGCGCTTGATTTTCCAAAAAACCTCCAAAAGCCCTTTTTTTGTTGCATTTTCAAATTCATGTGACAAAAAGAAAAAAATTTTTTTCGAAAAAACAATGGCCAGTTGTTAAGCAACATTTATTCATGTTCTTGAAACCTACCTTTAAATTTCTGTGCAATCATTGGTTGCTGAGATATCGATAATCAAAGACAAAAGGATCTTTTTCCATTTGAAAACCGATATCTGGGCGAGAAGTGGGCATATCAGAGTGTATAAAAAAACAAATTAAAGCTAAGTAAACAAGGTATCCGACCTTTATAGTGGTTAAGCTAAAAAAATTTTTTCCACGTCCGTAGACCAAAAAAAAAAAACTAAAAAAATTTTAAAAATTTTTTTGTTGCTGGTTTTTCTACGATTATTCAAAAACCGCGGAGGCTATAAAATTTTAAAATTCAAATCCAAAAACTAGACACTTGGAGATACAATTTTCTTTTTTTTTATTTCCTGTAAGACTATTTCTCTCGAAGTTACGGCCTGTTGAAAACTGCCCAAAAATTTGGAATTTTTTTTTGATCCTTTAATTTTTTCCAGTAGTGTATATTGTTTTGTTAAGTCTTGATTTTTTAAATCCCCTTACCCACGTTCCCAAATATGTACATGTAATGGCGGCTATTCGCTTACGAGCAATTCTTTTTGGTACCGACCCGTCCCGATTTTAAAGTTTTGCTTCACAAAACTGCTTCTTTATTAATAATATTTCTTGACCAGCATTTTTACAACTTAAAGCATCGTCAGTACGGTAAATGATTATAAAATACAACGACAATGAACAAAACAAGAACAACATGGCCGACCTATCACAATAGTTCAGTTGAAACCGATGTGACTTAAATCGTGAAACGGAGTATAACCATAGTGTTTAGTTACTTGTATGGTATAATCTGTGCCTGTCTGAGTCATTTCTACCTGTCAAGAAGTAACAAGTTGTTCATTAAGGTATAGCATACATATCGGTCGTGAGAGTGACTAGTGGTGATTTTTTTCGAGTTACCTAAGTCCTAAGACTCTTACGTGGTTTAATGTATTTTAATTTATAAACTAATTGTGTTCTCAACGTCATGTTAGCAACAGCAATGAATATCGACACGGGTAAGCAAAAAATGTCTATGACTAACCTAAACGTTAAGACGTTTGATGTTTTTTGAACTCTAACAACTATCAATTTTCGTACTTTTAGAGTGTCTGTTTTGAGACTAGAAGAAACTTAGACATGTTTAGTTAGAGACTATACCTTTCGGAATAAAAAATACCCTAAATATATTCTTTTGTTAAGTCTTGATTTTTTAAATACCCTTACCCACGTTCCCAAATATGTACATGTAATGGCGGCTATTCGCTTACGAGCAATTCTTTTTGGTACCGATCCGTCCCGATTTTAAAGTTTTGCTTCACAAAACTGCTTCTTTATTAATAATATTTCTTAACCAGCATTTTTACAACTTAGAGCATCGTAAGTACGGTAAATGGTTATAAAATACAACGACAATGAACAAAACAACAACAACATGGCCGACCTATCACAATAGTTCAGTTGAAACCGATGTGACTTATATCGTGAAACGGAGTATAACCATAGTGTTTAGTTACTTGAATGGTATAATCTGTGCCTGTCTGAGTCATTTCTACCTGTCAAGAAGTAACAAGTTGTTCATTAAGGTATAGCATACATATCGGTCGTGAGAGTGACTAGTGGTGATTTTTTTCGAGTTACCTAAGTCCTGAGACTCTTACGTGGTTTAATGTATTTTAATTTATAAACTAATTGTGTTCTCAACGTCATGTTAGCAACAGCAATGAATATCGACACGGGTAAGCACAAAATGTCTATGACTAACCTAAACGTTAAGACGTTTGATGTCTTTTGAAGTCTAACAACTATCAATTTTCGTACTTTTAGAGTGTCTGTTTTGAGACTAGAAGAAACTTAGACATGTTTAGTTAGAGATTATGCCTCTCGGAATAAGAAATATCCTAAATATATTGTTTTGTTAAGTCTTGATTTTTTAAATCCCCTTACCCACGTTCCCAAATATGTACATGTAATGGCGGCTATTCGCTTACGAGCAATTCTTTTTGGTACCGACCCGTCCCGATTTTAAAGTTTTGCTTCACAAAACTGCTTCTTTTTAATAATATTTCTTGACCAGCATTTTTACAACTTAAAGCATCGTCAGTACGGTAAATGATTATAAAATACAACGACAATGAACAAAACAACAACAACATGGCCGACCTATCACAATAGTTCAGTTGAAACCGATGTGACTTATATCGTGAAACGGAGTATAACCATAGTGTTTAGTTACTTGTATGGTATAATCTGTGCCTGTCTGAGTCATTTCTACCTGTCAAGAAGTAACAAGTTGTTCATTAAGGTATAGCATACATATCGGTCGTGAGAGTGACTAGTGGTGATTTTTTTCGAGTTGCCTAAGTCCTGAGACTCTTACGTGGTTTAATGTATTTTAATTTATAAACTAATTGTGTTCTCAACGTCATGTTAGCAACAGCAATGAATATCGACACGGGTAAGCAAAAAATGTCTATGACTAACCTAAACGTTAAGACGTTTGATGTTTTTTGAACTCTAACAACTATCAATTTTCGTACTTTTAGAGTGTCTGTTTTGAGACTAGAAGAAACTTAGACATGTTTAGTTAGAGACTATACCTTTCGGAATAAAAAATACCCTAAATATATTCTTTTGTTAAGTCTTGATTTTTTAAATACCCTTACCCACGTTCCCAAATATGTACATGTAATGGCGGCTATTCGCTTACGAGCAATTCTTTTTGGTACCGATCCGTCCCGATTTTAAAGTTTTGCTTCACAAAACTGCTTCTTTATTAATAATATTTCTTGACCAGCATTTTTACAACTTAAAGCATCGTCAGTACGGTAAATGGTTATAAAATACAACGACAATGAACAAAACAACAACAACATGGCCGACCTATCACAATAGTTCAGTTGAAACCGATGTGACTTATATCGTGAAACGGAGTATAACCATAGTGTTTAGTTACTTGTATGGTATAATCTGTGCCTGTCTGAGTCATTTCTACCTGTCAAGAAGTAACAAGTTGTTCATTAAGGTATAGCATACATATCGGTCGTGAGAGTGACTAGTGGTGATTTTTTTCGAGTAGCCTAAGTCCTGAGACTCTTACGTGGTTTAATGTATTTTAATTTATAAACTAATTGTGTTCTCAACGTCATGTTAGCAACAGCAATGAATATCGACACGGGTAAGCAAAAAATGTCTATGACTAACCTAAACGTTAAGACGTTTGATGTTTTTTGAAGTCTAACAACTATCAATTTTCGTACTTTTAGAGTGTCTGTTTTGAGACTAGAAGAAACTTAGACATGTTTAGTTAGAGACTATACCTTTCGGAATAAAAAATACCCTAAATATATTGTTTTGTTAAGTCTTGATTTTTTAAATACCCTTACCCACGTTCCCAAATATGTACATGTAATGGCGGCTATTCGCTTACGAGCAATTCTTTTTGGTACCGATCCGTCCCGATTTTAAAGTTTTGCTTCACAAAACTGCTTCTTTATTAATAATATTTCTTGACCAGCATTTTTACAACTTAAAGCATCGTCAGTACGGTAAATGGTTATAAAATACAACGACAATGAACAAAACAACAACAACATGGCCGACCTATCACAATAGTTCAGTTGAAACCGATGTGACTTAAATCGTGAAACGGAGTATAACCATAGTGTTTAGTTACTTGTATAGTATAATCTGTGCCTGTCTGAGTCATTTCTACCTGTCAAGAAGTAACAAGTTGTTCATTAAGGTATAGCATACATATCGGTCGTGAGAGTGACTAGTGGTGATTTTTTTCGAGTTACCTAAGTCCTGAGACTCTTACGTGGTTTAATGTATTTTAATTTATAAACTAATTGTGTTCTCAACGTCATGTTAGCAACAGCAATGAATATCGACACGGGTAAGCACAAAATGTCTATGACTAACCTAAACGTTAAGACGTTTGATGTCTTTTGAAGTCTAACAACTATCAATTTTCGTACTTTTAGAGTGTCTGTTTTGAGACTAGAAGAAACTTAGACATGTTTAGTTAGAGATTATGCCTCTCGGAATAAGAAATACCCTAAATATATTGTTTTGTTAAGTCTTGATTTTTGAAATCCCCTTACCCACGTTCCCAAATATGTACATGTAATGGCGGCTATTCGCTTACGAACAATTCTTTTTGGTACCGATCCGTCCCGATTTTAAAGTTTTGCTTCACAAAACTGCTTCTTTATTAATAATATTTTTTGACCAGCATTTTTACAACTTAAAGCATCGTCAGTACGGTAAATGATTATAAAATACAACGACAATGAACAAAACAACAACAACATGGCCGACCTATCACAATAGTTTAGTTGAAACCGATGTGACTTGTATCGTGAAACGGAGCATAACCATAGTGTTTAGTTACTTGTATGGTATAATCTGTGCCTGTATGAGTCATTTCTACCTGTCAAGAAGTAACAAGTTGTTCATTAAGGTATAGCATACATATCGGTCGTGAGAGTGACTAGTGGTGATTTTTTTCGAGTTACCTAAGTCCTAAGACTCTTACGTGGTTTAATGTATTTTAATTTATAAACTAATTGTGTTCTCAACGTCATGTTAGCAACAGCAATGAATATCGACACGGGTAAGCAAAAAATGTCTATGACTAACCTAAACGTTAAGACGTTTGATGTTTTTTGAAGTCTAACAACTATCAATTTTCGTACTTTTAGAGTGTCTGTTTTGAGACTAGAAGAAACTTAGACATGTTTAGTTAGAGATTATGCCTCTCGGAATAAGAAATATCCTAAATATATTGTTTTGTTAAGTCTTGATTTTTTAAATCCCCTTACCCACGTTCCCAAATATGTACATGTAATGGCGGCTATTCGCTTACGAGCAATTCTTTTTGGTACCGACCCGTCCCGATTTTAAAGTTTTGCTTCACAAAACTGCTTCTTTATTAATAATATTTCTTGACCAGCATTTTTACAACTTAAAGCATCGTCAGTACGGTAAATGATTATAAAATACAACGACAGTGAACAAAACAAGAACAACATGGCCGACCTATCACAATAGTTCAGTTGAAACCGATGTGACTTAAATCGTGAAACGGAGTATAACCATAGTGTTTAGTTACTTGTATGGTATAATCTGTGCCTGTCTGAGTCATTTCTACCTGTCAAGAAGTAACAAGTTGTTCATTAAGGTATAGCATACATATCGGTCGTGAGAGTGACTAGTGGTGATTTTTTTCGAGTTACCTAAGTCCTAAGACTCTTACGTGGTTTAATGTATTTTAATTTATAAACTAATTGTGTTCTCAACGTCATGTTAGCAACAGCAATGAATATCGACACGGGTAAGCAAAAAATGTCTATGACTAACCTAAACGTTAAGACGTTTGATGTTTTTTGAACTCTAACAACTATCAATTTTCGTACTTTTAGAGTGTCTGTTTTGAGACTAGAAGAAACTTAGACATGTTTAGTTAGAGACTATACCTTTCGGAATAAAAAATACCCTAAATATATTCTTTTGTTAAGTCTTGATTTTTTAAATACCCTTACCCACGTTCCCAAATATGTACATGTAATGGCGGCTATTCGCTTACGAGCAATTCTTTTTGGTACCGATCCGTCCCGATTTTAAAGTTTTGCTTCACAAAACTGCTTCTTTATTAATAATATTTCTTAACCAGCATTTTTACAACTTAGAGCATCGTCAGTACGGTAAATGGTTATAAAATACAACGACAATGAACAAAACAACAACAACATGGCCGACCTATCACAATAGTTCAGTTGAAACCGATGTGACTTATATCGTGAAACGGAGTATAACCATAGTGTTTAGTTACTTGAATGGTATAATCTGTGCCTGTCTGAGTCATTTCTACCTGTCAAGAAGTAACAAGTTGTTCATTAAGGTATAGCATACATATCGGTCGTGAGAGTGACTAGTGGTGATTTTTTTCGAGTTACCTAAGTCCTGAGACTCTTACGTGGTTTAATGTATTTTAATTTATAAACTAATTGTGTTCTCAACGTCATGTTAGCAACAGCAATGAATATCGACACGGGTAAGCACAAAATGTCTATGACTAACCTAAACGTTAAGACGTTTGATGTCTTTTGAAGTCTAACAACTATCAATTTTCGTACTTTTAGAGTGTCTGTTTTGAGACTAGAAGAAACTTAGACATGTTTAGTTAGAGATTATGCCTCTCGGAATAAGAAATATCCTAAATATATTGTTTTGTTAAGTCTTGATTTTTTAAATCCCCTTACCCACGTTCCCAAATATGTACATGTAATGGCGGCTATTCGCTTACGAGCAATTCTTTTTGGTACCGACCCGTCCCGATTTTAAAGTTTTGCTTCACAAAACTGCTTCTTTTTAATAATATTTCTTGACCAGCATTTTTACAACTTAAAGCATCGTCAGTACGGTAAATGATTATAAAATACAACGACAATGAACAAAACAACAACAACATGGCCGACCTATCACAATAGTTCAGTTGAAACCGATGTGACTTATATCGTGAAACGGAGTATAACCATAGTGTTTAGTTACTTGTATGGTATAATCTGTGCCTGTCTGAGTCATTTCTACCTGTCAAGAAGTAACAAGTTGTTCATTAAGGTATAGCATACATATCGGTCGTGAGAGTGACTAGTGGTGATTTTTTTCGAGTTGCCTAAGTCCTGAGACTCTTACGTGGTTTAATGTATTTTAATTTATAAACTAATTGTGTTCTCAACGTCATGTTAGCAACAGCAATGAATATCGACACGGGTAAGCAAAAAATGTCTATGACTAACCTAAACGTTAAGACGTTTGATGTTTTTTGAACTCTAACAACTATCAATTTTCGTACTTTTAGAGTGTCTGTTTTGAGACTAGAAGAAACTTAGACATGTTTAGTTAGAGACTATACCTTTCGGAATAAAAAATACCCTAAATATATTCTTTTGTTAAGTCTTGATTTTTTAAATACCCTTACCCACGTTCCCAAATATGTACATGTAATGGCGGCTATTCGCTTACGAGCAATTCTTTTTGGTACCGATCCGTCCCGATTTTAAAGTTTTGCTTCACAAAACTGCTTCTTTATTAATAATATTTCTTAACCAGCATTTTTACAACTTAGAGCATCGTCAGTACGGTAAATGGTTATAAAATACAACGACAATGAACAAAACAACAACAACATGGCCGACCTATCACAATAGTTCAGTTGAAACCGATGTGACTTATATCGTGAAACGGAGTATAACCATAGTGTTTAGTTACTTGAATGGTATAATCTGTGCCTGTCTGAGTCATTTCTACCTGTCAAGAAGTAACAAGTTGTCCATTAAGGTATAGCATACATATCGGTCGTGAGAGTGACTAGTGGTGATTTTTTTCGAGTTGCCTAAGTCCTGAGACTCTTACGTGGTTTAATGTATTTTAATTTATAAACTAATTGTGTTCTCAACGTCATGTTAGCAACAGCAATGAATATCGACACGGGTAAGCAAAAAATGTCTATGACTAACCTAAACGTTAAGACGTTTGATGTTTTTTGAACTCTAACAACTATCAATTTTCGTACTTTTAGAGTGTCTGTTTTGAGACTAGAAGAAATTTAGACATGTTTAGTTAGAGACTATACCTTTCGGAATAAAAAATACCCTAAATATATTCTTTTGTTAAGTCTTGATTTTTTAAATACCCTTACCCACGTTCCCAAATATGTACATGTAATGGCGGCTATTCGCTTACGAGCAATTCTTTTTGGTACCGATCCGTCCCGATTTTAAAGTTTTGCTTCACAAAACTGCTTCTTTATTAATAATATTTCTTGACCAGCATTTTTACAACTTAAAGCATCGTCAGTACGGTAAATGGTTATAAAATACAACGACAATGAACAAAACAACAACAACATGGCCGACCTATCACAATAGTTCAGTTGAAACCGATGTGACTTAAATCGTGAAACGGAGTATAACCATAGTGTTTAGTTACTTGTATGGTATAATCTGTGCCTGTCTGAGTCATTTCTACCTGTCAAGAAGTAACAAGTTGTTCATTAAGGTATAGCATACATATCGGTCGTGAGAGTGACTAGTGGTGATTTTTTTCGAGTTACCTAAGTCCTGAGACTCTTACGTGGTTTAATGTATTTTAATTTATAAACTAATTGTGTTCTCAACGTCATGTTAGCAACAGCAATGAATATCGACACGGGTAAGCACAAAATGTCTATGACTAACCTAAACGTTAAGACGTTTGATGTCTTTTGAAGTCTAACAACTATCAATTTTCGTACTTTTAGAGTGTCTGTTTTGAGACTAGAAGAAACTTAGACATGTTTAGTTAGAAATTATGCCTCTCGGAATAAGAAATATCCTAAATATATTGTTTTGTTAAGTCTTGATTTTTTAAATCCCCTTACCCACGTTCCCAAATATGTACATGTAATGGCGGCTATTCGGTTACGAGCAATTCTTTTTGGTACCGACCCGTCCCGATTTTAAAGTTTTGCTTCACAAAACTGCTTCTTTTTAATAATATTTCTTGACCAGCATTTTTACAACTTAAAGCATCGTCAGTACGGTAAATGATTATAAAATACAACGACAATGAACAAAACAACAACAACATGGCCGACCTATCACAATAGTTCAGTTGAAACCGATGTGACTTAAATCGTGAAACGGAGTATAACCATAGTGTTTAGTTACTTGTATGGTATAATCTGTGCCTGTCTGAGTCATTTCTACCTGTCAAGAAGTAACAAGTTGTTCATTAAGGTATAGCATACATATCGGTCGTGAGAGTGACTAGTGGTGATTTTTTTCGAGTTACCTAAGTCCTAAGACTCTTACGTGGTTTAATGTATTTTAATTTATAAACTAATTGTGTTCTCAACGTCATGTTAGCAACAGCAATGAATATCGACACGGGTAAGCAAAAAATGTCTATGACTAACCTAAACGTTAAGACGTTTGATGTTTTTGAAGTCTAACAACTATCAATTTTCGTACTTTTAGAGTGTCTGTTTTGAGACTAGAAGAAACTTAGACATGTTTAGTTAGAGATTATGCCTCTCGGAATAAGAAATATCCTAAATATATTGTTTTGTTAAGTCTTGATTTTTTAAATCCCCTTACCCACGTTCCCAAATATGTACATGTAATGGCGGCTATTCGCTTACGAGCAATTCTTTTTGGTACCGACCCGTCCCGATTTTAAAGTTTTGCTTCACAAAACTGCTTCTTTTTAATAATATTTCTTGACCAGCATTTTTACAACTTAAAGCATCGTCAGTACGGTAAATGGTTATAAAATACAACGACAATGAACAAAACAACAACAACATGGCCGACCTATCACAATAGTTCAGTTGAAACCGATGTGACTTAAATCGTGAAACGGAGTATAACCATAGTGTTTAGTTACTTGTATGGTATAATCTGTGCCTGTCTGAGTCATTTCTACCTGTCAAGAAGTAACAAGTTGTTCATTAAGGTATAGCATACATATCGGTCGTGAGAGTGACTAGTGGTGATTTTTTTCGAGTTACCTAAGTCCTAAGACTCTTACGTGGTTTAATGTATTTTAATTTATAAACTAATTGTGTTCTCAACGTCATGTTAGCAACAGCAATGAATATCGACACGGGTAAGCAAAAAATGTCTATGACTAACCTAAACGTTAAGACGTTTGATGTTTTTTGAACTCTAACAACTATCAATTTTCGTACTTTTAGAGTGTCTGTTTTGAGACTAGAAGAAACTTAGACATGTTTAGTTAGAGACTATACCTTTCGGAATAAAAAATACCCTAAATATATTCTTTTGTTAAGTCTTGATTTTTTAAATACCCTTACCCACGTTCCCAAATATGTACATGTAATGGCGGCTATTCGCTTACGAGCAATTCTTTTTGGTACCGATCCGTCCCGATTTTAAAGTTTTGCTTCACAAAACTGCTTCTTTATTAATAATATTTCTTAACCAGCATTTTTACAACTTAGAGCATCGTCAGTACGGTAAATGGTTATAAAATACAACGACAATGAACAAAACAACAACAACATGGCCGACCTATCACAATAGTTCAGTTGAAACCGATGTGACTTATATCGTGAAACGGAGTATAACCATAGTGTTTAGTTACTTGAATGGTATAATCTGTGCCTGTCTGAGTCATTTCTACCTGTCAAGAAGTAACAAGTTGTTCATTAAGGTATAGCATACATATCGGTCGTGAGAGTGACTAGTGGTGATTTTTTTCGAGTTACCTAAGTCCTGAGACTCTTACGTGGTTTAATGTATTTTAATTTATAAACTAATTGTGTTCTCAACGTCATGTTAGCAACAGCAATGAATATCGACACGGGTAAGCACAAAATGTCTATGACTAACCTAAACGTTAAGACGTTTGATGTCTTTTGAAGTCTAACAACTATCAATTTTCGTACTTTTAGAGTGTCTGTTTTGAGACTAGAAGAAACTTAGACATGTTTAGTTAGAGATTATGCCTCTCGGAATAAGAAATATCCTAAATATATTGTTTTGTTAAGTCTTGATTTTTTAAATCCCCTTACCCACGTTCCCAAATATGTACATGTAATGGCGGCTATTCGCTTACGAGCAATTCTTTTTGGTACCGACCCGTCCCGATTTTAAAGTTTTGCTTCACAAAACTGCTTCTTTTTAATAATATTTCTTGACCAGCATTTTTACAACTTAAAGCATCGTCAGTACGGTAAATGATTATAAAATACAACGACAATGAACAAAACAACAACAACATGGCCGACCTATCACAATAGTTCAGTTGAAACCGATGTGACTTATATCGTGAAACGGAGTATAACCATAGTGTTTAGTTACTTGTATGGTATAATCTGTGCCTGTCTGAGTCATTTCTACCTGTCAAGAAGTAACAAGTTGTTCATTAAGGTATAGCATACATATCGGTCGTGAGAGTGACTAGTGGTGATTTTTTTCGAGTTGCCTAAGTCCTGAGACTCTTACGTGGTTTAATGTATTTTAATTTATAAACTAATTGTGTTCTCAACGTCATGTTAGCAACAGCAATGAATATCGACACGGGTAAGCAAAAAATGTCTATGACTAACCTAAACGTTAAGACGTTTGATGTTTTTTGAACTCTAACAACTATCAATTTTCGTACTTTTAGAGTGTCTGTTTTGAGACTAGAAGAAACTTAGACATGTTTAGTTAGAGACTATACCTTTCGGAATAAAAAATACCCTAAATATATTCTTTTGTTAAGTCTTGATTTTTTAAATACCCTTACCCACGTTCCCAAATATGTACATGTAATGGCGGCTATTCGCTTACGAGCAATTCTTTTTGGTACCGATCCGTCCCGATTTTAAAGTTTTGCTTCACAAAACTGCTTCTTTATTAATAATATTTCTTAACCAGCATTTTTACAACTTAGAGCATCGTCAGTACGGTAAATGGTTATAAAATACAACGACAATGAACAAAACAACAACAACATGGCCGACCTATCACAATAGTTCAGTTGAAACCGATGTGACTTATATCGTGAAACGGAGTATAACCATAGTGTTTAGTTACTTGAATGGTATAATCTGTGCCTGTCTGAGTCATTTCTACCTGTCAAGAAGTAACAAGTTGTCCATTAAGGTATAGCATACATATCGGTCGTGAGAGTGACTAGTGGTGATTTTTTTCGAGTTGCCTAAGTCCTGAGACTCTTACGTGGTTTAATGTATTTTAATTTATAAACTAATTGTGTTCTCAACGTCATGTTAGCAACAGCAATGAATATCGACACGGGTAAGCAAAAAATGTCTATGACTAACCTAAACGTTAAGACGTTTGATGTTTTTTGAACTCTAACAACTATCAATTTTCGTACTTTTAGAGTGTCTGTTTTGAGACTAGAAGAAATTTAGACATGTTTAGTTAGAGACTATACCTTTCGGAATAAAAAATACCCTAAATATATTCTTTTGTTAAGTCTTGATTTTTTAAATACCCTTACCCACGTTCCCAAATATGTACATGTAATGGCGGCTATTCGCTTACGAGCAATTCTTTTTGGTACCGATCCGTCCCGATTTTAAAGTTTTGCTTCACAAAACTGCTTCTTTATTAATAATATTTCTTGACCAGCATTTTTACAACTTAAAGCATCGTCAGTACGGTAAATGGTTATAAAATACAACGACAATGAACAAAACAACAACAACATGGCCGACCTATCACAATAGTTCAGTTGAAACCGATGTGACTTAAATCGTGAAACGGAGTATAACCATAGTGTTTAGTTACTTGTATGGTATAATCTGTGCCTGTCTGAGTCATTTCTACCTGTCAAGAAGTAACAAGTTGTTCATTAAGGTATAGCATACATATCGGTCGTGAGAGTGACTAGTGGTGATTTTTTTCGAGTTACCTAAGTCCTGAGACTCTTACGTGGTTTAATGTATTTTAATTTATAAACTAATTGTGTTCTCAACGTCATGTTAGCAACAGCAATGAATATCGACACGGGTAAGCACAAAATGTCTATGACTAACCTAAACGTTAAGACGTTTGATGTCTTTTGAAGTCTAACAACTATCAATTTTCGTACTTTTAGAGTGTCTGTTTTGAGACTAGAAGAAACTTAGACATGTTTAGTTAGAAATTATGCCTCTCGGAATAAGAAATATCCTAAATATATTGTTTTGTTAAGTCTTGATTTTTTAAATCCCCTTACCCACGTTCCCAAATATGTACATGTAATGGCGGCTATTCGGTTACGAGCAATTCTTTTTGGTACCGACCCGTCCCGATTTTAAAGTTTTGCTTCACAAAACTGCTTCTTTTTAATAATATTTCTTGACCAGCATTTTTACAACTTAAAGCATCGTCAGTACGGTAAATGATTATAAAATACAACGACAATGAACAAAACAACAACAACATGGCCGACCTATCACAATAGTTCAGTTGAAACCGATGTGACTTAAATCGTGAAACGGAGTATAACCATAGTGTTTAGTTACTTGTATGGTATAATCTGTGCCTGTCTGAGTCATTTCTACCTGTCAAGAAGTAACAAGTTGTTCATTAAGGTATAGCATACATATCGGTCGTGAGAGTGACTAGTGGTGATTTTTTTCGAGTTACCTAAGTCCTAAGACTCTTACGTGGTTTAATGTATTTTAATTTATAAACTAATTGTGTTCTCAACGTCATGTTAGCAACAGCAATGAATATCGACACGGGTAAGCAAAAAATGTCTATGACTAACCTAAACGTTAAGACGTTTGATGTTTTTGAAGTCTAACAACTATCAATTTTCGTACTTTTAGAGTGTCTGTTTTGAGACTAGAAGAAACTTAGACATGTTTAGTTAGAGATTATGCCTCTCGGAATAAGAAATATCCTAAATATATTGTTTTGTTAAGTCTTGATTTTTTAAATCCCCTTACCCACGTTCCCAAATATGTACATGTAATGGCGGCTATTCGCTTACGAGCAATTCTTTTTGGTACCGACCCGTCCCGATTTTAAAGTTTTGCTTCACAAAACTGCTTCTTTTTAATAATATTTCTTGACCAGCATTTTTACAACTTAAAGCATCGTCAGTACGGTAAATGGTTATAAAATACAACGACAATGAACAAAACAACAACAACATGGCCGACCTATCACAATAGTTCAGTTGAAACCGATGTGACTTAAATCGTGAAACGGAGTATAACCATAGTGTTTAGTTACTTGTATGGTATAATCTGTGCCTGTCTGAGTCATTTCTACCTGTCAAGAAGTAACAAGTTGTTCATTAAGGTATAGCATACATATCGGTCGTGAGAGTGACTAGTGGTGATTTTTTTCGAGTTACCTAAGTCCTAAGACTCTTACGTGGTTTAATGTATTTTAATTTATAAACTAATTGTGTTCTCAACGTCATGTTAGCAACAGCAATGAATATCGACACGGGTAAGCAAAAAATGTCTATGACTAACCTAAACGTTAAGACGTTTGATGTTTTTTGAACTCTAACAACTATCAATTTTCGTACTTTTAGAGTGTCTGTTTTGAGACTAGAAGAAACTTAGACATGTTTAGTTAGAGACTATACCTTTCGGAATAAAAAATACCCTAAATATATTCTTTTGTTAAGTCTTGATTTTTTAAATACCCTTACTCACGTTCCCAAATATGTACATGTAATGGCGGCTATTCGCTTACGAGCAATTCTTTTTGGTACCGATCTGTCCCGATTTTAAAGTTTTGCTTCACAAAACTGCTTCTTTATTAATAATATTTCTTGACCAGCATTTTTACAACTTAAAGCATCGTCAGTACGGTAAATGGTTATAAAATACAACGACAATGAACAAAACAACAACAACATGGCCGACCTATCACAATAGTTCAGTTGAAACCGATGTGACTTATATCGTGAAACGGAGTATAACCATAGTGTTTAGTTACTTGTATGGTATAATCTGTGCCTGTCTGAGTCATTTCTACCTGTCAAGAAGTAACAAGTTGTTCATTAAGGTATAGCATACATATCGGTCGTGAGAGTGACTAGTGGTGATTTTTTTCGAGTTGCCTAAGTCCTGAGACTCTTACGTGGTTTAATGTATTTTAATTTATAAACTAATTGTGTTCTCAACGTCATGTTAGCAACAGCAATGAATATCGACACGGGTAAGCAAAAAATGTCTATGACTAACCTAAACGTTAAGACGTTTGATGTTTTTTGAAGTCTAACAACTATCAATTTTCGTACTTTTAGAGTGTCTGTTTTGAGACTAGAAGAAACTTAGACATGTTTAGTTAGAGATTATGCCTCTCGGAATAAGAAATATCCTTAATATATTGTTTTTTTAAGTCTTGATTGTTTAAATCCCCTTACCCACGTTCCCAAATATGTACATGTAATGGCGGCTATTCGCTTACGAACAATTCTTTTTGGTACCGACCCGTCCCGATTTTAAAGTTTTGCTTCACAAAACTGCTTCTTTATTAATAATATTTTTTGACCAGCATTTTTACAACTTAAAGCATCGTCAGTACGGTAAATGATTATAAAATACAACGACAATGAACAAAACAACAACAACATGGCCGACCTATCACAATAGTTCAGTTGAAACCGATGTGACTTAAATCGTGAAACGGAGCATAACCATAGTGTTTAGTTACTTGTATGGTATAATCTGTGCCTGTCTGAGTCATTTCTACCTGTCAAGAAGTAACAAGTTGTTCATTAAGGTATAGCATACATATCGGTCGTGAGAGTGACTAGTGGTGATTTTTTTCGAGTTACCTAAGTCCTAAGACTCTTACGTGGTTTAATGTATTTTAATTTATAAACTAATTGTGTTCTCAACGTCATGTTAGCAACAGCAATGAATATCGACACGGGTAAGCAAAAAATGTCTATGACTAACCTAAACGTTAAGACGTTTGATGTTTTTTGAAGTCTAACAACTATCAATTTTCGTACTTTTAGAGTGTCTGTTTTGAGACTAGAAGAAACTTAGACATGTTTAGTTAGAGATTATGCCTCTCGGAATAAGAAATATCCTAAATATATTGTTTTGTTAAGTCTTGATTTTTTAAATCCCCTTACCCACGTTCCCAAATATGTACATGTAATGGCGGCTATTCGCTTACGAGCAATTCTTTTTGGTACCGACCCGTCCCGATTTTAAAGTTTTGCTTCACAAAACTGCTTCTTTTTAATAATATTTCTTGACCAGCATTTTTACAACTTAAAGCATCGTCAGTACGGTAAATGATTATAAAATACAACGACAATGAACAAAACAACAACAACATGGCCGACCTATCACAATAGTTCAGTTGAAACCGATGTGACTTAAATCGTGAAACGGAGTATAACCATAGTGTTTAGTTACTTGTATGGTATAATCTGTGCCTGTCTGAGTCATTTCTACCTGTCAAGAAGTAACAAGTTGTTCATTAAGGTATAGCATACATATCGGTCGTGAGAGTGACTAGTGGTGATTTTTTTCGAGTTACCTAAGTCCTAAGACTCTTACGTGGTTTAATGTATTTTAATTTATAAACTAATTGTGTTCTCAACGTCATGTTAGCAACAGCAATGAATATCGACACGGGTAAGCAAAAAATGTCTATGACTAACCTAAACGTTAAGACGTTTGATGTTTTTTGAACTCTAACAACTATCAATTTTCGTACTTTTAGAGTGTCTGTTTTGAGACTAGAAGAAACTTAGACATGTTTAGTTAGAGACTATACCTTTCGGAATAAAAAATACCCTAAATATATTCTTTTGTTAAGTCTTGATTTTTTAAATACCCTTACTCACGTTCCCAAATATGTACATGTAATGGCGGCTATTCGCTTACGAGCAATTCTTTTTGGTACCGATCCGTCCCGATTTTAAAGTTTTGCTTCACAAAACTGCTTCTTTATTAATAATATTTCTTGACCAGCATTTTTACAACTTAAAGCATCGTCAGTACGGTAAATGGTTATAAAATACAACGACAATGAACAAAACAACAACAACATGGCCGACCTATCACAATAGTTCAGTTGAAACCGATGTGACTTATATCGTGAAACGGAGTATAACCATAGTGTTTAGTTACTTGTATGGTATAATCTGTGCCTGTCTGAGTCATTTCTACCTGTCAAGAAGTAACAAGTTGTTCATTAAGGTATAGCATACATATCGGTCGTGAGAGTGACTAGTGGTGATTTTTTTCGAGTTGCCTAAGTCCTGAGACTCTTACGTGGTTTAATGTATTTTAATTTATAAACTAATTGTGTTCTCAACGTCATGTTAGCAACAGCAATGAATATCGACACGGGTAAGCAAAAAATGTCTATGACTAACCTAAACGTTAAGACGTTTGATGTTTTTTGAAGTCTAACAACTATCAATTTTCGTACTTTTAGAGTGTCTGTTTTGAGACTAGAAGAAACTTAGACATGTTTAGTTAGAGATTATGCCTCTCGGAATAAGAAATATCCTTAATATATTGTTTTTTTAAGTCTTGATTGTTTAAATCCCCTTACCCACGTTCCCAAATATGTACATGTAATGGCGGCTATTCGCTTACGAACAATTCTTTTTGGTACCGACCCGTCCCGATTTTAAAGTTTTGCTTCACAAAACTGCTTCTTTATTAATAATATTTTTTGACCAGCATTTTTACAACTTAAAGCATCGTCAGTACGGTAAATGATTATAAAATACAACGACAATGAACAAAACAACAACAACATGGCCGACCTATCACAATAGTTCAGTTGAAACCGATGTGACTTAAATCGTGAAACGGAGCATAACCATAGTGTTTAGTTACTTGTATGGTATAATCTGTGCCTGTCTGAGTCATTTCTACCTGTCAAGAAGTAACAAGTTGTTCATTAAGGTATAGCATACATATCGGTCGTGAGAGTGACTAGTGGTGATTTTTTTCGAGTTACCTAAGTCCTAAGACTCTTACGTGGTTTAATGTATTTTAATTTATAAACTAATTGTGTTCTCAACGTCATGTTAGCAACAGCAATGAATATCGACACGGGTAAGCAAAAAATGTCTATGACTAACCTAAACGTTAAGACGTTTGATGTTTTTTGAAGTCTAACAACTATCAATTTTCGTACTTTTAGAGTGTTTGTTTTGAGACTAGAAGAAACTTAGACATGTTTAGTTAGAGACTATACCTTTCGGAATAAAAAATACCCTAAATATATTCTTTTGTTAAGTCTTGATTTTTTAAATACCCTTACCCACGTTCCCAAATATGTACATGTAATGGCGGCTATTCGCTTACGAGCAATTCTTTTTGGTACCGATCCGTCCCGATTTTAAAGTTTTGCTTCACAAAACTGCTTCTTTATTAATAATATTTCTTGACCAGCATTTTTACAACTTAAAGCATCGTCAGTACGGTAAATGGTTATAAAATACAACGACAATGAACAAAACAACAACAACATGGCCGACCTATCACAATAGTTCAGTTGAAACCGATGTGACTTATATCGTGAAACGGAGTATAACCATAGTGTTTAGTTACTTGTATGGTATAATCTGTGCCTGTCTGAGTCATTTCTACCTGTCAAGAAGTAACAAGTTGTTCATTAAGGTATAGCATACATATCGGTCGTGAGAGTGACTAGTGGTGATTTTTTTCGAGTTGCCTAAGTCCTGAGACTCTTACGTGGTTTAATGTATTTTAATTTATAAACTAATTGTGTTCTCAACGTCATGTTAGCAACAGCAATGAATATCGACACGGGTAAGCAAAAAATGTCTATGACTAACCTAAACGTTAAGACGTTTGATGTTTTTTGAACTCTAACAACTATCAATTTTCGTACTTTTAGAGTGTCTGTTTTGAGACTAGAAGAAACTTAGACATGTTTAGTTAGAGACTATACCTTTCGGAATAAAAAATACCCTAAATATATTCTTTTGTTAAGTCTTGATTTTTTAAATACCCTTACCCACGTTCCCAAATATGTACATGTAATGGCGGCTATTCGCTTACGAGCAATTCTTTTTGGTACCGATCCGTCCCGATTTTAAAGTTTTGCTTCACAAAACTGCTTCTTTATTAATAATATTTCTTAACCAGCATTTTTACAACTTAGAGCATCGTCAGTACGGTAAATGGTTATAAAATACAACGACAATGAACAAAACAACAACAACATGGCCGACCTATCACAATAGTTCAGTTGAAACCGATGTGACTTATATCGTGAAACGGAGTATAACCATAGTGTTTAGTTACTTGTATGGTATAATCTGTGCCTGTCTGAGTCATTTCTACCTGTCAAGAAGTAACAAGTTGTTCATTAAGGTATAGCATACATATCGGTCGTGAGAGTGACTAGTGGTGATTTTTTTCGAGTTGCCTAAGTCCTGAGACTCTTACGTGGTTTAATGTATTTTAATTTATAAACTAATTGTGTTCTCAACGTCATGTTAGCAACAGCAATGAATATCGACACGGGTAAGCAAAAAATGTCTATGACTAACCTAAACGTTAAGACGTTTGATGTTTTTTGAACTCTAACAACTATCAATTTTCGTACTTTTAGAGTGTCTGTTTTGAGACTAGAAGAAACTTAGACATGTTTAGTTAGAGACTATACCTTTCGGAATAAAAAATACCCTAAATATATTCTTTTGTTAAGTCTTGATTTTTTAAATACCCTTACCCACGTTCCCAAATATGTACATGTAATGGCGGCTATTCGCTTACGAGCAATTCTTTTTGGTACCGATCCGTCCCGATTTTAAAGTTTTGCTTCACAAAACTGCTTCTTTATTAATAATATTTCTTAACCAGCATTTTTACAACTTAGAGCATCGTCAGTACGGTAAATGGTTATAAAATACAACGACAATGAACAAAACAACAACAACATGGCCGACCTATCACAATAGTTCAGTTGAAACCGATGTGACTTATATCGTGAAACGGAGTATAACCATAGTGTTTAGTTACTTGAATGGTATAATCTGTGCCTGTCTGAGTCATTTCTACCTGTCAAGAAGTAACAAGTTGTTCATTAAGGTATAGCATACATATCGGTCGTGAGAGTGACTAGTGGTGATTTTTTTCGAGTTGCCTAAGTCCTGAGACTCTTACGTGGTTTAATGTATTTTAATTTATAAACTAATTGTGTTCTCAACGTCATGTTAGCAACAGCAATGAATATCGACACGGGTAAGCAAAAAATGTCTATGACTAACCTAAACGTTAAGACGTTTGATGTTTTTTGAACTCTAACAACTATCAATTTTCGTACTTTTAGAGTGTCTGTTTTGAGACTAGAAGAAATTTAGACATGTTTAGTTAGAGACTATACCTTTCGGAATAAAAAATACCCTAAATATATTCTTTTGTTAAGTCTTGATTTTTTAAATACCCTTACCCACGTTCCCAAATATGTACATGTAATGGCGGCTATTCGCTTACGAGCAATTCTTTTTGGTACCGATCCGTCCCGATTTTAAAGTTTTGCTTCACAAAACTGCTTCTTTATTAATAATATTTCTTGACCAGCATTTTTACAACTTAAAGCATCGTCAGTACGGTAAATGGTTATAAAATACAACGACAATGAACAAAACAACAACAACATGGCCGACCTATCACAATAGTTCAGTTGAAACCGATGTGACTTAAATCGTGAAACGGAGTATAACCATAGTGTTTAGTTACTTGTATGGTATAATCTGTGCCTGTCTGAGTCATTTCTACCTGTCAAGAAGTAACAAGTTGTTCATTAAGGTATAGCATACATATCGGTCGTGAGAGTGACTAGTGGTGATTTTTTTCGAGTTACCTAAGTCCTGAGACTCTTACGTGGTTTAATGTATTTTAATTTATAAACTAATTGTGTTCTCAACGTCATGTTAGCAACAGCAATGAATATCGACACGGGTAAGCACAAAATGTCTATGACTAACCTAAACGTTAAGACGTTTGATGTCTTTTGAAGTCTAACAACTATCAATTTTCGTACTTTTAGAGTGTCTGTTTTGAGACTAGAAGAAACTTAGACATGTTTAGTTAGAAATTATGCCTCTCGGAATAAGAAATATCCTAAATATATTGTTTTGTTAAGTCTTGATTTTTTAAATCCCCTTACCCACGTTCCCAAATATGTACATGTAATGGCGGCTATTCGCTTACGAGCAATTCTTTTTGGTACCGACCCGTCCCGATTTTAAAGTTTTGCTTCACAAAACTGCTTCTTTTTAATAATATTTCTTGACCAGCATTTTTACAACTTAAAGCATCGTCAGTACGGTAAATGATTATAAAATACAACGACAATGAACAAAACAACAACAACATGGCCGACCTATCACAATAGTTCAGTTGAAACCGATGTGACTTAAATCGTGAAACGGAGTATAACCATAGTGTTTAGTTACTTGTATGGTTATAATCTGTGCCTGTCTGAGTCATTTCTACCTGTCAAGAAGTAACAAGTTGTTCATTAAGGTATAGCATACATATCGGTCGTGAGAGTGACTAGTGGTGATTTTTTTCGAGTTACCTAAGTCCTAAGACTCTTACGTGGTTTAATGTATTTTAATTTATAAACTAATTGTGTTCTCAACGTCATGTTAGCAACAGCAATGAATATCGACACGGGTAAGCAAAAAATGTCTATGACTAACCTAAACGTTAAGACGTTTGATGTTTTTGAAGTCTAACAACTATCAATTTTCGTACTTTTAGAGTGTCTGTTTTGAGACTAGAAGAAACTTAGACATGTTTAGTTAGAGATTATGCCTCTCGGAATAAGAAATATCCTAAATATATTGTTTTGTTAAGTCTTGATTTTTTAAATCCCCTTACCCACGTTCCCAAATATGTACATGTAATGGCGGCTATTCGCTTACGAGCAATTCTTTTTGGTACCGACCCGTCCCGATTTTAAAGTTTTGCTTCACAAAACTGCTTCTTTTTAATAATATTTCTTGACCAGCATTTTTACAACTTAAAGCATCGTCAGTACGGTAAATGGTTATAAAATACAACGACAATGAACAAAACAACAACAACATGGCCGACCTATCACAATAGTTCAGTTGAAACCGATGTGACTTAAATCGTGAAACGGAGTATAACCATAGTGTTTAGTTACTTGTATGGTATAATCTGTGCCTGTCTGAGTCATTTCTACCTGTCAAGAAGTAACAAGTTGTTCATTAAGGTATAGCATACATATCGGTCGTGAGAGTGACTAGTGGTGATTTTTTTCGAGTTACCTAAGTCCTAAGACTCTTACGTGGTTTAATGTATTTTAATTTATAAACTAATTGTGTTCTCAACGTCATGTTAGCAACAGCAATGAATATCGACACGGGTAAGCAAAAAATGTCTATGACTAACCTAAACGTTAAGACGTTTGATGTTTTTTGAACTCTAACAACTATCAATTTTCGTACTTTTAGAGTGTCTGTTTTGAGACTAGAAGAAACTTAGACATGTTTAGTTAGAGATTATGCCTCTCGGAATAAGAAATATCCTTAATATATTGTTTTTTTAAGTCTTGATTGTTTAAATCCCCTTACCCACGTTCCCAAATATGTACATGTAATGGCGGCTATTCGCTTACGAACAATTCTTTTTGGTACCGACCCGTCCCGATTTTAAAGTTTTGCTTCACAAAACTGCTTCTTTATTAATAATATTTTTTGACCAGCATTTTTACAACTTAAAGCATCGTCAGTACGGTAAATGATTATAAAATACAACGACAATGAACAAAACAACAACAACATGGCCGACCTATCACAATAGTTCAGTTGAAACCGATGTGACTTATATCGTGAAACGGAGTATAACCATAGTGTTTAGTTACTTGAATGGTATAATCTGTGCCTGTCTGAGTCATTTCTACCTGTCAAGAAGTAACAAGTTGTCCATTAAGGTATAGCATACATATCGGTCGTGAGAGTGACTAGTGGTGATTTTTTTCGAGTTGCCTAAGTCCTGAGACTCTTACGTGGTTTAATGTATTTTAATTTATAAACTAATTGTGTTCTCAACGTCATGTTAGCAACAGCAATGAATATCGACACGGGTAAGCAAAAAATGTCTATGACTAACCTAAACGTTAAGACGTTTGATGTTTTTTGAACTCTAACAACTATCAATTTTCGTACTTTTAGAGTGTCTGTTTTGAGACTAGAAGAAATTTAGACATGTTTAGTTAGAGACTATACCTTTCGGAATAAAAAATACCCTAAATATATTCTTTTGTTAAGTCTTGATTTTTTAAATACCCTTACCCACGTTCCCAAATATGTACATGTAATGGCGGCTATTCGCTTACGAGCAATTCTTTTTGGTACCGATCCGTCCCGATTTTAAAGTTTTGCTTCACAAAACTGCTTCTTTATTAATAATATTTCTTGACCAGCATTTTTACAACTTAAAGCATCGTCAGTACGGTAAATGGTTATAAAATACAACGACAATGAACAAAACAACAACAACATGGCCGACCTATCACAATAGTTCAGTTGAAACCGATGTGACTTAAATCGTGAAACGGAGTATAACCATAGTGTTTAGTTACTTGTATGGTATAATCTGTGCCTGTCTGAGTCATTTCTACCTGTCAAGAAGTAACAAGTTGTTCATTAAGGTATAGCATACATATCGGTCGTGAGAGTGACTAGTGGTGATTTTTTTCGAGTTACCTAAGTCCTGAGACTCTTACGTGGTTTAATGTATTTTAATTTATAAACTAATTGTGTTCTCAACGTCATGTTAGCAACAGCAATGAATATCGACACGGGTAAGCACAAAATGTCTATGACTAACCTAAACGTTAAGACGTTTGATGTCTTTTGAAGTCTAACAACTATCAATTTTCGTACTTTTAGAGTGTCTGTTTTGAGACTAGGAGAAACTTAGACATGTTTAGTTAGAGATTATGCCTCTCGGAATAAGAAATATCCTAAATATATTGTTTTGTTAAGTCTTGATTTTTTAAATCCCCTTACCCACGTTCCCAAATATGTACATGTAATGGCGGCTATTCGCTTACGAGCAATTCTTTTTGGTACCGACCCGTCCCGATTTTAAAGTTTTGCTTCACAAAACTGCTTCTTTTTAATAATATTTCTTGACCAGCATTTTTACAACTTAAAGCATCGTCAGTACGGTAAATGATTATAAAATACAACGACAATGAACAAAACAACAACAACATGGCCGACCTATCACAATAGTTCAGTTGAAACCGATGTGACTTATATCGTGAAACGGAGTATAACCATAGTGTTTAGTTACTTGTATGGTATAATCTGTGCCTGTCTGAGTCATTTCTACCTGTCAAGAAGTAACAAGTTGTTCATTAAGGTATAGCATACATATCGGTCGTGAGAGTGACTAGTGGTGATTTTTTTCGAGTTGCCTAAGTCCTGAGACTCTTACGTGGTTTAATGTATTTTAATTTATAAACTAATTGTGTTCTCAACGTCATGTTAGCAACAGCAATGAATATCGACACGGGTAAGCAAAAAATGTCTATGACTAACCTAAACGTTAAGACGTTTGATGTTTTTTGAACTCTAACAACTATCAATTTTCGTACTTTTAGAGTGTCTGTTTTGAGACTAGAAGAAACTTAGACATGTTTAGTTAGAGACTATACCTTTCGGAATAAAAAATACCCTAAATATATTCTTTTGTTAAGTCTTGATTTTTTAAATACCCTTACCCACGTTCCCAAATATGTACATGTAATGGCGGCTATTCGCTTACGAGCAATTCTTTTTGGTACCGATCCGTCCCGATTTTAAAGTTTTGCTTCACAAAACTGCTTCTTTATTAATAATATTTCTTAACCAGCATTTTTACAACTTAGAGCATCGTCAGTACGGTAAATGGTTATAAAATACAACGACAATGAACAAAACAACAACAACATGGCCGACCTATCACAATAGTTCAGTTGAAACCGATGTGACTTATATCGTGAAACGGAGTATAACCATAGTGTTTAGTTACTTGAATGGTATAATCTGTGCCTGTCTGAGTCATTTCTACCTGTCAAGAAGTAACAAGTTGTTCATTAAGGTATAGCATACATATCGGTCGTGAGAGTGACTAGTGGTGATTTTTTTCGAGTTGCCTAAGTCCTGAGACTCTTACGTGGTTTAATGTATTTTAATTTATAAACTAATTGTGTTCTCAACGTCATGTTAGCAACAGCAATGAATATCGACACGGGTAAGCAAAAAATGTCTATGACTAACCTAAACGTTAAGACGTTTGATGTTTTTTGAACTCTAACAACTATCAATTTTCGTACTTTTAGAGTGTCTGTTTTGAGACTAGAAGAAATTTAGACATGTTTAGTTAGAGACTATACCTTTCGGAATAAAAAATACCCTAAATATATTCTTTTGTTAAGTCTTGATTTTTTAAATACCCTTACCCACGTTCCCAAATATGTACATGTAATGGCGGCTATTCGCTTACGAGCAATTCTTTTTGGTACCGATCCGTCCCGATTTTAAAGTTTTGCTTCACAAAACTGCTTCTTTATTAATAATATTTCTTGACCAGCATTTTTACAACTTAAAGCATCGTCAGTACGGTAAATGGTTATAAAATACAACGACAATGAACAAAACAACAACAACATGGCCGACCTATCACAATAGTTCAGTTGAAACCGATGTGACTTAAATCGTGAAACGGAGTATAACCATAGTGTTTAGTTACTTGTATGGTATAATCTGTGCCTGTCTGAGTCATTTCTACCTGTCAAGAAGTAACAAGTTGTTCATTAAGGTATAGCATACATATCGGTCGTGAGAGTGACTAGTGGTGATTTTTTTCGAGTTACCTAAGTCCTGAGACTCTTACGTGGTTTAATGTATTTTAATTTATAAACTAATTGTGTTCTCAACGTCATGTTAGCAACAGCAATGAATATCGACACGGGTAAGCACAAAATGTCTATGACTAACCTAAACGTTAAGACGTTTGATGTCTTTTGAAGTCTAACAACTATCAATTTTCGTACTTTTAGAGTGTCTGTTTTGAGACTAGAAGAAACTTAGACATGTTTAGTTAGAAATTATGCCTCTCGGAATAAGAAATATCCTAAATATATTGTTTTGTTAAGTCTTGATTTTTTAAATCCCCTTACCCACGTTCCCAAATATGTACATGTAATGGCGGCTATTCGCTTACGAGCAATTCTTTTTGGTACCGACCCGTCCCGATTTTAAAGTTTTGCTTCACAAAACTGCTTCTTTTTAATAATATTTCTTGACCAGCATTTTTACAACTTAAAGCATCGTCAGTACGGTAAATGATTATAAAATACAACGACAATGAACAAAACAACAACAACATGGCCGACCTATCACAATAGTTCAGTTGAAACCGATGTGACTTAAATCGTGAAACGGAGTATAACCATAGTGTTTAGTTACTTGTATGGTTATAATCTGTGCCTGTCTGAGTCATTTCTACCTGTCAAGAAGTAACAAGTTGTTCATTAAGGTATAGCATACATATCGGTCGTGAGAGTGACTAGTGGTGATTTTTTTCGAGTTACCTAAGTCCTAAGACTCTTACGTGGTTTAATGTATTTTAATTTATAAACTAATTGTGTTCTCAACGTCATGTTAGCAACAGCAATGAATATCGACACGGGTAAGCAAAAAATGTCTATGACTAACCTAAACGTTAAGACGTTTGATGTTTTTGAAGTCTAACAACTATCAATTTTCGTACTTTTAGAGTGTCTGTTTTGAGACTAGAAGAAACTTAGACATGTTTAGTTAGAGATTATGCCTCTCGGAATAAGAAATATCCTAAATATATTGTTTTGTTAAGTCTTGATTTTTTAAATCCCCTTACCCACGTTCCCAAATATGTACATGTAATGGCGGCTATTCGCTTACGAGCAATTCTTTTTGGTACCGACCCGTCCCGATTTTAAAGTTTTGCTTCACAAAACTGCTTCTTTTTAATAATATTTCTTGACCAGCATTTTTACAACTTAAAGCATCGTCAGTACGGTAAATGGTTATAAAATACAACGACAATGAACAAAACAACAACAACATGGCCGACCTATCACAATAGTTCAGTTGAAACCGATGTGACTTAAATCGTGAAACGGAGTATAACCATAGTGTTTAGTTACTTGTATGGTATAATCTGTGCCTGTCTGAGTCATTTCTACCTGTCAAGAAGTAACAAGTTGTTCATTAAGGTATAGCATACATATCGGTCGTGAGAGTGACTAGTGGTGATTTTTTTCGAGTTACCTAAGTCCTAAGACTCTTACGTGGTTTAATGTATTTTAATTTATAAACTAATTGTGTTCTCAACGTCATGTTAGCAACAGCAATGAATATCGACACGGGTAAGCAAAAAATGTCTATGACTAACCTAAACGTTAAGACGTTTGATGTTTTTTGAACTCTAACAACTATCAATTTTCGTACTTTTAGAGTGTCTGTTTTGAGACTAGAAGAAACTTAGACATGTTTAGTTAGAGACTATACCTTTCGGAATAAAAAATACCCTAAATATATTCTTTTGTTAAGTCTTGATTTTTTAAATACCCTTACTCACGTTCCCAAATATGTACATGTAATGGCGGCTATTCGCTTACGAGCAATTCTTTTTGGTACCGATCCGTCCCGATTTTAAAGTTTTGCTTCACAAAACTGCTTCTTTATTAATAATATTTCTTGACCAGCATTTTTACAACTTAAAGCATCGTCAGTACGGTAAATGGTTATAAAATACAACGACAATGAACAAAACAACAACAACATGGCCGACCTATCACAATAGTTCAGTTGAAACCGATGTGACTTATATCGTGAAACGGAGTATAACCATAGTGTTTAGTTACTTGTATGGTATAATCTGTGCCTGTCTGAGTCATTTCTACCTGTCAAGAAGTAACAAGTTGTTCATTAAGGTATAGCATACATATCGGTCGTGAGAGTGACTAGTGGTGATTTTTTTCGAGTTGCCTAAGTCCTGAGACTCTTACGTGGTTTAATGTATTTTAATTTATAAACTAATTGTGTTCTCAACGTCATGTTAGCAACAGCAATGAATATCGACACGGGTAAGCAAAAAATGTCTATGACTAACCTAAACGTTAAGACGTTTGATGTTTTTTGAAGTCTAACAACTATCAATTTTCGTACTTTTAGAGTGTCTGTTTTGAGACTAGAAGAAACTTAGACATGTTTAGTTAGAGATTATGCCTCTCGGAATAAGAAATATCCTTAATATATTGTTTTTTTAAGTCTTGATTGTTTAAATCCCCTTACCCACGTTCCCAAATATGTACATGTAATGGCGGCTATTCGCTTACGAACAATTCTTTTTGGTACCGACCCGTCCCGATTTTAAAGTTTTGCTTCACAAAACTGCTTCTTTATTAATAATATTTTTTGACCAGCATTTTTACAACTTAAAGCATCGTCAGTACGGTAAATGATTATAAAATACAACGACAATGAACAAAACAACAACAACATGGCCGACCTATCACAATAGTTCAGTTGAAACCGATGTGACTTAAATCGTGAAACGGAGCATAACCATAGTGTTTAGTTACTTGTATGGTATAATCTGTGCCTGTCTGAGTCATTTCTACCTGTCAAGAAGTAACAAGTTGTTCATTAAGGTATAGCATACATATCGGTCGTGAGAGTGACTAGTGGTGATTTTTTTCGAGTTACCTAAGTCCTAAGACTCTTACGTGGTTTAATGTATTTTAATTTATAAACTAATTGTGTTCTCAACGTCATGTTAGCAACAGCAATGAATATCGACACGGGTAAGCAAAAAATGTCTATGACTAACCTAAACGTTAAGACGTTTGATGTTTTTTGAAGTCTAACAACTATCAATTTTCGTACTTTTAGAGTGTCTGTTTTGAGACTAGAAGAAACTTAGACATGTTTAGTTAGAGATTATGCCTCTCGGAATAAGAAATATCCTAAATATATTGTTTTGTTAAGTCTTGATTTTTTAAATCCCCTTACCCACGTTCCCAAATATGTACATGTAATGGCGGCTATTCGCTTACGAGCAATTCTTTTTGGTACCGACCCGTCCCGATTTTAAAGTTTTGCTTCACAAAACTGCTTCTTTATTAATAATATTTCTTGACCAGCATTTTTACAACTTAAAGCATCGTCAGTACGGTAAATGATTATAAAATACAACGACAATGAACAAAACAACAACAACATGGCCGACCTATCACAATAGTTCAGTTGAAACCGATGTGACTTAAATCGTGAAACGGAGTATAACCATAGTGTTTAGTTACTTGTATGGTATAATCTGTGCCTGTCTGAGTCATTTCTACCTGTCAAGAAGTAACAAGTTGTTCATTAAGGTATAGCATACATATCGGTCGTGAGAGTGACTAGTGGTGATTTTTTTCGAGTTACCTAAGTCCTAAGACTCTTACGTGGTTTAATGTATTTTAATTTATAAACTAATTGTGTTCTCAACGTCATGTTAGCAACAGCAATGAATATCGACACGGGTAAGCAAAAAATGTCTATGACTAACCTAAACGTTAAGACGTTTGATGTTTTTTGAACTCTAACAACTATCAATTTTCGTACTTTTAGAGTGTCTGTTTTGAGACTAGAAGAAACTTAGACATGTTTAGTTAGAGACTATACCTTTCGGAATAAAAAATACCCTAAATATATTCTTTTGTTAAGTCTTGATTTTTTAAATACCCTTACTCACGTTCCCAAATATGTACATGTAATGGCGGCTATTCGCTTACGAGCAATTCTTTTTGGTACCGATCCGTCCCGATTTTAAAGTTTTGCTTCACAAAACTGCTTCTTTATTAATAATATTTCTTGACCAGCATTTTTACAACTTAAAGCATCGTCAGTACGGTAAATGGTTATAAAATACAACGACAATGAACAAAACAACAACAACATGGCCGACCTATCACAATAGTTCAGTTGAAACCGATGTGACTTATATCGTGAAACGGAGTATAACCATAGTGTTTAGTTACTTGTATGGTATAATCTGTGCCTGTCTGAGTCATTTCTACCTGTCAAGAAGTAACAAGTTGTTCATTAAGGTATAGCATACATATCGGTCGTGAGAGTGACTAGTGGTGATTTTTTTCGAGTTGCCTAAGTCCTGAGACTCTTACGTGGTTTAATGTATTTTAATTTATAAACTAATTGTGTTCTCAACGTCATGTTAGCAACAGCAATGAATATCGACACGGGTAAGCAAAAAATGTCTATGACTAACCTAAACGTTAAGACGTTTGATGTTTTTTGAAGTCTAACAACTATCAATTTTCGTACTTTTAGAGTGTCTGTTTTGAGACTAGAAGAAACTTAGACATGTTTAGTTAGAGATTATGCCTCTCGGAATAAGAAATATCCTTAATATATTGTTTTTTTAAGTCTTGATTGTTTAAATCCCCTTACCCACGTTCCCAAATATGTACATGTAATGGCGGCTATTCGCTTACGAACAATTCTTTTTGGTACCGACCCGTCCCGATTTTAAAGTTTTGCTTCACAAAACTGCTTCTTTATTAATAATATTTTTTGACCAGCATTTTTACAACTTAAAGCATCGTCAGTACGGTAAATGATTATAAAATACAACGACAATGAACAAAACAACAACAACATGGCCGACCTATCACAATAGTTCAGTTGAAACCGATGTGACTTAAATCGTGAAACGGAGCATAACCATAGTGTTTAGTTACTTGTATGGTATAATCTGTGCCTGTCTGAGTCATTTCTACCTGTCAAGAAGTAACAAGTTGTTCATTAAGGTATAGCATACATATCGGTCGTGAGAGTGACTAGTGGTGATTTTTTTCGAGTTACCTAAGTCCTAAGACTCTTACGTGGTTTAATGTATTTTAATTTATAAACTAATTGTGTTCTCAACGTCATGTTAGCAACAGCAATGAATATCGACACGGGTAAGCAAAAAATGTCTATGACTAACCTAAACGTTAAGACGTTTGATGTTTTTTGAAGTCTAACAACTATCAATTTTCGTACTTTTAGAGTGTTTGTTTTGAGACTAGAAGAAACTTAGACATGTTTAGTTAGAGACTATACCTTTCGGAATAAAAAATACCCTAAATATATTCTTTTGTTAAGTCTTGATTTTTTAAATACCCTTACCCACGTTCCCAAATATGTACATGTAATGGCGGCTATTCGCTTACGAGCAATTCTTTTTGGTACCGATCCGTCCCGATTTTAAAGTTTTGCTTCACAAAACTGCTTCTTTATTAATAATATTTCTTGACCAGCATTTTTACAACTTAAAGCATCGTCAGTACGGTAAATGGTTATAAAATACAACGACAATGAACAAAACAACAACAACATGGCCGACCTATCACAATAGTTCAGTTGAAACCGATGTGACTTATATCGTGAAACGGAGTATAACCATAGTGTTTAGTTACTTGTATGGTATAATCTGTGCCTGTCTGAGTCATTTCTACCTGTCAAGAAGTAACAAGTTGTTCATTAAGGTATAGCATACATATCGGTCGTGAGAGTGACTAGTGGTGATTTTTTTCGAGTTGCCTAAGTCCTGAGACTCTTACGTGGTTTAATGTATTTTAATTTATAAACTAATTGTGTTCTCAACGTCATGTTAGCAACAGCAATGAATATCGACACGGGTAAGCAAAAAATGTCTATGACTAACCTAAACGTTAAGACGTTTGATGTTTTTTGAACTCTAACAACTATCAATTTTCGTACTTTTAGAGTGTCTGTTTTGAGACTAGAAGAAACTTAGACATGTTTAGTTAGAGACTATACCTTTCGGAATAAAAAATACCCTAAATATATTCTTTTGTTAAGTCTTGATTTTTTAAATACCCTTACCCACGTTCCCAAATATGTACATGTAATGGCGGCTATTCGCTTACGAGCAATTCTTTTTGGTACCGATCCGTCCCGATTTTAAAGTTTTGCTTCACAAAACTGCTTCTTTATTAATAATATTTCTTAACCAGCATTTTTACAACTTAGAGCATCGTCAGTACGGTAAATGGTTATAAAATACAACGACAATGAACAAAACAACAACAACATGGCCGACCTATCACAATAGTTCAGTTGAAACCGATGTGACTTATATCGTGAAACGGAGTATAACCATAGTGTTTAGTTACTTGAATGGTATAATCTGTGCCTGTCTGAGTCATTTCTACCTGTCAAGAAGTAACAAGTTGTCCATTAAGGTATAGCATACATATCGGTCGTGAGAGTGACTAGTGGTGATTTTTTTCGAGTTGCCTAAGTCCTGAGACTCTTACGTGGTTTAATGTATTTTAATTTATAAACTAATTGTGTTCTCAACGTCATGTTAGCAACAGCAATGAATATCGACACGGGTAAGCAAAAAATGTCTATGACTAACCTAAACGTTAAGACGTTTGATGTTTTTTGAACTCTAACAACTATCAATTTTCGTACTTTTAGAGTGTCTGTTTTGAGACTAGAAGAAATTTAGACATGTTTAGTTAGAGACTATACCTTTCGGAATAAAAAATACCCTAAATATATTCTTTTGTTAAGTCTTGATTTTTTAAATACCCTTACCCACGTTCCCAAATATGTACATGTAATGGCGGCTATTCGCTTACGAGCAATTCTTTTTGGTACCGATCCGTCCCGATTTTAAAGTTTTGCTTCACAAAACTGCTTCTTTATTAATAATATTTCTTGACCAGCATTTTTACAACTTAAAGCATCGTCAGTACGGTAAATGGTTATAAAATACAACGACAATGAACAAAACAACAACAACATGGCCGACCTATCACAATAGTTCAGTTGAAACCGATGTGACTTAAATCGTGAAACGGAGTATAACCATAGTGTTTAGTTACTTGTATGGTATAATCTGTGCCTGTCTGAGTCATTTCTACCTGTCAAGAAGTAACAAGTTGTTCATTAAGGTATAGCATACATATCGGTCGTGAGAGTGACTAGTGGTGATTTTTTTCGAGTTACCTAAGTCCTGAGACTCTTACGTGGTTTAATGTATTTTAATTTATAAACTAATTGTGTTCTCAACGTCATGTTAGCAACAGCAATGAATATCGACACGGGTAAGCACAAAATGTCTATGACTAACCTAAACGTTAAGACGTTTGATGTCTTTTGAAGTCTAACAACTATCAATTTTCGTACTTTTAGAGTGTCTGTTTTGAGACTAGAAGAAACTTAGACATGTTTAGTTAGAAATTATGCCTCTCGGAATAAGAAATATCCTAAATATATTGTTTTGTTAAGTCTTGATTTTTTAAATCCCCTTACCCACGTTCCCAAATATGTACATGTAATGGCGGCTATTCGCTTACGAGCAATTCTTTTTGGTACCGACCCGTCCCGATTTTAAAGTTTTGCTTCACAAAACTGCTTCTTTTTAATAATATTTCTTGACCAGCATTTTTACAACTTAAAGCATCGTCAGTACGGTAAATGATTATAAAATACAACGACAATGAACAAAACAACAACAACATGGCCGACCTATCACAATAGTTCAGTTGAAACCGATGTGACTTAAATCGTGAAACGGAGTATAACCATAGTGTTTAGTTACTTGTATGGTATAATCTGTGCCTGTCTGAGTCATTTCTACCTGTCAAGAAGTAACAAGTTGTTCATTAAGGTATAGCATACATATCGGTCGTGAGAGTGACTAGTGGTGATTTTTTTCGAGTTACCTAAGTCCTAAGACTCTTACGTGGTTTAATGTATTTTAATTTATAAACTAATTGTGTTCTCAACGTCATGTTAGCAACAGCAATGAATATCGACACGGGTAAGCAAAAAATGTCTATGACTAACCTAAACGTTAAGACGTTTGATGTTTTTGAAGTCTAACAACTATCAATTTTCGTACTTTTAGAGTGTCTGTTTTGAGACTAGAAGAAACTTAGACATGTTTAGTTAGAGATTATGCCTCTCGGAATAAGAAATATCCTAAATATATTGTTTTGTTAAGTCTTGATTTTTTAAATCCCCTTACCCACGTTCCCAAATATGTACATGTAATGGCGGCTATTCGCTTACGAGCAATTCTTTTTGGTACCGACCCGTCCCGATTTTAAAGTTTTGCTTCACAAAACTGCTTCTTTTTAATAATATTTCTTGACCAGCATTTTTACAACTTAAAGCATCGTCAGTACGGTAAATGATTATAAAATACAACGACAATGAACAAAACAACAACAACATGGCCGACCTATCACAATAGTTCAGTTGAAACCGATGTGACTTAAATCGTGAAACGGAGTATAACCATAGTGTTTAGTTACTTGTATGGTATAATCTGTGCCTGTCTGAGTCATTTCTACCTGTCAAGAAGTAACAAGTTGTTCATTAAGGTATAGCATACATATCGGTCGTGAGAGTGACTAGTGGTGATTTTTTTCGAGTTACCTAAGTCCTAAGACTCTTACGTGGTTTAATGTATTTTAATTTATAAACTAATTGTGTTCTCAACGTCATGTTAGCAACAGCAATGAATATCGACACGGGTAAGCAAAAAATGTCTATGACTAACCTAAACGTTAAGACGTTTGATGTTTTTTGAACTCTAACAACTATCAATTTTCGTACTTTTAGAGTGTCTGTTTTGAGACTAGAAGAAACTTAGACATGTTTAGTTAGAGACTATACCTTTCGGAATAAAAAATACCCTAAATATATTCTTTTGTTAAGTCTTGATTTTTTAAATACCCTTACTCACGTTCCCAAATATGTACATGTAATGGCGGCTATTCGCTTACGAGCAATTCTTTTTGGTACCGATCCGTCCCGATTTTAAAGTTTTGCTTCACAAAACTGCTTCTTTATTAATAATATTTCTTGACCAGCATTTTTACAACTTAAAGCATCGTCAGTACGGTAAATGGTTATAAAATACAACGACAATGAACAAAACAACAACAACATGGCCGACCTATCACAATAGTTCAGTTGAAACCGATGTGACTTATATCGTGAAACGGAGTATAACCATAGTGTTTAGTTACTTGTATGGTATAATCTGTGCCTGTCTGAGTCATTTCTACCTGTCAAGAAGTAACAAGTTGTTCATTAAGGTATAGCATACATATCGGTCGTGAGAGTGACTAGTGGTGATTTTTTTCGAGTTGCCTAAGTCCTGAGACTCTTACGTGGTTTAATGTATTTTAATTTATAAACTAATTGTGTTCTCAACGTCATGTTAGCAACAGCAATGAATATCGACACGGGTAAGCAAAAAATGTCTATGACTAACCTAAACGTTAAGACGTTTGATGTTTTTTGAAGTCTAACAACTATCAATTTTCGTACTTTTAGAGTGTCTGTTTTGAGACTAGAAGAAACTTAGACATGTTTAGTTAGAGATTATGCCTCTCGGAATAAGAAATATCCTTAATATATTGTTTTTTTAAGTCTTGATTGTTTAAATCCCCTTACCCACGTTCCCAAATATGTACATGTAATGGCGGCTATTCGCTTACGAACAATTCTTTTTGGTACCGACCCGTCCCGATTTTAAAGTTTTGCTTCACAAAACTGCTTCTTTATTAATAATATTTTTTGACCAGCATTTTTACAACTTAAAGCATCGTCAGTACGGTAAATGATTATAAAATACAACGACAATGAACAAAACAACAACAACATGGCCGACCTATCACAATAGTTCAGTTGAAACCGATGTGACTTAAATCGTGAAACGGAGCATAACCATAGTGTTTAGTTACTTGTATGGTATAATCTGTGCCTGTCTGAGTCATTTCTACCTGTCAAGAAGTAACAAGTTGTTCATTAAGGTATAGCATACATATCGGTCGTGAGAGTGACTAGTGGTGATTTTTTTCGAGTTACCTAAGTCCTAAGACTCTTACGTGGTTTAATGTATTTTAATTTATAAACTAATTGTATTCTCAACGTCATGTTAGCAACAGCAATGAATATCGACACGGGTAAGCAAAAAATGTCTATGACTAACCTAAACGTTAAGACGTTTGATGTTTTTTGAAGTCTAACAACTATCAATTTTCGTACTTTTAGAGTGTCTGTTTTGAGACTAGAAGAAACTTAGACATGTTTAGTTAGAGATTATGCCTCTCGGAATAAGAAATATCCTAAATATATTGTTTTGTTAAGTCTTGATTTTTTAAATCCCCTTACCCACGTTCCCAAATATGTACATGTAATGGCGGCTATTCGCTTACGAGCAATTCTTTTTGGTACCGACCCGTCCCGATTTTAAAGTTTTGCTTCACAAAACTGCTTCTTTATTAATAATATTTCTTGACCAGCATTTTTACAACTTAAAGCATCGTCAGTACGGTAAATGATTATAAAATACAACGACAATGAACAAAACAACAACAACATGGCCGACCTATCACAATAGTTCAGTTGAAACCGATGTGACTTAAATCGTGAAACGGAGTATAACCATAGTGTTTAGTTACTTGTATGGTATAATCTGTGCCTGTCTGAGTCATTTCTACCTGTCAAGAAGTAACAAGTTGTTCATTAAGGTATAGCATACATATCGGTCGTGAGAGTGACTAGTGGTGATTTTTTTCGAGTTACCTAAGTCCTAAGACTCTTACGTGGTTTAATGTATTTTAATTTATAAACTAATTCTGTTCTCAACGTCATGTTAGCAACAGCAATGAATATCGACACGGGTAAGCAAAAAATGTCTATGACTAACCTAAACGTTAAGACGTTTGATGTTTTTTGAACTCTAACAACTATCAATTTTCGTACTTTTAGAGTGTCTGTTTTGAGACTAGAAGAAACTTAGACATGTTTAGTTAGAGACTATACCTTTCGGAATAAAAAATACCCTAAATATATTCTTTTGTTAAGTCTTGATTTTTTAAATACCCTTACCCACGTTCCCAAATATGTACATGTAATGGCGGCTATTCGCTTACGAGCAATTCTTTTTGGTACCGATCCGTCCCGATTTTAAAGTTTTGCTTCACAAAACTGCTTCTTTATTAATAATATTTCTTAACCAGCATTTTTACAACTTAGAGCATCGTCAGTACGGTAAATGGTTATAAAATACAACGACAATGAACAAAACAACAACAACATGGCCGACCTATCACAATAGTTCAGTTGAAACCGATGTGACTTATATCGTGAAACGGAGTATAACCATAGTGTTTAGTTACTTGAATGGTATAATCTGTGCCTGTCTGAGTCATTTCTACCTGTCAAGAAGTAACAAGTTGTTCATTAAGGTATAGCATACATATCGGTCGTGAGAGTGACTAGTGGTGATTTTTTTCGAGTTACCTAAGTCCTGAGACTCTTACGTGGTTTAATGTATTTTAATTTATAAACTAATTGTGTTCTCAACGTCATGTTAGCAACAGCAATGAATATCGACACGGGTAAGCACAAAATGTCTATGACTAACCTAAACGTTAAGACGTTTGATGTCTTTTGAAGTCTAACAACTATCAATTTTCGTACTTTTAGAGTGTCTGTTTTGAGACTAGAAGAAACTTAGACATGTTTAGTTAGAGATTATGCCTCTCGGAATAAGAAATATCCTAAATATATTGTTTTGTTAAG
This sequence comes from Hypercompe scribonia, assembly GCA_949316085.1. NCBI lineage: Eukaryota > Metazoa > Arthropoda > Insecta > Lepidoptera > Erebidae > Hypercompe > Hypercompe scribonia. Next base: position 146,478 of record OX438973.1, read on the forward strand.
TCTTGATTTTTTAAATCCCCTTACCCACGTTCCCAAATATGTACATGTAATGGCGGCTATTCGCTTACGAGCAATTCTTTTTGGTACCGACCCGTCCCGATTTTAAAGTTTTGCTTCACAAAACTGCTTCTTTTTAATAATATTTCTTGACCAGCATTTTTACAACTTAAAGCATCGTCAGTACGGTAAATGATTATAAAATACAACGACAATGAACAAAACAACAACAACATGGCCGACCTATCACAATAGTTCAGTTGAAACCGATGTGACTTAAATCGTGAAACGGAGTATAACCATAGTGTTTAGTTACTTGTATGGTATAATCTGTGCCTGTCTGAGTCATTTCTACCTGTCAAGAAGTAACAAGTTGTTCATTAAGGTATAGCATACATATCGGTCGTGAGAGTGACTAGTGGTGATTTTTTTCGAGTTACCTAAGTCCTAAGACTCTTACGTGGTTTAATGTATTTTAATTTATAAACTAATTGTGTTCTCAACGTCATGTTAGCAACAGCAATGAATATCGACACGGGTAAGCAAAAAATGTCTATGACTAACCTAAACGTTAAGACGTTTGATGTTTTTGAAGTCTAACAACTATCAATTTTCGTACTTTTAGAGTGTCTGTTTTGAGACTAGAAGAAACTTAGACATGTTTAGTTAGAGATTATGCCTCTCGGAATAAGAAATATCCTAAATATATTGTTTTGTTAAGTCTTGATTTTTTAAATCCCCTTACCCACGTTCCCAAATATGTACATGTAATGGCGGCTATTCGCTTACGAGCAATTCTTTTTGGTACCGACCCGTCCCGATTTTAAAGTTTTGCTTCACAAAACTGCTTCTTTTTAATAATATTTCTTGACCAGCATTTTTACAACTTAAAGCATCGTCAGTACGGTAAATGATTATAAAATACAACGACAATGAACAAAACAACAACAACATGGCCGACCTATCACAATAGTTCAGTTGAAACCGATGTGACTTAAATCGTGAAACGGAGTATAACCATAGTGTTTAGTTACTTGTATGGTATAATCTGTGCCTGTCTGAGTCATTTCTACCTGTCAAGAAGTAACAAGTTGTTCATTAAGGTATAGCATACATATCGGTCGTGAGAGTGACTAGTGGTGATTTTTTTCGAGTTACCTAAGTCCTAAGACTCTTACGTGGTTTAATGTATTTTAATTTATAAACTAATTGTGTTCTCAACGTCATGTTAGCAACAGCAATGAATATCGACACGGGTAAGCAAAAAATGTCTATGACTAACCTAAACGTTAAGACGTTTGATGTTTTTTGAACTCTAACAACTATCAATTTTCGTACTTTTAGAGTGTCTGTTTTGAGACTAGAAGAAACTTAGACATGTTTAGTTAGAGACTATACCTTTCGGAATAAAAAATACCCTAAATATATTCTTTTGTTAAGTCTTGATTTTTTAAATACCCTTACTCACGTTCCCAAATATGTACATGTAATGGCGGCTATTCGCTTACGAGCAATTCTTTTTGGTACCGATCCGTCCCGATTTTAAAGTTTTGCTTCACAAAACTGCTTCTTTATTAATAATATTTCTTGACCAGCATTTTTACAACTTAAAGCATCGTCAGTACGGTAAATGGTTATAAAATACAACGACAATGAACAAAACAACAACAACATGGCCGACCTATCACAATAGTTCAGTTGAAACCGATGTGACTTATATCGTGAAACGGAGTATAACCATAGTGTTTAGTTACTTGTATGGTATAATCTGTGCCTGTCTGAGTCATTTCTACCTGTCAAGAAGTAACAAGTTGTTCATTAAGGTATAGCATACATATCGGTCGTGAGAGTGACTAGTGGTGATTTTTTTCGAGTTGCCTAAGTCCTGAGACTCTTACGTGGTTTAATGTATTTTAATTTATAAACTAATTGTGTTCTCAACGTCATGTTAGCAACAGCAATGAATATCGACACGGGTAAGCAAAAAATGTCTATGACTAACCTAAACGTTAAGACGTTTGATGTTTTTTGAAGTCTAACAACTATCAATTTTCGTACTTTTAGAGTGTCTGTTTTGAGACTAGAAGAAACTTAGACATGTTTAGTTAGAGATTATGCCTCTCGGAATAAGAAATATCCTTAATATATTGTTTTTTTAAGTCTTGATTGTTTAAATCCCCTTACCCACGTTCCCAAATATGTACATGTAATGGCGGCTATTCGCTTACGAACAATTCTTTTTGGTACCGACCCGTCCCGATTTTAAAGTTTTGCTTCACAAAACTGCTTCTTTATTAATAATATTTTTTGACCAGCATTTTTACAACTTAAAGCATCGTCAGTACGGTAAATGATTATAAAATACAACGACAATGAACAAAACAACAACAACATGGCCGACCTATCACAATAGTTCAGTTGAAACCGATGTGACTTATATCGTGAAACGGAGTATAACCATAGTGTTTAGTTACTTGAATGGTATAATCTGTGCCTGTCTGAGTCATTTCTACCTGTCAAGAAGTAACAAGTTGTCCATTAAGGTATAGCATACATATCGGTCGTGAGAGTGACTAGTGGTGATTTTTTTCGAGTTGCCTAAGTCCTGAGACTCTTACGTGGTTTAATGTATTTTAATTTATAAACTAATTGTGTTCTCAACGTCATGTTAGCAACAGCAATGAATATCGACACGGGTAAGCAAAAAATGTCTATGACTAACCTAAACGTTAAGACGTTTGATGTTTTTTGAACTCTAACAACTATCAATTTTCGTACTTTTAGAGTGTCTGTTTTGAGACTAGAAGAAATTTAGACATGTTTAGTTAGAGACTATACCTTTCGGAATAAAAAATACCCTAAATATATTCTTTTGTTAAGTCTTGATTTTTTAAATACCCTTACCCACGTTCCCAAATATGTACATGTAATGGCGGCTATTCGCTTACGAGCAATTCTTTTTGGTACCGATCCGTCCCGATTTTAAAGTTTTGCTTCACAAAACTGCTTCTTTATTAATAATATTTCTTGACCAGCATTTTTACAACTTAAAGCATCGTCAGTACGGTAAATGGTTATAAAATACAACGACAATGAACAAAACAACAACAACATGGCCGACCTATCACAATAGTTCAGTTGAAACCGATGTGACTTAAATCGTGAAACGGAGTATAACCATAGTGTTTAGTTACTTGTATGGTATAATCTGTGCCTGTCTGAGTCATTTCTACCTGTCAAGAAGTAACAAGTTGTTCATTAAGGTATAGCATACATATCGGTCGTGAGAGTGACTAGTGGTGATTTTTTTCGAGTTACCTAAGTCCTGAGACTCTTACGTGGTTTAATGTATTTTAATTTATAAACTAATTGTGTTCTCAACGTCATGTTAGCAACAGCAATGAATATCGACACGGGTAAGCACAAAATGTCTATGACTAACCTAAACGTTAAGACGTTTGATGTCTTTTGAAGTCTAACAACTATCAATTTTCGTACTTTTAGAGTGTCTGTTTTGAGACTAGGAGAAACTTAGACATGTTTAGTTAGAGATTATGCCTCTCGGAATAAGAAATATCCTAAATATATTGTTTTGTTAAGTCTTGATTTTTTAAATCCCCTTACCCACGTTCCCAAATATGTACATGTAATGGCGGCTATTCGCTTACGAGCAATTCTTTTTGGTACCGACCCGTCCCGATTTTAAAGTTTTGCTTCACAAAACTGCTTCTTTTTAATAATATTTCTTGACCAGCATTTTTACAACTTAAAGCATCGTCAGTACGGTAAATGATTATAAAATACAACGACAATGAACAAAACAACAACAACATGGCCGACCTATCACAATAGTTCAGTTGAAACCGATGTGACTTATATCGTGAAACGGAGTATAACCATAGTGTTTAGTTACTTGAATGGTATAATCTGTGCCTGTCTGAGTCATTTCTACCTGTCAAGAAGTAACAAGTTGTCCATTAAGGTATAGCATACATATCGGTCGTGAGAGTGACTAGTGGTGATTTTTTTCGAGTTGCCTAAGTCCTGAGACTCTTACGTGGTTTAATGTATTTTAATTTATAAACTAATTGTGTTCTCAACGTCATGTTAGCAACAGCAATGAATATCGACACGGGTAAGCAAAAAATGTCTATGACTAACCTAAACGTTAAGACGTTTGATGTTTTTTGAACTCTAACAACTATCAATTTTCGTACTTTTAGAGTGTCTGTTTTGAGACTAGAAGAAATTTAGACATGTTTAGTTAGAGACTATACCTTTCGGAATAAAAAATACCCTAAATATATTCTTTTGTTAAGTCTTGATTTTTTAAATACCCTTACCCACGTTCCCAAATATGTACATGTAATGGCGGCTATTCGCTTACGAGCAATTCTTTTTGGTACCGATCCGTCCCGATTTTAAAGTTTTGCTTCACAAAACTGCTTCTTTATTAATAATATTTCTTGACCAGCATTTTTACAACTTAAAGCATCGTCAGTACGGTAAATGGTTATAAAATACAACGACAATGAACAAAACAACAACAACATGGCCGACCTATCACAATAGTTCAGTTGAAACCGATGTGACTTAAATCGTGAAACGGAGTATAACCATAGTGTTTAGTTACTTGTATGGTATAATCTGTGCCTGTCTGAGTCATTTCTACCTGTCAAGAAGTAACAAGTTGTTCATTAAGGTATAGCATACATATCGGTCGTGAGAGTGACTAGTGGTGATTTTTTTCGAGTTACCTAAGTCCTGAGACTCTTACGTGGTTTAATGTATTTTAATTTATAAACTAATTGTGTTCTCAACGTCATGTTAGCAACAGCAATGAATATCGACACGGGTAAGCACAAAATGTCTATGACTAACCTAAACGTTAAGACGTTTGATGTCTTTTGAAGTCTAACAACTATCAATTTTCGTACTTTTAGAGTGTCTGTTTTGAGACTAGAAGAAACTTAGACATGTTTAGTTAGAGATTATGCCTCTCGGAATAAGAAATATCCTAAATATATTGTTTTGTTAAGTCTTGATTTTTTAAATCCCCTTACCCACGTTCCCAAATATGTACATGTAATGGCGGCTATTCGCTTACGAGCAATTCTTTTTGGTACCGACCCGTCCCGATTTTAAAGTTTTGCTTCACAAAACTGCTTCTTTTTAATAATATTTCTTGACCAGCATTTTTACAACTTAAAGCATCGTCAGTACGGTAAATGATTATAAAATACAACGACAATGAACAAAACAACAACAACATGGCCGACCTATCACAATAGTTCAGTTGAAACCGATGTGACTTAAATCGTGAAACGGAGTATAACCATAGTGTTTAGTTACTTGTATGGTATAATCTGTGCCTGTCTGAGTCATTTCTACCTGTCAAGAAGTAACAAGTTGTTCATTAAGGTATAGCATACATATCGGTCGTGAGAGTGACTAGTGGTGATTTTTTTCGAGTTACCTAAGTCCTAAGACTCTTACGTGGTTTAATGTATTTTAATTTATAAACTAATTGTGTTCTCAACGTCATGTTAGCAACAGCAATGAATATCGACACGGGTAAGCAAAAAATGTCTATGACTAACCTAAACGTTAAGACGTTTGATGTTTTTTGAAGTCTAACAACTATCAATTTTCGTACTTTTAGAGTGTCTGTTTTGAGACTAGAAGAAACTTCGACATGTTTAGTTAGAGACTATACCTTTCGGAATAAAAAATACCCTAAATATATTCTTTTGTTAAGTCTTGATTTTTTAAATCCCCTTACCCACGTTCCCAAATATGTACATGTAATGGCGGCTATTCGCTTACGAGCAGTTCTTTTTGGTACCGATCCGTCCCGAATTTTAAAGTTTTGCTTCACAAAACTGCTTCTTTAGTAATAATATTTCTTGACCAGCATTTTTACAACTTAAAGCATCGTCAGTACGGTAAATGATTATAAAATACAACGACAATGAACAAAACAACAACAACATGGCCGACCTATCACAATAGTTCAGTTGAAACCGATGTGACTTAAATCGTGAAACGGAGTATAACCATAGTGTTTAGTTACTTGTATGGTATTATCTGTGCCTGTCTGAGTCATTTCTACCTGTCAAGAAGTAACAAGTTGTTCATTAAGGTATAGCATACATATCGGTCGTGAGAGTGACTAGTGGTGATTTTTTTCGAGTTACCTAAGTCCTGAGACTCTTACGTGGTTTAATGTATTTTAATTTATAAACTAATTGTGTTCTCAACGTCATGTTAGCAACAGTAATGAATATCGACACGGGTAAGCAAAAAATGTCTATGACTAACCTAAACGTTAAGACGTTTGATGTTTTTTGAAGTCTAACAACTATCAATTTTCGTACTTTTAGAGTGTCTGTTTTGAGACTAGAAGAAACTTAGACATGTTTAGTTAGAGACTATACCTTTCGGAATAAAAAATACCCTAAATATATTCTTTTGTTAAGTCTTGATTTTTTAAATACCCTTACCCACGATCCCAAATATGTACATGTAATGGCGGCTATTCGCTTACGAGCAATTCTTTTTGGTACCGATCCGTCCCGATTTTAAAGTTTTGCTTCACAAAACTGCTTCTTTATTAATAATATTTCTTGACCAGCATTTTTACAACTTAAAGCATCGTCAGTACGGTAAATGGTTATAAAATACAACGACAATGAACAAAACAACAACAACATGGCCGACCTATCACAATAGTTCAGTTGAAACCGATGTGACTTATATCGTGAAACGGAGCATAACCATAGTGTTTAGTTACTTGTATGGTATAATCTGTGCCTGTATGAGTCATTTCTACCTGTCAAGAAGTAATAAGTTGTTCATTAAGGTATAGCATACATATCGGTCGTGAGAGTGACTAGTGGTGATTTTTTTCGAGTTACCTAAGTCCTGAGACTCTTACGTGGTTTAATGTATTTTAATTTATAAACTAATTGTGTTCTCAACGTCATGTTAGCAACAGCAATGAATATCGACACGGGTAAGCAAAAAATGTCTATGACTAACCTAAACGTTAAGACGTTTGATGTTTTTTGAGTTCTAAGAACTATCAATTTTCGTACTTTTAGAGTGTCTGTTTTGAGATTAGAAGAAACTTAGACATGTTTAGTTAGAGACTATAGCTTTTGGAATAAAAAATACCCTAAATACGTTGTTTTGTTAAGTCTTGATTTTTTTAAATCCCCTTACCGACGTCCCCAAATATGTACACATAATGGCGGCTATTCGCTTACGAATAATTATTTTTGGTACCAATACGGTCCGATTCTACAGTCCGGTTGTGTCTCACTGTCATATCGAAGTGGGTAACGGATATAGTAGTATGCACATATACTCGTATTTACTTATTTAAATCATTTTCGAAAATGATAAACTAACTACCGTTCATTTTGCAGCCGAAAGCAGACGCACCGTTGGCTTGGAGTCCGACGATGAAGGCAGTGAACAGGCACGCCCCTCTACCCCGCTAGAAGGTGTGAAGGAAATTGAACCCGAAACTACGAAGAAAGATTCGAAAGTGGATTCTTCGGACGACGAGTTAGTACCGGACTCTAATAGCTCGAAAATGATGAGCGGCATGTCCGACTTCGAGTTGATGTTGGCGCGCAAGCGCGACGAGCGCCGTGGCAAGCGCCGGCGCTGCGACATCGACATCATCAACGACAACGAAGACCTCGTCACGCACCTGCTGCAGCAGATGCGGCTCGCCGCGGAGGAGGACCGCGACCTCAACAAGCGCAACCAGCCCGCTGTCAAGAAGGTACCGTCCGCTCTTATTCGCTCACTGTACTCTTTCTTTTCTTTCACTCGCACGACCAATTCAAACGAACCTCTTCCAGGTGTCCATGTTGAAGTCGGTCATGTCGCAGCTGATCAAGAAGGACCTGCAGCAGGCGTTCCTGGAGCACAAAGTGTTCAACGTACTGTGCGACTGGCTGGCACCCATGCCCAACCGCGCGCTACCCTGTCTGCTTATCCGGGAGAGTATTCTCAAGCTGCTCATGGACGTACGTATAACTGACTTGACGCGTTACGAGTATGTGATCGCTCCACCGCCGTCTCTAACGTTCGATCGTTTGTTTCTTAGTTCCCGTACATGGACAAGTCTCTCCTGAAGGAGTCCGGCATCGGCAAGGCGGTGATGTACCTGTACAAGCATCCCAAGGAAACCAAGTCCAACCGCGAGCGCTGCGGCCGGCTCATCTCTGAGTGGGCGCGCCACATATTCAACCTCTCTACCGATTTTAAAGGTAACTTTACACAGATCGGTACTAGCTGAACTGTGAACTTCTTTTTTATTTTGAAAACTATAGTTTTCTCACGTATACTCTTATTGTATAAAGTTTATCGAGTACGTTGTCAAATAAAAGTAGTCGCATTGAAGATCGTCTAATTAGAGTAATTTCATATTGTAACGTTATCTCGTTACCTGGCTCATGACCATTTACCATTACGTTACCCATTACGACTTTGTTGTCGTTACGCGTGCTGGACCGTTCTGACGTTCTGTGCGTGTTGCAGCTATGACCCGTGAGGAGCGCCAAGCGCGCGACGAGGCCATGGTGGGCGCGCCCAGACCCAGCAAGCGCCCGCGCCTCGAACCGCCGCAAGCCGACAGGTATGTGTAAAACGCGCGTGTGTGTGTGAGTGCGTGTGTGGTACGAGCTCTGCGGAGTTTGAAACGAGTGAAGTTGATTGCGTCTCTTTTGCAGGGTGGTACGGCCGGGCGAGCCGGGATGGGTGGCACGAGCGCGTGTACCCGAGCCCAGCAACAAAGACTACGTGTACAGGCCCAAGTCCACCAGCGAAGTTGACATGTCTCGGGTGAGCACCAATCCCTCCGTTTGCTGCGTAGCGAACTCGCTCCAAGCGCTCGAACTATATTCTCTTGTGTGTTACAGACGAGCAAGAAGGAGATGACTCGCTACGAGATGCAGATGAAATTCTTCATGCGCCAGAAGCGGATGAAGAGTGGGTCGCGGCGCGCCGTCGAGATCTCCATCGAAGGTCGCAAGATGGCGCTGTAGTGAAATTTTGTCTCCAATCTGCTGCGTTGTAATTTTGTCTTAAGCCCTAGGATAAGCTAATGTACTAAATAAATTATGTGTGAATGTCAAAACTACTCTTTCATTAAGAACTCTGTGATAGGTCACTTCCTCTCCTCGAAACCCTATGCGATATAATACCCGATATTAGCGTTCCGTCGACTCTGACTTTTCTCAAATCAAATTTCTGTGACGTGGTTAATAATTAAGAACGCATCGCATCTGGTACACTTGCTCCGAGTTGAATTAAATTGACATAAAACATTGATTAAACACATTACAAAACTAAATGCGGGTAAAATGTGGTTACTATACAGTTACTCTCTGCTACCAAACTTGTAGGGTAAAAAAAGCCCCCGTTCAAACTACGCTCTGCAGTACCAACAACTTGGAGGATAAACGCTTCGCTGGAATATGTGTTTGAAGAGCAAGACTGTGTCTCTTTTCATATACTCACTTAACCATTATTGTCGTAGACCGACGGTTGTGCTATTCGAATGTACGTGTTTGGAAAGGTGAGTACACGACGATGAAACTGGGTTGAACTTCCTGAACCCCAGCTCAGTTTTAAACATGTTTAGTTAGAGGTTATGCCTCTCCGAATAAGAAATACCCTAAATATATTGTTTTGTTAAGTCTTGATTTTTTAAATCCCCTTACCCACGTTCCCAAATATGTATGTACATATAATGGCGGCTATTCGCTTACGAACAATTCTTTTTGGTACCGATCCGTCCCGATTTTAAAGTTTTGCTTCACAAAACTGCTTCTTTATTAATAATATTTCTTGACCAGCATTTTTACAACTTAAAGCATCGTCAGTACGGTAAATGGTTATAAAATACAACGACAATGAACAAAACAACAACAACATGGCCGACCTATCACAATAGTTCAGTTGAAACCGATGTGACTTATATCGTGAAACGGAGTATAACCATAGTGTTTAGTTACTTGTATGGTATAATCTGTGCCTGTCTGAGTCATTTCTACCTGTCAAGAAGTAACAAGTTGTTCATTAAGGTATAGCATACATATCGGTCGTGAGAGTGACTAGTGGTGATTTTTTTCGAGTTACCTAAGTCCTGAGACTCTTACGTGGTTTAATGTATTTTAATTTATAAACTAATTGTGTTCTCAACGTCATGTTAGCAACAGCAATGAATATCGACACGGGTAAGCAAAAAATGTCTATGACTAACCTAAACGTTAAGACGTTTGATGTTTTTTGAAGTCTAACAACTATCAATTTTCGTACTTTTAGAGTGTCTGTTTTGAGACTAGAAGAAACTTAGACATGTTTAGTTAGAGACTATACCTTTCGGAATAAAAAATACCCTAAATATATTCTTTTGTTAAGTCTTGATTTTTTAAATACCCTTACCCACGTTCCCAAATATGTACATGTAATGGCGGCTATTCGCTTACGAGCAATTCTTTTTGGTACCGATCCGTCCCGATTTTAAAGTTTTGCTTCACAAAACTGCTTCTTTATTAATAATATTTCTTGACCAGCATTTTTACAACTTAAAGCATCGTCAGTACGGTAAATGATTATAAAATACAACGACAATGAACAAAACAACAACAACATGGCCGACCTATCACAATAGTTCAGTTGAAACCGATGTGACTTATATCGTGGAACGGAGCATAACCATAGTGTTTAGTTACTTGTACGGTATAATCTGTGCCTGTATGAGTCATTTCTACCTGTCAAGAAGTAACAAGTTGTTCATTAAGGTATAGCATACATATCGGTCGTGAGAGTGACTAGTGGTGATTTTTTTCGAGTTACCTAAGTCCTAAGACTCTTACGTGGTTTAATGTATTTTAATTTATAAACTAATTGTGTTCTCAACGTCATGTTAGCAACAGCAATGAATATCGACACGGGTAAGCAAAAAATGTCTATGACTAACCTAAACGTTAAGACGTTTGATGTTTTTTGAAGTCTAACAACTATCAATTTTCGTACTTTTAGAGTTTCTGTTTTGAGACTAGAAGAAACTTAGACATGTTTAGTTAGAGACTATACCTTTCGGAATAAAAAATACCCTAAATATATTATTTTGTTAAGTCTTGATTTTTTAAATACCCTTACCCACGTTCCCAAATATGTACATGTAATGGCGGCTATTCGCTTACGAGCAATTCTTTTTGGTACCGATCCGTCCCGATTTTAAAGTTTTGCTTCACAAAACTGCTTCTTTATTAATAATATTTCTTGACCAGCATTTTTACAACTTAAAACATCGTCAGTACGGTAAATGGTTATAAAATACAACGACAATGAACAAAACAACAACAACATGGCCGACCTATCACAATAGTTCAGTTGAAACCGATGTGACTTATATCGTGAAACGGAGCATAACCATAGTGTTTAGTTACTTGTATGGTATAATCTGTGCCTGTATGAGTCATTTCTACCTGTCAAGAAGTAACAAGTTGTTCATTAAGGTATAGCATACATATCGGTCGTGAGAGTGACTAGTGGTGATTTTTTTCGAGTTACCTAAGTCCTAAGACTCTTACGTGGTTTAATGTATTTTAATTTATAAACTAATTGTGTTCTCAACGTCATGTTAGCAACAGCAATGAATATCGACACGGGTAAGCACAAAATGTCTATGACTAACCTAAACGTTAAGACGTTTGATGTCTTTTGAAGTCTAACAACTATCAATTTTCGTACTTTTAGAGTGTCTGTTTTGAGACTAGAAGAAACTTAGACATGTTTAGTTAGAGATTATGCCTCTCGGAATAAGAAATACCCTAAATATATTGTTTTGTTAAGTCTTGATTTTTTAAATCCCCTTACCCACGTTCCCAAATATGTACATGTAATGGCGGCTATTCGCTTACGAACAATTCTTTTTGGTACCGATCCGTCCCGATTTTAAAGTTTTGCTTCACAAAACTGCTTCTTTATTAATAATATTTCTTGACCAGCATTTTTACAACTTAAAGCATCGTCAGTACGGTAAATGATTATAAAATACAACGACAATGAACAAAACAACAACAACATGGCCGACCTATCACAATAGTTTAGTTGAAACCGATGTGACTTATATCGTGAAACAGAGCATAACCATAGTGTTTAGTTACTTGTATGGTATAATCTGTGCCTGTATGAGTCATTTCTACCTGTCAAGAAGTAACAAGTTGTTCATTAAGGTATAGCATACATATCGGTCGTGAGAGTGACTAGTGGTGATTTTTTTCGAGTTACCTAAGTCCTAAGACTCTTACGTGGTTTAATGTATTTTAATTTATAAACTAATTGTGTTCTCAACGTCATGTTAGCAACAGCAATGAATATCGACACGGGTAAGCACAAAATGTCTATGACTAACCTAAACGTTAAGAGGTTTGATGTCTTTTGAAGTCTAACAACTATCAATTTTCGTACTTTTAGAGTGTCTGTTTTGAGACTAGAATAAACTTAGACATGTTTAGTTAGAGATTATGCCTCTCGGAATAAGAAATACCCTAAATATATTGTTTTGTTAAGTCTTGATTTTTTAAATCCCCTTACCCACGTTCCCAAATATGTACATGTAATGGCGGCTATTCGCTTACGAACAATTCTTTTTGGTACCGATCCGTCCCGATTTTAAAGTTTTGCTTCACAAAACTGCTTCTTTATTAATAATATTTCTTGACCAGCATTTTTACAACTTAAAGCATCGTCAGTACGGTAAATGATTATAAAATACAACGACAATGAACAAAACAACAACAACATGGCCGACCTATCACAATAGTTCAGTTGAAACCGATGTGACTTATATCGTGAAACGGAGCATAACCATAGTGTTTAGTTACTTGTACGGTATAATCTGTGCCTGTATGAGTCATTTCTACCTGTCAAGAAGTAACAAGTTGTTCATTAAGGTATAGCATACATATCGGTCGTGAGAGTGACTAGTGGTGATTTTTTTCGAGTTACCTAAGTCCTGAGACTCTTACGTGGTTTAATGTATTTTAATTTATAAACTAATTGTGTTCTCAACGTCATGTTAGCAACAGCAATGAATATCGACACGGGTAAGCAAAAAATGTCTATGACTAACCTAAACGTTAAGACGTTTGATGTTTTTAGAAGTCTAACAACTATCAATTTTCGTACTTTTAGAGTTTCTGTTTTGAGACTAGAAGAAACTTAGACATGTTTAGTTAGAGACTATACCTTTCGGAATAAAAAATACCCTAAATATATTATTTTGTTAAGTCTTGATTTTTTAAATACCCTTACCCACGTTCCCAAATATGTACATGTAATGGCGGCTATTCGCTTACGAGCAATTCTTTTTGGTACCGATCCGTCCCGATTTTAAAGTTTTGCTTCACAAAACTGCTTCTTTATTAATAATATTTCTTGACCAGCATTTTTACAACTTAAAACATCGTCAGTACGGTAAATGGTTATAAAATACAACGACAATGAACAAAACAACAACAACATGGCCGACCTATCACAATAGTTCAGTTGAAACCGATGTGACTTATATCGTGAAACGGAGCATAACCATAGTGTTTAGTTACTTGTATGGTATAATCTGTGCCTGTATGAGTCATTTCTACCTGTCAAGAAGTAACAAGTTGTTCATTAAGGTATAGCATACATATCGGTCGTGAGAGTGACTAGTGGTGATTTTTTTCGAGTTACCTAAGTCCTAAGACTCTTACGTGGTTTAATGTATTTTAATTTATAAACTAATTGTGTTCTCAACGTCATGTTAGCAACAGCAATGAATATCGACACGGGTAAGCACAAAATGTCTATGACTAACCTAAACGTTAAGACGTTTGATGTCTTTTGAAGTCTAACAACTATCAATTTTCGTACTTTTAGAGTGTCTGTTTTGAGACTAGAAGAAACTTAGACATGTTTAGTTAGAGATTATGCCTCTCGGAATAAGAAATACCCTAAATATATTGTTTTGTTAAGTCTTGATTTTTTAAATCCCCTTACCCACGTTCCCAAATATGTACATGTAATGGCGGCTATTCGCTTACGAACAATTCTTTTTGGTACCGATCCGTCCCGATTTTAAAGTTTTGCTTCACAAAACTGCTTCTTTATTAATAATATTTCTTGACCAGCATTTTTACAACTTAAAGCATCGTCAGTACGGTAAATGATTATAAAATACAACGACAATGAACAAAACAACAACAACATGGCCGACCTATCACAATAGTTTAGTTGAAACCGATGTGACTTATATCGTGAAACAGAGCATAACCATAGTGTTTAGTTACTTGTATGGTATAATCTGTGCCTGTATGAGTCATTTCTACCTGTCAAGAAGTAACAAGTTGTTCATTAAGGTATAGCATACATATCGGTCGTGAGAGTGACTAGTGGTGATTTTTTTCGAGTTACCTAAGTCCTGAGACTCTTACGTGGTTTAATGTATTTTAATTTATAAACTAATTGTGTTCTCAACGTCATGTTAGCAACAGCAATGAATATCGACACGGGTAAGCAAAAAATGTCTATGACTAACCTAAACGTTAAGACGTTTGATGTTTTTTGAAGTCTAACAACTATCAATTTTCGTACTTTTAGAGTGTCTGTTTTGAGACTAGAAGAAACTTCGACATGTTTAGTTAGAGACTATACCTTTCGGAATAAAAAATACCCTAAATATATTCTTTTGTTAAGTCTTGATTTTTTAAATCCCCTTACCCACGTTCCCAAATATGTACATGTAATGGCGGCTATTCGCTTACGAGCAGTTCTTTTTGGTACCGATCCGTCCCGAATTTTAAAGTTTTGCTTCACAAAACTGCTTCTTTAGTAATAATATTTCTTGACCAGCATTTTTACAACTTAAAGCATCGTCAGTACGGTAAATGATTATAAAATACAACGACAATGAACAAAACAACAACAACATGGCCGACCTATCACAATAGTTCAGTTGAAACCGATGTGACTTAAATCGTGAAACGGAGTATAACCATAGTGTTTAGTTACTTGTATGGTATTATCTGTGCCTGTCTGAGTCATTTCTACCTGTCAAGAAGTAACAAGTTGTTCATTAAGGTATAGCATACATATCGGTCGTGAGAGTGACTAGTGGTGATTTTTTTCGAGTTACCTAAGTCCTGAGGCTCTTACGTGGTTTAATGTATTTTAATTTATAAACTAATTGTGTTCTCAACGTCATGTTAGCAACAGTAATGAATATCGACACGGGTAAGCAAAAAATGTCTATGACTAACCTAAACGTTAAGACGTTTGATGTTTTTTGAAGTCTAACAACTATCAATTTTCGTACTTTTAGAGTGTCTGTTTTGAGACTAGAAGAAACTTAGACATGTTTAGTTAGAGACTATACCTTTCGGAATAAAAAATACCCTAAATATATTCTTTTGTTAAGTCTTGATTTTTTAAATACCCTTACCCACGATCCCAAATATGTACATGTAATGGCGGCTATTCGCTTACGAGCAATTCTTTTTGGTACCGATCCGTCCCGATTTTAAAGTTTTGCTTCACAAAACTGCTTCTTTATTAATAATATTTCTTGACCAGCATTTTTACAACTTAAAGCATCGTCAGTACGGTAAATGATTATAAAATACAACGACAATGAACAAAACAACAACAACATGGCCGACCTATCACAATAGTTCAGTTGAAACCGATGTGACTTAAATCGTGAAACGGAGTATAACCATAGTGTTTAGTTACTTGTATGGTATAATCTGTGCCTGTATGAGTCATTTCTACCTGTCAAGAAGTAACAAGTTGTTCATTAAGGTATAGCATACATATCGGTCGTGAGAGTGACTAGTGGTGATTTTTTTCGAGTTCCCTAAGTCCTGAGACTCTTACGTGGTTTAATGTATTTTAATTTATAAACTAATTGTGTTCTCAACGTCATGTTAGCAACAGCAATGAATATCGACACGGGTAAGCAAAAAATGTCTATGACTAACCTAAACGTTAAGACGTTTGATGTTTTTTGAAGTCTAACAACTATCAATTTTCGTACTTTTAGAGTGTCTGTTTTGAGACTAGAAGAAACTTAGACATGTTTAGTTAGAGACTATACCTTTCGGAATAAGAAATATCCTAAATATATTGTTTTGTTAAGTCTTGATTGTTTAAATCCCCTTACCCACGTTCCCAAATATGTACATGTAATGGCGGCTATTCGCTTACGAACAATTCTTTTTGGTACCGACCCGTCCCGATTTTAAAGTTTTGCTTCACAAAACTGCTTCTTTATTAATAATATTTCTTGACCAGCATTTTTACAACTTAAAGCATCGTCAGTACGGTAAATGATTATAAAATACAACGACAATGAACAAAACAACAACAACATGGCCGACCTATCACAATAGTTCAGTTGAAACCGATGTGACTTATATCGTGAAACGGAGCATAACCATAGTGTTTAGTTACTTGTATGGTATAATCTGTGCCTGTATGAGTCATTTCTACCTGTCAAGAAGTAACAAGTTGTTCATTAAGGTATAGCATACATATCGGTCGTGAGAGTGACTAGTGGTGATTTTTTTCGAGTTACCTAAGTCCTAAGACTCTTACGTGGTTTAATGTATTTTAATTTATAAACTAATTGTGTTCTCAACGTCATGTTAGCAACAGCAATGAATATCGACACGGGTAAGCAAAAAATGTCTATGACTAACCTAAACGTTAAGACGTTTGATGTTTTTTGAAGTCTAACAACTATCAATTTTCGTACTTTTAGAGTGTCTGTTTTGAGACTAGAAGAAACTTAGACATGTTTAGTTAGAGACTATACCTTTCGGAATAAAAAATACCCTAAATATATTCTTTTGTTAAGTCTTGATTTTTTAAATACCCTTACCCACGTTCCCAAATATGTACATGTAATGGCGGCTATTCGCTTACGAACAATTCTTTTTGGTACCGACCCGTCCCGATTTTAAAGTTTTGCTTCACAAAACTGCTTCTTTATTAATAATATTTCTTGACCAGCATTTTTACAACTTAAAGCATCGTCAGTACGGTAAATGGTTATAAAATACAACGACAATGAACAAAACAACAACAACATGGCCGACCTATCACAATAGTTCAGTTGAAACCGATGTGACTTATATCGTGAAACGGAGCATAACCATAGTGTTTAGTTACTTGTATGGTATAATCTGTGCCTGTATGAGTCATTTCTACCTGTCAAGAAGTAACAAGTTGTTCATTAAGGTATAGCATACATATCGGTCGTGAGAGTGACTAGTGGTGATTTTTTTCGAGTTACCTAAGTCCTAAGACTCTTACGTGGTTTAATGTATTTTAATTTATAAACTAATTGTGTTCTCAACGTCATGTTAGCAACAGCAATGAATATCGACACGGGTAAGCAAAAAATGTCTATGACTAACCTAAACGTTAAGACGTTTGATTTTTTTTGAAGTCTAACAACTATCAATTTTCGTACTTTTAGAGTGTCTGTTTTGAGACTAGAAGAAACTTAGACATGTTTAGTTAGAGATTATGCCTCTCGGAATAAGAAATATCCTAAATATATTGTTTTGTTAAGTCTTGATTGTTTAAATCCCCTTACCCACGTTCCCAAATATGTACATGTAATGGCGGCTATTCGCTTACGAACAATTCTTTTTGGTACCGATCCGTCCCGATTTTAAAGTTTTGCTTCACTAAACTGCTTCTTTATTAATAATATTTCTTGACCAGCATTTTTACAACTTAAAGCATCGTCAGTACGGTAAATGATTATAAAATACAACGACAATGAACAAAACAACAACAACATGGCCGACCTATCACAATAGTTCAGTTGAAACCGATGTGACTTATATCGTGAAACGGAGCATAACCATAGTGTTTAGTTACTTGTATGGTATAATCTGTGCCTGTATGAGTCATTTCTACCTGTCAAGAAGTAACAAGTTGTTCATTAAGGTATAGCATACATATCGGTCGTGAGAGTGACTAGTGGTGATTTTTTTCGAGTTACCTAAGTCCTAAGACTCTTACGTGGTTTAATGTATTTTAATTTATAAACTAATTGTGTTCTCAACGTCATGTTAGCAACAGCAATGAATATCGACACGGGTAAGCAAAAAATGTCTATGACTAACCTAAACGTTAAGACGTTTGATGTTTTTTGAGTTCTAAGAACTATCAATTTTCGTACTTTTAGAGTGTCTGTTTTGAGACTAGAAGAAACTTAGACATGTTTAGTTAGAGACTATACCTTTCGGAATAAAAAATACCCTAAATATATTCTTTTGTTAAGTCTTGATTTTTTAAATACCCTTACCCACGTTCCCAAATATGTACATGTAATGGCGGCTATTCGCTTACGAGCAATTCTTTTTGGTACCGATCCGTCCCGATTTTAAAGTTTTGCTTCACAAAACTGCTTCTTTATTAATAACATTTCTTGACCAGCATTTTTACAACTTAAAGCATCGTCAGTACGGTAAATGGTTATAAAATACAACGACAATGAACAAAACAACAACAACATGGCCGACCTATCACAATAGTTCAGTTGAAACCGATGTGACTTATATCGTGAAACGGAGCATAACCATAGTGTTTAGTTACTTGTATGGTATAATCTGTGCCTGTATGAGTCATTTCTACCTGTCAAGAAGTAACAAGTTGTTCATTAAGGTATAGCATACATATCGGTCGTGAGAGTGACTAGTGGTGATTTTTTTTTAGTTACCTAAGTCCTAAGACTTTTACGTGGTTTAATGTATTTTAATTTATAAACTAGACATGTTTAGTTAGACTAGTAGTAGTGTTCTCAACGTCATGTTAGCAACAGCAATGAATATCGACACGGGTAAGCAAAAAATGTCTATGACTAACCTAAACGTTAAGACGTTTGATGTTTTTTGAAGTCTAACAACTATCAATTTTCGTACTTTTAGAGTGTCTGTTTTGAGACTAGAAGAAACTTCGACATGTTTAGTTAGAGACTATACCTTTCGGAATAAAAAATACCCTAAATATATTCTTTTGTTAAGTCTTGATTTTTTAAATCCCCTTACCCACGTTCCCAAATATGTACATGTAATGGCGGCTATTCGCTTACGAGCAGTTCTTTTTGGTACCGATCCGTCCCGAATTTTAAAGTTTTGCTTCACAAAACTGCTTCTTTAGTAATAATATTTCTTGACCAGCATTTTTACAACTTAAAGCATCGTCAGTACGGTAAATGATTATAAAATACAACGACAATGAACAAAACAACAACAACATGGCCGACCTATCACAATAGTTCAGTTGAAACCGATGTGACTTAAATCGTGAAACGGAGTATAACCATAGTGTTTAGTTACTTGTATGGTATTATCTGTGCCTGTCTGAGTCATTTCTACCTGTCAAGAAGTAACAAGTTGTTCATTAAGGTATAGCATACATATCGGTCGTGAGAGTGACTAGTGGTGATTTTTTTCGAGTTACCTAAGTCCTGAGGCTCTTACGTGGTTTAATGTATTTTAATTTATAAACTAATTGTGTTCTCAACGTCATGTTAGCAACAGTAATGAATATCGACACGGGTAAGCAAAAAATGTCTATGACTAACCTAAACGTTAAGACGTTTGATGTTTTTTGAAGTCTAACAACTATCAATTTTCGTACTTTTAGAGTGTCTGTTTTGAGACTAGAAGAAACTTAGACATGTTTAGTTAGAGACTATACCTTTCGGAATAAAAAATACCCTAAATATATTCTTTTGTTAAGTCTTGATTTTTTAAATACCCTTACCCACGATCCCAAATATGTACATGTAATGGCGGCTATTCGCTTACGAGCAATTCTTTTTGGTACCGATCCGTCCCGATTTTAAAGTTTTGCTTCACAAAACTGCTTCTTTATTAATAATATTTCTTGACCAGCATTTTTACAACTTAAAGCATCGTCAGTACGGTAAATGGTTATAAAATACAACGACAATGAACAAAACAACAACAACATGGCCGACCTATCACAATAGTTCAGTTGAAACCGATGTGACTTATATCGTGAAACGGAGCATAACCATAGTGTTTAGTTACTTGTATGGTATAATCTGTGCCTGTATGAGTCATTTCTACCTGTCAAGAAGTAATAAGTTGTTCATTAAGGTATAGCATACATATCGGTCGTGAGAGTGACTAGTGGTGATTTTTTTCGAGTTACCTAAGTCCTGAGACTCTTACGTGGTTTAATGTATTTTAATTTATAAACTAATTGTGTTCTCAACGTCATGTTAGCAGCAGCAATGAATATCGACACGGGTAAGCAAAAAATGTCTATGACTAACCTAAACGTTAAGACGTTTGATGTTTTTTGAAGTCGAACAACTATCAATTTTCGTACTTTTAGAGTGTCTGTTTTGAGACTAGAAGAAACTTAGATATGTTTAGTTAGAGACTATACCTTTCGGAATAAAAAATATCCTAAATATATTCTTTTGTTAAGTCTTGATTTTTTAAATACCCTTACCCACGTTCCCAAATATGTACATGTAATGGCGGCTATTCGCTTACGAACAATTCTTTTTGGTACCGATCCGTCCCGATTTTAAAGTTTTGCTTCACAAAACTGCTTCTTTATTAATAATATTTCTTGACCAGCATTTTTACAACTTAAAGCATCGTCAGTACGGTAAATGATTATAAAATACAACGACAATGAACAAAACAACAACAACATGGCCGACCTATCACAATAGTTCAGTTGAAACCGATGTGACTTAAATCGTGAAACGGAGTATAACCATAGTGTTTAGTTACTTGTATGGTATAATCTGTGCCTGTATGAGTCATTTCTACCTGTCAAGAAGTAACAAGTTGTTCATTAAGGTATAGCATACATATCGGTCGTGAGAGTGACTAGTGGTGATTTTTTTCGAGTTGCCTAAGTCCTGAGACTCTTACGTGGTTTAATGTAT
The DNA here is from genome assembly GCA_949316085.1 of Hypercompe scribonia. Lineage (NCBI taxonomy): Eukaryota > Metazoa > Arthropoda > Insecta > Lepidoptera > Erebidae > Hypercompe > Hypercompe scribonia. Next base: position 167,491 of record OX438973.1, read on the forward strand.
TTTAATTTATAAACTAATTGTGTTCTCAACGTCATGTTAGCAACAGCAATGAATATCGACACGGGTAAGCAAAAAATGTCTATGACTAACCTAAACGTTAAGACGTTTGATGTTTTTTGAAGTCTAACAACTATCAATTTTCGTACTTTTAGAGTGTCTGTTTTGAGACTAGAAGAAACTTAGACATGTTTAGTTAGAGACTATACCTTTCGGAATAAGAAATATCCTAAATATATTGTTTTGTTAAGTCTTGATTGTTTAAATCCCCTTACCCACGTTCCCAAATATGTACATGTAATGGCGGCTATTCGCTTACGAACAATCCTTTTTGGTACCGACCCGTCCCGATTTTAAAGTTTTGCTTCACAAAACTGCTTCTTTATTAATAATATTTCTTGACCAGCATTTTTACAACTTAAAGCATCGTCAGTACGGTAAATGATTATAAAATACAACGACAATGAACAAAACAACAACAACATGGCCGACCTATCACAATAGTTCAGTTGAAACCGATGTGACTTATATCGTGAAACGGAGCATAACCATAGTGTTTAGTTACTTGTATGGTATAATCTGTGCCTGTATGAGTCATTTCTACCTGTCAAGAAGTAACAAGTTGTTCATTAAGGTATAGCATACATATCGGTCGTGAGAGTGACTAGTGGTGATTTTTTTCGAGTTACCTAAGTCCTAAGACTCTTACGTGGTTTAATGTATTTTAATTTATAAACTAATTGTGTTCTCAACGTCATGTTAGCAACAGCAATGAATATCGACACGGGTAAGCAAAAAATGTCTATGACTAACCTAAACGTTAAGACGTTTGATGTTTTTTGAGTTCTAAGAACTATCAATTTTCGTACTTTTAGAGTGTCTGTTTTGAGACTAGAAGAAACTTAGACATGTTTAGTTAGAGACTATACCTTTCGGAATAAAAAATACCCTAAATATATTCTTTTGTTAAGTCTTGATTTTTTAAATACCCTTACCCACGTTCCCAAATATGTACATGTAATGGCGGCTATTCGCTTACGAACAATTCTTTTTGGTACCGACCCGTCCCGATTTTAAAGTTTTGCTTCACAAAACTGCTTCTTTATTAATAATATTTCTTGACCAGCATTTTTACAACTTAAAGCATCGTCAGTACGGTAAATGGTTATAAAATACAACGACAATGAACAAAACAACAACAACATGGCCGACCTATCACAATAGTTCAGTTGAAACCGATGTGACTTATATCGTGAAACGGAGCATAACCATAGTGTTTAGTTACTTGTATGGTATAATCTGTGCCTGTATGAGTCATTTCTACCTGTCAAGAAGTAACAAGTTGTTCATTAAGGTATAGCATACATATCGGTCGTGAGAGTGACTAGTGGTGATTTTTTTCGAGTTACCTAAGTCCTAAGACTCTTACGTGGTTTAATGTATTTTAATTTATAAACTAGACATGTTTAGTTAGACTAGTAGTAGTGTTCTCAACGTCATGTTAGCAACAGCAATGAATATCGACACGGGTAAGCAAAAAATGTCTATGACTAACCTAAACGTTAAGACGTTTGATGTTTTTTGAAGTCTAACAACTATCAATTTTCGTACTTTTAGAGTGTCTGTTTTGAGACTAGAAGAAACTTCGACATGTTTAGTTAGAGACTATACCTTTCGGAATAAAAAATACCCTAAATATATTCTTTTGTTAAGTCTTGATTTTTTAAATCCCCTTACCCACGTTCCCAAATATGTACATGTAATGGCGGCTATTCGCTTACGAGCAGTTCTTTTTGGTACCGATCCGTCCCGAATTTTAAAGTTTTGCTTCACAAAACTGCTTCTTTAGTAATAATATTTCTTGACCAGCATTTTTACAACTTAAAGCATCGTCAGTACGGTAAATGATTATAAAATACAACGACAATGAACAAAACAACAACAACATGGCCGACCTATCACAATAGTTCAGTTGAAACCGATGTGACTTAAATCGTGAAACGGAGTATAACCATAGTGTTTAGTTACTTGTATGGTATTATCTGTGCCTGTCTGAGTCATTTCTACCTGTCAAGAAGTAACAAGTTGTTCATTAAGGTATAGCATACATATCGGTCGTGAGAGTGACTAGTGGTGATTTTTTTCGAGTTACCTAAGTCCTGAGGCTCTTACGTGGTTTAATGTATTTTAATTTATAAACTAATTGTGTTCTCAACGTCATGTTAGCAACAGTAATGAATATCGACACGGGTAAGCAAAAAATGTCTATGACTAACCTAAACGTTAAGACGTTTGATGTTTTTTGAAGTCTAACAACTATCAATTTTCGTACTTTTAGAGTGTCTGTTTTGAGACTAGAAGAAACTTAGACATGTTTAGTTAGAGACTATACCTTTCGGAATAAAAAATACCCTAAATATATTCTTTTGTTAAGTCTTGATTTTTTAAATACCCTTACCCACGATCCCAAATATGTACATGTAATGGCGGCTATTCGCTTACGAGCAATTCTTTTTGGTACCGATCCGTCCCGATTTTAAAGTTTTGCTTCACAAAACTGCTTCTTTATTAATAATATTTCTTGACCAGCATTTTTACAACTTAAAGCATCGTCAGTACGGTAAATGGTTATAAAATACAACGACAATGAACAAAACAACAACAACATGGCCGACCTATCACAATAGTTCAGTTGAAACCGATGTGACTTATATCGTGAAACGGAGCATAACCATAGTGTTTAGTTACTTGTATGGTATAATCTGTGCCTGTATGAGTCATTTCTACCTGTCAAGAAGTAATAAGTTGTTCATTAAGGTATAGCATACATATCGGTCGTGAGAGTGACTAGTGGTGATTTTTTTCGAGTTACCTAAGTCCTGAGACTCTTACGTGGTTTAATGTATTTTAATTTATAAACTAATTGTGTTCTCAACGTCATGTTAGCAGCAGCAATGAATATCGACACGGGTAAGCAAAAAATGTCTATGACTAACCTAAACGTTAAGACGTTTGATGTTTTTTGAAGTCGAACAACTATCAATTTTCGTACTTTTAGAGTGTCTGTTTTGAGACTAGAAGAAACTTAGATATGTTTAGTTAGAGACTATACCTTTCGGAATAAAAAATATCCTAAATATATTCTTTTGTTAAGTCTTGATTTTTTAAATACCCTTACCCACGTTCCCAAATATGTACATGTAATGGCGGCTATTCGCTTACGAACAATTCTTTTTGGTACCGATCCGTCCCGATTTTAAAGTTTTGCTTCACAAAACTGCTTCTTTATTAATAATATTTCTTGACCAGCATTTTTACAACTTAAAGCATCGTCAGTACGGTAAATGATTATAAAATACAACGACAATGAACAAAACAACAACAACATGGCCGACCTATCACAATAGTTCAGTTGAAACCGATGTGACTTAAATCGTGAAACGGAGTATAACCATAGTGTTTAGTTACTTGTATGGTATAATCTGTGCCTGTCTGAGTCATTTCTACCTGTCAAGAAGTAACAAGTTGTTCATTAAGGTATAGCATACATATCGGTCGTGAGAGTGACTAGTGGTGATTTTTTTCGAGTTACCTAAGTCCTGAGGCTCTTACGTGGTTTAATGTATTTTAATTTATAAACTAATTGTGTTCTCAACGTCATGTTAGCAACAGTAATGAATATCGACACGGGTAAGCAAAAAATGTCTATGACTAACCTAAACGTTAAGACGTTTGATGTTTTTTGAAGTCTAACAACTATCAATTTTCGTACTTTTAGAGTGTCTGTTTTGAGACTAGAAGAAACTTAGACATGTTTAGTTAGAGACTATACCTTTCGGAATAAAAAATACCCTAAATATATTCTTTTGTTAAGTCTTGATTTTTTAAATACCCTTACCCACGATCCCAAATATGTACATGTAATGGCGGCTATTCGCTTACGAGCAATTCTTTTTGGTACCGATCCGTCCCGATTTTAAAGTTTTGCTTCACAAAACTGCTTCTTTATTAATAATATTTCTTGACCAGCATTTTTACAACTTAAAGCATCGTCAGTACGGTAAATGGTTATAAAATACAACGACAATGAACAAAACAACAACAACATGGCCGACCTATCACAATAGTTCAGTTGAAACCGATGTGACTTATATCGTGAAACGGAGCATAACCATAGTGTTTAGTTACTTGTATGGTATAATCTGTGCCTGTATGAGTCATTTCTACCTGTCAAGAAGTAATAAGTTGTTCATTAAGGTATAGCATACATATCGGTCGTGAGAGTGACTAGTGGTGATTTTTTTCGAGTTACCTAAGTCCTGAGACTCTTACGTGGTTTAATGTATTTTAATTTATAAACTAATTGTGTTCTCAACGTCATGTTAGCAGCAGCAATGAATATCGACACGGGTAAGCAAAAAATGTCTATGACTAACCTAAACGTTAAGACGTTTGATGTTTTTTGAAGTCGAACAACTATCAATTTTCGTACTTTTAGAGTGTCTGTTTTGAGACTAGAAGAAACTTAGATATGTTTAGTTAGAGACTATACCTTTCGGAATAAAAAATATCCTAAATATATTCTTTTGTTAAGTCTTGATTTTTTAAATACCCTTACCCACGTTCCCAAATATGTACATGTAATGGCGGCTATTCGCTTACGAACAATTCTTTTTGGTACCGATCCGTCCCGATTTTAAAGTTTTGCTTCACAAAACTGCTTCTTTATTAATAATATTTCTTGACCAGCATTTTTACAACTTAAAGCATCGTCAGTACGGTAAATGATTATAAAATACAACGACAATGAACAAAACAACAACAACATGGCCGACCTATCACAATAGTTCAGTTGAAACCGATGTGACTTAAATCGTGAAACGGAGTATAACCATAGTGTTTAGTTACTTGTATGGTATAATCTGTGCCTGTATGAGTCATTTCTACCTGTCAAGAAGTAACAAGTTGTTCATTAAGGTATAGCATACATATCGGTCGTGAGAGTGACTAGTGGTGATTTTTTTCGAGTTGCCTAAGTCCTGAGACTCTTACGTGGTTTAATGTATTTTAATTTATAAACTAATTGTGTTCTCAACGTCATGTTAGCAACAGCAATGAATATCGACACGGGTAAGCAAAAAATGTCTATGACTAACCTAAACGTTAAGACGTTTGATGTTTTTTGAAGTCTAACAACTATCAATTTTCGTACTTTTAGAGTGTCTGTTTTGAGACTAGAAGAAACTTAGATATGTTTAGTTAGAGACTATACCTTTCGGAATAAAAAATACCCTAAATATATTCTTTTGTTAAGTCTTGATTTTTTAAATCCCCTTACCCACGTTCCCAAATATGTACATGTAATGGCGGCTATTCGCTTACGAACAATCCTTTTTGGTACCGACCCGTCCCGATTTTAAAGTTTTGCTTCACAAAACTGCTTCTTTATTAATAATATTTCTTGACCAGCATTTTTACAACTTAAAGCATCGTCAGTACGGTAAATGATTATAAAATACAACGACAATGAACAAAACAACAACAACATGGCCGACCTATCACAATAGTTCAGTTGAAACCGATGTGACTTATATCGTGAAACGGAGCATAACCATAGTGTTTAGTTACTTGTATGGTATAATCTGTGCCTGTATGAGTCATTTCTACCTGTCAAGAAGTAACAAGTTGTTCATTAAGGTATAGCATACATATCGGTCGTGAGAGTGACTAGTGGTGATTTTTTTCGAGTTACCTAAGTCCTAAGACTCTTACGTGGTTTAATGTATTTTAATTTATAAACTAATTGTGTTCTCAACGTCATGTTAGCAACAGCAATGAATATCGACACGGGTAAGCAAAAAATGTCTATGACTAACCTAAACGTTAAGACGTTTGATGTTTTTTGAGTTCTAAGAACTATCAATTTTCGTACTTTTAGAGTGTCTGTTTTGAGACTAGAAGAAACTTAGACATGTTTAGTTAGAGACTATACCTTTCGGAATAAAAAATACCCTAAATATATTCTTTTGTTAAGTCTTGATTTTTTAAATACCCTTACCCACGTTCCCAAATATGTACATGTAATGGCGGCTATTCGCTTACGAACAATTCTTTTTGGTACCGACCCATCCCGATTTTAAAGTTTTGCTTCACAAAACTGCTTCTTTATTAATAATATTTCTTGACCAGCATTTTTACAACTTAAAGCATCGTCAGTACGGTAAATGGTTATAAAATACAACGACAATGAACAAAACAACAACAACATGGCCGACCTATCACAATAGTTCAGTTGAAACCGATGTGACTTATATCGTGAAACGGAGCATAACCATAGTGTTTAGTTACTTGTATGGTATAATCTGTGCCTGTATGAGTCATTTCTACCTGTCAAGAAGTAACAAGTTGTTCATTAAGGTATAGCATACATATCGGTCGTGAGAGTGACTAGTGGTGATTTTTTTCGAGTTACCTAAGTCCTAAGACTCTTACGTGGTTTAATGTATTTTAATTTATAAACTAGACATGTTTAGTTAGACTAGTAGTAGTGTTCTCAACGTCATGTTAGCAACAGCAATGAATATCGACACGGGTAAGCAAAAAATGTCTATGACTAACCTAAACGTTAAGACGTTTGATGTTTTTTGAAGTCTAACAACTATCAATTTTCGTACTTTTAGAGTGTCTGTTTTGAGACTAGAAGAAACTTCGACATGTTTAGTTAGAGACTATACCTTTCGGAATAAAAAATACCCTAAATATATTCTTTTGTTAAGTCTTGATTTTTTAAATCCCCTTACCCACGTTCCCAAATATGTACATGTAATGGCGGCTATTCGCTTACGAGCAGTTCTTTTTGGTACCGATCCGTCCCGAATTTTAAAGTTTTGCTTCACAAAACTGCTTCTTTAGTAATAATATTTCTTGACCAGCATTTTTACAACTTAAAGCATCGTCAGTACGGTAAATGATTATAAAATACAACGACAATGAACAAAACAACAACAACATGGCCGACCTATCACAATAGTTCAGTTGAAACCGATGTGACTTAAATCGTGAAACGGAGTATAACCATAGTGTTTAGTTACTTGTATGGTATTATCTGTGCCTGTCTGAGTCATTTCTACCTGTCAAGAAGTAACAAGTTGTTCATTAAGGTATAGCATACATATCGGTCGTGAGAGTGACTAGTGGTGATTTTTTTCGAGTTACCTAAGTCCTGAGGCTCTTACGTGGTTTAATGTATTTTAATTTATAAACTAATTGTGTTCTCAACGTCATGTTAGCAACAGTAATGAATATCGACACGGGTAAGCAAAAAATGTCTATGACTAACCTAAACGTTAAGACGTTTGATGTTTTTTGAAGTCTAACAACTATCAATTTTCGTACTTTTAGAGTGTCTGTTTTGAGACTAGAAGAAACTTAGACATGTTTAGTTAGAGACTATACCTTTCGGAATAAAAAATACCCTAAATATATTCTTTTGTTAAGTCTTGATTTTTTAAATACCCTTACCCACGATCCCAAATATGTACATGTAATGGCGGCTATTCGCTTACGAGCAATTCTTTTTGGTACCGATCCGTCCCGATTTTAAAGTTTTGCTTCACAAAACTGCTTCTTTATTAATAATATTTCTTGACCAGCATTTTTACAACTTAAAGCATCGTCAGTACGGTAAATGGTTATAAAATACAACGACAATGAACAAAACAACAACAACATGGCCGACCTATCACAATAGTTCAGTTGAAACCGATGTGACTTATATCGTGAAACGGAGCATAACCATAGTGTTTAGTTACTTGTATGGTATAATCTGTGCCTGTATGAGTCATTTCTACCTGTCAAGAAGTAATAAGTTGTTCATTAAGGTATAGCATACATATCGGTCGTGAGAGTGACTAGTGGTGATTTTTTTCGAGTTACCTAAGTCCTGAGACTCTTACGTGGTTTAATGTATTTTAATTTATAAACTAATTGTGTTCTCAACGTCATGTTAGCAGCAGCAATGAATATCGACACGGGTAAGCAAAAAATGTCTATGACTAACCTAAACGTTAAGACGTTTGATGTTTTTTGAAGTCGAACAACTATCAATTTTCGTACTTTTAGAGTGTCTGTTTTGAGACTAGAAGAAACTTAGATATGTTTAGTTAGAGACTATACCTTTCGGAATAAAAAATATCCTAAATATATTCTTTTGTTAAGTCTTGATTTTTTAAATACCCTTACCCACGTTCCCAAATATGTACATGTAATGGCGGCTATTCGCTTACGAACAATTCTTTTTGGTACCGATCCGTCCCGATTTTAAAGTTTTGCTTCACAAAACTGCTTCTTTATTAATAATATTTCTTGACCAGCATTTTTACAACTTAAAGCATCGTCAGTACGGTAAATGATTATAAAATACAACGACAATGAACAAAACAACAACAACATGGCCGACCTATCACAATAGTTCAGTTGAAACCGATGTGACTTAAATCGTGAAACGGAGTATAACCATAGTGTTTAGTTACTTGTATGGTATAATCTGTGCCTGTCTGAGTCATTTCTACCTGTCAAGAAGTAACAAGTTGTTCATTAAGGTATAGCATACATATCGGTCGTGAGAGTGACTAGTGGTGATTTTTTTCGAGTTGCCTAAGTCCTGAGACTCTTACGTGGTTTAATGTATTTTAATTTATAAACTAATTGTGTTCTCAACGTCATGTTAGCAACAGCAATGAATATCGACACGGGTAAGCAAAAAATGTCTATGACTAACCTAAACGTTAAGACGTTTGATGTTTTTTGAAGTCTAACAACTATCAATTTTCGTACTTTTAGAGTGTCTGTTTTGAGACTAGAAGAAACTTAGACATGTTTAGTTAGAGACTATACCTTTCGGAATAAGAAATATCCTAAATATATTGTTTTGTTAAGTCTTGATTGTTTAAATCCCCTTACCCACGTTCCCAAATATGTACATGTAATGGCGGCTATTCGCTTACGAACAATTCTTTTTGGTACCGACCCGTCCCGATTTTAAAGTTTTGCTTCACAAAACTGCTTCTTTATTAATAATATTTCTTGACCAGCATTTTTACAACTTAAAGCATCGTCAGTACGGTAAATGATTATAAAATACAACGACAATGAACAAAACAACAACAACATGGCCGACCTATCACAATAGTTCAGTTGAAACCGATGTGACTTATATCGTGAAACGGAGCATAACCATAGTGTTTAGTTACTTGTATGGTATAATCTGTGCCTGTATGAGTCATTTCTACCTGTCAAGAAGTAACAAGTTGTTCATTAAGGTATAGCATACATATCGGTCGTGAGAGTGACTAGTGGTGATTTTTTTCGAGTTACCTAAGTCCTAAGACTCTTACGTGGTTTAATGTATTTTAATTTATAAACTAATTGTGTTCTCAACGTCATGTTAGCAACAGCAATGAATATCGACACGGGTAAGCAAAAAATGTCTATGACTAACCTAAACGTTAAGACGTTTGATGTTTTTTGAAGTCTAACAACTATCAATTTTCGTACTTTTAGAGTGTCTGTTTTGAGACTAGAAGAAACTTAGACATGTTTAGTTAGAGACTATACCTTTCGGAATAAAAAATACCCTAAATATATTCTTTTGTTAAGTCTTGATTTTTTAAATACCCTTACCCACGTTCCCAAATATGTACATGTAATGGCGGCTATTCGCTTACGAACAATTCTTTTTGGTACCGACCCGTCCCGATTTTAAAGTTTTGCTTCACAAAACTGCTTCTTTATTAATAATATTTCTTGACCAGCATTTTTACAACTTAAAGCATCGTCAGTACGGTAAATGGTTATAAAATACAACGACAATGAACAAAACAACAACAACATGGCCGACCTATCACAATAGTTCAGTTGAAACCGATGTGACTTATATCGTGAAACGGAGCATAACCATAGTGTTTAGTTACTTGTATGGTATAATCTGTGCCTGTATGAGTCATTTCTACCTGTCAAGAAGTAACAAGTTGTTCATTAAGGTATAGCATACATATCGGTCGTGAGAGTGACTAGTGGTGATTTTTTTCGAGTTACCTAAGTCCTAAGACTCTTACGTGGTTTAATGTATTTTAATTTATAAACTAATTGTGTTCTCAACGTCATGTTAGCAACAGCAATGAATATCGACACGGGTAAGCAAAAAATGTCTATGACTAACCTAAACGTTAAGACGTTTGATGTTTTTTGAAGTCTAACAACTATCAATTTTCGTACTTTTAGAGTGTCTGTTTTGAGACTAGAAGAAACTTAGACATGTTTAGTTAGAGACTATACCTTTCGGAATAAAAAATACCCTAAATATATTCTTTTGTTAAGTCTTGATTTTTTAAATACCCTTACCCACGTTCCCAAATATGTACATGTAATGGCGGCTATTCGCTTACGAACAATTCTTTTTGGTACCGACCCGTCCCGATTTTAAAGTTTTGCTTCACAAAACTGCTTCTTTATTAATAATATTTCTTGACCAGCATTTTTACAACTTAAAGCATCGTCAGTACGATAAATGGTTATAAAATACAACGACAATGAACAAAACAACAACAACATGGCCGACCTATCACAATAGTTCAGTTGAAACCGATGTGACTTATATCGTGAAACGGAGCATAACCATAGTGTTTAGTTACTTGTATGGTATAATCTGTGCCTGTATGAGTCATTTCTACCTGTCAAGAAGTAACAAGTTGTTCATTAAGGTATAGCATACATATCGGTCGTGAGAGTGACTAGTGGTGATTTTTTTCGAGTTACCTAAGTCCTAAGACTCTTACGTGGTTTAATGTATTTTAATTTATAAACTAATTGTGTTCTCAACGTCATGTTAGCAACAGCAATGAATATCGACACGGGTAAGCAAAAAATGTCTATGACTAACCTAAACGTTAAGACGTTTGATTTTTTTTGAAGTCTAACAACTATCAATTTTCGTACTTTTAGAGTGTCTGTTTTGAGACTAGAAGAAACTTAGACATGTTTAGTTAGAGATTATGCCTCTCGGAATAAGAAATATCCTAAATATATTGTTTTGTTAAGTCTTGATTGTTTAAATCCCCTTACCCACGTTCCCAAATATGTACATGTAATGGCGGCTATTTGCTTACGAACAATTCTTTTTGGTACCGACCCATCCCGATTTTAAAGTTTTGCTTCACAAAACTGCTTCTTTATTAATAATATTTCTTGACCAGCATTTTTACAACTTAAAGCATCGTCAGTACGGTAAATGGTTATAAAATACAACGACAATGAACAAAACAACAACAACATGGCCGACCTATCACAATAGTTCAGTTGAAACCGATGTGACTTATATCGTGAAACGGAGTATAACCATAGTGTTTAGTTACTTGTATGGTATAATCTGTGCCTGTATGAGTCATTTCTACCTGTCAAGAAGTAACAAGTTGGTCATTAAGGTATAGCATACATATCGGTCGTGAGAGTGACTAGTGGTGATTTTTTTCGAGTTACCTAAGTCCTAAGACTCTTACGTGGTTTAATGTATTTTAATTTATAAACTAATTGTGTTCTCAACGTCATGTTAGCAACAGCAATGAATATCGACACGGGTAAGCAAAAAATGTCTATGACTAACCTAAACGTTAAGACGTTTGATGTTTTTTGAAGTCTAACAACTATCAATTTTCGTACTTTTAGAGTGTCTGTTCTGAGACTAGAAGAAACTTAGACATGTTTAGTTAGAGACTATACCTTTCGGAATAAAAAATACCCTAAATATATTCTTTTGTTAAGTCTTGATTTTTTAAATACCCTTACCCACGTTCCCAAATATGTACATGTAATGGCGGCTATTCGCTTACGAGCAATTCTTTTTGGTACCGATCCGTCCCGATTTTAAAGTTTTGCTTCACAAAACTGCTTCTTTATTAATAATATTTCTTGACCAGCATTTTTACAACTTAAAGCATCGTCAGTACGGTAAATGGTTATAAAATACAACGACAATGAACAAAACAACAACAACATGGCCGACCTATCACAATAGTTCAGTTGAAACCGATGTGACTTATATCGTGAAACGGAGCATAACCATAGTGTTTAGTTACTTGTATGGTATAATCTGTGCCTGTATGAGTCATTTCTACCTGTCAAGAAGTAACAAGTTGTTCATTAAGGTATAGCATACATATCGGTCGTGAGAGTGACTAGTGGTGATTTTTTTTTAGTTACCTAAGTCCTAAGACTCTTACGTGGTTTAATGTATTTTAATTTATAAACTAGACATGTTTAGTTAGACTAGTAGTAGTGTTCTCAACGTCATGTTAGCAACAGCAATGAATATCGACACGGGTAAGCAAAAAATGTCTATGACTAACCTAAACGTTAAGACGTTTGATGTTTTTTGAAGTCTAACAACTATCAATTTTCGTACTTTTAGAGTGTCTGTTTTGAGACTAGAAGAAACTTCGACATGTTTAGTTAGAGACTATACCTTTCGGAATAAAAAATACCCTAAATATATTCTTTTGTTAAGTCTTGATTTTTTAAATCCCCTTACCCACGTTCCCAAATATGTACATGTAATGGCGGCTATTCGCTTACGAGCAGTTCTTTTTGGTACCGATCCGTCCCGAATTTTAAAGTTTTGCTTCACAAAACTGCTTCTTTAGTAATAATATTTCTTGACCAGCATTTTTACAACTTAAAGCATCGTCAGTACGGTAAATGATTATAAAATACAACGACAATGAACAAAACAACAACAACATGGCCGACCTATCACAATAGTTCAGTTGAAACCGATGTGACTTAAATCGTGAAACGGAGTATAACCATAGTGTTTAGTTACTTGTATGGTATTATCTGTGCCTGTCTGAGTCATTTCTACCTGTCAAGAAGTAACAAGTTGTTCATTAAGGTATAGCATACATATCGGTCGTGAGAGTGACTAGTGGTGATTTTTTTCGAGTTACCTAAGTCCTGAGACTCTTACGTGGTTTAATGTATTTTAATTTATAAACTAATTGTGTTCTCAACGTCATGTTAGCAACAGTAATGAATATCGACACGGGTAAGCAAAAAATGTCTATGACTAACCTAAACGTTAAGACGTTTGATGTTTTTTGAAGTCTAACAACTATCAATTTTCGTACTTTTAGAGTGTCTGTTTTGAGACTAGAAGAAACTTAGACATGTTTAGTTAGAGACTATACCTTTCGGAATAAAAAATACCCTAAATATATTCTTTTGTTAAGTCTTGATTTTTTAAATACCCTTACCCACGATCCCAAATATGTACATGTAATGGCGGCTATTCGCTTACGAGCAATTCTTTTTGGTACCGATCCGTCCCGATTTTAAAGTTTTGCTTCACAAAACTGCTTCTTTATTAATAATATTTCTTGACCAGCATTTTTACAACTTAAAGCATCGTCAGTACGGTAAATGGTTATAAAATACAACGACAATGAACAAAACAACAACAACATGGCCGACCTATCACAATAGTTCAGTTGAAACCGATGTGACTTATATCGTGAAACGGAGCATAACCATAGTGTTTAGTTACTTGTATGGTATAATCTGTGCCTGTATGAGTCATTTCTACCTGTCAAGAAGTAATAAGTTGTTCATTAAGGTATAGCATACATATCGGTCGTGAGAGTGACTAGTGGTGATTTTTTTCGAGTTACCTAAGTCCTGAGACTCTTACGTGGTTTAATGTATTTTAATTTATAAACAAATTGTGTTCTCAACGTCATGTTAGCAACAGCAATGAATATCGACACGGGTAAGCAAAAAATGTCTATGACTAACCTAAACGTTAAGACGTTTGATGTTTTTTGAGTTCTAAGAACTATCAATTTTCGTACTTTTAGAGTGTCTGTTTTGAGATTAGAAGAAACTTAGACATGTTTAGTTAGAGACTATACCTTTCGGAATAAAAAATACCCTAAATATATTCTTTTGTTAAGTCTTGATTTTTTAAATACCCTTACCCACGTTCCCAAATATGTACATGTAATGGCGGCTATTCGCTTACGAGCAATTCTTTTTGGTACCGATCCGTCCCGATTTTAAAGTTTTGCTTCACAAAACTGCTTCTTTATTAATAATATTTCTTGACCAGCATTTTTACAACTTAAAGCATCGTCAGTACGGTAAATGATTATAAAATACAACGACAATGAACAAAACAACAACAACATGGCCGACCTATCACAATAGTTCAGTTGAAACCGATGTGACTTATATCGTGGAACGGAGCATAACCATAGTGTTTAGTTACTTGTACGGTATAATCTGTGCCTGTATGAGTCATTTCTACCTGTCAAGAAGTAACAAGTTGTTCATTAAGGTATAGCATACATATCGGTCGTGAGAGTGACTAGTGGTGATTTTTTTCGAGTTACCTAAGTCCTAAGACTCTTACGTGGTTTAATGTATTTTAATTTATAAACTAATTGTGTTCTCAACGTCATGTTAGCAACAGCAATGAATATCGACACGGGTAAGCAAAAAATGTCTATGACTAACCTAAACGTTAAGACGTTTGATGTTTTTTGAAGTCTAACAACTATCAATTTTCGTACTTTTAGAGTGTCTGTTTTGAGACTAGAAGAAACTTAGACATGTTTAGTTAGAGACTATACCTTTCGGAATAAAAAATACCCTAAATATATTCTTTTGTTAAGTCTTAATTTTTTAAATACCCTTACCCACGTTCCCAAATATGTACATGTAATGGCGGCTATTCGCTTACGAACAATTCTTTTTGGTACCGATCCGTCCCGATTTTAAAGTTTTGCTTCACAAAACTGCTTCTTTATTAATAATATTTCTTGACCAGCATTTTTACAACTTAAAGCATCGTCAGTACGGTAAATGGTTATAAAATACAACGACAATGAACAAAACAACAACAACATGGCCGACCTATCACAATAGTTCAGTTGAAACCGATGTGACTTATATCGTGAAACGGAGCATAACCATAGTGTTTAGTTACTTGTATGGTATAATCTGTGCCTGTATGAGTCATTTCTACCTGTCAAGAAGTAACAAGTTGTTCATTAAGGTATAGCATACATATCGGTCGTGAGAGTGACTAGTGGTGATTTTTTTCGAGTTACCTAAGTCCTAAGACTCTTACGTGGTTTAATGTATTTTAATTTATAAACTAATTGTGTTCTCAACGTCATGTTAGCAACAGCAATGAATATCGACACGGGTAAGCAAAAAATGTCTATGACTAACCTAAACGTTAAGACGTTTGATTTTTTTTGAAGTCTAACAACTATCAATTTTCGTACTTTTAGAGTGTCTGTTTTGAGACTAGAAGAAACTTAGACATGTTTAGTTAGAGATTATGCCTCTCGGAATAAGAAATATCCTAAATATATTGTTTTGTTAAGTCTTGATTGTTTAAATCCCCTTACCCACGTTCCCAAATATGTACATGTAATGGCGGCTATTTGCTTACGAACAATTCTTTTTGGTACCGACCCATCCCGATTTTAAAGTTTTGCTTCACAAAACTGCTTCTTTATTAATAATATTTCTTGACCAGCATTTTTACAACTTAAAGCATCGTCAGTACGGTAAATGGTTATAAAATACAACGACAATGAACAAAACAACAACAACATGGCCGACCTATCACAATAGTTCAGTTGAAACCGATGTGACTTATATCGTGAAACGGAGCATAACCATAGTGTTTAGTTACTTGTATGGTATAATCTGTGCCTGTATGAGTCATTTCTACCTGTCAAGAAGTAACAAGTTGGTCATTAAGGTATAGCATACATATCGGTCGTGAGAGTGACTAGTGGTGATTTTTTTCGAGTTACCTAAGTCCTAAGACTCTTACGTGGTTTAATGTATTTTAATTTATAAACTAATTGTGTTCTCAACGTCATGTTAGCAACAGCAATGAATATCGACACGGGTAAGCAAAAAATGTCTATGACTAACCTAAACGTTAAGACGTTTGATGTTTTTTGAAGTCTAACAACTATCAATTTTCGTACTTTTAGAGTGTCTGTTCTGAGACTAGAAGAAACTTAGACATGTTTAGTTAGAGACTATACCTTTCGGAATAAAAAATACCCTAAATATATTCTTTTGTTAAGTCTTGATTTTTTAAATACCCTTACCCACGTTCCCAAATATGTACATGTAATGGCGGCTATTCGCTTACGAGCAATTCTTTTTGGTACCGATCCGTCCCGATTTTAAAGTTTTGCTTCACAAAACTGCTTCTTTATTAATAATATTTCTTGACCAGCATTTTTACAACTTAAAGCATCGTCAGTACGGTAAATGGTTATAAAATACAACGACAATGAACAAAACAACAACAACATGGCCGACCTATCACAATAGTTCAGTTGAAACCGATGTGACTTATATCGTGAAACGGAGCATAACCATAGTGTTTAGTTACTTGTATGGTATAATCTGTGCCTGTATGAGTCATTTCTACCTGTCAAGAAGTAACAAGTTGTTCATTAAGGTATAGCATACATATCGGTCGTGAGAGTGACTAGTGGTGATTTTTTTTTAGTTACCTAAGTCCTAAGACTCTTACGTGGTTTAATGTATTTTAATTTATAAACTAGACATGTTTAGTTAGACTAGTAGTAGTGTTCTCAACGTCATGTTAGCAACAGCAATGAATATCGACACGGGTAAGCAAAAAATGTCTATGACTAACCTAAACGTTAAGACGTTTGATGTTTTTTGAAGTCTAACAACTATCAATTTTCGTACTTTTAGAGTGTCTGTTTTGAGACTAGAAGAAACTTCGACATGTTTAGTTAGAGACTATACCTTTCGGAATAAAAAATACCCTAAATATATTCTTTTGTTAAGTCTTGATTTTTTAAATCCCCTTACCCACGTTCCCAAATATGTACATGTAATGGCGGCTATTCGCTTACGAGCAGTTCTTTTTGGTACCGATCCGTCCCGAATTTTAAAGTTTTGCTTCACAAAACTGCTTCTTTAGTAATAATATTTCTTGACCAGCATTTTTACAACTTAAAGCATCGTCAGTACGGTAAATGATTATAAAATACAACGACAATGAACAAAACAACAACAACATGGCCGACCTATCACAATAGTTCAGTTGAAACCGATGTGACTTAAATCGTGAAACGGAGTATAACCATAGTGTTTAGTTACTTGTATGGTATTATCTGTGCCTGTCTGAGTCATTTCTACCTGTCAAGAAGTAACAAGTTGTTCATTAAGGTATAGCATACATATCGGTCGTGAGAGTGACTAGTGGTGATTTTTTTCGAGTTACCTAAGTCCTGAGACTCTTACGTGGTTTAATGTATTTTAATTTATAAACTAATTGTGTTCTCAACGTCATGTTAGCAACAGTAATGAATATCGACACGGGTAAGCAAAAAATGTCTATGACTAACCTAAACGTTAAGACGTTTGATGTTTTTTGAAGTCTAACAACTATCAATTTTCGTACTTTTAGAGTGTCTGTTTTGAGACTAGAAGAAACTTAGACATGTTTAGTTAGAGACTATACCTTTCGGAATAAAAAATACCCTAAATATATTCTTTTGTTAAGTCTTGATTTTTTAAATACCCTTACCCACGATCCCAAATATGTACATGTAATGGCGGCTATTCGCTTACGAGCAATTCTTTTTGGTACCGATCCGTCCCGATTTTAAAGTTTTGCTTCACAAAACTGCTTCTTTATTAATAATATTTCTTGACCAGCATTTTTACAACTTAAAGCATCGTCAGTACGGTAAATGGTTATAAAATACAACGACAATGAACAAAACAACAACAACATGGCCGACCTATCACAATAGTTCAGTTGAAACCGATGTGACTTATATCGTGAAACGGAGCATAACCATAGTGTTTAGTTACTTGTATGGTATAATCTGTGCCTGTATGAGTCATTTCTACCTGTCAAGAAGTAATAAGTTGTTCATTAAGGTATAGCATACATATCGGTCGTGAGAGTGACTAGTGGTGATTTTTTTCGAGTTACCTAAGTCCTGAGACTCTTACGTGGTTTAATGTATTTTAATTTATAAACAAATTGTGTTCTCAACGTCATGTTAGCAACAGCAATGAATATCGACACGGGTAAGCAAAAAATGTCTATGACTAACCTAAACGTTAAGACGTTTGATGTTTTTTGAGTTCTAAGAACTATCAATTTTCGTACTTTTAGAGTGTCTGTTTTGAGATTAGAAGAAACTTAGACATGTTTAGTTAGAGACTATACCTTTCGGAATAAAAAATACCCTAAATATATTCTTTTGTTAAGTCTTGATTTTTTAAATACCCTTACCCACGTTCCCAAATATGTACATGTAATGGCGGCTATTCGCTTACGAGCAATTCTTTTTGGTACCGATCCGTCCCGATTTTAAAGTTTTGCTTCACAAAACTGCTTCTTTATTAATAATATTTCTTGACCAGCATTTTTACAACTTAAAGCATCGTCAGTACGGTAAATGATTATAAAATACAACGACAATGAACAAAACAACAACAACATGGCCGACCTATCACAATAGTTCAGTTGAAACCGATGTGACTTATATCGTGGAACGGAGCATAACCATAGTGTTTAGTTACTTGTACGGTATAATCTGTGCCTGTATGAGTCATTTCTACCTGTCAAGAAGTAACAAGTTGTTCATTAAGGTATAGCATACATATCGGTCGTGAGAGTGACTAGTGGTGATTTTTTTCGAGTTACCTAAGTCCTAAGACTCTTACGTGGTTTAATGTATTTTAATTTATAAACTAATTGTGTTCTCAACGTCATGTTAGCAACAGCAATGAATATCGACACGGGTAAGCAAAAAATGTCTATGACTAACCTAAACGTTAAGACGTTTGATGTTTTTTGAAGTCTAACAACTATCAATTTTCGTACTTTTAGAGTGTCTGTTTTGAGACTAGAAGAAACTTAGACATGTTTAGTTAGAGACTATACCTTTCGGAATAAAAAATACCCTAAATATATTCTTTTGTTAAGTCTTAATTTTTTAAATACCCTTACCCACGTTCCCAAATATGTACATGTAATGGCGGCTATTCGCTTACGAACAATTCTTTTTGGTACCGATCCGTCCCGATTTTAAAGTTTTGCTTCACAAAACTGCTTCTTTATTAATAATATTTCTTGACCAGCATTTTTACAACTTAAAGCATCGTCAGTACGGTAAATGGTTATAAAATACAACGACAATGAACAAAACAACAACAACATGGCCGACCTATCACAATAGTTCAGTTGAAACCGATGTGACTTATATCGTGAAACGGAGCATAACCATAGTGTTTAGTTACTTGTATGGTATAATCTGTGCCTGTATGAGTCATTTCTACCTGTCAAGAAGTAACAAGTTGTTCATTAAGGTATAGCATACATATCGGTCGTGAGAGTGACTAGTGGTGATTTTTTTCGAGTTACCTAAGTCCTAAGACTCTTACGTGGTTTAATGTATTTTAATTTATAAACTAATTGTGTTCTCAACGTCATGTTAGCAACAGCAATGAATATCGACACGGGTAAGCAAAAAATGTCTATGACTAACCTAAACGTTAAGACGTTTGATTTTTTTTGAAGTCTAACAACTATCAATTTTCGTACTTTTAGAGTGTCTGTTTTGAGACTAGAAGAAACTTAGACATGTTTAGTTAGAGATTATGCCTCTCGGAATAAGAAATATCCTAAATATATTGTTTTGTTAAGTCTTGATTGTTTAAATCCCCTTACCCACGTTCCCAAATATGTACATGTAATGGCGGCTATTTGCTTACGAACAATTCTTTTTGGTACCGACCCATCCCGATTTTAAAGTTTTGCTTCACAAAACTGCTTCTTTATTAATAATATTTCTTGACCAGCATTTTTACAACTTAAAGCATCGTCAGTACGGTAAATGGTTATAAAATACAACGACAATGAACAAAACAACAACAACATGGCCGACCTATCACAATAGTTCAGTTGAAACCGATGTGACTTATATCGTGAAACGGAGCATAACCATAGTGTTTAGTTACTTGTATGGTATAATCTGTGCCTGTATGAGTCATTTCTACCTGTCAAGAAGTAACAAGTTGGTCATTAAGGTATAGCATACATATCGGTCGTGAGAGTGACTAGTGGTGATTTTTTTCGAGTTACCTAAGTCCTAAGACTCTTACGTGGTTTAATGTATTTTAATTTATAAACTAATTGTGTTCTCAACGTCATGTTAGCAACAGCAATGAATATCGACACGGGTAAGCAAAAAATGTCTATGACTAACCTAAACGTTAAGACGTTTGATGTTTTTTGAAGTCTAACAACTATCAATTTTCGTACTTTTAGAGTGTCTGTTCTGAGACTAGAAGAAACTTAGACATGTTTAGTTAGAGACTATACCTTTCGGAATAAAAAATACCCTAAATATATTCTTTTGTTAAGTCTTGATTTTTTAAATACCCTTACCCACGTTCCCAAATATGTACATGTAATGGCGGCTATTCGCTTACGAGCAATTCTTTTTGGTACCGATCCGTCCCGATTTTAAAGTTTTGCTTCACAAAACTGCTTCTTTATTAATAATATTTCTTGACCAGCATTTTTACAACTTAAAGCATCGTCAGTACGGTAAATGGTTATAAAATACAACGACAATGAACAAAACAACAACAACATGGCCGACCTATCACAATAGTTCAGTTGAAACCGATGTGACTTATATCGTGAAACGGAGCATAACCATAGTGTTTAGTTACTTGTATGGTATAATCTGTGCCTGTATGAGTCATTTCTACCTGTCAAGAAGTAACAAGTTGTTCATTAAGGTATAGCATACATATCGGTCGTGAGAGTGACTAGTGGTGATTTTTTTTTAGTTACCTAAGTCCTAAGACTCTTACGTGGTTTAATGTATTTTAATTTATAAACTAGACATGTTTAGTTAGACTAGTAGTAGTGTTCTCAACGTCATGTTAGCAACAGCAATGAATATCGACACGGGTAAGCAAAAAATGTCTATGACTAACCTAAACGTTAAGACGTTTGATGTTTTTTGAAGTCTAACAACTATCAATTTTCGTACTTTTAGAGTGTCTGTTTTGAGACTAGAAGAAACTTCGACATGTTTAGTTAGAGACTATACCTTTCGGAATAAAAAATACCCTAAATATATTCTTTTGTTAAGTCTTGATTTTTTAAATCCCCTTACCCACGTTCCCAAATATGTACATGTAATGGCGGCTATTCGCTTACGAGCAGTTCTTTTTGGTACCGATCCGTCCCGAATTTTAAAGTTTTGCTTCACAAAACTGCTTCTTTAGTAATAATATTTCTTGACCAGCATTTTTACAACTTAAAGCATCGTCAGTACGGTAAATGATTATAAAATACAACGACAATGAACAAAACAACAACAACATGGCCGACCTATCACAATAGTTCAGTTGAAACCGATGTGACTTAAATCGTGAAACGGAGTATAACCATAGTGTTTAGTTACTTGTATGGTATTATCTGTGCCTGTCTGAGTCATTTCTACCTGTCAAGAAGTAACAAGTTGTTCATTAAGGTATAGCATACATATCGGTCGTGAGAGTGACTAGTGGTGATTTTTTTCGAGTTACCTAAGTCCTGAGACTCTTACGTGGTTTAATGTATTTTAATTTATAAACTAATTGTGTTCTCAACGTCATGTTAGCAACAGTAATGAATATCGACACGGGTAAGCAAAAAATGTCTATGACTAACCTAAACGTTAAGACGTTTGATGTTTTTTGAAGTCTAACAACTATCAATTTTCGTACTTTTAGAGTGTCTGTTTTGAGACTAGAAGAAACTTAGACATGTTTAGTTAGAGACTATACCTTTCGGAATAAAAAATACCCTAAATATATTCTTTTGTTAAGTCTTGATTTTTTAAATACCCTTACCCACGATCCCAAATATGTACATGTAATGGCGGCTATTCGCTTACGAGCAATTTTTTTTGGTACCGATCCGTCCCGATTTTAAAGTTTTGCTTCACAAAACTGCTTCTTTATTAATAATATTTCTTGACCAGCATTTTTACAACTTAAAGCATCGTCAGTACGGTAAATGGTTATAAAATACAACGACAATGAACAAAACAACAACAACATGGCCGACCTATCACAATAGTTCAGTTGAAACCGATGTGACTTATATCGTGAAACGGAGCATAACCATAGTGTTTAGTTACTTGTATGGTATAATCTGTGCCTGTATGAGTCATTTCTACCTGTCAAGAAGTAATAAGTTGTTCATTAAGGTATAGCATACATATCGGTCGTGAGAGTGACTAGTGGTGATTTTTTTCGAGTTACCTAAGTCCTGAGACTCTTACGTGGTTTAATGTATTTTAATTTATAAACTAATTGTGTTCTCAACGTCATGTTAGCAACAGCAATGAATATCGACACGGGTAAGCAAAAAATGTCTATGACTAACCTAAACGTTAAGACGTTTGATGTTTTTTGAGTTCTAAGAACTATCAATTTTCGTACTTTTAGAGTGTCTGTTTTGAGATTAGAAGAAACTTAGACATGTTTAGTTAGAGACTATAGCTTTTGGAATAAAAAATACCCTAAATACGTTGTTTTGTTAAGTCTTGATTTTTTTAAATCCCCTTACCGACGTCCCCAAATATGTACACATAATGGCGGCTATTCGCTTACGAATAATTATTTTTGGTACCAATACGGTCCGATTCTACAGTCCGGTTGTGTCTCACTGTCATATCGAAGTGGGTAACGGATATAGTAGTATGCACATATACTCGTATTTACTTATTTAAATCATTTTCGAAAATGATAAACTAACTACCGTTCATTTTGCAGCCGAAAGCAGACGCACCGTTGGCTTGGAGTCCGACGATGAAGGCAGTGAACAGGCACGCCCCTCTACCCCGCTAGAAGGTGTGAAGGAAATTGAACCCGAAACTACGAAGAAAGATTCGAAAGTGGATTCTTCGGACGACGAGTTAGTACCGGACTCTAATAGCTCGAAAATGATGAGCGGCATGTCCGACTTCGAGTTGATGTTGGCGCGCAAGCGCGACGAGCGCCGTGGCAAGCGCCGGCGCTGCGACATCGACATCATCAACGACAACGAAGACCTCGTCGCGCACCTGCTGCAGCAGATGCGGCTCGCCGCGGAGGAGGACCGCGACCTCAACAAGCGCAACCAGCCCGCTGTCAAGAAGGTACCGTCCGCTCTTATTCGCTCACTGTACTCTTTCTTTTCTTTCACTCGCACGACCAATTCAAACGAACCTCTTCCAGGTGTCCATGTTGAAGTCGGTCATGTCGCAGCTGATCAAGAAGGACCTGCAGCAGGCGTTCCTGGAGCACAAAGTGTTCAACGTACTGTGCGACTGGCTGGCACCCATGCCCAACCGCGCGCTACCCTGTCTGCTTATCCGGGAGAGTATTCTCAAGCTGCTCATGGACGTACGTATAACTGACTTGACGCGTTACGAGTATGTGATCGCTCCACCGCCGTCTCTAACGTTCGATCGTTTGTTTCTTAGTTCCCGTACATGGACAAGTCTCTCCTGAAGGAGTCCGGCATCGGCAAGGCGGTGATGTACCTGTACAAGCATCCCAAGGAAACCAAGTCCAACCGCGAGCGCTGCGGCCGGCTCATCTCTGAGTGGGCGCGCCACATATTCAACCTCTCTACCGATTTTAAAGGTAACTTTACACAGATCGGTACTAGCTGAACTGTGAACTTCTTTTTTATTTTGAAAACTATAGTTTTCTCACGTATACTCTTATTGTATAAAGTTTATCGAGTACGTTGTCAAATAAAAGTAGTCGCATTGAAGATCGTCTAATTAGAGTAATTTCATATTGTAACGTTATCTCGTTACCTGGCTCATGACCATTTACCATTACGTTACCCATTACGACTTTGCTGTCGTTACGCGTGCTGGACCGTTCTGACGTTCTGTGCGTGTTGCAGCTATGACCCGTGAGGAGCGCCAAGCGCGCGACGAGGCCATGGTGGGCGCGCCCAGACCCAGCAAGCGCCCGCGCCTCGAACCGCCGCAAGCCGACAGGTATGTGTAATGCGCGTGTGTGTGTGTGTGAGTGCGTGTGTGGTACGAGCTCTGCGGAGTTTGAAACGAGTGAAGTTGATTGCGTATCTTTTGCAGGGTGGTACGGCCGGGCGAGCCGGGATGGGTGGCACGAGCGCGTGTACCCGAGCCCAGCAACAAAGATTACGTGTACAGGCCCAAGTCCACCAGCGAAGTTGACATGTCTCGGGTGAGCACCAATCCCCCCGTTTGCTGCGTAGCGAACTCGCTCCAAGCGCTCGAACTATATTCTCTTGTGTGTTACAGACGAGCAAGAAGGAGATGACTCGCTACGAGATGCAGATGAAATTCTTCATGCGCCAGAAGCGGATGAAGAGTGGGTCGCGGCGCGCCGTCGAGATCTCCATCGAAGGTCGCAAGATGGCGCTGTAGTGAAATTTTGTCTCCAATCTGCTGCGTTGTAATTTTGTCTTAAGCCCTAGGATAAGCTAATGTACTAAATAAATTATGTGTGAATGTCAAAACTACTCTTTCATTAAGAACTCTGTGATAGGTCACTTCCTCTCCTCGAAACCCTATGCGATATAATACCCGATATTAGCGTTCCGTCGACTCTGACTTTTCTCAAATCAAATTTCTGTGACGTGGTTAATAATTAAGAACGCATCGCATCTGGTACACTTGCTCCGAGTTGAATTAAATTGACATAAAACATTGATTAAACACATTACAAAACTAAATGCGGGTAAAATGTGGTTACTATACAGTTACTCTCTGCTACCAAACTTGTAGGGTAAAAAAAGCCCCCGTTCAAACTACGCTCTGCAGTACCAACAACTTGGAGGATAAACGCTTCGCTGGAATATGTGTTTGAAGAGCAAGACTGTGTCTCTTTTCATATACTCACTTAACCATTATTGTCGTAGACCGACGGTTGTGCTATTCGAATGTACGTGTTTGGAAAGGTGAGTACACGACGATGGAACTGGGTTGAACTTCCTGAACCCCAGCTCAGTTTTAAACATGTTTAGTTAGAGACTATACCTTTCGGAATAAAAAATACCCTAAATATATTCTTTTGTTAAGTCTTGATTTTTTAAATCCCCTTACCCACGTTCCCAAATATGTACATGTAATGGCGGCTATTCGCTTACGAGCAATTCTTTTTGGTACCGATCCGTCCCGATTTTAAAGTTTTGCTTCACAAAACTGCTTCTTTATTAATAATATTTCTTGACCAGCATTTTTACAACTTAAAGCATCGTCAGTACGGTAAATGGTTATAAAATACAACGACAATGAACAAAACAACAACAACATGGCCGACCTATCACAATAGTTCAGTTGAAACCGATGTGACTTAAATCGTGAAACGGAGTATAACCATAGTGTTTAGTTACTTGTATGGTATAATCTGTGCCTGTCTGAGTCATTTCTACCTGTCAAGAAGTAACAAGTTGTTCATTAAGGTATAGCATACATATCGGTCGTGAGAGTGACTAGTGGTGATTTTTTTCGAGTTACCTAAGTCCTGAGACTCTTACGTGGTTTAATGTATTTTAATTTATAAACTAATTGTGTTCTCAACGTCATGTTAGCAACAGCAATGAATATCGACACGGGTAAGCAAAAAATGTCTATGACTAACCTAAACGTTAAGACGTTTGATGTTTTTTGAACTCTAACAACTATCAATTTTCGTACTTTTAGAGTGTCTGTTTTGAGACTAGAAGAAACTTAGACATGTTTAGTTAGAGATTATGCCTCTCGGAATAAGAAATACCCTAAATATATTGTTTTGTTAAGTCTTGATTTTTTAAATCCCCTTACCCACGTTCCCAAATACGTACATGTAATGGCGGCTATTCGCTTACGAACAATTCTTTTTGGTACCGATCCGTCCCGATTTTAAAGTTTTGCTTCACAAAACTGCTTCTTTATTAATAATATTTCTTGACCAGCATTTTTACAACTTAAAGCATCGTCAGTACGGTAAATGGTTATAAAATACAACGACAATGAACAAAACAACAACAACATGGCCGACCTATCACAATAGTTCAGTTGAAACCGATGTGACTTATATCGTGGAACGGAGCATAACCATATTGTTTAGTTACTTGTACGGTATAATCTGTGCCTGTATGAAACATTTCTACCTGTCAAGAAGTAACAAGTTGTTCATTAAGGTATAGCATACATATCGGTCGTGAGAGTGACTAGTGGTGATTTTTTTCGAGTTACCTAAGTCCTAAGACTCTTACGTGGTTTAATGTATTTTAATTTATAAACTAATTGTGTTCTCAACGTCATGTTAGCAACAGCAATGAATATCGACACGGGTAAGCAAAAAATGTCTATGACTAACCTAAACGTTAAGACGTTTGATGTTTTTTGAAGTCTAACAACTATCAATTTTCGTACTTTTAGAGTGTCTGTTTTGAGACTAGAAGAAACTTAGATATGTTTAGTTAGAGACTATACCTTTCGGAATAAAAAATACCCTAAATATATTCTTTTGTTAAGTCTTGATTTTTTAAATACCCTTACCCACGTTCCCAAATATGTACATGTAATGGCGGCTATTCGCTTACGAACAATTCTTTTTGGTACCGATCCGTCCCGATTTTAAAGTTTTGCTTCACAAAACTGCTTCTTTATTAATAATATTTCTTGACCAGCATTTTTACAACTTAAAGCATCGTCAGTACGGTAAATGGTTATAAAATACAACGACAATGAACAAAACAACAACAACATGGCCGACCTATCACAATAGTTCAGTTGAAACCGATGTGACTTATATCGTGAAACGGAGCATAACCATAGTGTTTAGTTACTTGTATGGTATAATCTGTGCCTGTATGAGTCATTTCTACCTGTCAAGAAGTAACAAGTTGTTCATTAAGGTATAGCATACATATCGGTCGTGAGAGTGACTAGTGGTGATTTTTTTCGAGTTACCTAAGTCCCAAGACTCTTACGTGGTTTAATGTATTTTAATTTATAAACTAATTGTGTTCTCAACGTCATGTTAGCAACAGCAATGAATATCGACACGGGTAAGCACAAAATGTCTATGACTAACCTAAACGTTAAGACGTTTGATGTCTTTTGAAGTCTAACAACTATCAATTTTCGTACTTTTAGAGTGTCTGTTTTGAGACTAGAAGAAACTTAGACATGTTTAGTTAGAGATTATGCCTCTCGGAATAAGAAATACCCTAAATATATTGTTTTGTTAAGTCTTGATTTTTTAAATCCCCTTACCCACGTTCCCAAATATGTACATGTAATGGCGGCTATTCGCTTACGAACAATTCTTTTTGGTACCGATCCGTCCCGATTTTAAAGTTTTGCTTCACAAAACTGCTTCTTTATTAATAATATTTCTTGACCAGCATTTTTACAACTTAAAGCATCGTCAGTACGGTAAATGATTATAAAATACAACGACAATGAACAAAACAACAACAACATGGCCGACCTATCACAATAGTTCAGTTGAAACCGATGTGACTTATATCGTGAAACGGAGCATAACCATAGTGTTTAGTTACTTGTACGGTATAATCTGTGCCTGTATGAGTCATTTCTACCTGTCAAGAAGTAACAAGTTGTTCATTAAGGTATAGCATACATATCGGTCGTGAGAGTGACTAGTGGTGATTTTTTTCGAGTTACCTAAGTCCTAAGACTCTTACGTGGTTTAATGTATTTTAATTTATAAACTAGACATGTTTAGTTAGACTAGTAGTAGTGTTCTCAACGTCATGTTAGCAACAGCAATGAATATCGACACGGGTAAGCAAAAAATGTCTATGACTAACCTAAACGTTAAGACGTTTGATGTTTTTTGAACTCTAACAACTATCAATTTTCGTACTTTTAGAGTGTCTGTTTTGAGACTAGAAGAAACTTCGACATGTTTAGTTAGAGACTATACCTTTCGGAATAAAAAATACCCTAAATATATTATTTTGTTAAGTCTTGATTTTTTAAATCCCCTTACCCACGTTCCCAAATATGTACATGTAATGGCGGCTATTCGCTTACGAGCAGTTCTTTTTGGTACCGATCCGTCCCGAATTTTAAAGTTTTGCTTCACAAAACTGCTTCTTTAGTAATAATATTTCTTGACCAGCATTTTTACAACTAAAAGCATCGTCAGTACGGTAAATGGTTATAAAATACAACGACAATGAACAAAACAACAACAACATGGCCGACCTATCACAATAGTTCAGTTGAAACCGATGTGACTTATATCGTGAAACGGAGCATAACCATAGTGTTTAGTTACTTGTATGGTATAATCTGTGCCTGTATGAGTCATTTCTACCTGTCAAGAAGTAATAAGTTGTTCATTAAGGTATAGCATACATATCGGTCGTGAGAGTGACTAGTGGTGATTTTTTTCGAGTTACCTAAGTCCTGAGACTCTTACGTGGTTTAATGTATTTTAATTTATAAACTAATTGTGTTCTCAACGTCATGTTAGCAACAGCAATGAATATCGACACGGGTAAGCAAAAAATGTCTATGACTAACCTAAACGTTAAGACGTTTGATGTTTTTTGAGTTCTAAGAACTATCAATTTTCGTACTTTTAGAGTGTCTGTTTTGAGATTAGAAGAAACTTAGACATGTTTAGTTAGAGACTATAGCTTTTGGAATAAAAAATACCCTAAATACGTTGTTTTGTTAAGTCTTGATTTTTTTAAATCCCCTTACCGACGTCCCCAAATATGTACACATAATGGCGGCTATTCGCTTACGAATAATTATTTTTGGTACCAATACGGTCCGATTCTACAGTCCGGTTGTGTCTCACTGTCATATCGAAGTGGGTAACGGATATAGTAGTTTGCACATATACTCGTATTTACTTATTTAAATCATTTTCGAAAATGATAAACTAACTACCGTTCATTTTGCAGCCGAAAGCAGACGCATCGTTGGCTTGGAGTCCGACGATGAAGGCAGTGAACAGGCACGCCCCTCTACCCCGCTAGAAGGTGTGAAGGAAATTGAACCCGAAACTACGAAGAAAGATTCGAAAGTGGATTCTTCGGACGACGAGTTAGTACCGGACTCTAATAGCTCGAAAATGATGAGCGGCATGTCCGACTTCGAGTTGATGTTGGCGCGTAAGCGCGACGAGCGCCGTGGCAAGCGCCGGCGCTGCGACATCGACATCATCAACGACAACGAAGACCTCGTCGCGCACCTGCTGCAGCAGATGCGGCTCGCCGCGGAGGAGGACCGCGACCTCAACAAGCGCAACCAGCCCGCTGTCAAGAAGGTACCGTCCGCTCTTATTCGCTCACTGTACTCTTTCTTTTCTTTCACTCGCACGACCAATTCAAACGAACCTCTTCCAGGTGTCCATGTTGAAGTCGGTCATGTCGCAGCTGATCAAGAAGGACCTGCAGCAGGCGTTCCTGGAGCACAAAGTGTTCAACGTACTGTGCGACTGGCTGGCACCCATGCCCAACCGCGCGCTACCCTGTCTGCTTATCCGGGAGAGTATTCTCAAGCTGCTCATGGACGTACGTATAACTGACTTGATGCGTTACGAGTATGTGATCGCTCCACCGCCATCTCTAACGTTCGATCGTTTGTTTCTTAGTTCCCGTACATGGACAAGTCTCTCCTGAAGGAGTCCGGCATCGGCAAGGCGGTGATGTACCTGTACAAGCATCCCAAGGAAACCAAGTCCAACCGCGAGCGCTGCGGCCGGCTCATCTCTGAGTGGGCGCGCCACATATTCAACCTCTCTACCGATTTTAAAGGTAACTTTACACAGATCGGTACTAGCTGAACTGTAAACTTCTTTTTTATTTTGAAAACTATAGTTTTCTCACGTATACTCTTATTGTATAAAGTTTATCGAGTACGTTGTCAAATAAAAGTAGTCGCATTGAAGATCGTCTAATTAGAGTAATTTCATATTGTAACGTTATCTCGTTACCTGGCTCATGACCATTTACCATTACGTTACCCATTACGACTTTGCTGTCGTTACGCGTGCTGGACCGTTCTGACGTTCTGTGCGTGTTGCAGCTATGACCCGTGAGGAGCGCCAAGCGCGCGACGAGGCCATGGTGGGCGCGCCCAGACCCAGCAAGCGCCCGCGCCTCGAACCGCCGCAAGCCGACAGGTATGTGTAATGCCCGTGTGTGTGTGTGTGAGTGCGTGTGTGGTACGAGCTCTGCGGAGTTTGAAACGAGTGAAGTTGATTGCGTATCTTTTGCAGGGTGGTACGGCCGGGCGAGCCGGGATGGGTGGCACGAGCGCGTGTACCCGAGCCCAGCAACAAAGACTACGTGTACAGGCCCAAGTCCACCAGCGAAGTTGACATGTCTCGGGTGAGCACCAATCCCTCCGTTTGCTGCGTAGCGAACTCGCTCCAAGCGCTCGAACTATATTCTCTTGTGTGTTACAGACGAGCAAGAAGGAGATGACTCGCTACGAGATGCAGATGAAATTCTTCATGCGCCAGAAGCGGATGAAGAGTGGGTCGCGGCGCGCCGTCGAGATCTCCATCGAAGGTCGCAAGATGGCGCTGTAGTGAAATTTTGTCTCCAATCTGCTGCGTTGTAATTTTGTCTTAAGCCCTAGGATAAGCTAATGTACTAAATAAATTATGTGTGAATGTCAAAACTACTCTTTCATTAAGAACTCTGTGATAGGTCACTTCCTCTCCTCGAAACCCTATGCGATATAATACCCGATATTAGCGTTCCGTCGACTCTGACTTTTCTCAAATCAAATTTCTGTGACGTGGTTAATAATTAAGAACGCATCGCATCTGGTACACTTGCTCCGAGTTGAATTAAATTGACATAAAACATTGATTAAACACATTACAAAACTAAATGCGGGTAAAATGTGGTTACTATACAGTTACTCTCTGCTACCAAACTTGTAGGGTAAAAAAAGCCCCCGTTCAAACTACGCTCTGCAGTACCAACAACTTGGAGGATAAACGCTTCGCTGGAATATGTGTTTGAAGAGCAAGACTGTGTCTCTTTTCATATACTCACTTAACCATTATTGTCGTAGACCGACGGTTGTGCTATTCGAATGTACGTGTTTGGAAAGGTGAGTACACGACGATGGAACTGGGTTGAACTTCCTGAACCCCAGCTCAGTTTTAAACATGTTTAGTTAGAGACTATACCTTTCGGAATAAAAAATACCCTAAATATATTCTTTTGTTAAGTCTTGATTTTTTAAATCCCCTTACCCACGTTCCCAAATATGTACATGTAATGGCGGCTATTCGCTAACGAGCAGTTCTTTTTGGTACCGATCCGTCCCGAATTTAAAGTTTTGCTTCACAAAACTGCTTCTTTAGTAATAATATTTCTTGACCAGCATTTTTACAACTTAAAGCATCGTCAGTACGGTAAATGATTATAAAATACAACGACAATGAACAAAACAACAACAACATGGCCGACCTATCACAATAGTTCAGTTGAAACCGATGTGACTTAAATCGTGAAACGGAGTATAACCATAGTGTTTAGTTACTTGTATGGTATAATCTGTGCCTGTCTGAGTCATTTCTACCTGTCAAGAAGTAACAAGTTGTTCATTAAGGTATAGCATACATATCGGTCGTGAGAGTGACTAGTGGTGATTTTCTTCGAGTTACCTAAGTCCTAAGACTCTTACGTGGTTTAATGTATTTTAATTTATAAACTAATTGTGTTCTCAACGTCATGTTAGCAACAGCAATGAATATCGACACGGGTAAGCAAAAAATGTCTATGACTAACCTAAACGTTAAGACGTTTGATTTTTTTTGAAGTCTAACAACTATCAATTTTCGTACTTTTAGAGTGTCTGTTTTGAGACTAGAAGAAACTTAGACATGTTTAGTTAGAGATTATGCCTCTCGGAATAAGAAATATCCTAAA
Source organism: Hypercompe scribonia (assembly GCA_949316085.1). Classification (NCBI taxonomy): domain Eukaryota; kingdom Metazoa; phylum Arthropoda; class Insecta; order Lepidoptera; family Erebidae; genus Hypercompe; species Hypercompe scribonia. The sequence goes on from OX438973.1 coordinate 199,538, forward strand.
TATATTGTTTTGTTAAGTCTTGATTGTTTAAATCCCCTTACCCACGTTCCCAAATATGTACATGTAATGGCGGCTATTTGCTTACGAACAATTCTTTTTGGTACCGACCCGTCCCGATTTTAAAGTTTTGCTTCACAAAACTGCTTCTTTATTAATAATATTTCTTGACCAGCATTTTTACAACTTAAAGCATCGTCAGTACGGTAAATGGTTATAAAATACAACGACAATGAACAAAACAACAACAACATGGCCGACCTATCACAATAGTTCAGTTGAAACCGATGTGACTTATATCGTGAAACGGAGCATAACCATAGTGTTTAGTTACTTGTATGGTATAATCTGTGCCTGTATGAGTCATTTCTACCTGTCAAGAAGTAACAAGTTGGTCATTAAGGTATAGCATACATATCGGTCGTGAGAGTGACTAGTGGTGATTTTTTTCGAGTTACCTAAGTCCTAAGACTCTTACGTGGTTTAATGTATTTTAATTTATAAACTAATTGTGTTCTCAACGTCATGTTAGCAACAGCAATGAATATCGACACGGGTAAGCAAAAAATGTCTATGACTAACCTAAACGTTAAGACGTTTGATGTTTTTTGAAGTCTAACAACTATCAATTTTCGTACTTTTAGAGTGTCTGTTTTGAGACTAGAAGAAACTTAGACATGTTTAGTTAGAGACTATACCTTTCGGAATAAAAAATACCCTAAATATATTCTTTTGTTAAGTCTTGATTTTTTAAATACCCTTACCCACGTTCCCAAATATGTACATGTAATGGCGGCTATTCGCTTACGAACAATTCTTTTTGGTACCGACCCGTCCCGATTTTAAAGTTTTGCTTCACAAAACTGCTTCTTTATTAATAATATTTCTTGACCAGCATTTTTACAACTTAAAGCATCGTCAGTACGGTAAATGGTTATAAAATACAACGACAATGAACAAAACAACAACAACATGGCCGACCTATCACAATAGTTCAGTTGAAACCGATGTGACTTATATCGTGAAACGGAGCATAACCATAGTGTTTAGTTACTTGTATGGTATAATCTGTGCCTGTATGAGTCATTTCTACCTGTCAAGAAGTAACAAGTTGTTCATTAAGGTATAGCATACATATCGGTCGTGAGAGTGACTAGTGGTGATTTTTTTCGAGTTACCTAAGTCCTAAGACTCTTACGTGGTTTAATGTATTTTAATTTATAAACTAGACATGTTTAGTTAGACTAGTAGTAGTGTTCTCAACGTCATGTTAGCAACAGCAATGAATATCGACACGGGTAAGCAAAAAATGTCTATGACTAACCTAAACGTTAAGACGTTTGATGTTTTTTGAACTCTGACAACTATCAATTTTCGTACTTTTAGAGTGTCTGTTTTGAGACTAGAAGAAACTTCGACATGTTTAGTTAGAGACTATACCTTTCGGAATAAAAAATACCCTAAATATATTGTTTTGTTAAGTCTTGATTTTTTAAATCCCCTTACCCACGTTCCCAAATATGTACATGTAATGGCGGCTATTCGCTAACGAGCAGTTCTTTTTGGTACCGATCCGTCCCGAATTTAAAGTTTTGCTTCACAAAACTGCTTCTTTAGTAATAATATTTCTTGACCAGCATTTTTACAACTTAAAGCATCGTCAGTACGGTAAATGATTATAAAATACAACGACAATGAACAAAACAACAACAACATGGCCGACCTATCACAATAGTTCAGTTGAAACCGATGTGACTTAAATCGTGAAACGGAGTATAACCATAGTGTTTAGTTACTTGTATGGTATAATCTGTGCCTGTCTGAGTCATTTCTACCTGTCAAGAAGTAACAAGTTGTTCATTAAGGTATAGCATACATATCGGTCGTGAGAGTGACTAGTGGTGATTTTTTTCGAGTTACCTAAGTCCTGAGACTCTTACGTGGTTTAATGTATTTTAATTTATAAACTAATTGTGTTCTCAACGTCATGTTAGCAACAGCAATGAATATCGACACGGGTAAGCAAAAAATGTCTATGACTAACCTAAACGTTAAGACGTTTGATGTTTTTCGAAGTCTAACAACTATCAATTTTCGTACTTTTAGAGTGTCTGTTTTGAGACTAGAAGAAACTTAGACATGTTTAGTTAGAGACTATACCTTTCGGAATAAAAAATACCCTAAATATATTCTTTTGTTAAGTCTTGATTTTTTAAATACCCTTACCCACGTTCCCAAATATGTACATGTAATGGCGGCTATTCGCTTACGAACAATTCTTTTTGGTACCGACCCGTCCCGATTTTAAAGTTTTGCTTCACAAAACTGCTTCTTTATTAATAATATTTCTTGACCAGCATTTTTACAACTTAAAGCATCGTCAGTACGGTAAATGGTTATAAAATACAACGACAATGAACAAAACAACAACAACATGGCCGACCTATCACAATAGTTCAGTTGAAACCGATGTGACTTATATCGTGAAACGGAGCATAACCATAGTGTTTAGTTACTTGTATGGTATAATCTGTGCCTGTATGAGTCATTTCTACCTGTCAAGAAGTAACAAGTTGTTCATTAAGGTATAGCATACATATCGGTCGTGAGAGTGACTAGTGGTGATTTTTTTCGAGTTACCTAAGTCCTAAGACTCTTACGTGGTTTAATGTATTTTAATTTATAAACTAGACATGTTTAGTTAGACTAGTAGTAGTGTTCTCAACGTCATGTTAGCAACAGCAATGAATATCGACACGGGTAAGCAAAAAATGTCTATGACTAACCTAAACGTTAAGACGTTTGATGTTTTTTGAACTCTGACAACTATCAATTTTCGTACTTTTAGAGTGTCTGTTTTGAGACTAGAAGAAACTTCGACATGTTTAGTTAGAGACTATACCTTTCGGAATAAAAAATACCCTAAATATATTGTTTTGTTAAGTCTTGATTTTTTAAATCCCCTTACCCACGTTCCCAAATATGTACATGTAATGGCGGCTATTCGCTAACGAGCAGTTCTTTTTGGTACCGATCCGTCCCGAATTTAAAGTTTTGCTTCACAAAACTGCTTCTTTAGTAATAATATTTCTTGACCAGCATTTTTACAACTTAAAGCATCGTCAGTACGGTAAATGATTATAAAATACAACGACAATGAACAAAACAACAACAACATGGCCGACCTATCACAATAGTTCAGTTGAAACCGATGTGACTTAAATCGTGAAACGGAGTATAACCATAGTGTTTAGTTACTTGTATGGTATAATCTGTGCCTGTCTGAGTCATTTCTACCTGTCAAGAAGTAACAAGTTGTTCATTAAGGTATAGCATACATATCGGTCGTGAGAGTGACTAGTGGTGATTTTCTTCGAGTTACCTAAGTCCTAAGACTCTTACGTGGTTTAATGTATTTTAATTTATAAACTAATTGTGTTCTCAACGTCATGTTAGCAACAGCAATGAATATCGACACGGGTAAGCAAAAAATGTCTATGACTAACCTAAACGTTAAGACGTTTGATTTTTTTTGAAGTCTAACAACTATCAATTTTCGTACTTTTAGAGTGTCTGTTTTGAGACTAGAAGAAACTTAGACATGTTTAGTTAGAGATTATGCCTCTCGGAATAAGAAATATCCTAAATATATTGTTTTGTTAAGTCTTGATTGTTTAAATCCCCTTACCCACGTTCCCAAATATGTACATGTAATGGCGGCTATTTGCTTACGAACAATTCTTTTTGGTACCGACCCGTCCCGATTTTAAAGTTTTGCTTCACAAAACTGCTTCTTTATTAATAATATTTCTTGACCAGCATTTTTACAACTTAAAGCATCGTCAGTACGGTAAATGGTTATAAAATACAACGACAATGAACAAAACAACAACAACATGGCCGACCTATCACAATAGTTCAGTTGAAACCGATGTGACTTATATCGTGAAACGGAGCATAACCATAGTGTTTAGTTACTTGTATGGTATAATCTGTGCCTGTATGAGTCATTTCTACCTGTCAAGAAGTAACAAGTTGGTCATTAAGGTATAGCATACATATCGGTCGTGAGAGTGACTAGTGGTGATTTTTTTCGAGTTACCTAAGTCCTAAGACTCTTACGTGGTTTAATGTATTTTAATTTATAAACTAATTGTGTTCTCAACGTCATGTTAGCAACAGCAATGAATATCGACACGGGTAAGCAAAAAATGTCTATGACTAACCTAAACGTTAAGACGTTTGATGTTTTTTGAAGTCTAACAACTATCAATTTTCGTACTTTTAGAGTGTCTGTTTTGAGACTAGAAGAAACTTAGACATGTTTAGTTAGAGACTATACCTTTCGGAATAAAAAATACCCTAAATATATTCTTTTGTTAAGTCTTGATTTTTTAAATACCCTTACCCACGTTCCCAAATATGTACATGTAATGGCGGCTATTCGCTTACGAACAATTCTTTTTGGTACCGACCCGTCCCGATTTTAAAGTTTTGCTTCACAAAACTGCTTCTTTATTAATAATATTTCTTGACCAGCATTTTTACAACTTAAAGCATCGTCAGTACGGTAAATGGTTATAAAATACAACGACAATGAACAAAACAACAACAACATGGCCGACCTATCACAATAGTTCAGTTGAAACCGATGTGACTTATATCGTGAAACGGAGCATAACCATAGTGTTTAGTTACTTGTATGGTATAATCTGTGCCTGTATGAGTCATTTCTACCTGTCAAGAAGTAACAAGTTGTTCATTAAGGTATAGCATACATATCGGTCGTGAGAGTGACTAGTGGTGATTTTTTTCGAGTTACCTAAGTCCTAAGACTCTTACGTGGTTTAATGTATTTTAATTTATAAACTAGACATGTTTAGTTAGACTAGTAGTAGTGTTCTCAACGTCATGTTAGCAACAGCAATGAATATCGACACGGGTAAGCAAAAAATGTCTATGACTAACCTAAACGTTAAGACGTTTGATGTTTTTTGAACTCTGACAACTATCAATTTTCGTACTTTTAGAGTGTCTGTTTTGAGACTAGAAGAAACTTCGACATGTTTAGTTAGAGACTATACCTTTCGGAATAAAAAATACCCTAAATATATTGTTTTGTTAAGTCTTGATTTTTTAAATCCCCTTACCCACGTTCCCAAATATGTACATGTAATGGCGGCTATTCGCTAACGAGCAGTTCTTTTTGGTACCGATCCGTCCCGAATTTAAAGTTTTGCTTCACAAAACTGCTTCTTTAGTAATAATATTTCTTGACCAGCATTTTTACAACTTAAAGCATCGTCAGTACGGTAAATGATTATAAAATACAACGACAATGAACAAAACAACAACAACATGGCCGACCTATCACAATAGTTCAGTTGAAACCGATGTGACTTAAATCGTGAAACGGAGTATAACCATAGTGTTTAGTTACTTGTATGGTATAATCTGTGCCTGTCTGAGTCATTTCTACCTGTCAAGAAGTAACAAGTTGTTCATTAAGGTATAGCATACATATCGGTCGTGAGAGTGACTAGTGGTGATTTTTTTCGAGTTACCTAAGTCCTAAGACTCTTACGTGGTTTAATGTATTTTAATTTATAAACTAATTGTGTTCTCAACGTCATGTTAGCAACAGCAATGAATATCGACACGGGTAAGCAAAAAATGTCTATGACTAACCTAAACGTTAAGACGTTTGATTTTTTTTGAAGTCTAACAACTATCAATTTTCGTACTTTTAGAGTGTCTGTTTTGAGACTAGAAGAAACTTAGACATGTTTAGTTAGAGATTATGCCTCTCGGAATAAGAAATATCCTAAATATATTGTTTTGTTAAGTCTTGATTGTTTAAATCCCCTTACCCACGTTCCCAAATATGTACATGTAATGGCGGCTATTTGCTTACGAACAATTCTTTTTGGTACCGACCCGTCCCGATTTTAAAGTTTTGCTTCACAAAACTGCTTCTTTATTAATAATATTTCTTGACCAGCATTTTTACAACTTAAAGCATCGTCAGTACGGTAAATGGTTATAAAATACAACGACAATGAACAAAACAACAACAACATGGCCGACCTATCACAATAGTTCAGTTGAAACCGATGTGACTTATATCGTGAAACGGAGCATAACCATAGTGTTTAGTTACTTGTATGGTATAATCTGTGCCTGTATGAGTCATTTCTACCTGTCAAGAAGTAACAAGTTGGTCATTAAGGTATAGCATACATATCGGTCGTGAGAGTGACTAGTGGTGATTTTTTTCGAGTTACCTAAGTCCTAAGACTCTTACGTGGTTTAATGTATTTTAATTTATAAACTAATTGTGTTCTCAACGTCATGTTAGCAACAGCAATGAATATCGATACGGGTAAGCAAAAAATGTCTATGACTAACCTAAACGTTAAGACGTTTGATGTTTTTTGAAGTCTAACAACTATCAATTTTCGTACTTTTAGAGTGTCTGTTCTGAGACTAGAAGAAACTTAGACATGTTTAGTTAGAGACTATACCTTTCGGAATAAAAAATACCCTAAATATATTCTTTTGTTAAGTCTTGATTTTTTAAATACCCTTACCCACGTTCCCAAATATGTACATGTAATGGCGGCTATTCGCTTACGAGCAATTCTTTTTGGTACCGATCCGTCCCGATTTTAAAGTTTTGCTTCACAAAACTGCTTCTTTATTAATAATATTTCTTGACCAGCATTTTTACAACTTAAAGCATCGTCAGTACGGTAAATGGTTATAAAATACAACGACAATGAACAAAACAACAACAACATGGCCGACCTATCACAATAGTTCAGTTGAAACCGATGTGACTTATATCGTGAAACGGAGCATAACCATAGTGTTTAGTTACTTGTATGGTATAACCTGTGCCTGTATGAGTCATTTCTACCTGTCAAGAAGTAACAAGTTGTTCATTAAGGTATAGCATACATATCGGTCGTGAGAGTGACTAGTGGTGATTTTTTTTGAGTTACCTAAGTCCTAAGACTCTTACGTGGTTTAATGTATTTTAATTTATAAACTAGACATGTTTAGTTAGACTAGTAGTAGTGTTCTCAACGTCATGTTAGCAACAGCAATGAATATCGACACGGGTAAGCAAAAAATGTCTATGACTAACCTAAACGTTAAGACGTTTGATGTTTTTTAAACTCTAACAACTATCAATTTTCGTACTTTTAGAGTGTCTGTTTTGAGACTAGAAGAAACTTAGACATGTTTAGTTAGAGACTATACCTTTCGGAATAAAAAATACCCTAAATATATTATTTTGTTAAGTCTTGATTTTTTAAATCCCCTTACCCACGTTCCCAAATATGTACATGTAATGGCGGCTATTCGCTTACGAGCAGTTCTTTTTGGTACCGATCCGTCCCGAATTTTAAAGTTTTGCTTCACAAAACTGCTTCTTTAGTAATAATATTTCTTGACCAGCATTTTTACAACTTAAAGCATCGTCAGTACGGTAAATGATTATAAAATACAACGACAATGAACAAAACAACAACAACATGGCCGACCTATCACAATAGTTCAGTTGAAACCGATGTGACTTAAATCGTGAAACGGAGTATAACCATAGTGTTTAGTTACTTGTATGGTATTATCTGTGCCTGTCTGAGTCATTTCTACCTGTCAAGAAGTAACAAGTTGTTCATTAAGGTATAGCATACATATCGGTCGTGAGAGTGACTAGTGGTGATTTTTTTCGAGTTACCTAAGTCCTGAGACTCTTACGTGGTTTAATGTATTTTAATTTATAAACTAATTGTGTTCTCAACGTCATGTTAGCAACAGTAATGAATATCGACACGGGTAAGCAAAAAATGTCTATGACTAACCTAAACGTTAAGACGTTTGATGTTTTTTGAAGTCTAACAACTATCAATTTTCGTACTTTTAGAGTGTCTGTTTTGAGACTAGAAGAAACTTAGACATGTTTAGTTAGAGACTATACCTTTCGGAATAAAAAATACCCTAAATATATTGTTTTGTTAAGTCTTGATTTTTTAAATACCCTTACCCACGTTCCCAAATATGTACATGTAATGGCGGCTATTCGCTTACGAGCAATTCTTTTTGGTACCGATCCGTCCCGATTTTAAAGTTTTGCTTCACAAAACTGCTTCTTTATTAATAATATTTCTTGACCAGCATTTTTACAACTTAAAGCATCGTCAGTACGGTAAATGGTTATAAAATACAACGACAATGAACAAAACAACAACAACATGGCCGACCTATCACAATAGTTCAGTTGAAACCGATGTGACTTATATCGTGAAACGGAGCATAACCATAGTGTTTAGTTACTTGTATGGTATAATCTGTGCCTGTATGAGTCATTTCTACCTGTCAAGAAGTAATAAGTTGTTCATTAAGGTATAGCATACATATCGGTCGTGAGAGTGACTAGTGGTGATTTTTTTCGAGTTACCTAAGTCCTGAGACTCTTACGTGGTTTAATGTATTTTAATTTATAAACTAATTGTGTTCTCAACGTCATGTTAGCAACAGCAATGAATATCGACACGGGTAAGCAAAAAATGTCTATGACTAACCTAAACGTTAAGACGTTTGATGTTTTTTGAGTTCTAAGAACTATCAATTTTCGTACTTTTAGAGTGTCTGTTTTGAGATTAGAAGAAACTTAGACATGTTTAGTTAGAGACTATAGCTTTCGGAATAAAAAATACCCTAAATACGTTGTTTTGTTAAGTCTTGATTTTTTTAAATCCCCTTACCGACGTCCCCAAATATGTACACATAATGGCGGCTATTCGCTTACGAATAATTATTTTTGGTACCAATACGGTCCGATTCTACAGTCCGGTTGTGTCTCACTGTCATATCGAAGTGGGTAACGGATATAGTAGTATGCACATATACTCGTATTTACTTACTTAAATCATTTTCGAAAATGATAAACTAACTACCGTTCATTTTGCAGCCGAAAGCAGACGCACCGTTGGCTTGGAGTCCGACGATGAAGGCAGTGAACAGGCACGCCCCTCTACCCCGCTAGAAGGTGTGAAGGAAATTGAACCCGAAACTACGAAGAAAGATTCGAAAGTGGATTCTTCGGACGACGAGTTAGTACCGGACTCTAATAGCTCGAAAATGATGAGCGGCATGTCCGACTTCGAGTTGATGTTGGCGCGCAAGCGCGACGAGCGCCGTGGCAAGCGCCGGCGCTGCGACATCGACATCATCAACGACAACGAAGACCTCGTCGCGCACCTGCTGCAGCAGATGCGGCTCGCCGCGGAGGAGGACCGCGACCTCAACAAGCGCAACCAGCCCGCTGTCAAGAAGGTACCGTCCGCTCTTATTCGCTCACTGTACTCTTTCTTTTCTTTCACTCGCACGACCAATTCAAACGAACCTCTTCCAGGTGTCCATGTTGAAGTCGGTCATGTCGCAGCTGATCAAGAAGGACCTGCAGCAGGCGTTCCTGGAGCACAAAGTGTTCAACGTACTGTGCGACTGGCTGGCACCCATGCCCAACCGCGCGCTACCCTGTCTGCTTATCCGGGAGAGTATTCTCAAGCTGCTCATGGACGTACGTATAACTGACTTGATGCGTTACGAGTATGTGATCGCTCCACCGCCGTCTCTAACGTTCGATCGTTTGTTTCTTAGTTCCCGTACATGGACAAGTCTCTCCTGAAGGAGTCCGGCATCGGCAAGGCGGTGATGTACCTGTACAAGCATCCCAAGGAAACCAAGTCCAACCGCGAGCGCTGCGGCCGGCTTATCTCTGAGTGGGCGCGCCACATATTCAACCTCTCTACCGATTTTAAAGGTAACTTTACACAGATCGGTACTAGCTGAACTGTGAACTTCTTTTTTATTTTGAAAACTATAGTTTTCTCACGTATACTCTTATTGTATAAAGTTTATCGAGTACGTTGTCAAATAAAAGTAGTCGCATTGAAGATCGTCTAATTAGAGTAATTTCATATTGTAACGTTATCTCGTTACCTGGCTCATGACCATTTACCATTACGACTTTGTTGTCGTTACGCGTGCTGGACCGTTCTGACGTTCTGTGCGTGTTGCAGCTATGACCCGTGAGGAGCGCCAAGCGCGCGACGAGGCCATGGTGGGCGCGCCCAGACCCAGCAAGCGCCCGCGCCTCGAACCGCCGCAAGCCGACAGGTATGTGTAATGCGCGTGTGTGTGTGTGAGTGCGTGTGTGGTACGAGCTCTGCGGAGTTTGAAACGAGTGAAGTTGATTGCGTATCTTTTGCAGGGTGGTACGGCCGGGCGAGCCGGGATGGGTGGCACGAGCGCGTGTACCCGAGCCCAGCAACAAAGACTACGTGTACAGGCCCAAGTCCACCAGCGAAGTTGACATGTCTCGGGTGAGCACCAATCCCTCCGTTTGCTGCGTAGCGAACTCGCTCCAAGCGCTCGAACTATATTCTCTTGTGTGTTACAGACGAGCAAGAAGGAGATGACTCGCTACGAGATGCAGATGAAATTCTTCATGCGCCAGAAGCGGATGAAGAGTGGGTCGCGGCGCGCCGTCGAGATCTCCATCGAAGGTCGCAAGATGGCGCTGTAGTGAAATTTTGTCTCCAATCTGCTGCGTTGTAATTTTGTCTTAAGCCCTAGGATAAGCTAATGTACTAAATAAATTATGTGTGAATGTCAAAACTACTCTTTCATTAAGAACTCTGTGATAGGTCACTTCCTCTCCTCGAAACCCTATGCGATATAATACCCGATATTAGCGTTCCGTCGACTCTGACTTTTCTCAAATCAAATTTATGTGACGTGGTTAATAATTAAGAACGCATCGCATCTGGTACACTTGCTCCGAGTTGAATTAAATTGACATAAAACATTGATTAAACACATTACAAAACTAAATGCGGGTAAAATGTGGTTACTATACAGTTACTCTCTGCTACCAAACTTGTAGGGTAAAAAAAGCCCCCGTTCAAACTACGCTCTGCAGTACCAACAACTTGGAGGATAAACGCTTCGCTGGAATATGTGTTTGAAGACCAAGACTGTGTCTCTTTTCATATACTCACTTAACCATTATTGTCGTAGACCGACGGTTGTGCTATTCGAATGTACGTGTTTGGAAAGGTGAGTACACGACGATGAAACTGGGTTGAACTTCCTGAACCCCAGCTCAGTTTTAAACATGTTTAGTTAGAGATTATGCCTCTCCGAATAAGAAATACCCTAAATATATTGTTTTGTTAAGTCTTGATTTTTTAAATCCCCTTACCCACGTTCCCAAATATGTATGTACATATAATGGCGGCTATTCGCTTACGAACAATTCTTTTTGGTACCGATCCGTCCCGATTTTAAAGTTTTGCTTCACAAAACTGCTTCTTTATTAATAATATTTCTTGACCAGCATTTTTACAACTTAAAGCATCGTCAGTACGGTAAATGATTATAAAATACAACGACAATGAACAAAACAACAACAACATGGCCGACCTATCACAATAGTTCAGTTGAAACCGATGTGACTTATATCGTGAAACGGAGCATAACCATAGTGTTTAGTTACTTGTATGGTATAATCTGTGCCTGTATGAGTCATTTCTACCTGTCAAGAAGTAACAAGTTGTTCATTAAGGTATAGCATACATATCGGTCGTGAGAGTGACTAGTGGTGATTTTTTTCGAGTTACCTAAGTCCTGAGACTCTTACGTGGTTTAATGTATTTTAATTTATAAACTAATTGTGTTCTCAACGTCATGTTAGCAACAGCAATGAATATCGACACGGGTAAGCAAAAAATGTCTATGACTAACCTAAACGTTAAGACGTTTGATGTTTTTTGAAGTCTAACAACTATCAATTTTCGTACTTTTAGAGTGTCTGTTTTGAGACTAGAAGAAACTTAGACATGTTTAGTTAGAGACTATACCTTTCGGAATAAAAAATACCCTAAATATATTCTTTTGTTAAGTCTTGATTTTTTAAATACCCTTACCCACGTTCCCAAATATGTACATGTAATGGCGGCTATTCGCTTACGAGCAATTCTTTTTGGTACCGATCCGTCCCGATTTTAAAGTTTTGCTTCACAAAACTGCTTCTTTATTAATAATATTTCTTGACCAGCATTTTTACAACTTAAAGCATCGTCAGTACGGTAAATGGTTATAAAATACAACGACAATGAACAAAACAACAACAACATGGCCGACCTATCACAATAGTTCAGTTGAAACCGATGTGACTTATATCGTGAAACGGAGCATAACCATAGTGTTTAGTTACTTGTATGGTATAATCTGTGCCTGTATGAGTCATTTCTACCTGTCAAGAAGTAATAAGTTGTTCATTAAGGTATAGCATACATATCGGTCGTGAGAGTGACTAGTGGTGATTTTTTTCGAGTTACCTAAGTCCTGAGACTCTTACGTGGTTTAATGTATTTTAATTTATAAACTAATTGTGTTCTCAACGTCATGTTAGCAACAGCAATGAATATCGACACGGGTAAGCACAAAATGTCTATGACTAACCTAAACGTTAAGACGTTTGATGTCTTTTGAAGTCTAACAACTATCAATTTTCGTACTTTTAGAGTGTCTGTTTTGAGACTAGAATAAACTTAGACATGTTTAGTTAGAGATTATGCCTCTCGGAATAAGAAATACCCTAAATATATTGTTTTGTTAAGTCTTGATTTTTTAAATACCTTTACCCACGTTCCTAAATATGTACATGTAATGGCGGCTATTCGCTTACGAACAATTCTTTTTGGTACCGATCCGTCCCGATTTTAAAGTTTTGCTTCACAAAACTGCTTCTTTATTAATAATATTTCTTGACCAGCATTTTTACAACTTAAAGCATCGTCAGTACGGTAAATGATTATAAAATACAACGACAATGAACAAAACAACAACAACATGGCCGACCTATCACAATAGTTCAGTTGAAACCGATGTGACTTATATCGTGAAACGGAGCATAACCATAGTGTTTAGTTACTTGTATGGTATAATCTGTGCCTGTATGAGTCATTTCTACCTGTCAAGAAGTAACAAGTTGTTCATTAAGGTATAGCATACATATCGGTCGTGAGAGTGACTAGTGGTGATTTTTTTCGAGTTACCTAAGTCCTAAGACTCTTACGTGGTTTAATGTATTTTAATTTATAAACTAATTGTGTTCTCAACGTCATGTTAGCAACAGCAATGAATATCGACACGGGTAAGCAAAAAATGTCTATGACTAACCTAAACGTTAAGACGTTTGATGTTTTTTGAAGTCTAACAACTATCAATTTTCGTACTTTTAGAGTGTCTGTTTTGAGACTAGAAGAAACTTAGACATGTTTAGTTAGAGACTATACCTTTCGGAATAAAAAATACCCTAAATATATTATTTTGTTAAGTCTTGATTTTTTAAATACCCTTACCCACGTTCCCAAATATGTACATGTAATGGCGGCTATTCGCTTACGAACAATTCTTTTTGGTACCGACCCGTCCCGATTTTAAAGTTTTGCTTCACAAAACTGCTTCTTTATTAATAATATTTCTTGACCAGCATTTTTACAACTTAAAGCATCGTCAGTACGGTAAATGGTTATAAAATACAACGACAATGAACAAAACAACAACAACATGGCCGACCTATCACAATAGTTCAGTTGAAACCGATGTGACTTATATCGTGAAACGGAGCATAACCATAGTGTTTAGTTACTTGTATGGTATAATCTGTGCCTGTATGAGTCATTTCTACCTGTCAAGAAGTAACAAGTTGTTCATTAAGGTATAGCATACATATCGGTCGTGAGAGTGACTAGTGGTGATTTTTTTCGAGTTACCTAAGTCCTAAGACTCTTACGTGGTTTAATGTATTTTAATTTATAAACTAGACATGTTTAGTTAGACTAGTAGTAGTGTTCTCAACGTCATGTTAGCAACAGCAATGAATATCGACACGGGTAAGCAAAAAATGTCTATGACTAACCTAAACGTTAAGACGTTTGATGTTTTTTGAACTCTGACAACTATCAATTTTCGTACTTTTAGAGTGTCTGTTTTGAGACTAGAAGAAACTTCGACATGTTTAGTTAGAGACTATACCTTTCGGAATAAAAAATACCCTAAATATATTGTTTTGTTAAGTCTTGATTTTTTAAATCCCCTTACCCACGTTCCCAAATATGTACATGTAATGGCGGCTATTCGCTAACGAGCAGTTCTTTTTGGTACCGATCCGTCCCGAATTTAAAGTTTTGCTTCACAAAACTGCTTCTTTAGTAATAATATTTCTTGACCAGCATTTTTACAACTTAAAGCATCGTCAGTACGGTAAATGATTATAAAATACAACGACAATGAACAAAACAACAACAACATGGCCGACCTATCACAATAGTTCAGTTGAAACCGATGTGACTTAAATCGTGAAACGGAGTATAACCATAGTGTTTAGTTACTTGTATGGTATAATCTGTGCCTGTCTGAGTCATTTCTACCTGTCAAGAAGTAACAAGTTGTTCATTAAGGTATAGCATACATATCGGTCGTGAGAGTGACTAGTGGTGATTTTCTTCGAGTTACCTAAGTCCTAAGACTCTTACGTGGTTTAATGTATTTTAATTTATAAACTAATTGTGTTCTCAACGTCATGTTAGCAACAGCAATGAATATCGACACGGGTAAGCAAAAAATGTCTATGACTAACCTAAACGTTAAGACGTTTGATTTTTTTTGAAGTCTAACAACTATCAATTTTCGTACTTTTAGAGTGTCTGTTTTGAGACTAGAAGAAACTTAGACATGTTTAGTTAGAGACTATACCTTTCGGAATAAAAAATACCCTAAATATATTGTTTTGTTAAGTCTTGATTTTTTAAATCCCCTTACCCACGTTCCCAAATATGTACATGTAATGGCGGCTATTCGCTAACGAGCAGTTCTTTTTGGTACCGATCCGTCCCGAATTTAAAGTTTTGCTTCACAAAACTGCTTCTTTAGTAATAATATTTCTTGACCAGCATTTTTACAACTTAAAGCATCGTCAGTACGGTAAATGATTATAAAATACAACGACAATGAACAAAACAACAACAACATGGCCGACCTATCACAATAGTTCAGTTGAAACCGATGTGACTTAAATCGTGAAACGGAGTATAACCATAGTGTTTAGTTACTTGTATGGTATAATCTGTGCCTGTCTGAGTCATTTCTACCTGTCAAGAAGTAACAAGTTGTTCATTAAGGTATAGCATACATATCGGTCGTGAGAGTGACTAGTGGTGATTTTTTTCGAGTTACCTAAGTCCTAAGACTCTTACGTGGTTTAATGTATTTTAATTTATAAACTAATTGTGTTCTCAACGTCATGTTAGCAACAGCAATGAATATCGACACGGGTAAGCAAAAAATGTCTATGACTAACCTAAACGTTAAGACGTTTGATTTTTTTTGAAGTCTAACAACTATCAATTTTCGTACTTTTAGAGTGTCTGTTTTGAGACTAGAAGAAACTTAGACATGTTTAGTTAGAGATTATGCCTCTCGGAATAAGAAATATCCTAAATATATTGTTTTGTTAAGTCTTGATTGTTTAAATCCCCTTACCCACGTTCCCAAATATGTACATGTAATGGCGGCTATTTGCTTACGAACAATTCTTTTTGGTACCGACCCGTCCCGATTTTAAAGTTTTGCTTCACAAAACTGCTTCTTTATTAATAATATTTCTTGACCAGCATTTTTACAACTTAAAGCATCGTCAGTACGGTAAATGGTTATAAAATACAACGACAATGAACAAAACAACAACAACATGGCCGACCTATCACAATAGTTCAGTTGAAACCGATGTGACTTATATCGTGAAACGGAGCATAACCATAGTGTTTAGTTACTTGTATGGTATAATCTGTGCCTGTATGAGTCATTTCTACCTGTCAAGAAGTAACAAGTTGGTCATTAAGGTATAGCATACATATCGGTCGTGAGAGTGACTAGTGGTGATTTTTTTCGAGTTACCTAAGTCCTAAGACTCTTACGTGGTTTAATGTATTTTAATTTATAAACTAATTGTGTTCTCAACGTCATGTTAGCAACAGCAATGAATATCGACACGGGTAAGCACAAAATGTCTATGACTAACCTAAACGTTAAGACGTTTGATGTCTTTTGAAGTCTAACAACTATCAATTTTCGTACTTTTAGAGTGTCTGTTTTGAGACTAGAATAAACTTAGACATGTTTAGTTAGAGATTATGCCTCTCGGAATAAGAAATACCCTAAATATATTGTTTTGTTAAGTCTTGATTTTTTAAATCCCCTTACCCACGTTCCCAAATATGTACATGTAATGGCGGCTATTCGCTTACGAACAATTCTTTTTGGTACCGATCCGTCCCGATTTTAAAGTTTTGCTTCACAAAACTGCTTCTTTATTAATAATATTTCTTGACCAGCATTTTTACAACTTAAAGCATCGTCAGTACGGTAAATGGTTATAAAATACAACGACAATGAACAAAACAACAACAACATGGCCGACCTATCACAATAGTTCAGTTGAAACCGATGTGACTTATATCGTGAAACGGAGCATAACCATAGTGTTTAGTTACTTGTATGGTATAATCTGTGCCTGTATGAGTCATTTCTACCTGTCAAGAAGTAACAAGTTGTTCATTAAGGTATAGCATACATATCGGTCGTGAGAGTGACTAGTGGTGATTTTTTTCGAGTTACCTAAGTCCTGAGACTCTTACGTGGTTTAATGTATTTTAATTTATAAACTAATTGTGTTCTCAACGTCATGTTAGCAACAGCAATGAATATCGACACGGGTAAGCAAAAAATGTCTATGACTAACCTAAACGTTAAGACGTTTGATGTTTTTCGAAGTCTAACAACTATCAATTTTCGTACTTTTAGAGTGTCTGTTTTGAGACTAGAAGAAACTTAGACATGTTTAGTTAGAGACTATACCTTTCGGAATAAAAAATACCCTAAATATATTCTTTTGTTAAGTCTTGATTTTTTAAATACCCTTACCCACGTTTCCAAATATGTACATGTAATGGCGGCTATTCGCTTACGAACAATTCTTTTTGGTACCGACCCGTCCCGATTTTAAAGTTTTGCTTCACAAAACTGCTTCTTTATTAATAATATTTCTTGACCAGCATTTTTACAACTTAAAGCATCGTCAGTACGGTAAATGGTTATAAAATACAACGACAATGAACAAAACAACAACAACATGGCCGACCTATCACAATAGTTCAGTTGAAACCGATGTGACTTATATCGTGAAACGGAGCATAACCATAGTGTTTAGTTACTTGTATGGTATAATCTGTGCCTGTATGAGTCATTTCTACCTGTCAAGAAGTAACAAGTTGTTCATTAAGGTATAGCATACATATCGGTCGTGAGAGTGACTAGTGGTGATTTTTTTCGAGTTACCTAAGTCCTAAGACTCTTACGTGGTTTAATGTATTTTAATTTATAAACTAGACATGTTTAGTTAGACTAGTAGTAGTGTTCTCAACGTCATGTTAGCAACAGCAATGAATATCGACACGGGTAAGCAAAAAATGTCTATGACTAACCTAAACGTTAAGACGTTTGATGTTTTTTGAACTCTGACAACTATCAATTTTCGTACTTTTAGAGTGTCTGTTTTGAGACTAGAAGAAACTTCGACATGTTTAGTTAGAGACTATACCTTTCGGAATAAAAAATACCCTAAATATATTGTTTTGTTAAGTCTTGATTTTTTAAATCCCCTTACCCACGTTCCCAAATATGTACATGTAATGGCGGCTATTCGCTAACGAGCAGTTCTTTTTGGTACCGATCCGTCCCGAATTTAAAGTTTTGCTTCACAAAACTGCTTCTTTAGTAATAATATTTCTTGACCAGCATTTTTACAACTTAAAGCATCGTCAGTACGGTAAATGATTATAAAATACAACGACAATGAACAAAACAACAACAACATGGCCGACCTATCACAATAGTTCAGTTGAAACCGATGTGACTTAAATCGTGAAACGGAGTATAACCATAGTGTTTAGTTACTTGTATGGTATAATCTGTGCCTGTCTGAGTCATTTCTACCTGTCAAGAAGTAACAAGTTGTTCATTAAGGTATAGCATACATATCGGTCGTGAGAGTGACTAGTGGTGATTTTCTTCGAGTTACCTAAGTCCTAAGACTCTTACGTGGTTTAATGTATTTTAATTTATAAACTAATTGTGTTCTCAACGTCATGTTAGCAACAGCAATGAATATCGACACGGGTAAGCAAAAAATGTCTATGACTAACCTAAACGTTAAGACGTTTGATTTTTTTTGAAGTCTAACAACTATCAATTTTCGTACTTTTAGAGTGTCTGTTTTGAGACTAGAAGAAACTTAGACATGTTTAGTTAGAGACTATACCTTTCGGAATAAAAAATACCCTAAATATATTGTTTTGTTAAGTCTTGATTTTTTAAATCCCCTTACCCACGTTCCCAAATATGTACATGTAATGGCGGCTATTCGCTAACGAGCAGTTCTTTTTGGTACCGATCCGTCCCGAATTTAAAGTTTTGCTTCACAAAACTGCTTCTTTAGTAATAATATTTCTTGACCAGCATTTTTACAACTTAAAGCATCGTCAGTACGGTAAATGATTATAAAATACAACGACAGTGAACAAAACAACAACAACATGGCCGACCTATCACAATAGTTCAGTTGAAACCGATGTGACTTAAATCGTGAAACGGAGTATAACCATAGTGTTTAGTTACTTGTATGGTATAATCTGTGCCTGTCTGAGTCATTTCTACCTGTCAAGAAGTAACAAGTTGTTCATTAAGGTATAGCATACATATCGGTCGTGAGAGTGACTAGTGGTGATTTTTTTCGAGTTACCTAAGTCCTAAGACTCTTACGTGGTTTAATGTATTTTAATTTATAAACTAATTGTGTTCTCAACGTCATGTTAGCAACAGCAATGAATATCGACACGGGTAAGCAAAAAATGTCTATGACTAACCTAAACGTTAAGACGTTTGATTTTTTTTGAAGTCTAACAACTATCAATTTTCGTACTTTTAGAGTGTCTGTTTTGAGACTAGAAGAAACTTAGACATGTTTAGTTAGAGATTATGCCTCTCGGAATAAGAAATATCCTAAATATATTGTTTTGTTAAGTCTTGATTGTTTAAATCCCCTTACCCACGTTCCCAAATATGTACATGTAATGGCGGCTATTTGCTTACGAACAATTCTTTTTGGTACCGACCCGTCCCGATTTTAAAGTTTTGCTTCACAAAACTGCTTCTTTATTAATAATATTTCTTGACCAGCATTTTTACAACTTAAAGCATCGTCAGTACGGTAAATGGTTATAAAATACAACGACAATGAACAAAACAACAACAACATGGCCGACCTATCACAATAGTTCAGTTGAAACCGATGTGACTTATATCGTGAAACGGAGCATAACCATAGTGTTTAGTTACTTGTATGGTATAATCTGTGCCTGTATGAGTCATTTCTACCTGTCAAGAAGTAACAAGTTGGTCATTAAGGTATAGCATACATATCGGTCGTGAGAGTGACTAGTGGTGATTTTTTTCGAGTTACCTAAGTCCTAAGACTCTTACGTGGTTTAATGTATTTTAATTTATAAACTAATTGTGTTCTCAACGTCATGTTAGCAACAGCAATGAATATCGACACGGGTAAGCACAAAATGTCTATGACTAACCTAAACGTTAAGACGTTTGATGTCTTTTGAAGTCTAACAACTATCAATTTTCGTACTTTTAGAGTGTCTGTTTTGAGACTAGAATAAACTTAGACATGTTTAGTTAGAGATTATGCCTCTCGGAATAAGAAATACCCTAAATATATTGTTTTGTTAAGTCTTGATTTTTTAAATCCCCTTACCCACGTTCCCAAATATGTACATGTAATGGCGGCTATTCGCTTACGAACAATTCTTTTTGGTACCGATCCGTCCCGATTTTAAAGTTTTGCTTCACAAAACTGCTTCTTTATTAATAATATTTCTTGACCAGCATTTTTACAACTTAAAGCATCGTCAGTACGGTAAATGGTTATAAAATACAACGACAATGAACAAAACAACAACAACATGGCCGACCTATCACAATAGTTCAGTTGAAACCGATGTGACTTATATCGTGAAACGGAGCATAACCATAGTGTTTAGTTACTTGTATGGTATAATCTGTGCCTGTATGAGTCATTTCTACCTGTCAAGAAGTAACAAGTTGTTCATTAAGGTATAGCATACATATCGGTCGTGAGAGTGACTAGTGGTGATTTTTTTCGAGTTACCTAAGTCCTGAGACTCTTACGTGGTTTAATGTATTTTAATTTATAAACTAATTGTGTTCTCAACGTCATGTTAGCAACAGCAATGAATATCGACACGGGTAAGCAAAAAATGTCTATGACTAACCTAAACGTTAAGACGTTTGATGTTTTTCGAAGTCTAACAACTATCAATTTTCGTACTTTTAGAGTGTCTGTTTTGAGACTAGAAGAAACTTAGACATGTTTAGTTAGAGACTATACCTTTCGGAATAAAAAATACCCTAAATATATTCTTTTGTTAAGTCTTGATTTTTTAAATACCCTTACCCACGTTCCCAAATATGTACATGTAATGGCGGCTATTCGCTCACGAACAATTCTTTTTGGTACCGACCCGTCCCGATTTTAAAGTTTTGCTTCACAAAACTGCTTCTTTATTAATAATATTTCTTGACCAGCATTTTTACAACTTAAAGCATCGTCAGTACGGTAAATGGTTATAAAATACAACGACAATGAACAAAACAACAACAACATGGCCGACCTATCACAATAGTTCAGTTGAAACCGATGTGACTTATATCGTGAAACGGAGCATAACCATAGTGTTTAGTTACTTGTATGGTATAATCTGTGCCTGTATGAGTCATTTCTACCTGTCAAGAAGTAACAAGTTGTTCATTAAGGTATAGCATACATATCGGTCGTGAGAGTGACTAGTGGTGATTTTTTTCGAGTTACCTAAGTCCTAAGACTCTTACGTGGTTTAATGTATTTTAATTTATAAACTAGACATGTTTAGTTAGACTAGTAGTAGTGTTCTCAACGTCATGTTAGCAACAGCAATGAATATCGACACGGGTAAGCAAAAAATGTCTATGACTAACCTAAACGTTAAGACGTTTGATGTTTTTTGAACTCTGACAACTATCAATTTTCGTACTTTTAGAGTGTCTGTTTTGAGACTAGAAGAAACTTCGACATGTTTAGTTAGAGACTATACCTTTCGGAATAAAAAATACCCTAAATATATTGTTTTGTTAAGTCTTGATTTTTTAAATCCCCTTACCCACGTTCCCAAATATGTACATGTAATGGCGGCTATTCGCTAACGAGCAGTTCTTTTTGGTACCGATCCGTCCCGAATTTAAAGTTTTGCTTCACAAAACTGCTTCTTTAGTAATAATATTTCTTGACCAGCATTTTTACAACTTAAAGCATCGTCAGTACGGTAAATGATTATAAAATACAACGACAATGAACAAAACAACAACAACATGGCCGACCTATCACAATAGTTCAGTTGAAACCGATGTGACTTAAATCGTGAAACGGAGTATAACCATAGTGTTTAGTTACTTGTATGGTATAATCTGTGCCTGTCTGAGTCATTTCTACCTGTCAAGAAGTAACAAGTTGTTCATTAAGGTATAGCATACATATCGGTCGTGAGAGTGACTAGTGGTGATTTTCTTCGAGTTACCTAAGTCCTAAGACTCTTACGTGGTTTAATGTATTTTAATTTATAAACTAATTGTGTTCTCAACGTCATGTTAGCAACAGCAATGAATATCGACACGGGTAAGCAAAAAATGTCTATGACTAACCTAAACGTTAAGACGTTTGATTTTTTTTGAAGTCTAACAACTATCAATTTTCGTACTTTTAGAGTGTCTGTTTTGAGACTAGAAGAAACTTAGACATGTTTAGTTAGAGATTATGCCTCTCGGAATAAGAAATATCCTAAATATATTGTTTTGTTAAGTCTTGATTGTTTAAATCCCCTTACCCACGTTCCCAAATATGTACATGTAATGGCGGCTATTTGCTTACGAACAATTCTTTTTGGTACCGACCCGTCCCGATTTTAAAGTTTTGCTTCACAAAACTGCTTCTTTATTAATAATATTTCTTGACCAGCATTTTTACAACTTAAAGCATCGTCAGTACGGTAAATGGTTATAAAATACAACGACAATGAACAAAACAACAACAACATGGCCGACCTATCACAATAGTTCAGTTGAAACCGATGTGACTTATATCGTGAAACGGAGCATAACCATAGTGTTTAGTTACTTGTATGGTATAATCTGTGCCTGTATGAGTCATTTCTACCTGTCAAGAAGTAACAAGTTGGTCATTAAGGTATAGCATACATATCGGTCGTGAGAGTGACTAGTGGTGATTTTTTTCGAGTTACCTAAGTCCTAAGACTCTTACGTGGTTTAATGTATTTTAATTTATAAACTAATTGTGTTCTCAACGTCATGTTAGCAACAGCAATGAATATCGACACGGGTAAGCAAAAAATGTCTATGACTAACCTAAACGTTAAGACGTTTGATGTTTTTTGAAGTCTAACAACTATCAATTTTCGTACTTTTAGAGTGTCTGTTTTGAGACTAGAAGAAACTTAGACATGTTTAGTTAGAGACTATACCTTTCGGAATAAAAAATACCCTAAATATATTGTTTTGTTAAGTCTTGATTTTTTAAATCCCCTTACCCACGTTCCCAAATATGTACATGTAATGGCGGCTATTCGCTAACGAGCAGTTCTTTTTGGTACCGATCCGTCCCGAATTTAAAGTTTTGCTTCACAAAACTGCTTCTTTAGTAATAATATTTCTTGACCAGCATTTTTACAACTTAAAGCATCGTCAGTACGGTAAATGATTATAAAATACAACGACAATGAACAAAACAACAACAACATGGCCGACCTATCACAATAGTTCAGTTGAAACCGATGTGACTTAAATCGTGAAACGGAGTATAACCATAGTGTTTAGTTACTTGTATGGTATAATCTGTGCCTGTCTGAGTCATTTCTACCTGTCAAGAAGTAACAAGTTGTTCATTAAGGTATAGCATACATATCGGTCGTGAGAGTGACTAGTGGTGATTTTTTTCGAGTTACCTAAGTCCTAAGACTCTTACGTGGTTTAATGTATTTTAATTTATAAACTAATTGTGTTCTCAACGTCATGTTAGCAACAGCAATGAATATCGACACGGGTAAGCAAAAAATGTCTATGACTAACCTAAACGTTAAGACGTTTGATTTTTTTTGAAGTCTAACAACTATCAATTTTCGTACTTTTAGAGTGTCTGTTTTGAGACTAGAAGAAACTTAGACATGTTTAGTTAGAGATTATGCCTCTCGGAATAAGAAATATCCTAAATATATTGTTTTGTTAAGTCTTGATTGTTTAAATCCCCTTACCCACGTTCCCAAATATGTACATGTAATGGCGGCTATTTGCTTACGAACAATTCTTTTTGGTACCGATCCGTCCCGAATTTAAAGTTTTGCTTCACAAAACTGCTTCTTTAGTAATAATATTTCTTGACCAGCATTTTTACAACTTAAAGCATCGTCAGTACGGTAAATGATTATAAAATACAACGACAATGAACAAAACAACAACAACATGGCCGACCTATCACAATAGTTCAGTTGAAACCGATGTGACTTAAATCGTGAAACGGAGTATAACCATAGTGTTTAGTTACTTGTATGGTATAATCTGTGCCTGTCTGAGTCATTTCTACCTGTCAAGAAGTAACAAGTTGTTCATTAAGGTATAGCATACATATCGGTCGTGAGAGTGACTAGTGGTGATTTTTTTCGAGTTACCTAAGTCCTAAGACTCTTACGTGGTTTAATGTATTTTAATTTATAAACTAATTGTGTTCTCAACGTCATGTTAGCAACAGCAATGAATATCGACACGGGTAAGCAAAAAATGTCTATGACTAACCTAAACGTTAAGACGTTTGATTTTTTTTGAAGTCTAACAACTATCAATTTTCGTACTTTTAGAGTGTCTGTTTTGAGACTAGAAGAAACTTAGACATGTTTAGTTAGAGATTATGCCTCTCGGAATAAGAAATATCCTAAATATATTGTTTTGTTAAGTCTTGATTGTTTAAATCCCCTTACCCACGTTCCCAAATATGTACATGTAATGGCGGCTATTTGCTTACGAACAATTCTTTTTGGTACCGACCCGTCCCGATTTTAAAGTTTTGCTTCACAAAACTGCTTCTTTATTAATAATATTTCTTGACCAGCATTTTTACAACTTAAAGCATCGTCAGTACGGTAAATGGTTATAAAATACAACGACAATGAACAAAACAACAACAACATGGCCGACCTATCACAATAGTTCAGTTGAAACCGATGTGACTTATATCGTGAAACGGAGCATAACCATAGTGTTTAGTTACTTGTATGGTATAATCTGTGCCTGTATGAGTCATTTCTACCTGTCAAGAAGTAACAAGTTGGTCATTAAGGTATAGCATACATATCGGTCGTGAGAGTGACTAGTGGTGATTTTTTTCGAGTTACCTAAGTCCTAAGACTCTTACGTGGTTTAATGTATTTTAATTTATAAACTAATTGTGTTCTCAACGTCATGTTAGCAACAGCAATGAATATCGACACGGGTAAGCACAAAATGTCTATGACTAACCTAAACGTTAAGACGTTTGA
Organism: Hypercompe scribonia; assembly: GCA_949316085.1. NCBI lineage: Eukaryota > Metazoa > Arthropoda > Insecta > Lepidoptera > Erebidae > Hypercompe > Hypercompe scribonia. The sequence goes on from OX438973.1 coordinate 224,401, forward strand.
TGTCTTTTGAAGTCTAACAACTATCAATTTTCGTACTTTTAGAGTGTCTGTTTTGAGACTAGAATAAACTTAGACATGTTTAGTTAGAGATTATGCCTCTCGGAATAAGAAATACCCTAAATATATTGTTTTGTTAAGTCTTGATTTTTTAAATCCCCTTACCCACGTTCCCAAATATGTACATGTAATGGCGGCTATTCGCTTACGAACAATTCTTTTTGGTACCGATCCGTCCCGATTTTAAAGTTTTGCTTCACAAAACTGCTTCTTTATTAATAATATTTCTTGACCAGCATTTTTACAACTTAAAGCATCGTCAGTACGGTAAATGGTTATAAAATACAACGACAATGAACAAAACAACAACAACATGGCCGACCTATCACAATAGTTCAGTTGAAACCGATGTGACTTATATCGTGAAACGGAGCATAACCATAGTGTTTAGTTACTTGTATGGTATAATCTGTGCCTGTATGAGTCATTTCTACCTGTCAAGAAGTAACAAGTTGGTCATTAAGGTATAGCATACATATCGGTCGTGAGAGTGACTAGTGGTGATTTTTTTCGAGTTACCTAAGTCCTAAGACTCTTACGTGGTTTAATGTATTTTAATTTATAAACTAATTGTGTTCTCAACGTCATGTTAGCAACAGCAATGAATATCGACACGGGTAAGCAAAAAATGTCTATGACTAACCTAAACGTTAAGACGTTTGATGTTTTTTGAAGTCTAACAACTATCAATTTTCGTACTTTTAGAGTGTCTGTTTTGAGACTAGAAGAAACTTAGACATGTTTAGTTAGAGACTATACCTTTCGGAATAAAAAATACCCTAAATATATTCTTTTGTTAAGTCTTGATTTTTTAAATACCCTTACCCACGTTCCCAAATATGTACATGTAATGGCGGTTATTCGCTTACGAACAATTCTTTTTGGTACCGACCCGTCCCGATTTTAAAGTTTTGCTTCACAAAACTGCTTCTTTATTAATAATATTTCTTGACCAGCATTTTTACAACTTAAAGCATCGTCAGTACGGTAAATGGTTATAAAATACAACGACAATGAACAAAACAACAACAACATGGCCGACCTATCACAATAGTTCAGTTGAAACCGATGTGACTTATATCGTGAAACGGAGCATAACCATAGTGTTTAGTTACTTGTATGGTATAATCTGTGCCTGTATGAGTCATTTCTACCTGTCAAGAAGTAACAAGTTGTTCATTAAGGTATAGCATACATATCGGTCGTGAGAGTGACTAGTGGTGATTTTTTTCGAGTTACCTAAGTCCTAAGACTCTTACGTGGTTTAATGTATTTTAATTTATAAACTAGACATGTTTAGTTAGACTAGTAGTAGTGTTCTCAACGTCATGTTAGCAACAGCAATGAATATCGACACGGGTAAGCAAAAAATGTCTATGACTAACCTAAACGTTAAGACGTTTGATGTTTTTTGAACTCTGACAACTATCAATTTTCGTACTTTTAGAGTGTCTGTTTTGAGACTAGAAGAAACTTCGACATGTTTAGTTAGAGACTATACCTTTCGGAATAAAAAATACCCTAAATATATTGTTTTGTTAAGTCTTGATTTTTTAAATCCCCTTACCCACGTTCCCAAATATGTACATGTAATGGCGGCTATTCGCTAACGAGCAGTTCTTTTTGGTACCGATCCGTCCCGAATTTAAAGTTTTGCTTCACAAAACTGCTTCTTTAGTAATAATATTTCTTGACCAGCATTTTTACAACTTAAAGCATCGTCAGTACGGTAAATGATTATAAAATACAACGACAATGAACAAAACAACAACAACATGGCCGACCTATCACAATAGTTCAGTTGAAACCGATGTGACTTAAATCGTGAAACGGAGTATAACCATAGTGTTTAGTTACTTGTATGGTATAATCTGTGCCTGTCTGAGTCATTTCTACCTGTCAAGAAGTAACAAGTTGTTCATTAAGGTATAGCATACATATCGGTCGTGAGAGTGACTAGTGGTGATTTTTTTCGAGTTACCTAAGTCCTAAGACTCTTACGTGGTTTAATGTATTTTAATTTATAAACTAATTGTGTTCTCAACGTCATGTTAGCAACAGCAATGAATATCGACACGGGTAAGCAAAAAATGTCTATGACTAACCTAAACGTTAAGACGTTTGATTTTTTTTGAAGTCTAACAACTATCAATTTTCGTACTTTTAGAGTGTCTGTTTTGAGACTAGAAGAAACTTAGACATGTTTAGTTAGAGATTATGCCTCTCGGAATAAGAAATATCCTAAATATATTGTTTTGTTAAGTCTTGATTGTTTAAATCCCCTTACCCACGTTCCCAAATATGTACATGTAATGGCGGCTATTTGCTTACGAACAATTCTTTTTGGTACCGACCCGTCCCGATTTTAAAGTTTTGCTTCACAAAACTGCTTCTTTATTAATAATATTTCTTGACCAGCATTTTTACAACTTAAAGCATCGTCAGTACGGTAAATGGTTATAAAATACAACGACAATGAACAAAACAACAACAACATGGCCGACCTATCACAATAGTTCAGTTGAAACCGATGTGACTTATATCGTGAAACGGAGCATAACCATAGTGTTTAGTTACTTGTATGGTATAATCTGTGCCTGTATGAGTCATTTCTACCTGTCAAGAAGTAACAAGTTGGTCATTAAGGTATAGCATACATATCGGTCGTGAGAGTGACTAGTGGTGATTTTTTTCGAGTTACCTAAGTCCTAAGACTCTTACGTGGTTTAATGTATTTTAATTTATAAACTAATTGTGTTCTCAACGTCATGTTAGCAACAGCAATGAATATCGATACGGGTAAGCAAAAAATGTCTATGACTAACCTAAACGTTAAGACGTTTGATGTTTTTTGAAGTCTAACAACTATCAATTTTCGTACTTTTAGAGTGTCTGTTCTGAGACTAGAAGAAACTTAGACATGTTTAGTTAGAGACTATACCTTTCGGAATAAAAAATACCCTAAATATATTCTTTTGTTAAGTCTTGATTTTTTAAATACCCTTACCCACGTTCCCAAATATGTACATGTAATGGCGGCTATTCGCTTACGAGCAATTCTTTTTGGTACCGATCCGTCCCGATTTTAAAGTTTTGCTTCACAAAACTGCTTCTTTATTAATAATATTTCTTGACCAGCATTTTTACAACTTAAAGCATCGTCAGTACGGTAAATGGTTATAAAATACAACGACAATGAACAAAACAACAACAACATGGCCGACCTATCACAATAGTTCAGTTGAAACCGATGTGACTTATATCGTGAAACGGAGCATAACCATAGTGTTTAGTTACTTGTATGGTATAACCTGTGCCTGTATGAGTCATTTCTACCTGTCAAGAAGTAACAAGTTGTTCATTAAGGTATAGCATACATATCGGTCGTGAGAGTGACTAGTGGTGATTTTTTTTGAGTTACCTAAGTCCTAAGACTCTTACGTGGTTTAATGTATTTTAATTTATAAACTAGACATGTTTAGTTAGACTAGTAGTAGTGTTCTCAACGTCATGTTAGCAACAGCAATGAATATCGACACGGGTAAGCAAAAAATGTCTATGACTAACCTAAACGTTAAGACGTTTGATGTTTTTTAAACTCTAACAACTATCAATTTTCGTACTTTTAGAGTGTCTGTTTTGAGACTAGAAGAAACTTAGACATGTTTAGTTAGAGACTATACCTTTCGGAATAAAAAATACCCTAAATATATTATTTTGTTAAGTCTTGATTTTTTAAATCCCCTTACCCACGTTCCCAAATATGTACATGTAATGGCGGCTATTCGCTTACGAGCAGTTCTTTTTGGTACCGATCCGTCCCGAATTTTAAAGTTTTGCTTCACAAAACTGCTTCTTTAGTAATAATATTTCTTGACCAGCATTTTTACAACTTAAAGCATCGTCAGTACGGTAAATGATTATAAAATACAACGACAATGAACAAAACAACAACAACATGGCCGACCTATCACAATAGTTCAGTTGAAACCGATGTGACTTAAATCGTGAAACGGAGTATAACCATAGTGTTTAGTTACTTGTATGGTATTATCTGTGCCTGTCTGAGTCATTTCTACCTGTCAAGAAGTAACAAGTTGTTCATTAAGGTATAGCATACATATCGGTCGTGAGAGTGACTAGTGGTGATTTTTTTCGAGTTACCTAAGTCCTGAGACTCTTACGTGGTTTAATGTATTTTAATTTATAAACTAATTGTGTTCTCAACGTCATGTTAGCAACAGTAATGAATATCGACACGGGTAAGCAAAAAATGTCTATGACTAACCTAAACGTTAAGACGTTTGATGTTTTTTGAAGTCTAACAACTATCAATTTTCGTACTTTTAGAGTGTCTGTTTTGAGACTAGAAGAAACTTAGACATGTTTAGTTAGAGACTATACCTTTCGGAATAAAAAATACCCTAAATATATTGTTTTGTTAAGTCTTGATTTTTTAAATCCCCTTACCCACGTTCCCAAATATGTACATGTAATGGCGGCTATTCGCTAACGAGCAGTTCTTTTTGGTACCGATCCGTCCCGAATTTAAAGTTTTGCTTCACAAAACTGCTTCTTTAGTAATAATATTTCTTGACCAGCATTTTTACAACTTAAAGCATCGTCAGTACGGTAAATGATTATAAAATACAACGACAATGAACAAAACAACAACAACATGGCCGACCTATCACAATAGTTCAGTTGAAACCGATGTGACTTAAATCGTGAAACGGAGTATAACCATAGTGTTTAGTTACTTGTATGGTATAATCTGTGCCTGTCTGAGTCATTTCTACCTGTCAAGAAGTAACAAGTTGTTCATTAAGGTATAGCATACATATCGGTCGTGAGAGTGACTAGTGGTGATTTTTTTCGAGTTACCTAAGTCCTAAGACTCTTACGTGGTTTAATGTATTTTAATTTATAAACTAATTGTGTTCTCAACGTCATGTTAGCAACAGCAATGAATATCGACACGGGTAAGCAAAAAATGTCTATGACTAACCTAAACGTTAAGACGTTTGATTTTTTTTGAAGTCTAACAACTATCAATTTTCGTACTTTTAGAGTGTCTGTTTTGAGACTAGAAGAAACTTAGACATGTTTAGTTAGAGATTATGCCTCTCGGAATAAGAAATATCCTAAATATATTGTTTTGTTAAGTCTTGATTGTTTAAATCCCCTTACCCACGTTCCCAAATATGTACATGTAATGGCGGCTATTTGCTTACGAACAATTCTTTTTGGTACCGACCCGTCCCGATTTTAAAGTTTTGCTTCACAAAACTGCTTCTTTATTAATAATATTTCTTGACCAGCATTTTTACAACTTAAAGCATCGTCAGTACGGTAAATGGTTATAAAATACAACGACAATGAACAAAACAACAACAACATGGCCGACCTATCACAATAGTTCAGTTGAAACCGATGTGACTTATATCGTGAAACGGAGCATAACCATAGTGTTTAGTTACTTGTATGGTATAATCTGTGCCTGTATGAGTCATTTCTACCTGTCAAGAAGTAACAAGTTGGTCATTAAGGTATAGCATACATATCGGTCGTGAGAGTGACTAGTGGTGATTTTTTTCGAGTTACCTAAGTCCTAAGACTCTTACGTGGTTTAATGTATTTTAATTTATAAACTAATTGTGTTCTCAACGTCATGTTAGCAACAGCAATGAATATCGATACGGGTAAGCAAAAAATGTCTATGACTAACCTAAACGTTAAGACGTTTGATGTTTTTTGAAGTCTAACAACTATCAATTTTCGTACTTTTAGAGTGTCTGTTCTGAGACTAGAAGAAACTTAGACATGTTTAGTTAGAGACTATACCTTTCGGAATAAAAAATACCCTAAATATATTCTTTTGTTAAGTCTTGATTTTTTAAATACCCTTACCCACGTTCCCAAATATGTACATGTAATGGCGGCTATTCGCTTACGAGCAATTCTTTTTGGTACCGATCCGTCCCGATTTTAAAGTTTTGCTTCACAAAACTGCTTCTTTATTAATAATATTTCTTGACCAGCATTTTTACAACTTAAAGCATCGTCAGTACGGTAAATGGTTATAAAATACAACGACAATGAACAAAACAACAACAACATGGCCGACCTATCACAATAGTTCAGTTGAAACCGATGTGACTTATATCGTGAAACGGAGCATAACCATAGTGTTTAGTTACTTGTATGGTATAACCTGTGCCTGTATGAGTCATTTCTACCTGTCAAGAAGTAACAAGTTGTTCATTAAGGTATAGCATACATATCGGTCGTGAGAGTGACTAGTGGTGATTTTTTTTGAGTTACCTAAGTCCTAAGACTCTTACGTGGTTTAATGTATTTTAATTTATAAACTAGACATGTTTAGTTAGACTAGTAGTAGTGTTCTCAACGTCATGTTAGCAACAGCAATGAATATCGACACGGGTAAGCAAAAAATGTCTATGACTAACCTAAACGTTAAGACGTTTGATGTTTTTTAAACTCTAACAACTATCAATTTTCGTACTTTTAGAGTGTCTGTTTTGAGACTAGAAGAAACTTAGACATGTTTAGTTAGAGACTATACCTTTCGGAATAAAAAATACCCTAAATATATTATTTTGTTAAGTCTTGATTTTTTAAATCCCCTTACCCACGTTCCCAAATATGTACATGTAATGGCGGCTATTCGCTTACGAGCAGTTCTTTTTGGTACCGATCCGTCCCGAATTTTAAAGTTTTGCTTCACAAAACTGCTTCTTTAGTAATAATATTTCTTGACCAGCATTTTTACAACTTAAAGCATCGTCAGTACGGTAAATGATTATAAAATACAACGACAATGAACAAAACAACAACAACATGGCCGACCTATCACAATAGTTCAGTTGAAACCGATGTGACTTAAATCGTGAAACGGAGTATAACCATAGTGTTTAGTTACTTGTATGGTATTATCTGTGCCTGTCTGAGTCATTTCTACCTGTCAAGAAGTAACAAGTTGTTCATTAAGGTATAGCATACATATCGGTCGTGAGAGTGACTAGTGGTGATTTTTTTCGAGTTACCTAAGTCCTGAGACTCTTACGTGGTTTAATGTATTTTAATTTATAAACTAATTGTGTTCTCAACGTCATGTTAGCAACAGCAATGAATATCGACACGGGTAAGCAAAAAATGTCTATGACTAACCTAAACGTTAAGACGTTTGATGTTTTTCGAAGTCTAACAACTATCAATTTTCGTACTTTTAGAGTGTCTGTTTTGAGACTAGAAGAAACTTAGACATGTTTAGTTAGAGACTATACCTTTCGGAATAAAAAATACCCTAAATATATTCTTTTGTTAAGTCTTGATTTTTTAAATACCCTTACCCACGTTCCCAAATATGTACATGTAATGGCGGCTATTCGCTTACGAACAATTCTTTTTGGTACCGACCCGTCCCGATTTTAAAGTTTTGCTTCACAAAACTGCTTCTTTATTAATAATATTTCTTGACCAGCATTTTTACAACTTAAAGCATCGTCAGTACGGTAAATGGTTATAAAATACAACGACAATGAACAAAACAACAACAACATGGCCGACCTATCACAATAGTTCAGTTGAAACCGATGTGACTTATATCGTGAAACGGAGCATAACCATAGTGTTTAGTTACTTGTATGGTATAATCTGTGCCTGTATGAGTCATTTCTACCTGTCAAGAAGTAACAAGTTGTTCATTAAGGTATAGCATACATATCGGTCGTGAGAGTGACTAGTGGTGATTTTTTTCGAGTTACCTAAGTCCTAAGACTCTTACGTGGTTTAATGTATTTTAATTTATAAACTAGACATGTTTAGTTAGACTAGTAGTAGTGTTCTCAACGTCATGTTAGCAACAGCAATGAATATCGACACGGGTAAGCAAAAAATGTCTATGACTAACCTAAACGTTAAGACGTTTGATGTTTTTTGAACTCTGACAACTATCAATTTTCGTACTTTTAGAGTGTCTGTTTTGAGACTAGAAGAAACTTCGACATGTTTAGTTAGAGACTATACCTTTCGGAATAAAAAATACCCTAAATATATTGTTTTGTTAAGTCTTGATTTTTTAAATCCCCTTACCCACGTTCCCAAATATGTACATGTAATGGCGGCTATTCGCTAACGAGCAGTTCTTTTTGGTACCGATCCGTCCCGAATTTAAAGTTTTGCTTCACAAAACTGCTTCTTTAGTAATAATATTTCTTGACCAGCATTTTTACAACTTAAAGCATCGTCAGTACGGTAAATGATTATAAAATACAACGACAATGAACAAAACAACAACAACATGGCCGACCTATCACAATAGTTCAGTTGAAACCGATGTGACTTAAATCGTGAAACGGAGTATAACCATAGTGTTTAGTTACTTGTATGGTATAATCTGTGCCTGTCTGAGTCATTTCTACCTGTCAAGAAGTAACAAGTTGTTCATTAAGGTATAGCATACATATCGGTCGTGAGAGTGACTAGTGGTGATTTTCTTCGAGTTACCTAAGTCCTAAGACTCTTACGTGGTTTAATGTATTTTAATTTATAAACTAATTGTGTTCTCAACGTCATGTTAGCAACAGCAATGAATATCGACACGGGTAAGCAAAAAATGTCTATGACTAACCTAAACGTTAAGACGTTTGATTTTTTTTGAAGTCTAACAACTATCAATTTTCGTACTTTTAGAGTGTCTGTTTTGAGACTAGAAGAAACTTAGACATGTTTAGTTAGAGATTATGCCTCTCGGAATAAGAAATATCCTAAATATATTGTTTTGTTAAGTCTTGATTGTTTAAATCCCCTTACCCACGTTCCCAAATATGTACATGTAATGGCGGCTATTTGCTTACGAACAATTCTTTTTGGTACCGACCCGTCCCGATTTTAAAGTTTTGCTTCACAAAACTGCTTCTTTATTAATAATATTTCTTGACCAGCATTTTTACAACTTAAAGCATCGTCAGTACGGTAAATGGTTATAAAATACAACGACAATGAACAAAACAACAACAACATGGCCGACCTATCACAATAGTTCAGTTGAAACCGATGTGACTTATATCGTGAAACGGAGCATAACCATAGTGTTTAGTTACTTGTATGGTATAATCTGTGCCTGTATGAGTCATTTCTACCTGTCAAGAAGTAACAAGTTGGTCATTAAGGTATAGCATACATATCGGTCGTGAGAGTGACTAGTGGTGATTTTTTTCGAGTTACCTAAGTCCTAAGACTCTTACGTGGTTTAATGTATTTTAATTTATAAACTAATTGTGTTCTCAACGTCATGTTAGCAACAGCAATGAATATCGACACGGGTAAGCAAAAAATGTCTATGACTAACCTAAACGTTAAGACGTTTGATGTTTTTTGAAGTCTAACAACTATCAATTTTCGTACTTTTAGAGTGTCTGTTTTGAGACTAGAAGAAACTTAGACATGTTTAGTTAGAGACTATACCTTTCGGAATAAAAAATACCCTAAATATATTCTTTTGTTAAGTCTTGATTTTTTAAATACCCTTACCCACGTTCCCAAATATGTACATGTAATGGCGGCTATTCGCTTACGAGCAATTCTTTTTGGTACCGATCCGTCCCGATTTTAAAGTTTTGCTTCACAAAACTGCTTCTTTATTAATAATATTTCTTGACCAGCATTTTTACAACTTAAAGCATCGTCAGTACGGTAAATGGTTATAAAATACAACGACAATGAACAAAACAACAACAACATGGCCGACCTATCACAATAGTTCAGTTGAAACCGATGTGACTTATATCGTGAAACGGAGCATAACCATAGTGTTTAGTTACTTGTATGGTATAATCTGTGCCTGTATGAGTCATTTCTACCTGTCAAGAAGTAACAAGTTGTTCATTAAGGTATAGCATACATATCGGTCGTGAGAGTGACTAGTGGTGATTTTTTTCGAGTTACCTAAGTCCTAAGACTCTTACGTGGTTTAATGTATTTTAATTTATAAACTAATTGTGTTCTCAACGTCATGTTAGCAACAGCAATGAATATCGACACGGGTAAGCAAAAAATGTCTATGACTAACCTAAACGTTAAGACGTTTGATGTTTTTTGAAGTCTAACAACTATCAATTTTCGTACTTTTAGAGTGTCTGTTTTGAGACTAGAAGAAACTTAGACATGTTTAGTTAGAGACTATACCTTTCGGAATAAAAAATACCCTAAATATATTCTTTTGTTAAGTCTTGATTTTTTAAATACCCTTACCCACGTTCCCAAATATGTACATGTAATGGCGGCTATTCGCTTACGAACAATTCTTTTTGGTACCGACCCGTCCCGATTTTAAAGTTTTGCTTCACAAAACTGCTTCTTTATTAATAATATTTCTTGACCAGCATTTTTACAACTTAAAGCATCGTCAGTACGGTAAATGGTTATAAAATACAACGACAATGAACAAAACAACAACAACATGGCCGACCTATCACAATAGTTCAGTTGAAACCGATGTGACTTATATCGTGAAACGGAGCATAACCATAGTGTTTAGTTACTTGTATGGTATAATCTGTGCCTGTATGAGTCATTTCTACCTGTCAAGAAGTAACAAGTTGTTCATTAAGGTATAGCATACATATCGGTCGTGAGAGTGACTAGTGGTGATTTTTTTCGAGTTACCTAAGTCCTAAGACTCTTACGTGGTTTAATGTATTTTAATTTATAAACTAGACATGTTTAGTTAGACTAGTAGTAGTGTTCTCAACGTCATGTTAGCAACAGCAATGAATATCGACACGGGTAAGCAAAAAATGTCTATGACTAACCTAAACGTTAAGACGTTTGATGTTTTTTGAACTCTGACAACTATCAATTTTCGTACTTTTAGAGTGTCTGTTTTGAGACTAGAAGAAACTTAGACATGTTTAGTTAGAGATTATGCCTCTCGGAATAAGAAATATCCTAAATATATTGTTTTGTTAAGTCTTGATTGTTTAAATCCCCTTACCCACGTTCCCAAATATGTACATGTAATGGCGGCTATTTGCTTACGAACAATTCTTTTTGGTACCGACCCGTCCCGATTTTAAAGTTTTGCTTCACAAAACTGCTTCTTTATTAATAATATTTCTTGACCAGCATTTTTACAACTTAAAGCATCGTCAGTACGGTAAATGGTTATAAAATACAACGACAATGAACAAAACAACAACAACATGGCCGACCTATCACAATAGTTCAGTTGAAACCGATGTGACTTATATCGTGAAACGGAGCATAACCATAGTGTTTAGTTACTTGTATGGTATAATCTGTGCCTGTATGAGTCATTTCTACCTGTCAAGAAGTAACAAGTTGGTCATTAAGGTATAGCATACATATCGGTCGTGAGAGTGACTAGTGGTGATTTTTTTCGAGTTACCTAAGTCCTAAGACTCTTACGTGGTTTAATGTATTTTAATTTATAAACTAATTGTGTTCTCAACGTCATGTTAGCAACAGCAATGAATATCGACACGGGTAAGCAAAAAATGTCTATGACTAACCTAAACGTTAAGACGTTTGATGTTTTTTGAAGTCTAACAACTATCAATTTTCGTACTTTTAGAGTGTCTGTTTTGAGACTAGAAGAAACTTAGACATGTTTAGTTAGAGACTATACCTTTCGGAATAAAAAATACCCTAAATATATTCTTTTGTTAAGTCTTGATTTTTTAAATACCCTTACCCACGTTCCCAAATATGTACATGTAATGGCGGCTATTCGCTTACGAACAATTCTTTTTGGTACCGACCCGTCCCGATTTTAAAGTTTTGCTTCACAAAACTGCTTCTTTATTAATAATATTTCTTGACCAGCATTTTTACAACTTAAAGCATCGTCAGTACGGTAAATGGTTATAAAATACAACGACAATGAACAAAACAACAACAACATGGCCGACCTATCACAATAGTTCAGTTGAAACCGATGTGACTTATATCGTGAAACGGAGCATAACCATAGTGTTTAGTTACTTGTATGGTATAATCTGTGCCTGTATGAGTCATTTCTACCTGTCAAGAAGTAACAAGTTGTTCATTAAGGTATAGCATACATATCGGTCGTGAGAGTGACTAGTGGTGATTTTTTTCGAGTTACCTAAGTCCTAAGACTCTTACGTGGTTTAATGTATTTTAATTTATAAACTAGACATGTTTAGTTAGACTAGTAGTAGTGTTCTCAACGTCATGTTAGCAACAGCAATGAATATCGACACGGGTAAGCAAAAAATGTCTATGACTAACCTAAACGTTAAGACGTTTGATGTTTTTTGAACTCTGACAACTATCAATTTTCGTACTTTTAGAGTGTCTGTTTTGAGACTAGAAGAAACTTCGACATGTTTAGTTAGAGACTATACCTTTCGGAATAAAAAATACCCTAAATATATTGTTTTGTTAAGTCTTGATTTTTTAAATCCCCTTACCCACGTTCCCAAATATGTACATGTAATGGCGGCTATTCGCTAACGAGCAGTTCTTTTTGGTACCGATCCGTCCCGAATTTAAAGTTTTGCTTCACAAAACTGCTTCTTTAGTAATAATATTTCTTGACCAGCATTTTTACAACTTAAAGCATCGTCAGTACGGTAAATGATTATAAAATACAACGACAATGAACAAAACAACAACAACATGGCCGACCTATCACAATAGTTCAGTTGAAACCGATGTGACTTAAATCGTGAAACGGAGTATAACCATAGTGTTTAGTTACTTGTATGGTATAATCTGTGCCTGTCTGAGTCATTTCTACCTGTCAAGAAGTAACAAGTTGTTCATTAAGGTATAGCATACATATCGGTCGTGAGAGTGACTAGTGGTGATTTTTTTCGAGTTACCTAAGTCCTAAGACTCTTACGTGGTTTAATGTATTTTAATTTATAAACTAATTGTGTTCTCAACGTCATGTTAGCAACAGCAATGAATATCGACACGGGTAAGCAAAAAATGTCTATGACTAACCTAAACGTTAAGACGTTTGATGTTTTTTGAAGTCTAACAACTATCAATTTTCGTACTTTTAGAGTGTCTGTTCTGAGACTAGAAGAAACTTAGACATGTTTAGTTAGAGACTATACCTTTCGGAATAAAAAATACCCTAAATATATTCTTTTGTTAAGTCTTGATTTTTTAAATACCCTTACCCACGTTCCCAAATATGTACATGTAATGGCGGCTATTCGCTTACGAGCAATTCTTTTTGGTACCGATCCGTCCCGATTTTAAAGTTTTGCTTCACAAAACTGCTTCTTTATTAATAATATTTCTTGACCAGCATTTTTACAACTTAAAGCATCGTCAGTACGGTAAATGGTTATAAAATACAACGACAATGAACAAAACAACAACAACATGGCCGACCTATCACAATAGTTCAGTTGAAACCGATGTGACTTATATCGTGAAACGGAGCATAACCATAGTGTTTAGTTACTTGTATGGTATAATCTGTGCCTGTATGAGTCATTTCTACCTGTCAAGAAGTAACAAGTTGTTCATTAAGGTATAGCATACATATCGGTCGTGAGAGTGACTAGTGGTGATTTTTTTTGAGTTACCTAAGTCCTAAGACTCTTACGTGGTTTAATGTATTTTAATTTATAAACTAGACATGTTTAGTTAGACTAGTAGTAGTGTTCTCAACGTCATGTTAGCAACAGCAATGAATATCGACACGGGTAAGCAAAAAATGTCTATGACTAACCTAAACGTTAAGACGTTTGATGTTTTTTGAACTCTAACAACTATCAATTTTCGTACTTTTAGAGTGTCTGTTTTGAGACTAGAAGAAACTTAGACATGTTTAGTTAGAGACTATACCTTTCGGAATAAAAAATACCCTAAATATATTATTTTGTTAAGTCTTGATTTTTTAAATCCCCTTACCCACGTTCCCAAATATGTACATGTAATGGCGGCTATTCGCTTACGAGCAGTTCTTTTTGGTACCGATCCGTCCCGAATTTTAAAGTTTTGCTTCACAAAACTGCTTCTTTATTAATAATATTTCTTGACCAGCATTTTTACAACTTAAAGCATCGTCAGTACGGTAAATGATTATAAAATACAACGACAATGAACAAAACAACAACAATATGGCCGACCTATCACAATAGTTCAGTTGAAACCGATGTGACTTAAATCGTGAAACGGAATATAACCATAGTGTTTAGTTACTTGTATGGTATTATCTGTGCCTGTCTGAGTCATTTCTACCTGTCAAGAAGTAACAAGTTGTTCATTAAGGTATAGCATACATATCGGTCGTGAGAGTGACTAGTGGTGATTTTTTTCGAGTTACCTAAGTCCTGAGACTCTTACGTGGTTTAATGTATTTTAATTTATAAACTAATTGTGTTCTCAACGTCATGTTAGCAACAGTAATGAATATCGACACGGGTAAGCAAAAAATGTCTATGACTAACCTAAACGTTAAGACGTTTGATGTTTTTTGAAGTCTAACAACTATCAATTTTCGTACTTTTAGAGTGTCTGTTTTGAGACTAGAAGAAACTTAGACATGTTTAGTTAGAGACTATACCTTTCGGAATAAAAAATACCCTAAATATATTGTTTTGTTAAGTCTTGATTTTTTAAATACCCTTACCCACGTTCCCAAATATGTACATGTAATGGCGGCTATTCGCTTACGAGCAATTCTTTTTGGTACCGATCCGTCCCGATTTTAAAGTTTTGCTTCACAAAACTGCTTCTTTATTAATAATATTTCTTGACCAGCATTTTTACAACTTAAAGCATCGTCAGTACGGTAAATGGTTATAAAATACAACGACAATGAACAAAACAACAACAACATGGCCGACCTATCACAATAGTTCAGTTGAAACCGATGTGACTTATATCGTGAAACGGAGCATAACCATAGTGTTTAGTTACTTGTATGGTATAATCTGTGCCTGTATGAGTCATTTCTACCTGTCAAGAAGTAATAAGTTGTTCATTAAGGTATAGCATACATATCGGTCGTGAGAGTGACTAGTGGTGATTTTTTTCGAGTTACCTAAGTCCTGAGACTCTTACGTGGTTTAATGTATTTTAATTTATAAACTAATTGTGTTCTCAACGTCATGTTAGCAACAGCAATGAATATCGACACGGGTAAGCAAAAAATGTCTATGACTAACCTAAACGTTAAGACGTTTGATGTTTTTTGAGTTCTAAGAACTATCAATTTTCGTACTTTTAGAGTGTCTGTTTTGAGATTAGAAGAAACTTAGACATGTTTAGTTAGAGACTATAGCTTTTGGAATAAAAAATACCCTAAATACGTTGTTTTGTTAAGTCTTGATTTTTTTAAATCCCCTTACCGACGTCCCCAAATATGTACACATAATGGCGGCTATTCGCTTACGAATAATTATTTTTGGTACCAATACGGTCCGATTCTACAGTCCGGTTGTGTCTCACTGTCATATCGAAGTGGGTAACGGATATAGTAGTATGCACATATACTCGTATTTACTTACTTAAATCATTTTCGAAAATGATAAACTAACTACCGTTCATTTTGCAGCCGAAAGCAGACGCACCGTTGGCTTGGAGTCCGACGATGAAGGCAGTGAACAGGCACGCCCCTCTACCCCGCTAGAAGGTGTGAAGGAAATTGAACCCGAAACTACGAAGAAAGATTCGAAAGTGGATTCTTCGGACGACGAGTTAGTACCGGACTCTAATAGCTCGAAAATGATGAGCGGCATGTCCGACTTCGAGTTGATGTTGGCGCGCAAGCGCGACGAGCGCCGTGGCAAGCGCCGGCGCTGCGACATCGACATCATCAACGACAACGAAGACCTCGTCGCGCACCTGCTGCAGCAGATGCGGCTCGCCGCGGAGGAGGACCGCGACCTCAACAAGCGCAACCAGCCCGCTGTCAAGAAGGTACCGTCCGCTCTTATTCGCTCACTGTACTCTTTCTTTTCTTTCACTCGCACGACCAATTCAAACGAACCTCTTCCAGGTGTCCATGTTGAAGTCGGTCATGTCGCAGCTGATCAAGAAGGACCTGCAGCAGGCGTTCCTGGAGCACAAAGTGTTCAACGTACTGTGCGACTGGCTGGCACCCATGCCCAACCGCGCGCTACCCTGTCTGCTTATCCGGGAGAGTATTCTCAAGCTGCTCATGGACGTACGTATAACTGACTTGACGCGTTACGAGTATGTAATCGCTCCACCGCCGTCTCTAACGTTCGATCGTTTGTTTCTTAGTTCCCGTACATGGACAAGTCTCTCCTGAAGGAGTCCGGCATCGGCAAGGCGGTGATGTACCTGTACAAGCATCCCAAGGAAACCAAGTCCAACCGCGAGCGCTGCGGCCGGCTTATCTCTGAGTGGGCGCGCCACATATTCAACCTCTCTACCGATTTTAAAGGTAACTTTACACAGATCGGTACTAGCTGAACTGTGAACTTCTTTTTTATTTTGAAAACTATAGTTTTCTCACGTATACTCTTATTGTATAAAGTTTATCGAGTACGTTGTCAAATAAAAGTAGTCGCATTGAAGATCGTCTAATTAGAGTAATTTCATATTGTAACGTTATCTCGTTACCTGGCTCATGACCATTTACCATTACGTTACCCATTACGACTTTGTTGTCGTTACGCGTGCTGGACCGTTCTGACGTTCTGTGCGTGTTGCAGCTATGACCCGTGAGGAGCGCCAAGCGCGCGACGAGGCCATGGTGGGCGCGCCCAGACCCAGCAAGCGCCCGCGCCTCGAACCGCCGCAAGCCGACAGGTATGTGTAATGCGCGTGTGTGTGTGTGAGTGCGTGTGTGGTACGAGCTCTGCGGAGTTTGAAACGAGTGAAGTTGATTGCGTATCTTTTGCAGGGTGGTACGGCCGGGCGAGCCGGGATGGGTGGCACGAGCGCGTGTACCCGAGCCCAGCAACAAAGACTACGTGTACAGGCCCAAGTCCACCAGCGAAGTTGACATGTCTCGGGTGAGCACCAATCCCTCCGTTTGCTGCGTAGCGAACTCGCTCCAAGCGCTCGAACTATATTCTCTTGTGTGTTACAGACGAGCAAGAAGGAGATGACTCGCTACGAGATGCAGATGAAATTCTTCATGCGCCAGAAGCGGATGAAGAGTGGGTCGCGGCGCGCCGTCGAGATCTCCATCGAAGGTCGCAAGATGGCGCTGTAGTGAAATTTTGTCTCCAATCTGCTGCGTTGTAATTTTGTCTTAAGCCCTAGGATAAGCTAATGTACTAAATAAATTATGTGTGAATGTCAAAACTACTCTTTCATTAAGAACTCTGTGATAGGTCACTTCCTCTCCTCGAAACCCTATGCGATATAATACCCGATATTAGCGTTCCGTCGACTCTGACTTTTCTCAAATCAAATTTATGTGACGTGGTTAATAATTAAGAACGCATCGCATCTGGTACACTTGCTCCGAGTTGAATTAAATTGACATAAAACATTGATTAAACACATTACAAAACTAAATGCGGGTAAAATGTGGTTACTATACAGTTACTCTCTGCTACCAAACTTGTAGGGTAAAAAAAGCCCCCGTTCAAACTACGCTCTGCAGTACCAACAACTTGGAGGATAAACGCTTCGCTGGAATATGTGTTTGAAGACCAAGACTGTGTCTCTATTCATATACTCACTTAACCATTATTGTCGTAGACCGACGGTTGTGCTATTCGAATGTACGTGTTTGGAAAGGTGAGTACACGACGATGAAACTGGGTTGAACTTCCTGAACCCCAGCTCAGTTTTAAACATGTTTAGTTAGAGATTATGCCTCTCCGAATAAGAAATACCCTAAATATATTGTTTTGTTAAGTCTTGATTTTTTAAATCCCCTTACCCACGTTCCCAAATATGTATGTACATATAATGGCGGCTATTCGCTTACGAACAATTCTTTTTGGTACCGATCCGTCCCGATTTTAAAGTTTTGCTTCACAAAACTGCTTCTTTATTAATAATATTTCTTGACCAGCATTTTTACAACTTAAAGCATCGTCAGTACGGTAAATGGTTATAAAATACAACGACAATGAACAAAACAACAACAACATGGCCGACCTATCACAATAGTTCAGTTGAAACCGATGTGACTTATATCGTGAAACGGAGTATAACCATAGTGTTTAGTTACTTGTATGGTATAATCTGTGCCTGTCTGAGTCATTTCTACCTGTCAAGAAGTAACAAGTTGTTCATTAAGGTATAGCATACATATCGGTCGTGAGAGTGACTAGTGGTGATTTTTTTCGAGTTACCTAAGTCCTGAGACTCTTACGTGGTTTAATGTATTTTAATTTATAAACTAATTGTGTTCTCAACGTCATGTTAGCAACAGCAATGAATATCGACACGGGTAAGCAAAAAATGTCTATGACTAACCTAAACGTTAAGACGTTTGATGTTTTTTGAAGTCTAACAACTATCAATTTTCGTACTTTTAGAGTGTCTGTTTTGAGACTAGAAGAAACTTAGACATGTTTAGTTAGAGACTATACCTTTCGGAATAAAAAATACCCTAAATATATTCTTTTGTTAAGTCTTGATTTTTTAAATACCCTTACCCACGTTCCCAAATATGTACATGTAATGGCGGCTATTCGCTTACGAGCAATTCTTTTTGGTACCGATCCGTCCCGATTTTAAAGTTTTGCTTCACAAAACTGCTTCTTTATTAATAATATTTCTTGACCAGCATTTTTACAACTTAAAGCATCGTCAGTACGGTAAATGATTATAAAATACAACGACAATGAACAAAACAACAACAACATGGCCGACCTATCACAATAGTTCAGTTGAAACCGATGTGACTTATATCGTGAAACGGAGCATAACCATAGTGTTTAGTTACTTGTACGGTATAATCTGTGCCTGTATGAGTCATTTCTACCTGTCAAGAAGTAACAAGTTGTTCATTAAGGCATAGCATACATATCGGTCGTGAGAGTGACTAGTGGTGATTTTTTTCGAGTTACCTAAGTCCTAAGACTCTTACGTGGTTTAATGTATTTTAATTTATAAACTAATTGTGTTCTCAACGTCATGTTAGCAACAGCAATGAATATCGACACGGGTAAGCAAAAAATGTCTATGACTAACCTAAACGTTAAGACGTTTGATGTTTTTTGAAGTCTAACAACTATCAATTTTCGTACTTTTAGAGTGTCTGTTTTGAGACTAGAAGAAACTTAGACATGTTTAGTTAGAGACTATACCTTTCGGAATAAAAAATACCCTAAATATATTCTTTTGTTAAGTCTTGATTTTTTAAATACCCTTACCCACGTTCCCAAATATGTACATGTAATGGCGGCTATTCGCTTACGAGCAATTCTTTTTGGTACCGATCCGTCCCGATTTTAAAGTTTTGCTTCACAAAACTGCTTCTTTATTAATAATATTTCTTGACCAGCATTTTTACAACTTAAAGCATCGTCAGTACGGTAAATGATTATAAAATACAACGACAATGAACAAAACAACAACAACATGGCCGACCTATCACAATAGTTCAGTTGAAACCGATGTGACTTAAATCGTGAAACGGAGTATAACCATAGTGTTTAGTTACTTGTATGGTATAATCTGTGCCTGTCTGAGTCATTTCTACCTGTCAAGAAGTAACAAGTTGTTCATTAAGGTATAGCATACATATCGGTCGTGAGAGTGACTAGTGGTGATTTTTTTCGAGTTACCTAAGTCCTAAGACTCTTACGTGGTTTAATGTATTTTAATTTATAAACTAATTGTGTTCTCAACGTCATGTTAGCAACAGCAATGAATATCGACACGGGTAAGCACAAAATGTCTATGACTAACCTAAACGTTAAGACGTTTGATGTCTTTTGAAGTCTAACAACTATCAATTTTCGTACTTTTAGAGTGTCTGTTTTGAGACTAGAAGAAACTTAGACATGTTTAGTTAGAGATTATGCCTCTCGGAATAAGAAATACCCTAAATATATTGTTTTGTTAAGTCTTGATTTTTTAAATCCCCTTACCCACGTTCCCAAATATGTACATGTAATGGCGGCTATTCGCTTACGAACAATTCTTTTTGGTACCGATCCGTCCCGATTTTAAAGTTTTGCTTCACAAAACTGCTTCTTTATTAATAATATTTCTTGACCAGCATTTTTACAACTTAAAGCATCGTCAGTACGGTAAATGATTATAAAATACAACGACAATGAACAAAACAACAACAACATGGCCGACCTATCACAATAGTTTAGTTGAAACCGATGTGACTTATATCGTGAAACAGAGCATAACCATAGTGTTTAGTTACTTGTATGGTATAATCTGTGCCTGTATGAGTCATTTCTACCTGTCAAGAAGTAACAAGTTGTTCATTAAGGTATAGCATACATATCGGTCGTGAGAGTGACTAGTGGTGATTTTTTTCGAGTTACCTAAGTCCTAAGACTCTTACGTGGTTTAATGTATTTTAATTTATAAACTAATTGTGTTCTCAACGTCATGTTAGCAACAGCAATGAATATCGACACGGGTAAGCACAAAATGTCTATGACTAACCTAAACGTTAAGAGGTTTGATGTCTTTTGAAGTCTAACAACTATCAATTTTCGTACTTTTAGAGTGTCTGTTTTGAGACTAGAATAAACTTAGACATGTTTAGTTAGAGATTATGCCTCTCGGAATAAGAAATACCCTAAATATATTGTTTTGTTAAGTCTTGATTTTTTAAATCCCCTTACCCACGTTCCCAAATATGTACATGTAATGGCGGCTATTCGCTTACGAACAATTCTTTTTGGTACCGATCCGTCCCGATTTTAAAGTTTTGCTTCACAAAACTGCTTCTTTATTAATAATATTTCTTGACCAGCATTTTTACAACTTAAAGCATCGTCAGTACGGTAAATGATTATAAAATACAACGACAATGAACAAAACAACAACAACATGGCCGACCTATCACAATAGTTCAGTTGAAACCGATGTGACTTATATCGTGAAACGGAGCATAACCATAGTGTTTAGTTACTTGTACGGTATAATCTGTGCCTGTATGAGTCATTTCTACCTGTCAAGAAGTAACAAGTTGTTCATTAAGGTATAGCATACATATCGGTCGTGAGAGTGACTAGTGGTGATTTTTTTCGAGTTACCTAAGTCCTAAGACTCTTACGTGGTTTAATGTATTTTAATTTATAAACTAATTGTGTTCTCAACGTCATGTTAGCAACAGCAATGAATATCGACACGGGTAAGCAAAAAATGTCTATGACTAACCTAAACGTTAAGACGTTTGATGTTTTTTGAAGTCTAACAACTATCAATTTTCGTACTTTTAGAGTTTCTGTTTTGAGACTAGAAGAAACTTAGACATGTTTAGTTAGAGACTATACCTTTCGGAATAAAAAATACCCTAAATATATTATTTTGTTAAGTCTTGATTTTTTAAATACCCTTACCCACGTTCCCAAATATGTACATGTAATGGCGGCTATTCGCTTACGAGCAATTCTTTTTGGTACCGATCCGTCCCGATTTTAAAGTTTTGCTTCACAAAACTGCTTCTTTATTAATAATATTTCTTGACCAGCATTTTTACAACTTAAAGCATCGTCAGTACGGTAAATGGTTATAAAATACAACGACAATGAACAAAACAACAACAACATGGCCGACCTATCACAATAGTTCAGTTGAAACCGATGTGACTTATATCGTGAAACGGAGCATAACCATAGTGTTTAGTTACTTGTATGGTATAATCTGTGCCTGTATGAGTCATTTCTACCTGTCAAGAAGTAACAAGTTGTTCATTAAGGTATAGCATACATATCGGTCGTGAGAGTGACTAGTGGTGATTTTTTTCGAGTTACCTAAGTCCTAAGACTCTTACGTGGTTTAATGTATTTTAATTTATAAACTAATTGTGTTCTCAACGTCATGTTAGCAACAGCAATGAATATCGACACGGGTAAGCACAAAATGTCTATGACTAACCTAAACGTTAAGACGTTTGATGTCTTTTGAAGTCTAACAACTATCAATTTTCGTACTTTTAGAGTGTCTGTTTTGAGACTAGAAGAAACTTAGACATGTTTAGTTAGAGATTATGCCTCTCGGAATAAGAAATACCCTAAATATATTGTTTTGTTAAGTCTTGATTTTTTAAATCCCCTTACCCACGTTCCCAAATATGTACATGTAATGGCGGCTATTCGCTTACGAACAATTCTTTTTGGTACCGATCCGTCCCGATTTTAAAGTTTTGCTTCACAAAACTGCTTCTTTATTAATAATATTTCTTGACCAGCATTTTTACAACTTAAAGCATCGTCAGTACGGTAAATGATTATAAAATACAACGACAATGAACAAAACAACAACAACATGGCCGACCTATCACAATAGTTTAGTTGAAACCGATGTGACTTATATCGTGAAACAGAGCATAACCATAGTGTTTAGTTACTTGTATGGTATAATCTGTGCCTGTATGAGTCATTTCTACCTGTCAAGAAGTAACAAGTTGTTCATTAAGGTATAGCATACATATCGGTCGTGAGAGTGACTAGTGGTGATTTTTTTCGAGTTACCTAAGTCCTAAGACTCTTACGTGGTTTAATGTATTTTAATTTATAAACTAATTGTGTTCTCAACGTCATGTTAGCAACAGTAATGAATATCGACACGGGTAAGCAAAAAATGTCTATGACTAACCTAAACGTTAAGACGTTTGATGTTTTTTGAACTCTAACAACTATCAATTTTCGTACTTTTAGAGTGTCTGTTTTGAGACTAGAAGAAACTTCGACATGTTTAGTTAGAGACTATACCTTTCGGAATAAAAAATACCCTAAATATATTCTTTTGTTAAGTCTTGATTTTTTAAATACCCTTACCCACGTTCCCAAATATGTACATGTAATGGCGGCTATTCGCTTACGAGCAATTCTTTTTGGTACCGATCCGTCCCGATTTTAAAGTTTTGCTTCACAAAACTGCTTCTTTATTAATAATATTTCTTGACCAGCATTTTTACAACTTAAAGCATCGTCAGTACGGTAAATGGTTATAAAATACAACGACAATGAACAAAACAACAACAACATGGCCGACCTATCACAATAGTTCAGTTGAAACCGATGTGACTTATATCGTGAAACGGAGCATAACCATAGTGTTTAGTTACTTGTATGGTATAATCTGTGCCTGTATGAGTCATTTCTACCTGTCAAGAAGTAACAAGTTGTTCATTAAGGTATAGCATACATATCGGTCGTGAGAGTGACTAGTGGTGATTTTTTTCGAGTTACCTAAGTCCTAAGACTCTTACGTGGTTTAATGTATTTTAATATATAAACTAATTGTGTTCTCAACGTCATGTTAGCAACAGCAATGAATATCGACACGGGTAAGCAAAAAATGTCTATGACTAACCTAAACGTTAAGACGTTTGATGTTTTTTGAACTCTAACAACTATCAATTTTCGTACTTTTAGAGTGTCTGTTTTGAGACTAGAAGAAACTTCGACATGTTTAGTTAGAGACTATACCTTTCGGAATAAAAAATACCCTAAATATATTATTTTGTTAAGTCTTGATTTTTTAAATCCCCTTACCCACGTTCCCAAATATGTACATGTAATGGCGGCTATTCGCTTACGAGCAGTTCTTTTTGGTACCGATCCGTCCCGAATTTTAAAGTTTTGCTTCACAAAACTGCTTCTTTAGTAATAATATTTCTTGACCAGCATTTTTACAACTTAAAGCATCGTCAGTACGGTAAATGATTATAAAATACAACGACAATGAACAAAACAACAACAACATGGCCGACCTATCACAATAGTTCAGTTGAAACCGATGTGACTTAAATCGTGAAACGGAGTATAACCATAGTGTTTAGTTACTTGTATGGTATTATCTGTGCCTGTCTGAGTCATTTCTACCTGTCAAGAAGTAACAAGTTGTTCATTAAGGTATAGCATACATATCGGTCGTGAGAGTGACTAGTGGTGATTTTTTTCGAGTTACCTAAGTCCTGAGACTCTTACGTGGTTTAATGTATTTTAATTTATAAACTAATTGTGTTCTCAACGTCATGTTAGCAACAGTAATGAATATCGACACGGGTAAGCAAAAAATGTCTATGACTAACCTAAACGTTAAGACGTTTGATGTTTTTTGAAGTCTAACAACTATCAATTTTCGTACTTTTAGAGTGTCTGTTTTGAGACTAGAAGAAACTTAGACATGTTTAGTTAGAGACTATACCTTTCGGAATAAAAAATACCCTAAATATATTCTTTTGTTAAGTCTTGATTTTTTAAATACCCTTACCCACGTTCCCAAATATGTACATGTAATGGCGGCTATTCGCTTACGAGCAATTCTTTTTGGTACCGATCCGTCCCGATTTTAAAGTTTTGCTTCACAAAACTGCTTCTTTATTAATAATATTTCTTGACCAGCATTTTTACAACTTAAAGCATCGTCAGTACGGTAAATGGTTATAAAATACAACGACAATGAACAAAACAACAACAACATGGCCGACCTATCACAATAGTTCAGTTGAAACCGATGTGACTTATATCGTGAAACGGAGCATAACCATAGTGTTTAGTTACTTGTATGGTATAATCTGTGCCTGTATGAGTCATTTCTACCTGTCAAGAAGTAACAAGTTGTTCATTAAGGTATAGCATACATATCGGTCGTGAGAGTGACTAGTGGTGATTTTTTTCGAGTTACCTAAGTCCTAAGACTCTTACGTGGTTTAATGTATTTTAATTTATAAACTAATTGTGTTCTCAACGTCATGTTAGCAACAGCAATGAATATCGACACGGGTAAGCACAAAATGTCTATGACTAACCTAAACGTTAAGACGTTTGATGTCTTTTGAAGTCTAACAACTATCAATTTTCGTACTTTTAGAGTGTCTGTTTTGAGACTAGAAGAAACTTAGACATGTTTAGTTAGAGATTATGCCTCTCGG
This sequence comes from Hypercompe scribonia, assembly GCA_949316085.1. Taxonomy (NCBI): domain Eukaryota; kingdom Metazoa; phylum Arthropoda; class Insecta; order Lepidoptera; family Erebidae; genus Hypercompe; species Hypercompe scribonia. The sequence continues at coordinate 249,503 of OX438973.1, forward strand.
AATAAGAAATACCCTAAATATATTGTTTTGTTAAGTCTTGATTTTTTAAATCCCCTTACCCACGTTCCCAAATATGTACATGTAATGGCGGCTATTCGCTTACGAACAATTCTTTTTGGTACCGATCCGTCCCGATTTTAAAGTTTTGCTTCACAAAACTGCTTCTTTATTAATAATATTTCTTGACCAGCATTTTTACAACTTAAAGCATCGTCAGTACGGTAAATGATTATAAAATACAACGACAATGAACAAAACAACAACAACATGGCCGACCTATCACAATAGTTCAGTTGAAACCGATGTGACTTATATCGTGAAACGGAGCATAACCATAGTGTTTAGTTACTTGTACGGTATAATCTGTGCCTGTATGAGTCATTTCTACCTGTCAAGAAGTAACAAGTTGTTCATTAAGGTATAGCATACATATCGGTCGTGAGAGTGACTAGTGGTGATTTTTTTCGAGTTACCTAAGTCCTGAGACTCTTACGTGGTTTAATGTATTTTAATTTATAAACTAGACATGTTTAGTTAGACTAGTAGTAGTGTTCTCAACGTCATGTTAGCAACAGCAATGAATATCGACACGGGTAAGCAAAAAATGTCTATGACTAACCTAAACGTTAAGACGTTTGATGTTTTTTGAACTCTAACAACTATCAATTTTCGTACTTTTAGAGTGTCTGTTTTGAGACTAGAAGAAACTTCGACATGTTTAGTTAGAGACTATACCTTTCGGAATAAAAAATACCCTAAATATATTATTTTGTTAAGTCTTGATTTTTTAAATCCCCTTACCCACGTTCCCAAATATGTACATGTAATGGCGGCTATTCGCTTACGAGCAGTTCTTTTTGGTACCGATCCGTCCCGAATTTTAAAGTTTTGCTTCACAAAACTGCTTCTTTAGTAATAATATTTCTTGACCAGCATTTTTACAACTTAAAGCATCGTCAGTACGGTAAATGGTTATAAAATACAACGACAATGAACAAAACAACAACAACATGGCCGACCTATCACAATAGTTCAGTTGAAACCGATGTGACTTATATCGTGAAACGGAGCATAACCATAGTGTTTAGTTACTTGTATGGTATAATCTGTGCCTGTATGAGTCATTTCTACCTGTCAAGAAGTAATAAGTTGTTCATTAAGGTATAGCATACATATCGGTCGTGAGAGTGACTAGTGGTGATTTTTTTCGAGTTACCTAAGTCCTGAGACTCTTACGTGGTTTAATGTATTTTAATTTATAAACTAATTGTGTTCTCAACGTCATGTTAGCAACAGCAATGAATATCGACACGGGTAAGCAAAAAATGTCTATGACTAACCTAAACGTTAAGACGTTTGATGTTTTTTGAGTTCTAAGAACTATCAATTTTCGTACTTTTAGAGTGTCTGTTTTGAGATTAGAAGAAACTTAGACATGTTTAGTTAGAGACTATAGCTTTTGGAATAAAAAATACCCTAAATACGTTGTTTTGTTAAGTCTTGATTTTTTTAAATCCCCTTACCGACGTCCCCAAATATGTACACATAATGGCGGCTATTCGCTTACGAATAATTATATTTGGTACCAATACGGTCCGATTCTACAGTCCGGTTGTGTCTCACTGTCATATCGAAGTGGGTAACGGATATAGTAGTATGCACATATACTCGTATTTACTTATTTAAATCATTTTCAAAAATGATAAACTAACTACCGTTCATTTTGCAGCCGAAAGCAGACGCACCGTTGGCTTGGAGTCCGACGATGAAGGCAGTGAACAGGCACGCCCCTCTACCCCGCTAGAAGGTGTGAAGGAAATTGAACCCGAAACTACGAAGAAAGATTCGAAAGTGGATTCTTCGGACGACGAGTTAGTACCGGACTCTAATAGCTCGAAAATGATGAGCGGCATGTCCGACTTCGAGTTGATGTTGGCGCGCAAGCGCGACGAGCGCCGTGGCAAGCGCCGGCGCTGCGACATCGACATCATCAACGACAACGAAGACCTCGTCGCGCACCTGCTGCAGCAGATGCGGCTCGCCGCGGAGGAGGACCGCGACCTCAACAAGCGCAACCAGCCCGCTGTCAAGAAGGTACCGTCCGCTCTTATTCGCTCACTGTACTCTTTCTTTTCTTTCACTCGCACGACCAATTCAAACGAACCTCTTCCAGGTGTCCATGTTGAAGTCGGTCATGTCGCAGCTGATCAAGAAGGACCTGCAGCAGGCGTTCCTGGAGCACAAAGTGTTCAACGTACTGTGCGACTGGCTGGCACCCATGCCCAACCGCGCGCTACCCTGTCTGCTTATCCGGGAGAGTATTCTCAAGCTGCTCATGGACGTACGTATAACTGACTTGATGCGTTACGAGTATGTGATCGCTCCACCGCCGTCTCTAACGTTCGATCGTTTGTTTCTTAGTTCCCGTACATGGACAAGTCTCTCCTGAAGGAGTCCGGCATCGGCAAGGCGGTGATGTACCTGTACAAGCATCCCAAGGAAACCAAGTCCAACCGCGAGCGCTGCGGCCGGCTCATCTCTGAGTGGGCGCGCCACATATTCAACCTCTCTACCGATTTTAAAGGTAACTTTACACAGATCGGTACTAGCTGAACTGTGAACTTCTTTTTTATTTTGAAAACTATAGTTTTCTCACGTATACTCTTATTGTATAAAGTTTATCGAGTACGTTGTCAAATAAAAGTAGTCGCATTGAAGATCGTCTAATTAGAGTAATTTCATATTGTAACGTTATCTCGTTACCTGGCTCATGACCATTTACCATTACGTTACCCATTACGACTTTGCTGTCGTTACGCGTGCTGGACCGTTCTGACGTTCTGTGCGTGTTGCAGCTATGACCCGTGAGGAGCGCCAAGCGCGCGACGAGGCCATGGTGGGCGCGCCCAGACCCAGCAAGCGCCCGCGCCTTGAACCGCCGCAAGCCGACAGGTATGTGTAATGCGCGTGTGTGTGTGTGTGAGTGCGTGTGTGGTACCAGCTCTGCGGAGTTTGAAACGAGTGAAGTTGATTGCGTATCTTTTGCAGGGTGGTACGGCCGGGCGAGCCGGGATGGGTGGCACGAGCGCGTGTACCCGAGCCCAGCAACAAAGATTACGTGTACAGGCCCAAGTCCACCAGCGAAGTTGACATGTCTCGGGTGAGCACCAATCCCTCCGTTTGCTGCGTAGCGAACTCGCTCCAAGCGCTCGAACTATATAGGTATTCTCTTGTGTGTTACAGACGAGCAAGAAGGAGATGACTCGCTACGAGATGCAGATGAAATTCTTCATGCGCCAGAAGCGGATGAAGAGTGGGTCGCGGCGCGCCGTCGAGATCTCCATCGAAGGTCGCAAGATGGCACTGTAGTGAAATTTTGTCTCCAATCTGCTGCGTTGTAATTTTGTCTTAAGCCCTAGGATAAGCTAATGTACTAAATAAATTATGTGTGAATGTCAAAACTACTCTTTCATTAAGAACTCTGTGATAGGTCACTTCCTCTCCTCGAAACCCTATGCGATATAATACCCGATATTAGCGTTCCGTCGACTCTGACTTTTCTCAAATCAAATTTCTGTGACGTGGTTAATAATTAAGAACGCATCGCATCTGGTACACTTGCTCCGAGTTGAATTAAATTGACATAAAACATTGATTAAACACATTACAAAACTAAATGCGGGTAAAATGTGGTTACTATACAGTTACTCTCTGCTACCAAACTTGTAGGGTAAAAAAAGCCCCCGTTCAAACTACGCTCTGCAGTACCAACAACTTGGAGGATAAACGCTTCGCTGGAATATGTGTTTGAAGAGCAAGACTGTGTCTCTTTTCATATACTCACTTAACCATTATTGTCGTAGACCGACGGTTGTGCTATTCGAATGTACGTGTTTGGAAAGGTGAGTACACGACGATGGAACTGGGTTGAACTTCCTGAACCCCAGCTCAGTTTTAAACATGTTTAGTTAGAGACTATACCTTTCGGAATAAAAAATACCCTAAATATATTCTTTTGTTAAGTCTTGATTTTTTAAATCCCCTTACCCACGTTCCCAAATATGTACATGTAATGGCGGCTATTCGCTTACGAGCAATTCTTTTTGGTACCGATCCGTCCCGATTTTAAAGTTTTGCTTCACAAAACTGCTTCTTTATTAATAATATTTCTTGACCGGCATTTTTACAACTTAAAGCATCGTCAGTACGGTAAATGGTTATAAAATACAACGACAATGAACAAAACAACAACAACATGGCCGACCTATCACAATAGTTCAGTTGAAACCGATGTGACTTAAATCGTGAAACGGAGTATAACCATAGTGTTTAGTTACTTGTATGGTATAATCTGTGCCTGTCTGAGTCATTTCTACCTGTCAAGAAGTAACAAGTTGTTCATTAAGGTATAGCATACATATCGGTCGTGAGAGTGACTAGTGGTGATTTTTTTCGAGTTACCTAAGTCCTGAGACTCTTACGTGGTTTAATGTATTTTAATTTATAAACTAATTGTGTTCTCAACGTCATGTTAGCAACAGCAATGAATATCGACACGGGTAAGCAAAAAATGTCTATGACTAACCTAAACGTTAAGACGTTTGATGTTTTTTGAACTCTAACAACTATCAATTTTCGTACTTTTAGAGTGTCTGTTTTGAGACTAGAAGAAACTTAGACATGTTTAGTTAGAGATTATACCTTTCGGAATAAAAAATACCCTAAATATATTATTTTGTTAAGTCTTGATTTTTTAAATCCCCTTACCCACGTTCCCAAATATGTACATGTAATGGCGGCTATTCGCTTACGAGCAGTTCTTTTTGGTACCGATCCGTCCCGAATTTTAAAGTTTTGCTTCACAAAACTGCTTCTTTAGTAATAATATTTCTTGACCAGCATTTTTACAACTTAAAGCATCGTCAGTACGGTAAATGGTTATAAAATACAACGACAATGAACAAAACAACAACAACATGGCCGACCTATCACAATAGTTCAGTTGAAACCGATGTGACTTATATCGTGAAACGGAGCATAACCATAGTGTTTAGTTACTTGTATGGTATAATCTGTGCCTGTATGAGTCATTTCTACCTGTCAAGAAGTAATAAGTTGTTCATTAAGGTATAGCATACATATCGGTCGTGAGAGTGACTAGTGGTGATTTTTTTCGAGTTACCTAAGTCCTGAGACTCTTACGTGGTTTAATGTATTTTAATTTATAAACTAATTGTGTTCTCAACGTCATGTTAGCAACAGCAATGAATATCGACACGGGTAAGCAAAAAATGTCTATGACTAACCTAAACGTTAAGACGTTTGATGTTTTTTGAGTTCTAAGAACTATCAATTTTCGTACTTTTAGAGTGTCTGTTTTGAGATTAGAAGAAACTTAGACATGTTTAGTTAGAGACTATAGCTTTTGGAATAAAAAATACCCTAAATACGTTGTTTTGTTAAGTCTTGATTTTTTTAAATCCCCTTACCGACGTCCCCAAATATGTACACATAATGGCGGCTATTCGCTTACGAATAATTATTTTTGGTACCAATACGGTCCGATTCTACAGTCCGGTTGTGTCTCACTGTCATATCGAAGTGGGTAACGGATATAGTAGTATGCACATATACTCGTATTTACTTATTTAAATCATTTTCGAAAATGATAAACTAACTACCGTTCATTTTGCAGCCGAAAGCAGACGCACCGTTGGCTTGGAGTCCGACGATGAAGGCAGTGAACAGGCACGCCCCTCTACCCCGCTAGAAGGTGTGAAGGAAATTGAACCCGAAACTACGAAGAAAGATTCGAAAGTGGATTCTTCGGACGACGAGTTAGTACCGGACTCTAATAGCTCGAAAATGATGAGCGGCATGTCCGACTTCGAGTTGATGTTGGCGCGCAAGCGCGACGAGCGCCGTGGCAAGCGCCGGCGCTGCGACATCGACATCATCAACGACAACGAAGACCTCGTCGCGCACCTGCTGCAGCAGATGCGGCTCGCCGCGGAGGAGGACCGCGACCTCAACAAGCGCAACCAGCCCGCTGTCAAGAAGGTACCGTCCGCTCTTATTCGCTCACTGTACTCTTTCTTTTCTTTCACTCGCACGACCAATTCAAACGAACCTCTTCCAGGTGTCCATGTTGAAGTCGGTCATGTCGCAGCTGATCAAGAAGGACCTGCAGCAGGCGTTCCTGGAGCACAAAGTGTTCAACGTACTGTGCGACTGGCTGGCACCCATGCCCAACCGCGCGCTACCCTGTCTGCTTATCCGGGAGAGTATTCTCAAGCTGCTCATGGACGTACGTATAACTGACTTGATGCGTTACGAGTATGTGATCGCTCCACCGCCGTCTCTAACGTTCGATCGTTTGTTTCTTAGTTCCCGTACATGGACAAGTCTCTCCTGAAGGAGTCCGGCATCGGCAAGGCGGTGATGTACCTGTACAAGCATCCCAAGGAAACCAAGTCCAACCGCGAGCGCTGCGGCCGGCTCATCTCTGAGTGGGCGCGCCACATATTCAACCTCTCTACCGATTTTAAAGGTAACTTTACACAGATCGGTACTAGCTGAACTGTGAACTTCTTTTTTATTTTGAAAACTATAGTTTTCTCACGTATACTCTTATTGTATAAAGTTTATCGAGTACGTTGTCAAATAAAAGTAGTCGCATTGAAGATCGTCTAATTAGAGTAATTTCATATTGTAACGTTATCTCGTTACCTGGCTCATGACCATTTACCATTACGTTACCCATTACGACTTTGCTGTCGTTACGCGTGCTGGACCGTTCTGACGTTCTGTGCGTGTTGCAGCTATGACCCGTGAGGAGCGCCAAGCGCGCGACGAGGCCATGGTGGGCGCGCCCAGACCCAGCAAGCGCCCGCGCCTCGAACCGCCGCAAGCCGACAGGTATGTGTAATGCGCGTGTGTGTGTGTGTGAGTGCGTGTGTGGTACCAGCTCTGCGGTGTTTGAAACGAGTGAAGTTGATTGCGTATCTTTTGCAGGGTGGTACGGCCGGGCGAGCCGGGATGGGTGGCACGAGCGCGTGTACCCGAGCCCAGCAACAAAGATTACGTGTACAGGCCCAAGTCCACCAGCGAAGTTGACATGTCTCGGGTGAGCACCAATCCCTCCGTTTGCTGCGTAGCGAACTCGCTCCAAGCGCTCGAACTATATTCTCTTGTGTGTTACAGACGAGCAAGAAGGAGATGACTCGCTACGAGATGCAGATGAAATTCTTCATGCGCCAGAAGCGGATGAAGAGTGGGTCGCGGCGCGCCGTCGAGATCTCCATCGAAGGTCGCAAGATGGCGCTGTAGTGAAATTTTGTCTCCAATCTGCTGCGTTGTAATTTTGTCTTAAGCCCTAGGATAAGCTAATGTACTAAATAAATTATGTGTGAATGTCAAAACTACTCTTTCATTAAGAACTCTGTGATAGGTCACTTCCTCTCCTCGAAACCCTATGCGATATAATACCCGATATTAGCGTTCCGTCGACTCTGACTTTTCTCAAATCAAATTTCTGTGACGTGGTTAATAATTAAGAACGCATCGCATCTGGTACACTTGCTCCGAGTTGAATTAAATTGACATAAAACATTGATTAAACACATTACAAAACTAAATGCGGGTAAAATGTGGTTACTATACAGTTACTCTCTGCTACCAAACTTGTAGGGTAAAAAAAGCCCCCGTTCAAACTACGCTCTGCAGTACCAACAACTTGGAGGATAAACGCTTCGCTGGAATATGTGTTTGAAGAGCAAGACTGTGTCTCTTTTCATATACTCACTTAACCATTATTGTCGTAGACCGACGGTTGTGCTATTCGAATGTACGTGTTTGGAAAGGTGAGTACACGACGATGGAACTGGGTTGAACTTCCTGAACCCCAGCTCAGTTTTAAACATGTTTAGTTAGAGACTATACCTTTCGGAATAAAAAATACCCTAAATATATTCTTTTGTTAAGTCTTGATTTTTTAAATCCCCTTACCCACGTTCCCAAATATGTACATGTAATGGCGGCTATTCGCTTACGAGCAATTCTTTTTGGTACCGATCCGTCCCGATTTTAAAGTTTTGCTTCACAAAACTGCTTCTTTATTAATAATATTTCTTGACCAGCATTTTTACAACTTAAAGCATCGTCAGTACGGTAAATGGTTATAAAATACAACGACAATGAACAAAACAACAACAACATGGCCGACCTATCACAATAGTTCAGTTGAAACCGATGTGACTTAAATCGTGAAACGGAGTATAACCATAGTGTTTAGTTACTTGTATGGTATAATCTGTGCCTGTCTGAGTCATTTCTACCTGTCAAGAAGTAACAAGTTGTTCATTAAGGTATAGCATACATATCGGTCGTGAGAGTGACTAGTGGTGATTTTTTTCGAGTTACCTAAGTCCTGAGACTCTTACGTGGTTTAATGTATTTTAATTTATAAACTAATTGTGTTCTCAACGTCATGTTAGCAACAGCAATGAATATCGACACGGGTAAGCAAAAAATGTCTATGACTAACCTAAACGTTAAGACGTTTGATGTTTTTTGAACTCTAACAACTATCAATTTTCGTACTTTTAGAGTGTCTGTTTTGAGACTAGAAGAAACTTAGACATGTTTAGTTAGAGATTATGCCTCTCGGAATAAGAAATACCCTAAATATATTGTTTTGTTAAGTCTTGATTTTTTAAATCCCCTTACCCACGTTCCCAAATACGTACATGTAATGGCGGCTATTCGCTTACGAACAATTCTTTTTGGTACCGATCCGTCCCGATTTTAAAGTTTTGCTTCACAAAACTGCTTCTTTATTAATAATATTTCTTGACCAGCATTTTTACAACTTAAAGCATCGTCAGTACGGTAAATGGTTATAAAATACAACGACAATGAACAAAACAACAACAACATGGCCGACCTATCACAATAGTTCAGTTGAAACCGATGTGACTTATATCGTGAAACGGAGCATAACCATAGTGTTTAGTTACTTGTATGGTATAATCTGTGCCTGTATGAGTCATTTCTACCTGTCAAGAAGTAATAAGTTGTTCATTAAGGTATAGCATACATATCGGTCGTGAGAGTGACTAGTGGTGATTTTTTTCGAGTTACCTAAGTCCTGAGACTCTTACGTGGTTTAATGTATTTTAATTTATAAACTAATTGTGTTCTCAACGTCATGTTAGCAACAGCAATGAATATCGACACGGGTAAGCAAAAAATGTCTATGACTAACCTAAACGTTAAGACGTTTGATGTTTTTTGAAGTCTAACAACTATCAATTTTCGTACTTTTAGAGTGTCTGTTTTGAGACTAGAAGAAACTTAGATATGTTTAGTTAGAGACTATACCTTTCGGAATAAAAAATACCCTAAATATATTCTTTTGTTAAGTCTTGATTTTTTAAATCCCCTTACCCACGTTCCCAAATACGTACATGTAATGGCGGCTATTCGCTTACGAACAATTCTTTTTGGTACCGATCCGTCCCGATTTTAAAGTTTTGCTTCACAAAACTGCTTCTTTATTAATAATATTTCTTGACCAGCATTTTTACAACTTAAAGCATCGTCAGTACGGTAAATGGTTATAAAATACAACGACAATGAACAAAACAACAACAACATGGCCGACCTATCACAATAGTTCAGTTGAAACCGATGTGACTTATATCGTGAAACGGAGCATAACCATAGTGTTTAGTTACTTGTATGGTATAATCTGTGCCTGTATGAGTCATTTCTACCTGTCAAGAAGTAACAAGTTGGTCATTAAGGTATAGCATACATATCGGTCGTGAGAGTGACTAGTGGTGATTTTTTTCGAGTTACCTAAGTCCTAAGACTCTTACGTGGTTTAATGTATTTTAATTTATAAACTAATTGTGTTCTCAACGTCATGTTAGCAACAGCAATGAATATCGACACGGGTAAGCAAAAAATGTCTATGACTAACCTAAACGTTAAGACGTTTGATGTTTTTTGAAGTCTAACAACTATCAATTTTCGTACTTTTAGACTGTCTGTTTTGAGACTAGAAGAAACTTAGACATGTTTAGTTAGAGATTATGCCTCTGGGAATAAGAAATATCCTAAATATATTGTTTTGTTAAGTCTTGATTTTTTAAATCCCCTTACCCACGTTCCCAAATATGTACATGTAATGGCGGCTATTCGCTTACGAGCAATTCTTTTTGGTACCGACCCGTCCCGATTTTAAAGTTTTGCTTCACAAAACTGCTTCTTTATTAATAATATTTCTTGACCAGCATTTTTACAACTTAAAGCATCGTCAGTACGGTAAATGATTATAAAATACAACGACAATGAACAAAACAACAACAACATGGCCGACCTATCACAATAGTTCAGTTGAAACCGATGTGACTTAAATCGTGAAACGGAGTATAACCATAGTGTTTAGTTACTTGTATGGTATAATCTGTGCCTGTCTGAGTCATTTCTACCTGTCAAGAAGTAACAAGTTGTTCATTAAGGTATAGCATACATATCGGTCGTGAGAGTGACTAGTGGTGATTTTTTTCGAGTTACCTAAGTCCTAAGACTCTTACGTGGTTTAATGTATTTTAATTTATAAACTAATTGTGTTCTCAACGTCATGTTAGCAACAGCAATGAATATCGACACGGGTAAGCAAAAAATGTCTATGACTAACCTAAACGTTAAGACGTTTGATGTTTTTTGAACTCTAACAACTATCAATTTTCGTACTTTTAGAGTGTCTGTTTTGAGACTAGAAGAAACTTAGACATGTTTAGTTAGAGATTATACCTTTCGGAATAAAAAATACCCTAAATATATTATTTTGTTAAGTCTTGATTTTTTAAATCCCCTTACCCACGTTCCCAAATATGTACATGTAATGGCGGCTATTCGCTTACGAGCAGTTCTTTTTGGTACCGATCCGTCCCGAATTTTAAAGTTTTGCTTCACAAAACTGCTTCTTTAGTAATAATATTTCTTGACCAGCATTTTTACAACTTAAAGCATCGTCAGTACGGTAAATGGTTATAAAATACAACGACAATGAACAAAACAACAACAACATGGCCGACCTATCACAATAGTTCAGTTGAAACCGATGTGACTTATATCGTGAAACGGAGCATAACCATAGTGTTTAGTTACTTGTATGGTATAATCTGTGCCTGTATGAGTCATTTCTACCTGTCAAGAAGTAATAAGTTGTTCATTAAGGTATAGCATACATATCGGTCGTGAGAGTGACTAGTGGTGATTTTTTTCGAGTTACCTAAGTCCTGAGACTCTTACGTGGTTTAATGTATTTTAATTTATAAACTAATTGTGTTCTCAACGTCATGTTAGCAACAGCAATGAATATCGACACGGGTAAGCAAAAAATGTCTATGACTAACCTAAACGTTAAGACGTTTGATGTTTTTTGAGTTCTAAGAACTATCAATTTTCGTACTTTTAGAGTGTCTGTTTTGAGATTAGAAGAAACTTAGACATGTTTAGTTAGAGACTATAGCTTTTGGAATAAAAAATACCCTAAATACGTTGTTTTGTTAAGTCTTGATTTTTTTAAATCCCCTTACCGACGTCCCCAAATATGTACACATAATGGCGGCTATTCGCTTACGAATAATTATTTTTGGTACCAATACGGTCCGATTCTACAGTCCGGTTGTGTCTCACTGTCATATCGAAGTGGGTAACGGATATAGTAGTATGCACATATACTCGTATTTACTTATTTAAATCATTTTCGAAAATGATAAACTAACTACCGTTCATTTTGCAGCCGAAAGCAGACGCACCGTTGGCTTGGAGTCCGACGATGAAGGCAGTGAACAGGCACGCCCCTCTACCCCGCTAGAAGGTGTGAAGGAAATTGAACCCGAAACTACGAAGAAAGATTCGAAAGTGGATTCTTCGGACGACGAGTTAGTACCGGACTCTAATAGCTCGAAAATGATGAGCGGCATGTCCGACTTCGAGTTGATGTTGGCGCGCAAGCGCGACGAGCGCCGTGGCAAGCGCCGGCGCTGCGACATCGACATCATCAACGACAACGAAGACCTCGTCGCGCACCTGCTGCAGCAGATGCGGCTCGCCGCGGAGGAGGACCGCGACCTCAACAAGCGCAACCAGCCCGCTGTCAAGAAGGTACCGTCCGCTCTTATTCGCTCACTGTACTCTTTCTTTTCTTTCACTCGCACGACCAATTCAAACGAACCTCTTCCAGGTGTCCATGTTGAAGTCGGTCATGTCGCAGCTGATCAAGAAGGACCTGCAGCAGGCGTTCCTGGAGCACAAAGTGTTCAACGTACTGTGCGACTGGCTGGCACCCATGCCCAACCGCGCGCTACCCTGTCTGCTTATCCGGGAGAGTATTCTCAAGCTGCTCATGGACGTACGTATAACTGACTTGATGCGTTACGAGTATGTGATCGCTCCACCGCCGTCTCTAACGTTCGATCGTTTGTTTCTTAGTTCCCGTACATGGACAAGTCTCTCCTGAAGGAGTCCGGCATCGGCAAGGCGGTGATGTACCTGTACAAGCATCCCAAGGAAACCAAGTCCAACCGCGAGCGCTGCGGCCGGCTCATCTCTGAGTGGGCGCGCCACATATTCAACCTCTCTACCGATTTTAAAGGTAACTTTACACAGATCGGTACTAGCTGAACTGTGAACTTCTTTTTTATTTTGAAAACTATAGTTTTCTCACGTATACTCTTATTGTATAAAGTTTATCGAGTACGTTGTCAAATAAAAGTAGTCGCATTGAAGATCGTCTAATTAGAGTAATTTCATATTGTAACGTTATCTCGTTACCTGGCTCATGACCATTTACCATTACGTTACCCATTACGACTTTGCTGTCGTTACGCGTGCTGGACCGTTCTGACGTTCTGTGCGTGTTGCAGCTATGACCCGTGAGGAGCGCCAAGCGCGCGACGAGGCCATGGTGGGCGCGCCCAGACCCAGCAAGCGCCCGCGCCTCGAACCGCCGCAAGCCGACAGGTATGTGTAATGCGCGTGTGTGTGTGTGTGAGTGCGTGTGTGGTACCAGCTCTGCGGTGTTTGAAACGAGTGAAGTTGATTGCGTATCTTTTGCAGGGTGGTACGGCCGGGCGAGCCGGGATGGGTGGCACGAGCGCGTGTACCCGAGCCCAGCAACAAAGATTACGTGTACAGGCCCAAGTCCACCAGCGAAGTTGACATGTCTCGGGTGAGCACCAATCCCTCCGTTTGCTGCGTAGCGAACTCGCTCCAAGCGCTCGAACTATATTCTCTTGTGTGTTACAGACGAGCAAGAAGGAGATGACTCGCTACGAGATGCAGATGAAATTCTTCATGCGCCAGAAGCGGATGAAGAGTGGGTCGCGGCGCGCCGTCGAGATCTCCATCGAAGGTCGCAAGATGGCGCTGTAGTGAAATTTTGTCTCCAATCTGCTGCGTTGTAATTTTGTCTTAAGCCCTAGGATAAGCTAATGTACTAAATAAATTATGTGTGAATGTCAAAACTACTCTTTCATTAAGAACTCTGTGATAGGTCACTTCCTCTCCTCGAAACCCTATGCGATATAATACCCGATATTAGCGTTCCGTCGACTCTGACTTTTCTCAAATCAAATTTCTGTGACGTGGTTAATAATTAAGAACGCATCGCATCTGGTACACTTGCTCCGAGTTGAATTAAATTGACATAAAACATTGATTAAACACATTACAAAACTAAATGCGGGTAAAATGTGGTTACTATACAGTTACTCTCTGCTACCAAACTTGTAGGGTAAAAAAAGCCCCCGTTCAAACTACGCTCTGCAGTACCAACAACTTGGAGGATAAACGCTTCGCTGGAATATGTGTTTGAAGAGCAAGACTGTGTCTCTTTTCATATACTCACTTAACCATTATTGTCGTAGACCGACGGTTGTGCTATTCGAATGTACGTGTTTGGAAAGGTGAGTACACGACGATGGAACTGGGTTGAACTTCCTGAACCCCAGCTCAGTTTTAAACATGTTTAGTTAGAGACTATACCTTTCGGAATAAAAAATACCCTAAATATATTCTTTTGTTAAGTCTTGATTTTTTAAATCCCCTTACCCACGTTCCCAAATATGTACATGTAATGGCGGCTATTCGCTTACGAGCAATTCTTTTTGGTACCGATCCGTCCCGATTTTAAAGTTTTGCTTCACAAAACTGCTTCTTTATTAATAATATTTCTTGACCAGCATTTTTACAACTTAAAGCATCGTCAGTACGGTAAATGGTTATAAAATACAACGACAATGAACAAAACAACAACAACATGGCCGACCTATCACAATAGTTCAGTTGAAACCGATGTGACTTAAATCGTGAAACGGAGTATAACCATAGTGTTTAGTTACTTGTATGGTATAATCTGTGCCTGTCTGAGTCATTTCTACCTGTCAAGAAGTAACAAGTTGTTCATTAAGGTATAGCATACATATCGGTCGTGAGAGTGACTAGTGGTGATTTTTTTCGAGTTACCTAAGTCCTGAGACTCTTACGTGGTTTAATGTATTTTAATTTATAAACTAATTGTGTTCTCAACGTCATGTTAGCAACAGCAATGAATATCGACACGGGTAAGCAAAAAATGTCTATGACTAACCTAAACGTTAAGACGTTTGATGTTTTTTGAACTCTAACAACTATCAATTTTCGTACTTTTAGAGTGTCTGTTTTGAGACTAGAAGAAACTTAGACATGTTTAGTTAGAGATTATGCCTCTCGGAATAAGAAATACCCTAAATATATTGTTTTGTTAAGTCTTGATTTTTTAAATCCCCTTACCCACGTTCCCAAATACGTACATGTAATGGCGGCTATTCGCTTACGAACAATTCTTTTTGGTACCGATCCGTCCCGATTTTAAAGTTTTGCTTCACAAAACTGCTTCTTTATTAATAATATTTCTTGACCAGCATTTTTACAACTTAAAGCATCGTCAGTACGGTAAATGGTTATAAAATACAACGACAATGAACAAAACAACAACAACATGGCCGACCTATCACAATAGTTCAGTTGAAACCGATGTGACTTATATCGTGAAACGGAGCATAACCATAGTGTTTAGTTACTTGTATGGTATAATCTGTGCCTGTATGAGTCATTTCTACCTGTCAAGAAGTAATAAGTTGTTCATTAAGGTATAGCATACATATCGGTCGTGAGAGTGACTAGTGGTGATTTTTTTCGAGTTACCTAAGTCCTGAGACTCTTACGTGGTTTAATGTATTTTAATTTATAAACTAATTGTGTTCTCAACGTCATGTTAGCAACAGCAATGAATATCGACACGGGTAAGCAAAAAATGTCTATGACTAACCTAAACGTTAAGACGTTTGATGTTTTTTGAAGTCTAACAACTATCAATTTTCGTACTTTTAGAGTGTCTGTTTTGAGACTAGAAGAAACTTAGATATGTTTAGTTAGAGACTATACCTTTCGGAATAAAAAATACCCTAAATATATTCTTTTGTTAAGTCTTGATTTTTTAAATACCCTTACCCACGTTCCCAAATATGTACATGTAATGGCGGCTATTCGCTTACGAACAATTCTTTTTGGTACCGACCCGTCCCGATTTTAAAGTTTTGCTTCACAAAACTGCTTCTTTATTAATAATATTTCTTGACCAGCATTTTTACAACTTAAAGCATCGTCAGTACGGTAAATGGTTATAAAATACAACGACAATGAACAAAACAACAACAACATGGCCGACCTATCACAATAGTTCAGTTGAAACCGATGTGACTTATATCGTGAAACGGAGCATAACCATAGT
The DNA here is from genome assembly GCA_949316085.1 of Hypercompe scribonia. NCBI lineage: Eukaryota > Metazoa > Arthropoda > Insecta > Lepidoptera > Erebidae > Hypercompe > Hypercompe scribonia. The sequence goes on from OX438973.1 coordinate 265,350, forward strand.
GTTTAGTTACTTGTATGGTATAATCTGTGCCTGTATGAGTCATTTCTACCTGTCAAGAAGTAACAAGTTGGTCATTAAGGTATAGCATACATATCGGTCGTGAGAGTGACTAGTGGTGATTTTTTTCGAGTTACCTAAGTCCTAAGACTCTTACGTGGTTTAATGTATTTTAATTTATAAACTAATTGTGTTCTCAACGTCATGTTAGCAACAGCAATGAATATCGACACGGGTAAGCAAAAAATGTCTATGACTAACCTAAACGTTAAGACGTTTGATGTTTTTTGAAGTCTAACAACTATCAATTTTCGTACTTTTAGACTGTCTGTTTTGAGACTAGAAGAAACTTAGACATGTTTAGTTAGAGATTATGCCTCTGGGAATAAGAAATATCCTAAATATATTGTTTTGTTAAGTCTTGATTTTTTAAATCCCCTTACCCACGTTCCCAAATATGTACATGTAATGGCGGCTATTCGCTTACGAGCAATTCTTTTTGGTACCGACCCGTCCCGATTTTAAAGTTTTGCTTCACAAAACTGCTTCTTTATTAATAATATTTCTTGACCAGCATTTTTACAACTTAAAGCATCGTCAGTACGGTAAATGATTATAAAATACAACGACAATGAACAAAACAACAACAACATGGCCGACCTATCACAATAGTTCAGTTGAAACCGATGTGACTTAAATCGTGAAACGGAGTATAACCATAGTGTTTAGTTACTTGTATGGTATAATCTGTGCCTGTCTGAGTCATTTCTACCTGTCAAGAAGTAACAAGTTGTTCATTAAGGTATAGCATACATATCGGTCGTGAGAGTGACTAGTGGTGATTTTTTTCGAGTTACCTAAGTCCTAAGACTCTTACGTGGTTTAATGTATTTTAATTTATAAACTAATTGTGTTCTCAACGTCATGTTAGCAACAGCAATGAATATCGACACGGGTAAGCAAAAAATGTCTATGACTAACCTAAACGTTAAGACGTTCGATGTTTTTTGAAGTCTAACAACTATCAATTTTCGTACTTTTAGAGTGTCTGTTTTGAGACTAGAAGAAACTTAGACATGTTTAGTTAGAGACTATACCTTTCGGAATAAAAAATACCCTAAATATATTCTTTTGTTAAGTCTTGATTTTTTAAATACCCTTACCCACGTTCCCAAATATGTACATGTAATGGCGGCTATTCGCTTACGAGCAATTCTTTTTGGTACCGATCCGTCCCGATTTTAAAGTTTTGCTTCACAAAACTGCTTCTTTATTAATAATATTTCTTGACCAGCATTTTTACAACTTAAAGCATCGTCAGTACGGTAAATAATTATAAAATACAACGACAATGAACAAAACAACAACAACATGGCCGACCTATCACAATAGTTCAGTTGAAACCGATGTGACTTATATCGTGAAACGGAGCATAACCATAGTGTTTAGTTACTTGTACGGTATAATCTGTGCCTGTATGAGTCATTTCTACCTGTCAAGAAGTAACAAGTTGTTCATTAAGGTATAGCATACATATCGGTCGTGAGAGTGACTAGTGGTGATTTTTTTCGAGTTACCTAAGTCCTAAGACTCTTACGTGGTTTAATGTATTTTAATTTATAAACTAATTGTGTTCTCAACGTCATGTTAGCAACAGCAATGAATATCGACGCGGGTAAGCAAAAAATGTCTATGACTAACCTAAACGTTAAGACGTTTGATGTTTTTTGAAGTCTAACAACTATCAATTTTCGTACTTTTAGAGTGTCTGTTTTGAGACTAGAAGAAACTTAGACATGTTTAGTTAGAGACTATACCTTTCGGAATAAAAAATACCCTAAATATATTGTTTTGTTAAGTCTTGATTTTTTAAATACCCTTACCCACGTTCCCAAATATGTACATGTAATGGCGGCTATTCGCTTACGAGCAATTCTTTTTGGTACCGATCCGTCCCGATTTTAAAGTTTTGCTTCACAAAACTGCTTCTTTATTAATAATATTTCTTGACCAGCATTTTTACAACTTAAAGCATCGTCAGTACGGTAAATGGTTATAATATACAACGACAATGAACAAAACAACAACAACATGGCCGACCTATCACAATAGTTCAGTTGAAACCGATGTGACTTATATCGTGAAACGGAGCATAACCATAGTGTTTAGTTACTTGTATGGTATAATCTGTGCCTGTATGAGTCATTTCTACCTGTCAAGAAGTAATAAGTTGTTCATTAAGGTATAGCATACATATCGGTCGTGAGAGTGACTAGTGGTGATTTTTTTCGAGTTACCTAAGTCCTGAGACTCTTACGTGGTTTAATGTATTTTAATTTATAAACTAATTGTGTTCTCAACGTCATGTTAGCAACAGCAATGAATATCGACACGGGTAAGCAAAAAATGTCTATGACTAACCTAAACGTTAAGACGTTTGATGTTTTTTGAGTTCTAAGAACTATCAATTTTCGTACTTTTAGAGTGTCTGTTTTGAGATTAGAAGAAACTTAGACATGTTTAGTTAGAGACTATAGCTTTTGGAATAAAAAATACCCTAAATACGTTGTTTTGTTAAGTCTTGATTTTTTTAAATCCCCTTACCGACGTCCCCAAATATGTACACATAATGGCGGCTATTCGCTTACGAATAATTATTTTTGGTACCAATACGGTCCGATTCTACAGTCCGGTTGTGTCTCACTGTCATATCGAAGTGGGTAACGGATATAGTAGTATGCACATATACTCGTATTTACTTACTTAAATCATTTTCGAAAATGATAAACTAACTACCGTTCATTTTGCAGCCGAAAGCAGACGCACCGTTGGCTTGGAGTCCGACGATGAAGGCAGTGAACAGGCACGCCCCTCTACCCCGCTAGAAGGTGTGAAGGAAATTGAACCCGAAACTACGAAGAAAGATTCGAAAGTGGATTCTTCGGACGACGAGTTAGTACCGGACTCTAATAGCTCGAAAATGATGAGCGGCATGTCCGACTTCGAGTTGATGTTGGCGCGCAAGCGCGACGAGCGCCGTGGCAAGCGCCGGCGCTGCGACATCGACATCATCAACGACAACGAAGACCTCGTCGCGCACCTGCTGCAGCAGATGCGGCTCGCCGCGGAGGAGGACCGCGACCTCAACAAGCGCAACCAGCCCGCTGTCAAGAAGGTACCGTCCGCTCTTATTCGCTCACTGTACTCTTTCTTTTCTTTCACTCGCACGACCAATTCAAACGAACCTCTTCCAGGTGTCCATGTTGAAGTCGGTCATGTCGCAGCTGATCAAGAAGGACCTGCAGCAGGCGTTCCTGGAGCACAAAGTGTTCAACGTACTGTGCGACTGGCTGGCACCCATGCCCAACCGCGCGCTACCCTGTCTGCTTATCCGGGAGAGTATTCTCAAGCTGCTCATGGACGTACGTATAACTGACTTGACGCGTTACGAGTATGTGATCGCTCCACCGCCGTCTCTAACGTTCGATCGTTTGTTTCTTAGTTCCCGTACATGGACAAGTCTCTCCTGAAGGAGTCCGGCATCGGCAAGGCGGTGATGTACCTGTACAAGCATCCCAAGGAAACCAAGTCCAACCGCGAGCGCTGCGGCCGGCTCATCTCTGAGTGGGCGCGCCACATATTCAACCTCTCTACCGATTTTAAAGGTAACTTTACACAGATCGGTACTAGCTGAACTGTGAACTTCTTTTTTATTTTGAAAACTATAGTTTTCTCACGTATACTCTTATTGTATAAAGTTTATCGAGTACGTTGTCAAATAAAAGTAGTCGCATTGAAGATCGTCTAATTAGAGTAATTTCATATTGTAACGTTATCTCGTTACCTGGCTCATGACCATTTACCATTACGTTACCCATTACGACTTTGTTGTCGTTACGCGTGCTGGACCGTTCTGACGTTCTGTGCGTGTTGCAGCTATGACCCGTGAGGAGCGCCAAGCGCGCGACGAGGCCATGGTGGGCGCGCCCAGACCCAGCAAGCGCCCGCGCCTCGAACCGCCGCAAGCCGACAGGTATGTGTAATGCGCGTGTGTGTGTGTGAGTGCGTGTGTGGTACGAGCTCTGCGGAGTTTGAAACGAGTGAAGTTGATTGCGTATCTTTTGCAGGGTGGTACGGCCGGGCGAGCCGGGATGGGTGGCACGAGCGCGTGTACCCGAGCCCAGCAACAAAGACTACGTGTACAGGCCCAAGTCCACCAGCGAAGTTGACATGTCTCGGGTGAGCACCAATCCCTCCGTTTGCTGCGTAGCGAACTCGCTCCAAGCGCTCGAACTATATTCTCTTGTGTGTTACAGACGAGCAAGAAGGAGATGACTCGCTACGAGATGCAGATGAAATTCTTCATGCGCCAGAAGCGGATGAAGAGTGGGTCGCGGCGCGCCGTCGAGATCTCCATCGAAGGTCGCAAGATGGCGCTGTAGTGAAATTTTGTCTCCAATCTGCTGCGTTGTAATTTTGTCTTAAGCCCTAGGATAAGCTAATGTACTAAATAAATTATGTGTGAATGTCAAAACTACTCTTTCATTAAGAACTCTGTGATAGGTCACTTCCTCTCCTCGAAACCCTATGCGATATAATACCCGATATTAGCGTTCCGTCGACTCTGACTTTTCTCAAATCAAATTTCTGTGACGTGGTTAATAATTAAGAACGCATCGCATCTGGTACACTTGCTCCGAGTTGAATTAAATTGACATAAAACATTGATTAAACACATTACAAAACTAAATGCGGGTAAAATGTGGTTACTATACAGTTACTCTCTGCTACCAAACTTGTAGGGTAAAAAAAGCCCCCGTTCAAACTACGCTCTGCAGTACCAACAACTTGGAGGATAAACGCTTCGCTGGAATATGTGTTTGAAGAGCAAGACTGTGTCTCTTTTCATATACTCACTTAACCATTATTGTCGTAGACCGACGGTTGTGCTATTCGAATGTACGTGTTTGGAAAGGTGAGTACACGACGATGGAACTGGGTTGAACTTCCTGAACCCCAGCTCAGTTTTAAACATGTTTAGTTAGAGACTATACCTTTCGGAATAAAAAATACCCTAAATATATTCTTTTGTTAAGTCTTGATTTTTTAAATCCCCTTACCCACGTTCCCAAATATGTACATGTAATGGCGGCTATTCGCTTACGAGCAATTCTTTTTGGTACCGATCCGTCCCGATTTTAAAGTTTTGCTTCACAAAACTGCTTCTTTATTAATAATATTTCTTGACCAGCATTTTTACAACTTAAAGCATCGTCAGTACGGTAAATGGTTATAAAATACAACGACAATGAACAAAACAACAACAACATGGCCGACCTATCACAATAGTTCAGTTGAAACCGATGTGACTTAAATCGTGAAACGGAGTATAACCATAGTGTTTAGTTACTTGTATGGTATAATCTGTGCCTGTCTGAGTCATTTCTACCTGTCAAGAAGTAACAAGTTGTTCATTAAGGTATAGCATACATATCGGTCGTGAGAGTGACTAGTGGTGATTTTTTTCGAGTTACCTAAGTCCTGAGACTCTTACGTGGTTTAATGTATTTTAATTTATAAACTAATTGTGTTCTCAACGTCATGTTAGCAACAGCAATGAATATCGACACGGGTAAGCAAAAAATGTCTATGACTAACCTAAACGTTAAGACGTTTGATGTTTTTTGAACTCTAACAACTATCAATTTTCGTACTTTTAGAGTGTCTGTTTTGAGACTAGAAGAAACTTAGACATGTTTAGTTAGAGATTATGCCTCTCGGAATAAGAAATACCCTAAATATATTGTTTTGTTAAGTCTTGATTTTTTAAATCCCCTTACCCACGTTCCCAAATACGTACATGTAATGGCGGCTATTCGCTTACGAACAATTCTTTTTGGTACCGATCCGTCCCGATTTTAAAGTTTTGCTTCACAAAACTGCTTCTTTATTAATAATATTTCTTGACCAGCATTTTTACAACTTAAAGCATCGTCAGTACGGTAAATGGTTATAAAATACAACGACAATGAACAAAACAACAACAACATGGCCGACCTATCACAATAGTTCAGTTGAAACCGATGTGACTTATATCGTGAAACGGAGCATAACCATAGTGTTTAGTTACTTGTATGGTATAATCTGTGCCTGTATGAGTCATTTCTACCTGTCAAGAAGTAATAAGTTGTTCATTAAGGTATAGCATACATATCGGTCGTGAGAGTGACTAGTGGTGATTTTTTTCGAGTTACCTAAGTCCTGAGACTCTTACGTGGTTTAATGTATTTTAATTTATAAACTAATTGTGTTCTCAACGTCATGTTAGCAACAGCAATGAATATCGACACGGGTAAGCAAAAAATGTCTATGACTAACCTAAACGTTAAGACGTTTGATGTTTTTTGAAGTCTAACAACTATCAATTTTCGTACTTTTAGAGTGTCTGTTTTGAGACTAGAAGAAACTTAGATATGTTTAGTTAGAGACTATACCTTTCGGAATAAAAAATACCCTAAATATATTCTTTTGTTAAGTCTTGATTTTTTAAATACCCTTACCCACGTTCCCAAATATGTACATGTAATGGCGGCTATTCGCTTACGAACAATTCTTTTTGGTACCGATCCGTCCCGATTTTAAAGTTTTGCTTCACAAAACTGCTTCTTTATTAATAATATTTCTTGACCAGCATTTTTACAACTTAAAGCATCGTCAGTACGGTAAATGGTTATAAAATACAACGACAATGAACAAAACAACAACAACATGGCCGACCTATCACAATAGTTCAGTTGAAACCGATGTGACTTATATCGTGAAACGGAGCATAACCATAGTGTTTAGTTACTTGTATGGTATAATCTGTGCCTGTATGAGTCATTTCTACCTGTCAAGAAGTAACAAGTTGGTCATTAAGGTATAGCATACATATCGGTCGTGAGAGTGACTAGTGGTGATTTTTTTCGAGTTACCTAAGTCCTAAGACTCTTACGTGGTTTAATGTATTTTAATTTATAAACTAATTGTGTTCTCAACGTCATGTTAGCAACAGCAATGAATATCGACACGGGTAAGCAAAAAATGTCTATGACTAACCTAAACGTTAAGACGTTTGATGTTTTTTGAAGTCTAACAACTATCAATTTTCGTACTTTTAGACTGTCTGTTTTGAGACTAGAAGAAACTTAGACATGTTTAGTTAGAGATTATGCCTCTGGGAATAAGAAATATCCTAAATATATTGTTTTGTTAAGTCTTGATTTTTTAAATCCCCTTACCCACGTTCGCAAATATGTACATGTAATGGCGGCTATTCGCTTACGAGCAATTCTTTTTGGTACCGACCCGTCCCGATTTTAAAGTTTTGCTTCACAAAACTGCTTCTTTATTAATAATATTTCTTGACCAGCATTTTTACAACTTAAAGCATCGTCAGTACGGTAAATGATTATAAAATACAACGACAATGAACAAAACAACAACAACATGGCCGACCTATCACAATAGTTCAGTTGAAACCGATGTGACTTAAATCGTGAAACGGAGTATAACCATAGTGTTTAGTTACTTGTATGGTATAATCTGTGCCTGTCTGAGTCATTTCTACCTGTCAAGAAGTAACAAGTTGTTCATTAAGGTATAGCATACATATCGGTCGTGAGAGTGACTAGTGGTGATTTTTTTCGAGTTACCTAAGTCCTAAGACTCTTACGTGGTTTAATGTATTTTAATTTATAAACTAATTGTGTTCTCAACGTCATGTTAGCAACAGCAATGAATATCGACACGGGTAAGCAAAAAATGTCTATGACTAACCTAAACGTTAAGACGTTTGATGTTTTTTGAAGTCTAACAACTATCAATTTTCGTACTTTTAGAGTGTCTGTTTTGAGACTAGAAGAAACTTAGACATGTTTAGTTAGAGACTATACCTTTCGGAATAAAAAATACCCTAAATATATTGTTTTGTTAAGTCTTGATTTTTTAAATCCCCTTACCCACGTTCCCAAATACGTACATGTAATGGCGGCTATTCGCTTACGAACAATTCTTTTTGGTACCGATCCGTCCCGATTTTAAAGTTTTGCTTCACAAAACTGCTTCTTTATTAATAATATTTCTTGACCAGCATTTTTACAACTTAAAGCATCGTCAGTACGGTAAATGGTTATAAAATACAACGACAATGAACAAAACAACAACAACATGGCCGACCTATCACAATAGTTCAGTTGAAACCGATGTGACTTATATCGTGAAACGGAGCATAACCATAGTGTTTAGTTACTTGTATGGTATAATCTGTGCCTGTATGAGTCATTTCTACCTGTCAAGAAGTAATAAGTTGTTCATTAAGGTATAGCATACATATCGGTCGTGAGAGTGACTAGTGGTGATTTTTTTCGAGTTACCTAAGTCCTGAGACTCTTACGTGGTTTAATGTATTTTAATTTATAAACTAATTGTGTTCTCAACGTCATGTTAGCAACAGCAATGAATATCGACACGGGTAAGCAAAAAATGTCTATGACTAACCTAAACGTTAAGACGTTTGATGTTTTTTGAAGTCTAACAACTATCAATTTTCGTACTTTTAGAGTGTCTGTTTTGAGACTAGAAGAAACTTAGATATGTTTAGTTAGAGACTATACCTTTCGGAATAAAAAATACCCTAAATATATTCTTTTGTTAAGTCTTGATTTTTTAAATACCCTTACCCACGTTCCCAAATATGTACATGTAATGGCGGCTATTCGCTTACGAACAATTCTTTTTGGTACCGATCCGTCCCGATTTTAAAGTTTTGCTTCACAAAACTGCTTCTTTATTAATAATATTTCTTGACCAGCATTTTTACAACTTAAAGCATCGTCAGTACGGTAAATGGTTATAAAATACAACGACAATGAACAAAACAACAACAACATGGCCGACCTATCACAATAGTTCAGTTGAAACCGATGTGACTTATATCGTGAAACGGAGCATAACCATAGTGTTTAGTTACTTGTATGGTATAATCTGTGCCTGTATGAGTCATTTCTACCTGTCAAGAAGTAACAAGTTGGTCATTAAGGTATAGCATACATATCGGTCGTGAGAGTGACTAGTGGTGATTTTTTTCGAGTTACCTAAGTCCTAAGACTCTTACGTGGTTTAATGTATTTTAATTTATAAACTAATTGTGTTCTCAACGTCATGTTAGCAACAGCAATGAATATCGACACGGGTAAGCAAAAAATGTCTATGACTAACCTAAACGTTAAGACGTTTGATGTTTTTTGAAGTCTAACAACTATCAATTTTCGTACTTTTAGACTGTCTGTTTTGAGACTAGAAGAAACTTAGACATGTTTAGTTAGAGATTATGCCTCTGGGAATAAGAAATATCCTAAATATATTGTTTTGTTAAGTCTTGATTTTTTAAATCCCCTTACCCACGTTCCCAAATATGTACATGTAATGGCGGCTATTCGCTTACGAGCAATTCTTTTTGGTACCGACCCGTCCCGATTTTAAAGTTTTGCTTCACAAAACTGCTTCTTTATTAATAATATTTCTTGACCAGCATTTTTACAACTTAAAGCATCGTCAGTACGGTAAATGATTATAAAATACAACGACAATGAACAAAACAACAACAACATGGCCGACCTATCACAATAGTTCAGTTGAAACCGATGTGACTTAAATCGTGAAACGGAGTATAACCATAGTGTTTAGTTACTTGTATGGTATAATCTGTGCCTGTCTGAGTCATTTCTACCTGTCAAGAAGTAACAAGTTGTTCATTAAGGTATAGCATACATATCGGTCGTGAGAGTGACTAGTGGTGATTTTTTTCGAGTTACCTAAGTCCTAAGACTCTTACGTGGTTTAATGTATTTTAATTTATAAACTAATTGTGTTCTCAACGTCATGTTAGCAACAGCAATGAATATCGACACGGGTAAGCAAAAAATGTCTATGACTAACCTAAACGTTAAGACGTTTGATGTTTTTTGAAGTCTAACAACTATCAATTTTCGTACTTTTAGAGTGTCTGTTTTGAGACTAGAAGAAACTTAGACATGTTTAGTTAGAGACTATACCTTTCGGAATAAAAAATACCCTAAATATATTCTTTTGTTAAGTCTTGATTTTTTAAATACCCTTACCCACGTTCCCAAATATGTACATGTAATGGCGGCTATTCGCTTACGAGCAATTCTTTTTGGTACCGATCCGTCCCGATTTTAAAGTTTTGCTTCACAAAACTGCTTCTTTATTAATAATATTTCTTGACCAGCATTTTTACAACTTAAAGCATCGTCAGTACGGTAAATAATTATAAAATACAACGACAATGAACAAAACAACAACAACATGGCCGACCTATCACAATAGTTCAGTTGAAACCGATGTGACTTATATCGTGAAACGGAGCATAACCATAGTGTTTAGTTACTTGTACGGTATAATCTGTGCCTGTATGAGTCATTTCTACCTGTCAAGAAGTAACAAGTTGTTCATTAAGGTATAGCATACATATCGGTCGTGAGAGTGACTAGTGGTGATTTTTTTCGAGTTACCTAAGTCCTAAGACTCTTACGTGGTTTAATGTATTTTAATTTATAAACTAATTGTGTTCTCAACGTCATGTTAGCAACAGCAATGAATATCGACACGGGTAAGCAAAAAATGTCTATGACTAACCTAAACGTTAAGACGTTTGATGTTTTTTGAAGTCTAACAACTATCAATTTTCGTACTTTTAGAGTGTCTGTTTTGAGACTAGAAGAAACTTAGACATGTTTAGTTAGAGACTATACCTTTCGGAATAAAAAATACCCTAAATATATTGTTTTGTTAAGTCTTGATTTTTTAAATACCCTTACCCACGTTCCCAAATATGTACATGTAATGGCGGCTATTCGCTTACGAGCAATTCTTTTTGGTACCGATCCGTCCCGATTTTAAAGTTTTGCTTCACAAAACTGCTTCTTTATTAATAATATTTCTTGACCAGCATTTTTACAACTTAAAGCATCGTCAGTACGGTAAATAATTATAAAATACAACGACAATGAACAAAACAACAACAACATGGCCGACCTATCACAATAGTTCAGTTGAAACCGATGTGACTTATATCGTGAAACGGAGCATAACCATAGTGTTTAGTTACTTGTACGGTATAATCTGTGCCTGTATGAGTCATTTCTACCTGTCAAGAAGTAACAAGTTGTTCATTAAGGTATAGCATACATATCGGTCGTGAGAGTGACTAGTGGTGATTTTTTTCGAGTTACCTAAGTCCTAAGACTCTTACGTGGTTTAATGTATTTTAATTTATAAACTAATTGTGTTCTCAACGTCATGTTAGCAACAGCAATGAATATCGACACGGGTAAGCAAAAAATGTCTATGACTAACCTAAACGTTAAGACGTTTGATGTTTTTTGAAGTCTAACAACTATCAATTTTCGTACTTTTAGAGTGTCTGTTTTGAGACTAGAAGAAACTTAGACATGTTTAGTTAGAGACTATACCTTTCGGAATAAAAAATACCCTAAATATATTGTTTTGTTAAGTCTTGATTTTTTAAATACCCTTACCCACGTTCCCAAATATGTACATGTAATGGCGGCTATTCGCTTACGAGCAATTCTTTTTGGTACCGATCCGTCCCGATTTTAAAGTTTTGCTTCACAAAACTGCTTCTTTATTAATAATATTTCTTGACCAGCATTTTTACAACTTAAAGCATCGTCAGTACGGTAAATGGTTATAAAATACAACGACAATGAACAAAACAACAACAACATGGCCGACCTATCACAATAGTTCAGTTGAAACCGATGTGACTTATATCGTGAAACGGAGCATAACCATAGTGTTTAGTTACTTGTATGGTATAATCTGTGCCTGTATGAGTCATTTCTACCTGTCAAGAAGTAACAAGTTGTTCATTAAGGTATAGCATACATATCGGTCGTGAGAGTGACTAGTGGTGATTTTTTTCGAGTTACCTAAGTCCTAAGACTCTTACGTGGTTTAATGTATTTTAATTTATAAACTAATTGTGTTCTCAACGTCATGTTAGCAACAGCAATGAATATCGACACGGGTAAGCACAAAATGTCTATGACTAACCTAAACGTTAAGACGTTTGATGTCTTTTGAAGTCTAACAACTATCAATTTTCGTACTTTTAGAGTGTCTGTTTCGAGACTAGAAGAAACTTAGACATGTTTAGTTAGAGACTATACCTTTCGGAATAAAAAATACCCTAAATATATTGTTTTGTTAAGTCTTGATTTTTTAAATACCCTTACCCACGTTCCCAAATATGTACATGTAATGGCGGCTATTCGCTTACGAGCAATTCTTTTTGGTACCGATCCGTCCCGATTTTAAAGTTTTGCTTCACAAAACTGCTTCTTTATTAATAATATTTCTTGACCAGCATTTTTACAACTTAAAGCATCGTCAGTACGGTAAATGGTTATAAAATACAACGACAATGAACAAAACAACAACAACATGGCCGACCTATCACAATAGTTCAGTTGAAACCGATGTGACTTATATCGTGAAACGGAGCATAACCATAGTGTTTAGTTACTTGTATGGTATAATCTGTGCCTGTATGAGTTATTTCTACCTGTCAAGAAGTAACAAGTTGTTCATTAAGGTATAGCATACATATCGGTCGTGAGAGTGACTAGTGGTGATTTTTTTCGAGTTACCTAAGTCCTAAGACTCTTACGTGGTTTAATGTATTTTAATTTATAAACTAATTGTGTTCTCAACGTCATGTTAGCAACAGCAATGAATATCGACACGCGTAAGCACAAAATGTCTATGACTAACCTAAACGTTAAGACGTTTGATGTCTTTTGAAGTCTAACAACTATCAATTTTCGTACTTTTAGAGTGTCTGTTTTAAGACTAGAAGAAACTTAGACATGTTTAGTTAGAGATTATGCCTCTCGGAATAAGAAATACCCTAAATATATTGTTTTGTTAAGTCTTGATTTTTTAAATCCCCTTACCCACGTTCCCAAATATGTACATGTAATGGCGGCTATTCGCTTACGAACAATTCTTTTTGGTACCGATCCGTCCCGATTTTAAAGTTTTGCTTCACAAAACTGCTTCTTTATTAATAATATTTCTTGACCAGCATTTTTACAACTTAAAGCATCGTCAGTACGGTAAATGATTATAAAATACAACGACAATGAACAAAACAACAACAACATGGCCGACCTATCACAATAGTTCAGTTGAAACCGATGTGACTTATATCGTGAAACGGAGCATAACCATAGTGTTTAGTTACTTGTATGGTATAATCTGTGCCTGTATGAGTCATTTCTACCTGTCAAGAAGTAACAAGTTGTTCATTAAGGTATAGCATACATATCGGTCGTGAGAGTGACTAGTGGTGATTTTTTTCGAGTTACCTAAGTCCTAAGACTCTTACGTGGTTTAATGTATTTTAATTTATAAACTAGACATGTTTAGTTAGACTAGTAGTAGTGTTCTCAACGTCATGTTAGCAACAGCAATGAATATCGACACGGGTAAGCAAAAAATGTCTATGACTAACCTAAACGTTAAGACGTTTGATGTTTTTTGAACTCTAACAACTATCAATTTTCGTACTTTTAGAGTGTCTGTTTTGAGACTAGAAGAAACTTAGACATGTTTAGTTAGAGACTATACCTTTCGGAATAAAAAATACCCTAAATATATTATTTTGTTAAGTCTTGATTTTTTAAATCCCCTTACCCACGTTCCCAAATATGTACATGTAATGGCGGCTATTCGCTTACGAGCAGTTCTTTTTGGTACCGATCCGTCCCGAATTTTAAAGTTTTGCTTCACAAAACTGCTTCTTTAGTAATAATATTTCTTGACCAGCATTTTTACAACTTAAAGCATCGTCAGTACGGTAAATGATTATAAAATACAACGACAATGAACAAAACAACAACAACATGGCCGACCTATCACAATAGTTCAGTTGAAACCGATGTGACTTAAATCGTGAAACGGAGTATAACCATAGTGTTTAGTTACTTGTATGGTATTATCTGTGCCTGTCTGAGTCATTTCTACCTGTCAAGAAGTAACAAGTTGTTCATTAAGGTATAGCATACATATCGGTCGTGAGAGTGACTAGTGGTGATTTTTTTCGAGTTACCTAAGTCCTGAGACTCTTACGTGGTTTAATGTATTTTAATTTATAAACTAATTGTGTTCTCAACGTCATGTTAGCAACAGTAATGAATATCGACACGGGTAAGCAAAAAATGTCTATGACTAACCTAAACGTTAAGACGTTTGATGTTTTTTGAAGTCTAACAACTATCAATTTTCGTACTTTTAGAGTGTCTGTTTTGAGACTAGAAGAAACTTAGACATGTTTAGTTAGAGACTATACCTTTCGGAATAAAAAATACCCTAAATATATTCTTTTGTTAAGTCTTGATTTTTTAAATACCCTTACCCACGTTCCCAAATATGTACATGTAATGGCGGCTATTCGCTTACGAGCAATTCTTTTTGGTACCGATCCGTCCCGATTTTAAAGTTTTGCTTCACAAAACTGCTTCTTTATTAATAATATTTTTTGACCAGCATTTTTACAACTTAAAGCATCGTCAGTACGGTAAATGGTTATAAAATACAACGACAATGAACAAAACAACAACAACATGGCCGACCTATCACAATAGTTCAGTTGAAACCGATGTGACTTATATCGTGAAACGGAGCATAACCATAGTGTTTAGTTACTTGTATGGTATAATCTGTGCCTGTATGAGTCATTTCTACCTGTCAAGAAGTAATAAGTTGTTCATTAAGGTATAGCATACATATCGGTCGTGAGAGTGACTAGTGGTGATTTTTTTCGAGTTACCTAAGTCCTGAGACTCTTACGTGGTTTAATGTATTTTAATTTATAAACTAATTGTGTTCTCAACGTCATGTTAGCAACAGCAATGAATATCGACACGGGTAAGCAAAAAATGTCTATGACTAACCTAAACGTTAAGACGTTTGATGTTTTTTGAGTTCTAAGAACTATCAATTTTCGTACTTTTAGAGTGTCTGTTTTGAGATTAGAAGAAACTTAGACATGTTTAGTTAGAGACTATAGCTTTTGGAATAAAAAATACCCTAAATACGTTGTTTTGTTAAGTCTTGATTTTTTTAAATCCCCTTACCGACGTCCCCAAATATGTACACATAATGGCGGCTATTCGCTTACGAATAATTATTTTTGGTACCAATACGGTCCGATTCTACAGTCCGGTTGTGTCTCACTGTCATATCGAAGTGGGTAACGGATATAGTAGTATGCACATATACTCGTATTTACTTACTTAAATCATTTTCGAAAATGATAAACTAACTACCGTTCATTTTGCAGCCGAAAGCAGACGCACCGTTGGCTTGGAGTCCGACGATGAAGGCAGTGAACAGGCACGCCCCTCTACCCCGCTAGAAGGTGTGAAGGAAATTGAACCCGAAACTACGAAGAAAGATTCGAAAGTGGATTCTTCGGACGACGAGTTAGTACCGGACTCTAATAGCTCGAAAATGATGAGCGGCATGTCCGACTTCGAGTTGATGTTGGCGCGCAAGCGCGACGAGCGCCGTGGCAAGCGCCGGCGCTGCGACATCGACATCATCAACGACAACGAAGACCTCGTCGCGCACCTGCTGCAGCAGATGCGGCTCGCCGCGGAGGAGGACCGCGACCTCAACAAGCGCAACCAGCCCGCTGTCAAGAAGGTACCGTCCGCTCTTATTCGCTCACTGTACTCTTTCTTTTCTTTCACTCGCACGACCAATTCAAACGAACCTCTTCCAGGTGTCCATGTTGAAGTCGGTCATGTCGCAGCTGATCAAGAAGGACCTGCAGCAGGCGTTCCTGGAGCACAAAGTGTTCAACGTACTGTGCGACTGGCTGGCACCCATGCCCAACCGCGCGCTACCCTGTCTGCTTATCCGGGAGAGTATTCTCAAGCTGCTCATGGACGTACGTATAACTGACTTGACGCGTTACGAGTATGTGATCGCTCCACCGCCGTCTCTAACGTTCGATCGTTTGTTTCTTAGTTCCCGTACATGGACAAGTCTCTCCTGAAGGAGTCCGGCATCGGCAAGGCGGTGATGTACCTGTACAAGCATCCCAAGGAAACCAAGTCCAACCGCGAGCGCTGCGGCCGGCTCATCTCTGAGTGGGCGCGCCACATATTCAACCTCTCTACCGATTTTAAAGGTAACTTTACACAGATCGGTACTAGCTGAACTGTGAACTTCTTTTTTATTTTGAAAACTATAGTTTTCTCACGTATACTCTTATTGTATAAAGTTTATCGAGTACGTTGTCAAATAAAAGTAGTCGCATTGAAGATCGTCTAATTAGAGTAATTTCATATTGTAACGTTATCTCGTTACCTGGCTCATGACCATTTACCATTACGTTACCCATTACGACTTTGTTGTCGTTACGCGTGCTGGACCGTTCTGACGTTCTGTGCGTGTTGCAGCTATGACCCGTGAGGAGCGCCAAGCGCGCGACGAGGCCATGGTGGGCGCGCCCAGACCCAGCAAGCGCCCGCGCCTCGAACCGCCGCAAGCCGACAGGTATGTGTAATGCGCGTGTGTGTGTGTGAGTGCGTGTGTGGTACGAGCTCTGCGGAGTTTGAAACGAGTGAAGTTGATTGCGTATCTTTTGCAGGGTGGTACGGCCGGGCAAGCCGGGATGGGTGGCACGAGCGCGTGTACCCGAGCCCAGCAACAAAGACTACGTGTACAGGCCCAAGTCCACCAGCGAAGTTGACATGTCTCGGGTGAGCACCAATCCCTCCGTTTGCTGCGTAGCGAACTCGCTCCAAGCGCTCGAACTATATTCTCTTGTGTGTTACAGACGAGCAAGAAGGAGATGACTCGCTACGAGATGCAGATGAAATTCTTCATGCGCCAGAAGCGGATGAAGAGTGGGTCGCGGCGCGCCGTCGAGATCTCCATCGAAGGTCGCAAGATGGCGCTGTAGTGAAATTTTGTCTCCAATCTGCTGCGTTGTAATTTTGTCTTAAGCCCTAGGATAAGCTAATGTACTAAATAAATTATGTGTGAATGTCAAAACTACTCTTTCATTAAGAACTCTGTGATAGGTCACTTCCTCTCCTCGAAACCCTATGCGATATAATACCCGATATTAGCGTTCCGTCGACTCTGACTTTTCTCAAATCAAATTTATGTGACGTGGTTAATAATTAAGAACGCATCGCATCTGGTACACTTGCTCCGAGTTGAATTAAATTGACATAAAACATTGATTAAACACATTACAAAACTAAATGCGGGTAAAATGTGGTTACTATACAGTTACTCTCTGCTACCAAACTTGTAGGGTAAAAAAAGCCCCCGTTCAAACTACGCTCTGCAGTACCAACAACTTGGAGGATAAACGCTTCGCTGGAATATGTGTTTGAAGACCAAGACTGTGTCTCTTTTCATATACTCACTTAACCATTATTGTCGTAGACCGACGGTTGTGCTATTCGAATGTACGTGTTTGGAAAGGTGAGTACACGACGATGAAACTGGGTTGAACTTCCTGAACCCCAGCTCAGTTTTAAACATGTTTAGTTAGAGATTATGCCTCTCCGAATAAGAAATACCCTAAATATATTGTTTTGTTAAGTCTTGATTTTTTAAATCCCCTTACCCACGTTCCCAAATATGTATGTACATATAATGGCGGCTATTCGCTTACGAACAATTCTTTTTGGTACCGATCCGTCCCGATTTTAAAGTTTTGCTTCACAAAACTGCTTCTTTATTAATAATATTTCTTGACCAGCATTTTTACAACTTAAAGCATCGTCAGTACGGTAAATGGTTATAAAATACAACGACAATGAACAAAACAACAACAACATGGCCGACCTATCACAATAGTTCAGTTGAAACCGATGTGACTTATATCGTGAAACGGAGTATAACCATAGTGTTTAGTTACTTGTATGGTATAATCTGTGCCTGTCTGAGTCATTTCTACCTGTCAAGAAGTAACAAGTTGTTCATTAAGGTATAGCATACATATCGGTCGTGAGAGTGACTAGTGGTGATTTTTTTCGAGTTACCTAAGTCCTGAGACTCTTACGTGGTTTAATGTATTTTAATTTATAAACTAATTGTGTTCTCAACGTCATGTTAGCAACAGCAATGAATATCGACACGGGTAAGCAAAAAATGTCTATGACTAACCTAAACGTTAAGACGTTTGATGTTTTTTGAAGTCTAACAACTATCAATTTTCGTACTTTTAGAGTGTCTGTTTTGAGACTAGAAGAAACTTAGACATGTTTAGTTAGAGACTATACCTTTCGGAATAAAAAATACCCTAAATATATTGTTTTGTTAAGTCTTGATTTTTTAAATACCCTTACCCACGTTCCCAAATATGTACATGTAATGGCGGCTATTCGCTTACGAGCAATTCTTTTTGGTACCGATCCGTCCCGATTTTAAAGTTTTGCTTCACAAAACTGCTTCTTTATTAATAATATTTCTTGACCAGCATTTTTACAACTTAAAGCATCGTCAGTACGGTAAATGGTTATAAAATACAACGACAATGAACAAAACAACAACAACATGGCCGACCTATCACAGTAGTTCAGTTGAAACCGATGTGACTTATATCGTGAAACGGAGCATAACCATAGTGTTTAGTTACTTGTATGGTATAATCTGTGCCTGTATGAGTCATTTCTACCTGTCAAGAAGTAACAAGTTGTTCATTAAGGTATAGCATACATATCGGTCGTGAGAGTGACTAGTGGTGATTTTTTTCGAGTTACCTAAGTCCTAAGACTCTTACGTGGTTTAATGTATTTTAATTTATAAACTAATTGTGTTCTCAACGTCATGTTAGCAACAGCAATGAATATCGACACGGGTAAGCACAAAATGTCTATGACTAACCTAAACGTTAAGACGTTTGATGTCTTTTGAAGTCTAACAACTATCAATTTTCGTACTTTTAGAGTGTCTGTTTTGAGACTAGAAGAAACTTAGACAAGTTTAGTTAGAGATTATGCCTCTCGGAATAAGAAATACCCTAAATATATTGTTTTGTTAAGTCTTGATTTTTTAAATCCCCTTACCCACGTTCCCAAATATGTACATGTAATGGCGGCTATTCGCTTACGAGCAATTCTTTTTGGTACCGACCCGTCCCGATTTTAAAGTTTTGCTTCACAAAACTGCTTCTTTATTAATAATATTTCTTGACCAGCATTTTTACAACTTAAAGCATCGTCAGTACGGTAAATGATTATAAAATACAACGACAATGAACAAAACAACAACAACATGGCCGACCTATCACAATAGTTCAGTTGAAACCGATGTGACTTAAATCGTGAAACGGAGTATAACCATAGTGTTTAGTTACTTGTATGGTATAATCTGTGCCTGTCTGAGTCATTTCTACCTGTCAAGAAGTAACAAGTTGTTCATTAAGGTATAGCATACATATCGGTCGTGAGAGTGACTAGTGGTGATTTTTTTCGAGTTACCTAAGTCCTAAGACTCTTACGTGGTTTAATGTATTTTAATTTATAAACTAATTGTGTTCTCAACGTCATGTTAGCAACAGCAATGAATATCGACACGGGTAAGCAAAAAATGTCTATGACTAACCTAAACGTTAAGACGTTTGATGTTTTTTGAAGTCTAACAACTATCAATTTTCGTACTTTTAGAGTGTCTGTTTTGAGACTAGAAGAAACTTAGACATGTTTAGTTAGAGACTATACCTTTCGGAATAAAAAATACCCTAAATATATTCTTTTGTTAAGTCTTGATTTTTTAAATACCCTTACCCACGTTCCCAAATATGTACATGTAATGGCGGCTATTCGCTTACGAGCAATTCTTTTTGGTACCGATCCGTCCCGATTTTAAAGTTTTGCTTCACAAAACTGCTTCTTTATTAATAATATTTCTTGACCAGCATTTTTACAACTTAAAGCATCGTCAGTACGGTAAATGGTTATAAAATACAACGACAATGAACAAAACAACAACAACATGGCCGACCTATCACAATAGTTCAGTTGAAACCGATGTGACTTATATCGTGAAACGGAGCATAACCATAGTGTTTAGTTACTTGTATGGTATAATCTGTGCCTGTATGAGTCATTTCTACCTGTCTAGAAGTAACAAGTTGTTCATTAAGGTATAGCATACATATCGGTCGTGAGAGTGACTAGTGGTGATTTTTTTCGAGTTACCTAAGTCCTAAGACTCTTACGTGGTTTAATGTATTTTAATTTATAAACTAATTGTGTTCTCAACGTCATGTTAGCAACAGCAATGAATATCGACACGGGTAAGCAAAAAATGTCTATGACTAACCTAAACGTTAAGACGTTTGATTTTTTTTGAAGTCTAACAACTATCAATTTTCGTACTTTTAGAGTGTCTGTTTTGAGACTAGAAGAAACTTAGACAAGTTTAGTTAGAGATTATGCCTCTCGGAATAAGAAATACCCTAAATATATTGTTTTGTTAAGTCTTGATTTTTTAAATACCCTTACCCACGTTCCCAAATATGTACATGTAATGGCGGCTATTCGCTTACGAGCAATTCTTTTTGGTACCGATCCGTCCCGATTTTAAAGTTTTGCTTCACAAAACTGCTTCTTTATTAATAATATTTCTTGACCAGCATTTTTACAACTTAAAGCATCGTCAGTACGGTAAATGATTATAAAATACAACGACAATGAACAAAACAACAACAACATGGCCGACCTATCACAATAGTTCAGTTGAAACCGATGTGACTTAAATCGTGAAACGGAGTATAACCATAGTGTTTAGTTACTTGTATGGTATAATCTGTGCCTGTCTGAGTCATTTCTACCTGTCAAGAAGTAACAAGTTGTTCATTAAGGTATAGCATACATATCGGTCGTGAGAGTGACTAGTGGTGATTTTTTTCGAGTTACCTAAGTCCTAAGACTCTTACGTGGTTTAATGTATTTTAATTTATAAACTAATTGTGTTCTCAACGTCATGTTAGCAACAGCAATGAATATCGACACGGGTAAGCAAAAAATGTCTATGACTAACCTAAACGTTAAGACGTTTGATGTTTTTTGAAGTCTAACAACTATCAATTTTCGTACTTTTAGAGTGTCTGTTTTGAGACTAGAAGAAACTTAGACATGTTTAGTTAGAGACTATACCTTTCGGAATAAAAAATACCCTAAATATATTCTTTTGTTAAGTCTTGATTTTTTAAATACCCTTACCCACGTTCCCAAATATGTACATGTAATGGCGGCTATTCGCTTACGAACAATTCTTTTTGGTACCGATCCGTCCCGATTTTAAAGTTTTGCTTCACAAAACTGCTTCTTTATTAATAATATTTCTTGACCAGCATTTTTACAACTTAAAGCATCGTCAGTACGGTAAATGGTTATAAAATACAACGACAATGAACAAAACAACAACAACATGGCCGACCTATCACAATAGTTCAGTTGAAACCGATGTGACTTATATCGTGAAACGGAGCATAACCATAGTGTTTAGTTACTTGTATGGTATAATCTGTGCCTGTATGAGTCATTTCTACCTGTCAAGAAGTAACAAGTTGTTCATTAAGGTATAGCATACATATCGGTCGTGAGAGTGACTAGTGGTGATTTTTTTCGAGTTACCTAAGTCCTAAGACTCTTACGTGGTTTAATGTATTTTAATTTATAAACTAATTGTGTTCTCAACGTCATGTTAGCAACAGCAATGAATATCGACACGGGTAAGCACAAAATGTCTATGACTAACCTAAACGTTAAGACGTTTGATGTCTTTTGAAGTCTAACAACTATCAATTTTCGTACTTTTAGAGTGTCTGTTTTGAGACTAGAAGAAACTTAGACATGTTTAGTTAGAGATTATGCCTCTCGGAATAAGAAATACCCTAAATATATTGTTTTGTTAAGTCTTGATTTTTTAAATCCCCTTACCCACGTTCCCAAATATGTACATGTAATGGCGGCTATTCGCTTACGAACAATTCTTTTTGGTACCGACCCGTCCCGATTTTAAAGTTTTGCTTCACAAAACTGCTTCTTTATTAATAATATTTCTTGACCAGCATTTTTACAACTTAAAGCATCGTCAGTACGGTAAATGGTTATAAAATACAACGACAATGAACAAAACAACAACAACATGGCCGACCTATCACAATAGTTCAGTTGAAACCGATGTGACTTATATCGTGAAACGGAGCATAACCATAGTGTTTAGTTACTTGTATGGTATAATCTGTGCCTGTATGAGTCATTTCTACCTGTCAAGAAGTAACAAGTTGTTCATTAAGGTATAGCATACATATCGGTCGTGAGAGTGACTAGTGGTGATTTTTTTCGAGTTACCTAAGTCCTAAGACTCTTACGTGGTTTAATGTATTTTAATTTATAAACTAGACATGTTTAGTTAGACTAGTAGTAGTGTTCTCAACGTCATGTTAGCAACAGCAATGAATATCGACACGGGTAAGCAAAAAATGTCTATGACTAACCTAAACGTTAAGACGTTTGATGTTTTTTGAACTCTGACAACTATCAATTTTCGTACTTTTAGAGTGTCTGTTTTGAGACTAGAAGAAACTTCGACATGTTTAGTTAGAGACTATACCTTTCGGAATAAAAAATACCCTAAATATATTGTTTTGTTAAGTCTTGATTTTTTAAATCCCCTTACCCACGTTCCCAAATATGTACATGTAATGGCGGCTATTCGCTAACGAGCAGTTCTTTTTGGTACCGATCCGTCCCGAATTTAAAGTTTTGCTTCACAAAACTGCTTCTTTAGTAATAATATTTCTTGACCAGCATTTTTACAACTTAAAGCATCGTCAGTACGGTAAATGGTTATAAAATACAACGACAATGAACAAAACAACAACAACATGGCCGACCTATCACAATAGTTCAGTTGAAACCGATGTGACTTATATCGTGAAACGGAGCATAACCATAGTGTTTAGTTACTTGTATGGTATAATCTGTGCCTGTATGAGTCATTTCTACCTGTCAAGAAGTAATAAGTTGTTCATTAAGGTATAGCATACATATCGGTCGTGAGAGTGACTAGTGGTGATTTTTTTCGAGTTACCTAAGTCCTAAGACTCTTACGTGGTTTAATGTATTTTAATTTATAAACTAATTGTGTTCTCAACGTCATGTTAGCAACAGCAATGAATATCGACACGGGTAAGCAAAAAATGTCTATGACTAACCTAAACGTTAAGACGTTTGATGTTTTTTGAAGTCTAACAACTATCAATTTTCGTACTTTTAGAGTGTCTGTTCTGAGACTAGAAGAAACTTAGACATGTTTAGTTAGAGACTATACCTTTCGGAATAAAAAATACCCTAAATATATTCTTTTGTTAAGTCTTGATTTTTTAAATACCCTTACCCACGTTCCCAAATATGTACATGTAATGGCGGCTATTCGCTTACGAGCAATTCTTTTTGGTACCGATCCGTCCCGATTTTAAAGTTTTGCTTCACAAAACTGCTTCTTTATTAATAATATTTCTTGACCAGCATTTTTACAACTTAAAGCATCGTCAGTACGGTAAATGGTTATAAAATACAACGACAATGAACAAAACAACAACAACATGGCCGACCTATCACAATAGTTCAGTTGAAACCGATGTGACTTATATCGTGAAACGGAGCATAACCATAGTGTTTAGTTACTTGTATGGTATAATCTGTGCCTGTATGAGTCATTTCTACCTGTCAAGAAGTAACAAGTTGTTCATTAAGGTATAGCATACATATCGGTCGTGAGAGTGACTAGTGGTCATTTTTTTCGAGTTACCTAAGTCCTAAGACTCTTACGTGGTTTAATGTATTTTAATTTATAAACTAATTGTGTTCTCAACGTCATGTTAGCAACAGCAATGAATATCGACACGGGTAAGCAAAAAATGTCTATGACTAACCTAAACGTTAAGACGTTTGATGTCTTTTGAAGTCTAACAACTATCAATTTTCGTACTTTTAGAGTGTCTGTTTTGAGACTAGAAGAAACTTAGACATGTTTAGTTAGAGATTATGCCTCTCGGAATAAGAAATACCCTAAATATATTGTTTTGTTAAGTCTTGATTTTTTAAATCCCCTTACCCACGTTCCCAAATATGTACATGTAATGGCGGCTATTCGCTTACGAACAATTCTTTTTGGTACCGATCCGTCCCGATTTTAAAGTTTTGCTTCACAAAACTGCTTCTTTATTAATAATATTTCTTGACCAGCATTTTTACAACTTAAAGCATCGTCAGTACGGTAAATGATTATAAAATACAACGACAATGAACAAAACAACAACAACATGGCCGACCTATCACAATAGTTCAGTTGAAACCGATGTGACTTATATCGTGAAACGGAGCATAACCATAGTGTTTAGTTACTTGTATGGTATAATCTGTGCCTGTATGAGTCATTTCTACCTGTCAAGAAGTAACAAGTTGTTCATTAAGGTATAGCATACATATCGGTCGTGAGAGTGACTAGTGGTGATTTTTTTCGAGTTACCTAAGTCCTAAGACTCTTACGTGGTTTAATGTATTTTAATTTATAAACTAATTGTGTTCTCAACGTCATGTTAGCAACAGCAATGAATATCGACACGGGTAAGCACAAAATGTCTATGACTAACCTAAACGTTAAGACGTTTGATGTCTTTTGAAGTCTAACAACTATCAATTTTCGTACTTTTAGAGTGTCTGTTTTGAGACTAGAAGAAACTTAGACAAGTTTAGTTAGAGATTATGCCTCTCGGAATAAGAAATACCCTAAATATATTGTTTTGTTAAGTCTTGATTTTTTAAATACCCTTACCCACGTTCCCAAATATGTACATGTAATGGCGGCTATTCGCTTACGAACAATTCTTTTTGGTACCGATCCGTCCCGATTTTAAAGTTTTGCTTCACAAAACTGCTTCTTTATTAATAATATTTCTTGACCAGCATTTTTACAACTTAAAGCATCGTCAGTACGGTAAATGATTATAAAATACAACGACAATGAACAAAACAACAACAACATGGCCGACCTATCACAATAGTTCAGTTGAAACCGATGTGACTTATATCGTGAAACGGAGCATAACCATAGTGTTTAGTTACTTGTATGGTATAATCTGTGCCTGTCTGAGTCATTTCTACCTGTCAAGAAGTAACAAGTTGTTCATTAAGGTATAGCATACATATCGGTCGTGAGAGTGACTAGTGGTGATTTTTTTCGAGTTGCCTAAGTCCTGAGACTCTTACGTGGTTTAATGTATTTTAATTTATAAACTAATTGTGTTCTCAACGTCATGTTAGCAACAGCAATGAATATCGACACGGGTAAGCAAAAAATGTCTATGACTAACCTAAACGTTAAGACGTTTGATGTTTTTTGAAGTCTAACAACTATCAATTTTCGTACTTTTAGAGTGTCTGTTTTGAGACTAGAAGAAACTTAGACATGTTTAGTTAGAGATTATGCCTCTCGGAATAAGAAATATCCTAAATATATTGTTTTGTTAAGTCTTGATTTTTTAAATCCCCTTACCCACGTTCCCAAATATGTACATGTAATGGCGGCTATTCGCTTACGAGCAATTCTTTTTGGTACCGACCCGTCCCGATTTTAAAGTTTTGCTTCACAAAACTGCTTCTTTATTAATAATATTTCTTGACCAGCATTTTTACAACTTAAAGCATCGTCAGTACGGTAAATGATTATAAAATACAACGACAATGAACAAAACAACAACAACATGGCCGACCTATCACAATAGTTCAGTTGAAACCGATGTGACTTAAATCGTGAAACGGAGTATAACCATAGTGTTTAGTTACTTGTATGGTATAATCTGTGCCTGTCTGAGTCATTTCTACCTGTCAAGAAGTAACAAGTTGTTCATTAAGGTATAGCATACATATCGGTCGTGAGAGTGACTAGTGGTGATTTTTTTCGAGTTACCTAAGTCCTAAGACTCTTACGTGGTTTAATGTATTTTAATTTATAAACTAATTGTGTTCTCAACGTCATGTTAGCAACAGCAATGAATATCGACACGGGTAAGCAAAAAATGTCTATGACTAACCTAAACGTTAAGACGTTTGATGTTTTTTGAAGTCTAACAACTATCAATTTTCGTACTTTTAGAGTGTCTGTTTTGAGACTAGAAGAAACTTAGACATGTTTAGTTAGAGACTATACCTTTCGGAATAAAAAATACCCTAAATATATTGTTTTGTTAAGTCTTGATTTTTTAAATACCCTTACCCACGTTCCCAAATATGTACATGTAATGGCGGCTATTCGCTTACGAGCAATTCTTTTTGGTACCGATCCGTCCCGATTTTAAAGTTTTGCTTCACAAAACTGCTTCTTTATTAATAATATTTCTTGACCAGCATTTTTACAACTTAAAGCATCGTCAGTACGGTAAATGGTTATAAAATACAACGACAATGAACAAAACAACAACAACATGGCCGACCTATCACAATAGTTCAGTTGAAACCGATGTGACTTATATCGTGAAACGGAGCATAACCATAGTGTTTAGTTACTTGTATGGTATAATCTGTGCCTGTATGAGTCATTTCTACCTGTCAAGAAGTAACAAGTTGTTCATTAAGGTATAGCATACATATCGGTCGTGAGAGTGACTAGTGGTGATTTTTTTCGAGTTACCTAAGTCCTGAGACTCTTACGTGGTTTAATGTATTTTAATTTATAAACTAATTGTGTTCTCAACGTCATGTTAGCAACAGCAATGAATATCGACACGGGTAAGCACAAAATGTCTATGACTAACCTAAACGTTAAGACGTTTGATGTCTTTTGAAGTCTAACAACTATCAATTTTCGTACTTTTAGAGTGTCTGTTTTGAGACTAGAAGAAACTTAGACATGTTTAGTTAGAGACTATACCTTTCGGAATAAAAAATACCCTAAATATATTCTTTTGTTAAGTCTTGATTTTTTAAATACCCTTACCCACGTTCCCAAATATGTACATGTAATGGCGGCTATTCGCTTACGAGCAATTCTTTTTGGTACCGATCCGTCCCGATTTTAAAGTTTTGCTTCACAAAACTGCTTCTTTATTAATAATATTTCTTGACCAGCATTTTTACAACTTAAAGCATCGTCAGTACGGTAAATGGTTATAAAATACAACGACAATGAACAAAACAACAACAACATGGCCGACCTATCACAATAGTTCAGTTGAAACCGATGTGACTTATATCGTGAAACGGAGCATAACCATAGTGTTTAGTTACTTGTATGGTATAATCTGTGCCTGTATGAGTCATTTCTACCTGTCAAGAAGTAACAAGTTGTTCATTAAGGTATAGCATACATATCGGTCGTGAGAGTGACTAGTGGTGATTTTTTTCGAGTTACCTAAGTCCTAAGACTCTTACGTGGTTTAATGTATTTTAATTTATAAACTAATTGTGTTCTCAACGTCATGTTAGCAACAGCAATGAATATCGACACGGGTAAGCAAAAAATGTCTATGACTAACCTAAACGTTAAGACGTTTGATGTTTTTTGAAGTCTAACAACTATCAATTTTCGTACTTTTAGAGTGTCTGTTTTGAGACTAGAAGAAACTTAGACATGTTTAGTTAGAGACTATACCTTTCGGAATAAAAAATACCCTAAATATATTCTTTTGTTAAGTCTTGATTTTTTAAATACCCTTACCCACGTTCCCAAATATGTACATGTAATGGCGGCTATTCGCTTACGAACAATTCTTTTTGGTACCGATCCGTCCCGATTTTAAAGTTTTGCTTCACAAAACTGCTTCTTTATTAATAATATTTCTTGACCAGCATTTTTACAACTTAAAGCATCGTCAGTACGATAAATGATTATAAAATACAACGACAATGAACAAAACAACAACAACATGGCCGACCTATCACAATAGTTCAGTTGAAACCGATGTGACTTATATCGTGAAACGGAGCATAACCATAGTGTTTAGTTACTTGTATGGTATAATCTGTGCCTGTATGAGTCATTTCTACCTGTCAAGAAGTAACAAGTTGTTCATTAAGGTATAGCATACATATCGGTCGTGAGAGTGACTAGTGGTGATTTTTTTCGAGTTACCTAAGTCCTAAGACTCTTACGTGGTTTAATGTATTTTAATTTATAAACTAATTGTGTTCTCAACGTCATGTTAGCAACAGCAATGAATATCGACACGGGTAAGCAAAAAATGTCTATGACTAACCTAAACGTTAAGACGTTTGTTGTTTTTTGAAGTCTAACAACTATCAATTTTCGTACTTTTAGAGTGTCTGTTTTGAGACTAGAAGAAACTTAGACATGTTTAGTTAGAGACTATACCTTTCGGAATAAAAAATACCCTAAATATATTCTTTTGTTAAGTCTTGATTTTTTAAATACCCTTACCCACGTTCCCAAATATGTACATGTAATGGCGGCTATTCGCTTACGAGCAATTCTTATTGGTACCGATCCGTCCCGATTTTAAAGTTTTGCTTCACAAAACTGCTTCTTAATTAATAATATTTCTTGACCAGCATTTTTACAACTTAAAGCATCGTCAGTACGGTAAATGGTTATAAAATACAACGACAATGAACAAAACAACAACAACATGGCCGACCTATCACAATAGTTCAGTTGAAACCGATGTGACTTAAATCGTGAAACGGAGTATAACCATAGTGTTTAGTTACTTGTATGGTATAATCTGTGCCTGTCTGAGTCATTTCTACCTGTCAAGAAGTAACAAGTTGTTCATTAAGGTATAGCATACATATCGGTCGTGAGAGTGACTAGTGGTGATTTTTTTCGAGTTACCTAAGTCCTGAGACTCTTACGTGGTTTAATGTATTTTAATTTATAAACTAATTGTGTTCTCAACGTCATGTTAGCAACAGCAATGAATATCGACACGGGTAAGCACAAAATGTCTATGACTAACCTAAACGTTAAGACGTTTGATGTCTTTTGAAGTCTAACAACTATCAATTTTCGTACTTTTAGAGTGTCTGTTTTGAGACTAGAAGAAACTTAGACATGTTTAGTTAGAGACTATACCTTTCGGAATAAAAAATACCCTAAATATATTCTTTTGTTAAGTCTTGATTTTTTAAATACCCTTACCCACGTTCCCAAATATGTACATGTAATGGCGGCTATTCGCTTACGAGCAATTCTTTTTGGTACCGATCCGTCCCGATTTTAAAGTTTTGCTTCACAAAACTGCTTCTTTATTAATAATATTTCTTGACCAGCATTTTTACAACTTAAAGCATCGTCAGTACGGTAAATGGTTATAAAATACAACGACAATGAACAAAACAACAACAACATGGCCGACCTATCACAATAGTTCAGTTGAAACCGATGTGACTTATATCGTGAAACGGAGCATAACCATAGTGTTTAGTTACTTGTATGGTATAATCTGTGCCTGTATGAGTCATTTCTACCTGTCAAGAAGTAACAAGTTGTTCATTAAGGTATAGCATACATATCGGTCGTGAGAGTGACTAGTGGTGATTTTTTTCGAGTTACCTAAGTCCTAAGACTCTTACGTGGTTTAATGTATTTTAATTTATAAACTAATTGTGTTCTCAACGTCATGTTAGCAACAGCAATGAATATCGACACGGGTAAGCAAAAAATGTCTATGACTAACCTAAACGTTAAGACGTTTGATGTTTTTTGAAGTCTAACAACTATCAATTTTCGTATTTTTAGAGTGTCTGTTTTGAGACTAGAAGAAACTTAGACATGTTTAGTTAGAGACTATACCTTTCGGAATAAAAAATACCCTAAATATATTGTTTTGTTAAGTCTTGATTTTTTAAATACCCTTACCCACGTTCCCAAATATGTACATGTAATGGCGGCTATTCGCTTACGAGCAATTCTTTTTGGTACCGATCCGTCCCGATTTTAAAGTTTTGCTTCACAAAACTGCTTCTTTATTAATAATATTTCTTGACCAGCATTTTTACAACTTAAAGCATCGTCAGTACGGTAAATGGTTATAAAATACAACGACAATGAACAAAACAACAACAACATGGCCGACCTATCACAATAGTTCAGTTGAAACCGATGTGACTTATATCGTGAAACGGAGCATAACCATAGTGTTTAGTTACTTGTATGGTATAATCTGTGCCTGTATGAGTCATTTCTACCTGTCAAGAAGTAACAAGTTGTTCATTAAGGTATAGCATACATATCGGTCGTGAGAGTGACTAGTGGTGATTTTTTTCGAGTTACCTAAGTCCTAAGACTCTTACGTGGTTTAATGTATTTTAATTTATAAACTAATTGTGTTCTCAACGTCATGTTAGCAACAGCAATGAATATCGACACGGGTAAGCACAAAATGTCTATGACTAACCTAAACGTTAAGACGTTTGATGTATTTTGAAGTCTAACAACTATCAATTTTCGTACTTTTAGAGTGTCTGTTTTGAGACTAGAAGAAACTTAGACATGTTTAGTTAGAGATTATGCCTCTCGGAATAAGAAATACCCTAAATATATTGTTTTGTTAAGTCTTGATTTTTTAAATCCCCTTACCCACGTTCCCAAATATGTACATGTAATGGCGGCTATTCGCTTACGAACAATTCTTTTTGGTACCGATCCGTCCCGATTTTAAAGTTTTGCTTCACAAAACTGCTTCTTTATTAATAATATTTCTTGACCAGCATTTTTACAACTTAAAGCATCGTCAGTACGGTAAATGATTATAAAATACAACGACAATGAACAAAACAACAACAACATGGCCGACCTATCACAATAGTTCAGTTGAAACCGATGTGACTTATATCGTGAAACGGAGCATAACCATAGTGTTTAGTTACTTGTATGGTATAATCTGTGCCTGTATGAGTCATTTCTACCTGTCAAGAAGTAACAAGTTGGTCATTAAGATATAGCATACATATCGGTCGTGAGAGTGACTAGTGGTGATTTTTTTCGAGTTACCTAAGTCCTAAGACTCTTTTGTGGTTTAATGTATTTTAATTTATAAACTAATTGTGTTCTCAACGTCATGTTAGCAACAGCAATGAATATCGACACGGGTAAGCAAAAAATGTCTATGACTAACCTAAACGTTAAGACGTTTGATGTTTTTTGAAGTCTAACAACTATCAATTTTCGTACTTTTAGAGTGTCTGTTTTGAGACTAGAAGAAACTTAGACATGTTTAGTTAGAGATTATGCCTCTCGGAATAAGAAATACCCTAAATATATTGTTTTGTTAAGTCTTGATTTTTTAAATCCCCTTACCCACGTTCCCAAATATGTACATGTAATGGCGGCTATTCGCTTACGAGCAATTCTTTTTGGTACCGACCCGTCCCGATTTTAAAGTTTTGCTTCACAAAACTGCTTCTTTATTAATAATATTTCTTGACCAGCATTTTTACAACTTAAAGCATCGTCAGTACGGTAAATGATTATAAAATACAACGACAATGAACAAAACAACAACAACATGGCCGACCTATCACAATAGTTCAGTTGAAACCGATGTGACTTATATCGTGAAACGGAGCATAACCATAGTGTTTAGTTACTTGTACGGTATAATCTGTGCCTGTATGAGTCATTTCTACCTGTCAAGAAGTAACAAGTTGTTCATTAAGGTATAGCATACATATCGGTCGTGAGAGTGACTAGTGGTGATTTTTTTCGAGTTACCTAAGTCCTAAGACTCTTACGTGGTTTAATGTATTTTAATTTATAAACTAATTGTGTTCTCAACGTCATGTTAGCAACAGCAATGAATATCGACACGGGTAAGCAAAAAATGTCTATGACTAACCTAAACGTTAAGACGTTTGATGTTTTTTGAAGTCTAACAACTATCAATTTTCGTACTTTTAGAGTGTCTGTTTCGAGACTAGAAGAAACTTAGACATGTTTAGTTAGAGACTATACCTTTCGGAATAAAAAATACCCTAAATATATTGTTTTGTTAAGTCTTGATTTTTTAAATACCCTTACCCACGTTCCCAAATATGTACATGTAATGGCGGCTATTCGCTTACGAGCAATTCTTTTTGGTACCGATCCGTCCCGATTTTAAAGTTTTGCTTCACAAAACTGCTTCTTTATTAATAATATTTCTTGACCAGCATTTTTACAACTTAAAGCATCGTCAGTACGGTAAATGGTTATAAAATACAACGACAATGAACAAAACAACAACAACATGGCCGACCTATCACAATAGTTCAGTTGAAACCGATGTGACTTATATCGTGAAACGGAGCATAACCATAGTGTTTAGTTACTTGTATGGTATAATCTGTGCCTGTATGAGTCATTTCTACCTGTCAAGAAGTAACAAGTTGTTCATTAAGGTATAGCATACATATCGGTCGTGAGAGTGACTAGTGGTGATTTTTTTCGAGTTACCTAAGTCCTAAGACTCTTACGTGGTTTAATGTATTTTAATTTATAAACTAATTGTGTTCTCAACGTCATGTTAGCAACAGCAATGAATATCGACACGGGTAAGCACAAAATGTCTATGACTAACCTAAACGTTAAGACGTTTGATGTCTTTTGAAGTCTAACAACTATCAATTTTCGTACTTTTAGAGTGTCTGTTTTGAGACTAGAAGAAACTTAGACAAGTTTAGTTAGAGATTATGCCTCTCGGAATAAGAAATACCCTAAATATATTGTTTTGTTAAGTCTTGATTTTTTAAATCCCCTTACCCACGTTCCCAAATATGTACATGTAATGGCGGCTATTCGCTTACGAACAATTCTTTTTGGTACCGACCCGTCCCGATTTTAAAGTTTTGCTTCACAAAACTGCTTCTTTATTAATAATATTTCTTGACCAGCATTTTTACAACTTAAAGCATCGTCAGTACGGTAAATGATTATAAAATACAACGACAATGAACAAAACAACAACAACATGGCCGACCTATCACAATAGTTCAGTTGAAACCGATGTGACTTAAATCGTGAAACGGAGTATAACCATAGTGTTTAGTTACTTGTATGGTATAATCTGTGCCTGTCTGAGTCATTTCTACCTGTCAAGAAGTAACAAGTTGTTCATTAAGGTATAGCATACATATCGGTCGTGAGAGTGACTAGTGGTGATTTTTTTCGAGTTACCTAAGTCCTAAGACTCTTACGTGGTTTAATGTATTTTAATTTATAAACTAATTGTGTTCTCAACGTCATGTTAGCAACAGCAATGAATATCGACACGGGTAAGCAAAAAATATCTATGACTAACCTAAACGTTAAGACGTTTGATGTTTTTTGAAGTCTAACAACTATCAATTTTCGTACTTTTAGAGTGTCTGTTTTGAGACTAGAAGAAACTTAGACATGTTTAGTTAGAGACTATACCTTTCGGAATAAAAAATACCCTAAATATATTCTTTTGTTAAGTCTTGATTTTTTAAATACCCTTACCCACGTTCCCAAATATGTACATGTAATGGCGGCTATTCGCTTACGAACAATTCTTTTTGGTACCGATCCGTCCCGATTTTAAAGTTTTGCTTCACAAAACTGCTTCTTTATTAATAATATTTCTTGACCAGCATTTTTACAACTTAAAGCATCGTCAGTACGATAAATGATTATAAAATACAACGACAATGAACAAAACAACAACAACATGGCCGACCTATCACAATAGTTCAGTTGAAACCGATGTGACTTATATCGTGAAACGGAGCATAACCATAGTGTTTAGTTACTTGTATGGTATAATCTGTGCCTGTATGAGTCATTTCTACCTGTCAAGAAGTAACAAGTTGTTCATTAAGGTATAGCATACATATCGGTCGTGAGAGTGACTAGTGGTGATTTTTTTCGAGTTACCTAAGTCCTAAGACTCTTACGTGGTTTAATGTATTTTAATTTATAAACTAATTGTGTTCTCAACGTCATGTTAGCAACAGCAATGAATATCGACACGGGTAAGCAAAAAATGTCTATGACTAACCTAAACGTTAAGACGTTTGATGTTTTTTGAAGTCTAACAACTATCAATTTTCGTACTTTTAGAGTGTCTGTTTTGAGACTAGAAGAAACTTAGACATGTTTAGTTAGAGACTATACCTTTCGGAATAAAAAATACCCTAAATATATTCTTTTGTTAAGTCTTGATTTTTTAAATACCCTTACCCACGTTCCCAAATATGTACATGTAATGGCGGCTATTCGCTTACGAGCAATTCTTATTGGTACCGATCCGTCCCGATTTTAAAGTTTTGCTTCACAAAACTGCTTCTTAATTAATAATATTTCTTGACCAGCATTTTTACAACTTAAAGCATCGTCAGTACGGTAAATGGTTATAAAATACAACGACAATGAACAAAACAACAACAACATGGCCGACCTATCACAATAGTTCAGTTGAAACCGATGTGACTTAAATCGTGAAACGGAGTATAACCATAGTGTTTAGTTACTTGTATGGTATAATCTGTGCCTGTCTGAGTCATTTCTACCTGTCAAGAAGTAACAAGTTGTTCATTAAGGTATAGCATACATATCGGTCGTGAGAGTGACTAGTGGTGATTTTTTTCGAGTTACCTAAGTCCTGAGACTCTTACGTGGTTTAATGTATTTTAATTTATAAACTAATTGTGTTCTCAACGTCATGTTAGCAACAGCAATGAATATCGACACGGGTAAGCAAAAAATGTCTATGACTAACCTAAACGTTAAGACGTTTGATGTTTTTTGAAGTCTAACAACTATCAATTTTCGTATTTTTAGAGTGTCTGTTTTGAGACTAGAAGAAACTTAGACATGTTTAGTTAGAGACTATACCTTTCGGAATAAAAAATACCCTAAATATATTGTTTTGTTAAGTCTTGATTTTTTAAATACCCTTACCCACGTTCCCAAATATGTACATGTAATGGCGGCTATTCGCTTACGAGCAATTCTTTTTGGTACCGATCCGTCCCGATTTTAAAGTTTTGCTTCACAAAACTGCTTCTTTATTAATAATATTTCTTGACCAGCATTTTTACAACTTAAAGCATCGTCAGTACGGTAAATGGTTATAAAATACAACGACAATGAACAAAACAACAACAACATGGCCGACCTATCACAATAGTTCAGTTGAAACCGATGTGACTTATATCGTGAAACGGAGCATAACCATAGTGTTTAGTTACTTGTATGGTATAATCTGTGCCTGTATGAGTCATTTCTACCTGTCAAGAAGTAACAAGTTGTTCATTAAGGTATAGCATACATATCGGTCGTGAGAGTGACTAGTGGTGATTTTTTTCGAGTTACCTAAGTCCTAAGACTCTTACGTGGTTTAATGTATTTTAATTTATAAACTAATTGTGTTCTCAACGTCATGTTAGCAACAGCAATGAATATCGACACGGGTAAGCACAAAATGTCTATGACTAACCTAAACGTTAAGACGTTTGATGTCTTTTGAAGTCTAACAACTATCAATTTTCGTACTTTTAGAGTGTCTGTTTTGAGACTAGAAGAAACTTAGACAAGTTTAGTTAGAGATTATGCCTCTCGGAATAAGAAATACCCTAAATATATTGTTTTGTTAGAAGAAACTTAGACATGTTTAGTTAGAGACTATACCTTTCGGAATAAAAAATACCCTAAATATATTGTTTTGTTAAGTCTTGATTTTTTAAATACCCTTACCCACGTTCCCAAATATGTACATGTAATGGCGGCTATTCGCTTACGAGCAATTCTTTTTGGTACCGATCCGTCCCGATTTTAAAGTTTTGCTTCACAAAACTGCTTCTTTATTAATAATATTTCTTGACCAGCATTTTTACAACTTAAAGCATCGTCAGTACGGTAAATGGCTATAAAATACAACGACAATGAACAAAACAACAACAACATGGCCGACCTATCACAATAGTTCAGTTGAAACCGATGTGACTTATATCGTGAAACGGAGCATAACCATAGTGTTTAGTTACTTGTATGGTATAATCTGTGCCTGTATGAGTCATTTCTACCTGTCAAGAAGTAACAAGTTGTTCATTAAGGTATAGCATACATATCGGTCGTGAGAGTGACTAGTGGTGATTTTTTTCGAGTTACCTAAGTCCTAAGACTCTTACGTGGTTTAATGTATTTTAATTTATAAACTAATTGTGTTCTCAACGTCATGTTAGCAACAGCAATGAATATCGACACGGGTAAGCACAAAATGTCTATGACTAACCTAAACGTTAAGACGTTTGATGTATTTTGAAGTCTAACAACTATCAATTTTCGTACTTTTAGAGTGTCTGTTTTGAGACTAGAAGAAACTTAGACATGTTTAGTTAGAGATTATGCCTCTCGGAATAAGAAATACCCTAAATATATTGTTTTGTTAAGTCTTGATTTTTTAAATCCCCTTACCCACGTTCCCAAATATGTACATGTAATGGCGGCTATTCGCTTACGAACAATTCTTTTTGGTACCGATCCGTCCCGATTTTAAAGTTTTGCTTCACAAAACTGCTTCTTTATTAATAATATTTCTTGACCAGCATTTTTACAACTTAAAGCATCGTCAGTACGGTAAATGATTATAAAATACAACGACAATGAACAAAACAACAACAACATGGCCGACCTATCACAATAGTTCAGTTGAAACCGATGTGACTTATATCGTGAAACGGAGCATAACCATAGTGTTTAGTTACTTGTATGGTATAATCTGTGCCTGTATGAGTCATTTCTACCTGTCAAGAAGTAACAAGTTGGTCATTAAGATATAGCATACATATCGGTCGTGAGAGTGACTAGTGGTGATTTTTTTCGAGTTACCTAAGTCCTAAGACTCTTTTGTGGTTTAATGTATTTTAATTTATAAACTAATTGTGTTCTCAACGTCATGTTAGCAACAGCAATGAATATCGACACGGGTAAGCAAAAAATGTCTATGACTAACCTAAACGTTAAGACGTTTGATGTTTTTTGAAGTCTAACAACTATCAATTTTCGTACTTTTAGAGTGTCTGTTTTGAGACTAGAAGAAACTTAGACATGTTTAGTTAGAGATTATGCCTCTCGGAATAAGAAATACCCTAAATATATTGTTTTGTTAAGTCTTGATTTTTTAAATCCCCTTACCCACGTTCCCAAATATGTACATGTAATGGCGGCTATTCGCTTACGAGCAATTCTTTTTGGTACCGACCCGTCCCGATTTTAAAGTTTTGCTTCACAAAACTGCTTCTTTATTAATAATATTTCTTGACCAGCATTTTTACAACTTAAAGCATCGTCAGTACGGTAAATGATTATAAAATACAACGACAATGAACAAAACAACAACAACATGGCCGACCTATCACAATAGTTCAGTTGAAACCGATGTGACTTATATCGTGAAACGGAGCATAACCATAGTGTTTAGTTACTTGTACGGTATAATCTGTGCCTGTATGAGTCATTTCTACCTGTCAAGAAGTAACAAGTTGTTCATTAAGGTATAGCATACATATCGGTCGTGAGAGTGACTAGTGGTGATTTTTTTCGAGTTACCTAAGTCCTAAGACTCTTACGTGGTTTAATGTATTTTAATTTATAAACTAATTGTGTTCTCAACGTCATGTTAGCAACAGCAATGAATATCGACACGGGTAAGCAAAAAATGTCTATGACTAACCTAAACGTTAAGACGTTTGATGTTTTTTGAAGTCTAACAACTATCAATTTTCGTACTTTTAGAGTGTCTGTTTCGAGACTAGAAGAAACTTAGACATGTTTAGTTAGAGACTATACCTTTCGGAATAAAAAATACCCTAAATATA
This sequence comes from Hypercompe scribonia, assembly GCA_949316085.1. Classification (NCBI taxonomy): domain Eukaryota; kingdom Metazoa; phylum Arthropoda; class Insecta; order Lepidoptera; family Erebidae; genus Hypercompe; species Hypercompe scribonia. Next base: position 303,311 of record OX438973.1, read on the forward strand.
TTGTTTTGTTAAGTCTTGATTTTTTAAATACCCTTACCCACGTTCCCAAATATGTACATGTAATGGCGGCTATTCGCTTACGAGCAATTCTTTTTGGTACCGATCCGTCCCGATTTTAAAGTTTTGCTTCACAAAACTGCTTCTTTATTAATAATATTTCTTGACCAGCATTTTTACAACTTAAAGCATCGTCAGTACGGTAAATGGTTATAAAATACAACGACAATGAACAAAACAACAACAACATGGCCGACCTATCACAATAGTTCAGTTGAAACCGATGTGACTTATATCGTGAAACGGAGCATAACCATAGTGTTTAGTTACTTGTATGGTATAATCTGTGCCTGTATGAGTCATTTCTACCTGTCAAGAAGTAACAAGTTGTTCATTAAGGTATAGCATACATATCGGTCGTGAGAGTGACTAGTGGTGATTTTTTTCGAGTTACCTAAGTCCTAAGACTCTTACGTGGTTTAATGTATTTTAATTTATAAACTAATTGTGTTCTCAACGTCATGTTAGCAACAGCAATGAATATCGACACGGGTAAGCACAAAATGTCTATGACTAACCTAAACGTTAAGACGTTTGATGTCTTTTGAAGTCTAACAACTATCAATTTTCGTACTTTTAGAGTGTCTGTTTTGAGACTAGAAGAAACTTAGACAAGTTTAGTTAGAGATTATGCCTCTCGGAATAAGAAATACCCTAAATATATTGTTTTGTTAAGTCTTGATTTTTTAAATACCCTTACCCACGTTCCCAAATATGTACATGTAATGGCGGCTATTCGCTTACGAACAATTCTTTTTGGTACCGATCCGTCCCGATTTTAAAGTTTTGCTTCACAAAACTGCTTCTTTATTAATAATATTTCTTGACCAGCATTTTTACAACTTAAAGCATCGTCAGTACGGTAAATGATTATAAAATACAACGACAATGAACAAAACAACAACAACATGGCCGACCTATCACAATAGTTCAGTTGAAACCGATGTGACTTATATCGTGAAACGGAGCATAACCATAGTGTTTAGTTACTTGTATGGTATAATCTGTGCCTGTCTGAGTCATTTCTACCTGTCAAGAAGTAACAAGTTGTTCATTAAGGTATAGCATACATATCGGTCGTGAGAGTGACTAGTGGTGATTTTTTTCGAGTTGCCTAAGTCCTGAGACTCTTACGTGGTTTAATGTATTTTAATTTATAAACTAATTGTGTTCTGAACGTCATGTTAGCAACAGCAATGAATATCGACACGGGTAAGCAAAAAATGTCTATGACTAACCTAAACGTTAAGACGTTTGATGTTTTTTGAAGTCTAACAACTATCAATTTTCGTACTTTTAGAGTGTCTGTTTTGAGACTAGAAGAAACTTAGACAAGTTTAGTTAGAGATTATGCCTCTCGGAATAAGAAATATCCTAAATATATTGTTTTGTTAAGTCTTGATTTTTTAAATCCCCTTACCCACGTTCCCAAATATGTACATGTAATGGCGGCTATTCGCTTACGAGCAATTCTTTTTGGTACCGACTCGTCCCGATTTTAAAGTTTTGCTTCACAAAACTGCTTCTTTATTAATAATATTTCTTGACCAGCATTTTTACAACTTAAAGCATCGTCAGTACGGTAAATGATTATAAAATACAACGACAATGAACAAAACAACAACAACATGGCCGACCTATCACAATAGTTCAGTTGAAACCGATGTGACTTATATCGTGAAACGGAGTATAACCATAGTGTTTAGTTACTTGTATGGTATAATCTGTGCCTGTCTGAGTCATTTCTACCTGTCAAGAAGTAACAAGTTGTTCATTAAGGTATAGCATACATATCGGTCGTGAGAGTGACTAGTGGTGATTTTTTTCGAGTTACCTAAGTCCTAAGACTCTTACGTGGTTTAATGTATTTTAATTTATAAACTAATTGTGTTCTCAACGTCATGTTAGCAACAGCAATGAATATCGACACGGGTAAGCAAAAAATGTCTATGACTAACCTAAACGTTAAGACGTTTGATGTTTTTTGAAGTCTAACAACTATCAATTTTCGTACTTTTAGAGTGTCTGTTTTGAGACTAGAAGAAACTTAGACATGTTTAGTTAGAGACTATACCTTTCGGAATAAAAAATACCCTAAATATATTCTTTTGTTAAGTCTTGATTTTTTAAATACCCTTACCCACGTTCCCAAATATGTACATGTAATGGCGGCTATTCGCTTACGAGCAATTCTTTTTGGTACCGATCCGTCCCGATTTTAAAGTTTTGCTTCACAAAACTGCTTCTTTATTAATAATATTTCTTGACCAGCATTTTTACAACTTAAAGCATCGTCAGTACGGTAAATGGTTATAAAATACAACGACAATGAACAAAACAACAACAACATGGCCGACCTATCACAATAGTTCAGTTGAAACCGATGTGACTTATATCGTGAAACGGAGCATAACCATAGTGTTTAGTTACTTGTATGGTATAATCTGTGCCTGTATGAGTCATTTCTACCTGTCAAGAAGTAACAAGTTGTTCATTAAGGTATAGCATACATATCGGTCGTGAGAGTGACTAGTGGTGATTTTTTTCGAGTTACCTAAGTCCTAAGACTCTTACGTGGTTTAATGTATTTTAATTTATAAACTAATTGTGTTCTCAACGTCATGTTAGCAACAGCAATGAATATCGACACGGGTAAGCAAAAAATGTCTATGACTAACCTAAACGTTAAGACGTTTGATGTTTTTTGAAGTCTAACAACTATCAATTTTCGTACTTTTAGAGTGTCTGTTTCGAGACTAGAAGAAACTTAGACATGTTTAGTTAGAGACTATACCTTTCGGAATAAAAAATACCCTAAATATATTCTTTTGTTAAGTCTTGATTTTTTAAATCCCCTTACCCACGTTCCCAAATATGTACATGTAATGGCGGCTATTCGCTTACGAGCAATTCTTTTTGGTACCGACCCGTCCCGATTTTAAAGTTTTGCTTCACAAAACTGCTTCTTTATTAATAATATTTCTTGACCAGCATTTTTACAACTTAAAGCATCGTCAGTACGGTAAATGATTATAAAATACAACGACAATGAACAAAACAACAACAACATGGCCGACCTATCACAATAGTTCAGTTGAAACCGATGTGACTTAAATCGTGAAACGGAGTATAACCATAGTGTTTAGTTACTTGTATGGTATATTCTGTGCCTGTCTGAGTCATTTCTACCTGTCAAGAAGTAACAAGTTGTTCATTAAGGTATAGCATACATATCGGTCGTGAGAGTGACTAGTGGTGATTTTTTTCGAGTTACCTAAGTCCTAAGACTCTTTTGTGGTTTAATGTATTTTAATTTATAAACTAATTGTGTTCTCAACGTCATGTTAGCAACAGCAATGAATATCGACACGGGTAAGCAAAAAATGTCTATGACTAACCTAAACGTTAAGACGTTTGATGTTTTTTGAAGTCTAACAACTATCAATTTTCGTACTTTTAGAGTGTCTGTTTTGAGACTAGAAGAAACTTAGACATGTTTAGTTAGAGACTATACCTTTCGGAATAAAAAATACCCTAAATATATTCTTTTGTTAAGTCTTGATTTTTTAAATACCCTTACCCACGTTCCCAAATATGTACATGTAATGGCGGCTATTCGCTTACGAGCAATTCTTTTTGGTACCGATCCGTCCCGATTTTAAAGTTTTGCTTCACAAAACTGCTTCTTTATTAATAATATTTCTTGACCAGCATTTTTACAACTTAAAGCATCGTCAGTACGGTAAATGGTTATAAAATACAACGACAATGAACAAAACAACAACAACATGGCCGACCTATCACAATAGTTCAGTTGAAACCGATGTGACTTATATCGTGAAACGGAGCATAACCATAGTGTTTAGTTACTTGTATGGTATAATCTGTGCCTGTATGAGTCATTTCTACCTGTCAAGAAGTAACAAGTTGTTCATTAAGGTATAGCATACATATCGGTCGTGAGAGTGACTAGTGGTGATTTTTTTCGAGTTACCTAAGTCCTAAGACTCTTACGTGGTTTAATGTATTTTAATTTATAAACTAATTGTGTTCTCAACGTCATGTTAGCAACAGCAATGAATATCGACACGGGTAAGCACAAAATGTCTATGACTAACCTAAACGTTAAGACGTTTGATGTATTTTGAAGTCTAACAACTATCAATTTTCGTACTTTTAGAGTGTCTGTTTTGAGACTAGAAGAAACTTAGACATGTTTAGTTAGAGATTATGCCTCTCGGAATAAGAAATACCCTAAATATATTGTTTTGTTAAGTCTTGATTTTTTAAATCCCCTTACCCACGTTCCCAAATATGTACATGTAATGGCGGCTATTCGCTTACGAACAATTCTTTTTGGTACCGATCCGTCCCGATTTTAAAGTTTTGCTTCACAAAACTGCTTCTTTATTAATAATATTTCTTGACCAGCATTTTTACAACTTAAAGCATCGTCAGTACGGTAAATGATTATAAAATACAACGACAATGAACAAAACAACAACAACATGGCCGACCTATCACAATAGTTCAGTTGAAACCGATGTGACTTATATCGTGAAACGGAGCATAACCATAGTGTTTAGTTACTTGTATGGTATAATCTGTGCCTGTATGAGTCATTTCTACCTGTCAAGAAGTAACAAGTTGGTCATTAAGATATAGCATACATATCGGTCGTGAGAGTGACTAGTGGTGATTTTTTTCGAGTTACCTAAGTCCTAAGACTCTTTTGTGGTTTAATGTATTTTAATTTATAAACTAATTGTGTTCTCAACGTCATGTTAGCAACAGCAATGAATATCGACACGGGTAAGCAAAAAATGTCTATGACTAACCTAAACGTTAAGACGTTTGATGTTTTTTGAAGTCTAACAACTATCAATTTTCGTACTTTTAGAGTGTCTGTTTTGAGACTAGAAGAAACTTAGACATGTTTAGTTAGAGATTATGCCTCTCGGAATAAGAAATACCCTAAATATATTGTTTTGTTAAGTCTTGATTTTTTAAATCCCCTTACCCACGTTCCCAAATATGTACATGTAATGGCGGCTATTCGCTTACGAGCAATTCTTTTTGGTACCGACCCGTCCCGATTTTAAAGTTTTGCTTCACAAAACTGCTTCTTTATTAATAATATTTCTTGACCAGCATTTTTACAACTTAAAGCATCGTCAGTACGGTAAATGATTATAAAATACAACGACAATGAACAAAACAACAACAACATGGCCGACCTATCACAATAGTTCAGTTGAAACCGATGTGACTTATATCGTGAAACGGAGCATAACCATAGTGTTTAGTTACTTGTACGGTATAATCTGTGCCTGTATGAGTCATTTCTACCTGTCAAGAAGTAACAAGTTGTTCATTAAGGTATAGCATACATATCGGTCGTGAGAGTGACTAGTGGTGATTTTTTTCGAGTTACCTAAGTCCTAAGACTCTTACGTGGTTTAATGTATTTTAATTTATAAACTAATTGTGTTCTCAACGTCATGTTAGCAACAGCAATGAATATCGACACGGGTAAGCAAAAAATGTCTATGACTAACCTAAACGTTAAGACGTTTGATGTTTTTTGAAGTCTAACAACTATCAATTTTCGTACTTTTAGAGTGTCTATTTCGAGACTAGAAGAAACTTAGACATGTTTAGTTAGAGACTATACCTTTCGGAATAAAAAATACCCTAAATATATTGTTTTGTTAAGTCTTGATTTTTTAAATACCCTTACCCACGTTCCCAAATATGTACATGTAATGGCGGCTATTCGCTTACGAGCAATTCTTTTTGGTACCGATCCGTCCCGATTTTAAAGTTTTGCTTCACAAAACTGCTTCTTTATTAATAATATTTCTTGACCAGCATTTTTACAACTTAAAGCATCGTCAGTACGGTAAATGGTTATAAAATACAACGACAATGAACAAAACAACAACAACATGGCCGACCTATCACAATAGTTCAGTTGAAACCGATGTGACTTATATCGTGAAACGGAGCATAACCATAGTGTTTAGTTACTTGTATGGTATAATCTGTGCCTGTATGAGTCATTTCTACCTGTCAAGAAGTAACAAGTTGTTCATTAAGGTATAGCATACATATCGGTCGTGAGAGTGACTAGTGGTGATTTTTTTCGAGTTACCTAAGTCCTAAGACTCTTACGTGGTTTAATGTATTTTAATTTATAAACTAATTGTGTTCTCAACGTCATGTTAGCAACAGCAATGAATATCGACACGGGTAAGCACAAAATGTCTATGACTAACCTAAACGTTAAGACGTTTGATGTCTTTTGAAGTCTAACAACTATCAATTTTCGTACTTTTAGAGTGTCTGTTTTGAGACTAGAAGAAACTTAGACAAGTTTAGTTAGAGATTATGCCTCTCGGAATAAGAAATACCCTAAATACACTACTGGAAAAAATTAAAGGATCAAAAAAAAATTCCAAATTTTTGGGCAGTTTTCAAAAGGCCGTAACTTCGAGAGAAATAGTCTTACAGAAAATAAAAAAAAAGAAAATTGTAGCTCCAAGTGTCTAGTTTTTGGATTTGAATTTTAAAATTTTATAGCCTCCGTGGTTTTTGAATAATCGTTGAAAAACCAGCAACAAAAAAATTTTTAAAATTTTTTTAGTTTTTTTTTTTGGTCTACGGACGTGGAAAAAATTTTTTTAGCTTAACCAGTATAAAGATCGAATACCTTATTTACTTAGCTTTAATTAGTTTTTTTATACACTCTGATACGCCCACTTCTCGCCCAGATATCGGTTTTCAAATGGAAAAAGATCCTTTTGTCTTTGATTATCGATATCTCAGCAACCAATGATTGCACAGAAATTTAAAGGTAGGTTTCAAGAACATGAATAGATGTTGCTTAACAACTGGCCATTGTTTTTTCGAAAAAAACTTTTTTCTTTTTGTTACATGAATTTGAAAATGCAACAAAAAAAGGGCTTTTGGTGGTTTTTTGGAAAATCAAGCGCTGGATCGAAAATATTGAGGAAACCACTAATGTTAAGTGTGCCTTTTACAGTTCAATATGTCCACAAAAACCCCACAAAAAACCAAATTAATCTAGCTAACTGTGTTTTTGTTTCACTCGATCGAATTTTTGAAAAAATGAAAGGATCACGTTTTTTGCTCTGAATGTTCATAATTTTTAAAATGAGAGAAAAAAACTTGTTTTTCCGAGCTTTCCCCACATTTTTGTTCCAGAAAGTGCTTAAATTGAAAAAAAAGGAAATTCAAATAAAAAAAAAATTCTTTTGAGAAGTTTAATAAAATAATTATAATTATCGCCGGTATTAGCGCTATCCAAAACGTACCACGTGGAGGTAGCGCGGTCGAAGAATTTACGCTTCTGTGTGTGTGTGTGTGTGTGTGTGTATGTATGTGTGTGTGTGTGTGTGTGTGTGTGTGTGTGTGTGTGTGTGTGTAGTATTTCAGGAGAATTGAGAACCGGTGGCTCGTCAGTTCCACCGTATTTAAAGACTCCAAACTCATGTTCCGAAGATTTTTGTTTATTTAATACGGGGTGTTACCACCTCTGTTTTCAATAACGGCTTTCAAACGTTCAGCCATGTTAATGCAGATGGAATTGAATTGAATTTCCTTTTTTTTCAATTTAAGCACTTTTTGGAACAAAAATGTGGGGAAAGCTCGGAAAAACAAGTCTTTTCTCTCATTTTAAAAATTATGAGCATTCAGAGCAAAAAACGTGATCCTTTCATTTTTTCAAAAATTCGATCGAGTAAAACAAAAACACAGCTAGCTAGATTAATTTGGTTTTTTGTGGGGTTTTTGTGGACATATTGAACTGTAAAAGGCACACTTAACATTAGTGGTTTCCTCAATATTTTCGATCCAGCGCTTGATTTTCCAAAAAACCACTAAAAGCCCTTTTTTTGTTGCATTTTCAAATTCATGTGACAAAAAGAAAAAAATTTTTTTCGAAAAAACAATGGCCAGTTGTTAAGCAACATCTATTCATGTTCTTGAAACCTACCTTTAAATTTATGTGCAATCATTGGTTGCTGAGATATCGATAATCAAAGACAAAAGGATCTTTTTCCATTTGAAAACCGATATCTGGGCGAGAAGTGGGCGTATCAGAGTGTATAAAAAAACAAATTAAAGCTAAGTAAATAAGGTATTCGATCTTTATAGTGGTTAAGCTAAAAAAATTTTTTCCACGTCCGTAGACCAAAAAAAAAAATAAAAAAAAATTAAAAATTTTTTTGTTGCTGGTTTTTCTACGATTATTCAAAAACCACGGAGGCTATAAAATTTTAAAATTCAAATCCAAAAACTAGACACTTGGAGCTACAATTTTCTTTTTTTTTATTTTCTGTAAGACTATTTCTCTCGAAGTTACGGCCTGTTGAAAACTGCCCAAAAATTTGGAATTTTTTTTTGATCCTTTAATTTTTTCCAGTAGTGTATATTGTTTTGTTAAGTCTTGATTTTTTAAATACCCTTACCCACGTTCCCAAATATGTACATGTAATGGCGGCTATTCGCTTACGAACAATTCTTTTTGGTACCGATCCGTCCCGATTTTAAAGTTTTGCTTCACAAAACTGCTTCTTTATTAATAATATTTCTTGACCAGCATTTTTACAACTTAAAGCATCGTCAGTACGGTAAATGATTATAAAATACAACGACAATGAACAAAACAACAACAACATGGCCGACCTATCACAATAGTTCAGTTGAAACCGATGTGACTTATATCGTGAAACGGAGCATAACCATAGTGTTTAGTTACTTGTATGGTATAATCTGTGCCTGTCTGAGTCATTTCTACCTGTCAAGAAGTAACAAGTTGTTCATTAAGGTATAGCATACATATCGGTCGTGAGAGTGACTAGTGGTGATTTTTTTCGAGTTGCCTAAGTCCTGAGACTCTTACGTGGTTTAATGTATTTTAATTTATAAACTAATTGTGTTCTCAACGTCATGTTAGCAACAGCAATGAATATCGACACGGGTAAGCAAAAAATGTCTATGACTAACCTAAACGTTAAGACGTTTGATGTTTTTTGAAGTCTAACAACTATCAATTTTCGTACTTTTAGAGTGTCTGTTTTGAGACTAGAAGAAACTTAGACATGTTTAGTTAGAGATTATGCCTCTCGGAATAAGAAATATCCTAAATATATTGTTTTGTTAAGTCTTGATTTTTTAAATCCCCTTACCCACGTTCCCAAATATGTACATGTAATGGCGGCTATTCGCTTACGAGCAATTCTTTTTGGTACCGACCCGTCCCGATTTTAAAGTTTTGCTTCACAAAACTGCTTCTTTATTAATAATATTTCTTGACCAGCATTTTTACAACTTAAAGCATCGTCAGTACGGTAAATGATTATAAAATACAACGACAATGAACAAAACAACAACAACATGGCCGACCTATCACAATAGTTCAGTTGAAACCGATGTGACTTAAATCGTGAAACGGAGTATAACCATAGTGTTTAGTTACTTGTATGGTATAATCTGTGCCTGTCTGAGTCATTTCTACCTGTCAAGAAGTAACAAGTTGTTCATTAAGGTATAGCATACATATCGGTCGTGAGAGTGACTAGTGGTGATTTTTTTCGAGTTGCCTAAGTCCTGAGACTCTTACGTGGTTTAATGTATTTTAATTTATAAACTAATTGTGTTCTCAACGTCATGTTAGCAACAGCAATGAATATCGACACGGGTAAGCAAAAAATGTCTATGACTAACCTAAACGTTAAGACGTTTGATGTTTTTTGAAGTCTAACAACTATCAATTTTCGTACTTTTAGAGTGTCTGTTTCGAGACTAGAAGAAACTTAGACATGTTTAGTTAGAGACTATACCTTTCGGAATAAAAAATACCCTAAATATATTCTTTTGTTAAGTCTTGATTTTTTAAATCCCCTTACCCACGTTCCCAAATATGTACATGTAATGGCGGCTATTCGCTTACGAGCAATTCTTTTTGGTACCGACCCGTCCCGATTTTAAAGTTTTGCTTCACAAAACTGCTTCTTTATTAATAATATTTCTTGACCAGCATTTTTACAACTTAAAGCATCGTCAGTACGGTAAATGATTATAAAATACAACGACAATGAACAAAACAACAACAACATGGCCGACCTATCACAATAGTTCAGTTGAAACCGATGTGACTTAAATCGTGAAACGGAGTATAACCATAGTGTTTAGTTACTTGTATGGTATAATCTGTGCCTGTCTGAGTCATTTCTACCTGTCAAGAAGTAACAAGTTGTTCATTAAGGTATAGCATACATATCGGTCGTGAGAGTGACTAGTGGTGATTTTTTTCGAGTTACCTAAGTCCTAAGACTCTTACGTGGTTTAATGTATTTTAATTTATAAACTAATTGTGTTCTCAACGTCATGTTAGCAACAGCAATGAATATCGACACGGGTAAGCAAAAAATGTCTATGACTAACCTAAACGTTAAGACGTTTGATGTTTTTTGAAGTCTAACAACTATCAATTTTCGTACTTTTAGAGTGTCTGTTTTGAGACTAGAAGAAACTTAGACATGTTTAGTTAGAGACTATACCTTTCGGAATAAAAAATACCCTAAATATATTGTTTTGTTAAGTCTTGATTTTTTAAATACCCTTACCCACGTTCCCAAATATGTACATGTAATGGCGGCTATTCGCTTACGAGCAATTCTTTTTGGTACCGATCCGTCCCGATTTTAAAGTTTTGCTTCACAAAACTGCTTCTTTATTAATAATATTTCTTGACCAGCATTTTTACAACTTAAAGCATCGTCAGTACGGTAAATGGTTATAAAATACAACGACAATGAACAAAACAACAACAACATGGCCGACCTATCACAATAGTTCAGTTGAAACCGATGTGACTTATATCGTGAAACGGAGCATAACCATAGTGTTTAGTTACTTGTATGGTATAATCTGTGCCTGTATGAGTCATTTCTACCTGTCAAGAAGTAACAAGTTGTTCATTAAGGTATAGCATACATATCGGTCGTGAGAGTGACTAGTGGTGATTTTTTTCGAGTTACCTAAGTCCTAAGACTCTTACGTGGTTTAATGTATTTTAATTTATAAACTAATTGTGTTCTCAACGTCATGTTAGCAACAGCAATGAATATCGACACGGGTAAGCACAAAATGTCTATGACTAACCTAAACGTTAAGACGTTTGATGTCTTTTGAAGTCTAACAACTATCAATTTTCGTACTTTTAGAGTGTCTGTTTTGAGACTAGAAGAAACTTAGACAAGTTTAGTTAGAGATTATGCCTCTCGGAATAAGAAATACCCTAAATATATTGTTTTGTTAAGTCTTGATTTTTTAAATACCCTTACCCACGTTCCCAAATATGTACATGTAATGGCGGCTATTCGCTTACGAACAATTCTTTTTGGTACCGATCCGTCCCGATTTTAAAGTTTTGCTTCACAAAACTGCTTCTTTATTAATAATATTTCTTGACCAGCATTTTTACAACTTAAAGCATCGTCAGTACGGCAAATGATTATAAAATACAACGACAATGAACAAAACAACAACAACATGGCCGACCTATCACAATAGTTCAGTTGAAACCGATGTGACTTATATCGTGAAACGGAGCATAACCATAGTGTTTAGTTACTTGTATGGTATAATCTGTGCCTGTCTGAGTCATTTCTACCTGTCAAGAAGTAACAAGTTGTTCATTAAGGTATAGCATACATATCGGTCGTGAGAGTGACTAGTGGTGATTTTTTTCGAGTTGCCTAAGTCCTGAGACTCTTACGTGGTTTAATGTATTTTAATTTATAAACTAATTGTGTTCTGAACGTCATGTTAGCAACAGCAATGAATATCGACACGGGTAAGCAAAAAATGTCTATGACTAACCTAAACGTTAAGACGTTTGATGTTTTTTGAAGTCTAACAACTATCAATTTTCGTACTTTTAGAGTGTCTGTTTTGAGACTAGAAGAAACTTAGACAAGTTTAGTTAGAGATTATGCCTCTCGGAATAAGAAATATCCTAAATATATTGTTTTGTTAAGTCTTGATTTTTTAAATCCCCTTACCCACGTTCCCAAATATGTACATGTAATGGCGGCTATTCGCTTACGAGCAATTCTTTTTGGTACCGACTCGTCCCGATTTTAAAGTTTTGCTTCACAAAACTGCTTCTTTATTAATAATATTTCTTGACCAGCATTTTTACAACTTAAAGCATCGTCAGTACGGTAAATGATTATAAAATACAACGACAATGAACAAAACAACAACAACATGGCCGACCTATCACAATAGTTCAGTTGAAACCGATGTGACTTATATCGTGAAACGGAGTATAACCATAGTGTTTAGTTACTTGTATGGTATAATCTGTGCCTGTCTGAGTCATTTCTACCTGTCAAGAAGTAACAAGTTGTTCATTAAGGTATAGCATACATATCGGTCGTGAGAGTGACTAGTGGTGATTTTTTTCGAGTTACCTAAGTCCTAAGACTCTTACGTGGTTTAATGTATTTTAATTTATAAACTAATTGTGTTCTCAACGTCATGTTAGCAACAGCAATGAATATCGACACGGGTAAGCAAAAAATGTCTATGACTAACCTAAACGTTAAGACGTTTGATGTTTTTTGAAGTCTAACAACTATCAATTTTCGTACTTTTAGAGTGTCTGTTTTGAGACTAGAAGAAACTTAGACATGTTTAGTTAGAGACTATACCTTTCGGAATAAAAAATACCCTAAATATATTCTTTTGTTAAGTCTTGATTTTTTAAATACCCTTACCCACGTTCCCAAATATGTACATGTAATGGCGGCTATTCGCTTACGAGCAATTCTTTTTGGTACCGATCCGTCCCGATTTTAAAGTTTTGCTTCACAAAACTGCTTCTTTATTAATAATATTTCTTGACCAGCATTTTTACAACTTAAAGCATCGTCAGTACGGTAAATGGTTATAAAATACAACGACAATGAACAAAACAACAACAACATGGCCGACCTATCACAATAGTTCAGTTGAAACCGATGTGACTTATATCGTGAAACGGAGCATAACCATAGTGTTTAGTTACTTGTATGGTATAATCTGTGCCTGTATGAGTCATTTCTACCTGTCAAGAAGTAACAAGTTGTTCATTAAGGTATAGCATACATATCGGTCGTGAGAGTGACTAGTGGTGATTTTTTTCGAGTTACCTAAGTCCTAAGACTCTTACGTGGTTTAATGTATTTTAATTTATAAACTAATTGTGTTCTCAACGTCATGTTAGCAACAGCAATGAATATCGACACGGGTAAGCAAAAAATGTCTATGACTAACCTAAACGTTAAGACGTTTGATGTTTTTTGAAGTCTAACAACTATCAATTTTCGTACTTTTAGAGTGTCTGTTTCGAGACTAGAAGAAACTTAGACATGTTTAGTTAGAGACTATACCTTTCGGAATAAAAAATACCCTAAATATATTCTTTTGTTAAGTCTTGATTTTTTAAATCCCCTTACCCACGTTCCCAAATATGTACATGTAATGGCGGCTATTCGCTTACGAGCAATTCTTTTTGGTACCGACCCGTCCCGATTTTAAAGTTTTGCTTCACAAAACTGCTTCTTTATTAATAATATTTCTTGACCAGCATTTTTACAACTTAAAGCATCGTCAGTACGGTAAATGATTATAAAATACAACGACAATGAACAAAACAACAACAACATGGCCGACCTATCACAATAGTTCAGTTGAAACCGATGTGACTTAAATCGTGAAACGGAGTATAACCATAGTGTTTAGTTACTTGTATGGTATATTCTGTGCCTGTCTGAGTCATTTCTACCTGTCAAGAAGTAACAAGTTGTTCATTAAGGTATAGCATACATATCGGTCGTGAGAGTGACTAGTGGTGATTTTTTTCGAGTTACCTAAGTCCTAAGACTCTTTTGTGGTTTAATGTATTTTAATTTATAAACTAATTGTGTTCTCAACGTCATGTTAGCAACAGCAATGAATATCGACACGGGTAAGCAAAAAATGTCTATGACTAACCTAAACGTTAAGACGTTTGATGTTTTTTGAAGTCTAACAACTATCAATTTTCGTACTTTTAGAGTGTCTGTTTTGAGACTAGAAGAAACTTAGACATGTTTAGTTAGAGACTATACCTTTCGGAATAAAAAATACCCTAAATATATTCTTTTGTTAAGTCTTGATTTTTTAAATACCCTTACCCACGTTCCCAAATATGTACATGTAATGGCGGCTATTCGCTTACGAGCAATTCTTTTTGGTACCGATCCGTCCCGATTTTAAAGTTTTGCTTCACAAAACTGCTTCTTTATTAATAATATTTCTTGACCAGCATTTTTACAACTTAAAGCATCGTCAGTACGGTAAATGGTTATAAAATACAACGACAATGAACAAAACAACAACAACATGGCCGACCTATCACAATAGTTCAGTTGAAACCGATGTGACTTATATCGTGAAACGGAGCATAACCATAGTGTTTAGTTACTTGTATGGTATAATCTGTGCCTGTATGAGTCATTTCTACCTGTCAAGAAGTAACAAGTTGTTCATTAAGGTATAGCATACATATCGGTCGTGAGAGTGACTAGTGGTGATTTTTTTCGAGTTACCTAAGTCCTAAGACTCTTACGTGGTTTAATGTATTTTAATTTATAAACTAATTGTGTTCTCAACGTCATGTTAGCAACAGCAATGAATATCGACACGGGTAAGCACAAAATGTCTATGACTAACCTAAACGTTAAGACGTTTGATGTATTTTGAAGTCTAACAACTATCAATTTTCGTACTTTTAGAGTGTCTGTTTTGAGACTAGAAGAAACTTAGACATGTTTAGTTAGAGATTATGCCTCTCGGAATAAGAAATACCCTAAATATATTGTTTTGTTAAGTCTTGATTTTTTAAATCCCCTTACCCACGTTCCCAAATATGTACATGTAATGGCGGCTATTCGCTTACGAACAATTCTTTTTGGTACCGATCCGTCCCGATTTTAAAGTTTTGCTTCACAAAACTGCTTCTTTATTAATAATATTTCTTGACCAGCATTTTTACAACTTAAAGCATCGTCAGTACGGTAAATGATTATAAAATACAACGACAATGAACAAAACAACAACAACATGGCCGACCTATCACAATAGTTCAGTTGAAACCGATGTGACTTATATCGTGAAACGGAGCATAACCATAGTGTTTAGTTACTTGTATGGTATAATCTGTGCCTGTATGAGTCATTTCTACCTGTCAAGAAGTAACAAGTTGGTCATTAAGATATAGCATACATATCGGTCGTGAGAGTGACTAGTGGTGATTTTTTTCGAGTTACCTAAGTCCTAAGACTCTTTTGTGGTTTAATGTATTTTAATTTATAAACTAATTGTGTTCTCAACGTCATGTTAGCAACAGCAATGAATATCGACACGGGTAAGCAAAAAATGTCTATGACTAACCTAAACGTTAAGACGTTTGATGTTTTTTGAAGTCTAACAACTATCAATTTTCGTACTTTTAGAGTGTCTGTTTTGAGACTAGAAGAAACTTAGACATGTTTAGTTAGAGATTATGCCTCTCGGAATAAGAAATACCCTAAATATATTGTTTTGTTAAGTCTTGATTTTTTAAATCCCCTTACCCACGTTCCCAAATATGTACATGTAATGGCGGCTATTCGCTTACGAGCAATTCTTTTTGGTACCGACCCGTCCCGATTTTAAAGTTTTGCTTCACAAAACTGCTTCTTTATTAATAATATTTCTTGACCAGCATTTTTACAACTTAAAGCATCGTCAGTACGGTAAATGATTATAAAATACAACGACAATGAACAAAACAACAACAACATGGCCGACCTATCACAATAGTTCAGTTGAAACCGATGTGACTTATATCGTGAAACGGAGCATAACCATAGTGTTTAGTTACTTGTACGGTATAATCTGTGCCTGTATGAGTCATTTCTACCTGTCAAGAAGTAACAAGTTGTTCATTAAGGTATAGCATACATATCGGTCGTGAGAGTGACTAGTGGTGATTTTTTTCGAGTTACCTAAGTCCTAAGACTCTTACGTGGTTTAATGTATTTTAATTTATAAACTAATTGTGTTCTCAACGTCATGTTAGCAACAGCAATGAATATCGACACGGGTAAGCAAAAAATGTCTATGACTAACCTAAACGTTAAGACGTTTGATGTTTTTTGAAGTCTAACAACTATCAATTTTCGTACTTTTAGAGTGTCTATTTCGAGACTAGAAGAAACTTAGACATGTTTAGTTAGAGACTATACCTTTCGGAATAAAAAATACCCTAAATATATTGTTTTGTTAAGTCTTGATTTTTTAAATACCCTTACCCACGTTCCCAAATATGTACATGTAATGGCGGCTATTCGCTTACGAGCAATTCTTTTTGGTACCGATCCGTCCCGATTTTAAAGTTTTGCTTCACAAAACTGCTTCTTTATTAATAATATTTCTTGACCAGCATTTTTACAACTTAAAGCATCGTCAGTACGGTAAATGGTTATAAAATACAACGACAATGAACAAAACAACAACAACATGGCCGACCTATCACAATAGTTCAGTTGAAACCGATGTGACTTATATCGTGAAACGGAGCATAACCATAGTGTTTAGTTACTTGTATGGTATAATCTGTGCCTGTATGAGTCATTTCTACCTGTCAAGAAGTAACAAGTTGTTCATTAAGGTATAGCATACATATCGGTCGTGAGAGTGACTAGTGGTGATTTTTTTCGAGTTACCTAAGTCCTAAGACTCTTACGTGGTTTAATGTATTTTAATTTATAAACTAATTGTGTTCTCAACGTCATGTTAGCAACAGCAATGAATATCGACACGGGTAAGCACAAAATGTCTATGACTAACCTAAACGTTAAGACGTTTGATGTCTTTTGAAGTCTAACAACTATCAATTTTCGTACTTTTAGAGTGTCTGTTTTGAGACTAGAAGAAACTTAGACAAGTTTAGTTAGAGATTATGCCTCTCGGAATAAGAAATACCCTAAATACACTACTGGAAAAAATTAAAGGATCAAAAAAAAATTCCAAATTTTTGGGCAGTTTTCAAAAGGCCGTAACTTCGAGAGAAATAGTCTTACAGAAAATAAAAAAAAAGAAAATTGTAGCTCCAAGTGTCTAGTTTTTGGATTTGAATTTTAAAATTTTATAGCCTCCGTGGTTTTTGAATAATCGTTGAAAAACCAGCAACAAAAAAATTTTTAAAATTTTTTTAGTTTTTTTTTTTGGTCTACGGACGTGGAAAAAATTTTTTTAGCTTAACCAGTATAAAGATCGAATACCTTATTTACTTAGCTTTAATTAGTTTTTTTATACACTCTGATACGCCCACTTCTCGCCCAGATATCGGTTTTCAAATGGAAAAAGATCCTTTTGTCTTTGATTATCGATATCTCAGCAACCAATGATTGCACAGAAATTTAAAGGTAGGTTTCAAGAACATGAATAGATGTTGCTTAACAACTGGCCATTGTTTTTTCGAAAAAAACTTTTTTCTTTTTGTTACATGAATTTGAAAATGCAACAAAAAAAGGGCTTTTGGTGGTTTTTTGGAAAATCAAGCGCTGGATCGAAAATATTGAGGAAACCACTAATGTTAAGTGTGCCTTTTACAGTTCAATATGTCCACAAAAACCCCACAAAAAACCAAATTAATCTAGCTAACTGTGTTTTTGTTTCACTCGATCGAATTTTTGAAAAAATGAAAGGATCACGTTTTTTGCTCTGAATGTTCATAATTTTTAAAATGAGAGAAAAAAACTTGTTTTTCCGAGCTTTCCCCACATTTTTGTTCCAGAAAGTGCTTAAATTGAAAAAAAAGGAAATTCAAATAAAAAAAAAATTCTTTTGAGAAGTTTAATAAAATAATTATAATTATCGCCGGTATTAGCGCTATCCAAAACGTACCACGTGGAGGTAGCGCGGTCGAAGAATTTACGCTTCTGTGTGTGTGTGTGTGTGTGTGTGTATGTATGTGTGTGTGTGTGTGTGTGTGTGTGTGTGTGTGTGTGTGTGTGTAGTATTTCAGGAGAATTGAGAACCGGTGGCTCGTCAGTTCCACCGTATTTAAAGACTCCAAACTCATGTTCCGAAGATTTTTGTTTATTTAATACGGGGTGTTACCACCTCTGTTTTCAATAACGGCTTTCAAACGTTCAGCCATGTTAATGCAGATGGAATTGAATTGAATTTCCTTTTTTTTCAATTTAAGCACTTTTTGGAACAAAAATGTGGGGAAAGCTCGGAAAAACAAGTCTTTTCTCTCATTTTAAAAATTATGAGCATTCAGAGCAAAAAACGTGATCCTTTCATTTTTTCAAAAATTCGATCGAGTAAAACAAAAACACAGCTAGCTAGATTAATTTGGTTTTTTGTGGGGTTTTTGTGGACATATTGAACTGTAAAAGGCACACTTAACATTAGTGGTTTCCTCAATATTTTCGATCCAGCGCTTGATTTTCCAAAAAACCACTAAAAGCCCTTTTTTTGTTGCATTTTCAAATTCATGTGACAAAAAGAAAAAAATTTTTTTCGAAAAAACAATGGCCAGTTGTTAAGCAACATCTATTCATGTTCTTGAAACCTACCTTTAAATTTATGTGCAATCATTGGTTGCTGAGATATCGATAATCAAAGACAAAAGGATCTTTTTCCATTTGAAAACCGATATCTGGGCGAGAAGTGGGCGTATCAGAGTGTATAAAAAAACAAATTAAAGCTAAGTAAATAAGGTATTCGATCTTTATAGTGGTTAAGCTAAAAAAATTTTTTCCACGTCCGTAGACCAAAAAAAAAAATAAAAAAAAATTAAAAATTTTTTTGTTGCTGGTTTTTCTACGATTATTCAAAAACCACGGAGGCTATAAAATTTTAAAATTCAAATCCAAAAACTAGACACTTGGAGCTACAATTTTCTTTTTTTTTATTTTCTGTAAGACTATTTCTCTCGAAGTTACGGCCTGTTGAAAACTGCCCAAAAATTTGGAATTTTTTTTTGATCCTTTAATTTTTTCCAGTAGTGTATATTGTTTTGTTAAGTCTTGATTTTTTAAATACCCTTACCCACGTTCCCAAATATGTACATGTAATGGCGGCTATTCGCTTACGAACAATTCTTTTTGGTACCGATCCGTCCCGATTTTAAAGTTTTGCTTCACAAAACTGCTTCTTTATTAATAATATTTCTTGACCAGCATTTTTACAACTTAAAGCATCGTCAGTACGGTAAATGATTATAAAATACAACGACAATGAACAAAACAACAACAACATGGCCGACCTATCACAATAGTTCAGTTGAAACCGATGTGACTTATATCGTGAAACGGAGCATAACCATAGTGTTTAGTTACTTGTATGGTATAATCTGTGCCTGTCTGAGTCATTTCTACCTGTCAAGAAGTAACAAGTTGTTCATTAAGGTATAGCATACATATCGGTCGTGAGAGTGACTAGTGGTGATTTTTTTCGAGTTGCCTAAGTCCTGAGACTCTTACGTGGTTTAATGTATTTTAATTTATAAACTAATTGTGTTCTCAACGTCATGTTAGCAACAGCAATGAATATCGACACGGGTAAGCAAAAAATGTCTATGACTAACCTAAACGTTAAGACGTTTGATGTTTTTTGAAGTCTAACAACTATCAATTTTCGTACTTTTAGAGTGTCTGTTTTGAGACTAGAAGAAACTTAGACATGTTTAGTTAGAGATTATGCCTCTCGGAATAAGAAATATCCTAAATATATTGTTTTGTTAAGTCTTGATTTTTTAAATCCCCTTACCCACGTTCCCAAATATGTACATGTAATGGCGGCTATTCGCTTACGAGCAATTCTTTTTGGTACCGACCCGTCCCGATTTTAAAGTTTTGCTTCACAAAACTGCTTCTTTATTAATAATATTTCTTGACCAGCATTTTTACAACTTAAAGCATCGTCAGTACGGTAAATGATTATAAAATACAACGACAATGAACAAAACAACAACAACATGGCCGACCTATCACAATAGTTCAGTTGAAACCGATGTGACTTAAATCGTGAAACGGAGTATAACCATAGTGTTTAGTTACTTGTATGGTATAATCTGTGCCTGTCTGAGTCATTTCTACCTGTCAAGAAGTAACAAGTTGTTCATTAAGGTATAGCATACATATCGGTCGTGAGAGTGACTAGTGGTGATTTTTTTCGAGTTACCTAAGTCCTAAGACTCTTACGTGGTTTAATGTATTTTAATTTATAAACTAATTGTGTTCTCAACGTCATGTTAGCAACAGCAATGAATATCGACACGGGTAAGCAAAAAATGTCTATGACTAACCTAAACGTTAAGACGTTTGATGTTTTTTGAAGTCTAACAACTATCAATTTTCGTACTTTTAGAGTGTCTGTTTTGAGACTAGAAGAAACTTAGACATGTTTAGTTAGAGACTATACCTTTCGGAATAAAAAATACCCTAAATATATTGTTTTGTTAAGTCTTGATTTTTTAAATACCCTTACCCACGTTCCCAAATATGTACATGTAATGGCGGCTATTCGCTTACGAGCAATTCTTTTTGGTACCGATCCGTCCCGATTTTAAAGTTTTGCTTCACAAAACTGCTTCTTTATTAATAATATTTCTTGACCAGCATTTTTACAACTTAAAGCATCGTCAGTACGGTAAATGGTTATAAAATACAACGACAATGAACAAAACAACAACAACATGGCCGACCTATCACAATAGTTCAGTTGAAACCGATGTGACTTATATCGTGAAACGGAGCATAACCATAGTGTTTAGTTACTTGTATGGTATAATCTGTGCCTGTATGAGTCATTTCTACCTGTCAAGAAGTAACAAGTTGTTCATTAAGGTATAGCATACATATCGGTCGTGAGAGTGACTAGTGGTGATTTTTTTCGAGTTACCTAAGTCCTAAGACTCTTACGTGGTTTAATGTATTTTAATTTATAAACTAATTGTGTTCTCAACGTCATGTTAGCAACAGCAATGAATATCGACACGGGTAAGCACAAAATGTCTATGACTAACCTAAACGTTAAGACGTTTGATGTCTTTTGAAGTCTAACAACTATCAATTTTCGTACTTTTAGAGTGTCTGTTTTGAGACTAGAAGAAACTTAGACAAGTTTAGTTAGAGATTATGCCTCTCGGAATAAGAAATACCCTAAATATATTGTTTTGTTAAGTCTTGATTTTTTAAATCCCCTTACCCACGTTCCCAAATATGTACATGTAATGGCGGCTATTCGCTTACGAACAATTCTTTTTGGTACCGACCCGTCCCGATTTTAAAGTTTTGCTTCACAAAACTGCTTCTTAATTAATAATATTTCTTGACCAGCATTTTTACAACTTAAAGCATCGTCAGTACGGTAAATGGTTATAAAATACAACGACAATGAACAAAACAACAACAACATGGCCGACCTATCACAATAGTTCAGTTGAAACCGATGTGACTTAAATCGTGAAACGGAGTATAACCATAGTGTTTAGTTACTTGTATGGTATAATCTGTGCCTGTCTGAGTCATTTCTACCTGTCAAGAAGTAACAAGTTGTTCATTAAGGTATAGCATACATATCGGTCGTGAGAGTGACTAGTGGTGATTTTTTTCGAGTTACCTAAGTCCTGAGACTCTTACGTGGTTTAATGTATTTTAATTTATAAACTAATTGTGTTCTCAACGTCATGTTAGCAACAGCAATGAATATCGACACGGGTAAGCACAAAATGTCTATGACTAACCTAAACGTTAAGACGTTTGATGTCTTTTGAAGTCTAACAACTATCAATTTTCGTACTTTTAGAGTGTCTGTTTTGAGACTAGAAGAAACTTAGACATGTTTAGTTAGAGACTATACCTTTCGGAATAAAAAATACCCTAAATATATTCTTTTGTTAAGTCTTGATTTTTTAAATACCCTTACCCACGTTCCCAAATATGTACATGTAATGGCGGCTATTCGCTTACGAGCAATTCTTTTTGGTACCGATCCGTCCCGATTTTAAAGTTTTGCTTCACAAAACTGCTTCTTTATTAATAATATTTCTTGACCAGCATTTTTACAACTTAAAGCATCGTCAGTACGGTAAATGGTTATAAAATACAACGACAATGAACAAAACAACAACAACATGGCCGACCTATCACAATAGTTCAGTTGAAACCGATGTGACTTATATCGTGAAACGGAGCATAACCATAGTGTTTAGTTACTTGTATGGTATAATCTGTGCCTGTATGAGTCATTTCTACCTGTCAAGAAGTAACAAGTTGTTCATTAAGGTATAGCATACATATCGGTCGTGAGAGTGACTAGTGGTGATTTTTTTCGAGTTACCTAAGTCCTAAGACTCTTACGTGGTTTAATGTATTTTAATTTATAAACTAATTGTGTTCTCAACGTCATGTTAGCAACAGCAATGAATATCGACACGGGTAAGCAAAAAATGTCTATGACTAACCTAAACGTTAAGACGTTTGATGTTTTTTGAAGTCTAACAACTATCAATTTTCGTACTTTTAGAGTGTCTGTTTCGAGACTAGAAGAAACTTAGACATGTTTAGTTAGAGACTATACCTTTCGGAATAAAAAATACCCTAAATATATTGTTTTGTTAAGTCTTGATTTTTTAAATACCCTTACCCACGTTCCCAAATATGTACATGTAATGGCGGCTATTCGCTTACGAGCAATTCTTTTTGGTACCGACCCGTCCCGATTTTAAAGTTTTGCTTCACAAAACTGCTTCTTTATTAATAATATATCTTGACCAGCATTTTTACAACTTAAAGCATCGTCAGTACGGTAAATGATTATAAAATACAACGACAATGAACAAAACAACAACAACATGGCCGACCTATCACAATAGTTCAGTTGAAACCGATGTGACTTAAATCGTGAAACGGAGTATAACCATAGTGTTTAGTTACTTGTATGGTATAATCTGTGCCTGTCTGAGTCATTTCTACCTGTCAAGAAGTAACAAGTTGTTCATTAAGGTATAGCATACATATCGGTCGTGAGAGTGACTAGTGGTGATTTTTTTCGAGTTACCTAAGTCCTAAGACTCTTTTGTGGTTTAATGTATTTTAATTTATAAACTAATTGTGTTCTCAACGTCATGTTAGCAACAGCAATGAATATCGACACGGGTAAGCAAAAAATGTCTATGACTAACCTAAACGTTAAGACGTTTGATGTTTTTTGAAGTCTAACAACTATCAATTTTCGTACTTTTAGAGTGTCTGTTTTGAGACTAGAAGAAACTTAGACATGTTTAGTTAGAGATTATGCCTCTCGGAATAAGAAATACCCTAAATATATTGTTTTGTTAAGTCTTGATTTTTTAAATCCCCTTACCCACGTTCCCAAATATGTACATGTAATGGCGGCTATTCGCTTACGAACAATTCTTTTTGGTACCGATCCGTCCCGATTTTAAAGTTTTGCTTCACAAAACTGCTTCTTTATTAATAATATTTCTTGACCAGCATTTTTACAACTTAAAGCATCGTCAGTACGGTAAATGATTATAAAATACAACGACAATGAACAAAACAACAACAACATGGCCGACCTATCACAATAGTTCAGTTGAAACCGATGTGACTTATATCGTGAAACGGAGCATAACCATAGTGTTTAGTTACTTGTATGGTATAATCTGTGCCTGTATGAGTCATTTCTACCTGTCAAGAAGTAACAAGTTGGTCATTAAGGTATAGCATACATATCGGTCGTGAGAGTGACTAGTGGTGATTTTTTTCGAGTTACCTAAGTCCTAAGACTCTTTTGTGGTTTAATGTATTTTAATTTATAAACTAATTGTGTTCTCAACGTCATGTTAGCAACAGCAATGAATATCGACACGGGTAAGCAAAAAATGTCTATGACTAACCTAAACGTTAAGACGTTTGATGTTTTTTGAAGTCTAACAACTATCAATTTTCGTACTTTTAGAGTGTCTGTTTTGAGACTAGAAGAAACTTAGACATGTTTAGTTAGAGATTATGCCTCTCGGAATAAGAAATACCCTAAATATATTGTTTTGTTAAGTCTTGATTTTTTAAATCCCCTTACCCACGTTCCCAAATATGTACATGTAATGGCGGCTATTCGCTTACGAGCAATTCTTTTTGGTACCAACCCGTCCCGATTTTAAAGTTTTGCTTCACAAAACTGCTTCTTTATTAATAATATTTCTTGACCAGCATTTTTACAACTTAAAGCATCGTCAGTACGGTAAATGATTATAAAATACAACGACAATGAACAAAACAACAACAACATGGCCGACCTATCACAATAGTTCAGTTGAAACCGATGTGACTTAAATCGTGAAACGGAGTATAACCATAGTGTTTAGTTACTTGTATGGTATAATCTGTGCCTGTCTGAGTCATTTCTACCTGTCAAGAAGTAACAAGTTGTTCATTAAGGTATAGCATACATATCGGTCGTGAGAGTGACTAGTGGTGATTTTTTTCGAGTTACCTAAGTCCTAAGACTCTTACGTGGTTTAATGTATTTTAATTTATAAACTAATTGTGTTCTCAACGTCATGTTAGCAACAGCAATGAATATCGACACGGGTAAGCACAAAATGTCTATGACTAACCTAAACGTTAAGACGTTTGATGTCTTTTGAAGTCTAACAACTATCAATTTTCGTACTTTTAGAGTGTCTGTTTTGAGACTAGAAGAAACTTAGACAAGTTTAGTTAGAGATTATGCCTCTCGGAATAAGAAATACCCTAAATATATTGTTTTGTTAAGTCTTGATTTTTTAAATCCCCTTACCCACGTTCCCAAATATGTACATGTAATGGCGGCTATTCGCTTACGAACAATTCTTTTTGGTACCGACCCGTCCCGATTTTAAAGTTTTGCTTCACAAAACTGCTTCTTTATTAATAATATTTCTTGACCAGCATTTTTACAACTTAAAGCATCGTCAGTACGGTAAATGATTATAAAATACAACGACAATGAACAAAACAACAACAACATGGCCGACCTATCACAATAGTTCAGTTGAAACCGATGTGACTTAAATCGTGAAACGGAGTATAACCATAGTGTTTAGTTACTTGTATGGTATAATCTGTGCCTGTCTGAGTCATTTCTACCTGTCAAGAAGTAACAAGTTGTTCATTAAGGTATAGCATACATATCGGTCGTGAGAGTGACTAGTGGTGATTTTTTTCGAGTTACCTAAGTCCTAAGACTCTTACGTGGTTTAATGTATTTTAATTTATAAACTAATTGTGTTCTCAACGTCATGTTAGCAACAGCAATGAATATCGACACGGGTAAGCAAAAAATGTCTATGACTAACCTAAACGTTAAGACGTTTGATGTTTTTTGAAGTCTAACAACTATCAATTTTCGTACTTTTAGAGTGTCTGTTTCGAGACTAGAAGAAACTTAGACATGTTTAGTTAGAGACTATACCTTTCGGAATAAAAAATACCCTAAATATATTGTTTTGTTAAGTCTTGATTTTTTAAATACCCTTACCCACGTTCCCAAATATGTACATGTAATGGCGGCTATTCGCTTACGAGCAATTCTTTTTGGTACCGACCCGTCCCGATTTTAAAGTTTTGCTTCACAAAACTGCTTCTTTATTAATAATATATCTTGACCAGCATTTTTACAACTTAAAGCATCGTCAGTACGGTAAATGATTATAAAATACAACGACAATGAACAAAACAACAACAACATGGCCGACCTATCACAATAGTTCAGTTGAAACCGATGTGACTTAAATCGTGAAACGGAGTATAACCATAGTGTTTAGTTACTTGTATGGTATAATCTGTGCCTGTCTGAGTCATTTCTACCTGTCAAGAAGTAACAAGTTGTTCATTAAGGTATAGCATACATATCGGTCGTGAGAGTGACTAGTGGTGATTTTTTTCGAGTTACCTAAGTCCTAAGACTCTTACGTGGTTTAATGTATTTTAATTTATAAACTAATTGTGTTCTCAACGTCATGTTAGCAACAGCAATGAATATCGACACGGGTAAGCAAAAAATGTCTATGACTAACCTAAACGTTAAGACGTTTGATGTTTTTTGAAGTCTAACAACTATCAATTTTCGTACTTTTAGAGTGTCTGTTTTGAGACTAGAAGAAACTTAGACATGTTTAGTTAGAGACTATACCTTTCGGAATAAAAAATACCCTAAATATATTCTTTTGTTAAGTCTTGATTTTTTAAATACCCTTACCCACGTTCCCAAATATGTACATGTAATGGCGGCTATTCGCTTACGAACAATTCTTTTTGGTACCGATCCGTCCCGATTTTAAAGTTTTGCTTCACAAAACTGCTTCTTTATTAATAATATTTCTTGACCAGCATTTTTACAACTTAAAGCATCGTCAGTACGATAAATGATTATAAAATACAACGACAATGAACAAAACAACAACAACATGGCCGACCTATCACAATAGTTCAGTTGAAACCGATGTGACTTATATCGTGAAACGGAGCATAACCATAGTGTTTAGTTACTTGTATGGTATAATCTGTGCCTGTATGAGTCATTTCTACCTGTCAAGAAGTAACAAGTTGTTCATTAAGGTATAGCATACATATCGGTCGTGAGAGTGACTAGTGGTGATTTTTTTCGAGTTACCTAAGTCCTAAGACTCTTACGTGGTTTAATGTATTTTAATTTATAAACTAATTGTGTTCTCAACGTCATGTTAGCAACAGCAATGAATATCGACACGGGTAAGCAAAAAATGTCTATGACTAACCTAAACGTTAAGACGTTTGATGTTTTTTGAAGTCTAACAACTATCAATTTTCGTACTTTTAGAGTGTCTGTTTTGAGACTAGAAGAAACTTAGACATGTTTAGTTAGAGACTATACCTTTCGGAATAAAAAATACCCTAAATATATTCTTTTGTTAAGTCTTGATTTTTTAAATACCCTTACCCACGTTCCCAAATATGTACATGTAATGGCGGCTATTCGCTTACGAGCAATTCTTATTGGTACCGATCCGTCCCGATTTTAAAGTTTTGCTTCACAAAACTGCTTCTTAATTAATAATATTTCTTGACCAGCATTTTTACAACTTAAAGCATCGTCAGTACGGTAAATGGTTATAAAATACAACGACAATGAACAAAACAACAACAACATGGCCGACCTATCACAATAGTTCAGTTGAAACCGATGTGACTTAAATCGTGAAACGGAGTATAACCATAGTGTTTAGTTACTTGTATGGTATAATCTGTGCCTGTCTGAGTCATTTCTACCTGTCAAGAAGTTACAAGTTGTTCATTAAGGTATAGCATACATATCGGTCGTGAGAGTGACTAGTGGTGATTTTTTTCGAGTTACCTAAGTCCTGAGACTCTTACGTGGTTTAATGTATTTTAATTTATAAACTAATTGTGTTCTCAACGTCATGTTAGCAACAGCAATGAATATCGACACGGGTAAGCACAAAATGTCTATGACTAACCTAAACGTTAAGACGTTTGATGTCTTTTGAAGTCTAACAACTATCAATTTTCGTACTTTTAGAGTGTCTGTTTTGAGACTAGAAGAAACTTAGACATGTTTAGTTAGAGACTATACCTTTCGGAATAAAAAATACCCTAAATATATTCTTTTGTTAAGTCTTGATTTTTTAAATACCCTTACCCACGTTCCCAAATATGTACATGTAATGGCGGCTATTCGCTTACGAGCAATTCTTTTTGGTACCGATCCGTCCCGATTTTAAAGTTTTGCTTCACAAAACTGCTTCTTTATTAATAATATTTCTTGACCAGCATTTTTACAACTTAAAGCATCGTCAGTACGGTAAATGGTTATAAAATACAACGACAATGAACAAAACAACAACAACATGGCCGACCTATCACAATAGTTCAGTTGAAACCGATGTGACTTATATCGTGAAACGGAGCATAACCATAGTGTTTAGTTACTTGTATGGTATAATCTGTGCCTGTATGAGTCATTTCTACCTGTCAAGAAGTAACAAGTTGTTCATTAAGGTATAGCATACATATCGGTCGTGAGAGTGACTAGTGGTGATTTTTTTCGAGTTACCTAAGTCCTAAGACTCTTACGTGGTTTAATGTATTTTAATTTATAAACTAATTGTGTTCTCAACGTCATGTTAGCAACAGCAATGAATATCGACACGGGTAAGCAAAAAATGTCTATGACTAACCTAAACGTTAAGACGTTTGATGTTTTTTGAAGTCTAACAACTATCAATTTTCGTACTTTTAGAGTGTCTGTTTCGAGACTAGAAGAAACTTAGACATGTTTAGTTAGAGACTATACCTTTCGGAATAAAAAATACCCTAAATATATTCTTTTGTTAAGTCTTGATTTTTTAAATACCCTTACCCACGTTCCCAAATATGTACATGTAATGGCGGCTATTCGCTTACGAACAATTCTTTTTGGTACCGATCCGTCCCGATTTTAAAGTTTTGCTTCACAAAACTGCTTCTTTATTAATAATATTTCTTGACCAGCATTTTTACAACTTAAAGCATCGTCAGTACGATAAATGATTATAAAATACAACGACAATGAACAAAACAACAACAACATGGCCGACCTATCACAATAGTTCAGTTGAAACCGATGTGACTTATATCGTGAAACGGAGCATAACCATAGTGTTTAGTTACTTGTATGGTATAATCTGTGCCTGTATGAGTCATTTCTACCTGTCAAGAAGTAACAAGTTGTTCATTAAGGTATAGCATACATATCGGTCGTGAGAGTGACTAGTGGTGATTTTTTTCGAGTTACCTAAGTCCTAAGACTCTTACGTGGTTTAATGTATTTTAATTTATAAACTAATTGTGTTCTCAACGTCATGTTAGCAACAGCAATGAATATCGACACGGGTAAGCACAAAATGTCTATGACTAACCTAAACGTTAAGACGTTTGATGTCTTTTGAAGTCTAACAACTATCAATTTTCGTACTTTTAGAGTGTCTGTTTTGAGACTAGAAGAAACTTAGACAAGTTTAGTTAGAGATTATGCCTCTCGGAATAAGAAATACCCTAAATATATTGTTTTGTTAAGTCTTGATTTTTTAAATCCCCTTACCCACGTTCCCAAATATGTACATGTAATGGCGGCTATTCGCTTACGAACAATTCTTTTTGGTACCGACCCGTCCCGATTTTAAAGTTTTGCTTCACAAAACTGCTTCTTTATTAATAATATTTCTTGACCAGCATTTTTACAACTTAAAGCATCGTCAGTACGGTAAATGATTATAAAATACAACGACAATGAACAAAACAACAACAACATGGCCGACCTATCACAATAGTTCAGTTGAAACCGATGTGACTTAAATCGTGAAACGGAGTATAACCATAGTGTTTAGTTACTTGTATGGTATAATCTGTGCCTGTCTGAGTCATTTCTACCTGTCAAGAAGTAACAAGTTGTTCATTAAGGTATAGCATACATATCGGTCGTGAGAGTGACTAGTGGTGATTTTTTTCGAGTTACCTAAGTCCTAAGACTCTTACGTGGTTTAATGTATTTTAATTTATAAACTAATTGTGTTCTCAACGTCATGTTAGCAACAGCAATGAATATCGACACGGGTAAGCAAAAAATGTCTATGACTAACCTAAACGTTAAGACGTTTGATGTTTTTTGAAGTCTAACAACTATCAATTTTCGTACTTTTAGAGTGTCTGTTTTGAGACTAGAAGAAACTTAGACATGTTTAGTTAGAGACTATACCTTTCGGAATAAAAAATACCCTAAATATATTCTTTTGTTAAGTCTTGATTTTTTAAATACCCTTACCCACGTTCCCAAATATGTACATGTAATGGCGGCTATTCGCTTACGAACAATTCTTTTTGGTACCGATCCGTCCCGATTTTAAAGTTTTGCTTCACAAAACTGCTTCTTTATTAATAATATTTCTTGACCAGCATTTTTACAACTTAAAGCATCGTCAGTACGATAAATGATTATAAAATACAACGACAATGAACAAAACAACAACAACATGGCCGACCTATCACAATAGTTCAGTTGAAACCGATGTGACTTATATCGTGAAACGGAGCATAACCATAGTGTTTAGTTACTTGTATGGTATAATCTGTGCCTGTATGAGTCATTTCTACCTGTCAAGAAGTAACAAGTTGTTCATTAAGGTATAGCATACATATCGGTCGTGAGAGTGACTAGTGGTGATTTTTTTCGAGTTACCTAAGTCCTAAGACTCTTACGTGGTTTAATGTATTTTAATTTATAAACTAATTGTGTTCTCAACGTCATGTTAGCAACAGCAATGAATATCGACACGGGTAAGCAAAAAATGTCTATGACTAACCTAAACGTTAAGACGTTTGATGTTTTTTGAAGTCTAACAACTATCAATTTTCGTACTTTTAGAGTGTCTGTTTTGAGACTAGAAGAAACTTAGACATGTTTAGTTAGAGACTATACCTTTCGGAATAAAAAATACCCTAAATATATTCTTTTGTTAAGTCTTGATTTTTTAAATACCCTTACCCACGTTCCCAAATATGTACATGTAATGGCGGCTATTCGCTTACGAGCAATTCTTATTGGTACCGATCCGTCCCGATTTTAAAGTTTTGCTTCACAAAACTGCTTCTTAATTAATAATATTTCTTGACCAGCATTTTTACAACTTAAAGCATCGTCAGTACGGTAAATGGTTATAAAATACAACGACAATGAACAAAACAACAACAACATGGCCGACCTATCACAATAGTTCAGTTGAAACCGATGTGACTTAAATCGTGAAACGGAGTATAACCATAGTGTTTAGTTACTTGTATGGTATAATCTGTGCCTGTCTGAGTCATTTCTACCTGTCAAGAAGTTACAAGTTGTTCATTAAGGTATAGCATACATATCGGTCGTGAGAGTGACTAGTGGTGATTTTTTTCGAGTTACCTAAGTCCTGAGACTCTTACGTGGTTTAATGTATTTTAATTTATAAACTAATTGTGTTCTCAACGTCATGTTAGCAACAGCAATGAATATCGACACGGGTAAGCACAAAATGTCTATGACTAACCTAAACGTTAAGACGTTTGATGTCTTTTGAAGTCTAACAACTATCAATTTTCGTACTTTTAGAGTGTCTGTTTTGAGACTAGAAGAAACTTAGACATGTTTAGTTAGAGACTATACCTTTCGGAATAAAAAATACCCTAAATATATTCTTTTGTTAAGTCTTGATTTTTTAAATACCCTTACCCACGTTCCCAAATATGTACATGTAATGGCGGCTATTCGCTTACGAGCAATTCTTTTTGGTACCGATCCGTCCCGATTTTAAAGTTTTGCTTCACAAAACTGCTTCTTTATTAATAATATTTCTTGACCAGCATTTTTACAACTTAAAGCATCGTCAGTACGGTAAATGGTTATAAAATACAACGACAATGAACAAAACAACAACAACATGGCCGACCTATCACAATAGTTCAGTTGAAACCGATGTGACTTATATCGTGAAACGGAGCATAACCATAGTGTTTAGTTACTTGTATGGTATAATCTGTGCCTGTATGAGTCATTTCTACCTGTCAAGAAGTAACAAGTTGTTCATTAAGGTATAGCATACATATCGGTCGTGAGAGTGACTAGTGGTGATTTTTTTCGAGTTACCTAAGTCCTAAGACTCTTACGTGGTTTAATGTATTTTAATTTATAAACTAATTGTGTTCTCAACGTCATGTTAGCAACAGCAATGAATATCGACACGGGTAAGCAAAAAATGTCTATGACTAACCTAAACGTTAAGACGTTTGATGTTTTTTGAAGTCTAACAACTATCAATTTTCGTACTTTTAGAGTGTCTGTTTCGAGACTAGAAGAAACTTAGACATGTTTAGTTAGAGACTATACCTTTCGGAATAAAAAATACCCTAAATATATTCTTTTGTTAAGTCTTGATTTTTTAAATACCCTTACCCACGTTCCCAAATATGTACATGTAATGGCGGCTATTCGCTTACGAACAATTCTTTTTGGTACCGATCCGTCCCGATTTTAAAGTTTTGCTTCACAAAACTGCTTCTTTATTAATAATATTTCTTGACCAGCATTTTTACAACTTAAAGCATCGTCAGTACGATAAATGATTATAAAATACAACGACAATGAACAAAACAACAACAACATGGCCGACCTATCACAATAGTTCAGTTGAAACCGATGTGACTTATATCGTGAAACGGAGCATAACCATAGTGTTTAGTTACTTGTATGGTATAATCTGTGCCTGTATGAGTCATTTCTACCTGTCAAGAAGTAACAAGTTGTTCATTAAGGTATAGCATACATATCGGTCGTGAGAGTGACTAGTGGTGATTTTTTTCGAGTTACCTAAGTCCTAAGACTCTTACGTGGTTTAATGTATTTTAATTTATAAACTAATTGTGTTCTCAACGTCATGTTAGCAACAGCAATGAATATCGACACGGGTAAGCACAAAATGTCTATGACTAACCTAAACGTTAAGACGTTTGATGTCTTTTGAAGTCTAACAACTATCAATTTTCGTACTTTTAGAGTGTCTGTTTTGAGACTAGAAGAAACTTAGACAA
The DNA here is from genome assembly GCA_949316085.1 of Hypercompe scribonia. Taxonomy (NCBI): domain Eukaryota; kingdom Metazoa; phylum Arthropoda; class Insecta; order Lepidoptera; family Erebidae; genus Hypercompe; species Hypercompe scribonia. Next base: position 336,127 of record OX438973.1, read on the forward strand.
GTTTAGTTAGAGATTATGCCTCTCGGAATAAGAAATACCCTAAATATATTGTTTTGTTAAGTCTTGATTTTTTAAATCCCCTTACCCACGTTCCCAAATATGTACATGTAATGGCGGCTATTCGCTTACGAACAATTCTTTTTGGTACCGACCCGTCCCGATTTTAAAGTTTTGCTTCACAAAACTGCTTCTTTATTAATAATATTTCTTGACCAGCATTTTTACAACTTAAAGCATCGTCAGTACGGTAAATGATTATAAAATACAACGACAATGAACAAAACAACAACAACATGGCCGACCTATCACAATAGTTCAGTTGAAACCGATGTGACTTAAATCGTGAAACGGAGTATAACCATAGTGTTTAGTTACTTGTATGGTATAATCTGTGCCTGTCTGAGTCATTTCTACCTGTCAAGAAGTAACAAGTTGTTCATTAAGGTATAGCATACATATCGGTCGTGAGAGTGACTAGTGGTGATTTTTTTCGAGTTACCTAAGTCCTAAGACTCTTACGTGGTTTAATGTATTTTAATTTATAAACTAATTGTGTTCTCAACGTCATGTTAGCAACAGCAATGAATATCGACACGGGTAAGCAAAAAATGTCTATGACTAACCTAAACGTTAAGACGTTTGATGTTTTTTGAAGTCTAACAACTATCAATTTTCGTACTTTTAGAGTGTCTGTTTTGAGACTAGAAGAAACTTAGACATGTTTAGTTAGAGACTATACCTTTCGGAATAAAAAATACCCTAAATATATTCTTTTGTTAAGTCTTGATTTTTTAAATACCCTTACCCACGTTCCCAAATATGTACATGTAATGGCGGCTATTCGCTTACGAACAATTCTTTTTGGTACCGATCCGTCCCGATTTTAAAGTTTTGCTTCACAAAACTGCTTCTTTATTAATAATATTTCTTGACCAGCATTTTTACAACTTAAAGCATCGTCAGTACGATAAATGATTATAAAATACAACGACAATGAACAAAACAACAACAACATGGCCGACCTATCACAATAGTTCAGTTGAAACCGATGTGACTTATATCGTGAAACGGAGCATAACCATAGTGTTTAGTTACTTGTATGGTATAATCTGTGCCTGTATGAGTCATTTCTACCTGTCAAGAAGTAACAAGTTGTTCATTAAGGTATAGCATACATATCGGTCGTGAGAGTGACTAGTGGTGATTTTTTTCGAGTTACCTAAGTCCTAAGACTCTTACGTGGTTTAATGTATTTTAATTTATAAACTAATTGTGTTCTCAACGTCATGTTAGCAACAGCAATGAATATCGACACGGGTAAGCAAAAAATGTCTATGACTAACCTAAACGTTAAGACGTTTGATGTTTTTTGAAGTCTAACAACTATCAATTTTCGTACTTTTAGAGTGTCTGTTTTGAGACTAGAAGAAACTTAGACATGTTTAGTTAGAGACTATACCTTTCGGAATAAAAAATACCCTAAATATATTCTTTTGTTAAGTCTTGATTTTTTAAATACCCTTACCCACGTTCCCAAATATGTACATGTAATGGCGGCTATTCGCTTACGAGCAATTCTTATTGGTACCGATCCGTCCCGATTTTAAAGTTTTGCTTCACAAAACTGCTTCTTAATTAATAATATTTCTTGACCAGCATTTTTACAACTTAAAGCATCGTCAGTACGGTAAATGGTTATAAAATACAACGACAATGAACAAAACAACAACAACATGGCCGACCTATCACAATAGTTCAGTTGAAACCGATGTGACTTAAATCGTGAAACGGAGTATAACCATAGTGTTTAGTTACTTGTATGGTATAATCTGTGCCTGTCTGAGTCATTTCTACCTGTCAAGAAGTTACAAGTTGTTCATTAAGGTATAGCATACATATCGGTCGTGAGAGTGACTAGTGGTGATTTTTTTCGAGTTACCTAAGTCCTGAGACTCTTACGTGGTTTAATGTATTTTAATTTATAAACTAATTGTGTTCTCAACGTCATGTTAGCAACAGCAATGAATATCGACACGGGTAAGCACAAAATGTCTATGACTAACCTAAACGTTAAGACGTTTGATGTCTTTTGAAGTCTAACAACTATCAATTTTCGTACTTTTAGAGTGTCTGTTTTGAGACTAGAAGAAACTTAGACATGTTTAGTTAGAGACTATACCTTTCGGAATAAAAAATACCCTAAATATATTCTTTTGTTAAGTCTTGATTTTTTAAATACCCTTACCCACGTTCCCAAATATGTACATGTAATGGCGGCTATTCGCTTACGAGCAATTCTTTTTGGTACCGATCCGTCCCGATTTTAAAGTTTTGCTTCACAAAACTGCTTCTTTATTAATAATATTTCTTGACCAGCATTTTTACAACTTAAAGCATCGTCAGTACGGTAAATGGTTATAAAATACAACGACAATGAACAAAACAACAACAACATGGCCGACCTATCACAATAGTTCAGTTGAAACCGATGTGACTTATATCGTGAAACGGAGCATAACCATAGTGTTTAGTTACTTGTATGGTATAATCTGTGCCTGTATGAGTCATTTCTACCTGTCAAGAAGTAACAAGTTGTTCATTAAGGTATAGCATACATATCGGTCGTGAGAGTGACTAGTGGTGATTTTTTTCGAGTTACCTAAGTCCTAAGACTCTTACGTGGTTTAATGTATTTTAATTCATAAACTAATTGTGTTCTCAACGTCATGTTAGCAACAGCAATGAATATCGACACGGGTAAGCAAAAAATGTCTATGACTAACCTAAACGTTAAGACGTTTGATGTTTTTTGAAGTCTAACAACTATCAATTTTCGTACTTTTAGAGTGTCTGTTTCGAGACTAGAAGAAACTTAGACATGTTTAGTTAGAGACTATACCTTTCGGAATAAAAAATACCCTAAATATATTGTTTTGTTAAGTCTTGATTTTTTAAATACCCTTACCCACGTTCCCAAATATGTACATGTAATGGCGGCTATTCGCTTACGAGCAATTCTTTTTGGTACCGACCCGTCCCGATTTTAAAGTTTTGCTTCACAAAACTGCTTCTTTATTAATAATATATCTTGACCAGCATTTTTACAACTTAAAGCATCGTCAGTACGGTAAATGATTATAAAATACAACGACAATGAACAAAACAACAACAACATGGCCGACCTATCACAATAGTTCAGTTGAAACCGATGTGACTTAAATCGTGAAACGGAGTATAACCATAGTGTTTAGTTACTTGTATGGTATAATCTGTGCCTGTCTGAGTCATTTCTACCTGTCAAGAAGTAACAAGTTGTTCATTAAGGTATAGCATACATATCGGTCGTGAGAGTGACTAGTGGTGATTTTTTTCGAGTTACCTAAGTCCTAAGACTCTTTTGTGGTTTAATGTATTTTAATTTATAAACTAATTGTGTTCTCAACGTCATGTTAGCAACAGCAATGAATATCGACACGGGTAAGCAAAAAATGTCTATGACTAACCTAAACGTTAAGACGTTTGATGTTTTTTGAAGTCTAACAACTATCAATTTTCGTACTTTTAGAGTGTCTGTTTTGAGACTAGAAGAAACTTAGACATGTTTAGTTAGAGACTATACCTTTCGGAATAAAAAATACCCTAAATATATTGTTTTGTTAAGTCTTGATTTTTTAAATACCCTTACCCACGTTCCCAAATATGTACATGTAATGGCGGCTATTCGCTTACGAGCAATTCTTATTGGTACCGATCCGTCCCGATTTTAAAGTTTTGCTTCACAAAACTGCTTCTTAATTAATAATATTTCTTGACCAGCATTTTTACAACTTAAAGCATCGTCAGTACGGTAAATGGTTATAAAATACAACGACAATGAACAAAACAACAACAACATGGCCGACCTATCACAATAGTTCAGTTGAAACCGATGTGACTTAAATCGTGAAACGGAGTATAACCATAGTGTTTAGTTACTTGTATGGTATAATCTGTGCCTGTCTGAGTCATTTCTACCTGTCAAGAAGTAACAAGTTGTTCATTAAGGTATAGCATACATATCGGTCGTGAGAGTGACTAGTGGTGATTTTTTTCGAGTTACCTAAGTCCTGAGACTCTTACGTGGTTTAATGTATTTTAATTTATAAACTAATTGTGTTCTCAACGTCATGTTAGCAACAGCAATGAATATCGACACGGGTAAGCAAAAAATGTCTATGACTAACCTAAACGTTAAGACGTTTGATGTTTTTTGAAGTCTAACAACTATCAATTTTCGTACTTTTAGAGTGTCTGTTTCGAGACTAGAAGAAACTTAGACATGTTTAGTTAGAGACTATACCTTTCGGAATAAAAAATACCCTAAATATATTCTTTTGTTAAGTCTTGATTTTTTAAATACCCTTACCCACGTTCCCAAATATGTACATGTAATGGCGGCTATTCGCTTACGAGCAATTCTTTTTGGTACCGACCCGTCCCGATTTTAAAGTTTTGCTTCACAAAACTGCTTCTTTATTAATAATATTTCTTGACCAGCATTTTTACAACTTAAAGCATCGTCAGTACGGTAAATGATTATAAAATACAACGACAATGAACAAAACAACAACAACATGGCCGACCTATCACAATAGTTCAGTTGAAACCGATGTGACTTAAATCGTGAAACGGAGTATAACCATAGTGTTTAGTTACTTGTATGGTATAATCTGTGCCTGTCTGAGTCATTTCTACCTGTCAAGAAGTAACAAGTTGTTCATTAAGGTATAGCATACATATCGGTCGTGAGAGTGACTAGTGGTGATTTTTTTCGAGTTACCTAAGTCCTAAGACTCTTACGTGGTTTAATGTATTTTAATTTATAAACTAATTGTGTTCTCAACGTCATGTTAGCAACAGCAATGAATATCGACACGGGTAAGCAAAAAATATCTATGACTAACCTAAACGTTAAGACGTTTGATGTTTTTTGAAGTCTAACAACTATCAATTTTCGTACTTTTAGAGTGTCTGTTTTGAGACTAGAAGAAACTTAGACATGTTTAGTTAGAGACTATACCTTTCGGAATAAAAAATACCCTAAATATATTCTTTTGTTAAGTCTTGATTTTTTAAATACCCTTACCCACGTTCCCAAATATGTACATGTAATGGCGGCTATTCGCTTACGAGCAATTCTTTTTGGTACCGATCCGTCCCGATTTTAAAGTTTTGCTTCACAAAACTGCTTCTTTATTAATAATATTTCTTGACCAGCATTTTTACAACTTAAAGCATCGTCAGTACGGTAAATGGTTATAAAATACAACGACAATGAACAAAACAACAACAACATGGCCGACCTATCACAATAGTTCAGTTGAAACCGATGTGACTTATATCGTGAAACGGAGCATAACCATAGTGTTTAGTTACTTGTATGGTATAATCTGTGCCTGTATGAGTCATTTCTACCTGTCAAGAAGTAACAAATTGTTCATTAAGGTATAGCATACATATCGGTCGTGAGAGTGACTAGTGGTGATTTTTTTCGAGTTACCTAAGTCCTAAGACTCTTACGTGGTTTAATGTATTTTAATTTATAAACTAATTGTGTTCTCAACGTCATGTTAGCAACAGCAATGAATATCGACACGGGTAAGCACAAAATGTCTATGACTAACCTAAACGTTAAGACGTTTGATGTATTTTGAAGTCTAACAACTATCAATTTTCGTACTTTTAGAGTGTCTGTTTTGAGACTAGAAGAAACTTAGACATGTTTAGTTAGAGATTATGCCTCTCGGAATAAGAAATACCCTAAATATATTGTTTTGTTAAGTCTTGATTTTTTAAATCCCCTTACCCACGTTCCCAAATATGTACATGTAATGGCGGCTATTCGCTTACGAACAATTCTTTTTGGTACCGATCCGTCCCGATTTTAAAGTTTTGCTTCACAAAACTGCTTCTTTATTAATAATATTTCTTGACCAGCATTTTTACAACTTAAAGCATCGTCAGTACGGTAAATGATTATAAAATACAACGACAATGAACAAAACAACAACAACATGGCCGACCTATCACAATAGTTCAGTTGAAACCGATGTGACTTATATCGTGAAACGGAGCATAACCATAGTGTTTAGTTACTTGTATGGTATAATCTGTGCCTGTATGAGTCATTTCTACCTGTCAAGAAGTAACAAGTTGGTCATTAAGGTATAGCATACATATCGGTCGTGAGAGTGACTAGTGGTGATTTTTTTCGAGTTACCTAAGTCCTAAGACTCTTTTGTGGTTTAATGTATTTTAATTTATAAACTAATTGTGTTCTCAACGTCATGTTAGCAACAGCAATGAATATCGACACGGGTAAGCAAAAAATGTCTATGACTAACCTAAACGTTAAGACGTTTGATGTTTTTTGAAGTCTAACAACTATCAATTTTCGTACTTTTAGAGTGTCTGTTTTGAGACTAGAAGAAACTTAGACATGTTTAGTTAGAGATTATGCCTCTCGGAATAAGAAATACCCTAAATATATTGTTTTGTTAAGTCTTGATTTTTTAAATCCCCTTACCCACGTTCCCAAATATGTACATGTAATGGCGGCTATTCGCTTACGAGCAATTCTTTTTGGTACCGACCCGTCCCGATTTTAAAGTTTTGCTTCACAAAACTGCTTCTTTATTAATAATATTTCTTGACCAGCATTTTTACAACTTAAAGCATCGTCAGTACGGTAAATGATTATAAAATACAACGACAATGAACAAAACAACAACAACATGGCCGACCTATCACAATAGTTCAGTTGAAACCGATGTGACTTAAATCGTGAAACGGAGTATAACCATAGTGTTTAGTTACTTGTATGGTATAATCTGTGCCTGTCTGAGTCATTTCTACCTGTCAAGAAGTAACAAGTTGTTCATTAAGGTATAGCATACATATCGGTCGTGAGAGTGACTAGTGGTGATTTTTTTCGAGTTACCTAAGTCCTAAGACTCTTACGTGGTTTAATGTATTTTAATTTATAAACTAATTGTGTTCTCAACGTCATGTTAGCAACAGCAATGAATATCGACACGGGTAAGCAAAAAATGTCTATGACTAACCTAAACGTTAAGACGTTTGATGTTTTTTGAAGTCTAACAACTATCAATTTTCGTACTTTTAGAGTGTCTGTTTTGAGACTAGAAGAAACTTAGACATGTTTAGTTAGAGACTATACCTTTCGGAATAAAAAATACCCTAAATATATTCTTTTGTTAAGTCTTGATTTTTTAAATACCCTTACCCACGTTCCCAAATATGTACATGTAATGGCGGCTATTCGCTTACGAACAATTCTTTTTGGTACCGATCCGTCCCGATTTTAAAGTTTTGCTTCACAAAACTGCTTCTTTATTAATAATATTTCTTGACCAGCATTTTTACAACTTAAAGCATCGTCAGTACAATAAATGATTATAAAATACAACGACAATGAACAAAACAACAACAACATGGCCGACCTATCACAATAGTTCAGTTGAAACCGATGTGACTTATATCGTGAAACGGAGCATAACCATAGTGTTTAGTTACTTGTATGGTATAATCTGTGCCTGTATGAGTCATTTCTACCTGTCAAGAAGTAACAAGTTGGTCATTAAGGTATAGCATACATATCGGTCGTGAGAGTGACTAGTGGTGATTTTTTTCGAGTTACCTAAGTCCTAAGACTCTTACGTGGTTTAATGTATTTTAATTTATAAACTAATTGTGTTCTCAACGTCATGTTAGCAACAGCAATGAATATCGACACGGGTAAGCACAAAATGTCTATGACTAACCTAAACGTTAAGACGTTTGATGTCTTTTGAAGTCTAACAACTATCAATTTTCGTACTTTTAGAGTGTCTGTTTTGAGACTAGAAGAAACTTAGACATGTTTAGTTAGAGACTATACCTTTCGGAATAAAAAATACCCTAAATATATTCTTTTGTTAAGTCTTGATTTTTTAAATACCCTTACCCACGTTCCCAAATATGTACATGTAATGGCGGCTATTCGCTTACGAGCAATTCTTATTGGTACCGATCCGTCCCGATTTTAAAGTTTTGCTTCACAAAACTGCTTCTTAATTAATAATATTTCTTGACCAGCATTTTTACAACTTAAAGCATCGTCAGTACGGTAAATGGTTATAAAATACAACGACAATGAACAAAACAACAACAACATGGCCGACCTATCACAATAGTTCAGTTGAAACCGATGTGACTTAAATCGTGAAACGGAGTATAACCATAGTGTTTAGTTACTTGTATGGTATAATCTGTGCCTGTCTGAGTCATTTCTACCTGTCAAGAAGTAACAAGTTGTTCATTAAGGTATAGCATACATATCGGTCGTGAGAGTGACTAGTGGTGATTTTTTTCGAGTTACCTAAGTCCTGAGACTCTTACGTGGTTTAATGTATTTTAATTTATAAACTAATTGTGTTCTCAACGTCATGTTAGCAACAGCAATGAATATCGACACGGGTAAGCACAAAATGTCTATGACTAACCTAAACGTTAAGACGTTTGATGTCTTTTGAAGTCTAACAACTATCAATTTTCGTACTTTTAGAGTGTCTGTTTTGAGACTAGAAGAAACTTAGACATGTTTAGTTAGAGACTATACCTTTCGGAATAAAAAATACCCTAAATATATTCTTTTGTTAAGTCTTGATTTTTTAAATACCCTTACCCACGTTCCCAAATATGTACATGTAATGGCGGCTATTCGCTTACGAGCAATTCTTTTTGGTACCGATCCGTCCCGATTTTAAAGTTTTGCTTCACAAAACTGCTTCTTTATTAATAATATTTCTTGACCAGCATTTTTACAACTTAAAGCATCGTCAGTACGGTAAATGGTTATAAAATACAACGACAATGAACAAAACAACAACAACATGGCCGACCTATCACAATAGTTCAGTTGAAACCGATGTGACTTATATCGTGAAACGGAGCATAACCATAGTGTTTAGTTACTTGTATGGTATAATCTGTGCCTGTATGAGTCATTTCTACCTGTCAAGAAGTAACAAGTTGTTCATTAAGGTATAGCATACATATCGGTCGTGAGAGTGACTAGTGGTCATTTTTTTCGAGTTACCTAAGTCCTAAGACTCTTACGTGGTTTAATGTATTTTAATTTATAAACTAATTGTGTTCTCAACGTCATGTTAGCAACAGCAATGAATATCGACACGGGTAAGCAAAAAATGTCTATGACTAACCTAAACGTTAAGACGTTTGATGTCTTTTGAAGTCTAACAACTATCAATTTTCGTACTTTTAGAGTGTCTGTTTTGAGACTAGAAGAAACTTAGACATGTTTAGTTAGAGATTATGCCTCTCGGAATAAGAAATACCCTAAATATATTGTTTTGTTAAGTCTTGATTTTTTAAATCCCCTTACCCACGTTCCCAAATATGTACATGTAATGGCGGCTATTCGCTTACGAGCAATTCTTTTTGGTACCGATCCGTCCCGATTTTAAAGTTTTGCTTCACAAAACTGCTTCTTTATTAATAATATTTCTTGACCAGCATTTTTACAACTTAAAGCATCGTCAGTACGGTAAATGGTTATAAAATACAACGACAATGAACAAAACAACAACAACATGGCCGACCTATCACAATAGTTCAGTTGAAACCGATGTGACTTATATCGTGAAACGGAGCATAACCATAGTGTTTAGTTACTTGTATGGTATAATCTGTGCCTGTATGAGTCATTTCTACCTGTCAAGAAGTAACAAGTTGTTCATTAAGGTATAGCATACATATCGGTCGTGAGAGTGACTAGTGGTGATTTTTTTCGAGTTACCTAAGTCCTAAGACTCTTACGTGGTTTAATGTATTTTAATTTATAAACTAATTGTGTTCTCAACGTCATGTTAGCAACAGCAATGAATATCGACACGGGTAAGCACAAAATGTCTATGACTAACCTAAACGTTAAGACGTTTGATGTCTTTTGAAGTCTAACAACTATCAATTTTCGTACTTTTAGAGTGTCTGTTTTGAGACTAGAAGAAACTTAGACAAGTTTAGTTAGAGATTATGCCTCTCGGAATAAGAAATACCCTAAATATATTGTTTTGTTAAGTCTTGATTTTTTAAATCCCCTTACCCACGTTCCCAAATATGTACATGTAATGGCGGCTATTCGCTTACGAACAATTCTTTTTGGTACCGACCCGTCCCGATTTTAAAGTTTTGCTTCACAAAACTGCTTCTTTATTAATAATATTTCTTGACCAGCATTTTTACAACTTAAAGCATCGTCAGTACGGTAAATGATTATAAAATACAACGACAATGAACAAAACAACAACAACATGGCCGACCTATCACAATAGTTCAGTTGAAACCGATGTGACTTAAATCGTGAAACGGAGTATAACCATAGTGTTTAGTTACTTGTATGGTATAATCTGTGCCTGTCTGAGTCATTTCTACCTGTCAAGAAGTAACAAGTTGTTCATTAAGGTATAGCATACATATCGGTCGTGAGAGTGACTAGTGGTGATTTTTTTCGAGTTACCTAAGTCCTAAGACTCTTACGTGGTTTAATGTATTTTAATTTATAAACTAATTGTGTTCTCAACGTCATGTTAGCAACAGCAATGAATATCGACACGGGTAAGCAAAAAATGTCTATGACTAACCTAAACGTTAAGACGTTTGATGTCTTTTGAAGTCTAACAACTATCAATTTTCGTACTTTTAGAGTGTCTGTTTTGAGACTAGAAGAAACTTAGACATGTTTAGTTAGAGACTATACCTTTCGGAATAAAAAATACCCTAAATATATTCTTTTGTTAAGTCTTGATTTTTTAAATACCCTTACCCACGTTCCCAAATATGTACATGTAATGGCGGCTATTCGCTTACGAGCAATTCTTTTTGGTACCGATCCGTCCCGATTTTAAAGTTTTGCTTCACAAAACTGCTTCTTTATTAATAATATTTCTTGACCAGCATTTTTACAACTTAAAGCATCGTCAGTACGGTAAATGATTATAAAATACAACGACAATGAACAAAACAACAACAACATGGCCGACCTATCACAATAGTTCAGTTGAAACCGATGTGACTTATATCGTGAAACGGAGCATAACCATAGTGTTTAGTTACTTGTATGGTATAATCTGTGCCTGTCTGAGTCATTTCTACCTGTCAAGAAGTAACAAGTTGTTCATTAAGGTATAGCATACATATCGGTCGTGAGAGTGACTAGTGGTGATTTTTTTCGAGTTGCCTAAGTCCTGAGACTCTTACGTGGTTTAATGTATTTTAATTTATAAACTAATTGTGTTCTCAACGTCATGTTAGCAACAGCAATGAATATCGACACGGGTAAGCAAAAAATGTCTATGACTAACCTAAACGTTAAGACGTTTGATGTTTTTTGAAGTCTAACAACTATCAATTTTCGTACTTTTAGAGTGTCTGTTTTGAGACTAGAAGAAACTTAGACATGTTTAGTTAGAGATTATGCCTCTCGGAATAAGAAATATCCTAAATATATTGTTTTGTTAAGTCTTGATTTTTTAAATCCCCTTACCCACGTTCCCAAATATGTACATGTAATGGCGGCTATTCGCTTACGAGCAATTCTTTTTGGTACCGACCCGTCCCGATTTTAAAGTTTTGCTTCACAAAACTGCTTCTTTATTAATAATATTTCTTGACCAGCATTTTTACAACTTAAAGCATCGTCAGTACGGTAAATGATTATAAAATACAACGACAATGAACAAAACAACAACAACATGGCCGACCTATCACAATAGTTCAGTTGAAACCGATGTGACTTAAATCGTGAAACGGAGTATAACCATAGTGTTTAGTTACTTGTATGGTATAATCTGTGCCTGTATGAGTCATTTCTACCTGTCAAGAAGTAACAAGTTGTTCATTAAGGTATAGCATACATATCGGTCGTGAGAGTGACTAGTGGTGATTTTTTTCGAGTTACCTAAGTCCTAAGACTCTTACGTGGTTTAATGTATTTTAATTTATAAACTAATTGTGTTCTCAACGTCATGTTAGCAACAGCAATGAATATCGACACGGGTAAGCACAAAATGTCTATGACTAACCTAAACGTTAAGACGTTTGATGTCTTTTGAAGTCTAACAACTATCAATTTTCGTACTTTTAGAGTGTCTGTTTTGAGACTAGAAGAAACTTAGACAAGTTTAGTTAGAGATTATGCCTCTCGGAATAAGAAATACCCTAAATATATTGTTTTGTTAAGTCTTGATTTTTTAAATCCCCTTACCCACGTTCCCAAATATGTACATGTAATGGCGGCTATTCGCTTACGAACAATTCTTTTTGGTACCGACCCGTCCCGATTTTAAAGTTTTGCTTCACAAAACTGCTTCTTTATTAATAATATTTCTTGACCAGCATTTTTACAACTTAAAGCATCGTCAGTACGGTAAATGATTATAAAATACAACGACAATGAACAAAACAACAACAACATGGCCGACCTATCACAATAGTTCAGTTGAAACCGATGTGACTTAAATCGTGAAACGGAGTATAACCATAGTGTTTAATTACTTGTATGGTATAATCTGTGCCTGTCTGAGTCATTTCTACCTGTCAAGAAGTAACAAGTTGTTCATTAAGGTATAGCATACATATCGGTCGTGAGAGTGACTAGTGGTGATTTTTTTCGAGTTACCTAAGTCCTAAGACTCTTACGTGGTTTAATGTATTTTAATTTATAAACTAATTGTGTTCTCAACGTCATGTTAGCAACAGCAATGAATATCGACACGGGTAAGCAAAAAATGTCTATGACTAACCTAAACGTTAAGACGTTTGATGTCTTTTGAAGTCTAACAACTATCAATTTTCGTACTTTTAGAGTGTCTGTTTTGAGACTAGAAGAAACTTAGACATGTTTAGTTAGAGACTATACCTTTCGGAATAAAAAATACCCTAAATATATTCTTTTGTTAAGTCTTGATTTTTTAAATACCCTTACCCACGTTCCCAAATATGTACATGTAATGGCGGCTATTCGCTTACGAGCAATTCTTTTTGGTACCGATCCGTCCCGATTTTAAAGTTTTGCTTCACAAAACTGCTTCTTTATTAATAATATTTCTTGACCAGCATTTTTACAACTTAAAGCATCGTCAGTACGGTAAATGATTATAAAATACAACGACAATGAACAAAACAACAACAACATGGCCGACCTATCACAATAGTTCAGTTGAAACCGATGTGACTTATATCGTGAAACGGAGCATAACCATAGTGTTTAGTTACTTGTATGGTATAATCTGTGCCTGTATGAGTCATTTCTACCTGTCAAGAAGTAACAAGTTGTTCATTAAGGTATAGCATACATATCGGTCGTGAGAGTGACTAGTGGTGATTTTTTTTTAGTTACCTAAGTCCTAAGACTTTTACGTGGTTTAATGTATTTTAATTTATAAACTAGACATGTTTAGTTAGACTAGTAGTAGTGTTCTCAACGTCATGTTAGCAACAGCAATGAATATCGACACGGGTAAGCAAAAAATGTCTATGACTAACCTAAACGTTAAGACGTTTGATGTTTTTTGAAGTCTAACAACTATCAATTTTCGTACTTTTAGAGTGTCTGTTTTGAGACTAGAAGAAACTTAGACATGTTTAGTTAGAGATTATGCCTCTCGGAATAAGAAATATCCTAAATATATTGTTTTGTTAAGTCTTGATTTTTTAAATCCCCTTACCCACGTTCCCAAATATGTACATGTAATGGCGGCTATTCGCTTACGAGCAATTCTTTTTGGTACCGACCCGTCCCGATTTTAAAGTTTTGCTTCACAAAACTGCTTCTTTATTAATAATATTTCTTGACCAGCATTTTTACAACTTAAAGCATCGTCAGTACGGTAAATGATTATAAAATACAACGACAATGAACAAAACAACAACAACATGGCCGACCTATCACAATAGTTCAGTTGAAACCGATGTGACTTAAATCGTGAAACGGAGTATAACCATAGTGTTTAGTTACTTGTATGGTATAATCTGTGCCTGTATGAGTCATTTCTACCTGTCAAGAAGTAACAAGTTGTTCATTAAGGTATAGCATACATATCGGTCGTGAGAGTGACTAGTGGTGATTTTTTTCGAGTTACCTAAGTCCTAAGACTCTTACGTGGTTTAATGTATTTTAATTTATAAACTAATTGTGTTCTCAACGTCATGTTAGCAACAGCAATGAATATCGACACGGGTAAGCACAAAATGTCTATGACTAACCTAAACGTTAAGACGTTTGATGTCTTTTGAAGTCTAACAACTATCAATTTTCGTACTTTTAGAGTGTCTGTTTTGAGACTAGAAGAAACTTAGACAAGTTTAGTTAGAGATTATGCCTCTCGGAATAAGAAATACCCTAAATATATTGTTTTGTTAAGTCTTGATTTTTTAAATCCCCTTACCCACGTTCCCAAATATGTACATGTAATGGCGGCTATTCGCTTACGAACAATTCTTTTTGGTACCGACCCGTCCCGATTTTAAAGTTTTGCTTCACAAAACTGCTTCTTTATTAATAATATTTCTTGACCAGCATTTTTACAACTTAAAGCATCGTCAGTACGGTAAATGATTATAAAATACAACGACAATGAACAAAACAACAACAACATGGCCGACCTATCACAATAGTTCAGTTGAAACCGATGTGACTTAAATCGTGAAACGGAGTATAACCATAGTGTTTAATTACTTGTATGGTATAATCTGTGCCTGTCTGAGTCATTTCTACCTGTCAAGAAGTAACAAGTTGTTCATTAAGGTATAGCATACATATCGGTCGTGAGAGTGACTAGTGGTGATTTTTTTCGAGTTACCTAAGTCCTAAGACTCTTACGTGGTTTAATGTATTTTAATTTATAAACTAATTGTGTTCTCAACGTCATGTTAGCAACAGCAATGAATATCGACACGGGTAAGCAAAAAATGTCTATGACTAACCTAAACGTTAAGACGTTTGATGTCTTTTGAAGTCTAACAACTATCAATTTTCGTACTTTTAGAGTGTCTGTTTTGAGACTAGAAGAAACTTAGACATGTTTAGTTAGAGACTATACCTTTCGGAATAAAAAATACCCTAAATATATTCTTTTGTTAAGTCTTGATTTTTTAAATACCCTTACCCACGTTCCCAAATATGTACATGTAATGGCGGCTATTCGCTTACGAGCAATTCTTTTTGGTACCGATCCGTCCCGATTTTAAAGTTTTGCTTCACAAAACTGCTTCTTTATTAATAATATTTCTTGACCAGCATTTTTACAACTTAAAGCATCGTCAGTACGGTAAATGATTATAAAATACAACGACAATGAACAAAACAACAACAACATGGCCGACCTATCACAATAGTTCAGTTGAAACCGATGTGACTTATATCGTGAAACGGAGCATAACCATAGTGTTTAGTTACTTGTATGGTATAATCTGTGCCTGTATGAGTCATTTCTACCTGTCAAGAAGTAACAAGTTGTTCATTAAGGTATAGCATACATATCGGTCGTGAGAGTGACTAGTGGTGATTTTTTTTTAGTTACCTAAGTCCTAAGACTTTTACGTGGTTTAATGTATTTTAATTTATAAACTAGACATGTTTAGTTAGACTAGTAGTAGTGTTCTCAACGTCATGTTAGCAACAGCAATGAATATCGACACGGGTAAGCAAAAAATGTCTATGACTAACCTAAACGTTAAGACGTTTGATGTTTTTTGAAGTCTAACAACTATCAATTTTCGTACTTTTAGAGTGTCTGTTTTGAGACTAGAAGAAACTTAGACATGTTTAGTTAGAGATTATGCCTCTCGGAATAAGAAATATCCTAAATATATTGTTTTGTTAAGTCTTGATTTTTTAAATACCCTTACCCACGTTCCCAAATATGTACATGTAATGGCGGCTATTCGCTTACGAGCAATTCTTTTTGGTACCGACCCGTCCCGATTTTAAAGTTTTGCTTCACAAAACTGCTTCTTTATTAATAATATTTCTTGACCAGCGTTTTTACAACTTAAAGCATCGTCAGTACGGTAAATGATTATAAAATACAACGACAATGAACAAAACAACAACAACATGGCCGACCTATCACAATAGTTCAGTTGAAACCGATGTGACTTAAATCGTGAAACGGAGTATAACCATAGTGTTTAGTTACTTGTATGGTATAATCTGTGCCTGTCTGAGTCATTTCTACCTGTCAAGAAGTAACAAGTTGTTCATTAAGGTATAGCATACATATCGGTCGTGAGAGTGACTAGTGGTGATTTTTTTCGAGTTACCTAAGTCCTAAGACTCTTACGTGGTTTAATGTATTTTAATTTATAAACTAATTGTGTTCTCAACGTCATGTTAGCAACAGCAATGAATATCGACACGGGTAAGCAAAAAATGTCTATGACTAACCTAAACGTTAAGACGTTTGATGTTTTTTGAAGTCTAACAACTATCAATTTTCGTACTTTTAGAGTGTCTGTTTTGAGACTAGAAGAAACTTAGACATGTTTAGTTAGAGACTATACCTTTCGGAATAAAAAATACCCTAAATATATTCTTTTGTTAAGTCTTGATTTTTTAAATACCCTTACCCACGTTCCCAAATATGTACATGTAATGGCGGCTATTCGCTTACGAGCAATTCTTTTTGGTACCGATCCGTCCCGATTTTAAAGTTTTGCTTCACAAAACTGCTTCTTTATTAATAATATTTCTTGACCAGCATTTTTACAACTTAAAGCATCGTCAGTACGGTAAATGATTATAAAATACAACGACAATGAACAAAACAACAACAACATGGCCGACCTATCACAATAGTTCAGTTGAAACCGATGTGACTTATATCGTGAAACGGAGCATAACCATAGTGTTTAGTTACTTGTATGGTATAATCTGTGCCTGTCTGAGTCATTTCTACCTGTCAAGAAGTAACAAGTTGTTCATTAAGGTATAGCATACATATCGGTCGTGAGAGTGACTAGTGGTGATTTTTTTCGAGTTGCCTAAGTCCTGAGACTCTTACGTGGTTTAATGTATTTTAATTTATAAACTAATTGTGTTCTCAACGTCATGTTAGCAACAGCAATGAATATCGACACGGGTAAGCAAAAAATGTCTATGACTAACCTAAACGTTAAGACGTTTGATGTTTTTTGAAGTCTAACAACTATCAATTTTCGTACTTTTAGAGTGTCTGTTTTGAGACTAGAAGAAACTTAGACATGTTTAGTTAGAGATTATGCCTCTCGGAATAAGAAATATCCTAAATATATTGTTTTGTTAAGTCTTGATTTTTTAAATACCCTTACCCACGTTCCCAAATATGTACATGTAATGGCGGCTATTCGCTTACGAGCAATTCTTTTTGGTACCGACCCGTCCCGATTTTAAAGTTTTGCTTCACAAAACTGCTTCTTTATTAATAATATTTCTTGACCAGCATTTTTACAACTTAAAGCATCGTCAGTACGGTAAATGATTATAAAATACAACGACAATGAACAAAACAACAACAACATGGCCGACCTATCACAATAGTTCAGTTGAAACCGATGTGACTTAAATCGTGAAACGGAGTATAACCATAGTGTTTAGTTACTTGTATGGTATAATCTGTGCCTGTCTGAGTCATTTCTACCTGTCAAGAAGTAACAAGTTGTTCATTAAGGTATAGCATACATATCGGTCGTGAGAGTGACTAGTGGTGATTTTTTTCGAGTTACCTAAGTCCTAAGACTCTTACGTGGTTTAATGTATTTTAATTTATAAACTAATTGTGTTCTCAACGTCATGTTAGCAACAGCAATGAATATCGACACGGGTAAGCAAAAAATGTCTATGACTAACCTAAACGTTAAGACGTTTGATGTTTTTTGAAGTCTAACAACTATCAATTTTCGTACTTTTAGAGTGTCTGTTTTGAGACTAGAAGAAACTTAGACATGTTTAGTTAGAGACTATACCTTTCGGAATAAAAAATACCCTAAATATATTCTTTTGTTAAGTCTTGATTTTTTAAATACCCTTACCCACGTTCCCAAATATGTACATGTAATGGCGGCTATTCGCTTACGAGCAATTCTTTTTGGTACCGACCCGTCCCGATTTTAAAGTTTTGCTTCACAAAACTGCTTCTTTATTAATAATATTTCTTGACCAGCATTTTTACAACTTAAAGCATCGTCAGTACGGTAAATGGTTATAAAATACAACGACAATGAACAAAACAACAACAACATGGCCGACCTATCACAATAGTTCAGTTGAAACCGATGTGACTTATATCGTGAAACGGAGCATAACCATAGTGTTTAGTTACTTGTATGGTATAATCTGTGCCTGTATGAGTCATTTCTACCTGTCAAGAAGTAACAAGTTGTTCATTAAGGTATAGCATACATATCGGTCGTGAGAGTGACTAGTGGTCATTTTTTTCGAGTTACCTAAGTCCTAAGACTCTTACGTGGTTTAATGTATTTTAATTTATAAACTAATTGTGTTCTCAACGTCATGTTAGCAACAGCAATGAATATCGACACGGGTAAGCAAAAAATGTCTATGACTAACCTAAACGTTAAGACGTTTGATGTCTTTTGAAGTCTAACAACTATCAATTTTCGTACTTTTAGAGTGTCTGTTTTGAGACTAGAAGAAACTTAGACATGTTTAGTTAGAGATTATGCCTCTCGGAATAAGAAATACCCTAAATATATTGTTTTGTTAAGTCTTGATTTTTTAAATCCCCTTACCCACGTTCCTAAATATGTACATGTAATGGCGGCTATTCGCTTACGAGCAATTCTTTTTGGTACCGATCCGTCCCGATTTTAAAGTTTTGCTTCACAAAACTGCTTCTTTATTAATAATATTTCTTGACCAGCATTTTTACAACTTAAAGCATCGTCAGTACGGTAAATGGTTATAAAATACAACGACAATGAACAAAACAACAACAACATGGCCGACCTATCACAATAGTTCAGTTGAAACCGATGTGACTTATATCGTGAAACGGAGCATAACCATAGTGTTTAGTTACTTGTATGGTATAATCTGTGCCTGTATGAGTCATTTCTACCTGTCAAGAAGTAACAAGTTGTTCATTAAGGTATAGCATACATATCGGTCGTGAGAGTGACTAGTGGTGATTTTTTTCGAGTTACCTAAGTCCTAAGACTCTTACGTGGTTTAATGTATTTTAATTTATAAACTAATTGTGTTCTCAACGTCATGTTAGCAACAGCAATGAATATCGACACGGGTAAGCAAAAAATGTCTATGACTAACCTAAACGTTAAGACGTTTGATGTCTTTTGAAGTCTAACAACTATCAATTTTCGTACTTTTAGAGTGTCTGTTTTGAGACTAGAAGAAACTTAGACATGTTTAGTTAGAGACTATACCTTTCGGAATAAAAAATACCCTAAATATATTCTTTTGTTAAGTCTTGATTTTTTAAATACCCTTACCCACGTTCCCAAATATGTACATGTAATGGCGGCTATTCGCTTACGAGCAATTCTTTTTGGTACCGATCCGTCCCGATTTTAAAGTTTTGCTTCACAAAACTGCTTCTTTATTAATAATATTTCTTGACCAGCATTTTTACAACTTAAAGCATCGTCAGTACGGTAAATGATTATAAAATACAACGACAATGAACAAAACAACAACAACATGGCCGACCTATCACAATAGTTCAGTTGAAACCGATGTGACTTATATCGTGAAACGGAGCATAACCATAGTGTTTAGTTACTTGTATGGTATAATCTGTGCCTGTCTGAGTCATTTCTACCTGTCAAGAAGTAACAAGTTGTTCATTAAGGTATAGCATACATATCGGTCGTGAGAGTGACTAGTGGTGATTTTTTTCGAGTTGCCTAAGTCCTGAGACTCTTACGTGGTTTAATGTATTTTAATTTATAAACTAATTGTGTTCTCAACGTCATGTTAGCAACAGCAATGAATATCGACACGGGTAAGCAAAAAATGTCTATGACTAACCTAAACGTTAAGACGTTTGATGTTTTTTGAAGTCTAACAACTATCAATTTTCGTACTTTTAGAGTGTCTGTTTTGAGACTAGAAGAAACTTAGACATGTTTAGTTAGAGATTATGCCTCTCGGAATAAGAAATATCCTAAATATATTGTTTTGTTAAGTCTTGATTTTTTAAATCCCCTTACCCACGTTCCCAAATATGTACATGTAATGGCGGCTATTCGCTTACGAGCAATTCTTTTTGGTACCGACCCGTCCCGATTTTAAAGTTTTGCTTCACAAAACTGCTTCTTTATTAATAATATTTCTTGACCAGCATTTTTACAACTTAAAGCATCGTCAGTACGGTAAATGATTATAAAATACAACGACAATGAACAAAACAACAACAACATGGCCGACCTATCACAATAGTTCAGTTGAAACCGATGTGACTTAAATCGTGAAACGGAGTATAACCATAGTGTTTAGTTACTTGTATGGTATAATCTGTGCCTGTATGAGTCATTTCTACCTGTCAAGAAGTAACAAGTTGTTCATTAAGGTATAGCATACATATCGGTCGTGAGAGTGACTAGTGGTGATTTTTTTCGAGTTACCTAAGTCCTAAGACTCTTACGTGGTTTAATGTATTTTAATTTATAAACTAATTGTGTTCTCAACGTCATGTTAGCAACAGCAATGAATATCGACACGGGTAAGCACAAAATGTCTATGACTAACCTAAACGTTAAGACGTTTGATGTCTTTTGAAGTCTAACAACTATCAATTTTCGTACTTTTAGAGTGTCTGTTTTGAGACTAGAAGAAACTTAGACAAGTTTAGTTAGAGATTATGCCTCTCGGAATAAGAAATACCCTAAATATATTGTTTTGTTAAGTCTTGATTTTTTAAATCCCCTTACCCACGTTCCCAAATATGTACATGTAATGGCGGCTATTCGCTTACGAACAATTCTTTTTGGTACCGACCCGTCCCGATTTTAAAGTTTTGCTTCACAAAACTGCTTCTTTATTAATAATATTTCTTGACCAGCATTTTTACAACTTAAAGCATCGTCAGTACGGTAAATGATTATAAAATACAACGACAATGAACAAAACAACAACAACATGGCCGACCTATCACAATAGTTCAGTTGAAACCGATGTGACTTAAATCGTGAAACGGAGTATAACCATAGTGTTTAATTACTTGTATGGTATAATCTGTGCCTGTCTGAGTCATTTCTACCTGTCAAGAAGTAACAAGTTGTTCATTAAGGTATAGCATACATATCGGTCGTGAGAGTGACTAGTGGTGATTTTTTTCGAGTTACCTAAGTCCTAAGACTCTTACGTGGTTTAATGTATTTTAATTTATAAACTAATTGTGTTCTCAACGTCATGTTAGCAACAGCAATGAATATCGACACGGGTAAGCAAAAAATGTCTATGACTAACCTAAACGTTAAGACGTTTGATGTCTTTTGAAGTCTAACAACTATCAATTTTCGTACTTTTAGAGTGTCTGTTTTGAGACTAGAAGAAACTTAGACATGTTTAGTTAGAGACTATACCTTTCGGAATAAAAAATACCCTAAATATATTGTTTTGTTAAGTCTTGATTTTTTAAATACCCTTACCCACGTTCCCAAATATGTACATGTAATGGCGGCTATTCGCTTACGAGCAATTCTTTTTGGTACCGATCCGTCCCGATTTTAAAGTTTTGCTTCACAAAACTGCTTCTTTATTAATAATATTTCTTGACCAGCATTTTTACAACTTAAAGCATCGTCAGTACGGTAAATGGTTATAAAATACAACGACAATGAACAAAACAACAACAACATGGCCGACCTATCACAATAGTTCAGTTGAAACCGATGTGACTTATATCGTGAAACGGAGCATAACCATAGTGTTTAGTTACTTGTATGGTATAATCTGTGCCTGTATGAGTCATTTCTACCTGTCAAGAAGTAACAAGTTGTTCATTAAGGTATAGCATACATATCGGTCGTGAGAGTGACTAGTGGTGATTTTTTTCGAGTTACCTAAGTCCTAAGACTCTTACGTGGTTTAATGTATTTTAATTTATAAACTAATTGTGTTCTCAACGTCATGTTAGCAACAGCAATGAATATCGACACGGGTAAGCACAAAATGTCTATGACTAACCTAAACGTTAAGACGTTTGATGTCTTTTGAAGTCTAACAACTATCAATTTTCGTACTTTTAGAGTGTCTGTTTTGAGACTAGAAGAAACTTAGACAAGTTTAGTTAGAGATTATGCCTCTCGGAATAAGAAATACCCTAAATATATTGTTTTGTTAAGTCTTGATTTTTTAAATCCCCTTACCCACGTTCCCAAATATGTACATGTAATGGCGGCTATTCGCTTACGAACAATTCTTTTTGGTACCGACCCGTCCCGATTTTAAAGTTTTGCTTCACAAAACTGCTTCTTTATTAATAATATTTCTTGACCAGCATTTTTACAACTTAAAGCATCGTCAGTACGGTAAATGATTATAAAATACAACGACAATGAACAAAACAACAACAACATGGCCGACCTATCACAATAGTTCAGTTGAAACCGATGTGACTTAAATCGTGAAACGGAGTATAACCATAGTGTTTAGTTACTTGTATGGTATAATCTGTGCCTGTCTGAGTCATTTCTACCTGTCAAGAAGTAACAAGTTGTTCATTAAGGTATAGCATACATATCGGTCGTGAGAGTGACTAGTGGTGATTTTTTTCGAGTTACCTAAGTCCTAAGACTCTTACGTGGTTTAATGTATTTTAATTTATAAACTAATTGTGTTCTCAACGTCATGTTAGCAACAGCAATGAATATCGACACGGGTAAGCACAAAATGTCTATGACTAACCTAAACGTTAAGACGTTTGATGTCTTTTGAAGTCTAACAACTATCAATTTTCGTACTTTTAGAGTGTCTGTTTTGAGACTAGAAGAAACTTAGACAAGTTTAGTTAGAGATTATGCCTCTCGGAATAAGAAATACCCTAAATATATTGTTTTGTTAAGTCTTGATTTTTTAAATCCCCTTACCCACGTTCCCAAATATGTACATGTAATGGCGGCTATTCGCTTACGAACAATTCTTTTTGGTACCGACCCGTCCCGATTTTAAAGTTTTGCTTCACAAAACTGCTTCTTTATTAATAATATTTCTTGACCAGCATTTTTACAACTTAAAGCATCGTCAGTACGGTAAATGATTATAAAATACAACGACAATGAACAAAACAACAACAACATGGCCGACCTATCACAATAGTTCAGTTGAAACCGATGTGACTTAAATCGTGAAACGGAGTATAACCATAGTGTTTAATTACTTGTATGGTATAATCTGTGCCTGTCTGAGTCATTTCTACCTGTCAAGAAGTAACAAGTTGTTCATTAAGGTATAGCATACATATCGGTCGTGAGAGTGACTAGTGGTGATTTTTTTCGAGTTACCTAAGTCCTAAGACTCTTACGTGGTTTAATGTATTTTAATTTATAAACTAATTGTGTTCTCAACGTCATGTTAGCAACAGCAATGAATATCGACACGGGTAAGCAAAAAATGTCTATGACTAACCTAAACGTTAAGACGTTTGATGTCTTTTGAAGTCTAACAACTATCAATTTTCGTACTTTTAGAGTGTCTGTTTTGAGACTAGAAGAAACTTAGACATGTTTAGTTAGAGACTATACCTTTCGGAATAAAAAATACCCTAAATATATTGTTTTGTTAAGTCTTGATTTTTTAAATACCCTTACCCACGTTCCCAAATATGTACATGTAATGGCGGCTATTCGCTTACGAGCAATTCTTTTTGGTACCGATCCGTCCCGATTTTAAAGTTTTGCTTCACAAAACTGCTTCTTTATTAATAATATTTCTTGACCAGCATTTTTACAACTTAAAGCATCGTCAGTACGGTAAATGGTTATAAAATACAACGACAATGAACAAAACAACAACAACATGGCCGACCTATCACAATAGTTCAGTTGAAACCGATGTGACTTATATCGTGAAACGGAGCATAACCATAGTGTTTAGTTACTTGTATGGTATAATCTGTGCCTGTATGAGTCATTTCTACCTGTCAAGAAGTAACAAGTTGTTCATTAAGGTATAGCATACATATCGGTCGTGAGAGTGACTAGTGGTCATTTTTTTCGAGTTACCTAAGTCCTAAGACTCTTACGTGGTTTAATGTATTTTAATTTATAAACTAATTGTGTTCTCAACGTCATGTTAGCAACAGCAATGAATATCGACACGGGTAAGCAAAAAATGTCTATGACTAACCTAAACGTTAAGACGTTTGATGTCTTTTGAAGTCTAACAACTATCAATTTTCGTACTTTTAGAGTGTCTGTTTTGAGACTAGAAGAAACTTAGACATGTTTAGTTAGAGATTATGCCTCTCGGAATAAGAAATACCCTAAATATATTGTTTTGTTAAGTCTTGATTTTTTAAATCCCCTTACCCACGTTCCCAAATATGTACATGTAATGGCGGCTATTCGCTTACGAGCAATTCTTTTTGGTACCGATCCGTCCCGATTTTAAAGTTTTGCTTCACAAAACTGCTTCTTTATTAATAATATTTCTTGACCAGCATTTTTACAACTTAAAGCATCGTCAGTACGGTAAATGGTTATAAAATACAACGACAATGAACAAAACAACAACAACATGGCCGACCTATCACAATAGTTCAGTTGAAACCGATGTGACTTATATCGTGAAACGGAGCATAACCATAGTGTTTAGTTACTTGTATGGTATAATCTGTGCCTGTATGAGTCATTTCTACCTGTCAAGAAGTAACAAGTTGTTCATTAAGGTATAGCATACATATCGGTCGTGAGAGTGACTAGTGGTGATTTTTTTCGAGTTACCTAAGTCCTAAGACTCTTACGTGGTTTAATGTATTTTAATTTATAAACTAATTGTGTTTTCAACGTCATGTTAGCAACAGCAATGAATATCGACACGGGTAAGCACAAAATGTCTATGACTAACCTAAACGTTAAGACGTTTGATGTCTTTTGAAGTCTAACAACTATCAATTTTCGTACTTTTAGAGTGTCTGTTTTGAGACTAGAAGAAACTTAGACAAGTTTAGTTAGAGATTATGCCTCTCGGAATAAGAAATACCCTAAATATATTGTTTTGTTAAGTCTTGATTTTTTAAATCCCCTTACCCACGTTCCCAAATATGTACATGTAATGGCGGCTATTCGCTTACGAACAATTCTTTTTGGTACCGACCCGTCCCGATTTTAAAGTTTTGCTTCACAAAACTGCTTCTTTATTAATAATATTTCTTGACCAGCATTTTTACAACTTAAAGCATCGTCAGTACGGTAAATGATTATAAAATACAACGACAATGAACAAAACAACAACAACATGGCCGACCTATCACAATAGTTCAGTTGAAACCGATGTGACTTAAATCGTGAAACGGAGTATAACCATAGTGTTTAGTTACTTGTATGGTATAATCTGTGCCTGTCTGAGTCATTTCTACCTGTCAAGAAGTAACAAGTTGTTCATTAAGGTATAGCATACATATCGGTCGTGAGAGTGACTAGTGGTGATTTTTTTCGAGTTACCTAAGTCCTAAGACTCTTACGTGGTTTAATGTATTTTAATTTATAAACTAATTGTGTTCTCAACGTCATGTTAGCAACAGCAATGAATATCGACACGGGTAAGCAAAAAATGTCTATGACTAACCTAAACGTTAAGACGTTTGATGTCTTTTGAAGTCTAACAACTATCAATTTTCGTACTTTTAGAGTGTCTGTTTTGAGACTAGAAGAAACTTAGACATGTTTAGTTAGAGACTATACCTTTCGGAATAAAAAATACCCTAAATATATTCTTTTGTTAAGTCTTGATTTTTTAAATACCCTTACCCACGTTCCCAAATATGTACATGTAATGGCGGCTATTCGCTTACGAGCAATTCTTTTTGGTACCGATCCGTCCCGATTTTAAAGTTTTGCTTCACAAAACTGCTTCTTTATTAATAATATTTCTTGACCAGCATTTTTACAACTTAAAGCATCGTCAGTACGGTAAATGATTATAAAATACAACGACAATGAACAAAACAACAACAACATGGCCGACCTATCACAATAGTTCAGTTGAAACCGATGTGACTTATATCGTGAAACGGAGCATAACCATAGTGTTTAGTTACTTGTATGGTATAATCTGTGCCTGTCTGAGTCATTTCTACCTGTCAAGAAGTAACAAGTTGTTCATTAAGGTATAGCATACATATCGGTCGTGAGAGTGACTAGTGGTGATTTTTTTCGAGTTGCCTAAGTCCTGAGACTCTTACGTGGTTTAATGTATTTTAATTTATAAACTAATTGTGTTCTCAACGTCATGTTAGCAACAGCAATGAATATCGACACGGGTAAGCAAAAAATGTCTATGACTAACCTAAACGTTAAGACGTTTGATGTTTTTTGAAGTCTAACAACTATCAATTTTCGTACTTTTAGAGTGTCTGTTTTGAGACTAGAAGAAACTTAGACATGTTTAGTTAGAGATTATGCCTCTCGGAATAAGAAATATCCTAAATATATTGTTTTGTTAAGTCTTGATTTTTTAAATCCCCTTACCCACGTTCCCAAATATGTACATGTAATGGCGGCTATTCGCTTACGAGCAATTCTTTTTGGTACCGACCCGTCCCGATTTTAAAGTTTTGCTTCACAAAACTGCTTCTTTATTAATAATATTTCTTGACCAGCATTTTTACAACTTAAAGCATCGTCAGTACGGTAAATGATTATAAAATACAACGACAATGAACAAAACAACAACAACATGGCCGACCTATCACAATAGTTCAGTTGAAACCGATGTGACTTAAATCGTGAAACGGAGTATAACCATAGTGTTTAGTTACTTGTATGGTATAATCTGTGCCTGTATGAGTCATTTCTACCTGTCAAGAAGTAACAAGTTGTTCATTAAGGTATAGCATACATATCGGTCGTGAGAGTGACTAGTGGTGATTTTTTTCGAGTTACCTAAGTCCTAAGACTCTTACGTGGTTTAATGTATTTTAATTTATAAACTAATTGTGTTCTCAACGTCATGTTAGCAACAGCAATGAATATCGACACGGGTAAGCACAAAATGTCTATGACTAACCTAAACGTTAAGACGTTTGATGTCTTTTGAAGTCTAACAACTATCAATTTTCGTACTTTTAGAGTGTCTGTTTTGAGACTAGAAGAAACTTAGACAAGTTTAGTTAGAGATTATGCCTCTCGGAATAAGAAATACCCTAAATATATTGTTTTGTTAAGTCTTGATTTTTTAAATCCCCTTACCCACGTTCCCAAATATGTACATGTAATGGCGGCTATTCGCTTACGAACAATTCTTTTTGGTACCGACCCGTCCCGATTTTAAAGTTTTGCTTCACAAAACTGCTTCTTTATTAATAATATTTCTTGACCAGCATTTTTACAACTTAAAGCATCGTCAGTACGGTAAATGATTATAAAATACAACGACAATGAACAAAACAACAACAACATGGCCGACCTATCACAATAGTTCAGTTGAAACCGATGTGACTTAAATCGTGAAACGGAGTATAACCATAGTGTTTAATTACTTGTATGGTATAATCTGTGCCTGTCTGAGTCATTTCTACCTGTCAAGAAGTAACAAGTTGTTCATTAAGGTATAGCATACATATCGGTCGTGAGAGTGACTAGTGGTGAGTTTTTTCGAGTTACCTAAGTCCTAAGACTCTTACGTGGTTTAATGTATTTTAATTTATAAACTAATTGTGTTCTCAACGTCATGTTAGCAACAGCAATGAATATCGACACGGGTAAGCAAAAAATGTCTATGACTAACCTAAACGTTAAGACGTTTGATGTCTTTTGAAGTCTAACAACTATCAATTTTCGTACTTTTAGAGTGTCTGTTTTGAGACTAGAAGAAACTTAGACATGTTTAGTTAGAGACTATACCTTTCGGAATAAAAAATACCCTAAATATATTGTTTTGTTAAGTCTTGATTTTTTAAATACCCTTACCCACGTTCCCAAATATGTACATGTAATGGCGGCTATTCGCTTACGAGCAATTCTTTTTGGTACCGATCCGTCCCGATTTTAAAGTTTTGCTTCACAAAACTGCTTCTTTATTAATAATATTTCTTGACCAGCATTTTTACAACTTAAAGCATCGTCAGTACGGTAAATGGTTATAAAATACAACGACAATGAACAAAACAACAACAACATGGCCGACCTATCACAATAGTTCAGTTGAAACCGATGTGACTTATATCGTGAAACGGAGCATAACCATAGTGTTTAGTTACTTGTATGGTATAATCTGTGCCTGTCTGAGTCATTTCTACCTGTCAAGAAGTAACAAGTTGTTCATTAAGGTATAGCATACATATCGGTCGTGAGAGTGACTAGTGGTGATTTTTTTCGAGTTGCCTAAGTCCTGAGACTCTTACGTGGTTTAATGTATTTTAATTTATAAACTAATTGTGTTCTCAACGTCATGTTAGCAACAGCAATGAATATCGACACGGGTAAGCAAAAAATGTCTATGACTAACCTAAACGTTAAGACGTTTGATGTTTTTTGAAGTCTAACAACTATCAATTTTCGTACTTTTAGAGTGTCTGTTTTGAGACTAGAAGAAACTTAGACATGTTTAGTTAGAGATTATGCCTCTCGGAATAAGAAATATCCTAAATATATTGTTTTGTTAAGTCTTGATTTTTTAAATACCCTTACCCACGTTCCCAAATATGTACATGTAATGGCGGCTATTCGCTTACGAGCAATTCTTTTTGGTACCGACCCGTCCCGATTTTAAAGTTTTGCTTCACAAAACTGCTTCTTTATTAATAATATTTCTTGACCAGCATTTTTACAACTTAAAGCATCGTCAGTACGGTAAATGATTATAAAATACAACGACAATGAACAAAACAACAACAACATGGCCGACCTATCACAATAGTTCAGTTGAAACCGATGTGACTTAAATCGTGAAACGGAGTATAACCATAGTGTTTAGTTACTTGTATGGTATAATCTGTGCCTGTCTGAGTCATTTCTACCTGTCAAGAAGTAACAAGTTGTTCATTAAGGTATAGCATACATATCGGTCGTGAGAGTGACTAGTGGTGATTTTTTTCGAGTTACCTAAGTCCTAAGACTCTTACGTGGTTTAATGTATTTTAATTTATAAACTAATTGTGTTCTCAACGTCATGTTAGCAACAGCAATGAATATCGACACGGGTAAGCAAAAAATGTCTATGACTAACCTAAACGTTAAGACGTTTGATGTTTTTTGAAGTCTAACAACTATCAATTTTCGTACTTTTAGAGTGTCTGTTTTGAGACTAGAAGAAACTTAGACATGTTTAGTTAGAGACTATACCTTTCGGAATAAAAAATACCCTAAATATATTCTTTTGTTAAGTCTTGATTTTTTAAATACCCTTACCCACGTTCCCAAATATGTACATGTAATGGCGGCTATTCGCTTACGAGCAATTCTTTTTGGTACCGATCCGTCCCGATTTTAAAGTTTTGCTTCACAAAACTGCTTCTTTATTAATAATATTTCTTGACCAGCATTTTTACAACTTAAAGCATCGTCAGTACGGTAAATGATTATAAAATACAACGACAATGAACAAAACAACAACAACATGGCCGACCTATCACAATAGTTCAGTTGAAACCGATGTGACTTATATCGTGAAACGGAGCATAACCATAGTGTTTAGTTACTTGTATGGTATAATCTGTGCCTGTCTGAGTCATTTCTACCTGTCAAGAAGTAACAAGTTGTTCATTAAGGTATAGCATACATATCGGTCGTGAGAGTGACTAGTGGTGATTTTTTTCGAGTTGCCTAAGTCCTGAGACTCTTACGTGGTTTAATGTATTTTAATTTATAAACTAATTGTGTTCTCAACGTCATGTTAGCAACAGCAATGAATATCGACACGGGTAAGCAAAAAATGTCTATGACTAACCTAAACGTTAAGACGTTTGATGTTTTTTGAAGTCTAACAACTATCAATTTTCGTACTTTTAGAGTGTCTGTTTTGAGACTAGAAGAAACTTAGACATGTTTAGTTAGAGATTATGCCTCTCGGAATAAGAAATATCCTAAATATATTGTTTTGTTAAGTCTTGATTTTTTAAATACCCTTACCCACGTTCCCAAATATGTACATGTAATGGCGGCTATTCGCTTACGAGCAATTCTTTTTGGTACCGACCCGTCCCGATTTTAAAGTTTTGCTTCACAAAACTGCTTCTTTATTAATAATATTTCTTGACCAGCATTTTTACAACTTAAAGCATCGTCAGTACGGTAAATGATTATAAAATACAACGACAATGAACAAAACAACAACAACATGGCCGACCTATCACAATAGTTCAGTTGAAACCGATGTGACTTAAATCGTGAAACGGAGTATAACCATAGTGTTTAGTTACTTGTATGGTATAATCTGTGCCTGTCTGAGTCATTTCTACCTGTCAAGAAGTAACAAGTTGTTCATTAAGGTATAGCATACATATCGGTCGTGAGAGTGACTAGTGGTGATTTTTTTCGAGTTACCTAAGTCCTAAGACTCTTACGTGGTTTAATGTATTTTAATTTATAAACTAATTGTGTTCTCAACGTCATGTTAGCAACAGCAATGAATATCGACACGGGTAAGCAAAAAATGTCTATGACTAACCTAAACGTTAAGACGTTTGATGTTTTTTGAAGTCTAACAACTATCAATTTTCGTACTTTTAGAGTGTCTGTTTTGAGACTAGAAGAAACTTAGACATGTTTAGTTAGAGACTATACCTTTCGGAATAAAAAATACCCTAAATATATTCTTTTGTTAAGTCTTGATTTTTTAAATACCCTTACCCACGTTCCCAAATATGTACATGTAATGGCGGCTATTCGCTTACGAACAATTCTTTTTGGTACCGATCCGTCCCGATTTTAAAGTTTTGCTTCACAAAACTGCTTCTTTATTAATAATATTTCTTGACCAGCATTTTTACAACTTAAAGCATCGTCAGTACGATAAATGATTATAAAATACAACGACAATGAACAAAACAACAACAACATGGCCGACCTATCACAATAGTTCAGTTGAAACCGATGTGACTTATATCGTGAAACGGAGCATAACCATAGTGTTTAGTTACTTGTATGGTATAATCTGTGCCTGTATGAGTCATTTCTACCTGTCAAGAAGTAACAAGTTGGTCATTAAGGTATAGCATACATATCGGTCGTGAGAGTGACTAGTGGTGATTTTTTTCGAGTTACCTAAGTCCTAAGACTCTTACGTGGTTTAATGTATTTTAATTTATAAACTAATTGTGTTCTCAACGTCATGTTAGCAACAGCAATGAATATCGACACGGGTAAGCACAAAATGTCTATGACTAACCTAAACGTTAAGACGTTTGATGTCTTTTGAAGTCTAACAACTATCAATTTTCGTACTTTTAGAGTGTCTGTTTTGAGACTAGAAGAAACTTAGACATGTTTAGTTAGAGACTATACCTTTCGGAATAAAAAATACCCTAAATATATTCTTTTGTTAAGTCTTGATTTTTTAAATCCCCTTACCCACGTTCCCAAATATGTACATGTAATGGCGGCTATTCGCTTACGAGCAATTCTTTTTGGTACCGACCCGTCCCGATTTTAAAGTTTTGCTTCACAAAACTGCTTCTTAATTAATAATATTTCTTGACCAGCATTTTTACAACTTAAAGCATCGTCAGTACGGTAAATGGTTATAAAATACAACGACAATGAACAAAACAACAACAACATGGCCGACCTATCACAATAGTTCAGTTGAAACCGATGTGACTTAAATCGTGAAACGGAGTATAACCATAGTGTTTAGTTACTTGTATGGTATAATCTGTGCCTGTCTGAGTCATTTCTACCTGTCAAGAAGTAACAAGTTGTTCATTAAGGTATAGCATACATATCGGTCGTGAGAGTGACTAGTGGTGATTTTTTTCGAGTTACCTAAGTCCTGAGACTCTTACGTGGTTTAATGTATTTTAATTTATAAACTAATTGTGTTCTCAACGTCATGTTAGCAACAGCAATGAATATCGACACGGGTAAGCACAAAATGTCTATGACTAACCTAAACGTTAAGACGTTTGATGTTTTTTGAAGTCTAACAACTATCAATTTTCGTACTTTTAGAGTGTCTGTTTTGAGACTAGAAGAAACTTAGACATGTTTAGTTAGAGACTATACCTTTCGGAATAAAAAATACCCTAAATATATTGTTTTGTTAAGTCTTGATTTTTTAAATACCCTTACCCACGTTCCCAAATATGTACATGTAATGGCGGCTATTCGCTTACGAGCAATTCTTTTTGGTACCGATCCGTCCCGATTTTAAAGTTTTGCTTCACAAAACTGCTTCTTTATTAATAATATTTCTTGACCAGCATTTTTACAACTTAAAGCATCGTCAGTACGGTAAATGGTTATAAAATACAACGACAATGAACAAAACAACAACAACATGGCCGACCTATCACAATAGTTCAGTTGAAACCGATGTGACTTATATCGTGAAACGGAGCATAACCATAGTGTTTAGTTACTTGTATGGTATAATCTGTGCCTGTATGAGTCATTTCTACCTGTCAAGAAGTAACAAGTTGTTCATTAAGGTATAGCATACATATCGGTCGTGAGAGTGACTAGTGGTGATTTTTTTCGAGTTACCTAAGTCCTAAGACTCTTACGTGGTTTAATGTATTTTAATTTATAAACTAATTGTGTTCTCAACGTCATGTTAGCAACAGCAATGAATATCGACACGGGTAAGCACAAAATGTCTATGACTAACCTAAACGTTAAGACGTTTGATGTCTTTTGAAGTCTAACAACTATCAATTTTCGTACTTTTAGAGTGTCTGTTTTGAGACTAGAAGAAACTTAGACAAGTTTAGTTAGAGATTATGCCTCTCGGAATAAGAAATACCCTAAATATATTGTTTTGTTAAGTCTTGATTTTTTAAATCCCCTTACCCACGTTCCCAAATATGTACATGTAATGGCGGCTATTCGCTTACGAACAATTCTTTTTGGTACCGACCCGTCCCGATTTTAAAGTTTTGCTTCACAAAACTGCTTCTTTATTAATAATATTTCTTGACCAGCATTTTTACAACTTAAAGCATCGTCAGTACGGTAAATGATTATAAAATACAACGACAATGAACAAAACAACAACAACATGGCCGACCTATCACAATAGTTCAGTTGAAACCGATGTGACTTAAATCGTGAAACGGAGTATAACCATAGTGTTTAGTTACTTGTATGGTATAATCTGTGCCTGTCTGAGTCATTTCTACCTGTCAAGAAGTAACAAGTTGTTCATTAAGGTATAGCATACATATCGGTCGTGAGAGTGACTTGTGGTGATTTTTTTCGAGTTACCTAAGTCCTGAGACTCTTACGTGGTTTAATGTATTTTAATTTATAAACTAATTGTGTTCTCAACGTCATGTTAGCAACAGCAATGAATATCGACACGGGTAAGCACAAAATGTCTATGACTAACCTAAACGTTAAGACGTTTGATGTCTTTTGAAGTCTAACAACTATCAATTTTCGTACTTTTAGAGTGTCTGTTTTGAGACTAGAAGAAACTTAGACATGTTTAGTTAGAGACTATACCTTTCGGAATAAAAAATACCCTAAATATATTCTTTTGTTAAGTCTTGATTTTTTAAATCCCCTTACCCACGTTCCCAAATATGTACATGTAATGGCGGCTATTCGCTTACGAGCAATTCTTTTTGGTACCGACCCGTCCCGATTTTAAAGTTTTGCTTCACAAAACTGCTTCTTTATTAATAATATTTCTTGACCAGCATTTTTACAACTTAAAGCATCGTCAGTACGGTAAATGATTATAAAATACAACGACAATGAACAAAACAACAACAACATGGCCGACCTATCACAATAGTTCAGTTGAAACCGATGTGACTTAAATCGTGAAACGGAGTATAACCATAGTGTTTAGTTACTTGTATGGTATAATCTGTGCCTGTCTGAGTCATTTCTACCTGTCAAGAAGTAACAAGTTGTTCATTAAGGTATAGCATACATATCGGTCGTGAGAGTGACTAGTGGTGATTTTTTTCGAGTTACCTAAGTCCTAAGACTCTTACGTGGTTTAATGTATTTTAATTTATAAACTAATTGTGTTCTCAACGTCATGTTAGCAACAGCAATGAATATCGACACGGGTAAGCAAAAAATGTCTATGACTAACCTAAACGTTAAGACGTTTGATGTTTTTTGAAGTCTAACAACTATCAATTTTCGTACTTTTAGAGTGTCTGTTTTGAGACTAGAAGAAACTTAGACATGTTTAGTTAGAGACTATACCTTTCGGAATAAAAAATACCCTAAATATATTGTTTTGTTAAGTCTTGATTTTTTAAATACCCTTACCCACGTTCCCAAATATGTACATGTAATGGCGGCTATTCGCTTACGAGCAATTCTTTTTGGTACCGACCCGTCCCGATTTTAAAGTTTTGCTTCACAAAACTGCTTCTTTATTAATAATATTTCTTGACCAGCATTTTTACAACTTAAAGCATCGTCAGTACGGTAAATGGTTATAAAATACAACGACAATGAACAAAACAACAACAACATGGCCGACCTATCACAATAGTTCAGTTGAAACCGATGTGACTTATATCGTGAAACGGAGCATAACCATAGTGTTTAGTTACTTGTATGGTATAATCTGTGCCTGTATGAGTCATTTCTACCTGTCAAGAAGTAACAAGTTGTTCATTAAGGTATAGCATACATATCGGTCGTGAGAGTGACTAGTGGTGATTTTTTTCGAGTTACCTAAGTCCTAAGACTCTTACGTGGTTTAATGTATTTTAATTTATAAACTAATTGTGTTCTCAACGTCATGTTAGCAACAGCAATGAATATCGACACGGGTAAGCACAAAATGTCTATGACTAACCTAAACGTTAAGACGTTTGATGTCTTTTGAAGTCTAACAACTATCAATTTTCGTACTTTTAGAGTGTCTGTTTTGAGACTAGAAGAAACTTAGACAAGTTTAGTTAGAGATTATGCCTCTCGGAATAAGAAATACCCTAAATATATTGTTTTGTTAAGTCTTGATTTTTTAAATCCCCTTACCCACGTTCCCAAATATGTACATGTAATGGCGGCTATTCGCTTACGAACAATTCTTTTTGGTACCGACCCGTCCCGATTTTAAAGTTTTGCTTCACAAAACTGCTTCTTTATTAATAATATTTCTTGACCAGCATTTTTACAACTTAAAGCATCGTCAGTACGGTAAATGATTATAAAATACAACGACAATGAACAAAACAACAACAACATGGCCGACCTATCACAATAGTTCAGTTGAAACCGATGTGACTTAAATCGTGAAACGGAGTATAACCATAGTGTTTAGTTACTTGTATGGTATAATCTGTGCCTGTCTGAGTCATTTCTACCTGTCAAGAAGTAACAAGTTGTTCATTAAGGTATAGCATACATATCGGTCGTGAGAGTGACTAGTGGTGATTTTTTTCGAGTTACCTAAGTCCTAAGACTCTTACGTGGTTTAATGTATTTTAATTTATAAACTAATTGTGTTCTCAACGTCATGTTAGCAACAGCAATGAATATCGACACGGGTAAGCAAAAAATGTCTATGACTAACCTAAACGTTAAGACGTTTGATGTCTTTTGAAGTCTAACAACTATCAATTTTCGTACTTTTAGAGTGTCTGTTTTGAGACTAGAAGAAACTTAGACATGTTTAGTTAGAGACTATACCTTTCGGAATAAAAAATACCCTAAATATATTCTTTTGTGAAGTCTTGATTTTTTAAATACCCTTACCCACGTTCCCAAATATGTACATGTAATGGCGGCTATTCGCTTACGAGCAATTCTTTTTGGTACCGATCCGTCCCGATTTTAAAGTTTTGCTTCACAAAACTGCTTCTTTATTAATAATATTTCTTGACCAGCATTTTTACAACTTAAAGCATCGTCAGTACGGTAAATGATTATAAAATACAACGACAATGAACAAAACAACAACAACATGGCCGACCTATCACAATAGTTCAGTTGAAACCGATGTGACTTATATCGTGAAACGGAGCATAACCATAGTGTTTAGTTACTTGTATGGTATAATCTGTGCCTGTCTGAGTCATTTCTACCTGTCAAGAAGTAACAAGTTGTTCATTAAGGTATAGCATACATATCGGTCGTGAGAGTGACTAGTGGTGATTTTTTTCGAGTTGCCTAAGTCCTGAGACTCTTACGTGGTTTAATGTATTTTAATTTATAAACTAATTGTGTTCTCAACGTCATGTTAGCAACAGCAATGAATATCGACACGGGTAAGCAAAAAATGTCTATGAC
Organism: Hypercompe scribonia; assembly: GCA_949316085.1. Taxonomy (NCBI): domain Eukaryota; kingdom Metazoa; phylum Arthropoda; class Insecta; order Lepidoptera; family Erebidae; genus Hypercompe; species Hypercompe scribonia. The sequence continues at coordinate 372,790 of OX438973.1, forward strand.
TAACCTAAACATTAAGACGTTTGATGTTTTTTGAAGTCTAACAACTATCAATTTTCGTACTTTTAGAGTGTCTGTTTTGAGACTAGAAGAAACTTAGACATGTTTAGTTAGAGATTATGCCTCTCGGAATAAGAAATATCCTAAATATATTGTTTTGTTAAGTCTTGATTTTTTAAATCCCCTTACCCACGTTCCCAAATATGTACATGTAATGGCGGCTATTCGCTTACGAGCAATTCTTTTTGGTACCGACCCGTCCCGATTTTAAAGTTTTGCTTCACAAAACTGCTTCTTTATTAATAATATTTCTTGACCAGCATTTTTACAACTTAAAGCATCGTCAGTACGATAAATGATTATAAAATACAACGACAATGAACAAAACAACAACAACATGGCCGACCTATCACAATAGTTCAGTTGAAACCGATGTGACTTATATCGTGAAACGGAGCATAACCATAGTGTTTAGTTACTTGTATGGTATAATCTGTGCCTGTATGAGTCATTTCTACCTGTCAAGAAGTAACAAGTTGGTCATTAAGGTATAGCATACATATCGGTCGTGAGAGTGACTAGTGGTGATTTTTTTCGAGTTACCTAAGTCCTAAGACTCTTACGTGGTTTAATGTATTTTAATTTATAAACTAATTGTGTTCTCAACGTCATGTTAGCAACAGCAATGAATATCGACACGGGTAAGCAAAAAATGTCTATGACTAACCTAAAGGTTAAGACGTTTGATGTTTTTTGAAGTCTAACAACTATCAATTTTCGTACTTTTAGAGTGTCTGTTTTGAGACTAGAAGAAACTTAGACATGTTTAGTTAGAGACTATACCTTTCGGAATAAAAAATACCCTAAATATATTCTTTTGTTAAGTCTTGATTTTTTAAATACCCTTACCCACGTTCCCAAATATGTACATGTAATGGCGGCTATTCGCTTACGAGCAATTCTTATTGGTACCGATCCGTCCCGATTTTAAAGTTTTGCTTCACAAAACTGCTTCTTAATTAATAATATTTCTTGACCAGCATTTTTACAACTTAAAGCATCGTCAGTACGGTAAATGGTTATAAAATACAACGACAATGAACAAAACAACAACAACATGGCCGACCTATCACAATAGTTCAGTTGAAACCGATGTGACTTAAATCGTGAAACGGAGTATAACCATAGTGTTTAGTTACTTGTATGGTATAATCTGTGCCTGTCTGAGTCATTTCTACCTGTCAAGAAGTAACAAGTTGTTCATTAAGGTATAGCATACATATCGGTCGTGAGAGTGACTAGTGGTGATTTTTTTCGAGTTACCTAAGTCCTAAGACTCTTACGTGGTTTAATGTATTTTAATTTATAAACTAATTGTGTTCTCAACGTCATGTTAGCAACAGCAATGAATATCGACACGGGTAAGCAAAAAATGTCTATGACTAACCTAAACGTTAAGACGTTTGATGTCTTTTGAAGTCTAACAACTATCAATTTTCGTACTTTTAGAGTGTCTGTTTTGAGACTAGAAGAAACTTAGACATGTTTAGTTAGAGACTATACCTTTCGGAATAAAAAATACCCTAAATATATTCTTTTGTGAAGTCTTGATTTTTTAAATACCCTTACCCACGTTCCCAAATATGTACATGTAATGGCGGCTATTCGCTTACGAGCAATTCTTTTTGGTACCGATCCGTCCCGATTTTAAAGTTTTGCTTCACAAAACTGCTTCTTTATTAATAATATTTCTTGACCAGCATTTTTACAACTTAAAGCATCGTCAGTACGGTAAATGATTATAAAATACAACGACAATGAACAAAACAACAACAACATGGCCGACCTATCACAATAGTTCAGTTGAAACCGATGTGACTTATATCGTGAAACGGAGCATAACCATAGTGTTTAGTTACTTGTATGGTATAATCTGTGCCTGTCTGAGTCATTTCTACCTGTCAAGAAGTAACAAGTTGTTCATTAAGGTATAGCATACATATCGGTCGTGAGAGTGACTAGTGGTGATTTTTTTCGAGTTGCCTAAGTCCTGAGACTCTTACGTGGTTTAATGTATTTTAATTTATAAACTAATTGTGTTCTCAACGTCATGTTAGCAACAGCAATGAATATCGACACGGGTAAGCAAAAAATGTCTATGACTAACCTAAACGTTAAGACGTTTGATGTTTTTTGAAGTCTAACAACTATCAATTTTCGTACTTTTAGAGTGTCTGTTTTGAGACTAGAAGAAACTTAGACATGTTTAGTTAGAGATTATGCCTCTCGGAATAAGAAATATCCTAAATATATTGTTTTGTTAAGTCTTGATTTTTTAAATCCCCTTACCCACGTTCCCAAATATGTACATGTAATGGCGGCTATTCGCTTACGAGCAATTCTTTTTGGTACCGACCCGTCCCGATTTTAAAGTTTTGCTTCACAAAACTGCTTCTTTATTAATAATATTTCTTGACCAGCATTTTTACAACTTAAAGCATCGTCAGTACGATAAATGATTATAAAATACAACGGCAATGAACAAAACAACAACAACATGGCCGACCTATCACAATAGTTCAGTTGAAACCGATGTGACTTATATCGTGAAACGGAGCATAACCATAGTGTTTAGTTACTTGTATGGTATAATCTGTGCCTGTATGAGTCATTTCTACCTGTCAAGAAGTAACAAGTTGGTCATTAAGGTATAGCATACATATCGGTCGTGAGAGTGACTAGTGGTGATTTTTTTCGAGTTACCTAAGTCCTAAGACTCTTACGTGGTTTAATGTATTTTAATTTATAAACTAATTGTGTTCTCAACGTCATGTTAGCAACAGCAATGAATATCGACACGGGTAAGCAAAAAATGTCTATGACTAACCTAAACGTTAAGACGTTTGATGTTTTTTGAAGTCTAACAACTATCAATTTTCGTACTTTTAGAGTGTCTGTTTTGAGACTAGAAGAAACTTAGACATGTTTAGTTAGAGACTATACCTTTCGGAATAAAAAATACCCTAAATATATTCTTTTGTTAAGTCTTGATTTTTTAAATACCCTTACCCACGTTCCCAAATATGTACATGTAATGGCGGCTATTCGCTTACGAGCAATTCTTATTGGTACCGATCCGTCCCGATTTTAAAGTTTTGCTTCACAAAACTGCTTCTTAATTAATAATATTTCTTGACCAGCATTTTTACAACTTAAAGCATCGTCAGTACGGTAAATGGTTATAAAATACAACGACAATGAACAAAACAACAACAACATGGCCGACCTATCACAATAGTTCAGTTGAAACCGATGTGACTTAAATCGTGAAACGGAGTATAACCATAGTGTTTAGTTACTTGTATGGTATAATCTGTGCCTGTCTGAGTCATTTCTACCTGTCAAGAAGTAACAAGTTGTTCATTAAGGTATAGCATACATATCGGTCGTGAGAGTGACTAGTGGTGATTTTTTTCGAGTTACCTAAGTCCTGAGACTCTTACGTGGTTTAATGTATTTTAATTTATAAACTAATTGTGTTCTCAACGTCATGTTAGCAACAGCAATGAATATCGACACGGGTAAGCACAAAATGTCTATGACTAACCTAAACGTTAAGACGTTTGATGTCTTTTGAAGTCTAACAACTATCAATTTTCGTACTTTTAGAGTGTCTGTTTTGAGACTAGAAGAAACTTAGACATGTTTAGTTAGAGACTATACCTTTCGGAATAAAAAATACCCTAAATATATTCTTTTGTTAAGTCTTGATTTTTTAAATCCCCTTACCCACGTTCCCAAATATGTACATGTAATGGCGGCTATTCGCTTACGGGCAATTCTTTTTGGTACCGACCCGTCCCGATTTTAAAGTTTTGCTTCACAAAACTGCTTCTTTATTAATAATATTTCTTGACCAGCATTTTTACAACTTAAAGCATCGTCAGTACGGTAAATGATTATAAAATACAACGACAATGAACAAAACAACAACAACATGGCCGACCTATCACAATAGTTCAGTTGAAACCGATGTGACTTAAATCGTGAAACGGAGTATAACCATAGTGTTTAGTTACTTGTATGGTATAATCTGTGCCTGTCTGAGTCATTTCTACCTGTCAAGAAGTAACAAGTTGTTCATTAAGGTATAGCATACATATCGGTCGTGAGAGTGACTAGTGGTGATTTTTTTCGAGTTACCTAAGTCCTAAGACTCTTACGTGGTTTAATGTATTTTAATTTATAAACTAATTGTGTTCTCAACGTCATGTTAGCAACAGCAATGAATATCGACACGGGTAAGCAAAAAATGTCTATGACTAACCTAAACGTTAAGACGTTTGATGTTTTTTGAAGTCTAACAACTATCAATTTTCGTACTTTTAGAGTGTCTGTTTTGAGACTAGAAGAAACTTAGACATGTTTAGTTAGAGACTATACCTTTCGGAATAAAAAATACCCTAAATATATTGTTTTGTTAAGTCTTGATTTTTTAAATACCCTTACCCACGTTCCCAAATATGTACATGTAATGGCGGCTATTCGCTTACGAGCAATTCTTTTTGGTACCGATCCGTCCCGATTTTAAAGTTTTGCTTCACAAAACTGCTTCTTTATTAATAATATTTCTTGACCAGCATTTTTACAACTTAAAGCATCGTCAGTACGGTAAATGGTTATAAAATACAACGACAATGAACAAAACAACAACAACATGGCCGACCTATCACAATAGTTCAGTTGAAACCGATGTGACTTATATCGTGAAACGGAGCATAACCATAGTGTTTAGTTACTTGTATGGTATAATCTGTGCCTGTATGAGTCATTTCTACCTGTCAAGAAGTAACAAGTTGTTCATTAAGGTATAGCATACATATCGGTCGTGAGAGTGACTAGTGGTGATTTTTTTCGAGTTACCTAAGTCCTAAGACTCTTACGTGGTTTAATGTATTTTAATTTATAAACTAATTGTGTTCTCAACGTCATGTTAGCAACAGCAATGAATATCGACACGGGTAAGCACAAAATGTCTATGACTAACCTAAACGTTAAGACGTTTGATGTCTTTTGAAGTCTAACAACTATCAATTTTCGTACTTTTAGAGTGTCTGTTTTGAGACTAGAAGAAACTTAGACAAGTTTAGTTAGAGATTATGCCTCTCGGAATAAGAAATACCCTAAATATATTGTTTTGTTAAGTCTTGATTTTTTAAATCCCCTTACCCACGTTCCCAAATATGTACATGTAATGGCGGCTATTCGCTTACGAACAATTCTTTTTGGTACCGACCCGTCCCGATTTTAAAGTTTTGCTTCACAAAACTGCTTCTTTATTAATAATATTTCTTGACCAGCATTTTTACAACTTAAAGCATCGTCAGTACGGTAAATGATTATAAAATACAACGACAATGAACAAAACAACAACAACATGGCCGACCTATCACAATAGTTCAGTTGAAACCGATGTGACTTAAATCGTGAAACGGAGTATAACCATAGTGTTTAGTTACTTGTATGGTATAATCTGTGCCTGTCTGAGTCATTTCTACCTGTCAAGAAGTAACAAGTTGTTCATTAAGGTATAGCATACATATCGGTCGTGAGAGTGACTAGTGGTGATTTTTTTCGAGTTACCTAAGTCCTAAGACTCTTACGTGGTTTAATGTATTTTAATTTATAAACTAATTGTGTTCTCAACGTCATGTTAGCAACAGCAATGAATATCGACACGGGTAAGCAAAAAATGTCTATGACTAACCTAAACGTTAAGACGTTTGATGTCTTTTGAAGTCTAACAACTATCAATTTTCGTACTTTTAGAGTGTCTGTTTTGAGACTAGAAGAAACTTAGACATGTTTAGTTAGAGACTATACCTTTCGGAATAAAAAATACCCTAAATATATTCTTTTGTTAAGTCTTGATTTTTTAAATACCCTTACCCACGTTCCCAAATATGTACATGTAATGGCGGCTATTCGCTTACGAGCAATTCTTTTTGGTACCGATCCGTCCCGATTTTAAAGTTTTGCTTCACAAAACTGCTTCTTTATTAATAATATTTCTTGACCAGCATTTTTACAACTTAAAGCATCGTCAGTACGGTAAATGGTTATAAAATACAACGACAATGAACAAAACAACAACAACATGGCCGACCTATCACAATAGTTCAGTTGAAACCGATGTGACTTATATCGTGAAACGGAGCATAACCATAGTGTTTAGTTACTTGTATGGTATAATCTGTGCCTGTATGAGTCATTTCTACCTGTCAAGAAGTAACAAGTTGTTCATTAAGGTATAGCATACATATCGGTCGTGAGAGTGACTAGTGGTGATTTTTTTCGAGTTACCTAAGTCCTAAGACTCTTACGTGGTTTAATGTATTTTAATTTATAAACTAATTGTGTTCTCAACGTCATGTTAGCAACAGCAATGAATATCGACACGGGTAAGCACAAAATGTCTATGACTAACCTAAACGTTAAGACGTTTGATGTCTTTTGAAGTCTAACAACTATCAATTTTCGTACTTTTAGAGTGTCTGTTTTGAGACTAGAAGAAACTTAGACAAGTTTAGTTAGAGATTATGCCTCTCGGAATAAGAAATACCCTAAATATATTGTTTTGTTAAGTCTTGATTTTTTAAATCCCCTTACCCACGTTCCCAAATATGTACATGTAATGGCGGCTATTCGCTTACGAACAATTCTTTTTGGTACCGACCCGTCCCGATTTTAAAGTTTTGCTTCACAAAACTGCTTCTTTATTAATAATATTTCTTGACCAGCATTTTTACAACTTAAAGCATCGTCAGTACGGTAAATGATTATAAAATACAACGACAATGAACAAAACAACAACAACATGGCCGACCTATCACAATAGTTCAGTTGAAACCGATGTGACTTAAATCGTGAAACGGAGTATAACCATAGTGTTTAGTTACTTGTATGGTATAATCTGTGCCTGTCTGAGTCATTTCTACCTGTCAAGAAGTAACAAGTTGTTCATTAAGGTATAGCATACATATCGGTCGTGAGAGTGACTAGTGGTGATTTTTTTCGAGTTACCTAAGTCCTAAGACTCTTACGTGGTTTAATGTATTTTAATTTATAAACTAATTGTGTTCTCAACGTCATGTTAGCAACAGCAATGAATATCGACACGGGTAAGCAAAAAATGTCTATGACTAACCTAAACGTTAAGACGTTTGATGTCTTTTGAAGTCTAACAACTATCAATTTTCGTACTTTTAGAGTGTCTGTTTTGAGACTAGAAGAAACTTAGACATGTTTAGTTAGAGACTATACCTTTCGGAATAAAAAATACCCTAAATATATTCTTTTGTTAAGTCTTGATTTTTTAAATACCCTTACCCACGTTCCCAAATATGTACATGTAATGGCGGCTATTCGCTTACGAGCAATTCTTTTTGGTACCGATCCGTCCCGATTTTAAAGTTTTGCTTCACAAAACTGCTTCTTTATTAATAATATTTCTTGACCAGCATTTTTACAACTTAAAGCATCGTCAGTACGGTAAATGATTATAAAATACAACGACAATGAACAAAACAACAACAACATGGCCGACCTATCACAATAGTTCAGTTGAAACCGATGTGACTTATATCGTGAAACGGAGCATAACCATAGTGTTTAGTTACTTGTATGGTATAATCTGTGCCTGTCTGAGTCATTTCTACCTGTCAAGAAGTAACAAGTTGTTCATTAAGGTATAGCATACATATCGGTCGTGAGAGTGACTAGTGGTGATTTTTTTCGAGTTGCCTAAGTCCTGAGACTCTTACGTGGTTTAATGTATTTTAATTTATAAACTAATTGTGTTCTCAACGTCATGTTAGCAACAGCAATGAATATCGACACGGGTAAGCAAAAAATGTCTATGACTAACCTAAACGTTAAGACGTTTGATGTTTTTTGAAGTCTAACAACTATCAATTTTCGTACTTTTAGAGTGTCTGTTTTGAGACTAGAAGAAACTTAGACATGTTTAGTTAGAGATTATGCCTCTCGGAATAAGAAATATCCTAAATATATTGTTTTGTTAAGTCTTGATTTTTTAAATCCCCTTACCCACGTTCCCAAATATGTACATGTAATGGCGGCTATTCGCTTACGAGCAATTCTTTTTGGTACCGACCCGTCCCGATTTTAAAGTTTTGCTTCACAAAACTGCTTCTTTATTAATAATATTTCTTGACCAGCATTTTTACAACTTAAAGCATCGTCAGTACGGTAAATGATTATAAAATACAACGACAATGAACAAAACAACAACAACATGGCCGACCTATCACAATAGTTCAGTTGAAACCGATGTGACTTAAATCGTGAAACGGAGTATAACCATAGTGTTTAGTTACTTGTATGGTATAATCTGTGCCTGTATGAGTCATTTCTACCTGTCAAGAAGTAACAAGTTGTTCATTAAGGTATAGCATACATATCGGTCGTGAGAGTGACTAGTGGTGATTTTTTTCGAGTTACCTAAGTCCTAAGACTCTTACGTGGTTTAATGTATTTTAATTTATAAACTAATTGTGTTCTCAACGTCATGTTAGCAACAGCAATGAATATCGACACGGGTAAGCACAAAATGTCTATGACTAACCTAAACGTTAAGACGTTTGATGTCTTTTGAAGTCTAACAACTATCAATTTTCGTACTTTTAGAGTGTCTGTTTTGAGACTAGAAGAAACTTAGACAAGTTTAGTTAGAGATTATGCCTCTCGGAATAAGAAATACCCTAAATATATTGTTTTGTTAAGTCTTGATTTTTTAAATCCCCTTACCCACGTTCCCAAATATGTACATGTAATGGCGGCTATTCGCTTACGAACAATTCTTTTTGGTACCGACCCGTCCCGATTTTAAAGTTTTGCTTCACAAAACTGCTTCTTTATTAATAATATTTCTTGACCAGCATTTTTACAACTTAAAGCATCGTCAGTACGGTAAATGATTATAAAATACAACGACAATGAACAAAACAACAACAACATGGCCGACCTATCACAATAGTTCAGTTGAAACCGATGTGACTTAAATCGTGAAACGGAGTATAACCATAGTGTTTAATTACTTGTATGGTATAATCTGTGCCTGTCTGAGTCATTTCTACCTGTCAAGAAGTAACAAGTTGTTCATTAAGGTATAGCATACATATCGGTCGTGAGAGTGACTAGTGGTGAGTTTTTTCGAGTTACCTAAGTCCTAAGACTCTTACGTGGTTTAATGTATTTTAATTTATAAACTAATTGTGTTCTCAACGTCATGTTAGCAACAGCAATGAATATCGACACGGGTAAGCAAAAAATGTCTATGACTAACCTAAACGTTAAGACGTTTGATGTCTTTTGAAGTCTAACAACTATCAATTTTCGTACTTTTAGAGTGTCTGTTTTGAGACTAGAAGAAACTTAGACATGTTTAGTTAGAGACTATACCTTTCGGAATAAAAAATACCCTAAATATATTCTTTTGTTAAGTCTTGATTTTTTAAATACCCTTACCCACGTTCCCAAATATGTACATGTAATGGCGGCTATTCGCTTACGAGCAATTCTTTTTGGTACCGATCCGTCCCGATTTTAAAGTTTTGCTTCACAAAACTGCTTCTTTATTAATAATATTTCTTGACCAGCATTTTTACAACTTAAAGCATCGTCAGTACGGTAAATGATTATAAAATACAACGACAATGAACAAAACAACAACAACATGGCCGACCTATCACAATAGTTCAGTTGAAACCGATGTGACTTATATCGTGAAACGGAGCATAACCATAGTGTTTAGTTACTTGTATGGTATAATCTGTGCCTGTCTGAGTCATTTCTACCTGTCAAGAAGTAACAAGTTGTTCATTAAGGTATAGCATACATATCGGTCGTGAGAGTGACTAGTGGTGATTTTTTTCGAGTTGCCTAAGTCCTGAGACTCTTACGTGGTTTAATGTATTTTAATTTATAAACTAATTGTGTTCTCAACGTCATGTTAGCAACAGCAATGAATATCGACACGGGTAAGCAAAAAATGTCTATGACTAACCTAAACGTTAAGACGTTTGATGTTTTTTGAAGTCTAACAACTATCAATTTTCGTACTTTTAGAGTGTCTGTTTTGAGACTAGAAGAAACTTAGACATGTTTAGTTAGAGATTATGCCTCTCGGAATAAGAAATATCCTAAATATATTGTTTTGTTAAGTCTTGATTTTTTAAATACCCTTACCCACGTTCCCAAATATGTACATGTAATGGCGGCTATTCGCTTACGAGCAATTCTTTTTGGTACCGACCCGTCCCGATTTTAAAGTTTTGCTTCACAAAACTGCTTCTTTATTAATAATATTTCTTGACCAGCATTTTTACAACTTAAAGCATCGTCAGTACGGTAAATGATTATAAAATACAACGACAATGAACAAAACAACAACAACATGGCCGACCTATCACAATAGTTCAGTTGAAACCGATGTGACTTAAATCGTGAAACGGAGTATAACCATAGTGTTTAGTTACTTGTATGGTATAATCTGTGCCTGTCTGAGTCATTTCTACCTGTCAAGAAGTAACAAGTTGTTCATTAAGGTATAGCATACATATCGGTCGTGAGAGTGACTAGTGGTGATTTTTTTCGAGTTACCTAAGTCCTAAGACTCTTACGTGGTTTAATGTATTTTAATTTATAAACTAATTGTGTTCTCAACGTCATGTTAGCAACAGCAATGAATATCGACACGGGTAAGCAAAAAATGTCTATGACTAACCTAAACGTTAAGACGTTTGATGTTTTTTGAAGTCTAACAACTATCAATTTTCGTACTTTTAGAGTGTCTGTTTTGAGACTAGAAGAAACTTAGACATGTTTAGTTAGAGACTATACCTTTCGGAATAAAAAATACCCTAAATATATTGTTTTGTTAAGTCTTGATTTTTTAAATACCCTTACCCACGTTCCCAAATATGTACATGTAATGGCGGCTATTCGCTTACGAGCAATTCTTTTTGGTACCGACCCGTCCCGATTTTAAAGTTTTGCTTCACAAAACTGCTTCTTTATTAATAATATTTCTTGACCAGCATTTTTACAACTTAAAGCATCGTCAGTACGGTAAATGGTTATAAAATACAACGACAATGAACAAAACAACAACAACATGGCCGACCTATCACAATAGTTCAGTTGAAACCGATGTGACTTATATCGTGAAACGGAGCATAACCATAGTGTTTAGTTACTTGTATGGTATAATCTGTGCCTGTATGAGTCATTTCTACCTGTCAAGAAGTAACAAGTTGTTCATTAAGGTATAGCATACATATCGGTCGTGAGAGTGACTAGTGGTGATTTTTTTCGAGTTACCTAAGTCCTAAGACTCTTACGTGGTTTAATGTATTTTAATTTATAAACTAATTGTGTTCTCAACGTCATGTTAGCAACAGCAATGAATATCGACACGGGTAAGCACAAAATGTCTATGACTAACCTAAACGTTAAGACGTTTGATGTCTTTTGAAGTCTAACAACTATCAATTTTCGTACTTTTAGAGTGTCTGTTTTGAGACTAGAAGAAACTTAGACAAGTTTAGTTAGAGATTATGCCTCTCGGAATAAGAAATACCCTAAATATATTGTTTTGTTAAGTCTTGATTTTTTAAATCCCCTTACCCACGTTCCCAAATATGTACATGTAATGGCGGCTATTCGCTTACGAACAATTCTTTTTGGTACCGACCCGTCCCGATTTTAAAGTTTTGCTTCACAAAACTGCTTCTTTATTAATAATATTTCTTGACCAGCATTTTTACAACTTAAAGCATCGTCAGTACGGTAAATGATTATAAAATACAACGACAATGAACAAAACAACAACAACATGGCCGACCTATCACAATAGTTCAGTTGAAACCGATGTGACTTAAATCGTGAAACGGAGTATAACCATAGTGTTTAGTTACTTGTATGGTATAATCTGTGCCTGTCTGAGTCATTTCTACCTGTCAAGAAGTAACAAGTTGTTCATTAAGGTATAGCATACATATCGGTCGTGAGAGTGACTAGTGGTGATTTTTTTCGAGTTACCTAAGTCCTAAGACTCTTACGTGGTTTAATGTATTTTAATTTATAAACTAATTGTGTTCTCAACGTCATGTTAGCAACAGCAATGAATATCGACACGGGTAAGCAAAAAATGTCTATGACTAACCTAAACGTTAAGACGTTTGATGTCTTTTGAAGTCTAACAACTATCAATTTTCGTACTTTTAGAGTGTCTGTTTTGAGACTAGAAGAAACTTAGACATGTTTAGTTAGAGACTATACCTTTCGGAATAAAAAATACCCTAAATATATTCTTTTGTGAAGTCTTGATTTTTTAAATACCCTTACCCACGTTCCCAAATATGTACATGTAATGGCGGCTATTCGCTTACGAGCAATTCTTTTTGGTACCGATCCGTCCCGATTTTAAAGTTTTGCTTCACAAAACTGCTTCTTTATTAATAATATTTCTTGACCAGCATTTTTACAACTTAAAGCATCGTCAGTACGGTAAATGATTATAAAATACAACGACAATGAACAAAACAACAACAACATGGCCGACCTATCACAATAGTTCAGTTGAAACCGATGTGACTTATATCGTGAAACGGAGCATAACCATAGTGTTTAGTTACTTGTATGGTATAATCTGTGCCTGTCTGAGTCATTTCTACCTGTCAAGAAGTAACAAGTTGTTCATTAAGGTATAGCATACATATCGGTCGTGAGAGTGACTAGTGGTGATTTTTTTCGAGTTGCCTAAGTCCTGAGACTCTTACGTGGTTTAATGTATTTTAATTTATAAACTAATTGTGTTCTCAACGTCATGTTAGCAACAGCAATGAATATCGACACGGGTAAGCAAAAAATGTCTATGACTAACCTAAACATTAAGACGTTTGATGTTTTTTGAAGTCTAACAACTATCAATTTTCGTACTTTTAGAGTGTCTGTTTTGAGACTAGAAGAAACTTAGACATGTTTAGTTAGAGATTATGCCTCTCGGAATAAGAAATATCCTAAATATATTGTTTTGTTAAGTCTTGATTTTTTAAATCCCCTTACCCACGTTCCCAAATATGTACATGTAATGGCGGCTATTCGCTTACGAGCAATTCTTTTTGGTACCGACCCGTCCCGATTTTAAAGTTTTGCTTCACAAAACTGCTTCTTTATTAATAATATTTCTTGACCAGCATTTTTACAACTTAAAGCATCGTCAGTACGATAAATGATTATAAAATACAACGACAATGAACAAAACAACAACAACATGGCCGACCTATCACAATAGTTCAGTTGAAACCGATGTGACTTATATCGTGAAACGGAGCATAACCATAGTGTTTAGTTACTTGTATGGTATAATCTGTGCCTGTATGAGTCATTTCTACCTGTCAAGAAGTAACAAGTTGGTCATTAAGGTATAGCATACATATCGGTCGTGAGAGTGACTAGTGGTGATTTTTTTCGAGTTACCTAAGTCCTAAGACTCTTACGTGGTTTAATGTATTTTAATTTATAAACTAATTGTGTTCTCAACGTCATGTTAGCAACAGCAATGAATATCGACACGGGTAAGCAAAAAATGTCTATGACTAACCTAAAGGTTAAGACGTTTGATGTTTTTTGAAGTCTAACAACTATCAATTTTCGTACTTTTAGAGTGTCTGTTTTGAGACTAGAAGAAACTTAGACATGTTTAGTTAGAGACTATACCTTTCGGAATAAAAAATACCCTAAATATATTCTTTTGTTAAGTCTTGATTTTTTAAATACCCTTACCCACGTTCCCAAATATGTACATGTAATGGCGGCTATTCGCTTACGAGCAATTCTTATTGGTACCGATCCGTCCCGATTTTAAAGTTTTGCTTCACAAAACTGCTTCTTAATTAATAATATTTCTTGACCAGCATTTTTACAACTTAAAGCATCGTCAGTACGGTAAATGGTTATAAAATACAACGACAATGAACAAAACAACAACAACATGGCCGACCTATCACAATAGTTCAGTTGAAACCGATGTGACTTAAATCGTGAAACGGAGTATAACCATAGTGTTTAGTTACTTGTATGGTATAATCTGTGCCTGTCTGAGTCATTTCTACCTGTCAAGAAGTAACAAGTTGTTCATTAAGGTATAGCATACATATCGGTCGTGAGAGTGACTAGTGGTGATTTTTTTCGAGTTACCTAAGTCCTAAGACTCTTACGTGGTTTAATGTATTTTAATTTATAAACTAATTGTGTTCTCAACGTCATGTTAGCAACAGCAATGAATATCGACACGGGTAAGCAAAAAATGTCTATGACTAACCTAAACGTTAAGACGTTTGATGTCTTTTGAAGTCTAACAACTATCAATTTTCGTACTTTTAGAGTGTCTGTTTTGAGACTAGAAGAAACTTAGACATGTTTAGTTAGAGACTATACCTTTCGGAATAAAAAATACCCTAAATATATTCTTTTGTGAAGTCTTGATTTTTTAAATACCCTTACCCACGTTCCCAAATATGTACATGTAATGGCGGCTATTCGCTTACGAGCAATTCTTTTTGGTACCGATCCGTCCCGATTTTAAAGTTTTGCTTCACAAAACTGCTTCTTTATTAATAATATTTCTTGACCAGCATTTTTACAACTTAAAGCATCGTCAGTACGGTAAATGATTATAAAATACAACGACAATGAACAAAACAACAACAACATGGCCGACCTATCACAATAGTTCAGTTGAAACCGATGTGACTTATATCGTGAAACGGAGCATAACCATAGTGTTTAGTTACTTGTATGGTATAATCTGTGCCTGTCTGAGTCATTTCTACCTGTCAAGAAGTAACAAGTTGTTCATTAAGGTATAGCATACATATCGGTCGTGAGAGTGACTAGTGGTGATTTTTTTCGAGTTGCCTAAGTCCTGAGACTCTTACGTGGTTTAATGTATTTTAATTTATAAACTAATTGTGTTCTCAACGTCATGTTAGCAACAGCAATGAATATCGACACGGGTAAGCAAAAAATGTCTATGACTAACCTAAACGTTAAGACGTTTGATGTTTTTTGAAGTCTAACAACTATCAATTTTCGTACTTTTAGAGTGTCTGTTTTGAGACTAGAAGAAACTTAGACATGTTTAGTTAGAGATTATGCCTCTCGGAATAAGAAATATCCTAAATATATTGTTTTGTTAAGTCTTGATTTTTTAAATCCCCTTACCCACGTTCCCAAATATGTACATGTAATGGCGGCTATTCGCTTACGAGCAATTCTTTTTGGTACCGACCCGTCCCGATTTTAAAGTTTTGCTTCACAAAACTGCTTCTTTATTAATAATATTTCTTGACCAGCATTTTTACAACTTAAAGCATCGTCAGTACGATAAATGATTATAAAATACAACGGCAATGAACAAAACAACAACAACATGGCCGACCTATCACAATAGTTCAGTTGAAACCGATGTGACTTATATCGTGAAACGGAGCATAACCATAGTGTTTAGTTACTTGTATGGTATAATCTGTGCCTGTATGAGTCATTTCTACCTGTCAAGAAGTAACAAGTTGGTCATTAAGGTATAGCATACATATCGGTCGTGAGAGTGACTAGTGGTGATTTTTTTCGAGTTACCTAAGTCCTAAGACTCTTACGTGGTTTAATGTATTTTAATTTATAAACTAATTGTGTTCTCAACGTCATGTTAGCAACAGCAATGAATATCGACACGGGTAAGCAAAAAATGTCTATGACTAACCTAAACGTTAAGACGTTTGATGTTTTTTGAAGTCTAACAACTATCAATTTTCGTACTTTTAGAGTGTCTGTTTTGAGACTAGAAGAAACTTAGACATGTTTAGTTAGAGACTATACCTTTCGGAATAAAAAATACCCTAAATATATTCTTTTGTTAAGTCTTGATTTTTTAAATACCCTTACCCACGTTCCCAAATATGTACATGTAATGGCGGCTATTCGCTTACGAGCAATTCTTATTGGTACCGATCCGTCCCGATTTTAAAGTTTTGCTTCACAAAACTGCTTCTTAATTAATAATATTTCTTGACCAGCATTTTTACAACTTAAAGCATCGTCAGTACGGTAAATGGTTATAAAATACAACGACAATGAACAAAACAACAACAACATGGCCGACCTATCACAATAGTTCAGTTGAAACCGATGTGACTTAAATCGTGAAACGGAGTATAACCATAGTGTTTAGTTACTTGTATGGTATAATCTGTGCCTGTCTGAGTCATTTCTACCTGTCAAGAAGTAACAAGTTGTTCATTAAGGTATAGCATACATATCGGTCGTGAGAGTGACTAGTGGTGATTTTTTTCGAGTTACCTAAGTCCTGAGACTCTTACGTGGTTTAATGTATTTTAATTTATAAACTAATTGTGTTCTCAACGTCATGTTAGCAACAGCAATGAATATCGACACGGGTAAGCACAAAATGTCTATGACTAACCTAAACGTTAAGACGTTTGATGTCTTTTGAAGTCTAACAACTATCAATTTTCGTACTTTTAGAGTGTCTGTTTTGAGACTAGAAGAAACTTAGACATGTTTAGTTAGAGACTATACCTTTCGGAATAAAAAATACCCTAAATATATTCTTTTGTTAAGTCTTGATTTTTTAAATCCCCTTACCCACGTTCCCAAATATGTACATGTAATGGCGGCTATTCGCTTACGGGCAATTCTTTTTGGTACCGACCCGTCCCGATTTTAAAGTTTTGCTTCACAAAACTGCTTCTTTATTAATAATATTTCTTGACCAGCATTTTTACAACTTAAAGCATCGTCAGTACGGTAAATGATTATAAAATACAACGACAATGAACAAAACAACAACAACATGGCCGACCTATCACAATAGTTCAGTTGAAACCGATGTGACTTAAATCGTGAAACGGAGTATAACCATAGTGTTTAGTTACTTGTATGGTATAATCTGTGCCTGTCTGAGTCATTTCTACCTGTCAAGAAGTAACAAGTTGTTCATTAAGGTATAGCATACATATCGGTCGTGAGAGTGACTAGTGGTGATTTTTTTCGAGTTACCTAAGTCCTAAGACTCTTACGTGGTTTAATGTATTTTAATTTATAAACTAATTGTGTTCTCAACGTCATGTTAGCAACAGCAATGAATATCGACACGGGTAAGCAAAAAATGTCTATGACTAACCTAAACGTTAAGACGTTTGATGTTTTTTGAAGTCTAACAACTATCAATTTTCGTACTTTTAGAGTGTCTGTTTTGAGACTAGAAGAAACTTAGACATGTTTAGTTAGAGACTATACCTTTCGGAATAAAAAATACCCTAAATATATTGTTTTGTTAAGTCTTGATTTTTTAAATACCCTTACCCACGTTCCCAAATATGTACATGTAATGGCGGCTATTCGCTTACGAGCAATTCTTTTTGGTACCGATCCGTCCCGATTTTAAAGTTTTGCTTCACAAAACTGCTTCTTTATTAATAATATTTCTTGACCAGCATTTTTACAACTTAAAGCATCGTCAGTACGGTAAATGGTTATAAAATACAACGACAATGAACAAAACAACAACAACATGGCCGACCTATCACAATAGTTCAGTTGAAACCGATGTGACTTATATCGTGAAACGGAGCATAACCATAGTGTTTAGTTACTTGTATGGTATAATCTGTGCCTGTATGAGTCATTTCTACCTGTCAAGAAGTAACAAGTTGTTCATTAAGGTATAGCATACATATCGGTCGTGAGAGTGACTAGTGGTGATTTTTTTCGAGTTACCTAAGTCCTAAGACTCTTACGTGGTTTAATGTATTTTAATTTATAAACTAATTGTGTTCTCAACGTCATGTTAGCAACAGCAATGAATATCGACACGGGTAAGCACAAAATGTCTATGACTAACCTAAACGTTAAGACGTTTGATGTCTTTTGAAGTCTAACAACTATCAATTTTCGTACTTTTAGAGTGTCTGTTTTGAGACTAGAAGAAACTTAGACAAGTTTAGTTAGAGATTATGCCTCTCGGAATAAGAAATACCCTAAATATATTGTTTTGTTAAGTCTTGATTTTTTAAATCCCCTTACCCACGTTCCCAAATATGTACATGTAATGGCGGCTATTCGCTTACGAACAATTCTTTTTGGTACCGACCCGTCCCGATTTTAAAGTTTTGCTTCACAAAACTGCTTCTTTATTAATAATATTTCTTGACCAGCATTTTTACAACTTAAAGCATCGTCAGTACGGTAAATGATTATAAAATACAACGACAATGAACAAAACAACAACAACATGGCCGACCTATCACAATAGTTCAGTTGAAACCGATGTGACTTAAATCGTGAAACGGAGTATAACCATAGTGTTTAGTTACTTGTATGGTATAATCTGTGCCTGTCTGAGTCATTTCTACCTGTCAAGAAGTAACAAGTTGTTCATTAAGGTATAGCATACATATCGGTCGTGAGAGTGACTAGTGGTGATTTTTTTCGAGTTACCTAAGTCCTAAGACTCTTACGTGGTTTAATGTATTTTAATTTATAAACTAATTGTGTTCTCAACGTCATGTTAGCAACAGCAATGAATATCGACACGGGTAAGCAAAAAATGTCTATGACTAACCTAAACGTTAAGACGTTTGATGTCTTTTGAAGTCTAACAACTATCAATTTTCGTACTTTTAGAGTGTCTGTTTTGAGACTAGAAGAAACTTAGACATGTTTAGTTAGAGACTATACCTTTCGGAATAAAAAATACCCTAAATATATTCTTTTGTTAAGTCTTGATTTTTTAAATACCCTTACCCACGTTCCCAAATATGTACATGTAATGGCGGCTATTCGCTTACGAGCAATTCTTTTTGGTACCGATCCGTCCCGATTTTAAAGTTTTGCTTCACAAAACTGCTTCTTTATTAATAATATTTCTTGACCAGCATTTTTACAACTTAAAGCATCGTCAGTACGGTAAATGGTTATAAAATACAACGACAATGAACAAAACAACAACAACATGGCCGACCTATCACAATAGTTCAGTTGAAACCGATGTGACTTATATCGTGAAACGGAGCATAACCATAGTGTTTAGTTACTTGTATGGTATAATCTGTGCCTGTATGAGTCATTTCTACCTGTCAAGAAGTAACAAGTTGTTCATTAAGGTATAGCATACATATCGGTCGTGAGAGTGACTAGTGGTGATTTTTTTCGAGTTACCTAAGTCCTAAGACTCTTACGTGGTTTAATGTATTTTAATTTATAAACTAATTGTGTTCTCAACGTCATGTTAGCAACAGCAATGAATATCGACACGGGTAAGCACAAAATGTCTATGACTAACCTAAACGTTAAGACGTTTGATGTCTTTTGAAGTCTAACAACTATCAATTTTCGTACTTTTAGAGTGTCTGTTTTGAGACTAGAAGAAACTTAGACAAGTTTAGTTAGAGATTATGCCTCTCGGAATAAGAAATACCCTAAATATATTGTTTTGTTAAGTCTTGATTTTTTAAATCCCCTTACCCACGTTCCCAAATATGTACATGTAATGGCGGCTATTCGCTTACGAACAATTCTTTTTGGTACCGACCCGTCCCGATTTTAAAGTTTTGCTTCACAAAACTGCTTCTTTATTAATAATATTTCTTGACCAGCATTTTTACAACTTAAAGCATCGTCAGTACGGTAAATGATTATAAAATACAACGACAATGAACAAAACAACAACAACATGGCCGACCTATCACAATAGTTCAGTTGAAACCGATGTGACTTAAATCGTGAAACGGAGTATAACCATAGTGTTTAGTTACTTGTATGGTATAATCTGTGCCTGTCTGAGTCATTTCTACCTGTCAAGAAGTAACAAGTTGTTCATTAAGGTATAGCATACATATCGGTCGTGAGAGTGACTAGTGGTGATTTTTTTCGAGTTACCTAAGTCCTAAGACTCTTACGTGGTTTAATGTATTTTAATTTATAAACTAATTGTGTTCTCAACGTCATGTTAGCAACAGCAATGAATATCGACACGGGTAAGCAAAAAATGTCTATGACTAACCTAAACGTTAAGACGTTTGATGTCTTTTGAAGTCTAACAACTATCAATTTTCGTACTTTTAGAGTGTCTGTTTTGAGACTAGAAGAAACTTAGACATGTTTAGTTAGAGACTATACCTTTCGGAATAAAAAATACCCTAAATATATTCTTTTGTTAAGTCTTGATTTTTTAAATACCCTTACCCACGTTCCCAAATATGTACATGTAATGGCGGCTATTCGCTTACGAGCAATTCTTTTTGGTACCGATCCGTCCCGATTTTAAAGTTTTGCTTCACAAAACTGCTTCTTTATTAATAATATTTCTTGACCAGCATTTTTACAACTTAAAGCATCGTCAGTACGGTAAATGATTATAAAATACAACGACAATGAACAAAACAACAACAACATGGCCGACCTATCACAATAGTTCAGTTGAAACCGATGTGACTTATATCGTGAAACGGAGCATAACCATAGTGTTTAGTTACTTGTATGGTATAATCTGTGCCTGTCTGAGTCATTTCTACCTGTCAAGAAGTAACAAGTTGTTCATTAAGGTATAGCATACATATCGGTCGTGAGAGTGACTAGTGGTGATTTTTTTCGAGTTGCCTAAGTCCTGAGACTCTTACGTGGTTTAATGTATTTTAATTTATAAACTAATTGTGTTCTCAACGTCATGTTAGCAACAGCAATGAATATCGACACGGGTAAGCAAAAAATGTCTATGACTAACCTAAACGTTAAGACGTTTGATGTTTTTTGAAGTCTAACAACTATCAATTTTCGTACTTTTAGAGTGTCTGTTTTGAGACTAGAAGAAACTTAGACATGTTTAGTTAGAGATTATGCCTCTCGGAATAAGAAATATCCTAAATATATTGTTTTGTTAAGTCTTGATTTTTTAAATCCCCTTACCCACGTTCCCAAATATGTACATGTAATGGCGGCTATTCGCTTACGAGCAATTCTTTTTGGTACCGACCCGTCCCGATTTTAAAGTTTTGCTTCACAAAACTGCTTCTTTATTAATAATATTTCTTGACCAGCATTTTTACAACTTAAAGCATCGTCAGTACGGTAAATGATTATAAAATACAACGACAATGAACAAAACAACAACAACATGGCCGACCTATCACAATAGTTCAGTTGAAACCGATGTGACTTAAATCGTGAAACGGAGTATAACCATAGTGTTTAGTTACTTGTATGGTATAATCTGTGCCTGTATGAGTCATTTCTACCTGTCAAGAAGTAACAAGTTGTTCATTAAGGTATAGCATACATATCGGTCGTGAGAGTGACTAGTGGTGATTTTTTTCGAGTTACCTAAGTCCTAAGACTCTTACGTGGTTTAATGTATTTTAATTTATAAACTAATTGTGTTCTCAACGTCATGTTAGCAACAGCAATGAATATCGACACGGGTAAGCACAAAATGTCTATGACTAACCTAAACGTTAAGACGTTTGATGTCTTTTGAAGTCTAACAACTATCAATTTTCGTACTTTTAGAGTGTCTGTTTTGAGACTAGAAGAAACTTAGACAAGTTTAGTTAGAGATTATGCCTCTCGGAATAAGAAATACCCTAAATATATTGTTTTGTTAAGTCTTGATTTTTTAAATCCCCTTACCCACGTTCCCAAATATGTACATGTAATGGCGGCTATTCGCTTACGAACAATTCTTTTTGGTACCGACCCGTCCCGATTTTAAAGTTTTGCTTCACAAAACTGCTTCTTTATTAATAATATTTCTTGACCAGCATTTTTACAACTTAAAGCATCGTCAGTACGGTAAATGATTATAAAATACAACGACAATGAACAAAACAACAACAACATGGCCGACCTATCACAATAGTTCAGTTGAAACCGATGTGACTTAAATCGTGAAACGGAGTATAACCATAGTGTTTAATTACTTGTATGGTATAATCTGTGCCTGTCTGAGTCATTTCTACCTGTCAAGAAGTAACAAGTTGTTCATTAAGGTATAGCATACATATCGGTCGTGAGAGTGACTAGTGGTGAGTTTTTTCGAGTTACCTAAGTCCTAAGACTCTTACGTGGTTTAATGTATTTTAATTTATAAACTAATTGTGTTCTCAACGTCATGTTAGCAACAGCAATGAATATCGACACGGGTAAGCAAAAAATGTCTATGACTAACCTAAACGTTAAGACGTTTGATGTCTTTTGAAGTCTAACAACTATCAATTTTCGTACTTTTAGAGTGTCTGTTTTGAGACTAGAAGAAACTTAGACATGTTTAGTTAGAGACTATACCTTTCGGAATAAAAAATACCCTAAATATATTCTTTTGTTAAGTCTTGATTTTTTAAATACCCTTACCCACGTTCCCAAATATGTACATGTAATGGCGGCTATTCGCTTACGAGCAATTCTTTTTGGTACCGATCCGTCCCGATTTTAAAGTTTTGCTTCACAAAACTGCTTCTTTATTAATAATATTTCTTGACCAGCATTTTTACAACTTAAAGCATCGTCAGTACGGTAAATGATTATAAAATACAACGACAATGAACAAAACAACAACAACATGGCCGACCTATCACAATAGTTCAGTTGAAACCGATGTGACTTATATCGTGAAACGGAGCATAACCATAGTGTTTAGTTACTTGTATGGTATAATCTGTGCCTGTCTGAGTCATTTCTACCTGTCAAGAAGTAACAAGTTGTTCATTAAGGTATAGCATACATATCGGTCGTGAGAGTGACTAGTGGTGATTTTTTTCGAGTTGCCTAAGTCCTGAGACTCTTACGTGGTTTAATGTATTTTAATTTATAAACTAATTGTGTTCTCAACGTCATGTTAGCAACAGCAATGAATATCGACACGGGTAAGCAAAAAATGTCTATGACTAACCTAAACGTTAAGACGTTTGATGTTTTTTGAAGTCTAACAACTATCAATTTTCGTACTTTTAGAGTGTCTGTTTTGAGACTAGAAGAAACTTAGACATGTTTAGTTAGAGATTATGCCTCTCGGAATAAGAAATATCCTAAATATATTGTTTTGTTAAGTCTTGATTTTTTAAATACCCTTACCCACGTTCCCAAATATGTACATGTAATGGCGGCTATTCGCTTACGAGCAATTCTTTTTGGTACCGACCCGTCCCGATTTTAAAGTTTTGCTTCACAAAACTGCTTCTTTATTAATAATATTTCTTGACCAGCATTTTTACAACTTAAAGCATCGTCAGTACGGTAAATGATTATAAAATACAACGACAATGAACAAAACAACAACAACATGGCCGACCTATCACAATAGTTCAGTTGAAACCGATGTGACTTAAATCGTGAAACGGAGTATAACCATAGTGTTTAGTTACTTGTATGGTATAATCTGTGCCTGTCTGAGTCATTTCTACCTGTCAAGAAGTAACAAGTTGTTCATTAAGGTATAGCATACATATCGGTCGTGAGAGTGACTAGTGGTGATTTTTTTCGAGTTACCTAAGTCCTAAGACTCTTACGTGGTTTAATGTATTTTAATTTATAAACTAATTGTGTTCTCAACGTCATGTTAGCAACAGCAATGAATATCGACACGGGTAAGCAAAAAATGTCTATGACTAACCTAAACGTTAAGACGTTTGATGTTTTTTGAAGTCTAACAACTATCAATTTTCGTACTTTTAGAGTGTCTGTTTTGAGACTAGAAGAAACTTAGACATGTTTAGTTAGAGACTATACCTTTCGGAATAAAAAATACCCTAAATATATTCTTTTGTTAAGTCTTGATTTTTTAAATACCCTTACCCACGTTCCCAAATATGTACATGTAATGGCGGCTATTCGCTTACGAGCAATTCTTTTTGGTACCGATCCGTCCCGATTTTAAAGTTTTGCTTCACAAAACTGCTTCTTTATTAATAATATTTCTTGACCAGCATTTTTACAACTTAAAGCATCGTCAGTACGGTAAATGATTATAAAATACAACGACAATGAACAAAACAACAACAACATGGCCGACCTATCACAATAGTTCAGTTGAAACCGATGTGACTTATATCGTGAAACGGAGCATAACCATAGTGTTTAGTTACTTGTATGGTATAATCTGTGCCTGTCTGAGTCATTTCTACCTGTCAAGAAGTAACAAGTTGTTCATTAAGGTATAGCATACATATCGGTCGTGAGAGTGACTAGTGGTGATTTTTTTCGAGTTGCCTAAGTCCTGAGACTCTTACGTGGTTTAATGTATTTTAATTTATAAACTAATTGTGTTCTCAACGTCATGTTAGCAACAGCAATGAATATCGACACGGGTAAGCAAAAAATGTCTATGACTAACCTAAACGTTAAGACGTTTGATGTTTTTTGAAGTCTAACAACTATCAATTTTCGTACTTTTAGAGTGTCTGTTTTGAGACTAGAAGAAACTTAGACATGTTTAGTTAGAGATTATGCCTCTCGGAATAAGAAATATCCTAAATATATTGTTTTGTTAAGTCTTGATTTTTTAAATACCCTTACCCACGTTCCCAAATATGTACATGTAATGGCGGCTATTCGCTTACGAGCAATTCTTTTTGGTACCGACCCGTCCCGATTTTAAAGTTTTGCTTCACAAAACTGCTTCTTTATTAATAATATTTCTTGACCAGCATTTTTACAACTTAAAGCATCGTCAGTACGGTAAATGATTATAAAATACAACGACAATGAACAAAACAACAACAACATGGCCGACCTATCACAATAGTTCAGTTGAAACCGATGTGACTTAAATCGTGAAACGGAGTATAACCATAGTGTTTAGTTACTTGTATGGTATAATCTGTGCCTGTCTGAGTCATTTCTACCTGTCAAGAAGTAACAAGTTGTTCATTAAGGTATAGCATACATATCGGTCGTGAGAGTGACTAGTGGTGATTTTTTTCGAGTTACCTAAGTCCTAAGACTCTTACGTGGTTTAATGTATTTTAATTTATAAACTAATTGTGTTCTCAACGTCATGTTAGCAACAGCAATGAATATCGACACGGGTAAGCAAAAAATGTCTATGACTAACCTAAACGTTAAGACGTTTGATGTTTTTTGAAGTCTAACAACTATCAATTTTCGTACTTTTAGAGTGTCTGTTTTGAGACTAGAAGAAACTTAGACATGTTTAGTTAGAGACTATACCTTTCGGAATAAAAAATACCCTAAATATATTCTTTTGTTAAGTCTTGATTTTTTAAATACCCTTACCCACGTTCCCAAATATGTACATGTAATGGCGGCTATTCGCTTACGAACAATTCTTTTTGGTACCGATCCGTCCCGATTTTAAAGTTTTGCTTCACAAAACTGCTTCTTTATTAATAATATTTCTTGACCAGCATTTTTACAACTTAAAGCATCGTCAGTACGATAAATGATTATAAAATACAACGACAATGAACAAAACAACAACAACATGGCCGACCTATCACAATAGTTCAGTTGAAACCGATGTGACTTATATCGTGAAACGGAGCATAACCATAGTGTTTAGTTACTTGTATGGTATAATCTGTGCCTGTATGAGTCATTTCTACCTGTCAAGAAGTAACAAGTTGGTCATTAAGGTATAGCATACATATCGGTCGTGAGAGTGACTAGTGGTGATTTTTTTCGAGTTACCTAAGTCCTAAGACTCTTACGTGGTTTAATGTATTTTAATTTATAAACTAATTGTGTTCTCAACGTCATGTTAGCAACAGCAATGAATATCGACACGGGTAAGCACAAAATGTCTATGACTAACCTAAACGTTAAGACGTTTGATGTCTTTTGAAGTCTAACAACTATCAATTTTCGTACTTTTAGAGTGTCTGTTTTGAGACTAGAAGAAACTTAGACATGTTTAGTTAGAGACTATACCTTTCGGAATAAAAAATACCCTAAATATATTCTTTTGTTAAGTCTTGATTTTTTAAATCCCCTTACCCACGTTCCCAAATATGTACATGTAATGGCGGCTATTCGCTTACGAGCAATTCTTTTTGGTACCGACCCGTCCCGATTTTAAAGTTTTGCTTCACAAAACTGCTTCTTAATTAATAATATTTCTTGACCAGCATTTTTACAACTTAAAGCATCGTCAGTACGGTAAATGGTTATAAAATACAACGACAATGAACAAAACAACAACAACATGGCCGACCTATCACAATAGTTCAGTTGAAACCGATGTGACTTAAATCGTGAAACGGAGTATAACCATAGTGTTTAGTTACTTGTATGGTATAATCTGTGCCTGTCTGAGTCATTTCTACCTGTCAAGAAGTAACAAGTTGTTCATTAAGGTATAGCATACATATCGGTCGTGAGAGTGACTAGTGGTGATTTTTTTCGAGTTACCTAAGTCCTGAGACTCTTACGTGGTTTAATGTATTTTAATTTATAAACTAATTGTGTTCTCAACGTCATGTTAGCAACAGCAATGAATATCGACACGGGTAAGCACAAAATGTCTATGACTAACCTAAACGTTAAGACGTTTGATGTTTTTTGAAGTCTAACAACTATCAATTTTCGTACTTTTAGAGTGTCTGTTTTGAGACTAGAAGAAACTTAGACATGTTTAGTTAGAGACTATACCTTTCGGAATAAAAAATACCCTAAATATATTGTTTTGTTAAGTCTTGATTTTTTAAATACCCTTACCCACGTTCCCAAATATGTACATGTAATGGCGGCTATTCGCTTACGAGCAATTCTTTTTGGTACCGATCCGTCCCGATTTTAAAGTTTTGCTTCACAAAACTGCTTCTTTATTAATAATATTTCTTGACCAGCATTTTTACAACTTAAAGCATCGTCAGTACGGTAAATGGTTATAAAATACAACGACAATGAACAAAACAACAACAACATGGCCGACCTATCACAATAGTTCAGTTGAAACCGATGTGACTTATATCGTGAAACGGAGCATAACCATAGTGTTTAGTTACTTGTATGGTATAATCTGTGCCTGTATGAGTCATTTCTACCTGTCAAGAAGTAACAAGTTGTTCATTAAGGTATAGCATACATATCGGTCGTGAGAGTGACTAGTGGTGATTTTTTTCGAGTTACCTAAGTCCTAAGACTCTTACGTGGTTTAATGTATTTTAATTTATAAACTAATTGTGTTCTCAACGTCATGTTAGCAACAGCAATGAATATCGACACGGGTAAGCACAAAATGTCTATGACTAACCTAAACGTTAAGACGTTTGATGTCTTTTGAAGTCTAACAACTATCAATTTTCGTACTTTTAGAGTGTCTGTTTTGAGACTAGAAGAAACTTAGACAAGTTTAGTTAGAGATTATGCCTCTCGGAATAAGAAATACCCTAAATATATTGTTTTGTTAAGTCTTGATTTTTTAAATCCCCTTACCCACGTTCCCAAATATGTACATGTAATGGCGGCTATTCGCTTACGAACAATTCTTTTTGGTACCGACCCGTCCCGATTTTAAAGTTTTGCTTCACAAAACTGCTTCTTTATTAATAATATTTCTTGACCAGCATTTTTACAACTTAAAGCATCGTCAGTACGGTAAATGATTATAAAATACAACGACAATGAACAAAACAACAACAACATGGCCGACCTATCACAATAGTTCAGTTGAAACCGATGTGACTTAAATCGTGAAACGGAGTATAACCATAGTGTTTAGTTACTTGTATGGTATAATCTGTGCCTGTCTGAGTCATTTCTACCTGTCAAGAAGTAACAAGTTGTTCATTAAGGTATAGCATACATATCGGTCGTGAGAGTGACTTGTGGTGATTTTTTTCGAGTTACCTAAGTCCTGAGACTCTTACGTGGTTTAATGTATTTTAATTTATAAACTAATTGTGTTCTCAACGTCATGTTAGCAACAGCAATGAATATCGACACGGGTAAGCACAAAATGTCTATGACTAACCTAAACGTTAAGACGTTTGATGTCTTTTGAAGTCTAACAACTATCAATTTTCGTACTTTTAGAGTGTCTGTTTTGAGACTAGAAGAAACTTAGACATGTTTAGTTAGAGATTATGCCTCTCGGAATAAGAAATACCCTAAATATATTGTTTTGTTAAGTCTTGATTTTTTAAATCCCCTTACCCACGTTCCCAAATATGTACATGTAATGGCGGCTATTCGCTTACGAGCAATTCTTTTTGGTACCGACCCGTCCCGATTTTAAAGTTTTGCTTCACAAAACTGCTTCTTTATTAATAATATTTCTTGACCAGCATTTTTACAACTTAAAGCATCGTCAGTACGGTAAATGATTATAAAATACAACGACAATGAACAAAACAACAACAACATGGCCGACCTATCACAATAGTTCAGTTGAAACCGATGTGACTTAAATCGTGAAACGGAGTATAACCATAGTGTTTAGTTACTTGTATGGTATAATCTGTGCCTGTCTGAGTCATTTCTACCTGTCAAGAAGTAACAAGTTGTTCATTAAGGTATAGCATACATATCGGTCGTGAGAGTGACTAGTGGTGATTTTTTTCGAGTTACCTAAGTCCTAAGACTCTTACGTGGTTTAATGTATTTTAATTTATAAACTAATTGTGTTCTCAACGTCATGTTAGCAACAGCAATGAATATCGACACGGGTAAGCAAAAAATGTCTATGACTAACCTAAACGTTAAGACGTTTGATGTTTTTTGAAGTCTAACAACTATCAATTTTCGTACTTTTAGAGTGTCTGTTTTGAGACTAGAAGAAACTTAGACATGTTTAGTTAGAGACTATACCTTTCGGAATAAAAAATACCCTAAATATATTGTTTTGTTAAGTCTTGATTTTTTAAATACCCTTACCCACGTTCCCAAATATGTACATGTAATGGCGGCTATTCGCTTACGAGCAATTCTTTTTGGTACCGACCCGTCCCGATTTTAAAGTTTTGCTTCACAAAACTGCTTCTTTATTAATAATATTTCTTGACCAGCATTTTTACAACTTAAAGCATCGTCAGTACGGTAAATGGTTATAAAATACAACGACAATGAACAAAACAACAACAACATGGCCGACCTATCACAATAGTTCAGTTGAAACCGATGTGACTTATATCGTGAAACGGAGCATAACCATAGTGTTTAGTTACTTGTATGGTATAATCTGTGCCTGTATGAGTCATTTCTACCTGTCAAGAAGTAACAAGTTGTTCATTAAGGTATAGCATACATATCGGTCGTGAGAGTGACTAGTGGTGATTTTTTTCGAGTTACCTAAGTCCTAAGACTCTTACGTGGTTTAATGTATTTTAATTTATAAACTAATTGTGTTCTCAACGTCATGTTAGCAACAGCAATGAATATCGACACGGGTAAGCACAAAATGTCTATGACTAACCTAAACGTTAAGACGTTTGATGTCTTTTGAAGTCTAACAACTATCAATTTTCGTACTTTTAGAGTGTCTGTTTTGAGACTAGAAGAAACTTAGACAAGTTTAGTTAGAGATTATGCCTCTCGGAATAAGAAATACCCTAAATATATTGTTTTGTTAAGTCTTGATTTTTTAAATCCCCTTACCCACGTTCCCAAATATGTACATGTAATGGCGGCTATTCGCTTACGAACAATTCTTTTTGGTACCGACCCGTCCCGATTTTAAAGTTTTGCTTCACAAAACTGCTTCTTTATTAATAATATTTCTTGACCAGCATTTTTACAACTTAAAGCATCGTCAGTACGGTAAATGATTATAAAATACAACGACAATGAACAAAACAACAACAACATGGCCGACCTATCACAATAGTTCAGTTGAAACCGATGTGACTTAAATCGTGAAACGGAGTATAACCATAGTGTTTAGTTACTTGTATGGTATAATCTGTGCCTGTCTGAGTCATTTCTACCTGTCAAGAAGTAACAAGTTGTTCATTAAGGTATAGCATACATATCGGTCGTGAGAGTGACTAGTGGTGATTTTTTTCGAGTTACCTAAGTCCTAAGACTCTTACGTGGTTTAATGTATTTTAATTTATAAACTAATTGTGTTCTCAACGTCATGTTAGCAACAGCAATGAATATCGACACGGGTAAGCAAAAAATGTCTATGACTAACCTAAACGTTAAGACGTTTGATGTGTTTTGAAGTCTAACAACTATCAATTTTCGTACTTTTAGAGTGTCTGTTTTGAGACTAGAAGAAACTTAGACATGTTTAGTTAGAGACTATACCTTTCGGAATAAAAAATACCCTAAATATATTCTTTTGTGAAGTCTTGATTTTTTAAATACCCTTACCCACGTTCCCAAATATGTACATGTAATGGCGGCTATTCGCTTACGAGCAATTCTTTTTGGTACCGATCCGTCCCGATTTTAAAGTTTTGCTTCACAAAACTGCTTCTTTATTAATAATATTTCTTGACCAGCATTTTTACAACTTAAAGCATCGTCAGTACGGTAAATGATTATAAAATACAACGACAATGAACAAAACAACAACAACATGGCCGACCTATCACAATAGTTCAGTTGAAACCGATGTGACTTATATCGTGAAACGGAGCATAACCATAGTGTTTAGTTACTTGTATGGTATAATCTGTGCCTGTCTGAGTCATTTCTACCTGTCAAGAAGTAACAAGTTGTTCATTAAGGTATAGCATACATATCGGTCGTGAGAGTGACTAGTGGTGATTTTTTTCGAGTTGCCTAAGTCCTGAGACTCTTACGTGGTTTAATGTATTTTAATTTATAAACTAATTGTGTTCTCAACGTCATGTTAGCAACAGCAATGAATATCGACACGGGTAAGCAAAAAATGTCTATGACTAACCTAAACGTTAAGACGTTTGATGTTTTTTGAAGTCTAACAACTATCAATTTTCGTACTTTTAGAGTGTCTGTTTTGAGACTAGAAGAAACTTAGACATGTTTAGTTAGAGATTATGCCTCTCGGAATAAGAAATATCCTAAATATATTGTTTTGTTAAGTCTTGATTTTTTAAATCCCCTTACCCACGTTCCCAAATATGTACATGTAATGGCGGCTATTCGCTTACGAGCAATTCTTTTTGGTACCGACCCGTCCCGATTTTAAAGTTTTGCTTCACAAAACTGCTTCTTTATTAATAATATTTCTTGACCAGCATTTTTACAACTTAAAGCATCGTCAGTACGATAAATGATTATAAAATACAACGACAATGAACAAAACAACAACAACATGGCCGACCTATCACAATAGTTCAGTTGAAACCGATGTGACTTATATCGTGAAACGGAGCATAACCATAGTGTTTAGTTACTTGTATGGTATAATCTGTGCCTGTATGAGTCATTTCTACCTGTCAAGAAGTAACAAGTTGGTCATTAAGGTATAGCATACATATCGGTCGTGAGAGTGACTAGTGGTGATTTTTTTCGAGTTACCTAAGTCCTAAGACTCTTACGTGGTTTAATGTATTTTAATTTATAAACTAATTGTGTTCTCAACGTCATGTTAGCAACAGCAATGAATATCGACACGGGTAAGCAAAAAATGTCTATGACTAACCTAAAGGTTAAGACGTTTGATGTTTTTTGAAGTCTAACAACTATCAATTTTCGTACTTTTAGAGTGTCTGTTTTGAGACTAGAAGAAACTTAGACATGTTTAGTTAGAGACTATACCTTTCGGAATAAAAAATACCCTAAATATATTCTTTTGTTAAGTCTTGATTTTTTAAATACCCTTACCCACGTTCCCAAATATGTACATGTAATGGCGGCTATTCGCTTACGAGCAATTCTTATTGGTACCGATCCGTCCCGATTTTAAAGTTTTGCTTCACAAAACTGCTTCTTAATTAATAATATTTCTTGACCAGCATTTTTACAACTTAAAGCATCGTCAGTACGGTAAATGGTTATAAAATACAACGACAATGAACAAAACAACAACAACATGGCCGACCTATCACAATAGTTCAGTTGAAACCGATGTGACTTAAATCGTGAAACGGAGTATAACCATAGTGTTTAGTTACTTGTATGGTATAATCTGTGCCTGTCTGAGTCATTTCTACCTGTCAAGAAGTAACAAGTTGTTCATTAAGGTATAGCATACATATCGGTCGTGAGAGTGACTAGTGGTGATTTTTTTCGAGTTACCTAAGTCCTAAGACTCTTACGTGGTTTAATGTATTTTAATTTATAAACTAATTGTGTTCTCAACGTCATGTTAGCAACAGCAATGAATATCGACACGGGTAAGCAAAAAATGTCTATGACTAACCTAAACGTTAAGACGTTTGATGTCTTTTGAAGTCTAACAACTATCAATTTTCGTACTTTTAGAGTGTCTGTTTTGAGACTAGAAGAAACTTAGACATGTTTAGTTAGAGACTATACCTTTCGGAATAAAAAATACCCTAAATATATTCTTTTGTGAAGTCTTGATTTTTTAAATACCCTTACCCACGTTCCCAAATATGTACATGTAATGGCGGCTATTCGCTTACGAGCAATTCTTTTTGGTACCGATCCGTCCCGATTTTAAAGTTTTGCTTCACAAAACTGCTTCTTTATTAATAATATTTCTTGACCAGCATTTTTACAACTTAAAGCATCGTCAGTACGGTAAATGATTATAAAATACAACGACAATGAACAAAACAACAACAACATGGCCGACCTATCACAATAGTTCAGTTGAAACCGATGTGACTTATATCGTGAAACGGAGCATAACCATAGTGTTTAGTTACTTGTATGGTATAATCTGTGCCTGTCTGAGTCATTTCTACCTGTCAAGAAGTAACAAGTTGTTCATTAAGGTATAGCATACATATCGGTCGTGAGAGTGACTAGTGGTGATTTTTTTCGAGTTGCCTAAGTCCTGAGACTCTTACGTGGTTTAATGTATTTTAATTTATAAACTAATTGTGTTCTCAACGTCATGTTAGCAACAGCAATGAATATCGACACGGGTAAGCAAAAAATGTCTATGACTAACCTAAACGTTAAGACGTTTGATGTTTTTTGAAGTCTAACAACTATCAATTTTCGTACTTTTATAGTGTCTGTTTTGAGACTAGAAGAAACTTAGACATGTTTAGTTAGAGATTATGCCTCTCGGAATAAGAAATATCCTAAATATATTGTTTTGTTAAGTCTTGATTTTTTAAATCCCCTTACCCACGTTCCCAAATATGTACATGTAATGGCGGCTATTCGCTTACGAGCAATTCTTTTTGGTACCGACCCGTCCCGATTTTAAAGTTTTGCTTCACAAAACTGCTTCTTTATTAATAATATTTCTTGACCAGCATTTTTACAACTTAAAGCATCGTCAGTACGATAAATGATTATAAAATACAACGGCAATGAACAAAACAACAACAACATGGCCGACCTATCACAATAGTTCAGTTGAAACCGATGTGACTTATATCGTGAAACGGAGCATAACCATAGTGTTTAGTTACTTGTATGGTATAATCTGTGCCTGTATGAGTCATTTCTACCTGTCAAGAAGTAACAAGTTGGTCATTAAGGTATAGCATACATATCGGTCGTGAGAGTGACTAGTGGTGATTTTTTTCGAGTTACCTAAGTCCTAAGACTCTTACGTGGTTTAATGTATTTTAATTTATAAACTAATTGTGTTCTCAACGTCATGTTAGCAACAGCAATGAATATCGACACGGGTAAGCAAAAAATGTCTATGACTAACCTAAACGTTAAGACGTTTGATGTTTTTTGAAGTCTAACAACTATCAATTTTCGTACTTTTAGAGTGTCTGTTTTGAGACTAGAAGAAACTTAGACATGTTTAGTTAGAGACTATACCTTTCGGAATAAAAAATACCCTAAATATATTCTTTTGTTAAGTCTTGATTTTTTAAATACCCTTACCCACGTTCCCAAATATGTACATGTAATGGCGGCTATTCGCTTACGAGCAATTCTTATTGGTACCGATCCGTCCCGATTTTAAAGTTTTGCTTCACAAAACTGCTTCTTAATTAATAATATTTCTTGACCAGCATTTTTACAACTTAAAGCATCGTCAGTACGGTAAATGGTTATAAAATACAACGACAATGAACAAAACAACAACAACATGGCCGACCTATCACAATAGTTCAGTTGAAACCGATGTGACTTAAATCGTGAAACGGAGTATAACCATAGTGTTTAGTTACTTGTATGGTATAATCTGTGCCTGTCTGAGTCATTTCTACCTGTCAAGAAGTAACAAGTTGTTCATTAAGGTATAGCATACATATCGGTCGTGAGAGTGACTAGTGGTGATTTTTTTCGAGTTACCTAAGTCCTGAGACTCTTACGTGGTTTAATGTATTTTAATTTATAAACTAATTGTGTTCTCAACGTCATGTTAGCAACAGCAATGAATATCGACACGGGTAAGCACAAAATGTCTATGACTAACCTAAACGTTAAGACGTTTGATGTCTTTTGAAGTCTAACAACTATCAATTTTCGTACTTTTAGAGTGTCTGTTTTGAGACTAGAAGAAACTTAGACATGTTTAGTTAGAGACTATACCTTTCGGAATAAAAAATACCCTAAATATATTGTTTTGTTAAGTCTTGATTTTTTAAATACCCTTACCCACGTTCCCAAATATGTACATGTAATGGCGGCTATTCGCTTACGAGCAATTCTTTTTGGTACCGATCCGTCCCGATTTTAAAGTTTTGCTTCACAAAACTGCTTCTTTATTAATAATATTTCTTGACCAGCATTTTTACAACTTAAAGCATCGTCAGTACGGTAAATGGTTATAAAATACAACGACAATGAACAAAACAACAACAACATGGCCGACCTATCACAATAGTTCAGTTGAAACCGATGTGACTTATATCGTGAAACGGAGCATAACCATAGTGTTTAGTTACTTGTATGGTATAATCTGTGCCTGTATGAGTCATTTCTACCTGTCAAGAAGTAACAAGTTGTTCATTAAGGTATAGCATACATATCGGTCGTGAGAGTGACTAGTGGTGATTTTTTTCGAGTTACCTAAGTCCTAAGACTCTTACGTGGTTTAATGTATTTTAATTTATAAACTAATTGTGTTCTCAACGTCATGTTAGCAACAGCAATGAATATCGACACGGGTAAGCACAAAATGTCTATGACTAACCTAAACGTTAAGACGTTTGATGTCTTTTGAAGTCTAACAACTATCAATTTTCGTACTTTTAGAGTGTCTGTTTTGAGACTAGAAGAAACTTAGACAAGTTTAGTTAGAGATTATGCCTCTCGGAATAAGAAATACCCTAAATATATTGTTTTGTTAAGTCTTGATTTTTTAAATCCCCTTACCCACGTTCCCAAATATGTACATGTAATGGCGGCTATTCGCTTACGAACAATTCTTTTTGGTACCGACCCGTCCCGATTTTAAAGTTTTGCTTCACAAAACTGCTTCTTTATTAATAATATTTCTTGACCAGCATTTTTACAACTTAAAGCATCGTCAGTACGGTAAATGATTATAAAATACAACGACAATGAACAAAACAACAACAACATGGCCGACCTATCACAATAGTTCAGTTGAAACCGATGTGACTTAAATCGTGAAACGGAGTATAACCATAGTGTTTAGTTACTTGTATGGTATAATCTGTGCCTGTCTGAGTCATTTCTACCTGTCAAGAAGTAACAAGTTGTTCATTAAGGTATAGCATACATATCGGTCGTGAGAGTGACTAGTGGTGATTTTTTTCGAGTTACCTAAGTCCTAAGACTCTTACGTGGTTTAATGTATTTTAATTTATAAACTAATTGTGTTCTCAACGTCATGTTAGCAACAGCAATGAATATCGACACGGGTAAGCAAAAAATGTCTATGACTAACCTAAACGTTAAGACGTTTGATGTCTTTTGAAGTCTAACAACTATCAATTTTCGTACTTTTAGAGTGTCTGTTTTGAGACTAGAAGAAACTTAGACATGTTTAGTTAGAGACTATACCTTTCGGAATAAAAAATACCCTAAATATATTCTTTTGTTAAGTCTTGATTTTTTAAATACCCTTACCCACGTTCCCAAATATGTACATGTAATGGCGGCTATTCGCTTACGAGCAATTCTTTTTGGTACCGATCCGTCCCGATTTTAAAGTTTTGCTTCACAAAACTGCTTCTTTATTAATAATATTTCTTGACCAGCATTTTTACAACTTAAAGCATCGTCAGTACGGTAAATGATTATAAAATACAACGACAATGAACAAAACAACAACAACATGGCCGACCTATCACAATAGTTCAGTTGAAACCGATGTGACTTATATCGTGAAACGGAGCATAACCATAGTGTTTAGTTACTTGTATGGTATAATCTGTGCCTGTCTGAGTCATTTCTACCTGTCAAGAAGTAACAAGTTGTTCATTAAGGTATAGCATACATATCGGTCGTGAGAGTGACTAGTGGTGATTTTTTTCGAGTTGCCTAAGTCCTGAGACTCTTACGTGGTTTAATGTATTTTAATTTATAAACTAATTGTGTTCTCAACGTCATGTTAGCAACAGCAATGAATATCGACACGGGTAAGCAAAAAATGTCTATGACTAACCTAAACGTTAAGACGTTTGATGTTTTTTGAAGTCTAACAACTATCAATTTTCGTACTTTTAGAGTGTCTGTTTTGAGACTAGAAGAAACTTAGACATGTTTAGTTAGAGATTATGCCTCTCGGAATAAGAAATATCCTAAATATATTGTTTTGTTAAGTCTTGATTTTTTAAATCCCCTTACCCACGTTCCCAAATATGTACATGTAATGGCGGCTATTCGCTTACGAGCAATTCTTTTTGGTACCGACCCGTCCCGATTTTAAAGTTTTGCTTCACAAAACTGCTTCTTTATTAATAATATTTCTTGACCAGCATTTTTACAACTTAAAGCATCGTCAGTACGGTAAATGATTATAAAATACAACGACAATGAACAAAACAACAACAACATGGCCGACCTATCACAATAGTTCAGTTGAAACCGATGTGACTTAAATCGTGAAACGGAGTATAACCATAGTGTTTAGTTACTTGTATGGTATAATCTGTGCCTGTCTGAGTCATTTCTACCTGTCAAGAAGTAACAAGTTGTTCATTAAGGTATAGCATACATATCGGTCGTGAGAGTGACTAGTGGTGATTTTTTTCGAGTTACCTAAGTCCTAAGACTCTTACGTGGTTTAATGTATTTTAATTTATAAACTAATTGTGTTCTCAACGTCATGTTAGCAACAGCAATGAATATCGACACGGGTAAGCAAAAAATGTCTATGACTAACCTAAACGTTAAGACGTTTGATGTTTTTTGAAGTCTAACAACTATCAATTTTCGTACTTTTAGAGTGTCTGTTTTGAGACTAGAAGAAACTTAGACATGTTTAGTTAGAGACTATACCTTTCGGAATAAAAAATACCCTAAATATATTGTTTTGTTAAGTCTTGATTTTTTAAATACCCTTACCCACGTTCCCAAATATGTACATGTAATGGCGGCTATTCGCTTACGAGCAATTCTTTTTGGTACCGATCCGTCCCGATTTTAAAGTTTTGCTTCACAAAACTGCTTCTTTATTAATAATATTTCTTGACCAGCATTTTTACAACTTAAAGCATCGTCAGTACGGTAAATGGTTATAAAATACAACGACAATGAACAAAACAACAACAACATGGCCGACCTATCACAATAGTTCAGTTGAAACCGATGTGACTTATATCGTGAAACGGAGCATAACCATAGTGTTTAGTTACTTGTATGGTATAATCTGTGCCTGTATGAGTCATTTCTACCTGTCAAGAAGTAACAAGTTGGTCATTAAGGTATAGCATACATATCGGTCGTGAGAGTGACTAGTGGTGATTTTTTTCGAGTTACCTAAGTCCTAAGACTCTTACGTGGTTTAATGTATTTTAATTTATAAACTAATTGTGTTCTCAACGTCATGTTAGCAACAGCAATGAATATCGACACGGGTAAGCACAAAATGTCTATGACTAACCTAAACGTTAAGACGTTTGATGTCTTTTGAAGTCTAACAACTATCAATTTTCGTACTTTTAGAGTGTCTGTTTTGAGACTAGAAGAAACTTAGACATGTTTAGTTAGAGACTATACCTTTCGGAATAAAAAATACCCTAAATATATTCTTTTGTTAAGTCTTGATTTTTTAAATACCCTTACCCACGTTCCCAAATATGTACATGTAATGGCGGCTATTCGCTTACGAGCAATTCTTTTTGGTACCGATCCGTCCCGATTTTAAAGTTTTGCTTCACAAAACTGCTTCTTTATTAATAATATTTCTTGACCAGCATTTTTACAACTTAAAGCATCGTCAGTACGGTAAATGGTTATAAAATACAACGACAATGAACAAAACAACAACAACATGGCCGACCTATCACAATAGTTCAGTTGAAACCGATGTGACTTATATCGTGAAACGGAGCATAACCATAGTGTTTAGTTACTTGTATGGTATAATCTGTGCCTGTATGAGTCATTTCTACCTGTCAAGAAGTAACAAGTTGTTCATTAAGGTATAGCATACATATCGGTCGTGAGAGTGACTAGTGGTGATTTTTTTCGAGTTACCTAAGTCCTAAGACTCTTACGTGGTTTAATGTATTTTAATTTATAAACTAATTGTGTTCTCAACGTCATGTTAGCAACAGCAATGAATATCGACACGGGTAAGCAAAAAATGTCTATGACTAACCTAAACGTTAAGACGTTTGATGTTTTTTGAAGTCTAACAACTATCAATTTTCGTACTTTTAGAGTGTCTGTTTCGAGACTAGAAGAAACTTAGACATGTTTAGTTAGAGACTATACCTTTCGGAATAAAAAATACCCTAAATATATTGTTTTGTTAAGTCTTGATTTTTTAAATACCCTTACCCACGTTCCCAAATATGTACATGTAATGGCGGCTATTCGCTTACGAGCAATTCTTTTTGGTACCGACCCGTCCCGATTTTAAAGTTTTGCTTCACAAAACTGCTTCTTTATTAATAATATTTCTTGACCAGCATTTTTACAACTTAAAGCATCGTCAGTACGGTAAATGGTTATAAAATACAACGACAATGAACAAAACAACAACAACATGGCCGACCTATCACAATAGTTCAGTTGAAACCGATGTGACTTATATCGTGAAACGGAGCATAACCATAGTGTTTAGTTACTTGTATGGTATAATCTGTGCCTGTATGAGTCATTTCTACCTGTCAAGAAGTAACAAGTTGTTCATTAAGGTATAGCATACATATCGGTCGTGAGAGTGACTAGTGGTGATTTTTTTCGAGTTACCTAAGTCCTAAGACTCTTACGTGGTTTAATGTATTTTAATTTATAAACTAATTGTGTTCTCAACGTCATGTTAGCAACAGCAATGAATATCGACACGGGTAAGCAAAAAATGTCTATGACTAACCTAAACGTTAAGACGTTTGATGTTTTTTGAAGTCTAACAACTATCAATTTTCGTACTTTTAGAGTGTCTGTTTCGAGACTAGAAGAAACTTAGACAAGTTTAGTTAGAGATTATGCCTCTCGGAATAAGAAATACCCTAAATATATTGTTTTGTTAAGTCTTGATTTTTTAAATCCCCTTACCCACGTTCCCAAATATGTACATGTAATGGCGGCTATTCGCTTACGAACAATTCTTTTTGGTACCGACCCGTCCCGATTTTAAAGTTTTGCTTCACAAAACTGCTTCTTTATTAATAATATTTCTTGACCAGCATTTTTACAACTTAAAGCATCGTCAGTACGGTAAATGATTATAAAATACAACGACAATGAACAAAACAACAACAACATGGCCGACCTATCACAATAGTTCAGTTGAAACCGATGTGACTTAAATCGTGAAACGGAGTATAACCATAGTGTTTAGTTACTTGTATGGTATAATCTGTGCCTGTCTGAGTCATTTCTACCTGTCAAGAAGTAACAAGTTGTTCATTAAGGTATAGCATACATATCGGTCGTGAGAGTGACTAGTGGTGATTTTTTTCGAGTTACCTAAGTCCTAAGACTCTTACGTGGTTTAATGTATTTTAATTTATAAACTAATTGTGTTCTCAACGTCATGTTAGCAACAGCAATGAATATCGACACGGGTAAGCAAAAAATGTCTATGACTAACCTAAACGTTAAGACGTTTGATGTCTTTTGAAGTCTAACAACTATCAATTTTCGTACTTTTAGAGTGTCTGTTTTGAGACTAGAAGAAACTTAGACATGTTTAGTTAGAGACTATACCTTTCGGAATAAAAAATACCCTAAATATATTCTTTTGTGAAGTCTTGATTTTTTAAATACCCTTACCCACGTTCCCAAATATGTACATGTAATGGCGGCTATTCGCTTACGAGCAATTCTTTTTGGTACCGATCCGTCCCGATTTTAAAGTTTTGCTTCACAAAACTGCTTCTTTATTAATAATATTTCTTGACCAGCATTTTTACAACTTAAAGCATCGTCAGTACGGTAAATGATTATAAAATACAAC
Organism: Hypercompe scribonia; assembly: GCA_949316085.1. NCBI lineage: Eukaryota > Metazoa > Arthropoda > Insecta > Lepidoptera > Erebidae > Hypercompe > Hypercompe scribonia. Next base: position 413,480 of record OX438973.1, read on the forward strand.
GACAATGAACAAAACAACAACAACATGGCCGACCTATCACAATAGTTCAGTTGAAACCGATGTGACTTATATCGTGAAACGGAGCATAACCATAGTGTTTAGTTACTTGTATGGTATAATCTGTGCCTGTCTGAGTCATTTCTACCTGTCAAGAAGTAACAAGTTGTTCATTAAGGTATAGCATACATATCGGTCGTGAGAGTGACTAGTGGTGATTTTTTTCGAGTTGCCTAAGTCCTGAGACTCTTACGTGGTTTAATGTATTTTAATTTATAAACTAATTGTGTTCTCAACGTCATGTTAGCAACAGCAATGAATATCGACACGGGTAAGCAAAAAATGTCTATGACTAACCTAAACGTTAAGACGTTTGATGTTTTTTGAAGTCTAACAACTATCAATTTTCGTACTTTTAGAGTGTCTGTTTTGAGACTAGAAGAAACTTAGACATGTTTAGTTAGAGATTATGCCTCTCGGAATAAGAAATATCCTAAATATATTGTTTTGTTAAGTCTTGATTTTTTAAATCCCCTTACCCACGTTCCCAAATATGTACATGTAATGGCGGCTATTCGCTTACGAGCAATTCTTTTTGGTACCGACCCGTCCCGATTTTAAAGTTTTGCTTCACAAAACTGCTTCTTTATTAATAATATTTCTTGACCAGCATTTTTACAACTTAAAGCATCGTCAGTACGATAAATGATTATAAAATACAACGACAATGAACAAAACAACAACAACATGGCCGACCTATCACAATAGTTCAGTTGAAACCGATGTGACTTATATCGTGAAACGGAGCATAACCATAGTGTTTAGTTACTTGTATGGTATAATCTGTGCCTGTATGAGTCATTTCTACCTGTCAAGAAGTAACAAGTTGGTCATTAAGGTATAGCATACATATCGGTCGTGAGAGTGACTAGTGGTGATTTTTTTCGAGTTACCTAAGTCCTAAGACTCTTACGTGGTTTAATGTATTTTAATTTATAAACTAATTGTGTTCTCAACGTCATGTTAGCAACAGCAATGAATATCGACACGGGTAAGCAAAAAATGTCTATGACTAACCTAAACGTTAAGACGTTTGATGTTTTTTGAAGTCTAACAACTATCAATTTTCGTACTTTTAGAGTGTCTGTTTTGAGACTAGAAGAAACTTAGACATGTTTAGTTAGAGACTATACCTTTCGGAATAAAAAATACCCTAAATATATTCTTTTGTTAAGTCTTGATTTTTTAAATACCCTTACCCACGTTCCCAAATATGTACATGTAATGGCGGCTATTCGCTTACGAGCAATTCTTATTGGTACCGATCCGTCCCGATTTTAAAGTTTTGCTTCACAAAACTGCTTCTTAATTAATAATATTTCTTGACCAGCATTTTTACAACTTAAAGCATCGTCAGTACGGTAAATGGTTATAAAATACAACGACAATGAACAAAACAACAACAACATGGCCGACCTATCACAATAGTTCAGTTGAAACCGATGTGACTTAAATCGTGAAACGGAGTATAACCATAGTGTTTAGTTACTTGTATGGTATAATCTGTGCCTGTCTGAGTCATTTCTACCTGTCAAGAAGTAACAAGTTGTTCATTAAGGTATAGCATACATATCGGTCGTGAGAGTGACTAGTGGTGATTTTTTTCGAGTTACCTAAGTCCTAAGACTCTTACGTGGTTTAATGTATTTTAATTTATAAACTAATTGTGTTCTCAACGTCATGTTAGCAACAGCAATGAATATCGACACGGGTAAGCAAAAAATGTCTATGACTAACCTAAACGTTAAGACGTTTGATGTCTTTTGAAGTCTAACAACTATCAATTTTCGTACTTTTAGAGTGTCTGTTTTGAGACTAGAAGAAACTTAGACATGTTTAGTTAGAGACTATACCTTTCGGAATAAAAAATACCCTAAATATATTCTTTTGTGAAGTCTTGATTTTTTAAATACCCTTACCCACGTTCCCAAATATGTACATGTAATGGCGGCTATTCGCTTACGAGCAATTCTTTTTGGTACCGATCCGTCCCGATTTTAAAGTTTTGCTTCACAAAACTGCTTCTTTATTAATAATATTTCTTGACCAGCATTTTTACAACTTAAAGCATCGTCAGTACGGTAAATGATTATAAAATACAACGACAATGAACAAAACAACAACAACATGGCCGACCTATCACAATAGTTCAGTTGAAACCGATGTGACTTATATCGTGAAACGGAGCATAACCATAGTGTTTAGTTACTTGTATGGTATAATCTGTGCCTGTCTGAGTCATTTCTACCTGTCAAGAAGTAACAAGTTGTTCATTAAGGTATAGCATACATATCGGTCGTGAGAGTGACTAGTGGTGATTTTTTTCGAGTTGCCTAAGTCCTGAGACTCTTACGTGGTTTAATGTATTTTAATTTATAAACTAATTGTGTTCTCAACGTCATGTTAGCAACAGCAATGAATATCGACACGGGTAAGCAAAAAATGTCTATGACTAACCTAAACGTTAAGACGTTTGATGTTTTTTGAAGTCTAACAACTATCAATTTTCGTACTTTTAGAGTGTCTGTTTTGAGACTAGAAGAAACTTAGACATGTTTAGTTAGAGATTATGCCTCTCGGAATAAGAAATATCCTAAATATATTGTTTTGTTAAGTCTTGATTTTTTAAATCCCCTTACCCACGTTCCCAAATATGTACATGTAATGGCGGCTATTCGCTTACGAGCAATTCTTTTTGGTACCGACCCGTCCCGATTTTAAAGTTTTGCTTCACAAAACTGCTTCTTTATTAATAATATTTCTTGACCAGCATTTTTACAACTTAAAGCATCGTCAGTACGATAAATGATTATAAAATACAACGACAATGAACAAAACAACAACAACATGGCCGACCTATCACAATAGTTCAGTTGAAACCGATGTGACTTATATCGTGAAACGGAGCATAACCATAGTGTTTAGTTACTTGTATGGTATAATCTGTGCCTGTATGAGTCATTTCTACCTGTCAAGAAGTAACAAGTTGGTCATTAAGGTATAGCATACATATCGGTCGTGAGAGTGACTAGTGGTGATTTTTTTCGAGTTACCTAAGTCCTAAGACTCTTACGTGGTTTAATGTATTTTAATTTATAAACTAATTGTGTTCTCAACGTCATGTTAGCAACAGCAATGAATATCGACACGGGTAAGCAAAAAATGTCTATGACTAACCTAAACGTTAAGACGTTTGATGTTTTTTGAAGTCTAACAACTATCAATTTTCGTACTTTTAGAGTGTCTGTTTTGAGACTAGAAGAAACTTAGACATGTTTAGTTAGAGACTATACCTTTCGGAATAAAAAATACCCTAAATATATTCTTTTGTTAAGTCTTGATTTTTTAAATACCCTTACCCACGTTCCCAAATATGTACATGTAATGGCGGCTATTCGCTTACGAGCAATTCTTATTGGTACCGATCCGTCCCGATTTTAAAGTTTTGCTTCACAAAACTGCTTCTTAATTAATAATATTTCTTGACCAGCATTTTTACAACTTAAAGCATCGTCAGTACGGTAAATGGTTATAAAATACAACGACAATGAACAAAACAACAACAACATGGCCGACCTATCACAATAGTTCAGTTGAAACCGATGTGACTTAAATCGTGAAACGGAGTATAACCATAGTGTTTAGTTACTTGTATGGTATAATCTGTGCCTGTCTGAGTCATTTCTACCTGTCAAGAAGTAACAAGTTGTTCATTAAGGTATAGCATACATATCGGTCGTGAGAGTGACTAGTGGTGATTTTTTTCGAGTTACCTAAGTCCTGAGACTCTTACGTGGTTTAATGTATTTTAATTTATAAACTAATTGTGTTCTCAACGTCATGTTAGCAACAGCAATGAATATCGACACGGGTAAGCACAAAATGTCTATGACTAACCTAAACGTTAAGACGTTTGATGTCTTTTGAAGTCTAACAACTATCAATTTTCGTACTTTTAGAGTGTCTGTTTTGAGACTAGAAGAAACTTAGACATGTTTAGTTAGAGACTATACCTTTCGGAATAAAAAATACCCTAAATATATTCTTTTGTTAAGTCTTGATTTTTTAAATCCTCTTACCCACGTTCCCAAATATGTACATGTAATGGCGGCTATTCGCTTACGAGCAATTCTTTTTGGTACCGACCCGTCCCGATTTTAAAGTTTTGCTTCACAAAACTGCTTCTTTATTAATAATATTTCTTGACCAGCATTTTTACAACTTAAAGCATCGTCAGTACGGTAAATGATTATAAAATACAACGACAATGAACAAAACAACAACAACATGGCCGACCTATCACAATAGTTCAGTTGAAACCGATGTGACTTAAATCGTGAAACGGAGTATAACCATAGTGTTTAGTTACTTGTATGGTATAATCTGTGCCTGTCTGAGTCATTTCTACCTGTCAAGAAGTAACAAGTTGTTCATTAAGGTATAGCATACATATCGGTCGTGAGAGTGACTAGTGGTGATTTTTTTCGAGTTACCTAAGTCCTAAGACTCTTACGTGGTTTAATGTATTTTAATTTATAAACTAATTGTGTTCTCAACGTCATGTTAGCAACAGCAATGAATATCGACACGGGTAAGCAAAAAATGTCTATGACTAACCTAAACGTTAAGACGTTTGATGTTTTTTGAAGTCTAACAACTATCAATTTTCGTACTTTTAGAGTGTCTGTTTTGAGACTAGAAGAAACTTAGACATGTTTAGTTAGAGACTATACCTTTCGGAATAAAAAATACCCTAAATATATTGTTTTGTTAAGTCTTGATTTTTTAAATACCCTTACCCACGTTCCCAAATATGTACATGTAATGGCGGCTATTCGCTTACGAGCAATTCTTTTTGGTACCGATCCGTCCCGATTTTAAAGTTTTGCTTCACAAAACTGCTTCTTTATTAATAATATTTCTTGACCAGCATTTTTACAACTTAAAGCATCGTCAGTACGGTAAATGGTTATAAAATACAACGACAATGAACAAAACAACAACAACATGGCCGACCTATCACAATAGTTCAGTTGAAACCGATGTGACTTATATCGTGAAACGGAGCATAACCATAGTGTTTAGTTACTTGTATGGTATAATCTGTGCCTGTATGAGTCATTTCTACCTGTCAAGAAGTAACAAGTTGTTCATTAAGGTATAGCATACATATCGGTCGTGAGAGTGACTAGTGGTGATTTTTTTCGAGTTACCTAAGTCCTAAGACTCTTACGTGGTTTAATGTATTTTAATTTATAAACTAATTGTGTTCTCAACGTCATGTTAGCAACAGCAATGAATATCGACACGGGTAAGCACAAAATGTCTATGACTAACCTAAACGTTAAGACGTTTGATGTCTTTTGAAGTCTAACAACTATCAATTTTCGTACTTTTAGAGTGTCTGTTTTGAGACTAGAAGAAACTTAGACAAGTTTAGTTAGAGATTATGCCTCTCGGAATAAGAAATACCCTAAATATATTGTTTTGTTAAGTCTTGATTTTTTAAATCCCCTTACCCACGTTCCCAAATATGTACATGTAATGGCGGCTATTCGCTTACGAACAATTCTTTTTGGTACCGACCCGTCCCGATTTTAAAGTTTTGCTTCACAAAACTGCTTCTTTATTAATAATATTTCTTGACCAGCATTTTTACAACTTAAAGCATCGTCAGTACGGTAAATGATTATAAAATACAACGACAATGAACAAAACAACAACAACATGGCCGACCTATCACAATAGTTCAGTTGAAACCGATGTGACTTAAATCGTGAAACGGAGTATAACCATAGTGTTTAGTTACTTGTATGGTATAATCTGTGCCTGTCTGAGTCATTTCTACCTGTCAAGAAGTAACAAGTTGTTCATTAAGGTATAGCATACATATCGGTCGTGAGAGTGACTAGTGGTGATTTTTTTCGAGTTACCTAAGTCCTAAGACTCTTACGTGGTTTAATGTATTTTAATTTATAAACTAATTGTGTTCTCAACGTCATGTTAGCAACAGCAATGAATATCGACACGGGTAAGCAAAAAATGTCTATGACTAACCTAAACGTTAAGACGTTTGATGTCTTTTGAAGTCTAACAACTATCAATTTTCGTACTTTTAGAGTGTCTGTTTTGAGACTAGAAGAAACTTAGACATGTTTAGTTAGAGACTATACCTTTCGGAATAAAAAATACCCTAAATATATTCTTTTGTTAAGTCTTGATTTTTTAAATACCCTTACCCACGTTCCCAAATATGTACATGTAATGGCGGCTATTCGCTTACGAGCAATTCTTTTTGGTACCGATCCGTCCCGATTTTAAAGTTTTGCTTCACAAAACTGCTTCTTTATTAATAATATTTCTTGACCAGCATTTTTACAACTTAAAGCATCGTCAGTACGGTAAATGATTATAAAATACAACGACAATGAACAAAACAACAACAACATGGCCGACCTATCACAATAGTTCAGTTGAAACCGATGTGACTTATATCGTGAAACGGAGCATAACCATAGTGTTTAGTTACTTGTATGGTATAATCTGTGCCTGTCTGAGTCATTTCTACCTGTCAAGAAGTAACAAGTTGTTCATTAAGGTATAGCATACATATCGGTCGTGAGAGTGACTAGTGGTGATTTTTTTCGAGTTGCCTAAGTCCTGAGACTCTTACGTGGTTTAATGTATTTTAATTTATAAACTAATTGTGTTCTCAACGTCATGTTAGCAACAGCAATGAATATCGACACGGGTAAGCAAAAAATGTCTATGACTAACCTAAACGTTAAGACGTTTGATGTTTTTTGAAGTCTAACAACTATCAATTTTCGTACTTTTAGAGTGTCTGTTTTGAGACTAGAAGAAACTTAGACATGTTTAGTTAGAGATTATGCCTCTCGGAATAAGAAATATCCTAAATATATTGTTTTGTTAAGTCTTGATTTTTTAAATCCCCTTACCCACGTTCCCAAATATGTACATGTAATGGCGGCTATTCGCTTACGAGCAATTCTTTTTGGTACCGACCCGTCCCGATTTTAAAGTTTTGCTTCACAAAACTGCTTCTTTATTAATAATATTTCTTGACCAGCATTTTTACAACTTAAAGCATCGTCAGTACGGTAAATGATTATAAAATACAACGACAATGAACAAAACAACAACAACATGGCCGACCTATCACAATAGTTCAGTTGAAACCGATGTGACTTAAATCGTGAAACGGAGTATAACCATAGTGTTTAGTTACTTGTATGGTATAATCTGTGCCTGTCTGAGTCATTTCTACCTGTCAAGAAGTAACAAGTTGTTCATTAAGGTATAGCATACATATCGGTCGTGAGAGTGACTAGTGGTGATTTTTTTCGAGTTACCTAAGTCCTAAGACTCTTACGTGGTTTAATGTATTTTAATTTATAAACTAATTGTGTTCTCAACGTCATGTTAGCAACAGCAATGAATATCGACACGGGTAAGCAAAAAATGTCTATGACTAACCTAAACGTTAAGACGTTTGATGTTTTTTGAAGTCTAACAACTATCAATTTTCGTACTTTTAGAGTGTCTGTTTTGAGACTAGAAGAAACTTAGACATGTTTAGTTAGAGACTATACCTTTCGGAATAAAAAATACCCTAAATATATTGTTTTGTTAAGTCTTGATTTTTTAAATACCCTTACCCACGTTCCCAAATATGTACATGTAATGGCGGCTATTCGCTTACGAGCAATTCTTTTTGGTACCGATCCGTCCCGATTTTAAAGTTTTGCTTCACAAAACTGCTTCTTTATTAATAATATTTCTTGACCAGCATTTTTACAACTTAAAGCATCGTCAGTACGGTAAATGGTTATAAAATACAACGACAATGAACAAAACAACAACAACATGGCCGACCTATCACAATAGTTCAGTTGAAACCGATGTGACTTATATCGTGAAACGGAGCATAACCATAGTGTTTAGTTACTTGTATGGTATAATCTGTGCCTGTATGAGTCATTTCTACCTGTCAAGAAGTAACAAGTTGGTCATTAAGGTATAGCATACATATCGGTCGTGAGAGTGACTAGTGGTGATTTTTTTCGAGTTACCTAAGTCCTAAGACTCTTACGTGGTTTAATGTATTTTAATTTATAAACTAATTGTGTTCTCAACGTCATGTTAGCAACAGCAATGAATATCGACACGGGTAAGCACAAAATGTCTATGACTAACCTAAACGTTAAGACGTTTGATGTCTTTTGAAGTCTAACAACTATCAATTTTCGTACTTTTAGAGTGTCTGTTTTGAGACTAGAAGAAACTTAGACATGTTTAGTTAGAGACTATACCTTTCGGAATAAAAAATACCCTAAATATATTCTTTTGTTAAGTCTTGATTTTTTAAATACCCTTACCCACGTTCCCAAATATGTACATGTAATGGCGGCTATTCGCTTACGAGCAATTCTTTTTGGTACCGATCCGTCCCGATTTTAAAGTTTTGCTTCACAAAACTGCTTCTTTATTAATAATATTTCTTGACCAGCATTTTTACAACTTAAAGCATCGTCAGTACGGTAAATGGTTATAAAATACAACGACAATGAACAAAACAACAACAACATGGCCGACCTATCACAATAGTTCAGTTGAAACCGATGTGACTTATATCGTGAAACGGAGCATAACCATAGTGTTTAGTTACTTGTATGGTATAATCTGTGCCTGTATGAGTCATTTCTACCTGTCAAGAAGTAACAAGTTGTTCATTAAGGTATAGCATACATATCGGTCGTGAGAGTGACTAGTGGTGATTTTTTTCGAGTTACCTAAGTCCTAAGACTCTTACGTGGTTTAATGTATTTTAATTTATAAACTAATTGTGTTCTCAACGTCATGTTAGCAACAGCAATGAATATCGACACGGGTAAGCAAAAAATGTCTATGACTAACCTAAACGTTAAGACGTTTGATGTTTTTTGAAGTCTAACAACTATCAATTTTCGTACTTTTAGAGTGTCTGTTTCGAGACTAGAAGAAACTTAGACATGTTTAGTTAGAGACTATACCTTTCGGAATAAAAAATACCCTAAATATATTGTTTTGTTAAGTCTTGATTTTTTAAATACCCTTACCCACGTTCCCAAATATGTACATGTAATGGCGGCTATTCGCTTACGAGCAATTCTTTTTGGTACCGACCCGTCCCGATTTTAAAGTTTTGCTTCACAAAACTGCTTCTTTATTAATAATATTTCTTGACCAGCATTTTTACAACTTAAAGCATCGTCAGTACGGTAAATGATTATAAAATACAACGACAATGAACAAAACAACAACAACATGGCCGACCTATCACAATAGTTCAGTTGAAACCGATGTGACTTAAATCGTGAAACGGAGTATAACCATAGTGTTTAGTTACTTGTATGGTATAATCTGTGCCTGTCTGAGTCATTTCTACCTGTCAAGAAGTAACAAGTTGTTCATTAAGGTATAGCATACATATCGGTCGTGAGAGTGACTAGTGGTGATTTTTTTCGAGTTACCTAAGTCCTAAGACTCTTACGTGGTTTAATGTATTTTAATTTATAAACTAATTGTGTTCTCAACGTCATGTTAGCAACAGCAATGAATATCGACACGGGTAAGCAAAAAATGTCTATGACTAACCTAAACGTTAAGACGTTTGATGTTTTTTGAAGTCTAACAACTATCAATTTTCGTACTTTTAGAGTGTCTGTTTTGAGACTAGAAGAAACTTAGACATGTTTAGTTAGAGACTATACCTTTCGGAATAAAAAATACCCTAAATATATTGTTTTGTTAAGTCTTGATTTTTTAAATACCCTTACCCACGTTCCCAAATATGTACATGTAATGGCGGCTATTCGCTTACGAGCAATTCTTTTTGGTACCGATCCGTCCCGATTTTAAAGTTTTGCTTCACAAAACTGCTTCTTTATTAATAATATTTCTTGACCAGCATTTTTACAACTTAAAGCATCGTCAGTACGGTAAATGGTTATAAAATACAACGACAATGAACAAAACAACAACAACATGGCCGACCTATCACAATAGTTCAGTTGAAACCGATGTGACTTATATCGTGAAACGGAGCATAACCATAGTGTTTAGTTACTTGTATGGTATAATCTGTGCCTGTATGAGTCATTTCTACCTGTCAAGAAGTAACAAGTTGTTCATTAAGGTATAGCATACATATCGGTCGTGAGAGTGACTAGTGGTGATTTTTTTCGAGTTACCTAAGTCCTAAGACTCTTACGTGGTTTAATGTATTTTAATTTATAAACTAATTGTGTTCTCAACGTCATGTTAGCAACAGCAATGAATATCGACACGGGTAAGCACAAAATGTCTATGACTAACCTAAACGTTAAGACGTTTGATGTCTTTTGAAGTCTAACAACTATCAATTTTCGTACTTTTAGAGTGTCTGTTTTGAGACTAGAAGAAACTTAGACAAGTTTAGTTAGAGATTATGCCTCTCGGAATAAGAAATACCCTAAATATATTGTTTTGTTAAGTCTTGATTTTTTAAATCCCCTTACCCACGTTCCCAAATATGTACATGTAATGGCGGCTATTCGCTTACGAACAATTCTTTTTGGTACCGACCCGTCCCGATTTTAAAGTTTTGCTTCACAAAACTGCTTCTTTATTAATAATATTTCTTGACCAGCATTTTTACAACTTAAAGCATCGTCAGTACGGTAAATGATTATAAAATACAACGACAATGAACAAAACAACAACAACATGGCCGACCTATCACAATAGTTCAGTTGAAACCGATGTGACTTAAATCGTGAAACGGAGTATAACCATAGTGTTTAGTTACTTGTATGGTATAATCTGTGCCTGTCTGAGTCATTTCTACCTGTCAAGAAGTAACAAGTTGTTCATTAAGGTATAGCATACATATCGGTCGTGAGAGTGACTAGTGGTGATTTTTTTCGAGTTACCTAAGTCCTAAGACTCTTACGTGGTTTAATGTATTTTAATTTATAAACTAATTGTGTTCTCAACGTCATGTTAGCAACAGCAATGAATATCGACACGGGTAAGCAAAAAATGTCTATGACTAACCTAAACGTTAAGACGTTTGATGTCTTTTGAAGTCTAACAACTATCAATTTTCGTACTTTTAGAGTGTCTGTTTTGAGACTAGAAGAAACTTAGACATGTTTAGTTAGAGACTATACCTTTCGGAATAAAAAATACCCTAAATATATTCTTTTGTTAAGTCTTGATTTTTTAAATACCCTTACCCACGTTCCCAAATATGTACATGTAATGGCGGCTATTCGCTTACGAGCAATTCTTTTTGGTACCGATCCGTCCCGATTTTAAAGTTTTGCTTCACAAAACTGCTTCTTTATTAATAATATTTCTTGACCAGCATTTTTACAACTTAAAGCATCGTCAGTACGGTAAATGATTATAAAATACAACGACAATGAACAAAACAACAACAACATGGCCGACCTATCACAATAGTTCAGTTGAAACCGATGTGACTTAAATCGTGAAACGGAGTATAACCATAGTGTTTAGTTACTTGTATGGTATAATCTGTGCCTGTCTGAGTCATTTCTACCTGTCAAGAAGTAACAAGTTGTTCATTAAGGTATAGCATACATATCGGTCGTGAGAGTGACTAGTGGTGATTTTTTTCGAGTTACCTAAGTCCTAAGACTCTTACGTGGTTTAATGTATTTTAATTTATAAACTAATTGTGTTCTCAACGTCATGTTAGCAACAGCAATGAATATCGACACGGGTAAGCACAAAATGTCTATGACTAACCTAAACGTTAAGACGTTTGATGTCTTTTGAAGTCTAACAACTATCAATTTTCGTACTTTTAGAGTGTCTGTTTTGAGACTAGAAGAAACTTAGACATGTTTAGTTAGAGACTATACCTTTCGGAATAAAAAATACCCTAAATATATTCTTTTGTTAAGTCTTGATTTTTTAAATACCCTTACCCACGTTCCCAAATATGTACATGTAATGGCGGCTATTCGCTTACGAGCAATTCTTTTTGGTACCGATCCGTCCCGATTTTAAAGTTTTGCTTCACAAAACTGCTTCTTTATTAATAATATTTCTTGACCAGCATTTTTACAACTTAAAGCATCGTCAGTACGGTAAATGGTTATAAAATACAACGACAATGAACAAAACAACAACAACATGGCCGACCTATCACAATAGTTCAGTTGAAACCGATGTGACTTATATCGTGAAACGGAGCATAACCATAGTGTTTAGTTACTTGTATGGTATAATCTGTGCCTGTATGAGTCATTTCTACCTGTCAAGAAGTAACAAGTTGTTCATTAAGGTATAGCATACATATCGGTCGTGAGAGTGACTAGTGGTGATTTTTTTCGAGTTACCTAAGTCCTAAGACTCTTACGTGGTTTAATGTATTTTAATTTATAAACTAATTGTGTTCTCAACGTCATGTTAGCAACAGCAATGAATATCGACACGGGTAAGCAAAAAATGTCTATGACTAACCTAAACGTTAAGACGTTTGATGTTTTTTGAAGTCTAACAACTATCAATTTTCGTACTTTTAGAGTGTCTGTTTCGAGACTAGAAGAAACTTAGACATGTTTAGTTAGAGACTATACCTTTCGGAATAAAAAATACCCTAAATATATTGTTTTGTTAAGTCTTGATTTTTTAAATACCCTTACCCACGTTCCCAAATATGTACATGTAATGGCGGCTATTCGCTTACGAGCAATTCTTTTTGGTACCGACCCGTCCCGATTTTAAAGTTTTGCTTCACAAAACTGCTTCTTTATTAATAATATTTCTTGACCAGCATTTTTACAACTTAAAGCATCGTCAGTACGGTAAATGATTATAAAATACAACGACAATGAACAAAACAACAACAACATGGCCGACCTATCACAATAGTTCAGTTGAAACCGATGTGACTTAAATCGTGAAACGGAGTATAACCATAGTGTTTAGTTACTTGTATGGTATAATCTGTGCCTGTCTGAGTCATTTCTACCTGTCAAGAAGTAACAAGTTGTTCATTAAGGTATAGCATACATATCGGTCGTGAGAGTGACTAGTGGTGATTTTTTTCGAGTTACCTAAGTCCTAAGACTCTTACGTGGTTTAATGTATTTTAATTTATAAACTAATTGTGTTCTCAACGTCATGTTAGCAACAGCAATGAATATCGACACGGGTAAGCAAAAAATGTCTATGACTAACCTAAACGTTAAGACGTTTGATGTTTTTTGAAGTCTAACAACTATCAATTTTCGTACTTTTAGAGTGTCTGTTTTGAGACTAGAAGAAACTTAGACATGTTTAGTTAGAGACTATACCTTTCGGAATAAAAAATACCCTAAATATATTGTTTTGTTAAGTCTTGATTTTTTAAATACCCTTACCCACGTTCCCAAATATGTACATGTAATGGCGGCTATTCGCTTACGAGCAATTCTTTTTGGTACCGATCCGTCCCGATTTTAAAGTTTTGCTTCACAAAACTGCTTCTTTATTAATAATATTTCTTGACCAGCATTTTTACAACTTAAAGCATCGTCAGTACGGTAAATGGTTATAAAATACAACGACAATGAACAAAACAACAACAACATGGCCGACCTATCACAATAGTTCAGTTGAAACCGATGTGACTTATATCGTGAAACGGAGCATAACCATAGTGTTTAGTTACTTGTATGGTATAATCTGTGCCTGTATGAGTCATTTCTACCTGTCAAGAAGTAACAAGTTGTTCATTAAGGTATAGCATACATATCGGTCGTGAGAGTGACTAGTGGTGATTTTTTTCGAGTTACCTAAGTCCTAAGACTCTTACGTGGTTTAATGTATTTTAATTTATAAACTAATTGTGTTCTCAACGTCATGTTAGCAACAGCAATGAATATCGACACGGGTAAGCACAAAATGTCTATGACTAACCTAAACGTTAAGACGTTTGATGTCTTTTGAAGTCTAACAACTATCAATTTTCGTACTTTTAGAGTGTCTGTTTTGAGACTAGAAGAAACTTAGACAAGTTTAGTTAGAGATTATGCCTCTCGGAATAAGAAATACCCTAAATATATTGTTTTGTTAAGTCTTGATTTTTTAAATCCCCTTACCCACGTTCCCAAATATGTACATGTAATGGCGGCTATTCGCTTACGAACAATTCTTTTTGGTACCGACCCGTCCCGATTTTAAAGTTTTGCTTCACAAAACTGCTTCTTTATTAATAATATTTCTTGACCAGCATTTTTACAACTTAAAGCATCGTCAGTACGGTAAATGATTATAAAATACAACGACAATGAACAAAACAACAACAACATGGCCGACCTATCACAATAGTTCAGTTGAAACCGATGTGACTTAAATCGTGAAACGGAGTATAACCATAGTGTTTAGTTACTTGTATGGTATAATCTGTGCCTGTCTGAGTCATTTCTACCTGTCAAGAAGTAACAAGTTGTTCATTAAGGTATAGCATACATATCGGTCGTGAGAGTGACTAGTGGTGATTTTTTTCGAGTTACCTAAGTCCTAAGACTCTTACGTGGTTTAATGTATTTTAATTTATAAACTAATTGTGTTCTCAACGTCATGTTAGCAACAGCAATGAATATCGACACGGGTAAGCAAAAAATGTCTATGACTAACCTAAACGTTAAGACGTTTGATGTCTTTTGAAGTCTAACAACTATCAATTTTCGTACTTTTAGAGTGTCTGTTTTGAGACTAGAAGAAACTTAGACATGTTTAGTTAGAGACTATACCTTTCGGAATAAAAAATACCCTAAATATATTCTTTTGTTAAGTCTTGATTTTTTAAATACCCTTACCCACGTTCCCAAATATGTACATGTAATGGCGGCTATTCGCTTACGAGCAATTCTTTTTGGTACCGATCCGTCCCGATTTTAAAGTTTTGCTTCACAAAACTGCTTCTTTATTAATAATATTTCTTGACCAGCATTTTTACAACTTAAAGCATCGTCAGTACGGTAAATGATTATAAAATACAACGACAATGAACAAAACAACAACAACATGGCCGACCTATCACAATAGTTCAGTTGAAACCGATGTGACTTATATCGTGAAACGGAGCATAACCATAGTGTTTAGTTACTTGTATGGTATAATCTGTGCCTGTCTGAGTCATTTCTACCTGTCAAGAAGTAACAAGTTGTTCATTAAGGTATAGCATACATATCGGTCGTGAGAGTGACTAGTGGTGATTTTTTTCGAGTTGCCTAAGTCCTGAGACTCTTACGTGGTTTAATGTATTTTAATTTATAAACTAATTGTGTTCTCAACGTCATGTTAGCAACAGCAATGAATATCGACACGGGTAAGCAAAAAATGTCTATGACTAACCTAAACGTTAAGACGTTTGATGTTTTTTGAAGTCTAACAACTATCAATTTTCGTACTTTTAGAGTGTCTGTTTTGAGACTAGAAGAAACTTAGACATGTTTAGTTAGAGATTATGCCTCTCGGAATAAGAAATATCCTAAATATATTGTTTTGTTAAGTCTTGATTTTTTAAATCCCCTTACCCACGTTCCCAAATATGTACATGTAATGGCGGCTATTCGCTTACGAGCAATTCTTTTTGGTACCGACCCGTCCCGATTTTAAAGTTTTGCTTCACAAAACTGCTTCTTTATTAATAATATTTCTTGACCAGCATTTTTACAACTTAAAGCATCGTCAGTACGGTAAATGATTATAAAATACAACGACAATGAACAAAACAACAACAACATGGCCGACCTATCACAATAGTTCAGTTGAAACCGATGTGACTTAAATCGTGAAACGGAGTATAACCATAGTGTTTAGTTACTTGTATGGTATAATCTGTGCCTGTCTGAGTCATTTCTACCTGTCAAGAAGTAACAAGTTGTTCATTAAGGTATAGCATACATATCGGTCGTGAGAGTGACTAGTGGTGATTTTTTTCGAGTTACCTAAGTCCTAAGACTCTTACGTGGTTTAATGTATTTTAATTTATAAACTAATTGTGTTCTCAACGTCATGTTAGCAACAGCAATGAATATCGACACGGGTAAGCAAAAAATGTCTATGACTAACCTAAACGTTAAGACGTTTGATGTTTTTTGAAGTCTAACAACTATCAATTTTCGTACTTTTAGAGTGTCTGTTTTGAGACTAGAAGAAACTTAGACATGTTTAGTTAGAGACTATACCTTTCGGAATAAAAAATACCCTAAATATATTGTTTTGTTAAGTCTTGATTTTTTAAATACCCTTACCCACGTTCCCAAATATGTACATGTAATGGCGGCTATTCGCTTACGAGCAATTCTTTTTGGTACCGATCCGTCCCGATTTTAAAGTTTTGCTTCACAAAACTGCTTCTTTATTAATAATATTTCTTGACCAGCATTTTTACAACTTAAAGCATCGTCAGTACGGTAAATGGTTATAAAATACAACGACAATGAACAAAACAACAACAACATGGCCGACCTATCACAATAGTTCAGTTGAAACCGATGTGACTTATATCGTGAAACGGAGCATAACCATAGTGTTTAGTTACTTGTATGGTATAATCTGTGCCTGTATGAGTCATTTCTACCTGTCAAGAAGTAACAAGTTGGTCATTAAGGTATAGCATACATATCGGTCGTGAGAGTGACTAGTGGTGATTTTTTTCGAGTTACCTAAGTCCTAAGACTCTTACGTGGTTTAATGTATTTTAATTTATAAACTAATTGTGTTCTCAACGTCATGTTAGCAACAGCAATGAATATCGACACGGGTAAGCACAAAATGTCTATGACTAACCTAAACGTTAAGACGTTTGATGTCTTTTGAAGTCTAACAACTATCAATTTTCGTACTTTTAGAGTGTCTGTTTTGAGACTAGAAGAAACTTAGACATGTTTAGTTAGAGACTATACCTTTCGGAATAAAAAATACCCTAAATATATTCTTTTGTTAAGTCTTGATTTTTTAAATACCCTTACCCACGTTCCCAAATATGTACATGTAATGGCGGCTATTCGCTTACGAGCAATTCTTTTTGGTACCGATCCGTCCCGATTTTAAAGTTTTGCTTCACAAAACTGCTTCTTTATTAATAATATTTCTTGACCAGCATTTTTACAACTTAAAGCATCGTCAGTACGGTAAATGGTTATAAAATACAACGACAATGAACAAAACAACAACAACATGGCCGACCTATCACAATAGTTCAGTTGAAACCGATGTGACTTATATCGTGAAACGGAGCATAACCATAGTGTTTAGTTACTTGTATGGTATAATCTGTGCCTGTATGAGTCATTTCTACCTGTCAAGAAGTAACAAGTTGTTCATTAAGGTATAGCATACATATCGGTCGTGAGAGTGACTAGTGGTGATTTTTTTCGAGTTACCTAAGTCCTAAGACTCTTACGTGGTTTAATGTATTTTAATTTATAAACTAATTGTGTTCTCAACGTCATGTTAGCAACAGCAATGAATATCGACACGGGTAAGCAAAAAATGTCTATGACTAACCTAAACGTTAAGACGTTTGATGTTTTTTGAAGTCTAACAACTATCAATTTTCGTACTTTTAGAGTGTCTGTTTCGAGACTAGAAGAAACTTAGACATGTTTAGTTAGAGACTATACCTTTCGGAATAAAAAATACCCTAAATATATTGTTTTGTTAAGTCTTGATTTTTTAAATACCCTTACCCACGTTCCCAAATATGTACATGTAATGGCGGCTATTCGCTTACGAGCAATTCTTTTTGGTACCGACCCGTCCCGATTTTAAAGTTTTGCTTCACAAAACTGCTTCTTTATTAATAATATTTCTTGACCAGCATTTTTACAACTTAAAGCATCGTCAGTACGGTAAATGGTTATAAAATACAACGACAATGAACAAAACAACAACAACATGGCCGACCTATCACAATAGTTCAGTTGAAACCGATGTGACTTATATCGTGAAACGGAGCATAACCATAGTGTTTAGTTACTTGTATGGTATAATCTGTGCCTGTATGAGTCATTTCTACCTGTCAAGAAGTAACAAGTTGTTCATTAAGGTATAGCATACATATCGGTCGTGAGAGTGACTAGTGGTGATTTTTTTCGAGTTACCTAAGTCCTAAGACTCTTACGTGGTTTAATGTATTTTAATTTATAAACTAATTGTGTTCTCAACGTCATGTTAGCAACAGCAATGAATATCGACACGGGTAAGCAAAAAATGTCTATGACTAACCTAAACGTTAAGACGTTTGATGTTTTTTGAAGTCTAACAACTATCAATTTTCGTACTTTTAGAGTGTCTGTTTCGAGACTAGAAGAAACTTAGACATGTTTAGTTAGAGACTATACCTTTCGGAATAAAAAATACCCTAAATATATTGTTTTGTTAAGTCTTGATTTTTTAAATACCCTTACCCACGTTCCCAAATATGTACATGTAATGGCGGCTATTCGCTTACGAGCAATTCTTTTTGGTACCGACCCGTCCCGATTTTAAAGTTTTGCTTCACAAAACTGCTTCTTTATTAATAATATTTCTTGACCAGCATTTTTACAACTTAAAGCATCGTCAGTACGGTAAATGGTTATAAAATACAACGACAATGAACAAAACAACAACAACATGGCCGACCTATCACAATAGTTCAGTTGAAACCGATGTGACTTATATCGTGAAACGGAGCATAACCATAGTGTTTAGTTACTTGTATGGTATAATCTGTGCCTGTATGAGTCATTTCTACCTGTCAAGAAGTAACAAGTTGTTCATTAAGGTATAGCATACATATCGGTCGTGAGAGTGACTAGTGGTGATTTTTTTCGAGTTACCTAAGTCCTAAGACTCTTACGTGGTTTAATGTATTTTAATTTATAAACTAATTGTGTTCTCAACGTCATGTTAGCAACAGCAATGAATATCGACACGGGTAAGCACAAAATGTCTATGACTAACCTAAACGTTAAGACGTTTGATGTCTTTTGAAGTCTAACAACTATCAATTTTCGTACTTTTAGAGTGTCTGTTTTGAGACTAGAAGAAACTTAGACAAGTTTAGTTAGAGATTATGCCTCTCGGAATAAGAAATACCCTAAATATATTGTTTTGTTAAGTCTTGATTTTTTAAATCCCCTTACCCACGTTCCCAAATATGTACATATAATGGCGGCTATTCGCTTACGAACAATTCTTTTTGGTACCGATCCGTCCCGATTTTAAAGTTTTGCTTCACAAAACTGCTTCTTTATTAATAATATTTCTTGACCAGCATTTTTACAACTTAAAGCATCGTCAGTACGGTAAATGATTATAAAATACAACGACAATGAACAAAACAACAACAACATGGCCGACCTATCACAATAGTTCAGTTGAAACCGATGTGACTTAAATCGTGAAACGGAGTATAACCATAGTGTTTAGTTACTTGTATGGTATAATCTGTGCCTGTCTGAGTCATTTCTACCTGTCAAGAAGTAACAAGTTGTTCATTAAGGTATAGCATACATATCGGTCGTGAGAGTGACTAGTGGTGATTTTTTTCGAGTTACCTAAGTCCTAAGACTCTTACGTGGTTTAATGTATTTTAATTTATAAACTAATTGTGTTCTCAACGTCATGTTAGCAACAGCAATGAATATCGACACGGGTAAGCAAAAAATGTCTATGACTAACCTAAACGTTAAGACGTTTGATGTTTTTTGAAGTCTAACAACTATCAATTTTCGTACTTTTAGAGTGTCTGTTTTGAGACTAGAAGAAACTTAGACATGTTTAGTTAGAGACTATACCTTTCGGAATAAAAAATACCCTAAATATATTGTTTTGTTAAGTCTTGATTTTTTAAATACCCTTACCCACGTTCCCAAATATGTACATGTAATGGCGGCTATTCGCTTACGAGCAATTCTTTTTGGTACCGATCCGTCCCGATTTTAAAGTTTTGCTTCACAAAACTGCTTCTTTATTAATAATATTTCTTGACCAGCATTTTTACAACTTAAAGCATCGTCAGTACGGTAAATGGTTATAAAATACAACGACAATGAACAAAACAACAACAACATGGCCGACCTATCACAATAGTTCAGTTGAAACCGATGTGACTTATATCGTGAAACGGAGCATAACCATAGTGTTTAGTTACTTGTATGGTATAATCTGTGCCTGTATGAGTCATTTCTACCTGTCAAGAAGTAACAAGTTGTTCATTAAGGTATAGCATACATATCGGTCGTGAGAGTGACTAGTGGTGATTTTTTTCGAGTTACCTAAGTCCTAAGACTCTTACGTGGTTTAATGTATTTTAATTTATAAACTAATTGTGTTCTCAACGTCATGTTAGCAACAGCAATGAATATCGACACGGGTAAGCACAAAATGTCTATGACTAACCTAAACGTTAAGACGTTTGATGTCTTTTGAAGTCTAACAACTATCAATTTTCGTACTTTTAGAGTGTCTGTTTTGAGACTAGAAGAAACTTAGACAAGTTTAGTTAGAGATTATGCCTCTCGGAATAAGAAATACCCTAAATATATTGTTTTGTTAAGTCTTGATTTTTTAAATCCCCTTACCCACGTTCCCAAATATGTACATGTAATGGCGGCTATTCGCTTACGAACAATTCTTTTGGTACCGACCCGTCCCGATTTTAAAGTTTTGCTTCACAAAACTGCTTCTTTATTAATAATATTTCTTGACCAGCATTTTTACAACTTAAAGCATCGTCAGTACGGTAAATGATTATAAAATACAACGACAATGAACAAAACAACAACAACATGGCCGACCTATCACAATAGTTCAGTTGAAACCGATGTGACTTAAATCGTGAAACGGAGTATAACCATAGTGTTTAGTTACTTGTATGGTATAATCTGTGCCTGTCTGAGTCATTTCTACCTGTCAAGAAGTAACAAGTTGTTCATTAAGGTATAGCATACATATCGGTCGTGAGAGTGACTAGTGGTGATTTTTTTCGAGTTACCTAAGTCCTAAGACTCTTACGTGGTTTAATGTATTTTAATTTATAAACTAATTGTGTTCTCAACGTCATGTTAGCAACAGCAATGAATATCGACACGGGTAAGCAAAAAATGTCTATGACTAACCTAAACGTTAAGACGTTTGATGTCTTTTGAAGTCTAACAACTATCAATTTTCGTACTTTTAGAGTGTCTGTTTTGAGACTAGAAGAAACTTAGACATGTTTAGTTAGAGACTATACCTTTCGGAATAAAAAATACCCTAAATATATTCTTTTGTTAAGTCTTGATTTTTTAAATACCCTTACCCACGTTCCCAAATATGTACATGTAATGGCGGCTATTCGCTTACGAGCAATTCTTTTTGGTACCGATCCGTCCCGATTTTAAAGTTTTGCTTCACAAAACTGCTTCTTTATTAATAATATTTCTTGACCAGCATTTTTACAACTTAAAGCATCGTCAGTACGGTAAATGATTATAAAATACAACGACAATGAACAAAACAACAACAACATGGCCGACCTATCACAATAGTTCAGTTGAAACCGATGTGACTTATATCGTGAAACGGAGCATAACCATAGTGTTTAGTTACTTGTATGGTATAATCTGTGCCTGTCTGAGTCATTTCTACCTGTCAAGAAGTAACAAGTTGTTCATTAAGGTATAGCATACATATCGGTCGTGAGAGTGACTAGTGGTGATTTTTTTCGAGTTGCCTAAGTCCTGAGACTCTTACGTGGTTTAATGTATTTTAATTTATAAACTAATTGTGTTCTCAACGTCATGTTAGCAACAGCAATGAATATCGACACGGGTAAGCAAAAAATGTCTATGACTAACCTAAACGTTAAGACGTTTGATGTTTTTTGAAGTCTAACAACTATCAATTTTCGTACTTTTAGAGTGTCTGTTTTGAGACTAGAAGAAACTTAGACATGTTTAGTTAGAGATTATGCCTCTCGGAATAAGAAATATCCTAAATATATTGTTTTGTTAAGTCTTGATTTTTTAAATCCCCTTACCCACGTTCCCAAATATGTACATGTAATGGCGGCTATTCGCTTACGAGCAATTCTTTTTGGTACCGACCCGTCCCGATTTTAAAGTTTTGCTTCACAAAACTGCTTCTTTATTAATAATATTTCTTGACCAGCATTTTTACAACTTAAAGCATCGTCAGTACGGTTAATGATTATAAAATACAACGACAATGAACAAAACAACAACAACATGGCCGACCTATCACAATAGTTCAGTTGAAACCGATGTGACTTAAATCGTGAAACGGAGTATAACCATAGTGTTTAGTTACTTGTATGGTATAATCTGTGCCTGTCTGAGTCATTTCTACCTGTCAAGAAGTAACAAGTTGTTCATTAAGGTATAGCATACATATCGGTCGTGAGAGTGACTAGTGGTGATTTTTTTCGAGTTACCTAAGTCCTAAGACTCTTACGTGGTTTAATGTATTTTAATTTATAAACTAATTGTGTTCTCAACGTCATGTTAGCAACAGCAATGAATATCGACACGGGTAAGCAAAAAATGTCTATGACTAACCTAAACGTTAAGACGTTTGATGTTTTTTGAAGTCTAACAACTATCAATTTTCGTACTTTTAGAGTGTCTGTTTTGAGACTAGAAGAAACTTAGACATGTTTAGTTAGAGACTATACCTTTCGGAATAAAAAATACCCTAAATATATTGTTTTGTTAAGTCTTGATTTTTTAAATACCCTTACCCACGTTCCCAAATATGTACATGTAATGGCGGCTATTCGCTTACGAGCAATTCTTTTTGGTACCGATCCGTCCCGATTTTAAAGTTTTGCTTCACAAAACTGCTTCTTTATTAATAATATTTCTTGACCAGCATTTTTACAACTTAAAGCATCGTCAGTACGGTAAATGGTTATAAAATACAACGACAATGAACAAAACAACAACAACATGGCCGACCTATCACAATAGTTCAGTTGAAACCGATGTGACTTATATCGTGAAACGGAGCATAACCATAGTGTTTAGTTACTTGTATGGTATAATCTGTGCCTGTATGAGTCATTTCTACCTGTCAAGAAGTAACAAGTTGGTCATTAAGGTATAGCATACATATCGGTCGTGAGAGTGACTAGTGGTGATTTTTTTCGAGTTACCTAAGTCCTAAGACTCTTACGTGGTTTAATGTATTTTAATTTATAAACTAATTGTGTTCTCAACGTCATGTTAGCAACAGCAATGAATATCGACACGGGTAAGCACAAAATGTCTATGACTAACCTAAACGTTAAGACGTTTGATGTCTTTTGAAGTCTAACAACTATCAATTTTCGTACTTTTAGAGTGTCTGTTTTGAGACTAGAAGAAACTTAGACATGTTTAGTTAGAGACTATACCTTTCGGAATAAAAAATACCCTAAATATATTCTTTTGTTAAGTCTTGATTTTTTAAATACCCTTACCCACGTTCCCAAATATGTACATGTAATGGCGGCTATTCGCTTACGAGCAATTCTTTTTGGTACCGATCCGTCCCGATTTTAAAGTTTTGCTTCACAAAACTGCTTCTTTATTAATAATATTTCTTGACCAGCATTTTTACAACTTAAAGCATCGTCAGTACGGTAAATGGTTATAAAATACAACGACAATGAACAAAACAACAACAACATGGCCGACCTATCACAATAGTTCAGTTGAAACCGATGTGACTTATATCGTGAAACGGAGCATAACCATAGTGTTTAGTTACTTGTATGGTATAATCTGTGCCTGTATGAGTCATTTCTACCTGTCAAGAAGTAACAAGTTGTTCATTAAGGTATAGCATACATATCGGTCGTGAGAGTGACTAGTGGTGATTTTTTTCGAGTTACCTAAGTCCTAAGACTCTTACGTGGTTTAATGTATTTTAATTTATAAACTAATTGTGTTCTCAACGTCATGTTAGCAACAGCAATGAATATCGACACGGGTAAGCAAAAAATGTCTATGACTAACCTAAACGTTAAGACGTTTGATGTTTTTTGAAGTCTAACAACTATCAATTTTCGTACTTTTAGAGTGTCTGTTTCGAGACTAGAAGAAACTTAGACATGTTTAGTTAGAGACTATACCTTTCGGAATAAAAAATACCCTAAATATATTGTTTTGTTAAGTCTTGATTTTTTAAATACCCTTACCCACGTTCCCAAATATGTACATGTAATGGCGGCTATTCGCTTACGAGCAATTCTTTTTGGTACCGATCCGTCCCGATTTTAAAGTTTTGCTTCACAAAACTGCTTCTTTATTAATAATATTTCTTGACCAGCATTTTTACAACTTAAAGCATCGTCAGTACGGTAAATGGTTATAAAATACAACGACAATGAACAAAACAACAACAACATGGCCGACCTATCACAATAGTTCAGTTGAAACCGATGTGACTTATATCGTGAAACGGAGCATAACCATAGTGTTTAGTTACTTGTATGGTATAATCTGTGCCTGTATGAGTCATTTCTACCTGTCAAGAAGTAACAAGTTGTTCATTAAGGTATAGCATACATATCGGTCGTGAGAGTGACTAGTGGTGATTTTTTTCGAGTTACCTAAGTCCTAAGACTCTTACGTGGTTTAATGTATTTTAATTTATAAACTAATTGTGTTCTCAACGTCATGTTAGCAACAGCAATGAATATCGACACGGGTAAGCACAAAATGTCTATGACTAACCTAAACGTTAAGACGTTTGATGTCTTTTGAAGTCTAACAACTATCAATTTTCGTACTTTTAGAGTGTCTGTTTTGAGACTAGAAGAAACTTAGACAAGTTTAGTTAGAGATTATGCCTCTCGGAATAAGAAATACCCTAAATATATTGTTTTGTTAAGTCTTGATTTTTTAAATCCCCTTACCCACGTTCCCAAATATGTACATGTAATGGCGGCTATTCGCTTACGAACAATTCTTTTTGGTACCGACCCGTCCCGATTTTAAAGTTTTGCTTCACAAAACTGCTTCTTTATTAATAATATTTCTTGACCAGCATTTTTACAACTTAAAGCATCGTCAGTACGGTAAATGATTATAAAATACAACGACAATGAACAAAACAACAACAACATGGCCGACCTATCACAATAGTTCAGTTGAAACCGATGTGACTTAAATCGTGAAACGGAGTATAACCATAGTGTTTAGTTACTTGTATGGTATAATCTGTGCCTGTCTGAGTCATTTCTACCTGTCAAGAAGTAACAAGTTGTTCATTAAGGTATAGCATACATATCGGTCGTGAGAGTGACTAGTGGTGATTTTTTTCGAGTTACCTAAGTCCTAAGACTCTTACGTGGTTTAATGTATTTTAATTTATAAACTAATTGTGTTCTCAACGTCATGTTAGCAACAGCAATGAATATCGACACGGGTAAGCAAAAAATGTCTATGACTAACCTAAACGTTAAGACGTTTGATGTCTTTTGAAGTCTAACAACTATCAATTTTCGTACTTTTAGAGTGTCTGTTTTGAGACTAGAAGAAACTTAGACATGTTTAGTTAGAGACTATACCTTTCGGAATAAAAAATACCCTAAATATATTCTTTTGTTAAGTCTTGATTTTTTAAATACCCTTACCCACGTTCCCAAATATGTACATGTAATGGCGGCTATTCGCTTACGAGCAATTCTTTTTGGTACCGATCCGTCCCGATTTTAAAGTTTTGCTTCACAAAACTGCTTCTTTATTAATAATATTTCTTGACCAGCATTTTTACAACTTAAAGCATCGTCAGTACGGTAAATGATTATAAAATACAACGACAATGAACAAAACAACAACAACATGGCCGACCTATCACAATAGTTCAGTTGAAACCGATGTGACTTATATCGTGAAACGGAGCATAACCATAGTGTTTAGTTACTTGTATGGTATAATCTGTGCCTGTCTGAGTCATTTCTACCTGTCAAGAAGTAACAAGTTGTTCATTAAGGTATAGCATACATATCGGTCGTGAGAGTGACTAGTGGTGATTTTTTTCGAGTTGCCTAAGTCCTGAGACTCTTACGTGGTTTAATGTATTTTAATTTATAAACTAATTGTGTTCTCAACGTCATGTTAGCAACAGCAATGAATATCGACACGGGTAAGCAAAAAATGTCTATGACTAACCTAAACGTTAAGACGTTTGATGTTTTTTGAAGTCTAACAACTATCAATTTTCGTACTTTTAGAGTGTCTGTTTTGAGACTAGAAGAAACTTAGACATGTTTAGTTAGAGATTATGCCTCTCGGAATAAGAAATATCCTAAATATATTGTTTTGTTAAGTCTTGATTTTTTAAATCCCCTTACCCACGTTCCCAAATATGTACATGTAATGGCGGCTATTCGCTTACGAGCAATTCTTTTTGGTACCGACCCGTCCCGATTTTAAAGTTTTGCTTCACAAAACTGCTTCTTTATTAATAATATTTCTTGACCAGCATTTTTACAACTTAAAGCATCGTCAGTACGGTAAATGATTATAAAATACAACGACAATGAACAAAACAACAACAACATGGCCGACCTATCACAATAGTTCAGTTGAAACCGATGTGACTTAAATCGTGAAACGGAGTATAACCATAGTGTTTAGTTACTTGTATGGTATAATCTGTGCCTGTCTGAGTCATTTCTACCTGTCAAGAAGTAACAAGTTGTTCATTAAGGTATAGCATACATATCGGTCGTGAGAGTGACTAGTGGTGATTTTTTTCGAGTTACCTAAGTCCTAAGACTCTTACGTGGTTTAATGTATTTTAATTTATAAACTAATTGTGTTCTCAACGTCATGTTAGCAACAGCAATGAATATCGACACGGGTAAGCAAAAAATGTCTATGACTAACCTAAACGTTAAGACGTTTGATGTTTTTTGAAGTCTAACAACTATCAATTTTCGTACTTTTAGAGTGTCTGTTTTGAGACTAGAAGAAACTTAGACATGTTTAGTTAGAGACTATACCTTTCGGAATAAAAAATACCCTAAATATATTGTTTTGTTAAGTCTTGATTTTTTAAATACCCTTACCCACGTTCCCAAATATGTACATGTAATGGCGGCTATTCGCTTACGAGCAATTCTTTTTGGTACCGATCCGTCCCGATTTTAAAGTTTTGCTTCACAAAACTGCTTCTTTATTAATAATATTTCTTGACCAGCATTTTTACAACTTAAAGCATCGTCAGTACGGTAAATGGTTATAAAATACAACGACAATGAACAAAACAACAACAACATGGCCGACCTATCACAATAGTTCAGTTGAAACCGATGTGACTTATATCGTGAAACGGAGCATAACCATAGTGTTTAGTTACTTGTATGGTATAATCTGTGCCTGTATGAGTCATTTCTACCTGTCAAGAAGTAACAAGTTGGTCATTAAGGTATAGCATACATATCGGTCGTGAGAGTGACTAGTGGTGATTTTTTTCGAGTTACCTAAGTCCTAAGACTCTTACGTGGTTTAATGTATTTTAATTTATAAACTAATTGTGTTCTCAACGTCATGTTAGCAACAGCAATGAATATCGACACGGGTAAGCACAAAATGTCTATGACTAACCTAAACGTTAAGACGTTTGATGTCTTTTGAAGTCTAACAACTATCAATTTTCGTACTTTTAGAGTGTCTGTTTTGAGACTAGAAGAAACTTAGACATGTTTAGTTAGAGACTATACCTTTCGGAATAAAAAATACCCTAAATATATTCTTTTGTTAAGTCTTGATTTTTTAAATACCCTTACCCACGTTCCCAAATATGTACATGTAATGGCGGCTATTCGCTTACGAGCAATTCTTTTTGGTACCGATCCGTCCCGATTTTAAAGTTTTGCTTCACAAAACTGCTTCTTTATTAATAATATTTCTTGACCAGCATTTTTACAACTTAAAGCATCGTCAGTACGGTAAATGGTTATAAAATACAACGACAATGAACAAAACAACAACAACATGGCCGACCTATCACAATAGTTCAGTTGAAACCGATGTGACTTATATCGTGAAACGGAGCATAACCATAGTGTTTAGTTACTTGTATGGTATAATCTGTGCCTGTATGAGTCATTTCTACCTGTCAAGAAGTAACAAGTTGTTCATTAAGGTATAGCATACATATCGGTCGTGAGAGTGACTAGTGGTGATTTTTTTCGAGTTACCTAAGTCCTAAGACTCTTACGTGGTTTAATGTATTTTAATTTATAAACTAATTGTGTTCTCAACGTCATGTTAGCAACAGCAATGAATATCGACACGGGTAAGCAAAAAATGTCTATGACTAACCTAAACGTTAAGACGTTTGATGTTTTTTGAAGTCTAACAACTATCAATTTTCGTACTTTTAGAGTGTCTGTTTCGAGACTAGAAGAAACTTAGACATGTTTAGTTAGAGACTATACCTTTCGGAATAAAAAATACCCTAAATATATTGTTTTGTTAAGTCTTGATTTTTTAAATACCCTTACCCACGTTCCCAAATATGTACATGTAATGGCGGCTATTCGCTTACGAGCAATTCTTTTTGGTACCGACCCGTCCCGATTTTAAAGTTTTGCTTCACAAAACTGCTTCTTTATTAATAATATTTCTTGACCAGCATTTTTACAACTTAAAGCATCGTCAGTACGGTAAATGGTTATAAAATACAACGACAATGAACAAAACAACAACAACATGGCCGACCTATCACAATAGTTCAGTTGAAACCGATGTGACTTATATCGTGAAACGGAGCATAACCATAGTGTTTAGTTACTTGTATGGTATAATCTGTGCCTGTATGAGTCATTTCTACCTGTCAAGAAGTAACAAGTTGTTCATTAAGGTATAGCATACATATCGGTCGTGAGAGTGACTAGTGGTGATTTTTTTCGAGTTACCTAAGTCCTAAGACTCTTACGTGGTTTAATGTATTTTAATTTATAAACTAATTGTGTTCTCAACGTCATGTTAGCAACAGCAATGAATATCGACACGGGTAAGCAAAAAATGTCTATGACTAACCTAAACGTTAAGACGTTTGATGTTTTTTGAAGTCTAACAACTATCAATTTTCGTACTTTTAGAGTGTCTGTTTCGAGACTAGAAGAAACTTAGACATGTTTAGTTAGAGACTATACCTTTCGGAATAAAAAATACCCTAAATATATTGTTTTGTTAAGTCTTGATTTTTTAAATACCCTTACCCACGTTCCCAAATATGTACATGTAATGGCGGCTATTCGCTTACGAGCAATTCTTTTTGGTACCGACCCGTCCCGATTTTAAAGTTTTGCTTCACAAAACTGCTTCTTTATTAATAATATTTCTTGACCAGCATTTTTACAACTTAAAGCATCGTCAGTACGGTAAATGGTTATAAAATACAACGACAATGAACAAAACAACAACAACATGGCCGACCTATCACAATAGTTCAGTTGAAACCGATGTGACTTATATCGTGAAACGGAGCATAACCATAGTGTTTAGTTACTTGTATGGTATAATCTGTGCCTGTATGAGTCATTTCTACCTGTCAAGAAGTAACAAGTTGTTCATTAAGGTATAGCATACATATCGGTCGTGAGAGTGACTAGTGGTGATTTTTTTCGAGTTACCTAAGTCCTAAGACTCTTACGTGGTTTAATGTATTTTAATTTATAAACTAATTGTGTTCTCAACGTCATGTTAGCAACAGCAATGAATATCGACACGGGTAAGCACAAAATGTCTATGACTAACCTAAACGTTAAGACGTTTGATGTCTTTTGAAGTCTAACAACTATCAATTTTCGTACTTTTAGAGTGTCTGTTTTGAGACTAGAAGAAACTTAGACAAGTTTAGTTAGAGATTATGCCTCTCGGAATAAGAAATACCCTAAATATATTGTTTTGTTAAGTCTTGATTTTTTAAATCCCCTTACCCACGTTCCCAAATATGTACATATAATGGCGGCTATTCGCTTACGAACAATTCTTTTTGGTACCGATCCGTCCCGATTTTAAAGTTTTGCTTCACAAAACTGCTTCTTTATTAATAATATTTCTTGACCAGCATTTTTACAACTTAAAGCATCGTCAGTACGGTAAATGATTATAAAATACAACGACAATGAACAAAACAACAACAACATGGCCGACCTATCACAATAGTTCAGTTGAAACCGATGTGACTTAAATCGTGAAACGGAGTATAACCATAGTGTTTAGTTACTTGTATGGTATAATCTGTGCCTGTCTGAGTCATTTCTACCTGTCAAGAAGTAACAAGTTGTTCATTAAGGTATAGCATACATATCGGTCGTGAGAGTGACTAGTGGTGATTTTTTTCGAGTTACCTAAGTCCTAAGACTCTTACGTGGTTTAATGTATTTTAATTTATAAACTAATTGTGTTCTCAACGTCATGTTAGCAACAGCAATGAATATCGACACGGGTAAGCAAAAAATGTCTATGACTAACCTAAACGTTAAGACGTTTGATGTTTTTTGAAGTCTAACAACTATCAATTTTCGTACTTTTAGAGTGTCTGTTTTGAGACTAGAAGAAACTTAGACATGTTTAGTTAGAGACTATACCTTTCGGAATAAAAAATACCCTAAATATATTGTTTTGTTAAGTCTTGATTTTTTAAATACCCTTACCCACGTTCCCAAATATGTACATGTAATGGCGGCTATTCGCTTACGAGCAATTCTTTTTGGTACCGATCCGTCCCGATTTTAAAGTTTTGCTTCACAAAACTGCTTCTTTATTAATAATATTTCTTGACCAGCATTTTTACAACTTAAAGCATCGTCAGTACGGTAAATGGTTATAAAATACAACGACAATGAACAAAACAACAACAACATGGCCGACCTATCACAATAGTTCAGTTGAAACCGATGTGACTTATATCGTGAAACGGAGCATAACCATAGTGTTTAGTTACTTGTATGGTATAATCTGTGCCTGTATGAGTCATTTCTACCTGTCAAGAAGTAACAAGTTGTTCATTAAGGTATAGCATACATATCGGTCGTGAGAGTGACTAGTGGTGATTTTTTTCGAGTTACCTAAGTCCTAAGACTCTTACGTGGTTTAATGTATTTTAATTTATAAACTAATTGTGTTCTCAACGTCATGTTAGCAACAGCAATGAATATCGACACGGGTAAGCACAAAATGTCTATGACTAACCTAAACGTTAAGACGTTTGATGTCTTTTGAAGTCTAACAACTATCAATTTTCGTACTTTTAGAGTGTCTGTTTTGAGACTAGAAGAAACTTAGACAAGTTTAGTTAGAGATTATGCCTCTCGGAATAAGAAATACCCTAAATATATTGTTTTGTTAAGTCTTGATTTTTTAAATCCCCTTACCCACGTTCCCAAATATGTACATGTAATGGCGGCTATTCGCTTACGAACAATTCTTTTTGGTACCGACCCGTCCCGATTTTAAAGTTTTGCTTCACAAAACTGCTTCTTTATTAATAATATTTCTTGACCAGCATTTTTACAACTTAAAGCATCGTCAGTACGGTAAATGATTATAAAATACAACGACAATGAACAAAACAACAACAACATGGCCGACCTATCACAATAGTTCAGTTGAAACCGATGTGACTTAAATCGTGAAACGGAGTATAACCATAGTGTTTAGTTACTTGTATGGTATAATCTGTGCCTGTCTGAGTCATTTC
Organism: Hypercompe scribonia; assembly: GCA_949316085.1. Lineage (NCBI taxonomy): Eukaryota > Metazoa > Arthropoda > Insecta > Lepidoptera > Erebidae > Hypercompe > Hypercompe scribonia. The sequence goes on from OX438973.1 coordinate 445,301, forward strand.
TACCTGTCAAGAAGTAACAAGTTGTTCATTAAGGTATAGCATACATATCGGTCGTGAGAGTGACTAGTGGTGATTTTTTTCGAGTTACCTAAGTCCTAAGACTCTTACGTGGTTTAATGTATTTTAATTTATAAACTAATTGTGTTCTCAACGTCATGTTAGCAACAGCAATGAATATCGACACGGGTAAGCAAAAAATGTCTATGACTAACCTAAACGTTAAGACGTTTGATGTCTTTTGAAGTCTAACAACTATCAATTTTCGTACTTTTAGAGTGTCTGTTTTGAGACTAGAAGAAACTTAGACATGTTTAGTTAGAGACTATACCTTTCGGAATAAAAAATACCCTAAATATATTCTTTTGTTAAGTCTTGATTTTTTAAATACCCTTACCCACGTTCCCAAATATGTACATGTAATGGCGGCTATTCGCTTACGAGCAATTCTTTTTGGTACCGATCCGTCCCGATTTTAAAGTTTTGCTTCACAAAACTGCTTCTTTATTAATAATATTTCTTGACCAGCATTTTTACAACTTAAAGCATCGTCAGTACGGTAAATGATTATAAAATACAACGACAATGAACAAAACAACAACAACATGGCCGACCTATCACAATAGTTCAGTTGAAACCGATGTGACTTATATCGTGAAACGGAGCATAACCATAGTGTTTAGTTACTTGTATGGTATAATCTGTGCCTGTCTGAGTCATTTCTACCTGTCAAGAAGTAACAAGTTGTTCATTAAGGTATAGCATACATATCGGTCGTGAGAGTGACTAGTGGTGATTTTTTTCGAGTTGCCTAAGTCCTGAGACTCTTACGTGGTTTAATGTATTTTAATTTATAAACTAATTGTGTTCTCAACGTCATGTTAGCAACAGCAATGAATATCGACACGAGTAAGCAAAAAATGTCTATGACTAACCTAAACGTTAAGACGTTTGATGTTTTTTGAAGTCTAACAACTATCAATTTTCGTACTTTTAGAGTGTCTGTTTTGAGACTAGAAGAAACTTAGACATGTTTAGTTAGAGATTATGCCTCTCGGAATAAGAAATATCCTAAATATATTGTTTTGTTAAGTCTTGATTTTTTAAATCCCCTTACCCACGTTCCCAAATATGTACATGTAATGGCGGCTATTCGCTTACGAGCAATTCTTTTTGGTACCGATCCGTCCCGATTTTAAAGTTTTGCTTCACAAAACTGCTTCTTTATTAATAATATTTCTTGACCAGCATTTTTACAACTTAAAGCATCGTCAGTACGGTAAATGATTATAAAATACAACGACAATGAACAAAACAACAACAACATGGCCGACCTATCACAATAGTTCAGTTGAAACCGATGTGACTTAAATCGTGAAACGGAGTATAACCATAGTGTTTAGTTACTTGTATGGTATAATCTGTGCCTGTCTGAGTCATTTCTACCTGTCAAGAAGTAACAAGTTGTTCATTAAGGTATAGCATACATATCGGTCGTGAGAGTGACTAGTGGTGATTTTTTTCGAGTTACCTAAGTCCTAAGACTCTTACGTGGTTTAATGTATTTTAATTTATAAACTAATTGTGTTCTCAACGTCATGTTAGCAACAGCAATGAATATCGACACGGGTAAGCAAAAAATGTCTATGACTAACCTAATCGTTAAGACGTTTGATGTTTTTTGAAGTCTAACAACTATCAATTTTCGTACTTTTAGAGTGTCTGTTTTGAGACTAGAAGAAACTTAGACATGTTTAGTTAGAGACTATACCTTTCGGAATAAAAAATACCCTAAATATATTGTTTTGTTAAGTCTTGATTTTTTAAATACCCTTACCCACGTTCCCAAATATGTACATGTAATGGCGGCTATTCGCTTACGAACAATTCTTTTTGGTACCGATCCGTCCCGATTTTAAAGTTTTGCTTCACAAAACTGCTTCTTTATTAATAATATTTCTTGACCAGCATTTCTACAACTTAAAGCATCGTCAGTACGATAAATGATTATAAAATACAACGACAATGAACAAAACAACAACAACATGGCCGACCTATCACAATAGTTCAGTTGAAACCGATGTGACTTATATCGTGAAACGGAGCATAACCATAGTGTTTAGTTACTTGTATGGTATAATCTGTGCCTGTATGAGTCATTTCTACCTGTCAAGAAGTAACAAGTTGGTCATTAAGGTATAGCATACATATCGGTCGTGAGAGTGACTAGTGGTGATTTTTTTCGAGTTACCTAAGTCCTAAGACTCTTACGTGGTTTAATGTATTTTAATTTATAAACTAATTGTGTTCTCAACGTCATGTTAGCAACAGCAATGAATATCGACACGGGTAAGCAAAAAATGTCTATGACTAACCTAAACGTTAAGACGTTTGATGTTTTTTGAAGTCTAACAACTATCAATTTTCGTACTTTTAGAGTGTCTGTTTTGAGACTAGAAGAAACTTAGACATGTTTAGTTAGAGACTATACCTTTCGGAATAAAAAATACCCTAAATATATTCTTTTGTTAAGTCTTGATTTTTTAAATACCCTTACCCACGTTCCCAAATATGTACATGTAATGGCGGCTATTCGCTTACGAGCAATTCTTATTGGTACCGATCCGTCCCGATTTTAAAGTTTTGCTTCACAAAACTGCTTCTTAATTAATAATATTTCTTGACCAGCATTTTTACAACTTAAAGCATCGTCAGTACGGTAAATGGTTATAAAATACAACGACAATGAACAAAACAACAACAACATGGCCGACCTATCACAATAGTTCAGTTGAAACCGATGTGACTTAAATCGTGAAACGGAGTATAACCATAGTGTTTAGTTACTTGTATGGTATAATCTGTGCCTGTCTGAGTCATTTCTACCTGTCAAGAAGTAACAAGTTGTTCATTAAGGTATAGCATACATATCGGTCGTGAGAGTGACTAGTGGTGATTTTTTTCGAGTTACCTAAGTCCTGAGACTCTTACGTGGTTTAATGTATTTTAATTTATAAACTAATTGTGTTCTCAACGTCATGTTAGCAACAGCAATGAATATCGACACGGGTAAGCACAAAATGTCTATGACTAACCTAAACGTTAAGACGTTTGATGTCTTTTGAAGTCTAACAACTATCAATTTTCGTACTTTTAGAGTGTCTGTTTTGAGACTAGAAGAAACTTAGACATGTTTAGTTAGAGACTATACCTTTCGGAATAAAAAATACCCTAAATATATTCTTTTGTTAAGTCTTGATTTTTTAAATACCCTTACCCACGTTCCCAAATATGTACATGTAATGGCGGCTATTCGCTTACGAGCAATTCTTTTTGGTACCGATCCGTCCCGATTTTAAAGTTTTGCTTCACAAAACTGCTTCTTTATTAATAATATTTCTTGACCAGCATTTTTACAACTTAAAGCATCGTCAGTACGGTAAATGGTTATAAAATACAACGACAATGAACAAAACAACAACAACATGGCCGACCTATCACAATAGTTCAGTTGAAACCGATGTGACTTATATCGTGAAACGGAGCATAACCATAGTGTTTAGTTACTTGTATGGTATAATCTGTGCCTGTATGAGTCATTTCTACCTGTCAAGAAGTAACAAGTTGTTCATTAAGGTATAGCATACATATCGGTCGTGAGAGTGACTAGTGGTGATTTTTTTCGAGTTACCTAAGTCCTAAGACTCTTACGTGGTTTAATGTATTTTAATTTATAAACTAATTGTGTTCTCAACGTCATGTTAGCAACAGCAATGAATATCGACACGGGTAAGCAAAAAATGTCTATGACTAACCTAAACGTTAAGACGTTTGATGTTTTTTGAAGTCTAACAACTATCAATTTTCGTACTTTTAGAGTGTCTGTTTCGAGACTAGAAGAAACTTAGACATGTTTAGTTAGAGACTATACCTTTCGGAATAAAAAATACCCTAAATATATTGTTTTGTTAAGTCTTGATTTTTTAAATACCCTTACCCACGTTCCCAAATATGTACATGTAATGGCGGCTATTCGCTTACGAGCAATTCTTTTTGGTACCGACCCGTCCCGATTTTAAAGTTTTGCTTCACAAAACTGCTTCTTTATTAATAATATTTCTTGACCAGCATTTTTACAACTTAAAGCATCGTCAGTACGGTAAATGGTTATAAAATACAACGACAATGAACAAAACAACAACAACATGGCCGACCTATCACAATAGTTCAGTTGAAACCGATGTGACTTATATCGTGAAACGGAGCATAACCATAGTGTTTAGTTACTTGTATGGTATAATCTGTGCCTGTATGAGTCATTTCTACCTGTCAAGAAGTAACAAGTTGTTCATTAAGGTATAGCATACATATCGGTCGTGAGAGTGACTAGTGGTGATTTTTTTCGAGTTACCTAAGTCCTAAGACTCTTACGTGGTTTAATGTATTTTAATTTATAAACTAATTGTGTTCTCAACGTCATGTTAGCAACAGCAATGAATATCGACACGGGTAAGCAAAAAATGTCTATGACTAACCTAAACGTTAAGACGTTTGATGTTTTTTGAAGTCTAACAACTATCAATTTTCGTACTTTTAGAGTGTCTGTTTCGAGACTAGAAGAAACTTAGACATGTTTAGTTAGAGACTATACCTTTCGGAATAAAAAATACCCTAAATATATTGTTTTGTTAAGTCTTGATTTTTTAAATACCCTTACCCATGTTCCCAAATATGTACATGTAATGGCGGCTATTCGCTTACGAGCAATTCTTTTTGGTACCGATCCGTCCCGATTTTAAAGTTTTGCTTCACAAAACTGCTTCTTTATTAATAATATTTCTTGACCAGCATTTTTACAACTTAAAGCATCGTCAGTACGGTAAATGGTTATAAAATACAACGACAATGAACAAAACAACAACAACATGGCCGACCTATCACAATAGTTCAGTTGAAACCGATGTGACTTATATCGTGAAACGGAGCATAACCATAGTGTTTAGTTACTTGTATGGTATAATCTGTGCCTGTATGAGTCATTTCTACCTGTCAAGAAGTAACAAGTTGTTCATTAAGGTATAGCATACATATCGGTCGTGAGAGTGACTAGTGGTGATTTTTTTCGAGTTACCTAAGTCCTCAGACTCTTACGTGGTTTAATGTATTTTAATTTATAAACTAATTGTGTTCTCAACGTCATGTTAGCAACAGCAATGAATATCGACACGGGTAAGCAAAAAATGTCTATGACTAACCTAAACGTTAAGACGTTTGATGTTTTTTGAAGTCTAACAACTATCAATTTTCGTACTTTTAGAGTGTCTGTTTTGAGACTAGAAGAAACTTAGACATGTTTAGTTAGAGACTATACCTTTCGGAATAAAAAATACCCTAAATATATTCTTTTGTTAAGTCTTGATTTTTTAAATACCCTTACCCACGTTCCCAAATATGTACATGTAATGGCGGCTATTCGCTTACGAGCAATTCTTATTGGTACCGATCCGTCCCGATTTTAAAGTTTTGCTTCACAAAACTGCTTCTTTATTAATAATATTTCTTGACCAGCATTTTTACAACTTAAAGCATCGTCAGTACGGTAAATGATTATAAAATACAACGACAATGAACAAAACAACAACAACATGGCCGACCTATCACAATAGTTCAGTTGAAACCGATGTGACTTATATCGTGAAACGGAGCATAACCATAGTGTTTAGTTACTTGTATGGTATAATCTGTGCCTGTATGAGTCATTTCTACCTGTCAAGAAGTAACAAGTTGGTCATTAAGGTATAGCATACATATCGGTCGTGAGAGTGACTAGTGGTGATTTTTTTCGAGTTACCTAAGTCCTAAGACTCTTACGTGGTTTAATGTATTTTAATTTATAAACTAATTGTGTTCTCAACGTCATGTTAGCAACAGCAATGAATATCGACACGGGTAAGCAAAAAATGTCTATGACTAACCTAAACGTTAAGACGTTTGATGTTTTTTGAAGTCTAACAACTATCAATTTTCGTACTTTTAGAGTGTCTGTTTTGAGACTAGAAGAAACTTAGACATGTTTAGTTAGAGACTATACCTTTCGGAATAAAAAATACCCTAAATATATTCTTTTGTTAAGTCTTGATTTTTTAAATACCCTTACCCACGTTCCCAAATATGTACATGTAATGGCGGCTATTCGCTTACGAGCAATTCTTATTGGTACCGATCCGTCCCGATTTTAAAGTTTTGCTTCACAAAACTGCTTCTTAATTAATAATATTTCTTGACCAGCATTTTTACAACTTAAAGCATCGTCAGTACGGTAAATGGTTATAAAATACAACGACAATGAACAAAACAACAACAACATGGCCGACCTATCACAATAGTTCAGTTGAAACCGATGTGACTTAAATCGTGAAACGGAGTATAACCATAGTGTTTAGTTACTTGTATGGTATAATCTGTGCCTGTCTGAGTCATTTCTACCTGTCAAGAAGTAACAAGTTGTTCATTAAGGTATAGCATACATATCGGTCGTGAGAGTGACTAGTGGTGATTTTTTTCGAGTTACCTAAGTCCTGAGACTCTTACGTGGTTTAATGTATTTTAATTTATAAACTAATTGTGTTCTCAACGTCATGTTAGCAACAGCAATGAATATCGACACGGGTAAGCACAAAATGTCTATGACTAACCTAAACGTTAAGACGTTTGATGTCTTTTGAAGTCTAACAACTATCAATTTTCGTACTTTTAGAGTGTCTGTTTTGAGACTAGAAGAAACTTAGACATGTTTAGTTAGAGACTATACCTTTCGGAATAAAAAATACCCTAAATATATTCTTTTGTTAAGTCTTGATTTTTTAAATACCCTTACCCACGTTCCCAAATATGTACATGTAATGGCGGCTATTCGCTTACGAGCAATTCTTTTTGGTACCGATCCGTCCCGATTTTAAAGTTTTGCTTCACAAAACTGCTTCTTTATTAATAATATTTCTTGACCAGCATTTTTACAACTTAAAGCATCGTCAGTACGGTAAATGGTTATAAAATACAACGACAATGAACAAAACAACAACAACATGGCCGACCTATCACAATAGTTCAGTTGAAACCGATGTGACTTATATCGTGAAACGGAGCATAACCATAGTGTTTAGTTACTTGTATGGTATAATCTGTGCCTGTATGAGTCATTTCTACCTGTCAAGAAGTAACAAGTTGTTCATTAAGGTATAGCATACATATCGGTCGTGAGAGTGACTAGTGGTGATTTTTTTCGAGTTACCTAAGTCCTAAGACTCTTACGTGGTTTAATGTATTTTAATTTATAAACTAATTGTGTTCTCAACGTCATGTTAGCAACAGCAATGAATATCGACACGGGTAAGCAAAAAATGTCTATGACTAACCTAAACGTTAAGACGTTTGATGTTTTTTGAAGTCTAACAACTATCAATTTTCGTACTTTTAGAGTGTCTGTTTCGAGACTAGAAGAAACTTAGACATGTTTAGTTAGAGACTATACCTTTCGGAATAAAAAATACCCTAAATATATTGTTTTGTTAAGTCTTGATTTTTTAAATACCCTTACCCATGTTCCCAAATATGTACATGTAATGGCGGCTATTCGCTTACGAGCAATTCTTTTTGGTACCGATCCGTCCCGATTTTAAAGTTTTGCTTCACAAAACTGCTTCTTTATTAATAATATTTCTTGACCAGCATTTTTACAACTTAAAGCATCGTCAGTACGGTAAATGGTTATAAAATACAACGACAATGAACAAAACAACAACAACATGGCCGACCTATCACAATAGTTCAGTTGAAACCGATGTGACTTATATCGTGAAACGGAGCATAACCATAGTGTTTAGTTACTTGTATGGTATAATCTGTGCCTGTATGAGTCATTTCTACCTGTCAAGAAGTAACAAGTTGTTCATTAAGGTATAGCATACATATCGGTCGTGAGAGTGACTAGTGGTGATTTTTTTCGAGTTACCTAAGTCCTCAGACTCTTACGTGGTTTAATGTATTTTAATTTATAAACTAATTGTGTTCTCAACGTCATGTTAGCAACAGCAATGAATATCGACACGGGTAAGCAAAAAATGTCTATGACTAACCTAAACGTTAAGACGTTTGATGTTTTTTGAAGTCTAACAACTATCAATTTTCGTACTTTTAGAGTGTCTGTTTTGAGACTAGAAGAAACTTAGACATGTTTAGTTAGAGACTATACCTTTCGGAATAAAAAATACCCTAAATATATTCTTTTGTTAAGTCTTGATTTTTTAAATACCCTTACCCACGTTCCCAAATATGTACATGTAATGGCGGCTATTCGCTTACGAGCAATTCTTATTGGTACCGATCCGTCCCGATTTTAAAGTTTTGCTTCACAAAACTGCTTCTTTATTAATAATATTTCTTGACCAGCATTTTTACAACTTAAAGCATCGTCAGTACGGTAAATGATTATAAAATACAACGACAATGAACAAAACAACAACAACATGGCCGACCTATCACAATAGTTCAGTTGAAACCGATGTGACTTATATCGTGAAACGGAGCATAACCATAGTGTTTAGTTACTTGTATGGTATAATCTGTGCCTGTATGAGTCATTTCTACCTGTCAAGAAGTAACAAGTTGTTCATTAAGGTATAGCATACATATCGGTCGTGAGAGTGACTAGTGGTGATTTTTTTCGAGTTACCTAAGTCCTAAGACTCTTACGTGGTTTAATGTATTTTAATTTATAAACTAATTGTGTTCTCAACGTCATGTTAGCAACAGCAATGAATATCGACACGGATAAGCAAAAAATGTCTATGACTAACCTAAACGTTAAGACGTTTGATGTTTTTTGAAGTCTAACAACTATCAATTTTCGTACTTTTAGAGTGTCTGTTTTGAGACTAGAAGAAACTTAGACATGTTTAGTTAGAGACTATACCTTTCGGAATAAAAAATACCCTAAATATATTCTTTTGTTAAGTCTTGATTTTTTAAATACCCTTACCCACGTTCCCAAATATGTACATGTAATGGCGGCTATTCGCTTACGAGCAATTCTTATTGGTACCGATCCGTCCCGATTTTAAAGTTTTGCTTCACAAAACTGCTTCTTAATTAATAATATTTCTTGACCAGCATTTTTACAACTTAAAGCATCGTCAGTACGGTAAATGGTTATAAAATACAACGACAATGAACAAAACAACAACAACATGGCCGACCTATCACAATAGTTCAGTTGAAACCGATGTGACTTAAATCGTGAAACGGAGTATAACCATAGTGTTTAGTTACTTGTATGGTATAATCTGTGCCTGTATGAGTCATTTCTACCTGTCAAGAAGTAACAAGTTGTTCATTAAGGTATAGCATACATATCGGTCGTGAGAGTGACTAGTGGTGATTTTTTTCGAGTTACCTAAGTCCTAAGACTCTTACGTGGTTTAATGTATTTTAATTTATAAACTAATTGTGTTCTCAACGTCATGTTAGCAACAGCAATGAATATCGACACGGGTAAGCAAAAAATGTCTATGACTAACCTAAACGTTAAGACGTTTGATGTTTTTTGAAGTCTAACAACTATCAATTTTCGTACTTTTAGAGTGTCTGTTTTGAGACTAGAAGAAACTTAGACATGTTTAGTTAGAGACTATACCTTTCGGAATAAAAAATACCCTAAATATATTCTTTTGTTAAGTCTTGATTTTTTAAATACCCTTACCCACGTTCCCAAATATGTACATGTAATGGCGGCTATTCGCTTACGAGCAATTCTTTTTGGTACCGATCCGTCCCGATTTTAAAGTTTTGCTTCACAAAACTGCTTCTTTATTAATAATATTTCTTGACCAGCATTTTTACAACTTAAAGCATCGTCAGTACGGTAAATGATTATAAAATACAACGACAATGAACAAAACAACAACAACATGGCCGACCTATCACAATAGTTCAGTTGAAACCGATGTGACTTATATCGTGAAACGGAGCATAACCATAGTGTTTAGTTACTTGTACGGTATAATCTGTGCCTGTATGAGTCATTTCTACCTGTCAAGAAGTAACAAGTTGGTCATTAAGGTATAGCATACATATCGGTCGTGAGAGTGACTAGTGGTGATTTTTTTCGAGTTACCTAAGTCCTAAGACTCTTACGTGGTTTAATGTATTTTAATTTATAAACTAATTGTGTTCTCAACGTCATGTTAGCAACAGCAATGAATATCGACACGGGTAAGCAAAAAATGTCTATGACTAACCTAAACGTTAAGACGTTTGATGTTTTTTGAAGTCTAACAACTATCAATTTTCGTACTTTTAGAGTGTCTGTTTTGAGACTAGAAGAAACTTAGACATGTTTAGTTAGAGACTATACCTTTCGGAATAAAAAATACCCTAAATATATTCTTTTGTTAAGTCTTGATTTTTTAAATACCCTTACCCACGTTCCCAAATATGTACATGTAATGGCGGCTATTCGCTTACGAGCAATTCTTATTGGTACCGATCCGTCCCGATTTTAAAGTTTTGCTTCACAAAACTGCTTCTTAATTAATAATATTTCTTGACCAGCATTTTTACAACTTAAAGCATCGTCAGTACGGTAAATGGTTATAAAATACAACGACAATGAACAAAACAACAACAACATGGCCGACCTATCACAATAGTTCAGTTGAAACCGATGTGACTTAAATCGTGAAACGGAGTATAACCATAGTGTTTAGTTACTTGTATGGTATAATCTGTGCCTGTCTGAGTCATTTCTACCTGTCAAGAAGTAACAAGTTGTTCATTAAGGTATAGCATACATATCGGTCGTGAGAGTGACTAGTGGTGATTTTTTTCGAGTTACCTAAGTCCTGAGACTCTTACGTGGTTTAATGTATTTTAATTTATAAACTAATTGTGTTCTCAACGTCATGTTAGCAACAGCAATGAATATCGACACGGGTAAGCACAAAATGTCTATGACTAACCTAAACGTTAAGACGTTTGATGTCTTTTGAAGTCTAACAACTATCAATTTTCGTACTTTTAGAGTGTCTGTTTTGAGACTAGAAGAAACTTAGACATGTTTAGTTAGAGACTATACCTTTCGGAATAAAAAATACCCTAAATATATTCTTTTGTTAAGTCTTGATTTTTTAAATACCCTTACCCACGTTCCCAAATATGTACATGTAATGGCGGCTATTCGCTTACGAGCAATTCTTTTTGGTACCGATCCGTCCCGATTTTAAAGTTTTGCTTCACAAAACTGCTTCTTTATTAATAATATTTCTTGACCAGCATTTTTACAACTTAAAGCATCGTCAGTACGGTAAATGGTTATAAAATACAACGACAATGAACAAAACAACAACAACATGGCCGACCTATCACAATAGTTCAGTTGAAACCGATGTGACTTATATCGTGAAACGGAGCATAACCATAGTGTTTAGTTACTTGTATGGTATAATCTGTGCCTGTATGAGTCATTTCTACCTGTCAAGAAGTAACAAGTTGTTCATTAAGGTATAGCATACATATCGGTCGTGAGAGTGACTAGTGGTGATTTTTTTCGAGTTACCTAAGTCCTAAGACTCTTACGTGGTTTAATGTATTTTAATTTATAAACTAATTGTGTTCTCAACGTCATGTTAGCAACAGCAATGAATATCGACACGGGTAAGCAAAAAATGTCTATGACTAACCTAAACGTTAAGACGTTTGATGTTTTTTGAAGTCTAACAACTATCAATTTTCGTACTTTTAGAGTGTCTGTTTCGAGACTAGAAGAAACTTAGACATGTTTAGTTAGAGACTATACCTTTCGGAATAAAAAATACCCTAAATATATTGTTTTGTTAAGTCTTGATTTTTTAAATACCCTTACCCACGTTCCCAAATATGTACATGTAATGGCGGCTATTCGCTTACGAGCAATTCTTTTTGGTACCGATCCGTCCCGATTTTAAAGTTTTGCTTCACAAAACTGCTTCTTTATTAATAATATTTCTTGACCAGCATTTTTACAACTTAAAGCATCGTCAGTACGGTAAATGGTTATAAAATACAACGACAATGAACAAAACAACAACAACATGGCCGACCTATCACAATAGTTCAGTTGAAACCGATGTGACTTATATCGTGAAACGGAGCATAACCATAGTGTTTAGTTACTTGTATGGTATAATCTGTGCCTGTATGAGTCATTTCTACCTGTCAAGAAGTAACAAGTTGTTCATTAAGGTATAGCATACATATCGGTCGTGAGAGTGACTAGTGGTGATTTTTTTCGAGTTACCTAAGTCCTAAGACTCTTACGTGGTTTAATGTATTTTAATTTATAAACTAATTGTGTTCTCAACGTCATGTTAGCAACAGCAATGAATATCGACACGGGTAAGCAAAAAATGTCTATGACTAACCTAAACGTTAAGACGTTTGATGTTTTTTGAAGTCTAACAACTATCAATTTTCGTACTTTTAGAGTGTCTGTTTCGAGACTAGAAGAAACTTAGACATGTTTAGTTAGAGACTATACCTTTCGGAATAAAAAATACCCTAAATATATTGTTTTGTTAAGTCTTGATTTTTTAAATACCCTTACCCACGTTCCCAAATATGTACATGTAATGGCGGCTATTCGCTTACGAGCAATTCTTTTTGGTACCGATCCGTCCCGATTTTAAAGTTTTGCTTCACAAAACTGCTTCTTTATTAATAATATTTCTTGACCAGCATTTTTACAACTTAAAGCATCGTCAGTACGGTAAATGGTTATAAAATACAACGACAATGAACAAAACAACAACAACATGGCCGACCTATCACAATAGTTCAGTTGAAACCGATGTGACTTATATCGTGAAACGGAGCATAACCATAGTGTTTAGTTACTTGTATGGTATAATCTGTGCCTGTATGAGTCATTTCTACCTGTCAAGAAGTAACAAGTTGTTCATTAAGGTATAGCATACATATCGGTCGTGAGAGTGACTAGTGGTGATTTTTTTCGAGTTACCTAAGTCCTAAGACTCTTACGTGGTTTAATGTATTTTAATTTATAAACTAATTGTGTTCTCAACGTCATGTTAGCAACAGCAATGAATATCGACACGGGTAAGCACAAAATGTCTATGACTAACCTAAACGTTAAGACGTTTGATGTCTTTTGAAGTCTAACAACTATCAATTTTCGTACTTTTAGAGTGTCTGTTTCGAGACTAGAAGAAACTTAGACATGTTTAGTTAGAGACTATACCTTTCGGAATAAAAAATACCCTAAATATATTGTTTTGTTAAGTCTTGATTTTTTAAATACCCTTACCCACGTTCCCAAATATGTACATGTAATGGCGGCTATTCGCTTACGAGCAATTCTTTTTGGTACCGATCCGTCCCGATTTTAAAGTTTTGCTTCACAAAACTGCTTCTTTATTAATAATATTTCTTGACCAGCATTTTTACAACTTAAAGCATCGTCAGTACGGTAAATGGTTATAAAATACAACGACAATGAACAAAACAACAACAACATGGCCGACCTATCACAATAGTTCAGTTGAAACCGATGTGACTTATATCGTGAAACGGAGCATAACCATAGTGTTTAGTTACTTGTATGGTATAATCTGTGCCTGTCTGAGTCATTTCTACCTGTCAAGAAGTAACAAGTTGTTCATTAAGGTATAGCATACATATCGGTCGTGAGAGTGACTAGTGGTGATTTTTTTCGAGTTACCTAAGTCCTAAGACTCTTACGTGGTTTAATGTATTTTAATTTATAAACTAATTGTGTTCTCAACGTCATGTTAGCAACAGCAATGAATATCGACACGGGTAAGCACAAAATGTCTATGACTAACCTAAACGTTAAGACGTTTGATGTCTTTTGAAGTCTAACAACTATCAATTTTCGTACTTTTAGAGTGTCTGTTTTGAGACTAGAAGAAACTTAGACAAGTTTAGTTAGAGATTATGCCTCTCGGAATAAGAAATACCCTAAATATATTGTTTTGTTAAGTCTTGATTTTTTAAATCCCCTTACCCACGTTCCCAAATATGTACATATAATGGCGGCTATTCGCTTACGAACAATTCTTTTTGGTACCGATCCGTCCCGATTTTAAAGTTTTGCTTCACAAAACTGCTTCTTTATTAATAATATTTCTTGACCAGCATTTTTACAACTTAAAGCATCGTCAGTACGGTAAATGATTATAAAATACAACGACAATGAACAAAACAACAACAACATGGCCGACCTATCACAATAGTTCAGTTGAAACCGATGTGACTTATATCGTGAAACGGAGCATAACCATAGTGTTTAGTTACTTGTATGGTATAATCTGTGCCTGTCTGAGTCATTTCTACCTGTCAAGAAGTAACAAGTTGTTCATTAAGGTATAGCATACATATCGGTCGTGAGAGTGACTAGTGGTGATTTTTTTCGAGTTGCCTAAGTCCTGAGACTCTTACGTGGTTTAATGTATTTTAATTTATAAACTAATTGTGTTCTCAACGTGATGTTAGCAACAGCAATGAATATCGACACGGGTAAGCAAAAAATGTCTATGACTAACCTAAACGTTAAGACGTTTGATGTTTTTTGAAGTCTAACAACTATCAATTTTCGTACTTTTAGAGTGTCTGTTTTGAGACTAGAAGAAACTTAGACATGTTTAGTTAGAGATTATGCCTCTCGGAATAAGAAATATCCTAAATATATTGTTTTGTTAAGTCTTGATTTTTTAAATCCCCTTACCCACGTTCCCAAATATGTACATGTAATGGCGGCTATTCGCTTACGAGCAATTCTTTTTGGTACCGACCCGTCCCGATTTTAAAGTTTTGCTTCACAAAACTGCTTCTTTATTAATAATATTTCTTGACCAGCATTTTTACAACTTAAAGCATCGTCAGTACGGTAAATGATTATAAAATACAACGACAATGAACAAAACAACAACAACATGGCCGACCTATCACAATAGTTCAGTTGAAACCGATGTGACTTAAATCGTGAAACGGAGTATAACCATAGTGTTTAGTTACTTGTATGGTATAATCTGTGCCTGTCTGAGTCATTTCTACCTGTCAAGAAGTAACAAGTTGTTCATTAAGGTATAGCATACATATCGGTCGTGAGAGTGACTAGTGGTGATTTTTTTCGAGTTACCTAAGTCCTAAGACTCTTACGTGGTTTAATGTATTTTAATTTATAAACTAATTGTGTTCTCAACGTCATGTTAGCAACAGCAATGAATATCGACACGGGTAAGCACAAAATGTCTATGACTAACCTAAACGTTAAGACGTTTGATGTCTTTTGAAGTCTAACAACTATCAATTTTCGTACTTTTAGAGTGTCTGTTTTGAGACTAGAAGAAACTTAGACATGTTTAGTTAGAGATTATGCCTCTCGGAATAAGAAATACCCTAAATATATTGTTTTGTTAAATCTTGATTTTTTAAATCCCCTTACCCACGTTCCCAAATATGTACATGTAATGGCGGCTATTCGCTTACGAACAATTCTTTTTGGTACCGATCCGTCCCGATTTTTAAGTTTTGCTTCACAAAACTGCTTCTTTATTAATAATATTTCTTGACCAGCATTTTTACAACTTAAAGCATCGTCAGTACGATAAATGATTATAAAATACAACGACAATGAACAAAACAACAACAACATGGCCGACCTATCACAATAGTTCAGTTGAAACCGATGTGACTTATATCGTGAAACGGAGCATAACCATAGTGTTTAGTTACTTGTATGGTATAATCTGTGCCTGTATGAGTCATTTCTACCTGTCAAGAAGTAACAAGTTGTTCATTAAGGTATAGCATACATATCGGCCGTGAGAGTGACTAGTGGTGATTTTTTTCGAGTTACCTAAGTCCTGAGACTCTTACGTGGTTTAATGTATTTTAATTTATAAACTAATTGTGTTCTCAACGTCATGTTAGCAACAGCAATGAATATCGACACGGGTAAGCAAAAAATGTCTATGACTAACCTAAACGTTAAGACGTTTGATGTTTTTTGAAGTCTAACAACTATCAATTTTCGTACTTTTAGAGTGTCTGTTTTGAGACTAGAAGAAACTTAGACATGTTTAGTTAGAGACTATACCTTTCGGAATAAAAAATACCCTAAATATATTCTTTTGTTAAGTCTTGATTTTTTAAATACCCTTACCCACGTTCCCAAATATGTACATGTAATGGCGGCTATTCGCTTACGAGCAATTCTTTTTGGTACCGATCCGTCCCGATTTTAAAGTTTTGCTTCACAAAACTGCTTCTTAATTAATAATATTTCTTGACCAGCATTTTTACAACTTAAAGCATCGTCAGTACGGTAAATGGTTATAAAATACAACGACAATGAACAAAACAACAACAATATGGCCGACCTATCACAATAGTTCAGTTGAAACCGATGTGACTTAAATCGTGAAACGGAGTATAACCATAGTGTTTAGTTACTTGTATGGTATAATCTGTGCCTGTCTGAGTCATTTCTACCTGTCAAGAAGTAACAAGTTGTTCATTAAGGTATAGCATACATATCGGTCGTGAGAGTGACTAGTGGTGATTTTTTTCGAGTTACCTAAGTCCTGAGACTCTTACGTGGTTTAATGTATTTTAATTTATAAACTAATTGTGTTCTCAACGTCATGTTAGCAACAGCAATGAATATCGACACGGGTAAGCACAAAATGTCTATGACTAACCTAAACCTTAAGACGTTTGATGTCTTTTGAAGTCTAACAACTATCAATTTTCGTACTTTTAGAGTGTCTGTTTTGAGACTAGAAGAAACTTAGACATGTTTAGTTAGAGACTATACCTTTCGGAATAAAAAATACCCTAAATATATTGTTTTGTTAAGTCTTGATTTTTTAAATACCCTTACCCACGTTCCCAAATATGTACATGTAATGGCGGCTATTCGCTTACGAGCAATTCTTTTTGGTACCGATCCGTCCCGATTTTAAAGTTTTGCTTCACAAAACTGCTTCTTTATTAATAATATTTCTTGACCAGCATTTTTACAACTTAAAGCATCGTCAGTACGGTAAATGGTTATAAAATACAACGACAATGAACAAAACAACAACAACATGGCCGACCTATCACAATAGTTCAGTTGAAACCGATGTGACTTATATCGTGAAACGGAGCATAACCATAGTGTTTAGTTACTTGTATGGTATAATCTGTGCCTGTATGAGTCATTTCTACCTGTCAAGAAGTAACAAGTTGTTCATTAAGGTATAGCATACATATCGGTCGTGAGAGTGACTAGTGGTGATTTTTTTCGAGTTACCTAAGTCCTGAGACTCTTACGTGGTTTAATGTATTTTAATTTATAAACTAATTGTGTTCTCAACGTCATGTTAGCAACAGCAATGAATATCGACACGGGTAAGCAAAAAATGTCTATGACTAACCTAAACGTTAAGACGTTTGATGTTTTTTGAAGTCTAACAACTATCAATTTTCGTACTTTTAGAGTGTCTGTTTTGAGACTAGAAGAAACTTAGACATGTTTAGTTAGAGACTATACCTTTCGGAATAAAAAATACCCTAAATATATTCTTTTGTTAAGTCTTGATTTTTTAAATACCCTTACCCACGTTCCCAAATATGTACATGTAATGGCGGCTATTCGCTTACGAGCAATTCTTTTTGGTACCGATCCGTCCCGATTTTAAAGTTTTGCTTCACAAAACTGCTTCTTAATTAATAATATTTCTTGACCAGCATTTTTACAACTTAAAGCATCGTCAGTACGGTAAATGGTTATAAAATACAACGACAATGAACAAAACAACAACAATATGGCCGACCTATCACAATAGTTCAGTTGAAACCGATGTGACTTAAATCGTGAAACGGAGTATAACCATAGTGTTTAGTTACTTGTATGGTATAATCTGTGCCTGTCTGAGTCATTTCTACCTGTCAAGAAGTAACAAGTTGTTCATTAAGGTATAGCATACATATCGGTCGTGAGAGTGACTAGTGGTGATTTTTTTCGAGTTACCTAAGTCCTGAGACTCTTACGTGGTTTAATGTATTTTAATTTATAAACTAATTGTGTTCTCAACGTCATGTTAGCAACAGCAATGAATATCGACACGGGTAAGCACAAAATGTCTATGACTAACCTAAACCTTAAGACGTTTGATGTCTTTTGAAGTCTAACAACTATCAATTTTCGTACTTTTAGAGTGTCTGTTTTGAGACTAGAAGAAACTTAGACATGTTTAGTTAGAGACTATACCTTTCGGAATAAAAAATACCCTAAATATATTGTTTTGTTAAGTCTTGATTTTTTAAATACCCTTACCCACGTTCCCAAATATGTACATGTAATGGCGGCTATTCGCTTACGAGCAATTCTTTTTGGTACCGATCCGTCCCGATTTTAAAGTTTTGCTTCACAAAACTGCTTCTTTATTAATAATATTTCTTGACCAGCATTTTTACAACTTAAAGCATCGTCAGTACGGTAAATGGTTATAAAATACAACGACAATGAACAAAACAACAACAACATGGCCGACCTATCACAATAGTTCAGTTGAAACCGATGTGACTTATATCGTGAAACGGAGCATAACCATAGTGTTTAGTTACTTGTATGGTATAATCTGTGCCTGTCTGAGTCATTTCTACCTGTCAAGAAGTAACAAGTTGTTCATTAAGGTATAGCATACATATCGGTCGTGAGAGTGACTAGTGGTGATTTTTTTCGAGTTACCTAAGTCCTAAGACTCTTACGTGGTTTAATGTATTTTAATTTATAAACTAATTGTGTTCTCAACGTCATGTTAGCAACAGCAATGAATATCGACACGGGTAAGCACAAAATGTCTATGACTAACCTAAACGTTAAGACGTTTGATGTCTTTTGAAGTCTAACAACTATCAATTTTCGTACTTTTAGAGTGTCTGTTTTGAGACTAGAAGAAACTTAGACATGTTTAGTTAGAGATTATGCCTCTCGGAATAAGAAATACCCTAAATATATTGTTTTGTTAAATCTTGATTTTTTAAATCCCCTTACCCACGTTCCCAAATATGTACATGTAATGGCGGCTATTCGCTTACGAACAATTCTTTTTGGTACCGATCCGTCCCGATTTTTAAGTTTTGCTTCACAAAACTGCTTCTTTATTAATAATATTTCTTGACCAGCATTTTTACAACTTAAAGCATCGTCAGTACGATAAATGATTATAAAATACAACGACAATGAACAAAACAACAACAACATGGCCGACCTATCACAATAGTTCAGTTGAAACCGATGTGACTTATATCGTGAAACGGAGCATAACCATAGTGTTTAGTTACTTGTATGGTATAATCTGTGCCTGTATGAGTCATTTCTACCTGTCAAGAAGTAACAAGTTGTTCATTAAGGTATAGCATACATATCGGCCGTGAGAGTGACTAGTGGTGATTTTTTTCGAGTTACCTAAGTCCTGAGACTCTTACGTGGTTTAATGTATTTTAATTTATAAACTAATTGTGTTCTCAACGTCATGTTAGCAACAGCAATGAATATCGACACGGGTAAGCAAAAAATGTCTATGACTAACCTAAACGTTAAGACGTTTGATGTTTTTTGAAGTCTAACAACTATCAATTTTCGTACTTTTAGAGTGTCTGTTTTGAGACTAGAAGAAACTTAGACATGTTTAGTTAGAGACTATACCTTTCGGAATAAAAAATACCCTAAATATATTCTTTTGTTAAGTCTTGATTTTTTAAATACCCTTACCCACGTTCCCAAATATGTACATGTAATGGCGGCTATTCGCTTACGAGCAATTCTTTTTGGTACCGATCCGTCCCGATTTTAAAGTTTTGCTTCACAAAACTGCTTCTTAATTAATAATATTTCTTGACCAGCATTTTTACAACTTAAAGCATCGTCAGTACGGTAAATGGTTATAAAATACAACGACAATGAACAAAACAACAACAATATGGCCGACCTATCACAATAGTTCAGTTGAAACCGATGTGACTTAAATCGTGAAACGGAGTATAACCATAGTGTTTAGTTACTTGTATGGTATAATCTGTGCCTGTCTGAGTCATTTCTACCTGTCAAGAAGTAACAAGTTGTTCATTAAGGTATAGCATACATATCGGTCGTGAGAGTGACTAGTGGTGATTTTTTTCGAGTTACCTAAGTCCTGAGACTCTTACGTGGTTTAATGTATTTTAATTTATAAACTAATTGTGTTCTCAACGTCATGTTAGCAACAGCAATGAATATCGACACGGGTAAGCACAAAATGTCTATGACTAACCTAAACCTTAAGACGTTTGATGTCTTTTGAAGTCTAACAACTATCAATTTTCGTACTTTTAGAGTGTCTGTTTTGAGACTAGAAGAAACTTAGACATGTTTAGTTAGAGACTATACCTTTCGGAATAAAAAATACCCTAAATATATTGTTTTGTTAAGTCTTGATTTTTTAAATACCCTTACCCACGTTCCCAAATATGTACATGTAATGGCGGCTATTCGCTTACGAGCAATTCTTTTTGGTACCGATCCGTCCCGATTTTAAAGTTTTGCTTCACAAAACTGCTTCTTTATTAATAATATTTCTTGACCAGCATTTTTACAACTTAAAGCATCGTCAGTACGGTAAATGGTTATAAAATACAACGACAATGAACAAAACAACAACAACATGGCCGACCTATCACAATAGTTCAGTTGAAACCGATGTGACTTATATCGTGAAACGGAGCATAACCATAGTGTTTAGTTACTTGTATGGTATAATCTGTGCCTGTATGAGTCATTTCTACCTGTCAAGAAGTAACAAGTTGTTCATTAAGGTATAGCATACATATCGGTCGTGAGAGTGACTAGTGGTGATTTTTTTCGAGTTACCTAAGTCCTGAGACTCTTACGTGGTTTAATGTATTTTAATTTATAAACTAATTGTGTTCTCAACGTCATGTTAGCAACAGCAATGAATATCGACACGGGTAAGCAAAAAATGTCTATGACTAACCTAAACGTTAAGACGTTTGATGTTTTTTGAAGTCTAACAACTATCAATTTTCGTACTTTTAGAGTGTCTGTTTTGAGACTAGAAGAAACTTAGACATGTTTAGTTAGAGACTATACCTTTCGGAATAAAAAATACCCTAAATATATTCTTTTGTTAAGTCTTGATTTTTTAAATACCCTTACCCACGTTCCCAAATATGTACATGTAATGGCGGCTATTCGCTTACGAGCAATTCTTTTTGGTACCGATCCGTCCCGATTTTAAAGTTTTGCTTCACAAAACTGCTTCTTAATTAATAATATTTCTTGACCAGCATTTTTACAACTTAAAGCATCGTCAGTACGGTAAATGGTTATAAAATACAACGACAATGAACAAAACAACAACAATATGGCCGACCTATCACAATAGTTCAGTTGAAACCGATGTGACTTAAATCGTGAAACGGAGTATAACCATAGTGTTTAGTTACTTGTATGGTATAATCTGTGCCTGTCTGAGTCATTTCTACCTGTCAAGAAGTAACAAGTTGTTCATTAAGGTATAGCATACATATCGGTCGTGAGAGTGACTAGTGGTGATTTTTTTCGAGTTACCTAAGTCCTGAGACTCTTACGTGGTTTAATGTATTTTAATTTATAAACTAATTGTGTTCTCAACGTCATGTTAGCAACAGCAATGAATATCGACACGGGTAAGCACAAAATGTCTATGACTAACCTAAACCTTAAGACGTTTGATGTCTTTTGAAGTCTAACAACTATCAATTTTCGTACTTTTAGAGTGTCTGTTTTGAGACTAGAAGAAACTTAGACATGTTTAGTTAGAGACTATACCTTTCGGAATAAAAAATACCCTAAATATATTGTTTTGTTAAGTCTTGATTTTTTAAATACCCTTACCCACGTTCCCAAATATGTACATGTAATGGCGGCTATTCGCTTACGAGCAATTCTTTTTGGTACCGATCCGTCCCGATTTTAAAGTTTTGCTTCACAAAACTGCTTCTTTATTAATAATATTTCTTGACCAGCATTTTTACAACTTAAAGCATCGTCAGTACGGTAAATGGTTATAAAATACAACGACAATGAACAAAACAACAACAACATGGCCGACCTATCACAATAGTTCAGTTGAAACCGATGTGACTTATATCGTGAAACGGAGCATAACCATAGTGTTTAGTTACTTGTATGGTATAATCTGTGCCTGTATGAGTCATTTCTACCTGTCAAGAAGTAACAAGTTGTTCATTAAGGTATAGCATACATATCGGTCGTGAGAGTGACTAGTGGTGATTTTTTTCGAGTTACCTAAGTCCTAAGACTCTTACGTGGTTTAATGTATTTTAATTTATAAACTAATTGTGTTCTCAACGTCATGTTAGCAACAGCAATGAATATCGACACGGGTAAGCACAAAATGTCTATGACTAACCTAAACGTTAAGACGTTTGATGTCTTTTGAAGTCTAACAACTATCAATTTTCGTACTTTTAGAGTGTCTGTTTTGAGACTAGAAGAAACTTAGACATGTTTAGTTAGAGATTATGCCTCTCGGAATAAGAAATACCCTAAATATATTGTTTTGTTAAGTCTTGATTTTTTAAATCCCCTTACCCACGTTCCCAAATATGTACATGTAATGGCGGCTATTCGCTTACGAACAATTCTTTTTGGTACCGATCCGTCCCGATTTTAAAGTTTTGCTTCACAAAACTGCTTCTTTATTAATAATATTTCTTGACCAGCATTTTTACAACTTAAAGCATCGTCAGTACGGTAAATGGTTATAAAATACAACGACAATGAACAAAACAACAACAACATGGCCGACCTATCACAATAGTTCAGTTGAAACCGATGTGACTTAAATCGTGAAACGGAGTATAACCATAGTGTTTAGTTACTTGTATGGTATAATCTGTGCCTGTATGAGTCATTTCTACCTGTCAAGAAGTAACAAGTTGTTCATTAAGGTATAGCATACATATCGGTCGTGAGAGTGACTAGTGGTGATTTTTTTCGAGTTACCTAAGTCCTAAGACTCTTACGTGGTTTAATGTATTTTAATTTATAAACTAATTGTGTTCTCAACGTCATGTTAGCAACAGCAATGAATATCGACACGGGTAAGCAAAAAATGTCTATGACTAACCTAAACGTTAAGACGTTTGATGTTTTTTGAAGTCTAACAACTATCAATTTTCGTACTTTTAGAGTGTCTGTTTTGAGACTAGAAGAAACTTAGACATGTTTAGTTAGAGACTATACCTTTCGGAATAAAAAATACCCTAAATATATTCTTTTGTTAAGTCTTGATTTTTTAAATACCCTTACCCACGTTCCCAAATATGTACATGTAATGGCGGCTATTCGCTTACGAGCAATTCTTTTTGGTACCGATCCGTCCCGATTTTAAAGTTTTGCTTCACAAAACTGCTTCTTTATTAATAATATTTCTTGACCAGCATTTTTACAACTTAAAGCATCGTCAGTACGGTAAATGGTTATAAAATACAACGGCAATGAACAAAACAACAACAACATGGCCGACCTATCACAATAGTTCAGTTGAAACCGATGTGACTTATATCGTGAAACGGAGCATAACCATAGTGTTTAGTTACTTGTACGGTATAATCTGTGCCTGTATGAGTCATTTCTACCTGTCAAGAAGTAACAAGTTGGTCATTAAGGTATAGCATACATATCGGTCGTGAGAGTGACTAGTGGTGATTTTTTTCGAGTTACCTAAGTCCTAAGACTCTTACGTGGTTTAATGTATTTTAATTTATAAACTAATTGTGTTCTCAACGTCATGTTAGCAACAGCAATGAATATCGACACGGGTAAGCAAAAAATGTCTATGACTAACCTAAACGTTAAGACGTTTGATGTTTTTTGAAGTCTAACAACTATCAATTTTCGTACTTTTAGAGTGTCTGTTTTGAGACTAGAAGAAACTTAGACATGTTTAGTTAGAGATTATGCCTCTCGGAATAAGAAATATCCTAAATATATTGTTTTGTTAGGTCTTGATTTTTTAAATCCCCTTACCCACGTTCCCAAATATGTACATGTAATGGCGGCTATTCGCTTACGAGCAATTCTTTTTGGTACCGACCCGTCCCGATTTTAAAGTTTTGCTTCACAAAACTGCTTCTTTATTAATAATATTTCTTGACCAGCATTTTTACAACTTAAAGCATCGTCAGTACGGTAAATGATTATAAAATACAACGACAATGAACAAAACAACAACAACATGGCCGACCTATCACAATAGTTTAGTTGAAACCGATGTGACTTAAATCGTGAAACGGAGTATAACCATAGTGTTTAGTTACTTGTATGGTATAATCTGTGCCTGTCTGAGTCATTTCTACCTGTCAAGAAGTAACAAGTTGTTCATTAAGGTATAGCATACCTATCGGTCGTGAGAGTGACTAGTGGTGATTTTTTTCGAGTTACCTAAGTCCTAAGACTCTTACGTGGTTTAATGTATTTTAATTTATAAACTAATTGTGTTCTCAACGTCATGTTAGCAACAGCAATGAATATCGACACGGGTAAGCAAAAAATGTCTATGACTAACCTAAACGTTAAGACGTTTGATGTTTTTTGAAGTCTAACAACTATCAATTTTCGTACTTTTAGAGTGTCTGTTTTGAGACTAGAAGAAACTTAGACATGTTTAGTTAGAGACTATACCTTTCGGAATAAAAAATACCCTAAATATATTGTTTTGTTAAGTCTTGATTTTTTAAATACCCTTACCCACGTTCCCAAATATGTACATGTAATGGCGGCTATTCGCTTACGAGCAATTCTTTTTGGTACCGATCCGTCCCGATTTTAAAGTTTTGCTTCACAAAACTGCTTCTTTATTTATAATATTTCTTGACCAGCATTTTTACAACTTAAAGCATCGTCAGTACGGTAAATGGTTATAAAATACATCGACAATGAACAAAACAACAACAACATGGCCGACCTATCACAATAGTTCAGTTGAAACCGATGTGACTTATATCGTGAAACGGAGTATAACCATAGTGTTTAGTTACTTGTATGGTATAATCTGTGCCTGTCTGAGTCATTTCTACCTGTCAAGAAGTAACAAGTTGTTCATTAAGGTATAGCATACATATCGGTCGTGAGAGTGACTAGTGGTGATTTTTTTCGAGTTACCTAAGTCCTGAGACTCTTACGTGGTTTAATGTATTTTAATTTATAAACTAATTGTGTTCTCAACGTCATGTTAGCAACAGCAATGAATATCGACACGGGTAAGCACAAAATGTCTATGACTAACCTAAACGTTAAGACGTTTGATGTCTTTTGAAGTCTAACAACTATCAATTTTCGTACTTTTAGAGTGTCTGTTTTGAGACTAGAAGAAACTTAGACAAGTTTAGTTAGAGATTATGCCTCTCGGAATAAGAAATACCCTAAATATATTGTTTTGTTAAGTCTTGATTTTTTAAATCCCCTTACCCACGTTCCCAAATATGTACATGTAATGGCGGCTATTCGCTTACGAACAATTCTTTTTGGTACCGATCCGTCCCGATTTTAAAGTTTTGCTACACAAAACTGCTTCTTTATTAATAATATTTCTTGACCAGCATTTTTACAACTTAAAGCATCGTCAGTACGGTAAATGATTATAAAATACAACGACAATGAACAAAACAACAACAACATGGCCGACCTATCACAATAGTTCAGTTGAAACCGATGTGACTTATATCGTGAAACGGAGCATAACCATAGTGTTTAGTTACTTGTATGGTATAATCTGTGCCTGTCTGAGTCATTTCTACCTGTCAAGAAGTAACAAGTTGTTCATTAAGGTATAGCATACATATCGGTCGTGAGAGTGACTAGTGGTGATTTTTTTCGAGTTGCCTAAGTCCTGAGACTCTTACGTGGTTTAATGTATTTTAATTTATAAACTAATTGTGTTCTCAACGTCATGTTAGCAACAGCAATGAATATCGACACGGGTAAGCAAAAAATGTCTATGACTAACCTAAACGTTAAGACGTTTGATGTTTTTTGAAGTCTAACAACTATCAATTTTCGTACTTTTAGAGTGTCTGTTTTGAGACTAGAAGAAACTTAGACATGTTTAGTTAGAGACTATACCTTTCGGAATAAAAAATACCCTAAATATATTCTTTTGTTAAGTCTTGATTTTTTAAATACCCTTACCCACGTTCCCAAATATGTACATGTAAT
Organism: Hypercompe scribonia; assembly: GCA_949316085.1. NCBI lineage: Eukaryota > Metazoa > Arthropoda > Insecta > Lepidoptera > Erebidae > Hypercompe > Hypercompe scribonia. The sequence continues at coordinate 471,642 of OX438973.1, forward strand.
GGCGGCTATTCGCTTACGAGCAATTCTTTTTGGTACCGATCCGTCCCGATTTTAAAGTTTTGCTTCACAAAACTGCTTCTTTATTAATAATATTTCTTGACCAGCATTTTTACAACTTAAAGCATCGTCAGTACTGTAAATGGTTATAAAATACAACGACAATGAACAAAACAACAACAACATGGCCGACCTATCACAATAGTTCAGTTGAAACCGATGTGACTTATATCGTGAAACGGAGTATAACCATAGTGTTTAGTTACTTGTATGGTATAATCTGTGCCTGTCTGAGTCATTTCTACCTGTCAAGAAGTAACAAGTTGTTCATTAAGGTATAGCATACATATCGGTCGTGAGAGTGACTAGTGGTGATTTTTTTCGAGTTACCTAAGTCCTGAGACTCTTACGTGGTTTAATGTATTTTAATTTATAAACTAATTGTGTTCTCAACGTCATGTTAGCAACAGCAATGAATATCGACACGGGTAAGCACAAAATGTCTATGACTAACCTAAACGTTAAGACGTTTGATGTCTTTTGAAGTCTAACAACTATCAATTTTCGTACTTTTAGAGTGTCTGTTTTGAGACTAGAAGAAACTTAGACATGTTTAGTTAGAGATTATGCCTCTCGGAATAAGAAATACCCTAAATATATTGTTTTGTTAAGTCTTGATTTTTTAAATCCCCTTACCCACGTTCCCAAATATGTACATGTAATGGCGGCTATTCGCTTACGAACAATTCTTTTTGGTACCGATCCGTCCCGATTTTAAAGTTTTGCTTCACAAAACTGCTTCTTTATTAATAATATTTCTTGACCAGCATTTTTACAACTTAAAGCATCGTCAGTACGGTAAATGATTATAAAATACAACGACAATGAACAAAACAACAACAACATGGCCGACCTATCACAATAGTTCAGTTGAAACCGATGTGACTTATATCGTGAAACGGAGCATAACCATAGTGTTTAGTTACTTGTATGGTATAATCTGTGCCTGTATGAGTCATTTCTACCTGTCAAGAAGTAACAAGTTGGTCATTAAGGTATAGCATACATATCGGTCGTGAGAGTGACTAGTGGTGATTTTTTTCGAGTTACCTAAGTCCTAAGACTCTTACGTGGTTTAATGTATTTTAATTTATAAACTAATTGTGTTCTCAACGTCATGTTAGCAACAGCAATGAATATCGACACGGGTAAGCAAAAAATGTCTATGACTAACCTAAACGTTAAGACGTTTGATGTTTTTTGAACTCTAACAACTATCAATTTTCGTACTTTTAGAGTGTCTGTTTTGAGACTAGAAGAAACTTAGACATGTTTAGTTAGAGATTATGCCTCTCGGAATAAGAAATATCCTAAATATATTGTTTTGTTAAGTCTTGATTTTTTAAATCCCCTTACCCACGTTCCCAAATATGTACATGTAATGGCGGCTATTCGCTTACGAGCAATTCTTTTTGGTACCGACCCGTCCCGATTTTAAAGTTTTGCTTCACAAAACTGCTTCTTTATTAATAATATTTCTTGACCAGCATTTTTACAACTTAAAGCATCGTCAGTTCGGTAAATGATTATAAAATACAACGACAATGAACAAAACAACAACAACATGGCCGACCTATCACAATAGTTAAGTTGAAACCGATGTGACTTAAATCGTGAAACGGAGTATAACCATAGTGTTTAGTTACTTGTATGGTATAATCTGTGCCTGTCTGAGTCATTTCTACCTGTCAAGAAGTAACAAGTTGTTCATTAAGGTATAGCATACATATCGGTCGTGAGAGTGACTAGTGGTGATTTTTTTCGAGTTACCTAAGTCCTAAGACTCTTACGTGGTTTAATGTATTTTAATTTATAAACTAATTGTGTTCTCAACGTCATGTTAGCAACAGCAATGAATATCGACACGGGTAAGCAAAAAATGTCTATGACTAACCTAAACGTTAAGACGTTTGATGTTTTTTGAAGTCTAACAACTATCAATTTTCGTACTTTTAGAGTGTCTGTTTTGAGACTAGAAGAAACTTAGACATGTTTAGTTAGAGACAATACCTTTCGGAATAAAAAATACCCTAAATATATTCTTTTGTTAAGTCTTGATTTTTTAAATACCCTTACCCACGTTCCCAAATATGTACATGTAATGGCGGCTATTCGCTTACGAGCAATTCTTTTTGGTACCGATCCGTCCCGATTTTAAAGTTTTGCTTCACAAAACTGCTTCTTTATTAATAATATTTCTTGACCAGCATTTTTACAACTTAAAGCATCGTCAGTACGGTAAATGAATATAAAATACAACGACCATGAACAAAACAACAACAACATGGCCGACCTATCACAATAGTTCAGTTGAAACCGATGTGACTTATATCGTGAAACGGAGTATAACCATAGTGTTTAGTTACTTGTATGGTATAATCTGTGCCTGTCTGAGTCATTTCTACCTGTCAAGAAGTAACAAGTTGTTCATTAAGGTATAGCATACATATCGGTCGTGAGAGTGACTAGTGGTGATTTTTTTCGAGTTACCTAAGTCCTAAGACTCTTACGTGGTTTAATGTATTTTAATTTATAAACTAATTGTGTTCTCAACGTCATGTTAGCAACAGCAATGAATATCGACACGGGTAAGCAAAAAATGTCTATGACTAACCTAAACGTTAAGACGTTTGATGTTTTTTGAAGTCTAACAACTATCAATTTTCGTACTTTTAGAGTGTCTGTTTCGAGATTAGAAGAAACTTAGACATGTTTAGTTAGAGACTATACCTTTCGGAATAAAAAATACCCTAAATATATTGTTTTGTTAAGTCTTGATTTTTTAAATACCCTTACCCACGTTCCCAAATATGTACATGTAATGGCGGCTATTCGCTTACGAGCAATTCTTTTTGGTACCGATCCGTCCCGATTTTAAAGTTTTGCTTCACAAAACTGCTTCTTTATTAATAATATTTCTTGACCAGCATTTTTACAACTTAAAGCATCGTCAGTACGGTAAATGGTTATAAAATACAACGACAATGAACAAAACAACAACAACATGGCCGACCTATCACAATAGTTCAGTTGAAACCGATGTGACTTATATCGTGAAACGGAGCATAACCATAGTGTTTAGTTACTTGTATGGTATAATCTGTGCCTGTATGAGTCATTTCTACCTGTCAAGAAGTAACAAGTTGTTCATTAAGGTATAGCATACATATCGGTCGTGAGAGTGACTAGTGGTGATTTTTTTCGAGTTACCTAAGTCCTAAGACTCTTACGTGGTTTAATGTATTTTAATTTATAAACTAATTGTGTTCTCAACGTCATGTTAGCAACAGCAATGAATATCGACACGGGTAAGCACAAAATGTCTATGACTAACCTAAACGTTAAGACGTTTGATGTCTTTTGAAGTCTAACAACTATCAATTTTCGTACTTTTAGAGTGTCTGTTTTGAGACTAGAAGAAACTTAGACAAGTTTAGTTAGAGATTATGCCTCTCGGAATAAGAAATACCCTAAATATATTGTTTTGTTAAGTCTTGATTTTTTAAATCCCCTTACCCACGTTCCCAAATATGTACATGTAATGGCGGCTATTCGCTTACGAACAATTCTTTTTGGTACCGATCCGTCCCGATTTTAAAGTTTTGCTTCACAAAACTGCTTCTTTATTAATAATATTTCTTGACCAGCATTTTTACAACTTAAAGCATCGTCAGTACGGTAAATGGTTATAAAATACAACGACAATGAACAAAACAACAACAACATGGCCGACCTATCACAATAGTTCAGTTGAAACCGATGTGACTTATATCGTGAAACGGAGCATAACCATAGTGTTTAGTTACTTGTATGGTATAATCTGTGCCTGTATGAGTCATTTCTACCTGTCAAGAAGTAACAAGTTGTTCATTAAGGTATAGCATACATATCGGTCGTGAGAGTGACTAGTGGTGATTTTTTTCGAGTTACCTAAGTCCTAAGACTCTTACGTGGTTTAATGTATTTTAATTTATAAACTAATTGTGTTCTCAACGTCATGTTAGCAACAGCAATGAATATCGACACGGGTAAGCAAAAAATGTCTATGACTAACCTAAACGTTAAGACGTTTGATGTTTTTTGAAGTCTAACAACTATCAATTTTCGTACTTTTAGAGTGTCTGTTTTGAGACTAGAAGAAACTTAGACATGTTTAGTTAGAGACAATACCTTTCGGAATAAAAAATACCCTAAATATATTCTTTTGTTAAGTCTTGATTTTTTAAATACCCTTACCCACGTTCCCAAATATGTACATGTAATGGCGGCTATTCGCTTACGAGCAATTCTTTTTGGTACCGATCCGTCCCGATTTTAAAGTTTTGCTTCACAAAACTGCTTCTTTATTAATAATATTTCTTGACCAGCATTTTTACAACTTAAAGCATCGTCAGTACGGTAAATGAATATAAAATACAACGACCATGAACAAAACAACAACAACATGGCCGACCTATCACAATAGTTCAGTTGAAACCGATGTGACTTATATCGTGAAACGGAGTATAACCATAGTGTTTAGTTACTTGTATGGTATAATCTGTGCCTGTCTGAGTCATTTCTACCTGTCAAGAAGTAACAAGTTGTTCATTAAGGTATAGCATACATATCGGTCGTGAGAGTGACTAGTGGTGATTTTTTTCGAGTTACCTAAGTCCTAAGACTCTTACGTGGTTTAATGTATTTTAATTTATAAACTAATTGTGTTCTCAACGTCATGTTAGCAACAGCAATGAATATCGACACGGGTAAGCAAAAAATGTCTATGACTAACCTAAACGTTAAGACGTTTGATGTTTTTTGAAGTCTAACAACTATCAATTTTCGTACTTTTAGAGTGTCTGTTTCGAGATTAGAAGAAACTTAGACATGTTTAGTTAGAGACTATACCTTTCGGAATAAAAAATACCCTAAATATATTGTTTTGTTAAGTCTTGATTTTTTAAATACCCTTACCCACGTTCCCAAATATGTACATGTAATGGCGGCTATTCGCTTACGAGCAATTCTTTTTGGTACCGATCCGTCCCGATTTTAAAGTTTTGCTTCACAAAACTGCTTCTTTATTAATAATATTTCTTGACCAGCATTTTTACAACTTAAAGCATCGTCAGTACGGTAAATGGTTATAAAATACAACGACAATGAACAAAACAACAACAACATGGCCGACCTATCACAATAGTTCAGTTGAAACCGATGTGACTTATATCGTGAAACGGAGCATAACCATAGTGTTTAGTTACTTGTATGGTATAATCTGTGCCTGTCTGAGTCATTTCTACCTGTCAAGAAGTAACAAGTTGTTCATTAAGGTATAGCATACATATCGGTCGTGAGAGTGACTAGTGGTGATTTTTTTCGAGTTACCTAAGTCCTAAGACTCTTACGTGGTTTAATGTATTTTAATTTATAAACTAATTGTGTTCTCAACGTCATGTTAGCAACAGCAATGAATATCGACACGGGTAAGCACAAAATGTCTATGACTAACCTAAACGTTAAGACGTTTGATGTCTTTTGAAGTCTAACAACTATCAATTTTCGTACTTTTAGAGTGTCTGTTTTGAGACTAGAAGAAACTTAGACATGTTTAGTTAGAGATTATGCCTCTCGGAATAAGAAATACCCTAAATATATTGTTTTGTTAAATCTTGATTTTTTAAATCCCCTTACCCACGTTCCCAAATATGTACATGTAATGGCGGCTATTCGCTTACGAACAATTCTTTTTGGTACCGATCCGTCCCGATTTTTAAGTTTTGCTTCACAAAACTGCTTCTTTATTAATAATATTTCTTGACCAGCATTTTTACAACTTAAAGCATCGTCAGTACGATAAATGATTATAAAATACAACGACAATGAACAAAACAACAACAACATGGCCGACCTATCACAATAGTTCAGTTGAAACCGATGTGACTTATATCGTGAAACGGAGCATAACCATAGTGTTTAGTTACTTGTATGGTATAATCTGTGCCTGTATGAGTCATTTCTACCTGTCAAGAAGTAACAAGTTGTTCATTAAGGTATAGCATACATATCGGCCGTGAGAGTGACTAGTGGTGATTTTTTTCGAGTTACCTAAGTCCTGAGACTCTTACGTGGTTTAATGTATTTTAATTTATAAACTAATTGTGTTCTCAACGTCATGTTAGCAACAGCAATGAATATCGACACGGGTAAGCAAAAAATGTCTATGACTAACCTAAACGTTAAGACGTTTGATGTTTTTTGAAGTCTAACAACTATCAATTTTCGTACTTTTAGAGTGTCTGTTTTGAGACTAGAAGAAACTTAGACATGTTTAGTTAGAGACTATACCTTTCGGAATAAAAAATACCCTAAATATATTCTTTTGTTAAGTCTTGATTTTTTAAATACCCTTACCCACGTTCCCAAATATGTACATGTAATGGCGGCTATTCGCTTACGAGCAATTCTTTTTGGTACCGATCCGTCCCGATTTTAAAGTTTTGCTTCACAAAACTGCTTCTTAATTAATAATATTTCTTGACCAGCATTTTTACAACTTAAAGCATCGTCAGTACGGTAAATGGTTATAAAATACAACGACAATGAACAAAACAACAACAATATGGCCGACCTATCACAATAGTTCAGTTGAAACCGATGTGACTTAAATCGTGAAACGGAGTATAACCATAGTGTTTAGTTACTTGTATGGTATAATCTGTGCCTGTCTGAGTCATTTCTACCTGTCAAGAAGTAACAAGTTGTTCATTAAGGTATAGCATACATATCGGTCGTGAGAGTGACTAGTGGTGATTTTTTTCGAGTTACCTAAGTCCTGAGACTCTTACGTGGTTTAATGTATTTTAATTTATAAACTAATTGTGTTCTCAACGTCATGTTAGCAACAGCAATGAATATCGACACGGGTAAGCACAAAATGTCTATGACTAACCTAAACCTTAAGACGTTTGATGTCTTTTGAAGTCTAACAACTATCAATTTTCGTACTTTTAGAGTGTCTGTTTTGAGACTAGAAGAAACTTAGACATGTTTAGTTAGAGACTATACCTTTCGGAATAAAAAATACCCTAAATATATTGTTTTGTTAAGTCTTGATTTTTTAAATACCCTTACCCACGTTCCCAAATATGTACATGTAATGGCGGCTATTCGCTTACGAGCAATTCTTTTTGGTACCGATCCGTCCCGATTTTAAAGTTTTGCTTCACAAAACTGCTTCTTTATTAATAATATTTCTTGACCAGCATTTTTACAACTTAAAGCATCGTCAGTACGGTAAATGGTTATAAAATACAACGACAATGAACAAAACAACAACAACATGGCCGACCTATCACAATAGTTCAGTTGAAACCGATGTGACTTATATCGTGAAACGGAGCATAACCATAGTGTTTAGTTACTTGTATGGTATAATCTGTGCCTGTATGAGTCATTTCTACCTGTCAAGAAGTAACAAGTTGTTCATTAAGGTATAGCATACATATCGGTCGTGAGAGTGACTAGTGGTGATTTTTTTCGAGTTACCTAAGTCCTGAGACTCTTACGTGGTTTAATGTATTTTAATTTATAAACTAATTGTGTTCTCAACGTCATGTTAGCAACAGCAATGAATATCGACACGGGTAAGCAAAAAATGTCTATGACTAACCTAAACGTTAAGACGTTTGATGTTTTTTGAAGTCTAACAACTATCAATTTTCGTACTTTTAGAGTGTCTGTTTTGAGACTAGAAGAAACTTAGACATGTTTAGTTAGAGACTATACCTTTCGGAATAAAAAATACCCTAAATATATTCTTTTGTTAAGTCTTGATTTTTTAAATACCCTTACCCACGTTCCCAAATATGTACATGTAATGGCGGCTATTCGCTTACGAGCAATTCTTTTTGGTACCGATCCGTCCCGATTTTAAAGTTTTGCTTCACAAAACTGCTTCTTAATTAATAATATTTCTTGACCAGCATTTTTACAACTTAAAGCATCGTCAGTACGGTAAATGGTTATAAAATACAACGACAATGAACAAAACAACAACAATATGGCCGACCTATCACAATAGTTCAGTTGAAACCGATGTGACTTAAATCGTGAAACGGAGTATAACCATAGTGTTTAGTTACTTGTATGGTATAATCTGTGCCTGTCTGAGTCATTTCTACCTGTCAAGAAGTAACAAGTTGTTCATTAAGGTATAGCATACATATCGGTCGTGAGAGTGACTAGTGGTGATTTTTTTCGAGTTACCTAAGTCCTGAGACTCTTACGTGGTTTAATGTATTTTAATTTATAAACTAATTGTGTTCTCAACGTCATGTTAGCAACAGCAATGAATATCGACACGGGTAAGCACAAAATGTCTATGACTAACCTAAACCTTAAGACGTTTGATGTCTTTTGAAGTCTAACAACTATCAATTTTCGTACTTTTAGAGTGTCTGTTTTGAGACTAGAAGAAACTTAGACATGTTTAGTTAGAGACTATACCTTTCGGAATAAAAAATACCCTAAATATATTGTTTTGTTAAGTCTTGATTTTTTAAATACCCTTACCCACGTTCCCAAATATGTACATGTAATGGCGGCTATTCGCTTACGAGCAATTCTTTTTGGTACCGATCCGTCCCGATTTTAAAGTTTTGCTTCACAAAACTGCTTCTTTATTAATAATATTTCTTGACCAGCATTTTTACAACTTAAAGCATCGTCAGTACGGTAAATGGTTATAAAATACAACGACAATGAACAAAACAACAACAACATGGCCGACCTATCACAATAGTTCAGTTGAAACCGATGTGACTTATATCGTGAAACGGAGCATAACCATAGTGTTTAGTTACTTGTATGGTATAATCTGTGCCTGTCTGAGTCATTTCTACCTGTCAAGAAGTAACAAGTTGTTCATTAAGGTATAGCATACATATCGGTCGTGAGAGTGACTAGTGGTGATTTTTTTCGAGTTACCTAAGTCCTAAGACTCTTACGTGGTTTAATGTATTTTAATTTATAAACTAATTGTGTTCTCAACGTCATGTTAGCAACAGCAATGAATATCGACACGGGTAAGCAAAAAATGTCTATGACTAACCTAAACGTTAAGACGTTTGATGTTTTTTGAAGTCTAACAACTATCAATTTTCGTACTTTTAGAGTGTCTGTTTCGAGATTAGAAGAAACTTAGACATGTTTAGTTAGAGACTATACCTTTCGGAATAAAAAATACCCTAAATATATTGTTTTGTTAAGTCTTGATTTTTTAAATACCCTTACCCACGTTCCCAAATATGTACATGTAATGGCGGCTATTCGCTTACGAGCAATTCTTTTTGGTACCGATCCGTCCCGATTTTAAAGTTTTGCTTCACAAAACTGCTTCTTTATTAATAATATTTCTTGACCAGCATTTTTACAACTTAAAGCATCGTCAGTACGGTAAATGGTTATAAAATACAACGACAATGAACAAAACAACAACAACATGGCCGACCTATCACAATAGTTCAGTTGAAACCGATGTGACTTATATCGTGAAACGGAGCATAACCATAGTGTTTAGTTACTTGTATGGTATAATCTGTGCCTGTATGAGTCATTTCTACCTGTCAAGAAGTAACAAGTTGTTCATTAAGGTATAGCATACATATCGGTCGTGAGAGTGACTAGTGGTGATTTTTTTCGAGTTACCTAAGTCCTAAGACTCTTACGTGGTTTAATGTATTTTAATTTATAAACTAATTGTGTTCTCAACGTCATGTTAGCAACAGCAATGAATATCGACACGGGTAAGCACAAAATGTCTATGACTAACCTAAACGTTAAGACGTTTGATGTCTTTTGAAGTCTAACAACTATCAATTTTCGTACTTTTAGAGTGTCTGTTTTGAGACTAGAAGAAACTTAGACAAGTTTAGTTAGAGATTATGCCTCTCGGAATAAGAAATACCCTAAATATATTGTTTTGTTAAGTCTTGATTTTTTAAATCCCCTTACCCACGTTCCCAAATATGTACATGTAATGGCGGCTATTCGCTTACGAACAATTCTTTTTGGTACCGATCCGTCCCGATTTTAAAGTTTTGCTTCACAAAACTGCTTCTTTATTAATAATATTTCTTGACCAGCATTTTTACAACTTAAAGCATCGTCAGTACGGTAAATGGTTATAAAATACAACGACAATGAACAAAACAACAACAACATGGCCGACCTATCACAATAGTTCAGTTGAAACCGATGTGACTTATATCGTGAAACGGAGCATAACCATAGTGTTTAGTTACTTGTATGGTATAATCTGTGCCTGTATGAGTCATTTCTACCTGTCAAGAAGTAACAAGTTGTTCATTAAGGTATAGCATACATATCGGTCGTGAGAGTGACTAGTGGTGATTTTTTTCGAGTTACCTAAGTCCTAAGACTCTTACGTGGTTTAATGTATTTTAATTTATAAACTAATTGTGTTCTCAACGTCATGTTAGCAACAGCAATGAATATCGACACGGGTAAGCAAAAAATGTCTATGACTAACCTAAACGTTAAGACGTTTGATGTTTTTTGAAGTCTAACAACTATCAATTTTCGTACTTTTAGAGTGTCTGTTTTGAGACTAGAAGAAACTTAGACATGTTTAGTTAGAGACAATACCTTTCGGAATAAAAAATACCCTAAATATATTCTTTTGTTAAGTCTTGATTTTTTAAATACCCTTACCCACGTTCCCAAATATGTACATGTAATGGCGGCTATTCGCTTACGAGCAATTCTTTTTGGTACCGATCCGTCCCGATTTTAAAGTTTTGCTTCACAAAACTGCTTCTTTATTAATAATATTTCTTGACCAGCATTTTTACAACTTAAAGCATCGTCAGTACGGTAAATGAATATAAAATACAACGACCATGAACAAAACAACAACAACATGGCCGACCTATCACAATAGTTCAGTTGAAACCGATGTGACTTATATCGTGAAACGGAGTATAACCATAGTGTTTAGTTACTTGTATGGTATAATCTGTGCCTGTCTGAGTCATTTCTACCTGTCAAGAAGTAACAAGTTGTTCATTAAGGTATAGCATACATATCGGTCGTGAGAGTGACTAGTGGTGATTTTTTTCGAGTTACCTAAGTCCTAAGACTCTTACGTGGTTTAATGTATTTTAATTTATAAACTAATTGTGTTCTCAACGTCATGTTAGCAACAGCAATGAATATCGACACGGGTAAGCAAAAAATGTCTATGACTAACCTAAACGTTAAGACGTTTGATGTTTTTTGAAGTCTAACAACTATCAATTTTCGTACTTTTAGAGTGTCTGTTTCGAGATTAGAAGAAACTTAGACATGTTTAGTTAGAGACTATACCTTTCGGAATAAAAAATACCCTAAATATATTGTTTTGTTAAGTCTTGATTTTTTAAATACCCTTACCCACGTTCCCAAATATGTACATGTAATGGCGGCTATTCGCTTACGAGCAATTCTTTTTGGTACCGATCCGTCCCGATTTTAAAGTTTTGCTTCACAAAACTGCTTCTTTATTAATAATATTTCTTGACCAGCATTTTTACAACTTAAAGCATCGTCAGTACGGTAAATGGTTATAAAATACAACGACAATGAACAAAACAACAACAACATGGCCGACCTATCACAATAGTTCAGTTGAAACCGATGTGACTTATATCGTGAAACGGAGCATAACCATAGTGTTTAGTTACTTGTATGGTATAATCTGTGCCTGTCTGAGTCATTTCTACCTGTCAAGAAGTAACAAGTTGTTCATTAAGGTATAGCATACATATCGGTCGTGAGAGTGACTAGTGGTGATTTTTTTCGAGTTACCTAAGTCCTAAGACTCTTACGTGGTTTAATGTATTTTAATTTATAAACTAATTGTGTTCTCAACGTCATGTTAGCAACAGCAATGAATATCGACACGGGTAAGCACAAAATGTCTATGACTAACCTAAACGTTAAGACGTTTGATGTCTTTTGAAGTCTAACAACTATCAATTTTCGTACTTTTAGAGTGTCTGTTTTGAGACTAGAAGAAACTTAGACATGTTTAGTTAGAGATTATGCCTCTCGGAATAAGAAATACCCTAAATATATTGTTTTGTTAAATCTTGATTTTTTAAATCCCCTTACCCACGTTCCCAAATATGTACATGTAATGGCGGCTATTCGCTTACGAACAATTCTTTTTGGTACCGATCCGTCCCGATTTTTAAGTTTTGCTTCACAAAACTGCTTCTTTATTAATAATATTTCTTGACCAGCATTTTTACAACTTAAAGCATCGTCAGTACGATAAATGATTATAAAATACAACGACAATGAACAAAACAACAACAACATGGCCGACCTATCACAATAGTTCAGTTGAAACCGATGTGACTTATATCGTGAAACGGAGCATAACCATAGTGTTTAGTTACTTGTATGGTATAATCTGTGCCTGTATGAGTCATTTCTACCTGTCAAGAAGTAACAAGTTGTTCATTAAGGTATAGCATACATATCGGCCGTGAGAGTGACTAGTGGTGATTTTTTTCGAGTTACCTAAGTCCTGAGACTCTTACGTGGTTTAATGTATTTTAATTTATAAACTAATTGTGTTCTCAACGTCATGTTAGCAACAGCAATGAATATCGACACGGGTAAGCAAAAAATGTCTATGACTAACCTAAACGTTAAGACGTTTGATGTTTTTTGAAGTCTAACAACTATCAATTTTCGTACTTTTAGAGTGTCTGTTTTGAGACTAGAAGAAACTTAGACATGTTTAGTTAGAGACTATACCTTTCGGAATAAAAAATACCCTAAATATATTCTTTTGTTAAGTCTTGATTTTTTAAATACCCTTACCCACGTTCCCAAATATGTACATGTAATGGCGGCTATTCGCTTACGAGCAATTCTTTTTGGTACCGATCCGTCCCGATTTTAAAGTTTTGCTTCACAAAACTGCTTCTTAATTAATAATATTTCTTGACCAGCATTTTTACAACTTAAAGCATCGTCAGTACGGTAAATGGTTATAAAATACAACGACAATGAACAAAACAACAACAATATGGCCGACCTATCACAATAGTTCAGTTGAAACCGATGTGACTTAAATCGTGAAACGGAGTATAACCATAGTGTTTAGTTACTTGTATGGTATAATCTGTGCCTGTCTGAGTCATTTCTACCTGTCAAGAAGTAACAAGTTGTTCATTAAGGTATAGCATACATATCGGTCGTGAGAGTGACTAGTGGTGATTTTTTTCGAGTTACCTAAGTCCTGAGACTCTTACGTGGTTTAATGTATTTTAATTTATAAACTAATTGTGTTCTCAACGTCATGTTAGCAACAGCAATGAATATCGACACGGGTAAGCACAAAATGTCTATGACTAACCTAAACCTTAAGACGTTTGATGTCTTTTGAAGTCTAACAACTATCAATTTTCGTACTTTTAGAGTGTCTGTTTTGAGACTAGAAGAAACTTAGACATGTTTAGTTAGAGACTATACCTTTCGGAATAAAAAATACCCTAAATATATTGTTTTGTTAAGTCTTGATTTTTTAAATACCCTTACCCACGTTCCCAAATATGTACATGTAATGGCGGCTATTCGCTTACGAGCAATTCTTTTTGGTACCGATCCGTCCCGATTTTAAAGTTTTGCTTCACAAAACTGCTTCTTTATTAATAATATTTCTTGACCAGCATTTTTACAACTTAAAGCATCGTCAGTACGGTAAATGGTTATAAAATACAACGACAATGAACAAAACAACAACAACATGGCCGACCTATCACAATAGTTCAGTTGAAACCGATGTGACTTATATCGTGAAACGGAGCATAACCATAGTGTTTAGTTACTTGTATGGTATAATCTGTGCCTGTATGAGTCATTTCTACCTGTCAAGAAGTAACAAGTTGTTCATTAAGGTATAGCATACATATCGGTCGTGAGAGTGACTAGTGGTGATTTTTTTCGAGTTACCTAAGTCCTGAGACTCTTACGTGGTTTAATGTATTTTAATTTATAAACTAATTGTGTTCTCAACGTCATGTTAGCAACAGCAATGAATATCGACACGGGTAAGCAAAAAATGTCTATGACTAACCTAAACGTTAAGACGTTTGATGTTTTTTGAAGTCTAACAACTATCAATTTTCGTACTTTTAGAGTGTCTGTTTTGAGACTAGAAGAAACTTAGACATGTTTAGTTAGAGACTATACCTTTCGGAATAAAAAATACCCTAAATATATTCTTTTGTTAAGTCTTGATTTTTTAAATACCCTTACCCACGTTCCCAAATATGTACATGTAATGGCGGCTATTCGCTTACGAGCAATTCTTTTTGGTACCGATCCGTCCCGATTTTAAAGTTTTGCTTCACAAAACTGCTTCTTAATTAATAATATTTCTTGACCAGCATTTTTACAACTTAAAGCATCGTCAGTACGGTAAATGGTTATAAAATACAACGACAATGAACAAAACAACAACAATATGGCCGACCTATCACAATAGTTCAGTTGAAACCGATGTGACTTAAATCGTGAAACGGAGTATAACCATAGTGTTTAGTTACTTGTATGGTATAATCTGTGCCTGTCTGAGTCATTTCTACCTGTCAAGAAGTAACAAGTTGTTCATTAAGGTATAGCATACATATCGGTCGTGAGAGTGACTAGTGGTGATTTTTTTCGAGTTACCTAAGTCCTGAGACTCTTACGTGGTTTAATGTATTTTAATTTATAAACTAATTGTGTTCTCAACGTCATGTTAGCAACAGCAATGAATATCGACACGGGTAAGCACAAAATGTCTATGACTAACCTAAACCTTAAGACGTTTGATGTCTTTTGAAGTCTAACAACTATCAATTTTCGTACTTTTAGAGTGTCTGTTTTGAGACTAGAAGAAACTTAGACATGTTTAGTTAGAGACTATACCTTTCGGAATAAAAAATACCCTAAATATATTGTTTTGTTAAGTCTTGATTTTTTAAATACCCTTACCCACGTTCCCAAATATGTACATGTAATGGCGGCTATTCGCTTACGAGCAATTCTTTTTGGTACCGATCCGTCCCGATTTTAAAGTTTTGCTTCACAAAACTGCTTCTTTATTAATAATATTTCTTGACCAGCATTTTTACAACTTAAAGCATCGTCAGTACGGTAAATGGTTATAAAATACAACGACAATGAACAAAACAACAACAACATGGCCGACCTATCACAATAGTTCAGTTGAAACCGATGTGACTTATATCGTGAAACGGAGCATAACCATAGTGTTTAGTTACTTGTATGGTATAATCTGTGCCTGTCTGAGTCATTTCTACCTGTCAAGAAGTAACAAGTTGTTCATTAAGGTATAGCATACATATCGGTCGTGAGAGTGACTAGTGGTGATTTTTTTCGAGTTACCTAAGTCCTAAGACTCTTACGTGGTTTAATGTATTTTAATTTATAAACTAATTGTGTTCTCAACGTCATGTTAGCAACAGCAATGAATATCGACACGGGTAAGCACAAAATGTCTATGACTAACCTAAACGTTAAGACGTTTGATGTCTTTTGAAGTCTAACAACTATCAATTTTCGTACTTTTAGAGTGTCTGTTTTGAGACTAGAAGAAACTTAGACATGTTTAGTTAGAGATTATGCCTCTCGGAATAAGAAATACCCTAAATATATTGTTTTGTTAAATCTTGATTTTTTAAATCCCCTTACCCACGTTCCCAAATATGTACATGTAATGGCGGCTATTCGCTTACGAACAATTCTTTTTGGTACCGATCCGTCCCGATTTTTAAGTTTTGCTTCACAAAACTGCTTCTTTATTAATAATATTTCTTGACCAGCATTTTTACAACTTAAAGCATCGTCAGTACGATAAATGATTATAAAATACAACGACAATGAACAAAACAACAACAACATGGCCGACCTATCACAATAGTTCAGTTGAAACCGATGTGACTTATATCGTGAAACGGAGCATAACCATAGTGTTTAGTTACTTGTATGGTATAATCTGTGCCTGTATGAGTCATTTCTACCTGTCAAGAAGTAACAAGTTGTTCATTAAGGTATAGCATACATATCGGCCGTGAGAGTGACTAGTGGTGATTTTTTTCGAGTTACCTAAGTCCTGAGACTCTTACGTGGTTTAATGTATTTTAATTTATAAACTAATTGTGTTCTCAACGTCATGTTAGCAACAGCAATGAATATCGACACGGGTAAGCAAAAAATGTCTATGACTAACCTAAACGTTAAGACGTTTGATGTTTTTTGAAGTCTAACAACTATCAATTTTCGTACTTTTAGAGTGTCTGTTTTGAGACTAGAAGAAACTTAGACATGTTTAGTTAGAGACTATACCTTTCGGAATAAAAAATACCCTAAATATATTCTTTTGTTAAGTCTTGATTTTTTAAATACCCTTACCCACGTTCCCAAATATGTACATGTAATGGCGGCTATTCGCTTACGAGCAATTCTTTTTGGTACCGATCCGTCCCGATTTTAAAGTTTTGCTTCACAAAACTGCTTCTTAATTAATAATATTTCTTGACCAGCATTTTTACAACTTAAAGCATCGTCAGTACGGTAAATGGTTATAAAATACAACGACAATGAACAAAACAACAACAATATGGCCGACCTATCACAATAGTTCAGTTGAAACCGATGTGACTTAAATCGTGAAACGGAGTATAACCATAGTGTTTAGTTACTTGTATGGTATAATCTGTGCCTGTCTGAGTCATTTCTACCTGTCAAGAAGTAACAAGTTGTTCATTAAGGTATAGCATACATATCGGTCGTGAGAGTGACTAGTGGTGATTTTTTTCGAGTTACCTAAGTCCTGAGACTCTTACGTGGTTTAATGTATTTTAATTTATAAACTAATTGTGTTCTCAACGTCATGTTAGCAACAGCAATGAATATCGACACGGGTAAGCACAAAATGTCTATGACTAACCTAAACCTTAAGACGTTTGATGTCTTTTGAAGTCTAACAACTATCAATTTTCGTACTTTTAGAGTGTCTGTTTTGAGACTAGAAGAAACTTAGACATGTTTAGTTAGAGACTATACCTTTCGGAATAAAAAATACCCTAAATATATTGTTTTGTTAAGTCTTGATTTTTTAAATACCCTTACCCACGTTCCCAAATATGTACATGTAATGGCGGCTATTCGCTTACGAGCAATTCTTTTTGGTACCGATCCGTCCCGATTTTAAAGTTTTGCTTCACAAAACTGCTTCTTTATTAATAATATTTCTTGACCAGCATTTTTACAACTTAAAGCATCGTCAGTACGGTAAATGGTTATAAAATACAACGACAATGAACAAAACAACAACAACATGGCCGACCTATCACAATAGTTCAGTTGAAACCGATGTGACTTATATCGTGAAACGGAGCATAACCATAGTGTTTAGTTACTTGTATGGTATAATCTGTGCCTGTATGAGTCATTTCTACCTGTCAAGAAGTAACAAGTTGTTCATTAAGGTATAGCATACATATCGGTCGTGAGAGTGACTAGTGGTGATTTTTTTCGAGTTACCTAAGTCCTGAGACTCTTACGTGGTTTAATGTATTTTAATTTATAAACTAATTGTGTTCTCAACGTCATGTTAGCAACAGCAATGAATATCGACACGGGTAAGCAAAAAATGTCTATGACTAACCTAAACGTTAAGACGTTTGATGTTTTTTGAAGTCTAACAACTATCAATTTTCGTACTTTTAGAGTGTCTGTTTTGAGACTAGAAGAAACTTAGACATGTTTAGTTAGAGACTATACCTTTCGGAATAAAAAATACCCTAAATATATTCTTTTGTTAAGTCTTGATTTTTTAAATACCCTTACCCACGTTCCCAAATATGTACATGTAATGGCGGCTATTCGCTTACGAGCAATTCTTTTTGGTACCGATCCGTCCCGATTTTAAAGTTTTGCTTCACAAAACTGCTTCTTAATTAATAATATTTCTTGACCAGCATTTTTACAACTTAAAGCATCGTCAGTACGGTAAATGGTTATAAAATACAACGACAATGAACAAAACAACAACAATATGGCCGACCTATCACAATAGTTCAGTTGAAACCGATGTGACTTAAATCGTGAAACGGAGTATAACCATAGTGTTTAGTTACTTGTATGGTATAATCTGTGCCTGTCTGAGTCATTTCTACCTGTCAAGAAGTAACAAGTTGTTCATTAAGGTATAGCATACATATCGGTCGTGAGAGTGACTAGTGGTGATTTTTTTCGAGTTACCTAAGTCCTGAGACTCTTACGTGGTTTAATGTATTTTAATTTATAAACTAATTGTGTTCTCAACGTCATGTTAGCAACAGCAATGAATATCGACACGGGTAAGCACAAAATGTCTATGACTAACCTAAACCTTAAGACGTTTGATGTCTTTTGAAGTCTAACAACTATCAATTTTCGTACTTTTAGAGTGTCTGTTTTGAGACTAGAAGAAACTTAGACATGTTTAGTTAGAGACTATACCTTTCGGAATAAAAAATACCCTAAATATATTGTTTTGTTAAGTCTTGATTTTTTAAATACCCTTACCCACGTTCCCAAATATGTACATGTAATGGCGGCTATTCGCTTACGAGCAATTCTTTTTGGTACCGATCCGTCCCGATTTTAAAGTTTTGCTTCACAAAACTGCTTCTTTATTAATAATATTTCTTGACCAGCATTTTTACAACTTAAAGCATCGTCAGTACGGTAAATGGTTATAAAATACAACGACAATGAACAAAACAACAACAACATGGCCGACCTATCACAATAGTTCAGTTGAAACCGATGTGACTTATATCGTGAAACGGAGCATAACCATAGTGTTTAGTTACTTGTATGGTATAATCTGTGCCTGTATGAGTCATTTCTACCTGTCAAGAAGTAACAAGTTGTTCATTAAGGTATAGCATACATATCGGTCGTGAGAGTGACTAGTGGTGATTTTTTTCGAGTTACCTAAGTCCTAAGACTCTTACGTGGTTTAATGTATTTTAATTTATAAACTAATTGTGTTCTCAACGTCATGTTAGCAACAGCAATGAATATCGACACGGGTAAGCACAAAATGTCTATGACTAACCTAAACGTTAAGACGTTTGATGTCTTTTGAAGTCTAACAACTATCAATTTTCGTACTTTTAGAGTGTCTGTTTTGAGACTAGAAGAAACTTAGACATGTTTAGTTAGAGATTATGCCTCTCGGAATAAGAAATACCCTAAATATATTGTTTTGTTAAGTCTTGATTTTTTAAATCCCCTTACCCACGTTCCCAAATATGTACATGTAATGGCGGCTATTCGCTTACGAACAATTCTTTTTGGTACCGATCCGTCCCGATTTTAAAGTTTTGCTTCACAAAACTGCTTCTTTATTAATAATATTTCTTGACCAGCATTTTTACAACTTAAAGCATCGTCAGTACGGTAAATGGTTATAAAATACAACGACAATGAACAAAACAACAACAACATGGCCGACCTATCACAATAGTTCAGTTGAAACCGATGTGACTTAAATCGTGAAACGGAGTATAACCATAGTGTTTAGTTACTTGTATGGTATAATCTGTGCCTGTATGAGTCATTTCTACCTGTCAAGAAGTAACAAGTTGTTCATTAAGGTATAGCATACATATCGGTCGTGAGAGTGACTAGTGGTGATTTTTTTCGAGTTACCTAAGTCCTAAGACTCTTACGTGGTTTAATGTATTTTAATTTATAAACTAATTGTGTTCTCAACGTCATGTTAGCAACAGCAATGAATATCGACACGGGTAAGCAAAAAATGTCTATGACTAACCTAAACGTTAAGACGTTTGATGTTTTTTGAAGTCTAACAACTATCAATTTTCGTACTTTTAGAGTGTCTGTTTTGAGACTAGAAGAAACTTAGACATGTTTAGTTAGAGACTATACCTTTCGGAATAAAAAATACCCTAAATATATTCTTTTGTTAAGTCTTGATTTTTTAAATACCCTTACCCACGTTCCCAAATATGTACATGTAATGGCGGCTATTCGCTTACGAGCAATTCTTTTTGGTACCGATCCGTCCCGATTTTAAAGTTTTGCTTCACAAAACTGCTTCTTTATTAATAATATTTCTTGACCAGCATTTTTACAACTTAAAGCATCGTCAGTACGGTAAATGATTATAAAATACAACGACAATGAACAAAACAACAACAACATGGCCGACCTATCACAATAGTTCAGTTGAAACCGATGTGACTTATATCGTGAAACGGAGCATAACCATAGTGTTTAGTTACTTGTACGGTATAATCTGTGCCTGTATGAGTCATTTCTACCTGTCAAGAAGTAACAAGTTGTTCATTAAGGTATAGCATACATATCGGTCGTGAGAGTGACTAGTGGTGATTTTTTTCGAGTTACCTAAGTCCTAAGACTCTTACGTGGTTTAATGTATTTTAATTTATAAACTAATTGTGTTCTCAACGTCATGTTAGCAACAGCAATGAATATCGACACGGGTAAGCAAAAAATGTCTATGACTAACCTAAACGTTAAGACGTTTGATGTTTTTTGAAGTCTAACAACTATCAATTTTCGTACTTTTAGAGTGTCTGTTTTGAGACTAGAAGAAACTTAGACATGTTTAGTTAGAGACTATACCTTTCGGAATAAAAAATACCCTAAATATATTGTTTTGTTAAGTCTTGATTTTTTAAATACCCTTACCCACGTTCCCAAATATGTACATGTAATGGCGGCTATTCGCTTACGAGCAATTCTTTTTGGTACCGATCCGTCCCGATTTTAAAGTTTTGCTTCACAAAACTGCTTCTTTATTAATAATATTTCTTGACCAGCATTTTTACAACTTAAAGCATCGTCAGTACGGTAAATGGTTATAAAATACAACGGCAATGAACAAAACAACAACAACATGGCCGACCTATCACAATAGTTCAGTTGAAACCGATGTGACTTATATCGTGAAACGGAGCATAACCATAGTGTTTAGTTACTTGTACGGTATAATCTGTGCCTGTATGAGTCATTTCTACCTGTCAAGAAGTAACAAGTTGGTCATTAAGGTATAGCATACATATCGGTCGTGAGAGTGACTAGTGGTGATTTTTTTCGAGTTACCTAAGTCCTAAGACTCTTACGTGGTTTAATGTATTTTAATTTATAAACTAATTGTGTTCTCAACGTCATGTTAGCAACAGCAATGAATATCGACACGGGTAAGCAAAAAATGTCTATGACTAACCTAAACGTTAAGACGTTTGATGTTTTTTGAAGTCTAACAACTATCAATTTTCGTACTTTTAGAGTGTCTGTTTTGAGACTAGAAGAAACTTAGACATGTTTAGTTAGAGATTATGCCTCTCGGAATAAGAAATATCCTAAATATATTGTTTTGTTAGGTCTTGATTTTTTAAATCCCCTTACCCACGTTCCCAAATATGTACATGTAATGGCGGCTATTCGCTTACGAGCAATTCTTTTTGGTACCGACCCGTCCCGATTTTAAAGTTTTGCTTCACAAAACTGCTTCTTTATTAATAATATTTCTTGACCAGCATTTTTACAACTTAAAGCATCGTCAGTACGGTAAATGATTATAAAATACAACGACAATGAACAAAACAACAACAACATGGCCGACCTATCACAATAGTTTAGTTGAAACCGATGTGACTTAAATCGTGAAACGGAGTATAACCATAGTGTTTAGTTACTTGTATGGTATAATCTGTGCCTGTCTGAGTCATTTCTACCTGTCAAGAAGTAACAAGTTGTTCATTAAGGTATAGCATACCTATCGGTCGTGAGAGTGACTAGTGGTGATTTTTTTCGAGTTACCTAAGTCCTAAGACTCTTACGTGGTTTAATGTATTTTAATTTATAAACTAATTGTGTTCTCAACGTCATGTTAGCAACAGCAATGAATATCGACACGGGTAAGCAAAAAATGTCTATGACTAACCTAAACGTTAAGACGTTTGATGTTTTTTGAAGTCTAACAACTATCAATTTTCGTACTTTTAGAGTGTCTGTTTTGAGACTAGAAGAAACTTAGACATGTTTAGTTAGAGACTATACCTTTCGGAATAAAAAATACCCTAAATATATTCTTTTGTTAAGTCTTGATTTTTTAAATACCCTTACCCACGTTCCCAAATATGTACATGTAATGGCGGCTATTCGCTTACGAGCAATTCTTTTTGGTACCGATCCGTCCCGATTTTAAAGTTTTGCTTCACAAAACTGCTTCTTTATTTATAATATTTCTTGACCAGCATTTTTACAACTTAAAGCATCGTCAGTACGGTAAATGGTTATAAAATACAACGACAATGAACAAAACAACAACAACATGGCCGACCTATCACAATAGTTCAGTTGAAACCGATGTGACTTATATCGTGAAACGGAGTATAACCATAGTGTTTAGTTACTTGTATGGTATAATCTGTGCCTGTCTGAGTCATTTCTACCTGTCAAGAAGTAACAAGTTGTTCATTAAGGTATAGCATACATATCGGTCGTGAGAGTGACTAGTGGTGATTTTTTTCGAGTTACCTAAGTCCTGAGACTCTTACGTGGTTTAATGTATTTTAATTTATAAACTAATTGTGTTCTCAACGTCATGTTAGCAACAGCAATGAATATCGACACGGGTAAGCACAAAATGTCTATGACTAACCTAAACGTTAAGACGTTTGATGTCTTTTGAAGTCTAACAACTATCAATTTTCGTACTTTTAGAGTGTCTGTTTTGAGACTAGAAGAAACTTAGACAAGTTTAGTTAGAGATTATGCCTCTCGGAATAAGAAATACCCTAAATATATTGTTTTGTTAAGTCTTGATTTTTTAAATCCCCTTACCCACGTTCCCAAATATGTACATGTAATGGCGGCTATTCGCTTACGAACAATTCTTTTTGGTACCGATCCGTCCCGATTTTAAAGTTTTGCTACACAAAACTGCTTCTTTATTAATAATATTTCTTGACCAGCATTTTTACAACTTAAAGCATCGTCAGTACGGTAAATGATTATAAAATACAACGACAATGAACAAAACAACAACAACATGGCCGACCTATCACAATAGTTCAGTTGAAACCGATGTGACTTATATCGTGAAACGGAGCATAACCATAGTGTTTAGTTACTT
Source organism: Hypercompe scribonia (assembly GCA_949316085.1). Lineage (NCBI taxonomy): Eukaryota > Metazoa > Arthropoda > Insecta > Lepidoptera > Erebidae > Hypercompe > Hypercompe scribonia. The sequence goes on from OX438973.1 coordinate 494,947, forward strand.
GTATGGTATAATCTGTGCCTGTCTGAGTCATTTCTACCTGTCAAGAAGTAACAAGTTGTTCATTAAGGTATAGCATACATATCGGTCGTGAGAGTGACTAGTGGTGATTTTTTTCGAGTTGCCTAAGTCCTGAGACTCTTACGTGGTTTAATGTATTTTAATTTATAAACTAATTGTGTTCTCAACGTCATGTTAGCAACAGCAATGAATATCGACACGGGTAAGCAAAAAATGTCTATGACTAACCTAAACGTTAAGACGTTTGATGTTTTTTGAAGTCTAACAACTATCAATTTTCGTACTTTTAGAGTGTCTGTTTTGAGACTAGAAGAAACTTAGACATGTTTAGTTAGAGACTATACCTTTCGGAATAAAAAATACCCTAAATATATTCTTTTGTTAAGTCTTGATTTTTTAAATACCCTTACCCACGTTCCCAAATATGTACATGTAATGGCGGCTATTCGCTTACGAGCAATTCTTTTTGGTACCGATCCGTCCCGATTTTAAAGTTTTGCTTCACAAAACTGCTTCTTTATTAATAATATTTCTTGACCAGCATTTTTACAACTTAAAGCATCGTCAGTACTGTAAATGGTTATAAAATACAACGACAATGAACAAAACAACAACAACATGGCCGACCTATCACAATAGTTCAGTTGAAACCGATGTGACTTATATCGTGAAACGGAGTATAACCATAGTGTTTAGTTACTTGTATGGTATAATCTGTGCCTGTCTGAGTCATTTCTACCTGTCAAGAAGTAACAAGTTGTTCATTAAGGTATAGCATACATATCGGTCGTGAGAGTGACTAGTGGTGATTTTTTTCGAGTTACCTAAGTCCTGAGACTCTTACGTGGTTTAATGTATTTTAATTTATAAACTAATTGTGTTCTCAACGTCATGTTAGCAACAGCAATGAATATCGACACGGGTAAGCACAAAATGTCTATGACTAACCTAAACGTTAAGACGTTTGATGTCTTTTGAAGTCTAACAACTATCAATTTTCGTACTTTTAGAGTGTCTGTTTTGAGACTAGAAGAAACTTAGACATGTTTAGTTAGAGATTATGCCTCTCGGAATAAGAAATACCCTAAATATATTGTTTTGTTAAGTCTTGATTTTTTAAATCCCCTTACCCACGTTCCCAAATATGTACATGTAATGGCGGCTATTCGCTTACGAACAATTCTTTTTGGTACCGATCCGTCCCGATTTTAAAGTTTTGCTTCACAAAACTGCTTCTTTATTAATAATATTTCTTGACCAGCATTTTTACAACTTAAAGCATCGTCAGTACGGTAAATGATTATAAAATACAACGACAATGAACAAAACAACAACAACATGGCCGACCTATCACAATAGTTCAGTTGAAACCGATGTGACTTATATCGTGAAACGGAGCATAACCATAGTGTTTAGTTACTTGTATGGTATAATCTGTGCCTGTATGAGTCATTTCTACCTGTCAAGAAGTAACAAGTTGGTCATTAAGGTATAGCATACATATCGGTCGTGAGAGTGACTAGTGGTGATTTTTTTCGAGTTACCTAAGTCCTAAGACTCTTACGTGGTTTAATGTATTTTAATTTATAAACTAATTGTGTTCTCAACGTCATGTTAGCAACAGCAATGAATATCGACACGGGTAAGCAAAAAATGTCTATGACTAACCTAAACGTTAAGACGTTTGATGTTTTTTGAACTCTAACAACTATCAATTTTCGTACTTTTAGAGTGTCTGTTTTGAGACTAGAAGAAACTTAGACATGTTTAGTTAGAGATTATGCCTCTCGGAATAAGAAATATCCTAAATATATTGTTTTGTTAAGTCTTGATTTTTTAAATCCCCTTACCCACGTTCCCAAATATGTACATGTAATGGCGGCTATTCGCTTACGAGCAATTCTTTTTGGTACCGACCCGTCCCGATTTTAAAGTTTTGCTTCACAAAACTGCTTCTTTATTAATAATATTTCTTGACCAGCATTTTTACAACTTAAAGCATCGTCAGTTCGGTAAATGATTATAAAATACAACGACAATGAACAAAACAACAACAACATGGCCGACCTATCACAATAGTTAAGTTGAAACCGATGTGACTTAAATCGTGAAACGGAGTATAACCATAGTGTTTAGTTACTTGTATGGTATAATCTGTGCCTGTCTGAGTCATTTCTACCTGTCAAGAAGTAACAAGTTGTTCATTAAGGTATAGCATACATATCGGTCGTGAGAGTGACTAGTGGTGATTTTTTTCGAGTTACCTAAGTCCTAAGACTCTTACGTGGTTTAATGTATTTTAATTTATAAACTAATTGTGTTCTCAACGTCATGTTAGCAACAGCAATGAATATCGACACGGGTAAGCAAAAAATGTCTATGACTAACCTAAACGTTAAGACGTTTGATGTTTTTTGAAGTCTAACAACTATCAATTTTCGTACTTTTAGAGTGTCTGTTTTGAGACTAGAAGAAACTTAGACATGTTTAGTTAGAGACTATACCTTTCGGAATAAAAAATACCCTAAATATATTCTTTTGTTAAGTCTTGATTTTTTAAATACCCTTACCCACGTTCCCAAATATGTACATGTAATGGCGGCTATTCGCTTACGAGCAATTCTTTTTGGTACCGATCCGTCCCGATTTTAAAGTTTTGCTTCACAAAACTGCTTCTTTATTAATAATATTTCTTGACCAGCATTTTTACAACTTAAAGCATCGTCAGTACGGTAAATGAATATAAAATACAACGACCATGAACAAAACAACAACAACATGGCCGACCTATCACAATAGTTCAGTTGAAACCGATGTGACTTATATCGTGAAACGGAGTATAACCATAGTGTTTAGTTACTTGTATGGTATAATCTGTGCCTGTCTGAGTCATTTCTACCTGTCAAGAAGTAACAAGTTGTTCATTAAGGTATAGCATACATATCGGTCGTGAGAGTGACTAGTGGTGATTTTTTTCGAGTTACCTAAGTCCTAAGACTCTTACGTGGTTTAATGTATTTTAATTTATAAACTAATTGTGTTCTCAACGTCATGTTAGCAACAGCAATGAATATCGACACGGGTAAGCAAAAAATGTCTATGACTAACCTAAACGTTAAGACGTTTGATGTTTTTTGAAGTCTAACAACTATCAATTTTCGTACTTTTAGAGTGTCTGTTTCGAGATTAGAAGAAACTTAGACATGTTTAGTTAGAGACTATACCTTTCGGAATAAAAAATACCCTAAATATATTGTTTTGTTAAGTCTTGATTTTTTAAATACCCTTACCCACGTTCCCAAATATGTACATGTAATGGCGGCTATTCGCTTACGAGCAATTCTTTTTGGTACCGATCCGTCCCGATTTTAAAGTTTTGCTTCACAAAACTGCTTCTTTATTAATAATATTTCTTGACCAGCATTTTTACAACTTAAAGCATCGTCAGTACGGTAAATGGTTATAAAATACAACGACAATGAACAAAACAACAACAACATGGCCGACCTATCACAATAGTTCAGTTGAAACCGATGTGACTTATATCGTGAAACGGAGCATAACCATAGTGTTTAGTTACTTGTATGGTATAATCTGTGCCTGTATGAGTCATTTCTACCTGTCAAGAAGTAACAAGTTGTTCATTAAGGTATAGCATACATATCGGTCGTGAGAGTGACTAGTGGTGATTTTTTTCGAGTTACCTAAGTCCTAAGACTCTTACGTGGTTTAATGTATTTTAATTTATAAACTAATTGTGTTCTCAACGTCATGTTAGCAACAGCAATGAATATCGACACGGGTAAGCACAAAATGTCTATGACTAACCTAAACGTTAAGACGTTTGATGTCTTTTGAAGTCTAACAACTATCAATTTTCGTACTTTTAGAGTGTCTGTTTTGAGACTAGAAGAAACTTAGACAAGTTTAGTTAGAGATTATGCCTCTCGGAATAAGAAATACCCTAAATATATTGTTTTGTTAAGTCTTGATTTTTTAAATCCCCTTACCCACGTTCCCAAATATGTACATGTAATGGCGGCTATTCGCTTACGAACAATTCTTTTTGGTACCGATCCGTCCCGATTTTAAAGTTTTGCTTCACAAAACTGCTTCTTTATTAATAATATTTCTTGACCAGCATTTTTACAACTTAAAGCATCGTCAGTACGGTAAATGGTTATAAAATACAACGACAATGAACAAAACAACAACAACATGGCCGACCTATCACAATAGTTCAGTTGAAACCGATGTGACTTATATCGTGAAACGGAGCATAACCATAGTGTTTAGTTACTTGTATGGTATAATCTGTGCCTGTATGAGTCATTTCTACCTGTCAAGAAGTAACAAGTTGTTCATTAAGGTATAGCATACATATCGGTCGTGAGAGTGACTAGTGGTGATTTTTTTCGAGTTACCTAAGTCCTAAGACTCTTACGTGGTTTAATGTATTTTAATTTATAAACTAATTGTGTTCTCAACGTCATGTTAGCAACAGCAATGAATATCGACACGGGTAAGCAAAAAATGTCTATGACTAACCTAAACGTTAAGACGTTTGATGTTTTTTGAAGTCTAACAACTATCAATTTTCGTACTTTTAGAGTGTCTGTTTTGAGACTAGAAGAAACTTAGACATGTTTAGTTAGAGACAATACCTTTCGGAATAAAAAATACCCTAAATATATTCTTTTGTTAAGTCTTGATTTTTTAAATACCCTTACCCACGTTCCCAAATATGTACATGTAATGGCGGCTATTCGCTTACGAGCAATTCTTTTTGGTACCGATCCGTCCCGATTTTAAAGTTTTGCTTCACAAAACTGCTTCTTTATTAATAATATTTCTTGACCAGCATTTTTACAACTTAAAGCATCGTCAGTACGGTAAATGAATATAAAATACAACGACCATGAACAAAACAACAACAACATGGCCGACCTATCACAATAGTTCAGTTGAAACCGATGTGACTTATATCGTGAAACGGAGTATAACCATAGTGTTTAGTTACTTGTATGGTATAATCTGTGCCTGTCTGAGTCATTTCTACCTGTCAAGAAGTAACAAGTTGTTCATTAAGGTATAGCATACATATCGGTCGTGAGAGTGACTAGTGGTGATTTTTTTCGAGTTACCTAAGTCCTAAGACTCTTACGTGGTTTAATGTATTTTAATTTATAAACTAATTGTGTTCTCAACGTCATGTTAGCAACAGCAATGAATATCGACACGGGTAAGCAAAAAATGTCTATGACTAACCTAAACGTTAAGACGTTTGATGTTTTTTGAAGTCTAACAACTATCAATTTTCGTACTTTTAGAGTGTCTGTTTCGAGATTAGAAGAAACTTAGACATGTTTAGTTAGAGACTATACCTTTCGGAATAAAAAATACCCTAAATATATTGTTTTGTTAAGTCTTGATTTTTTAAATACCCTTACCCACGTTCCCAAATATGTACATGTAATGGCGGCTATTCGCTTACGAGCAATTCTTTTTGGTACCGATCCGTCCCGATTTTAAAGTTTTGCTTCACAAAACTGCTTCTTTATTAATAATATTTCTTGACCAGCATTTTTACAACTTAAAGCATCGTCAGTACGGTAAATGGTTATAAAATACAACGACAATGAACAAAACAACAACAACATGGCCGACCTATCACAATAGTTCAGTTGAAACCGATGTGACTTATATCGTGAAACGGAGCATAACCATAGTGTTTAGTTACTTGTATGGTATAATCTGTGCCTGTATGAGTCATTTCTACCTGTCAAGAAGTAACAAGTTGTTCATTAAGGTATAGCATACATATCGGTCGTGAGAGTGACTAGTGGTGATTTTTTTCGAGTTACCTAAGTCCTAAGACTCTTACGTGGTTTAATGTATTTTAATTTATAAACTAATTGTGTTCTCAACGTCATGTTAGCAACAGCAATGAATATCGACACGGGTAAGCACAAAATGTCTATGACTAACCTAAACGTTAAGACGTTTGATGTCTTTTGAAGTCTAACAACTATCAATTTTCGTACTTTTAGAGTGTCTGTTTTGAGACTAGAAGAAACTTAGACAAGTTTAGTTAGAGATTATGCCTCTCGGAATAAGAAATACCCTAAATATATTGTTTTGTTAAGTCTTGATTTTTTAAATCCCCTTACCCACGTTCCCAAATATGTACATGTAATGGCGGCTATTCGCTTACGAACAATTCTTTTTGGTACCGATCCGTCCCGATTTTAAAGTTTTGCTTCACAAAACTGCTTCTTTATTAATAATATTTCTTGACCAGCATTTTTACAACTTAAAGCATCGTCAGTACGGTAAATGGTTATAAAATACAACGACAATGAACAAAACAACAACAACATGGCCGACCTATCACAATAGTTCAGTTGAAACCGATGTGACTTATATCGTGAAACGGAGCATAACCATAGTGTTTAGTTACTTGTATGGTATAATCTGTGCCTGTATGAGTCATTTCTACCTGTCAAGAAGTAACAAGTTGGTCATTAAGGTATAGCATACATATCGGTCGTGAGAGTGACTAGTGGTGATTTTTTTCGAGTTACCTAAGTCCTAAGACTCTTACGTGGTTTAATGTATTTTAATTTATAAACTAATTGTGTTCTCAACATCATGTTAGCAACAGCAATGAATATCGACACGGGTAAGCAAAAAATGTCTATGACTAACCTAAACGTTAAGACGTTTGATGTTTTTTGAAGTCTAACAACTATCAATTTTCGTACTTTTAGAGTGTCTGTTTTGAGACTAGAAGAAACTTAGACATGTTTAGTTAGAGACTATACCTTTCGGAATAAAAAATACCCTAAATATATTATTTTGTTAAGTCTTGATTTTTTAAATCCCCTTACCCACGTTCCCAAATATGTACATGTAATGGCGGCTATTCGCTTACGAGCAGTTCTTTTTGGTACCGATCCGTCCCGAATTTAAAGTTTTGCTTCACAAAACTGCTTCTTTATTAATAATATTTCTTGACCAGCATTTTTACAACTTAAAGCATCGTCAGTACGGTAAATGGTTATAAAATACAACGACAATGAACAAAACAACAACAACATGGCCGACCTATCACAATAGTTCAGTTGAAACCGATGTGACTTATATCGTGAAACGGAGCATAACCATAGTGTTTAGTTACTTGTACGGTATAATCTGTGCCTGTATGAGTCATTTCTACCTGTCAAGAAGTAACAAGTTGTTCATTAAGGTATAGCATACATATCGGTCGTGAGAGTGACTAGTGGTGATTTTTTTCGAGTTACCTAAGTCCTAAGACTCTTACGTGGTTTAATGTATTTTAATTTATAAACTAATTGTGTTCTCAACGTCATGTTAGCAACAGCAATGAATATCGACACGGGTAAGCAAAAAATGTCTATGACTAACCTAAACGTTAAGACGTTTGATGTTTTTTGAAGTCTAACAACTATCAATTTTCGTACTTTTAGAGTGTCTGTTTTGAGACTAGAAGAAACTTAGACATGTTTAGTTAGAGACTATACCTTTCGGAATAAAAAATACCCTAAATATATTCTTTTGTTAAGTCTTGATTTTTTAAATACCCTTACCCACGTTCCCAAATATGTACATGTAATGGCGGCTATTCGCTTACGAGCAATTCTTTTTGGTACCGATCCGTCCCGATTTTAAAGTTTTGCTTCACAAAACTGCTTCTTTATTAATAATATTTCTTGACCAGCATTTTTACAACTTAAAGCATCGTCAGTACGGTAAATGGTTATAAAATACAACGACAATGAACAAAACAACAACAACATGGCCGACCTATCACAATAGTTCAGTTGAAACCGATGTGACTTATATCGTGAAACGGAGCATAACCATAGTGTTTAGTTACTTGTACGGTATAATCTGTGCCTGTATGAGTCATTTCTACCTGTCAAGAAGTAACAAGTTGTTCATTAAGGTATAGCATACATATCGGTCGTGAGAGTGACTAGTGGTGATTTTTTTCGAGTTACCTAAGTCCTAAGACTCTTACGTGGTTTAATGTATTTTAATTTATAAACTAATTGTGTTCTCAACGTCATGTTAGCAACAGCAATGAATATCGACACGGGTAAGCAAAAAATGTCTATGACTAACCTAAACGTTAAGACGTTTGATGTTTTTTGAAGTCTAACAACTATCAATTTTCGTACTTTTAGAGTGCCTGTTTTGAGACTAGAAGAAACTTAGACATGTTTAGTTAGAGACTATACCTTTCGGAATAAAAAATACCCTAAATATATTCTTTTGTTAAGTCTTGATTTTTTAAATCCCCTTACCCACGTTCCCAAATATGTACATGTAATGGCGGCTATTCGCTTACGAGCAGTTCTTTTTGGTACCGATCCGTCCCGAATTTAAAGTTTTGCTTCACAAAACTGCTTCTTTATTAATAATATTTCTTGACCAGCATTTTTACAACTTAAAGCATCGTCAGTACGGTAAATGGTTATAAAATACAACGACAATGAACAAAACAACAACAACATGGCCGACCTATCACAATAGTTCAGTTGAAACCGATGTGACTTAAATCGTGAAACGGAGTATAACCATAGTGTTTAGTTACTTGTATGGTATAATCTGTGCCTGTATGAGTCATTTCTACCTGTCAAGAAGTAACAAGTTGTTCATTAAGGTATAGCATACATATCGGTCGTGAGAGTGACTAGTGGTGATTTTTTTCGAGTTACCTAAGTCCTAAGACTCTTACGTGGTTTAATGTATTTTAATTTATAAACTAATTGTGTTCTCAACGTCATGTTAGCAACAGCAATGAATATCGACACGGGTAAGCAAAAAATGTCTATGACTAACCTAAACGTTAAGACGTTTGATGTTTTTTGAAGTCTAACAACTATCAATTTTCGTACTTTTAGAGTGTCTGTTTTGAGACTAGAAGAAACTTAGACATGTTTAGTTAGAGACTATACCTTTCGGAATAAAAAATACCCTAAATATATTGTTTTGTTAGGTCTTGATTTTTTAAATCCCCTTACCCACGTTCCCAAATATGTACATGTAATGGCGGCTATTCGCTTACGAACAATTCTTTTTGGTACCGATCCGTCCCGATTTTAAAGTTTTGCTTCACAAAACTGCTTCTTTATTAATAATATTTCTTGACCAGCATTTTTACAACTTAAAGCATCGTCAGTACGGTAAATGGTTATAAAATACAACGACAATGAACAAAACAACAACAACATGGCCGACCTATCACAATAGTTCAGTTGAAACCGATGTGACTTAAATCGTGAAACGGAGTATAACCATAGTGTTTAGTTACTTGTATGGTATAATCTGTGCCTGTATGAGTCATTTCTACCTGTCAAGAAGTAACAAGTTGTTCATTAAGGTATAGCATACATATCGGTCGTGAGAGTGACTAGTGGTGATTTTTTTCGAGTTACCTAAGTCCTAAGACTCTTACGTGGTTTAATGTATTTTAATTTATAAACTAATTGTGTTCTCAACGTCATGTTAGCAACAGCAATGAATATCGACACGGGTAAGCAAAAAATGTCTATGACTAACCTAAACGTTAAGACGTTTGATGTTTTTTGAAGTCTAACAACTATCAATTTTCGTACTTTTAGAGTGTCTGTTTCGAGATTAGAAGAAACTTAGACATGTTTAGTTAGAGACTATACCTTTCGGAATAAAAAATACCCTAAATATATTGTTTTGTTAAGTCTTGATTTTTTAAATACCCTTACCCACGTTCCCAAATATGTACATGTAATGGCGGCTATTCGCTTACGAGCAATTCTTTTTGGTACCGATCCGTCCCGATTTTAAAGTTTTGCTTCACAAAACTGCTTCTTTATTAATAATATTTCTTGACCAGCATTTTTACAACTTAAAGCATCGTCAGTACGGTAAATGGTTATAAAATACAACGACAATGAACAAAACAACAACAACATGGCCGACCTATCACAATAGTTCAGTTGAAACCGATGTGACTTATATCGTGAAACGGAGCATAACCATAGTGTTTAGTTACTTGTATGGTATAATCTGTGCCTGTATGAGTCATTTCTACCTGTCAAGAAGTAACAAGTTGTTCATTAAGGTATAGCATACATATCGGTCGTGAGAGTGACTAGTGGTGATTTTTTTCGAGTTACCTAAGTCCTAAGACTCTTACGTGGTTTAATGTATTTTAATTTATAAACTAATTGTGTTCTCAACGTCATGTTAGCAACAGCAATGAATATCGACACGGGTAAGCACAAAATGTCTATGACTAACCTAAACGTTAAGACGTTTGATGTCTTTTGAAGTCTAACAACTATCAATTTTCGTACTTTTAGAGTGTCTGTTTTGAGACTAGAAGAAACTTAGACAAGTTTAGTTAGAGATTATGCCTCTCGGAATAAGAAATACCCTAAATATATTGTTTTGTTAAGTCTTGATTTTTTAAATCCCCTTACCCACGTTCCCAAATATGTACATGTAATGGCGGCTATTCGCTTACGAACAATTCTTTTTGGTACCGATCCGTCCCGATTTTAAAGTTTTGCTTCACAAAACTGCTTCTTTATTAATAATATTTCTTGACCAGCATTTTTACAACTTAAAGCATCGTCAGTACGGTAAATGGTTATAAAATACAACGACAATGAACAAAACAACAACAACATGGCCGACCTATCACAATAGTTCAGTTGAAACCGATGTGACTTATATCGTGAAACGGAGCATAACCATAGTGTTTAGTTACTTGTATGGTATAATCTGTGCCTGTATGAGTCATTTCTACCTGTCAAGAAGTAACAAGTTGTTCATTAAGGTATAGCATACATATCGGTCGTGAGAGTGACTAGTGGTGATTTTTTTCGAGTTACCTAAGTCCTAAGACTCTTACGTGGTTTAATGTATTTTAATTTATAAACTAATTGTGTTCTCAACGTCATGTTAGCAACAGCAATGAATATCGACACGGGTAAGCAAAAAATGTCTATGACTAACCTAAACGTTAAGACGTTTGATGTTTTTTGAAGTCTAACAACTATCAATTTTCGTACTTTTAGAGTGTCTGTTTTGAGACTAGAAGAAACTTAGACATGTTTAGTTAGAGACAATACCTTTCGGAATAAAAAATACCCTAAATATATTCTTTTGTTAAGTCTTGATTTTTTAAATACCCTTACCCACGTTCCCAAATATGTACATGTAATGGCGGCTATTCGCTTACGAGCAATTCTTTTTGGTACCGATCCGTCCCGATTTTAAAGTTTTGCTTCACAAAACTGCTTCTTTATTAATAATATTTCTTGACCAGCATTTTTACAACTTAAAGCATCGTCAGTACGGTAAATGAATATAAAATACAACGACCATGAACAGAACAACAACAACATGGCCGACCTATCACAATAGTTCAGTTGAAACCGATGTGACTTATATCGTGAAACGGAGTATAACCATAGTGTTTAGTTACTTGTACGGTATAATCTGTGCCTGTCTGAGTCATTTCTACCTGTCAAGAAGTAACAAGTTGTTCATTAAGGTATAGCATACATATCGGTCGTGAGAGTGACTAGTGGTGATTTTTTTCGAGTTACCTAAGTCCTAAGACTCTTACGTGGTTTAATGTATTTTAATTTATAAACTAATTGTGTTCTCAACGTCATGTTAGCAACAGCAATGAATATCGACACGGGTAAGCAAAAAATGTCTATGACTAACCTAAACGTTAAGACGTTTGATGTTTTTTGAAGTCTAACAACTATCAATTTTCGTACTTTTAGAGTGTCTGTTTCGAGATTAGAAGAAACTTAGACATGTTTAGTTAGAGACTATACCTTTCGGAATAAAAAATACCCTAAATATATTGTTTTGTTAAGTCTTGATTTTTTAAATACCCTTACCCACGTTCCCAAATATGTACATGTAATGGCGGCTATTCGCTTACGAGCAATTCTTTTTGGTACCGATCCGTCCCGATTTTAAAGTTTTGCTTCACAAAACTGCTTCTTTATTAATAATATTTCTTGACCAGCATTTTTACAACTTAAAGCATCGTCAGTACGGTAAATGGTTATAAAATACAACGACAATGAACAAAACAACAACAACATGGCCGACCTATCACAATAGTTCAGTTGAAACCGATGTGACTTATATCGTGAAACGGAGCATAACCATAGTGTTTAGTTACTTGTATGGTATAATCTGTGCCTGTATGAGTCATTTCTACCTGTCAAGAAGTAACAAGTTGTTCATTAAGGTATAGCATACATATCGGTCGTGAGAGTGACTAGTGGTGATTTTTTTCGAGTTACCTAAGTCCTAAGACTCTTACGTGGTTTAATGTATTTTAATTTATAAACTAATTGTGTTCTCAACGTCATGTTAGCAACAGCAATGAATATCGACACGGGTAAGCACAAAATGTCTATGACTAACCTAAACGTTAAGACGTTTGATGTCTTTTGAAGTCTAACAACTATCAATTTTCGTACTTTTAGAGTGTCTGTTTTGAGACTAGAAGAAACTTAGACAAGTTTAGTTAGAGATTATGCCTCTCGGAATAAGAAATACCCTAAATATATTGTTTTGTTAAGTCTTGATTTTTTAAATCCCCTTACCCACGTTCCCAAATATGTACATGTAATGGCGGCTATTCGCTTACGAACAATTCTTTTTGGTACCGATCCGTCCCGATTTTAAAGTTTTGCTTCACAAAACTGCTTCTTTATTAATAATATTTCTTGACCAGCATTTTTACAACTTAAAGCATCGTCAGTACGGTAAATGATTATAAAATACAACGACAATGAACAAAACAACAACAACATGGCCGACCTATCACAATAGTTCAGTTGAAACCGATGTGACTTATATCGTGAAACGGAGCATAACCATAGTGTTTAGTTACTTGTATGGTATAATCTGTGCCTGTATGAGTCATTTCTACCTGTCAAGAAGTAACAAGTTGGTCATTAAGGTATAGCATACATATCGGTCGTGAGAGTGACTAGTGGTGATTTTTTTCGAGTTACCTAAGTCCTAAGACTCTTACGTGGTTTAATGTATTTTAATTTATAAACTAATTGTGTTCTCAACGTCATGTTAGCAACAGCAATGAATATCGACACGGGTAAGCAAAAAATGTCTATGACTAACCTAAACGTTAAGACGTTTGATGTTTTTTGAAGTCTAACAACTATCAATTTTCGTACTTTTAGAGTGTCTGTTTTGAGACTAGAAGAAACTTAGACATGTTTAGTTAGAGATTATGCCTCTCGGAATAAGAAATATCCTAAATATATTGTTTTGTTAAGTCTTGATTTTTTAAATCCCCTTACCCACGTTCCCAAATATGTACATGTAATGGCGGCTATTCGCTTACGAGCAATTCTTTTTGGTACCGACCCGTCCCGATTTTAAAGTTTTGCTTCACAAAACTGCTTCTTTATTAATAATATTTCTTGACCAGCATTTTTACAACTTAAAGCATCGTCAGTACGGTAAATGATTATAAAATACAACGACAATGAACAAAACAACAACAACATGGCCGACCTATCACAATAGTTCAGTTGAAACCGATGTGACTTATATCGTGAAACGGAGCATAACCATAGTGTTTAGTTACTTGTACGGTATAATCTGTGCCTGTATGAGTCATTTCTACCTGTCAAGAAGTAACAAGGTGTTCATTAAGGTATAGCATACATATCGGTCGTGAGAGTGACTAGTGGTGATTTTTTTCGAGTTACCTAAGTCCTAAGACTCTTACGTGGTTTAATGTATTTTAATTTATAAACTAATTGTGTTCTCAACGTCATGTTAGTAACAGCAATGAATATCGACACGGGTAAGCAAAAAATGTCTATGACTAACCTAAACGTTAAGACGTTTGATGTTTTTTGAAGTCTAACAACTATCAATTTTCGTACTTTTAGAGTGTCTGTTTTGAGACTAGAAGAAACTTAGACATGTTTAGTTAGAGACTATACCTTTCGGAATAAAAAATACCCTAAATATATTCTTTTGTTAAGTCTTGATTTTTTAAATACCCTTACCCACGTTCCCAAATATGTACATGTAATGGCGGCTATTCGCTTACGAGCAATTCTTTTTGGTACCGATCCGTCCCGATTTTAAAGTTTTGCTTCACAAAACTGCTTCTTTATTAATAATATTTCTTGACCAGCATTTTTACAACTTAAAGCATCGTCAGTACGGTAAATGATTATAAAATACAACGACAATGAACAAAACAACAACAACATGGCCGACCTATCACAATAGTTCAGTTGAAACCGATGTGACTTATATCGTGAAACGGAGCATAACCATAGTGTTTAGTTACTTGTACGGTATAATCTGTGCCTGTATGAGTCATTTCTACCTGTCAAGAAGTAACAAGTTGTTCATTAAGGTATAGCATACATATCGGTCGTGAGAGTGACTAGTGGTGATTTTTTTCGAGTTACCTAAGTCCTAAGACTCTTACGTGGTTTAATGTATTTTAATTTATAAACTAATTGTGTTCTCAACGTCATGTTAGCAACAGCAATGAATATCGACACGGGTAAGCAAAAAATGTCTATGACTAACCTAAACGTTAAGACGTTTGATGTTTTTTGAAGTCTAACAACTATCAATTTTCGTACTTTTAGAGTGTCTGTTTTGAGACTAGAAGAAACTTAGACATGTTTAGTTAGAGACTATACCTTTCGGAATAAAAAATACCCTAAATATATTGTTTTGTTAAGTCTTGATTTTTTAAATACCCTTACCCACGTTCCCAAATATGTACATGTAATGGCGGCTATTCGCTTACGAGCAATTCTTTTTGGTACCGATCCGTCCCGATTTTAAAGTTTTGCTTCACAAAACTGCTTCTTTATTAATAATATTTCTTGACCAGCATTTTTACAACTTAAAGCATCGTCAGTACGGTAAATGGTTATAAAATACAACGACAATGAACAAAACAACAACAACATGGCCGACCTATCACAATAGTTCAGTTGAAACCGATGTGACTTATATCGTGAAACGGAGCATAACCATAGTGTTTAGTTACTTGTATGGTATAATCTGTGCCTGTATGAGTCATTTCTACCTGTCAAGAAGTAACAAGTTGTTCATTAAGGTATAGCATACATATCGGTCGTGAGAGTGACTAGTGGTGATTTTTTTCGAGTTACCTAAGTCCTAAGACTCTTACGTGGTTTAATGTATTTTAATTTATAAACTAATTGTGTTCTCAACGTCATGTTAGCAACAGCAATGAATATCGACACGGGTAAGCACAAAATGTCTATGACTAACCTAAACGTTAAGACGTTTGATGTCTTTTGAAGTCTAACAACTATCAATTTTCGTACTTTTAGAGTGTCTGTTTTGAGACTAGAAGAAACTTAGACATGTTTAGTTAGAGATTATGCCTCTCGGAATAAGAAATACCCTAAATATATTGTTTTGTTAAGTCTTGATTTTTTAAATCCCCTTACCCACGTTCCCAAATATGTACATGTAATGGCGGCTATTCGCTTACGAACAATTCTTTTTGGTACCGATCCGTCCCGATTTTAAAGTTTTGCTTCACAAAACTGCTTCTTTATTAATAATATTTCTTGACCAGCATTTTTACAACTTAAAGCATCGTCAGTACGGTAAATGATTATAAAATACAACGACAATGAACAAAACAACAACAACATGGCCGACCTATCACAATAGTTCAGTTGAAACCGATGTGACTTATATCGTGAAACGGAGCATAACCATAGTGTTTAGTTACTTGTATGGTATAATCTGTGCCTGTCTGAGTCATTTCTACCTGTCAAGAAGTAACAAGTTGTTCATTAAGGTATAGCATACATATCGGTCGTGAGAGTGACTAGTGGTGATTTTTTTCGAGTTACCTAAGTCCTAAGACTCTTACGTGGTTTAATGTATTTTAATTTATAAACTAATTGTGTTCTCAACGTCATGTTAGCAACAGCAATGAATATCGACACGGGTAAGCACAAAATGTCTATGACTAACCTAAACGTTAAGACGTTTGATGTCTTTTGAAGTCTAACAACTATCAATTTTCGTACTTTTAGAGTGTCTGTTTTGAGACTAGAAGAAACTTAGACAAGTTTAGTTAGAGATTATGCCTCTCGGAATAAGAAATACCCTAAATATATTGTTTTGTTAAGTCTTGATTTTTTAAATCCCCTTACCCACGTTCCCAAATATGTACATGTAATGGCGGCTATTCGCTTACGAACAATTCTTTTTGGTACCGATCCGTCCCGATTTTAAAGTTTTGCTTCACAAAACTGCTTCTTTATTAATAATATTTCTTGACCAGCATTTTTACAACTTAAAGCATCGTCAGTACGGTAAATGGTTATAAAATACAACGACAATGAACAAAACAACAACAACATGGCCGACCTATCACAATAGTTCAGTTGAAACCGATGTGACTTATATCGTGAAACGGAGCATAACCATAGTGTTTAGTTACTTGTATGGTATAATCTGTGCCTGTATGAGTCATTTCTACCTGTCAAGAAGTAACAAGTTGTTCATTAAGGTATAGCATACATATCGGTCGTGAGAGTGACTAGTGGTGATTTTTTTCGAGTTACCTAAGTCCTAAGACTCTTACGTGGTTTAATGTATTTTAATTTATAAACTAATTGTGTTCTCAACGTCATGTTAGCAACAGCAATGAATATCGACACGGGTAAGCAAAAAATGTCTATGACTAACCTAAACGTTAAGACGTTTGATGTTTTTTGAAGTCTAACAACTATCAATTTTCGTACTTTTAGAGTGTCTGTTTTGAGACTAGAAGAAACTTAGACATGTTTAGTTAGAGACAATACCTTTCGGAATAAAAAATACCCTAAATATATTCTTTTGTTAAGTCTTGATTTTTTAAATACCCTTACCCACGTTCCCAAATATGTACATGTAATGGCGGCTATTCGCTTACGAGCAATTCTTTTTGGTACCGATCCGTCCCGATTTTAAAGTTTTGCTTCACAAAACTGCTTCTTTATTAATAATATTTCTTGACCAGCATTTTTACAACTTAAAGCATCGTCAGTACGGTAAATGAATATAAAATACAACGACCATGAACAGAACAACAACAACATGGCCGACCTATCACAATAGTTCAGTTGAAACCGATGTGACTTATATCGTGAAACGGAGTATAACCATAGTGTTTAGTTACTTGTACGGTATAATCTGTGCCTGTCTGAGTCATTTCTACCTGTCAAGAAGTAACAAGTTGTTCATTAAGGTATAGCATACATATCGGTCGTGAGAGTGACTAGTGGTGATTTTTTTCGAGTTACCTAAGTCCTAAGACTCTTACGTGGTTTAATGTATTTTAATTTATAAACTAATTGTGTTCTCAACGTCATGTTAGCAACAGCAATGAATATCGACACGGGTAAGCAAAAAATGTCTATGACTAACCTAAACGTTAAGACGTTTGATGTTTTTTGAAGTCTAACAACTATCAATTTTCGTACTTTTAGAGTGTCTGTTTCGAGATTAGAAGAAACTTAGACATGTTTAGTTAGAGACTATACCTTTCGGAATAAAAAATACCCTAAATATATTGTTTTGTTAAGTCTTGATTTTTTAAATACCCTTACCCACGTTCCCAAATATGTACATGTAATGGCGGCTATTCGCTTACGAGCAATTCTTTTTGGTACCGATCCGTCCCGATTTTAAAGTTTTGCTTCACAAAACTGCTTCTTTATTAATAATATTTCTTGACCAGCATTTTTACAACTTAAAGCATCGTCAGTACGGTAAATGGTTATAAAATACAACGACAATGAACAAAACAACAACAACATGGCCGACCTATCACAATAGTTCAGTTGAAACCGATGTGACTTATATCGTGAAACGGAGCATAACCATAGTGTTTAGTTACTTGTATGGTATAATCTGTGCCTGTATGAGTCATTTCTACCTGTCAAGAAGTAACAAGTTGTTCATTAAGGTATAGCATACATATCGGTCGTGAGAGTGACTAGTGGTGATTTTTTTCGAGTTACCTAAGTCCTAAGACTCTTACGTGGTTTAATGTATTTTAATTTATAAACTAATTGTGTTCTCAACGTCATGTTAGCAACAGCAATGAATATCGACACGGGTAAGCACAAAATGTCTATGACTAACCTAAACGTTAAGACGTTTGATGTCTTTTGAAGTCTAACAACTATCAATTTTCGTACTTTTAGAGTGTCTGTTTTGAGACTAGAAGAAACTTAGACAAGTTTAGTTAGAGATTATGCCTCTCGGAATAAGAAATACCCTAAATATATTGTTTTGTTAAGTCTTGATTTTTTAAATCCCCTTACCCACGTTCCCAAATATGTACATGTAATGGCGGCTATTCGCTTACGAACAATTCTTTTTGGTACCGATCCGTCCCGATTTTAAAGTTTTGCTTCACAAAACTGCTTCTTTATTAATAATATTTCTTGACCAGCATTTTTACAACTTAAAGCATCGTCAGTACGGTAAATGATTATAAAATACAACGACAATGAACAAAACAACAACAACATGGCCGACCTATCACAATAGTTCAGTTGAAACCGATGTGACTTATATCGTGAAACGGAGCATAACCATAGTGTTTAGTTACTTGTATGGTATAATCTGTGCCTGTATGAGTCATTTCTACCTGTCAAGAAGTAACAAGTTGGTCATTAAGGTATAGCATACATATCGGTCGTGAGAGTGACTAGTGGTGATTTTTTTCGAGTTACCTAAGTCCTAAGACTCTTACGTGGTTTAATGTATTTTAATTTATAAACTAATTGTGTTCTCAACGTCATGTTAGCAACAGCAATGAATATCGACACGGGTAAGCAAAAAATGTCTATGACTAACCTAAACGTTAAGACGTTTGATGTTTTTTGAAGTCTAACAACTATCAATTTTCGTACTTTTAGAGTGTCTGTTTTGAGACTAGAAGAAACTTAGACATGTTTAGTTAGAGATTATGCCTCTCGGAATAAGAAATATCCTAAATATATTGTTTTGTTAAGTCTTGATTTTTTAAATCCCCTTACCCACGTTCCCAAATATGTACATGTAATGGCGGCTATTCGCTTACGAGCAATTCTTTTTGGTACCGACCCGTCCCGATTTTAAAGTTTTGCTTCACAAAACTGCTTCTTTATTAATAATATTTCTTGACCAGCATTTTTACAACTTAAAGCATCGTCAGTACGGTAAATGATTATAAAATACAACGACAATGAACAAAACAACAACAACATGGCCGACCTATCACAATAGTTCAGTTGAAACCGATGTGACTTATATCGTGAAACGGAGCATAACCATAGTGTTTAGTTACTTGTACGGTATAATCTGTGCCTGTATGAGTCATTTCTACCTGTCAAGAAGTAACAAGGTGTTCATTAAGGTATAGCATACATATCGGTCGTGAGAGTGACTAGTGGTGATTTTTTTCGAGTTACCTAAGTCCTAAGACTCTTACGTGGTTTAATGTATTTTAATTTATAAACTAATTGTGTTCTCAACGTCATGTTAGTAACAGCAATGAATATCGACACGGGTAAGCAAAAAATGTCTATGACTAACCTAAACGTTAAGACGTTTGATGTTTTTTGAAGTCTAACAACTATCAATTTTCGTACTTTTAGAGTGTCTGTTTTGAGACTAGAAGAAACTTAGACATGTTTAGTTAGAGACTATACCTTTCGGAATAAAAAATACCCTAAATATATTCTTTTGTTAAGTCTTGATTTTTTAAATACCCTTACCCACGTTCCCAAATATGTACATGTAATGGCGGCTATTCGCTTACGAGCAATTCTTTTTGGTACCGATCCGTCCCGATTTTAAAGTTTTGCTTCACAAAACTGCTTCTTTATTAATAATATTTCTTGACCAGCATTTTTACAACTTAAAGCATCGTCAGTACGGTAAATGATTATAAAATACAACGACAATGAACAAAACAACAACAACATGGCCGACCTATCACAATAGTTCAGTTGAAACCGATGTGACTTATATCGTGAAACGGAGCATAACCATAGTGTTTAGTTACTTGTACGGTATAATCTGTGCCTGTATGAGTCATTTCTACCTGTCAAGAAGTAACAAGTTGTTCATTAAGGTATAGCATACATATCGGTCGTGAGAGTGACTAGTGGTGATTTTTTTCGAGTTACCTAAGTCCTAAGACTCTTACGTGGTTTAATGTATTTTAATTTATAAACTAATTGTGTTCTCAACGTCATGTTAGCAACAGCAATGAATATCGACACGGGTAAGCAAAAAATGTCTATGACTAACCTAAACGTTAAGACGTTTGATGTTTTTTGAAGTCTAACAACTATCAATTTTCGTACTTTTAGAGTGTCTGTTTTGAGACTAGAAGAAACTTAGACATGTTTAGTTAGAGACTATACCTTTCGGAATAAAAAATACCCTAAATATATTGTTTTGTTAAGTCTTGATTTTTTAAATACCCTTACCCACGTTCCCAAATATGTACATGTAATGGCGGCTATTCGCTTACGAGCAATTCTTTTTGGTACCGATCCGTCCCGATTTTAAAGTTTTGCTTCACAAAACTGCTTCTTTATTAATAATATTTCTTGACCAGCATTTTTACAACTTAAAGCATCGTCAGTACGGTAAATGGTTATAAAATACAACGACAATGAACAAAACAACAACAACATGGCCGACCTATCACAATAGTTCAGTTGAAACCGATGTGACTTATATCGTGAAACGGAGCATAACCATAGTGTTTAGTTACTTGTATGGTATAATCTGTGCCTGTATGAGTCATTTCTACCTGTCAAGAAGTAACAAGTTGTTCATTAAGGTATAGCATACATATCGGTCGTGAGAGTGACTAGTGGTGATTTTTTTCGAGTTACCTAAGTCCTAAGACTCTTACGTGGTTTAATGTATTTTAATTTATAAACTAATTGTGTTCTCAACGTCATGTTAGCAACAGCAATGAATATCGACACGGGTAAGCACAAAATGTCTATGACTAACCTAAACGTTAAGACGTTTGATGTCTTTTGAAGTCTAACAACTATCAATTTTCGTACTTTTAGAGTGTCTGTTTTGAGACTAGAAGAAACTTAGACATGTTTAGTTAGAGATTATGCCTCTCGGAATAAGAAATACCCTAAATATATTGTTTTGTTAAGTCTTGATTTTTTAAATCCCCTTACCCACGTTCCCAAATATGTACATGTAATGGCGGCTATTCGCTTACGAACAATTCTTTTTGGTACCGATCCGTCCCGATTTTAAAGTTTTGCTTCACAAAACTGCTTCTTTATTAATAATATTTCTTGACCAGCATTTTTACAACTTAAAGCATCGTCAGTACGGTAAATGATTATAAAATACAACGACAATGAACAAAACAACAACAACATGGCCGACCTATCACAATAGTTCAGTTGAAACCGATGTGACTTATATCGTGAAACGGAGCATAACCATAGTGTTTAGTTACTTGTATGGTATAATCTGTGCCTGTCTGAGTCATTTCTACCTGTCAAGAAGTAACAAGTTGTTCATTAAGGTATAGCATACATATCGGTCGTGAGAGTGACTAGTGGTGATTTTTTTCGAGTTACCTAAGTCCTAAGACTCTTACGTGGTTTAATGTATTTTAATTTATAAACTAATTGTGTTCTCAACGTCATGTTAGCAACAGCAATGAATATCGACACGGGTAAGCAAAAAATGTCTATGACTAACCTAAACGTTAAGACGTTTGATGTTTTTTGAAGTCTAACAACTATCAATTTTAGTACTTTTAGAGTGTCTGTTTTGAGACTAGAAGAAACTTAGACATGTTTAGTTAGAGACTATACCTTTCGGAATAAAAAATACCCTAAATATATTCTTTTGTTAAGTCTTGATTTTTTAAATACCCTTACCCACGTTCCCAAATATGTACATGTAATGGCGGCTATTCGCTTACGAGCAATTCTTTTTGGTACCGATCCGTCCCGATTTTAAAGTTTTGCTTCACAAAACTGCTTCTTTATTAATAATATTTCTTGACCAGCATTTTTACAACTTAAAGCATCGTCAGTACGGTAAATGGTTATAAAATACAACGACAATGAACAAAACAACAACAACATGGCCGACCTATCACAATAGTTCAGTTGAAACCGATGTGACTTATATCGTGAAACGGAGTATAACCATAGTGTTTAGTTACTTGTATGGTATAATCTGTGCCTGTCTGAGTCATTTCTACCTGTCAAGAAGTAACAAGTTGTTCATTAAGGTATAGCATACATATCGGTCGTGAGAGTGACTAGTGGTGATTTTTTTCGAGTTACCTAAGTCCTGAGACTCTTACGTGGTTTAATGTATTTTAATTTATAAACTAATTGTGTTCTCAACGTCATGTTAGCAACAGCAATGAATATCGACACGGGTAAGCAAAAAATGTCTATGACTAACCTAAACGTTAAGACGTTTGATGTTTTTTGAAGTCTAACAACTATCAATTTTCGTACTTTTAGAGTGTCTGTTTTGAGACTAGAAGAAACTTAGACATGTTTAGTTAGAGATTATGCCTCTCGGAATAAGAAATATCCTAAATATATTGTTTTGTTAAGTCTTGATTGTTTAAATCCCCTTACCCACGTTCCCAAATATGTACATGTAATGGCGGCTATTCGCTTACGAACAATTCTTTTTGGTACCGACCCGTCCCGATTTTAAAGTTTTGCTTCACAAAACTGCTTCTTTATTAATAATATTTCTTGACCAGCATTTTTACAACTTAAAGCATCGTCAGTACGGTAAATGGTTATAAAATACAACGACAATGAACAAAACAACAACAACATGGCCGACCTATCACAATAGTTCAGTTGAAACCGATGTGACTTAAATCGTGAAACGGAGTATAACCATAGTGTTTAGTTACTTGTATGGTATAATCTGTGCCTGTCTGAGTCATTTCTACCTGTCAAGAAGTAACAAGTTGTTCATTAAGGTATAGCATACATATCGGTCGTGAGAGTGACTAGTGGTGATTTTTTTCGAGTTACCTAAGTCCTAAGACTCTTACGTGGTTTAATGTATTTTAATTTATAAACTAATTGTGTTCTCAACGTCATGTTAGCAACAGCAATGAATATCGGCACGGGTAAGCAAAAAATGTCTATGACTAACCTAAACGTTAAGACGTTTGATGTTTTTTGAACTCTAACAACTATCAATTTTCGTACTTTTAGAGTGTCTGTTTTGAGACTAGAAGAAACTTAGACATGTTTAGTTAGAGACTATACCTTTCGGAATAAAAAATACCCTAAATATATTCTTTTGTTAAGTCTTGATTTTTTAAATACCCTTACCCACGTTCCCAAATATGTACATGTAATGGCGGCTATTCGCTTACGAGCAATTCTTTTTGGTACCGATCCGTCCCGATTTTAAAGTTTTGCTTCACAAAACTGTTTCTTTATTAATAATATTTCTTGACCAGCATTTTTACAACTTAAAGCATCGTCAGTACGGTAAATGGTTATAAAATACAACGACAATGAACAAAACAACAACAACATGGCCGACCTATCACAATAGTTCAGTTGAAACCGATGTGACTTATATCGTGAAACGGAGCATAACCATAGTGTTTAGTTACTTGTATGGTATAATCTGTGCCTGTATGAGTCATTTCTACCTGTCAAGAAGTAACAAGTTGTTCATTAAGGTATAGCATACATATCGGTCGTGAGAGTGACTAGTGGTGATTTTTTTCGAGTTACCTAAGTCCTAAGACTCTTACGTGGTTTAATGTATTTTAATTTATAAACTAATTGTGTTCTCAACGTCATGTTAGCAACAGCAATGAATATCGACACGGGTAAGCACAAAATGTCTATGACTAACCTAAACGTTAAGACGTTTGATGTCTTTTGAAGTCTAACAACTATCAATTTTCGTACTTTTAGAGTGTCTGTTTTGAGACTAGAAGAAACTTAGACATGTTTAGTTAGAGATTATGCCTCTCGGAATAAGAAATACCCTAAATATATTGTTTTGTTAAGTCTTGATTTTTTAAATCCCCTTACCCACGTTCCCAAATATGTACATGTAATGGCGGCTATTCGCTTACGAACAATTCTTTTTGGTACCGATCCGTCCCGATTTTAAAGTTTTGCTTCACAAAACTGCTTCTTTATTAATAATATTTCTTGACCAGCATTTTTACAACTTAAAGCATCGTCAGTACGGTAAATGATTATAAAATACAACGACAATGAACAAAACAACAACAACATGGCCGACCTATCACAATAGTTCAGTTGAAACCGATGTGACTTATATCGTGAAACGGAGCATAACCATAGTGTTTAGTTACTTGTATGGTATAATCTGTGCCTGTCTGAGTCATTTCTACCTGTCAAGAAGTAACAAGTTGTTCATTAAGGTATAGCATACATATCGGTCGTGAGAGTGACTAGTGGTGATTTTTTTCGAGTTACCTAAGTCCTAAGACTCTTACGTGGTTTAATGTATTTTAATTTATAAACTAATTGTGTTCTCAACGTCATGTTAGCAACAGCAATGAATATCGACACGGGTAAGCAAAAAATGTCTATGACTAACCTAAACGTTAAGACGTTTGATGTTTTTTGAAGTCTAACAACTATCAATTTTAGTACTTTTAGAGTGTCTGTTTTGAGACTAGAAGAAACTTAGACATGTTTAGTTAGAGACTATACCTTTCGGAATAAAAAATACCCTAAATATATTCTTTTGTTAAGTCTTGATTTTTTAAATACCCTTACCCACGTTCCCAAATATGTACATGTAATGGCGGCTATTCGCTTACGAGCAATTCTTTTTGGTACCGATCCGTCCCGATTTTAAAGTTTTGCTTCACAAAACTGCTTCTTTATTAATAATATTTCTTGACCAGCATTTTTACAACTTAAAGCATCGTCAGTACGGTAAATGGTTATAAAATACAACGACAATGAACAAAACAACAACAACATGGCCGACCTATCACAATAGTTCAGTTGAAACCGATGTGACTTATATCGTGAAACGGAGCATAACCATAGTGTTTAGTTACTTGTATGGTATAATCTGTGCCTGTCTGAGTCATTTCTACCTGTCAAGAAGTAACAAGTTGTTCATTAAGGTATAGCATACATATCGGTCGTGAGAGTGACTAGTGGTGATTTTTTTCGAGTTACCTAAGTCCTGAGACTCTTACGTGGTTTAATGTATTTTAATTTATAAACTAATTGTGTTCTCAACGTCATGTTAGCAACAGCAATGAATATCGACACGGGTAAGCAAAAAATGTCTATGACTAACCTAAACGTTAAGACGTTTGATGTTTTTTGAAGTCTAACAACTATCAATTTTCGTACTTTTAGAGTGTCTGTTTTGAGACTAGAAGAAACTTAGACATGTTTAGTTAGAGATTATGCCTCTCGGAATAAGAAATATCCTAAATATATTGTTTTGTTAAGTCTTGATTGTTTAAATCCCCTTACCCACGTTCCCAAATATGTACATGTAATGGCGGCTATTCGCTTACGAACAATTCTTTTTGGTACCGACCCGTCCCGATTTTAAAGTTTTGCTTCACAAAACTGCTTCTTTATTAATAATATTTCTTGACCAGCATTTTTACAACTTAAAGCATCGTCAGTACGGTAAATGGTTATAAAATACAACGACAATGAACAAAACAACAACAACATGGCCGACCTATCACAATAGTTCAGTTGAAACCGATGTGACTTAAATCGTGAAACGGAGTATAACCATAGTGTTTAGTTACTTGTATGGTATAATCTGTGCCTGTCTGAGTCATTTCTACCTGTCAAGAAGTAACAAGTTGTTCATTAAGGTATAGCATACATATCGGTCGTGAGAGTGACTAGTGGTGATTTTTTTCGAGTTACCTAAGTCCTAAGACTCTTACGTGGTTTAATGTATTTTAATTTATAAACTAATTGTGTTCTCAACGTCATGTTAGCAACAGCAATGAATATCGGCACGGGTAAGCAAAAAATGTCTATGACTAACCTAAACGTTAAGACGTTTGATGTTTTTTGAACTCTAACAACTATCAATTTTCGTACTTTTAGAGTGTCTGTTTTGAGACTAGAAGAAACTTAGACATGTTTAGTTAGAGACTATACCTTTCGGAATAAAAAATACCCTAAATATATTATTTTGTTAAGTCTTGATTTTTTAAATCCCCTTACCCACGTTCCCAAATATGTACATGTAATGGCGGCTATTCGCTTACGAGCAGTTCTTTTTGGTACCGATCCGTCCCGAATTTAAAGTTTTGCTTCACAAAACTGCTTCTTTAGTAATAATATTTCTTGACCAGCATTTTTACAACTTAAAGCATCGTCAGTACGGTAAATGATTATAAAATACAACGACAATGAACAAAACAACAACAACATGGCCGACCTATCACAATAGTTCAGTTGAAACCGATGTGACTTATATCGTGAAACGGAGTATAACCATAGTGTTTAGTTACTTGTATGGTATAATCTGTGCCTGTCTGAGTCATTTCTACCTGTCAAGAAGTAACAAGTTGTTCATTAAGGTATAGCATACATATCGGTCGTGAGAGTGACTAGTGGTGATTTTTTTCGAGTTACCTAAGTCCTGAGACTCTTACGTGGTTTAATGTATTTTAATTTATAAACTAATTGTGTTCTCAACGTCATGTTAGCAACAGCAATGAATATCGACACGGGTAAGCAAAAAATGTCTATGACTAACCTAAACGTTAAGACGTTTGATGTTTTTTGAAGTCTAACAACTATCAATTTTCGTACTTTTAGAGTGTCTGTTTTGAGACTAGAAGAAACTTAGACATGTTTAGTTAGAGATTATGCCTCTCGGAATAAGAAATATCCTAAATATATTGTTTTGTTAAGTCTTGATTGTTTAAATCCCCTTACCCACGTTCCCAAATATGTACATGTAATGGCGGCTATTCGCTTACGAACAATTCTTTTTGGTACCGACCCGTCCCGATTTTAAAGTTTTGCTTCACAAAACTGCTTCTTTATTAATAATATTTCTTGACCAGCATTTTTACAACTTAAAGCATCGTCAGTACGGTAAATGGTTATAAAATACAACGACAATGAACAAAACAACAACAACATGGCCGACCTATCACAATAGTTCAGTTGAAACCGATGTGACTTAAATCGTGAAACGGAGTATAACCATAGTGTTTAGTTACTTGTATGGTATAATCTGTGCCTGTCTGAGTCATTTCTACCTGTCAAGAAGTAACAAGTTGTTCATTAAGGTATAGCATACATATCGGTCGTGAGAGTGACTAGTGGTGATTTTTTTCGAGTTACCTAAGTCCTAAGACTCTTACGTGGTTTAATGTATTTTAATTTATAAACTAATTGTGTTCTCAACGTCATGTTAGCAACAGCAATGAATATCGGCACGGGTAAGCAAAAAATGTCTATGACTAACCTAAACGTTAAGACGTTTGATGTTTTTTGAACTCTAACAACTATCAATTTTCGTACTTTTAGAGTGTCTGTTTTGAGACTAGAAGAAACTTAGACATGTTTAGTTAGAGACTATACCTTTCGGAATAAAAAATACCCTAAATATATTCTTTTGTTAAGTCTTGATTTTTTAAATACCCTTACCCACGTTCCCAAATATGTACATGTAATGGCGGCTATTCGCTTACGAGCAATTCTTTTTGGTACCGATCCGTCCCGATTTTAAAGTTTTGCTTCACAAAACTGCTTCTTTATTAATAATATTTCTTGACCAGCATTTTTACAACTTAAAGCATCGTCAGTACGGTAAATGGTTATAAAATACAACGACAATGAACAAAACAACAACAACATGGCCGACCTATCACAATAGTTCAGTTGAAACCGATGTGACTTATATCGTGAAACGGAGCATAACCATAGTGTTTAGTTACTTGTATGGTATAATCTGTGCCTGTATGAGTCATTTCTACCTGTCAAGAAGTAACAAGTTGTTCATTAAGGTATAGCATACATATCGGTCGTGAGAGTGACTAGTGGTGATTTTTTTCGAGTTACCTAAGTCCTAAGACTCTTACGTGGTTTAATGTATTTTAATTTATAAACTAATTGTGTTCTCAACGTCATGTTAGCAACAGCAATGAATATCGACACGGGTAAGCACAAAATGTCTATGACTAACCTAAACGTTAAGACGTTTGATGTCTTTTGAAGTCTAACAACTATCAATTTTCGTACTTTTAGAGTGTCTGTTTTGAGACTAGAAGAAACTTAGACATGTTTAGTTAGAGATTATGCCTCTCGGAATAAGAAATACCCTAAATATATTGTTTTGTTAAGTCTTGATTTTTTAAATCCCCTTACCCACGTTCCCAAATATGTACATGTAATGGCGGCTATTCGCTTACGAACAATTCTTTTTGGTACCGATCCGTCCCGATTTTAAAGTTTTGCTTCACAAAACTGCTTCTTTATTAATAATATTTCTTGACCAGCATTTTTACAACTTAAAGCATCGTCAGTACGGTAAATGATTATAAAATACAACGACAATGAACAAAACAACAACAACATGGCCGACCTATCACAATAGTTCAGTTGAAACCGATGTGACTTATATCGTGAAACGGAGCATAACCATAGTGTTTAGTTACTTGTATGGTATAATCTGTGCCTGTCTGAGTCATTTCTACCTGTCAAGAAGTAACAAGTTGTTCATTAAGGTATAGCATACATATCGGTCGTGAGAGTGACTAGTGGTGATTTTTTTCGAGTTACCTAAGTCCTAAGACTCTTACGTGGTTTAATGTATTTTAATTTATAAACTAATTGTGTTCTCAACGTCATGTTAGCAACAGCAATGAATATCGACACGGGTAAGCAAAAAATGTCTATGACTAACCTAAACGTTAAGACGTTTGATGTTTTTTGAAGTCTAACAACTATCAATTTTAGTACTTTTAGAGTGTCTGTTTTGAGACTAGAAGAAACTTAGACATGTTTAGTTAGAGACTATACCTTTCGGAATAAAAAATACCCTAAATATATTCTTTTGTTAAGTCTTGATTTTTTAAATACCCTTACCCACGTTCCCAAATATGTACATGTAATGGCGGCTATTCGCTTACGAGCAATTCTTTTTGGTACCGATCCGTCCCGATTTTAAAGTTTTGCTTCACAAAACTGCTTC
This sequence comes from Hypercompe scribonia, assembly GCA_949316085.1. Lineage (NCBI taxonomy): Eukaryota > Metazoa > Arthropoda > Insecta > Lepidoptera > Erebidae > Hypercompe > Hypercompe scribonia. The sequence continues at coordinate 524,281 of OX438973.1, forward strand.
TTTATTAATAATATTTCTTGACCAGCATTTTTACAACTTAAAGCATCGTCAGTACGGTAAATGGTTATAAAATACAACGACAATGAACAAAACAACAACAACATGGCCGACCTATCACAATAGTTCAGTTGAAACCGATGTGACTTATATCGTGAAACGGAGTATAACCATAGTGTTTAGTTACTTGTATGGTATAATCTGTGCCTGTCTGAGTCATTTCTACCTGTCAAGAAGTAACAAGTTGTTCATTAAGGTATAGCATACATATCGGTCGTGAGAGTGACTAGTGGTGATTTTTTTCGAGTTACCTAAGTCCTGAGACTCTTACGTGGTTTAATGTATTTTAATTTATAAACTAATTGTGTTCTCAACGTCATGTTAGCAACAGCAATGAATATCGACACGGGTAAGCAAAAAATGTCTATGACTAACCTAAACGTTAAGACGTTTGATGTTTTTTGAAGTCTAACAACTATCAATTTTCGTACTTTTAGAGTGTCTGTTTTGAGACTAGAAGAAACTTAGACATGTTTAGTTAGAGATTATGCCTCTCGGAATAAGAAATATCCTAAATATATTGTTTTGTTAAGTCTTGATTGTTTAAATCCCCTTACCCACGTTCCCAAATATGTACATGTAATGGCGGCTATTCGCTTACGAGCAGTTCTTTTTGGTACCGATCCGTCCCGAATTTAAAGTTTTGCTTCACAAAACTGCTTCTTTAGTAATAATATTTCTTGACCAGCATTTTTACAACTTAAAGCATCGTCAGTACGGTAAATGATTATAAAATACAACGACAATGAACAAAACAACAACAACATGGCCGACCTATCACAATAGTTCAGTTGAAACCGATGTGACTTATATCGTGAAACGGAGTATAACCATAGTGTTTAGTTACTTGTATGGTATAATCTGTGCCTGTCTGAGTCATTTCTACCTGTCAAGAAGTAACAAGTTGTTCATTAAGGTATAGCATACATATCGGTCGTGAGAGTGACTAGTGGTGATTTTTTTCGAGTTACCTAAGTCCTGAGACTCTTACGTGGTTTAATGTATTTTAATTTATAAACTAATTGTGTTCTCAACGTCATGTTAGCAACAGCAATGAATATCGACACGGGTAAGCAAAAAATGTCTATGACTAACCTAAACGTTAAGACGTTTGATGTTTTTTGAAGTCTAACAACTATCAATTTTCGTACTTTTAGAGTGTCTGTTTTGAGACTAGAAGAAACTTAGACATGTTTAGTTAGAGATTATGCCTCTCGGAATAAGAAATATCCTAAATATATTGTTTTGTTAAGTCTTGATTGTTTAAATCCCCTTACCCACGTTCCCAAATATGTACATGTAATGGCGGCTATTCGCTTACGAACAATTCTTTTTGGTACCGACCCGTCCCGATTTTAAAGTTTTGCTTCACAAAACTGCTTCTTTATTAATAATATTTCTTGACCAGCATTTTTACAACTTAAAGCATCGTCAGTACGGTAAATGGTTATAAAATACAACGACAATGAACAAAACAACAACAACATGGCCGACCTATCACAATAGTTCAGTTGAAACCGATGTGACTTAAATCGTGAAACGGAGTATAACCATAGTGTTTAGTTACTTGTATGGTATAATCTGTGCCTGTCTGAGTCATTTCTACCTGTCAAGAAGTAACAAGTTGTTCATTAAGGTATAGCATACATATCGGTCGTGAGAGTGACTAGTGGTGATTTTTTTCGAGTTACCTAAGTCCTAAGACTCTTACGTGGTTTAATGTATTTTAATTTATAAACTAATTGTGTTCTCAACGTCATGTTAGCAACAGCAATGAATATCGGCACGGGTAAGCAAAAAATGTCTATGACTAACCTAAACGTTAAGACGTTTGATGTTTTTTGAACTCTAACAACTATCAATTTTCGTACTTTTAGAGTGTCTGTTTTGAGACTAGAAGAAACTTAGACATGTTTAGTTAGAGACTATACCTTTCGGAATAAAAAATACCCTAAATATATTGTTTTGTTAAGTCTTGATTTTTTAAATACCCTTACCCACGTTCCCAAATATGTACATGTAATGGCGGCTATTCGCTTACGAGCAATTCTTTTTGGTACCGATCCGTCCCGATTTTAAAGTTTTGCTTCACAAAACTGCTTCTTTATTAATAATATTTCTTGACCAGCATTTTTACAACTTAAAGCATCGTCAGTACGGTAAATGGTTATAAAATACAACGACAATGAACAAAACAACAACAACATGGCCGACCTATCACAATAGTTCAGTTGAAACCGATGTGACTTATATCGTGAAACGGAGCATAACCATAGTGTTTAGTTACTTGTATGGTATAATCTGTGCCTGTATGAGTCATTTCTACCTGTCAAGAAGTAACAAGTTGTTCATTAAGGTATAGCATACATATCGGTCGTGAGAGTGACTAGTGGTGATTTTTTTCGAGTTACCTAAGTCCTAAGACTCTTACGTGGTTTAATGTATTTTAATTTATAAACTAATTGTGTTCTCAACGTCATGTTAGCAACAGCAATGAATATCGACACGGGTAAGCACAAAATGTCTATGACTAACCTAAACGTTAAGACGTTTGATGTCTTTTGAAGTCTAACAACTATCAATTTTCGTACTTTTAGAGTGTCTGTTTTGAGACTAGAAGAAACTTAGACATGTTTAGTTAGAGATTATGCCTCTCGGAATAAGAAATACCCTAAATATATTGTTTTGTTAAGTCTTGATTTTTTAAATCCCCTTACCCACGTTCCCAAATATGTACATGTAATGGCGGCTATTCGCTTACGAACAATTCTTTTTGGTACCGATCCGTCCCGATTTTAAAGTTTTGCTTCACAAAACTGCTTCTTTATTAATAATATTTCTTGACCAGCATTTTTACAACTTAAAGCATCGTCAGTACGGTAAATGATTATAAAATACAACGACAATGAACAAAACAACAACAACATGGCCGACCTATCACAATAGTTCAGTTGAAACCGATGTGACTTATATCGTGAAACGGAGCATAACCATAGTGTTTAGTTACTTGTATGGTATAATCTGTGCCTGTCTGAGTCATTTCTACCTGTCAAGAAGTAACAAGTTGTTCATTAAGGTATAGCATACATATCGGTCGTGACAGTGACTAGTGGTGATTTTTTTCGAGTTACCTAAGTCCTGAGACTCTTACGTGGTTTAATGTATTTTAATTTATAAACTAATTGTGTTCTCAACGTCATGTTAGCAACAGCAATGAATATCGACACGGGTAAGCAAAAAATGTCTATGACTAACCTAAACGTTAAGACGTTTGATGTTTTTTGAAGTCTAACAACTATCAATTTTCGTACTTTTAGAGTGTCTGTTTTGAGACTAGAAGAAACTTAGACATGTTTAGTTAGAGATTATGCCTCTCGGAATAAGAAATATCCTAAATATATTGTTTTGTTAAGTCTTGATTGTTTAAATCCCCTTACCCACGTTCCCAAATATGTACATGTAATGGCGGCTATTCGCTTACGAACAATTCTTTTTGGTACCGACCCGTCCCGATTTTAAAGTTTTGCTTCACAAAACTGCTTCTTTATTAATAATATTTCTTGACCAGCATTTTTACAACTTAAAGCATCGTCAGTACGGTAAATGGTTATAAAATACAACGACAATGAACAAAACAACAACAACATGGCCGACCTATCACAATAGTTCAGTTGAAACCGATGTGACTTAAATCGTGAAACGGAGTATAACCATAGTGTTTAGTTACTTGTATGGTATAATCTGTGCCTGTCTGAGTCATTTCTACCTGTCAAGAAGTAACAAGTTGTTCATTAAGGTATAGCATACATATCGGTCGTGAGAGTGACTAGTGGTGATTTTTTTCGAGTTACCTAAGTCCTAAGACTCTTACGTGGTTTAATGTATTTTAATTTATAAACTAATTGTGTTCTCAACGTCATGTTAGCAACAGCAATGAATATCGGCACGGGTAAGCAAAAAATGTCTATGACTAACCTAAACGTTAAGACGTTTGATGTTTTTTGAACTCTAACAACTATCAATTTTCGTACTTTTAGAGTGTCTGTTTTGAGACTAGAAGAAACTTAGACATGTTTAGTTAGAGACTATACCTTTCGGAATAAAAAATACCCTAAATATATTGTTTTGTTAAGTCTTGATTTTTTAAATACCCTTACCCACGTTCCCAAATATGTACATGTAATGGCGGCTATTCGCTTACGAGCAATTCTTTTTGGTACCGATCCGTCCCGATTTTAAAGTTTTGCTTCACAAAACTGCTTCTTTATTAATAATATTTCTTGACCAGCATTTTTACAACTTAAAGCATCGTCAGTACGGTAAATGGTTATAAAATACAACGACAATGAACAAAACAACAACAACATGGCCGACCTATCACAATAGTTCAGTTGAAACCGATGTGACTTATATCGTGAAACGGAGCATAACCATAGTGTTTAGTTACTTGTATGGTATAATCTGTGCCTGTATGAGTCATTTCTACCTGTCAAGAAGTAACAAGTTGTTCATTAAGGTATAGCATACATATCGGTCGTGAGAGTGACTAGTGGTGATTTTTTTCGAGTTACCTAAGTCCTAAGACTCTTACGTGGTTTAATGTATTTTAATTTATAAACTAATTGTGTTCTCAACGTCATGTTAGCAACAGCAATGAATATCGACACGGGTAAGCACAAAATGTCTATGACTAACCTAAACGTTAAGACGTTTGATGTCTTTTGAAGTCTAACAACTATCAATTTTCGTACTTTTAGAGTGTCTGTTTTGAGACTAGAAGAAACTTAGACATGTTTAGTTAGAGATTATGCCTCTCGGAATAAGAAATACCCTAAATATATTGTTTTGTTAAGTCTTGATTTTTTAAATCCCCTTACCCACGTTCCCAAATATGTACATGTAATGGCGGCTATTCGCTTACGAACAATTCTTTTTGGTACCGATCCGTCCCGATTTTAAAGTTTTGCTTCACAAAACTGCTTCTTTATTAATAATATTTCTTGACCAGCATTTTTACAACTTAAAGCATCGTCAGTACGGTAAATGATTATAAAATACAACGACAATGAACAAAACAACAACAACATGGCCGACCTATCACAATAGTTCAGTTGAAACCGATGTGACTTATATCGTGAAACGGAGCATAACCATAGTGTTTAGTTACTTGTATGGTATAATCTGTGCCTGTCTGAGTCATTTCTACCTGTCAAGAAGTAACAAGTTGTTCATTAAGGTATAGCATACATATCGGTCGTGAGAGTGACTAGTGGTGATTTTTTTCGAGTTACCTAAGTCCTAAGACTCTTACGTGGTTTAATGTATTTTAATTTATAAACTAATTGTGTTCTCAACGTCATGTTAGCAACAGCAATGAATATCGACACGGGTAAGCAAAAAATGTCTATGACTAACCTAAACGTTAAGACGTTTGATGTTTTTTGAAGTCTAACAACTATCAATTTTAGTACTTTTAGAGTGTCTGTTTTGAGACTAGAAGAAACTTAGACATGTTTAGTTAGAGACTATACCTTTCGGAATAAAAAATACCCTAAATATATTCTTTTGTTAAGTCTTGATTTTTTAAATACCCTTACCCACGTTCCCAAATATGTACATGTAATGGCGGCTATTCGCTTACGAGCAATTCTTTTTGGTACCGATCCGTCCCGATTTTAAAGTTTTGCTTCACAAAACTGCTTCTTTATTAATAATATTTCTTGACCAGCATTTTTACAACTTAAAGCATCGTCAGTACGGTAAATGGTTATAAAATACAACGACAATGAACAAAACAACAACAACATGGCCGACCTATCACAATAGTTCAGTTGAAACCGATGTGACTTATATCGTGAAACGGAGTATAACCATAGTGTTTAGTTACTTGTATGGTATAATCTGTGCCTGTCTGAGTCATTTCTACCTGTCAAGAAGTAACAAGTTGTTCATTAAGGTATAGCATACATATCGGTCGTGAGAGTGACTAGTGGTGATTTTTTTCGAGTTACCTAAGTCCTGAGACTCTTACGTGGTTTAATGTATTTTAATTTATAAACTAATTGTGTTCTCAACGTCATGTTAGCAACAGCAATGAATATCGACACGGGTAAGCAAAAAATGTCTATGACTAACCTAAACGTTAAGACGTTTGATGTTTTTTGAAGTCTAACAACTATCAATTTTCGTACTTTTAGAGTGTCTGTTTTGAGACTAGAAGAAACTTAGACATGTTTAGTTAGAGATTATGCCTCTCGGAATAAGAAATATCCTAAATATATTGTTTTGTTAAGTCTTGATTGTTTAAATCCCCTTACCCACGTTCCCAAATATGTACATGTAATGGCGGCTATTCGCTTACGAACAATTCTTTTTGGTACCGACCCGTCCCGATTTTAAAGTTTTGCTTCACAAAACTGCTTCTTTATTAATAATATTTCTTGACCAGCATTTTTACAACTTAAAGCATCGTCAGTACGGTAAATGGTTATAAAATACAACGACAATGAACAAAACAACAACAACATGGCCGACCTATCACAATAGTTCAGTTGAAACCGATGTGACTTAAATCGTGAAACGGAGTATAACCATAGTGTTTAGTTACTTGTATGGTATAATCTGTGCCTGTCTGAGTCATTTCTACCTGTCAAGAAGTAACAAGTTGTTCATTAAGGTATAGCATACATATCGGTCGTGAGAGTGACTAGTGGTGATTTTTTTCGAGTTACCTAAGTCCTAAGACTCTTACGTGGTTTAATGTATTTTAATTTATAAACTAATTGTGTTCTCAACGTCATGTTAGCAACAGCAATGAATATCGGCACGGGTAAGCAAAAAATGTCTATGACTAACCTAAACGTTAAGACGTTTGATGTTTTTTGAACTCTAACAACTATCAATTTTCGTACTTTTAGAGTGTCTGTTTTGAGACTAGAAGAAACTTAGACATGTTTAGTTAGAGACTATACCTTTCGGAATAAAAAATACCCTAAATATATTATTTTGTTAAGTCTTGATTTTTTAAATCCCCTTACCCACGTTCCCAAATATGTACATGTAATGGCGGCTATTCGCTTACGAGCAGTTCTTTTTGGTACCGATCCGTCCCGAATTTAAAGTTTTGCTTCACAAAACTGCTTCTTTAGTAATAATATTTCTTGACCAGCATTTTTACAACTTAAAGCATCGTCAGTACGGTAAATGATTATAAAATACAACGACAATGAACAAAACAACAACAACATGGCCGACCTATCACAATAGTTCAGTTGAAACCGATGTGAATTAAATCGTGAAACGGAGTATAACCATAGTGTTTAGTTACTTGTATGGTATAATCTGTGCCTGTCTGAGTCATTTCTACCTGTCAAGAAGTAACAAGTTGTTCATTAAGGTATAGCATACATATCGGTCGTGAGAGTGACTAGTGGTGATTTTTTTCGAGTTACCTAAGTCCTGAGACTCTTACGTGGTTTAATGTATTTTAATTTATAAACTAATTGTGTTCTCAACGTCATGTTAGCAACAGCAATGAATATCGACACGGGTAAGCACAAAATGTCTATGACTAACCTAAACGTTAAGACGTTTGATGTCTTTTGAAGTCTAACAACTATCAATTTTCGTACTTTTAGAGTGTCTGTTTTGAGACTAGAAGAAACTTAGACATGTTTAGTTAGAGATTATGCCTCTCGGAATAAGAAATACCCTAAATATATTGTTTTGTTAAGTCTTGATTTTTTAAATCCCCTTACCCACGTTCCCAAATATGTACATGTAATGGCGGCTATTCGCTTACGAACAATTCTTTTTGGTACCGATCCGTCCCGATTTTAAAGTTTTGCTTCACAAAACTGCTTCTTTATTAATAATATTTCTTGACCAGCATTTTTACAACTTAAAGCATCGTCAGTACGGTAAATGAATATAAAATACAACGACAATGAACAAAACAACAACAACATGGCCGACCTATCACAATAGTTCAGTTGAAACCGATGTGACTTATATCGTGAAACGGAGCATAACCATAGTGTTTAGTTACTTGTATGGTATAATCTGTGCCTGTATGAGTCATTTCTACCTGTCAAGAAGTAACAAGTTGTTCATTAAGGTATAGCATACATATCGGTCGTGAGAGTGACTAGTGGTGATTTTTTTCGAGTTACCTAAGTCCTAAGACTCTTACGTGGTTTAATGTATTTTAATTTATAAACTAATTGTGTTCTCAACGTCATGTTAGCAACAGCAATGAATATCGACACGGGTAAGCAAAAAATGTCTATGACTAACCTAAACGTTAAGACGTTTGATGTTTTTTGAAGTCTAACAACTATCAATTTTCGTACTTTTAGAGTGTCTGTTTTGAGACTAGAAGAAACTTAGACATGTTTAGTTAGAGACTATACCTTTCGGAATAAAAAATACCCTAAATATATTCTTTTGTTAAGTCTTGATTTTTTAAATCCCCTTACCCACGTTCCCAAATATGTACATGTAATGGCGGCTATTCACTTAGGAGCAATTCTTTTTGGTACCGATCCGTCCCGATTTTAAAGTTTTGCTTCACAAAACTGCTTCTTTATTAATAATATTTCTTGACCAGCATTTTTACAACTTAAAGCATCGTCAGTACGGTAAATGGTTATAAAATACAACGACAATGAACAAAACAACAACAACATGGCCGACCTATCACAATAGTTCAGTTGAAACCGATGTGACTTATATCGTGAAACGGAGCATAACCATAGTGTTTAGTTACTTGTATGGTATAATCTGTGCCTGTATGAGTCATTTCTACCTGTCAAGAAGTAACAAGTTGTTCATTAAGGTATAGCATACATATCGGTCGTGAGAGTGACTAGTGGTGATTTTTTTCGAGTTACCTAAGTCCTAAGACTCTTACGTGGTTTAATGTATTTTAATTTATAAACTAATTGTGTTCTCAACGTCATGTTAGCAACAGCAATGAATATCGACACGGGTAAGCAAAAAATGTCTATGACTAACCTAAACGTTAAGACCTTTGATGTTTTTTGAACTCTAACAACTATCAATTTTCGTACTTTTAGAGTGTCTGTTTTGAGACTAGAAGAAACTTCGACATGTTTAGTTAGAGACTATACCTTTCGGAATAAAAAATACCCTAAATATATTATTTTGTTAAGTCTTGATTTTTTAAATCCCCTTACCCACGTTCCCAAATATGTACATGTAATGGCGGCTATTCGCTTACGAGCAGTTCTTTTTGGTACCGATCCGTCCCGAATTTAAAGTTTTGCTTCACAAAACTGCTTCTTTAGTAATAATATTTCTTGACCAGCATTTTTACAACTTAAAGCATCGTCAGTACGGTAAATGATTATAAAATACAACGACAATGAACAAAACAACAACAACATGGCCGACCTATCACAATAGTTCAGTTGAAACCGATGTGACTTAAATCGTGAAACGGAGTATAACCATAGTGTTTAGTTACTTGTATGGTATAATCTGTGCCTGTCTGAGTCATTTCTACCTGTCAAGAAGTAACAAGTTGTTCATTAAGGTATAGCATACATATCGGTCGTGAGAGTGACTAGTGGTGATTTTTTTCGAGTTACCTAAGTCCTGAGACTCTTACGTGGTTTAATGTATTTTAATTTATAAACTAATTGTGTTCTCAACGTCATGTTAGCAACAGCAATGAATATCGACACGGGTAAGCACAAAATGTCTATGACTAACCTAAACGTTAAGACGTTTGATGTCTTTTGAAGTCTAACAACTATCAATTTTCGTACTTTTAGAGTGTCTGTTTTGAGACTAGAAGAAACTTAGACATGTTTAGTTAGAGATTATGCCTCTCGGAATAAGAAATACCCTAAATATATTGTTTTGTTAAGTCTTGATTTTTTAAATCCCCTTACCCACGTTCCCAAATATGTACATGTAATGGCGGCTATTCGCTTACGAACAATTCTTTTTGGTACCGATCCGTCCCGATTTTAAAGTTTTGCTTCACAAAACTGCTTCTTTATTAATAATATTTCTTGACCAGCATTTTTACAACTTAAAGCATCGTCAGTACGGTAAATGAATATAAAATACAACGACAATGAACAAAACAACAACAACATGGCCGACCTATCACAATAGTTCAGTTGAAACCGATGTGACTTATATCGTGAAACGGAGCATAACCATAGTGTTTAGTTACTTGTATGGTATAATCTGTGCCTGTATGAGTCATTTCTACCTGTCAAGAAGTAACAAGTTGTTCATTAAGGTATAGCATACATATCGGTCGTGAGAGTGACTAGTGGTGATTTTTTTCGAGTTACCTAAGTCCTAAGACTCTTACGTGGTTTAATGTATTTTAATTTATAAACTAATTGTGTTCTCAACGTCATGTTAGCAACAGCAATGAATATCGACACGGGTAAGCAAAAAATGTCTATGACTAACCTAAACGTTAAGACGTTTGATGTTTTTTGAAGTCTAACAACTATCAATTTTCGTACTTTTAGAGTGTCTGTTTTGAGACTAGAAGAAACTTAGACATGTTTAGTTAGAGATTATGCCTCTCGGAATAAGAAATATCCTAAATATATTGTTTTGTTAAGTCTTGATTGTTTAAATCCCCTTACCCACGTTCCCAAATATGTACATGTAATGGCGGCTATTCGCTTACGAACAATTCTTTTTGGTACCGACCCGTCCCGATTTTAAAGTTTTGCTTCACAAAACTGCTTCTTAATTAATAATATTTCTTGACCAGCATTTTTACAACTTAAAGCATCGTCAGTACGGTAAATGGTTATAAAATACAACGACAATGAACAAAACAACAACAACATGGCCGACCTATCACAATAGTTCAGTTGAAACCGATGTGACTTAAATCGTGAAACGGAGTATAACCATAGTGTTTAGTTACTTGTATGGTATAATCTGTGCCTGTCTGAGTCATTTCTACCTGTCAAGAAGTAACAAGTTGTTCATTAAGGTATAGCATACATATCGGTCGTGAGAGTGACTAGTGGTGATTTTTTTCGAGTTACCTAAGTCCTGAGACTCTTACGTGGTTTAATGTATTTTAATTTATAAACTAATTGTGTTCTCAACGTCATGTTAGCAACAGCAATGAATATCGACACGGGTAAGCACAAAATGTCTATGACTAACCTAAACGTTAAGACGTTTGATGTCTTTTGAAGTCTAACAACTATCAATTTTCGTACTTTTAGAGTGTCTGTTTTGAGACTAGAAGAAACTTAGACATGTTTAGTTAGAGACTATACCTTTCGGAATAAAAAATACCCTAAATATATTCTTCTGTTAAGTCTTGATTTTTTAAATACCCTTACCCACGTTCCCAAATATGTACATGTAATGGCGGCTATTCACTTAGGAGCAATTCTTTTTGGTACCGATCCGTCCCGATTTTAAAGTTTTGCTTCACAAAACTGCTTCTTTATTAATAATATTTCTTGACCAGCATTTTTACAACTTAAAGCATCGTCAGTACGGTAAATGGTTATAAAATACAACGACAATGAACAAAACAACAACAACATGGCCGACCTATCACAATAGTTCAGTTGAAACCGATGTGACTTATATCGTGAAACGGAGCATAACCATAGTGTTTAGTTACTTGTATGGTATAATCTGTGCCTGTATGAGTCATTTCTACCTGTCAAGAAGTAACAAGTTGTTCATTAAGGTATAGCATACATATCGGTCGTGAGAGTGACTAGTGGTGATTTTTTTCGAGTTACCTAAGTCCTAAGACTCTTACGTGGTTTAATGTATTTTAATTTATAAACTAATTGTGTTCTCAACGTCATGTTAGCAACAGCAATGAATATCGGCACGGGTAAGCAAAAAATGTCTATGACTAACCTAAACGTTAAGACGTTTGATGTTTTTTGAACTCTAACAACTATCAATTTTCGTACTTTTAGAGTGTCTGTTTTGAGACTAGAAGAAACTTCGACATGTTTAGTTAGAGACTATACCTTTCGGAATAAAAAATACCCTAAATATATTATTTTGTTAAGTCTTGATTTTTTAAATCCCCTTACCCACGTTCCCAAATATGTACATGTAATGGCGGCTATTCGCTTACGAGCAGTTCTTTTTGGTACCGATCCGTCCCGAATTTAAAGTTTTGCTTCACAAAACTGCTTCTTTAGTAATAATATTTCTTGACCAGCATTTTTACAACTTAAAGCATCGTCAGTACGGTAAATGGTTATAAAATACAACGACAATGAACAAAACAACAACAACATGGCCGACCTATCACAATAGTTCAGTTGAAACCGATGTGACTTAAATCGTGAAACGGAGTATAACCATAGTGTTTAGTTACTTGTATGGTATAATCTGTGCCTGTATGAGTCATTTCTACCTGTCAAGAAGTAACAAGTTGTTCATTAAGGTATAGCATACATATCGGTCGTGAGAGTGACTAGTGGTGATTTTTTTCGAGTTACCTAAGTCCTAAGACTCTTACGTGGTTTAATGTATTTTAATTTATAAACTAATTGTGTTCTCAACGTCATGTTAGCAACAGCAATGAATATCGGCACGGGTAAGCAAAAAATGTCTATGACTAACCTAAACGTTAAGACGTTTGATGTTTTTTGAACTCTAACAACTATCAATTTTCGTACTTTTAGAGTGTCTGTTTTGAGACTAGAAGAAACTTCGACATGTTTAGTTAGAGACTATACCTTTCGGAATAAAAAATACCCTAAATATATTCTTTTGTTAAGTCTTGATTTTTTAAATCCCCTTACCCACGTTCCCAAATATGTACATGTAATGGCGGCTATTCGCTTACGAGCAGTTCTTTTTGGTACCGATCCGTCCCGAATTTAAAGTTTTGCTTCACAAAACTGCTTCTTTAGTAATAATATTTCTTGACCAGCATTTTTACAACTTAAAGCATCGTCAGTACGGTAAATGATTATAAAATACAACGACAATGAACAAAACAACAACAACATGGCCGACCTATCACAATAGTTCAGTTGAAACCGATGTGAATTAAATCGTGAAACGGAGTATAACCATAGTGTTTAGTTACTTGTATGGTATAATCTGTGCCTGTCTGAGTCATTTCTACCTGTCAAGAAGTAACAAGTTGTTCATTAAGGTATAGCATACATATCGGTCGTGAGAGTGACTAGTGGTGATTTTTTTCGAGTTACCTAAGTCCTGAGACTCTTACGTGGTTTAATGTATTTTAATTTATAAACTAATTGTGTTCTCAACGTCATGTTAGCAACAGCAATGAATATCGACACGGGTAAGCACAAAATGTCTATGACTAACCTAAACGTTAAGACGTTTGATGTCTTTTGAAGTCTAACAACTATCAATTTTCGTACTTTTAGAGTGTCTGTTTTGAGACTAGAAGAAACTTAGACATGTTTAGTTAGAGATTATGCCTCTCGGAATAAGAAATACCCTAAATATATTGTTTTGTTAAGTCTTGATTTTTTAAATCCCCTTACCCACGTTCCCAAATATGTACATGTAATGGCGGCTATTCGCTTACGAACAATTCTTTTTGGTACCGATCCGTCCCGATTTTAAAGTTTTGCTTCACAAAACTGCTTCTTTATTAATAATATTTCTTGACCAGCATTTTTACAACTTAAAGCATCGTCAGTACGGTAAATGAATATAAAATACAACGACAATGAACAAAACAACAACAACATGGCCGACCTATCACAATAGTTCAGTTGAAACCGATGTGACTTATATCGTGAAACGGAGCATAACCATAGTGTTTAGTTACTTGTATGGTATAATCTGTGCCTGTATGAGTCATTTCTACCTGTCAAGAAGTAACAAGTTGTTCATTAAGGTATAGCATACATATCGGTCGTGAGAGTGACTAGTGGTGATTTTTTTCGAGTTACCTAAGTCCTAAGACTCTTACGTGGTTTAATGTATTTTAATTTATAAACTAATTGTGTTCTCAACGTCATGTTAGCAACAGCAATGAATATCGACACGGGTAAGCAAAAAATGTCTATGACTAACCTAAACGTTGAGACGTTTGATGTTTTTTGAAGTCTAACAACTATCAATTTTCGTACTTTTAGAGTGTCTGTTTTGAGACTAGAAGAAACTTAGACATGTTTAGTTAGAGATTATGCCTCTCGGAATAAGAAATATCCTAAATATATTGTTTTGTTAAGTCTTGATTGTTTAAATCCCCTTACCCACGTTCCCAAATATGTACATGTAATGGCGGCTATTCGCTTACGAACAATTCTTTTTGGTACCGACCCGTCCCGATTTTAAAGTTTTGCTTCACAAAACTGCTTCTTAATTAATAATATTTCTTGACCAGCATTTTTACAACTTAAAGCATCGTCAGTACGGTAAATGGTTATAAAATACAACGACAATGAACAAAACAACAACAACATGGCCGACCTATCACAATAGTTCAGTTGAAACCGATATGACTTATATCGTGAAACGGAGCATAACCATAGTGTTTAGTTACTTGTATGGTATAATCTGTGCCTGTATGAGTCATTTCTACCTGTCAAGAAGTAACAAGTTGTTCATTAAGGTATAGCATACATATCGGTCGTGAGAGTGACTAGTGGTGATTTTTTTCGAGTTACCTAAGTCCTGAGACTCTTACGTGGTTTAATGTATTTTAATTTATAAACTAATTGTGTTCTCAACGTCATGTTAGCAACAGCAATGAATATCGACACGGGTAAGCACAAAATGTCTATGACTAACCTAAACGTTAAGACGTTTGATGTCTTTTGAAGTCTAACAACTATCAATTTTCGTACTTTTAGAGTGTCTGTTTTGAGACTAGAAGAAACTTAGACATGTTTAGTTAGAGACTATACCTTTCGGAATAAAAAATACCCTAAATATATTCTTCTGTTAAGTCTTGATTTTTTAAATACCCTTACCCACGTTCCCAAATATGTACATGTAATGGCGGCTATTCACTTAGGAGCAATTCTTTTTGGTACCGATCCGTCCCGATTTTAAAGTTTTGCTTCACAAAACTGCTTCTTTATTAATAATATTTCTTGACCAGCATTTTTACAACTTAAAGCATCGTCAGTACGGTAAATGGTTATAAAATACAACGACAATGAACAAAACAACAACAACATGGCCGACCTATCACAATAGTTCAGTTGAAACCGATGTGACTTATATCGTGAAACGGAGCATAACCATAGTGTTTAGTTACTTGTATGGTATAATCTGTGCCTGTATGAGTCATTTCTACCTGTCAAGAAGTAACAAGTTGTTCATTAAGGTATAGCATACATATCGGTCGTGAGAGTGACTAGTGGTGATTTTTTTCGAGTTACCTAAGTCCTAAGACTCTTACGTGGTTTAATGTATTTTAATTTATAAACTAATTGTGTTCTCAACGTCATGTTAGCAACAGCAATGAATATCGGCACGGGTAAGCAAAAAATGTCTATGACTAACCTAAACGTTAAGACGTTTGATGTTTTTTGAACTCTAACAACTATCAATTTTCGTACTTTTAGAGTGTCTGTTTTGAGACTAGAAGAAACTTCGACATGTTTAGTTAGAGACTATACCTTTCGGAATAAAAAATACCCTAAATATATTATTTTGTTAAGTCTTGATTTTTTAAATCCCCTTACCCACGTTCCCAAATATGTACATGTAATGGCGGCTATTCGCTTACGAGCAGTTCTTTTTGGTACCGATCCGTCCCGAATTTAAAGTTTTGCTTCACAAAACTGCTTCTTTAGTAATAATATTTCTTGACCAGCATTTTTACAACTTAAAGCATCGTCAGTACGGTAAATGGTTATAAAATACAACGACAATGAACAAAACAACAACAACATGGCCGGCCTATCACAATAGTTCAGTTGAAACCGATGTGACTTAAATCGTGAAACGGAGTATAACCATAGTGTTTAGTTACTTGTATGGTATAATCTGTGCCTGTCTGAGTCATTTCTACCTGTCAAGAAGTAACAAGTTGTTCATTAAGGTATAGCATACATATCGGTCGTGAGAGTGACTAGTGGTGATTTTTTTCGAGTTACCTAAGTCCTGAGACTCTTACGTGGTTTAATGTATTTTAATTTATAAACTAATTGTGTTCTCAACGTCATGTTAGCAACAGCAATGAATATCGACACGGGTAAGCACAAAATGTCTATGACTAACCTAAACGTTAAGACGTTTGATGTCTTTTGAAGTCTAACAACTATCAATTTTCGTACTTTTAGAGTGTCTGTTTTGAGACTAGAAGAAACTTAGACATGTTTAGTTAGAGACTATACCTTTCGGAATAAAAAATACCCTAAATATATTCTTTTGTTAAGTCTTGATTTTTTAAATCCCCTTACCCACGTTCCCAAATATGTACATGTAATGGCGGCTATTCACTTAGGAGCAATTCTTTTCGGTACCGATCCGTCCCGATTTTAAAGTTTTGCTTCACAAAACTGCTTCTTTATTAATAATATTTCTTGACCAGCATTTTTACAACTTAAAGCATCGTCAGTACGGTAAATGGTTATAAAATACAACGACAATGAACAAAACAACAACAACATGGCCGACCTATCACAATAGTTCAGTTGAAACCGATGTGACTTATATCGTGAAACGGAGCATAACCATAGTGTTTAGTTACTTGTATGGTATAATCTGTGCCTGTATGAGTCATTTCTACCTGTCAAGAAGTAACAAGTTGTTCATTAAGGTATAGCATACATATCGGTCGTGAGAGTGACTAGTGGTGATTTTTTTCGAGTTACCTAAGTCCTAAGACTCTTACGTGGTTTAATGTATTTTAATTTATAAACTAATTGTGTTCTCAACGTCATGTTAGCAACAGCAATGAATATCGACACGGGTAAGCAAAAAATGTCTATGACTAACCTAAACGTTAAGACCTTTGATGTTTTTTGAACTCTAACAACTATCAATTTTCGTACTTTTAGAGTGTCTGTTTTGAGACTAGAAGAAACTTCGACATGTTTAGTTAGAGACTATACCTTTCGGAATAAAAAATACCCTAAATATATTATTTTGTTAAGTCTTGATTTTTTAAATCCCCTTACCCACGTTCCCAAATATGTACATGTAATGGCGGCTATTCGCTTACGAGCAGTTCTTTTTGGTACCGATCCGTCCCGAATTTAAAGTTTTGCTTCACAAAACTGCTTCTTTAGTAATAATATTTCTTGACCAGCATTTTTACAACTTAAAGCATCGTCAGTACGGTAAATGATTATAAAATACAACGACAATGAACAAAACAACAACAACATGGCCGACCTATCACAATAGTTCAGTTGAAACCGATGTGACTTAAATCGTGAAACGGAGTATAACCATAGTGTTTAGTTACTTGTATGGTATAATCTGTGCCTGTCTGAGTCATTTCTACCTGTCAAGAAGTAACAAGTTGTTCATTAAGGTATAGCATACATATCGGTCGTGAGAGTGACTAGTGGTGATTTTTTTCGAGTTACCTAAGTCCTGAGACTCTTACGTGGTTTAATGTATTTTAATTTATAAACTAATTGTGTTCTCAACGTCATGTTAGCAACAGCAATGAATATCGACACGGGTAAGCACAAAATGTCTATGACTAACCTAAACGTTAAGACGTTTGATGTCTTTTGAAGTCTAACAACTATCAATTTTCGTACTTTTAGAGTGTCTGTTTTGAGACTAGAAGAAACTTAGACATGTTTAGTTAGAGATTATGCCTCTCGGAATAAGAAATACCCTAAATATATTGTTTTGTTAAGTCTTGATTTTTTAAATCCCCTTACCCACGTTCCCAAATATGTACATGTAATGGCGGCTATTCGCTTACGAACAATTCTTTTTGGTACCGATCCGTCCCGATTTTAAAGTTTTGCTTCACAAAACTGCTTCTTTATTAATAATATTTCTTGACCAGCATTTTTACAACTTAAAGCATCGTCAGTACGGTAAATGAATATAAAATACAACGACAATGAACAAAACAACAACAACATGGCCGACCTATCACAATAGTTCAGTTGAAACCGATGTGACTTATATCGTGAAACGGAGCATAACCATAGTGTTTAGTTACTTGTATGGTATAATCTGTGCCTGTATGAGTCATTTCTACCTGTCAAGAAGTAACAAGTTGTTCATTAAGGTATAGCATACATATCGGTCGTGAGAGTGACTAGTGGTGATTTTTTTCGAGTTACCTAAGTCCTAAGACTCTTACGTGGTTTAATGTATTTTAATTTATAAACTAATTGTGTTCTCAACGTCATGTTAGCAACAGCAATGAATATCGACACGGGTAAGCAAAAAATGTCTATGACTAACCTAAACGTTAAGACGTTTGATGTTTTTTGAAGTCTAACAACTATCAATTTTCGTACTTTTAGAGTGTCTGTTTTGAGACTAGAAGAAACTTAGACATGTTTAGTTAGAGATTATGCCTCTCGGAATAAGAAATATCCTAAATATATTGTTTTGTTAAGTCTTGATTGTTTAAATCCCCTTACCCACGTTCCCAAATATGTACATGTAATGGCGGCTATTCGCTTACGAACAATTCTTTTTGGTACCGACCCGTCCCGATTTTAAAGTTTTGCTTCACAAAACTGCTTCTTAATTAATAATATTTCTTGACCAGCATTTTTACAACTTAAAGCATCGTCAGTACGGTAAATGGTTATAAAATACAACGACAATGAACAAAACAACAACAACATGGCCGACCTATCACAATAGTTCAGTTGAAACCGATATGACTTATATCGTGAAACGGAGCATAACCATAGTGTTTAGTTACTTGTATGGTATAATCTGTGCCTGTATGAGTCATTTCTACCTGTCAAGAAGTAACAAGTTGTTCATTAAGGTATAGCATACATATCGGTCGTGAGAGTGACTAGTGGTGATTTTTTTCGAGTTACCTAAGTCCTGAGACTCTTACGTGGTTTAATGTATTTTAATTTATAAACTAATTGTGTTCTCAACGTCATGTTAGCAACAGCAATGAATATCGACACGGGTAAGCACAAAATGTCTATGACTAACCTAAACGTTAAGACGTTTGATGTCTTTTGAAGTCTAACAACTATCAATTTTCGTACTTTTAGAGTGTCTGTTTTGAGACTAGAAGAAACTTAGACATGTTTAGTTAGAGACTATACCTTTCGGAATAAAAAATACCCTAAATATATTCTTCTGTTAAGTCTTGATTTTTTAAATACCCTTACCCACGTTCCCAAATATGTACATGTAATGGCGGCTATTCACTTAGGAGCAATTCTTTTTGGTACCGATCCGTCCCGATTTTAAAGTTTTGCTTCACAAAACTGCTTCTTTATTAATAATATTTCTTGACCAGCATTTTTACAACTTAAAGCATCGTCAGTACGGTAAATGGTTATAAAATACAACGACAATGAACAAAACAACAACAACATGGCCGACCTATCACAATAGTTCAGTTGAAACCGATGTGACTTATATCGTGAAACGGAGCATAACCATAGTGTTTAGTTACTTGTATGGTATAATCTGTGCCTGTATGAGTCATTTCTACCTGTCAAGAAGTAACAAGTTGTTCATTAAGGTATAGCATACATATCGGTCGTGAGAGTGACTAGTGGTGATTTTTTTCGAGTTACCTAAGTCCTAAGACTCTTACGTGGTTTAATGTATTTTAATTTATAAACTAATTGTGTTCTCAACGTCATGTTAGCAACAGCAATGAATATCGGCACGGGTAAGCAAAAAATGTCTATGACTAACCTAAACGTTAAGACGTTTGATGTTTTTTGAACTCTAACAACTATCAATTTTCGTACTTTTAGAGTGTCTGTTTTGAGACTAGAAGAAACTTCGACATGTTTAGTTAGAGACTATACCTTTCGGAATAAAAAATACCCTAAATATATTATTTTGTTAAGTCTTGATTTTTTAAATCCCCTTACCCACGTTCCCAAATATGTACATGTAATGGCGGCTATTCGCTTACGAGCAGTTCTTTTTGGTACCGATCCGTCCCGAATTTAAAGTTTTGCTTCACAAAACTGCTTCTTTAGTAATAATATTTCTTGACCAGCATTTTTACAACTTAAAGCATCGTCAGTACGGTAAATGATTATAAAATACAACGACAATGAACAAAACAACAACAACATGGCCGACCTATCACAATAGTTCAGTTGAAACCGATGTGAATTAAATCGTGAAACGGAGTATAACCATAGTGTTTAGTTACTTGTATGGTATAATCTGTGCCTGTCTGAGTCATTTCTACCTGTCAAGAAGTAACAAGTTGTTCATTAAGGTATAGCATACATATCGGTCGTGAGAGTGACTAGTGGTGATTTTTTTCGAGTTACCTAAGTCCTGAGACTCTTACGTGGTTTAATGTATTTTAATTTATAAACTAATTGTGTTCTCAACGTCATGTTAGCAACAGCAATGAATATCGACACGGGTAAGCACAAAATGTCTATGACTAACCTAAACGTTAAGACGTTTGATGTCTTTTGAAGTCTAACAACTATCAATTTTCGTACTTTTAGAGTGTCTGTTTTGAGACTAGAAGAAACTTAGACATGTTTAGTTAGAGATTATGCCTCTCGGAATAAGAAATACCCTAAATATATTGTTTTGTTAAGTCTTGATTTTTTAAATCCCCTTACCCACGTTCCCAAATATGTACATGTAATGGCGGCTATTCGCTTACGAACAATTCTTTTTGGTACCGACCCGTCCCGATTTTAAAGTTTTGCTTCACAAAACTGCTTCTTAATTAATAATATTTCTTGACCAGCATTTTTACAACTTAAAGCATCGTCAGTACGGTAAATGGTTATAAAATACAACGACAATGAACAAAACAACAACAACATGGCCGACCTATCACAATAGTTCAGTTGAAACCGATATGACTTATATCGTGAAACGGAGCATAACCATAGTGTTTAGTTACTTGTATGGTATAATCTGTGCCTGTATGAGTCATTTCTACCTGTCAAGAAGTAACAAGTTGTTCATTAAGGTATAGCATACATATCGGTCGTGAGAGTGACTAGTGGTGATTTTTTTCGAGTTACCTAAGTCCTGAGACTCTTACGTGGTTTAATGTATTTTAATTTATAAACTAATTGTGTTCTCAACGTCATGTTAGCAACAGCAATGAATATCGACACGGGTAAGCACAAAATGTCTATGACTAACCTAAACGTTAAGACGTTTGATGTCTTTTGAAGTCTAACAACTATCAATTTTCGTACTTTTAGAGTGTCTGTTTTGAGACTAGAAGAAACTTAGACATGTTTAGTTAGAGACTATACCTTTCGGAATAAAAAATACCCTAAATATATTCTTCTGTTAAGTCTTGATTTTTTAAATACCCTTACCCACGTTCCCAAATATGTACATGTAATGGCGGCTATTCACTTAGGAGCAATTCTTTTTGGTACCGATCCGTCCCGATTTTAAAGTTTTGCTTCACAAAACTGCTTCTTTATTAATAATATTTCTTGACCAGCATTTTTACAACTTAAAGCATCGTCAGTACGGTAAATGGTTATAAAATACAACGACAATGAACAAAACAACAACAACATGGCCGACCTATCACAATAGTTCAGTTGAAACCGATGTGACTTATATCGTGAAACGGAGCATAACCATAGTGTTTAGTTACTTGTATGGTATAATCTGTGCCTGTATGAGTCATTTCTACCTGTCAAGAAGTAACAAGTTGTTCATTAAGGTATAGCATACATATCGGTCGTGAGAGTGACTAGTGGTGATTTTTTTCGAGTTACCTAAGTCCTAAGACTCTTACGTGGTTTAATGTATTTTAATTTATAAACTAATTGTGTTCTCAACGTCATGTTAGCAACAGCAATGAATATCGGCACGGGTAAGCAAAAAATGTCTATGACTAACCTAAACGTTAAGACGTTTGATGTTTTTTGAACTCTAACAACTATCAATTTTCGTACTTTTAGAGTGTCTGTTTTGAGACTAGAAGAAACTTCGACATGTTTAGTTAGAGATTATGCCTCTCGGAATAAGAAATACCCTAAATATATTGTTTTGTTAAGTCTTGATTTTTTAAATCCCCTTACCCACGTTCCCAAATATGTACATGTAATGGCGGCTATTCGCTTACGAACAATTCTTTTTGGTACCGATCCGTCCCGATTTTAAAGTTTTGCTTCACAAAACTGCTTCTTTATTAATAATATTTCTTGACCAGCATTTTTACAACTTAAAGCATCGTCAGTACGGTAAATGAATATAAAATACAACGACAATGAACAAAACAACAACAACATGGCCGACCTATCACAATAGTTCAGTTGAAACCGATGTGACTTATATCGTGAAACGGAGCATAACCATAGTGTTTAGTTACTTGTATGGTATAATCTGTGCCTGTATGAGTCATTTCTACCTGTCAAGAAGTAACAAGTTGTTCATTAAGGTATAGCATACATATCGGTCGTGAGAGTGACTAGTGGTGATTTTTTTCGAGTTACCTAAGTCCTAAGACTCTTACGTGGTTTAATGTATTTTAATTTATAAACTAATTGTGTTCTCAACGTCATGTTAGCAACAGCAATGAATATCGACACGGGTAAGCAAAAAATGTCTATGACTAACCTAAACGTTAAGACGTTTGATGTTTTTTGAAGTCTAACAACTATCAATTTTCGTACTTTTAGAGTGTCTGTTTTGAGACTAGAAGAAACTTAGACATGTTTAGTTAGAGACTATACCTTTCGGAATAAAAAATACCCTAAATATATTGTTTTGTTAAGTCTTGATTTTTTAAATCCCCTTACCCACGTTCCCAAATATGTACATGTAATGGCGGCTATTCGCTAACGAGCAGTTCTTTTTGGTACCGATCCGTCCCGAATTTAAAGTTTTGCTTCACAAAACTGCTTCTTTAGTAATAATATTTCTTGACCAGCATTTTTACAACTTAAAGCATCGTCAGTACGGTAAATGATTATAAAATACAACGACAGTGAACAAAACAACAACAACATGGCCGACCTATCACAATAGTTCAGTTGAAACCGATGTGACTTAAATCGTGAAACGGAGTATAACCATAGTGTTTAGTTACTTGTATGGTATAATCTGTGCCTGTCTGAGTCATTTCTACCTGTCAAGAAGTAACAAGTTGTTCATTAAGGTATAGCATACATATCGGTCGTGAGAGTGACTAGTGGTGATTTTTTTCGAGTTACCTAAGTCCTAAGACTCTTACGTGGTTTAATGTATTTTAATTTATAAACTAATTGTGTTCTCAACGTCATGTTAGCAACAGCAATGAATATCGACACGGGTAAGCAAAAAATGTCTATGACTAACCTAAACGTTGAGACGTTTGATGTTTTTTGAAGTCTAACAACTATCAATTTTCGTACTTTTAGAGTGTCTGTTTTGAGACTAGAAGAAACTTAGACATGTTTAGTTAGAGATTATGCCTCTCGGAATAAGAAATATCCTAAATATATTGTTTTGTTAAGTCTTGATTGTTTAAATCCCCTTACCCACGTTCCCAAATATGTACATGTAATGGCGGCTATTCGCTTACGAACAATTCTTTTTGGTACCGACCCGTCCCGATTTTAAAGTTTTGCTTCACAAAACTGCTTCTTAATTAATAATATTTCTTGACCAGCATTTTTACAACTTAAAGCATCGTCAGTACGGTAAATGGTTATAAAATACAACGACAATGAACAAAACAACAACAACATGGCCGACCTATCACAATAGTTCAGTTGAAACCGATATGACTTATATCGTGAAACGGAGCATAACCATAGTGTTTAGTTACTTGTATGGTATAATCTGTGCCTGTATGAGTCATTTCTACCTGTCAAGAAGTAACAAGTTGTTCATTAAGGTATAGCATACATATCGGTCGTGAGAGTGACTAGTGGTGATTTTTTTCGAGTTACCTAAGTCCTGAGACTCTTACGTGGTTTAATGTATTTTAATTTATAAACTAATTGTGTTCTCAACGTCATGTTAGCAACAGCAATGAATATCGACACGGGTAAGCACAAAATGTCTATGACTAACCTAAACGTTAAGACGTTTGATGTCTTTTGAAGTCTAACAACTATCAATTTTCGTACTTTTAGAGTGTCTGTTTTGAGACTAGAAGAAACTTAGACATGTTTAGTTAGAGATTATGCCTCTCGGAATAAGAAATACCCTAAATATATTGTTTTGTTAAGTCTTGATTTTTTAAATCCCCTTACCCACGTTCCCAAATATGTACATGTAATGGCGGCTATTCGCTTACGAACAATTCTTTTTGGTACCGATCCGTCCCGAATTTAAAGTTTTGCTTCACAAAACTGCTTCTTTAGTAATAATATTTCTTGACCAGCATTTTTACAACTTAAAGCATCGTCAGTACGGTAAATGATTATAAAATACAACGACAATGAACAAAACAACAACAACATGGCCGACCTATCACAATAGTTCAGTTGAAACCGATGTGAATTAAATCGTGAAACGGAGTATAACCATAGTGTTTAGTTACTTGTATGGTATAATCTGTGCCTGTCTGAGTCATTTCTACCTGTCAAGAAGTAACAAGTTGTTCATTAAGGTATAGCATACATATCGGTCGTGAGAGTGACTAGTGGTGATTTTTTTCGAGTTACCTAAGTCCTGAGACTCTTACGTGGTTTAATGTATTTTAATTTATAAACTAATTGTGTTCTCAACGTCATGTTAGCAACAGCAATGAATATCGACACGGGTAAGCACAAAATGTCTATGACTAACCTAAACGTTAAGACGTTTGATGTCTTTTGAAGTCTAACAACTATCAATTTTCGTACTTTTAGAGTGTCTGTTTTGAGACTAGAAGAAACTTAGACATGTTTAGTTAGAGATTATGCCTCTCGGAATAAGAAATACCCTAAATATATTGTTTTGTTAAGTCTTGATTTTTTAAATCCCCTTACCCACGTTCCCAAATATGTACATGTAATGGCGGCTATTCGCTTACGAACAATTCTTTTTGGTACCGATCCGTCCCGATTTTAAAGTTTTGCTTCACAAAACTGCTTCTTTATTAATAATATTTCTTGACCAGCATTTTTACAACTTAAAGCATCGTCAGTACGGTAAATGAATATAAAATACAACGACAATGAACAAAACAACAACAACATGGCCGACCTATCACAATAGTTCAGTTGAAACCGATGTGACTTATATCGTGAAACGGAGCATAACCATAGTGTTTAGTTACTTGTATGGTATAATCTGTGCCTGTATGAGTCATTTCTACCTGTCAAGAAGTAACAAGTTGTTCATTAAGGTATAGCATACATATCGGTCGTGAGAGTGACTAGTGGTGATTTTTTTCGAGTTACCTAAGTCCTAAGACTCTTACGTGGTTTAATGTATTTTAATTTATAAACTAATTGTGTTCTCAACGTCATGTTAGCAACAGCAATGAATATCGACACGGGTAAGCAAAAAATGTCTATGACTAACCTAAACGTTGAGACGTTTGATGTTTTTTGAAGTCTAACAACTATCAATTTTCGTACTTTTAGAGTGTCTGTTTTGAGACTAGAAGAAACTTAGACATGTTTAGTTAGAGATTATGCCTCTCGGAATAAGAAATATCCTAAATATATTGTTTTGTTAAGTCTTGATTGTTTAAATCCCCTTACCCACGTTCCCAAATATGTACATGTAATGGCGGCTATTCGCTTACGAACAATTCTTTTTGGTACCGACCCGTCCCGATTTTAAAGTTTTGCTTCACAAAACTGCTTCTTAATTAATAATATTTCTTGACCAGCATTTTTACAACTTAAAGCATCGTCAGTACGGTAAATGGTTATAAAATACAACGACAATGAACAAAACAACAACAACATGGCCGACCTATCACAATAGTTCAGTTGAAACCGATATGACTTATATCGTGAAACGGAGCATAACCATAGTGTTTAGTTACTTGTATGGTATAATCTGTGCCTGTATGAGTCATTTCTACCTGTCAAGAAGTAACAAGTTGTTCATTAAGGTATAGCATACATATCGGTCGTGAGAGTGACTAGTGGTGATTTTTTTCGAGTTACCTAAGTCCTGAGACTCTTACGTGGTTTAATGTATTTTAATTTATAAACTAATTGTGTTCTCAACGTCATGTTAGCAACAGCAATGAATATCGACACGGGTAAGCACAAAATGTCTATGACTAACCTAAACGTTAAGACGTTTGATGTCTTTTGAAGTCTAACAACTATCAATTTTCGTACTTTTAGAGTGTCTGTTTTGAGACTAGAAGAAACTTAGACATGTTTAGTTAGAGACTATACCTTTCGGAATAAAAAATACCCTAAATATATTCTTCTGTTAAGTCTTGATTTTTTAAATACCCTTACCCACGTTCCCAAATATGTACATGTAATGGCGGCTATTCACTTAGGAGCAATTCTTTTTGGTACCGATCCGTCCCGATTTTAAAGTTTTGCTTCACAAAACTGCTTCTTTATTAATAATATTTCTTGACCAGCATTTTTACAACTTAAAGCATCGTCAGTACGGTAAATGGTTATAAAATACAACGACAATGAACAAAACAACAACAACATGGCCGACCTATCACAATAGTTCAGTTGAAACCGATGTGACTTATATCGTGAAACGGAGCATAACCATAGTGTTTAGTTACTTGTATGGTATAATCTGTGCCTGTATGAGTCATTTCTACCTGTCAAGAAGTAACAAGTTGTTCATTAAGGTATAGCATACATATCGGTCGTGAGAGTGACTAGTGGTGATTTTTTTCGAGTTACCTAAGTCCTAAGACTCTTACGTGGTTTAATGTATTTTAATTTATAAACTAATTGTGTTCTCAACGTCATGTTAGCAACAGCAATGAATATCGGCACGGGTAAGCAAAAAATGTCTATGACTAACCTAAACGTTAAGACGTTTGATGTTTTTTGAACTCTAACAACTATCAATTTTCGTACTTTTAGAGTGTCTGTTTTGAGACTAGAAGAAACTTCGACATGTTTAGTTAGAGACTATACCTTTCGGAATAAAAAATACCCTAAATATATTATTTTGTTAAGTCTTGATTTTTTAAATCCCCTTACCCGCGTTCCCAAATATGTACATGTAATGGCGGCTATTCGCTTACGAGCAGTTCTTTTTGGTACCGATCCGTCCCGAATTTAAAGTTTTGCTTCACAAAACTGCTTCTTTAGTAATAATATTTCTTGACCAGCATTTTTACAACTTAAAGCATCGTCAGTACGGTAAATGGTTATAAAATACAACGACAATGAACAAAACAACAACAACATGGCCGGCCTATCACAATAGTTCAGTTGAAACCGATGTGACTTAAATCGTGAAACGGAGTATAACCATAGTGTTTAGTTACTTGTATGGTATAATCTGTGCCTGTCTGAGTCATTTCTACCTGTCAAGAAGTAACAAGTTGTTCATTAAGGTATAGCATACATATCGGTCGTGAGAGTGACTAGTGGTGATTTTTTTCGAGTTACCTAAGTCCTGAGACTCTTACGTGGTTTAATGTATTTTAATTTATAAACTAATTGTGTTCTCAACGTCATGTTAGCAACAGCAATGAATATCGACACGGGTAAGCACAAAATGTCTATGACTAACCTAAACGTTAAGACGTTTGATGTCTTTTGAAGTCTAACAACTATCAATTTTCGTACTTTTAGAGTGTCTGTTTTGAGACTAGAAGAAACTTAGACATGTTTAGTTAGAGACTATACCTTTCGGAATAAAAAATACCCTAAATATATTCTTTTGTTAAGTCTTGATTTTTTAAATCCCCTTACCCACGTTCCCAAATATGTACATGTAATGGCGGCTATTCACTTAGGAGCAATTCTTTTTGGTACCGATCCGTCCCGATTTTAAAGTTTTGCTTCACAAAACTGCTTCTTTATTAATAATATTTCTTGACCAGCATTTTTACAACTTAAAGCATCGTCAGTACGGTAAATGGTTATAAAATACAACGACAATGAACAAAACAACAACAACATGGCCGACCTATCACAATAGTTCAGTTGAAACCGATGTGACTTATATCGTGAAACGGAGCATAACCATAGTGTTTAGTTACTTGTATGGTATAATCTGTGCCTGTATGAGTCATTTCTACCTGTCAAGAAGTAACAAGTTGTTCATTAAGGTATAGCATACATATCGGTCGTGAGAGTGACTAGTGGTGATTTTTTTCGAGTTACCTAAGTCCTAAGACTCTTACGTGGTTTAATGTATTTTAATTTATAAACTAATTGTGTTCTCAACGTCATGTTAGCAACAGCAATGAATATCGACACGGGTAAGCAAAAAATGTCTATGACTAACCTAAACGTTAAGACCTTTGATGTTTTTTGAACTCTAACAACTATCAATTTTCGTACTTTTAGAGTGTCTGTTTTGAGACTAGAAGAAACTTCGACATGTTTAGTTAGAGACTATACCTTTCGGAATAAAAAATACCCTAAATATATTATTTTGTTAAGTCTTGATTTTTTAAATCCCCTTACCCACGTTCCCAAATATGTACATGTAATGGCGGCTATTCGCTTACGAGCAGTTCTTTTTGGTACCGATCCGTCCCGAATTTAAAGTTTTGCTTCACAAAACTGCTTCTTTAGTAATAATATTTCTTGACCAGCATTTTTACAACTTAAAGCATCGTCAGTACGGTAAATGATTATAAAATACAACGACAATGAACAAAACAACAACAACATGGCCGACCTATCACAATAGTTCAGTTGAAACCGATGTGACTTATATCGTGAAACGGAGTATAACCATAGTGTTTAGTTACTTGTATGGTATAATCTGTGCCTGTCTGAGTCATTTCTACCTGTCAAGAAGTAACAAGTTGTTCATTAAGGTATAGCATACATATCGGTCGTGAGAGTGACTAGTGGTGATTTTTTTCGAGTTACCTAAGTCCTGAGACTCTTACGTGGTTTAATGTATTTTAATTTATAAACTAATTGTGTTCTCAACGTCATGTTAGCAACAGCAATGAATATCGACACGGGTAAGCAAAAAATGTCTATGACTAACCTAAACGTTAAGACGTTTGATGTTTTTTGAAGTCTAACAACTATCAATTTTCGTACTTTTAGAGTGTCTGTTTTGAGACTAGAAGAAACTTAGACATGTTTAGTTAGAGATTATGCCTCTCGGAATAAGAAATACCCTAAATATATTGTTTTGTTAAGTCTTGATTTTTTAAATCCCCTTACCCACGTTCCCAAATATGTACATGTAATGGCGGCTATTCGCTTACGAACAATTCTTTTTGGTACCGATCCGTCCCGATTTTAAAGTTTTGCTTCACAAAACTGCTTCTTTATTAATAATATTTCTTGACCAGCATTTTTACAACTTAAAGCATCGTCAGTACGGTAAATGAATATAAAATACAACGACAATGAACAAAACAACAACAACATGGCCGACCTATCACAATAGTTCAGTTGAAACCGATGTGACTTATATCGTGAAACGGAGCATAACCATAGTGTTTAGTTACTTGTATGGTATAATCTGTGCCTGTATGAGTCATTTCTACCTGTCAAGAAGTAACAAGTTGTTCATTAAGGTATAGCATACATATCGGTCGTGAGAGTGACTAGTGGTGATTTTTTTCGAGTTACCTAAGTCCTAAGACTCTTACGTGGTTTAATGTATTTTAATTTATAAACTAATTGTGTTCTCAACGTCATGTTAGCAACAGCAATGAATATCGACACGGGTAAGCAAAAAATGTCTATGACTAACCTAAACGTTAAGACGTTTGATGTTTTTTGAAGTCTAACAACTATCAATTTTCGTACTTTTAGAGTGTCTGTTTTGAGACTAGAAGAAACTTAGACATGTTTAGTTAGAGATTATGCCTCTCGGAA
This sequence comes from Hypercompe scribonia, assembly GCA_949316085.1. Classification (NCBI taxonomy): domain Eukaryota; kingdom Metazoa; phylum Arthropoda; class Insecta; order Lepidoptera; family Erebidae; genus Hypercompe; species Hypercompe scribonia. Next base: position 554,358 of record OX438973.1, read on the forward strand.
TAAGAAATATCCTAAATATATTGTTTTGTTAAGTCTTGATTGTTTAAATCCCCTTACCCACGTTCCCAAATATGTACATGTAATGGCGGCTATTCGCTTACGAACAATTCTTTTTGGTACCGACCCGTCCCGATTTTAAAGTTTTGCTTCACAAAACTGCTTCTTAATTAATAATATTTCTTGACCAGCATTTTTACAACTTAAAGCATCGTCAGTACGGTAAATGGTTATAAAATACAACGACAATGAACAAAACAACAACAACATGGCCGACCTATCACAATAGTTCAGTTGAAACCGATATGACTTATATCGTGAAACGGAGCATAACCATAGTGTTTAGTTACTTGTATGGTATAATCTGTGCCTGTATGAGTCATTTCTACCTGTCAAGAAGTAACAAGTTGTTCATTAAGGTATAGCATACATATCGGTCGTGAGAGTGACTAGTGGTGATTTTTTTCGAGTTACCTAAGTCCTGAGACTCTTACGTGGTTTAATGTATTTTAATTTATAAACTAATTGTGTTCTCAACGTCATGTTAGCAACAGCAATGAATATCGACACGGGTAAGCACAAAATGTCTATGACTAACCTAAACGTTAAGACGTTTGATGTCTTTTGAAGTCTAACAACTATCAATTTTCGTACTTTTAGAGTGTCTGTTTTGAGACTAGAAGAAACTTAGACATGTTTAGTTAGAGACTATACTTTTCGGAATAAAAAATACCCTAAATATATTCTTCTGTTAAGTCTTGATTTTTTAAATACCCTTACCCACGTTCCCAAATATGTACATGTAATGGCGGCTATTCACTTAGGAGCAATTCTTTTTGGTACCGATCCGTCCCGATTTTAAAGTTTTGCTTCACAAAACTGCTTCTTTATTAATAATATTTCTTGACCAGCATTTTTACAACTTAAAGCATCGTCAGTACGGTAAATGGTTATAAAATACAACGACAATGAACAAAACAACAACAACATGGCCGACCTATCACAATAGTTCAGTTGAAACCGATGTGACTTATATCGTGAAACGGAGCATAACCATAGTGTTTAGTTACTTGTATGGTATAATCTGTGCCTGTATGAGTCATTTCTACCTGTCAAGAAGTAACAAGTTGTTCATTAAGGTATAGCATACATATCGGTCGTGAGAGTGACTAGTGGTGATTTTTTTCGAGTTACCTAAGTCCTAAGACTCTTACGTGGTTTAATGTATTTTAATTTATAAACTAATTGTGTTCTCAACGTCATGTTAGCAACAGCAATGAATATCGGCACGGGTAAGCAAAAAATGTCTATGACTAACCTAAACGTTAAGACGTTTGATGTTTTTTGAACTCTAACAACTATCAATTTTCGTACTTTTAGAGTGTCTGTTTTGAGACTAGAAGAAACTTCGACATGTTTAGTTAGAGACTATACCTTTCGGAATAAAAAATACCCTAAATATATTATTTTGTTAAGTCTTGATTTTTTAAATCCCCTTACCCACGTTCCCAAATATGTACATGTAATGGCGGCTATTCGCTTACGAACAATTCTTTTTGGTACCGACCCGTCCCGATTTTAAAGTTTTGCTTCACAAAACTGCTTCTTAATTAATAATATTTCTTGACCAGCATTTTTACAACTTAAAGCATCGTCAGTACGGTAAATGGTTATAAAATACAACGACAATGAACAAAACAACAACAACATGGCCGACCTATCACAATAGTTCAGTTGAAACCGATGTGACTTAAATCGTGAAACGGAGTATAACCATAGTGTTTAGTTACTTGTATGGTATAATCTGTGCCTGTCTGAGTCATTTCTACCTGTCAAGAAGTAACAAGTTGTTCATTAAGGTATAGCATACATATCGGTCGTGAGAGTGACTAGTGGTGATTTTTTTCGAGTTACCTAAGTCCTGAGACTCTTACGTGGTTTAATGTATTTTAATTTATAAACTAATTGTGTTCTCAACGTCATGTTAGCAACAGCAATGAATATCGACACGGGTAAGCACAAAATGTCTATGACTAACCTAAACGTTAAGACGTTTGATGTCTTTTGAAGTCTAACAACTATCAATTTTCGTACTTTTAGAGTGTCTGTTTTGAGACTAGAAGAAACTTAGACATGTTTAGTTAGAGACTATACCTTTCGGAATAAAAAATACCCTAAATATATTCTTTTGTTAAGTCTTGATTTTTTAAATCCCCTTACCCACGTTCCCAAATATGTACATGTAATGGCGGCTATTCACTTAGGAGCAATTCTTTTTGGTACCGATCCGTCCCGATTTTAAAGTTTTGCTTCACAAAACTGCTTCTTTATTAATAATATTTCTTGACCAGCATTTTTACAACTTAAAGCATCGTCAGTACGGTAAATGGTTATAAAATACAACGACAATGAACAAAACAACAACAACATGGCCGACCTATCACAATAGTTCAGTTGAAACCGATGTGACTTAAATCGTGAAACGGAGTATAACCATAGTGTTTAGTTACTTGTATGGTATAATCTGTGCCTGTATGAGTCATTTCTACCTGTCAAGAAGTAACAAGTTGTTCATTAAGGTATAGCATACATATCGGTCGTGAGAGTGACTAGTGGTGATTTTTTTCGAGTTACCTAAGTCCTAAGACTCTTACGTGGTTTAATGTATTTTAATTTATAAACTAATTGTGTTCTCAACGTCATGTTAGCAACAGCAATGAATATCGGCACGGGTAAGCAAAAAATGTCTATGACTAACCTAAACGTTAAGACGTTTGATGTTTTTTGAACTCTAACAACTATCAATTTTCGTACTTTTAGAGTGTCTGTTTTGAGACTAGAAGAAACTTCGACATGTTTAGTTAGAGACTATACCTTTCGGAATAAAAAATACCCTAAATATATTCTTTTGTTAAGTCTTGATTTTTTAAATCCCCTTACCCACGTTCCCAAATATGTACATGTAATGGCGGCTATTCGCTTACGAGCAGTTCTTTTTGGTACCGATCCGTCCCGAATTTAAAGTTTTGCTTCACAAAACTGCTTCTTTAGTAATAATATTTCTTGACCAGCATTTTTACAACTTAAAGCATCGTCAGTACGGTAAATGATTATAAAATACAACGACAATGAACAAAACAACAACAACATGGCCGACCTATCACAATAGTTCAGTTGAAACCGATGTGAATTAAATCGTGAAACGGAGTATAACCATAGTGTTTAGTTACTTGTATGGTATAATCTGTGCCTGTCTGAGTCATTTCTACCTGTCAAGAAGTAACAAGTTGTTCATTAAGGTATAGCATACATATCGGTCGTGAGAGTGACTAGTGGTGATTTTTTTCGAGTTACCTAAGTCCTGAGACTCTTACGTGGTTTAATGTATTTTAATTTATAAACTAATTGTGTTCTCAACGTCATGTTAGCAACAGCAATGAATATCGACACGGGTAAGCACAAAATGTCTATGACTAACCTAAACGTTAAGACGTTTGATGTCTTTTGAAGTCTAACAACTATCAATTTTCGTACTTTTAGAGTGTCTGTTTTGAGACTAGAAGAAACTTAGACATGTTTAGTTAGAGATTATGCCTCTCGGAATAAGAAATACCCTAAATATATTGTTTTGTTAAGTCTTGATTTTTTAAATCCCCTTACCCACGTTCCCAAATATGTACATGTAATGGCGGCTATTCGCTTACGAACAATTCTTTTTGGTACCGATCCGTCCCGATTTTAAAGTTTTGCTTCACAAAACTGCTTCTTTATTAATAATATTTCTTGACCAGCATTTTTACAACTTAAAGCATCGTCAGTACGGTAAATGAATATAAAATACAACGACAATGAACAAAACAACAACAACATGGCCGACCTATCACAATAGTTCAGTTGAAACCGATGTGACTTATATCGTGAAACGGAGCATAACCATAGTGTTTAGTTACTTGTATGGTATAATCTGTGCCTGTATGAGTCATTTCTACCTGTCAAGAAGTAACAAGTTGTTCATTAAGGTATAGCATACATATCGGTCGTGAGAGTGACTAGTGGTGATTTTTTTCGAGTTACCTAAGTCCTAAGACTCTTACGTGGTTTAATGTATTTTAATTTATAAACTAATTGTGTTCTCAACGTCATGTTAGCAACAGCAATGAATATCGACACGGGTAAGCAAAAAATGTCTATGACTAACCTAAACGTTGAGACGTTTGATGTTTTTTGAAGTCTAACAACTATCAATTTTCGTACTTTTAGAGTGTCTGTTTTGAGACTAGAAGAAACTTAGACATGTTTAGTTAGAGATTATGCCTCTCGGAATAAGAAATATCCTAAATATATTGTTTTGTTAAGTCTTGATTGTTTAAATCCCCTTACCCACGTTCCCAAATATGTACATGTAATGGCGGCTATTCGCTTACGAACAATTCTTTTTGGTACCGACCCGTCCCGATTTTAAAGTTTTGCTTCACAAAACTGCTTCTTAATTAATAATATTTCTTGACCAGCATTTTTACAACTTAAAGCATCGTCAGTACGGTAAATGGTTATAAAATACAACGACAATGAACAAAACAACAACAACATGGCCGACCTATCACAATAGTTCAGTTGAAACCGATATGACTTATATCGTGAAACGGAGCATAACCATAGTGTTTAGTTACTTGTATGGTATAATCTGTGCCTGTATGAGTCATTTCTACCTGTCAAGAAGTAACAAGTTGTTCATTAAGGTATAGCATACATATCGGTCGTGAGAGTGACTAGTGGTGATTTTTTTCGAGTTACCTAAGTCCTGAGACTCTTACGTGGTTTAATGTATTTTAATTTATAAACTAATTGTGTTCTCAACGTCATGTTAGCAACAGCAATGAATATCGACACGGGTAAGCACAAAATGTCTATGACTAACCTAAACGTTAAGACGTTTGATGTCTTTTGAAGTCTAACAACTATCAATTTTCGTACTTTTAGAGTGTCTGTTTTGAGACTAGAAGAAACTTAGACATGTTTAGTTAGAGACTATACCTTTCGGAATAAAAAATACCCTAAATATATTCTTCTGTTAAGTCTTGATTTTTTAAATACCCTTACCCACGTTCCCAAATATGTACATGTAATGGCGGCTATTCACTTAGGAGCAATTCTTTTTGGTACCGATCCGTCCCGATTTTAAAGTTTTGCTTCACAAAACTGCTTCTTTATTAATAATATTTCTTGACCAGCATTTTTACAACTTAAAGCATCGTCAGTACGGTAAATGGTTATAAAATACAACGACAATGAACAAAACAACAACAACATGGCCGACCTATCACAATAGTTCAGTTGAAACCGATGTGACTTATATCGTGAAACGGAGCATAACCATAGTGTTTAGTTACTTGTATGGTATAATCTGTGCCTGTATGAGTCATTTCTACCTGTCAAGAAGTAACAAGTTGTTCATTAAGGTATAGCATACATATCGGTCGTGAGAGTGACTAGTGGTGATTTTTTTCGAGTTACCTAAGTCCTAAGACTCTTACGTGGTTTAATGTATTTTAATTTATAAACTAATTGTGTTCTCAACGTCATGTTAGCAACAGCAATGAATATCGACACGGGTAAGCAAAAAATGTCTATGACTAACCTAAACGTTAAGACCTTTGATGTTTTTTGAACTCTAACAACTATCAATTTTCGTACTTTTAGAGTGTCTGTTTTGAGACTAGAAGAAACTTCGACATGTTTAGTTAGAGACTATACCTTTCGGAATAAAAAATACCCTAAATATATTATTTTGTTAAGTCTTGATTTTTTAAATCCCCTTACCCACGTTCCCAAATATGTACATGTAATGGCGGCTATTCGCTTACGAGCAGTTCTTTTTGGTACCGATCCGTCCCGAATTTAAAGTTTTGCTTCACAAAACTGCTTCTTTAGTAATAATATTTCTTGACCAGCATTTTTACAACTTAAAGCATCGTCAGTACGGTAAATGATTATAAAATACAACGACAATGAACAAAACAACAACAACATGGCCGACCTATCACAATAGTTCAGTTGAAACCGATGTGACTTAAATCGTGAAACGGAGTATAACCATAGTGTTTAGTTACTTGTATGGTATAATCTGTGCCTGTCTGAGTCATTTCTACCTGTCAAGAAGTAACAAGTTGTTCATTAAGGTATAGCATACATATCGGTCGTGAGAGTGACTAGTGGTGATTTTTTTCGAGTTACCTAAGTCCTGAGACTCTTACGTGGTTTAATGTATTTTAATTTATAAACTAATTGTGTTCTCAACGTCATGTTAGCAACAGCAATGAATATCGACACGGGTAAGCAAAAAATGTCTATGACTAACCTAAACGTTAAGACGTTTGATGTTTTTTGAAGTCTAACAACTATCAATTTTCGTACTTTTAGAGTGTCTGTTTTGAGACTAGAAGAAACTTAGACATGTTTAGTTAGAGATTATGCCTCTCGGAATAAGAAATATCCTAAATATATTGTTTTGTTAAGTCTTGATTTTTTAAATCCCCTTACCCACGTTCCCAAATATGTACATGTAATGGCGGCTATTCGCTTACGAGCAATTCTTTTTGGTACCGACCCGTCCCGATTTTAAAGTTTTGCTTCACAAAACTGCTTCTTTATTAATAATATTTCTTGACCAGCATTTTTACAACTTAAAGCATCGTCAGTACGGTAAATGATTATAAAATACAACGACAATGAACAAAACAACAACAACATGGCCGACCTATCACAATAGTTCAGTTGAAACCGATGTGACTTATATCGTGAAACGGAGCATAACCATAGTGTTTAGTTACTTGTACGGTATAATCTGTGCCTGTATGAGTCATTTCTACCTGTCAAGAAGTAACAAGGTGTTCATTAAGGTATAGCATACATATCGGTCGTGAGAGTGACTAGTGGTGATTTTTTTCGAGTTACCTAAGTCCTAAGACTCTTACGTGGTTTAATGTATTTTAATTTATAAACTAATTGTGTTCTCAACGTCATGTTAGTAACAGCAATGAATATCGACACGGGTAAGCAAAAAATGTCTATGACTAACCTAAACGTTAAGACGTTTGATGTTTTTTGAAGTCTAACAACTATCAATTTTCGTACTTTTAGAGTGTCTGTTTTGAGACTAGAAGAAACTTAGACATGTTTAGTTAGAGACTATACCTTTCGGAATAAAAAATACCCTAAATATATTCTTTTGTTAAGTCTTGATTTTTTAAATACCCTTACCCACGTTCCCAAATATGTACATGTAATGGCGGCTATTCGCTTACGAGCAATTCTTTTTGGTACCGATCCGTCCCGATTTTAAAGTTTTGCTTCACAAAACTGCTTCTTTATTAATAATATTTCTTGACCAGCATTTTTACAACTTAAAGCATCGTCAGTACGGTAAATGATTATAAAATACAACGACAATGAACAAAACAACAACAACATGGCCGACCTATCACAATAGTTCAGTTGAAACCGATGTGACTTATATCGTGAAACGGAGCATAACCATAGTGTTTAGTTACTTGTACGGTATAATCTGTGCCTGTATGAGTCATTTCTACCTGTCAAGAAGTAACAAGTTGTTCATTAAGGTATAGCATACATATCGGTCGTGAGAGTGACTAGTGGTGATTTTTTTCGAGTTACCTAAGTCCTAAGACTCTTACGTGGTTTAATGTATTTTAATTTATAAACTAATTGTGTTCTCAACGTCATGTTAGCAACAGCAATGAATATCGACACGGGTAAGCAAAAAATGTCTATGACTAACCTAAACGTTAAGACGTTTGATGTTTTTTGAAGTCTAACAACTATCAATTTTCGTACTTTTAGAGTGTCTGTTTTGAGACTAGAAGAAACTTAGACATGTTTAGTTAGAGACTATACCTTTCGGAATAAAAAATACCTTAAATATATTGTTTTGTTAAGTCTTGATTTTTTAAATACCCTTACCCACGTTCCCAAATATGTACATGTAATGGCGGCTATTCGCTTACGAGCAATTCTTTTTGGTACCGATCCGTCCCGATTTTAAAGTTTTGCTTCACAAAACTGCTTCTTTATTAATAATATTTCTTGACCAGCATTTTTACAACTTAAAGCATCGTCAGTACGGTAAATGGTTATAAAATACAACGACAATGAACAAAACAACAACAACATGGCCGACCTATCACAATAGTTCAGTTGAAACCGATATGACTTATATCGTGAAACGGAGCATAACCATAGTGTTTAGTTACTTGTATGGTATAATCTGTGCCTGTATGAGTCATTTCTACCTGTCAAGAAGTAACAAGTTGTTCATTAAGGTATAGCATACATATCGGTCGTGAGAGTGACTAGTGGTGATTTTTTTCGAGTTACCTAAGTCCTGAGACTCTTACGTGGTTTAATGTATTTTAATTTATAAACTAATTGTGTTCTCAACGTCATGTTAGCAACAGCAATGAATATCGACACGGGTAAGCAAAAAATGTCTATGACTAACCTAAACGTTAAGACGTTTGATGTTTTTTGAAGTCTAACAACTATCAATTTTCGTACTTTTAGAGTGTCTGTTTTGAGACTAGAAGAAACTTAGACATGTTTAGTTAGAGACTATACCTTTCGGAATAAAAAATACCCTAAATATATTCTTTTGTTAAGTCTTGATTTTTTAAATACCCTTACCCACGTTCCCAAATATGTACATGTAATGGCGGCTATTCACTTAGGAGCAATTCTTTTTGGTACCGATCCGTCCCGATTTTAAAGTTTTGCTTCACAAAACTGCTTCTTTATTAATAATATTTCTTGACCAGCATTTTTACAACTTAAAGCATCGTCAGTACGGTAAATGGTTATAAAATACAACGACAATGAACAAAACAACAACAACATGGCCGACCTATCACAATAGTTCAGTTGAAACCGATGTGACTTATATCGTGAAACGGAGCATAACCATAGTGTTTAGTTACTTGTATGGTATAATCTGTGCCTGTATGAGTCATTTCTACCTGTCAAGAAGTAACAAGTTGTTCATTAAGGTATAGCATACATATCGGTCGTGAGAGTGACTAGTGGTGATTTTTTTCGAGTTACCTAAGTCCTAAGACTCTTACGTGGTTTAATGTATTTTAATTTATAAACTAATTGTGTTCTCAACGTCATGTTAGCAACAGCAATGAATATCGACACGGGTAAGCAAAAAATGTCTATGACTAACCTAAACGTTAAGACGTTTGATGTTTTTTGAACTCTAACAACTATCAATTTTCGTACTTTTAGAGTGTCTGTTTTGAGACTAGAAGAAACTTAGACATGTTTAGTTAGAGATTATGCCTCTCGGAATAAGAAATATCCTAAATATATTGTTTTGTTAAGTCTTGATTTTTTAAATCCCCTTACCCACGTTCCCAAATATGTACATGTAATGGCGGCTATTCGCTTACGAGCAATTCTTTTTGGTACCGACCCGTCCCGATTTTAAAGTTTTGCTTCACAAAACTGCTTCTTTATTAATAATATTTCTTGACCAGCATTTTTACAACTTAAAGCATCGTCAGTTCGGTAAATGATTATAAAATACAACGACAATGAACAAAACAACAACAACATGGCCGACCTATCACAATAGTTAAGTTGAAACCGATGTGACTTAAATCGTGAAACGGAGTATAACCATAGTGTTTAGTTACTTGTATGGTATAATCTGTGCCTGTCTGAGTCATTTCTACCTGTCAAGAAGTAACAAGTTGTTCATTAAGGTATAGCATACATATCGGTCGTGAGAGTGACTAGTGGTGATTTTTTTCGAGTTACCTAAGTCCTAAGACTCTTACGTGGTTTAATGTATTTTAATTTATAAACTAATTGTGTTCTCAACGTCATGTTAGCAACAGCAATGAATATCGACACGGGTAAGCAAAAAATGTCTATGACTAACCTAAACGTTAAGACGTTTGATGTTTTTTGAAGTCTAACAACTATCAATTTTCGTACTTTTAGAGTGTCTGTTTTGAGACTAGAAGAAACTTAGACATGTTTAGTTAGAGACTATACCTTTCGGAATAAAAAATACCCTAAATATATTCTTTTGTTAAGTCTTGATTTTTTAAATACCCTTACCCACGTTCCCAAATATGTACATGTAATGGCGGCTATTCGCTTACGAGCAATTCTTTTTGGTACCGATCCGTCCCGATTTTAAAGTTTTGCTTCACAAAACTGCTTCTTTATTAATAATATTTCTTGACCAGCATTTTTACAACTTAAAGCATCGTCAGTACGGTAAATGAATATAAAATACAACGACCATGAACAAAACAACAACAACATGGCCGACCTATCACAATAGTTCAGTTGAAACCGATGTGACTTATATCGTGAAACGGAGTATAACCATAGTGTTTAGTTACTTGTATGGTATAATCTGTGCCTGTCTGAGTCATTTCTACCTGTCAAGAAGTAACAAGTTGTTCATTAAGGTATAGCATACATATCGGTCGTGAGAGTGACTAGTGGTGATTTTTTTCGAGTTACCTAAGTCCTAAGACTCTTACGTGGTTTAATGTATTTTAATTTATAAACTAATTGTGTTCTCAACGTCATGTTAGCAACAGCAATGAATATCGACACGGGTAAGCAAAAAATGTCTATGACTAACCTAAACGTTAAGACGTTTGATGTTTTTTGAACTCTAACAACTATCAATTTTCGTACTTTTAGAGTGTCTGTTTTGAGACTAGAAGAAACTTCGACATGTTTAGTTAGAGACTATACCTTTCGGAATAAAAAATACCCTAAATATATTATTTTGTTAAGTCTTGATTTTTTAAATCCCCTTACCCACGTTCCCAAATATGTACATATAATGGCGGCTATTCGCTTACGAGCAGTTCTTTTTGGTACTGATCCGTCCCGAATTTAAAGTTTTGCTTCACAAAACTGCTTCTTTAGTAATAATATTTCTTGACCAGCATTTTTACAACTTAAAGCATCGTCAGTACGGTAAATGATTATAAAATACAACGACAATGAACAAAACAACAACAACATGGCCGACCTATCACAATAGTTCAGTTGAAACCGATGTGACTTAAATCGTGAAACGGAGTATAACCATAGTGTTTAGTTACTTGTATGGTATAATCTGTGCCTGTCTGAGTCATTTCTACCTGTCAAGAAGTAACAAGTTGTTCATTAAGGTATAGCATACATATCGGTCGTGAGAGTGACTAGTGGTGATTTTTTTCGAGTTACCTAAGTCCTGAGACTCTTACGTGGTTTAATGTATTTTAATTTATAAACTAATTGTGTTCTCAACGTCATGTTAGCAACAGCAATGAATATCGACACGGGTAAGCAAAAAATGTCTATGACTAACCTAAACGTTAAGACGTTTGATGTTTTTTGAAGTCTAACAACTATCAATTTTCGTACTTTTAGAGTGTCTGTTTTGAGACTAGAAGAAACTTAGACATGTTTAGTTAGAGATTATGCCTCTCGGAATAAGAAATATCCTAAATATATTGTTTTGTTAAGTCTTGATTTTTTAAATCCCCTTACCCACGTTCCCAAATATGTACATGTAATGGCGGCTATTCGCTTACGAGCAATTCTTTTTGGTACCGACCCGTCCCGATTTTAAAGTTTTGCTTCACAAAACTGCTTCTTTATTAATAATATTTCTTGACCAGCATTTTTACAACTTAAAGCATCGTCAGTACGGTAAATGATTATAAAATACAACGACAATGAACAAAACAACAACAACATGGCCGACCTATCACAATAGTTCAGTTGAAACCGATGTGACTTATATCGTGAAACGGAGCATAACCATAGTGTTTAGTTACTTGTACGGTATAATCTGTGCCTGTATGAGTCATTTCTACCTGTCAAGAAGTAACAAGGTGTTCATTAAGGTATAGCATACATATCGGTCGTGAGAGTGACTAGTGGTGATTTTTTTCGAGTTACCTAAGTCCTAAGACTCTTACGTGGTTTAATGTATTTTAATTTATAAACTAATTGTGTTCTCAACGTCATGTTAGCAACAGCAATGAATATCGACACGGGTAAGCAAAAAATGTCTATGACTAACCTAAACGTTAAGACGTTTGATGTTTTTTGAACTCTAACAACTATCAATTTTCGTACTTTTAGAGTGTCTGTTTTGAGACTAGAAGAAACTTAGACATGTTTAGTTAGAGATTATGCCTCTCGGAATAAGAAATATCCTAAATATATTGTTTTGTTAAGTCTTGATTTTTTAAATCCCCTTACCCACGTTCCCAAATATGTACATGTAATGGCGGCTATTCGCTTACGAGCAATTCTTTTTGGTACCGACCCGTCCCGATTTTAAAGTTTTGCTTCACAAAACTGCTTCTTTATTAATAATATTTCTTGACCAGCATTTTTACAACTTAAAGCATCGTCAGTTCGGTAAATGATTATAAAATACAACGACAATGAACAAAACAACAACAACATGGCCGACCTATCACAATAGTTAAGTTGAAACCGATGTGACTTAAATCGTGAAACGGAGTATAACCATAGTGTTTAGTTACTTGTATGGTATAATCTGTGCCTGTCTGAGTCATTTCTACCTGTCAAGAAGTAACAAGTTGTTCATTAAGGTATAGCATACATATCGGTCGTGAGAGTGACTAGTGGTGATTTTTTTCGAGTTACCTAAGTCCTAAGACTCTTACGTGGTTTAATGTATTTTAATTTATAAACTAATTGTGTTCTCAACGTCATGTTAGCAACAGCAATGAATATCGACACGGGTAAGCAAAAAATGTCTATGACTAACCTAAACGTTAAGACGTTTGATGTTTTTTGAAGTCTAACAACTATCAATTTTCGTACTTTTAGAGTGTCTGTTTTGAGACTAGAAGAAACTTAGACATGTTTAGTTAGAGACTATACCTTTCGGAATAAAAAATACCCTAAATATATTCTTTTGTTAAGTCTTGATTTTTTAAATACCCTTACCCACGTTCCCAAATATGTACATGTAATGGCGGCTATTCGCTTACGAGCAATTCTTTTTGGTACCGATCCGTCCCGATTTTAAAGTTTTGCTTCACAAAACTGCTTCTTTATTAATAATATTTCTTGACCAGCATTTTTACAACTTAAAGCATCGTCAGTACGGTAAATGAATATAAAATACAACGACCATGAACAAAACAACAACAACATGGCCGACCTATCACAATAGTTCAGTTGAAACCGATGTGACTTATATCGTGAAACGGAGTATAACCATAGTGTTTAGTTACTTGTATGGTATAATCTGTGCCTGTCTGAGTCATTTCTACCTGTCAAGAAGTAACAAGTTGTTCATTAAGGTATAGCATACATATCGGTCGTGAGAGTGACTAGTGGTGATTTTTTTCGAGTTACCTAAGTCCTAAGACTCTTACGTGGTTTAATGTATTTTAATTTATAAACTAATTGTGTTCTCAACGTCATGTTAGCAACAGCAATGAATATCGACACGGGTAAGCAAAAAATGTCTATGACTAACCTAAACGTTAAGACGTTTGATGTTTTTTGAACTCTAACAACTATCAATTTTCGTACTTTTAGAGTGTCTGTTTTGAGACTAGAAGAAACTTCGACATGTTTAGTTAGAGACTATACCTTTCGGAATAAAAAATACCCTAAATATATTATTTTGTTAAGTCTTGATTTTTTAAATCCCCTTACCCACGTTCCCAAATATGTACATATAATGGCGGCTATTCGCTTACGAGCAGTTCTTTTTGGTACCGATCCGTCCCGAATTTAAAGTTTTGCTTCACAAAACTGCTTCTTTAGTAATAATATTTCTTGACCAGCATTTTTACAACTTAAAGCATCGTCAGTACGGTAAATGATTATAAAATACAACGACAATGAACAAAACAACAACAACATGGCCGACCTATCACAATAGTTCAGTTGAAACCGATGTGACTTAAATCGTGAAACGGAGTATAACCATAGTGTTTAGTTACTTGTATGGTATAATCTGTGCCTGTCTGAGTCATTTCTACCTGTCAAGAAGTAACAAGTTGTTCATTAAGGTATAGCATACATATCGGTCGTGAGAGTGACTAGTGGTGATTTTTTTCGAGTTACCTAAGTCCTGAGACTCTTACGTGGTTTAATGTATTTTAATTTATAAACTAATTGTGTTCTCAACGTCATGTTAGCAACAGCAATGAATATCGACACGGGTAAGCAAAAAATGTCTATGACTAACCTAAACGTTAAGACGTTTGATGTTTTTTGAAGTCTAACAACTATCAATTTTCGTACTTTTAGAGTGTCTGTTTTGAGACTAGAAGAAACTTAGACATGTTTAGTTAGAGATTATGCCTCTCGGAATAAGAAATATCCTAAATATATTGTTTTGTTAAGTCTTGATTTTTTAAATCCCCTTACCCACGTTCCCAAATATGTACATGTAATGGCGGCTATTCGCTTACGAGCAATTCTTTTTGGTACCGACCCGTCCCGATTTTAAAGTTTTGCTTCACAAAACTGCTTCTTTATTAATAATATTTCTTGACCAGCATTTTTACAACTTAAAGCATCGTCAGTACGGTAAATGATTATAAAATACAACGACAATGAACAAAACAACAACAACATGGCCGACCTATCACAATAGTTCAGTTGAAACCGATGTGACTTATATCGTGAAACGGAGCATAACCATAGTGTTTAGTTACTTGTACGGTATAATCTGTGCCTGTATGAGTCATTTCTACCTGTCAAGAAGTAACAAGGTGTTCATTAAGGTATAGCATACATATCGGTCGTGAGAGTGACTAGTGGTGATTTTTTTCGAGTTACCTAAGTCCTAAGACTCTTACGTGGTTTAATGTATTTTAATTTATAAACTAATTGTGTTCTCAACGTCATGTTAGCAACAGCAATGAATATCGACACGGGTAAGCAAAAAATGTCTATGACTAACCTAAACGTTAAGACGTTTGATGTTTTTTGAAGTCTAACAACTATCAATTTTCGTACTTTTAGAGTGTCTGTTTTGAGACTAGAAGAAACTTAGACATGTTTAGTTAGAGACTATACCTTTCGGAATAAAAAATACCCTAAATATATTCTTTTGTTAAGTCTTGATTTTTTAAATACCCTTACCCACGTTCCCAAATATGTACATGTAATGGCGGCTATTCGCTTACGAGCAATTCTTTTTGGTACCGATCCGTCCCGATTTTAAAGTTTTGCTTCACAAAACTGCTTCTTTATTAATAATATTTCTTGACCAGCATTTTTACAACTTAAAGCATCGTCAGTACGGTAAATGATTATAAAATACAACGACAATGAACAAAACAACAACAACATGGCCGACCTATCACAATAGTTCAGTTGAAACCGATGTGACTTATATCGTGAAACGGAGCATAACCATAGTGTTTAGTTACTTGTACGGTATAATCTGTGCCTGTATGAGTCATTTCTACCTGTCAAGAAGTAACAAGTTGTTCATTAAGGTATAGCATACATATCGGTCGTGAGAGTGACTAGTGGTGATTTTTTTCGAGTTACCTAAGTCCTAAGACTCTTACGTGGTTTAATGTATTTTAATTTATAAACTAATTGTGTTCTCAACGTCATGTTAGCAACAGCAATGAATATCGACACGGGTAAGCAAAAAATGTCTATGACTAACCTAAACGTTAAGACGTTTGATGTTTTTTGAAGTCTAACAACTATCAATTTTCGTACTTTTAGAGTGTCTGTTTTGAGACTAGAAGAAACTTAGACATGTTTAGTTAGAGACTATACCTTTCGGAATAAAAAATACCTTAAATATATTGTTTTGTTAAGTCTTGATTTTTTAAATACCCTTACCCACGTTCCCAAATATGTACATGTAATGGCGGCTATTCGCTTACGAGCAATTCTTTTTGGTACCGATCCGTCCCGATTTTAAAGTTTTGCTTCACAAAACTGCTTCTTTATTAATAATATTTCTTGACCAGCATTTTTACAACTTAAAGCATCGTCAGTACGGTAAATGGTTATAAAATACAACGACAATGAACAAAACAACAACAACATGGCCGACCTATCACAATAGTTCAGTTGAAACCGATATGACTTATATCGTGAAACGGAGCATAACCATAGTGTTTAGTTACTTGTATGGTATAATCTGTGCCTGTATGAGTCATTTCTACCTGTCAAGAAGTAACAAGTTGTTCATTAAGGTATAGCATACATATCGGTCGTGAGAGTGACTAGTGGTGATTTTTTTCGAGTTACCTAAGTCCTGAGACTCTTACGTGGTTTAATGTATTTTAATTTATAAACTAATTGTGTTCTCAACGTCATGTTAGCAACAGCAATGAATATCGACACGGGTAAGCAAAAAATGTCTATGACTAACCTAAACGTTAAGACGTTTGATGTTTTTTGAAGTCTAACAACTATCAATTTTCGTACTTTTAGAGTGTCTGTTTTGAGACTAGAAGAAACTTAGACATGTTTAGTTAGAGACTATACCTTTCGGAATAAAAAATACCCTAAATATATTCTTTTGTTAAGTCTTGATTTTTTAAATACCCTTACCCACGTTCCCAAATATGTACATGTAATGGCGGCTATTCACTTAGGAGCAATTCTTTTTGGTACCGATCCGTCCCGATTTTAAAGTTTTGCTTCACAAAACTGCTTCTTTATTAATAATATTTCTTGACCAGCATTTTTACAACTTAAAGCATCGTCAGTACGGTAAATGGTTATAAAATACAACGACAATGAACAAAACAACAACAACATGGCCGACCTATCACAATAGTTCAGTTGAAACCGATGTGACTTATATCGTGAAACGGAGCATAACCATAGTGTTTAGTTACTTGTATGGTATAATCTGTGCCTGTATGAGTCATTTCTACCTGTCAAGAAGTAACAAGTTGGTCATTAAGGTATAGCATACATATCGGTCGTGAGAGTGACTAGTGGTGATTTTTTTCGAGTTACCTAAGTCCTAAGACTCTTACGTGGTTTAATGTATTTTAATTTATAAACTAATTGTGTTCTCAACGTCATGTTAGCAACAGCAATGAATATCGACACGGGTAAGCAAAAAATGTCTATGACTAACCTAAACGTTAAGACGTTTGATGTTTTTTGAACTCTAACAACTATCAATTTTCGTACTTTTAGAGTGTCTGTTTTGAGACTAGAAGAAACTTAGACATGTTTAGTTAGAGATTATGCCTCTCGGAATAAGAAATACCCTATATATATTGTTTTGTTAAGTCTTGATTTTTTAAATCCCCTTACCCACGTTCCCAAATATGTACATGTAATGGCGGCTATTCGCTTACGAGCAATTCTTTTTGGTACCGACCCGTCCCGATTTTAAAGTTTTGCTTCACAAAACTGCTTCTTTATTAATAATATTTCTTGACCAGCATTTTTACAACTTAAAGCATCGTCAGTTCGGTAAATGATTATAAAATACAACGACAATGAACAAAACAACAACAACATGGCCGACCTATCACAATAGTTAAGTTGAAACCGATGTGACTTAAATCGTGAAACGGAGTATAACCATAGTGTTTAGTTACTTGTATGGTATAATCTGTGCCTGTCTGAGTCATTTCTACCTGTCAAGAAGTAACAAGTTGTTCATTAAGGTATAGCATACATATCGGTCGTGAGAGTGACTAGTGGTGATTTTTTTCGAGTTACCTAAGTCCTAAGACTCTTACGTGGTTTAATGTATTTTAATTTATAAACTAATTGTGTTCTCAACGTCATGTTAGCAACAGCAATGAATATCGACACGGGTAAGCAAAAAATGTCTATGACTAACCTAAACGTTAAGACGTTTGATGTTTTTTGAAGTCTAACAACTATCAATTTTCGTACTTTTAGAGTGTCTGTTTTGAGACTAGAAGAAACTTAGACATGTTTAGTTAGAGACTATACCTTTCGGAATAAAAAATACCCTAAATATATTCTTTTGTTAAGTCTTGATTTTTTAAATACCCTTACCCACGTTCCCAAATATGTACATGTAATGGCGGCTATTCGCTTACGAGCAATTCTTTTTGGTACCGATCCGTCCCGATTTTAAAGTTTTGCTTCACAAAACTGCTTCTTTATTAATAATATTTCTTGACCAGCATTTTTACAACTTAAAGCATCGTCAGTACGGTAAATGAATATAAAATACAACGACCATGAACAAAACAACAACAACATGGCCGACCTATCACAATAGTTCAGTTGAAACCGATGTGACTTATATCGTGAAACGGAGTATAACCATAGTGTTTAGTTACTTGTATGGTATAATCTGTGCCTGTCTGAGTCATTTCTACCTGTCAAGAAGTAACAAGTTGTTCATTAAGGTATAGCATACATATCGGTCGTGAGAGTGACTAGTGGTGATTTTTTTCGAGTTACCTAAGTCCTAAGACTCTTACGTGGTTTAATGTATTTTAATTTATAAACTAATTGTGTTCTCAACGTCATGTTAGCAACAGCAATGAATATCGACACGGGTAAGCAAAAAATGTCTATGACTAACCTAAACGTTAAGACGTTTGATGTTTTTTGAAGTCTAACAACTATCAATTTTCGTACTTTTAGAGTGTCTGTTTTGAGACTAGAAGAAACTTAGACATGTTTAGTTAGAGATTATGCCTCTCGGAATAAGAAATACCCTATATATATTGTTTTGTTAAGTCTTGATTTTTTAAATCCCCTTACCCACGTTCCCAAATATGTACATGTAATGGCGGCTATTCGCTTACGAACAATTCTTTTTGGTACCGATCCGTCCCGATTTTAAAGTTTTGCTTCACAAAACTGCTTCTTTATTAATAATATTTCTTGACCAGCATTTTTACAACTTAAAGCATCGTCAGTACGGTAAATGATTATAAAATACAACGACAATGAACAAAACAACAACAACATGGCCGACCTATCACAATAGTTCAGTTGAAACCGATGTGACTTATATCGTGAAACGGAGCATAACCATAGTGTTTAGTTACTTGTATGGTATAATCTGTGCCTGTATGAGTCATTTCTACCTGTCAAGAAGTAACAAGTTGGTCATTAAGGTATAGCATACATATCGGTCGTGAGAGTGACTAGTGGTGATTTTTTTCGAGTTACCTAAGTCCTAAGACTCTTACGTGGTTTAATGTATTTTAATTTATAAACTAATTGTGTTCTCAACGTCATGTTAGCAACAGCAATGAATATCGACACGGGTAAGCAAAAAATGTCTATGACTAACCTAAACGTTAAGACGTTTGATGTTTTTTGAAGTCTAACAACTATCAATTTTCGTACTTTTAGAGTGTCTGTTTCGAGATTAGAAGAAACTTAGACATGTTTAGTTAGAGACTATACCTTTCGGAATAAAAAATACCCTAAATATATTGTTTTGTTAAGTCTTGATTTTTTAAATACCCTTACCCACGTTCCCAAATATGTACATGTAATGGCGGCTATTCGCTTACGAGCAATTCTTTTTGGTACCGATCCGTCCCGATTTTAAAGTTTTGCTTCACAAAACTGCTTCTTTATTAATAATATTTCTTGACCAGCATTTTTACAACTTAAAGCATCGTCAGTACGGTAAATGGTTATAAAATACAACGACAATGAACAAAACAACAACAACATGGCCGACCTATCACAATAGTTCAGTTGAAACCGATGTGACTTATATCGTGAAACGGAGCATAACCATAGTGTTTAGTTACTTGTATGGTATAATCTGTGCCTGTATGAGTCATTTCTACCTGTCAAGAAGTAACAAGTTGTTCATTAAGGTATAGCATACATATCGGTCGTGAGAGTGACTAGTGGTGATTTTTTTCGAGTTACCTAAGTCCTAAAACTCTTACGTGGTTTAATGTATTTTAATTTATAAACTAATTGTGTTCTCAACGTCATGTTAGCAACAGCAATGAATATTGACACGGGTAAGCACAAAATGTCTATGACTAACCTAAACGTTAAGACGTTTGATGTCTTTTGAAGTCTAACAACTATCAATTTTCGTACTTTTAGAGTGTCTGTTTTGAGACTAGAAGAAACTTAGACAAGTTTAGTTAGAGATTATGCCTCTCGGAATAAGAAATACCCTAAATATATTGTTTTGTTAAGTCTTGATTTTTTAAATCCCCTTACCCACGTTCCCAAATATGTACATGTAATGGCGGCTATTCGCTTACGAACAATTCTTTTTGGTACCGATCCGTCCCGATTTTAAAGTTTTGCTTCACAAAACTGCTTCTTTATTAATAATATTTCTTGACCAGCATTTTTACAACTTAAAGCATCGTCAGTACGGTAAATGGTTATAAAATACAACGACAATGAACAAAACAACAACAACATGGCCGACCTATCACAATAGTTCAGTTGAAACCGATGTGACTTATATCGTGAAACGGAGCATAACCATAGTGTTTAGTTACTTGTATGGTATAATCTGTGCCTGTATGAGTCATTTCTACCTGTCAAGAAGTAACAAGTTGGTCATTAAGGTATAGCATACATATCGGTCGTGAGAGTGACTAGTGGTGATTTTTTTCGAGTTACCTAAGTCCTAAGACTCTTACGTGGTTTAATGTATTTTAATTTATAAACTAATTGTGTTCTCAACATCATGTTAGCAACAGCAATGAATATCGACACGGGTAAGCAAAAAATGTCTATGACTAACCTAAACGTTAAGACGTTTGATGTTTTTTGAAGTCTAACAACTATCAATTTTCGTACTTTTAGAGTGTCTGTTTTGAGACTAGAAGAAACTTAGACATGTTTAGTTAGAGACTATACCTTTCGGAATAAAAAATACCCTAAATATATTATTTTGTTAAGTCTTGATTTTTTAAATACCCTTACCCACGTTCCCAAATATGTACATGTAATGGCGGCTATTCGCTTACGAGCAGTTCTTTTTGGTACCGATCCGTCCCGAATTTAAAGTTTTGCTTCACAAAACTGCTTCTTTATTAATAATATTTCTTGACCAGCATTTTTACAACTTAAAGCATCGTCAGTACGGTAAATGGTTATAAAATACAACGACAATGAACAAAACAACAACAACATGGCCGACCTATCACAATAGTTCAGTTGAAACCGATGTGACTTATATCGTGAAACGGAGCATAACCATAGTGTTTAGTTACTTGTACGGTATAATCTGTGCCTGTATGAGTCATTTCTACCTGTCAAGAAGTAACAAGTTGTTCATTAAGGTATAGCATACATATCGGTCGTGAGAGTGACTAGTGGTGATTTTTTTCGAGTTACCTAAGTCCTAAGACTCTTACGTGGTTTAATGTATTTTAATTTATAAACTAATTGTGTTCTCAACGTCATGTTAGCAACAGCAATGAATATCGACACGGGTAAGCAAAAAATGTCTATGACTAACCTAAACGTTAAGACGTTTGATGTTTTTTGAAGTCTAACAACTATCAATTTTCGTACTTTTAGAGTGTCTGTTTTGAGACTAGAAGAAACTTAGACATGTTTAGTTAGAGACTATACCTTTCGGAATAAAAAATACCCTAAATATATTGTTTTGTTAAGTCTTGATTTTTTAAATACCCTTACCCACGTTCCCAAATATGTACATGTAATGGCGGCTATTCGCTTACGAGCAATTCTTTTTGGTACCGATCCGTCCCGATTTTAAAGTTTTGCTTCACAAAACTGCTTCTTTATTAATAATATTTCTTGACCAGCATTTTTACAACTTAAAGCATCGTCAGTACGGTAAATGATTATAAAATACAACGACAATGAACAAAACAACAACAACATGGCCGACCTATCACAATAGTTCAGTTGAAACCGATGTGACTTATATCGTGAAACGGAGCATAACCATAGTGTTTAGTTACTTGTACGGTATAATCTGTGCCTGTATGAGTCATTTCTACCTGTCAAGAAGTAACAAGGTGTTCATTAAGGTATAGCATACATATCGGTCGTGAGAGTGACTAGTGGTGATTTTTTTCGAGTTACCTAAGTCCTAAGACTCTTACGTGGTTTAATGTATTTTAATTTATAAACTAATTGTGTTCTCAACGTCATGTTAGCAACAGCAATGAATATCGACACGGGTAAGCAAAAAATGTCTATGACTAACCTAAACGTTAAGACGTTTGATGTTTTTTGAAGTCTAACAACTATCAATTTTCGTACTTTTAGAGTGTCTGTTTTGAGACTAGAAGAAACTTAGACATGTTTAGTTAGAGACTATACCTTTCGGAATAAAAAATACCCTAAATATATTCTTTTGTTAAGTCTTGATTTTTTAAATACCCTTACCCACGTTCCCAAATATGTACATGTAATGGCGGCTATTCGCTTACGAGCAATTCTTTTTGGTACCGATCCGTCCCGATTTTAAAGTTTTGCTTCACAAAACTGCTTCTTTATTAATAATATTTCTTGACCAGCATTTTTACAACTTAAAGCATCGTCAGTACGGTAAATGATTATAAAATACAACGACAATGAACAAAACAACAACAACATGGCCGACCTATCACAATAATTCAGTTGAAACCGATGTGACTTATATCGTGAAACGGAGCATAACCATAGTGTTTAGTTACTTGTACGGTATAATCTGTGCCTGTATGAGTCATTTCTACCTGTCAAGAAGTAACAAGTTGTTCATTAAGGTATAGCATACATATCGGTCGTGAGAGTGACTAGTGGTGATTTTTTTCGAGTTACCTAAGTCCTAAGACTCTTACGTGGTTTAATGTATTTTAATTTATAAACTAATTGTGTTCTCAACGTCATGTTAGCAACAGCAATGAATATCGACACGGGTAAGCAAAAAATGTCTATGACTAACCTAAACGTTAAGACGTTTGATGTTTTTTGAACTCTAACAACTATCAATTTTCGTACTTTTAGAGTGTCTGTTTTGAGACTAGAAGAAACTTCGACATGTTTAGTTAGAGACTATACCTTTCGGAATAAAAAATACCCTAAATATATTATTTTGTTAAGTCTTGATTTTTTAAATCCCCTTACCCACGTTCCCAAATATGTACATGTAATGGCGGCTATTCGCTTACGAGCAGTTCTTTTTGGTACCGATCCGTCCCGAATTTAAAGTTTTGCTTCACAAAACTGCTTCTTTAGTAATAATATTTCTTGACCAGCATTTTTACAACTTAAAGCATCGTCAGTACGGTAAATGATTATAAAATACAACGACAATGAACAAAACAACAACAACATGGCCGACCTATCACAATAGTTCAGTTGAAACCGATGTGACTTAAATCGTGAAACGGAGTATAACCATAGTGTTTAGTTACTTGTATGGTATAATCTGTGCCTGTCTGAGTCATTTCTACCTGTCAAGAAGTAACAAGTTGTTCATTAAGGTATAGCATACATATCGGTCGTGAGAGTGACTAGTGGTGATTTTTTTCGAGTTACCTAAGTCCTGAGACTCTTACGTGGTTTAATGTATTTTAATTTATAAACTAATTGTGTTCTCAACGTCATGTTAGCAACAGCAATGAATATCGACACGGGTAAGCAAAAAATGTCTATGACTAACCTAAACGTTAAGACGTTTGATGTTTTTTGAAGTCTAACAACTATCAATTTTCGTACTTTTAGAGTGTCTGTTTTGAGACTAGAAGAAACTTAGACATGTTTAGTTAGAGATTATGCCTCTCGGAATAAGAAATATCCTAAATATATTGTTTTGTTAAGTCTTGATTTTTTAAATCCCCTTACCCACGTTCCCAAATATGTACATGTAATGGCGGCTATTCGCTTACGAGCAATTCTTTTTGGTACCGACCCGTCCCGATTTTAAAGTTTTGCTTCACAAAACTGCTTCTTTATTAATAATATTTCTTGACCAGCATTTTTACAACTTAAAGCATCGTCAGTACGGTAAATGATTATAAAATACAACGACAATGAACAAAACAACAACAACATGGCCGACCTATCACAATAGTTCAGTTGAAACCGATGTGACTTATATCGTGAAACGGAGCATAACCATAGTGTTTAGTTACTTGTACGGTATAATCTGTGCCTGTATGAGTCATTTCTACCTGTCAAGAAGTAACAAGGTGTTCATTAAGGTATAGCATACATATCGGTCGTGAGAGTGACTAGTGGTGATTTTTTTCGAGTTACCTAAGTCCTAAGACTCTTACGTGGTTTAATGTATTTTAATTTATAAACTAATTGTGTTCTCAACGTCATGTTAGTAACAGCAATGAATATCGACACGGGTAAGCAAAAAATGTCTATGACTAACCTAAACGTTAAGACGTTTGATGTTTTTTGAAGTCTAACAACTATCAATTTTCGTACTTTTAGAGTGTCTGTTTTGAGACTAGAAGAAACTTAGACATGTTTAGTTAGAGACTATACCTTTCGGAATAAAAAATACCCTAAATATATTCTTTTGTTAAGTCTTGATTTTTTAAATACCCTTACCCACGTTCCCAAATATGTACATGTAATGGCGGCTATTCGCTTACGAGCAATTCTTTTTGGTACCGATCCGTCCCGATTTTAAAGTTTTGCTTCACAAAACTGCTTCTTTATTAATAATATTTCTTGACCAGCATTTTTACAACTTAAAGCATCGTCAGTACGGTAAATGATTATAAAATACAACGACAATGAACAAAACAACAACAACATGGCCGACCTATCACAATAGTTCAGTTGAAACCGATGTGACTTATATCGTGAAACGGAGCATAACCATAGTGTTTAGTTACTTGTACGGTATAATCTGTGCCTGTATGAGTCATTTCTACCTGTCAAGAAGTAACAAGTTGTTCATTAAGGTATAGCATACATATCGGTCGTGAGAGTGACTAGTGGTGATTTTTTTCGAGTTACCTAAGTCCTAAGACTCTTACGTGGTTTAATGTATTTTAATTTATAAACTAATTGTGTTCTCAACGTCATGTTAGCAACAGCAATGAATATCGACACGGGTAAGCAAAAAATGTCTATGACTAACCTAAACGTTAAGACGTTTGATGTTTTTTGAAGTCTAACAACTATCAATTTTCGTACTTTTAGAGTGTCTGTTTTGAGACTAGAAGAAACTTAGACATGTTTAGTTAGAGACTATACCTTTCGGAATAAAAAATACCTTAAATATATTGTTTTGTTAAGTCTTGATTTTTTAAATACCCTTACCCACGTTCCCAAATATGTACATGTAATGGCGGCTATTCGCTTACGAGCAATTCTTTTTGGTACCGATCCGTCCCGATTTTAAAGTTTTGCTTCACAAAACTGCTTCTTTATTAATAATATTTCTTGACCAGCATTTTTACAACTTAAAGCATCGTCAGTACGGTAAATGGTTATAAAATACAACGACAATGAACAAAACAACAACAACATGGCCGACCTATCACAATAGTTCAGTTGAAACCGATATGACTTATATCGTGAAACGGAGCATAACCATAGTGTTTAGTTACTTGTATGGTATAATCTGTGCCTGTATGAGTCATTTCTACCTGTCAAGAAGTAACAAGTTGTTCATTAAGGTATAGCATACATATCGGTCGTGAGAGTGACTAGTGGTGATTTTTTTCGAGTTACCTAAGTCCTGAGACTCTTACGTGGTTTAATGTATTTTAATTTATAAACTAATTGTGTTCTCAACGTCATGTTAGCAACAGCAATGAATATCGACACGGGTAAGCAAAAAATGTCTATGACTAACCTAAACGTTAAGACGTTTGATGTTTTTTGAAGTCTAACAACTATCAATTTTCGTACTTTTAGAGTGTCTGTTTTGAGACTAGAAGAAACTTAGACATGTTTAGTTAGAGACTATACCTTTCGGAATAAAAAATACCCTAAATATATTCTTTTGTTAAGTCTTGATTTTTTAAATACCCTTACCCACGTTCCCAAATATGTACATGTAATGGCGGCTATTCGCTTACGAGCAATTCTTTTTGGTACCGATCCGTCCCGATTTTAAAGTTTTGCTTCACAAAACTGCTTCTTTATTAATAATATTTCTTGACCAGCATTTTTACAACTTAAAGCATCGTCAGTACGGTAAATGGTTATAAAATACAACGACAATGAACAAAACAACAACAACATGGCCGACCTATCACAATAGTTCAGTTGAAACCGATGTGACTTATATCGTGAAACGGAGTATAACCATAGTGTTTAGTTACTTGTATGGTATAATCTGTGCCTGTCTGAGTCATTTCTACCTGTCAAGAAGTAACAAGTTGTTCATTAAGGTATAGCATACATATCGGTCGTGAGAGTGACTAGTGGTGATTTTTTTCGAGTTACCTAAGTCCTGAGACTCTTACGTGGTTTAATGTATTTTAATTTATAAACTAATTGTGTTCTCAACGTCATGTTAGCAACAGCAATGAATATCGACACGGGTAAGCACAAAATGTCTATGACTAACCTAAACGTTAAGACGTTTGATGTCTTTTGAAGTCTAACAACTATCAATTTTCGTACTTTTAGAGTGTCTGTTTTGAGACTAGAAGAAACTTAGACATGTTTAGTTAGAGATTATGCCTCTCGGAATAAGAAATACCCTAAATATATTGTTTTGTTAAGTCTTGATTTTTTAAATCCCCTTACCCACGTTCCCAAATATGTACATGTAATGGCGGCTATTCGCTTACGAACAATTCTTTTTGGTACCGATCCGTCCCGATTTTAAAGTTTTGCTTCACAAAACTGCTTCTTTATTAATAATATTTCTTGACCAGCATTTTTACAACTTAAAGCATCGTCAGTACGGTAAATGATTATAAAATACAACGACAATGAACAAAACAACAACAACATGGCCGACCTATCACAATAGTTCAGTTGAAACCGATGTGACTTATATCGTGAAACGGAGCATAACCATAGTGTTTAGTTACTTGTATGGTATAATCTGTGCCTGTATGAGTCATTTCTACCTGTCAAGAAGTAACAAGTTGGTCATTAAGGTATAGCATACATATCGGTCGTGAGAGTGACTAGTGGTGATTTTTTTCGAGTTACCTAAGTCCTAAGACTCTTACGTGGTTTAATGTATTTTAATTTATAAACTAATTGTGTTCTCAACGTCATGTTAGCAACAGCAATGAATATCGACACGGGTAAGCAAAAAATGTCTATGACTAACCTAAACGTTAAGACGTTTGATGTTTTTTGAACTCTAACAACTATCAATTTTCGTACTTTTAGAGTGTCTGTTTTGAGACTAGAAGAAACTTAGACATGTTTAGTTAGAGATTATGCCTCTCGGAATAAGAAATATCCTAAATATATTGTTTTGTTAAGTCTTGATTTTTTAAATCCCCTTACCCACGTTCCCAAATATGTACATGTAATGGCGGCTATTCGCTTACGAGCAATTCTTTTTGGTACCGACCCGTCCCGATTTTAAAGTTTTGCTTCACAAAACTGCTTCTTTATTAATAATATTTCTTGACCAGCATTTTTACAACTTAAAGCATCGTCAGTTCGGTAAATGATTATAAAATACAACGACAATGAACAAAACAACAACAACATGGCCGACCTATCACAATAGTTAAGTTGAAACCGATGTGACTTAAATCGTGAAACGGAGTATAACCATAGTGTTTAGTTACTTGTATGGTATAATCTGTGCCTGTCTGAGTCATTTCTACCTGTCAAGAAGTAACAAGTTGTTCATTAAGGTATAGCATACATATCGGTCGTGAGAGTGACTAGTGGTGATTTTTTTCGAGTTACCTAAGTCCTAAGACTCTTACGTGGTTTAATGTATTTTAATTTATAAACTAATTGTGTTCTCAACGTCATGTTAGCAACAGCAATGAATATCGACACGGGTAAGCAAAAAATGTCTATGACTAACCTAAACGTTAAGACGTTTGATGTTTTTTGAAGTCTAACAACTATCAATTTTCGTACTTTTAGAGTGTCTGTTTTGAGAATAGAAGAAACTTAGACATGTTTAGTTAGAGACTATACCTTTCGGAATAAAAAATACCCTAAATATATTCTTTTGTTAAGTCTTGATTTTTTAAATACCCTTACCCACGTTCCCAAATATGTACATGTAATGGCGGCTATTCGCTTACGAGCAATTCTTTTTGGTACCGATCCGTCCCGATTTTAAAGTTTTGCTTCACAAAACTGCTTCTTTATTAATAATATTTCTTGACCAGCATTTTTACAACTTAAAGCATCGTCAGTACGGTAAATGAATATAAAATACAACGACCATGAACAAAACAACAACAACATGGCCGACCTATCACAATAGTTCAGTTGAAACCGATGTGACTTATATCGTGAAACGGAGTATAACCATAGTGTTTAGTTACTTGTATGGTATAATCTGTGCCTGTCTGAGTCATTTCTACCTGTCAAGAAGTAACAAGTTGTTCATTAAGGTATAGCATACATATCGGTCGTGAGAGTGACTAGTGGTGATTTTTTTCGAGTTACCTAAGTCCTAAGACTCTTACGTGGTTTAATGTATTTTAATTTATAAACTAATTGTGTTCTCAACGTCATGTTAGCAACAGCAATGAATATCGACACGGGTAAGCAAAAAATGTCTATGACTAACCTAAACGTTAAGACGTTTGATGTTTTTTGAAGTCTAACAACTATCAATTTTCGTACTTTTAGAGTGTCTGTTTTGAGACTAGAAGAAACTTAGACATGTTTAGTTAGAGATTATGCCTCTCGGAATAAGAAATACCCTAAATATATTGTTTTGTTAAGTCTTGATTTTTTAAATCCCCTTACCCACGTTCCCAAATATGTACATGTAATGGCGGCTATTCGCTTACGAGCAATTCTTTTTGGTACCGATCCGTCCCGATTTTAAAGTTTTGCTTCACAAAACTGCTTCTTTATTAATAATATTTCTTGACCAGCATTTTTACAACTTAAAGCATCGTCAGTACGGTAAATGGTTATAAAATACAACGACAATGAACAAAACAACAACAACATGGCCGACCTATCACAATAGTTCAGTTGAAACCGATGTGACTTATATCGTGAAACGGAGTATAACCATAGTGTTTAGTTACTTGTATGGTATATTCTGTGCCTGTCTGAGTCATTTCTACCTGTCAAGAAGTAACAAGTTGTTCATTAAGGTATAGCATACATATCGGTCGTGAGAGTGACTAGTGGTGATTTTTTTCGAGTTACCTAAGTCCTAAGACTCTTACGTGGTTTAATGTATTTTAATTTATAAACTAATTGTGTTCTCAACGTCATGTTAGCAACAGCAATGAATATCGACACGGGTAAGCAAACAATGTCTATGACTAACCTAAACGTTAAGACGTTTGATGTTTTTTGAACTTTAACAACTATCAATTTTCGTACTTTTAGAGTGTCTGTTTTGAGACTAGAAGAAACTTAGACATGTTTAGTTAGAGACTATACCTTTCGGAATAAAAAATACACTAAATATATTGTTTCGTTCAGTATTGATTTTTTTTAAATAGCCTTACCAACGTCCCCAAACACGTACACGTAATGGCGGCTATTCGCTTACAAACAATTCTTTTTGGTACCGATCCGTCCCGATTTTAAAGTTTTGCTTCACGAAACTGCTTCTTTATTAATAAAATTTTTGACCAGCATTTTTACAACTTAAAGCATCGTCAGTACGGTAAATGATTATAAAATACAACGACAATGAACAAAACAACAACAACATGGCCGACCTATCACAATAGTTCAGTTGAAACCGATGTGACTTATATCGTGAAACGGAGTATAACCATAGTGTTTAGTTACTTGTATGGTATAATCTGTGCCTGTCTGAGTCATTTCTACCTGTCAAGAAGTAACAAGTTGTTCATTAAGGTATAGCATACATATCGGTCGTGAGAGTGACTAGTGGTGATTTTTTTCGAGTTACCTAAGTCCTGAGACTCTTACGTGGTTTAATGTATTTTAATTAATAAACTACTTGTGTTCTCAACGTCATGTTAGCAACAGCAATGAATATCGACACGGGTAAGCAAACAATGTCTATGACTAACCTAAACGTTAAGACGTTTGATGTTTTTTGAACTGTAACAACTATCAATTTTCGTACTTTTAGAGTGTCTGTTTTGAGACTAGAAGAAACTTAGACATGTTTAGTTAGAGACTAAACCTTTCGGAATAAAAAATACCCTAAATATATTGTTTTGTTCAGTATTGATTTTTTTTTAAATAGCCTTACCAACGTCCCCAAACAAGTACCTGTAATGGCGGCTATTCGCTTACGAACAATTCTTTTTGGTACCGATCCGTCCCGATTTTAAAGTTTTGCTTCACAAAACTGCTTCTTTATTAATAATATTTCTTGACCAGCATTTTTACAACTTAAAGCATCGTCAGTACGGTAAATGATTATAAAATACAACGACAATGAACAAAACAACAACAACATGGCCGACCTATCACAATAGTTCAGTTGAAACCGATGTGACTTAAATCGTGAAACGGAGTATAACCATAGTGTTTAGTTACTTGTATGGTATAATCTGTGCCTGTCTGAGTCATTTCTACCTGTCAAGAAGTAACAAGTTGTTCATTAAGGTATAGCATACATATCGGTCGTGAGAGTGACTAGTGGTGATTTTTTTCGAGTTACCTAAGTCCTGAGACTCTTATGTGGTTTAATGTTTTTTAATTTATAAACTAATTGTGTTCTCAACGTCATGTTAGCAACAGCAATGAATATCGACACGGGTAAGCAAAAAATGTCTATGACTAACCTAAACGTTAAGACGTTTGATGTTTTTTGAACTCTAACAACTATCGTTTTTCGTACATTTAGAGTGTCTGCTTTAGGACTAGACGAAACTTAGATATGTTTATTTAGAGATTATGCCTCTCGGAATAATAAATACCCTAAATATATTGTTTTGTTAAGTCTTGATTTTTTAAATCCCCTTACCCACGTTCCCAAATATGTACATATAATGGCGGCTATTCGCTTACGAACAATTATTTTTGGTACCAATATGATCCGATTCTACAGTCCGGTTGTGTCTCACTGTCATATCGAAGTGGGTAACGGATGAAGTAGTATGCACATATACTCGTATTTCCTTACTTAAATCATTTTTGAAAATGATAAACAACTACCGTTCATTTTGCAGCCGAAAGCAGACGCACCGTTAGCTTGGAGTCCGACGATGAGGGCAGCGAACAGGCACGCCCGTCTACCCCGCTAGAAGGTGTGAAGAAAATTGAATCCGAAACTACGAAGAGAGATTCGAAAGTGGATTCTTCGGACGACGAGTTAGCACTGGACTCTAATAGCTCGAAAATGATGAGCGGCATGTCCGACTTCGAGTTAATGTTGGCGCGCAAGCGTGACGAGCGCCGTGGCAAGCGCCGGCGCTGCGACATCGACATCATCAACGACAACGAAGACCTCGTCGCGCACCTGCTGCAGCAGATGCGGCTCGCCGCGGAGGAGGACCGCGACCTCAACAAGCGCAACCAGCCCACTGTCAAGAAGGTACCGTCCGCTCTTATTCGCTCACTGTACTCTTTCTTTTCTATCACTCACACGACCAATTCAAACGAACCTCTTCCAGGTGTCCATGTTGAAGTCGGCCATGTCGCAGCTGATCAAGAAGGACCTGCAGCGGGCGTTCCTGGAGCACAAAGTGTTCAACGTACTGTGCGACTGGCTGGAACCCATGCCCAACCGCGCGCTACCCTGTCTGCTTATCCGGGAGAGTATTCTCAAGCTGCTCATGGACGTACGTATAACTGATTTGACGCGTTACGAGTATGTGATCGCTCCACCGCCGTCTCTAACGTTCGATCGTTTGTTTCTTAGTTCCCGTACATGGACAAGTCTCTCCTGAAGGAGTCCGGCATCGGCAAGGCGGTGATGTACCTGTACAAGCATCCCAAGGAAACCAAGTCCAACCGCGAGCGCTGCGGCCGGCTCATCTCTGAGTGGGCGCGCCACATATTCAACCTCTCTACCGATTTTAAAGGTAACTTTACACAGATCGGTACTAGCTGAACTGTGAACTTCTTTTTTATTTTGAAAACTATAATTTTCTCACGTATACTCTTATTGTATAAAGTTTATCGAGTACGTTGTCAAATAAAAGTAGTCGCATTGAAGATCGTCTAATTAGAGTAATTTCATATTGTAACGTTATCTCGTTACCTGGCTCATGACCATTTACCATTACGTTACCCATTACGACTTTGCTGTCGTTACGCGTGCTGGACCGTTCTGACGTTCTGTGCGTGTTGCAGCTATGACCCGTGAGGAGCGCCAAGCGCGCGACGAGGCCATGGTGGGCGCGCCCAGACCCAGCAAGCGCCCGCGCCTCGAACCGCCGCAAGCCGACAGGTATGTGTAATGCGCGTGTGTGTGTGTGAGTGCGTGTGTGGTACGAGCTCTGCGGAGTTTGAAACGAGTGAAGTTGATTGCGTATCTTTTGCAGGGTGGTACGGCCGGGCGAGCCGGGATGGGTGGCACGAGCGCGTGTACCCGAGCCCAGCAACAAGGACTACGTGTACCGGCCCAAGTCCACCAGCGAAGTTGACATGTCTCGGGTGAGCACCAATCCCTCCGTTTGCTGCGTAGCGAACTCGCTCCAAGCGCTCGAACTATATTCTCTTGTGTGTTACAGACGAGCAAGAAGGAGATGACTCGCTACGAGATGCAGATGAAATTCTTCATGCGCCAGAAGCGGATGAAGAGTGGGTCGCGGCGCGCCGTCGAGATCTCCATCGAAGGTCGCAAGATGGCGCTGTAGTGAAATTTTGTCTCCAATCTGCTGCGTTGTAATTTTGTCTTAAGCCCTAGGATAAGCTAATGTACTAAATAAATTATGTGTGAATGTCAAAACTACTCTTTCATTAAGAACTCTGTGATAGGTCACTTCCGCTCCTTAAAACCCTATGCGATATAATACCCGATATTAGCGTTCCGTCGACTCTGACTTTTCTCAAATCAAATTTCTGTGACGTGGTTAATAATTAAGAACGCATCGCATCTGGTACACTTGCTCTGAGTTGAATTAAATTGACATAACACATTGATTAAACACATTGCAAAACTAAATGCGAGTAAATTGTGGTTACTATACAGTTACTCTCTGCTACCAAACTTGTAGGGTAAAAAAAGCCCCCGTTCAAACTACGCTCTGCAGTACCAACAACTTGGAGGATAAACGCTTCGCTGGAATATGTGTTTGAAGACCAAGACTGTCTCTTTTCATATACTCACTTGACCATTATTGTCGTAGACCGACGGTTGTGCTATTCGAATGTACGTGTTTGGAAAGGTGAGTACACGACGATGGAACTGGGGTGAACTTCCTGAACCCCAGCTCAGTTTCAAACATGTTTAGTGAGAGATTATATCTCTCGGAATAAGAAATACCCTAAATATATTGTTTTGTTAAGTATTGATTTTTTTAAAATCGCCTTACCAACGTCCCCAAATACGTACATGTAATGGAAGCTATTCGCTTACTGTACGCAGGGCGCTCCTTGTCACCACTGTCGCGTCACTGGGGGTGATTCAATTAAAACCACCGTATCGCACTATACTGTATATTTCACACAAATATAGCAACCAGCACATGTGCCTTGAAAGGTTTTTTTTAAACATTAAACATCTGGCGTATTTAACCCGCCATACGAAACAAAATGTATCGCGATTCAGAAAATACGATAAACGCCATCTATCGAGCGATCGGCAAATTCTGTTTATGCCGCTTCTAAACATACCGCCCTCCATGGACAAATTATGAAGTTGAAACAAAAATCGGAAAATACTAATTTGTCCATAACAATTATGTAAGTATGGCTTCACATGGCAATATTAAAGTAGCATTTGGTAAAATTTAACTTACAATATACGAAATATTTAATACTTTACTAGAGCTTACATCTTAAAATGATAAAACTTTACAAAAAAATAGACAATATTTAGTAATAACTTATCAACTACTTAACAATAACATATTACAAAACAAGGTTACTGTACTGTGTTCATAGGTAACACGCACAATTTTACAATGGGTCGTTTTATTACAGCGTTTTTACACCTTAAACTTACAACGCGTGTAACTCTGTCCAAACCCGGGTGTTTTTGTTCTACGATACCAAAAAGCCACTGAGCAGGTGGCAGGCCATCCTCCTTTACCAAGACCAGGTCACCAATTGCAGGTTCTGGAACCTGGTGAGTCCACTTGTATCGATTTAGAAATTGTGCTAGATATTCGCGCGACCAGCGTCGCCAGAAATCCTGCACCATTCGTTGAGTCAACTGTAATCGTTTCAGGCTGTTGATGTTGGACTGTTCATAGTTTAAATCTGGTGCAACTACCAGAGGCTCTCCTACTAAAAAATGTCCAGGCGTTAGCGGAGCTGGATCTTGACAATTGTCAGTCGCACGAGATATGGGGCGAGAGTTTAAGCATGCCTCGATTTGGGCCAACACAGTAGCCATCTCTTTGTAAGTTAAGGTATTGTTTCCAATAACACGCTTGAGATGATACTTTGTGGATCTTATACCGGCCTCCCACAGTCCTCCGAAATGAGGAGCGTGTGGAGGTATAAAGTGCCAGTTGGTACCATTATCCGCCAACCACTCTGCTTTCTCCTTAGCTACATTAGATCTTTCGATTACTACTAACTCCTTCAAGTCCTTGGCTGCCCCGACAAAGTTAGTGCGATTGTCGCTGTATAAGTCTGCACAATGACCGCGTCTGGCGACAAAACGCTTAAAAGTAGCCAAAAAACCTTTGGCACTCAAGTCACTCACCGCTTCGAGATGTATAGCTCTGGTAGCCATGCATACAAACAGGCATATATAACCTTTGTATGCGTGATGTCCTCTGCCCCTTGCAGATCTAAGATTAATAGGACCTGCATAATCCACTCCACTTTGGTGGAAGGCACGACTGGGGTTGACGCGTGATTTTGGCAATTGACCCATAAGTTGTTCTTGGACCTTAGCTGCGTGACGAATGCAAGATATACACTTGCGAACAAACAACTCAACCTTATTCTTCACATCGAGAATCCTATACCCAGATCGCAGGAAATTAACCATCACTTGTGGTCCCTCATGTAAAGTTCTTTTATGGGCATCGGCTATTACAATCTCCGTAAAGTGTGATTTTGCGGGTAGAATTATCGGGTGCTTCATACCTTCCTCGAGTGCGGCTCTGTCTAACCGTCCACCAACTCTCCTTATGCCATCGTGGTCTATAAATGGATTCAGGGAGGTAAGTATATTTTTCTTAATAACCGATCGCTTGCCCCGCTTGAAATCGCGCACCCCGTCAAATGCCCGGGCTCCCCGCGCAATGGCAGCCCCAAATGTCCGTCAATAAATACTTAACACCCATGAAGTGCCCCACTGCCGTTTAGGTTATCGGCGCGCGGGTCGCATTACACATAATCTGTTCTTGTGACTCATTTTTTTTTGAAAGGTTGTCAAGTGTTGTATTTTTTTGATGATGAAACTAGCTATACAATGTTATCTTTAAGTTATCAGATTATTTCTCTGGTGTCGAGTTATATTGTGTTGAAATTGAGATAACGGCTTTTTAAGCTCGTGTTGCACTTAAAAGCTCATACCTGAAAAATGAAAGCGATGACCTATAGTTTTTAATATTTAATTATATTATTTAGATAGTAAATAATATATATATTTATTATTTTACAGGCCTTTGAATCCATACCATTATCTGCCGCCGCGCGGCGTAATTTATGTCAAACTTAACATGGCATATCGTACACAAACTGGGACGAACTCGACTGGGATTAATACGATAGACAATATATCATAGAATCGAAAAAATAATACAAACTAAGCTCTATTTCAATAAATATAGGGTATATTTACATTTTTCTGTGGCAGGGGACATGTGGACTCCTAGTCACCACGGGCAATGTATGCTTTTTTTTTGTTGACTACTAGTCTACACGGGCATTTTAAAGTGAAATTCGATGTGGACTCCTAGTCACCACGGGCAATGTATGCTTTTTTTTTTTGTGGACTACTAGTCCACACGGGCAAGCGAGCGGATATCTGTTTTAATTTTCAACAGACTGTCGAGTTCTGCAGCAAAATATTGCCCTTGGCAATGCTTAACACATACAAGAAGTGCATTGTTCAGTTCTTTTGTTGATATCCACGACTTGAATTTGACAGAAACTTTTTTAAAATTTAAGAACCGTCTACAGTATGCTATGACTCTAATTAATTTAGTGAATGATGAAAACTTCGACCATACTGCCAGCTCTTCCGTGTCTGTAGTTGCTAGACTAATTACCTTGGTTTTTTGTTCTAATTCCGTTTTGTATTCTTGCCGTTTTTCGTGGTTGATAACTTTATCCTTCAACCACAAGGGTCCCTCCTTCCACAATGTACTTGTGATTAACTCCGTTGGATTCATTCCTCGGGATGCACAATCTGCGGGATTCTCAGCCGAGTTAACGTGACCCCATTGACTACTACCGACTACGGATAATATTTCAGACACCCTATTTGCTATAAAGGTTTGCCAATTGCATGGATGTTTACTTAGCCACGCCTGAACTATTGATGAATCTGTCCATGCATATATGAGATGTCTTTCAATATTCAACACCTCCGAAACCTCGCGCAACAATTTTGTTAGCAAAACTGCAGCACATAGTTCCAGACCAGGAATAGAAATTTGTTTAATGGGTGCAACCTTTGTTTTTGCAGTTACCAAACGAGAATAGACGCCACCTTGGCTATCAACGACACGGATATAAATACTGCACCATAAGCAAGACTAGACGCATCACTGAATCCATGCAATTCTATTGAATCACCAAGTGATGTTCGCAGCCATCTAGGTACTCTAAATGGAACTAGATTTTTAAGTTCATCTCGGTAAGTATGCCATTCGTTTAATAATGTGCATGGCAATTCTTCATCCCAATCTATACCGGACAACCACAATTTTTGTATCAATATTTTCGCTTTTATGATTACAGGTGCGAGCCAGCCCAGGGATCAAACAACATAGATATGTGGGAGATAACCTTTCTCTTTGTTTCAGGTGTTTTCGAAACAGGTAGTTTTACTGTGTAAGCGAATTCATCTGATTTTCGACACCAGGTAAGTCCCAGGATTTTGATTACATTATCGATTTTTAGTTCATGGCTTTCTTCTTGATGCTTTCCTAAGTTGATGTATTCCAACAATTCTTCCTTGTTGCTTGTCCATTTTTGCAACTCAAAACCTCCTTTTGCTAATAGTGCCGTCATTTGTTCATAAATTTCTCTACCTTTAGATATAGTTTGACAGTCAGCCATCATGTCATCCATATAAACATTCTGCGTAACAATGGACTTCGCGACAGGGTACCCATCGCCTTCATCTTCAGCAAGTTGGTGTAACGTCTTAACGGCTAGGTACGGAGCCGCTGCAGTTTCAAACGCTACTCTTAGAAGACGGAAATGTTTAATTTCTTCTGTACTTTTCGAACACCACAATAAACGTTGAAAATGCACGTCTTCACTAGAAACAAGTACTTGTCGGTACATTTTCACTATATCCGAAACAAGGTAAATCGGGTATGTACGCCATCTCATTACAGTGTGACGCAAATCCGCTTGTAGGGTTGGACCCGTCATCAATTCACCATTAAGTGACACTTCATTTCTACCCAAGCAAGAGGCGTCGAATACTACCCTAACCTTGGTGGTAGTTTTATCTTCCCTTAAAACAGCGTGGTGAGGAAGATATACAACATCCTCTCGATTCACTACGTCTGCCGGTACAGGTTCCATATGACCGAGTTCGAGATATTCATTAATTACCTCCGAGTATTTCTTCTTCAAATCGAAATTCTGGTCCAACCTTTTCTCTATACTAAGAAACCTGCGTAATGGATATTGCATCCTTTGTTCGACCATTTATGCAGTTTCGTTCAGTAGTTTTGAAAGGCAGTCTAACAATATAACGACCAGAAGGGTCTCTTACTGTAGTCTTCTTGTAAAATGCTTCGCATTCTTCTTCTTCCTCTGTATAGTGTTTTTTAGAGACTACCGCTTCTTCTATTTTCCAAAATTGTTCTAAATAATTTTGGTCTTCTTGGAGGGATAAGTAACAATGGCTCTTGTTACTTGCTAAACCTTTATTTCCTGGTACTTCTCCCGACAGGATCCACCCTAAGGTTGTATCCTGTGCTATCAAAGAACCTGACGGTCCTTTGCTAAGTCCTTGTGTTATAATTTTACTAAACACTGAAGAACCCAACAACGTGTCTATACTTCCAGGTTTGTTCCAGGTAGGGTCTGCTAGCTTCTTATTTTCCATGTATGGCCACAGTGGAAAACTTATTGGTTGTGTTGGTAAGACTGATGTAATACGTTTTTGAACATGAGCCTTAACGGCTACAATTGAGTTAGGATCATGCATTGATTGCAATTTAGGGTACACAATATATTTTGAGGTCAATGCATTCTTACGTTCCTCATTTTCCCCCAACCTTAGTGCGGTGTTGTAGTAGGTATGTTTTATTCAACTCAAGGAGTTGTACGGCCGATTCCGTTATATATGAAGCTTGTGAACATTGGTCAAGCAACACACGTAAAATAACTCCTGTACCTTTCACCTTAACTAAAGCCGTGGGCAATAAATCTTGGCTGCTACCAGCAGCGGCACAATTGGTTACTGTACTGGTTTGGTTTTCTTTAGTATCAACTGATTGCTTAATATCTTCTTTTGAGTCAGCTGAAACTGCTGACGCATCCCCAGTATATAATAAGGAGTGATGTTTCCGTTTACATATTCGGCATCTTGTCGGCAAATGACAGGCATAAACCGCGTGACCTGACCCGAGGCAATTAAAACATAACCCGTTTGATTGGATGAAGCTACGACGTGAGGTGACATTTTCGTTACTAAACTTTTTGCAGTAACCGAGTTTGTGATCTGATTTACAATAAAGACACAATCTTTTAGCAACTTATAAAGTTTTGGCAGAAGCACCTTTATTAGTATTATTTTTTGAACCTTTATTATCCAGAAATTCAAGGGAGCGAAAACGTTCTAGAAATTTTTTGAACTGATCCCATTTGGGCAGTTCTTCAGAAAATTCACAAATTCGCGTTTCCCACAACTTTCTGGATTCTTCATCTAATTTTAAACTTAAAATATATATAACAATAATGTCCCATGAATCCACATCAATGTCTGAATTTCCGAGAGCATTCAAACAATCGCTGCTTGCTGCGTTCTCTAAGCGCTGTGGCTCATTCAACGGTAATATTTTTTTGACTAAAAAATCTTTTCAAAATTGAATTGGCCATAAATCTTTTATTATTGTATCGATTGTTTAATTGCTCCCAACACGTTTTATAATTTACACTGGTAATGGGTACATTTTTCAAAAGCTGTTCAGCCTCCCCAGTCAAACGACTCTTTAAATACTGCAAACGTTGAACGTCGTCCAGTGACTGATTGTTGTGTATTAACGACAAGAATAAGTCTCGGAAGCTGACCCAATCAACATATTGACCCGAAAACATCGGCAAGGAACTATTTGGAAGCTTGACATTAGAGGCCGACTTAGACCTTTCACTTGAGCATACACAATTTTCAGATGCATCATCAACTTTATTTAATGTCACGAGGACTTCGTTCAGTTCTGTTTTATAGTCCAAATACAAATCCTCTGTCCTCTCATAAACTCCTGCAGTACTATATTGTGATGCATTATATTCCGTTTCAACAATTTCACTAATTATTTTCTTGTGAGTTTCACAAAAAGATATCCATTTCACTTCCAGATTTTCTAACCTTACGGTAACGTAGACTTTAGTGATTCTATCCTCAGGTGATTTTTTAAAATTTGTCCCATTCCGTATAATACTATTCATGGAGTTTATTTGAACTTTGTTGTATGCTTCCATGATGAAATTATTCTAAGTCTTTTACACTTGTAATATTTCTTTAATTTCAGCTAAACTTTTCTAAGTGTTGAAGATTTTTGTGCAAATTTTTCTAAGTCTTTTTATTTTAAACACTCGGACAAATCGGGCATAGCTTCGCCGTTACATCACTATTTAGAAAATTATTCTAAGTCCTAAACACTTGTAATTTTTTACTGTTCATACCCTACAAACTTAAAATTTACTAAGTCTCATTCACTTTGATACTAACAAGTAAAATGTTCAAACACTTACAGTTTTATGGTACATCACTTTAGTTTCAGAATGTTCCAGTTTTAGTTCAGGTCCGCGTCACCGAAGATGCACCTTGTTTGGTATCGGTGTGATACCTCGCCTTCACTTCCCAGTTGCTTTGTCGTCGCACTAACTCGCTGTGACTTCCCAACCTGGGAATGTTGGCGCCCCGAGCAGCGATCTACTGCCCATAGGTGCGCGTCTCCGACGCCAGCAGGTTTCACCCGCTGAAAATGGCCCTCTTCAGCCAGGCTCCAAGATCTGGCTCGAAGGACCAGTTATGTACGCAGGGTGCTCCTTGTCACCACTGTCGCGTCACTGGGGGTGATTCAATTAAAACCACCGTATCGCATTATACTGTATATTTCACATGCAACCAGCACATGTGCCTTGAAAGGTTTTTTTAAACATTAACATCTGGCGTATTTAACCCGCCATGCGAAACAAAATATATCGCGATTCAGAAAATACGATAAACGCCATCTATCGAGCGATCGACAAACTCTGTTTATGCTGCTTCTAAACACTTACAAAAAATTATTTTTGGTACCGATCCGTCGCGATTGTTTTGCTTCACAAAACTGCTTCTTTATTAATAATATTTCTTGACCAGCATTTTTACAACTTAAAGCATCGTCAGTACGGTAAATGACTATAAAATATAACGACAATGAACAAAACAACAACAACATGGCCGACCTATCACAATAGTTCAGTTGAAGCCGATGTGACTTCTATCGTGAAACGGAGTATAACCATAGTGTTTAGTTACCTGTATGGTATAATCTGTGCCTGTATGAGTCATTTCCACCTATCAAGAAGTAACAAGTTGTTCATTAAGGTATAGCATACATATCGGTCGTGAGAGTGACTAGTGGTGATTTTTTTCGAGTTACCTAAGTCCTAAGACTCTTACGTGGTTTAATGTATTTTAATTTATAAACTAATTGTGTTCTCAACGTCATGTTAGCAACAGCAATGAATATCGACACGGGTAAGCAAAAAATGTCTATGACTAACCTAAACGTTAAGACGTTTGATGTTTTTTGAACTCTAACAACTATCGATTTTCATACATTTAGAGTGTCTGCTTTAGGACTAGAAGAATTTTGGACATGTTTAGTTAGAGACTATACCTTTCGGAATAGAAAATACCCGAAATATATTGTTTTGTTAAGTAATGATTTTTTAAAATGGCCTTACCAACGTCCCCAGATACGTACATGTAATGGCGGCTATTCGCTTACGAACAATTCTTTTTGGTACCGATATGTCCCGATTTTAATGTTTTGCTTCACAAAACTGCTTCTTTATTAATAATATTTCTTGTCCAGCATTTTTACAACTTAAAGCATCGTCAGTACGGTAAATGACTATAAAATATATTCTTGATTTTTCTTAAATCCCCTTACCCACGTCCCCAAATATGTACATATAATGGCGGCTATTCGCTTATGAATAATTATTTTTGGTACCGATACGGTCCGATTCTACAGTCCGGTTGTGTCTCACTGTCATATCGAAGTGGGTAACGGATAAAGTAGTATACACATATACTCGTATTTACTTACTTAAATCATTTCAGAAAATGATAAACTAACTACCATTCATTTTGCAGCCGAAAGCAGACGCACCGTTAGCTTGGAGTCCGACGATGAGGGCAGCGAACGGGCACGCCCCTCTACCTTGCTAGACGGTGAGAAGGAAATTGAACCCGAAACTACGAAGAAAGATTCGAAAGTGGATTCTACAGACGACGAGTTAGCACCGGACTCTAATAGCTCGAAAATGATGAGCGGCATGTCCGACTTCGAGCTGATGTTGGCGCACAAGCGCGACGAGCGCCGTGGCAAGTGCCGGCGCTGCGACATCGACATCATCAACGACAACGAAGACCTCGTCGCGCACCTGCTACTGCAGATGCGGCTCGCCGCGGAGGAGGACCGCGACCTCAACAAGTGCAACCAGCCCGCTATCAAGAAGGTACCCTCGCTCTTATTCGCTCGTTGTACTCTTTCTTTTCTTTCACTCGCATGACAATTTTTAGCGTACACGTTTACAGATACAATAATTTTTAGCTTACACGTTTACAGATACAATAATTTTTAGCTTACACGTTTACCGATACAATAATTTTAGCTTACACGTTTACCGATACAATAATTTTTAGCTTACACATTTAGATACAAACATTTTAAGCTTACACGTTTACAGATACAATAACTTTTAGCTTACACGTTTACCGATACAATAATTTTTAGCTTACACGTTTACCGATACAATAATTTTTAGCTTACACGTCTTCAGATGCAATAATTTTTAGCTTATACGTTTACAGATACAATAATTTTAGCTTACACGTTTACGGATACAATAATTTTTAGCTTACACGTTTACCACTTACACGTTTACAAATACAATAACTTTTAGCTTACACGTTTACAGATACAATATTTTTTAGCTTACACAAGTCCTCTGCTTAACTTAAAAATCTTCTAAGGTTCTGCACCACCCTTACCCTTCCTTGTAGCGTTTGGATCA
This sequence comes from Hypercompe scribonia, assembly GCA_949316085.1. NCBI lineage: Eukaryota > Metazoa > Arthropoda > Insecta > Lepidoptera > Erebidae > Hypercompe > Hypercompe scribonia. The sequence continues at coordinate 597,186 of OX438973.1, forward strand.
TTCATTTAAACCATTAAAATTGCATCACTCACTGATAAAGTAGTAACTGTTTTAGTAATGGTGGAATTTTTGTTGTGAAATGCCCGAAACTTATTTCATAAAAACACACTTAAATTGTTAAGTAATTAGTTTGAAATTTGTATAAATATAATTTAATAAGGCCTCTATTCAAGCAATCTTACGATGGTACTACCACTGCTGACTACGCTTAAGACAAATCCAGAAACTAATTTTTGTGTAGTTCTGTTTATCGCATCTTGTTTAGTGTGACATCATGCGACAATTTTCCTTTGTGAGCAACAAATGCGACACGACTCGATACGATACAATGAAACAATTTTAATTGAAAGTTTAAACATAAAATACAGTTTTAAAAAAAGTATAATCAAAAACACAAGAAGAAGACAAACATAATATTTTTATAAAGAAACATATTTGACGAGTTTCATCATTTTTATCCAATATAAACATTTCTAAAATATTCAAGCAACATTGTAGAGTATTACTATCTACTTTCGATTACGTTATCACGGCTATTAGGTCAAAATTTCATTTTAAAAAAAAAACAAATTTCCAATAAGCAAAGACTGCGATGATGCTTGATGCTTTTGAATCAACCTTGATGACTCGTCTAATGACCCATAAAACAGCGTAATAGCGTCACGTCGAGACACGATATGATTGATACAATATTATGTAATGATACGTGATAATTGTCACGGGATTTGGTTGATGTTTGAAGACAAACGTAATATTTTGGTATCGCGTTCATCGCATTCAAAGCGCCGCGTCGCGTCACACTTAGGACCCCGTAAGGCAACCATGGTGTCGCGTTTGCTCGTCCATAAAACAAGTACATATACGTCGCATCTTGTCGCAGACTGCCATATAGGACACAAGTAGGATATGCCTGTATGTTGATCGCGTTCACATTGTCACGTCACATCGTTTTTGTCGCTCACATTAAACATGCCGTAAAGTAATATTTTTGAACGATTTTTCATGTGATAATTTTGGGTTTTCCAGGACTCCTTGCATCTTCAAAAATATGGGCATATATATCAGATACCAGGGGCAGGAAGAAGTCACTGAAATTAGCGTTAATCATGACTTTCTTATTTGGTGCTTTAGCTGCTTTTTCACCTCACTGGATCGCTCTAACTATTATTAAATTAGGGTCTGCAGCTGGGTAAGTAGAACATCTTCTTTATTTATTTTCTGTTAATAGGCTTATCTCCAACAGTGCACATCTTAAATTTCTGTTAAAAGATTGAAAATGTCTTTGGTTTGTTTCATGGTATAGACTAGCTGCATTATAGGCTAATTTGTATATATAGGACAGAAAATGGTCACTAATATTTCTTTGAGTTTGTTTAAAACTGATTTAACTACGAGTCTAATAAAATCAACAAATTACTAAGGATCAACAATCCTTAAAAACAAAATTACAACAATCTAAGTGCCGTGCAATTGACGAGACCTACATATGTCTAACCATAGGCTGTGATGGACGCGGCGATGATGGTTCTTCGTTTAGGGGCTTATATTCCATATTCCAAATACTTTGACTTATATAATATTTTATTCAGAAGTTTACCGCAATATTCTTCAAAACAGAAGACCATTATATGTACAAATGGTATACCTACATTAGAATTAATTTCGGGTTATAGCAAAATTTCACTTAATTATTGTGATGCTGAATTATTAGTTCCAGTAACATTCTTATGTTCCAGTGTCTCCGGTACATTTGTATCTTCTTTCCCGCTTCTGATTGAATGTACTCCAAAGGCAAAAAGAAGGGCAGTTGTTACATTGAGCACTAGCACTTTTTTGGTGGCTTTAGGGACGATGGCAGGTAATAACATCTTCTTTTATAATATACTTATCCAAATATACCGTTTCTTAACATACTTTTAAATTGAATCAATTTTAGTAAAGTAAAGGATTTAATTGCAAGAAAACCGTTAAAATACTCAATAGTTATGAATATTAATAATATATTCATCTCATCTCAGCTAAAAAAAGTCCACTGTTGGACATAGAGCTCCCTCAAGGTTCTCTATAACAGGCGGTCCCGTGCCGTCCACATCCAGTGGCTTCCCGCGACGTTCACTAGGTCATCGGGCCACCTTGTGGTGGATTTACCAACGCTGCGTTTCCTAGTACACAGTCGCCACTCCACCAAAAAAATATAATTTGCACCAGGCCAATATTGCCCGTTTTCCATTCTCCAGTAATTTTTGATTTCCTTGGCTAACGGGAACACCATTATTATATCGTTTTAATTTATATGGAAGTAATAATAAAAACATACCGTTTTCTTTCTTTTCAGTTTTGTCATTTGCTGTTTTGTCACTGAGGTTCTCAAGTTACATACCAGGCTTAGCCATTTACTTCACGTCCTGGCGATTGCAGTGTTTGCTATTTACATTGCCTAGTTTATTCTGTATAATTGGCATGAGCTACATATTTGAGAGTCCAAAATATTTTCTCACTTTAGATAATGAAGCTAAGGCTCTAGAAGTATTGAGAGGGATGTACGAAATAAATTCAGGGAGAAGTGCTGAGACTTATAAGGTAGTTTTTTTTTCAATTTTATACGATTAATTGCAGATGTGGTTCACATTTTATATCAAAGCTGGAAGTGCCCGAGACAACATTGCATGCATTATTATCTGTAAACCACGGTGTTTCTTTTTTAATTTTGCTTCATTTTCGCTTTGATTATTGCTTTTATGTTAGGGAGTTGACTTCGAGGAGGTTTTTTGACATTGGAAAAAAAATAACCAATGGTCTGGAAAGTTAAGCATATGATGATATTGTTAACGAAAATCTTGTAAAACCTTACCAAACACCTATAGAAAAACAGTTTTGTTTTAATAATCTACATTGATTTTATTCCAGATTAGTACAGTTATTTTAGACGAGGACAACATATCGACGAAGGACATGAAGTGTTTGAGAGCATTCTGGACTCGACTTCGCAATATTTTGAAGAAGTCACGAATGGGTTATTTTACATTGGTGATGAAATCTCAAGTTGGTTGTTACGTTAGGTAAGTTTCTTTTAAATATGTTTATATAAACTGGCGTAACTTGGTTTAATTCTAAATTGAGCAAAGAGATTGAAGTACAAAAATGTTATTCTAAAGAAAAAAAAGGAGTTAAGTGGGTTTCATGAATGCGCCTAACATTGTTTCTGAAATCAAAGGTCCTAAATATCACTTGTTAACGAATTGTTCATTCTTTTCAGTGCGTATTGCTATATTGAACTAATGCCTATTATTGCAAGTGCCTTTATAGCGTCCAAGGCTAAAGGTCACACACACCTTACCGTCTGTGAGATGGCCAGAGATCGCCAAAATACAACCATGTTGGAACAAGTGAGTACAATCATTCTTTCTGTTTATACTGGGCCTGTAACCTACTAGTAAGTGATTCTGATTTTTAGCAGTAAGTCTTAGTTGAGTCAATGCAAACTCAGGACAAGTGGTTGTGGGTTGGGCACGACCATTTATTTTGTTTCTGGATACAATTTATTTACAATATGAATGTATTTTGACACGTTTATGTTTTTAAGCTACAACAGTCACACAGTCACAGGCTCTGCCTAGATTGGGACATGTTAACCGTATGTGTGAAGTATTACTTCTAATGGGTTTAAAAAACTTTCCACATCGAAGTGAAATCTGCTGACTTTAATTTATAGAGAAATTTAAATATTTTTGGAACGAAGTTTCTTATTGCGCATTGCGAAGGAGGCTAGACGGAAAAATTAAGACGAAAAGTTGTCACGAAACTTTTTGCTATAGTGTAGTAAGCCCTGAGGCGTGCGCATGTTTCTCTGTCTATCTCTCTCTCTCTCTCTCTCTCTCTCTCATAGAAAGCAAGCCAATTATTTTCATTTCATCTTTTTATTTTACTTTGAACAGTAGTGTTGCGACGATTATTTTTGGTTTTTTATAACTTAAAAGAAATAAAAAAAATTATAACAATTCCTTCACTAATTAATCGAAAGGAACTTCGTTCCATCCAGGTGTCTCTTGACACCTCTTGTATAACTTTTTATATTTTACATCATCACATCACATAAGCAGCCTTTAGCAGTTCACTCTTGGACATAGGCCTCTTCTTACTTGCTTAAAGTTAGTTAAAAGTGTAAATTGTGATACTTACGATAATATAATAAGGAAAGGAGTTTATCAGTATGCAAATCTGACTCATCAACATTTCAGTTTCAGAGTAACGAAACCTTTATAAATGGTTTCGCGATGACAATGGTTTTCACCGTTATAGCTCTGGCAATACTGAATGTCATCATTAATGCTTTTACTAATTACATCAGCAGGAAGAGAATTATAATCACAATTCAGGTGAGCTTCTATACGTATACATTACATATTAAGAAAGATTCATGAACCGCTACTGGACATGGGTGAGTCCCTTAGAATGGAGGTTTTGGCCTATAACGCTAGCCAAGTGGGTTCTTATTGAATTTTTGTTAAGTTTTCCTTTTCCTTGCAGTGAAGTTGTCCTCGGAATGACTAGGGATAGTGACATTTCGTACATTTAATTCGTCACCACAGACAGTTTAACTAAAATATTTCTGTACGTTTACCTCTTTTACTTACATATATATTTATTATGAATCAACTGCAGACTTATCGTCACATTTTTCTTTCAAATGAGACTTCTTTATAAAAATTACCTAATTTCTAATTTACAGGTTCTGGTTACAATTGCAGCATTGTGCCTCAACTTCAGCCCGTATGGTGTGTTAACTGCAATCCTCTTCATGTGTGCATTATCAGGCATTTTAAATCTTGGTCTCCTCTACTCTTACGTCGGTGACATCTTCCCTGCTTTTATCATGTAAGTACAATCCTATGCTACTGGAAAAATGAGAGAGGGGTGAGATAAATAAAGTATTCGAAAATATGTAAAGTCAAAGGTCATAAGTGCAGTCGCACCGTAATGTTCACATTTGTGGAAACCGGCACTGTGATTCTTTGCCTATCTATGTATGTGTGATGTTTCAATGTACACATACGTTATAATAAGGTAATGGGCACGTTATTTTTCGGTCGATAGTACCACACTTGCACACAACTGAGTTTTCTGTGTCCCATAATTTTATTCCGTATTAGTAATTTGGCTCGTTGTAGGCCAAATTCACTATTTAACTGATGGTGACACTGCACAGCACACTACCTGCTCCCTACTAATATTACACAAAAATTTCATCAAATGATAAATCAATTTCCATATTAGATTATTTTTAGAACACTCGTTACTGTCAGTAAAACCAAATTTCGTCCTTATAGTAATAACGATTACTGGTGTCTTTTATATCGACCGTAGCTGTATGAAGGATCGCAAGCATCCTAAAAGAAATGTTCTTAGAGTTTTTTGTACGGAGTGTATTAGGAGACGAATTAAAACACCGAAGTCATAATTAAGACTGAACATTTATTCATATTAAACATTGCTTAAATATAATTAGGATAATGAGGTTACACGTGTACATTATAAATGATGAAATAGTTAACATGGATTACATGGGTTATGCACTTACACACTACACCTCCCTTCTAATAGAAAAAAAAACAATTACATTAGTTTTTTTTTATATAAATGAGTATATATATAAAAGAGTACAATTGCATTTATAGTAATATAATATAACACAGAAATAATCATAATAAGTATCATAATGTTTATTAAGATATATATAATTTTGTCCTATTTTTATGTAGTATATCTAACTTATTATTTTTCATAATTTCTACATTTAGTGGTATGTCTCTGACAACTTTGTAAGGACCTGAAAATAAGTCATCGAACTTGTTACCTACTTCATTTTTCACTAACACTAAATGATTTTCCTTATATGTAACTGGATTTGTATATTTATCAAAACCTATCTTCCTATTGAATTTACTTTTAAGTAGATTATCTCTGGCTTCTTTCTGTGAAAGCTGTATACGATATTTTAATTCACTTGGATAACTTTCATAATTATATATAAGATCAACTAAATCTTTACACAAGTTACTTGGAAGTATACATCTTTTACCAAATACTAATTCATAAGGCATAAACTTCGTTTCGGAATGCACCGAAGTGTTGTATGCAAAACACCAAAAGGGAAGCCAATGGCTCCAAGTCTCTGGGTGCTTATCTGTATGAATTCTAAGAAAAGAGTTAAGATGTTTATGAGAAACTTCTAATGCCCCTATGCTTTGATGATGGTAGGCAGTAGAATTTAATTGTCTAATTTGCAATAATTTACAAATTTCTTTGAATGTAGATGATATAAATTCCTTACCTCTGTCAGAAGCTATCTCCTTAGGAACACCATATCTAAGAATAAAATTATTAACAAATGATTTTGCAACATCATCAGTTCTTTTGGAAACTAAAGGGTATGCTTCAATATATTTACTGAGTTCACACTGTAAAATTAGTATATAAGAAAAGTAATCATTATCAGTTTCTAATGGTCTAACTAGATCTAAAAATTCTTTTTCAAATGCTGAATTAGCTGTCGTTGTAATGCTCATAGGCTCTTTATGTGGAATTGAATATTTTTGCCGTTTCCACTTATCACAACGTTTCACAAAATCCTTTACATCTTTGTCAATTCCAGGCCAATAATAATATTTTTTAATATTATTTGACATTCGTCTCATACCAGCATGGCCACTACTAGGTAAGAGATGAAAGTCGTTTAAAATTACACGTCTGTCATCTTTATCATTTATTCGCTCTATATCTTTTATAATACATATTCGTGGTCCGGATCTATCTGTCATATTCTTTATTGCTTCTAACAATTTACAAATAAATTCTGTATTATCTTTATTTTTTACTATACAAACTTCTTCAACATTTGTATCTTTACATATTTTATATAGCTCTCTCACAAAGTCACCTCGTGAACTTCACGATTGAGATTCTAAATATTTAATGAAAATTGTTCGCTTACTACTTACGTAGCAAAATAAGTTTCATAATTTATTATCTTCTCTTTCTTGATTTTTCCACAACTTTTCAAGTCTATAAACACTAATTCTACTGATTCCTTTGGTTTAATATGAGTCCCTACGATTTTTGGTTGATCAGGCCAATTATCTGAGGGTGCTATATCAACCGAAGAATCTTGAAGTTTCTTGGCTTGTCTACGCGTTAAAACATTAACATTATGCTCATGCATTTCTTTTAGTTCATTTAAAGAAATTCTAGATAAAGCATCTGCAACACTATTATTACAACCTTTTACATATTCTACATTAAAATTATATTCTTCCAGAGCAAGTCTGAATTTCATTAGTCGACTTAATGGATCTTTCATATTGAAAAGGTAAATCAAGGGTCTATGATCTGTACGAATCGTAAAATGTCTACCATACAAATATGGACGAAAATATTTGACCGCCCACACTATTGCCAATAATTCTTTCTCTATAACAGGATAGTTCTTTTCGGTTTTGTTTAGTGTTCTGCTTGCAAAAACAACAGGACGTCCATCTTTATTCACTAAAACGGATCCTATGGCAAAATTAGATGCTTCTGTCCCTAGAATAAATTCATTTTGTTCCGAAAAATCGGGATATTGTAGAATGGGAGGAGAAATAATTTTCTCTCTAAGTGTTTCAAATGCATGCTGACACTTTTGATCCCAATGAAATGGTACATTTTTTTTACAAAGTGCATTTAAAGGCTGTGCGATTTCTGCGAACTTTTCTATAAACTTTCGGAAATAATTTACAAAAGCTACAAATCTCTTAACTTCATCACAATTTTTTGGACATGGGTAATTTTTTACTGTATCAATTTTTGCCGGATCAGGTTGTATGCCTTGATTAGATATTATATGACCTAAGTATAAAATTTCCTTTTTCAAGAAATCACATTTAGATGGGTTCAGTTTTAAATTGGCTTTACGTAACCTTTCAAAAATATCCTGTAAATTTTTGTTATGAATATTTAATGATCTCCCGAAACAGACTAAATCGTCCAAATATATTAAGCATTTTTCGTAGTTAAGACCTGCTAAAGCTATGTTCATCATGCGAGAGAAGGAACTAGGACTTGTCTTTAAACCCATTGGCATTCTGGTCATTTGATATTGACCAGAACCAAATGCTGTTAATTTTCGGCTGTTTTCATCTAAATTTACATTATAGTACCCTTGGTGGAAATCTAAATGACTGAAATAAACACTCCCAGACAAAGACTAATATCTCAGTAATATCCGGTAAAGGGTACTTGTCATCGACTATACAATTGTTCAACTTTCGATAGTCAACAACTAATCACCATTTTTTAGCGCCTGTTGAGTCCGCTTTTTTCGGAACTAACAACACAGGACTAGACCAATCGCTTTGACTTGATTCTGCTATGCCTTCTTCAATCATTTTATCTATCTGTTGTTTAATTTCATGTTTCTGAGCTTGAGGTAACCTATACTGCTTAGAAAATATTGGAGTGGTATCTGGTTTTAAAGTTATAGTATGTCTATAAATATTAGTTGTCTTTAATTTATCACCTGGTAAATAAAAAATATCAGCATACTTGGCGCACAAATTTTCGATAGAAGTCTGTTCCTCATTATTCATGTGAAAAATTCATACAAGAAAATAACTGTTTTACTCTCTCTGCTTTATTTTCTACTTTATTAAAAGAACAAATATTATAATCACTTAATTTATCTATATCAAAATTAATTTTTGGCAAAGTTACACAATCTGCCGTTGTATTCAGTATTTCAATAGGTATAACGCCATTTAAAGGAGTAGCAATTGAACTAGCTAAATAAATACCATCTTGTATCTCAGTTGAAAAAAGCACACAATCTGCCTGACAGTTTGTCTGAATATAATGAACAGACTCGCACCTAGGAGATATTTTCAATTGACTATTAAATGTATTTCTAATGGGTAAATTAATTATTTTATTTAAACTATCACGCATTGTCAAAATATTTTTATTGAAATCTAAAACGGAATTGAACCTGCTTAAAAAATCTCTACCGATTATACCGCTACACTTAATTGGCAATGTATCAATTACATAAAACTTATGACTAACAATTAAGTCATCGCACCTCAATTGTATAAACACATATCCAATTGCTTGGACTTTGCCCCCGAGACCATTGATAATTATATCTTCACTGTATATCGTAAGATTCAAATCTAAAAGATGTTTATATTTAATTGCACACAAGGATGCGCCAGTATCTAATAAAAAAGGAAATGTTACGCCATTTACTGAAAAATTTATGTAAAAATCACTATGGCAAGATAAAATTGTATGATTAATTTCATTAGTCACGAAAAATTTTTCTGTATTTATAGAATTTACAGGCTGGTTTTCAGTCATAATGTGAACATTTGGCTGTAGGCTTATCCTTCGGTTTCCTCTAGACATACCTGCATTCTGCTGACCTCGAAACTGGTGACCTCGCATTGAAGTACCCCTGAAGGCGAACTGATGATTCTGCCTTCGCTGGTTGCCTCGAAAACCTCGACCTTGACCCCTATAAGAACTATAAGAGGGAGACTGGTTGCTGTATCTTCCTCGCTGACCTCTAAAATGATGACTTCTATAATTGGAATTAAAATAATTATTTTTATTCATACCCAACATTTCTCCAGAAGCGGATGTACTGGTGCCTTCCTCATCGAGAGCCCCTTGGATTGCGTCCTTTATGGTGGTGAAATTCCTAGCGGCTATGATCGTACTGAGCCTACGATTTCGCAAACCCTCAGCGAATTTTTTAATAGCTATATTTTCATTTAAAGGTTTCAATATTTTATAATTTTCTGAATTTCCATTCGCTTGCGATATCGTAAGGTCCACAAACAATTCTGATATTTGCTGGCCATAATCTGAAATAGGTAAATTACTTTGCTTAATGTTCTCCAATTTACTTGAAACTGCAGTTGCCGCCTTACGTGATAAAAGTTCTCTTTTCATATCCAAAATCAAATCATTCACATTTGCAAAACTAGTATTTAATCTTAACTTCGCAGCTTGAGACAATCTACTTTTTAAAATAAAATTGATTAAATTTTGTTTACACGCTTCTTTCTCTAATAAAGAATTATAATATTCGATGTTATCTATTAATTGCTTAGTGTTGGCCACAGTATTTGTCATACAGGGCAATAACTGCAGAGCAATTTTCAAATCAAAAGTATTCATTGTTAAAATAGTTTCAGAGCTCGATGTTTCACTTTGACATAAATCAGTTATCTCATTATATAATGCTAAAACTGTTTGCAAAAACTATGCACTAGTTCATCATCATCATCATGTTTGCTTAATTTTAAATTATACTCATTAAGCCACTCTTTATATCGCTCATATATTTTATTAGCTTTAATTAATTTATTTACTAAAATATTACCTTGCCTCCTTTTAGGGCCTATTTTTATTAAATATGATCGAATTTCTTTTAATTCAAAAGAAAGATTGTAAATAGATTGCCATAACTTACCACCAAAATTTGATCAAACTTTATTCAAGTATAATATATGTATGTACGTCACATTATTATACTATAGTGCATTAAATTAATAACAACTAAAGAACACTAAATAGTCCATTAAATACAGCTATAGTTTCCGTTGTATACCGTGTTACGCGAGCCATACCGTACGCACAATCTGCACGCTTTTTATAGATTTAACCGAACAGTTAGCACCACACGCATTTTATTTAACCGAACACTTGTCAACACACGCACTTTATTTAACCAATTTTACACAACACCTGGATACAGTTTATTCGGAGCCTGTGCCTGAGCTTTACTCTCAAGACACCCGGAGATTTCTGGTGGTCGCCGAAAGAAAGACGCTCTCAATGCAGCTCTATTGATCTGCCGCGATATCCATTGCATATGGCATTTTTTGTATAGCACATATGCGAAATATAGCACACCCAGAAGCATGCCTATACACATGACCATGAGCAGTAAATTTGTAGTGGACATATGTTGTTGTATTTCATCTGCCCTGGCCACATTTTTCCCATTCCGCTGCGTTCTGAGCGATAACAACTTCCTGGGATTTTTGGTTACCCATCACGATGATTTGAAGATTCACGGAACACACGAATCGCAACGTCCGAATCGACAGATCGATGTCTTTGTTCTAGTCGCGCCATAATTATTGCTTCAATTATTTTCCACTACGTTATGCACAAAGTCTAATAAAAGTTCCACTCTTTTTTAGGCAAAGTCGTATCAAATAACCGAGTCGCGCGGCTGCTCGGCTACTGGCAGGGTCGCCATGTACGGAGTGTATTAGGAGACGAATTAAAACACCGAAATCATAATTAAGACTGAACATTTATTCATATTAAACATTGCTTAAACATAATTAGGATAATGGGGTTACACGTGTACATTATAAATGATGAAATAAATTACATGGATTACATGGGTTATGCACTTACACACTACATTATAACTTAATATTACATAACGAAGAATCCCTCCTCCTGCCATTTATTTTTTTAAATTTATAAATATAAATATTTTATAGTTATAAAATTTTGTTACTTATTACTTTCAGGTCACTGGCGGTTGCTTTCACAGCTGTTGCCGGACTTGGCCCAGCGTCTTTAGTTGCTATGTTGGTCAAGAAATTTATAAAGAGCAACTGTGAAGTTGTTTTTTACATAATATCAGGAGTTTCTTTAAGTAAGTATTTTATGCTTTTTACATTTCTTTCTCTGAACCAAGTTCTAAATCGTTTTTCCGGAATGGTTTAACACGTTAGCTGCGGAACGCGGCTTAAAACACCTCGTCCGTGTCTGGTCGTTATAGCGGTAAGAAAAAACTTTAACTTCTCTGTCGTGCGAGAGGCATAACTTCCATCTGGTTCGGTGTAGGGGAGAGATAGCTATATTTTTGAGATGTGCTATTGATTCCTAGTTCTATGGTACACTAACCCTATGTCGGGTTTGTTAGACCTCGTGCCGCACTGAACAAATAATAATGCTAACACAGTGCGGAACGAGGTTGCGAACGCCTCGTGCCTCCACGCACCTCGTACCGCACCCCACGCTAGTTTCACGTGGTTAGTGTTGTGCAACGCAGTTGACGCTGCGCACGCGACGAACTAAGACCACTGTCTTTGAGTTAAAAATTATCATGTTGAGACGTTGCCGAAAAAGTTAATCAAGGAGGAAGATGAAGAAAAACTGGTTGGACAATCTGAGCCTAAATCAAAATACAGGAAGATATTTCAAAAACAGGTAAGTCACAAATATACTCCGTCTAGGTGAAATAATTAGGCCAAGTTACCTAGGTATATTAGAATACCTACGTTTATTTGTTAAAATAAATATATATCAGCAAAGTATGTTAATGTTAAAATGTGTATTGTATTGTATGTATGTATAGCTCCCTACACCTTTGCCCAGCAGTGAGACTCGGCAGGCTAGCCGTATATTTGTATGATGTATAATAAGAAATTACATTATAGGTAATTACGTTTCCTGTCATAGTTCAAACATTTAAAAATGATAGAACAGAAAACGAAACTTTGGACGTAGAAGAGGCATTACCCAGCCACCAAACTAACAAGAACGATGATGATGAGTGGGAAGACATATCGGAGAGTCCCGTAAAATTTGATGAATTTGTAGGGGAAAATACTTACAATATACCGCCGTTTGTAAAATCACCTGAAGATGTATATACGTTATTTGTAACAGATGAGATGATCAATAAAATGGTGTTAGAGACAAACAATTATGCGCGAAACTATTTACGAACAAAGCAACAACAAATGAAACGTAATTCACGTATGAAACAATGGACTGATACTAGTCTTCAAGAAATGAAAACATTTCTGGCAGTTGTGATGGCAATGGGTTTATGTAAAGTACCTGATATAAATTTGTATTGGAGCAAGAACAAATTATACAGAAACGAATTTATACGTTCAGCGTTGACAAAAGATAGATTTTACTCCTATTAAAATGCTGGCATGTCAGTGATGTCTCGAATGATGATAAAACTGACAAACTACATAAAATCAGAGATATGTTTTCGATGATCACTGACAAATTTCAGAATATATTAAAGCCTGGAAAATATGTAGTAATTGATGAGACAATGATTCCCTGGAGAGGACGATTAGGTTTCCGTCAATATATAAAAAATAAATCTCACCGCTATGGCGTTAAGCTTTACAAGCTTTGCACCCCCGAAGGTTATATCTACCAAATAGAGATTTATACAGGTAAAAAATATAAGAAGCGAGAAGTCGATCACAGTCAAAAAGTAGTACTAAGGTTGATAGAAAATTTAACAGAAGAGGGAAGAATCGTGATAGTAGATAATTTCTATACTCCGTTGAGTTTGGCAGAAGAAGGTCTATCACAAAAAACTTTTTTATGTGGAACTTTAAACTTAAGAAAAAAATCTTTGCCAAAGAATGTTGTTAGTGCGAAAATAAAAAAGGGCCGGATTATTGGAAAAATGAACAAAAAGGGTGTGAAAGTATTGAAATGGGTTGATAAAAGAAATGTTTTAATGTCGACTGCGTGCAAAGACCATGACGATAAACTAATAGATACTGGGAAAAAGAAGAGAGGCACTATCGAAAGCATTAAAAAACCCGGATGTGTTCTAATGTACAATGAAACAAAAAAAGGAATAGACTACAGTGACCAAATGTCTTCGTATTATACAACATTAAAGAAAGAAATTAAGTGGTGGAAAAAAGTTACAATGGAGCTAATATTTGGTACATAACTTTGATAAATAAAAACCATAAAATAAAATCGATATTTATTTTCCCATCACTAAATAATATGAAAACCTGCCATTTTTCAGTGCAGTACGAGGTGCATTAGACCCCACATTTTATTTTACCCATAGAATCTAAACTAATTAATTTAACCACGGGCGGCGGCAGATTTAGGTTAATCGACTCATTGTTAATCATAATCAAGAAAAAAGCCGTCAATTTTGTCTTATTTGGCGCCAAAAAAAGGATTTTAGTCTCCTTCGGGTGGTGCGGTTTAATATGCCTCGTGCCGCCACAATGTCGGGTATTGGACGAGGTTTAAAACAACTCGTAACGCAGTAATGGAAAGTAAAGATAAATCTGTGCCGCAGTGAACGTGTTAACCTTGGAAGATCCATGTTTTGACATATGTACTCAGCTCTATCGAAATGACGTTACAGCCTTTCAGAAAGTCAGTGTTAATGAATTCTTACGTTGCTTTGCTGGATTAAGTAAGGTTATCAGATCTATCCATGTCCAGCTCCCTTTAATTCTTGAAACTCAAAAGATAGCAGTGGATGCGTTATACGACCTATATAAATGTAAACGTAGTGTAGTGGACCCCCACAAGTCAGGTGGTGCGTAGATTTACACACGATGGCTGGCAGGAGCTGGATGCCCATAATTGAACAAAATGACGTGCAATGGGAGATGCCTATGTCCAGTAGTAGGCTGCCATATATATATATATATATATATATATATATATATATATATATATAAACCTCGAATACCACATTCCTGTATGTTTACTTCAATACGAAACACGACAACGGATGCACGCTACCACTAAAAACGTGGCGTCGTATATATTCCAGAATACACCCCTTACCATCTCACAGAGTATTGGGATCCTCGGTGTCGACATCTCCAGTGACGTCCAATTTCGGACTCATTTGGAGGGAAAGGTGAGGCTGGCATCAAAAAAGCTTGGTGTTCTGAATAGAGCGAAGCGATATTTCACACCGGCACAAAGGCTACTACTGTACAAAGCACAAGTTCGGCCTCACATGGAGTATTGCTGTCATCTCTGGGCGGGAGCACCGAAGTACCAGCTTGAGCCTTTCGATTCAGTCCAGAGACGTGCTGTGAGAATAGTCGACGATCCTGATCTCACGGACGGTATCGAGCCACTAAGTCTTAGGAGAGACTTTGCCTCCCTGTGTGTACCCCACCGTCTCTACAATGGGTTGTGTTCAGAAGAATTGTTTGATATGATGCCCACAGCCACATTCTACCATCGCACCGCTCGCCATCGTCAGGGAGCTCATCCACATACATTGGAACCTAAATGGTCGCGCACAGTGCGGTTTCAGAGAAATTTTCTCCCGCGAACAATCCCGTTATGGAATGAGCTCCCTGCCACGGTTTTCCCTGGGAACTACAGCATGGGGTTCTTCAAGAAGGGGGTTAATAGGTTTTTGAAGGGTCGGCAACGCGCACGTGGTGCCCCTGGTGTCGCAGGCGTCCATAGGCTGCGGTAGCCGCTTACCATCAGGCGGGCCGTATGCTTGTTTGCCACCGTCGTGGTATAAAAAAAAAAAAAAAAAAAAAGTCGTAGCCATGTGATCTCCAATAACAAATTTCACCATTTCCAATCGCTTAATACTGAATGGCGCGCATTCGGTATTGGATCCTTCAGGTCTTGGTTGTCTTATCACCATGTGTTGAATATTAACTTAAATCTAAATTGATGTTTTTTTTTGAAAATAGAACACCCACCTTTGGAATATATCCTGTGTATCGAGGGACTTTAGAAACATACAAGAAACGGACACAAACAACAGACTTAGAACGACAATTTGTGGATCTCACAAAGTGTTATTCTATGTGGGATTAGAACTCACTACACTCTGTGGCGTGGCGACCTTTTTAACTAAAACATCATCCGTGCAATTATGAAAAAAATAATATTACTGATGGTCAAATACTACGTAATCTTAAATTGTTTGTTTCTGTTTCAGTTTGCGTGATAATTATGATCTTCTTGCCCTCAAACGAGACTCTTTACGAAAATAGAAAACTATTGAATCAAAGAGTGCCTAAAGATGAAATAGACTTAGGATAAAGCAGCAATATCCGATAAGTTCACCGATTTTTTAAGTAAAAACCTTATTACGTTAACGCTAAGGACGAATTTTGTAAATATTTTATAAATATTATTTTAATTTGTGAACGTGTAACAAGTGTTTGAATCAGTGTTAAATAGTAATGATAAGCTAGTTTGACACAACCGCTTCATCCTCTTTCCTACTCTGCCGTGCCCGACGGGGTCCATACGTACTGGCAAAATATAGGCTAGGCCATAGTGTGCAATAAAGTATTGAGTATTATCTATTTCGGTTCATAGAACTAAGTATGAAAGACTAATTGTCTGTTTGGCTGATGTAAATGACTTCAGCTATTATTTTCAATGTATAACCAACTTTGCCAAAACTAAAACCTAAGATCACATAATCTTGGGATGTGTTCAAGCGCCTTCCAAATTATTAATGGCAGCGTATAACCGGCGTAAGTATTGCTGCGTCTTCGTTAGCCTCCTAATAATATGTTTCAAAAACTGTATCATTCATTTAATATTCGTAAGGTCTTGCGATTCAAAACACCAATAATTTATTCTTCAACTATCCCAAATTTGTCTCAAAACCTAATTATTGTTAAAGTGGAACTGTTACAGATTTTATTGTAATAAAGCACATGGGTAATAAAGTTTTGTTATTATTTTCAAATTATTAAATCTTGGCCGTTGCCCGTGTGTTGATTAAGAATACGGAGAACCGTCGCATTAGTGTCGTCAGAGACGACTAAGAGTAAATAACAACATTACTGCAGTAAAATATTAAAAAAATGCCTGAGGTGTTACATGTGGAACACCCGATTGGAACGAAGTTCCTTTCGTTTTGAAAAAAGTATTATAGGAGGTGTAATTAAATAAATTAACAATATTTAGGAGTTAAATGAATAACGAAATAAGTGAAGGAATGCTAATAAAATTGTAATCAATGTTTTTTTAAAGTTATGAACATAAACATTTTGTTTTATTTTTCATTATTATATAAATATAAACCTACATACACACGAACACGACAAAACAATGTACACATCCACAACAGACGCACACGTCGTGTGGCTTGTCACTGTCGAGAGAGAGAGAGAGAGAACGAATAAGTCGAATCCTATAGTCAGCCTGCCCCCTCACCGAACGCTACGCACTACAGCAAAAGTTTCGTGAGGATTTTTTGTGACGCTCGCCTAGCCCCCTTAGCCAGCTTCTCGCGTTATAAGGAACTTCGTTCCAATAAACCTATACTATCTCGCCTGGCCAGCGTGCTATAATAAACCAAAACTTCTTTTCTTAGGAGAGATCTATGTCCAGCAGTGGGCTGTTAAAGGCGGATTAAATCTTAACCAGTCTTATGATCTATTGTAGAAATAAAGATGATAAAAAAGCAAATGAAGCAATTTAGATTCAGAATTTCATGATAAATTGAAACATTGTTAATTTCATTTTTTTTTGTGTGGACACCGAGTCATTCGATCGTTGTTGGCATAGCTCCTTACTCAAGTTGACTTTATAAAATTCGAACTCGGGGATTTTTATTTATTTCTAAAGATTGTTTATTGTCTATGCCCTCTTCAGTTTTTTCAGTGCTATGGAGTAATAGAGAAAATACTGAGAATTTTAAGAGTAAGACATTATTTTAAAACGTTTATTTCAAAATGTTTCTAAATCCTACAAACTAATGTTAAATATCAGTATGTATATTGCATTTTTTTTTCTATATTAAGAACCTGCCAAACTGACTCTACTCTACCTGATGGAAAGCATGAATAGAATCCAAGAGTTGTGGTCACCATACTCATTGCAAATGCAGAAAATGTTGTATGGCGCCCACACTATCGCCTTGTGAGATGCTTTTTCACACCCCGCTTAGGGACGTAAAAGGTATGACAGTCATCGTGACAGTGTAAGGTTTACACAGTTACCACGGTAACTGTCACCCACCCCGGCATAAATGGACCTCCGGTCTCACACTCACCAACACCACAACATGGATGCTGGCGCTTTAGGTTAAATACTGCACGGTTGGTGGTTTTTCACTTCTATCGGTAGTCCCACGACTGCTACTGTTTTTTTTTTAATCAAATATTCACGAATCACTGATTGCTGATGAATCGCTTACAGTTTATAAACAAATCAAACCATCGATTCGTTACTGCGGTAAAGTCATGAGTAAATGTGTACCGAGTGTGTACTGAACTCAAGGCACGTGGTTCAACTAACTTTCCGATCGTTTGTATAAAGAAACAATACTGTTACATAACTCTACTGTGACTAAGGCAGCAAACAACGCAAGAGAGTGCCAAAAGAAAAAAAAATTGACCCAGATTCAATAACTATCCGTCTGGCCAGCACTGTACAGTAAGCTTAAGCCTCCTTTTTTAGAAGACGAAGTGCCCACAAAAAATCGGTGGTAAGCAATTGTGTCACTTCTTTTTACCGAGTGAAGTTACCAAAGCCCAAAACCTTGGACCTTACGTATTAAAAAAAAAACTTGATGGTCTAAGTTCGAACTAAAACCTTCAGCTTTTTTTACCCTTTATTACAAAAAAAAAGAATACAAGCTTAAGTGTTTCTATCAAATTATACAACTTTAACCTGATATTATTTACCTCATAAGTATCACCGCTTTTCCTAGTGTTTATCACATATATTTGCCTTAATACTTCCAGAGCTTCTTCCTCCTTCCCTACACTGAGAAGATATTTTGGGCTTTCAAAAATAAATACACTTCCAAGAACACTGATGATGCAAGGAAACGCAAAAATCAAGCAAAGTACTCTCCAAGCATTAAATTGAATGTCCAGGACTGGTATGTGATAGGAGAACTTCAACTGCAGGATCGGATATGCTATTACTGTAAAATATAAAAGTATAAATTAGTGCCATCTTTTTCTTCGATGCAGAAACTCCCACGAGTCATCATCGAACAAAACTTGATGGTGCTCTGTCGCATGTGTTGCAAGGGGCTCGGTTATATCTTATGAAAGAAATCTCTGAAAATCCCTTCAGACCTTAGCTGCTATGGGAAGCCACACCATTGAAAGCAGAGACCCTCGAACTCTTTACGTTTCTCAAAACTATACATTTTATTTTTGAATCTATATATTTGATCTTAGTACTTTACTATCAGTGCATCACCTACTACTATATGTATGATGGATCACCTCACGGTAAGTGGCTACCATCGCGACTTAACACCCACAACATAAGAATTACTGTACGTTGTTGTTACATGATTTTCTTAAAGTGATTATTGCCAAGTCATTTTATTTATTTAAGAATTAAAGATGTTGATGCCGAAAATAAGTTTAATTTGTTCCTTGATGAGATAAAAGTCACTTAATTCTAAGGGTGTATTCTATTGCCGTGGCTGATAAGACCACCAACGATTACCTACTTATTTGCCAAAGATATAAGTATAATAGCTAAGTATTACATGTTGTTCAAACAATAGTTATGTTTGACTGCAGACACATAATAGCTTAGAGGAGTATCACGCTGCTTCATATTGTCATGAGTGTTGTAGACTTGATGCCCTCACGGGGCAACATTAAGTGTTCTTTGCTTTCGTTTCATTTATGTTTG
Organism: Hypercompe scribonia; assembly: GCA_949316085.1. Taxonomy (NCBI): domain Eukaryota; kingdom Metazoa; phylum Arthropoda; class Insecta; order Lepidoptera; family Erebidae; genus Hypercompe; species Hypercompe scribonia. Next base: position 616,650 of record OX438973.1, read on the forward strand.
TAAAGTACCCACGGCACAGACTATATTTCTTTTGCAGCAGTAGTTTCTTTAAAATAAAAAGCATAACTATCTATCGAGTTACATGAATCTATGGCTGCTGTGTCTATATGTTTGTACAATTTTCACGCGCACATATCTGACTGTAATTTCTTTTTTTTGAAGTGAAAACTTCTTTAGGCGCGTTGAGCGTTTTGGTAGAGGGTAAAATCCTTGGTTCGCGTCACCGACATGCTAATGATAATAGTATATCTATAGCTATGGAGAATATGATATTATATATTATATATGAAATTTATTATTATTATATATTAAATATGATATTATATATTATATATAGCTATATATGAAACATAAAAAATTTCATATAATTTTTACATATAGTTTTCATTACTCTCAACTTAATAGTTCCATTTTTACTTCTATCGGCAGTCCCACGACTGCTACTGTTTTTTTTTGTTTAAAAAGACAACGCGCGCATTGGGAATAAATCCTGTGTCGCGAGGGTCTTTACAAACATACAAGAAACGGACACAAAGAACACACAGACTCAGAACAACAATTTATGGATCACACAAAGTGTTGTCCCATGTAGGGTTTGAACCCACAACACTCAGTGAAGTGGAGAGCGGCGTGGTCGAACATGCTGGCAAAATCAATTTATAAAAGTATGTTTATTAGCAGTCTGGTTACAACGGTAAAGGTGCTGTCCTGTTTGCTATCAGACAGCCTTGTGTGAAGCCTTTAATTAGTTTTAGAATAATTTACCTGCCATGCATCCCGTACAGAATAAGAATACGCTGGTAGACATGATGACCAAGGCACTTCTTTTCGCCACTGGAGTACATTCGCTCAGTATGGTCATCGACAACGCAAGTGCGCCAGCTATCCTAAAAAATTAAGAAACATCAGTACTAACCTATCTACCTTTAGGGTGTCTTTTACTGAATATGTTATAAATATTGAAATAATAATAACATTCTCATATCCTACTTAGAGTCGCTCTGTGCTGTTACATTGCACTTTTTTACATATATGTAGATAACCTCGGTGGTGCAATGGTAGTGTGTGCGACAGCTGTGCTGAGGTCTTGGTTCCCGAGTCGAACTGAACATTTATATGATCTGTAAATATTTATTTCGGAGTTTTGTGTTTTCTGTGTAGATGATAAAACACTTTTGCTTCAACAAAAAACACATGTAAGTATTCTATCTTCGTGTGGTGACAGATTAAAAGCACAGAGTATCTCCACCCCTATTCTTAATATCGATGTCATAAGATGCGACTAAAGGAACAAACTATGACAAGACAGCATCACTGCAAAGAGAAGGAACTTGAAACTTGAAATAAACCCCACACTAACTCGACGGGCAAAACCTCCTTGCTAAGGAGAGACCTGTATCCAGCAGTGGACTGTTAAACACACACAAGCTCTGCTTAGTTTGAAACTGAATGGTGTTATGAGTCAAATGTCCGAAAATATTCATTATGAACAACCTTTAACAGCCCGTGTGGTGACGGATTAAGAATACATAGTGTTACCACCCCTATTCATACCGTGGGTGTCGTAAGAGGCGAGGAACGAAGTATGCAAGACAACATCATTACAAAGAGAAGGTAAACTTGAAACAAACTCTATTTCAACCCGTCTGGCCAGCGTGGTATAGTAGGCCAAAACCTCCGCCATTTAGCTGCATCAGGGAAGCACTCCACTACCACAGGGTGCCAGAGTACCTGAGGCGGCTTGTGGCAGACTATCTTAGGGAGCGTACCGTCATGTACGAGGACCGATGGGTGTGAGATGGCATTCTGAGGCGGCGGCCCATGTCGTGCGGTGTTCCACAGGGGTCTGTCCTCGGACCACTCCTGTGGAATATGGGATACGACTGGGCCCTTCGAGGTCGTCTTCCCCCCGGGCTGGGCGTAATTTGTTACGCCGATGACACATTGGTCACGGCCCGGGGGGCGAACTTTCAAGAGGCGGCGTGCCTGGCCGACGTGGGAGTCTCTTTGGTGGTCGGGCGCATTGAGGCGCTGGGTTTACGAGTGGCCCTAGATAAGACGGAGGCCCTTTTGTTCCATGGGCCCCGTCGTGGTCCACCACCCGGCGCCTCTATCGTAGTCAATTCGGTCCTCGTACCGGTTCAGGCCCAGATGAAATATCTGGGCCTGATCCTCGACGGCAGGTGGCTCTTCGACGAGCACTTCCGACAGCTTTCTCCAAAGCTGGTCGGCGCTGCTCCTGCCCTTGTGCGACTTTTGCCGAATGTGGGTGGAGCCAGCGTCGCGACGAGACGGCTATACACGGGGGTTGTCCGGTCAATGGCGCTGTATGGTGCACCGGTGTGGGTGGCGGCTCTGACCGCCCAGAATAGGGCTCGCCTCTGGCGCCCTCAGAGGATATTGGCGGTTAGAGCCATACGCGGTTACCGCACCGTATCGACGGAGGCGGCGTGCGCCTTGGCCGGAACTCCCCCGTGGGATTTGGAGGCGGAAGTGCTCGCCGAAGTTTATCGGCGGACGGCTGACTTCCGGGCGGGTAGCGGCATACGGCCCCCGCCCGAAAAGGTGCGCGAGTGGCGTGAGGCCGCTCGTTGAGCCACAATGGCTCGTTGGTCGTCCCGTTTGGAGACTCCACGTGCTGGCTTTGCCCTCGTGGAGGCTCTCCAGCCGGTCATCGCCGAGTGGGCAGGGCGGCAGCACGGGACCCTTTCCTTCCGACTGACACAGGTCCTTTCCGGGCACGGTTGCTTCGGGAAGTATCTGCACTCGGTCGTCAGGAGGGAATTGAGTCCCGCCTGTCACCACTGCGACTGCAGTGAGGACTCGGCTCAGCACACGCTAGCAGTTTGTTCCGCCTGGGCGGCGCAGCGTGGGGCCCTCACTGCAGTTATTGGAGGAGATCTCTCGCTACCGGCCGTTATACGCTCCATGGCCGGTAGCGACAGTTGTTTTACCGCGGTCGCAACCTTCTGCGAAGACGTAATTTCGCGGAAGGAGGCGGCGGAGAAGGCCCGGGAGGACGATCTCCACTCGGACCCAATTCGCCGCCGGCGAGCCGGGCGGCGGAGGCGCGCATACCAGCGCCTCATGCCGCCTTGAGTGTGGCCGCGGGTGGACGGGACGGGTTTTCCCCTCCATCCGCTATAGTGGCCAGCCGCGAGGAGGTGACGTGCGCGTGTGCCGTACGTCGCCTAAATAGAGAGTTTATCCGCAGATGGTGCCTGCTTTAGCGGGCAGGCGCTGGGAGGGATCTGGATGTCGTAACAGCAGCGGTTCCCGGATCCCTCCTATCTCAGGCGCAGAGTGGCACACCGTGTGGTTTTAGTCGGTCCGATTCCGACACACCACCCCGCCGTAAACCCCGGTGGGGTGACGGCCCGAGGGGGTTTCCACACGTTAAAAAAAAAAAAAAAAAAAAAAAAAAAAAAAAAAAAAGGCCAAAACCTCCGAAAATATTATATAATTAATGTTTATCACACGCGTATATTTAATTTGCGGTTAATAAAACATATGTTAATTTTTTCGTTTAGTTTATAATAAACACAATTTTAATATATATTTAGCATTTATTACTTATTATTTATTATGAACGGACCTTTTGGTCTAGTGGTTAGTGATCATGACTGCTAAGCTAGATGTCGTGGGTTCGATTTTCACTAAGGACAAATCATTGTGTTATAAATACGATCCCTTGTTCTGTGTCTAGGTGTAATTTATCTACCCTCCTATAGAAGATTAACCTAAAGCGCCAGCATCCGTGTTGTCGTATTTCGTTAGTGAGTGTGAGACCGGAGTCATGCCTTTTACGTCCCCAAGCGGGGTGTGAAAAAGCATCTCATAAGGCCGCCGTAGTGTGGGTCACCATACTGCGTTGTCAGTATTTGCAATGAGTATGGTGACCACAACTCTTGGATTCTATTCATGCTTTTCATCAGGCAGAGTAGAGTAACTTTGGCAGGCTCTTAATATAGAATATGTATTTCAAATGTCCATGTCAAATGTCTGAAATATTTATTTATTTATTTATTTAAGTATGTTTATCAGTAGCCTGGTTATTTAAATACAGGTATTGCCTAGTTTGAGATTAGACAGATTTTTCTGTGACATGTGAACATATGTTATATATATGTATATATGTCAGAAATGTCATGACTACGAGACATCAATTGACAAGAAACACCAGCATGTGAAGTTAGACGCACTTCATCAGTCAAACATGAAGTTGATCCGAGTCGATGAGTGGAGAGAATGCGGATTGAGCCTTCACTTCACTGCAAACCTCCGAGCTAACAAGTATTGCGAAATTATCTTATATTTCTCTTTAATACTCAAACTCTCACCAACTAGTAGAGACACGTTGATTTCAGCATAAACGGGCCGGCTCCTCTGGGGCTGTACTACTCTGCCACAGAAGACCAACCTAAAGCGACAGCATCCGTGCTGTCGTGTTTCGTTGGTGAGTGTGAGACCGGAGGCCCATTGATGCAGGGGTGATAGTTATTGTGGTAACTGTGTAAGCCTTACACTGTCACGATGACTGACATGCCTTTTACGTCCCCAAGCGGGTTGTGAAAAAGCATCTCACAAAAAAAAGAGCAACTGGATACGGGCGGCACGGTACTGCCTGTCGTGGAGAATCTTGAAGGAGGGCTATATCTTTTGGCTGAGATGATGATGATGATGATGATGATATTTATTGAACAAGTATGCTAAATGACTTGCAGCAGAGTATATGGATATCTAAAAAGATAAACCACTTTTTGAATGTATGTACAGCAGATCCACTTCTGTTTTTGCCTATTCTCTCGTCTTCTCTTAGGAATGCTAGTCCGATATTTTTGTTGTCTTCTTCACCATCTGTTGTGAAGAATCATACAGAATTTCTAGTTTAAATAGGCATCAAACATACCTAAAACCACGCCTGTTTCCACTGAGGGGTCGGCAGAGGCATATTAAACATCCATTTTTTGCCATTGTTTTGTTCTTATGTAATAAGTAGCGAGGCTATTGCCGCTAATAGGGATGTTTTGTTTGCCAGAGAATTTTACGACGATCAGCAGGTGAGGTTCACTTGAGAGCTTATGTTCTTAGTGCGAACCCAGGTTACGGTACAGTTACGGTATACAGGTTTCTTTTTTCAATTTTCACATGTACAACATTTATAATACAATACCGATCCACCCCACAAGTGTACACGTAATTTTTTTAAACAATTTAGTAGACACAAAGAGTAGGTGAAAGTATCAGTATACCGATATTTTCTATTTTCAAATTACTATTTATATTTTACTACCAACATTTTAGACTTTTATTTATAAATATATTTTTATTTTCAAAGATTTTATTTTTGCATTTCATTTAACTTTTTTATTATTTCTATGTGTTAAAGAATTTTATTTTTAAGGAGTTTAAAGTCTTTTACTTGGCCCTATCTTATTAATTAATTATTGTAAAACATCTTTATTTTACATTTTTGTAGTTTATTTATAAAAATAAATTGTAAAAATGTAAGGCATGCGGCTTATGTAATTTTTTTTTTAGTTTTTTGAATGAATGGAATTTAATACTTACAATCACTTAAAAATATGCTAATTAAGACTATTATTACTTAATTTGTTTAAGTATGTAAAATTAAAAACGTAGATCTGAAGTCGGAATAGCAAATAATATTTTTTTCTTTATATTAATAACAAAGTTTTACATATTTATCTGCATAGAGACCTCTTCTTGTGGCCTAAGTTTTAAATATTTTACATTTAATTTACATGTTTTTTAATTTTATATATGTATTTCATTTTTAAGTAGTTTAATTTTTTACGTTTGTTATTTTTTACGATTTTTTTTCTTTTTTTTTTAATAGACAACGCTCGCTGTAGGAGTATATATACATGGACACAAAGAACATCCAAACTCACAACAAACATTTGTGGATCACACAAAGTGCTGTCCCATGTGGAATTTGAACCAACAACACTGAATGTAACTTAATTTTTTTTAGATTTGTACTTTTTTTTGTAATATTAGCCTTGAAGCTTTACTGTGCATTATATTTTTGTAATATTTTCTATGTTTTTGTTATATTTGTAATGGGCAACAAAATATTGATTTTCGGGAAATTCTACTTGAGATAGGGCAAAATGAAAAAAAAAAGAACTTAAAAAAAGGAAAAAGAAGGTGTGGCTGTGTTATGGACATGGCCGTTTGTTGTACGTGAATAACGTCTCATAAATGGTAAAGTTTCTATATAAATGCTGATGTACTGGCACCATCGTTGATTCTGTCGGTCGCATTCATCATTTTCCGTTGCCACCACTGCTTGACACGATCATTTGGTGTTTTATTGGCACCATTTCATTGCTGTCGAGATACCTTTTCCAACCGTATACAATTCTTGTATTTTGAATTGACTTTACGACGCTTATAGGTCGACATTATATATTTTTTGTATTTTAATATATATTGTATTCACAGCCACAATTTGTTACTAATATTATATATGTAATAGATAGATTTTGATAAGAGCTGACGACTAAAACTTAAATGAACGTCGTAGCTTCACCGAATCGAAAGTTATACTAAATGGAAATCTTGATACGCATCAAAATGGCGTTTAAAATGGCGGGCCTGTCCTCTCCTCTTCTTTACCCATCATAATGATTTTTTTGATTTTTTGTCTATCCAATGATACAATTAAATTACGGGTGGGGATGACAGAAATATAGCTACAACACGAAACTATATCGCCTGATTTTGTTATCATTAGTTTTTTTGAATTGCGTCCCTATGGAAGTAATTTTAAAGACGTTATTCACGTCAAAAGAAAAAGGAACTCTTGTTTTAGGTCGATACCAATTTCTATGAAAGTTTTTCTCTCGGATTTACTTGTTTTAAAGGCAAACAGTATCTTTACAGTAAACTGTAATCTTTTAAAAAATGTAGACAAATTTGTCGGTATCATCCAGATTCGTGGAATATGAACGAGTTGCCCGGTCGCGGTACCGTTGATGATTCTTGCGAGAATCACATCGTCTCTTACATTCCATTCAAAAGATATTACGAATTTAATTCGTAATATCTTTTGAATGAAATATCCAATTTCAATAATTCAGTAGTCCATAGACATTAAAATACTCATGCCTTCCCTGAGGAGGATTTGGTCTGCAATACCACGCCGGCCGGATGTGTTTCAAATTTGCCTTCTCTTTGCTGAGATGTTGTCTTGCATATTTTATTCTCTTAGTTACCTCTTACAATAATCTAGCGAAAATAAAATTAGATATGAATCAATGAAAAAGTTTGGATAATATGATCTGATTTTACTCGTTATCTTATCAATTTTTATAAAAATAATTACAGCAATTAATAAGACCTTTAATATTGTATAACATTTTTTTTTCCATCAGCAACAGTTTCCGCAGCGCATGCGATGTTATCTGTTTCAAAGCATTTTTTTATACCTTGAAAATAAAATTAGATATGAGTCAATAAAAAGGTGTGGATAACATGGTCTGATTTCATTCGGTATTTTCATCAATTTTTAAAATGCAAAAAAGTAGTTACGCAGTATAGAGAAGTTCTTTGTAATAAATTATTTTTTGTTCCATCAATGGTTTCCGAAGTGCATTGGATGTCTATTTCATAGTAATTTTTTTACACTTTGGGTTACGTTATTAAATTATTAACAGAGATTTTTAACTTTTTGTACTTGTAAACATATCCTATATCATTCAGGGATAATTAAACACTATAATGGTGGAAAAAATATTAATAAGACTGCAGTAGTTTTTAAATTTAATTAATACAAAAAAAAATATAAATCTTTACATTTTGTTACATATATTTGTAGAAGTTCGGTCTGATCTACAAGTATTTTTTTTTTAAAGAAGAGCTGATAACGCAAAAGTCGAGACGAAAATTTCTGTAACATCCTTCTATAGGATGCACCTGATGTTATTGTGATAAGTTTCGTGTCACATCCAATGTGTAAGGCCAGCAACAGTTACTGCTCATGTGTTAAAATTTCATTCGAAAAAGAATTCCCCAAATTTTTTGTATATTTTTTAAAATGCGAACGCTTGAAGTGTCCACATACGCAATAGTATATTCATGAAATTGATTTCATAATTCAGATATTATCGTATTATTGCTAGATATTTTACATATTATTATCGCTAAGTATTTCTTTGGCTGACACCGAATCCATAAATAACAATTATTGTAGACACAAGAACACATTCATTATTTTTAATATTTAGTGTATAATTTAATTCAGAATACTTCCTGCTAGAAGTCGTTTCTTTTGTTATAAAATTTATTTCCTTTTTTTTAAATCAATAGTTCGATAAGTAATTTTATTTGTATATGGGTTATCCCACTAAATGCACCACTTATATGAGACAGTGCCGTTTAAACGAGACAAATGAAAAAAGAAAGGAACGCCTGTCTCCATATAGAAAATCTACCACTTTTTTTACATATTTTAAAAAAAAGACTAATGAGGAGCGCAAAAATAGACTTTCGACTAAGTGAGTTTACTGGAAAATATAACTTGAAGGCAATATTTTACTCTGGAATTCTCAGATCTAGATTTGTTACGTAATTTCTTGAGTGTTACGGTTGCACAAAATCATACAAATCAGCGAAGATCTCCGTCAGAACATCACCAAATGAGAGAAATTTAGGCATCAAATTTTCTATTGGTTGAGAATTGGTAGATTGGTAAAGAAATTGTTTAATTTATTATTTATGACATAATGATATTTTGAGTGATCCCTGTCTTATTATAGAGTGCACCGCAGTATACTGAACATGTCTGTGAACCCCTTTAGATGGGACCGTCTTGATATTATCTTAAGAGTATATGATTGTGTATGTAATTACGACGACTACGACATATTTGCAGTCATTTATTGAAGAATTCAATTCTATGTCTCCGAAGGATTTCGCCAGAATCTCATCTCGAAATATTACAGTGAATTTTACTTTCGTATAGTTTTTTTTATTAATTTTATTTCAACAAGTGAAAAACAGAAAACATCATCAATGTAACCAATTAAAAATGCAGTATTATGGATAATTTAGAAAATACTCTTCAGATTCAAATTTAATAAGACCACATGATAAGCAACCAACTTTCGAATATAAGAAGAATCATCAAAATCGGTACGGATCAATTTATGAGGACCTACTTTTTTTGAAGTCCTTTAAAAATTATAACAAAAAGGCATGATTAAAAAACTTGTCATCACAAATTATTTTTAAACGACTTCAAAAAAGAAGGAGAGTCCTTTTGGTTTTCGTATATTTTTATTTTTTTATTTTAAGAGCCTGCCAAAGTAACTCTACTCTGCCTGATGGAAAGCATGAATAGAAAATTGTAGTCACCATACTCATTGCGAATGCTGACAATGCAGTGTGGTGACCCACACTATGGCAGCCTACTAAGATGCATTTTTATGTCTCACTTGTGGGAGATTTTTTTTTTAAATGGCTTTAGAGGTAGATTTTCTATTTGGAGACAGATATTGAAGACGGTGGCAATTTTTTAAGTTATAATTTATTTATAATATTTTATGATTTTCAAATTATATTTTTTTTAAAATGCAATTAGGTTTTGAAAAAGCCAACAAGAAAATTCTTAATAGTACATTAATAAAAAAAAATTCAATTAATTACACAGTATAGGGCTATTTTTTTTAACAAAATAATAAAGAAAATAATTATAGAAAAAAAAATTGTTAAATATACCTGTCATATTAAGTGCTTCCTCAAAAGCAACTTTATTAGTTTTCGGCACCATTTTTCACAGTTTCCACTTTCTTACTTCAATTAAAATAACGCGAACACGCTTTTTTTTTTTTTTTTTTTCCTGTGCGGAAATCCCCTCGGATACCACCTACTGGTGGTTATGTCGGACTCGAACCGACCAAAAACCGCACGCCGTCTCAGGTACCAGTAGCCGGGGAATCAGGTGTACCCTAGAAAGGAAATCCCTGAAACCCCAACGTACCTCGGGTCATCTACGGCTTGCAGATGACCCCTTTTCTGCTCCAAAAGAGCGTGTGCTCCGTAGCACGTCCCGCTGCTATCCCGGCGTACTTCTGCTCGGATGACGGATTTCCTCACCTATCACCCTCAGTCTAGCGCTTATGAAGGACGGAGATCGTTCTGCAATCTCCGGCGTCCGAGCCGTCTGTGATACCGGACACGTTCCCGGGCCTGGCGGACCGGGAGAGTTCTCAACCTCTCCCGGTCCCGCTCCGACATCTCCTTTGCAAGCATAACTTGCTCGCAAAAGTAGACGGCGGAGTTCCACGCGCTCTCGCTCTGCAACATGGCGGCGATCATGCTACCGAGCGAGAGAGTTTCCACTCCGATGGCCGTCACAAGGTCACGCCTCAGCTCCGCCCACGCTGGGCATTCTGCCAGCGTGTGGAGCGCCGTGTCCACGGTCCGGCCATCGCAGTGGTGGCACTCAGGCGTTGGCTCCTTTCGGATCAGACACAGGTGATCTCCGAAGCATCCTTTTCCAGTGATCACCTGCGTCAGCCGATATGAGAGGGTCCCGTGATTCCTCTCGAGCCAATCCTCCATAAGGGGTCTTACCGCCGCAATGACGGCGTGCCCGGCGCTTGGTCCACTCCTCCACAAGGACCTGGCGGAGTTGGGTTTTCTGATTCTCGATTTCTCGAGTTTCAGGACTCCGGCCCAACTCCCGTGCCTCCTTGCGCCACTGATAAAGAGCCGCAAGGGCTCTCGCCTCCAGGTCCCATGGTGGAGTTCCAGCCAGGAGACTCGCCGCTTCAAAGGAGATTGTGCGGTATCCTCTTATGACCCTGATGGCCAGCACTCGCTGTGGTTAACAGCTCCGCCTCCCAAGCTGCCGCGTCCGCGGGGCGGCGACGCCTTCTACGGAACCTGGACCACTGGCGGCGCGCGGTCACGCAAGCTTGTCGCAGCCTTGCGATATCCGGCGACCACCAGTAGACCTGGCGCCTAACAGCATTTGGCTGGACCCTAGGCATCGCCGCATCGCAGACGCGGGTCATGGCCTCCCGAAACCATTCTGCCTCCGCTTCCACGTTGACAGGCCTGTCCGGTGCAGGGACCCAGGCCTGGACGATAGCGGCTTCCAGGAGGAGCTCACGATCTACGTGCTTGAGCGCCCAACGTGGTTCTGGTGGAGCCACTCTGGGCGGCGCGCCACTTGTAGGAGCGGAGACTTCAAACCGAATGTATCGGTGATCCGAACCTGTCTCCTCCCCTACAACAACGCGCCAGTCCAGAACATGACGTGCCAGCACGGGGCACGCGAACGAAATGTCAACGATCGAGCTGCCCCTCGCCGTAACGAATGTAGGTACGGCACCCCGGTTTAGGACAACTAGGCCGGATCTTTCGGCCCAGTTCTCCAATGCCCTCCCCCTTGGATTCGTGCGGCGAGAACCCCAGACAACCGACCAGGCGTTGAAGTCCCCGAGCACAAGAACCGGAAGGGGTCGACAGGCATCGACGACGACGGCTAGCTGAGCGAGCCATTGCTCGTACTCAGTTATGTCTCGGTTTGGCGTGAAATAAGCGGCCACGACCGCTATATCCCCAACCACCGCCGCTATGCAACCCCGTTCCCTAGCAACAACAGCAAAGGGAGGGGTACCAGCGGCAGTGCCGTGCACCAGTGCAGCCGAGCCATCTAAGTCGATCTCCCAGGCAGGTCCGAGAAACCGGTGAATGTATGGCTCGGCGACCGCAGCAATGTGGATTGACCACTGTGCCATGCTCTGGAGCAGAAGATCCTGAGCAACAGCACCGTGGCCCACGTTCGCCTGGAGGGTGCGGAGATTTGAATCCATTATTGAGTTTCCATCTCCACATCCCGTCGCGAACCTTGTCGTTCTCTAGCGACACCTTCCGACAGCGATTTGAAGCCAGAGGGCCGACCTCGCAGTTTCGGCATCGATCCGACACAAGGCTTACTGCCAACCCGGTGGTCGGCAGGCTTGCCTTCCGCTGCGCACCTAAAGCAACGCAGTGGAGCGCTGCAACCGCCCGCCTTATGACCGGCTTTACCACAACGGAAACAAAGGTCACCTATGGTGACCGCCGCCGTACATTGAACCCCCACGTGTCCGACCGACAGGCACCGGAAGCATCTTGCCGGTCGGGCCTGCAGGAGCCGTGCCTGTGCCCTCAGGAAATCTCCAACCAGAAGGGTATGTCCATCAGCGACCTTTTGGGCCACCGCAATAGGGCAACTGACAACTGCTGCCCTCTGTCCACTTGGGCCGAAGCGAATTACTCCGACCTTTACATGTTTTAGAGGGCAGCCTCCGCTCTTCCTCACTGCGAGCTTGAGCTCGTCCACCGTGACGGAGTCGTCCAGGCCTGTAATGCGTACTTCAGCGCATTTTACGGGCCTGGACACTCGGACATCAGCTGCGTCCAGTGATTCCCTTAGCTTAGCCGCTAGGGCGTCGGCTTTGGGCCCACTGGTGGCACCGGGAATCTCAAGGAGCCGGGCTCCCGTCCGTGTGTTTTTACACCGGACGCCCGGTATCTCGAGAGCCTTGAGGTTAACTTTGGCCTTTATTTTCGCCAAGACCTCGGCGTACCCCAAGCCCCTCCCTGCTGCCTCCTCCGTTAGAGTGACGACGACGGCCGCAGAGCGAGGGGCGCGAAGTCTCCTCGGTGCTGCCATCGCGGCGACAGTGGCCTTTCTGGCGTTTTTGGCCGCTTGTTTGGCGGCCTTCCGCTTCTTCTTTTTATCCCCGGCCACCACCCAGCACTCTTCCAGCGGGTGCTGTATGGTATTGGCCGAGGCTAAAGTTGGGGTCTGGGTATGATTCGCCTTTCCATTTCCCTTTCTTTTCCCCTGGGTGACTTTAGTAGGGGCCGTTGACGCTGGCTTAGTGACCACCCTACCTACTGGCTGAGCTGTTGAACCAGCTTTGGCAGCGGCCGCATAACTTGTCTTCTTTGGTGGAGCTAGAGGTGGGCGGTAGTGGACACTCTCTACTGCCGAAATACGCCTCGTGAGCCGCTCCTCCATCTCCACCATGAGTCGGACTATGTTCTGTTCCGCCCGGCTTGATGATACCGCCGGTGGCGATGATGCTAGCGTTGCCCCAATGTTGGTACGCGTAGAGCCCGACGCTCTCTCTCTGGCTTCGGCGAGATTCACTTCGAGGCGGGCTTTCTCCCTTTCATGAGCCTTATTCTCGGCTACGAGAAGTCTCCCTGCCTCGACAATGGAGCGCACGAGTGCCAAAAGGGCCTCATGTTCAGGGCTCTTTGATACTGCAGGTGTCTGAAGTAAGCAATCGGCTAAGCCGATTGCCTGCTCGATCCGTTCCACGGGGTTGCCAACTCTGCGGCGTAGCTCCTCCACGCTTACGTCACTCGTGGTAGTAGTCGTTGTCATGTCGGATGCGACCTTTTCAAGTAGAGCCTTGAGCAAGAGCTCACCTTCGGCCCTCTCTGATGTCGCAGATCCGCCAATCTGCCTCTCCTGGGCCATCCGCCCAGTCTTGGGAGGTCGACCTCTGCCACGAGCCCCCCGACGGTTTGTACCCCCTTTGACTAATGTGACCTCGTCACTAGAGGCCGACAGCATGCTTTCTTCTCCTGCGTGGGTCTGGCGCCTTTTTCTTTTTTGAGCAGTCCGTTGGTACTGTTCTACAGCTGACATCAACGGGGTGCTCGCACCACTCCTTTCCGAAGCAGTGTCACAATCTAACACCGCTTCACGGTTTTGCGCGTCCTTCGCGATATGTTGGTCGCCGGATTTACCGCTCGGCGACGGGCGGGTTTGGCAGTGGTTGCTCCCCCCAGAATACAACTGGGAGCTGCCTAAACAAGTGATTTTATTTGATCTCTCTGGTTTTTATTCTTCACGTGCCAGTTTTATCCATCAATCTTATTTATTGTAAATTTGACAAGCAACTCATTGTGCTGACTTTCTGTGTGTTAATATATTTTATTAACTCTGCGGCAGACGGCTACGTAATCGACGGAGTAACTTTAAACAGGCGATTTTATTTGATCTCTCTGGTTTTTATTCTTTACGTGCCAGATTTATCACAAATGAAGTGCAATACACTATAAATATAAAGACACCTGATATATAACTTGTAAGTTCTAAAATGACACTAGAGACAAAAGTCACAGAGATGAAGCCATATTTTAAAGATCGTAATGGTTAAATTAATCGATAAATAATAGTGGTAACTCAAGCCACTTTTGATGAATAAATTGTCTAAAATAAGAATAATACGGCAAAAGGTAGTATATTGTGAAATAATTAAATAAATTTTCATGTTATTCACAAATTCATAAATAATTGTATTTACTAAAAACAAGGCACTAGCTATGGAAACAGAATCATTCTCATTACTCGTTTCTTTTGGTTTCATTTGACTAAGTTTTATGAAGTGTTCATGGGTTCCCATCAAGAACTTAGGGTCCCAAATCAATCTCACCTATAAGTGGTGCACCTGCTTCTCGATAGACGAGATTCTGCCGATTCTGGCAAAAGGTGGGCGTCTAATATGTCTCTGTCTACCTCTCCAGAGAAACAGTCGTAGTAGATGTTATAATTGCTAAATAATGTTTTTTTCAGAGTGTACTTCTTTAAATTAAGATCTAGTTTTTATACCCCTTTCTCTGAACAATTTTTCCCAAAATAGTTTGAGGTCGGCTTTAAGTGTTGATTGAATTTAAATTTTTTACATAGAGTGACTGATATCAGACCTCCATTACCCAAGCACGAGGTGTAATCGAAATTCTGCTGTCGGAATTTTACGGCTCCAGAAACATCATCCTAGCAGAAGCAGGTCGGGGTATTGATGCAAGAGCTACAAACTGCACGCGCGTTTTTGAAGACAGTAAAGGAACTATGAGATTCCCACACGGCAGGGGTCTCCAGCCTTGGTGCCCCGAGGTACGTCAGGCTTCCAGGGACTTCCTTACTCGGGTGCACCTGATTGGCTACTGATACCTGAGACGGCGTGCAGTTTTTGGCCGTTGGAGTACGACATAACCTGGTGATATTCGTCGAGGTTTCCGCACAGGAAAAAAAAATAGCTGCAAAAATCTTTAACGATTGCTGAAGGTGTTCACATAGCAACTATTCCCTTTTTTTTATTCTTATGATCTCTATTTTTTCTCAAGTAATGATCTATAATCCTAATAAAATCATTTATCAACAGATAACATTACTTATTTATAATTAAATGGCTTTCTGACTATCTTTAGATACTTATTTTTAATATAATAATGATCTACTTGCTTCAAAACAACTATTTAAGAGGGTAAACTTTCTGTGTGTATCTAGTGGTTAGTTATCTTAACTGCTAAGTAAATGGTCGTAGGTGCGACGCTTACTCAGAATAAATAATTATCAAATGAACATAATCATTTAACATCATAACTTGGTCAGCTTCTGGGGTGTAAATTACTAGTAGTACTATATTGTCACAGAGACCAACCTAAAGCGACTGTATTCATGCAGTAGTCTATCGTCGGTGACTACGAGACCACAGGCCCATTGATGCAGGGGTAACAGTTATTTTGGTAAGTGTGTGAGCTTACACTACCACGATGTCTGTGATGCCTTTTATGTCCCCAAGCAGGGCGCGGCAAATTCTCAAATGCTTGAAGAGAACTTGCAAGAGCAAAGAGAAGAGGGCCTACAGGACTGTGTCTCGTGACTAAAAGCGGGTCCTGACGTCATTGTAGACGACACAGCTTTTAATTATATATTGTCAACCTTAGTCTTCTAGTATTGTATCGAAACATCGTAAATGGTTATATTTCGTCGCAATAACGATGTAAATGATGAAACGTCGTATTTTATCACTTAAAAACTACACAAATATATGTTCCAAATAAAAATAAATGCCATTTAAAAGAGTTCTAGAAAAATCACCAAGGTTTTTTGAAATGTAATTAAATTTATACGCCACTGGGTGGTAAAACTTTGTGTAACGTGAAATAAAAATACAGAGATACATGGATCTGAGTATTGGTAAAATAAATCATACGAAGATACTGAAATGTGCTGCGTTCTTTCCTAAGATTTCCACGCTGATTTCAGCACGAACGGGTCGGCTCGACCGGGGCAGTACTACCCTCCCACAGAAGACCAACCTAAAGCGCCAGCATCCGTGCTGTCGTGTTTCGTTGGTGAGTGCGAGAGCGGGGGCCCATTGATGCAGGGGTGAAAGTTATGGTGATAACTGTGCGAGCGTTACTCTGCCACGATGACTGTCATGCCTTTTACGTCCCCAAGCGTGGCGTGAAAAAGCATCTCACTAGGCCGCCATAGTATGGGTCACCACACTGCATTGTCTGCATTTGCAAGTGGTATAGTGACCACAACTCTTTGGATTCTATTCATACTTTCCATCGGGCAGAGTAGAGTCACTTTGGCAGGTTCTTCATATAGAAAAAAAAAAGAAATTGTTAGTCAACTAAGTATAATTTTCGTATTTATTGTAATCACCTTCCAAACAGACTGACGTTCTGACTGTGACTGACTGACTGTCTAATTCGGCAATAAAGCATGCTCGTCATGAGAATTCAAATATTTTATATAGTAATAACTACGTTAATCTTAAATTGAAAGTATTCGAATCACATTACACATCAACAGCCTTTAACAGTCGACTCATGCCGTCTGGCCAAGGAAACTTAGAAACAAATCCTATCCGTAGACGGGTTCGCATAGAATTTGTTTCAAGTTTCCCTTCCCTTTGCAGTGATGTTGTCCTGTGTAGTTTTCGCCCTTATTCGCTTCTTATGACACCCATGGGATGAATAGGAGTGGTGAAAATCCATCTTCTTAATCTGTCACCATACGGATTAACTATCTAAATATAAAACTAATATAAATTTTACTCATGCTGATATTTTCAAGTGTATTTTAAAATTAATTAAAGTGCACCATTGACTGTACTTTCAAAATAACATTTTAAAGTGATTGTAGTGATAAGTGGATACAATTTTACAATCTTATATTTTTAACTATGTTTGAAGCTTCAGACTAAGATTGGCAGTTATCAGTTCAGCGCTGATTACACATTGTTCTTACACAACGCTTATATGCTATACAAAATCTTCCATTTACTTATGACTGAAGTCATGTGAATTTATAGATTAGTAATTTTTTTTCAGATTGATGTTATTTAAGCTTTCGGATGCCTAGCTGCATATTTTTTTTTGTTTTGGTTCTACCTAACTCTGCCTAGTTGAAAGCATGAATAGAATCCAAGAGTGATGGTCGCTATACTCACTGTGAATGCAGACAATTCAGTATGGTGACCTACACTATGTCGGTCTAGTGAGATGCTTTTTCACGTCACACTTAAAGGACCCGGAGTTATAGTGCACGGAAACACGTGCGCTGGCAGTGAGTTCCAGGTTTTAACTAATTTGTATAGGAAGAAAGAGCTGAACCGTTTAGTTTGGCAGCGTATGTCTACCATTCTAAAACGCTGACTTCCAAAGCTTGCACGTGTTGTTCTGCAGATGAGGAGAGAAAGTGGGATCAGTTGGAAGAGCTCAGCGTCAGAACGCTTTTGACGATAACGATGGTAGACTACCTAGACTGTCGTAGAGGCGACATCGTGAAATAAAATACTTTAATTTTATCTTATTTACATTTAAATGATCGTCATCGTTGTTGCTTTTTTTTTGTTCTCTCTCAAACATATACACCAAATTTTAACCAAGGACTTACTAAGATTATGAGGTGGGATAAACACACAAACTTTCACTTTTATGAGATTATTTATTATACTTTTTATTAATAAATAACTTTTAAATTTTATTTTTTCATATCTCTTAAAAGTACTAGAAACACTACTTCCTGGTAAGAAAAGTCTGAGTACGTCCCTTACATCCCACACTCAGTCTCAGGTAGCTAAACTACGTCGCAACATCAATATCTGTAACGTCGTACGCAACACAACGTCAAAAATTAGTAGAGCTACACTGATTTTAGTACAAACGAGCCGATTCAACCGGGGCAGTACTACACTTTCACAGATGATCACCTAAAGTGACAGCATCCGTGCTGTCGCGTTTCGTTGCTGTGTGTAAGACCGGAGGCCCATTGATGCAGGTGTGATAGTTATCATGGTAACTGTGTGAGCCTTACACTGCCACGATGACTGTCATGCCTTTTATATCCTCTAGCAGGGCATGAAAAAGTTTCTTGCTAGGCCGCCATAGTATTGACCATCATACTGCATAGTTTGCGTTTACAATGAGTATAGAGTTATATTATTAGAGTAGCACACTCTGCGCCTGAAGTAGGAGGGATCTGGAAACAATCTGGATCTGAGTAATGCCTACTTGAACCTCTTGAAGTATTACGTAGACGCAATCTCCAATACATTTGTATAAGTAACATGCTTTTCCTTTTTCCCTTTCAATAAAATCCTAACTTTTGTGTTCCATAGCGATTTTGTGATATTGACCTATTTGAAGTATCACTTATATTGCCCAAATACAAATGACATATTTTTCTTCCCCATTTTTCGCTTTTAATAAAATCCCAACTTATCATGAGTGGAATAAATAAAATAAATAAATATTTCGAACATTTGACACACAATGTCATCTATTTTCCAACAAAGTAGAGTTTGTGCTATGATAACTAGGCTGACTGATAAAATACATATATATTTTTTTTTGTAAATAAATACATATGGTCTTATAAATAGAAAAAACCCAAACTTCGAAACAAATATTTGGTCCGACCCGGAAATCGAACCCGCGACTTCAAGCACTACCGCTGCACCACCGAGTGACAAGTGACAGTTGTCAAAATCTAGCTTAACATACCTCTTGGTGCAAACTCTCGTGTGTACTTCTAATATTTCATTTTTAAACCTATAGAATAACACTATAAAAATGTCTTATCTTACTTCTGATAAGGCATTTTTAATAAGATATTCTTGAACCTATACAATTTTTAATTATGTTGTATGTTCAATTTCAAACCTAGTAGTATTAAACTAGTTCAATTTCGAAATATTTGTAACAAAATTTGGTATCCTCGTTAATGCGACAAAAGCGTTCTCGGGATAGCAGTTCTAAAACTTCTGAGCAAAAATCCCATCAACTAAAAGTAATTGTTCTAGCTACGCGTGCAAATCTTTTGAGTATTCGTTCAAACTATTCTTCGGGCCATGATTTTGATGAGTAAAGTGGAATCTTTAAAATATTTAAGATTTATTTGATACAAGTTTTTCTGGGTGTTAGCAAGCAGGATTAACCTCACAAAGGTCGGGAAGATAGCAACACAGAAGGTGGTAATAACATAAATAGTACACCGGTGAGCATCCAATATGGGGAGCTATTGACGCTTTTTTTTTAAAGTGTGGAAACCCCCTCGGGCCGTCACCCCGCAGGGGCTTACGGCAGGGTGGTGTGTCGGAATCGGATCGACTAAAACCACACGGTGTGCCACTCTGCGTCTGACATAGTAGGGATCTGGGAACAGCTGTTATTAGGACATCCAGATCTCTCCTACCGCCTGCCCGCTAAAGCGGGCACCATCTGCGGATAAACTCTCCATTTAGGCGACGTACGGCACACGCGGACGTCGCCTTCTCGCGACTGGCCACTATAGCGGATGGAGGAAAAAACCCGTCCCGTCCACCGGCGGCCACACTCAAGGTGGCATGAGGTGCTGGTACGCGCGCCTCCCCCGCTCGGTTCGCCGGCGGCAAATTGGGTCCGAGTGGAGCTCGTCCTCCCAGGCCTTCTCGGCCGCCTCCTTCCGCGACTATATCTTCGCAGAAGGTTGCGACCGCGGTAAAACAACTGTCGCTACCAACCATGGAACGTATAACGGCCGGTAGCAAGAGATCTCCTTTAATAGCTGCAGTGAGGGCCCCACGCTGCGCCGGCCAGGCGGAACAAAGGCGGAAGAGGATGGCTTCCACTCGAATCCAATACGCAGTCCTGCAAACTAGGCGGTTGAGGTACATTTACCAGCGCCTCTCACCACCCTGAATGTGGCCACGGGTGGATGGGACGGTTTGGACAGGTTGACGCGAGGAGGCGACGTTCACGTGTGCCGTACGTTACCTAAATAAAGAATTCACCATAAAGTGGTGCCTGTGCTAACGGACAAGCGTCTAGATGTCGTAATAATAGCTGTCTCTGGATCCTTCCTATCGTAGGCGCAGAGTGGTGTACCGTGTGGTCTAAGTCGCTCCAATTCCAGCACACGAGAATGAGGTAGTTATAATGATAACTACATCGCCGAATCGCGGTCTGTTTACGCTAGGTGGTTTTTTTTTTTTTTTGCTACGGAGGGTGAACTTGACCGAGCCACGCGGCGGCTCGCTTCCCGCAACACCGTGCCTGGACCTGATGGCATTCCGGGTCGGGCGTTGGTGATAGCTCTGTCGGTACTGGGGACAAACTGAGGCAGATTTTCACAGATTGTTTCCGCCTCGGTATCTTCCCCCTCGGCTGGAAAGAAGCAAGACTGGTGCTTTTAAAAAAGGACGGAAGGGCTGCAGATTTTCCCTCTGCGTTCCGACCGATATACCTGCTGAACGAGTCAGAGAAACTCTTTGAGAGGATAATCTCTGACCGGATTAGCGGGCATCTGTCGCGAGTGGGCCCTGACCTATCGGACTGTCAGTTCGGATTCCAACGGGGACGTTCGACAGTAGATGCTGTTAGGTGCGTTCGATCCCTGTCGGAATCGACAGTCTGATCGGGAGGGGGTGGCGTTGGCAGTTAGCCTTGATATAGTCAACGCTTTCGGCACCCTCCCCTGGCGGGCAATTAGGGCGGCCCTCGAATATCACGAAGTGCCGCTCTATCTGCGAACCGTTATTGAGGCCTATCTGCGCGACAGGACGGTGAAGTTTATCGGTCGGAACGGAGTGGAGAATCGAAAGGAAGTATGTTGCGGGGTTCCCCAGGGCTCGGTATTGGGCCCATTATTATGGAACCTCGCATACGATGCTGTCCTTCGCACCAGTCTGTCCTCTGGCCTAAGCGTCGTCTGCTATGCGGACGATACATTAATACTGGCTAGAGGGTCACACTTCGAGGAGGTGCTTTGGCTCGCCGAGCAGGGGGTGGCTAGTGTCGTGGAAAAGATACGTGAGCTGGGCCTGAGGGTGGCGCCTCCGAAAACTGAGGCGATATGGTTCCATGGTCTGCGTAAGCGCCAGGAGCCAGCCATCCAGGAGGATTGGTTAGGATCCGTACCACTTAGTATGTTTGAAAAATCTGTGTGTTCGAGGCAGCTTACAATAGCTGGTAAGTCAATACGTCTGTACACGGAATGTGGTTTTTGTGCTAAAGACACTGTATCAACACAAAGAAGTGTCGGCGCGTGGTCTGTAAAGTACGTATCAAAGACAAGAGTTGTTGAAATTTTATTTGTTCGTAACAGTACGTGGTCGAGACAACGATCCTTACGTGTGGGAAACGTGTGAGCCGGTAGCAAGCCGTGAAAAGCAATCATTGATAGATAATTTTCCTTGTTTGTATCCGTGCTACCAGGCATAATATTTATGTTCATGTCACCAACAATTGCAACAGTGTTTAGTGATGATAGGGAAGACAGGACGTCATTTAGAGAATTTATGAATACTTCAATATTTCTATACGAAGGGGACCGATAGATTGCTACAACAGCAGTATCTGATCCTATTTTTAAAACTAAGCAGTTTGCATTTTGAATCGCAGGCTCAAAGACTGAGTAACTCAGCTCATGTCGTACATATACAATAATCCCATCATGTTGATTGTTATGCTTTGACTTTGCATGAAAATACCCATGCAATTCAGGAATATTTGTCACTTTACTGAGCCAGCATTCTGAAAGAACAACAACGTCGCAATGTGAATTGAGGATAAAAATAAATCTAGACTATCAATATTACGATTTATGCTTCTTATGTTAACGTGCAATATTTTAAGTTTTTGTTTCGATACATGTAAATGTTGTAGACTCTGATTTGGTGGGCATACCAAGGATTTAGAAATATTTAGGGATTCTACAGAATCCACATATTTACCAAAGTTCTCCATTTTGTTTAAATAAAAATAACGGGCTGCTACTGTGCTCTAAGTGGCATAAATGCCACCTAGTTTCCGTATAATATATATTAGGAAATGTAATAGTGATATGTGAATTACTTATTAAGCTATAGCACAAAAAGTTCATATCACTCTTAATAAAAGGTTTTCTTGGAGACGTTTTGTTCATGTAAGTGGTGTGTTTATGTATTTTTATGAAAGAATTATGTATAGGTCTTAAGAACTGTTTAATATACAGTAGGTTGAAGTAACTTAATTTATAGAAAAAACATGCATATCTCATAAGACAAACGAGGCACTTATAACCAGCACACTTGTAATTAATAACCAAAAAAATCTCTAGTCAATCCATCAAACTCAGTTTCTTCAGAACAGCTTCACTACTTACACAGTGGCCATTTACACCTTCCTTCTTGCGAATATAATTCTTACCACGCGAAGTCCAACAAAAACTGTAGTTATTGATCTTAAAGTAGTCCCGAGCAAGGAAAAATAGGCGCTTGGCTTTGTAAGTTAAGCATTCGGATACGTAGATTGGTTTATTTGGACCTTCCAGCTGAATCTGAGCAGTAGACAGTTCCTCTTGATTTCCTTTATTATACGTTCTGATGTTTTGGAGTAATTTCTCTTTCACTATGACAGTTGCAAAATTTGTTTGAATTGGCCTGTTTGACTCAGACTTGGTTTTCAATCTATGGCAGTCACGTATATCATGTACGTTTATCGACAGACCTACTGCCCTACCAGTAACAATAATGATTTTCGACAAAGCTTCTTTAGTTTCATGTTTTTAACAGGTATGTTTCTCAATTCCACACAGGAGGCCTTCTGAAGGATTTCTAGATTCTCCACCTTTTCTTCTAATAATTGGATGTAAGCGAGGTTTTCGTTATGCTCGGTAGATAACTTTTCAAACTCCTTCATTATGTCGTCGTATTTGCCTGAGATGAAGTCGACTGTAGTCTTAAATGATGCTTGCATGTTTTTTATTTCATTAATAGACGATAGCAAGTCGGCATATTTAAGATTTTGCTTCTTCTCAAAGTCATTAAATAAAGACTTCATTTCAGTCACAAAAGCGGTCATATCATCCACTTGTTCATGTTTACAATTTTGCTGCGAGACAGAGCAATGAATATCGACACAGGTAAGCAAAAAATGTATATGACTAACCTAAACGTTAAGACGTTTTATGTTTTTTGCACTCTAACAACTATCAATTTTCGTACATTTAGAGTGTCTGCTTTAGGACTAGAAGAATCTTAGACATGTTTACTTAGAGACTATACCTTTCGGAATAAAAAATACCCTAAATATATTGTTTTGTTAAGTCTTGATTTTTTTAAATCCCCTTACCCACGTCCCCAAATAAGTACATATAACGGCGGCTATTCGCTTACGAACAATTCTTTTTAGTACCGATACGTC
Organism: Hypercompe scribonia; assembly: GCA_949316085.1. Taxonomy (NCBI): domain Eukaryota; kingdom Metazoa; phylum Arthropoda; class Insecta; order Lepidoptera; family Erebidae; genus Hypercompe; species Hypercompe scribonia. The sequence continues at coordinate 640,155 of OX438973.1, forward strand.
CCGATTCCACAGTTTTGCTTTATAAAACTGCTTCTTTATTAATAATATTTCTTGACCAGCATTTTTACAACTTAAAGCATCGTCAGTACGCTAAATGACTATAAAATACAACGACAATGAACAAAACACCAACAACATGGCCGACCTATCACAATAGTTCAGTTGAAACCGATGTGACTTCTATCGTGAAACGGAGTATAGCCATAGTGTTTAGTTACCTGTATGGTATAGTCTGTGCCTGTATGAGTCATTTCCACCTGTCAAGAAGTAACAAGTTGTTCATTAAGGTATAGCATACATATCGGTCGTGAGAGTGACTAGTGGTGATTTTTTTCGAGTTACTTAAGTCCTGAGACTCTTACGTGGTTTAATGTATTTTAATTTATAAACTAATTGTGTTCTCAACGTCATGTTAGCAACAGCAATGAATATCGACACGGGTAGGCAAATAATGTCTATGACTAACCTAAACGTTAAGATGTTTGATGTTTTTTGCACTCTAACAACTATCAATTTTCGTACATTTAGAGTGTCTGCCTTAGGACTAGAAGAATCTTAGACATGTTTAGTTAGAGACTATACCTTTCGGAATTAAAAAATACCCTAAATATATTGTTTTGTTAAGTAATGATTTTTTTAAAAAGGCCTCACCAACGTCCCCAAATACGTACATATAATGGCGGCTATTCGCTTACGAACAATTGTTTTTGGTAACGATACGGTCCAATTCTACAGTTTTGCTTCACAAAACTGTTTCTTTATTAACAATATTTCTTGACCAGCATTTCTTACAATTTAAAGCATCGTCAGTACGGTAAATGACTATAAAATACAACGACAATGAACAAAACAACAACAACATGGCCGACCTATCACAATAGTTTAGTTGAAACCGATGTGACTTCTATCGTGAATTGGAGTTTAGCTACAGTGTTTAGTTATCTGTATGGTATAGTCTGTGCCTGTATGAGTCATTTCTACCTGTCAAGAAGTAACAAGTTGTTCATTAAGGTATAGCATACACATCGGTCGTGAGAGTGACTAGTGGTGTTTTTTTTTTGAGTTACCTAAGTCCTAAGACTCTTACGTGGTTTAATGTATTTTAATTTACTAGTGGTCATTGGAGTGGAGCATATTTTATCGCATATTGCAATAATTTAATTAATGATTTAAAACTTCTCTGAAAACAATGTTTTTTGTAAAAACTCTTTCATCGTTTGTCTTGGGCCGTTATATTTGGATATATAAAACGTTAAACCATCGAATGAACGAACTCTACTTACTGCGACAAACAATTGCCCATGTGTAAAAACTGGCCAATTTAATAAAACTCCAATTATTTGGAATATTTTGTCCAATTTCAGTGAAATTTTACGCATTATGTTGTTGTTACATGTTTGATTAATACGTTCTTGTAACCTTAATTAATACGTTCTTGTAACTATAACGTAAACATACGTTTAGCTACTTTCTGTGAGGCCAAAACCTTACACACATTATATTCATAACTTCCTCCCCAAAATAGGATGCTATACAACTCCATATTCCTAATTCATCACCACACGAATGTTTATGATTACCTAAATCTAAACATTATTCGCGAAACCGGAGGCCCATTGATGCAGGAGTAACAGTTATAGTGATAACTATGTGAGGCTTACACTACCGCGATGACTGTCATGCCTTTTACGTCCCCAAGCGTGGCGTGAAAAAGCATCGCACTAGGCCACCATAGTGGGTCACCACACTGCATTGTCTGCATTTGCAATGAGTATGGTCACCACAACAACTCTTTGGATATTATTCATGCTTTCCATCAGGCAGAGTAGAGTCACTTTGGCAGGCTCTTTATATAGAAAAAAAATGAATATTAAAGTGTAAACAGACATTAATGAACCTACAAATAAAATTTTACATATTTCTAGGTAAAATCAGGGTGTGACTTTACCCAGAAATATGGATAATGTAACACACGAGTTTGAGCGCCTGACACAAATCTCACTGTGAACAACCCACATATCATGTTTACAATATATCCATAGTGATAAAGGGCTTCTCGGTGGTGCGACTCTCGATAGTTACCGCGTGTATAAGCACCAATCGTTCCAGCACCAAACACTCCTTTACGATGCGAGATGCTACACTGCTATTGGCGATCATTATTACCCTGATGATAGGCAGCGGAGCTGTTTCAGAAAAATGTTGTTACTCGAGGTACATATGTACGATACAGTACAGTCAAATGTCTGAACACATTGAGAAAGAGCTTGTCGGTGTGAATCTGCGAAACATAGATTTGCAACGATAGATGCGTTCATCCGAGGACGTTTCGTAGCAGAAGAAGTTAACCCGAATTCCAATAACACTAATTGACAATTGGCAATCGAATGTGAAGAATTATATATTTACAAATTTGTACCTCTTGATTCATTTGAAGTCGGTCGGAAGTTTGGTAGCCTACGTTGAACGGTACAGTGAACGCACCACAAGAAGAGGATCTTAACACTGTCCTAAAGTCCTAAATGAGCAGAATTCGGCTACGCACGCCTTGAATGATAATGAACTTTGAATATATTATAGGACGCACTGATAAGTTTACTGCACGTAGCAGTTGAGAAGTATATCGGTTGGGCTTTAACAATAAACAAAATACGCAGTCATTTCATATAAATTATATTCTTGTTTTGGTATACAGCTGCTATATATTATAATACATCTATATTATACTTTAAAGCAGAATATGATATGTTACCGGCTGTGTTCTTGTAAACTCTTGTAACAATAAACATTGTAGAGCCGACGCTCCTGAACGATTACACAAACGGTTCGTGTGCGATTGACATATATATTAACGTTTTAATATTTTCCAACTTGCGTTTACTTTCTTTACATGAACAGTGCCTCGAGGTGATAGACGAAAGTGTGATATGATCTAATTGAACCCAGCCAATCGCTGTGCAAGGAACATGAGAAATTTGAAAATAAAGATGGTCAGACATAGCAGGACCACGTAGTGTATGTAGCGCAGCCTGCGAACAATGAGAAAGGTGACTGTCAGACGTGTGATAACGAGAGTGACTAGCAACGTTCCAAGATTAATATATGTATACCTGTTGATGTACTTCTTGGTGCTGGGCAGGTCTTCGTCCTTCTGTCGCAACAGATACTTCCTCGCGCCGCGCTGGAAGTTCACTATTTGCTCCTGCCAACCAACAGACTAAATATATGCTCTCATATACTTAAGACATACTCGTAAGTTGTGCATGCGTACATGCAAGTTGATACTCTAGTTAAATCTGAAAAACGTTATTGCTATTTATTGCAACTTCACAAAATCTTTAGATTAAAGAAATTGAGAAATAGAAACGTTGACTCTCTCCACAACCCTAACGTCCAGGTGGAACAGGTGCCCGTTGCTAGCGAGGAGCTTGTCTCTGAGCCGGTACATGTTGTCGTAGCTGAAGATAATATCTAGACACGAGAAGTCGCTGAGCACGTCGGTCATCGCGCTCAGACGCTTCGCAACTGTTATGAAGCTGATTCTGGAAACAGATATACATATCATATGCGAGGATCTCTAAGTGTCATGTATTTCTTTTTAATCCCATTTTCGGACGTCGTGATGTGTCTGACCGGCGGCCAGTTTTCAATCAGAGTACCATCTGTAATGAGTACACACAAAAGACGTTGGAAGCGATGGTAGGCAAAGTAGGTCGATAATGGTTATGACGTTGACAGATGATGCAGTTCTATGTTGGTAGATATAAAACTTTTTATCTAATTGAATGTCGATATAGTGACGACTAGTTGTGTAACGTAACGACTATACTAACGGTTGTTGTCTGCCGCACACCCTGCTGAGGAGTTCCGCGGCATACAGCGCCATTGTCTACAGCACCATCTGGAGCACTTTGAGCACGTATCTGAAACCGATTTTCAAATCTATAATGTACCATAAAACTCACAAATAAACTTCAAGTCTAATTTTTAGTTAGTGCAGTCCCGATATGGCAGAAAGGTAGTGATTCTTTTAATGTTTGAAGCGCTGAACCAACGCTGCAGTCACAACAGCTTGGATGCTAGGCTTTAATAAACAAGTTTATATTCTGTGTTTTACCTATTATGTAGTTCGAGGAGGAAGGGGTAGTAGCGCACGTTGTCCACGGGGTGGGATACATTGCTGTGTAGCATCTCGACATAAAACTGCCTCCACCGCACTGGATTCTCCTGCGAGCCACAGTAGTAAACACGCACCTCAGCTTCAGTCCTGAGCGTACCGATCGAGCGATTAATAGAGTATTACACATAGTGACCGGTGAATTTAAACTTTACTCAAAAAGAGGGTACAATAAGATAAACAAGTGTTGTCTAATTCATTGCCATCTCTAAACTATCTTGCCATTAAGTAAATTGACATACTCTTCTTTGACATATTCTATTTTGGCATTTTTTAAATTTATATTACGTCTTAATCATTTATTAAACGAGTATTGGTAGGAACCATACTGAAACAAATATTGGTCCAATAAAATTGCCACTAACATTTATTTTATTGATTGCATGATTTGTAAGAATTTGTTGTGGTTAAATGTATTTGAGCTTTTAGGCATTATTATCACCTGTTCAGTGATGTTGTTGCAAAATAAATCATTTCATTTCCTTTCGGAAAAGTACGCGACTCATATCTTTTCTTAATAGGTTTCAAACTTGTTCACCTACTAACGAATTCAAATTAACAATCTTTAGTGTGTTTATTTTTAACGCGACGCGCAGGACACTCACTTGTCAGTGGCGGTCTCCCAGGCCACCGCCAGCATACAGTCGATCGCCACGTCTACGGGCACCACGTCAGTTCTGCAATGATTGAAACTCGCAGGAGGCCCTGCCCAGTCGTGACTAGGACACCGGTGACGCCCGACAGACCTTCGATCCACCCAGGGTAAAGGGCCCCATGGGATGATATCACTAGAGATATGAATATCATTATCCATTGCGTGATTAAAGGAGAAAGCAACTTGTTTATCAGCAGTCTTGTTACAATAGTACAGGCTCCGCCTAATTCGAGATCAGATTGCCGCGTGTGAAATGTTTGAAAACATTATTTTATTCATTTTATTTTTATCGTTAATGCGATCCTGGTGCATGACGGTATACCCGTCAAAAAATACAGCTCCATCGTGTAGACTACTGACCCGGAATGACTTTGTTAATGGATAACTATAAACAAATAAATTAGATCATAATCCTCTTACGTTTTGATAAAACAATGTGTAACACTTAGTCTTTGGTGGTTTGTACCTGTTGTTGTTATTTCAACACTTTTACGTATTTCGGCATAATTGGCCTCGAGAATGACTCCTGTATTGTTGATAAGCAGGTCCAGGTAACCGTGCTCCTGGCGCCTGTCCTCGAGCACTGCTAGGAGCTCCTCCCTAGTCACGTCGCACTTTACGAACTTGACTCTGCTAGCTCCATAAGTTTCTTCCAGGTGCTTCTCCAGCTGAGCCCCGCCGACTTGGTCCACATCCACCATTGTCACGTGCTGCCAACCAAGCATTTAAATAGGATGAGTATGTTATGGACATGTTAGTAAAATAATGGCAAAGGATTACATCAAAAAACCTGAGTCGGTGCTCGTTACATTCACATGCCATGTTCCTCATTATTCTCTTATTTTAATTTAATTGTACTTTATATATAATATGTATGTATTTAGCTATTCTTATGTAAGTGTATTATCGGTCTGGTTCTCCCAAGATTGCAATCGGATAGCCGAGTGTGAGATTTGTAAAGTTTTTTTATATTAATTATCGCTTTACAAATAAGACAAACGATTTCATGAAATAAACTTTGTTGGCTGTTGTAGAAGTCGCCAGAAGTCCGTACCGTACGTACGAGTATGTGCCGAGTACAAATTAAAAAAAAATTATATTCACAATGTCTACGGCCAATACTTGTCATAAAAATGCGTTCGAAGTTCAATTCTAATCGAATGTTGACTGTAACGTAATTAGACTGCACGATTGGCCTATTGGTTTAAGCGGTCGCCACACCGCTCTCCACTTCGCTTTGTGTGATCCACAAATTGTTGTTCTGGGTCTAAGTCTGTATCCGTTTCTTGTATGTTTGAAGAGTCCCCCGCGACTCTGGATTTATTCCTAATGCGGGCGTTGTCTTTTTTAAACAAAAAAACAAAGTTGTCGCTTAGTAACCGAATGTGAACTCGGTAATCTACTAGTCTTAATTCTGCTGGCTTGTTTCAAGGACATATCTTATAACATTTGTGACGTCGAGGGTCGATTGGAACTGAATTCTGAACAAATTTTATAACAAAAATTGACATTAAGGTGTTTTAATGTGCTCTATGGCTAAGTGTAGTTTTTATTAAAAACTCTTTTTACTATTTTCTTTACAATTTTTGTGGTTTATCAGTATCAGATATGTACAAGTACCAGGCGATATTGTAGTTCTGTGGCAAGCCCTAAGTCGGACTTTCTTTAAATCTCAATCTACCCGTAACAATTGTCAACGATATTCTAATGACAATCTTGACCGATGACTTAACGTGATCTGCGAGGCACGGAGTGGTCTTAATGATTACCCACGTACAGACTGACCTGGATAAGATTGCTTAAACTTGCAGCGTGTTAACATACTCGGGTTTCACTTACCTACTGTATAAACGATGTTCCAAGTTTGTTGATACATAAATCATTTTGTAACAGAAGTAATGTTTTACATTGTATATTAATTAAAATATTATACATACATATAGATTATATATTTTTAGTTGAATAACTTACATAAGTTTACCCGCTTCCCAGGGTGGAAATGGTAGTGTATTTTGTGATTTGATTGAGAAGAAAATAACGATTTTGTAATACACACTTCAATTAGTTAACTTCCAGGTTCAAAATGACCTTTGGAATCCCATTGACATTAACCACCTTAATGTTGTTCCAAGTAAATCTTTAAGGTATATATAGTACCAGTCCAATTAGGAAAGTCACTGTAGGAAATTTGGCACCGAAACCCCCTCCCCCCCCCTCCTCTTTACGATCGCAGAAAGGTAGCTGTATCTAACACTGAAACGATGTCATGAATGGTTTAATGATGGATGTTCCTCAGTTGGTTTACAAGATTGACCCACGTACCGACTACACATCTATTAAAAACAAAACTTCTCGATGTACGAGGGGGCGTTTTTAAGTTCGCGGAATGGAGGGTATTGAGTAATAATAAAAACACAAAATTATTTTTCTTTTTCTATATATTCCCTTGCAACACGAATACATTTTTCAGATCTTTCAATTAGTTTTTTTATTCCCTCGTAAAAAAAAGTTTTATCTTTGTCTGAAAAATACGCCGAAACCGCCTCCTTAACCTCCTCATCAGTTGAAAATTTCTTACCACGTAATTCTTTTTTCATTTTTGGAAAGAGATAATAATCACTCGGAGCCAAATCTGGACTGTAGGGTGGGTGATTCAAAATATCGAAGCCCACCTTATGCAGGGCAGCCAGTGCGACTCGGCTCTTGTGAACGGGAGCATTGTCATGCAATAGCAGGACACCTTTCGTTAATTTTCCCCGTCTTTTTTCTTTGATGGCTTCTTTTAACTGTTCTAAGATTGAAGCGTAGTATTCCCCCGTTATGGAAATGCCTTTATCTTTATAATCTATCAATAATATTCCTTCTGAGTCCCAAAAAATCGTTGCTATGAGTTTCCCAGCCGACTGTGAAACCTTAAATTTCTTGGGTGGTGCTGTGCCCTTTTTGTGCCACTGCATGGAGTCTTGTTTGGACTCGGGTTCATGATGATGAACCCAAGTTTCATCCCCAGTAACAATTTGATTCAATACGCCATCCTTGTCTTCATTGCAGAGGTCCAAAAACGCACGTGAACATTCCACGCGCTGTTGTTTTTGCAATGGCGTGAGCATTCTCGGCACCCACCGTGCGCTAACCTTAGTCATGCCAAGATGATCGTGTAAAATTTTAAAAATTGTTGTATCCGATACTCCAACCATTTCTGCGAGTTGTTTCTTTTTTAGTCGAGCATCTTCCAATACAATTTTTTCTACTTTTGCAATAACTTCTGGCGTAGTCACCTCAACGGAGCGCCCCGGCCTCGGGTCGTCTTCAAGTGATTCCCTGCCTTGTTTAAATAAACTATGCCACTTGTAGACCATTGTTTTTCCTGGGCAAGAATCCCCGTAAACCGATGACATCTCATTGAGTATGGTTTGAACAGACTTGCCTTGCTTAGTAAGGAACTTTATCACCGCACGGAATTCAATTTTCTCCATTTTTTTCACTTCGTTCCCGATTAAAATACTTGGTCAACGATAGTTTAATAACTAATGATCCAATCACAACAAATTTTACTATGCAGACTAATTATGAGTCACTGAATACGGTAGGCATCAAAAGAGCGCGTTTACCCGCCTTTTTCACTGTCATTCCGCGAACTTAAAAACTTACCCTCGTACATTAACGAAAATAATCATAATAATTTGTTGTTAAATATTTGTACAGTTACTTCTAACAATTGCATTATATTATAGGAGCTAGCAACGTTTTCGAGAAAAAATTTTAGGTCAGCTGATTTTGTGATATGTCGTCCTTCTTGCACTGTCGGTTAGAGTCTGGGCTATCTGGCTGACGGTAGCGGTTGTGTTCATTAGTGCGCATCCTACCTGACCAGGTAATAATCCTAAAAAACATTTTAGACGGCGTAATTTTTAATTTTTTGTTTTTAAATAAGTCTACCTGACATACTTTTTTTATTAAGTAGACAGTAATAGATACAATATTAGCTCTTTAAACAAAATCTGGTCAAACCTCTCTCTGAAGACTAACCTGAAGCGACAGCTTGCTGTCGTGTTTAATTCGTGAGTGCGAGACCTGAGTCCCGTTGATGAAGGGATACAACAAAATAGCCTGTTCTCTCCACAGAACAGTCAGTATGTGTCTGGTCATCAGACCAGGAAGTGGATAGTGCTTTGACAGATGAAGGGGGTAGATTGTACCATTGTTTAAGATACTTTACTGTAGAAAGATTTTTCTTCCAGTCATAACTGCTTTTTTAAGCATTCTCTTATTTTCCCATCTACTCCTAAGAGTGCTATTTTGTTACACTATTACCATAACTGTTGCTAAGTAAACAGTTTTAACTAATAATTAGGACTATTATAACTATAAAATTATCGTTTTTATAATAGCCCAGAACCGATCAAAGTGGCGTGACCTAAGACGTAGGTAGAGGCGTACTATCAGTCTCATGAGGGACAGACCTTGTAGAGGCCAAGTCCAGCAATGGGCTGCGATAGCACAGCACACACCTTTTCCAGGCATTGCACATTTGAGAGAATATATTATTTATGTACATAAATTGTCACACAGTAATTACGTAATAAATTACGAATTATAAGATATCAAATCATTTATTGCCGAATGTAGGTTTACAGAGCTCCGAATGTTATTATATGTGACCCATTAACATTCTACCAATATATAATAGTGTGCAATTTTTTTTTTATTTAAGTATAATTATAATTTTTATTTATAAAAGACAGGAATTAATTCCTATAATTAAAAGAAATGTTAAATTAAGTACATAATTGAAAATGAATAATCAGTGAAGAGTTGCCACATCGAATACTTCATTATTTTTTAAACAATTGCGCATCGTTATTTTTTTATGTATCCACTATCGTTAAGTCAACGTGTGTGTTGAAGTGTACACGCGTGAAGTGTATACGCGTTAATGACAAGCTTCTTATTTAAAAGTATAAATAGACTCGTCAGTTATATTTATTCGTATCTTACATGAACGTATACCGTGAGTAGATTTTCAAAGATTCATATTAATTACATTGGCGCAGACAACGCCCTCTGTGCACATTTGTCAGTTTTTCTATAATACAAATGCTTCATGAGGTGAGAGTAGAAAAAATGGCTGCGATACAGACCGTAAAATATTTAAACAAGTTTATATTTAATATTTTTGTTGCCTTTACGGCGTATTTAGCTCTTAATTATTTATCTTTTTATATAATAAGAAATATTATTTTAATTTACTTTTTATATTCTTGTCTCTTGAAAATATTTGTAGGTGTTTGATAAGGTGTGGGATTATATACTGTAGTGACCTTTAATTATGTGATTGTAAAAAATGTGTGTTGATTGTAAAAAATCAACAGTTTGTAAACTTTGCCAGAAGCGTCATCACTCTCTCCTGCATCTAAGCCAAGATCCACAGAAGAATAGACAAACCACAGCAAACCAAACTATCAATAGTGCTAGTGCAACAACGGAGTCTAATCCGATAGTTTCATGTTTGTCTACAGGTAAGGTACTCAAACCTAGACAGGTGTTATTAGCTACAGCGCTAATAAAGGCCGAGTCGGGGTTAGGTGAGTATCACACAGTTCGTGCCTTATTGGATCAAGGTTCACAAGCGTGCTTCATCACAGAAGCCACAGTTCAAGCCCTCAGACTGAAAAAGATACCTATTCGAGGTTTCGTTTCAGGTCTGGGTGGTCAAAGTTCAACCATGATTAGGAACATGGTACAGGTCAACATCCAATCTCGCATTCAGCCAGAGTTTAAAATTTGTGTAAATGCTTATATACTAAGCAAAATCACCGGAATGTTACCTGAACGTAGCATTCACACAAACTTGGATTGGATAGGTGTTACAAACTTTCAGTTAGCAGATCCAGGCTTCAACACTCCTAATAAAATTGACGTTCTTTTAGGGGCTGACGTTTACTGTTGCATTATTAGGTCGGGTATGCTAAAAAGTCCTTCCAATAATGTTATAGCACAAAACACTGCCTTGGGCTGGATCCTATCTGGAACAGTGAACTCTGAAAAAAACGACACGTCAAATAGGATAAATGTCATGCATGCTCAGATACGAGAAGATGAACTTTTGAGAAAGTTTTGGGAAATTGAAGAGGTCATTAGTTCAAAGAAATTACTTACACCTGAAGAGAAGAAATGCGAAGAGCTCTATAGTACCACAACTAAGAGAGATAGCAATGGAAGATATTTAGTCAGATTACCGTTTAGAGATGCAGATCCTCCTTGTAAAGCAGGACATTCACGTACTATAGCTAAAAAAAGGTTCGAGGCATTAGAGAAAAGACTAAGTAACAACATACAATTAAAAAATAATTATACCGAAGTTTTGAATGAGTACTTAAGTTTAGGACATATGAGACCAGTAAAAGGGCAGGACAAAAATAAAGAGGTAGCTGTCTACTTACCTCATCATGCGGTTGTGCGGGAAGACAAAAGTACCAAAAAGGTTCGCGTTGTCTTCAATGCATCTGAAAAGAACAGGAACGGAGTCTCACTCAATGACACGCTGATGATAGGACCTACACTACAGTCGGACTTAAGACACACTGTTTTAAGATGGAGAGTTCATCCTATAGCCCTTGTAGCAGACATAATCAAAATGTACCGCCAGGTCAGGATAGCCGAAGAAGACGCAATATTTCAGCGCATACTCTGGCGAGACAGTCCTGAGAAAGACATTACTGATTATGAGCTCATGACCGTTACCTTTGGTACCGCATCAGCACCATATCAGGCAGTTAGAACCCTGCATCAGATCGCTTATGATGAAGGTGAGAACTTCCCGTTAGCTAAGGACAGAGTTTTCAGCAGCTTCTACATGGACGATTTAATGACCGGTTGTCGTAGCGTAGAAGCAGGACTCGAAATATACAAACAAATGACAGGCTTGTTAAGTAAAGGTGGATTTCAACCACAAAAGTGGAATAGCAACAGTCAGGAAATAGTAGATAAAATAAGATCAATAGAACATATTACTAAAGGACAACGAGATCAAACAAGAACAAAGGTAAATACCAATCAGGACAAAAAGGACACAAAGGAATACATCAAGGACAATCAAATAGAATACAGGGACAAAAAAGCAGTGAAAAAAAAAAAAAAAAAAAAACAATCTCCACGCTCCTCAACCAAGTTGAAGCTTGTCTAAATTCTAGACCGATGAGTGTTATTTACGTCACAGACCCTGGCGAACCGTTACCCTTAACACCTGGACATTTCCTAATTGGAGAGCCGTTGGTAAGTGTACCAGATAAACAATACGATAATGCAAGTATGGGTCATTTGTCACGCTGGCAATTAGTTCAAAAAATGGTACAGTCGTTCTGGAAACGTTGGTTCCAAGAATACCTAGGTAATTTGATGAATCGTTATAAGTGGTCTTGTCAAGTTCCCGAACCTAAAATTGGGGATGTTGTGTTGATAAAGGAAGATAATTTGCCACCGACTCGTTGGTTGATGGGTCGCATATTAGAGAAACACCCTGGTGATGATGGTATCACCCGTGTAGTCACTGTGCGCACTCAGTCTTCAACATTCAAAAGGCCAACATCTAAGGTTTGCATATTACCAGTTGCTACATAGGACTTGTTTTACTGTAATCTTTTATTCACTAAAGGATGATGGACTTATCGAATTGTACAACAAAAGGGATAAGTAATTATTTTATTATTATTTACACATGTTAAGTTAAATTGATGTCGGTGTGCGATCCATGAAATCATGTTTATATACGTATATGCTAGAATAAGTTTTAGTCATTAAGTTTGTATTGTTGTTTACAACACGACTCAATACGTGTTTTATTTGTTAATGTTTTAGATCAAATTGGTTTTCTTGTATACAGTTCAACTTATTTTTATATAGTGTATTTATGGTTTACAGTTCAATTCTTTTATATTTTTTTTGCAACTTTATTGTAATGCTCAGTTCATTTTTAGAAGGACATTCCGTCAGTAACGTCCTTGGTGGGCGGTATGTTCGAGACCAATAACAGCATAGTGCGATCAAAGTCGAAACCAAAATATTACTTACCGTTACGTTCCCTAGAGGGAGCTGTTACAAACTTAGATCGCGCTATCGTTGTTTTACACGTGTTAGTTTATAAGGCCTACAAACATTTTGTATGACGAGAACAAAATTGTAGGAGAACAAAATTGGAGGAGAACAAAACCTGTAGCTTAGTACAAGGCGACAGCCAATTAAACTGTGGAGTCCTACGAACCCATAGTACAGTGCACAGTGGTTTTATTTGAATCCCTACTAGTGTCACACACCCAGTCCAACGATACCACGCTTGGTATCAAACAACATTGTTATATTTATAAATACGAGTAATAACTTAGAGTTTGTAATTCTGCGTGACCTAATTTCGATGTTATCAATAATTTTAGATCTTTTGAAATTTATTTTTTTGACTTATTAAACACCTGGCGTGTGAAATGTGACCATTTATTTATTAGATCAAAGTCATTTTGAAGAAAAATTTACGCTTATTAGACATTCTGTGCGGCTGCTAAAACACACGTATCATCAGCGAATTGATAAGTCTTGCTGTTTTAATTATGTGGACGAGGCTAAGATACATATGTTAGATAGTGTAGTGGCACAAGGACTGAACTCTGTGCCGTACCTTCGGTTACGCTAACTAATTCACTAGCCAGGCCAAGAACCTGTACCGTGTACTTTCTACCGTTTAGGTAGTGCCTCGCTCCCGCTGTCGGGTTCTACTCGGGAGCATGCAGCGGTTGATGGCCATACGGATCGTGCTGGGTTACCGCACAATCTCGTATGAAGTGCTCCTGGCGCGTTCTCCGCCCTTCGATATTCTGGCTGCTATGAACGAAATGGTTGACGACCAAATTCGTTCTGTCGCTCGGAATGGTGAAGAAGCTGCGCCAGATCATTAACCTTGTTTGCTACGGCGGAATGCGCATAAGCAAGCCCAGGAGTCATGGCAGGCACGGATCGAAATTCATAGCTGTTCTAGCCAACACGCTGTCGGAGACATTCTGTCAAAGTTGAAGCGTGGAAAGAGAGAACCGACGGCGTTATCTATCGATTATATCAGATACTCACTGGACACGGATACTTCGCGGAATATCATTGAATCGAATAGGAAGGGCGGCTACGGCACAGTGCCCATAGTGGTCTATGGGTCCGAACGGGACTCCACCCAGCACACGCTGGAAGTCTGCCCTGTGTGGGAGTCCGAGGGTCGAGTCCTGGTCAGGTAGATCGGTGAGAGGTGAGAAATGTTAACCTGCGGTCTCCGTGAGGTCGCTATGTTCCAGAAGAAGCCCACAGAATGAGATCGGGAAAGGGCTGATCCTGTTCGAAGTAGGTGGTGAAGGGAACGTGGTAGAGGTCGTTAGGTCTCTAATTGCCACCTAAGGGTCGTTGCGGCCACATCTTGAAGCGGTGTGACCACTACGCATGACCCTAGACAGGTGACACTCCGGTGCAGCCATGGGGTGTCGTCTTAGGCGGGGCGCTTTCCCGCCTCTTACTGTGAATAGGAAGGGCGGCTACGGCACAGTGCCCATAGTAGTCTATGGGTCCGAACGGGTCTCCACCCAGCACACGCTGAAGGTCTGCCCTGCGTGGGAATCCGAGGGTCGAGTCCTGGTCAGGTAGATCGGTGAGAGGTGAGGAGTGGGCACCTGCTGTCTCCGTGAGGTCATTATATTCCAGAAGGAGCCCACAGAATGAGATCGGGCAAGGGCTGATCCTGCTCGAAGTAAGTGGTGAAGGGAACGTGGTAGAGGTCGTTAGGTCTCTAATTGCCACCTAAGGGTCGTTGCGGTCACATCTTGGAGCGGTATGACCACTACGCATGACCCTAGACAGGTGACACTCCAGTGCAGTCATGGGGTGTCGTCTTAGGCGGGCGCTTTCCCGCCTCTTACTGTGTAGAAAAGTGAGAGATGTGATAGCGTCCTGCTCTGGGGCTGACTTCGGTCATTGCGGGATGTACCGAAAAATTTAATGCACTGAGGTAAGGCAGGGAGGACTCCAGAAGCCGCTGATGCGTTCCTAGAGCTCCTCCAGACTACCAAGGTAGGTCACTGTGGGGTATAGTCGGTAGAGCAGTTCTGCGGGAGTCCCACATAGGTGCGTCATCCCCCAACGAAGGGTGTGGTGTGAAAGGCATTCCCTGTGTAAAAAGAAAGGTAGTACCTTGCACTACCCCGGCAGGTTACTTCTTACTTCACTGTTATAAAGATATTCTAATAAGAAGTCGAGACGATGCGTACCAAAAGCCTTACTATAGTCGATACACTGGTAAACAGTATTTTTGGTAAACAAAATCAAGTCGGTTTTTTAAACACTACTACCTACCCGCATATAAACCTCATACTTAGTTTTGTTCAATCACCCTCAGTTTTCGTTAAACATAAACTAAATTAAATACGTGAATTTTGCTTACTGACGTATGTTTCCGATAAATTAATATTAAATTATTGAATTTAAAACGGTTTTCTTTGTGATTATCGTTTCTGTACATCGTAATAAGATGCCCAGAGTATGTGTAAACCATCTCGATAACTTTTGTTACACTTACTATTAAAAGTCAACGTCGTAATTTGACACCATTAGTTAAAAACTGTTATTTTAATTATTTTGGCTTTCCGGTGCGAAATTTGGACAAAACCTGGACTCCTAGTGTTTGTTGTGCACAGTGTGTTAATTTATTAACATCATAGGCTAAAGGATCTCGTCATATGCCGTTTGCTGTTCCAATGATATGGTCTGAACTGACCATGTATCAGATTGTTATTTCTGCCAAACTTCTATCAAAGGTATTAATCATAAATCTAGACACCGTGAACTATCCGAATTTACAATCTGCACAAAGATCTATCCCACACAGTGATGATCTACCTGTTCCTCAGCCTCCAGTAAACACGGATGACGTGACTGGTGAAGAAAATGTATCTGAGAATTTTGATTCCGATCCGACTTTTGAGCCCAGCACTTCAAATACGGCACCTCATTTTGTAAATCAAAATGATCTCAATGACATTGTACGTGATTTGGATCTCAGTAAAAGACAGGCAGAACTCTTGGTTTCCCGACTTAATGATTGGAATTTACTAGAAAAAAATACCAGAATATCCGTATACAGAACACGACACACGCACTTCTCAAGTTTTTTTTCTCAAGACGGTAATTTACGAGAGTGTTTTGTAGTGACATTTCCTCACTTATGGCCGAGCTGACGATTGATTATAAACTATCCGACTGGCGATTGTTTATACCTAGTCTTGCCATAAATATTGTAATAAAGAAAAAAGAAAATTGTTAACTGCAAATAACATTTATTACTTTTACAGTGTGTCAGTTTAATACATAAATATAAAACAATTAAAAATATAAAAAGCTTATTCGAAGTGGTCTCCATTGGCTGCAATACAGTCCTTTAAACGATGAGGCCAGTTATCAATAGAAGCACGCACTCTTTCCATGGGAAAATTCTTCACTGCCAATCGTATAGATTGTTTTAGGGACTCCAAATTATCATGGCGTTTAGAGCAAGCTGTACTCTCTAAAACTGACCACAAATCATAATCCAGCGGATTAAGATCGGGACTAGACGACGGCCAGTCTTCAGCTCTGATGAAGTCCGAAACGTTCGATTCCAACCAAGACTGCGTGGACCGAGCTTTATGACCCGGCGCCGAGTCTTGCTGGAAGGACCATACTTGGTTATTGAACATGGTGATGTTAAGGGGCTTAACTACCTTCTCAAGAATGGTATCTTGATACACTTGTGCCGATGTTTTGATACCTTTTTCACAAAAATATGGCTCAGTCACTCCTTCATAGCTAACACCCCACCAAACCATCACTGAAGTCGGATAATGTCCACGTTGCACTCTGTCGACTAATTGGGAAGCTTCCTTAGAGCTTTGAGCATAAATACGGTCATTTTGTTTGTTAAAATGTTGCTCAATTGTAAAAATTTTCTCATCCGTAAACAAAATTTTTCTGTGACCTCCCTTTGCGTACCGCTTCAGTAGTTGTTTCGATTTTACCACCCTATTCTTCTTTAAATTATCAGTTAAGAAATGGCCAGTGCGTCTCTTATAGGCTGCAAGTCCTAAGTCATCTTTTAAAATACGCGACATGGTTCTAGGTGCTATCTTCATTTCCCGAGATAAAATCTTTTGCTTTCGGACAGGATTTCTTCGAATTCTTTCCCTTACTGCTTTGACCACCTTTTTCGTACGAACACTACGTGGACGGCCAGATCTTTTTCTGTCACAAACAGAGGAGGTCTCATTGTACCTATTAATAGCCCGGTACACAAACATTTTACTAATACCAAGTGTATGGAGAGTTTTAAAAATTGCATTTGGCTCCATACCTACTTTGTGTAATGCTATCACAGCGATTCGGTTCTCTTTATCACCCCACACCATTTTAATATCGCAAAATATTTTACAATGTATTGGCGCCAAAATGAGAAAACACAATGAACAATCGTATAAAAATGACAGATTCGAAATTCAAATGTAATATTTTTTTATAATTAAGTGTAACAGTATTTATGGCCAGACTAAGTAGATTCGTCAAAGGTTAGCTTGAAAGCCTTCCGTGCCGGTCGCTCATGCTACTGAAATGAAAGAATCTTATGATAATATGAAGTCACTGCTTGAACATATTAAATATAATCAATACTCCTAGAAAATATGTGGAGATTAAAAAGTAATTGCTATTTTACTAAGTTTACAACTTGGATATACGAAATTTTGTTGTTTCATCTGTGAGTGGGAAGGTGGAGATAAAAAAAATCACTATGTTAAAAAAAAGTGTGACAGCGAAATGTTCTTCACCCTCCGTTAATAAATTCTGAAGATGTATTGCTACCTCCATTGCACATCAAACTCGGACTTATAAAAAACTTCGTCAAAGCTATTGTAATGGTTTAATGGAGGGTGGTTTTATTTTTTTTAAATGGTAACACTACTCGACCCAGTCACTCTTTTGTGACAACTGCCGGTGAAAGGATTAAGAGTGGTGGGGTTGAAATAGCGTTTTGATTATTCTGAGGCGGCGGCTCATGTCGTGCGGTGTTCCACAGGGGTCTGTCCTCGGACCACTCCTGTGGAATATGGGATACGATTGGGCCCTTCGAGGTCGCCTCGCCCCCGGGCTGGGCGTAATTTGTTACGCCGATGACACATTGGTCACGGCACGGGGAGCGAACTTTCAAGAGGCGGCGCGCCTAGCGACCACGGGAGTCTCTTTGGTGGTCGGGCGTATTGAGGCGCTGGGTTTGCGGGTGGCCCTGGACAAGACGGAGGAAGCCCTTTTGTTCCATGGGCCCCGTCGTGGTCCACCTTCCGGCGCCTCCATCGTAGTCAATTCGGTCCTCGTACCGGTTCAGGCCCAGATGAAGTATCTGGGTCTGATCCTCGACGGCAGGTGGCTCTTCGACGAGCACTTCCGACAGCTTTCTCCAAAGCTGGTCGGCACTGCTTCTGCCCTTGGGCGACTTTTGCCCAATTTGGGTGGAGCCAGCATCGCGACGAGACGGCTATACACGGGGGTTGTCCGGTCAATGGCGCTGTATGGTGCACCTGTGTGGGCGGCGGCTCTGACCGCCCAGAATAGGGCTCGCCTCTGGCGCCCTCAGAGGATATTGGCGGTTAGAGCCATACGCGGTTACCGCACTGTATCGACGGAGGCGGCGTGCGCCTTGGCCGGAACTCCCCCATGGGATTTGGAGGCGGAGGTGCTCGCCGAAGTTTATCGGCGAACGGCTGACTTCCGGGCGGGTTGCGGCGTACGGGCCCCGCCCGAAGAGATACGTGAGTGGTGAGAGGCTGCTCGTCGAGCCACGATGGCTCGTTGGTCGTCCCGGCTGGAGGCTCCACGTGCTGGCTTTGCCGCCGTGGAGGCTCTCTAGCCGGTCATTGGGCAGGGCCACAGCACGGGACTCTTTCCTTCCGACTGATGCAGATCCTTTCAGTCGGATCGGCCGACCACCTGAGTGTGGCCGCAGGTGGACGGGACGGGTTTTCCCCTCCATCCGCTACAATGGCCAACCACGAGGAGGCGACGTCCACGTGTGCCGTACGTCGCCTAAAATAGAGAGCTTATCCGCAGATGGTGCCCGTGGTAGCGGGCAGGCGCTATGAGGGATCTGGATGTCGTAATAACAGCTGTTCCCGGATCCCTCCGATGTCAGGCACAGAGTGGCACACCGTGTGGTTTTAGTCGGTCCGATTGCGACACACCACCCCGCCGCAAACCCCGGTGGGATGACGGCCCGAGGGGGTTTCCACACGTTAAAAAAAAAAGAATTGGACATGATAATGACGACTAAGTGACGCCCGTATGTACCACGATCAGCAGTGGCAACAACCTCTGTATCGACGCGTGCTGAACCTGCAGAAAAGAAAACTCTAAAAATTGACATATTGAATAAAACTAATGAATAATTTTATAAGATTATCCTTGGTAATGACAGTCGGTTAAAAGCATACATAGACTTCGGGAGTGAATGCAGCCTTATCAAACAAAGCGACGCGGATTACTTGAAATTGTCTAAGGTCTTTGTTGAATTGCCTGTAGTGAGAGGTTTTGGGAAATCGGCAATTCATCCATTATACAAATCTCATATCACCGTCAGAATTGATGAGGTTGAGGCGTCGATCACTGTACTTGTAGTGGATGATAAATTTATGTCAACATCTTTGATCATAGGAAATAACTTTACCGAGCTACCATTTATAACCGTATTAACTCTTATGAAATAGTACTCATTTAACTTTTTATAAGAGCCTGAACTGCAATCCATTCAATATTGAAAATAATGACAATCCGATTAAACTTTTCGTTATAAGCACAACTCAAATTTTACATACAAAGACTCTACCTGTCTATACCAAAGACACCAATTTTAATGGAGATGTTTTTATTGAAGGATATTGTACTGCAGAACCTGGGCGATAGTTTAGTTTATTTCAGGGTGCTTACAATGTAAAAGACGGAAAAGGGGATTTGATTATTAGTAACCTGACAACGTAGCATAACCTTTGAAGCGGATACTTTGATAGCCCGGGCAGTTCCTTTAGTAGAATCAAATTTTAATCAAGTCAATAGAATCACTGTTGAAATCAAAGATTTTGAGCCCCTTCAAAAAGGAGACATTAAAGTGGGGAAAAAATTGAGTGAAGACGTCGTAGACAAGTTGCACATTTTATTACAAAAATATTATATTAAAAGAAATAGGTTGTGTAAAGGACATGGAGATGCACATTGAACTTTCAGATAATAGGCCAATAAGTATATCGTCCTTACCGATTGTCACACTGAGAGAGAGAGCAAGTGAGGGAGACCATTGATGAATTCCTGCAAAGCGATATAATTCAAGAGTCAAATTCCAGTTATTAAAGTCCAATCATTATGGTAAGGAAGAAAACTGGTGAACAAAGAGTTTGCGTAGACTTCGGAGTTATTAACAATAAAACAGTAAAAGATCGTTTCCCTCTCCCTTTGATAGAAGATCAGATCTTGACGATTATTTCACAACTCTTGACCTTTCTTCAGGTCATTACCAAGTATCCATGGCTAAGGACAATCAACATCTTACGGGTTTCTTCACGCCCGATGGGCATTACGAATTTAAACGGATGTCCTTTCGGCTGGCGAATGCTCCAACTGTCTTTCAGCGGATGATAAATAAGATCCTTGGAAGCAAAAGATACGTATACGCATTAACATATCTAGACGATGTGTTGATACCTGCCGAGAATACGAATGAGATGTTTGAACGACTTGAGAAAATTTTGAAATTGTTGAGAGAATGTGGCTTAACTTTGAAATTGTCAAAATGCCATTTCTTCGACATTAAAGTCGACTATCTGGGATATGAGGTATCTTGTAGAAGGTATACAGCCCGGTAACGCAAGAACTCAAGCTGTAAAAGCATTCCAACACCTCGTAATGTTCACGAAGTTCGCCAGTTTCTTGACCTGACGGGATTCTATTGCAAGTTTATTCAAGATTATGGATTGATTGCCCGACCATTGACTTATCTGTTGAAAAAGATTCTGCCTGATTGTGGTCCTAAGAACAAGAAAATTCGTTTTCGTTGCTCAAAGAAAAACTTATAGACAGGCCTGTTTTAGCTCTGTATGATCCTAAATTGGAGACCGAATTGCACACTGACGCCAGTGCTCTTGGCATGGGAGGAATCGTAATGTAGTGGCAAAAAGAAACGCGAGTATTAAAACCGGTTGCCTATTTTAGCAGGCAGACCACACCTGAGGAAAAGCATCTTCATTTCTGTATCGAAATGAAATAAAAATAAATTTTAGTAAGCGTTATAGTTATTTTGTATTTTAATGTAATTCCAAATCAAGTTTCCTTCTCTTCTTTCTTATTTAAAATTTTGAGGACATACATACGTGGATTTTTAGATCCCACTTCTGAAATATAATAAAACTTCAATTCAGTTAGTACTTTTATTCCACTTTTAACACTTGTCCGCCAACTAGCACAGTTTCCACTAGACGACTTACCACCTCGATGGTTACCGAAGGACAGACCCAGCTCCTTACTCAATAATCATAACACTATTTCAACCCCACCACTCTCAATCCTTTAACCGAAAGTTGTCACAAAAGACTGACGGGGTCGAGTAGTGTCACTATTTAAGAAAAATAAAACCACCCTCCATGAAACCATTACATTTGGCCATCCTACGAAATGTGTAGCCTCCTGGCACACTAAAAACATCAGGAACTCTACCAATAAATTATTTACTAACTTAAATTACTCACTATTTTGAAGCCAATAGAATAAAATCTTAATTTAATTTTAATTTAAACAAGCATAATCTCATAAAAGTTTCTATTTGGTCTAAATTTAAACAAATACTCTAAGGTAGATTCTGTACATTTTGAGAGTTCACGTGACTGTAAAATTATATAGTATTATGTACTAACACATTTAGATTTGCATACATTATTATATTTACAAATAAATGAGTTAAAAACATTACTTACTTCTCATAAGTAAATGGAATAACATAAACTTAATAATTATGTTTTAAGATTAAACAATAACTTGTATAGTTTGCGCAAAATCAGTTTTAAACAAAACCTTAATACGTAAATCAATCATACCATTTGTTACGTATTACGTAAATCAATCGTACCATTTGTACCAAAAAAAAAAAACAAAATTAGTATAGATAATTTTACATATCGTACCAGTCATTATCATTTTTAGAATTTTATTTATTTAGATTTAACATTTCACTGTATCTTATCCTTCTATTAAAAATACTTAAAAAAATAATAGTATTAAAATATTGAATATTGAATGTCAATTCGTAATAACCGGTAAAGTTTCTGTCTAGTAGCACTCATCCTTATCACTACAAGAAGATGAACCACTCGTTTCACTATCATACACCTCTAGAGCTTTCACATTGATCCAGGGTCGAAATCTATCACCTGAGGGCCGTTACCGAAGAGGCGGTGGGCTGTGGAGGCGTGCTGTTGGCGGTGTCGTTGGACATCACCAACGCATTTAATAGTCTGCCATTTAGCTGCATCAGGGAAGCACTCCACTACCACGGGGTGTCAGAGTACCTAAGGCGGCTTGTGGCAGACTATCTACAGGGGCGTACTGTCATATACGAGGACTAAGACGGTGTTCTGAGGCGGCGGCTCATGTCGTGCGGTGTTCCACAGGGGTCTGCCCTCGGACCACTTCTGTGGAATATGGGATATGACTGGGCCCTTCGAGGCCGCCTCCCCCCCGAACTGGGCGTAATTTGTTACGCCCATGACACATTGGTCACGGCCCGGGGAGCGAATTTTTAAGAGGCGGTGCGCCTAGCCACCACGGGAGTCTCTCTGGTGGTCGGGCGTATTGAGGCGCTGGGTTTGCGGGTGGCCCTGGACCAGACGGAGGCTTTTTTGTTGTGTGTTGTGTTGAAGTATCTGGGCCTAATCCTTGACGACAGGTGGCTCTTCGACGAGCACTTCCGACAGCTTTCTCCAAAGCTGGTCGGCGCTGCTTCTGCCCTTGGGCGACTTTTGTCCAATTTGGGTGGAGCCAGCATCACGACGAGACGTCTATACACGGGGGTTGTGCGGTCAATGGCGCTGTATGATACACCGGTGTGGGCGGCGGCTTTGACCGCCCAGAATAGGGCTCACCTCTGGTGTCCTCAGAGGATATTGGCGGTTAGAGGTATACGCGGTTACCGCACTGTATCGACGGAGGCGGCGTGCGCCTTAGCCGGCACTTCCCCGTGAGATTTGGAGGCGAAGTGAGGCGAATGCTCGCCGAAGTTTATTGGCGAGCGGCAGACTTCAGGGCGGGTAACGGCATCCGGCGCCCGCCCGAAGAGATACGCGAGTGGCGAAAGGCCGCTCGTCGAACCACGATGGCTCGTTGGTCGTCCCAGCTGGAGGCTCCACGTGCTGGCTCTGCCGCCGTGGAGGCTCTCCAGCCGGTCATCGTCGAGTGGGCAGGGCGACAGCACGGGACCCTTACCTTCCGACTGACGCAGATTCTGTCCGGGCACGGTTGCTTCGGGAAGTACCACCTGTCACCAGTGCGACTGCAGGGAGATCTCGGCTCAGCAGACGCTGGTGGTTTGTTCCGCCTGGGCGGCGTAGCGTGGGGTCCTCACTGCAGTTATTGGAGGAGATCTCTCGATACCGGGCGTCATACGCTCCCTGGTCGGTAGCGACAGTTGTTTTACCGCGGACACAACTTTCTGCGAAGACGAATTTCGCGGAAGGAGGCGGCGGAGAAGGCCCGGGAGGACGACCTTCACTCGGACCCAATTCCCCGCTGGCGAGCCGGGCGGCAAAGACGCGCGTACCAGCGCCTCATGCCGCCTTGAGTGTAGCCGCGGGTGGACGGGACGGGTTTCCCCCTCCATCCGCTATAGTGGCCAGCCGCGAGGAGGCGACGTCCACGTCTGCCGTATGTCGCCTGAATAGAGAGTTCATCCGCAGATGGTGCCCACGTTAGCGGGCAGGCGCTAGAAGGGATCTGGAACAGCTGTTCCCGGATCCCTCCTAAGTCAGGCGCAGAGTGGCACACCGTGTGGTTTTAGTCGGTCCGATTCCGACACACCACTCCGTCGTAAAAACCCGGTGGGGTGACGGTCCGAGGGGATTCCCAAACGTTAAAAAAAAAAGGGTTGGAAAAATTATTACAGATTCATGAGGCTTGCCTCTTTTAGGAAAACCTGGAATATCCATTACTTGATAACAATCATTTCCTAACACTTGAAAAATCTTAAAAGGACCGACAAACTCGGATAGGAGTTTAGTACTTGCACTTTACTTTAGTACTTGTACGTGCTACCATCACCGTAATTATTTCTTAAAATCTGAACCTGATCATGAACTTTGTATTTAGGTGCTGGAAACCGATTAGCGTCATGTCTACTGGTAATCAGAGATCCTAGGCAGTCCACATCCATCGTTGGATCTTGCCTTTCAATAAGAACTGTTAAAAGACCTCCCGAGACGGAACACTGTGACTTAATCAATTTCTAAATACTGATGGTTCTGAAATGGACTTACTGCTATCTATATCAATTGTAAAAAATGTAAATTAGATGACAGATGTTTTAAAAGCTGATTACGATTATAGACACTTCGATTCTGAGATACCATATCTACGCAGCAGTACGCAAGAATATAGAAACAAATAACTTGCTCTTTTATCTTTCACATATTTATAAATATATTATTAAATTAGATTGCATCTACGAAAAATCATTACCGAAGTCAATAGTACAGTCAGTTACTGTCACACTTTTGCGACACAACAAAATGTCACGTCATATTTGCGTCATCACCTGAACGTGAAGGCTTTTCAAAGTCGTGTTGCGAATGAGAGGCCCTTGTAGGTAGTAGAGTAGACACTATTTTTTTGAAGGTTCAGTTACACGAAGTGAAAAACTAGACCTTGAATTTTAATGAGTAGTTTTTATAAATCTTTTTCTGGGTTTTATTTCAGTAAGGTGCTGACTAATAATAACTACAACGCACAGCAGTCTGATATCAAACCAAAAAGAACTAGCACTATGACAACCTTCTAAATACACACACCATAGACAAACCTAACACAAATACAGGAAAAGGTTGTGCTCATCACACAACTACTTTTCCTGTCCACAATCTGACGCTCGGAAACAGTCAAGAATAGCTGTACAGTCAGGATCTGTAGACCAACAGGCCTATCAAGTAATGAATATGTATCGATCCTTACAGCACAAAGGACACTTACAGACACTGGAATATCTAAAAATAATACTGTCATTGTAAATAACAAAGTAAATTCTGTAAGTACGTAACGGTAGTACAACGTCTTTCTCAATGAGCTCTAGATTGTTGTATTGTGTTTATTCATACAAACAATACAATGATCCAATGGGAAACTATTTATGGTATCTTAAATATATCATTAAAATTGGCGGTCTTTGACGATTGTCTCTATTCCACTAATGGACCAAAATCCCTTAGTCCAGTTAATGTTTCGTAAAAAAAAAATGATTAACCAAAACTTAAAATAACGATGAGTAGTATGGTTACTAATTAGGCACTTTTATAAGTCTGGTTAGTCAAAACTTAACATACGCGTTTAAAAGATAAGATAAGATTACTAAGTGAGATTACTAATTAATCGATTTTATTTTATTCTAAAATGCCTAATTATGTGAGTTGGTATTAACCTTGCTTTTTTTTTTATCAAACTGACTTTACTCTGCCCGATGGAAAGCAGAGCTAGAATCCAATGAGTGGTGGTCACCAGGTCACCACACATTGCAAACGCAGTAAATACTTCATGGCGAGTCAGTGACACGCTCCTCCCTTTTTCATCAAGGGAATATATCTCCTTATATATTTGAAGTAGTGGAGTAGAAAGAAAATTCACAATCCCAAACATAAAAACATAAGAAAAATGCTTAGTCATTTATAATAAAAATTGGATCTTGTATCTGGCCAACTTCTAGTCAACGGAGAACTGTACTCTTAGACAACAGATCACCTGAACACAAAATCGCGTGACTTAATAACGTAACGAGATAATATACGAGAAGAACAGAACACGAAGTAAATTCAAATGGGAACATATTTATTTATTTATTTATTTATTTAAGGCGGACTTAATGCCTAAGGCATTCTCTACCAGTCAACCTTTGGGTGATGCAGAGAAAATAGGAAGTAGGTGCGTTTCAGATGTTGAAAAGAAGAAGTAGACAAACTTTCATATACTAAAATTAATACAAATACATAAATACATACATATACATACTTAAGTTGATGTAAGTCTATATACATACATACACAAATAAATATCATAACAAGTATAAGATGATAATCATGTATTGGTTGATTCTACCAGCTGTTTCAGTAAATACTGCTTCACTTTTTTCTTAAAAGTAAAAGCGTTGCTAGACATCCTGACTTCGAGGGGAAGCTCATTCCAGAGAAGAACGGACTGCACAAAGAAAGATGAGCCAACAAACTCAGATGTATGGGAGGGGCAACGAAGGAGAAGATTCTTAGAGGACCGAAGCTTTCTGTCGTGATTGCTACATAAGAGTTGGAAATAAGAGTTTAAATATGTTGGCGAAGGTGGGTTATTAAGTATAGAGAATAGAACAGTGAGCGCGCGTAATTTTCGGCGTAGATGAATTGGTAGCCAATTGAGCTGCGAACGGAAAGAGGATACATGGTCATATTTACGGAGATTATAAACAAATCGAATGCAGTTATTAAGAAGACGGTCTAACTTATCGAGAAGATCTGCATTCAGGTCGTAGCAGCACACATCACCATAGTTGATTAAGGGGAAGATAAGAGTTTGCACAAGCATAGTCTTTGTTTTTACGGGCAGGAAATTTCTCAGACGATTTAGAGCCCGAAGTGTCCCAGTAACTCCTCCGGCACTGCATTGCAACTTGTTCACGCCAGGTTAGTGTGCAATCGAGTTGTAAACCTAAATCTTTCACCGATCCACTCACAGGTATGATAGTCCCATTAAAAGTAATAGCCGGGAGAGTCTTAGTGTCTACTCTGTTCATCGACCGGTGACTTCCCACTACGATAGCTTGACATTTTGTGGGGTTCACAGATAAACCAAACCTTTGAGACCACATGTTGATTGTTTCCAGATCGTGGTTGATCATTTGTATTGCTATCGAAATATCGTCGGCATACAGATGATACACACAAAGAAGTTCCAAGGACAGGAGGTCAATATACACAGAAAATAATATAGGAGAAAGAATGCCGCCTTGAGGAACACCAGAATCAAGATCACACCAGCTCGAGGAAGATCCATCGACATGAACAGATTGCTGGCGTCCCCGAAGATATGATGAGAACCAATCTAGTGCTTCAGGTGAGACCACAAGATAGGAAAGGATAGACAGGAGTATATTGTGATTGACTGTGTTGAAGGCATTAGAGAAGTCAATTAGTACCAAAACAGTAACTTCAGTGTCTTGCATACCTGCCTTGATATCACCAACCACTAAGAAGAGCAGAAGTAGTGCTATGACCAGGCCTGAAAACCGATTGAAACGGGCTCAATAGGTTGTTTCTGTAGACAAATTCAGAAAACTGTTTGTGCACACAGGATTCTAGGACCTTTGAGAGGAAAGGGAGAACGGATATTGGTCTGAAATGGTTGGGGTGTGTGGGATTTGGGTTTTTAGGTAAAGGAATGACACAAGCTTTGCGCCACAGTGGTGGGAAAATTCCAGAATATAATGAGTAGTTTATGATATGGGTGATTATAGGTAAAATGTGGTCAATAATTGTTACGATCATACGTCGGCTGATTTTATCACAACCAACAGCATTGGATTTGATAGAGAATATGATCTTTTTGATCTCACCCGACGCAACCGGAGAAAATCGGAAGGGATTTATGTTAGGGCTATTTAAACTTGTCAGGTAGTCAACAGTGCGATACTCGGTTTGGGAATCCAAATGAACAAATAGAGAAAAATGTTGGTTCAAATCCTCCAAACCAACCGTCCCCTGCAGACCACCCGACCGCTGCTTACCAATACCCAGAGTTCCAAGGAACTTCCAAATATTGGCGGGAGAAGAATGGGAGATGTTGTCAAAAATATGTCGGCGTTTGCCGTTGCGTATCATCTGGTTGCAGCGATTCCTCGCGATTTTGTATAAAGTGCGCTTTGCCTCGGTACGGTCCCTTCTGAATTTGAAAAAAGCTCTATCTCTTCGTCGCATAGCCAAAAGTACCTCTTTCGTCATCCAGGGAGCAGGTTGCCTCTTTACTTTAATACTTTTGATGGGTGCATGGTTATCATATAGAGCGAGAAGTATGTGATTAAAGTTATGAAGCTTCTCATCTATGCTTATAACTGACGTTACTACATCCCAATTCAGACAGGCAGCATCCCTAAGTAGCTTGTCCAGATCCATACGAGCAAAACAACGCATGCGCAAAACTCTTGGTTGGGGTTTAGGTGGTTTAAGGGCATAGGAGAGGAAGATTAGATCGTGATTGGAGAATGCCGGTGCTTCAAGTTGACCATGGTTACGGAGAAGCATAGGGGCCGACACTAATATTAAATCTAACCAAGTGTCCACCCCCAGGCTGTTATGATGAGTTGGCTGTAAAGGTAAAACATGCATACCGGTCGACTCAACAATCTGAAGGAGTTTGCAGGCACGTGAGGTAGGGCGGGTTAGGTCTGTATTGAAATCTCCCATGATGATGTGATGAGTGTATACAGACCCCAAGGATTCCAGCGCTGTTTCCAGACTGGAGAAGTAATCTATCGAGGGAGGAGAATACACTGCCCCCAGGACCACCTTAATTCCTCTCACAAGGACCTCAAGAAATAAATATTCTACGGCAGCCGAGGAAGAAGAGGGAGAAGAAGCCAGAATTTTAAAAGGAAGAGAACTGTGTATGTAAATGGCAACTCGACCTCCCCTCCTGGTGACTCGATCATTTCGAACAAGGATATAACCAGTGAGAGGATAGAAAGCAGAAAGGAGATTAGGTTTGAGCCAACTCTCCGATATCAGGATGGCATGAACGTTGATGTTACTAAAAGCCTCAGTCAAATCACTATAATGACTGGGTATGCTCTGTGCATTAAGGTGACATACATTAAGCAGGTGCTCTGACTGACGGTTGAATGTAAATTGTAAGCGTTCACCTAATGTCTCAGTTATAGAGGCAGAACTATCATCTACAGAGGATAAAGTAGACTCGTGAGCAGTGTTGTCAGAATCATAATCATCAGTTATCATACGTATTAAATATAAGCAATAAAAATATACTACAAAATAGTAAATAAATATAAATGTAAAAAAAAAAAAAAAAATTAGAATTATATATACGATATCTCAAAATATGCAATACCTTACTATGTTGGCACGAAATTACTCCTCTGCACCACCCACCAGCTAACACCACACAAAATTTGATAATAACAACTAAAAAGAAAAATAAAAATACAAGTGGAATAAAACGTATCAAATAGTGATAGTGTAAACAGTAACATTAACACGTTACGGTGTTCACCAACGCATTTCCGAACGCAACCCGTCATGCATATGTCACTTTACGAATGTCAAATATGTTATGTTAAATATGTTGTTGATGTTAAATAAACAATTAGACAAGGCCAAGTAGTTATTCATTCCGACCCCATACTCAGAACTGTGTTAGTACACTAAGGGCGCATCACGCCACCAACGCTGTCGATTAGCAATTTGACACCTACACCGATTTAGTATAATGATCATAAAACTAATGTAGACCAAACACATTAAATTAATTACCATGTACCAAGAAGCTACCCGTGGGTCCCATCACACGGACAGCACACACACACACTGTAATCCAGTATGTAAGCTAAGTTTAAGAATTAGATGATTCATTCTGGTCATTCTGTTCATTCTGTTAGTACCATCTTGCCAGTGACATACTGTCCTGCTAAAAACTTGTATTCTTAAATAAAGTATCTTTTTTTGTGAACAACAAGTGTTCATATTTGACTGGCGCAGCCGGGTCGGATATTTAAAGTCGCGAAAAGTCTTCGTACACAAAAATCGGTCGTAACTTAGTACTTAACGCCTAGACGACATATCCGCAAGAACCTACCTAATAAATTCGTCAACGAACACTCGACAAGAAGACAGAATCAGCATGGAACTGAGAAGCGTAATGTGAGTAAACCCTTACCCTACTCCTTTCTATGTTTTACCACCCATAATTATTTACGTTTAATTGGACTAAATCTCGTCAAATAAACGTTCTTGTAAAGTTGGTCAAAATCGCCGAATTACAAGATAATATTAAGCCGCGTATTCTAGACAAACATAGCTAGTTACGTATTAGTTATTTATTTGTCCTAAATTTTAATTATTGTGTAATTGTTAAATAATTCATTATGAATCAGATCCAGTTGATTCCTAAAGAGATCCAAAATATCATCCCGCGATTCGACGGAGATGAAAAATTACTTAATTTATTTTTTAATAAATGTGAATATGTTATAAATAGTTTTAGGGGGGATAATAATCCCGCTCAACTAACGTATCTATACCATTGCATTACGAGTAGATTAATAGGTAAAGCCGCAATTTTAGTCAGCGAAAGAGAAAACGTCACAAGCTGGAAACAATTGAAAGAGTTGTTCGTCCAACATTTCGGTGATCCTAGATCCGAGGCTTGCATAGCCATAGAATTAGAAAATATTAAAATAAAAAACGACGAATCTTACATTGACTTATGTCATAGCATACAGAATACAAGAAGTTCCTTAATTTCCAAGGTAAACCTTTTAACCGACGAGGGTATCAAAACAGCTAAATATATAATCTATAATAATACCGCGTTAAATGTTTTCCTATACAATTTACCCGAAGAATTACTGCGTTTTGTAAGGCTAAATAAATGCACTAATTTCGAAGCAGCTTTGAGCGTCGTAACTGAGGAAGTAAACTTCCAAACACGATACAATTTAAAGAATCATAAACCTAAACAAATAACTCCCAATTCACAAGGAGGTATTAATAATAATTTTAAACCTAACGTCCCTTCAACACCATTTAAATTTAACATACCACAAAATAAACCGCAAATAACGCCACAGTTTAGGCCGAACTTTGTACCGAATAATAATAGGTTCACTACACCACAGCCTCAAGGCTATAGACCTAATTTTAATACTTTCAATAATAGGCAGATAGGTAGTAGTCAACCTCAGTTTCCGAGAGCGTTGAACAACTATAAACAGTCAGGATTTTTCCGACCAAACCCGAATCAGCAGTTTAAATTTGGCATTAATCGACCGCCACCTAAACACGATGCAGATGTCTCAATGAGAACCGTAAGAAATAATATGATCCACGATCAAAATGATTTATATATGCTAGAACAAGATGAACTAGATCATCATAATGTTTCCCCAAATTTTCACATAGAAGCCTCCGAGGAAAATCCACCGAAATAATTAATTTAAATTATAATAATTACTTAAGACTACCTCATATTAAACTACCAGAGATAGACTCTATATTTCTTATTGATACAGGTAGCACTCGTTCGTTTATAAGCCCCGCGAAGGCAAATCAGTTTTTCTCTAAATATAAAATAAGTAAACTATTCGAAGTAATTAGTACTCATGGTCGTAGCAAGCATAATGAAGCGATACACATACCGTTAACTAAAACTTTTAATACTAATATTCAACATACCTTTTTTATTTACGACGTAGACTCAGTATATGATGGTCTTATAGGTACTGATCTATTGAAAGAGTTAGAAGCTAGTGTTGACATGAAGAGTCAAGTGTTAAAAACTAAATATGTAGACATTCCTATATGGTATACTCCATTTTATCAAATAAAAATACCACCACGTTCAGAATCAAGAGTAAAAATCCCAACAATTTTAAAAAACGGTAGTGCTATTTTAAATAAAATCGAATTCTATCCAGGCGTACGCATGCCTGACGCTTTTGTAAATTGTGTAGACTCGTTTGCTCAAACAGTCATACAAAACACAACACAAAAATATATAACCATCACGTTTGATAGCCGTATGGATGCTATTAAATTAAAAAACGAATCTTGTTATATTAATTACACTAATAATACTGATAGTTTAGATTTAAATATAGAAGAAATATTACAAAGTAATCTATCTAAGTTAAGGTTAGATCATTTAAATAATGAAGAAAAATCCTACATAACAAATCTATGTGAGGAATATAAAGATATATTTCACTGTGAGGAGATCCCTCTTTCTTTTACAAATCAAGTTAAACATAAGATTAGGACTAAGAATGAAGATCCTATATATATCCGTCCATATAGACATCCTATAGCTCAAAACGAGGAAATTCAGAAACAAGTAAATAAATTATTAGAAAACAATGTTATTACAGAGTCTCACTCCCCATGGAGCGCCCCTGTACATCTTGTACCAAAAAAAATTGATGCCTCCGGCGAACGAAAGTTTCGTATGGTCATTGACTACAGAAGGCTTAACGAAATAACGATAGACGATAAGTACCCATTACCAAATATTTCAGATTTATTTGATAGATTAGGGAATGCTTCCTATTTTTCTACGATAGATTTAGCTAGTGGTTACCATCAGTTAGAAGTAGATAAAGCCGATCAACCTAAAACCGCGTTTACTACTCAATCAGGTCATTACGAGTTTACTCGAATGCCCTTTGGGTTAAAAACAGCCCCTGCTACATTTCAAAGGGCTATGGACAACGTACTCAGAGGATTGCAAGGAATACATTGCCTCGTGTACTTAGATGATATAATAGTATATTCAACTAGTTTACAAGACCACATTAATAAACTTAGAAAGATATTTGATAGATTAAGAGAAACTAATTTAAAAGTTACGTTAGACAAATGCGAATTTTTAAGAAAAGAAGTCCTATACTTAGGCCATACAATATCCAAAGACGGATTAAAGCCAAATAATGATAAAATAAAGGCAGTATTAGATTTCCCATTACCGAAAACCCCTACGGAAATAAAAAGTTTCTTAGGACTAGTAGGTTATTATCGTAAGTTTATTAAAGATTTCTCTAAAATAACTCAACCACTTACGAATTGTTTAAAGAAAAAGAATAAAGTTAATCTAACTGAGGAATACATAAATTCATTCGAAAAGTGTAAAGAACTATTAACTAATGCCCCATTATTACAGTTTCCAGACTTTAGTAAACCATTCCTTCTAACCACTGACGCATCAAACTTTGCGATCGGTGCAGTACTATCGCAAGGCCCTATAGGTAGTGATAAACCTATTGCTTACGCGAGTAGAACTTTAAATGACGCCGAAACTCGTTATAGTACAATAGAAAAGGAACTTTTAGCCATAGTTTGGGCATGTAAACATTTTAGACCATATCTATATGGGATTAAATTTAAAATATTGAGCGATCATAAACCTCTTGCATGGATTCAATCTTTTAAGGAACCAGGTAGTAGATTAACAAGATGGAGACTTAGATTAGCTGAATACGATTATGAGATAGAGTATAAACCAGGTAAAAAGAATAATAATGCAGATGCACTGTCGCGTATAAAGTTAAATGCATTGGATGATGATATATCAATGATAGTAAACACTGGAGAACAAAATGATCCAATTCTTATTTCTTCAGATGATGAAAATAGTTTAAGTCCGCCTAACTATAAATCTAATTATTCTATACCTTCCGTTAGTAGCGTAACGCTTACCGCATCGGAAAAGCCAAACTCATCGATAGGAACGGTACATTCAGAGGAAAATACGGATTCCTCAGGTATTCCTATATTGCACGAAGCAATTGATACCAAGCCAAATCAAATATTAGTGTATACTTGGAATAGAAACGAAACTACGGTTAAGAATCTTTCGAGAGATAAACAAAAAGTACTTGAAGTACACGTGCCTATAAATAATACAACACTAATAAAGAATTTCCTTAAAGAATATATTCGCCCTAAAATAAAATATTTCATTTATTTCGAAGATGAACGCCATCGTAAATTATTTATAAACGTAATCATAGAAATATTTAAAAAGGATTCCATTCAAATATATGAATGTACAGAAAGAGTAGTATACGTGGAGGATGAAACTGAACAACGAGACATAGTTCTAAAGTATCATGTAGGGAAAACATGCCATCGTGGCATCAAGGAAACCGTGGCACATTTAAAACGTACATATTTCTGGAATAATTTAGAACAAACAGTAGCCAGCATTATAAATTCTTGCGAAACTTGTAAACGTATGAAATACGATAGAAAACCCTTAAAACCAGAATTACAGTTAACGCAAACGCAAACAAAACCTTTTCAAGAATTATTTATGGATACCTTCTCAATCGAAGGAAACTATTTTTTAACAATTATCGATGCTTTTAGCAAATTGGGACAAGCATTTGAAATTAGTAATAGATCTACCCCAGAAATAATTAGAGCATTGCTAAAGTATTTTTCATTGTACGGATACCTACAAAAATCAGCACAGACCCAGGTTCTGAATTTAATAATAGCTTATTAAAAGAAATGTTAACCTTTTATAAAATAAATTTACATATAGGGACACCACATAATCCTAACTCTATGGGATTAGTGGAAAGATTCCATTCCACAATTCTAGAAATTTACCGACTTGCTAAATACGAAAGAAAAATTACTGACCCTGTTTCAGTAATGACATACTCTATTATGTCTTATAATCAGTCGATACATTCAACAACCGGTCTTACACCTTTCGAAGTTATATTTGGTCATACCGACTCCTCGAATATATTCGATGTAGACTTCGATAGAAATTACACCCAACAACTAGTGAGAGAACACGTTAAACGCACAAAATATTTGTATAATTATCTAACAGATAAAATATTACAATCTAAGGTTAAAACTAAACAAAAACATGGTGGAGAAACCAACTTCAATATTAAACCAGGTGATAAAGTATTTATCAAAGGCGTTAATACCCGCCGTAGTAAAGATAAACCGCGATACCAAAAGGCAGTAGTCACAGATGACGTAAACAGAAACACAGTAAAAGTGCAAACACAAAATAGAAATACTAAAGTACCCGTTAAAGATGTTAAACGTCCTTCACAGGTTCGTCCTGATGATAGCGACGCAAACAACCCGTGCCCTTCAACTTCAAAAGATTGAAGAAAATCCAGGGGTTCTTCCCGTAAAAGAAGGTCAAGCATTTGTAAGCCTCTATAATTGGCACATATATAAAGTATTAGATCTAGAATTAGTTAGTAATAGTTTAAACTATAATATAGAAAAATATAATCAAATCATTAGCTATATAAAAGATAAGTTAAACATATACATTTTAGACGATAATATAGTAGATGCTGAATTACAAACCCAATATTTAATGAATTTAACTATAGATAGATATAATCAATTAGTTCCTAACGTTAGAATAAAGAGAGGTATCATTGATCCCCTTGGATCTATAATAAAAGCAATCACAGGCAACCTAGATAATGAAGATGCCTTGAGATATGACAATTTGATTAACAAAATAGAATCAAAACAAAGCGCAATTGTCAATAAGATTACTTTAATTTCCGAAATAGTTGATACTTTTAAACGAAATAACAAATTCCACAAGAAATATTTTTATTGTACTAGATAAAACTATCAGGGAAATAGAAGAAATTTTAAATAAGACCCAGTATCAAAGAAGCAAGGATCTTGTCTTGCAGACGTTTAATTTAATAATTCATAATTTTCAAATAATATTAACATGATTGGATGAAGTGGAAACTGCTGTAGCATTTAGTAGATTAAATGTATTACACCAAACAAGTGTTCATATTTGACTAAGTAGACACAAAAAAAAATAAGACTATATTGTTTACCTGTCAGTTAGCCGACGAGCTACGTTCAGAAAAACGTACGTTAATGTGAATATGTCCGATGTATCATATTTTGACTGGACTTTTCTTGTGCGGGCCAGACGACTTATTCTCTTTGCCACTTCTGCCATGGGGCCCCACTGCATGAAGAGCTTTTGGGTGCTTTGAAATCAGGTCCGACAGCTCCTCAACGGTAGTGATCTTACAGCGGATGCCAGCAGCGACCATAACAACAATTGTGCCGTCATTAGTCCAACATGCACGAGTGCCGAAGTGATTCCGGGCCTTGGCAAATACTGTCTGTCTTGTTTTGGTGAGAAATTCACGAACAGAAACGGCGGAACCTTTAAGTGCAGATTTAGCCCTCCAGGCCGCCGACCGGAGTTGCAAGCTACGAAATCTCACCAAAATGGGCCGGTGATCTGTATCCGGTGTCCCTAGCCTGTGACAGACAGTGGAGGACTCCGCAGTGCACGTTTTCAGTTGCAGCTTGTTATTGACTATGTCAAGTGCCACTCTGCCACAGTCTTCACCGTCAGACTCCGCAACCCCCATGAGTAGAGGTGCTTTACGACGATGCCTTGTCTCTATGGCATCAACAGCTTGAGTGCATTCTTTAATCTGCTTCCGTTACAGTCCCAACATGCTGTATATTAGTTCCCGAAAGGTTCGGAACTCCTCAGCAACTTTTGCAACCGTGTCCTTTGAGGTACTTGTACATTGAAGCTGTGACTCCAGTTCCGCCATTCTTCTGGTGAAGGACTCCTCCAGAGATTTTTGAGCGGCTTCAATGTTCACCAACTGTGACATATTGTTATGTAGTGTAGTGCTGGTAGGTGGTGGCTACAAATTGGTTAAGATCCACACATAAACTCCTACAAACAAGTGCAGTCCAATATTATGGTGTATTAAGCAAGAACTTGTAATAGTTTTTAGGAAATGTAGATATTTTAAATTAAATACAATTAAGAGCAAATAATTTTCTGTGTGCACTTTTTGACACCTACCCTCAAATTCCCTTTACCTCACATATCTCTCTCACCTTTGCAATCACAACGAAATTTAACTTCGGTAATGAAAACTAAAGTTACACTGAAGCTACTGATGAAGCTGCTATTACGTATTACTAAGATTCTTATCAGTTAACTGTATAACGCTAGATTTCTTAATAGAATATACCACGCATTCGTATATTCCTTTTGTTATCTGTATAAGTTTATAGTCCATAGACTGCATCTCTCTAAGTAAGGGCAAACGACAATTTGGGAAACGTTCTTCCCCTGGGACAGGGCCCGACATGGTACAGCGTCCTAAAAAGCGTCAACGAGGACCCATAATCACGTGGTCCGGATTCTTCCAAAGAAAAGTATCAGAGGCCAGCCGCTCTAGTGGCTCCAGTGGAAACACCACACACTCCCGACCTCCGAATGTCCAAAAAGCAGGAGATTCGAAAGGATTCATCACCCGTCTCCCCTTCACTTTCCTCCGCCCTGTGTACGCACGCCTCCCTGGTGGAGTCGTAGGTGGCGTTCCTCTAACTTGGTCGTCGTCTGACGTCATATCTTATTAAATCCCTAAAATCATGTCTGAATCTCCATTATTTACATCAAAATTCATTCTTTCCTTACAGTCCAGCGAGCATCATTGCTCACTCAATCATTATCCAGCGTACATCATTGTCGCTTAATCATCATCCAGTACACATTCATCGTTTCTTCAATCATTATCCAGCGAACATTTATTGTTCGCTCAATCAGTATCCAGTGAACACCTTTGTTCACCCAATCATTATCCTGCAAACATGTTAGTTCTCCACTGTTTAATCGTTCAAAGCGAGTAATTAAAACGGACATTAATACAAAAATTGGGTATTTGCATGATTTTCCAATCCATTAAATAGTTGTCTTATTATTTTTAAAAAAATTTTAAAATTTTTGAAAAAAAAATTTTTTTTTGTTATTTATAAACATTTAAACTATTTAACAATAAAAAAATTGTGAAAATTTAAACGTATAGGTAGCTCCCTCTTGCGTATGTGACGTCATTATGCATATTCCATTTAAATTTGTTATTTGTTATTTACGCTACTTTCAGTAAATTTTAATGTTAATGATAAAATATAATTAAACTCACTTTAAATAAAAACCAACTTAAAATTTTTTTCAATAATTTATCATTCGTCGTTTATCATGCATTCAAATGACGCGCCAATAATATGCACAATGACGTCAGACCAATCACATCACGTTTCACATCACGTGATTTTTACATCATATTTAACCACTTTTATTTATTTATTTATTTAAAAATTATTTGTAAAAATTAAATTTTAATCTTACGTAGGTATTTTATGTGTATCAAAGAATTTATTAACTGAACTTTATTTGAAAAATCATTTTCACGCAAATACCCAATTAAAAAGTATGTTAATGATTCGCACAAAAATAAAGTCTAAATAATAAAATAGAAACCTCTATTATAGTTTTCTCTGTTGGGAGTTCTCGGTTGTATAACTATGAAATCATTACCCATATTCATTTCCCAAATATCACGTAAAACGTTTAAAATTCTAAAGAATTCAAAATAGGTAATATAGTACATAAGGTAAATTGAAAATACGAGTTAAAATCACATTTAATACTTTATAAATAAATCAGTAAGTCACTAAATAAATATTTTTAATAACGAGGTAAAGTCTCATGTAACATATGCCTGATTTGCATTTTTGGAGAATAGCCCCAATCAAATGCAGTGTGTCATATTTGTGCAGTATCGAAATTAAATTAAATAAATTTTAACAAGCGTTATAGTTACTTTATTCTAATGGAATCCCAACTCGAGTTTCCACCTCTTTTTTTTTAATTATTTTTAAAATTCTGAGGGCATACATATCTAGATTTTTACATCCCACCTCTGAAATATCATGAAAAACTCCAATTCACAGCTCAGTATTTACTTTTATTGCACTTTTAACACTTTCATCGACCAACTAGCATAGTTTCCACTATACAACTTACCACCTCGATGGCTTATCAGAAGAACTCCAATTCACAGCACAGTAAATATCTTTATTCCACTTTTAAGATTTTCATCGGCCAACTAGCATAGTTTCCATTAGACATCTTACCACCTCGATGGTTATCCAACGACTAACTCAGCTCCCGACTCGATAATCAAAACGCTGTATCAATCCCACCATTCTCAATCCTTTCACCGGAAGTTGTCACAAAAGAGTGACGGGGTCGAATAGTGTTGCCATTTAAGAAAAAAAGAACTACTCTCCATAAAATCATTACAGCACTTACATTTTTTTGCTAGAATCCAGCATCACACACCAGAGAAGAGCTCTGAAGTAGCTGTCAAATGTCACTTTAACGTTTGCGCTGACAGTTGACAGTGTCCATGCTCGCTAGCGTGAGCACTCTGAGCGCGTGGAATAACGCTTGTTGATGACGCGAACAGCCGAACGCACCCTCGGCGGCATTATAAGCGTCATTCGTTCATTTCATTTTCTTTGACTGGTCTGGTAATATTGACTAAACTTAGTCACAAAGTATTTTGCATTTTGAAATGAATATTAGAAATGCAAAATACATTTCGAAAGGTATTTCAAATAAAATACAAAATGTTTTTTACTAAACGGCATTTAAATGCCAAATACAAAATACCTAGGTATTTTGCATTTTGTATTTGCATTTTAAATGGCAGTATTTCAAATAAATCGCATCTCTGTTACTGCCGTATGGGGCCGTTCAATTATTACGTAAGCACTATGGGGGGGCGGGGGGGTCTTTGCTTTGCTTATTTTGGATGACATGGGGGGTAGGGGAGTCTAGATGATGATTACGTCATCGGTAGTTATTTTCTTCTTTACACGAATGGCAACCCACACATTGTCTTTGCTTGAAAACGAAAAGCATTTTCGGGGATTCCCGCAAGTAATACATACATTTAGTGAACAGTGCGCGGTAATTCCCCTACTCGCTTTAGAACCGAGTAAGGGAATTACCGCGCGCTGTTCACTTGTCTAAATTTCCTCTATCAGTGTATTGTTTCGTTTGGCTGCTATAGCGAGTAGACGTATTGTAAGCATAGTAAAGCAAGTTAACATTTGTGTTACCATTCATTCCATTATCCAAAGTATAATGTTTAAATAAGATGTCATTTCAAATAGACAAATCTAAGTTATACCAAAAATTGTTTGAAAGTTTTAAAAAATCTCATACAAGTACGAAAGTACAAAATGTACAAAAGTTAGTTAACGAAGTGTGGCGAAATTATAAATTACAAGCAAAATCCGACAAGGAACTAGATATTATTGTATCTAAGAGAATCGAAGAAGAATTGCAAGCAGCGACTAAGAATAAATCCAATTTACTACATTTTTTTTCTAAGGTGAGTGACGAAATCATTTTAGGTACCTATGAGTACCTACTAGAAATATTAGAAATCGCCAAAAAGTTTCTCTTTGCTAATTAGAAAATATTATGGCCTATCTTAAAGTATAGAGGTAATATTCATTATATAGATTTATTTCTTATAATTGATTCCGTCAATTGGTCACAAAATACAGGATGCCAGTTTTATTCTGTAGGTATATATATATATATACCTACAGAAAACTATACTCTATTCAAATAGGTATTTAACAGAATGTAAACAATCTTTATATGTCGTTTTATTGAAATATGTGGTTTAAAATTGTAAACTGTGTAAAATCTGTTGTGATTCATTTAAAAACTCAACCAATATTAAAAAATTGCTTTTCTGTAAGTACATAAAGGTGCGTACAAACATCGTGAGGCGTGCGCCGCGAATGGTTCGCACGTATACATGTGCCGTAGCATGCCTCAGGTTGATGTATTCGAGACGAACCATTCGCGGCGCAAGCCTCGCGATGTCTGTACGCACCTTTACAGATATCTGATTTTATAATTGCATATTTCAATAAAAAGACATATCAAGATTGTTTATATTCTTTTAAATACCTACTTGAATAGACTATAACACCCTGTATTTTGTGACCGGAACGATTTGCTCGTTTAAAGATATTAGATTTAAAGCCATAGGGTTTTGTATTTACCATATTTATTGCCATACTTTGTATTTATGTAGCTTAATAAGAGAATCTTTAGCAGAACCCATAGAAAGTTTTTATTTTTAGGCAACCTGTAAACCTGCAGAAAAAACACAAATTACACAGCCAGCTTCAAATATTAAAAAACAGGAGGAAGATAAAATAAAAACCGGTAATGAATCACAACAGCAATGCGAAATTAATAAAAATACAGATAAACAGAGACCAAAACCTTCTCAGGAGGCTATGAAAAATAAGATTGCTCTACTCGAAAAAAATTTGAATGCTTTGTATTCTGCCAGAGATACTATGTCAATCCGTGCTGAAGTTGATAAACAGATCATTAAGTTGCGCGAGGAAATAAAAACAGCAAAACAGTCTTTAAACAGGAAGGTTCAAAACGCAGTTGCCCAGAAGAAACACAGGGATGGTATGAAAAGAAAGTTAGAAGATATTTGTCATGAAAATCCAGAAATGAAAAAAAGACTATCTCTGAGGGATTCAGTGGGACGTCCTAATCTTGAAAGCAATCAACCTTTACTATTGAAAACAATCGCGGATATAGCTTTATTTGGAAGTGCAGCAGATGATAGAAGACGAACGGAATCAATCCGCAGCGTAAAAACTCTTGATGAACTCACACAAGAATTACGTAAAATGGGATTTGACATTAGTCGCAGTGGGACATATCTTCGTTTGATTCCCAGAAAATCTAATTCTGCAGAGGGACGAAGACATGTATCGACAGTCCCTGTTAAGCTCATTCGGGCTCAAACTGATCACCACAAGAGCCACTTAGATAGCAAGTTCGCTGAAACATCAATCCATTATTTAGAGAACATAGCATCCATACTAGGACCAGATCAAGTATTTTTCATATCTCAAGATGATAAAGCTCGAGTCCCTATTGGCGTAACTGCGGCAAATAAGCAAGCACCTCTTCTAATGCACATGGAATATAGAATCAAATTGCCTGATCACGATTGGGTAATCGCTGAGCGTCATAAATTAATACCATCTGTTTATGCTGGTATCAAAATCACTTCCAATATGCTAGGACAACCGCAAGCCGTTGGATATTCTGGACCAACATACATCGCTATTCGAAGTGGAAAGCATAGTTCATCTACTGCTAATACTCATGCTCAGGATTTCGAGACGCTTCTCGAACTTGAAGAGTTTCGACCATTAGCTAAAACTGACCATGGACTAGTAAAACCAGTGGTAATCATGACGGTTGATGGAGGGCCAGATGAAAATCCGCGTTATCAAAAAGTCATAGGGTTTGCTATACAACACTTTAAGCGACATGATCTCGATGCATTGTTTTTAGCTACCAATGCTCCCGGAAGAAGTGCGTATAACAGAGTAGAGCGCAGAATGGCTCCTCTTAGTCGGGAACTGGCTGGTTTAATATTGCCTCATGACCATTTTGGGTCTCATTTGGATGAACGTGGCGTTACAATTGATGAACATTTAGAAAGATCTAATTTCGAATTTGCAGGAAAAGTATTAGCTGAAGTATGGAGTTCAATGGAAATTGATGGCTATAATGTTAATGCAAAATATGTTGGGGCAGGTGAACAAGATCTTCCTGATTTTCCAGACATTAAATGGTATTCAGAACATGTGCGTGAAAGCCAATACTTGCTCCAAATTGTAAAATGTAGAAATACAGAATGCTGTCGTCCAAGAAGTGGACTATTTAGATTACTAGACAACAGGTTTCTTCCACCACCTGTAAAAGTAAAACAAACAGTTGATGACTTGGTTTTAGATGAAGGAGGGCAATTTCTTAATCTTCCAGTCAATTTAGCTCTACGCTTAAGTGCTTCACTCAAAGATTTCCTGCAAATGCCATACGATTATTTTTGTCCGACGGTACAATTGAGGCTATCAAGTCGAACATGCAAAACGTGTGGTCTTTATCATGCTTCCGTCAAGTCACTAAATCGTCACATCGAAAAGATCCATAAGAAAGTAAACACGCACACTGATAGGAAAGTTAGACCTGTAAGAGTCGCTGCTCGTCGTGCTAATGAACTGATGTGCATTATTCAAAATTTAGAGCACCATGATGTTGAATGGCTCGATGAGAATGACGTAGACATTCCAAAATCGGATGAAAGCGAGCAGACTCACAACACTGAGCAGCAATCAAAGCAATCCAATGTCATCGAAAACTTAGAATCATGGATTCGGGTTTCATGGACTGAAGACTGTTAATTTGAATTTAATATATGTACCAAAAATTTAAAATAAGTTTGTTATGTTAGTAAGATATAATATTTTTGTCCTTTACTCTATGTTGAATACCGTTTCAGTAAAATATAATCTCTATCCTAAATCTATTTTCTTATTTTTCAAATTATAATTATAACATTATAAAATTAAAAAAACAATACATTAATTGACAAATGTTTACGTAAGCATGGGGGGAGGGGGTAAGAGCTTTGCTTACTTTTGCTGACAAGGGGGATGGGGGGGTAAATAATTGCAATAAATCTGCTTACGTAATACTTGAACGGCCCCTATGGCGGGCATTACCTGCGCTCGAGTGCAGGTACTGCCCGACATACGATATGCTTCTCGAAGCAGCCATGCCCGAAAATGACTTACTTCAGCCGGAAGGAAACGATCCTGTGCACCCTGCCCACTCGTAAATGACCAGCTGGAGAGCCTACACGGTGGCAAATCCATTACAACCAACGAGCCATCGTAGTTCGACGAGTAGCCTCAGGCCACTCGACTATTTCTTCGGGTGGGGACCGAATGCCATAACCCGTCTGGGAGCCGTCCACCAATATATTTCGGTGAGCACTTCTGGCTGCAAGTTTCACGGGGGAGTTCTGGTCAAGGCGCACGCCCCCTCTGTTGACACGCAAGTGGGCCGTCTGACCGCTCACACCGGTGCACCGTGCAGTGCCATTGACCAGATAGCATCCATGTAGAGCTGATTTGTCGCTGGGTCCACCTAAATTGGTCAATCATGCTTTTGGAGCGTTGGAGCAAGTTGTCGAAAGTGCTCGTCGAAGAGCCACGTTCTGTCGAGGATCAGGTCAAGATATTTTATCTGGGCCTGAACCCA
Source organism: Hypercompe scribonia (assembly GCA_949316085.1). Lineage (NCBI taxonomy): Eukaryota > Metazoa > Arthropoda > Insecta > Lepidoptera > Erebidae > Hypercompe > Hypercompe scribonia. The sequence goes on from OX438973.1 coordinate 684,101, forward strand.
TCTGGACACGAGGACCAAATAGACCACGACAGAGGTGCCGGAAGGCGAATCACGACGGAACCAATGGAGCAAGAGAGCCCCCATCTTATCTAGAATCATCCGTTTGCGCAACGTCTCAATGCGCGCAACCACCAAAGATACTCTTCTTGTAGCCAGGCACGCCGGCTCTTGAAGAATAAGTAGATACCTAGGGCAATTCCCGTCTTGAAAACAAATATTTTTGTTTTTATAGTCGCGAATATATCGACTCCCAAAAATTACATGAAAAAAATTAAAATGAAAAATATATATACTACATAAAGAACTACGGAGCAACTACTAATTCTGAATAGCGATATAGAAATTCCCGGCGGCGGTTAGTATATACAGAACATCAACTGTTGGGTCGCAGCCTGACGGACTTGATCACTTCGCCTGGTCGGATCACACCTGTTCTCTCCACAGTGGTGGTCCCGACGTGATTGGAAGCAGCCTTCAAGTAAGCAGATCAGTAGCGTCACTTCCACAGCGATGAGCGGTATTCAAATTTCAGCCAGCTAGCCAGCCAGCAACCTCGGCCTCCACAGGGATACCACAGGCAGGTAGCGACCGCTCCGGCCTCGTTAAACCCTACGGCCTCATTGGGGTCTAGGCACAACACACTGCACCTACGGTCCACGTAAGAAGAGCATCTGTCCCGTGTACGCAGCAGCCACCAAGCCACTACGCAGCGACTGCCCCGACTCACTGCAGCACCGCGCACCTCATGCAATCCCAACTCATTAGGATCAGTGGACTGCAGCTCCTACTCACTGGGACTAACGGCATTCAGTTCCGACTCGTTGGAACTAGCAGCACTCAATACCGACTCACTGGAACAGCTCATTCTTGGTATTGGAACGCTCCACAACAGAGCACAGAATGCTGACTATCAGTATAACGACCTTCAGTCTTGGAAGGGAGTATATGGCGACTTACACATACAGCGCAACCAAAAATATACTACGTTAAGAACTACGGAATCACCACTAATCCTGAATCGCACAATATCCTAACGTCAATCGTAGTGTCGCGGCCCGCCAGGCATGATCACCTAGCCTGGTCGGAGAATCCTCCCTTTGTGTGCGAGGGACATCACACCCGTTCCTTCACACGAGCATTGTCTTCATACGAATGTTGCGTTGCAGCGTACGAGTCGAGTGACAGCTGCGTAATGCATGACAATGCATATGTCAATAAACACGTCTTTAAGAGCAAGAAGTTCTGCCAGGGTAATGTGATAACGTTTTGGAATACAGTAAAGCAAAGATTTTCGCATATGGTAGACTTGGTACAGGACGTTTACTTTGAGATCGATCAGCTCCTCAGAGAAGCGCCAGACAGAATAGTCCAGGCTACTGTGGCATTCCTTTATAAGGTAGGCTAAACCTTTCTATTTTACGTACAAGGCAATATAAAAGACACGAGACGAGCTACTGACGTTCTGTGCGCAAGTATCAACGGTCTAGCAGAACTAAAAACCAGAGCGAGTTTGAAGGAGCAACTAAGTTTACTGAAAATCATATGAGCACGTTGGTTCCAATAGTCACACTTGAGACTGAATAAGTCTTCCTGGACTGAGTTGGAATATATATTCTTTTATGAATCTCAGTAGTTACGACTAAAGTACTTAATTGTGTCAATGTTCACTGTAATTCCAGGCAACATTCTAAGCAATCTTAATCATTAGTCTTTGCCTATTTTTACATAAAAAAATTTAAACCAACTAAAATTTTTCTTCTTAAAATCAATCCAACGCATTTACATAGAAATACCAGTTTTGAAAAATCTTACGCGAGATTAGGGGTTGAGCCAAACCTCATGACATCTTACCAGAGGAGAAACAGGGTCGGAAAATCGCTAAAAGCGTCTCATGTAATTCATGGATGTGTCCTTAGAGAGGAGCTTCTGGCCTAATATATTACGCTGGCTAGACGTGTTGGTGTAGCCGTTTGTTTAAATTTTTCTTTCTCTCTGCAATGATGCTGTCCCGCATACCCAGCTTGCTCCCTCAGTGGCTTCTTACGACACCCATATTGCGAATAGAGGTTATGACACTGTATTGTTCATCCGTCACCACAGACGTATAATTCCTATGGAACTTTCTTTAGGTGTCATGGACACCCTAGAATATGACTTCTATTCTCATCCAGACAAACGCGGGTCGGCTTAGAACTAAGAAATAAAAAGCTACGCAGAAGTTTTGCATATTTTTACTTATTTTAAGAATGTACAAAATATATCTACTATATACTAGGCGTCAGGTTTACGGCTTCCATAACTTGAGCAGACCGTCTTCTCCATACGTAGCCAGCAGGTTTTGATGCGGATGATGCGTCAGACCGATCACCGCCTTCTCGTGTATCTGCGAATGAGAGGAGGGGGTGAGCGCAGAGCGGGGGCGGGCTCGAGTAGGAGAGTAGGAGAGTGCAGTGCGAGGGTAGTACTCACGTTGATGGTGCGCTCCAGCTTGCCGGTGGCCGTGCAGAAGGCGTAGAGCACCAGGTCCTCGGCCGCGCAGTACACGAGGCGGCCGCGCGCGCTCAGCGCCGCCGACACCAGCGCGCCGCCCTCCTGCTCGCGCCGCCCGCTCGAGAACGAGCGCACGATCTGGCCCTGCATGTTCATGATCACCACCGTGTTGGTGCGGTTGCACACCACGAAGTGGTCCGGGTTCTTCGGCGTGAGTAGCAGCGAGTTGACGGGCGGCTCGCCGCTGCCGAGCGGCTTGAGCGTGGCCGTGCACTCGCCCGACCGCACCGACCACACCTTCACGCTGCCGTCCGACGAACCGCTCAGCACCGAGTGCCCGTCCGGAGTGAACGCCGCCTCGTTCACGAACGACCCGTGGCCCCTGAACTCCTTCAGCATCTTGCCAGACTTGAGCCCGTGGATCCTGTGACGCGCAAACTTGTTAGCGATCGGAAGGGCGAACGCCGCTCGAAGCGATTCATATAACCGTTCGAAAAGTAAAGTACCTGATGGTGCGGTCGAACGAGGCGGATAGTATCTGTGTATTGTCGCGGGTGAACTGAAGACACGTAACGCCCTTGGAATGCGCGCGGTCCAATTTGCGCAGCACCTGGCCGCTCGACACTTTCCACACCTGGAACATAAGACGCTCGTTGAGTGACGTAACGACGAGGGCTACGAGAGTGCCTATCGTGAGATTATGTCATATCTACTCGATCGTCGGTTAGCGTTGCGATTGGCCCGCCCCGAACTCGTCACGGATCGCAATGCGGTCAGCGTGACGATCGAGTCGATGTGAAATAAACTCGGACTAGGTCTTCCGAGTGGTTACCTTAATTTTGCCATCGTTGGATCCGGCGGCGAGCGTATCCGAGTCGCGGCCGAACGCGAGGCTGAGAACGGCTTCCTCCATACTCATGTACTCTTCGTGCGCCTGGTAGCGGAGATCCTTGCGAATTTTGCCAGTTGTGAAATTCCACACCTCCACTAGACCGTCCACAGAACCTGTCACGAGATATTGACCGTCCGGTGAAAACCTGAAACGTGCAAAATAGTAATGAATCTAATGTTCATTAGCAAATAGCGATGCTAATTAGTTATATAGCTCCTTTGTGAGGAGAGGCCTATGTCCAGCGGTTGATTATTTTTGGCTGTGGATGTGTGATGTGATTTGTCGTTACTGAGTACCAAATACATTTCAGATTCATAAATAAGGAATTCTTTAAAGGTAAGAGTGGCTAGATTTTTACAAGACTGAGATTCTATTCCACATACATGGCTTTTAAAAGTGCTAGAGATGTATAGAACTGATTACAACAACGATCGTACAACTCTGTACACTTTTTTGAAGTCATGTACAGATCAATGGAGAATGCTGCTTCGTTATCCAGGATATCGGCAGACCGTTGTAAACGATGCACTAATAAAGGTCGAGCGAGGTATATTTCAAGGTGACAGTACGAGTCCCTTGTGGTTTTGTCCGACTTTGAACTTTCTGAGCACCGTACTAGAGGGTTCAGGGTTAGGTAGATCATAGACCAGGCTGTATATATACCAAACTCTTACGATTACGATGTACCTGCAGCAGGTACGTCTACCGTGCGTACATAAGAAGTTCTATAGTAGCACGGCCCCTATTTGTACATCTACTCTGAGAAACGAAAAGAATCCAGTTATTATTGATGTGTGTAGTAATTTTGAGTCTGAGAATAGATGCCAGAAGTATAAGATTTATAGAGTAAGCAAGTTATGACAGTGTTACAGTAGCGCTCAAAAGTATTTTGACAACTCAATTTTATTCCATATCACAAAAAATGATAACAAAATTGTTTCCAATCAAAGATTATATTTGAAGTAATGATACGTTTCACAAATTAAGACACTTAAATGTAATGTATTTTTAAACAAAATGAAAACAAAGAAAAATTATTTACGACACGGCTCAAAAGTATTTTGACAAGGAAAGTTTTTTATTTTATAAAATAAAAAAAATATTATTTTTGATATTAACTATTAGTATTTTGTTGCATATCCATTAGCCTTCAAGACGGCTTCACAACGCGCCGGCATCGAGTCAACTAGAGTTTCTGCAAACGATCAATGGGTATTCGGCTCCATTCGTTACTTAGTGCTTCATAAAAAGCATCTTTATTTGAATAGTTTCGACATCTTACGCGGTGATTCAGTTCTTCCCAAAGATGCTCTATAGGGTTTAAATTGGCACTTGACTCGGCCAGTCGAGAATTTTGATTTTAGCGAGTTTCATAAAGTCGTTGTGCTTTGGGTCATTGTCTTGTTGAAAATACCAACTAGGTGCCATATTTGCTTTAATATAGGGTAGCATTTGTTGCTTTAATATATCTGCGTACATAAAGCAATCTATAATAACTTCTATCCTAACTAAAGGTCCGACTCCGCGGCGAGAAAAGCATCTCCATACCATAATATTACCACCTCCATGCTTTACTGTGGGTATTTGGTATCGAACATCAAATCTTTAAGCAACAAAATTAACAATAGTTACTCGACAAGCTGCGATAGCCGCATAATTGTTATTACCATACAATAAAATGTGCCCCATAACTTACTTCTCGAGACTTCCAAAAGAAATAAATGTCAAAATCAAAATGTTTATTGCTAACTAAGTGTACTTGTTATCTTGTCAACTAGTTTGTACCCTTGTTGTAGCCTTCTCCAGGTGTTGCAAATTTGAGAGAATATTGTTTTTTATATATATTACATACATTTTTACACAATTGTTACATAATAAATTATGACACTTAAACATTTGATAATAATAGTAGGAATTAATTACTTTAACTAAATATTTTAAAATGAAGCAATTGAACAATTTTTAATATCGTGGCAAATTTTTAAATCCGATTGCTGATTTGCACAATAGGAAGTTTCCGATATGCTATGAAAGTAAAACTTTGAGTGTAGTGTAGTTGCTAGATTGCAATAATCAACATGCACGGCCTGACCGCTGAGAGCCTCCCTTCCCTGCTACAAAGCAAGGAGCGTGCTCAAGAGATCGGTGACTGTCTTAACGAGATAAGGATAAAAACGCGGGGCGAAGTCCTAAAATTAATTTTTGTACTTACTCTTCCGATAACCTTCTCGTCTAAGTCTAAATTTGTCGCTAATATTTACTAAATTCATGTCACTCAATAAACTTAGCTCACCTGGCGCACTCGACGTGTGATTTCTGTCCAAATTTGATGATCTTAGAAAGTTGTGTGGGACACTGATCGTCCTCCTCGTCACGGATAGCGGCTTTGCCACGGAACAGGTCGATGGTGGTACCTACAACAACGGCAACATAACCATTCTCATTGTTATCAATACGGTACTTTCAGTTTTAGCGCATTGTAATATTTCAGTTTAGCTAGTCTACCGATACCACGGTTATCAGACTACCGAGTGTCTTTAACGATCTTTCAGAAAACGATCGATCGACGCGTCGTTCTCATTCTAAGGCGTTCACTTAAAAGATAAGGTAACAGAAGCGAACCTGGCGGAAGGAGCCCCTGGTGCTGCTGCCACTTGAGCGCCTGCCCCAGCAGCGCCAGCAGGCGCGAGCTGGGCACCACCGACACCTCGCCCGCCAGCGACGCCGCGATGCAGGCGCGCCGCCGCTCCTTGCCGCCGCCGCTGCCGTACGCCTCGCGAGGATCGAAGTACGAGCGCGCCAGCAGGTTCTCTGTGTGCGAGGGATACTGTGTTACCGTGTGCGTTTACCGTACCGTTAGGAGACACGGAGAGATCGACCGTCGGCCGAGAACCTACCGAGGTGGATGTAGCGGTCTGTCTCCTGTTGCTTCATGAGCAGGCAGGGATGCGTCTGGCGCAGCAGCGAGCGCGCGGCGCCGAGCTCGCGTAACTCGATCAGCTCCAGCACCACCTGCTCGTACAGCTCCATCAGCTTTTTGTCAGGCAGCTTTAGGGATGCCGTAGCCTTCAGTACCGTGTCCCAGTGGCCGTTGTTGATGTCGGCGCAGAAGCCGTCCACGCTATCCACGGTATTCAGGGACACGCCTGTCTCCTCCTGTTGTCGTACAAACTCGTTACGGTCACATCCAAATAAAAATCTCAGCGGTATATAGACACAGACCCATAATATACTAAAGCGAGTGAGTGTACAGTATCACTCGAGCAAGTATAGATAACGCAGATGGAATTCCTGGCACTACTGCACAACTGCTTTGCCATTGTCAAAGCTAAATTAATGTTGATCACGAGCTATTACAAACAAACACAAGTACTGTTTACTTGCAGCAACTTTGAACTGACTAGAGTATATATTAAAAACTAATATGCTTACAGACATGTGGTTGTAATTTTTTTAAAAAGCATACGTTAAATTGGACAGTGATGTTGCCACAGTGTTTGTAGATCTGCTTCTAGTTTTTATTGGATTATCTTATGGTAAAGGTAAAAGGTCGGCAATAGATAAGTATAACATTTATATCACTTTAAAAATGTATAATAGCATTATTTCAATAGTTTTTGATTTTACATAAAAAAAGTGCAGATCACTAAAATTTTAAACAATATGTCCAATATATATATACTAACTGACCCGGCAAACGTTGCTTTGCCATATAAATTATTTCTAAGTAATTTGAGCGGGATGAAAAATGATTCAATTACTAAAATGGCTATTAAAAAATAAAGGTTGATCGTAGAAGGGTGAAAATTGAGGATTGTATGTATTTTTGTATGTTGTATCATAAAAAAATAGAAATTAAAAATTTAATCTAAAAAAAAAAAAAAAAATGTAGGGTTGTACTACCCCTAACATTTAGGGGGATGAAAAATAGATGTTGGCCGATTCTTATAGATACCGGATAAGCACAAAAAATTTCATCAAAATCGGTCAAGCCGTTTCGGAGGAGTATGGCAACGAAAACTGTGACACGAGAATTTTATATATTAGATGTATATATAGTTCTCTGCAAACATTCTTCGCTAGGTTCAAACCCTCAACTACAGATAGATAAACGGCGCAAAGACTTTGTGTGTCCAAGACTTCATGTTAGGACAGCCTTAGCAAGCAAACACTACTCTAAGAGTCTTAGTTGTTGTATTCATAATAGACTAAATAAATTATGCAACCTATACCCTTTATCAAGACTGGAATGTAAGAATGAAATTACCAGGTACCCTAAAAACGCAACATATGAAGAGACGGCAAACTTGTTCATGACAGTGACTTAAGGTTGTCTTGGTGTGCACTACAATGCTTACACAAAGACACACCACACAAAAGCACACATGCACACAGGCATTCAAAACGGCATTCTAACTGTTTTACACTACACACTTGACCTTGTCTCGGTTGCTTACTACTATGGTACTGCTTACTAATCTTGCATAGATAGAGTACTACATTACTCTCTAAATGTTTATAAATTGTATTAGATCACTGAAAGTTGGAGAAAGATGTCAATGTCTGTCATACAGTTTATACTAGCAGAGACATTGCCGTTAACATTATCTTCCGGGGTCATGTGTTATTTTATTTTATAACATTAGCTTAGATTTAAAGATAGAAACTGTTGTATTCTTGATTTAGGTTAATAAACAATTACTATTATTCTTATTATTAATATTAACTAAAGATTAATGATAGACAAAAAAAAACAAAAATAATAATTTATGAGCACCTAACATTTCAAACCCAATTTAATTAACAAACAAGTTTGTTTAGGTATGAAGGTTAACGTTTTAAACATTATAGTTGTTGTATGTAACATCTCCTTGTGCAGCACTCTGCTTGATCAGTGCAAAGGCAACAAATAAAGCTACTTTTTCATAATTTAATTTCTTTTCTCATAAATTGTAGTTCTATTCTGTTATAACTAAGGAAAAATTAGATAATATAGCATATACAATATAGTATCCTAATAAGTTAAGAGTTTATCAAGCAGAGACTTGGATAATTAATATTTTAGATTTAGGTTATGTAGTGGCCTGAGCATGGTCATTATATATCCTGCCGTTTGACAAGCACTATGCAAATGTTGGGCAAGCTACAAATCAACACATGGTGTTTAGAACAGCTCAAAAAGTTAAAACTAATTAACAGTGTTAGTGACAGTTGTCCTTCACCACCTTTAATTCCACTTACACATACCATTCTTTAATTAACTAAGATATGAGAAAATTAAACAACCACCAACAATTATGCCAGAGCAAGGATTATTTATGCTGTATTTATGCATGTGCGTGTGCATTTTGGTTTTGGATAAAACTGAAGCTTGTCGAGCTTGACTAGTATCAAAGCTACGAAAATCGTCGTAAATCCCAAAGTACAGTCCCCTTTTGCAAAATTCAACATTTGATAACATACCTGTAGTGTTTGTAGCGTCTTAGTAAGGTTAGATTCTTTCAAGTACTGCTGAATCAGTCGGATTACACTGGAAAATAATATCGACTCGTTAGTTTAACATTAAAATGTCTCATTCTGAAATATTTAGATTAAATAATCTATTATTTACTTACTCGGCAGATTCAATTTCTATCGACATCGTTGAATATTTTTAACGTCGATTAACACAAAATTACGGTCAATTATAGGCCACTTATAAACTTGATGGATTTAATATACAAATTTAAGAATAGCATAAATCCGTTCACTCAATAACAGTCTAATCTGATATACATTCCACTTCCAAGTGCAGATATATTTATAAACAAAACTCTCGCATTTGTCATTGACAGTGATAGACAAGACAAGAGACAACAGCGAAAAGTGTTGCCAGACTAAAAAATTGTAAATATACTTTATGGTATAGGTTCTATAATTGATCTTGATCGCTCGTTGGTAGGATGGGGTTCGCTTTATGCATTGTGCATCGCCTCTGGCAAGAGAAATGCTATATCATTTAATTTTTCCTTAGTTATAACAGAATAGAACTATAATTTATAAGAAATGAAATGTAATCATCATTAAGTGGCTTTATTTATTGTTTTTTTTTGTAGAACAAAACGTGAGGTGAATTTACACTATTAAATTACAGTAGAATCCCGATTATCCGAAATCCGATTATCCGAACATCCGATTATCCGGACTCGCGTCACGGCTCTAGCTGCTGCTTGAAAAGTTTTATACCGCGCAACTAGACACGTAACGACAAGTTTAAACGCGCCTCTGAATATTTACTCCCGCTCTCTTTCGTTTGCATAATGGTATTTCATAATTGTGTTTGTTATTGTTTCATATCCTCTTATAACGTTTAACTGTGGTTTAACCGATAGGTTGTCTTTTATTTTTGTTAACATCTTGCGTTGGAAATATAAACGTCTAAGCGTAAAAGAGTACTGTTGTCTCTTGGAGACAAAATGAAGATAATCGAAGGTATAAAAAATGGTGAATTTGGCAGTAAGTTGGCGCAAATATATGGTGTTGGAGTATCTACGATATCAGACATTAGAAAAATTCTGCTTCCACAATGAAATTTACTTGCGCGCTTGAGAAAGAAGATGGCAGCTCACAACGAAAAGTCATGAAAAAACCTAAAAATGAGATTCTGCAGAACGCAGTTTTCACTTGGTTTTTTCAAAAGCGTGCATGCGGCCAGCTCATATCTGGACCTCTTTCATGTGAAAAAGCATTGGATTTTAATACAATGCTCGGTGGTGATACTTCATCTGAGCCGAGTCCTCACTGCAGTCAATTTCCTCCTGGCGACCGAGTTTAGGTACTTCCCGAAGCAACTGTGCCTGGAAAGAATTTGCATCAGTCGGAAGGAAAGGGTCCCGTGCTGTCGCCTTGCCTCTTACCACTCGCGCATCTCTTCAGGCGGGGACCGTATGCCACTACCCGCCTGAAAGTCAGCCGTCCGCCGATCAACTTCGGCAAGCACTTCTACCTCTAAATCCCACGGAGAAGTTCCGGCCAAGGTGCACGCCGCCTCCGTCGACACGGTGCGGTAACCGCGTATGGCTCTAACCGCCAATATCCTCTGAGGGTGCCAGAGGCGAGCTCTGGGCGGTCAGAGCCGCCGCCCAAACCGGTGCATCATACAGCACCATTGACCGGACAATCCCCGTGTGTAGCCGTCTCGTCGCGACGCTGGCTCCACTCAAATTAGGCAAAAGTCGCCCGAGGGCAGAAGCAGCTCCGACCAGCTTTGGAGTAAGCTGTCGGAAGTGCTCGCTGAAGAGCGACCTGCCGTCGAGGGTCAGGTCCAGTCACTTCATCTGGGCCTGAACTGGTACGACGACCGAATTGACTACGATGGCGGCGCCGGAGGGTGGATCATGACGGGGTCTATGGAACCCATGGTCCAGGGCCACCCGCAAACCCAGCGCCTCAATATGTCCGACCACCAGAGAGACACCCATGGTGGACAAGCGCGCCGTCTCTACAAAGTTCATCCCCTGGGCCGTGACCAACGTGTCATCTGCGTATCCCATATTCCACAGAAGTGGTCCGAGGACAGTCCCCTGTGGAACACCGCACGACATGAGCCGCCGCCTCTGAACACCGTCTCGGTCCTCGTATATGACGGTACGCTCCTGTAGATAGTCTGCCACAAGCCGCCTCAGGTACTCTTGCACCCCATGGTAGTGGAGTGCTTCCCTGAAGCAACTGAATGGCAGACTATTAAATGCGTTGGCGATGTCCAACGACACCGCCATCAGCACGCCACCACAGCTCACTGCCTCTTCGGTCACGGCCCTCAGGCGCAACACAGCATCGACTGTCGAACGCCCGGCTTGAAACACGTGTTGGGCGTCTGACAGGTCGAGGCCCACCTTGCAGAGGTGCTGGACGATGCGGGCAGAGAGTATCCTCTTAAAAAATTTATCCGCCTCGTCCAGCAACACGATGGGCCTGTAGGCCGTGACCGAATCGGCCGGCCGTCCCGGTTTCTGTAGTAGGACCAGCCTCCCGCTCGTACAACCCTCAGAAAAGCACCTGGACGCAAAGCTGGCGCTTAGGACTTCCCCAAGGCGATCTGATATGTGGTCGAGGGTTCACGCCAACACTCGAGCAGGTATCGGGCAGGGCCAAAGGCGATGTTCTTAGAGCGAATCCGTAGAACGACTACACCTATCTCCGATTCCCTGACGGGCGGAACATTATCCTCGTTCTGTCCACCGTTGTCAGGCCGCGCGGAGGTCCGCCAACTCCTGGGACCACCAGTAAACCTCCTTCCGTGGAGGCCGACAACCTCGGATGCGGGGCATGGCCGCGTCACAGATCTACGTAATCGCATCGTGGAAGCGACCGGCCCCCATGTCAACCTCCTCAGTTGGGGCCTGCGGAGGCAGCCAAGAGTGAATGATTGCCGCCTCCTCTAGTAGGTCCCTATTTAGTTTGGCTACAGCCCACCGCGGAAAGCGAGAAGAACGCCGCGCCGCGTGACCCCTACTGGGGTCGTGGGCCCGGGAGAGCTCAAATCGGATGTAAAGGTGATTCGAGAGCGTCTGAACCTCTTCCAGGACGTGCCAGTTCCTTACTCGTGCGGTATTTGCGATATTCCTGTTCTGACTTCGGATGAAACGGATTCCTTTCCCAAATGAGCGTTCATTTGCTGTGTGTCCAAGTAGCTTCCTTAGTTCCCGGAAGTGTATCGACCAATTTGGAAGTGTTTCGATCATTAGGGGTGGGTGGCAGGTAGCCGGATGTATCATATATTAAAATCATTTCAGATTCAAATGTGGTCCTTGTGGCACACATACTCTGTAACTGTCCTAAACTCAACTGTGGTAAAATCAACATATTAACGTAAAAAAAAATATTATAAGAAGCTCATTGTTCTTATATGCCAAAATAGCATCATGATAAGTGTTATGTTTTAATGACCAAAGGTGTAAATGTGTGACAAGATTCATTGGATGGGTGACAAGTGGCTCTATCTTATTAAAACCAAGGGTTACGATTGTAGTCAGCAAATTCCAGTAGCATCGGTCTCAAGAACTCCCGTAACATGTATGCGCGGGATGTCGGATTCAGAATGCTAACTAATTCATGGCCCACTCTATATAAGAAATAAGTGTGATTGAGAATAACATAGCGTCTCATATTTAAACTGTTTATACTGTGGTGAATATTATGTTGGCCTAAGTAACGACATCGAGAAAGTGATAAAAAACAAATAAGTATCGTTTATACTTAGTCACTCACATATACTTGTTGCGTTTACAAGCTGACGTAAACATAACCTACCTTATGAAAAGTTCGTAAGGGTATTATCAATATCAAATACATAGGCATTTATCCATATGGATCACCTATGGATAAAAGCATGTAATTTAATAGTGTAAATTCACCTCACGTTTTGTTCTACAAAAAAAAACAATAAATAAAGCCACTTAATGATGATTACATTTCATTTCTTATAAATTATAGTTCTATTCTGTTATAACTAAGGAAAAATTAAATGATATAGCATTTCTCTTGCCAGAGGCGATGCACAATGCATAAAGCGAACCCCATCCTACCAACGAGCGATCAAGATCAATTATAGAACCTATACCATAAAGTATATTTACAATTTTTTAGTCTGGCAACACTTTTCGCTGTTGTCTCTTGTCTTGTCTATCACTGTCAATGACAAATGCGAGAGTTTTGTTTATAAATATATCTGCACTTGGAAGTGGAATGTATATCAGATTAGACTGTTATTGAGTGAACGGATTTATGCTATTCTTAAATTTGTATATTAAATCCATCAAGTTTATAAGTGGCCTATAATTGACCGTAATTTTGTGTTAATCGACGTTAAAAATATTCAACGATGTCGATAGAAATTGAATCTGCCGAGTAAGTAAATAATAGATTATTTAATCTAAATATTTCAGAATGAGACATTTTAATGTTAAACTAACGAGTCGATATTATTTTCCAGTGTAATCCGACTGATTCAGCAGTACTTGAAAGAATCTAACCTTACTAAGACGCTACAAACACTACAGGTATGTTATCAAATGTTGAATTTTGCAAAAGGGGACTGTACTTTGGGATTTACGACGATTTTCGTAGCTTTGATACTAGTCAAGCTCGACAAGCTTCAGTTTTATCCAAAACCAAAATGCACACGCACATGCATAAATACAGCATAAATAATCCTTGCTCTGGCATAATTGTTGGTGGTTGTTTAATTTTCTCATATCTTAGTTAATTAAAGAATGGTATGTGTAAGTGGAATTAAAGGTGGTGAAGGACAACTGTCACTAACACTGTTAATTAGTTTTAACTTTTTGAGCTGTTCTAAACACCATGTGTTGATTTGTAGCTTGCCCAACATTTGCATAGTGCTTGTCAAACGGCAGGATATATAATGACCATGCTCAGGCCACTACATAACCTAAATCTAAAATATTAATTATCCAAGTCTCTGCTTGATAAACTCTTAACTTATTAGGATACTATATTGTATATGCTATATTATCTAATTTTTCCTTAGTTATAACAGAATAGAACTACAATTTATGAGAAAAGAAATTAAATTATGAAAAAGTAGCTTTATTTGTTGCCTTTGCACTGATCAAGCAGAGTGCTGCACAAGGAGATGTTACATACAACAACTATAATGTTTAAAACGTTAACCTTCATACCTAAACAAACTTGTTTGTTAATTAAATTGGGTTTGAAATGTTAGGTGCTCATAAATTATTATTTTTGTTTTTTTTTGTCTATCATTAATCTTTAGTTAATATTAATAATAAGAATAATAGTAATTGTTTATTAACCTAAATCAAGAATACAACAGTTTCTATCTTTAAATCTAAGCTAATGTTATAAAATAAAATAACACATGACCCCGGAAGATAATGTTAACGGCAATGTCTCTGCTAGTATAAACTGTATGACAGACATTGACATCTTTCTCCAACTTTCAGTGATCTAATACAATTTATAAACATTTAGAGAGTAATGTAGTACTCTATCTATGCAAGATTAGTAAGCAGTACCATAGTAGTAAGCAACCGAGACAAGGTCAAGTGTGTAGTGTAAAACAGTTAGAATGCCGTTTTGAATGCCTGTGTGCATGTGTGCTTTTGTGTGGTGTGTCTTTGTGTAAGCATTGTAGTGCACACCAAGACAACCTTAAGTCACTGTCATGAACAAGTTTGCCGTCTCTTCATATGTTGCGTTTTTAGGGTACCTGGTAATTTCATTCTTACATTCCAGTCTTGATAAAGGGTATAGGTTGCATAATTTATTTAGTCTATTATGAATACAACAACTAAGACTCTTAGAGTAGTGTTTGCTTGCTAAGGCTGTCCTAACATGAAGTCTTGGACACACAAAGTCTTTGCGCCGTTTATCTATCTGTAGTTGAGGGTTTGAACCTAGCGAAGAATGTTTGCAGAGAACTATATATACATCTAATATATAAAATTCTCGTGTCACAGTTTTCGTTGCCATACTCCTCCGAAACGGCTTGACCGATTTTGATGAAATTTTTTGTGCTTATCCGGTATCTATAAGAATCGGCCAACATCTATTTTTCATCCCCCTAAATGTTAGGGGTAGTACAACCCTACATTTTTTTTTTTTTTTTTTAGATTAAATTTTTAATTTCTATTTTTTTATGATACAACATACAAAAATACATACAATCCTCAATTTTCACCCTTCTACGATCAACCTTTATTTTTTAATAGCCATTTTAGTAATTGAATCATTTTTCATCCCGCTCAAATTACTTAGAAATAATTTATATGGCAAAGCAACGTTTGCCGGGTCAGTTAGTATATATATATTGGACATATTGTTTAAAATTTTAGTGATCTGCACTTTTTTTATGTAAAATCAAAAACTATTGAAATAATGCTATTATACATTTTTAAAGTGATATAAATGTTATACTTATCTATTGCCGACCTTTTACCTTTACCATAAGATAATCCAATAAAAACTAGAAGCAGATCTACAAACACTGTGGCAACATCACTGTCCAATTTAACGTATGCTTTTTAAAAAAATTACAACCACATGTCTGTAAGCATATTAGTTTTTAATATATACTCTAGTCAGTTCAAAGTTGCTGCAAGTAAACAGTACTTGTGTTTGTTTGTAATAGCTCGTGATCAACATTAATTTAGCTTTGACAATGGCAAAGCAGTTGTGCAGTAGTGCCAGGAATTCCATCTGCGTTATCTATACTTGCTCGAGTGATACTGTACACTCACTCGCTTTAGTATATTATGGGTCTGTGTCTATATACCGCTGAGATTTTTATTTGGATGTGACCGTAACGAGTTTGTACGACAACAGGAGGAGACAGGCGTGTCCCTGAATACCGTGGATAGCGTGGACGGCTTCTGCGCCGACATCAACAACGGCCACTGGGACACGGTACTGAAGGCTACGGCATCCCTAAAGCTGCCTGACAAAAAGCTGATGGAGCTGTACGAGCAGGTGGTGCTGGAGCTGATCGAGTTACGCGAGCTCGGCGCCGCGCGCTCGCTGCTGCGCCAGACGCATCCCTGCCTGCTCATGAAGCAACAGGAGACAGACCGCTACATCCACCTCGGTAGGTTCTCGGCCGACGGTCGATCTCTCCGTGTCTCCTAACGGTACGGTAAACGCACACGGTAACACAGTATCCCTCGCACACAGAGAACCTGCTGGCGCGCTCGTACTTCGATCCTCGCGAGGCGTACGGCAGCGGCGGCGGCAAGGAGCGGCGGCGCGCCTGCATCGCGGCGTCGCTGGCGGGCGAGGTGTCGGTGGTGCCCAGCTCGCGCCTGCTGGCGCTGCTGGGGCAGGCGCTCAAGTGGCAGCAGCACCAGGGGCTCCTTCCGCCAGGTTCGCTTCTGTTACCTTATCTTTTAAGTGAACGCCTTAGAATGAGAACGACGCGTCGATCGATCGTTTTCTGAAAGATCGTTAAAGACACTCGGTAGTCTGATAACCGTGGTATCGGTAGACTAGCTAAACTGAAATATTACAATGCGCTAAAACTGAAAATAACCTATTGATAACAATGAGAATGGTTATGTTGCCGTTGTTGTAGGTACCACCATCGACCTGTTCCGTGGCAAAGCCGCTATCCGTGACGAGGAGGACGATCAGTGTCCCACACAACTTTCTAAGATCATCAAATTTGGACAGAAATCACACGTCGAGTGCGCCAGGTGAGCTAAGTTTATTGAGTGACATGAATTTAGTAAATATTAGCGACAAATTTAGACTTAGACGAGAAGGTTATCGGAAGAGTAAGTACAAAAATTAATTTTAGGACTTCGCCCCGCGTTTTTATCCTTATCTCGTTAAGACAGTCACCGATCTCTTGAGCACGCTCCTTGCTTTGTAGCAGGGAAGGGAGGCTCTCAGCGGTCAGGCCGTGCATGTTGATTATTGCAATCTAGCAACTACACTACACTCAAAGTTTTACTTTCATAGCATATCGGAAACTTCCTATTGTGCAAATCAGCAATCGGATTTAAAAATTTGCCACGATATTAAAAATTGTTCAATTGCTTCATTTTAAAATATTTAGTTAAAGTAATTAATTCCTACTATTATTATCAAATGTTTAAGTGTCATAATTTATTATGTAACAATTGTGTAAAAATGTATGTAATATATATAAAAAACAATATTCTCTCAAATTTGCAACACCTGGAGAAGGCTACAACAAGGGTACAAACTAGTTGACAAGATAACAAGTACACTTAGTTAGCAATAAACATTTTGATTTTGACATTTATTTCTTTTGGAAGTCTCGAGAAGTAAGTTATGGGGCACATTTTATTGTATGGTAATAACAATTATGCGGCTATCGCAGCTTGTCGAGTAACTATTGTTAATTTTGTTGCTTAAAGATTTGATGTTCGATACCAAATACCCACAGTAAAGCATGGAGGTGGTAATATTATGGTATGGAGATGCTTTTCTCGCCGCGGAGTCGGACCTTTAGTTAGGATAGAAGTTATTATAGATTGCTTTATGTACGCAGATATATTAAAGCAACAAATGCTACCCTATATTAAAGCAAATATGGCACCTAGTTGGTATTTTCAACAAGACAATGACCCAAAGCACAACGACTTTATGAAACTCGCTAAAATCAAAATTCTCGACTGGCCGAGTCAAGTGCCAATTTAAACCCTATAGAGCATCTTTGGGAAGAACTGAATCACCGCGTAAGATGTCGAAACTATTCAAATAAAGATGCTTTTTATGAAGCACTAAGTAACGAATGGAGCCGAATACCCATTGATCGTTTGCAGAAACTCTAGTTGACTCGATGCCGGCGCGTTGTGAAGCCGTCTTGAAGGCTAATGGATATGCAACAAAATACTAATAGTTAATATCAAAAATAATATTTTTTTTATTTTATAAAATAAAAAACTTTCCTTGTCAAAATACTTTTGAGCCGTGTCGTAAATAATTTTTCTTTGTTTTCATTTTGTTTAAAAATACATTACATTTAAGTGTCTTAATTTGTGAAACGTATCATTACTTCAAATATAATCTTTGATTGGAAACAATTTTGTTATCATTTTTTGTGATATGGAATAAAATTGAGTTGTCAAAATACTTTTGAGCGCTACTGTAACACTGTCATAACTTGCTTACTCTATAAATCTTATACTTCTGGCATCTATTCTCAGACTCAAAATTACTACACACATCAATAATAACTGGATTCTTTTCGTTTCTCAGAGTAGATGTACAAATAGGGGCCGTGCTACTATAGAACTTCTTATGTACGCACGGTAGACGTACCTGCTGCAGGTACATCGTAATCGTAAGAGTTTGGTATATATACAGCCTGGTCTATGATCTACCTAACCCTGAACCCTCTAGTACGGTGCTCAGAAAGTTCAAAGTCGGACAAAACCACAAGGGACTCGTACTGTCACCTTGAAATATACCTCGCTCGACCTTTATTAGTGCATCGTTTACAACGGTCTGCCGATATCCTGGATAACGAAGCAGCATTCTCCATTGATCTGTACATGACTTCAAAAAAGTGTACAGAGTTGTACGATCGTTGTTGTAATCAGTTCTATACATCTCTAGCACTTTTAAAAGCCATGTATGTGGAATAGAATCTCAGTCTTGTAAAAATCTAGCCACTCTTACCTTTAAAGAATTCCTTATTTATGAATCTGAAATGTATTTGGTACTCAGTAACGACAAATCACATCACACATCCACAGCCAAAAATAATCAACCGCTGGACATAGGCCTCTCCTCACAAAGGAGCTATATAACTAATTAGCATCGCTATTTGCTAATGAACATTAGATTCATTACTATTTTGCACGTTTCAGGTTTTCACCGGACGGTCAATATCTCGTGACAGGTTCTGTGGACGGTCTAGTGGAGGTGTGGAATTTCACAACTGGCAAAATTCGCAAGGATCTCCGCTACCAGGCGCACGAAGAGTACATGAGTATGGAGGAAGCCGTTCTCAGCCTCGCGTTCGGCCGCGACTCGGATACGCTCGCCGCCGGATCCAACGATGGCAAAATTAAGGTAACCACTCGGAAGACCTAGTCCGAGTTTATTTCACATCGACTCGATCGTCACGCTGACCGCATTGCGATCCGTGACGAGTTCGGGGCGGGCCAATCGCAACGCTAACCGACGATCGAGTAGATATGACATAATCTCACGATAGGCACTCTCGTAGCCCTCGTCGTTACGTCACTCAACGAGCGTCTTATGTTCCAGGTGTGGAAAGTGTCGAGCGGCCAGGTGCTGCGCAAATTGGACCGCGCGCATTCCAAGGGCGTTACGTGTCTTCAGTTCACCCGCGACAATACACAGATACTATCCGCCTCGTTCGACCGCACCATCAGGTACTTTACTTTTCGAACGGTTATATGAATCGCTTCGAGCGGCGTTCGCCCTTCCGATCGCTAACAAGTTTGCGCGTCACAGGATCCACGGGCTCAAGTCTGGCAAGATGCTGAAGGAGTTCAGGGGCCACGGGTCGTTCGTGAACGAGGCGGCGTTCACTCCGGACGGGCACTCGGTGCTGAGCGGTTCGTCGGACGGCAGCGTGAAGGTGTGGTCGGTGCGGTCGGGCGAGTGCACGGCCACGCTCAAGCCGCTCGGCAGCGGCGAGCCGCCCGTCAACTCGCTGCTACTCACGCCGAAGAACCCGGACCACTTCGTGGTGTGCAACCGCACCAACACGGTGGTGATCATGAACATGCAGGGCCAGATCGTGCGCTCGTTCTCGAGCGGGCGGCGCGAGCAGGAGGGCGGCGCGCTGGTGTCGGCGGCGCTGAGCGCGCGCGGCCGCCTCGTGTACTGCGCGGCCGAGGACCTGGTGCTCTACGCCTTCTGCACGGCCACCGGCAAGCTGGAGCGCACCATCAACGTGAGTACTACCCTCGCACTGCACTCTCCTACTCTCCTACTCGAGCCCGCCCCCGCTCTGCGCTCACCCCCTCCTCTCATTCGCAGATACACGAGAAGGCGGTGATCGGTCTGACGCATCATCCGCATCAAAACCTGCTGGCTACGTATGGAGAAGACGGTCTGCTCAAGTTATGGAAGCCGTAAACCTGACGCCTAGTATATAGTAGATATATTTTGTACATTCTTAAAATAAGTAAAAATATGCAAAACTTCTGCGTAGCTTTTTATTTCTTAGTTCTAAGCCGACCCGCGTTTGTCTGGATGAGAATAGAAGTCATATTCTAGGGTGTCCATGACACCTAAAGAAAGTTCCATAGGAATTATACGTCTGTGGTGACGGATGAACAATACAGTGTCATAACCTCTATTCGCAATATGGGTGTCGTAAGAAGCCACTGAGGGAGCAAGCTGGGTATGCGGGACAGCATCATTGCAGAGAGAAAGAAAAATTTAAACAAACGGCTACACCAACACGTCTAGCCAGCGTAATATATTAGGCCAGAAGCTCCTCTCTAAGGACACATCCATGAATTACATGAGACGCTTTTAGCGATTTTCCGACCCTGTTTCTCCTCTGGTAAGATGTCATGAGGTTTGGCTCAACCCCTAATCTCGCGTAAGATTTTTCAAAACTGGTATTTCTATGTAAATGCGTTGGATTGATTTTAAGAAGAAAAATTTTAGTTGGTTTAAATTTTTTTATGTAAAAATAGGCAAAGACTAATGATTAAGATTGCTTAGAATGTTGCCTGGAATTACAGTGAACATTGACACAATTAAGTACTTTAGTCGTAACTACTGAGATTCATAAAAGAATATATATTCCAACTCAGTCCAGGAAGACTTATTCAGTCTCAAGTGTGACTATTGGAACCAACGTGCTCATATGATTTTCAGTAAACTTAGTTGCTCCTTCAAACTCGCTCTGGTTTTTAGTTCTGCTAGACCGTTGATACTTGCGCACAGAACGTCAGTAGCTCGTCTCGTGTCTTTTATATTGCCTTGTAGGTAAAATAGAAAGGTTTAGCCTACCTTATAAAGGAATGCTACAGTAGCCCGGACTATTTTGTCTGGCGCTTCTCTGAGGAGCTGATCGATCTCGAGGTAAACGTCCTGTACCAAGTCTACCATATTCGAAAATCTTTGCTTCACTGTATTCCAAAACGTTATCACATTACCCTGGCAGAACTTCTTGCTCTTAAAGACGTGTTTTTTGACATATGCATTGTCATGCATTACGCAGTTGTCACTCGACTCGTACGCTGCAACGCAACATTCGTATGAAGACAATGCTCGTGTGAAGGAACGGATGTGATGTCCCTCGCACGAAAAGGGAGGATTCTCCGACCAGGCTAGGTGATCATGCCTGGCGGGCCGCGGCGTAACGATTGACGTTAGGATATTGTGCGATTCAGGATTAGTAGTGGTTCCGTAGTTCTTAACGTAGTATATATATATTTTTGGTTGCGCTGTATGTGTAAGTCGCCATATACTCCCTTCCAAGACTGAAGGTCGTTATACTGATAAGTCAGCTTTCTGTGCTCTGTTGTGGAGCGTTCCAATACCAAGAATGAGCTGTTCCAGTGAGTCAGAATTGAGTGCTGCTAGTTCCAACGAGTCGGAACTGAATGCCGTTAGTCCCAGTGAGTAGGAGCTGCAGTCCACTGATCCTAATGAGTTGGGATTGCATGAGGTGCGCGGTGCTGCAGTGAGTCGGGGCAGTTGCTGCGTAGTGGCTTGGTGGCTGCTGCGTACACGGGACAGATGCTCTTCTTACGTGGACCGTAGGTGCAGTGTGTTGTGCCTAGACCCCGATGAGGCCGTAGGGTTTAACGAGACTGGAGCGGTCGCTACCTGCCTGTGGTATCCCTGTGGAGGCCGAGGTTGCTGGCTGGCTAGCTGGCTGAAATTTGAATACCGCTCATCGCTGTGGAAGTGACGCTACTGATCTGCTTACTTGAAGGCTGCTTCCAATCACGTCGGGACCACCACTGTGGAGAGAACGGGTGTGATCCGACCAGGCGAAGTGATCAAGTCCGTCAGGCTGCGACCCAACAGTTGATGTTCTGTATATACTAATCGCCGCCGGGAATTTCTATCTATCTATTTTTTCATTTTTGGAAAGAGATAATAATCACTCGGAGCCAAATCTGGACTGTAGGGTGGGTGATTCAAAATATCGAAGCCCACCTTATGCAGGGCAGCCAGTGCGACTCGGCTCTTGTGAACGGGAGCATTGTCATGCAATAGCAGGACACCTTTCGTTAATTTTCCCCGTCTTTTTTCTTTGATGGCTTCTTTTAACTGTTCTAAGATTGAAGCGTAGTATTCCCCCGTTATAGAAATGCCTTTATCTTTATAATCTATCAATAATATTCCTTCTGAGTCCCAAAAAATCGTTGCCATGCGTTTCCCAGCCGACTGTGAAACCTTAAATTTCTTGGGTGGTGCTGTGCCCTTTTTGTGCCACTGCATGGAGTCTTGTTTGGACTCGGGTTCATAATGATGAACCCAAGTTTCATCCCCAGTAACAATTTGATTCAATACGCCATCCTTGTCTTCATTGCAGAGGTCCAAAAACGCACGTGAACATTCCACGCGCTGTTGTTTTTGCAATGGCGTGAGCATTCTCGGCACCTACCGTGCGCTAACCTTAGTCATGCCAAGATGATCGTGTAAAATTTTAAAAATTGTTGTATTCGATACTCCAACCATTTCTGCGAGTTGTTTCTTTTTTAGTCGAGCATCTTCCAATACAATTTTTTCTACTTTTGCAATAACTTCTGGCGTAGTCACCTCAACGGAGCGCCCCGGCCTCGGGTCGTCTTCAAGTGATTCCCTGCCTTGTTTAAATAAACTATGCCACTTGTAGACCATTGTTTTTCCTGGGCAAGAATCCCAGTAAACCGATGACATCTCATTGAGTATGGTTTGAACAGACTTTCCTTGCTTAGTAAGGAACTTTATCACCGCACGGAATTCAATTTTCTCCATTTTTTTCACTTCGTTCCCGATTAAAATACTTGGTCAACGATAGTTTAATAACTAATGATCCAATCACAACAAATTTTACTATGCAGACTAATTATGAGTCACTGAATACGGTAGGCATCAAAAGAGCGCGTTTACCCGCCTTTTTCACTGTCATTCCGCGAACTTAAAAACTTACCCTCGTAGATACCTACACTGTACAGCTGTTGCCTACCTACATCGATACCTCTCCCCATGTTAATGCATGAATGCTAACTTTGATAAAATAGCATGATCCGTTTTCCCTTCATACTTTAATCCTGGCTTAGGACAGGCAAAAATACCTAGGTAATCACTAATTTGTTGACTGAATAAATAGTAGGTATTGAGACAAGGTTCAATCTAGAATAACTGAAAAGTTAAATAGCCTTGGTATTTTCGGCGTATTTAAAAAATGGAATCATACCTATTTACAATGATTGAATTGATTAAAATTAGACTTACGTATTACATATTTACACTAATCTTAAAAGTTGTTAAAATGTGTACCGCCTCGTGTGATGCATAGTTCGGCACGTTTACGCATATTGTCTTTAAAGCGATTTAAAACGAACAGATCACTTTTAACAGTCTCAAAAGCACTTATTATTTTCGTTTTTAATTCTTCCCTATTTGCATACTCCGTAGCGTACACAAGACGTTTTACCTCGCCCCATAAATAAAAGTCTAACGGAGTAAGGTCTGGAGAGCGAGCTGGCCATGGCACAGGCCCACCGCGACCAATCCAGTTCTCCCCGAAGCTACGGTTTAGGTACTCAGGTACTTGCGTCTGATAATGTGCGGGCGCTCCGTTGTGCTGATAAAATAGGTTTCGATGATAACTCAGCGGCACATCATCGAGCATATTGTTCATCACACTATTTAAAATGTTTATGTATGATGCACTATTGAGTCTTCCTTCGATGAAATACGGTCCTAACAAACAGTTATTGAGGACACCGGCCCACACATTAACACTAAATCTGTGTTGATAAGCGTCCTGTCGCGTAACGTACGGATTGGAATGACTCCACCAATGTTCATTGTGCACGTTAAAAATACCAAGTCTAGTGAACGTGGCTTCGTCCGTAAATAGTATGTTTTTGTCAGTGTTTTGTAAAAACCACCGACAAAAGATTATACGCGGCTCGTAATCGCCCACACTGAGCTCTTGAACTGGTCGAAAATGATATGGGTGTAAACCATCTTTGTGCAGTTGATTCCACACAGTCCACTGTGATACACCAAATCTTCGAGCAGCATTACGAGTACTCGCTTGTGGGTTGTTTTCGAAGTACTCGAGAATGTCTTCGTGCAGCGACACAGGATAAGCCGCTCCGCCTCGTCCTTGAGCATGCGTAGGAACAGTGAACTGTCCGTAGTCCCGTAATCTTTGATTAGCATTTAGGATTACGCCTGCAGTAGGTATTCGACGGTTGGGGAACATTTCCTTGTACAAAGCGATGGCACCTTGCAAACTGTCATTAGCACGCGCATACGCACGAACCATGTCCAGGTACTCTGCGTTTGTGTACTGATGAGCCATACTTGGGGTATGAGCCATACACGGGTCACAGATCACACACATACACTCATACGGCGGATTTCGCGCGTAAATACCTACGATCGCGGGACGCGGAAGCGGGAACGTGCGAATCTGTCGGCGCATTCACTTGCACTACCGAGTCGATGACGCAATATTGCATACTAATAATACAATAATGCTAAAAATAGCTGCCACCGCGCCGTTCGTTCAACGTAAACAATGTGGCGAGCTTAGGGAGTATAATATCCAAATTTCACTTATTTTTAGAGACATTTCGATAAAAAATAAGCACCTATTTTTTTTTATATCAAGTTAACGAGAATCGAGTACCGAGTACTCTCCATAAGTATTGAAGGTATCTCACCAGTCAGCCTGTATAATATCCCAACATCAACCGTTGGTCCGTGGCCCGCCAAGCATGATCACCTCGCCTGGTCGGAGGATCCTCCCTTTGCGTCGGAGGGACATGAGACCCGTTCCCTCCACACATCCATTACTTTTTGAATTCAGAACTACTAACTATTTTAAAAAGTCACAATCGTAGCCTCTTACTGCAATAGGTGAAGTGTTTGCGTGTGTGCGTGCGTGTGTGCATGGGTGCGTGTGTGTTTATGTGTATGCGTGCGTATGCTCTAGTAGCTTCGGAGCCACCAGAACACTTATCACTACTTGAAAAAATAGGTACCAACTTTGTGTCTGATTTGATGACTCGTAATCTTTATATTGTATCCAATTGATTCCATAATTCGGTATGTCCTAAAAGCTAATGGTGTGTAGAGCTAAGATTTGAATGAATGAACGTGAGAGAAGCTAGTGTTCCTCATAAATTAACATATGAAGGTCATTCGCGGCATTTAAGGTACTGATAATCCACTCAGTTTCACACACACTACACAAGCTAATGTTGATACTTTGCAAAATAAAAATATCGGGACTCATTACAAAACGTTTAGTGTTGTATCCACGATAGCATTTGTTCACACCATTCCGGGTGTTACATTCACATCAAATTATAACTTTTCTAAACAGACGCCTCACGAACAACAACAATATTATTCACTAGGTAGTAGAGCCACGCTGATTTCAGCACGAGCAGGCCGGCTCGACCGGGGCAGTACTACCCTCCCACAGAAGGCCAACCTAAAGCGCCAGCATCCGTGTTGTCGTGTTTCGTTGGTGAATGTGAGACCGGAGGCCCATCGATGCAGGGGTGACAGTTATCGTGGTAACTATATAAGCCTTACACTGTCACGATGACTGTCATGCCTTTTACGTCCCCAAGCGGGTTGTGAAAAAGCATCTCACACGGCTGCCATAGTGTGGGTCACCATACTGCGTTGTCAGCATTTGCAATGAGTATGGTGACCACAACTCTTGGATTCTATTCATGCTTTCCATCAGGTAGAGTAGAGTCACTTTGGCTGGCCCTTAAGATAAATCGAAAAAAAAAAACGTATATTACGCATCGTAAAACATAACAACGAATCGAGGCAGCTAAGGGCCGTCTGACTGGATGAACCAATTAAAAACAAACGGGTCCTTTATCCTGATGACGTTCGATTCAAATTGAAACATAGAAGATGTTTTGCAATACTGAAAAGATCTACGCAATTGATTGTAAAAAGTGATTTAATTACCAGTTAAATTATTTATTGCCTTTTTATGGCTTTAATAAATTGTTCCATTAACGGTAAGCAAATAAAACAAATTTTTTTATTATTTTTTTGTAATAAGAAAATATTGTAAGATTTTACAAGCCCTTAGAAAATTAAAAATATTAGAAAGTGGACAGTAGGAACTCTATTTATTTAGATAGAAATTAAAAAAGGGTAACATCAATAGTATTTTCTCTTACTGACTAACAAAAAATAGTATAATCAGTCTCAAACACTAAAAAATCAATATCACATACAATTAAGACAAACATCTTTCTTGTGTTCGCCACATACAGCTTTCTTACATTTGGCACATGTCATCTGACATTCTTTTTTTTCAAAGTACATAAGCTGCAATATCGACGAATCTTAGGCGGAAGTTGATCAACGACATCTTGAGGAACCTCTGAATTCAGTCCAGGCAGAACATTAACAACTTTTCTATTTCTTGTCTAGACTGCAAGCACGGTGTACAGTCGAGTTTGTGGTGACTTCCACATATAACGCAAACAGAAATACATACTACATACAGCGCCATCTAGCCTAGACAGCGAAGACGCACGAAGTTGTTGTAATAACAAAACTGTGGTACTTACCGAAGTGCAGATATCGTCCTTTGGGACTTTGACTGAGGACTGAGTTGGTGTGGGAGCATAAGGTCATACACGTATCACGTAAAAAAGACGGCAGTTTCGCGGGCACCTCTAAGGCGCACGTTATCTTTCTAGGGTTAATAAAAGCGATGTGTTGTTTGCCACAGGTCTAAAGCCATTGCACTTACACATTATGTTGTAAATTATGAAAACAAAAAAGTAAGGCATACTTTTAAAAGTTTATGAGTACGTTTACTGGAAGTATAAACAAATAAGTCCTTGTCTGATAGCGACGGGGATATGTGGACGCTTACGGTATGGTTGATCCACAAGCCCTAAGTCGCTTAACCCGCTATAGAAAGGGCTTTGCACGGCTTTTCTCTAAGGCATCCATTCATAAGCATTCCACCCATTTCCATATTAGCCGTACAATCGACAACCGTTAAGGTAAACGAATTCTGAAATGGAGACCACGTCACGGCAAACGTAATGTAGAACGCCCACAAGCTGAGTGGAATGATGATTTGCGCAAGACGGCAGGCAGGAGTTGAATACGAGCAGACCAACATCGGTCAGAGGCGTGCAATAGGAGAGGCTTATGTCCAGCAGTGGACTGTGATCGGTTGACGATGCAAATTTAATTTAAAAGTAAATTTGTATAAAAATATAGAAACGCCAATTCAAAATAAATAACATAATTTCAAATTAGAATGCCATTCTATTTCGCCGATCTGGAGGCGCCAGCATCGCAACATCGACGAAATCAAAGCGACGTCACCGTGAGCCGCGACCAGCCGCCCAACTTCATATTATTGTTACTAATCTGTGCCACTTACCTACTTCACTTCCTTTTTAAAAGTAATTTATTAAAGGTACAAGTTTCTTACAGATAAAGGTCACTGTCTACTTGTGGTCTTGTTTTTTAGAGCTTACTCCTTAAGAATCGGGTTTTTGATACAAGGCGCCCGGTATGAGAAAAATGTGAGGAGTAAAATCTACTGAACGAATGACCTCGTTACGTTTTTGGTGCCGCTGCACTGGTTTTGGTGCGGCTGCACTGGTTGTGAGTGTATTAAGACGTGTATAGAGTATGCTGCAAAGCGACTATATCTGTATGTTATTTTCATTAATTTGTTAATTTACCCTTTCTTACGGTATCAATCTTTTTTCAGTTAATTTCAGTTAAATAAGCTTTTTTTGCGTCTGTTTTGACAATCGTACTTAAGGAGTAAAATCCAGTCGTGCGGCGGAGCTGACACACACATTTTTTAATTTTACTAATTACGAGTATACTATTTTGTCGTATATGTACATAAATCGTCTAAAAATAGAGAATACATTATCTGGTTCAAAAAAAATGTTATATCTATTCGTGAGAAGTGAATGATCGAAAGCACCACCCTGGGAGTCACGTAAAAATATACCGGGGATACGAGGATAGGTTAAAGATTATCGAAACAAGTCGAAAAGAGGCGAAAATGAAACATGTATCTCTTATTATCGGTATATTCTCGCTAAATCCTGGCACGATTATGAGGCCACTTACTTATTTCGGGAATCGAGGCGTTCAGTACGTACTCGAGGACCCGATCTTGTGACGCCCATTCTATTTATAAAGGACGCCCGCCGAGGAGACACGGGCGGCCGTCACGGACTACCGGAACGCGGAATCGAATCGAATCGGTAGAGCATCACAGAAGAATACGTAGAGCGGCAACGACGGGTCGGTCGCGGCGGGCGGAGCGAACGAAACTCCATCGACCGAGCATTTAATAAATAATCGAATTATGATCGGTCTTAGGCGTTAACGAGAATACACGGAACGAAACGGGAGCGAACAGAGGGTTCAAGCGGGCGTGGTCGGCGTAGCGGGGGTGGGCGGCGCGGCGGGCGTGGTTGGCGCGGGCAGGTCGGGCGGCGTGCGGCGCGCGTCGGCCAGGTAGGGGTGGTGCAGCGCGGCGCGCGCGGCGGCGCGCTCGCTGGGCTCGTAGCGCAGCATGGCCTCGAACAGCGCCGCGGCGTGCGGCTCGGCGCGCACGCGCGGCGGCAGCAGCGTCCGCGCGGCGCGCGCCGGCCAGCGCGGGAAGGCGGCGCGGTACTCGGGCAGGCGGCGCGCGCCCGCCCACACGCCGGCGCCCGGCGTGCCCAGCGCTCGAAACACGCGGAACAGCTGGTCGATCTCGCTGTCGCCCGGGAACAGCGTGCGCCCGCTCGCCATCTCGGCGTAGATGCACGCGAGACTCCACACGTCCACGGCGGTCGAGTAGAACTTGGCGCCGAGCAGAATCTCGGGTGCGCGGTACCACAGCGTGACCACCTCGTGCGTGTAGGCGCGCACCGGGATGCCGAAAGCGCGCGCCAGACCGAAGTCGGCCAGTTTGATGTTGCCGTCCATGTCCACGAGCAGGTTCTGCGGCTTCAGGTCCCGATGGAGAACGCGATGAGCGTGGCAGTACGCCACGCCTTCTAGTAGCTGCCGTAAGTAACTCTGAAAATACGTCCACCCGTTTAAATTCGAAAGCCGGTGAACGATTTGAAATAGGTTCTTGATGTATTACGAAAAATTTATAGTTATTCTTCAAGAACTCCTACAGAAGATTGTCGAGGTCTGCACAAATGATTTTGATACGCTTTGACAGTTTGAAGGAGTACATTTACAAAGCGTTTGTGCAAAATCTCATGCTTCTAGGTTTACCCAGCAGTTTGAGCTGTTATTTATTATTACTTATAGTATGTTACCTCGAAATTCATAAGTTGGTATTAAGGTGTAAACTATTATCCGTATACGATTCTCGTCATTTCACCGATACCTGTGCAAATATTCATCGTTAGCAAGACAAGAACAACCAAAAATATGTCTGTCGGATTACTCAGGGCGGTGTCATTGTATGTTTATATATAATCTTACAGTGATTTTGAAACACTTTGAGAGTTTGGAAGAGTACATTTACAGAGCATTTGTGCAAAATCTCATGCTGTTATGTTTACCCAGCAGTTTGAGCTGTGTGTTGACCGATTAGCCAGTCTTTGAGGTTTTTTTTATGAATATAGAAGACTAGCTTTTACCCGCGAATTCGCTCGCGTTAAGAAGTATTATTTTTGCGGCTTTACTTTTGTTTAGTGTTTGTAAAAAATTAAGGTATATAAAACTTCTTTGTACACAATATTCTTAACTTATCTGTCATTAGGCGCTAAAACATAAAACTGTCCATGAGAGAAGCAATGTTCTCTCAAGCCAATACCTGCAAATTTGAGAGTTTGTCCCTGAGACTTGTTTATTGTCATGGCAAAGCAAACTTTACTTTATATATAATCTTACAGTTAGGCGATAGACTATGGGTAGATGTGATTAAGAATATAATGATATCTGGAGCAAAATCTCTTTTGATAAAATCTCTATATTAATATATTAAGTGCAACTGTAGAATTGCAAAATGTGTTGCTTTTTCAGTCTTTTTGTTGAATCCGGAATGTTCAATTACACTTCTAGTTTATTCAGAGGACCTGTAAGTCGTACTTTGTATTTGAAACTGGATGATTTTGTTCCTTTCTTAACTGTTCTCATATACAGATGTTCATATATGTCGGCAATCTTTAGGAACCATGGTGAGTTAGAAATTCGTTTGAGGATATAATCTTGCATCCTTTGTATTCTGCTAATGCTAGACACACGCTAAACCCATCAGTTCTACGTCATATGATCAAATGAGTTTTAACAGTCTTAAATATAAAAAGCTTGTTATCTAGGGACAATTTGGAGTTCCTACCGATTAAACAGTAACACCTTACACCCCACCTACAGTAAACCCTTTGTACTTTAGGTTGATTGCATCTCTATTCTTTTCCATGAATTTTCTGCATGCAAATCTGCAATCTAAGTGCATTTCCAGATATTTGGCTGAATCACAACAAATTTGTGGAAGTTTTTGTATGTGCCAATTTCCCCTACGTAAGGTGAAAATAACACGAACTGATTTATTTGCACTGTACTATATCCTCCATTTGATGATGAAAATCCTCCAAAGATGGCAGAGGGATTTTATATTGAATACTAACCCCTTATGCCAAACCGTATCAAAGGCCTGCTGGATATCAAGAAATGCAGAAGAGCAATACTCCTTCCGCTCCGGCGTTTGTCTAATCTTTTTATAGATACGAAAGATCTGCTCTACAGTGCCTCATTGTTATCTACAGCCAAACTGATGATCTGGAATTATGGATCTCTCGCTAATTTCATGGAGTAGTCTGGTTAACAATACTTTTTTGAATATCTTGCAGCATATCGAAACTTACAGGTCGATACGAGGATTTCGTATGGTGGTGTTCCAGGTTTGAAGATCAATATTATAATACCAGTGAAACTTTCCACAAAGCCGGCAAGTAACCGGTTTTGCGAATAGTATTAAACAAAGATGTAAGATAGATTGTAGCTTTTCGTGGCAGTTCTGTGAGGACTTTTTTTTCAATAAGGTAGAAACCAGGTGTCTTTTTATCGTACACGTAGGTGACACACACACTTTATAAATTGACCATAAATAATACTTATACATGTATTTAATATTTATTTATATTATATAATATTATTTGAACTCACAAACAAATATTACCATGATATATATATTAGTATTTATCTATATTTTCTACACATACGACAAAGCTATAAAATACTGGTAGACCTGACACCAGACATAACTGACTACCGTATGTTTAATGCTTTCGGAGCCTTACGTTAAAGAATGCGAATAAACATATACTTGCAACGTTCTGGATATATACTTGAGTAGTTTCAATTGTACATGAGCAACTTTTGTCGTGTTCTGTGCATTTACTATCTTTTAACTTTTATGTAAGGAATTGGATTGTATTGCAAGAATACGATTGGACGATCTGTCAATGCTAAATTCAACTTTGGAAGTAGAGACATGACAGTTCCTTTATTAGGAAAAAGTCCAGCACATCTGGGAGGCTGTTTAGACCGGTTGGCCAATGCGTTGATTCGCTGATTGAGATAATGATCAGATTTTTTTATTAACGCTGCATTTTAAAGCTCCTCCTACTTCTCTACTAATCTAGAGCCTCAGTGTAGGTGTTTGGCATTACAGTTACCGACAGCAATGAATCGTGGTCTCAAACTGTCAAAAAACTTATGGAATTGCTCTTCTGTTAGTCAATGTTTGAAAGGGCAGTATAAATTTGAGATATTATTGTTACCATTTCGGTCCAATACTATAACTTTGGTGTCATGGCTGTGGTCTGAGCAAAATTTCTGCAGTTCATGGTGTTTAATGGACGACCTTGTTATAACTGCCATTCAGCCGTGTGCTATGGTGTGTGGTCCATTTGGATGGTTCGGGGATTAGATTTAATTTTAATAAGGCTGCTGGAGACAAAGTGGGTTCTTGCTATAAGAAGAATGTCAAGATCATAAAAGTGTAGCAACAAGTCAACTTTATCTTTTTGGGAGCTAAACCGTTAATGTTCCAGGTTGCTATTTTTAATGATGTTATTTTAATTGTTTTGAAACTAACTTAACGGTCTAAGAAAACCCTTGCAAAAAGGTTTTTTACGAATACAAAAATGATTTTAAAACGTTTTGATAGTTTGGAGGAGTACATTTACAGAGCATTTGTGCAAAATCTCATGTTTCTAGGTTTACCCGGCAGTTTGAGCTGTGTGTTGATCGATTAGCCAGTCTTTGAGGTTTTTTTTATGAATATAGAAGATTTACATTACTGTTTTAACCATTATTTGTAATTTAATTTTTTTAAAAATCATCATCGTGCTTCTGTTTGGTAAACTTGAATGTGTCTGCCGTGGAGTGGGGCTCGTCTCGGTCGCGGAAGCGGTTTTTCTTTTTCAAGTTTTACAAGATTCTCGCTATTAGGAACGGCGACATAAACAATATTTGCACGGCGCTCTAAGTTGTGAGTTGCAGAAGTGTTTTCATTATTGCAAGACAAGCTCTAGTTTTTCTGATTGTTTGTTGAAAATGTTTTCAGTCAGCTTGAGTGAATCTTATTGGGTGATCCTTTTGTATCGCGTGAGGTTGATCTGTATAAACAATTTCGGCATGTCTTTTTATATCTTTGCTTCTTGACTTTTTTTCCTTGGATTCAACAGTATTCTGGGTTGGGTGCCTGGTAATCTGAGTGGTGTTAGACAGTATAGGTTCTTAGACTTATGCAGTCATTGTATGGTGTTTCTGGCTAAAATTGTCTTATAAATTTCGCACCTTTTAAAATTAGCTGTATTGGGTTAAGCACAAAACCACACGGGTGCCTGCTAAGTTGCGATCGATTTATATATTTTCAGATGTTTTATGTACTGCGGCACTCTTCACGCAGCGATAGTCTGATGCAGTCATTTTTTGTATGCCTGTGCAGTTAGCGTCTTTGGCATTCTAACACTGGTTTTCTTTTACTAGGATCGTCTATATTAACAGAGTGGGGGTAGATAAGTTTTAAATGTTTTATTATTGGGACTTCATTATATGTTTATAATGTAGGCTTTATTTCAGGACCTGATTTAGCGTTTATATATCACCGGAGATCGTACATTCAGTTTACTTCAGGGTCTCTTTTAATAGCACTAATGCTGTAGTGTGATGTAGGTTACGTAAAACAATTTAATAGTATTTCACATCTTTACTGTTAAATGTGTGACCTAGCAATCTGTTCCCTCGGATAACAGATATGATATTTTTGTACACTTTAACATCAGTAGCGACAACCTTGGTTGTTTTATTTTGATAATTTTGTATGACAGCTTAGATGTGTCTACAAGTCTCTGTGAACTTGTTTTCATCCTGGTTACCGTACAAAATTATTCGAGGTGGTTTATTATTTGCTAGAGCTTGTGGCCGCAATGGTTAGCGCACTAAAAGTTTTGTTTGGTATATTTTGTGCGTGCATTCACTTCTCACTTTCCTTTCCTCAACTTTCCATCGTCACCCGAATACCTCATACCCCACTTCCATCACTTGTGCTCCAATCATGATCGAAACTTTCGATAATAAAACAACATGCTTTTTGTATGTCCCTTCACCCCTCCAACTACGTCAATGCCTCTTTCTTTGTGCCTCCTTTGGAATGCGCTCCCTACCGAAATCAGGACGTCCTAAAACCGTCAAACTCAGCATAGGAAGTCAATTTATCACTTGGAGGGCACATCAAAGTTAACTCATTTATGTATATAAGGAATAAAGTTAGTCTGTATCAATTAGTTCGAACGAATTGACTTGGATCGACTAAAAAGCATCGCTGTCATTATCATAAGACCATTTATACATCATTGAGTTTTCGGCCAGCTCCTGTACAACGCTCACAAAATATTCATTTACTTCTTTAATAGAATCTGCCGGGGTTGAAGTAAGCTTCAGCAGCTTTTTCGTACTTGATGTTGATTTGATGGTGTGAGTGATGTTCTTGATCACTCTTGATTATTCTTAATCACGTCATTACCAACGTCTTCTGTGTGTTGCTTCTCGAAGGCCAACTTTACCTTCCTCAAAAAGGAGTTGCAAGTTTCTGTAGCAAGTATTAGAGCTTAAGCACCTCATTATCTGGATTAAAAGTTGAGAGAACTGTTTATGCAGCTTATCCAGATTTTTCATGTAGCGAAGGTTGCCCGGCGTAATCCAGGGTTTAATCATTCTTTTGCAATTGATATTTATTTATAACTGAGGCTACAGCTTCTATGAACTGCACTTTGCATTGAAATATTGGTGATTCATAGATGTGATTAAAATTAATGGTATTGAGGTTTGAAAGTTTATCACAACTAGTTTTTTTATTACTAGTTAGGATAATGACATGGTTTTTTTGTGTATAGGCATAGTAAGACTGGTTTATGACCCATAATACTTGTTTGTAGATCCACAGTAGAGCATGGTCAATACAAGTTCTACTTGTGTCACATGTTATAAAAGTGTGAGTTTGTAAAAGAGAATGACGAGCAGCAACATTTAAATACTAATAATAATTTTTGTGAAGTTTACCAGAATAAATTTTAGTATTTATATTTCCCGTGACAGCCACATGTTTAGAATTACTAAATTATTGTAGAATAGTGTACAATGAGACAAGAAACTGATCTATTTTAGTATATGATGGAGAGTGATATACCACTAAAAGGAATGTTTGGCACACAACAACCAACATGGTGTTAAAATCAGTATGTCTATGCCTATACATAGTCTTTCAAGTGAAATTTCAATTTGAGGAAAATTAAGGTTAATGCTGCAAATATTTTGAGCAAGAATTGACAGAGAAGATGAAACTGTAAACTCCCTTAGTCGACAATCTTGGACACTGCACTTTCACATTATGGAATTTTTAACAATGTAAATATATAGGTCCAGATATTTATAATAAGTACTTATTGAAAGGGTCATTAAGGATAATTAATTGATAAGATATGTACTATAGTACAAATAAGTGAGAATGGCTGTTACTCTGTAAAGACTATTGATGTATGGGCTTGAACATAAACAAATCAAATTATTCTTTTGACTAATAAATAAGCTTGCGTATTATTGGGTAAAAAAGGCTCAGAGGAAGCTACTAGGAAGCAAGCAAAACATAGTTATTTACAGAAAAATACCTTCACAAGATCTAGGCGCAGAGGTCCTTTTGTTATATCCATAAGGCGTTTGAGGTCCATGTGGAGATACTCAAACACCAGGAACAACTTGCTATCGGTGAGCAGAACATCAAGCAGTTGCACTACAGCAGGGTGCTGCAATTCCCGCAGTACTGAGATCTCGCGCAGTGCAGTTGAAGGTACGCCCTCAGGTTCACTGTATTTGGTTTTCTTAATTAAATGGAGATAAGTATGTTATATGTGCAAATACTTTAAATACAGATATTACTTCAAGAATGTTTTTTGTTCTGTCCATGTGTTTTATAAATTCACAGCTTTTGTCAATGGTTTTATTGAATAAATAACTAAATATATCTATTATCATAGTAAAATTTTAGTAGTTTTAAATAACAGCAAAGAAAACTTGTTGTTGAAGATGAATAAAAATACACTATTTATTTTGGTTACAGCTATGATCAAATACTTAATAAATGTCATTTTTGGCGCCAAAACTTACTTTTCAAGCTTAATTTTTTTAAGAGCGATTTCTTTTCCTGTTATCCTGTCTTTAGCTTTGTATACTACGCCATAAGTTCCTTCTCCTATTTTTTCAACTCTTGAAAAATTCTCCATCTGATCTAAAATTTCACAAACTATATTTATACTTTTAATAATCATGCAGAAGTTACCTATCATTTATAGTGCTCAGTACTGTCAAGTGTGAAGTGTCAATTGTCATTGTTGTCATGTTGTCAAATTTCAACTTTTGTTAAGTTTTTACATGGAAATCAATTTTTGTTCTTTCGAAAGACGGTTCCCGTTTCATTTTAACTATATTTTTTAGATTTTCCTATCATTCATTTTAACACGACAGTGACTTCAAGACTAAAAGATTTTAAAATGAAAGACTAAAGATTTTACATTTTTTACACTGGGCACGCAGTTGTTTCGATGGTAAGACCCGTCATGGAGAATTGGCTTGAGAGGCATCAGGGGACCCTCCCATGCCGGCTGACGCAGGTGTTCACTAAATGTAATGTCACTAATGTCAGTAGTAAAGAATGTTTCGAGATCACCTGTGTCTGCTCTTTTTTCCTTTTTTTTCTTTTTTTCAAAAAGACAACGCTCACACTAGGAATAATTTCTGTGTCGCAAGGGACTTTACAAACATACATGAAAGGGACACAAAGAACACTCAGACTTAGAACAACAATTTGTGGATCATACAAAGTGATCTCCCAGGTGGGTTTAAACCCATGACACTCAGCGCAATAGAGAGCAGGGTAGTAACCGCTTAAACCACTAGGCCAACCGTACAATCAAGATCTGCAAAGAACCCCCCCTTGGGTGCAATGACACAACGCGCCACATGCTGGCAGAATACACGGCATAGGTGCAGCAGAGGCGCGATCTCATGGCAGCCATCGGAGTGGGGATTCTCACGCTGACTAACATGATTGCGCCCAGGATATGTAGCGAGAGCACGTGGACCTCTGCTGTCTCTTTCTACGAGCTGGTTATACTTGCCAAGGAGATGGTGGAGTGGGACTGAGGGAGATTTGGTACTTTCTCGGTCCGCTAGGACCGGAACCGGCCAGGTTCCGCAGAAAACTCAGGCGCCGGAGGCCATTAAACGATCTTCGTCCTCCATAAACGCAGGTTTGAGGGTGGTAGGTGAGGCCATTTGGCACCCTAGCAGATGCAGACCAGGGTGGCGATATGAGCGCTACGGACCGCGCTTCCCCTTTTTTAGGCAGGTCAAGCTAACGCAATGATCGAAAGATTGCACAGGCTATTGAAGGCTGTTTCCAATCACGTCGGGGTCACCACTGTGGAGGGAACGGGTATCATATCCTTCCGACACAAAGGGAGGATCCTCCAACCAGGCGAGGTGATGCCTGGCGGGTCACGGCCCTACGGTTGATGTTGGGATGTTGTAATTGTGATACAGGATTAGTAGTTGCATTGTAGTTCATTACATTCATACGTTTCGTTCATACTTTGTAGCTCGATTGATCTTCGCTAGATGGCGCTGTTATATATTTTTGATTGTGCTATAATGTGGAATCACCACACAGGAAAAAAGATGTTCCTCGAGGTGCTCACACGGGGAGGGCCATCAACAAGCCTTAAGTGGCTTGAGGTACGTCGGGGTTCCAGAGATTGCCTTACTAGGGTGCACACTCTCACGCATAACGAAAACATTTTTCGGTGTGAGTTTACTGAAGTAAACTTGTCACCAAAAATTAGTATTTTGGTTTATGGTATTCATATTCAGTGCGTTTGAAGCACAGAATACATACTGTAGGGATGAGCAAATGGGGAAAAATATCTATATGTATCGTATCGCTATTTTTCAAGTGTATCGATAAAAACTACATAAAAAATATCGATATGTTGAAGTATCAATATCTTGAAACACAGCCTACAGGTTACCTTCTCTTTTTCTAGATTTAAGATTTAAGATTTTTTTCTGAAAAAATATCGATAGGTACTTAGTTTGATATTTCGATTTTTTTACTCAAGACTAATACACTAAGCGTTTTGAAGTTCTGATCAGTCAGGAGACTGCAGACTGATTTTGATCCTGAGTGACATTGATTGATATAAATTAATAACACAATTGTATTTAACATTTGTATTGCATATTAATGATATAATCAATGTTTGGTTTCGTTAGTAACTGTGGCGCGTTGCTCTTGCTCATAGAATATTAAAAAAATATTTCTTTAGGTAATGGCAGTAAGAATCCGATATCTGCTCAGAGATTTAAAGCGTGCAAATTATATAACATCTAGTTTTCGCATGTTTAGTGTGACCGCAACTAATATGGAGAAAGCACTCGAAGATTTTAAAACTAATCCATATTACGAAAAGTATGCGACACGTATAGCAAATCTACAAAAAACATCTCCTGAAGAGTTTCTTCAAAGGATAGAACAACAGCAGAAAACTAAGGAAGAAGAAAAGAAAAAGAAATTTGCTTCAGTGGATACAAGGTTCGTACCTAAACATACCTGCACACATCAAGTGTACAGAACTGTCATGGAAGTTACCTATGTATTAATCTTAGTGATACTTTCAGGCAATTCTCTTCAGTTTTAAATCCTAAAGAAGCTTTAAAAGAAAGTTCTGAAGTCCAGGAAAAAAAATTGAATGATATTTTAAAAATAGAACTGGTTAAAGATAAAGAACCTGCTGAGATCAAATCCATTTGGGAGGAATATCATAAGCACAAGGAAGTAATATCAGCGATCATCCCTCACGAGTCATACATGGATCTGCAGAACAATATGAAGCAGTGGCCCACCTTCTTGTTTCCTCTACCTCGAGACCAGGGCTATGAGTTCATCATGTGTCAGTGCTATGGACACACTGTACATTTCACACCTCTTCTTGCATACCAGGTTTGTAGCTATCACTACAATTATATTGTAAATTCATTTTTAAAACTATAATTATTGAATATCTATAAATCCTCTGTAAAGGAACCACACATGCTAGACAGATCCAAAAATGAGGAGACCCTGTGTTACAGTAATCAGATTGTAGATAAACACACTCAAATATATTTAAATACATAAATATTAGAGAAAAATGACACTTGGACAGAACAAATGAAAATGCTCATCACAAAAATGTTGTTCTGGGTTGGATTTAGCTTAGCAGTCAGGGTCTCTAGCCGCTAGACTAACAGACTTTGCAACAAATAACTAGTAGACCAAGAAAAACATTATTTCAGGGCAAGTCATTATGTTCAGTATGGATGTTTAAAACTGTTGAACTTAACAGTTCCAGTAACATAGCATGTACGGCGAGAGGTAAATAACATTATTTTTTAAATAATAAAATCTTTTTAGGTACACAAGGAAAATGCTCCAGAATGCCTCACCATGGTGCACTACACTGAGCTGCTAGACAAAGGAATCGTTCCGATGCGTGGAGAGTATGATAAGGTCAGTTGCTGAACTAGTACTACTTAAGTATTCAAGTTTTGTATTAAGAATTATGCTTATGAATATTTTTTTGCAGAATGTATTGACTGGCCAAGAAGCACAGTGCTTGGCGAATCAGTTTCAGATGTACTACAATGGTAAAGATGCTACCAAAACACAGCTACTGCAAACTTTTACAACGAGTCCCGACACCTTTAAACACATGGACCTGATAACTCAGTTAGAAAATATTAGTTTAATGTAAAATTGTATCTATACTACATTAAAAGTACAATTTAAATCTACGTTATAGTTTTAATAGTAAATACTCATAGTGTTTTAAGACTTAATTTAATCGATGCGGATAATATGTGTAGTCAGGCGTGTCCTCTATGACAATACTCAATGGTGTATCTGATGGTGAGGTCAAGCACGAGGGAGGCCTTAGGGGTGACCGGGAGGCACTGTCACTCCCAGAAATAGATTCACTAACATCGTGGAAGCGAGTCTGGTGCTGTGCATGGCTTTTTTTAATATAGTCCATGGGATTATGCACTACCTCTGTGCTTGTATAATATATATTTTTAGGCTTATCATTCTTAATACATCTTAGTATATTATCTTCACATTCTTCATAGCAACTTTCTATAAAAAGATTTTGTAACAGCACTTTAGTTTTTTTCATAACGTCTTCTTGGATAAGTTTTGAGTTCTGTTGCAAGCATGCAGGTACTTCCGACATAAACTCTTCATACAAATTGTAGCCGTTATCTTCGTGCAGACTTTGCGTGGACGACGATGTCATACTAGATGCTGGTGATGTTCCCATACTGATTGCAGGTTTATTATTTAGTTCATCCATAGAACTGAACATTTCAAAATCTTTCTTACCCTCGCAGTTTTGCGCAATTTGTTCATTTTCTATCAAAGAGTTTTCGATTAAGCAATAATTTGAATTGAGACTCTGATTTTGAAAAGACTCTCCATTCTTATCAATATTGCTGATAATGGGTGATCTAATATTCCTAACGTTAGTGTCTCTTACAAGTTCATCCAAGCTTAATTTAGGTTTCTGTTCCAAATCTAATAATATAGGCCTCGTTATTGTCTTAGATTGAATAGCTTTAGGAAACATTCTTAAAGTCAAACGATTAGAAGTTAGCATACATTTTTGCACATTTTTGTTGTGAAACATATCATCTAATCTGCCATTATCATTTTCAAATAAAATTTTACCCGTGCGTCGTGATCTTTTTCGTATTTCGTCCAAGCATTTACGAGTTTTTCGTTTTTTACGTTTCGCTCCATTTGACAAGGATTCCATAAGTATTGACTTTTTATAAAAGGTGGAAGACTGTTAAAACACGTTAATTTACAAATAATTCGTATGCTATTTCGTATGCGTATAGCAATTAAAGCAAACTAAACTGGTAAAATCTTACAGAATTACGTGTGTTACACATCTATGGTTACGGTATTTTTTTTTTCATATGTCAAAATTAGTAATAGCTTTAAGTGAATAAAAAGGTTTTATTATCCAGTTACCATCTCTGATAATTACCTACCTACCGAGATTATCGGACTAGTTACTAGGGTACAAAAGTTATTTCTTCACTCTGTAAAGTAAACACCGCAACTCTAAAATTACTAGCTGTTAGCTATTTTATCCAATATAAGGAATGGGCCAGCGAATCTACGTAACATAATGTAGGTACGTGAACGCGTATATTAACGCGGTAGGAATGTAAATATATCAATATAGTCCGCCATTCTACATCTCATCCACAAAATTAGAAGTAAAACGCTCATCATTAAAGCCGATATCGAATAAATTAAAAACAAGAACTATGAAAACTTATATTCTTTATTAAGAAATTACCTAATTTTAAATTAAATACATCAGTTGTCAGTCGCAATATAAATCAAATTGATTAAACACGAAATCAAATATATTAAATGCACCAAATATATGTATCTACATGACTTATATCGCTAGGAGAGATTATTGCAATAAACCATAAATATAAATGATTCGTACACGAAAACAACATTTATTCTAATAAAACAAATCTAGACAGCAATTAGAACAGTCCTATCGCCAAATTAATAAATAGCTTAGATACTGAACCGCCCAGGCGTGCGTGCGCGGGCTCCTTGCAACACTGTCTATCTCTTAAATATACCATTATACTTCATGTATCAAATCTAAATATTTTCAAAAGATAAATTGCATCTATATTTTATAAAGTTATTATAGGAAGGCCTTCATCTCTACAGCCTACTGGTTCCTTCGTTTGTCTCCCACTGCTACGTTTAGGGAGAAGGGTGCGCGAGGCGTGGTCGTCGCGAGTGGATTTACACTCACCAATACAAAGCAAATATCACAAACTCTTACATAAAACCTAAAACTAGCGTATATCAAATATTAGTAGTCGAGAGGAAGGTGTTTATTGAGAAACGTACACCTAGTTACCGTATCTATACCGTAGCGAACTAGCGTCAAAGGAGCAAACTGACAAATGGATCGCAATTATCAAGAGCAGAATTTTAGAAGCCCAACGGCAAAAGCGTATGATGTCAAAAATTACTTAAACGGGTTAACTACTCTGACATTGTCGGTAGTAGATCCACGCTTATTTCAGTATGAGCGGGCCGGCTCGACCGGGCAGTGCTGGCCTCTCGCAGAAGACCAACCTAAAGCGACATCATCCGTGCTGTCGTGTTTCGTAAGTAAGTGCGAGACCGAAAACATAGACGAAGGGGTATCGGTTATTGTGGCGTGTGAGCCTTACACTGTCACGATGACTGTCATGCCTTTTGCGTCCCCAAGCAGGGCGTGAAAAAGCATCTATCACCTAAGGCCGTCATAGTTTGGGTCAAGATTCTACATTGTTAGCATTGGCAACGAATATGGTGACCACAACTCTTAGATTCTATTCATGCTTTCCGTCAGTCAGAGTAGTCACTTTTGCTGATAAAAAAAAGAAAAATATACATCGATTTTTACTTTTTTTACACAGTATAGGCAATCTAGGTAGTTCGTTATTGGTTGCAATACTAACCTACCGTGTCATTCTAGAATTTAAGCAGTTCCATTTTGGTATCTGTCGACGAATAATGGATATTCTGCGAACTGAACATTTTGTTTTGACATCGTACTCTTTTCACAATTCGCTATCCATTTATAATTTTGATTTTGACCTTATGCTCT
The DNA here is from genome assembly GCA_949316085.1 of Hypercompe scribonia. Classification (NCBI taxonomy): domain Eukaryota; kingdom Metazoa; phylum Arthropoda; class Insecta; order Lepidoptera; family Erebidae; genus Hypercompe; species Hypercompe scribonia. The sequence goes on from OX438973.1 coordinate 726,470, forward strand.
GAAACTCTAGTCACTATCCATTTACGTTCAGGTAACAGTCTTGCAATGTAGATGTCGAATAGACTAAGAGCATATACTATACAAGGAGCAGGGGAAAATCACACTGTGCAGGGGATAGGACAGGACGGTGCGGAGGGAAGGTCAAGGGGCGGGGGAGAGAGATTGTTGTAGGCTCATCGCGCCTCCTTGGCCGTAAGCTTCTCGATGAGTTCTTGCAGAGGCGCCAGCTCTCGTCGCTCGATTAGATTAAATTCCTGCAAACCATATCATAAGTTCAGATTCCACTAGTAACCGAACCTCCACAACCTATGTTTTTTTAAAGTAGACCACCTACAGGGGTGTGCCTTAAAAAAACGTATACCACCAAAAATATTTGCATGTAACATATTAAAAAGAGGAGATTATACGAGTACAACTCGCACTGTCCAAAAGTTATCAGATCTAACGTAGAGTCTAGTTTCTAACAGGTTTCCTACTCACTTTCAAAAGACTTACTAGAAGTTAAGGAGGAGAATTTAGCCGGTGGGCTATTTGTTCATTGGGCTATTACATCGAGCAAGCACATGTAAAAACTCCCGTATCACGCTATTGTTTTTCTTTTACACGTCTTACATCAACTACAGTATTGGCAGTAATGGAGGAAAAAGTCCTAGTTGTCGTAATAAGTAAATTTTTTTTGCTTGCACTTTATAATTTTGTAAAGGTTTTATTTAGCTTGGAATGTATGTAAGCACATTTCTTCAACCGAGTGAGTTAAAATTTTGCCCGCAATAGTTTTGATAACCAGGGTTTGATCATGAAGCTGGAAGATGGTCATAGGACGTACCCGCCTCGAGCTTGGGCTTTTTTGATTAGTCTTAATAAGTACTTTCGTTCTATATAATATCGATATGCAACCCCTTCGGGAAGGCATTGATTTGGGCAGATAGATAAGTTCGATCCATTTGCTATGGATGTCAATTCCATGATAAATAGACTGAGAAAACGTGAGAGTGTTGATAGACAAGTAAATAATAATTAGATGATCCATTCTAATATTAAAAATTTCCAAACTAAACAAATAGGAGTACTTCAATCTTGCGACAAGCTTTTGTAGAATGTAAGGATTCAAGGAACAGTTTATTTTATTCTTTTTAGAGCGTTTATGTAAAAGCTTGTTTTTAGGAAGCTTTTTCTTTTCATTTATTATCTTTTACCTTTGATACTATGAGTTCTTCTATTCAGATTCGGTTTTTCAATCCTCAATTATACTGTCAAATAACTAACAAATCAATAAATGTATCTAGTATCGACCGTCTTGTCCAGGGTCCCTCGCAAGCCCAGTACCTCAATACGCCCGACCACCAGAGAGACACCCATGGTAGCCAGGCGAGCCGACTCTTGAAAGCTCATCCCCCGGGCGTCCAATGTGTCATCTGCGTAACAAATTACGCCCAGCCCGGGGGGAAGACGACCTCGAATGGCCCAGTCGTATCCTATATTCCACAGGAGTGGTCCGAGAAACCTTAAATACCCTATACCCATCCATCTGGCCAGCGTGGTATAGTCTCCTCCAAAACCTCTGTTGTAAGGAGAGGCCTACATCCAGCAAAAGACTGTTAAAGGCTGCTGATGTGATCCTGTCTGTATGTATTTCTGCATAATACTAATATATTTAAATAGTCATCAGCATCATCATCTCAGCCAAAAGACGTCCACTGCTGAACATACTCCTCCTCCAAGGTTCTCCACAACAGTTGGTCTCGTGCCGCCCGCATCCAGCAGCTTTCCGCAAACTTCACCAGGTCGTGGGACCACCATGTGGGGGCCCTACCAACGCTGCGTTGACCAGTACGCGGTCGCCACTCCAGAACTTTATATAAATATATGTATGTATTAATATTATAATACATTTTAGTGGACAAATCAATGTCTATGGCACTTTTTTTTTATTATTATAGCACTTTTGTTCTAAATTAAATGGACAACATATCTAACGTTAATTGCATAAACATTAATATTATATTGGTCAAAATTACTTTGAAAGCACAACACACTAATAAATTAAACCAAACCATAAAAATGTTTACTTTTAGGATAAAGGCATATGTCATCCCGGACTTTTTTGTAGATATTTATGACACACAATTCCGTAGTACACACCATTTTGATAACGAATTGAACAATATTTCGCCAATTGATACCATTAGATCATTAATCCAACAACTAATTAACCCATTGATGCAGGAGTGACAGTTATCGTGGTAACTGTGTAAGCCTTACATTGTCATAATCACTGTCATGCCTTTTACGTCCCCAAGCGGGGTGTGAAAAAGCATCTCACAAGGCCGCCATAGTGTGGGTCACCATACTGCATTGTCTGCATTTGCAATGAGTATGGTGACCACAACTCTTGGATTCTATTCATGCTTTCCATCAGGCAGAGTAAAGTCACTTTGGCAGGCTCTTAAGATAGAAAAAAAAGAAAAAAACAGTAGCAGTCGTGGGACTGCCGATAGAAGTGAAAACGGAACTATTAAGTTGAGAGTAATTAAACTATATGCAAAAATTATATGAAATTTTTTATGTTTCATATATAGCTATATATAATATATAATATCATATATAATATATAATAATAATAAATTTCATATATAATATATAATATCATATTCTCCATAGCTATAGATATACTATTATCATTAGCATGTCGGTGACGCGAACCGAGGATTTTACCCTCTACCAAAACGCTCAACGCGCCTAAAGAAGTTTTCACTTCAAAAAAAACTCATAGTATCAATTGGTAAAACATAAAATTATAAAGTACACATAACAAGTTCAATTATTACGGCAAGTCGGACTTTTTCCTCCATTATGGTCAATATCGTATAGTTCTTGCAAAACGTGTAAGAGAAAGACAATAAGACGATATAGTAGTCCAACGAACAAATAGCCTACAGGGTAAATTGCTCTTTGACTTTTACCAAGTCTTTTGAAAATGAATAGGAAACCCGTTCAATGAAGTGACACGCTGTTGGTCTAGAACAGTGATGCACAAACCGCGACCTGCGCGCCGCATGTTGCCACTGTCGACATTTATGCGACCCGATGACTAATTTTAAAAACAATTCAAAACTAGGTAAAAATGAGCGATGTGCTCAAAGATTTTGCGGAAAGACTTTATCTATAATGGGTTTTTAACTAAATTTTATCTGAAATTACGACTTACAGTGCAGGGAATTTATATTGTTTCATTTCATCATTCGTATCTACACTAAGAAATTTAAAAATGTGATGAAGGTGTTATATTTAAACTTTATAAAATAACGATGTTTCAAACACCGGTATTTAAAAAAGAAAAAAAGCTTTTAGTGTGGACCACTTTTGGCTCATAATCTGTCCGAGCGGCCTCCGTTCCCTATAAGTCTGTGCATTCCTGGTCTAGAAACTAACCTGTACGAAGAAGATGAAGTGCTTAAACGAAGTGTTGAGATGAGCTTCTTCCCCGAGCTGCACCACCTCCGGGAAGTGTTGGTGGTAGATGTGCGCATACACGCGGAACAGCCTCTTCAGGATCGTTTTCGCCATCACCAAGAAGTTCTTTGGGAAGGGGACGCCTGTGCGGAGCACACAAAATTCTCTCTTATACCAGTTACAAATTTAACCACAATATTATTTGATTACCAAAAAGGTAAGTCGATACATTGTTTTTTACTATAGTAAGTACAACGTACATTACACCTCAGTCAGAGCTGGAGCTTGTGGTAGGTTCGAAGTATGCGTGACAATAGTAACCATTGATGGTACCTTCACCTATGATTTACCTAATTGAAATTAATCATTCCTGCTTATATAAAAACGCTTTTATTAGCTTCACCTGTATGTTTGTAACCGACTTTTGTCGATGTGTTTTTTTATTGTTTTAAACTAGTTATATATTTAGTGTTACTAATTCAGTTACATTTTTTTTAATACAAGTCTTCTTCATAGATAAAGACCACATCAAACTGAAATGATTGTTGGCTTAGAATTCTAATTTCAAATTAATTTCACTTTCAAAGCATGGAATTCTACTGTCAAAAGGAGTCATTTGTTTATAATTTAGCATAAAAATTCTATAGATCGTTTGTGTCGCAGTGGTCGTCCGGAAATTTTAGTCGGCAATGATAAATTAAAAGTGATTATGGAAGTTGATGAAACTTTAAAAAACGACTGAAATAACAGCAGCTTTTGTCGCTAGCATCAAATCAATATTGATCCATTCGCATCAAACTGGCGAGATAAAAAAGCTTGGCAAATGGGTTTGGTTCCTAGTTCCTCATATTGCACAGAGCAGACGACCAAGTCACAAGAGCTGGGCTTGGGAGCTCTCTTTACTCCGTCGTACTCACCAGATCTTGCACCTACTGAGTTCTACTTTTTCCAGAATTTAGATAACTTCTTGTCGGACAAGAAATTAATAACCGAGAGGCAACACAAAATGCCTTTGAGAGTGTATTGCCTGTCGTTTAGCTGATTTTTCAATAATAAACTACTACTGCGTGGGTAAAGTTGCATTGATTGCGCAGGTGATTACTTTGATTAACACATGAAAACAATATAAAAAAAAATAAGTTAACTTATTTCATAAAAAGTCAAGTTTATAGGAAAAGACCAGAGAAGAAAATAAAAAGTAACAGCTTCCTGACCTACATTAAAATAATACAAAAAAAAGAATATACAATTATTGTAAATGATTTAAAGAAATGGCTTGATATTGGGCAGTGACAATAGCAGCACGCCATTTAGTCTAGTATGGCAGATAAGCACCCAATTTTCAGTATTGTTAGCGCTATAATTTTGGACGAGGCGACAAATGATTTGATTACTTACCTATTTTCGATGGAAAAAGCATCTCATCGTCGAGTTGGTCCTGTGCCCAAGTCATCAGGTAGTCGATATACTTAGGTGCAGAACACTTGATGGGTTTCTTGACGGTATGTCCGTCAGCCCAGTGGTACTCGTACTTGGGTCCCGCCGACATCACCGCGCACGATTCTTCCGTGCAAAACTCTGTGATCGTACCGTACAGCATGTTGATCTGGTTGAAAAAGTCCACCGCTGGGAACAAAATAAATTTATCACGTAAAAAAATATTTAACCAATGGTCGGTGATTCGAACACAGGAGCTGACAACAGACTAGTGCTGGACATAGGCATCGCCTTAGAAAGGAGGTTTTGGCTTACCATGCCACGCTGGTCAGACGGGTTGGTATAAGGCTCGTGTCATGTTTTACTTCACCTTACAGTGATGTTATCCTGTACTTGCTCTCTTACTCGCCTCTTACGACTCCCACGGGATGAATAGGGGTTGTGACACACTAAGAATCTTAATCCGCCACACCGCTCACACCAGCCATCCATCCAGTATCCATCCGTCATCCATAGATTGTTTGTAAAAGACAAAGCGTTTCCTGATTGGAGTCACAATTATGATGGAGATGTATTTTTTACTGCTTGGAACGATGGCGGAAAGCTGAAGTTGCAATAGTCCAAACAATTTACTCGGAACACTTCCCATGATCTTGTATCATGTCCATATAGAATCCTGAGATTATACTTTACACAACGCCAAGGATCAAGCCGATCGTAAATATTGTGGTAATCAATGATTCGAGTCCGGACAGTTGTCTTCAGAGACATTCGAATAATGATATCACCAAAAGGACAAGACAAAATAGATCCGTATTGCATATTGCTTATGGTTCAATTTATTGAACATTATATCACAAATGCCCAGGCAATGTAAATAATGACAAGTGAAAAGGGTCTGAAAACATCTACGAATAAACAATTGCTGAACAATATACCAAATAAGTTACACTGAGTAGTGCCCTAGCGAAACAAAAGACACAAAAGAGGTTGGTTCAATTTATACTAGATCACTTGAGGGTAAAATTTCTACCGTTCTGTATGGTTGGCATTATTAAGTGATCAAGAAAACGTGATCTGTCATTGATTTTTGTATTATGACAGACCGTAATGTATTTTAGACCTGTATTATATTTGCATATACATAATGTACAAAATAGTTTTACATTTTTAAACATATTTTTTGTCATGCATTAATCTTAACCGGTTACTTGTTGGTGACTATTCGGCTTTCTATACTGTATTTTATTTCTTAATCAGTCCAAAAAGTGAATGCCCCAGCATCCGTGTCCGGTTTGACTGAGATGGTCGACATGATCGGCAGCCAGAACCTAATATAGCCAGAAAATCTACGGTGAAAATATTTTTGTGTTTTGATACTTAAAATCCTAAAATCGGCGAAATCTTTTGAAGACTTTTCTCTTTTTAGCAAGGGAACTCGAATTGAGTTAAAATTCAGATTCATAAATAAAAATAAATCTCAACTGTTACTGGACAGTCTTACTTATACAGGTGGATCAAGCATTCGTTAACATTTGAATCCAACATCCCGCGCGAACAAATTGCGCAAGTCGTATGTCGAAACAATGTTGAAACGATTCACTAATTTTGACAACAAATAAAATGGTTTTGGACCCTATTTTTTCGAAGATTCTCGCGTCGTTCAGTTACTGCTAATTCTGCTGAATATGTGAAAATGTTACGGGAGTTCTTGGATCCGATGCTACTAGAATTCGCTGGATACAATCGTATCACATGGTTTTAACGATACCGAGCCACTTGTCACACGTTCAATGAGACACTGCCGGTGGTCAAAGATATGTTTCCGGAAAAGCTGACTTCTAGACGAGGCGACATTCCATGGCCACTAAGAAGTCCAGATCTATCCCCAGCAGACTTCTTTTTATGGGGTTATTTGAAGGATCGTGTATCATACATAAACATCAATAAACCAAATACACTACGTCAACTAAAAGAAAAAATCAGCGAAGAGATGTCGTCTCTTTGCCGACGAGTATACGAAAATTTCGATTCTCGCTTAGAAGAGCCCAACTTCGAAACGGTAGTCATTTAAAATTTAAATTTAAAAATCAATTCAAAAAATAAATGCCAACTAATTAGTTTTCTTGTAAATAAACAATTTTTATGATATGTCAAATGGTTTTTTATATACGATTTTTTCAAATGTTAACCAATTTGTAGGCCACCCTGTATTACAGCTTTCGACTGACACTGACTGACTGACTGACGAAATCGATTAGGAGAACATCGTCATTATCATATAGATCTTTTTCTTGCAGAATAAACTAGCCAATTGCACTTCCATTATTTGCATTTTTCCTTACAAGAAGACTTACCGAGATCGGCATATAATTGTTTAATCGGTAGCGAAGTCGCAAGAATTTATTTGATCAATTTTTTTTTTTTTAGTTATATTTGTTTCTTGGCCTGTCAACAATTGTTTACACCGACACTTACAAGTTTTGTCGTAATCATGTATTTATGGTTAGTGTAATAATCACTTAAAGGTAAGCACCGCAATAATAGATAAATAATTAAAGTCCACAATAATTTTATCTCGGTAGTGCATTAAGCCCCCTGTTTAGTAATTATGAACAGAATGGCAGGCATGATCAGTTCAGTATCTGTGAGAGTCTGCACGTGCGGTAGCTAATTTAGTTTTCTTCTCGCATCGTTCACCTGCCCGCGTCGGCACAAAAGGGATAACTTCTTTTGCATATCCGGGACAACGAATTTTTTTGTTTGTCGTGATTAAATCATTGCGTAAGTACTAGTGGCTAAATGTGAAGTGGTTATCAGGAAGTTTTGGAATGCTCGAGTGAGATCGGAGTCCAGAAGTTCACCGCGGCTCAATCGTCGTGTAGTCACCCTTCCACACACATACATTCAAACAGCACCAACACTTCACAACCGCTGGTCCACGACAAGGATGATCAGATAAGTACCACAGGGTAGTCATCTTTTTACGATGCACTCCCCAATAATTTTGTCTCAAGTGATTCAAATTATGCTTAGTAAAATAGTGTAAAGTTTACAAATCTATACATTTATTATCGTACACTGATCAATGTGAAATTCTTCTGATATATAAATGATATTTATTTCTGTAAGTAAAGCTTTTACGCATATTTTGTCATGTCGGTCTTTACAGATAGAAGGCGTAGGCATTTTGCTAACACTTAATCTGTGAAGCAAGCCAAAGCAAACCACAGAGATCTTTTTTAGATTTGAACATTGATTAAATAAAAACTATGTGAGTACAGTATAAGATTTGAGCTGACCTTTCGAAGAATCGATCACAGTTTTAAGTCAGCCTTTCCATGCAAGCGGCATAAGATTAACAATCCGAGGTGCGACACCATCGCCAGCAGGATATTTGGGTGGGTCGTGGCAACACTCGAAACCGCCAGAAAGATACTAATTATGAAGTAACATTACAAGCCCAGTCTTAACTCACATTTACATACAATTATTTATAAAAAAATTGAAAATACGAAATACAACATAAATTAAATGTCCATCACTTTGAAACACAACAAACGAAAACAGTGAGAGTGCGCAGCTAAGCAAATTTATCATTTAAATAATCTTAATAGAATTATATTAGACATGGGAATATTTCATTTTCATTTAATATATATCTGTTTTTTGCCACACACTTACATGGTTTACTACCATAGCCTTGCATGTTTCAGTTAAAATTTTACAGTATTTAAGTAGTGAAGCATGTATGTAGTGCACTGAGAAAATATCAAAATTGCTTTTTTTTGTTGAAGAACTCCGCAATAGGAAGATATCCTATATCACAGGGGATTCTACAAACATACATGAAACTTACACGTGGAGCACCCAGACTTAAACAGCAATTGAAATATATATATGAAAAATTGATATTTAGTAAAGAATGATATTCACAAAATGTTTAGTGAACTTTTATATATAGACAGTGGAGATGTGTGTGTGGATAGTACACTTACAATAGTGGATTAAAAAATGTTTGCTCAAATCTACTGGCCTCTAAAATAAACCACCCAAGGCTTCAGTCTACATAGCCTATTGGTAAATCTGCCACTGATACCATACTAAACTTCAGTAGAACAAGAAACACCTTACATTGACATCCAACAAACAATACAATTATTTACTTTATGAGGCATAATATTTACATTTTTATATGCTATTCCATGAAGTTTAGTGTCCCATTAGTAAGATTACAGTGACTCAATACTGCCCACCGACCTACGCTCAACATGCTTTATATAATGATACAGAAAACAATAGGTGTGCGCAGGAAACAATGGCAGCTCACACAACTATCAGGTGTATCATGCTTCTAAGCATAAAGAATAAAATACTCTGTAATAAGAATGCAAGGCCAACTTTCAGTTAGCACCTTTTCACTGTACTTACAACTTTACAAAATGATGTTAGTTTATTAAATATGTAGTGCGTAAATACTACAAGATACAAGCATAAGGAAAACATTGTTTGAAAAGTCCTGGCAAATACATTCCACAGTTGAATACATTGAACAGTTGTAATAATGAGTGTTCGTAGTTCAGGTAAAGTAAATAATTACTAACTGTTTACAGCGACCCACTCGTTAAGGTCCTCTCCCTCTGGCAGCATCACGGCGAGACGCAAGTTACCGGAGCCGAGCGTGGCAGCGGCGTGCCGCATCAGATCGTATTGATGCGTACCCTCGGGAATATTCTTTTTCGGCTTGAACGTTTTGTTCGAACGACTTCCACTGGAATACAATCAAATCACGACATTTCACCATAAAGAGAGTACGTAATGTCAGGAAATGTTACTTAAAACGGCCAAGTTCACAACAGATCTAGGGGAGGCAGTTACTAGGTCTCCGCAACCAAACCGTTTTTACTAGATGCAAAAACTTTTGCCGCAAATGTAAACAAGACGTCAGCGTAGTAGAACGGAAGACGATTAGTTAAAAATAGATACACAATATGACTGTCTCAACTCAACGCACAATACTTACAATAAAAAACTCATTTTGAAAATATATAATTCTCCTTTGTTAATTTCTAAAACCCTTTTCACAGGGATAGCACCAAGTCATTAAAATTAGGTTATATCAATAAAATAAAATATTTTTTATGCAGGTGTCAAAAGTCTATTGCATTTCAATTTTTTTTTTATTTGATTTGACAATATCAGTATTGCCATGAATTACTTTGTCACTTTTATTTAAAATAATCATATCATTTTGTAACTCGTTTCTTAATTAATTTTAATTATTATTCCCTATTACTCTAATGTAACATGGTATAATATAAAATGAATCTTATATGAGAACGTATAAGTTTTCTAAACCTCTTTATGTTCGTTTTTCTAAGTACTCATACAAAATTTCTCTATCTCCTGAATTATTTAATTGTTTATTTTGGATTCTACTTTTTCCTGCAACACGAAAAATGGAAAATTCATATTATAACATCATTTTAGTTATCATTTTTTTTACGGTACAGGAAAATACATGAGACGGCGGCGACCTGTTAGTAAATGACCGCCGCCTTCCACGACTCAAGAACCACAAGTGCGTTACCAACTTGCAAACCTTTGCAGTCTTCCCCCTTTGTGACACGCTAACCTCACGGTTACACATTGTTAGTATAGTTCTGCCTTATATTGGTTAGAGCCATACGCGGTTATCACACCGTGTCGATAGAGGCGGCGTGCGCCAAGACCGGAACTTCTCCGTGGGATTTAGAAACGGAAGTGCTCGCCGAAATTTATCGGCGAACGGCTGACTTCCGGGCGAGTAGTGATATATGGCTCCCGTCCGAAGAGCTACGCGAGTGGCGAAAGACCGCTCGTCAAGCCACGATGGCTTTTTGGTCGTCCTTGCTGGCTTTGCCGCCGTGGAGACTCTCCAGGCGATCATCGAGGAGTGGGCAGGGCGACAGCACGTGACCCTTTCCTTCTGACTGACGCAGATGCTTTTCGGGCACGGTTGCTTCGGGAAGTATCTGCACTAGGTCGCCAAGAGGAAATTGAGTCCCGCCTGTCACCACTGCGTCTGCAGTGAGAACTCGGCTCAGCACACGCTAGTAGTTTGTTCTGCCTGGGCGGTGCAGCATGGGGTCCTCACTGCAGTTATTGCAGGAGATCTCTCGCTACCGACCGTCATACGCTTTTTGGTCGGTAGCGACAGTTGTTTTACCGCGGTCGCTACCTCCTGCGAAGACGTAATTTCGCGTAAGGAAGCGGCGGAGAAGGCCCGGGAGAACGATCTCTACTTGGACTCAATTCTCCGCCGGCGAACCAGGCGGCGGAGGCGCGCGTACCAGTGCCTCGTGCCGCCTTGAGTGTGGCCGCGAGTGGACGGGAACAGTTTTCCCCGTCATCCGCTACAATGGCCAGCCGCGAGGAGGTGACGTCTACGTGTGCCGTAGGTCGCCTAAAATAAAGAGTTTACCCGCAGATGGTGCCGTAGCGGGCAGGTACTAGGAGGGACTTGGAGGTCGTAATAACAGCTGTTCCCAGATACCTCCTATGTCAGGCGCAGAGTGGCACACCGTGTGGTCTTAGTCCGACCGATTCCGACACACCACCCCTACGTAAACCCCGGTGGGGTGACGGCCCGAGGGGGTTTTCACACGTTAAGAAGAAACAAAAAGTTCTGCCTTATTTAAAGAGCATAATGTGTCTTTAAATTGATCATAATCAAATATGATCTAATTATACATTTTATATTAACGTGTTCTAAATGCCTATAATTTTTTTTAGATCACACTAAGTGTTTTATGGTTTTGATTATTCAAATTATCCCAGCAGAATACACAAATTTACAGCAAGTATGTAGTTAACAATTTAAAGTTTATTAAGTTAGTATCAATTCATGAATCGGTTTAAGAAATATTTTTGAAAATATCTTTACTAAAAATCGTCTTCTTTTTATTTTATGTCATCACATCAATCACAAGAAGAACAGCTTTTACAGTTCAATGTCAGACATAGAAAAAAGGTGTTGGCCTACGTTACCACGATCTCAATACGGGTTGGTAAAGGGTTTGTTTCTAGATTTCCTTCTCCTTGCAGTTATGTTGTCCTGAGTAGTTTACTCCCATAGTCACTTTCCACGACGCCTATGTCACTACACAGATGATAATTGCTGATAAATTCTTTTTTTACGTAAAATATGCTTTTATTCAGATAACTTCTACCTTGGAGTTTAACCCCTTTAACAATTTTCTATGAAGATTGTCTATTTTGACCTTATAAACCTTACGTCAAGAACATGAAATATTATTTTGAGCTGGCAATGCCAAGCAGATGTCAGATATTTAAGTCGTATTAAGTATTGGCAGTGTTCTAAGGTCGATCGATTGGTGCATTAGCAGAGTTATTTTACAGTGGGGACATATTAAGTATTTCCAAATCATCAGCATGCAGGGTTTATCCATTGAAAGTTTAAAAAAACACAAGGCTGTAAGTAATTCCTTGTATATTGTCATTACAAGCGTCTACGCTTTAGCTGAAGTGCTTACATAATTAACCTCTACTTATTTGTTATCGTAGGTATACTTACCTGTTCCGAGCGTATCTTGTGTTGCAAAACTATACGTCTTAATATTCATATTTAAATCTGTGTATTAGTAATTTGAGAAATTACAATTTCATTATTTCGAAAGTATTTATATATCTGATTAGGAACGCTGCGTAGTGATTAGTCATATGATATCAAAACTAGAAAAGACCCTTCTTTTTAATCTTACAACCCGAAACTGATTACACATTCTGCCTGTATAACATATCAATTTAAAAATAGACTAAGTTAGTTTAATTACTTTTGCCCTAATTATTATTTATGTAATTCAAATAAATTATTGCTTCAAATGTCTTTAAAGTGTAGCAATATCAGTATAAAGATAAAAAAAACTTAGTGTTGTCACACTAGCAGTTTAATGAATAGCTAATAAGCCAATAAGTGTAATAATCAATAATAATAATTAAAAAATATTTTTAAATATATCCTATAGTAATTTTTACATGTACTGTGACAGCCACAGTGGGCATGGCTGGTGTTGTAGCTATCAAGCTATATAATTATCTTATCCCTTGGACTTACATCTAATTATTTATGTAGTTTATCTACTTAAAATTCTCACTTTTGTGTATGGTCTATTTGTGTGTGTTTACATTAAGTGACCTATCAACTTATAGTTTTAAAGTTGTTCTTTGTTCCTTTAATTTAAGCCAGTGATGAAATCTTGAATCAAGTCACGGAATCAAGTTAAAGATGCTATGTCCAATGGTGCAGACCATACTTCTTAACTACTTTGTTAGATAAGTAGGGCAACAGATTATTTAGCAAAATTTCTTGCCAAACTCTTTATATTACACACTCTTTTCATTTTGTAGTAGTGCACTTACACACAGTTGTATTCAGTTGAACCTGCAGCGTAAGTGGCGTCTGAACACAGCCTTCATTACTTCAAATATTTGTTAATCTTTGTCTAACTCTAGAAACCAATGACATAAGCTATGAGTAGCTTGTGTCCAGATATCACTGTGTACTATGTACAATTATGTATGTATAATGTAAAACTATTGATGTGCCTTATTTTAACTACTACCTAACTAAAATAATTCGACATGTGGATTGATCATAAAATTATCTATACTGTGATAGATACACAGTTAAATAGTCTGGTAACAGGTAAATAGATTAAACTACCTGAATCTGCTCCTAAAGCAATTTCTATATATTGTTATAAAAATAAAATGTAATTACTAAATGTATGTAATCAATAGTTAAGAAGTTGTTTATCTATGATATGAGCTGTGTGATTGTGTAGGTTTGTATATTTTCATTTGCAATTTACGATTTATACGACAACATTTTTTTGAATCACTGGTCGGACTGGCACTTACCTGAATATAAAGTGTAAGACAGAAGCTTCTTTTGTTGGTAACATGCAGACCAAATATAATATAAGTAATTACTGTTAAAAAGCTTGTTAGTAAATTATATACATAAAAAAATTAGGCAGACTAGATTTAGCCCGAGGTTCAGAACTCTGCACTGTTCCCATTAGTTGCAGGATGATGTGAAGCCAGTAGTAGATGTAATTGTTCAGCAAAAGTATTTTGATTAATGTACAACCATAAGTGGTTTTTCTGTCGAAACCGAAACTGAACTTTCGGCCTTGCTCCTAGTTTCGGCCTAAACCGAAACCTACTGAATCAATTAAAAATTACTGTTATATACTATAATCTTGTGTTTTGTTTTGAAGCTACAGACACTAAATAACGTCAAATAAAAAAAAACAATCATAACAGTATGTAACAAATATTATTTTTATTTTTTTTACGTCATTAAAAATATTTTATATCATGTAAGTACTGCCATACTTATAAGGCAAATTTAAATAACTAAAACTTGGTCAGTTAAAAAATTTAAAAAAATAGGACAAAAATACAGAAACACCAATTTAAACCAAATTATATCATTCCGAATTAGAACATTGTTTACATGAGTCGCTCAACCATAAACGGCAGCATTGTAACGTCAATCAAAGCAATGTCGCCGCGTGTTATTCATCAGAATCACTTGGCAGTGTATATCACTATTTGAAAAATCACTTTGGTTATCTCATAATCTTTGTATCACCCTTATAAATCTGTAGGACATACACGATTTAGCTATTTGGAAAGGCTTAATTTACAAATCGCTGCCCGAGGTCAAAGTAGTATATGTATAATTGCATTAACATATAATGTTGCAAATAATGAAAACAAATATGTTGCCCAGTTTCAAATCACTGGATATTTTTCGCTCCTACCGTACTAATAGTCTGTTTTTTAATCATTTACATAAAAAACATAACTTAAACTCGATACGATTAACAATGGACCGCGGCGCGGACAGATGAGTTTAAATTAGCCACGAATTTACGAATATTCGAGCTTCGGCGCTACCGAAAGTTCGGCTTTTTTTTGACTAAAACTAAAGCCGAAACTACATTTTTTGTCAGAATAAAACTTTCGGTCGACCACTAGTTTTAATAAAAATTAAATTTTGAAAATTGACCTGGTCTACCTAAATTCAGTGTATTCAAATAATTTACAATGAATACATAAATTACTGATTTCAGTTTTTGTATTTTATTTTTTTTTTACCTACAGTTGCCACTTGTTAATTTTTCGGACTGCTTAGTCTAATATTTCTCATAAAACTTAAAAGTATTTTTTTGTGTGCAGTTGATCCCACTGTATGTGTGTGTCGGGATCGGGTGTGCGGGAGCAGTGTTCTACTTGGGCAGGCTGGCCACACGTAACCCAGATGTGACATGGAACAGGAAGACTAACCCCGAGCCCTGGCAAGAGTATAAAGACAAGCAATACAAGGTAATCTATACCGTGAACATTAAACGATACACATAAATATTTATTTATCATCAACAGCCTCTAATATATATAATGTAGGTGCTCCAATGCCTTAACCAAGAACAAGCAATAGATCCCTGTATTGTTTATTTAAGGCTAAATCATAAAGTCACAGAGTAGGCGCAGACTGGTCACTTGACTTCAAGTCAGTATCGTGATAATCGAAAGTACTCCTCCCGAGTCAACTGCTTTGCTCTGTCATCATGGGCATTAGTAACCTCACTCCATCGGTGAAAACTGTTTCATTACTTGGCTCTTCAGTGAGGGTGTGATATCAGTCTAGTTGAGCCTGGCCGACTGAGCACTCTCCCACATTTACATAGAGAATACACTTTAATTAATATGATCTATTCTATATTATTTTATTATCCAGGAAAATATCACTACAAAGAGAAGGAAAACTTGAAACAAACCTTGGTCCAACCCGTCTGGCCAGCGTGGTCTAGTGGGCCAAAACCTTGCTGTGGACTGTAAAAGGCTGTTAATATATATATGATATATTCTATATTAACAATTCTATTCCCAACAAATAATATAAATCCATCTATTTTATATTGGGAACTATTCAAATTTGCGAATGTAATGTTATGAGAACAACCCCATCATCGTCTGACCCAAAGCGAACGAATAGTGTCGTTGGCCAATGAGACGTTGCCGCAACATTAACAAATTGTTTTTGTTTTCAGTTCTACTCGCCGAACATTGATTACTCGAAGACGCCCTCGCCCGCTCCCAAGTTTTAATTGTTTAATGTTAATCACCGCTAATCAAGAGTAATTAATGCAACTTTAGATGGTTATTATTTAATAAATAGCAAAAATATGTGATAACAAACGTTTGATTTCATTTATCTACACGACAGACGACCACAAACTATTTATATTATATTTATTACCATTATTCAAGATAAGTTTTCTAAATAAAAAGATCACGAATGTCATTAAAATTGTTAACAAAACGCATACATAATTGTGTAGATGACTGTATCGTAAATAAATACCAATGTCCACTTCATTAAAACTGATATCGCGAAACATCTCGGCAAATACAATTAACATAGCTTTTTATATTGCGAATTTCAATCAAATATACAGTGAAATATATTGTTCAATTGACTAGTCTAAAACAGTGACGTCACAATTTTGTATTTAGTACATTTTTTCATACAAAATTGTCGTTTTGACAGATGATAAAAAGTAACTTATTTGACTAAGGTATCATCTAGACTATTTACAGGATCTATATGACCACACATTTTTGTCATTATCATCATCAGTCTATCGCAGTCCACCGTTGGACATGAGCCTCTTCAATTGCACGCCACTTGGTCCTATCCTAGGCTTTCACGTTCAACTCTTGCCATCTTATACATCATTACTTCACCTGGCCTTTGGACTTCCTATACTACGCTTGAGGCAAAAAGAGGAGACATGATCGATGGTTACGAAGATTAAAAACTATCGAATGCAGTTGTTCAGAAGTCCATCATATTTGTTGAGGAGATTCCACTACATACGACATACATTATATCAAAATATTTTTAACAACTAACAACTATTGACTTTTGCGAACCCTACTCCCTCAATGATAGTCAAAACCTGTGACTGGTCAATTCATACGGGACAGAGACGAAGTGCATCAACACTTCAATCTGAAACTAAACAGTAAATTCACCCTCATCTCCGCAACATAATATATTTCTTCCAACAAAAAAAACCCGGAGTACAACTGATACGCTGATAAGTGCCGCATCTAACTGCCACCTACGTGCATCAAGGGTCACTTGGGCACTCGTCACTTGTGCTTACCTTCATTCTCTTTGGTTAGTTATCTATTAACGTTTACATATATATCCGGTCGTGTCGGACTATAAATGTAAAAACGTGGGCACTTTCTCGAATACGTGCACAGCCTTGGTACTTCGCTAATTTGACGCTTCGATGCTCTTCGGGTTTCGTCTCTGAGCTGGTACGAGTTAAGTCTTGGCTGAGAAGTCACTTCAAACTATAAAAGAAAATTCACTCCACAATTTAGCAAGAAGGCAATAATTTTGCAAACTGCACTAAGTGTGCTCGCCAGTACGTAGCGCTATTTAAAAGAGTAAGTGTGAAGAAATGTTTTCTGAGATATATTATTCATAAACATCAATACCGTGGTAGATGTGAACTTTTTATGGTAGGAAATATGGATGTTTTGTATCAAATTTTGTCACAAGTATAAGTGAATGAGAGGCAAATCTGTTTACCGAACCCAACCTGTTAAAATGTGCCTTATCTCGTAATGTACTTGTTAATTAGTGACTTGTACTATAAATCTCATATTTTTGTTACTAAATGTTCTTTAAGTCATGACGAATCGTTTGTGGTCTGAGGACTACAATATGTCGTACGGAAACTGTTTTAGTTTGAACACTACCAAGCTCAGATTTAGTTAACACATTCGGTGCTCCTCACTCGGATCCGAGTGGAGCGGCCCCATAGTAACGGTGTCGCCTACTCGGATCCGTGCAAGCGACGTTCCATTCATTTTGTTTTGGCTAGTAACGCACCGGCGTTCGAAGCGATTATGTATTTTTAAATATAAATAATAATAATAATAATATACATTCATACATATTTTCAAACATTCATATTTACTTAATCAAAATTCACCATAAAAAGTTATGGCTTACGGCTATTACTTTGTATCCATTGTTTAAGCAATCAATGTGTTAATTAACTACTCTCAAATACTACAATATTGATACATTATGATATATAATTATGATGGTCCTAGTTATGACGTCATCCATTGTCCCAAATATTTACATTGAGGTTTTTCCGGTTCGATAACTTTTGCAAGTATATATTATACTACAAAGTCGAGGAACAATCCCACTAAATCAAACTACACACCTACTCAATAAGAACATTATCATCACATCATTCATTTAATTAAGATACGTAAAGTAACTCCTCAATCCGTAGGGCCGTGCAGTTTCACGTCTGTGGACTCCTTTCCATTCCAAAGCTGTTGGCTTCAACCGGCTATTTGATTTAAGTGCTATGAGTCGCGCGTCGCTAATCGTCGAGCTGCGTTTCTCCTCATTCTGATTCACATTCGTATCGGGTTAAGCAGTTTTTCATAGTTTAAGAAGTTTGCTGGTTACGCCGTTAGAGGGAACCACATTTAACTTAAGTCTATTTTATTGTCGTATACAGTGGACCCTTGGTAATCCGACCCCTGGCTAATCCGGACCCCCCGTAAACCGACATTAATCAAACAACTTTCGCTAATGTAGATCGTGCATGATTGAACAGGTTACAACTTGTGCTCGAGGTATTATTTCAATTTCGATTGCTTAGTTTGAATTTGACTACGTGTGATAGCGTTTATTCATTGTGTATTACGTATACATACCTAGTGATGTCGTCACAAGCCCAGAAGACAATATACACAATCTTATCATTTGTCTGTAATTTTTCGGATTACAAGGTACTCCTTTGTAAAAAATCCGGGCTATAGGGGGTCTTAGGCAGTACTCTGTAATCCGACAAATTCGATAGTCCGACACTGCCCTGCAAAACGTTTGTCGAATTACCGGGGGTCCACTGTAATTAAATACTCTCATTGGACAAATATGTTGTATAACTCGGAACACGTGGAAATAAAACACTTTGTTGTGTATGAGCATTATTTTTATCCGTTACTCCAACTTTTAGATTAATAAATAAATAAAACAACGGAATATTATTTCTATAAAAATCAATCGTTCTAACTTTATTTGATGAAAAATAACAATAATTTCCTTAAATAGCCTATATATTATGTTATATGAGGTTGTGAGACATTCGTATAAAAGCACCTGATCGAGCACTCGCCGGCCGCTCGCGCGGGACCATGCGCCCGCGCAACGGAAGGAAGCGTCACTCGTCGCCGCCCGAACACTAGCACACGTCGAGCTCAAATAGGACCGAACGTATCATCGCGCGTTCCTTACCGATACATCTGATATATCGCGCCTCGAAGATCCACAGACATTATAAATATTTCTAATATCTTAAAAACGATAAATATATTTCATTTAAATATTAGATGCGCGCGTTCGCCTCCGCGACGAAACACGACGACGACGGTTTCGACGCGCGCTGCCTTCCGTCAAACTATTTTACGGTCCCGTGCGAGCGACGCAGGCCGAGCTGCACTCCTACAACAGTCGGTCCAGCTCGGCCCGGAAGCGCGACTCGAGTGAAAGTAAAATAAATATACGGGCGAACGGTCAGCGGAGCCGGTGCCGAGCGACCGACGCGTGCGGGGGGAGCGCGCTACTGCTGGTAGGGGTTGTAGCCGGCGGGCGGCGGCTGCTGGTAGGGCTGGCCGGGCTGCGGCGCGGGGTACTGGTAGGGCTGGTAGGGCTGCGGCGGCGGCATGCGCTGGTGGTGCGGGTAGGGCAGCGTGGCGTACGGGTTGTACAGCGCCGGCATCGGCGCCGCGTAGTACGGGTACGGCGCCGCGCCCACCGCGCCGTACGGCAGCGGCATGCCTGCGGACAGCATCGGTAGGGCCGGTCATAACTGTTTACGGCGACACTCGGTCGCGCAGGTTCAGTGGCGGGCGTGGGTCGAGGACGCTTACCTTGCGGTTGCGCGGGGTAGGGCAGCGCGGAGGCGGGGCCGGGGGCGGGGCCGGTGGCGGGCGGCGGGGGGCGCGGCGGCGGCTCCTTGCGCGCCACGGCGGCCGGCTGTGGGCGCACGGTACGTTAGTGGGGCGAACGGCGGGCGGGGGGAGGTCGGGGCGGGGCGCACGTACCTCGTTGTGGTGCTGCGGGGGCGCAGGCGCGGGCCGCACGGAGCCGCGCGCCGCCTCCTGCGTGAGGTCCTTGAGCAGCTCGTCCTTCTCGGTCTTGCGCGCGAAACAGAAGTCTGACACCTTGTTCTGGAACGCTACCAGGAGCTGTCGGCGCACGAGAGCCTCGGTTATAATACATTAAGTCAAAATGTCAAAAATATACTTGATGAAAATTTAATGATATTAACGTTCTCTGCCGACCTACCGCCGGTCGGTGCGCCGATAAATGAAAAGACAACGAGAAGCACTCCACTTTAGTTAAGAATTCATACATCATCATATATATATACATATTTACTTTTTATTTAGAGATTAATAAAAATAGGCAATAACAGTGGAGAAAGAACGCAGCCTTGGGGGACATCAGAGTCGACATTGCACCGTATGGAGGTGCTGGCGCCCAGAAGGATATGAAAAGAAACGTCAGAACCATTCCAGTTCATCCAGGTGGTATCATATGATAAGAAAGAATAGACAGGAGGATATCGTGACTAACGGTATTAAAAGCATTTGAGAAATTAATTAAAACCAATATGGTAACTTTGGAATTCTCAACTCCCTATGAACGTCACCAGTCACTTTCAGGAGTGCGGCAATCGTGCTGTGGCCTGAAGGTCTGATCGAAAAGGGCTTAGTAAGTCAATCCGAAACATGGATAGCTGTGGATGAATACAAGTCACATGTAATTCGAATAAGAAGGGAAGTATGGAGATCGGGCTTGGGATTTGTGTGATCTCAGGGAGGGGTGTGACAAACGCGCTATGTCATTGTGGTGGGAAAGTCGATAAGCGCAGGAACAAGACGATCAAGGGTAGGAGTGGTCATGCGACGATTAATGTTGGCACCGTCCATTAAGTAGGACTCGAGAGGTTAACTTTTTAATATCATCCAGTGCAACCGAAGATAATCGAAAAGTACGACACATAGTACGGTTATCAAACAGGCGAAATAAATAATACGATGCGTTTAGTCAGACTCTAAAGATTCCAGAATCGGTTCGAACCTGGAGAAGCGGTTAACGCGAGGGGGATAGGGAATGGTGCCCAGAACAGTTTCAGGGGAAACAAATCGGCGGTGAAAAACCTGAAACGACTCGAGTTCGGGAGGCTACGACGACGGCGCTCAACTTTGTAAGTCGACGTAAGAATCGTATAATAATTAATTTCGCAAATGGGTTCGTTCGTTCGTTTCGTTCAATCGGCGGTCGGTCGGCGGTCGGACGGCGGTCGGACGGCGATCGGACGGCGGTCGGCCGGCGATCGGCCGGCGGTCGGTCGGCGGTCGGGTACCTGCGTGAGGTCGTTGTAGAACTTGATCCCCTCGTTGAGGTTGGCGGTGAGCTCCTGGAAGGCGTCGGCGGCGGCGCAGAGGCGGCCGAGCGCCACGTCGCGGCCGCTGGCGCCGCCGCGCGCCGCCGCCAGGCGCCCCGCCGCCGCCTGCACGCGCTCCGCCAGCGCCGCCTGCCGCGCCAGCGACGCGCCCGTCGCGCGCTGCAGCGGGGCCAGCGCCGCGCCTGCCGACGAGCGTCCGCTGTACTTCCACCCTTCCATCCTCGTCTCGGCCCCGCGTGCATATCCATTTTTAAGCGATACCCAAAACTTAAAACGATTGCATTTTCTTTTGAACTCGAGACCGATCGGATCTTATAACGATCGCAGTGTCCATGTAAACGTCGGACGATATTACCCCTGTGTGCCGCGGTCGTCGAAATACGTCGTATCGTTCAGTAATATACCCATAAAATAACTGAAGTATCTAACGTCGAGCGTTAATCTTGACGATGCGTGTTTGATAAATATCTTAAGGTTTACTAAAACGAGAGACGTTCACTTTGTGAACGCTAGAAATAAGCATAAGGTTAACGCTCCGGTCGCTCGTCTCCGCGGAGTAGACGTCTACGCAATATCTCCGTCGTTCGGTCTAACCGTACAATCAATGATTCATCATCATCGATAGCTTTAACGATCCCCTGCTGCCGTCCCACTAAACCACGCCGGCCCCACGGGTCAGTATACGCTCCAGTTTTCGTTCTCTTTGCAACGATGTCGGCTCGCATATTTGTTCCCTTAACCGTCTTTTACGACACTCATAGAAAGAATAGATGTGGTGATACTGACACATCTATCATCATTTACTTCGGGTCCAAAAAGTGTGTTTTTTGAAAGGATGTCTCTAAAAATACATATATTATGATACCATTTCTTTAAAAAGTATAGTAATAATTAGGTTGGGGCAATCAGTTCTACCGATATAAGGTTGAACTTCCATTTTTACGGGAAGCGACTGCCATCAGATATCATCCAAGGACTGGGTGATATCGAAGTTCTGTAGAAAAGACTAGCAACCGAAACCGACCGGTCAGCGCGGTCTCGAGGCACCGATGGTTCTCAACGCGCTAGGTACGGTCACTCGTTCACGACCGATCGTGCAACAGGTCAATCTACTCGGCCACCGTTGACCCTCGAGACGTTACAAGGGGCAGCGGTGTAAGGAAAGGGCGGGGGAGGGGGGAATGGGTGGGGCGGTTACCGAGCGCGGCGGCGGACAGCGCGGGCTCGTCGAGGGCGCCGTCGGCCGCGAGCGCCTCCAGGAACTTGTCCTTGAGGTCCACCGTGGCGTCCTTCAGCTCCGCCTCGATCGCGTCGCGCTCCGCCTTCAGGGTCTCCACCTCCTCCATGAGGCCGCGCAGCTGGCGCACGGCGTCCGCGTCCGAGCCGGGCGTCGGGCCGTCCGGCGCGTCGGGCACGCCCGCCGACAGGTCCCCCTCGGAGCCCGACAGCAGCGCGATGTTGTCCCGGTGCTGCTGGAACTTCTGCTGCACGATGTTGTCGGCGCGCACGGCGTTGTCGATGATCTGGCGGTACTTGTCGGCGTTGGCGCGGAAGGCCTCGGTGAGCTTGGCGGAGTCGGTGCGCGACCAGCGCGCGCCGAACTGCGCGCGCAGCGCCGCGTCCGCCTCCGCCTCCTCGCGCAGCATGCGCTCCGCCTGCCACAGGGGGGCGCTCCTTAACTCCACTTTCAAACTTTTTAATACAATAAAAACGCTTCAATAGTTATTTCTTTAGTTCAAAATTAAATCTACGGTACGAGGAGTTCGCATATTTTTGTAGTAGTCGAGCGTCGTAAACGAGCGATGCTACGTACGTACGTACGTACGTATTTTTTTTTTTTTTTTTTTTTTTTTTTAAAAAAAAAATATACGACGACCTATGACCGTTTCGTATTGAAACGAGCCGAAGAAATTTTGTTGCCGAATATGAATACTCGGTTCGTATCCGACGAGTGCGAGCGAAACCGACCGGTACCGGTCGCGGGTCCCGACCCGCTCGCCGTAGCGCTCGCGCTTCTCGACCTGTCCGTACCTCGTCGAGGATGTCCTTGTTGCGCTGCAGCAGGTCGGGCAACTCGGCCATGAGGCGCGCGAGCTCCGTGAGCCCGCCCGCGTCGCGCACGGCGGCCGCCTTGCTGCGGATGGCGTCGGGCAGCGCGGGGCCCGCCACCTCCAGGCAGGCCGGCAGGTTGAGCGACGCCAGCACGCTGTTGAGCAGCTGCGTGGCCTCGCGCAGCTTGTTGATCTCGCCCGACACCAGCTCGGCGCGGCGCGCGCTGCTCGCCTGCAGCGCCTGGTGCACGGCCATCGGCACCAGCCCGCCGAACAGATCTGACGACACACACTCTTTTATTGTTTGAGCGCGCGATCGGTAAACCGAAAGTCGCGAGTTCGCTTCCCAGATCGAGCTGCACGCGACCGCGTGTCCCGGACGCGTGATCGTGTGTCATCGATCATTAATATGTCTGTACCTAGAAATTTACAAGTTCGTTTACCAGCAGTCTGGATACCAGAGTACAGACTCTGCCTAATTTTGGATCAGACGGCCGCGTGTACTCCCCCAAACTGAGATAACGTCGAGTGCGAGCGAAACGCGAGACGAGCCGCAGAGTACGAGACGCACTGACCTCGTCCGCCGCTGGCCCACTTGTCCTGCGGCGGCAGCGGCTTGGCGATGGCCGCGCGCGCGATGGGCTCGAGCTGCGCGGCCTCGGGCACGCGCTCGTGGTAGATGAAGTCGTTGTCCTTGTTGGCGGAGGCGAGGTTGCGCGCGGCGCGCGTCACGTGCTCCTGCAGGTAGCCGGGCACGGCCACGCGCAACTGCGCGTGCTTCAGCTGCTCCTCGGCCACCGTGAGCCGCGCGATCTCCTCGCCCACCGCCTTGTTGGCGCGGCACACCAGCGACTGGTACAGCTGCGCCAGCCCGCGGAACGCGCTCTGCTTCGCGCTCACCTGCGTTTCACACCACGACCGTCAGTACGAACTCTCACCGTCGAGCGCGATAGACCCGCTACCGGCCGACACCTACGATAGACATCCAGTCGCGGTCCCACAGCGGCTTGAGTTGCTCCTTGTTGAGCGCGCGCCACGCGTCCGTGTACAGTTCTTCGCACTGCGCGCACACCTTCGCCACCATGCTCTCCTTCATCTCATCTGAAAACGAAACCCCTACGTCACTACAGGCGAGGAGAGAGGGAGGCTTGGAGGACGCGACTTCCAAAAAGAAGTATATGAACGTTAACACAATAAAGGTTGGCTTATTTCAAAGTCATTTTTTACCGCACTATCGTCTAGCCGGTTGCCGATACTCTAGAAATGCCTGATGCATGACGGATTGTATTTCACAAGCACACATGTTTCAAGATCACACAGGTACTAAGCTTCAACGTGCTTCGAATATAAATTATGTAATTATATTATAATAGCACTATGGAACTAGTGGAACAACAATGTGCACCGTGCGTGAGCCATGCCACACAGACGGGCCGGTCCAAACGAAAGGACCACGCGCTCACAGAACGATATATTTATTTATTTACAACTTTATGTACAAATATATGCATCCGCGGACTTAATGCCTTAGGCATTTTCTGCCAGTCAACTGACTGGGCGAGGCAGAGAAAATATGAGGTAGGTGCACTTAAGGATAAGAAGTAATTGACAGATATATACAGAACACATCTATCTTACGTGTACAATTTGACAAACTCTGAGCAGTTCCTTCTCCCACCCGGATATATTATAGCCCTCATTCGAGATAGAATACATATCTCTACAAAAACTTTAATAATTTATCATAAATTGAAAAATGTGTGTCAGCTCCGACGCACGACTGGAGTTTACTCCTTAAGTACGATTGTCAAAACAGACGCAAAAAAAGCTTATTTAACTGAAATTAACTGAATAAAGATTGAAACCGTATGAAAGGGTAAATTAACAAATTAATTAAAATAACATATAGATATAATCGCTTTGCAGCATACTCTATACACGTCTTAATACACTCACAACCAGTGTAGCCGCATCAAAAACGTAACGAGGTCATTCGTTCAGTAGATTTTACTTCTCACATTTTTCTCATACCGGGCGCCTTATATCAAAAAACCGATTCTTAAGGAGTAAACTCCAAAAATATATGTAAATGTCTTTAACCGGAATAGTTCAGACGTCAACTAAATGAAATTTCTTTTACCAAAATGTGAGAGGTAGTGGTAGCAGCTGTGATATGTCATTCTTGCCAACGAGACGTGCCTTAACGCTAATATTACTGACTATGACTTATTTACGAGTAGTAATAAAGACGCGACCGCGAAACGAACTGTTTATGATATATTATAAAAAAGTGGGGGCGGCGTAGCCATATGTCGAAAAGAATTAGTTGAAGTTTCTTGAAACATTGTGCAAGTGAGTGTAAGTGATAAAAGTGATTATTTTGGATTGTACTTCCCACCGCCCGTCTCAAAACAACACTGAACACTTTTGTAACAATACTATCAAATTTCTCAGTAAACATAACCGGGTCCTGATTTGTGGGGACTTATGTAGTATCAATTGGACTGGTACTCGTGTCTCTACACATCTTCTAATTGTGTAACCGCACAATAACTATTAGTGTTTATATCTTTTAATAACTTAAAGTCGGTTTATTTTTTTAGCCGACCACAATGATGATAATGTACTCCTAGTCGATTTCCCTCACGGTGGCTAGTTTCAATAGAGACCAGTCGACTACGTAGGATCTTACACCCCTCGCAGTAAAATAGACTTTCATAACCCGTCATTGGAATTTCCTTTTGAGAAATTTAATGTTATTCGTTCTGCTTCATACAAAACAGAAACAAAACACATTTATCTGTCCAAACTATAAAGTTTAGGAAAAAAACTCGAAGGGCATATTGTTGAGATCAACGAGCGCTATCCATTCGCATAAATAAAAAACTAAGAAGTCAAAATTGGTCCCTAAGTCGCTAAAATCTAAAGTTCGACCCAGTGTGCTGTAAACGCCGTCTACAGTTCAGCGGCTTATGTAATCCGGACCGGAGGCCCATTGATACAGGGGTGACAGTTGTCGTAGTAAGTGTGTGCAATACAATGCTACGATGACTGTCATGTCATGCCTTTTACGTCCCCAAGTGAGGCGTAAAAAAGCATCTTAATAGGCCGCCATGGTGTGGGTCACCATACTACATTGTCAGCATTCGCAATGACTATGGTGACTACAACTTTTGAATTCTATTCATGCTTTCCATCAAGCAGAGTAGAGTTACTTTGGCAGGCTCTCAAATAAAAAAAAAAGGAAAGTATCAATGGTGTTCCAAGTCGGCTTTGTTTAAATTACATTATGCTTCGAATTTGCGTTCCTGTATTTTTTTCCTAAAAAATGTTTTTTTAAATATCAACCGACTTCAATTGAACTGCATCAACTGGCCCCCAGGCAGAAAATTTATACACATACTTTATATATAAACACATATTCTTAACTTATTTCATAAAAAGACGATTTCATGGATAAAGACCTAACGTAATTCTATATTTTATATTACTTGATAGTGTAGCTTTCATGTGGCAACACTGTTTTTTGACGACGCCACTTTTTATACACAGAGTTGGACACACAAAAGAATGTCAAGTGGACTCTGATTAACAAAGCGACTACAAGCGTGTAACTCATCTCCTTGAAGACAAATACTGTGAATATTGGTACCTCCTGAACAGTAAATTCCTATTAAGTTTATACTGTGTTTAACTTCACCATTCAAGTGGTAGATGCATCAGATAAAAATATATTGTGGAGTACACAAACTTAGTAACTCCCAAATTAGTAAGTGTGCATGTAGATGCACTTCACTAAAGTGAATTCTAGCGACTCCATGTGCAGAGATGACAGTATCGTAGTGTATCGTGTTAAGTGTGTGAGCTTTATACTGCCGCGATTTTTGTCATGCCTTTTACGTCCCCAAGCGGTGTGTGACACTAGGCCGCCATAGTTATCGCCATACTGCATTGTCTGCAATCACAATGAGTATGGTAACCACAATTCTTGGATTCTATTCATGCTTTGCAGCACCAGACACAGTAGTTATTTTTTCATTTACTTAAAATAAAAAAAAAATGATTAAGACAAGACTTTTCACGCAGTAATTAGGTGCGTACATTTAGAATTTTATTGAGTATAGCTACATTATAGTTGACTAAGAAAAAGTTTCCACTTATCTCACCGACTGATAACGCTCATTCCGCTTAACTTGTAAACAAACACGCTAACAGTTATTGCATTAAGATACGCCCAAACTGTCGCCACGAATAGATTGTGTGGACTAGTCGTTAAGTAGCGCCGCTGTACTCGCCACCGACAGCCCCGACCCTGCTCAGAAGTGGTCGGTATAACATATCTACGATGCATATAATTAGGTATCTAGGTTCCTGGAACATGTCACATCGATACCTAGCAGCCTCGCTAGACCAAGGCTAAACTAAGTTTCTGTTAAGGGTTCTGGAACACGGAGCGAAGATATTTTAAACTCATATCTTACAAAGTAACACCCACACCAATGCTAAATGGCTATATTCACGCAACTATATTCGCAATGACCGAAATCTAGGCCGCTGCTTCCCGTCGGTGCTGTCGCGACCAGCACGGGTCGAGGTGCAATGTTGAACAAATAATACTTACAAGTTTACACCAAAGTTATACCCTACAAAAATCAAAAACGCATATGTAAGAATTGTTATCGTTTATAATGATAACAAAAATAATCGCTAAATCTAACCAAGTGACAAACTTGGTACACAAGTTGGATGTCAAGGAGTAACGCAACAATTGTACCTTTGATGCACTTGTAGGCGATGACCTCTTGCGCCTGCGCCAGCATCAGCTTGGCGAGCGCGTCCAGCGTCTCCGGGTTGAGGTCGGGCGTGGTTTCTTGGTGCACGGCCATCATTATGTTCGCCTTCAGGTATGAGAAGATTCCGGCGGCTTGCTGTATACATATCGTAGATTAGATAAACATCAGCTGCAACTCGCCAGCCTTTTGGACAGTTAGACGTTAATATATTTATTTGGTTTTTGCAATAAATATAAGCGATAGAAGCGCTCCTACAGCCATTAGAGTATAGTACAATAAGTGATTGCACGGATGGCGTAGTGGTTAAGTGGTCGCCACGCCGCTCTCTACTGCGCCGAGTGTTGTGGGTTCAAACCCCACAAGAGAATACACTTAGTGTGATCCATAAATTGTTGTTCTGAGGCTGGGTGTTCTTTGTCTTAGTTTCTTGTAAGTTTGTAAAGTCTCCCACGACACAGTCATAAAAGGGGGCGTTGTCTTTAAAAAAAATGTTAAGCAGTTGTACCTGAAAAAGCTTAGCTGCAAGCTTGAGCGAGTCCTCAGTGTCGAGCTGCTGCTGTGTGGCCAGTGCGCTCTGCATCGCCGCCATGTTGAAGAGGATACACATGCGCTCGTAAGCTAGGGAG
The DNA here is from genome assembly GCA_949316085.1 of Hypercompe scribonia. NCBI lineage: Eukaryota > Metazoa > Arthropoda > Insecta > Lepidoptera > Erebidae > Hypercompe > Hypercompe scribonia. The sequence continues at coordinate 755,425 of OX438973.1, forward strand.
CTAATAGCTGTAACATATTACACCATAGTCACTGGTGAGTCGCTACATATCACACGTACAGAAATACCAGAAAATAATATAGTTATGGAAGGTAACACAAAAATATCTCACGGCTGTTGCTACCCCACAAACTGACTAACTTTGTATTCCCAACAACAAACCTGTATGTTTCAAGTGTTCATACAAAACACTTGAGCAATGGTCACATCTAGTAATGTGATTGTCATGTATACATTTTAGACTCACGCATAACATATGTCGTGTATGAATTTTTTAACAGCAACAATCATTTATTATAATATTCAATAGAATAAAGTAATTATTGGTCTTAACCTAATTATTTAATGTTTAGTGTGTCTAGAAATTATAATAACAATAATAATATTTAAGAGAGGCACCTTAAGAGGCTCACGTTAGAAGGTTGGATCAAGGGTCTGATGCAGAAGGCAGTCCTCCTTGACACGGCCCGTATTGTGAGGAGGTTCCTGTCTTTGGAGCCCTAACCACCGGTGTCTTGGTCCCTGTATCTGAAGTCGGTGGTCTACTACTATTTTTTATATTTTTAAATGTGTATTTTTTATTTTTTATATATTTAAAAATGTAATAAATAAGTGTATATAATGAAATAAAGAAAATAATATTTTAGACATGTGAGCTGTTCCGGCTGTAACACCTCATACACATGAAGCAATTAGATAGCAAAAGTGATTTAAAATTAACATGAAGTGAATGAAGGATAATGAAATACAAAATACACAACAAACATAGACAATTAACTGTAGTAGAAACTACAAGCAGTGGACACATCCATTACTTTAATTAATTGATGTTGTTGCTTAGGGAAATCACAAATGGTGATTAATTCTAATTGATCTCAACAGTTATTAATATATAAAATACAAACTACTCTTTTTGTTGATAGAAAGTATTTACATAATGGAGGTTTATTCTACAAAGGAGACACACTGAACAAATGAGACAAATTGTCTAAATCAAATAAGTACAAGTGAATAAATCACTCACAACCACAGTAGCTCTGTGTGAGTGTGTGTGTGTGTGTGTGTGGGGTGCACACATCAGCCATGTCTGATGATTCATTCCTACCATAAGTGTTAACAAGACCAATCAAAGCAGACATGTTGCCTTGCTTGGAAAGGATCTAGCAACATAACCTTTGCAAAGGAGGCAATGCAATTGGTTTTATTTTTTAGTAATGGAATCGGTTTTATTTTTTAGTTCTTGTTGCATTAACATTGTGTAAGCAATAAAAAAAACTAGAGTTTACTGAACTAATGCTCATCTGTTGAGTAAAGTGAAGGACAAAGATGCTCATACATAATACTGTCTAAATGTAACAAATGTTCCTATGATTTACTCACTGAGACTCATCCGTCCTCCGAAGATGGAGCCCTTGTCGAAAGCATCCTTCCACTTAAATGGAATCTGTACCTCCTGTGGTGGTATCTTGGCCTCCAGAGACACCAGCTGGTCATAATAGCTGCACACAATACAGGCTCGTTTAGCAATATATACGCCCTACGCACAATACACAACTTAAAGCACGCAACGATTATCATTAAAGAGGTCTCAATTCTTTCTTTGTGCGAGTGATCCGGTGACATCATTGTTTTTTACATATTTATCATTAAAGCGTAACCAGAAACACTTTTTTATATTAAGTATCATTCTCTTTCATAATACAATTATTCGATATACGTAGATGACTCATACCGTACAAATAATGTATTTACCTGTAGATAACGTCCAGCGACGTCTTTTCGAATACTTTCCAAACAGCGTTAGCTCTGAGGCGGCTCAATTCGTTGAGGGCATCGGTGTAATCTTCGTTGCTTTCTCCACTATTATACGTAGAGTGGATTAGATTTTTCAACGGCTTCACTATATCTACGTCCGAAGATTTTTTTAACGGTACAAACAATAACTCAGCCATTTCTGCGACTCATCGAGATTTCTGTAGTACCTTCTTGAATCAAGTCTAGTAGTGATTTGCTGACAATAATGACATTGTCATCTGTCAACGTACGTCAAACATACATAGTTGCAGATATTCTAATGGCATAGACATAATGTCAGGGGCTCCTCTATAGTATTACTGTGCACAGGTGCGACTGATCTTTGTTTAAAACCGAACCACCAATCAGAGTTACGACTTAAAGGATTTTAATGTTGTTACTATTGAACAAAACTGTGTTAACAAATCAAATATCAAATAATAAAAGCAATGAAATTCAAATAAGAACACTCAGTAAGCACTTCTTAAATAGGTATCTACTCTGCTTTTTCTGATTAGATATTTTTTAATATTTACAAAAACATTTATTAAAATTTAAAATTTATATTAATAGCAACACCAGTATTATCTACGCCCTTTTGTCTTTCTCACGGTTTCCAAATTAGGGGTTTTCCCCCCAAATTTAGGGGGTAAATGAGTGGGATGGGATTTTTTTAGGGGTATTATATGTATAGGGGTTTTCTTAGGAGTTTCGAAGGTTCGTTTCACATTAATTAGGAGTGGTGGATCATGTTCTACATTTAATCCACCTTCAAAAATGTTAAGTTTATGTAATGTATGTATGTATGTAACGGACTCTTCAGAAGAAATTGATATAATTTATAACGTATTAGATAATTTATAAATAAAAGAAATTAAGAAATATTACTACATATTACTTTATTTTATATATTTTATTTTTATATTTATATATTATTTTATTGAATATATTTTTAGGGAAATTTTCAAATAATTGAGGCAATTTTAGGGAGTTTTAACTTAGGTTTAGGGATAAATATTTTTGAGAGTAACACTGCTCTTCCTGTTTTGCCCTTGCCGTGTTCACAACGCTCACAGTACAGATTGTTTTCACTTACAACTTGTTACAAAAAATAAAGACTACCCTGTTTGCCCAAAATGAAAAATGTTGAGAACATTTTTCAGAAGGCTTAACCTGTTGAGGTCAAATTTTGGTCCAAGTTATCAAATTGCAAGTGTGTATGTGTATAGAAGTTTGCAGTATACATTTATACGAGTAATAGAATCGCAAGGTGGTATTAGGCTCCGACAACTGGACAATAAGGCAGTTTCAGACAATAGTTGGGCTAAAAGCAATAGGCTTAAATCATATACTTCACAGAAGTACCAAAGAAAACATACACCTCGGATTTTCTAGAAAAGACCAAAGAGCTCAAGAACTGATTGTCACGCTGGTCGAAGAAAATGTATTAAGTTTACTAAAAACGTATTCATTGGCTTTCGATATGTAGGAAAAAGCATGTTCAATGGCAGAGTCTATCTATTACAGCAGATTTTTTATAATTTATAAAAAAGTTTAAAATTAAAACTTTTTCGTTTTGAATTATTTTCTAGTTTCGTCCTTTTAAAGTCCTGTTTTTAAGTAGTTAGGATTTAGTTTTGTCTTTTTGCGCCCTTGTCAGACTCTGTTGTTTTAATAGTCGAGATTTAGTTTTTACTTTTTATTCATTTCAATTATTTGGGATTAAGATATAATTTTGGTACTGCTCCGAGCTATTCCACAATTGCAACTTTTCATTTATAGAATGCCTTTTCTATCCTCGCTCATAGCAAATACTTGGTTGATGAGCTTATATATTTGTTCTATGTATGGACATTTTATTTTAAATTATCGGGTGCATAAAAGAAAAATCGCGAGCAACTACTGATAATATATAATATATATATACACGATCGAAAAGAGACTAGGATAGAACAGACGGTTTTACGTGCACTCCGTGGCACAGGAGTTAAGATCGTAGCTTCCAAACTCCAACCCACCAGTATACCAGACGTATTGAGTCAAGCACCCTCTTTACTAGACCTACTGCTGACGAGTCACCCAGCGCAGTACACAGTATCGGTTCTCGCCCCTCTGGGATCGTGCGATCATTGTTTGGTGTCCACCATGATGCCTCTACCTGCACCGCCACGACCTGTGGTGGCGAGACGACGGTTATGGCACTACTTGTCAGCAGACTGGCATGGAATGCGAGATTACTTTGTATATGTTTCATGAGCTCAACGCTGCTTTAAAGATAAAGATCTGTCGCAAAGTGCATCTGCCATAGCTGGCGAGATCACCAGCACGAAGGCTCGCCCCTGGTTCAGTCAGTGGAGTGCACTTATGCTGTTGCAGACAAGCAAGCGATCTACCGCACATGGGCCAGGGACCGCGCCCAATACCATCCTGACGTTGATCGCCTAAAAGCAGCGTACAACAAAGCCACCAGGGAATGAAATAAGGCTTACATTAGAGCGGATGCCCAGCGCATTGCACGGCCTGGCCTAGAACTCACCGCATACCCTACAGGTAGCCATAAGTTCTGGCGATTGGCCAAAGCCGTGCAGTTTAATTACTGACAATCCTCGCTACCACCGCTGAAATGTCCCAACGGATCACTCGCCCACCAGCCGCAAGAGAAAGTGAAACTGTTGCTGATTATCCATTAACTATTCCATTCTCTGCAAGGTGCTCGAACGTGTTAGTATCTGGAGAAGGAAGGAAGGAGGATACTGGAGGATCACTCATTGTTAAGTGATCAGCAATTCGGCTTCAGACCGAACCGATCGACGGATGATCTTCTAGCACTCTTCACATATTTTTGGGGTTAGGCTGTAGATAGGCAAGGAGAGTCATTGGCCATCAGCCTCAACCTGGCACAGTTCGCTTCTCTCCCAACTTCTGGCATTCGCCCGGCCCCCCAAACTGTGCAACTGGGTGGCCGTATTTCTGCACAAGCGCCACATTAGAATCCTCAGAGACGGCACGACCTCTGATTTTCACTGTTCCTATCACCCACACTGTTTGTTTTGCATAACAATGATATGTTGGTCCTGGGCAATATACATTGCTATGCAGACGATAGCACAGTTCATGGAGGATACTGTAGCACCTAGCTACATTCTTATAAACAATCAATCCTGCACTTGTCGACGCGGTGCTGTTGCTAGGTGCCGCCCCGCGGCACCAGTCAGCCGTTAGCCCTCGAAGCGAATTCACGTTGTTTGGCTTAATACATTTGCTCCGCGCTTGCGCATCGTATTTGAGTATATTGTTATTGTTGTGAATCTACTCCTATTATTTCACTTAAGAAACTGTACTTACCTATCTTGCCCTCTGTGAATTAAATAAGTGTTAGCTAAATCTCAGTGTGTTATTTAATAAACTATAAACTTACCTATACGTAGTTATACATAGTGTTAGTAGGGCTGGACACATACACCCTCACATACCTAGCTACAATACTATGGTCATCCTACAGCCAAGTTAGCGAACGTTCAGGAAAATCGACAGGAGCTTGTCACTGAACTCGACCTAGTACGAGGCCGCATTTCTCAATGGGGTATACTCAAAACACAGGCATGTGCGCTCTCTATCAAAAACTATCCATTCCCTCCCTTACCCATTTTTCAGAGCACTCAACTGCCACTAAGATAATCTCAGTATCCTGGGTATGAATATTTGCTGGAACCTCAACCTGTGAGAGTATATTGAAAGTGTCACTAAAGCGGCCTCGCGGAAATTAGATATACTGAACAAAGCGAGACGATTCTTCGTGCCTGAGCATCTGTCTTCTTTATAAGACCTAGATTCGCTCCTACGTGGAGTACTGTTTTTATCTTTACGATGGATCGACGCAGTATTTGCTGGACGCTCTGGATTGGTTACAGCGGCAAGCAGTCCACATTATCATAGGTGAATATAGCATCAAAAATGAAATTTCCTATTTGGTTCAATAAAAGCTTAAAAAAAGCATTGAAAGAAAAAGAAAAGGTAAGAAAACGCTACAAAGTCTAAGGAAATCCCATGGATGCGTTGGAACTTAAATTACTCAGTAAACGTTGCTTTAAAACGGCCACTTACTGTTATAATAATTATGTTCAACATATAGAAACAGAGATAAATAAGGATCCAAAGAAGTTTTGGAACTATATTGAATGACTAATAATATCATAACTACCTCTAAAGGCAACGAAATCTGCGAAATGTTTGCTACTAATTTTATACTTCTTTTAACGTTCATCAAACGGTAAACAGTATTTCAGACTAGCTGTGCCCGCGACTTCGTCCGCGTGGAATAGTGACTTTTGGCAGCATTTTTTGGATAAATCTTTTGGTTTGTTTTGGATCATACACCGTCGTTTGGGTATTTAAAAAATGTACTTTACAGTAATGCTTCTCTGTACACGATATTAGACGTGTGACCATCGGGGATGAAAGCATACAAGCTGCTAGGATTGCTGACACGTCACAAAACTACATATAACTGACCGTGCGAAAAACAGCTAATATTTAGGTCAACACCCACAACTTTCAGCGTCTGACCTTGGGCTTTATTAATCGTCATTCCGAAACAAAGTGTCACTGGAAACTGGACTCGTCTAAAATTAAGTGGAAAATTGTTCGGAATGAGAGGAATCCGAGGAATGAAAACACCTATTCCGTACCCTGTTAAAATCTCTGCTTCTATCAGATTTCGTTGTAAATTGGTCACTTTTAATCTGGTGCCGTTGCAAAGTTTTTGCGGACTTATATTTCTAAGGAGAATTATGGGTACACCGGCTTTTAATTTTATTTTATGAGCTGGTATTCTAGGAGCACCGAGGGATTCTAAAAATTCTACTGGGTAGCTGGTAGATTCCTTTTCTTCCACAACTCTGTTAATGGAGTTCATTGCTGCTGGTTCGTCGTTTCGTAGAGTCAAAATAGCTCTTTCGCAAAGCCAGGAATTTTCGCAAGTTGGTATTTGCGTTGCGTTTCCATATACAGATGATATGAAGTATCGCATTAATGAAACTTGGCAGCATAGGTTTTCATTAAGAACAACTCTTCCTTGTTCCTGCGGATACACTCCGTTGCCGATCTCAAATAGCAAATTTGAAAATTCTTGAGCATTTTCGTTGCCTCCCATTTGTGCTCGCATATTTAATGTCAAATGCAAGGGGATAATGAAATGCCACAGTCAAGAACTCTTTAGACAGGCTCTAACTTCATCAGGCCTTGTTCCACGTGTCGATATGCATAGCCTAGCCTAGCCGACGGGACTTCGGAACTCATTTGCGAAGTTAGGTCCCAAAGTTGGTAAGAGCAGCGTGAGCATTGGCACGACTGCTGCTTAACATGAGGGAACTCGATGACTCGTGCAGGAGACTCTACGCCGGAGTTGTGTGGTCAATGGCCGTTTATGGGGCCCCCGTGTGGGCGGAAATCCTTAAGGTCAGCAAAGTCGCGATGCAGTGACGACAGCAGCGAGTGCTGGTCATCAGGGTCATAAGCGGTTACCGCACAATCTCCTTTGAGGCGACGAGGTCTCCTGGTTGGCACTCCACCATGTGACCTGGAGGCGAGAGCCCTTGTGGCTCTTTATCGGTGGCCGTAGTTCTGAAACTCGGGCAGTCGAGAATCAGAAAACCCAACTCCGCCAGGTCCTTGTGGAGGAGTGGAAGGAAAGACTTGGGCAGCCAACCGCCAGGCGCCGGGTGCGGCGGTAAGACCCGTTATGAAGGATTGGCTCGAGAGGAATCACGGGACCCTCTCATATCGGCTGACGCAGGTGATCACTGGAAAAGGATGCTTCGGAGATCTACTGTATCTGATCGCAAAGGAGCCAACGCTTGAGTGCCACCACTGTGATGGTCTGACCGTGGACACGGCGTTCCACACGCTGGCAGAATGCCCAGGGTGGACGGAGCTGAGGCGTGACCTTATGGTTGGCCATCGGAGTGGAAACTCTCTCGCTCGGTAGCATGATCAAGGCAATGTTGCAGAGCGAGAGCGCGTGGAGCTTCTCCGTCTCCTTTTGCGAGCAAGTTACCAGGACCGGGAGAGGTTTAGCACTCTCCCGGTCCGCCAGACTCGGGAACGGGTCCAGTATCACAGACGGCTCGGGCGCCGGCGATCGCAGAACGATCTCCGTCCTCCATAAGCGCAAATCTGGGGGTGGCAGGTGAGGCCATCCGTCACCCTAGCAGAAGCAGACCGGGATGGCAGCGGGACTTGCTACGGAGCACACGCTCTTTTGAGGCAGAAAAGGGGTCATTTGCAAACTGTAGGTAGATCGCCCGAGGTACTTCGGGGTTCCAGGGATTTCTAGGGTACACCTGGTTCCCCGGTTACTGGTACCTGAGCCGGCATGTGGTTTTTGGTCGGCTCAAGTCCAACATAATCACCAGTAGGTGGTATCCGGGGGGATTTTGGCACAGAAAAAAAAAAACTTATTTAAGCGGGGCGTGAAGAAGCATCTCACGAGGCCACCATAGCGTAAGTCACCATACTGCATTGTCTTCATTCACAATGAGTATGGCGGCCATCACTCTTACATTTTATTGATGCTTCCCATCAGGCAGAGTAGAGTCACTTTGATAGGTGTCTATAAAAAAAAACAAACACACTTTCGCATTTACAACACTAGTAAGTATCCACATTTTTTTAAATTCTGGTTTGTATAAATAGATAGAGGCATAGATAGACCTCTTAAATGTATATTTTCAATTTTTTTAAGTTTCTGGATCGAAGTCTCCTGGATCTCTGCGATCCTTTAAAGCTGTGAGTTTCAGGATTTTTAAAATAAATAATATAAATATGTTATGATGTATGTCCAATGTGTATTTGCGTTAATGTACTAATAGTGATTACCAACCTACCTATCATGATTTGAACTTTCGATCAAAGAGGTATCTGTACGTGCTTTGAACGCTACCATAGATAAACTGTTGATGAATTCTATTGTTTATTTTTGTAAATGCTTGTCAATTGATTTAGTGTCTTACTAGTTTAGTTCGTTTACAAAATTAACAAAAATATGTTAAATTGTTTGTAGTTTAGTATTTTTAAGATTATAAAATGGTTATTAAAAACAAGACCGCACCAACCGTGTAAGTATTTACATTTTTTAGTATTTATATTAGTATAATTGTTTACATCACTGAATTTTTGGATAAATATCATTAAATATTTGTTCTTGTAAATATCGAAAATAATAGGAGTCTACTATTTAATCGTAAACGTTGGCAGGTTACAAACAAAGCAACATTTAATGCGTAGTTAGATATCAATCGTTTCAAAACAAAAACGAGAAGTAACTTTGCAAGTATCGTGTGATAAAATCACATTATATTAAGATTCGGCGTGTAGTGTGAGTCCAATCAGAACAAAGAAGGTTGGTCATGCGCGGTGCACGTTCGCAGTCGACGACGACTCGCGCGAGAACGAACGAGTCAGCCCGGAGAGGCCGCGCAGGCAGCACGTGTCGCCGCCCGCGACCTGCCGCCGCGCGCACCCAGCACCCTCGCCACCCAAGTAAGTGCACCGCCGCCGCACCCAGACCTTACGCCTCTAGCCACCGACCGCCGACCACCTCCGCGCTTAGAGGGCGCCGCGCCGCCCGCGACTTCCCTTGCCGGTTCTTCGACACTATCTGTTGCTCCCACAATCAATACACTGTAATGTGCTCTTGTTTTGACGAGAACAATCTAGTTTGGCTTCCTTACATAAATACATCACGGTGAGTGCACGTTATTATTCTTGCCTTTACTCTTTAGGGAGTAGATCGTTTATATTTTATTTCTTGATATTCAAGTCTGTGTAAAATATTTGAAATTGGTTTTTAAAACGAAAAGTGTCCTAGAAGGTCGTGCTTACCCATGGCCCAAGCAAGTGATAATATTAAAAATGTGACTAAAACAACTATAAACATAATTAGTTGATGGTAGAAGTACGAGACGCTGATAGGCCATAATATAGAGTAAGTGCGATGCATAAATGATAGATCCGAGGTGCGGCAGTTAGTTGTGGGTCGGTTGCCAAGGTTATAATGATGGGAGCAACTGCAGGCAACGTGTTCCTTGCAACCTGCGTTCGGTGAGCTTGATCGATAATCATATCTCTCATTCGCTACTTCCTAGTGCCAACTTAGTGGATCCTTGATTGTTGATTGGTAGTTGTGGACCACAGGCTGACTGTGTACGTACGTGACGTGTGCTATATTTCTTGCTATTCAGAAATACACAACAGAACATTTTACCTATTCAGTTGATAATATTCGAAGATAATTGTAGTATTTTTTTAAGTAATTCATAAGTAAATAAAATGGTGTACTTTATAAAATATTATAGTTGACGAAAATAAAGAAGTGGACATTGCGAACGTAATGGAGACTTATTTATTGCTCTGCCACGTCGCTGTTGCCTGCCCGTTGGCTGTTTTTGAGCAGAAATCTTTCGTGCTCTGTGTCCACCTGGTGGAGTGATAAATGAGTTCTTTCACTCCTTATTTAAGTTATATACGTTTATATATAAGTTATATACACGTGTTCGACACGACGACGTGCGCGTGCGACGATGATGCGACGTATGCGCGGTTCAACAGGTGATGATATCAACCATTTATTCACCGTGTCCTTTGTCGAAGGACGAGGTATCATGTCCGTCCCTCCGACACTAAGGGAGGATCCTCCAACTAGGCAAAGTGATCATGCCTGGCGGGCCACGTACCTACGGTTGATGTTGGGATGCTGTATATATGCTAATTGCCACGCGAATCTCTATATCGCGATGCAAGATTAGTAGTTGCATTGTAGTTCATTACATTCATACGTTTCGCTCATACTTCGTAGTTCGATGTATCTTCGCTAGATGGCGCTGTTGTATATTTCTCTTTGTGCTATAATGTGGCAGTTTATAGTCATTATAGTATATAGTCAGCGGTTTATAGTCTGTTGTGGAGCGTACCAGTGCCAGGAGTGAGTAGTTCCAGTGAGTCGCAACTGAGTGCCGCAAGTTCCAGTGAGTCGGAACTGAATGCCGCTAGTTCCAGTGAGTCGGGGCTGAAGTCCGCAGATCCCAGTAAGTCGGGATTGTATGCGGTGCGCGGTGCTGCGGTGAAATCCCCAGTGAGTCGGGGCGGTTTTGCGTAGTAGCTGGCTGCTGCGTAAACGGGAGAGAGATGCTCTGCTTACATGGACCGTAGGTGCAGTGTGCTGTGCCTAGACGCTGATGAGGCCGTAGGGTAACGAGGCTGGAGCGGGCGCTTCCTGCGTGTGGTATCCCTGTTGAGGTCGAGGTTGCTGACTGGCTGAGACTTGGTTACCCGCTCATCGTTGTAGGAGTGACACTGCTGCTATTAATTTGAAGGCTGCTTCCAATTACGTCGGGGTCACCAATGTGGAGGGGACGGGTGTCATGTCCCTCCGACACAAAGGGAGGTTCCTCCGACCAGGCGAGTTCGCGCGACTCTTACCGCAGTCTCTGGATCACGTGAGCAGCGTCGACTGCCATACATGTGTATACCGAATATTCTTCAAGTCACCTCTCTCGTAGTAGCAAAGTCAAGACGATTATTTACAATTTCGATACTTGTGTAAGTTTTAGTTGCCAGTTGAAGCCCACGCAGTTAATATAGTGCTAAACTTCAGTAAACAGCGTATAGTATGGTATCAGCTTTAACAGGCTTTGTCACGCTTATCAGTATCAGTATCGGTGTTAAGGCGCGACACATGCACACGGACATGTACCTGCTCCTGTAGATGTGATTAACACAACTATAAACATAATTAGTTGATGGTAGGAGTACGAGACGCTGATAGGGCATAATATAGAGTAAGTGCGATGCATAAATGATAGATCCGAGGTGCGGCAGTTAGTTGTGGGTCGGTTGCCAAGGCTATAATGATGGGAGCAACTGCAGGCAACGTGTTCCTTGCAACCTGCGTTTGTGTGTTGGTGGAGGTACATACATCAGTTGATCGTGAAGTCAAACAGACTGGTTGTACTATGTCTAGCACATGAATGTAAAAGAAATACATGTCATTATTTCTTATGTAGTTCCTAGAGAGAGATATTTCAGTAAACTATATTCGAGTCTTATTTATGAATTACATCAGATAAATTCCCGTTTTGCAGATTCCTTAGATAAGAAGTTGATGAATTAGGGGGAACCTATGTTATGTCGCTATAAATCCGTAGTATCGTATTCTACAGATTTGGATTTTTTTTAAAACTTTTAAGCAAATCTTAACTAAATTCTTATATAAAATGCATTGACCTTAAAGATGTACTTATTTATTTTTTCTGAAATTTAGGCGATGAGTGGGTCTTGGGATGAACACAGGTAAGACCAAGATCATATATAATAAGCATGTACCCCCAGTCCCGTGGTTGTTAATCGCGCTGCTATTGTAGTACAGCTTGTGAAAGAATACGTTTGTCTTGGCCAAACTATCCAACTCGGCCGGCACAACTTCGATCGGGACGCCGATAGAAGAATTAATTTGGGCTGGGCAAAGGAAAGCTTCGTTATGTATTCGAATCGCCGATCCTGCAATCACTAATAGCCAAAGCTTTTATGTAAAGTCTTCTACAAGTAATGACTTACGGAGCCGAGACGTGGACTAAGACCGATCGACTGGTCCACAAGTTTAAAGTCGCTCTACGTGCGATTAAGCGTGCAATGCTGGGTGTTTCTCGGGTCGATAGAATTCGAAGTGAAACAATTCGACAGAGAACTAGAGTAACCGATATTGCATAATGAGCACGCTGAAGTGGAAGTTGAGCCGACATGTGTTAGAGTGGAGACTGCGGCAAGGCAAACGGAGTAACGGGCGCCCTACGGCGCGATGGACCGACGACATAAGAAAAATGGATGCGGATTGCTCAAGACCGGGGTGGGTGGCGCTTATTGAGCGAGGCCTTCGTTAAGCAGTGGACGGCATTAGGCTGAAACAGGCAATGCCGTCGATTCACTTGTACATGAAAACTTTCACAGAACAAGTACCTAAGGATGATTCACAGATTAAGAGTTATAGTTATTCGACGGATTCGAGTTATAAAGCTTTCAGACCAAGATCTCAGAACCGTAAGACACAACTTATTTTCTAAAGCATATGACTTGCGGTTCCCAGTCGTCTCTTGTGTACTTTTTAATACCTGAATGTTTGTGGAGCTTGCCCGGTGACACCTGCGCAGGTACCAGGTGAGAAAGGTAACTAAAAATCAGATTTACTTAACCTAAATTTTTATGACTGATTTTTATATATGTTTTGTAGAATATTACTCATATCAAAAAATGAGACACTTTTCATGGGCCAAAACTTTTATCAGATGCTTTAAAGCTCTAAGAAAAATAAATGAACTTAATTTATTTTTAAATGTCTCATTTTTTTATGTTATTAAGATAACTACTACAATGTTATATATAATCAGTCAGACAAATTGCAATGACCAAACACCCCCTAAACCCAAAAATTACTCAACCATAGTATGAGCGCGAGAGCACTATATATGCGTTTTAGAGCGAGTGAGACATCCATGGTAACTCGGTTCCCCTTCTTAAACTCATAATCTATTACAGTACTGCTGTATATGTCCGTGTACCGTGTACGAGTATATACTAGGTGCACACACTGTACGAATGATAGTATACAGTATAGTTCTACATTCGGGTTTATGCGACCACATGATTTTGTCAGTTAAATCGTGTCATTTGTGAGTGATATTAAACTATTTTCAATAGAAAATATGGCAGAACCCGCGGCATCATCATTGAAATGTGTATTTTGTAAAAAATCTCATATAACTTCTATGAAGATACGTAGGAAAGTAACACAGACCTTTATTTATAATATTTTCTTATATAAAATTACAAATTTCGATGAAAACAGCTTTATGATATTGACGAAGATCATGTCGGGATGTTTTGTTTGTGTTTTTCCGAAATGATATTTTATAAGAATACTCCAATTTACTGTGATAATATATGATTGAACCGGCAACATCTTGAACTCAATTAATTCCGCAAATTCTTCCTCTTCTTCATTCAATTTCTTTAAGAAATCGTTTTTATCAGATGCATGCAATGCTAGTCTTTTTAATTTGTGTGTGTTATACATATGATTCACATTTATGTGAACCACTTGGAACCCACTTGGCTGTTCTTTTTGATTTATAAGCATACAATTAATACTGTTTGCATAGCTTTGATTTTATCTGACCATTTTTAGTTCGTTCTATTTTCATAACAAAAATAAACAATAATTAAATACAATTACATTTTTACGTAACAATAAAGTAGTTAATTGATCAAATACCAAAGTTTGGATTACAACTTATCGTTTGTAAGCCTTACGTTAGTCTAAATTTAAACTTAATGGCAATCACTTTTATGTTATTTAATTGCGAACACAATACAATAAAATTTAAGGTTATATTTATAGTGTCTTATACCGGTTGAGATTTTGTTTTAATATTAGATTTATAATATACAGCAGAAAAACTATTTCCATTACCAGGTAGCATAGAGAATGTAGAGCTTGTGAAAAGCTATACCGACACGAACCACCGCCGTCTGGCGTTTTGGGCAGATTCCTCAGGTTATTTTTTTGTTGTGCAATCGTTAAAGTGTAATACACCACATGTCGTATTATTTATTGATTGGAATTTATATTTTTGATATTTGTACCCTACACTGCAAACTCGCTGAATTGGTTTTGAAGCAGAAATTACTAGCACCATCTACTGAGGTGTTTCAATAGATACAGCTGTGTAAGCAAAGAACCGACAGCACGCTAGGAGGATAAGGGCGGGAGAGGGAGAGGCCGCTGACGGCGGTATGTTGTTACAGAAGGGGCGGACGCGCGCCGGTCGAACCGCCGCAGGAGCGGGTCAGCGACGTGATAGTGGTGCTGCCTACGACAGCCCCCGCGTCTTCATCCAAACAGAGACGGTATGTTTCATTGTTGCATTACGTCTGTTTCATAAATTACTACGCTTGATATCTACTACGAATGAACTTTGACATAGAGCGACACACTAATCCACTCAAAGCTGCCAACAACACGAGGCACTGCAACGATATAAATGGAAGTTATTCCATATCCAAGTCGAAGCCGCCTATGTGAATCGTTATATTGCTTGGAAATCGAATGATAACATTTAAATGTAAGTTTCTGGTACAGATTAGCACAAGCAATAGCCCCGGAACCCACCGACGTGATCGACCTGGGCGCGCCGCGCTTGTTACGATCGGTCCCGGCGAGCGAGGGACCGCGCGCCACGCGTCCGGACCTCTACCACACCTCATACATACCCAACCCGCGCCTGTAAGTCATTATTTCAAATAAAATACATTTATTTTCGACTTATGAAGTCGTAGTCTTGCCATAAATATGTTTACAAACAAATGTCTTTTTTTCAAATGCACAAACATCGTTGTACTCGTGTATTGTGTCCAACAACGCTTGAGTAAAAGAGACGAGAAAGCAGATCCAAGAGTGATAGTCACCATCAGCGTTGTGCAAGTAGACAATGCAATATTCTGACCCTCACTACGGCGGAGTAGTAAGATGCTTTTTAAACTTCACGTGAAAAATCCAAGGTCAAAGTGAAAAGAGAACTCGTGCGCTGATAGTGAATTCCGGAAGAGTCAACCTGTTTGAGAAAAGGAGACCAATTTTAAGAGCTCGTCAAAACTGTAAGAGAACAGCCTAGAGGCTTAATGTAACGATTTAACTATTATTTACGAGGTTTAATTTACGAATAACGCAATCAAAACATCTGTTTTGATTGCGTTATTCGTAAATTACGCTATTAGCTTTACGGATGTGCCACGGTGTGGCACGGCCGTGTACGTCCTGCGGACTTGTAAGGGAGGTATAGAGGTCGTGAAACAGTCAAGTAACTATTTTGTCAAAAGCGATGTCATGTCTAAAGCAAGCGATTCTGAAGGGTACCGTAGAATGGTCCAACTTTACTCCAATATTTGTTCCAAAAAAGTTACTTATGAAAATTGTTTTGATTAGTAATGATGAACATACACCGAAGTATTTATTTAAAAAATATAAAAAGCGTAATTAAGTATTCCATAATATATATAAAACTATGAATAAGGAGCAAAGTTACCCATGGTCATGGGTAACTTGCTCCTGGGTATATTTCACAACCAATCTTCATTGTAGAAGCTTTTTGAACAAAGTTATGCCTTGCTTTTTAAAACTAAGCTCCAGTAATATTACGCTTTACATTTTTTTATTTTTACAAGTGTCGAAAAATTTGTTAAAATCAAAATAAACCGTATTTTTAGAGAAGTAATATTATATTTTTTAAATTTAGTTACAAAACCACATCGTATCATAGATTTTTATATTCTTTAATTATAATAGGCACTGCTATCTTAAGTTATAACTTTGGTTACAAATGTCTCAGTCTCTAAACAAAAATCAGTCAAAAATCAGCTAACGAAATACAAGATAATCTTTAAAAACAAATAATAACTTACAACTAAAAAATATTTATGAAAGTGTAACCTTTATAAACTTGACAAATTAAACCACAAGTTTTGGTGGTTTGGACAAAAATCAGTCAAAAATATTATCTAGGTTTAATAATAAAATAAAATTCTCAAAAATTAAAACTTACAACTTAAAAAAGTTTATGAAAAAGTCATTTAAATTACCCAAGTTTGGGCTAATTCAGGAACGGAATATATTTCACGGCGGGTACTAATTTTTTTAGGAATATCAATACATCCCAATATATCCTGCCAATCGTATTGAATTTCATCGACGGGCTCATCTGGATGACATGACCGTTTTATCTTTAATGAAAAAGTCGCTAAAGTCCCAAAGTCCTGGGACTTTAGCGACTTTTTCATTAAAGATATATACGGTCCTTCTTTAGTTATTTTTGTAATTTAAACCAGGAAACATTTTCCCCTCATATGTGAAAACTACATATTGCCCGACCGCTTTCGCAATTGGTTAGAAATTGCAATTTTTATCGTTTGTTTCGGCTGCTGTATCAGGGATAGCTTCAAGATTTTCTAAATCTCCAAGAGAACCAAGATCAGGAGAATCATGAACTGACATGTTAATATTTTCTGCGTAAGAGCATTCGCTACTGGACCTTCGGCGACACGGTCGGTTTGAAGTTGACGGCTGAGCCGACTCTTCATTTTCTTTATCTTCCAAAAGAGTGCCTAATTCTTCAGTCACACTTTTTCCAGGAGTGATGTGTTGTTATTTGCGTCGTCCTTTAGCAATTCCACTAGTCGTCCACTCTAACCTCTTAGCTTCAAGACTCTGTAGAAAAGAATCTTGCAAAGCAGCCCTGTCAACAGTTGTGGGTAACCTCTCTGATAGTGGATTGGCATCAAGCGGATAAATACCACATTTTCGAAAACCAGAAACGAGATTTACTTCGCGCGTTGGTTCCAACGAGTCTATTAGTCGTTTTAGCAGGACCGGGCGACTGCTTTTCTGAAGAACTTACTCTCGACTACCTTGTACACTTGCTTTCCACTCGGTCAGAATCTTTCTCCATGCTACCTTCATTGGGTGAAAAAAAGCAACATCTAACGGTTGAGCTAGATGAGTGCTGTTAGGTGGTAAACAAATAAACCTAATATTATTTTTATCACAGGCATTAAGGACGTCTACAGATATGTGAGACGATAAATTACCTCCTATTATTACTTTCGAACCATCTTGTTTCTTTAATCTTGGCAAAACTTGTGTAAAAAACAAATCATTGTATATATTCATGTCAAACCAACCTGATGGGCTATCATTAAATCTGTCATCTTTTGGCCCTTGTTCAGTCCATGTACTCCATAGTTGCTTAGATTTATAAACAGCGTACGGCAGTAATAAGTCTCCTTTAGCGCTACCACAAAACATAATAGAAGTTGAGCTTTTGGAGGAATTACTTACAAGTTCAGGGTATTTTGCACCTCGCTTCGCTATTACTTTTTTTTGACCCGGGTCGTCGGATAAATTGATGTCATCAAAATTCCATGTATTTTCGGGCGGTACGTCTTTAACGACTTCTTCTAAGTTTTTTATGTAGTTGTCTATGGTATCCTTGTCAATGGCTGCTCTGTTTCGTTTGATGTTGGTCTTTAATATTTGTGATAAATATGAATGTCTTTTAAGGAAACTTGTCACCCACTCAGTACCTGGACAATTATCTTTAAATTTTGAAACTTTCCGACCAATTTTCTCCAAATATGTTCTTATAACGATGCGAAGATCGAAAATTATAAGAGGAAAGCCGTACTCGCTCAGCCTTAAAATGCAGCCAACAAACAAGGCTTCTTCTTCACTTGAAAATGTTGTTGGAGCGCCTGGAGGTCGAGATGGTATTTTAGATCATAGGAGTCTTAGCTGATTAATAATGGTTCTGCGTGGTATGCCATACTCTTCACTAGCTTTTCTTTGCGTTAATTCTTTATTTTCTATGGATGCCAAACCTTGTCTTAGAGTTTTAGGGTTGTCATTTTTATAATTTCTTGATCCTATACGTTTTTTATAATTTCTTGGTATCTTTTCTGAAATTATATAACAATTTCCTCTATAAAAAGTGAATAAATTATGTTTACTTTTGAGCAGCTTATGTTTGGGTTTACTTTGCTCCAAGGTGCAAAGTTACCCTAAAGTTACCAAAAAAATATGAGCACACCAAAAAAGTGAGGTTAGATTATGATCAATTCAGAAATGCAATGAAATATTGATTATATACGTAATAACATTAGAACATAATCACCTTAATATGCTATGCAGATTTCGAGATGGAAGTGGCTTTTGCCATACAAGAAAAAAACTTTTTAACGTCTTGCATTACACCTGCATCTGACATATGAAAAAAATGCCGATTTTTTTTTGCCCACTTCAGTCTTGTCACTCATAAATAAATATTTTTGGGTGCGTTTACAATTAAATGTCATTTCGCACCGATTTGGACATATCAAGCGATAAAACATTTAAGAAAATTGGAGTATAATTAACCTTAAAGGAGCAAAGTAGGAACATTTAACGGTAATAAGATTATAAAGTTCACCGGCTCGTTGTGGTGGCGACACCGGCACCGACTTATATTGAAATGCGTATGTAAAATAAATACCGGCCGAGTGAACGAACTATATTTTGTTCTACCCATATTTAACCATCCTTAATTGACGTTCTGGACGATCAGGTACCCAGGGCCCGTGCACGCCAAGCCGAAAGCTCAACTGAGGCAGGCGGACAGTCGCGGTGGCGGAAAAGGACGCGGGCGGCGGCGCAAGCGCGTGTTCCGGCGCACGGTGCCCAACCCGCGCCTGTATCAGCCGGCTCCGCCCGCGGTCCGGCGCGTGCCACCGCCCGCCTTCCCAAACGCCGCGTGGTCGCCGCCCGTGCCGTCTGCCCGCCTCGATACTGCGTCGCACGCTGCGTTCCGCCTCAACGAGCAGCGCCGCGACCGAGCGGTGCCGCCGCCGAGTCGAGCTCCCTTGGCAGATCCCGCGCAGCCCCTCGTGGTAACGCTGCCGCCGGTGACCGCCGCCGTAACCCAACGATACGTACCTGCAAATACCCACTGCCGGCTGCGCTCACTGAACACGGACGACTCCGGAGACTCGACGCCGGTTGTCGGCCGATTGGCCCCGTCGGGTTTCGTTCCCATAATGGACACGGGAAACAGGAAGTCGACCAGTCCGGAGGACTGCTCCGACGGAAACGATACATTATCCGCACCCAGCGAGTTTCTAGCGGAGGTAAGTTAAGCCTGTGGTGATGCCACGTATCAGTCTCGATACTGTAGGACTTACTTAACCGTAGTACCACCACCCCATCTCCTCCTGTGGGTGTCGTAAAAGTCTACTAAGGGATAGTACACCATGGGATGCGCAGCAGCGTCCTACTGAGTACACGATCTCACTGCGGTCGCCGACCCGCATGCCAAGCGTGGCGATTATGGCAAAAACCCCCCCTCCACCCTCCATTATAGCAAACACAAGAAAAAAAACGGCCTCTAGTCCCCGGCGGCTCTGCTACTTCTGGCTATGGTAGCGGTCTAGGAAGTGGCAGGGCACGGGGCGCGAAGAATCCTCGGGTAAGATCGGACTACCAGAAACGACGACTTGACCTGGCAATATATGTATAACACGCGCACATTGCAGACCAACGAGAAAATATTTGAACTGGAGGAGGAATTGAGCGGGTTGCGGTGGAATATTTTGAGTTTATCTTCAGATACGTCCCCCCTTCAGTCCTCCCCCTGTCTACGGACTTCAGTCCGTAGACAGGGGGAGGACTCAATAATACTGCAATCCGGCAACTTGCTTTATTTCCGGGAGGGCGATCATCAGTCCCAAGGCGGTGTCGGGTTCTTGGTACATAAATCCGTCGTAAATAACGTGGTCAAGATCGGGTGCGTGTCGTCGAAGGTTGCATACCTTGTACTCAGAATAACCAAGAGGTATTCGCTGAAGGTTATACAGGTATACACTCCGACCGCGACACACCCCGATAATGAGGTAGAGACTATGTATGAGGACATTAGTAGGGTCATACATATGTGTAAAACTTACTACACCATTGTTATTGGTACTGGGACTTCAACGCAAGGTTGGGTAAACGTGGCGGCGATGAACTACGGGTGGGACAATTTGGAGTTCGTCAACGAAATTACAGGGGGCCAACTACTGATCGAGGTCATGGAGAGGGAGCGCCTTTACATGATGAACTCCTTCCAGAAGTGTGAACACAGAAAATAGATTTGGATGTGCCAAGATAGTTTTACCATAAATGAGATCGACTTGATCATCTCGACCAAGAAACAAATATTCAATGATGTCTCTGTGGTCAATATGGTCAAAACCAGAAGCGATCACCGACTGGTTACAGACACATTGAATATCAACACCAAGCTTGAAAGATCGCGGCTGATGAAGTGTACGCTCCGACCGTCACCTATTCATATGCAAAACCCCGAAAGCTTTCAGCTCGAACTTCAGAATCGCTACGAAACCCTTAAGTCCTGCCTTGATACGAACGAACTCAGTAACCGGCTAGTGGAAACTGTCCGTACGGTCGGGTGTCAGTTACTCAAAACCCGTCCCACAAATAGAATGAAGAGATTCTCTGACTGCACTTTCAAACTCATGCAAGAAAGGCGAAACATGACTCTGCAGTCTTCTGTCGGTTCATCTAAATACCGGCAGCGTTACTGACAGACATCTAAGTGTCAGAAAAAAGACTTTTTTTCTTTTTTTTTTCCAAGGTGTGGAAACCTCCTCGGGCCGTCACCTCACCGGGGTTTACGGTAGGGTGGTGTGTCGGAATCAGATCGACTAAAACCACACGGTATGCCACTCTGCGCCAGACATAGGAGGGATCCGGGAACAGCTGTTATTACGACATCCAGACCCATCCTAGCGCCTGCCCGCTACTGCGGTCACCATCTATGGATAAACTCTCTATTTAGGCGACATACGGCACACGCGGACGTCGCCTCTTCGCGGCTGGCCACTATAGCGGATGGAGGGAAAAACCCGTGCAGTGAGGACCCCACGCTGCGCCGCTCAGGGGGAAAAAACCGCCAGCGTGTGCTGAGCCGAGTCCTCACTGCAGTCGCAGTGGTGACAGGCAGGACTCAATTCCCTCCTGGCGACCGAATGCAGATACTTCCCGAAGCAACCGTGCCCGGAAAGGATCTGCGTCAGTCGGCAGGAAAGGGTCCCGTGCTGTCGCCCTGCCCACTCGGCGATGACCGGCTGGAGAGCCTCCACGGCGGCAAAGCAAGAACGTGGAACCTACAGCCGGGACGACCAACGAGCCATCGTGGCTCAACGAGCGGCCTCTCGCCACTCGCATATTTCTTCAGGCGGGGCCGTATGTCGCTACCCGCCCGGAAGTCAGCCGTTCGCCGATGAACTTTGGCGAGCACTTCCGCCTCCAAATTCACGAAGGAGTTCCGGCCAAGGAGCACGCCGCCTCCTTTGACACGGTGCGGTAACCGTGTATGGCTCTAACCGCCAATATCCTCTGAGGGGGCCAGAGGCTAGCCCTATTCTGGGCGGTCAGTGCCGCCGCCCACACCGGTGCACCATACAGCGCCATTGATCGGACAACCCCCGTGTATAGCCGTCTCGTCGCGACACTGGCTCTACCTAATTGGGTAAAAGCCGTCGATGATGGCAGAATTTTAAGGTCAAGATCCGAACTTCTGAGTGTGGAGGATGCTATTACTGACTTCCTGAGAGATCCAAGGGCTAAGTTTACCCGACTTCTGAGCCATGTCTATAAACTGTTTTCGAGAGTCATCACGAACCCTCTCGTGTAAGACAGTTGGATGTAATATCGTCGAAACTGTTTATCGCAGCACTGGAAGAAATCTTCATGTTTCTAAACTAGAATGGACTCGACAATAAAATCAATGCCGAGTATATCACCCGCTTTCAAATTGCTGATGATATAGTTGTCATGGCTGAAACCGTAGCAGTACCGTAGCACAATGCTTGATGACCTCAGTAGAGTCTCTAAACGAGTGGGTTTAAAAATGAACATGCATAAGACAAAAATTATGTTGAATGCTCATATCACACCCACTACAGTGAAAATTGGAGAATCTACCCTCGAAGTTGTTGAAGACTACGTGTATCTAGGATAAACTATCCAGTTAGGTAGGTCCAACTTCGAAAAATAGGTCAATCGTCGTATCCAGCTAGCCTGAGCAGCGTTCGGGAAGCTACGTAAAGTTTTCTCGTCACAAATACCGTAGTGTCTCAAGACAAAAGCCTTTGATCAGTGTGTGTTGCCAGTAATAACTTACGGCACAGAGCACGGCACTTGATAAGAAGACTCAAAGTCACACAAAGAGCATTGGAGAGGGTAACACTTGGCGTTTCTTTGTGTGATCGAATCAGGAATGAGGAGATCAGCAGTCGAACCAAGGTCACTGATATTGCCAGTAAAATTGCTAAACTTAAGTGGCAGTGAGCGGAGCACATTACACGCCGAAACGATGGCCGATGGGACCATAAAGAGGCCATTCTGGATTGGCGACCGTGTACTGCGAAACGCAGCGTTGGTAGGCCCCCCGCAAGGTGGTCCGACGACCTGGTGTACCGGCTGTTGTGGAGAACCTTGGGGGAGGCTTACGTAGTGTGTTCAAAAAGTATCGCGAATTTTGTGTATTTTCAAAAGTTATTTATTTATTCGTGAATATCTATTTTGTCTCCTTCAAAGTAATCCCCCTGGGATATTATACATGTAAAGAAATTAGATTTCTTTAAGCTGGATAAAACAGTTCCTGTTTTACCTTCATTATCATTAGATGGCGTTACTGTCAATACTAGTGTCATGGCGGTACTGTGGATAAAGAAGTAGGGTTTTAAAAATATGGCGATAGTGAAGCTGAGAGAACGAAAACAATAAATTATTATACTTTGGTGGAAGAGGAATCGACAAGTGAAATAATAAACTTTTAATGTCGTTTCTTTGTTTTTACAGGTAGGATTGTAAACCTAATTTCTATGATTTTAATGGTTAAAAAGAATGTTAATTTATGTTAAAATAAAACTTTGTTTTTACAGAGCAACACAACGTTTATTTTCTTGAAGATTCCCTTTATAATTGTCTTATAAAACGACATTACTTGTTTAAAACAATGGAGAAACTAAAATTTACTTTCGCAGTGTTAGCTGCAAGTGATGGAAAAACAAATTTGATTAGTATAACCTCAATCGAAACGCCCGATGGATGTGAATACGATATACCCGATGAATTTAAAAATGCAAATCTAGTAACAATTAATGGTGTAAAAAGGACTCGAGGCTTGACAACAATAAAGATAAAGATTTTAGATATAGAGAAAAGTGTAGATGTCTACATAGTGGATGGCAACGAATTTCAATATGATTTCCTAATTGGACTAGATATGATAAAAGAATTTTATTTGGTTCAGGACCAAGATTTGAAAATAACCCAGAAACAAGAAGAAACATCTACAAATACGGAACCAATTTATAACAATAGTTCGAAGAGAGAGCTAAATAAAAATGAGGTTTCAATAAATTTCAATGAACACGTAAAGGAAGAGAACTTTGAGATGAGTATGGGAGATTTAAATACTCAACAACAAACGGAAATAAAAGAATTGATTGATGAATACAAAACAAGCTTTGCGAAAGACAAATATGATGTAGGAAAAGTACAACACTATGAAGCACGCATTGATCTGCTAGTTGATAGATACTGCAGTAAGAGGCCGTACAGATGTTGTATAGAGGATAAGAAAGAAATAGAGAAACAAGTGGGCAAATTACTCCAAGAAAATCTGATAGAAGAATCATACAGTCCTTTTGCCGCACCTGTCACCTTAGCGTTTAAAAAAGAAGATCAGAGGAAGACCAGGTTGTGTATTGATTTTAGAGAACTAAACAAGATAGTGTTACCACAAGCTCAACCGTTTCCGTTGATTGATGACCTGGTGACGAAAACGCGAAACTGCAAATATTTCTCAACCTTAGACATAAACTCGGCGTTTTGGTCCATCCCACTAAGGATTGAAGACAGAAAAAAAACAGCCTTCGTAACTCAAGAAGGACATTTCCAGTGGACTTGTTTACCATTCGGACTCAAGACAGCTCCTGCAATATTTCAAAGAATATTATCTAATATACTAAGGAAACATAAACTAACCAAATTTACAATTAATTATATAGATGATATACTGGTGTTCTCTGAAACTTACAGTGAACACATTAATCACTTAAAGCAATTATTGGAAGCTATAAATTATGAAGGATTCAGATTAAAGTTCACAAAATGTTCATTTGCTGCAAGTTCAGTAAAATACCTTGGACATATTATAGAAAACAATACAGTTCGACCTCTGAGAGCCAACTTAATCGCCGTACAAGAGTTCCCAATACCAAGAACACAGAAAAACATAAGACAATTTTTAGGAAAGATAAATTTTTATCATGAATACATACCAAAATGTACAATAATTCTAAAACCACTACATAATTTACTGAAAAAAAACCAAAAATTCGTTTGGTCTGCAGAGTGTCAAAATTCATTTGATGACATAAAAAAACTACTGTGTTCACAACCAATCTTAGAAATATATGACCAAGACTTGCCAATAAATATCTATACAGATGCATCACTAGAAGGCATTGGAGCAATATTAAAGCAAATACAGCCAAATGGAGTAGAAAAGCCGGTAGCATACTTTTCGAAAAAATTAAATGAGACACAGAAGAAAAAAAAGGCTATTTATTTAGAATGCCTAGCCATTAAAGAAGCAGTTCATTATTGGCAGTATTGGCTGATAGGAAAATTTTTCACGGTATACTCAGACCACAAACCGTTGGAAAATATGAACATTAAATCAAGGACAGATGAAGAATTAGGAGACTTCACATACTATCTCTCTCAATATAATTTCAAAATAAAATATGCACCTGGGAAAGACAATTTAGAAGCTGACTGCTTAAGCAGGAACCCGGTATTGGAAGCAAAAGAAGATATGGAGGAACAATTAAAAATAGTAAATTTTGTACAATTACAGGATATTGTTATGGATCAAAAAAATAATGAATATTTACAGGCTAATAAGAATAAATTAATACACAGACACAACATATACTATAAAAAATGTAATAAACAAGAAAAAATTATATTATCAGAAAAACTCAGTATAAAGCTTATAGAAGAAATACATAACAGTATGTGCCACATAGGAATAAAACAAATACAAAATAAAATTGGAAAAATATATACAGCAAAAAATTTAACAAAAAATATAAATAACTTGTGCAAGAGATGCAACATATGCATAAAAAATAAAACAAGAGGACAAGTGAAGTATGGGTTAATGTCACACTTGGGGCCAGCTTCAAAACCATATGAGATTGTATCCATAGACACGATTGGAGGCTTTGGAGGCACACGGTCAACGAAAAGATATCTCCATCTGCTAGTGGATCATTACACGCGATGTGCACATATAGTTACATCGAAGACACAAAGTGCCAAGGATTTTATTAAACTGGTCAGTAATATAATTAATTACAATGAAATTGGCATGATTCTAAGCGACCAATATCCAGGAATAAACTCTAAGGAATTTAAATCTTTTCTGAGTGAAAAATCCATTCCACTGATATTCACCGCAGTAAACGCACCATTTTCAAATGGATTGAATGAGAGGCTGAATCAAACGCTGGTGAATAAAATCCGATGTAAAATAAATGAAGAGAATAATAAAATGGCATGGACAACAATAGCCCACATCTGTGTAGATAAGTATAACGATACTGAGCATACTGTCACTGGATTCACCCCAAGATATCTTCTTGATGGCACGGAGATTTCATTACTGCCAAAAGAGCTAAAAAAATCTAAAACAACAGATGACTGGATTAGAGATAGAAAATTAGCTTTTGAAAATACGGTAAAGTCTCACAATTATAATAAAAAGTTAATAGACAAAAATAGGACTCAGCATGATTTCAAAACAGGAGATATGGTGTATGTTGAGAATGGGCATAAGTTGAACAGAAGAAAATTGGACGAGCTAAAGATAGGTCCTTTTAGAATTGAAGAGAAAATATCGAATACTATATATAAAATAAACACAGGCCATAGGAAATTAGAATCCAATTTATTTCACATCACAAAACTTATTCCGGTTCCTGAATGAATATGGATCTTCTATGGAGAAAATTTTGGGGAAATTTTCTGCCCTGCCAGGGGAGATGTAAAGAAATTAGATTTCTTTAAGCTGGATAAAACAGTTCCTGTTTTACCTTCATTATCATTAGATGGCGTTACTGTCAATACTAGTGTCATGGCGGTACTGTGGATAAAGAAGTAGGGTTTTAAAAATATGGCGATAGTGAAGCTGAGAGAACGAAAACAATAAATTATTATACTTTGGTGGAAGAGGAATCGACAAGTGAAATAATAAACTTTTAATGTCGTTTCTTTGTTTTTACAGGTAGGATTGTAAACCTAATTTCTATGATTTTAATGGTTAAAAAGAATGTTAATTTATGTTAAAATAAAACTTTGTTTTTACAGAGCAACACAACGTTTATTTTCTTGAAGATTCCCTTTATAATTGTCTTATATACACTTATACCAATGCTTTTTCCAATCTTCGAAGCACTTCAAAAAATCATCTTTTGTATCTTGTTCATCTCCTCCTTCGATGCCGTCTTTATCTTGTCAATCGTGGCGTAGCGTCGTCCTTTCATGGGCCACTTCAGTTTCAGGAATAAGAAAAAGTCACAGGGGGCCAGATCTGGGGAATACGGTGGCTGCGGTATCATTAATGTGTTCTTTTTGGCCAAGAAGTCGCGTACAAGCAGCGATGTGTGAGCAATTTTGGTATGAATTTTGTGGCGACCCGTCTCATGCCCAAATTATCGATTAAAATCGAATGGCACGAGCCAATCGATACGCCTAGGTCCTCGGCAATTTCTCTAACGGTGATTCGACGATTGGCCATTACCATTTTCTTCACTTCATCAATTTTTTCGTCTGTTGTTGAAGTACTCCACCGATAAACGTTTCTTTTGTCTAAAGTAGCTTCTCCGTATGCCACAGTCAACATTCGGCATGCATTCGCGCACTTAATTTCGTTTTTCACACAAAATTTGATACTGGTTCTTTGTTCCATTTTTTTTGAATAGGTAAAATCTAAGTCGAACCAAAACACGTGCAAGCAAAGCAGCTGTCAACAATTAACTGAACATTCAAAATGGCCGAACTTGTCAGCATAAGGGAGAGACATGTACCAACATAACGCCACAAAAAACTCGAAATTCGAATATACGTAACCCGCGAAAATTCAAAATTCGCGATACTTTTTGAACACACCTCGTATGTCCAGCAGTGGACGTCTTTTGACTAAGATGATTGTAGGACGCTATTATCGCATGAAGAATTGTAAAGGTTCGTGGTAATGGTAGGTTAGAATGTATTGAATGTGTTCATTTTCAGTTCCTGTCGGCTATAATGCGACGCCAGTATGCAGAGGCACTCAAGTACTGCCGTCTCATTTTGCAGTACGAGCCCCACAACGCTACGGCGCGCGGCTTCTATCCACTATTGCAACAGAAGGTACAAGCACAAAAACGACCAGGTGAGCTATGTCGTGGCGCCGTAAGCCATCTGCAGCACTTAATAAGTTAGCAGGCAAGAAACATTTCTGGTAACTCGCTATTCAGAATGACTGTTAGGGGCCTATCGGTGGTGACTAAACGTATCCAGCGTCACGTGACACATTTTGATTGTATGATTACATATGAAGTATACTTTAGCCGCTTCTCAAAGTGAATTTCTTATCGTCTTCGTGAACACAACTTATACATCTGTCTAAGCATGTTTTTAACTATGATCTAAACGACAGAGAATGAAGAATGTAAGCATTCATTAAATCCCGTTGCAGATGCAGAGTGCCCACGCGGTAGCTCCAGCGAAGAGGCCAGCGCTCCCGTTGCAGATCTACCTAATTTCGCATCGCATCCAAAAAAACACGTACGTATCAGACGCTGAGCATCTGTTCACTGTAGTTTTACTCGACTCGATTCAATAGGGCTGAGGCATAACGAGACGGCCGTAATCTTGGATCTCGGAGCCGACGAGGTCGTTGTCACGTTCCCGTGTCGGCAGGAGATGATGGAGCAGGGCGGCGATTCGTCGGAGGAGTCCGAGGGCTCCGAGATCGAGGGAGGCGCCGCGTCTCGCTCGCTTTCGCGCTCGGGCGACTCGTGTCGCTCGCAGTCGTCGCTGGAACTGGACTCGTCGGAGGCGCCGGGCCAGTCCTCGCCGTCGCTGTCGCTGTCGCGCCGCACCGAGCGCACGGACAGCGCGTCCGCCGGCGTGTGGGACAGCACCGGCAGCGCCTCGCGCTCCGACACCGACGACAACGGGAACGCCACGGGCGGCACCGCGCCCGACCCCGCGCCCGGCACCGCGCCCGGCCCCGCCGACCGCCGCAACGACAACGCGCCCGCCGCCGCCGAGCCCCTCCAAGTACGTACCGCGGGGAGCGGGCCGGGCGCCGCGCCGCCCGCCCGCCGCTCACCCCAGCCCCTGTTGCAGGCCGAGCTGTCCGCGCTGCAGCGCCTGCGCGCGCAGTTCGCGTGCTCCATCAAGTGAGCGCGCCGGGTCGCGCCGGACCCGCGCCGGGACCAACGCCGACCATATCCGTAGCAGCTAGTAGGTGTCGTGTCGTCGTGTCATCCCTGTGTCGTGTGGAGGGAGCCGCTCTCGCTCTCTCGCTTGTATCTCGTCGTTACCGACTTATTGTAATCTTACCCTTCGATTTACTCCCGTTGCGACTTCCTATGAACGAACGATGTGAAAGTGCTCGATCGACCAATCGCCGTCCGCGCTCTGCCGGTAGGACGGCCTCGCGTGACGAACGATTACAAACTTACCCGTAACCGAGTTAATCCGACCGTAACGGTATAAATGTTACGTTCCGGCCTCGTCTGCCGACGGACGGCCTAACGCTCGCCCCGCCGCGCGCTCGCTCGCCCCGCCGCGCGCTCGCTCGCCCCGCAGACACGGAACCGTTGGACTGGCGCTAGCCGGGGATGCGATCGCGACGTGTCGTTCTGCATGAGCCGAGTGTAACGAGAAGACTGAATGAAGTGTCGACTAGCGAGTCGCAGAGTTTATCGACTACCCCTTAGATCTGTGACGTCTCGCCGTACGCAGACACACTGCGTGTTGTCCATGGATTATTATGTACTATACTTGAACTATATTATATATTTGTCTGTTTATATGGAAATATAAAATTATTAAAAATTTAATTGGAATGTTTTTGATTCATTTTGACCTTTAGTTTATTTTTTTTTAAATAAGAGACCTACCAAACTTGCCTGATGGAAAGCATGAATAGAATCCAAAAGCAGTGGTCGCCGCATTCACTGCGAACGAAGACAGTGCAGTATGGCGACTTACGCTATGGCGGCCTAGTGAGATGCTTTTTCACGCCCCGCTTAAAGGACCCGAGATCGTAGTGGGAGGGAAACACATGCGTTGGTAATGAATTCCAGGCTTTAACCGATTTGCACAGGAAGGAAGAGCCGAACCGTTTAGTTCAGGAGCGTATGTCTAGCATTCTAAAACGGTGACTTCCAAGGCCAACACGAGTTGTCCTGTAGAGGAACGGAGAGGATGGGATCAGTTGGAAGAGTTCGTCAGAACACTCTTCATGATAAAGGCGATAGAGGACTGCCATAGAGGCGACATCTCTTCGCAACTGCAGAGACTCAAGGGATTCAGTGACTTTCGAGTTATTGATAATCCGCCCTGCTCGCCACTGTAACCGATTCAAAGCGTCCAGCAAATACTGCGCGGATATATCGTAAAGATGAGAACAGTACTCCACGCAGGAGCGTACCTGGGCCTTATAAAGAAGACACAGATGCTCAGGCGCAAAGAACCGTCTCACTCTGTTCCGTATATCCAGCTTCCGCGAGGCCGCCTTAGTGACGCTTTCAATATATTCTCGCAGATTGAGGTCCCGACAAATATTCATACCCAGGATACTGCGATTGTGTGGCAGTGGCAGTTGAGTGTTCTGAAAAATGGGGAGGGGAAGGCATAGAGACTTTTTAGCAGAGAGCGCGCACGCCTGTGTTTTCTTGGCATTGAACTCGACCAGATTCTCTTGACTCCATTGAGAAATGCGGCCTAGGACCCGGTCGAGCTCAGTGACAAGCTTTTGTCACTTTACCTCAACGTCCGCTTTCACGTCAATTTTTCATTAGCAGCCTTTAATAGCCCAGAGGATAGGCAACGGGCTTTCTCTTGCGAGGATGGGGTTTATGATAATAATATTAATGTTTATGTTAATAATTTATAAATATTTGTACGTTGTACAAAGGAAGACTTGACGCCATAGCACATTATCTCCCAATCACTCTTCAAGTGATGTAAGAATATGATGCAGTAGATGCTAAGATAGAACAATGTTTATGAATTTTCACAAATTTATTGTGAAAGTTGTAACCTGTTCAATCATGGAACAGGTTACAACTTGTGCTCGACGCGTAGGTATTGTTTCAATTCCGATTGCTTAGTTTGAATTTGACTACGTGTGATAGCGGTGCAGCTTAGCGTTTATTCATTGTGCATTACGTATACATACCTAGTAATGTCATCACAAGCCCAGAAGACAACATATAAATAGAATTTCATCATTTGTCTGTAATTTGTCGGATTACAAGGTACTCTTTTGTAAAAAAAAATCCGGGCTATAGGTGGTCTTAGGCAGTACTTTATAATCCGACAAATTCGATAGTCCGGCACTGCCAAGCAAAACGTTTGTCGAATTACCGGGGGTCCACTGTATTTAAATTTCTTAAATAATTTTTCTTTCTAATTTCTTTCTTGTTTCTTTCAAAATAATTTTAATAAAATCACCTTATCTTAATATAATATCATGTTTACTATATACAGATACATTCATACTTTAAGATATTTATGAATAAGAAATCATCATTATTGGAACGAAGTTCCTTACGGCAGGCTTGGAGGGGATAGGGATTTCGCTGCGGGACCGAACTGAAAAAAATGTGATAGTAAAACCGTAAGTGGAAAAAGTGTGTGGAATAAATCTGTGGAAAAAAGTGCGTGGAATAAAACCGTTAAATGAGACGTGCGCAGGCGCGACAGCGCGTCATGTGTGCTATTTTATTATTTTAAGGCATTTATTATTTTATTTCCTAAAATACTGAATTTCCTAAATACTTTCTTGTACTTAAATAAAAACTAATCAGCAAAATTTAAGAGAAAAATCAAGAAAACCTACATAAAATTGAGCACGATTTTTTTTGCAAATTGTGTCGATTCCACATTATCCGAAGGAACTTCGTTCCTACCTGGTGTCCCACGACACCATTCATTTATCTGATAACGTTTACATTTGTAGAATATCAATTGTGCTAGGGGCGCAGATCATTAAAAAGGTTATCAAAAGAAGTAAAAACAAAAAGGAGATGCTCAGATCATAGTATTTTATTTAAATAAAGTTTCATAAGCTACCGTGTATACATTTCGACAACTACCCTAGGACCCAGGACCCAAGAGTGCTGCATTAGTGCTATTAGAGAGACATTTGAATTGAGCACTGCAATAGTATTTTTGTCAAGGGAGTCATTTAATTCTGCAGCTGGCCGGTACAATAACTGGCCTGAACAGTTTTTCTGGTAACATCGTTTAATTATTTAAAATCTGTTTAAAGAAAGAAGTATGGCGACTACCACTCTTGGATTCTATTCATGTATTCTATCAGGCAGAGTAGTCACTTTGGTAGAATACAAAAAAAACAATACAAAGGTCTTCGTACCTCTGTCAGGCATTAAGAAATACCATGAATAAAACAATACAAAGAAGCGCATTCTTTTTAAATCCTGAAAGTTTACTAGTAGCAAAGCTGCAAGACGCGCGTCAATATATACGTGAGATCGCTGTTTCCCACATTTTAAAAGCTCGGTAGCTAAATAATGTCAAAGTTTGTCATTCACCCACAGATCACTTCCTAGGAGGTAATCTGTGGTCATACCACAGTTTATTATGAAGCTTCAGTTTACTATAATATAGTAGATTGAACCAAAGCAAAAATCTAAGATCCATCACTTCAAAGTGTTTTAATTTTCGGAATTACAACTGTTGTGTCAAAATCAAATCATTTATTAATTTACCACTTTGTCATACAATTTTCTCTTATTTTCTATTTATATCAATGAAGGCAGTGAAGCAAGTTTTTGGATATTTTGTTTTTTTGACATATCGTAGCTTCGGCAAATTTCAATTGCTTCAAATATTCGGCAACATAATTTTCCCGACTGTTAATGTATTTTGTGAAGCAGTCGAAATCCATGTTGCAAAGTTATCCGAACGTAATTGTCCACCACAGGATGGAATTAAAGGTTTTTATTATTATATATTTGACGGACAGACGGTCAACGCAACTCAACAATTTCTTTCGATTTATACATAGAATGGATAAAGAAAAAGAGAAAAACACGATTTTGCCGTACTGATTTACAGAAGCGTGCTAGGTTGGATTGGACTCGGACCTGCCAAGCTTAGGACTTATTAGAATAGTAGTACTTAAGTGTTTGTGTAAGTTAAGTTAAGTGTTGTAATGTGCGTATGTTTCCACTACTTAAGACGCTCGACGTACGACTTTTCGATTGCTTGTCGCAATCCAAAAGAACATTTTTATACATTTGAGCTCCGTTATTCTAATACTAAGTAATAATGCAACGCAAAAGTCAAAAATTGTATTGTAATTTTTATTTTTTCATATATCCAATGTTTTCAATGGGCATTAGCAATGAAATCTGACCCTGTTCATAAAAGTTATTAAGTGTTAAGATAAAAAATCTGCCCCGGTATAGAACTTCAAAACTTTTGGTTAAATACGTGCTCGTTTGAAAACTTATGTAAGTTCATTGCACCCGTGGTATGATTTTTTATTGTATTATAGTAATGTTAAATCATAAAGTATTAAGCTATTAAGAGCCATAAAGCTTACCCAAAGATTACATATTGTAATCTTTTAAGAATCTCTGTTAAGAAATTTGTTAAGCTGAGGTTGTCCAAAAAGGCTTATTACTCAGTTTCAGACTATGTCACAGATTTAGATGTTTGGAAATGAATTGCTCTTTTTTTAAGACCTATGATTGTTGTTAAATGCCGTACTAGCACTTAACGTGTTGTGTACACTAGGGGGTTACTTGTTATCCAAAATAAAACCACTGTGAACTGATCTGCTGATCTGACAAGCCATTTATTTGATTGTTTGTTCATACACTCGTGGTAACCTTTATATTATGCTCAGTAAACAACGATATCGCGATTCAGAGAACCAATACAGCGCCATCTAGTTAGGCAAAGACAACATAGATTGTATTGTGTTCTGCGTTCATCGTGGACCTAATTATAGGTTTGTTTTCGTCTTAGACATACCGCCCACCAAGGACGTTATGACGAAATGTCCTTCATAATTTGAACTACATAAGACGAAATGTCTTTCATAATTTGAAACATAATAGAAAATATAATAACGCACACAAAATAAATTGCACGAGATATGCAATTGCACATGAGTTTCACATGAAATAGTGTATATGAAAAGAACTTGAATTTTAATATAATGTAGAAACACATAACATTACACACAATCAAGTTTATACGTTTAAAAGTTCGACAAATCTGAACCCATAAACACACAAAGAATTAACAATACTAAACTAAAACCTATAAATAAAATATAAAACTTAAAAAACAGAAAGAAAAAAGAACTTAATCTACAATGGGTAAAATACATATTTTAGATGTAGGTCTTTTTATAGTGGACGATTTTGTGCGCACTGTGACCACACGAGTGATATTATCATCACCAGGGTGCTTTTCCAACACTCTACCCAATAACCAACGACTTGGCGGCAAGCCGTCTTCCTTAATCAAGACTATTTCTCCAATTTTCGGCTCAGGAGTTTGAGAAGACCATTTGTACCTGTTCATCAAAGTAGTAAGATACTCTTGGGACCAACGCTTCCAAAACGACTGTATCATTTTTTGAATGTGTTGCCAACGTGTTAAATGATTAATATTTGCATTTACATATTCATCATCAGGTACATTCACTAACGGTTCTCCGATCAGAAAATGTCCAGGAGTTAACGGCAATGGTTCATCGGGATCAGAAACATTAAGAATGCTCATGGGTCGCGAGTTCAAACAAGCTTCCACTTGACTGAGAAGGGTGGAAATTTCTTCGAACGTGAGGGCAGTTTCACCAATTACTCGTTTTAAGTGAAACTTGGTGGATTTAACTCCTGCTTCCCAAAGTCCTCCAAAATTGGGGCTCTGAGGGGGCAGAAAATGCCACTCTGTACCATTTGCTTCCAGATGTTCTGCGATCGATGGTTGAATTGCACTTAAGCGACTCAATTCTCTGGAGGCGCCCACAAATGTGGTACCATTATCACTCCACAGTTTAGAGCAGTGACCTCTTCTAGCCACAAATCTTCTAAATGCAGCCAAAAATGCCTGTGTTGTCATATCACTGACTGCTTCCAAATGGAGAGCTCGGGTCGCCATACACACAAATAAACATATGTAGCCTTTATAAGACCGGTGTCCCCGACCCTTTGTTGTCCGTATATTTACAGGACCTGCATAGTCCACACCGCTATGTAAGAAAGGCCTTGCCGGCACGCATCGAACTGTTGGGAGTGAACCCATTAATTGGTTCTTGATATTTGCTTTTTGCCTGGCACATATCACACAATTGCGGATATGGTGTTTGACCAGGTTCCGGACACCTATTATCCAATAGGATGACCTCAAGTAATTCGTCATAAGCTGAGGACCTCCATGCAAGGTTTTCAAATGAGCATCGGCTACAATCAATCGAGTCAAGTGACTCGAGTGAGGTAAAACAATCGGATGTTTGAGTTGTTCATTTAACTGCGAGTTTTCAATTCTACCTCTAATTCTTATTAAACCCTTATCATCAAGATAAGGGCAGAGCGATTTTAGTGTGCTTGATTTTGACTGTTTGTAGTGTTTATCCTGTAATTGTTCATACTCTGTTTCAAATACGTCTCTTTGTGTCTTTCTTATACAGCATTTGAGTGCGGCATCTAGTTCTACCTTTTGCAAATAAAGTGTTTGACATTCAGTGCGCCTATTTAAAAATCGCCGACAATATGCTACAATTCGGACAAGTTTTGCAAGTGTGGAGTACCTTTCGAAAAGAGAAATATCTTGTATTGTTGTGGTATGAGCCTTTATAGACTGTTCTAGATCTATAGTATAGTGGTTTGCTCTCTTGTATACTATAGATGTGGCCTTAAGAAATGAAGGCCCAGAAAACCACATGTCAGTAGTAAGAAGCGAACTGGGCAGGACACCTCTGGACGCGTAGTCGGCTGGGTTCTCTTTAGATGCCACATGAAACCATTGAGATGATTTCATGGTGGTAAGAATCTCCGACGTACGATTGGCCACAAAGGTCTTCCACTTGCTAGGGTGGCTGTTTATCCACGCCAACACAACTGTCGAATCAGTCCAAGCTTTTATTTTATCGGTGCGTATGTTCAAGGCTTCCGCTGTTTCGGTCAAAAGTTGTGACAATAATACTGCTCCACATAACTCCAACCTAGGAATACTTACTTGTTTAATGGGCGCTACTCTGGTTTTTGCTGTTAAGAGAGACACTTGTACCTGTCTTTCTGTATCAACGCTTCGTAAATAGATTACAGCAGAGTAGGCTGTCTTAGAGGCGTCACTAAATCCATGTAACTCCAGATCATCATTGGGCTTTGTACCAAGCCAACGAGGTATTCGAACGTCAGCCAACATTAACAGGTCTTCACGGTAAGTTCTCCATTCACTTATCAATTCGGTGGTTAACTTTTCATCCCAACCAACCCCTGCAAGCCACAACTTTTGTATGAAAACTTTCGCCAAAACCACACTAGGAGCCAACCATCCTAATGGGTCGAATAGGCGGGCTATATCTGAAATTATTGATCTTTTAGTTGCAGATACAGTCAGCGGCGGAACATTCACTGTGTACTGAAAAGTGTCGTCCGTTCGATTCCAAATGAGACCTAAAATTTTAATAGTACTGTCTAATTTTATTTCCACTTCCTTTTCCATCTCGTGCTCTATATTCGTTGATTTGTTGTACTCTTTATTTTTATATAAGTTGTCCTTTATTTGTCTTTCGATTGCATTTATTTTTTCGACTATGTCTTGATTATTACTATTCCATTTTTGCATTTCGAATCCTCCTTTTCTTAATAATTCTGTTATTTCCTTATATATATCTATACCTGTTTCTACACTATAACAACCAGTCATTAAGTCATCCATATAGAAACACTTTAGGACCCTATCTTTGGCTAACGAATAATTTTCACCCTCATCATAGGCGACTTGATGTAAGGTACGAACTGCCTGATACGGTGCAGAAGCAGTGCCGAAGGTAACAGTTACTAGCTCGTTGTCCGTGATCTCTTGCTCAGGACTGTCTCGCCAGAGTATGCGTTGAAACATTGCATCTCTTTCAGCTATTTTGACTTGACGGTACATTTTTACAATATCCGCAACAAGCGCAATGGGATATACTCTCCATCGCAGAACTGTATGTCTTAAATCAGACTGCAATGTAGGTCCTACCATCAATGTGTCATTTAACGACACTCCGTTGCAGTTTTTTTCCGAGGCGTTAAAAACGACTCGTACCTTTGTGGTACTTTTGTCTTCTCGTATAACGGCGTGGTGAGGTAAGTATACCGCTTTTTCTTTATTTTTGTCGTCCTTAGTTACAGATCTCATGTGTCCCAGTTGTAAATATTCGTTTATTACTTGTGTGTACTTCATTTTTAAATCCATGTTATTATTTAATCTTTTTTCTAATGCTCTAAATCTTCTTTCAGCTATAGCGCGTGAATTGCCAAACATACAAGACGGAATATCATCTCTAAAAGGTAATCGGACAATATACTTACCATTGTTGTCCCTTTCAGTTGTTGCGCTATAAAATTCTTCACATTTCTTTTCTTCTGGCGTAAGAATTTTCTTAAAACACCTTTGTTCTTCGATTTCCCAAAATTTCCTAAGCATGTCGTCTTCATTCAATTGTGCGTGCATTACCTGTACTTTGTTTGTCCCTGTATTCTTACTTATGTCTGTAACTCCTGACAAAATCCATCCTAGACTGGTGCTCTGTGCTATCAGGGTACCCGAAGGGCTTTTCAGAACACCGTTTTTTATAATGTAAGTGTATGCCTCAGCACCCAATAAGATGTCTATTTTATTAGGGGTATTGAAGCCTGGATCTGCCAGCTGTAATTCTGCAACATCCAGCCAATGCAACTCTGTATCTATGCTATGCTCAGGTAAGTAAGATGTTAATTTGCTTAAAACATATGCCTTGACAGTGAATTTAAAATTTGGTTCTATTCTAGACTGAATGGTTAAATGTACCAGGTGCCTCGAAATTATCGGAGTATCACTTCCTAACCCTGAAATAAGTCCTTTCACAGGAATTTTCTTCAATCTGAGTAATTGCACGGTAGCCTCGGTTATAAAACAACCCTGCGAACCCTGGTCAAGCAAAGCTCGAACTGTCTGGTATACACCCGATCTTGTCTCGGCTTTTACTACCGCCGTGGCTAATAAAACATGCTTGGGTTTTAGAGTTTTTCCTGTGGTCAAACACGATACTACTGGAGATGGATTAGTTTCAGAACTAGTACTGTCCATAGTAGGCTTAACCGTAGTCGTTTGACCTTTACTCCCGGGTTCCCGATAAAGGTGAAGCAGAGAATGATGCCGTTTTTGACAAATTCTACAAACAGTATACTTTTTACAACTATAGACCGTGTGATTGGCACCTAAGCAATTGAAACATATGTTATGTTTTGATACAAATGATCTTCTATTCTCGACAGATTGTTTAGCAAAATTCTTACAAAAACAGAGTTTGTGAACTTCTGAACAAAATTCACATCGCACGTTGGATGTACTAGTGGCTAACATTGCTTTGGAAGTATGAATATGAGAACTACAGTTATGTCTGTTGACCTGATGTGCTGTAGCTGATTTTGTTGCCGTTAAGCTCTCCAACGCGCGAAAACGATTCTCAGCAAAGACTTTAAATTGGGTAAAGGTTGGTAAGTCACCCGAATCGTTGTTACTAATGTTGAGTTCCCATTGTTTTCGCGTCTCAGGATCTAACTTAAAGGTCACAATATGAATAATAATAACATCCCACGTGGACACATCTATTTTTAAATTAGTAAGCGCATTTAGACAATCAGTTGTAACGTCTAACAAACCCTTTAACGCTGTTGCCGATTCGATTTGCAAGCGTTTTTGAGCGAACAAACGATTTAAAATGCAGTTAGCCAAATACCGTTTGTTATTATAGCGTTTAAATAAAAGCTCCCAACACTGAGTATAGTTCGCCTCAGTTATGGGTGTATGTCTTATGAGTTGTTCAGCTTCCCCAGTGAGGTGGCTCTTTAGATAATGCAACTTTTGTACATTGTCCAGTGAGTTATTATTATGTACGAGAGAAATAAATAAATCGTGGAACGTTGTCCACTCCTCGTATTTACCAGAAAATTTTGGTATCGCAATTCTAGGTAATTTCACTACCCCACTAGATGTATTCATACTCGCAGTGTCACTTAATTGTAATGAGGGTACTTTTACAACATTGAACTTGTTTAACATTGCTTTCATCAAACATTTACATGTTATGTAGTTATCTTCCGCAGTATCGTAAATGTCACCTACCTGTTTTTCGACATCCTCTAGTTTAAAACGCTCATGTAATTTAGTGTTTACATCCTTAAAAGATTCCCAATCCCTTTCTAACAAATCTAGTCTGGTTTCAACATATTCTAAAGTTAATCTCTCTTTGCCACATTTTTTGTAATTGACAAGTGCCTTAGATATAATGTTTCTTTTATCCTTTAAAATATTAATTAAGCCTTCCATTTTGTTATTAACTTTTCAGTAAGATATTCTATGTGACAAGTAATACGGTGAAAAGTTATCAAGAATTAATAAAGATTAAGTTTTTAAAGGTAAAACTATTCTAAGTGTTGGCTATTTCGTAAAAATTTTACAAGTGTTTAAGAAATAATTCAAATAGGGTAGAAAACGGACATAGACTCCACGTTCCCCCGTTTTTTATAAAATATTCTAAGTCCTAAACTAACATGCACAAATTTAATACACAAATACAATAACGAAATTTTCTAAGTCTAAAGTTATAATATAAAATTGTTCTAAGTCCAATATTTCTTCCAAATATTCTATGTTAATGACTTCACGATAATAAAGTTCAAAATTGCTTGACTCGAAATTTGCACTGTCTTCTTAAAAAGTAAATAAATTGTACTCACAAAACTGCACTGCACACAAACTTGTTGATGCCGTTGAACTGCCTGAGACGCCCTCTATAGGCGACTAGTTGAACTGCACGTGACACACCGGATGCTTCTTCACTTCGTGTGGAGGTAGCGCCCTCTATCGGCGACACTTTGTACTAGTCCGCCGGTTAGCTTACCACCGTAGGGCGTAGCTATCACCGCTGCTGCGGGGTCCGTGTACTCTTCCGCAGCGATCCACTGCGAGTATCACGGGGGTAGCGAGCCAACTTGGGCACCACTTGTTCAAAAACGCTTGTCGATCCGGCTCGAAGGACCAATGTTAAATGCCGTACTAGCACTTAACGTGTTGTGTACACTAGGGGGTTACTTGTTATCCAAAATAAAACCACTGTGAACTGATCTGCTGATCTGACAAGCCATTTATTTGATTGTTTGTTCATACACTCGTGGTAACCTTTATATTATGCTCAGTAAACAACGATATCGCGATTCAGAGAACCAATACAGCGCCATCTAGTTAGGCAAAGACAACATAGATTGTATTGTGTTCTGCGTTCATCGTGGACCTAATTATAGGTTTGTTTTCGTCTTAGACAATTGTGAATATAACTGCTATTTTAATATTTAAAAGATTTTGAGTTAAAAGAGTGGTGGTGAGTTTCTTTCCTGGGTTCTTTTCTCACCACTCTACCATGAACAATCTGCGAACCCAGCTAGCTATAATTTTAATCGACAGATTGTTCATCTTTCATCT
This sequence comes from Hypercompe scribonia, assembly GCA_949316085.1. Classification (NCBI taxonomy): domain Eukaryota; kingdom Metazoa; phylum Arthropoda; class Insecta; order Lepidoptera; family Erebidae; genus Hypercompe; species Hypercompe scribonia. The sequence continues at coordinate 795,925 of OX438973.1, forward strand.
TTTATTGTTTTTTTTTTTATGACGTTCATAAGTGTCTTTTGTGACCTAAATGAATAAATGAATTTGACTTTGACTTTGACTTTAATATATAAATAAGTTCCAATCGTCTTGTATAACCTGCATGTTCACAACACACTGCATTAAATGAAGTGACGTTTGCTCATTGTTGGACTTTATATTTGAACGTGCGTCATACGGGCGTGCGCTCGTTCCGGGCGTAGGAGCTTTAAAGAAAAATCACTAACATTTTCGTACATTTTATTACAAACGATAAAACCTTTACATAATTTATTTGTTGAAAAACGTAACATTACATTATCGAACAGAAATCGGCAGTCCGTGAGCAGGCACCGCCCGAAGGTGTCGGTGCCGAGTCACGAACCTTTCAACAGCAATATAATTTGCAACACAGTCTACGGTCGCCGACGTCAGTGGCCGGCGCTTGCCTCCCGAGCAGTGAGTGACACCACGCGTGACGTCAGCGGTTGGCACGCTTACACCCTACTTAACTTTACTTTTACTATTAACCTACTCGTATCGATACGACGCTCTCGAACGTAACCGACGTATCAAACCACTTATTCATTTAAAACCGTACAAAGTTTTCACATCTCGATTGAATTAAAACTAACAATAGGTCAACACGTTTCGACATGGTCAACGTTGTGCCTTAAGTCGATTAACATTGTCGCGTAAGAAGTGAACGTCCAAAGGAAACATCTCAACTGTGGTAGAGCGCTACGTATTGGTATACTTACATCTTCCAACGTTTGTAATGAAGGTACGTTCACAAACATAAGCCGTGGCGTCCCCCTGGTCGGTGACCGAATGCGGACGACACCTCACACGTGCGGAGGACGAGCGGAGGGAGGCGCGCGTCGTCAGGTGGGAGGGTCACAACTACTCGGAGTCGATCTTAACAACAAGCGACTAGATGTACTAAGGCACTAGATAAATCTCAAGTATCCATCATCATTTTATATCTAAACTGCGGCCTCCCTCCTCCCCGCGCCCCTGCACATCGCCCACTCATCACAGGTATCCTCAGACTCCTCACCGACCATAAGCTACGAAACGATCTAAACTATTTTTCTGTATCTAAAAAGAAAAGAAGTGTAGATTTTTTTTGCTCAAAAAATTCGCTATGACCGCGTGGTCCAACTACTTTGTCCGTCTGATTGGACTTTTTCCTACTGGTTCGACTGTAGGATTCGGACGGTAGGATCTATTGCAAAGACGAGACCGTACTCCACGCAGGAATTGATCCTGATAAAGAAGACACCGATGTTCAGGTGATAAGAAATGTGTGAGACATTTCTTTGTTCAGTAAACCCAGATTTCGCGAGGTCACCTTGGTGGTCACATCAGCGTATTCTCACGGGTTGAAATCGCGTCAAATGTTCACACCTAGAACATTAAGCTTATCCTTTACTGGCAGTCCCACACGGTCTTAGAGAAAATAACAGTATGCGTCGTCCGAGCGGTCAGACCACATGGGACCGTTAACGGTTTGACGGAGGAAACAGGCCGCTAAAGCATAGAACAGTGAGAGGTGCGATAGCGTTCTGACCTGGAGGTAACTCTGATTATGAGGTACTTCAATCGTGTGGTACGGCAGCGAAGTCTCCAGGAGTCACCGACGCGTGCCTGAAGCTCCACTAAACGCCGAATTAGGTCGCCGCGGGGTTTGGGAGACAAAGCAAAATCCCAAAACTTGTTTATTCACATATTTGCGAATAAGATGCCATATCCTCAGTGTTAAAGATGGCTATCGTGGAGGGCAAGAAGAACAAATACTTTTCCAGCAGCCTTGATTTCACGGTATAGCCCGTCGGGTGTTATTAGTTCCACGCGCACACGAGACTGAGGGACAAAGTGGTGATGCACGAAACTAAAATATCATTAAGCGACGGCACGCAACTACCGACGAGATCGCCTTACCGCCTAAATCCTAATCTCGGGGTCATGCAGTACAGTTAAGAACACCTCGGTGTGTGTTTATTTACTTCATACGCACATACACATATGCGCAGTTAGTTTTGCTCACTTTTGTCACGGATGGACTCCACACAGCAAACGGGTAGCGATATCAGCTAAGCGTTCACAAGAAACTAAACTCATACTTGTTTTATATTCCGGTAACAATGGATAACGATCATATGTTAAAAGGTGCAGCCGAGTGAAGTCCAACCTAGTAGAGAAGATGACTCAGATCATCCTCCACAAACAAACTAACCGTGAGACACACTGTGCCCGTTCAGTATCGTTTCAACGTAATACTAGTTATTTATATAATAACACTATAATTATATAATCTCGAGCGGTTTACTGTATTCTATAATTTGGCTTTGTACTAAAGAGTGAACTATTTGAGTGTGGAGCGTGGGGCCGGTGCGTCAGGCGACGGGTGAAGCGGCCGGTCCGCTCGGCCGCCTCGCGACCTCACACTCGCCCATAACCAACGCCGTGCACAAGTTCATACTTAACATTTATTTCATATCGTATCGTTTGCGCCGTTTTTATTCCTAAATTTAACATAAAATTATTAGTTTTTGGCATACGGTGATCGGCTTTATTTTGGCACACCGGAAGACGATACCCTCCCTCCCGACACGCAGACGTGCACGCGACAACCGCCGCGGGTCGGGGTAGAAGCGCGAATACCCCACCGTGCACATTCGACTTTCCGTTGTCATCGCTTCGAGCGGAGGCCCGGCGGCAGGGCGGCGCTCACACGAGCACGTCCATGCGGCTGCCGCGCCGCAGCAGGCGCGTGCCGCCGCCCTCGGCGCCGCCCACCGCGTGGAACGACAGCGTCACCAGCTGCTGCCCGAAGTTGGCCTCGAACCTGCGCAAGCGCATCGCTACGTTTAAATCGACCGCCGCTCTCGATCGGCGACCGTGACGGTCGATACCGTTCACCCTACTGAGGCTCGATCGCGGTTTCGCTCGCGTCGGTGTACTCTGTCGATCGGATTAGACGTCCCTCGGCAGCGGCAGCAATATAACTATTGTGTTCTGGGTGTTCGGTGCGGCATCCCTAACGGTGCGGCCGGCGACTTCGTAGTGATAAGCGAGGTAATTACAAGGTAAAAAACGTAACAAAGCGACATTCCCATTTTTAGACGATTACGGTGGATCGACGGGTTCGCGGTACGGCGGAGGACTCACTCGGTAGCGATGTTGACGTGCGGCGGCAGGCCCACGGCGTTCTGCACCACGAGGAACAGCTTGGTGGCGAGCTCCAGCACGTGGCACGTGCGCACCACCACGTCGCCGCGCCGCCGCCACGCGCCCTCGCCCTGCGCACGCGCACACGCCGGCGTCACTCGCGCCGCTCGCGCCACTCGCCTCCGCCGGGCCCGACGCGTCGGACACCGGCGGACGCTCGTGTAAATATTTAGTTATGTGGCAGCAAAGGAAGGATGCAAGGATAAAAGAAAATGGCGAAAACTGTCTTGCAAAAGATTTCAATACTATTATAATTAAATTAAACGGCCGGTGTGGCAGATGAATCTTTCTCTACTCTCGTGTCGGTGCCTTGATGCTTCAGAATACGTTTGCGATTGACGTAGAGGGCGTAAGATGCGGGTACGTGAACGTTGTAACCGCATCTCGTTGTGTGGCATCATCGCCGAGGTAGTAATGAAGGCGATAACGAGATATGTCGGTGTGTCAACTTCGCATCGAACTCTGTTGACTTACCCCAAACAAACAGCCTGGCGCGTCAGCCGTATCCCGCGAGGAGCACTGCGACAGCTCCTCCGTGGAACTCTCCAGGCCCCCACACTGTGGCACAACATTGTAACAATTTAGACCTAATGACGTTTACAGACTGACACTGCTAGGCTAGTTGTGAACAGGACGCATTTAGTGCCCCGTGATCAATTATTATTTAATATGTCTCGTGTCGGACGTGTGTAGAATTTCAATCTCCGCTAGCCACAAATTTATCTCGCCAGTGGCAGGCAGATCGAAAAGCTAAACGCTATAGAGGCTAACGTCGTTCAACCTGTGATGGGTCAATTTGTAGAGCAACGATTACATTTATATATTTAAATTAAACTTCTCATTACGGAGGGCTCCGCCGTTTCAGTCGTGACAGTTAAACGTAAGGAAAGAGGGTATCGATCGATTAAAATTATTTTAATTTGTGTACCCGTTCGGCCTGTAATATTTGACGTGATACGGGACGTTTTCCTCTCATCATCGAAGCCAGGGGATCACGAGGACCAGTTCGGCTTCGGAGTAGAGACGGTACGCTCTAAAACAACGATCTAGAGCTCGCATAGAACGAGGTCGTTGTTCAAAGGACTCGGTCGGACGACGTCGAAATACCATCGTACCGCCACGGTCACCGATATCCGTAACGCTCGGGTACGGTTCGGCGCCGCTCGGCCGCCACTCACCGCGCGCACGTGCACCACGAGCAGGTCGTCGGCGAAGGGCGACAGCGACAGGCGCCACACGGCGTGCGCGGGCACGCGGCGCTTCAGGCGCAGCGAGCGCGCCTCCAGCAGCAGCAGCGCGCCCGTCGACACCACGCACAGGCACCGCGCCACGCGGCCCGTCGAGCGCGCCACCTGCGCACGCGCAACGGTCACTCGCTCGCCCGCACTCGCCGCGCCGGCCGCCGCCCGCCGCCCGCCGCCCGCGTACCTTGCCCACGACGTCGGCGAACACCACGTAGCGGTCGCCGGCGGCGCCCAGCCCGCGGCGCCACGCGGCCGAGGCGCGCAGGCGCACGTAGTCGCCCACGAACGGGTGCGCCACGCTCCGCCCGTAGTTCAGCTTGCGCTCCTTGAACAGCACGCTCGCCGTCACCTGCGCCGGGTGCCGAACGGCGAGTGAACTTACGAGTGGGGTTCGGTAGGGACGATACGAATAGATATGAACGTTTAAAAATCTCTGTACCTCTCGGGCGTCGCTAACGACGGAGACGAGAAGTAAAAAAATATGCCCGACTTCGGAGAGAGCGGTCGCGGTTTTACGAAGTAAGATAGACGCCACCGTCGCCGACGGAGTTAAAAGCGAGCGCGCCGAGATAAAAAAAATAATATCAGTTCATCGGTTCATCATCATTTTATATCTAAACTGCGGCCTCCCTCCTCCCCGCGCCCCTGCACATCGCCCACTCATCACAGGTATCCTCAGACTCCTCACTCCTCACTAACCATAAGCTACGAAACGATCTAAACTATTTTTCTGTATCTAAAAAGAAAAGTGTAGATTTTTTTTCTCGAAAAATTCACTATGACCGCGTGGTCCAATTACTTTGTCCGACCGATTGGACTTTTTCCGCCTGGTTCGACTGTAGGATTCGGCCAGTAAGATCTATTGCAAAGACGAGACCGTACTCCCCGCAGGAGCTGATCCTCGTTCACCACGTTCAGGGTAGAAGAAACGTATGAGACATTTCTTTGTTCAGTTAACCTAGATTTTGCGAGGTCACCTTAGTAGTCACATCGGCGTATTCTCACGGTACGTAGCGTCGGTTCGTTCGATGACAGAAAAATAATAAAAAAGCCGTCTCTCGCCGTACCTTCTCGCGCATGCGGTTCCGGGCGGTCTGGTCGAAGGCGGCGCGGTACACGCGGCAGCGCCAGGCGTGGTGCAGCCGGCGCAGCGCCGCGTCCGCGCGGCCCAGCAGCGCCGGCGCGCCGCACGCCGGCCACGCCGCGCACGCGGGCGACATGTGGCGCGCGGGCAGGCGCCGCCACAGCCGCGCCACGTAGCGCCGCCGCGCGCCCGCGCACCACGCGCGCCAGATGCACCGCGCCGCCGCCGCGCGCGCCACCTCGTCCGCCGCGCCGCCCGCTGCGCCGGCAGCGCGAGCCCCGCTCCCCCGGTGCCGGCGCCAAGCGCGCGCGATCACCGCTTGCGCGCGCGCCCGCCGTCGCGCGCGATGCTCGCGCCACGCGCGCTGCGCCACCGCCACCAGCGCCTCGGCTCGCGCGGCGCGCAGCGCTTCCAGCTCCCACACGGTGCGCGGGCTGCGGATGAAGATTCGGGTGCGGCCGTACGCGAACTCCGCGCTCGGGATGGGCAGGGAGCGCAGCAGGGCGCGGGCGGCGCGCACGGAGTCGTCGCGCGCGCCGGGCGCGGGGGTGGCTCGCGGGGCGGGGCGCGGCGCGGAAGCGAGCAGGCCGTAGCGCGAGAGGGCCGCGCGCGCGCACATGGACTCGCACCACCCGCTGCGTCGCAGCAGCGCCATGTCCATGATCCTGCGGCGCACGTCGACGTCCGGATTAAACGTTGTGAGTAGTAGTAAAGTAGGCGGGACCGAACGTAGCGGTTGTGACCGCTTTGCGCGAATTTATTTTCGTTATTCGCGTGACAGCGTGACCGAATGATACGAGAAGAATACGAATTCGCTACCGATGCCCGTGTGAACGTTATTACGACATACAAAAGGAAACCAATCGTTAAACGAAACGGCCCAAAACTCAAACCTACGAATGCGCAGAAGATTATCTTAGATACTGGCCGCGCCCCACCGGCTACCGCTACCCGCGCCGAACTCCTCACTCCTCATGCAGTTCGAGATTGCTGAACGATCCCTCGCTCCTGCCAGACCTAGTCTAAATGAGAATTAAAACGACGCTCCCTTTATGTGGAGACGACGAACTTAAGAACCGAATCTCTAAGTACCGAGACCTCTGCCACTGGAGGTTTTTCGTTAGGACCCGGAAATAATAATAAAGGTTGTGTAAGTAAAATTCCTTAAGAGGACTAATTCATCAAGACGCAAAGGGTTCTTTTTATCCGTCCGCCGAAAGCGCTACTGCAACAGATCTTACTTCAGTTACAAGATCATAAATAAATACCTGTGCCGCGGTATTGTAGAGGACGCAATTAGAAAAAAAGGCCTGAGTCTAGTTTTTCTAGAAAAGATACAAAATGCTAAAGTATTGTCATAAAAACCTACATCGCACTACTCTCTATGAAGCCATCGTCGAAGAAATAGAAAGCATAGAAAACAAAGTCAGAAGTGAAATCATTAACTCTGGATATGGAAATAACAAAACACCCACATCCACATTATTCGTTAATTCAGAACCAGGACCCTGCAATAAATTACATCAACTAAGTAACGTATAAAAATTGAGGATCCGTGAAACTCCAGAACGATACTGCAGTAAAGGATGTCAACAATATGACCACTCAAAATCACTGTATGAGGTCTTACAGATGTGTTAAATACCCAAAAATAAGATATATAATATAAAGGCTGCCAAGTCTATAAGGAAACTCTAGCAAGGGAAATGAACATTGTAGGGCTCTCTGAGCTCATTTCAGTAGTATTATATGTGTGATATCTTAGATGTTTAAATACAAATATCAACTCGTCCCGTCAGAGGATCTACTCGTATGTGGGGTATGAAACTTAGTTTCTCGTCTAGAATAATACCTAAACACATTATGGTAGAAGAATTCTCTATTTTCGAGCAGTCACATGAAAAGAGAGTAATGTATTTGTTGCATGGTTGTGTGCTGTGATGGAATATTTGTCCCTATATGAATTAATTGTTGGTTTTCTTATGTTAAATGTTAGGTATTTTGTTTCTTTTACAAGAAGTGACAGTAAGTTCAGTGTTAGCCAGTGGTTTCACTTATTTAAGCCAATTTGAAGAGTGTTGGACCAAGTATACTGCCTTGGTGAACGCCATGCTCTATATGAAGATAGTTACTTATATGTTCTTGTGTAACTTTGGTACAACTTAAGCTGCCTATCTCTGGCACTAATTCTTCGAAGTTTCAATTTTACTGTAGGGACAAAGAGCGTGTCAAATGCCTTAGCCAAGTCTAGAAAAGTACTAATGCACTTATTCCCACCATATAATGCTTCAACAGTGGATTATGTAAGATCATGAACATCATACTTCGTTGACATAACATTGCGGAAAACATACTGATTTCCCGATAAGATGTTACGAGCATCAAGAAAGTTTTTAAGATGGCTATCCATAATCCTTTCAAGGATTTTTGATTTTGCTGGTAATACTGAAATAGGTCTATAGTTCATGACACAATCTCTATCTCCAGACATATATAGGGTGAACTCTTTTTAAGAGATATGGGCAATTATCATTTTTAATAGAGAGATTAAAAATATGAGTCAAAGGAGCTATGAAAGTTTCCCTATACTGTTTATACGGTTTGTTGATATACCGTCAATTCCGATAGCACAATTTGATAGTTATGTTACCAATAAGCGTGCCGTTTTTATATAAGAATTTAAAAATTAAAATAACATCCATATAAGATCCAGATAGTGCGGGAACTAAAACCTAATGATTTCATAATTTGCGCAAGTCGTATGCTGAAACAATATTTATTTATTTATTTAAGTTTTGAAAACTAACAGCTCCAAAAAACAAATGGGCAGTTTTATACACAACATCAAGTCAATTCAATAGGTTTTCACGATAGGTCACATTACAAGCTAATAGAAGTTCTGGAACACTAAATAACACAAAGCTACACTCACATAAGTGTGACAATGAATAAAGGAGAAACAAAAATAAGAAACAAAAGCAAAACTAGAAAAAAAAATGTGTGCGTGTACTAGCGTAAGAAGTGAAACTTCTTTATGACGTTATTTTTCAAAAAAATTATTTAAACCCGTCCGAAGTCGATGCAATCGCCACCTGGATTTCAAAAATGTGACTACTCAAAACGGGCCGCAAAATACATTGGAGACATTTACCAATCCCTACTCCGCTGGAGAAAGTATACTTCGAATCACGCGTGGTAGGGATAAGAAAAAGATGGCGCGTAACGGAGAAATGTGACGCGTAACGAAAAAATGTTACACTAAATTTTTTTCCAACCCCGATAAAGAAGTTTCACTTCAAAAACCTACCTACTTGTTGAAAAAAAGACACAATTCATCAATCTCCTGACAGTGCCGCCATTTACTAACGAATTCGAGGATTTGAAGCACCCTGAAAACCTCATCACAAAGTCAAGTGCCTTTGATCCTCTCGAGACAATTTTATCAATGTGAGTATCAAAAAGAAGCTTTGAATCGTAACAAACTCCCAAATCGCGAATGACTTCACACTTTCACAAAGCTTGTCCCGACAGGTTTTAGGAAGAAGGAACAACATCACGCTTTCTAGTGTGCGTCACTACCGAACTAATATTATTACTACGTCACTACAGTAATCACTCAAACGTGATAGATACTCTTGAAGAGAAATCACATCTGGGGGTTGATCTAATAGACGAAAAGATTTTCATGTCGTCAACGAAGCAAAGCAAACTCGTAGTATGAAAGCAAGAGTCGATGTCGTTTATATATACAATAAAAAGTAACGGACCGATCAGGAAGCCCTGTGAAACGCCACTGGGCACTTGAATCCAACTAGAGATGTAGTTGCTTACCGCTACTGCTTGAGATGTATTTTCAAGGTAAGAGCAGAATCATCGAAATAGATCCCCTATAATTCCAATATTTAGAAGCTTCATTTTAAGCCTAAAGTGGTCGACGCGGTCAAATGCTTTGCTGTAGTCAGTATAAACAACGTCGACCTGTGCATGTTGCGAGTGACTGAATGAGGTCTAGAGCGCAGCATACACCTAATCACACACTGTAAGTTGAAACACTTTGGTTATGATGTACAATTTGGATATGGGCCTGTAATTAACCACTTCAGTCTTGCCTAGAGCTAGAGCTAGAGCTTGTTGGAACGATTCAGTAATTTTGACAACATCTTGTTTTCTGATGAAGCCCATTTTCACCTCAACGGACATGTAAACAAACATAATTACAAGAATTGGAGCAGTGAAAAGCCCAAAGCTAAACAGCCCTACTTTTTCAAAGATTATGGAGGAAATTTTCTCATAATTTTTACATTTGCTCAGTCATTGGTTTATCGTAGGAGACCGGAACGCGATGCACGCATACTAGGGCTCACAATGCACGATAACCGGCGGTCGAGCACTGACGAGTACAGTGGAAAAAGCAAATCGCTACCGCGGTCAAACCGCCATCTTACTAGAAATAATAATATTAGTACGGTGGTAGCGTTAAAGGCGGGGATGCACCGACCCTTGCGAGCGGATCTGGTGGCGCAGCAGCGCGGCGTCGAAGCGGTGCGGGCGCAGCGCGTGGTCGGCGCGCAGGCAGCGCACGAGGCGCGGCGCGGGCGGCAGGCGCCGCACCAGCGCGCCCACGAGCGCGCGCTGGCGGCAGGCGAGCGCGGCGGGCCGGCGCGGCGACCCGCCCGCGCCCGGCCCGCCCGCCGCGCCCGGCCCGCCCGCGAACAGCGCCGCCAGCAGCGGCTCGCGCGCCGCGCCCAGCACGCCGCAGCAGCGCCGGCACACCTGGTCGCGGTTCTTGGCCACGATGCCGCGCGCGCTGTACACCACGCCGCCGCCGAAGTGCACCACCCTAGAGCCAAACGTATCGCTGCACCGCTCGTCCATGTGATCCTTCTTTACGAAGCGTACGCTTTTGCTTATTTATCTATTAATTAAAGTGCGGGCGACCGACGGCTACTTCGAGCCGAGTATACGTTTGCACGAACGTTTGCAGTGTGAGCTAATGCGCAATCCGCATATCGGCGACGATAACTTAAGTTCAAAATTAAACTTCCTACAGAGATCTAAATATATTTCAGACTCGTACGGTATGTGCAGGCAAAACAGAAACATAACGAATGGACACCCTCAATACGGCCTATGTATTTGTTATATTACAGGTTACGTATCCATGATGCGTATTCAAATACTGTTAACCTTGACCTGAAATGACCGGGAATTCTCTCCGTAACCCCTAGGGTCATAAGGTTACATGTATGTATATATAAGTTGACACAGAAGTAACGATAGGTCGCGCACCAAAGTGATAGAAAGTAGAGGTAGGACACTGACTGGAAGTGGTCCGGCGGCAGCACGAGCAGGCGCGGGTGGCGTCGGCGCTGCAGGCGCTGCAGGAAGGCGCCGTCGCCCAGCCCGCGCGCCGAGCAGTCGCGCAGCACGCCCAGCACGCTGTCCGGGCCCTGCGCACACGCTTGCGGTCAGTCCCTGCCGGTCCGCGCTCCGGCGCCCGCCCCCCACTCACCGCGTCTAGCAGCTCGGCGTGCAACTCGTGCTCCGTGTAGTGCAGCGGGCGCCAGGCCAGGCCCTCGCGCACGTACTCGTCCTGTTCGCGCCGCAGCGTGGCGGCCGTCACCGCGGCCTGCACGCGCTCCGCCGCGTAGTTGATCAGCAGGCGCTCCAGCCCGTTGCGCGCGAGGGACTCGAAGCCGTACACGTCGAGGATCCCGATGGTGCAGCGCTTGCCCGGCGTGCGCGGGTGCAGGGCCGCGTTCACGTTGTTGATGAGCCAAGTGAACAGGCGCGAGTATAGCACGCTCACCAGCTGGTCGCGCAGCGCACCCGCCCACGATTCCGTACTGCTCTCCGGCGAGCTGCACGCGCCCGTCTCCTCCGATCCCTCCGAGCTTTCTGAAATACGAAGAGGGAGCGGTTCGAGCCGTTATACTCACGAATATCAACACGTCATCGCCAACGATGCACAGTTCGTACTATGTACGACATTTGCTTAAACGTAGTAAAAGTGTTACATCGCAAACGACGTGATTTTCAACGTGATATATATCCGACATTATTAACATTGAGCATCGACACACTCATGTGAGGTATCGTGCGTACGCTATAGGTGTAGGTAGGTAGGCGTAGGTAGTGTAACTGGTGTAGGAAAGTAGGTGTAGGTCGGTGTAGGTAGGTAGGTGTAGGTAGGTGTAGGTAGGTAGGTAGGTGTAGGTAGGTAGGTGTAGGTAAGTAGGTGTAGGTCGGTGTAGGTAGGTAGGTGTAGGTAGGTGTAGGTAAGTGTAGGTAGGTAGGTGTAGGTAGGTGTAGGTAAGTATAGGTACGGTTGCTTCGGTGAGTATCTGAATTGAATTGGACGGAAGGCTACGGCACAATGCCACCACTGCGAGTCCGAACGGGATTCCACTCAGCACACGTTAGAGGATTGCCTTGCATGGAAGTCTGAGCGTCGAGTCCTAGTCGGACGGATCGGACGAAATCTCTCACCGTGTCATTGATCGCGGTAATGCTGGCGAGTGGTGAGGGATGGGAAGCCGCGATCTCGTTTTGTGAGCATGTTATGCTCCAGAAGGAGATCGCAGAGCGAGATCAGGAAAGGGCTGATCCCGCTCGAAGGAGGCGGTGAAGGGGACGCGATAGAAGCCGTTAGTCCCCTAATCGCCGCCTAAGGGTCGCTGTGGCCATATTTTGGGGCGATGTGGCCGCTGCAAACGACCCGAGACAGGTGACACTCCGGTGCGACCGGGGATGTCGTCTGAGGCGGGGCGCTGTTCCACCTCTTACTGTGTAGAGCGGTGAGGGATACGATAGCGTCTTGCTCTGGGGCATGAGGTGCCCGGGATGTACCTCAATTGTGAGGTACGGCAGGGAGGACTCTAGAAGCCGCTAATGCGTTCCTAGAGCTCTTCCCAACTGCCGAGGTAGGCCGCCGCGGGGTTTAGTGGGTTTTCCGGGAGTCCCACATACGCCCTTTGCCCCTCCGAAGGGTATGGTGCGAAAAGCATTCCCTGCGTTAAAAAAAAAAAGGTAGGTGTAGGTAGGTATAGGTAGGTGTAGGTAGATGTAGGTAGGTGTAGGTAGATGTAGGTAGATGTAGGTAGGTGTAGGTAGGTGTAGGTAGATGTAGGTAGATGTAGGTAGATGTAGGTAGGTGTAGGTAGATGTAGGTAGGTGTAGGTAGATGTAGGTAGATATAGGTAGATGTAGGTAGGTGTAGGTAGATGTAGGTAGATGTAGGTAGGTGTAGGTAGATGTAGGTAGATGTAGGTAGGTGTAGGTAGATGTAGGTAGATGTAGGTAGATGTAGGTAGATGTAGGTAGGTGTAGGTAGATGTAGGTAGATGTAGGTAGATGTAGGTAGATGTAGGTAGGTGTAGGTAGATGTAGGTAGATGTAGGTAGGTGTAGGTAGATGTAGGTAGGTGTAGGTAGATGTAGGTAGGTGTAGGTAGATGTAGGTAGGTGTAGGTAGATGTAGGTAGATGTAGGTAGATGTAGGTAGGTGTAGGTAGATGTAGGTAGATGTAGGTAGATGTAGGTAGGTGTAGGTAGATGTAGGTAGATGTAGGTAGGTGTAGGTAGGTGTAGGTAGGTGTAGGTAGGTGTAGGTAGGTGCGGCGGTTACCGGCGTCGAGCGGCGCGTCGAGGTCTGGCGCGCCGAGCGCGGCGGCGAGCTCGTCCGCGTCGACGCCCACCAGCGCGCAGGCCTCCACCAGCTCTGCACACACAAGGGCGCTCGGTGAGCACGGGCCCCGCGCGGCCGGGGGCTCGGGGCCCGGGGCGGCGCGGGGCCCGGCGACTGACCGTACTGGTGCTGAACGCGCGTGCCGATGGAGCCGTCGATGTTGTGCTGCGGCTCGAACTCTACGTTGCCCAGCTTCAGCATGAAGGCGAGCAGCCGCAGAACCGCGTCGCACTCGCTCCCGCTGAAGCCCAGCGCCCGCATCGCCGCCTGAGGACACCGAGTCTCGCTCGTTTATTTCGTCACAGAAAATGTTATTGCGTTGCTTTTTGTACTTAAGAGTAAAAGGAGGATATGGTTAAAAACGGATCGAGCGGTGAACTGTAGAAAAATAGACGAGATGCAAGGCGACGATCGTCTTTGGAATACGATGCTTACCGTAGTGAAGGCGAAGTGGTCCCGGTCCATGGGCGCGGCGGCGAGGGGCGCGGGCGGCGGCGGCGGCGCGGGGGGCGCGGGCGCGCGGCGCGGGGAGGCGCCGCCCTCGGCCGCCGCGCCGCGCAGCATGCGGTAGCACTCCCACGAGCGCTTGAGCCGCAGCCGCTCTGCACACGACGTGTTTATTACAACTCGCCGAAACGATACTCGTACCTGAACTGTCACTACCGCGTTAGGATGTTGTCCCTCTCGTCTTAAGGGTCGAACTTCTGTAGGTAGAGCGATCGAAGATGTTCGATCTCTCGTCGAGGCACAAAAAACTGATAACTTGTCGTTCGACCGTAACTCACGACCGAGACTCACTGAGAAGGTGTAGGTCGGCGCCGGCCAGCAGCTGGTACAGCACGTGGAAGTTGCGCTCGCCCTCCAGCACGCCGCCGCACACGCGCTCCTGTAACGCACCAGTTTTACTGTATCTGTGACTGAGCCCTCCGAACTTCAGAATTTTAATTGGATCTAAAAGAACCTGAAAAGAAGCTGAAGAACTGAGGCAAATGAAATAAATAAATGTAACGCTAAGTACGTTCACATTTTGTCTGCCCTAGCGATCTAACGACTGCTAACCCTGACGTCGGGTCTGATTCCCACCTGGGATACTTTAATGAACATGATTGTTTGTTCCGAGAGCAGTTTACCTACAGTACTTGGCTGCACGATTGGCCTAGTGGTTTAAGCGGTCGCCACGCCGCTCTCCGCTTCGCTGTGTTGTGGGTTCAAATCCTACATGGGACAACACTTTGTGTGATCCACAAATTGTTGTTCTGAGTCTGGGTGTTCTTTGTGTCCGTTTCTTGTATGTTTGTAAAGTCCCCCGTGACACAGGATTTATTCCTAATGCGGGCGTTGTCTTTTTAAAAGAGAAGAGAAAGAGTATATATTATATTTACATAACCATTATATGTAAATGCGAAAATCAGGTAACAATTGGGATACTACGGTGGCGGATCATAATCCCAAAAATCGTCTTTAGGACCGTTGTTAGGAATGAAACACGCCCAAGCAACGATAAGCTTTATTAACTTATCTGATATTTACACAATAGTCAATGGTTTCTTAATATCGCGATTCAGTAAATTGATACAACGTCATCTATCGAACTTAAACAAACCAATGTACATTATTTAATGAAAAATTGAATTAGAAACGATCATTTTCGTAAACAAAAGAACACATATATTTTCCCTTTTGTTTCACTCCGATCAATAATGTATACTTATTGAACTACGTAAATTGATGATATGTAACTTTACCTTTTCCAACAAATCTGTTTGCAGCATAGAAGATAAGAAAACGTATTATTTGATTTATTTATTTCTATTTTAAAAACATAATATAAACTTGTGAGTACTTGTCGAGCAAAATATATAGATATTACAGTACACGGAACTGTCGGCTACCACTCCCGCCAAGATGCGTACGAGTTGGTTCGTCCAGTTCACTCGAGTTGGACGACGGACGATGGCTATTCTAGTGCGGCATTTTTTGTTATATTTTGTAACAAAACGTCATTGTTGTCACATTTAATGCAATTTTAATTTATAAACGATAAAATCATTTATTCGTAAAAACAAAAATAATCATATCAAAAAGAGTGTCCATAGAATTGAACGTATATGTACGCATTGACCGGTCCGATTCGCAGACAAGCACGTTCACGAGTGGTCTGTGTTAATACTACCACTACTAACTGTATTTCAGAATGTAACGATACAATAATTATTGAATGACAAATCCAACGTTTTCATACAACCATTTACGTCATAATCACTTTAGACATTTATTTTTTCTTGCTTTAATGAAGAATATAAGAAGTTAACAGCGTACCATTGATGTAATGGTCTTACTTCTAGACTATTGTATTCTTGTTCGATGTGAGATGAGGGGCAGTTTATGATGGGCACGCTGCGTCCAGTTCTTATGGACCTAGGTGTACGAGTGTATAAATCCCAGGACAGGTAGTCTACGTATCAGTTATTGTCAGTCGATGTACTCACAGTGCGTGATGTGTCCTCCGACCGGCTCTCCCTTGAAGTCGAACTCGATCTCGAGCAGCTTCCCCTGAACACGACCAAAACAGCGTCACACACCATCTTATTTATTTATTGAACGAAATTAGTCGAAATTAGCCTAACATATAGTTTTAATCGACTACAGAAAGGATCGGTTTCGTATTTGTTTCTATTTTTGTTTGTTATCTCAGAACTTCTTCATTTATGAATAAATCTGAAATCATTTTTTTTTATTTGAGAAGGCATACTTCCCGTTCGGTGGAGGTAAAAAGCGGGGCGGGGCGACTCACGAAGCGGCTGGCGTTGTGGTTCCTGGCGGTGGCGGCGTTGCCGAAGGCCTCGAGCAGCGTGCCCGCGGCCGTGAGCTCGGCGCCGCGCTCGCCCGCCAGCACGGCGCACTGCAGGCACACGCGCGCCGCCTCCGTCTTGCCCGCGCCGCTCTCGCCTGCCGCGCAACATCTCTGTACTTCGTCTACGTCTACTAAGTGTTATACAGAGTACACTCAAACCTGGGTAAGTGAGAGGAATAGCCAGGACCCTTCGTTTTAAGCTCCCAAAAACGAGAAACAGAAACCTCTGTAAGAGAGAGTCATTTTTCCCTCATGGACCTCCGTAAGTGAGACCGCTACTTATCTATACCTCTATAAGCGACAGTCGAGCTTTATTTATTTATATTATTTAGGGAGAACAAATGACAAAACAAATTACAAATTTAACATCTGGCATTTTATGACTCATTCCATTTCGTGGCACTAAATAACGTTCTAAATAAAATAAAATTACATTTTATCATATTACATATTTACTACATTCGTTCCTGCTGTGACTTGTTGTTGCTGCGTACCTCTATAAGAGAGAAACGCTACCCATATACCTGCATTAGCGAGAAACTCGGGTTAGTGAGAAACCTCTATAAGCGAGAAGAAGATTGTGCTCCCTTGTACTCTCGCTTATCCAGGTTTGACTGTATATATTTTTATCGAATTAAAACGTTAAAGGAGAACTCGTCAATAATGTTCCGTTTATATCAAAATTACCGTTTACCCGCGGCTTCAATCGTAAAGGTAAAGTTACTTTTCCAATTCGTTATAACTGTTTTCTGTCTGAAAGACACCAGCTTTAATGAAAAAACGTTTATATTAATGAGTTTGTACAGTTAGTATTTTGTAAATACGACCCATAACAATGTATTTGAGCGTGTGCGTATGAGACGGGCGCGTCGTTTCGTGCGACGAGTGCGGAACGCGTTCACTCACCTGTTATGACGATGCACTGGCTCTCGTTCCGATCGCGCACCCACCGGTACGCCGTCGCCGTTATCGCGTACCTGCACCAGACCACTGCGTTACAAACCTCTCGGATATATCAACTTGCCTATTCATACAGTACGTTATATAAAGCGCATGTACACGTACACCGATGGTAATCTCTCGAACTAGTAGCCGACCCCAAACGATGAATAATAAAGGTTAGGAAGATGATCAAGACAAAAATAAGTCATAGTCCATTTCCTTCCAGTCATCTGTGAGTGAATACTGCCCTCAAAATATAGTTTGATCTCTGTAACAGGTGGCTACCCAATCGACGAAGTAACTTTGAACAATCAAATGATTTTATTTCGTATCACCTATACTCTCATTTTTTACATATGGCAATTCACACATGTACCTCGTAATTTCTAAAATGACACTTGTGACATCTGTTACAGAAACAGGTGTCACAAGTGTCATTTGCTCAAACTATATTTTAAGGATTATAAAACTAGACATTCCTGAGTTTACTTTAAACATATGAAATATATGATTAATATACACATAAATTAGCTGTATTACACAATTGTGTATGTACACATAAATAAATAATTAAGATACTCATAAGTAGATTACTGCATCACTGTCTCAGCTAACTTAGAACTGGATTGGTTAGATGACTTCTTGCTTTCTAGACTGAGTGTATTCCACAACTACATACATTAGATTACACTGGAAATTATTGACAAAAGCCTATATCAAAAGACTAAATAACTTTAAAGAACATTATATCCCATAAAGAGGTCTGAATAAAGTGGGTTCTAGTATTTGACAATAAAAAATAAGGATACTTACAAATGTGGAGGTAGCTGGTAAGGAGGGCGCGCCAGGTACGCGCGGACCAGCTCCGCCGAGTACAATGGCAGTGTGCGGCATGGGTTAACCGACACCAAAGCGTTGCCCACATAAGTCTGCAAACAGAACCACACACCGTACAGTTTACACCTTTATATCTGCTAGTTAATTAGAGCTCAGTTCCACACTCATTAACTAAACAGAACTGATGAGATGTCACAGGGGTGTAGCCTGCCATTGAGGGTAATCTCTTATTAGACAAGTTTGACTTCTTATTAGACAGAGTGTGATGGCTAGCACATCACATGAAAACAATAGATAAAAGTGAGAAACTCTATCACAAGTACTTCCCTTGAAATAATCAAATTATTACTTGAAAACAGTTTAATACGATATGAATAAGCATTTAGAGTGTAGCAGGATACTCGTATGCTATGTTGTGTGCAAAGAGTCACTCACATATATTATGTCATGTTTGTAGCGCACATGCAAATTGTGAAGGAACGTGTCCTCCGTGAGCGGCGCCAACAGCACCGCATCGGGCTGGCCCACACCTTCGGGCTCCGCCATGCCACCAAAGCACCCGTCACCGAGCTCCAATGTTTTCTATGATAAGCTCCATTGTGGTGCCTTTGTGTCCTGTTCGCACCAAAATGTAATTACGACTGTTAGATGTTGTGATGAATTGAACAGTTATCACTGCAGTAAACATTACAGTAGCTGTACAACTAAAACATAAACAACTTGCAATAACTTCAATTAAGAGACCTCGGCAATTGGAACCCTGCTGTGGAATCGATTTGGAATACAGGGGATGCATATCAGTCTCTGCTAAATTATATACTAACATTAAATAAAACTCATCCTCCACTTTTCTATAATCATCTTTCGCAACATAAACGCAGGACATTTAAACTCAATAAGTGGAATAAAGTGGTACACATAATAATATACATGTTACGATCTTTTGAAATCAAATAAATTGTTTGAATAAATTTCTAAAGGCTATTTATCATTTTACTGCAGTACAGAACCTATATATATTTATAACGTTAAATTGATATGTTCGATGCATACCTTAGCATATAGATTTAACTTATAATTCAATTATCAACAGTGTAATATATTGTAAACATTTTCATTTAAAAAATATATAACAAATTGCGTTTTCAGACGCCTCTTTCTACCATTTACAAGACTTTCAGTTTCACACACCTATGTCCATTTCAATATTTCAAAATGTTTAGTCAATCGTCTGACAATTTGGTTTAATGTTGCCATCAGAAAATAGTTTATTTTGACGTTTCTTACCAAAATCATTATGGAAGTATCGAATTGAGTTTCATAAGCTGTAACCGGTCATTTTCAAACCGGTTTTATTTATTGCTGACAAAGGTAAAACTTTTTTTTTTCAAAATAAACATAAATTATTAATAATATATTAATTAACTATAGAGGTATTACGAACGTAGTAAATCGTGTAAAAGTGAAAATTATATTATTCTGGTAGTAGTAAACGTTATTCAAATAACTATAAAATTATCTGTTCAAGGATAGTAAAGTGCTGTAACATTAGTAACAGCGACGGTGTTCCTTATTTCTACACTCTTTTATTACTAGTGTTCTCCAGAAGGCTAATTTTTGTAAAAATTCAATCAAAATCCAGTTCTAATCAACTCTTGATTTGGCAACTGTCACAAAACATGTTCATAGAAAAGTATTAGCAAAACTAGCAGATTTCAATGCATATTGCCCTTGGCAAAATACATTGTTATGTAGACGGTAGCACAGTTGATGGACGATAATATGGTTGATGTATAGCCAAGTTAGCGGACCTTGAAGAAAAACAACAGGAGCCAACCTGGAGAAAACTGGTCCTGGAGGTCCTGGGCCGCATTTCCCAATGGGGGATATCTAAATTTAAGAAAAATAGTGATCTCCATCAATTTAATTTAAGAAATAAAAATAAGCTTGCCTTGCACACTACTAGGCTTCATAAAATATCGAATTCGTTTGTGGGTCAATGTATACAATTTTATAACAAATTACCAAACAACATAGTATTATTATCTATTAGTAAATTTAAGAAATTTGTTAAACTGAGGTTGTCCAAAAAGGCTTATTACTCAGTTTCAGACTATGTCACAGATTTAGATGTTTGGAAATGAATTGCTCTTTTTTTAAGACCTATGATTGTGAATATAACTGCTGTTTTAATATTTAAAAGATTTTGAGTTAAAAGAGTGGTGGTGAGTTTCTTTCCTGGGTTCTTTTCTCACCACTCTACCATGAACAATCTGCGAACCCAGCTAGCTGTAATTTTAATCGACAGATTGTTCATCTTTCATCTTTTATTGTTTTTTTTTATGACGTTCATAAGTGTCTTTTGTGACCTAAATGAATAAACGAATTTGACTTTGACTTTTGACTTTGACTTTGGATCATGAGAATCTGGTCGAGTTCAATACCAAGAAAACACAGACATGCGCGCTCTCTGCCAAAAAGTCTGCATTTCTTCTCCTCTCAACTTTTTAGAGCGCTCAACTGCAAGATCATCTCAGCATCCTGGGTATAAATTTTTGCCAGAATCTCAATCTGTGAGAGTATATTGAAAGTGTCACTAAGACAGCCTCGCGCAAGCTGGGTATACTGAACAGAGTAAGATGGTTCTTCGCGCCTGAGCATCTGTGTCTTCTTTATAAGACCCAGGTTCGCTCCGGCACACAGCTATACTACACCTCCTGTTAACATCTTTACGATCGGTCCGTGCAATATGCTGAACGCTCTGGATCGGTTACATTGGTGAGCAGTTCAAATTATCAACAACTCCAAAGTCACTGAACCCCTTAAGTCTTTGCAGTTATGAAGAAATGTCACCTCTATGGCAGTCCTCTACGGTCTTTATCATGGAGAGTGTTCTGGTGAACTCTTTCAAATGGTACCACCTCCTTTCCTCTACAAGACAACTCATTCTCACCTTGGAAGTCACCGTTTTGGAGTGGTATACATACAGTTCCCAAACTAAGCGGTTTGGCTCTTCCTGCCTGTACAAATCTGGAACTAACTGCCAGCACACGTATTTCCCTCCCACTATATGCTTTAAGCGGGGCTTGAAGAAATATCACAATGACTATGGCCACTAACCGCCACTCTTGGACACTATTCGTGCTTTCCATCAAGCGGAGTAGAGTCACTTTGGCAGGCTTCCATAAAAAAATTGATTTCATTTTCAGTCACAATACGATACGTACTGACAGTGCTAGTAAACACACAGTAAACAGAAGGTAAAACTATCGTCCGGTATGGCAGATTATAGAATTCCTTCATGTAAGTGATTTAAATTTAACATACATAGAGTACTCGTAATGCGAAGCTTACAAGTATTTGAGTTATTTTTGTAACTGATTTATTTTCCATCGAAATCAAATGCTGTTTGCTATATGAACATTTCATGATTTTGAATTCAAAGAAGAGACGACACGACCATAAATATCTACATATTATGTCTTCGAATTCGTCTACATGCAGTCGATTTATCTATCCAAGAGTTTTTGAATTTGAAATTAATTTTTAACATCGAGGATGCCATTTGTAGACAGTCGGTTATGTTTGATGTATGAAACTGATGTACAATAAAGTTTATTCTGTTCTGATTAAGAGACGTTATAATTATCATATTGACTGATATAACAAAAATATTATAAACATGCAAATAATGATACATTGCTTTTTAAATCCCTGCGCAAAAAGAGCATATTATGAGATTGGCGGGAGTGTGTGTCTGAACGACCGTAGTAATATAAATATAACTAAATTAGTACTTAAATATGAGTACTAAAGTTTTATTTATCAATTGTCTTTTAATATATTTTTGGTGCCAGGGTTTTTTAATTTAATTTTATAACTATAATTTCGGCATGTTTTTGACCGGCCCACAGTATTTCGTCTAGAACATGCTAGGTGGACAAAATTCATGTTATCATTTCCAGGTAATCTCAATTGCATAACGTAAACAATACCCCTAAACTAACATTCCGAGAATCGGTTGTTTGTCACATTGCTAACTGAAGAGTCATAGGGGTCATAAGGCAGGTAATGAGTTTAATGCAACTGCGTTCTAATGCATCAGTTGCAATTTAGCGACACTTTCGTGCACATCTCGTAGTGGTTATAGTAATATTGTGAGTGTTTATGATGGATATAAATACTGAGGGTAAGTCCTAATTTTTATTAAGTATATTATTTAAATCAGAATCTATTAAAATTAATTTTTAGTATTATTTTGAAATAAGTTATTTATTTTAGCGTAATTTTATTCATAAAAATAACTTTGAAAGAGCTAAATTTACAGACATTCACCTCTATCCGAGCTAGTTGTTAGATATATCGTAGGAATAACTTTATTCTTTGTGAAAATATACATATTGTTTAGCACACTTCAGTACAACATGTTATTTTCTTTTTTTTTTCAGAATACGTTTACTCTATTTCAAGGGTAGACTTTTTCGAGGAGTGGCTAAAACACACCAAGAATGAAAAAAACTCGCGTGTGTATGACTACCTTTCTTCAAAATTTCACTTTGGTGACATTACTGAAAGTAGCCAAAAAGAAATTAAGTTGAAGATATCTAACTTTTCTAATAAGATAGGTGCCAAATGGTTAGCTTCAGGAAAGTCGAAGGAGCGTTTTTCAATTAAAAATAAGTCTTGGCTGGATAAAGCAGACTTACAATTTACTGCGAGTTCTTTTGCGCCACAACCTTCGGCATCGAGCATCGAGAGACTACAGGAAGACCTCGCAAAAATTTTGAAGAATTGTCGTTTAAGACGAAAAAACGTCGCGTCGTGGATCTCGTAGAATCGCGAAGTGTCAGTGAATTGGTGACTGCTGCCGAAATTGCTGTGCGTTCAGCAGGCCAAAGGAAAATTGCTAACGTGATTAGAGACATTAATGAGAGCCCAAACAATATTATAAAGTCTGAAAATACCAGCTCAATTAATCCTAGGCAATTAAGTAGTGACGAAGCCTTAGCGTATTATATAGATTCTAAGTCAACAACGCATTCATAAAAACAAACAAGAAAGTGGTCCATGAAGGCAGGCAATGTGTTTCCGTCATATTTTAGTTTAATTAAGTCGAAACAGGCGTGTTACCCTGCAGAGGAGCACATTGCTATAACTGAAACTCGTGCTGAAATAAATTTGCAAGCCTTATTAAATAAAACAGTGGAACGGCTAGTATTAGCACAGAATGAAGTTATCAGCAGTGTCCTCCCAACAAGTTCATCGTTTACACTTGTTAGTAAATGGGGATGTGATGGAAGTTCTGGTCACAGCACCTACAAACAGAGATTTGAGAACACTGACGATACGGACGAGTTTCTTTTCGTATTTTCTTTGGTTCCCCTTAAGTTATTTGATGGGTCCAAAATTATTTGGCAAAATCCTTGGCCTTCATCAACATTGTATTGTCGCTCAATCAAATTTATATTTGCTAAAGAAACGAAGGAGTTCACGTTGGCCGAAACAAACAAAGTGTTGGAAGAAGTTAACGCTCTTCTTCCAACACTTATCAACTTTGGTGATTCTCAAATCTCTGTGAAACACGAATTTTGCTGACGATGACAGACGGAAAGGTGTGCAACGCCTTAACGGAAACTCGTTCATCTCAAAAGTGTTTTATCTGTGGTGCCACCCCTAAATCGATGAACAATTTGATGTTATTTTGAGGACATTGTCTGCTGGATTCGAGATAAATTTAGTTAAATTCAATAATTTTTGTCTTGAAGCCAGAAGACATTATCTTAGTCTTTATTCGTGGTACTGTATGCCTGCTACTGTACATAAAATATTAATTCACAGTACAGAGGTCATCAAAGCAGCATTGCTTCCAATTGGGCAGCTTTCCGAAGAGGCTCAGGAAGCACGTAACAAAGATTGCCGCAGATTTAGGGAGTACAACACCCGCAAGTGCTCGCGTGTTGCCACGAATAGAGACTTACTGTCCATGTTAGTTATAACATCTGATCCTTTGATCAATAGCCATCGAGAGATTTCCCAAAAAAAGCCTACAAAAATATGTACAGAGGTTTTAAAGTTAATTGTAAGTCCTAGCATAGTAGAATCAAGACCAGAATCGTCATCATCATATTGTCGCACAATGCCACAAAATGATGACGATTATACAGTAAACGATTCATCAGAAGACTCTGATGATGATTATTAGGTTAAGTTACGATTTTTTTATTTTGTTATTTAGTTGTTTTATAATTTTGTTGGTTGTATATTATTTTTGAATATATTTTTCGGTTTTATACAAATTTTTCGTTTTTTATTATAAAAATATGACTATCCATACGTAAAATAGGTAAAAGCATCATTATATAACAAAAAATAATTTTGTCCACCTAGCATGTTCTACGCGGTACACTGTGCGGCCCCTTGAACATGTAACTTGCCTTAGACGGTGAACGACATAGGCGTACAAGATCCTTGTTGTAGGTCTTTACGTACTCATAAATAATGGATATTTCGATATCGATCGATATTCGACATGTAAAAATAATGTTGCACTCACTTTTCGTTGAAAAAAGTACGCATATTAGCAAGGATGACCAGGCAAGTACCCACCAAAGCCGCAAGGTAAACATCCATTTAACCTACAAATGGTATTAGAAAATTGTTGCGTTTACGTGAATTAACGCGCTTACAATACGTATACAGAGGGGGCGTTTAGGGGTGGCGAGCAGGGCAACCGCCCGGGGCTCGCACAATTTATTATTTAAACCCAGAATTCACCTTGTAGTTCGTCTTCTAGTGTCGACTTATGCTATTGCGTATCGTTTTAAGACCTCGCTATAATCTATAGACCCGGGTTCTCCAGGGACGGATCTACCTCTGGGCTGAACGACATGCAGTCTGAAGCCCCACAGAAATAAGGGCCACTAGTGTCCGTTGAAAACAATATACGATTATATGACAAAATAAAAGAATTAAGACTTGATCGTAAGGCACGCGATTTTTAACTTTTGTGTGGCATTATTATAAGTATTGGAACTTAAACACGTTATTCTTAATCTAGTGTTTCGGGTTGCGACAACCAGTCAAACCGTCGAGCAGTAATGTAGATATAATGTATTGAAGTCACATACTACATTGGGTATTTAATGTTTTTAAGTCCCGTCCCTGAGTCCAGTCATACTCGGCACGCGTCTGTGAAATGTTACAGAAAAACATATAAATTCTAGAGTTCCAATCTGAAATCAAGTCAAGCTGATATTTATCCAAAAACCTGGAAAGACCCCATATTCTTTCTTAGAGTTCCAATCGACATATCTGTTTGATAAGAAGGTGAAACTCTTTGAAAGAGCTATTATCGTCCGTATCTATCACAGCTTTTGACAAGGACGCTTCAGCCCGAATACGATTTAATGCATCTGCTCCTTTTTATAATCCTTTCCTACGCCCACCACTGTGACTTCTGAATACCAGAATCAACAGCAGTGGCCTACGAACTCATGAAGTTATGACACTCGAGAAGTTCTAGGTAAAATTAAACTGTCTTAGAATCCGCTACGATATTATTCAGAAGAGCACGGAACAGGCATTGTAACTATAATACGTCAACTTCCCTTTTCCCTTAAGCGAAACAGGATACATGCACACAACTTTTACAACAGGGAATTAAAACAATTTGATTTCTAAATATATTAATTACATAACTTAAGTTACTCCTTAAAAAATCAGCTATCTGCCAGTGAAAGTACCATCAAAATCGGTTAATACTTCTAGCTAGCTAGCATATCGCCAAGATGCTAAAACTCCGAAGAGATTTTCCACCATGGAAGAATCATGCTTCAGCATGAATGGGCCGGTTCGACCGAAGTGATGCCACGACCTCACAGACAACCGGCAATTAAGCAATTCTTCTGTTGCTTTCCCAGGAATGAATGAGGCTGAACTCCCTCCTTTCACTGATCCTAGGGGGAGGAGCTCATTAGCAAAAAATGCCCTTAGGTAGTATTAATCCAGTGCCCTACAAATTCATTATCCGCCCCTGGGATCCTCATAACGATCTACTCACCCTGGATCTCGTAATTTTTACGGCCACCCTGTCAAGTACATCCATTTGAATCGTCAGCCGCTTCGACCAGGCAGTGCAGTACCCGAGGTGGTCTGGGGCTGACATTATAATCCCAAATTAACCTAGTCTAGTCCATCTAGTTCATATTCCTTTAAATTGAATACAACACAATCTTGTCTGGTTTTACACGAGCACCATCAAACGATGGTGTTAAAATTAATTAAAACTTCCCTATATATGTTATATTATACTTAAATACCAATTATTTCTAAGTAGAAGTGCTGAAAGCTCATTGCTGCTGTTGCAGTATCGTTTAGTGGGGCAACAGTAAGTTCTTAAAGCCATAAATTTTCAGTATAATATTTAGATCTGTCGTGGTGCAAAGCGATTTCTAGTGATATTTAAATAAAAGATGATAATGACAGTAAATTAACTTTATTTATAATACATATTATTGAGGAACATGGTTTTAACACACAATCGAACCTAAGAGTGAGAAGGCCGGTATCTGACGTGGGTGAGTGCAGCATTGACGTAACGCTTACCAGTATGTACTTATCGACAACATTACCTAGTTTATCATAAACATTTTAATATAATCGCAATCTATATTTAAGAAATTTATAAAACCTTTTTGCTGTCACATTTAATGTTACCAATAAAAAAAATGAAAATTATTTTCTCAACATCGTATGACTATATATATAAAATTACACAATGAACAAGAAATTCGCAACTGTTTTGTTGCGGTTAAAACAAGCAGCCGTTATTCTGATTGACATGAATGAATGAATGTTAAAAGCCGAGCCGACGTCACGCTTCCAGCAACTCACACATGTAAAATATTAAAACGAAGGCAGATGGTACCACGTAGTCACAAAGGTAATGTCTTTATCGCAGTATAGACATATTGCCCTTGTACAAATTGTATATAACATTTTCTCTAATCAACAAGTGTGTACTAAGAGCGACCAGTGTACTGCACATGATATCAGTTAGGGAAACGAACAAGGATACGGACTCGGCTCTCGACTAACTCGTTTTAATTTTGAACCATGAACAGAAAATATTGTCATATCAATTAAGTAAACTCGCAAAAGTAACATTGTATTATTTTATAGACTCTTAGAAGTTTTTGGACTTGGACGTCAATCTGACTGTGGTCACAATCTAACCCGCCTAACATCTGATTACGGTCAGCCTGTAAACCGTACACGAGGTTGTCGTGCGACTTTCTTTCACATCTATTCGACCGTCACGGTGCGTGCATTCGACATATTTTCAGTTCTTTAGTTATTTCTAAGTTTACTTTGTTGAATAGAATGTTTAATCTTGTTACGATAGTGAAGAATGTATATTATGTAATATACTAAGGTAACATTATCTTTTCGTTTAAGTTGTATAAATACATTATCAAATGTAAAAAAAAAAAATGCAGGGTTCTTTTTTTTTCGGAATCATCTTTAAAGGCGTCATCGGTTTTTTCACGTTTTCAGTTTCGGCAAAGTTACCCAAACACTTCGTATATCTTGTTCGCTGCCACAGTACAAAACATCGCTTACTACACCTACTCCATAGGGACTTGTGAAAACCGCCGAAAGGATCTGCACGGTGTGCGGACAGTTATCGCTCAATTCAACACTCGATGCATGACATTTGAATGAAATATAAAAATACAGTGGAAGTGTAGCGGTCCGCGTTACTTTGCCGACGCGGCGGGTGGCGGCGGGTGGCGGTGGCGGGAGCGGGGCGCGGCGCTAGTCCTGCGAGACGGGCGGCGGGGGCGGCGGCGGCGCGAGGAAGGCGGGCGGCGGCGGCGCGCCCCAGGGCGGCGGGTTGAAGCCGCCGCGCCACGACATGCCCATCATGCCTGACAACATTGCACACGCTCGCTATTATACCCGCGCGTTCACCCACTCTCCGATGGTTACGCCGTATAGAACGACTGTACTACACATCACGCTTTCAAAAATCGAGACAGTTTTATGTATATATAAAGATGGTAGAAAGCGGAAATGTCGTATCTCGAAAATTTGATCAAATTACTTTTTGGGATAGAATTGATCAGAAAAAAACCGCGTTGAGTGGTCTGCGACACGTCTGCCTGAGACGAAAACATGATACGGCATATAATGTTTGGTAGATTTTGTATAGTTTATTCGTAAATCTACAGTAACCGGCGAAAATAACCCGTTTAAAATTAAAATACATACGACATTGTGTCCAATGTAAAGTCCACGGTTCTAGCGACAAGCATTTCCTCTGAAGCCGCAAAATTTTACGGTATGTCTAAGCCGAAAACAAACCTATACTTAGGTCCACGATGATCGCAGAACACAATACAAGTGTCGTCTTTGACAACTAGATGGCGCTGTATCAGTTCTCTAAATCGCGATATTGTTTGTTTACCGGGTTCAGTGTAAAGGTTACCGCGAGTGTTTAAATGTAACAATCAAATAAATATCTTGTCAGATCAGTAGATCTGTTCACAGTGGTTTTATTTTGGAAAACAAGTAACCCCCTAGTGTACACGACACGTCACGTGCTAATACATGTTCCGAAGCGGTGTGTGTACTACCAATAGTAACTACATTTCAACCGCTTAATGTAATGGTGACATTCATTTTTACCTCACAAGAATAAAGTTTTATTTTGCATACAACGGCCAATACTGTAGCACCATCATCATCTCGGCCAAAAGACGTCCACTGCTGGACATAGGCCTCCCCCAAGGTTCTCCACAACAGTCGGTCCCGTGCTGCCGGGATCCAGTAGCTTTCCGCGACCTTCACCTAGTCGTCGGACCACCTTGTGGGGGGTCTACCAACGCCGCGTTTCTCAGTACGCGGTCGCCACTCCAGAATTTAATGGCCCCATCGGCCATCGTTTCTGCATGTTATGTGCCCCGCCCACTGCCACTTAAGTTTAGCAATTTTACTGGCAGTATTGATGACCTTGGCTCGTCTGCGGATCTCCTCATTCCTGACTCGATCACGCAAAGAAGCTCCGAGCATTGCCATCTCCATTGCTCTTTGGGTGACTTTGAGCCTTCTTATCAAGCCAATAGTGAGCGACCACGTCTCTGTGCCGTAAGTCATCACTGGCAACACACACTGGTCAGTTTTTCAAGTCGGTTTCAGCCATGACAACCATATCATCAGCAAATCGAAGGTGCCTAGTCCATTCCAGTCTAGAACCTTGAACACGTCTTCCAGTGCTGCGGTGATATTACATCTCCGTGTCTTACACCTTGCTGTAGTTTGACAGGTTTCGAGCTCTGATCTTGTAAACGGACTGACATACTGGCGTTTTCATATAAACACTTTAATACTTCGATGTATCGATAGTCAATTTGGCAGCGCTGGAGAAATTGTAGCACAGCCCAAGTTTCGATCGAATCAAAAGCTTTATCATCGCTATCCACAAACGCCAAGCATAGTGGAAGGTCTTCGGACTTCTGTATAACATTTTTTTTTTTTTTAACGTGTGGAGACCCCCTCGGGCCGTCACCCCACCGGGGTTTACGGCGAGGTGGTGTGTCGGAATCGGACCGACTAAAACCACACGGTGTGCCACTCTGCGCCTGACATAGAAGGGATCCGGGAACAGCTGTTATTACGACATCCAGATCCCTCCTAGCGCCTGCCCGCTACCACGAGCACCATCTGCGGATATACTCTCCATTTAGGCGACGTATGGCACACGCGGACGTCGCCTCCTCGCGGCTAAAAAATTTGCAGATCATGTAAATTTTTGGTCTGACCCGGGCATCGAACCCGAGACCTCAAGCACAGCAGTCGCATTCACTACTGCTGCGCCACCGAGGCAGTTAGACTTCTGTATAACCTGCCGCAGCGTATGAATGTAGCCTATGGTACTAAAACCTTTTCGGAATCCGGTTCGTCGGGAGGCTGGAAGTCGTCAAATCTGCGTGCGAAACGGTTCGTGATAACTCTCGAGAACAGTTTATAGACAGGGCCAGAAGAGAGATAGGTCTATAGTTCTTCAGCAGGGTATTATCGCTCTTTTTGTAGAAAAGCATAACCCCAGCCCTGAGCCATGCCCGTGCCAGGCATACCCGCACTTTTATGTTCTCGGGTGTATTCTGCAACTTACGACGTTCCAGCTGCTCAACATTAATGCGTGAGTGTCGATAGTGAAAAGGTATTATTATAATGGCGAAAAACCTGGTCAACGTATTAAATTACCTACCTATTTGACTGAATTAAGTACAAGGGATTCATTCATTCAAAGTTCTATGAATATCGACTTGTAAGATCTGAAAGTACCCGTGTGAAGCTGTTTCCTAGCCAGCAGTCCTTTCAGGAGTAGACAGTTTATATGACCGGTTATACGCTTCGCACGCATCTCGACTTAATATCAAAAATGAAGATTTCAAAGCTACGTTAACATGCCACAACATGGAAGATCTGCCAGAAGTCGGTACTGAAAAAATCGAGATGGCTTTTAAACAAGTGAAAAAAAGAACAGCCCCAGGAAAGCGAAGAGAGAACTTTGAAAGTGTAAAGTAGGAGGCAGTCCTGTTCTTCAAAAAAGGTGACAAGACCATGTTTACGAACTATCGATTATATAGCCATTTCCCCCGTTCTCGAGTCATTATGAACGGTTTTGTGCGAAGACTCAATGAATCCAATCACTGGATCGAGCTGGGTTTCAGAGCACCATTAACTACACAGTATGGCAGATTATACAGAAGACAGAAGAATATAATCAGTTTCTGTGTCTGACAATCGTAGACCTTTGACTCGACCGAAATTTGGTCTGATCTGCAGTCCCTGCAACTTTGCCAAGTAGAGTGGCGATACATCTAAGTATTGAGAAGATGATAGGCCGTGACAATATACATCCATGTATAGAATCAGCAGACAAGAGCCATTCAAGGAGGGCAAAGGGACGTTATCGCCGAAATTGTTCACAAATGCAAATCACTGTACTGGAAAGGGTGTGGCATCAACATTAATGGCAAATACAACTCTTACTTACGATTTGCTGAATATTTGCTGAATACTGAATGACTCGGCTGAATCTTCTAAACTCATCAGCCTACGAATGAACTTGAATAGAACGAGATCATGTTTAATGAACATATACCATCGGAACTTGTCACGGTACACGTCGTCCTCTCGAAGTTATTCAATATGTATACCTCAGGCAAATGTTGTAGTCAGGTTAAAACAACTTTAAGGTAAATCGAAGAGTTCAGTCGAGTTCAGCTGTTTGTAACAATGATGACCACATGATTCGTGGACTAATTCTGAGATACATACATTTAATGTCGAAGGTACAATATTTCTGCGGCTCGACACTAAAATATCGATTTTATTTAACTTTAGGATATTGAGAGGAATCGTTTCAAATTTCAACTTTCTACTTTCATCAATGTACGGTTCCTGTGTACAGTTGGATATTTCGAGATACGACATTTCGGTTTTCAGTTTTTAAGTGTTAATTAAATAATGTTGTCAATTTAGCGTGCACGTGTGTATAATTAGTGTTAGGTGCGTGATACGTACCGGGCGGCGGCGGCGGCATGTGCGGTCCGCCGCCCACGCTGGAAGGCGGGCCCATCTTGCCGTCCTGCGAATCATCATTCGAACATCAGTATAAATATTATTTTTTGTGCAGCGATAGGTGACGATTCCTTTAGGTTCGACCGTTTCTTTCGTTTTCGACACACCAACGATCCAAAACTATAAAAACCGTAGTTAAAATGAACCGAGACGGTCACGGTGACGAACCTGGTGGTGGTGCGGGGGATGCGGCGGATGCGGCGGGTGCGGGGGGTGCGGCGGGTGGGGAGGGTGCGCGGGCGGCGGCGGCGGCGGGAAGGCGCCCAGCGACCCCGCGCCCGGCGGCGGCGGCTGCGGGCCCGGCCCCCCTGCAACACACCACACACACAATGAGAGCTCGGCGACGGTCAGTTCGCTATCGCCCGTCCCCATGTTAGTCGCAAATTCAGATGTCATTCATATTTGTATGTAAAGTGTTAGAGTATTTTTAAGTTTGTTTCTTAGTTTGAGTGTTGTCTACCTAAACCGGCCCAGTTTGTCCATTGTAAAAATGTAAACGAGTAACTCGAACTCGACAATGCGAATAATTGCTTGCGTAAAATAGAAGTTTTTAGTAGCATAAAGTCGAAACGCCATAAGCTCGGCCCTTCTGATGGTTTGCGGGACGCGGGGCGGGCGATACGCTAGACCTTTCACGACACAATGTACTAATTCATGTCTTCAAATTTATCGGTTTGAAATTTAACGTAAACACGATGCAATAATAGTGGAATTTACTACCGTATATTGTAATTTGAATTTTTGTGTGTTTTTAAGATTAATTGTAATTTCTTACTTGTAAAATGATTTCTACAGAATCAATTATCTTAATTTAATATAACATCATGTACGTATATACGAATTCAATTTAAAAATGAAGTTAAATAATATTACCCACCACATACGTTAATTATTACCCACCATATATGTTAATAGAATAAATAATATATAAGAAAACAAATTATACTCTAGAATCTTTGAAAAATAAAAGTGCACACTCATATTTTAAAATAACGATGAATGCGAAATATTATTATTCGCAACGCAATTTCGACAAATTTCAATCGGTTTAAATATTTGCGAACATAATTTTCGACGTCTTTTTTATTTTTTGTGACTCAGAGTCGACAGATTATCCATGTTGCAAAATAGCACCGGGTATCTAATTTTTGTTAATACCGCTAATAGCGCACAGTCACGCTATCGCGTCAGTCACTACCGGTGGACGCCGGGAGGGAGTGCAGGCGCTTACCGAGCCAGGGCGCGGGCTGCGAGCTGGGCGGCGGCGGCGGCGGCGGGAAGGCGGCGGCCGCGCCCGGCGCCATGTCCCCTGCGACACGTCATACGCACTGCTACTTCGAGCCGTTCGTCACACCGACGGTATCACACTCCAAAATCAAATCGTATTTACGAGGGGTGATCAATAAATAATCGAATACTTCTGGGGGCGCACAAAAATCGAAAAAAATATATTTCTGCTCGCTTGTACACCCGCTAGTTCAGCATCAAAAACCATATAAATAGGACATGATTCCCGGGAGGTACGTTTATTTGAATACGAACTGTTGACGAGATAACACCATTATGGAGAAAAACGAAATCAGAGCCGTCATTAAGTACCTCTGCTTGAAAAAAATGTCTACCAAAGACATACACAGTGAATTGGAAGAAACATTGGTGAAGTCTGCTCCACCGCTGTATAGGCGTTTTTGGAGGACCAAGACATTTTTTTTTTTCTCAGGGAATCATGGGTTTAGAAGAAAGATATACTAAATGTAATTAATTTGTTAGGAGACTATGTAGAAAAATAAAATATACTTTTTACTCTAATCATTGTTTTATATATTGATTATCATTACTTATTGATCACCCCTCGTATGACTCGACATTAACTTACCAAATTGTCTTAAACAACTTTAATCGATTTAAAGGTAATTTGACAAACGTATTCCACTAAGCAAGTTGTCCAGTCTGACGATCGTTTATAACACTTACAAATTTGTTCACCGGGAACGGTGGAGTTAAGGAAAATAATATAATGTGATAATCGTAAAGGTATGTGTTTACGACCAATAAACAATTATAATCAGGTAGTTCATAAATTTATATGGAACCTTACTAACTACTCGATAGATGGCGTGCACGTCGAGTTACATCGCGATATATTTTGGTTCAACACCGTATAATTTAATGTATGAAAATGTGTAAAACAATAAGATCAATAAACCAGAGTTAGATCAGATTACAGACGGTGTTTTTGTTATTTAACAACCTTCTAATAAATCTCATTAGGGCAGGAGTTCAACATTAGCTTAGTTAGCTAACAGTATGTTTGTGTTTAGTTACCGGGCGGCGCGAGGATGGCGCGGGCGGGTGCGTGCGGTGCGAAGAGCGCGGAGGGGGCGAAGCGCCGCGGGCCTGCGCCCCCGCCGCCCGCGCCAGGCGGCGCCTCGCCCAGCTCCGCCATCAGCGACATGTACTCCTCGTCGATCTTCGCCTGCGAGGTCAAAACACGAATCATTACACATTCCACTGAACCCCTGTTATATATTAAATCTTAATGATCTTTGTATTACAAGTACACGCTTAGCACGTCATTAGCGACCAACTGATTACACTATTTCACTACGATCACAAACTCGTGTGCCAAGGGTGACAAAAGCCCCCCCCCCCCCTTTATGGCAAGCATAAGAAAAAAACGGCTCTTAATCTGCTGCGATAGGCACGGGGTGCGAAGAATCCCTGGGTAAGATTGGTCTACCACAAACGACAACTTGACCTGGCAACATATAACACGCGCACATTGTGGACCAACGAGAAAATATTCGAACTGGAGGAGGAATTGAGCGGGTTGCGGTGGAATATTTTGGGTTGCGGTGGAATATTTTGGGTTTATCTAAAGACCGCAGACAGGAGGAAGACTCAATAATACTGCAATCCGGCAACTTGCTTTATTTCCGGGAGGACGATCATCAGTCCCAAGGAGGTGTCTTGTTCTTGGTACATAAATCCCTCGTAAATAACGTGGTCAAGATCGAGAGCGTGTCGTCAAGGGTTGTGTACCTTATACTCAGAATAGCCAAGAGGTATTCGCTGAAGGTTATATAGGTATACTCTCCGACCGCGACATTAGTAGGGCCATACATACTCATATGTGTAAAACTTACTACACCATTACTAGGGGGGACTTCAACGCAAGGTTGGGTAAACGAAGCGGCGACGAGTTACGGGTGGGGCAATTTAGAGTCGGTCAGCGAAATCACAGGGGGCCAAGTACTGATCGATTCCATAGAGAGGAAGAGCCTTTACATGGTGAACTATTTCTTCCAGAAGCGTGAACACAGAATTTATACACGGCAACACTGGATCCTGTTACTGACTTACAGAGAGATCCAAGGGCTAAGTTAACCCGACCATAGACCCATCTCTCTTCTAAACCATGTCTATAAACTGTTCTCGAGAGCCATCACGAACTTACGCAGATTTGACAACTTCCAGCCTCCCGAACAAGCCGAATTCCGAAAAGGCTTTAGTACCATAGACCATATTCATACGCTGCGGCAGGTTATACAGAAGTCCGAAGAGTATAACCTTCCACTATGTTTGGCGTTTGTGGACTATGAGAATCACTGATATTGTCAGTAAAATTGCTGAACTCAAGTGGCAGTGGGCGGGGCACATTACACGCAGAAACCATGGCCGATGGGGCCATAAAGTTCTAGAGTGGCGACCGCGTACTGGGAAATGCAGTGTTGGTAGGCCCTCCCCCAAACTAAACTAAGGTGGTCCAACGACCTGGTGAAGGTCGCGGGAAGCTGCTGGATCCGGGTGGTACGGGACCGGCTGTTGTGGAGAACCTTGGGAGAGGCCTATGTCCAGCAGCGGATGTCTTTTGGCTGAGATGATGATGATGATGAACACTACCGACATATTAGTCAGATAAAAAATGGACCCAGCAAACTACTACAAAAGATGAGACGAATGCCCAAAAACTCCCCTATTAATATCAGCATCACGAGTGATCACCTTCAAAGGAAACGATGAGAAGGCGGGGACGCCAAGGCTCACCTTGTTGAGGTTGTGCGCGAGCGCGGCCTGGCCGGGGCGCTTGGCGCGGCAGTCGCGCGCGATGTGGCCGGCGCCGCCGCACGACGAGCACACGATGCTGTTGGTCACGTTGGGCTTGTCGGGGCACTGCAACACGACAGACCGTCACTCACCACAGCTCGAGCTCCGGGCTCGCCCGTCTCGCCCGTCTCGCTACGTACCAGCCAAGTCTTGTGGTCGGTGGCGGAGCAATTGGCGCAGCGCACGGCGTCGTTCTCGCGCAGCGTGCCGTTCAGCTGAGCCAGCTCTCGCAGTTGCATGCGCCGCAGGTCGTTCTGCCCCTCCGGCACCTCCACGCCCTGCCGGATTACCTCCTTGATCTGTGCGACGGCCGAAAGGGTTAGTTCCGGGACGTATATACGTATATGAACGAACTCGATTCGAAACGAAAGAAAAGAGACGTCGGGTACCTTTTCGACGGCCTTCTTGACGCAGTCGGCGTTGGTGGCGGTGATGTAGGCGTGCAGCGGCTCGTCCTCGCCGGGCAACGGCTGGCCGTCCTTGCGCCCCACCTTGCCCTCCTTCACCGAGCCCTTGCCGCGGATTATGATCTTCGCGCCGGTCTCCTTCTCCATCGCTACGAACGTTCATCGCGTCTCAAAATTTCGTTACTTCTCACCGTGGCTCGTGTACCACCGCACGGAAAGTAATTAACTACATGATAATACTAAATAATATTGACTAGCCAATTTTCTGCTTCCGTTTTAGACTTTTAGAAATATTCTCGAGGAAAACAGAGCGAAGAGTAGCCTTAAGTAGCGTAGTTCGTTTTTAAGCTATGTTAATATTGCCGGATATTCATTTTGCAGTTTTTACTGAAACAGCTGGCAGAATCAACCAATACATAATTATCATCTTATACTTGTTATGATAGTTACTTGTGTATGTATTTATATTAATTTACATCAACTTAAGTATGTATATGTATGTATTTATGTATTTGTATAAATTTTAGTATATGATAAGTTCGTATATGTCTACTTATTTTATTCAACACCTGAAACGCACCTACTTCCTATTTTCTCTGCATCACCCAAAGGTTGACTGGTAGAGAATGTCTTAGGCATTAAGTCCGCCTATGTACATAAAGTGCATGATGTATAAATAACTGAATTAATTGATGACGTAACGTCACAAAGTATAGGATGTGGGTGTCACCTTTGAGCGTATTGCCGCGCGGCCCGATGAGCAGCCCGACGAAGTTGATGTCGGGATGCTCTTCCTGCGGGATCATCACCTTGTCGTGCACGCGGATGATCGGCGGCCTGTCACACAACACGACACGGTTTAGCGGCACGCGCAACACTGAGCGAGGGCGCCGAGGAGTGCGGTACTCACTTATAGTCCGGCGGCGGCTTGAACTCGGGGTTGATCTGCTGCATGCGCTGCACGAGGCGGTGGCGCTCCTCCTCCAGCTTGCGGCGCGTGCGGTACTCGCGCGTGTTCAGTCGCTTGCCGTCCGTCGAGTAGATGGGCTCCGGCGACGGGGACCTGCGCCGCACACCGAGCTTAGCACCCGCGCCACGCCACCGCACCGCCACACTGCCACCGCCCCTATGCGAACCGCTCCCCTCCCTGGGGCGACTGCTACGCGTGTACCAAACTGTTTGTTTTAATTCAAACGCAGTTACGACGTTAAGGCTAAACGTTGAACTGTGTAAATCTCATTTCGTACAAGCGAACATTTTATCTAATGATTTCACTTCAAAAATCAAACTGCAAAAAACAAGAGTTAAATTCAACCTCATATAAAACGATCAAGTGTAAATCGCTGAGGAACGCGGCGGTTTTTTTTTTCGGATATTACATATTTAGGTCAGATGTACTTAATAATATATTGAATATGCAACGTGCACCACGTTTAAGAGTACGAGCGTTTCGCATGAGACGGTCAGAGGGCAGAGTGAGAGCAGAGTGCGGTGGCGCGGGCCGGTCTCTTAGGTTTAACGTATCGTAACAGAGAGGCGTGTGACGTGCACTGACACCCTACCCTAACACCTATTACCTAACGCCCTGAGAAAAAATAATTCAATTAATTTTATCCTGAAATTTGAATTAAGCTCATTAGCCCTGAAAATAATTCAGTGATTAATATTGACCTGTAGCTGAAACATTATTCATTAAATGAGTTAAGTTAATTAATTGAATCATTAGTTACGAACAGTCTGTATTGCGACCTGCAAAATTAAGAAAATTGCGTATTAGTAGGGCGGGGCTCCACGACACGCTCCAGGGGACGGCTCCGGCCACTTTACGGATCACTACCGACATACAAATGCTGTTTCAATGCTTTCTTATAATCATGTTTCAAAATTAAATAAGTTTAAATTTAAAAAAATATTTTAAAAAATTAGTTTCTACAGATTCAAGGAGCATTATTTCGCTTACTGATTATTATAATCCTGTGAATAAAGTCGGTGCCATTATTTTTAAAAGTTTGAACAGGGTGTGAGGACGGTGGAGGGCTGAGGGCTGGAGAGGTGAGAGGAGTGTGGAGTGTGGAGTGCGGACGATAGCTCGGGTGATCGTGTCGCGGGAGCGGTCGTTAACTAGAGGTAATAATGAAACATAGTGTTCGATACTCAGTGAACGGTGAGCGGAGCGCCGGGCGGCGGTGGCACAAACCTCTCCTCGATGTTGGCCGGGATGCCGAGGTCGCCGGAGCGCAGCTTGCGGGACACCTCCTCGATCTGCAGCTGGACTGCAAGGGAAGGGGTTAGCCACGCGCGGCCAGACGGTCACATTAGAATACTGACGTACGTCACAATACGTCTATACATCACGACAATACGTCACGTCACACCTACTCGCTACACCGCACAAGGACGTTACCCTTCCGAAGACGCCGGCACAGAGCACTCGTTATCGCTGCCGGTTACGTCCGCAACTGCGAGGTCTGCTCGACCCGACCTACCGCGACCGCAGGGAGGGCCGACGGCCCGGGGGGGGCGGCAGGTGGGGCCGAGCAGCCTCGTCGCACATTACTTGGGAACTAGCTCAACGGCTCAACACAACCAGTGGCAGCGCGTCGCAGCCGACAATCGCCGAGTGTCTGTAATCTGTACACGAATATAAACCGAAGACTAATTCGGTTACATATGTCATTTAATAGAGATTATTATCATTCATCCGGTCGTTAGACTTAAAGGTATAATAGGTCATACAATTCGAGCGGTGTCGATCAAACTATCGCCAATAAATCGTATATTAGTATATCTAAATTTTGCATAATTAGTTTCTACTGGAAATACGGTTAAGTATCTATTAACAGGCAGCGTTTCAACACTGAGGGCAACATAGCCGATCGTTTCCATTAATGAATTATAGAAATGAGACGCATGTATCGATCGATACATGGGAGTGGTGGAGTGGTGGGGTGGTAGGGCGCGCGACACTCACGCAGGTACTGCTCCTCCTGGTCGCGCGTGAGCGTGGACGGCAGCACGGTGGGCAGGCCGGGGATGAAGGTCTTGTCGTGCTCGCCGCCCATCCAGCGCGAGCGCCGCCGCCGCGCACGCCGCTCGGCCGCCGACTCGCCCGCCGGGCCTGCGCCACGAGCATCGTTAGCACCGCGCCTTGCCAGAGGACGGACCGCTCCGAGCGTAGGGCACCTACCGAGGCCGTCGTCCTTATCGTCGTCGGGGTGGTAGTCGTGGTGCGAGGGCTTGTCCCGGTAGCGCGACTCGGTGCGCGCCTGCAGCAACTCGAGCTTCTGCTGCACGGAGGTGGGCGGCGGGATGGCCGCGGCGGCCGACAGCGCGGCCGCCGCGGCCGCCGCCGGCTGCACGGGCGCCGCCATGCGCCGCTGCGCCACAAACGTCTGTTACCCGCCGCACGCCATCCACGGAGCAACACAAACGTCAACACACGGAACGAACGTTGCAAAATTAAATGAAATTAATTGAAATGCAAAATTAAACAATTTTAAATAAATAAATGCATGTATGCGGGGGTATATAACGCTACGAGACTGTATCTATTAGTAGTTTCATGTATTTTATTATGTGTATGTTCATTATTTAAAACAAAAAATAAAAGCGACCGTTTCCGGTTAGGGCATTTAACTTGTATTTCAGTTGTGACAATGTACACAGTATCAACGGTTAAATCTCTTATAGGGGAATACTAATCGGAGGAAAAGTTCAACTACAACATTATAGCGATGATGGCTGTGAGCACATTAACATCTGCTTCAACCGGTGTTCTTTCTCTGTGATGCATAACGTTATTGAGATCAACTAAAATAGATCCTTGCGTTTCTTGGACATAAGTGAAGCTTAATTTTTCAAGTTTAAAAATTAATGATTTTAAATCACCCCTGCTTCATAGCTCATAAGATAATTTTATTCTTAAAGCTTTCCCAATGAGTACTCCATCCGACACAATAAGACATATCCTTACAGTCGGATATATATAGAGCTGGCATGTATAAACAAACAAACAATTGAAAAACTAAGAAATCAAGTTTGAGCATTCAAATTTTGTAAAGGTGTAAAAAAAATGTACAAGCTAAACATGTTATCTATGACACAAAAACATGTAAGAGTATCATTTGTATTCCAACACATGCATAACTCAGACATTACTTGTACACCAACCACCAATCACTAGTATAATATAATGTTGTAGTGACATCTCTGTAATAACACTTGAATTGCTAAAACATAATAAAATCATAAAATAGTTCTACACAACAATAATAAAGCTAAATAAACTGAAGCACTGGCAGGGAAATTTCAAAATGATTTGTAAAGGGTCCTTACCGCATAGTTGATGTATTTCTACAACATTAAATGTCATGTGAATTGTTAGAGTAAGCACTACAATACTACAAGGTACAGCAGGACCACTTTAATCCAAACCACATCTAATCAGAATCCCTCTATAATCTGAGCGACCGATACCGGCTCGCTTTTCTCACCAGTTGCTCATTAAATACCTCCCGACAAACTAAAATAAAGGACTTCTTTAAAAAAATTAGTAAATGTTACTGTTTATATGTTTTTAATTAAGTATATGCTAATAAATATTTTACAATACTATTTGTTTTATTTCAGGAAAGTATGTACCATACACATATACCTATCTATAGTTCCTAACATACTATAATCCGAAAGCTCCACGAATCCGAGCAGAGGGTAAATTTTCGGCGTTCGGATTAAAGAGGTCCTGCTATATGTACTAACAAACAAATACTAAATGTTTGAATTTACCTCTCGCTCTCTAGCATTGTGCTGAAAAATATTACTACAGCTC
This sequence comes from Hypercompe scribonia, assembly GCA_949316085.1. Lineage (NCBI taxonomy): Eukaryota > Metazoa > Arthropoda > Insecta > Lepidoptera > Erebidae > Hypercompe > Hypercompe scribonia. The sequence continues at coordinate 836,795 of OX438973.1, forward strand.
ATTCTAACCACTTCATTACAACTGTCTGAACGGGAATTCCTTTTTAGACTAGGATTCATTTAAAAAGAACTAATCATCAATTAGTTTCCCAACAGCCAAGAATGCTGATCAAATTAATGTCAGTATTGAACCAACACATGAGTTAAACTCTAATATTGGCACTGGATAGGATCCTTACTTAGACACACACATGATGAATCTATTGCATAGCATTCAAATTGTTATATTTTATTATATCAATATAAATTATATGCCCAGCCTCCTCATTTCTAAGGCAGTGGACTGTGTGTTGATAGTGACATTATATGCCATCAATTCATTAAAACAGATTGCCTTTTGAGGAATTTAGAATTAGATGAAGTGTATAGCTAATAAGATAGCCAGTCATTTGTTTTCTTTAGCATGTCAAAACAAGTCACCTGAGCCACAGCTGCAGCAGCAAGGATAGCAGCCTGGGTCGCAGGATTGATGGCACCATTAGGGGTCACCTGCCGAGCGGTTGCTTTTGTCGTCGTCCCCACCATCTGGTCCAGCAGAGCTATGGTGCCGTCTCTGTTCACACAACTATTTGTTAGCTTAATTTGTTGTCCCCATAGGCAACATATCATATCCTGTACATAATTATCTGTAACATGTAAGCATTAGCTACTTGCCTATCCTTAGATTTCCGGCTGCGACTGTGACTTCTGCTCCGTGAGCGTGTGCGACTGCGGCGTTTCTCTTTGTGGCGGTCCCGACTGCGACTTCTTTCTCGTTCCTTATCCCTGCATTTCAATTAAATAATTACAAATACATAAAGTTGAGTTCTGTTTACAGCCAAGCTTGTACATACCTCTTGGAGCGATGTCGATCTCGGTCGCGATCGCGGTCGCGGTCACGATCGCGTTCCCGGTCTCTGTCTCTATCCCTGTCACGGTCGCGCTCCCGATCGCGGTCCCGGTCACGGTCCCGATCGCGATCGCGGTCGCGGTCGCGGTCGCGGTCACGGTCGCGTTCCCTGTCCTTGTCTCGGTCACGATCTCTTGTCTTTTCACGATCACGCTCCTTGTGCCTATCTCGATCGCGAGATCTTGAACGACTTCGGTCTCGATGCCTCGAACTCATAGTAAACACTTATAACCTGAACTATATAAAAGTAGATAAACCACTAAAATTGATCTTAATGAAGGCTATGTTGTGCTTAAATTGTATATACTTAGTTGATAATTGTAACAAATGTTCTTGAAATAAAACTAACTTTTTAATTATCACTCAATACGTCAGAAACGAAACAATTAAGATGGCGTCAGCCATAGACATTTCAAATAGTAAAATTACCAAAGATAATATCGAAGTAATGAAACTCGACTAACTACATATTATGAAATAAATAAATTAACTACACGTTAAATTGCACTCGATTAACTGAAGTAGCATTTTCTTAACTCAAGTATGGTTTTAATGTAGTAAATGAATTTTTAAAATTAGCTTTCGCTTGTGATTTCACCTACTTGTTTGTCGGTTATCACGGTAAAAAGTAGCCATGTCCTTCCGTCCTCTTCAAAGTACTTCCATTAAAATTAGATATAAAGTTTATAAAGTGGATCATCATTACTATTTTCATGTAATTGTCATATTTTTAGACTTTTAAAATACTTTCTCAAATGTTGTTAAAACTGTAATAACTAAACGCATTCCTGCGTTTCTAACCTTCTATGTCTAAAGTCTTCTTAAATTAAAAATTAGATGCCGTTGTGTATCAGATGTCTGAAAATTATTTTATATTATTATAAACATTACATAAAAATGATAAAATATTTAAATTGACATTTATGAAAGAGCTTACTAATATATTTAGAAGTAGAACATCATTTTATTGAAGGATTAAGAATATCGTAAACAAATGATTTTGATTTCAAAAATATATTACTACGCCATCTTGTTTACAATAATGACAACTCATTTGTGGTAGTCAGCTTTCATGGCCGTTGCCTTTAGTGGCTTATGCGTTATATTCTACACTGTATTATCAATCAAATAAATACAATAACAATGCCTACCATGAGATGCGCAAGATGTTTTTTTTTTTATATTGGGCCTACCAAAGTGACTCTATTCTGCCTGGTGGAAAGCATGAATAGAATCCAAGAGCGGTGCTCGCCATACTCATCGCGACTGACGACAGTGTAATATGGCGACCTACGCTATGGCGGTCTAATGAGATGCTTTTTCACGCTCCGCTTCTAGGACTCGGGATCGTAGTTGGAGGGAAAGACGCGCGCCGGTAACCGGTACCACTAAAAAACTCATACATGCCTGCCATTGCCCTTTCTGGGTGTATTTTCTTTATTTGTAATATTGTAGGGGTTATATCAATAGCTATAGTTAATAATTTGGTAAGGTGTTTTCAATTTTAAACATACTGTCAATTTGCAGATTGAATTATATAGATTGATATTACTTTATTTGCACATCAAAGTTTCAAAAATTCAGGCATGCCGTTATGACGGCGGTAAGACCCGTTATGGAGGATTGGCTCTAGAAGAATCACGAGACTGCGGTCTCCGTCCTCCAAAACCGCAAGCCTGAGAGTGACAGATGGCCTCACCTGTCACCTTATCAGAAACAGGTCAAGGTGCCAGCGCGACGCGGTACGGAGCACGCAAGCCCTCTTGGGGGCAGAAAAGGGAACATCGGGGTTCTTACTCAGTTGGGGGTCACCTGTAAGTCGTAGGTAGATAGTCCGAAGTACGTCAGGGTTCCAGGGATTTCCTTTCTAGGATACTCTTGGTTCTCTGGCTATTAGTACCTGAGACGGTGTGCAGTTTTTTAATCAGTTTGAGTCCGACATAACCAATAGATGGTACTCGTTGGGATTTCTGATTGGGAAAAAAGTTCTACAAACATTATACAGTAATAAAACTAACAAAAATTGTAATGTACAAAGTGTGGCCTTATTACTTATAGCAATTTCTTCCATGTAACATTTGAACGGACTGGTTTCATTTTAAGCTGGTGCTAGGTATACAAAACAATCCCACCATGAGATATGCAAAGCATACAAGTCATGTACCATACTCATTGTGAATGTATATTTCTTGTACATTATATGTGTCCGCTTTCTTAGTTATTGAATCGCCGGTGCGTGGAACAATTATCATTTCAACTTATGTAATTTACTCTATTTACGACTGTTATGGAGAGTAGTCGTTCATAGGTAGGCGTTAGCAGTAATAGTAGTTATGTATCTTCTTGCAAAATAAAATGTATCACATTGTGCACAGCCATGAAAATAGAAGTTCGAATAAGGACAGCTATAACTAGTTAGAACTGCTTTCCAGCAGAAGGATGCTATGCTAGTGGTCTATGTTGGTCGGATGGCTTCAGTCTGTCAAGTGGTACGAAAGGCCCACTCAAATGTCGCGTTACGGAAAAGAAACAGCGAGTTCAAGGTTTGAAATGAAAGTAAACCCTTCAGTATTGATTATTAAAACATGTTTCTATGATCAACAAATATTTGTTTAGGCGTTTGGATGTTGCCTATGTATCGTTAGCAGCCTTTAATGGTCCACTGTTGGAGACAGACCTCTCCTTAGCAAGGAGTATATGTTCTTATTAATATATTGTATTTACAAATACAAGTATTCAATTGTGTCAGATGCTCGAAACGTTTATTCATTTATTAACAAATTATTTTGTTTGTCTTAACTTTAATTGACTGCTGACACACCGTCCTATCTTGGTATTAGCCTTATTTTAAAACTCGCTGTTGGAAGTCATTATGTACTGAATACTTCTATGTATTTTACTTCATAATAAAAGTACATGGGGATAAGAATAATGATTTAAAATTTACTGTTAAGTACCTTATTATTTCTTTTTCTATTAGGTATATGCTTAGGATAATTTATTCAAGCTAATAATAACTAATTCTTGTAATTTTGTATAGATGCATCAGCTTTCAGTTCTCCTGTCCTACATGATAACGCCTGTGATTCTGTCGACTCATCTTAATCAAGTGACGAATTTTGTGTTGTATCAAGGTTTATACTCTTATAAAACAGCAGTTCGACAGTTCCCTAAGTTCTTTGCAGTGTCTAACTTTTTGTACAGTGCAGGTGTATGATGCAGATACACTTGATAGACTTACTCTCTCTAAATCTATGCTAGTGTACCGACACAATTTACCTAATCTACTTACTTTCGTTCCATAAACAATGTTTATGTGATATTATAGTTTAAATGTAAACAAATATACGAGTGCTTGTGTATAGAGGCGGCTGCGCCCGCCGTTAGGTCAGTAGTTCAATAGTCACGCAAGTGCTTCTTACTCGATTGTTTACACTAGGTACCAATTTGTCTCTGTAATTAGAATACATAATACGCGATACCATATAATTGCATTCAGTGTCGATAACATGTAATTGTGTATCTATCTATGTTAATAAAAGGTAAATATATCGGTGATCTGACTTTACTTCAAATTACGTGTACATTACACTGATGAATATCTATCTTTTGAAATATTTTGACTACACGGTTGCCATAGCGGTTGGATGTAAAGTCCCACGCGACATAGGATTTATTCCTAGTGCTGGCGTCCTTTTCTTAAAAAAAAACTTTGGTATTAAGACAAACTATGGTTCTACAGTGAATTAATTAAAGTGACTATCTATTCATATTTATACCCGTACAACTGTCAAATCAATACTAGGTACGTAATTTAGTTATAGTAATGGTCACACAACAGAGAAATAAACACTACAAGTGCGATCAAGTGTAAATAGCAAGATATTTATCGCCGATACGCACACATACACGATTGACTATGTTAAACACACAAAGTAGTCTACGCTAATTAGTCCTAAGGATTTAATGAACATACATTCCAAACACCACTTACCATGTTACTAAATACAACTTATTTATTTTGTACAAGTTAGCGTTTCACTTGCACATGTGTTCTAGAGACGGTACTCAGGACTACAGTTCACTGTGTACTCTCACGGTAACAGTGCAGTTAGTACTAATACGCATTGTATGATTTTTACAGATTAGTTCATAATGGTTCAAGTACAATCGTTTTCAGATGTACAGAATTACCAGAACTATGAACGATCGCGCTCAAAGCGCGTCAATAATTCTTGTGCAACTAAGACGCCTGCATTGTATTCAGTAAATGGACTATCTCCATAATTACTCACTCCATGTGAGTGCCAGTCTGCCTGCCAATATAATATTAATGTTGGTAAATAATCAATAGGTGTTATTATTTGTTTCTCGTATTTCTTTGTACTGTGACCTGGTATAGTAACCAAGCAAGACCAGTAGGTAAAAACTGGAGTTCATTGAGGGTCACCATTGTATTTCAACAAATTGTTTATTTGAAATTGCTTCATTTTAAAATTTTAATGATCTTAGTGAATGGAAAATCAAAATGGTGACTAGTAGTAGAGTAGAGATAAACTTGAACAGTTTGCTTGGTTACACGCGCTAATCTCGGTAACTACTGGTCCAATGTGAAAAATCCTTTCAGCGTTATCTAACACTGAAAGGATTTTTTTGACAAATTGCTTATCTAAGCAATTTGTCAAAAAAATTATAGCAATATATCATTATGGTACGACCATCAGGAAGGGAGAATAAATGAGGAATGTTGCAAAAAGGTAAGAAAATTATTTCTTTCGAGAGCCTCCATTGCATGCACTGCGTTTATGGTCAGTTTTGCAAAAACAACGTGAGACAGTTACTTTCCTTTAAAATTCTAAAAAAAGGTTTGCGGCATCAAGTTGGATCGTTATAACCTTTTTTATGGTAAACAAATTTGCTCATGCTGTATAACATTACGCTACGATCAATAGGACACGAACTCGAAGGTGCGCGAGTCAAACAGTACTCTTACTGTATGTACATAAACTAGCCATATTGTAATTAACGAATTTTGCTTGTTAATTATGTAAATTTTGTTTTACAATTGAAATCACATGATTTTTGAGAATAAAGAGCCATCAGTGGTTTCTCAATATATTTCAAAGATCAAAATACATTTTTTACAACTTGTAACAGTTCAATTATATGAAATTACAATTTAGAACAACATTGTGTATTCCACTATTGCTAAAATGTTTGTCACTTAAAAAAATACAAAATGCTGCAAAAAATTACAACAGCTCATAGCTTGAAACAATCAAGTTAATTATTAAGTTTACATACATACTTATTCAAACTATAAAATCATGTCGCACCAGCCTCTATGAAATACGACGACAAACAACTGCAGCTGAACTGAAACTGGTGGCAAAATAATTTTAAATGTTTATGTCCATTGTAATAATCAATGTTTTAGAAAAATATCATGTCCCATGAACAAACAAGAAAATTAAACTTAATTCTACAATCATATTAAATCTCCTTATCACTAAAATATTTCTAGTACTTATGAACTACTAAACGATTAGTCCGGACCCAACAGTTCTCTGGAAACACTCCACAGTTCACATCACTAACTTTTTGAAAACCATGTCAATCAGCTGGTAAGTTTTATGTAGAAAACATGCCCGGTGTCAAATGCAGCAAAACTTGTCACTAGGATAACCTGTAACAAACAAACATTTGTTAAACAGATCAGGTTGCAATCAAAAGACAATTTAAGTATATCGGGCCAGTGAATTTATTATCTTTAATATTATTTTTAAATTATAATATTTTTAAATATGACTAGAATTTTAATTTGTGTTTTCATTTTAACCACTAATTTTTATTAAATTATTTCAATTCATAGCTTTTAGTTGATGGTAATAGGCTGCCGCCTGACAGATATATAATTGAGGCTATGTTATTGTAGTTAGCAAAGTGCCAATAGCTTGATTTATCTCTTCAGAAATATATAAACATAAGTGTTTGTTTATCGTGAAATTATTACTTTTATGTATAAAATTGCTGGAAAACAAATATTTTAGTCAAAATTTTTACATACAGGTAAGTAAACATACTGTTATATTACTCGAAGATAATAATTATGTCAACATTTGGCAAGCAGGTTATATTTACTAATACTTATTTAGTCTACATGTGTTATACTAAAACTGACTTTTTTTATCTGTTAAAATTCCCCCGATATCATCCACTGGTGTTTATGTCAGACTTGAACCGACCAAAAACAGCGCGCCGTCTCGGGTACTGGTAGTCAATGAACGAGGTGCACCCTAGAAAGGAAATCCGTAACTAACACTCCCTATGTTTACAAGAGTGATAGAAATTTGGGTCATTAGTGTTAGTACTTACACTGCAGAAGGAATATGTTGTACGAGAAGTTTAGTATATTTGCAGTATACATAATGTTGACATTGATTTTGTAGTATAAATCGACAGTTACTTGCCTAATTCTAGACGGGTGCGCCAGGGCCTCCTTTTTTCCCGATAAGCGACTTGTGTATGTGTGGGATAACACCGCCACCTGCGATGGTGGCTTTGATCAAACTGTCCAGCTCTTCGTCTCCTCTAATAGCGAGTTGCAAGTGCCGTGGTGTAATACGTTTCACTTTGAGATCTTTAGATGCGTTTCCCGCCAACTCCAACACCTAAAATAAACAAAAGTACTTGACAGACTAATTTATTTACGAGAACCTAATTAATTTTGTTTGCAATCGTTTATTTAAATAGCTATGTTTTCAACCTAATCGCATACTATGTATTTTCATTGCATTCAAATTGAATATAAAGAGACTTCCACTCACATAACCTAAGCTTACATTTCCCGCCAAAACTGTGTGTACATTTCTGGTATAATCAATGAAACTTATTTTCAAACAGTAAGTCGCTAAGTAAAAACATAATAGACACCAATAAAAATAGCGCATTAAAATTCTAAAGTATGCTACAAATTTCAATTTATAATTGAACTATATTCAGTGCCGCCATGTTGACAGGGCGTCGCGTAACTTAGCTTACCTCGGCTGTAAGATATTCTAGAATAGCTGCAGAATATACTGCCGCGGTTGCACCAACGCGTCCATGACTCGTGGTCCTATTCTTGAGATGTCTGTGAATCCTGCCTACAGGAAACTGAAAAATTAAATTTAAAATGTAGCCACGGCTATTGATTATTTCCTTTGGTTTGGCGAAGTTGATCGCCGCCATACTGTGGGTCATTCATATTATTCAATTATATGAAACACTAATCTAGGTTCAATTGAAACAAATTAACATGCTGAAAATTCCTAAAATAAATTAAGATAAATGATCAACATACCTGCAAACCTGCCCTGGCAGATCTGGAGACTGCTTTAGCCTTAGCTTTGCCCGAATCTTTACCCGCTTTACCGCCAGCCTAAAATTGATGAAAAATCCCATTAATTTTTCTCGTACGAAGCTGAAACTTTGCCAGTAGGTAAAACACACCATTGTCTAACGAAACACATAGCGATATCTCGGAAACAATAACTTAATTTCACAAAATCTTACAACTCACCATTTTGAAACGTGTAACACACTATCACCACTACACACAGTGAGCAACCAACACAGGAAGGGCGCCAAGCCAAAACGCAAAATACAAGATGGCTGCGCCTCCGTAATGTTCGAAGCGATCAGGGCAGCCAATTGCCCGCAAGCGGAAGTGCCGTAAAAACAAACAACACTCGTCTCACGGGATTCGTCCAATCAGCTTTGGTTGAAATGGCGGGCGAGAAATAACGCACAGTGCTGCCAAGCCATATGGTGACATATTATGGAACTTGAGATGTAGTTTCTTTAAAACAGCGTTTAATTTTTGCTGTCTCATCTTGTCTTTGTTGTTTGAAATTTAGAATTATGTGCAATACATTTCTTAGATATTGTTCCATAAACGATTTTTAAATTAAATTATTCATAATTTTGTTCTCCTTATATTCACTTTCTAATTCTATGTTATTCTGTGATAAAACTTCTGTTAGGTTACATCGTTGAGTGTACCTAAATTAATATTTTAATGAGTTATAGTCTTATACTAGATTATAGATAAATAATCTAAGAATTTATATATATCGCTCTAAGGGGAGAATTGTATTAGACCGGGCCTTGCCTGGAGCGTGCGTGTACGTGGCCAGGACGTGGCACACATTTAAATCGTTACGCACATTTTATATGAAGTACTTTATATTATAAATTGAATGATCGGTGTCCAGTCCGGGCCCGTCTACTAACTAATGACGACGGCCTTGGCCAGGCACTGTCTCATAAATCATCCCTAAATCTTCCCTAAATCACTCCATGAAACAGGCTGATGCGAAAACAGTAAGGACATTAGAACAAGTATAAACACAATAATTTTATTTTTGAATTCTTAATTAATTTTTAATTCAACTAAATTAAATTGTAGCGACTTTCGCATACAGCGCAAAAAGAAAAATATACTACAGCGCCATCTAGCGAATACACATCAAATTACTGAGTACAATGAACTACGAAGCAACTACTGAAACTGTAGCGTGAAATAGAGATTCGCGTGGCGATTAGCATATGTACAACATCAAAACCATCAGGCCGCGGCCCGTCGGGCTTGACCACTTCGCCTGGTCGGAGGGTTCTCCTATGACATGACACCCGTTCCCTCCACAAAGTAAACATTGTATTGTTACTAGGTTAAAATTTGTTGAATTTTAAAAGTCGGACATTTTTGTCTTGGTACTTTAACCTTCAGAGTCGATCTTATTATATTTTGATGCACCATCATAGGCCTTTTAATCTACCACAACACTAGTGAACTTTGTTTTTTTTTTTTAAATGAACCCTCATTATACGTCTATATCGATGACAGAATTCTAAAGTACGAAATAATCGTTTTCAATATTTACCTACCAATTTTACGACACATGAAGTGTAAAACATTATAAGTATGAAAATTCACACCTAAACTAAAGGAGGTGCATTCTCGTAACTTCTAAAAAAGACTATAGTAATTGGTAATAAGAAATTTCTTTAAATAGACCATTCTCAATTTCTTTTTGTTCGAATTATCCGTAGCCCGTTATGGCTAGGACGGACGGCTTAACGTAAGCTCTGTAAGCAAAACTGATGGCTCGTCTTCACTCTTATCATCTGACAGTTCTGAAAAGGATTTTAACAAAAATTTAACCAGGAAGATATCCAACTCAAAATTCTCCTCACTGAAAAACGCCCATAACAATCATCCAGTATAACCTCTATACTCATTTGTCATCCTTCCAAGCGATGTACAGTAACCACCCTAATAAAAGACCCTGAAGATAACTGTGCCGTGGGCCTTGAGTCACTACTAAAACTATAGAGGCGTGCTAGCACTCCTATCCCACCCATGTTACATATCTGTAACTCATCCATTACCACAGGTATCTTTTTTTTTAAAAAAAAAAGATAACGCTCGCATTAACGGCATCGCGGAGGACTTTACAAACATAAAAAACGGCCACAAAAAGCACTCAGAATCAGAAATATTTGTGGATTACACAAAGTGTTGTCTCATGTGGGGTGTGTACACATAGCACTCAGTATAGTAGAGAGCGACATGGTCAGTAGGCCAATCGTGCAATCGTCTTCCCTGCAATATAAGGCAGGTGAGAGAGACTGCTTTAGTAACGACTGATCGACTGCCCGATCCTTGTTCAACCGGTACTACTTAAAGTTTTGGAACGCCTAATAAACCAGCGACTCATGAAATTTCTCAAAGTTAATAAACTTCTCTCCCCTGCTCAATTTGAATTTAGAACAGTTCGATGCACTAATAATATTGTTCACGAATTACTGAACTCAATTTAGAGAAAATCACAAGTTAGAATAAATGATAGACTGAGTAACTTGTTAACTATCAAATTTCGTGTAACGCAGGGTAGTATTATAGGCTCGAAACCTTTTCTGATGTACATCAACGACCTTAATCATTTGCATGTCATTAATAGTAACATTATTACTTTTGCTAACGACACTGTACTGTTCTTCAGAGTCTTCAGCTAGGAGGAAGTCTTTACTATGACTCAACTGGGTCTTAATAAGGTTGGTAAACGGCTTCAAAACAACACGTTGGCGCTAAACATCTCCGAAATAAAATATATCACCTGAGTTTAGCGAGCAAACCAAGTCTCACCATCACCTTTAACCTTGACAGCCCATACTGCAGCTGTCCTTGAAATTTCCGACTTCTGTTGTCCGTTTCTTGGGAGCATTGAGAGCTTTAAGTAACTTGGGGTAATTATCAATCACCATCCCACATTTAAATCACAGATAGAGGCTCTTGTACCAGATTACGAAACTAATCCATGTACATATTCAGAACTAGATAACAAGACTATCAAGATAGCTTATTACGCATTGCCCCAATCTTTAATTGATGACTGCATAACTTCATGGAGAGGTATTCGGCAGACTCACTTTATCGAGATTGAACAAACACAGTCTCAAGGTTGCTGCTGGTCTCCCCCTTACTTTTTCCAACTGCTGATCTATATCGAGAATGGGACATACTTACTGTCCGACCAACACCTATTTTGCAAATTGTTTTTAAAAACACTCTGAGCTTCAGTTTAATGTTAACCTCCTCAAAGATAAAAGACGAAAAGATAAGGTATGTCCCCGTTCTAATTTCAAATCTTCACTCTCTTAAAGCTTATATACATATGTACAATAAAACAAACAGTATCCTTAACATACACCCCAAAAGTAGATTTTTCTGTCTACAAATTCTAAAATACTATCTGAAAACTATGAATGCAACTGAGATTGTTATGGCCATTTTACCATTACTTTTGTTTATATAGCTGTAATTAGCTATATAAAACAAACAACAATGCGCTCTTAACGGTTACGAAATATATAAACTTTGAAATTATATATCTCAATAATGTCACTGTATTTTTTTATTAATATATTTTTTAACAGAAAGATAGTTAAAAATGTTTGCTATTTACAAAAAAGGCTTAAAAAATTAAAGTCAGTTTTAGATAAAAATTGGTAATCTGGTATCCTAAAAATATGACAGCGGGAAGTAATGGGTTAATAGTCCACTGCCAGATAGGTCTCTTCTTAGAAGGCGGTTTAAGGTACTAAGAATCTATTATGCATAAATCAATAAGAGATAATATTTAAATTCAAATTAAAAACAATATTTGGATAAAAAATACATGGTCTGATTGTAATAAGTAGTTGAAATCTTAGTATTCTTTAGATTATATTAATTGCATGTTTGAAATTCTTTGTGAGAAAGATGCCTGTTCAGTTTTTTCGTATAAGTCGACCTCGTTTAAAATTTTATTGTATATTTTTTAGTTAGTATTGATGGATTATATATGTTCTAACTAAATAAATAAATAATATGTGGAGGGAACGGGTGTAATGTCCCTCCGACACAAAGGGAGGATCCTCCAACCAGGCGACGTGATCATGCCTGGCGGGCCACGGCCCAACGGTTGATGTTGGGATGTTGTATATATGCTAATTGCCTCGCGAATCTCTATATCGCGATACAGGATTAGTAGTTAGTTGCATTGTAGTTCATTACACTCATACGTTTTGTTCATACTTCGTAGTTCGATTTATCTTCGCTAGATGGCGCTGTTATATATTTTTGATTGTGCTATAATGTGGAGTCGTCAAATATTTGTAATGTATTTTAATGTTACTCTATGGTAATTACGTACTGCGACTGCCGGGATCGGCTAGTTGACAGATTTTGAATTAGCAATGGGTGTTACTTCGTGACAAATTGTCTTGATATTGTAATGTAAGAAAATAATTATGATTGTGTAAACAGTCATGGCAAGCTTTAATTCTTTATTGTAAAACATCAAACTTTTGGTAGCATCATCACAGTAGTTGCTATTTACATGTTTCGTTACAGTTTTTTTTTTTGTAATCTGTATAAAAATTAAGTATGAACGCTAAAGTACATTCTACATTAAGTATAAAGTATGAACTTAAGTAAATATATCTTCTAAGGATGTAATGTGGCAGTGTACGACGCGAACGCGACGTAGAGGCGCGGCGGCGCTAGTGGAACATAGGATCGTCCGTGAACTCGTCGCAGCGGTCCTCCAGCTCGTACTGAAACACAACGGACACTGTTATTACTAACACATTAAAACACTGCATTCTAATATTATAATTTCCTTTAGTAAATTTTAAAAACAGAGACAAACCAACACTGTCATAGAAATCAATAAATTAATATAGTATGCTCGTATATCTATGTAATAACGAAAGGATTAGTCCCGCTTTAGAAAGTGTGCATACCTCGTCGAGTTGTAGACACTTGCCCCACTCGGCGAGCGTGATGCGGTGGTCGTCGTCCTCGTCGCAGCGCTCGAGGAAAGGCGCGATGCAGTGCTCCAGCGCCATGAGCGGGGCGCGGATGGGGAACAGCTCGTGCACCGACACGAACCGGTCATTGTCATGCGCGTCCAGGTCGCACCACTTCCAGATGGCGGCGTTGGTCCAGCGGCGCGTCAAGTTGGACTCGGCTTCGCGCTCCATCGCCAAGTAGTGCGGTGTTAGCTCTCGGCGCTCTGCCATGTCACGCATTATGTTGAACAGCCAGTCGCGCATGCGTCGCGGGAAGTCGGACATCTCGTTGTCAGTACATTCCTGTCATGCCAAGCGTTTGATCAGTGCCTGAGGCCAACGTAGGGCATAAATCTTAGTACAGAACCCTTATTATAATAGATCGCTCACACGTCTGTCTGTCCGTCATTAGGAAGAGGAGGTATATAAAACGGCACAGAAAACAGTTATACTGACGGGCATTTCCCTGCAGGTACCGTAGTACTCGATTTGCACGTGGTGGTATTGCGGGCCGCGGCAAAGCTCGGAGCCGTCGAGGCAAAGGCAGCGCTGCTGGTAGACTTCGCAGTCCGAGGTCCAGGTCTCGTTGTGGTTGGTGCAGACCTTGCGGCGCGAGTCCGTCTCGTAGGGGCACTCCTTGATGCAGTTGCACACGGCGTCGCCGTGCTCGTCGATCTCGCACACGCGCCCCGCACTGCAGTGCACCTTCAGGCAAGGATCTGACGAACGGACACACGTAATATTAATGAAGAGTGAACGAAGACATTTATTTAATTATACATTTATAAAAGTTTTACAATTCGTACTGAAATATGCTTGAAATAGTTAAGATCACACCAATTTGATTAAAGTACACTTGTGGGTGCTACATTCTCATGTTTGGTTTAGTTACTAAAGTTTTAAATCGACTCCTTCACACGGCCACTGGTTTTAAATAAATAACAAATAAAAGAAAGAGGGTTTCTGTTTTTCTTTGTTAAATGAATTTCAAAAGAAACACCTAAATTGAGAAATAGCTATAAGTCCTGTGAGATATTAATTATATTACTAGAACACCAAGTTGATGGTTACGATGGTTCATATAGTTGAAAGCTGCATCAAGAAATCATATAGTACATATAAAATACATCACATTATCTCATTATATATAGCTATAAATCTGTTTCGATGTCATCATTTCCTACCTAGGACCTTATTCTATTCGTTACAATGAATACAAAAGTAGTAATTAGATAAATAGAAGCATTACCATCCAGCACCACATCGTTCTCGCCATCGTATCCGTTTTCATTCATCAGTTCGTTGACGCGTCTCCTCTCAGACTCCTGCAACACATCATTGTTACATCATTACGAAATCGATTCAACTGATGTCAAAAAATTATATTCTTTCAATTACCTGTATTTCTATTGTATTTTAGCTAATAGATTAGCTCATTATGAAACAGTTTTTTTTATCGATTAGATAGCATATTCATAGATATATTTACCACTTTATGGTTAAACATACACTAGATAAAGTGTTTACAGAACAGTCAATACAAGTATCGGTTTATTCTGTCCTGGGTGTCGTCATAATGACCACTCTAGAGATCAGGAGATCTACCTCGATCACTGTTACAATACCTGGAAACGCTTCTCGTCCAGCCTCTCGGCCATGCCGAGCTCGAGGTGCTCAGCTTCGGAGTCCTCGCGCAACGGCGCGGCTGGCAGCTCGAAGCGCGGCGCACGCTCTGTTGTCGTCGTAGTGCGAAGACGTCTGTGCTTACGTCGGTGACGCTGTTAAGCATCGTTCTTTTTACATGACCCATATCAGAGAAGACTACTGTACCGAGTGTGGTACTGGTTATCGATAAACTTTTTGTAAATACATATAATTTATTACAAGTAATACAGAAATTTTCTAGCATGTGTATGTGTACCGTGGCAGAGAATGCATTGTCGCCGTCACAGTATATTATGAACAGTATCTAAGGCAGCTCGATTCTCGCGTTGGCGTTTAGGGATGTCACTTTCAGTCAAATATAATTTGCATGTTATGCAGTACTAGTTTTTTATTTATGTATATAAAGAAATATTTTACCAAATCTATATTATTACAGAGCTATTGTTTGTTTGCTCCACTATCAGGCCAAAACGGATGGACTGATTTCAATGTAATTTTTAATTGTTAATGTTAATGAAATGAAATGTTAATGTAAGTTTACTTGCAACTTTTGGCACACAAGATAGTGCTCCTTACCTCTACAATTACAATTTATTAGTGAAGTAAGTAATAAGAAGAAAGTAAGCTCACCTCAGCGTCTGCGGTGCATAAGACCGCGACCGCGAGGGTCAGGAACAGTAGCCCTCTCATCTTCAACCTTATTATCTGCAACCAAGAACGAAATTTGTTGGTAAAAATGACCACAGACAATCAAATACACTGATTGGTGCTACTCTGTTTTTAGACACTAAACACGTACCATGCAATCGTATTGTGAATCGAGTCACATTAGTAAATTAAACTAATGAATAATTCAATTTGTTTTCCAACGTATTCTGTCCATTATATTCACATAATTTAATAGACATACTACATAAGTAGATATATAGGCAAAGACGCAAAACATATTGTGCCTAACCTAAACCATCTGTGAGAGAATTGGTATTTTATTATTTATTACCTATTTTGTGATATGTACAGCAAGCACCGTTTTTATTTAATAAGTTTGCAATATACCGTAACATAACTTATTCAAAGCTCAGACCCTAAATAATGTAAGCTTATGATTAGTACATATTAAGTAAGTATAGAAGCTGTGGTCAAGAATGAAAATTCAGCTAAAATTTGGAACTTTCTCGAAACATTTGGAACCCACTACTTAAAAGGAAAAACCTATGTTCTACTCGGAGTATCGTCCTATTTCCATTTTGCTTTATCATTCAAAAGTTCTAGAACGTCTTGTGCACACCCAATAGTAGTTAACCTAGAACCTAGAAGCCAACACCTAAATCCTTTCCAATGAGGTTTACGTGGTCATAGTACAGTATGTGCGTTGGTCAACGTGACAGACGACATCAGACAAGGCATGAAGAATGGAAATCTCACAGTACATTCCTTACTGGACTTTAGCAATGCCTTGAATAGTGTAGATTTCCACATCCTCGCATATTGCACTCTAATAATGTATCTCCATCAGTAGTTTATTGGTTTCAAAGTTACCTGTTTGGATGAAGGTAGCATGTTAAGAATTTTTATCCCTTTGGGGTTTGGTCCCGCAGGCGTTTTATCACCTTCTTTTCACTATATTTATAAATTCTATGTCTAAATCATTAGCCACATCCTACCATCTTTATGTAGTTGACATTCAAATCTATACACAAGCACCGTTACATAAATTACATTCGAGTAAAGTATTTTCAACTATAGACCTCGATCTGGGATGCGTGAGTAAATGGAGTTATCAGTAAGGAGTTGCAATGAATTCGTCTAAAACTCAGCTTATTGTTGTGAGCGGTCGCAGATCCCAAATTGTTTGCATCAGCGGGACCCCTACGAAGACTACTCAATTTTCTGCTAACGGCCGATAAAATTTTACTTTTCACAATCCCTTTTTTTCATACTTGATATTTTGATGTCAGTTATCTTGATATCATGGAGGAGCAACTTGACATACTTGGACGCCTTCAAATTTTTTTGATGAGTTCATATTTGGATTACGTAAATATGATTATATATCTGAATATCGCAACCAGCGCAAGTAACTCTGAATTCACCTTTGACGGAATGCTCGTATTCTTTCAATACTTTATGGTATTCTTTTTATCCGATCATTGTACCTTATTGAAGGCGCGCTTTGTTTTCCTCTAAGACACACATTTAAGATATCTAAAGTCATCTGAATCCCTGGAACTGGCAGTACCAACTCACTATACCAGGTTCTTTCCAGGTTGTTTCGTTAAAAGAATTTTGTCGTAGGCCAAATAACGTTAATCAGAAAAGAGTAAAACTATATTTTCGAAGTTTTTATTTAACTTGACAAATTGCATATTCGGTTATCTGATTTTAAACAAGATTAAGTCAGACAAAATCTACCTAGGTAGGTCCCCTTCAGAGAAGGACGCCTGAGACCGGCCGCCGGGGTGGTTTTTAGTGGCAGCACCACATACTCCTGGCTCCTGCTTCCCGAAGAGCCGGCGATCCGAAGGGATTTTCCACCCCGACAACAAAAAAAAAGGTACAAAAAGGAGAGAATAGAAACATGCCATGCCAAACATACATCTCGTATGTAAGACCAAGAAGACAGTCTATCAGTAATATAAAACTATTCGGTTATTCAATGGTGTTTTATGTTTTTTGTAAATAGTCAGTCTACTGTATCGCTTTACTTGGATATCGGAATGTTGATTGGCTCTTTTTGTATAACAGCGTCTAAATATTCCACGGCGTAAATTAAGTTTCATACATTTTGATAACCCAAAGATCTCTGAGTATTTTAAACCGCGTATCAGCAATCGTGACTAATAAATGTAGTTGGCCGAATATGATACTTGTTGGTACCTACAACTTAAATCATTTATCATGCTACCAATATAAATGTGAAAGATTTAATGGATGTGTATTAGCTCAATCGCACCAGAATGGCTAAACGGACCTGGCTGAAATGTAGCACACAGATAGTATTGAACAACAGTGCATACTCGTTAGTTATTTTCTTTTCCTTTAGATAAGACCTAATAACCTAAGAACGTTTTCGATCAATACAAAACTAGATATTCATAGAGCCTGCTCAGATATTCAGCCAGCTTTGGACTTGTGTGGAAACTACTGCAAGCTTATCTTCATATTTACATTCACCGGTCAAAGTCGAACCGAAAACAGTTGAGCAAGTCTGAAAAAAAAGGTTCGTCTTGTCTTAGGACGTCATAAAGTGTATTATTTTTATTTTATCATTGAAAGTGTGTCAAATCGTTTGTTACTTGTTATAGTATTAACTATTAACTGATAAAATAAACTTATCTAAAAACAGGAGTATTCACAAAACAATGATTGTTTGTTGGATCTATCAAAGTGTGATTTTCTAATTTAATAAAATTTTACGAAATAGTCTTATCCGATCTTTTAAAAATTAAGAACTAAAAACAGCGCCATAAAAATACGAAATTAATATTTACTCGCACCTACATTGTCCCAAATTATTCGGCGTGCAGCAAAATACCAATAGTTCGGACTATAGGCTTGCCTGCACCGTTCCCGAATATTAGCGCAGTTAACCTGGAAACGGGCTAAACGGAGCTTTTGACACGGTTTCATTACAGCATCTCGGCTCAGTCAATCACATGCATGTCCGCAGCGAACGCAAACACTTATATTGCGGCTAGACTATTATTCTATATATACCAATGGACAACTCTTGATTAAATATTCAATAATTTAAAGAAAAATGAATGTAAATTTGACGTAGGTACAGATTTTATTAGGAAACAATTACGTAATGTACATATAAATGTAGTGGAAAACATGAATAAAGCAATGTGACACATAATTATCAGTTGAGGAAGTTCATTTAACCGTTTCCCAGAACACATCAGGGCTGATAGAATAGAATAAACTTTATTGTACACCAGTTAATACAGTTTACATGTAAAAGTATATATATGTTTACATGTAGAAATTGCGGCCTTATTGCTAAAAAGCAATTTTTTCCAGGCAACCTTTTAATGGACCAATTGACTGTAGAAAAATAAATTCATGAGTGGACCGTTGTGGAAAAAAATTAAAGGAATTCATTCATTATGTTAGACAAATAATAAATGAGGATGACAGATAATATTCCTTAATCTTAATTTAATCAGGTATTGATCTGAGTATATTTGCTGATATTTACAGCAAGAACGAACACGGCGTAAGGTTTGTCGCGAAGACGTCGGAGTCTCGAGGCTCGGGAGAGCGTTGGCCTCGCCCCCAGATAGCTTGCACAGCCGTGCCATTGACACCGTGAACCTCGCATTACAACTTTAATACATTCATACCCAGGAGCATATCTACTTCATTGTAATAACTCTATAAATGCGAAAAATTTAGTAAATGTGTATTACCTCAAGCACATCAGAACGGCTAAACGGACCTGGTTGAAATGTAGCATACGCATAGATTATAATAGTGAATAATAGGACATACTCATAGGTTAGCTATTTTACCCGTAAATGCTGACAAAATCAACACTAACGCAAACGAAGTTGAGTGCAAAGGCTAGTGAATAATGTAATTTAATACGCCGATGTTTGGTGGACAGTGTGCAAGAGTGAGGTCATCATCACATCTGGACTTATCGTTTGTGAGCTTTATGAAGATGTTCTTAGAAATGAGCCGCACCGTGTTCGTGCTTGCAACTAGGTACATTTTGTTTATATGCCAGTTGTTGCGAAGTCTGCACTTATTTCAACAGTCTTTATGTTTTGTACGGACGATGACTTAATGAATGGCTAACCTGACCCTGCCTGGCTATGCGCTGGTGTCTTTATTTCCCGCTGAAAATAAAGCGCTAGGCCAGTACGACTACAGTCTTTCGTATAGACCAAATTCGAGCATATATCTTGCTTTGCTTTCTTTTCAAAACACTACATGAGTAAATAAAGATATCTTTATATCCACGTAGACGTATTAGGTGCTCGTATTTCGCTAATGATATCTCGGTCCTTTTTACGCCTATTGTCGTTGATTAGGCGTGAATTATTTCCAGGTCGACTGGAAGAAAATGCTTACGGCATTTAGTCCGCTTTATGCAATGTATTTGCCGGAAGTATAAATAAATAAATAATACTCAGCCTGAGTTACGTTAATATAAGTTAAGTTAATATAAACAATATTGATAGGAAGAAATAGATAAAAAGGTAAGCCAATAAGAGAAAAAAGGAAATAGGTTGAGTCAAAATCTCGAGCAGGTTAAAGACGCACACCTACCACCAAAGTTTGGTAAAAATCCACCTAAACAGTCTGTAAAATAGTAACTAATAATATAGCATGAGGAGAACCAACGCCCATAAGCTACCTAAAATTTTAGGTAATATTTATATGAATATATAATATTAATTACCCCAATTGAATCATTCATCAACACAAAGCATAGATTACTCCGGTCCGCCCGACGTGGCCTGTGTTGCTTGTTCAATGCCCAGAGCCCAAACCGTTGGGGCTACAAAATTTCCAAAGTTAGAATCTCGAAATAATCATGCGATCGAAGCCGCCGGCAATACCTAGTTTGTTATGTATTAGATTGTGGTTGATTCTTTAAATTGTGTCGGTGAACAGATGCGCTGATTGAATCGCTGCAATGATCGCTGACGTCAGGCGGTGTGGTGGTCCTGACCTCCTGACGTCCTCGCTGCACCACAATTGGCCAATTGAACTAGAGTTAACCGACCTATCCACATCACATGGCAACGTTTACCGATATAGGTTGTTGCGTTGGGAAGGCTAAAACTTTAGACTGGTTTCGACCCATTTACCTAATTTTAAATCAGCGCCATGACTTAAGAAGAAAGAGCAAAGTTAATGTAAACTAGGCACTAAAAAACGTGTATGATTTAGCTTGATACGGCTTAGCTTTTAAGCGAAAATAGAAAATAATATGTAACTACAGACCATTTCGTTGACATTATATGTCGACTAGACTCGACGGTCGTCTAGTGGTTAGTAATCCTAAACGCTGAGCTAGAAGTTGGGTTTATTCCCGCCCAAGTCAAATAATTATGTGATGAGTATGATGATTTCTTCTGTGTCAAGGTGCACTTTATTTGTAACATGTATGTAATTAGTAATAGTATGTTTACCAGCAGTTTTGTTACCACGGTATTTGGTGTGAGTGTATCAAATTGTTGTTATAATTTTTTCGACATGAAGTTGTTTTTAAAAGTTGAAGTCAAAAGTCAGATGTTGTGCAAAGGCACCGATGACCTGTGAACAACGCCTGTCTAACGAACCGAGCCCGAAACCATATCGGAAATAGTTTCGTAAAATTCAGTAGTGGTACAAGGAGCGAACGCAATGAAAAGTCTCCTTGACATGATTTCAGTGCAACAAACAAATAAAATAGCATCAATATAATCACTGCTCTCAAAATATTTACACCTATTGTTCTAGAACGTATGTTGTATCTCCACAGATTAAGTACCAGAGAAATACAGCTTAGGGTTCAATAATGAATCTGTTCTGATGTTGCTATACTGTAATTGAAGTTAACTTGTTCAACTTCCATAATTGCCCAGACAGCAAGATCGCTGTTGTAAACTGTTCTAAGTAAAGAAAATGATTACTGAGGGACTATATTTGTGAAGACACCTAGCTCAGCCATCATCAGTATTATGGATGTTTGATATTCTTATTACTAACCAAAAAGGGAGGCACTGATTGTTGTTGGGCAGTAGCAAGAATCTCAACTTATACGCCTTCTCCGCGTAGTAGACTAGTTTTTGCTCGCGGCTCCGCGCGCGTACATATCTGTACTCACGGTAAATTGTAGCCTATGTCTGATTCTGATGTTTACGCTATAATACTGTAAAGTTTCATCTAAATCCGTTCAGTAGTTTTTACGTAAAAGAGTAACAAACATCTGTGCAGCCATACATTCTTACAAATATTCGCATTTATAATATTAGTAGAAAGTAGGATGTAATGTGATCATCTATATCTAAATGCTACGACCAATTTGTATAATACAGGCAATGTATGCGATACCCGGGTGCGTCCAGGCAATGTATGAAATAATATTTATTTTTCTCTTTATTTCATTTATATATACATATTGATTTCATTTTTAAATATACATAAAAGGAATACAAAAATACATGTATAAAAATATAAAAAATAGTAGTAGACCACCGACATCGGGTACAGCGACCAAGACACCGGTGGTTAGGGCTCCAAAGACAGGAACCTCCCCAGATCCAACCTTCCAAAACGTGAGCCTCTTAAGGTGTTGGTCGAGACTCTTGGCTATCAATCCGTTTACTACTTATTTATTAAAGTTTATTTATTACTGCACATTGGTTATTGTATAAAATATCTTGACAAAGTATACAATAAATCATATCCCATATATTACCTACTAATTTTAGGAATTGTATATATTGCCCAGGTATTGTATAGAATACTGGATTATACAGATGGCCAGTGACATATATAATGATGTAATCCTTTCAGCATGTGATTAGGGATCACAGGAAGCGAACGGTTCGCGAGGACGAGACTATGATGAGTTTTACAAACGTGCACGTGGACGTACAATCATTAAGCCTCGCTCAATGTGTTTATTCAATAAACGTACTCGTATACCAATAGTACTCATGAATGATAACAGCATTCATAAATGCGTCCGTAAAGTACTCGCGATAAACGTTCAACTAAAGTTAAGACCAATATTTACGATAAAAGCTTCACTAACAGTAGATGCTTTGTTTAAAATTTGGCCAT
This sequence comes from Hypercompe scribonia, assembly GCA_949316085.1. Taxonomy (NCBI): domain Eukaryota; kingdom Metazoa; phylum Arthropoda; class Insecta; order Lepidoptera; family Erebidae; genus Hypercompe; species Hypercompe scribonia. The sequence goes on from OX438973.1 coordinate 859,514, forward strand.
ATCAGACAATTGGATAATAAAGAAATAAAAACAATTAATCTGCAGAGACCTAGTTTGTAAAGTTTTAAATAATTAATAGATTACTGGAGATGTCATCATTATTTTTGAACCTCGCTATCTGTTTTTGATAGCCCGCGCGGCCGGAACGGTGCCAGTTGCTCGACATTGGGGCCGCCGCCATCGCACTCCGCTGTTAGTTTACGACTACGTGGAACAAAATAATAAAACACAGGCCATAAATATACACACCACTAGTTTTGTTATTTACTCATTTTAGTTTTACATATTCTACGCAGGACCAACTAAAATACGAACACAAAAGTTATTTCTCAGAGGTATTTTTCAGTCTTCAATCTAAGTGTACTTACTTTATGATTGAAATGATGTTTATAACCACCATAACACTACAGTTTCTCTTTAGACAATAGACTATGAGTTCTTAACTTCAAGATGTACAATTTATTAATATAAAGACTGTAACCAACCACAAAGAGCTTAATAAGTAACTCAAATGAACTACAGGTCATCAGAATCATGACAGAACACCTTTTGTCAGTACGTAAATTGTATGTTAGATATATTAATAAAGGCCTATTTTAAAGCAAACGATCAATATGTTACTTTATATAAATAGTGTTGATGCAAATTTTAAAATAATTAGGTCAAGCGACGGTTTGAGCGCGTGGGTCACGATGGCCGGCGGTTATTCGCGAGGCTCCGACGGAAGCCCAGTTATCGTGTCCGCCGATAGCGGCCTGACCCCCGAGCGCAGATAAATTATAATTAAAAACATCGTTTTTTTGTGTCACACGCAGTAATCGCTCTATGGCAAATCAATTCTGATCTCATTTATATATTATAAATACTTGATTTCTTCAATAACTTAAAAGATATATGTTGTGAGAATATCTACAATACTTTTTGATACATTATAATATTTTATCATGAGTTTATTTTCTCTTATCTACCAACAAATGACTTAAAAATGTTTAAGAAGCTTTTTATCTAAATCCTTACAGTAACTTTCTCTAATGGATGAACAGTGCTAGTCTAGTAGTTATGGAATGAAGAAAAAGCTCAAAGGAAACAATACATTATAGGCAAAAGTATAATAACAAACCGGAACTTAAATCAACAGAAATATGTGCAAATAGTTTCTTATTCGTGTATTGTTTCCGCTAGAAATGTAGTTAAAGTATAAAGACATTAATATATTGAGTCACAAGATAACTTTGTTGAAAATAAATTATTGCAATGTATGAACGTTCACGGTGGGAAAGTTGGTGGGAAAAAATCAGATTGTCTTTCGAAAGAAAGGTACCTGACAAGTAATCAAAGAAAAAACCATTTGCCAAAAATCAAGTAAACGCTACACAGTTATTATAATTCTAATTTGTGTTTTATTCTTATTTTAATGTATTCATTTAAATTGTATTGCATTAAGGATTTTAAATTTTATCATATATTTACTGTTCTGTTGCTGCAATTTGTAATGAACTGTGTGAGGGCCTGTTACAGACTTGACTAAAGGTGTATTTGATCTCATAAATCTGTTATCGTTGTTGGTCTTCTAAGAAAATAAGTAAAACATATGAACATATGGACTTCGGCAACTTAGTGCTGAGTGTAGTAACATTCTGAGAGTACCTAGGCCTGTTACGTTTAAATACACAGTAAAACATTAGCTATGTTTAAGGGTTACAATTAAATAGATAGACATAAAAAAATCTGTATTTGTTGTACACAATTTTACATGTTACTTTGGGAATGAAATCAAAAATTTCGTATTAGGAATATATCCTGTTTCGCGGGGAACTTTACCAATATACAAGAAACGGACACAAAGAACACTCAGACTTAGAACAACAATTTATTTATTTACACTTTATGCACTTTGTACATCGCCGGACTTAATGCCCAAGGCATTCTCTTCCAGTCAACCTTAGGGTGGTATAGAAATATTGTAAGGGAGGTGCACAGAGGTTATATTGACAATGAAAATATACCATACATGGGTATATATACATACATGAACACATACAATACATACGTCATAAATACACATATATACTTAAATATACACATAAACACACATTTAGATTATATTCGTACACTATAACAACTTGACTATAAGCTGAGCCAACTGTCGATAAGACGATTCTTCAATCTCGTTAAGAAGGAGATTATGTACATTCTTTTTGAATGTAAAACGGTTTGTGGACGTTGTGGACATTTATGGATCACACAAAGTGTTGTCCCATGTGGGGTTTGAACCCACAACACTCAGCGCAATAGAGAGCGGCATGGCGACCGCTTAAACCACTAGACCAATCACTATTTTTGAATGTTCCTTTAGTGCAACCTTACTTTGATTTACTTCTAATACATTTTATTTACTGTTAATGGAAATAAGATAATAGCGCAAAATAATACGGTGCCGTAATATAAATTAGTTAATATTCTAATATATAATACATAATTATTGTTTTAAATGTCTGGTGATTTTAAGAAAAGAATGGTTTTAAGTTTATGTGTATAGAAAATTCTCCGACCAAGCGAGGTGATCATACCCGGCGGGCCACGCGCCAACGGTCCATGTTGGGAACTTGTGTACATACACATGTAACATGCATGCCAAGGAGATGACAAACTAAGTACATATTTTTAAATAATACTTTTATAGTTGAAGTGGTGACATGTAATACGAGAATGTCAACATTTTGAAATATACAATGCGATAGTCGAGCGGCGGCACCATCTCGATTGTATTTGTGTGAAATGACTTCTAGTGATATTGTTTGTTTTACGATTATCAGTCGAGGCTTTATTTTTGTTTATGAATGTAGAATGCACCTAATAAATACAGTACTGTGTGTATTGTATATGTTTATACGATATTGTAACTCAATACTTTACAAAACTTGTTTTAATAACATTACAATACTTAATATATTATAAAAAAATGACAATTATGACCTCATACACTGCTGTCAAACCACGTAGAGCTTGTACTACAGACTGGTGCTGAGAATTCTCTTTTACATTGTTTCTAAAAATACAATTTATGTATAAGTTACACATAGAGAGTAAAGTTTCGGGCCCGTCGCATAAATGTTTCCCCTGGATGAAAATTTAACCCACAACCGTGGGTTTAGCTGGTAGAGTTACTACCACTAGACCAGCAGATCGGTCATATCACTAGCTTTATTTAGAATGATTACTATCATCATTTCGTTTCCCACCTGACCGAATCTGTGTATAGGGGAGTCTGTGTAAATAACATTGACACAGACTGTACCGATTTAGAGTTCACTATGAACGAGATAATTCATGTTAACGATGAAGTTACGGAAGATTAAAGAAACATACATTCATAACTCTGACTATGTTAAGAAGGTGAGTGGTCTCACTGACAACTAACTGCAGTTGTAAGGCTGCCAGCACTAGTACTGTAGATACCGGCATCAAATGGTGGTATTTCTTTAATCTACAATTGTCGCAACAACACTAGCAGTGAGCAAAATACTTTTGCTGCTGCTGGGGCAGAAAATATTTTTACAATAAGACGGACTTGTTTGTCAACATCGCGTCGTGTAGATTAAATATTATTGCACATTGTTGTTTTATTTTTTTCGATGAGTAACTGACTTAGGCATGTGTTGCTCGCTATACAACTCATTTGTTATACGTCAGGTAATGCAAAGTAAGCACAAAATGTAAAATGATTCTAAGCGGTATTTACCGTTATAGAAGATCGTATTTCGATTAGAGTGACAGCTAATGTCATTTAAATACACACAGCTACCCATTATGATTTCACGAATGCTGATTTATAAAAATCTCATTTCTAATCTATCAATATGTCTATATCATAGTTAGCATATAAATTCAAGTCTTAAATAACTTCATGTGTGGATCCTAATAATACAGATGTATATGTATATGATAAGAAATTACAATCATCAGATTATCACAAAACATTGTTTGCAAGGATCGTTCTCCTAGAAGTTAAGATTAAGAGTCCTTGTCTAGGGATATCTTTTAATAAAAATAAAACTATAGTTCAAGGAATAGATAATGTTATTTATATGTGGGAACAGTTTTCATATAATAGAGTTGCTGTAGAAAGCTATATCGTTCAATTTCGCTGGTTTAACCTACAGTTTTGCAAATTTTAACGGACCGTAATGATATAACGCCTGTTCGTATCGTGAGGTCGGTCAAGCTTTAACGAAAATAAAACATTTGTGAACTTTTGAAACCGGTTTAAGGGAATGTAAGCTGTTTGCTAAAGCTACATATAATGATGTCTGGAACCAACAGTAATTAATTAATATAAATATTTTTCTTAACATTCTTTCTACTAAGTGGATAGATCTAAACATTATATTTAATTTCAATTCTTTTTTTAAATATTGTAACTATATTTTTTAAAAAGATATATTTTTGTTTAAGTAAAAAAATATTATATTATTAATATATTTAATATTTTATAATAAATATTAATAACGTGATGCACTTACCGCGTCCGGCGCGTGTATATCTTCGGCGAGACTCCTTGGCGGGGTGAGTGCGCGCACCCGACTGTCCTCACTGCCGCTGCACTCCGAACTCCAGCGCACGCTTCCCGCGCACGGCTTCCTCCGTGCCCTCCATACATTGCTGCCAACCTCACATGCTCTAGACGCGTCTATGGATACTGAACAATCACCCACCACTGGTTTAACTAAATAGGTCAATAGGTACAATGGAAGCACTATTTTTTGTTAATAGTAGCGTTACAAATTATGAAAAAATTCGATACCGGACTAATCGAATGTCTTTAGGCATTTAAATGATTCGAAGAATTCGATACATGTTGAAAAGTATGTTCCTCATGTATTTACTATTACCTAACTCTGTAAAAAACTTGAAATATGATTTCCGTTAACTTACCGGATAATCACGAGTCTATTAAACTAAGTTTAAAGGATCAAATCTGTACTGCACTAGTATTATAACAATTATGATAAGTACCTATTGAATAGGTATTAGCAGAGATTTGTGTAAAGGCAACGAGCGAGTCCGTAAATGATTGACTACTTGTACCATTTTCCAGTTTACTGTTGCACTGCGATTTGATGGACGTTTGTAGTCGGACGCAATACCTACGTAACCTATTTATAATAGTGCATAATCTGAATTTCTATGCTCGGCGATAGCTACCTATTTAGCTCTACATATTAATCTCTGGTACGCAATCGTCTTTCACATTCTCACTATGAAACTTTTCTAGTTCACGGACGAATTTGCATTAGATTCATACCACGACTTGTCTATACCACTTAGGAAAATAATTTTCAATCAACTAAAATTATGAATAACAGACTAAACTGATTAGCCGATTAATTTCATGCATATGGTTCCCACTCACCTGCTGATCGACAGACGAGACTCTAGCAAACAAAACATACCGATTACGCGGCAATTGCCACTCCACCTATAACGTGGGATTAAGACGTCTGCCTAAATGGAAAGGAAATGGTCAAGACGACGGTATCCCTGTGGTAACATCCGCGTGGTGGCGGATTAGGTGTTATCATTCTGCTATTCATCCCATGTGTATCGTAAGAAACGACTAAGGCAACAAACTACGTAGGACACACTGCAAAAAGTCAGCGCAGAACACTAGGTCAAAACCTCCTTTCGAAGGAGAGGCTTATAATCAGCGCAGAACACTAGGCCAGTCTCCTTTCGAAGGAGAGGCTTATAATCAGCGCAGAACACAAGGTCAAAACCTCCTTTCGAAGGAGAGGCTTATAATCAGCGCAGAACACTAGGCCAGTCTCCTTTCGAAGGAGAGGCTTATAATCAGCGCAGAACACTAGGCCAAAGTCTCCTTTCGAAGGAGAGGCTTATAATCAGCGCAGAACACTAGGCCAGTCTCCTTTCGAAGGAGAGGCTTATAATCAGCGCAGAACACTAGGCCAAAGTCTCCTTTCGAAGGAGAGGCTTATAATCAGCGCAGAACACTAGGCCAGTCTCCTTTCGAAGGAGAGGCTTATAATCAGCGCAGAACACTAGGCCAAAACCTCCTTTCGAAGGAGAGGCTTATAATCAGCGCAGAACACTAGGCCAAAGTCTCCTTTCGAAGGAGAGGCTTATAATCAGCGCAGAACACTAGGCCAAAGTCTCCTTTCGAAGGAGAGGCTTATAATCAGCGCAGAACACTAGGCCAAAAATCTCCTTTCGAAGGAGAGGCTTATGAGTATATTATACTATTAGTAGCCTTCAAGTAAATACGTCATGCTGTAATCTTGTCGCAGTTTTCATGGCAGATCTAATGTTCCTTAGATACTCAGTTACACATCTGCATTTTCGTAATTATTTGTATTGCAAGGTATAGAGGTGCTATGGGACAAAGGAACGGAACGGATGTTGGCAGGCCCGCCGCTAGCTGTTTGTTCGCCCGCGTGCAAAACCGATTATGCCGCCCTACGACTACATATTATGCTGGGTTTTGTCAAAAAAGGCTTTTTCATCATGGAAAATAAAAGAAAAATTCGTAATGATTATTTAATGTTTATTTTAATAAGGTACATTAATTATATTTGTTTACTGAAGTGTAAAACTAAGCCATACAATCATTACAAAAACTTAACTCTTCTTGCCTTTATATTTGCGAAATCTTCTATCAACTTTCTTGTCTCCAAGCTGTCTAAAATTTCATGTTCAATAGGGTATTTGACATAGTTATCAAATAAATAAGTTTTCAATTGAATATTATAGAATTAAAGGTCCGAATTAAGAATATTTGACTTAAATTACGAATAAAAATTATTTAATATTTTATTTTCCTAAATAAAAATAAGAATTTTTCAATCTGTACATCATTGAAACGAAACGTCTCAACGACCAATCAGAGCCCGTGACGTCACGATGTAATAAGCAAAATGTATTGTCATTCAGACAGTTATACGACGACGAGATTTGCGTGTTTATTTCAGGTTTCATTATTATTTTATTTGATTATTTCGTGTCGCAAGTGCAGTTAGCCTAAGAAAATATGGATCTTGGTTTCTCAAAAGCTGATAGTGCGAATTTGCCAAAAATTGATTCTTTTATGATTGCAAATTTCTTCGCATCAAATCCGGACTTCTGTTCTGCAGAATTTAGGAACGTGAAAACTTCACTGTAAGTAGAAAAACTATCCCTATCCGATAATTTATTGAATTCGTAAAAAAATTACAGTTTGATTTATATACTTAGCCTTATTTTTTGCTTTATTATTATTAACTTAAGTATGTGACAGGTACATGTTGTTTGGATTGTATAGGCTATAAACAAAATATTATAATCTAAGTTATTATGAGTCTAACACAAATTAGGTACCGTTCTTATGAACAGTTTAAGCTTAAGAGATTTTGAGATTACGGCACGTGGATAAACAATTTAGGAGTTTTAATATTGTGTTTCGACACAAAGGAACGGCACATATTCTATAAGACTTAGAATTCATTTTTACATAAATCTTGAACAAAGAAGGTAACGAAATAATAAAATAAATAATATAAATATTTATAACCAAATAACCAATACCTATCTACGCGTAGCCCTATCGTATTGTTTTATTTGTTTTTTACATCGTGACGTCACGCCTCTGAGTTATCACGTGACTTAGCGTTTTAGCGGGAAATACGAAATGTACCGCGTGTTGACCGCGTAAGTTTTGAATGTTGAGATTTAATTGTGAAAATAAATCTAAAACAAAGATTAATAGACCTTCACCTGTAGAGCTGGTGATCGGACAGAAGCCAACAAAATTTTCACATATCTCAACATTATTAGTTTTGTTATTTAAAAGAACATGCCTGAGTACAACTGTAATTTGTTCTGTGTGACTTACATCTGGTGTGCAATCCAATATTATGGAGAAATATTTTGATTCTCTCACTTTGTTCAGTATATATTTTTTTATAGTTGTACCGAGCATGTCAATTATTTCATTCTGAATTTGATCTCCTAAATAGTGAGTCATACGACTTGAATCTGATTTTGAGGATTGAATTCTGTGAATATGTTCCCGCATGACTGTATCAAAGGATGCTATCATTTCGATTGCTTTTAGAAAATTACCATTATCATGTTCATATAATATTTTTGTAGACCCTCGGAATGCCAGACACTGGCTAGATAAAAACTTGATAACAGCTATGATTCTTTCTAGTACATCACACCATTGCTTTTTTTCCGATTCTAATAGTCGCAGTTGCATTTGATTTACAGTAGTCTTATTTTTTAACATATTATTCAACTGTACCCACGATTTCACATTTTCACTGTGGTAAGCGCATGTTTCATGTCTTTTCAAGGTTAATGATAAATGCTGCCAATCGGAAAAACCGTTCAAAGCAGACAAACTACTAACCGATTTACCAAATATTTTACAACAAAAACAATAGACTGAATCTTTTGAAGTGGAGTAAACAAGCCATTCTCTTTTAATTTTTTCGCCATTGGGAAGATTTCTATAATAATAATTGTCTGTAAATTTTCTTCCATCGTCATTTATAGGAAAGTTACAGTTTGACACCTGTATGGAACCACGACTAACCAAAATATTAACAAGATCATTAGTCATACTGGCAGGCCATAAACCGGGATCATCACCACAATCTAAATTGCTACATATTACTGATGATGACGATAAACTGCTTACGACAGACAGACACCCAATTTTTTTACCCTTTGGGTACGGAACCCTGAAAAAGAATAGAAAAGTTCAGGCAAATTGGATTTGATTACACTCACTTAACATTTTCTACACTAAGTTACTGCCTAATCCGATAGTTTAAATATGAAACTTAACAATACAAAAATAATAGCTATCTGCGAGTACGACTCGTGCACGAAGGGTTCCATACTATTATCTATAAAAACGGCAAAAAAATAATGTCTATTGTATGGGAACATTGGGAGTCCCCCTTAAATATTTAATACATTTTAATTTAATTAATAGGTTGTAATGGTATGTAATAATTTATTTAAAAGTACCTACTTATAACAGAAACTTTCATAGTAGGTACTTGAAATAATAATAAATGGGTAGTTACTATAGCATCTTCAGTCAAACCACATATTTTTTTCAATTCACTCTACTGTAAAATATAAAATACTGAGTTACACCTCTTCGTGATTTGACCGACGAACATTATTAAAATACCTATGAACTTTACGGCAAAGTCTTTGCGCATATATCTTGTTAGTAAAAGTAATTATTGAGATTAGTCAATAAATAAACAAAAAAAGTACTTACCATAATGTCAATTCCTTCGCACGTCTGTTTTGCACTTTTTATTATTCTCACACTTAAAAAGTATAATTACGAGGGTAAGTTTTTAAGTTCGCGGAATGACAGTGAAAAAGGCGGGTAAACGCGCTCTTTTGATGCCTACCGTATTCAGTGACTCATAATTAGTCTGCATAGTAAAATTTGTTGTGATTGGATCATTAGTTATTAAACTATCGTTGACCAAGTATTTTAATCGGGAACGAAGTGAAAAAAATGGAGAAAATTGAATTCCGTGCGGTGATAAAGTTCCTTACTAAGCAAGGAAAGTCTGTTCAAACCATACTCAATGAGATGTCATCGGTTTACGGGGATTCTTGCCCAGGAAAAACAATGGTCTACAAGTGGCATAGTTTATTTAAACAAGGCAGGGAATCACTTGAAGACGACCCGAGGCCGGGGCGCTCCGTTGAGGTGACTACGCCAGAAGTTATTGCAAAAGTAGAAAAAATTGTATTGGAAGATGCTCGACTAAAAAAGAAACAACTCGCAGAAATGGTTGGAGTATCGGATACAACAATTTTTAAAATTTTACACGATCATCTTGGCATGACTAAGGTTAGCGCACGGTGGGTGCCGAGAATGCTCACGCCATTGCAAAAACAACAGCGCGTGGAATGTTCACGTGCGTTTTTGGACCTCTGCAATGAAGACAAGGATGGCGTATTGAATCAAATTGTTACTGGGAATGAAACTTGGGTTCATCATTATGAACCCGAGTCCAAACAAGACTCCATGCAGTGGCACAAAAAGGGCACAGCACCACCCAAGAAATTTAATGTTTCACAGTCGGCTGGGCAACTCATGGCAACGATTTTTTGGGACTCAGAAGGAATATTATTGATAGATTATAAAGATAAAGGCATTTCTATAACGGGGGAATACTACGCTTCAATCTTAGAACAGTTAAAAGAAGCCATCAAAGAAAAAAGACGGGGAAAATTAACGAAAGGTGTCCTGCTATTGCATGACAATGCTCCCGTTCACAAGAGCCGAGTCGCACTGGCTGCCGTGCATAAGGTGGGCTTCGATATTTTGAATCACCCACCCTACAGTCCAGATTTGGCTCCGAGTGATTATTATCTCTTTCCAAAAATGAAAAAAGAATTACGTGGTAAGAAATTTTCAACTGATGAGGAGGTTAAGGAGGCGGTTTTGGCGTATTTTTCAGACAAAGATAAAACTTTTTTTTACGAGGGAATAAAAAAACTAATTGAAAGATCTGAAAAATGTATTCGTGTTGCAGGGGAATATATAGAAAAAGAAAAATAATTTTGTGTTTTTATTATTACTCAATACCCTCCATTCCGCGAACTTAAAAACGCCCCCTCGTATCATTAATTATTCCTAGACACACCACAGAACTATTAACAACTTAATTGCAATATAATGTGCGATCGTGACTGTTTATCCAGCATGCGAATTACGTACTAGTACCTTACTAACCTACCGACTGAGAAATAAGTTTTCAGGGGATTCCCCTAACTTTACCAGTCCTGTCTTTCATAGAGTTAAGTAACACTAGTTACTATGAATGGATACTTCTATCGAATTTGGGGCGCCACCAAGCGGCGATGGGCGGTTGCATCTTCTAAGAGACGACGTTAAGTATTGCATCTTAGTCTTAACGGTTGCCAATAGATGGCGATGTTAACGTAAAGATTACGCCACGCGCCAGTCGGTTTTTTTGTTGTTTTTTTTAAATATTACGTGATAAGTCGCTCGATTTGCCGCCCCCTAGGACGTGCCGCCCGCGTGCGGTGCACGCCTTGCACGCCCGCTTACGGCGGGCCTGGATGTTGGGAGGTGTAGAAATAAAACACGTTCATTGTTACAAAAAGTACATCTCTATTAGAGGGCGCGCGGCGCGAGGCTCGGGCGGGCGCGCTGTGGCGCCACGCGACTCGCTCCTCGCGCCACACGCGCTCTGCGCATACATGAACTGAACAAAAACACCGTATCACACAAATTTTAGACCCCATCGTATCACTACATACGTATGTTAACTAAAACTAAGCAGATAGCTTCAAGATTGTCCTCTAATATATCTGCGAGCAGCACTATTCTTAAAGTACATAGAATATATATCGGTAGTGCACCGTCCGGTCTGCGCCTCCTCCACCGGTAGATATTCTATATATTTGACCTGCCTGGTAGCAGTGCCCCGATGGATTAATATGACAAGTATATACCTAGCGTAATTATCCACGAACAATACCATCTATTGCCGATATACAATTCTCCAAATATTGCGAAAAGTACACCTAGGGACGTCATAACTGCATCGAGATGTGATGAGTACATAAAAAGAGCGATGAAAGAAAAATACTATTTAGATGTTGGTAAGAAATTGGCTCAGTGAAAGAACTAGTCGAGAATATTTCAGGGTCAAAAAGCACAAAGACTATGAAGTTAGTATTGAAACGTTTACAATTATATTGCAGTTAAGATTTCCGTAGGCGGCTCACGGTAAGCAACTCTAGCATGTACACCATCAGGGTCCAATATTTGACTCGATACAATTCAACAAAGCGTACAAAATTGAGACCGCACAATCATCGCTAGTGTTGACTCGCAACTAATTCGTCGCAATTGTAGCTTTTCTACATAATAGATATATAAATCGGGATCTAATCGCGATAATATATCAATCGTGCTCCCATCGCTATCATATTGGACCGGCAACTCGGTGGGTAGCCTGAAATATTGTCGAGATTAAGTCCCGACTTACGCATCTAGATTCAAAATCAGATGCCCACCCAACGTTCCTAAGGTTCCTTTACCGGAGGACTCGCCACCGATGGACCATTTGTATTATACCGGTGTTGCGTGGGGTCTGAACTTTGTTCTGAACAGATACTTATCGTTTTACTGCAAACACCGACGAACTGCGCAAGTACGTAAGTAAGTAAGAACTGTTGCCTGCTCGACGTTTGCAAGTAAAGCCGTGTGCGGCGCAGAGCGGGCCGCCACTCGCGGACCGACATCGCTCACGAATCACGAAGCACTCAAATACGACACATCGTCTTTCAATCGTACATAGCTAGTTATAAATTTCTGTATACAGTTATATATTGCCGTAAAAGATATATGCAATGTTTTTCATGAATTTGAATGTTTATTTAAAACTGAAAGCTGATACCGAGCGTATAATTTGAGAACTATATTATGCTTCAAAGAGTGGGACGACTATTCTTATACGCATACGTCGTTTTCTGAAGCTTATCTCCGAATCCGAAGGGCGCACGCATAACGAGCATCATCCATAATATCTGATTTATTGTCCAAGTTCGGAGTAACGATACAGAAAATAAATCAATGACAAAATTAAAAATATTGTAAAACTAATGACAGACGTGTTTGTACAAGCGTGAGCGCGTGGCGAGACACGAGCGAGCGTGGTGGAGTGGGGCGGAGAGGTGGTAGAGCGGTGGTGAGAGGTGGCGCGAGGCTCGCTAGTATCATTTACACTAAATAAGTACACCAAATTTTGTGTCGTGAACGATCGGAACTTGTGAAAACTCGCGACTCAGTAGAAAAAGAATGTACTTACGACGTATTACAGTAGTACAGGTAAAAAAAAAACATGAAAAAACTAAATAAAAAATAGTCACTGCCATTTTTTAGTTTTTTAACTAATATTAATAATATTAGAATAATATAATACAGTTTCAAATTATCGATGCTGGCACGCAGTAGTGTCGCGCGACCCGGCGCACTCGCCGTGCACAGCGGGCGCACGCGTATCGTATACGTACGCGTGTGCGGCACTAAATACGTAGAATACGTCGCGACTCCATCTCGTTTCGTATACGATTTGTAAGCAAAAACGTGCACTAGGTTTACAATAGTAATAATAAATTTAGAACGCTAACTAATAATGAGCACGCGGAGAGACGATAGAGCTAATGAGTGCGTGCACGCGCCGACGTACGTACGCGTGTACGAGGCGAGACGGAGCGCTCGCCCCGCGCTACTGCGGTGTCGCATCCCTCACATAATTACTTCAATACGGTCCTAAGTAAATGCATAAGAACGCCTGCATCGATATCGTTTCGCATACCGACGCGTAACATACATTTTTAAATATAAAATACGTTATTTATAGTTTTGGAAACATTTCGGACCTAGTCTAGAAACCGTTAGTCGTTCGAGTAGCGACGGGGCTGAAAAATAAATTCTAACAACTATTTACACTCATAGGTATTATTTTTTTCTATTTATCGTTTTTTTTTAAATAGGTGAGCCCGTCATTTCTACGCTAGGAAAATCCAAATTCGTCACTCGTCGGCGCACGACGACATCGGCTGAACCGAAGGTGGCCACCGTAGCCGCCGGCCGCCCTGGCCGCCGGGAGCTCGGACGTTCAGTACACTGTTCAAAGATATCGGTGATGTCCTGCAGCACCGACACTCGCTAGACGAGTCCTTCCGAATACTTTCCAAGAACACTAGAAAGTGTTGCGACAAATCGCAAAGACGCGGGCGACGTTAGAACGATTTCTACAAAATAATAGTTGATGTCGTCGAACGATATCATCATGGCATAATTCTTTTTAAATAGAGCGACCGTTTCGTGTTTACCTTACAGATTCGCTTCACTTCAAAGTTATTTCAATATTAATACTAATCGTATTACCGGTCGACAAACGATTATATTTAAACCACAGAGGTTTTAATATTTTATGGCGTGCCGCTTCGTTTTTGGCAAAGAAGTAAAATAACATTTAATTATTGCCGCATAAATAAAGAAAGTATATTTTGATATACGTTATATATATGTTCGTATTGGAGTGAAGCGAATCGGAGCGCGGTCGCGAGAACGGTTACGGCACGCGGTTACTCTAGCGGAAGGCAGAGGCACCCGCTCCTCGTGACGCCATCGGTGCGACTGGCGTTAATTAACATTTATATATTCTTATACGGGACCGACGACGCCGGCGCCGGTGCGGGCATATAGAGTTACGCCCGCACCGGGTCCGCCGATCGCGAGTTCGAGCGTTCGAATACTTTTATTTATATATGTTTAACCAAAGTTCATTTTAATTAACCGGTTATCCGGTTAACCGTCCGAGGCGTGCGGCTCCCGCGCCGGGCCGGGAGGGCCGCCGGGCGCCGAGAGGGGATCTAAACGACGATGCTGCAAAAGCTCACTACGAAATCGCTTCCAAGTTTATAAATACATTACGAAAGGGGTCGAGTCGAGTTTTATATAATTTAGCCCAGAAGTAAGTTTCGGTTAGAAAGTCACTCGGTACGCCGCGGAGGTACCAAATTATTAATTATTTATCTAGCTACTAGGCTCGGGCGGCCGGGCGGCCGGGTGGCCGGGCGCGGGCGGCTAGCGGCGGTAGGCGGCGCGCGGCGGGAAGGCGCGCTGCGTGGAGGGGGGGCGGCGGCCCGCGCCGCGCGCCTTCTTCTCCTCCACGTTCAGCTTCACGCCGTCCGGCGAGTCCGGCGGGAAGTACAGCGGCTGCGGACAGAGACACGTTACTCTCGCTGCGGTGCGGGGAGGGGACGGGGTGCGGCGGGAGGGGGACGCGCTCACCGTGGCCATGAGGCAGTCGTGCGCGGCCTGGCTGGTCTCGTACGTGATGAAGCCGTAGTTGGGGTGGCGCGTGTTGCCGGTGACGCCGGGCTTGGAGTGCACGCGCAGCTCGGCGACGGGCCCGAAGCGGCCGAACAGCGCGCGCAGCTCGTCCTCGGTGGCGCAGTGCGGCAGGTTGCCCAGGAACAGTTGCTGCGCGTCCGAGTAGCGTCGACCGCCTCCCTCCGCTGAAACGAAGCATCGCCGACCGATTAAAACGTCGCGGTCTAATTCGAACGGAACCTTTCGGAACTTTTTCAATAAAGGCTATCGGTGGAAACATGGAGCGTTCTACTCCACGCTGTGCACGTACCGGGCGGCGGGGCCTGGTGCGCGGGGTGCGCGGGGTGCGCGTGGGCCGGCGCGCGCGCGTGTCGCGGGCGCGGCTCGTGCGCGGGCGGCGCGCTGGGCGGCGACACGCGCGCGCCGGAGCCCGACTTCAGCAGGTTGGCGTACGTCTTCGGCTCCGGCGCCACCGACGCTGAAACGTGCACAAATTATATTTCGTTACTCGTTCGCCGCTCCGGGAGTCGGAATCGGCCGCAGAGGTCGTCCGCGATCCGCGTCCGGTGAACGCGGGTGATGCTACTCGATCCGTCGTCGCCCCTTACGTCTCTGCTCTATTACAAATATTTTTTATCTCGAAACGTATTTTCCGAACGATATGAAAAAAGTTGCAATCGTACTTGAAGGACCCACTAGAGGTATTAATAGTAACCGACAAAAATAACAGAATTTTTCAAAAATATAATTAATACCTCAATAGGTCTTCGCGTTAACCGAAGTTTTGTCTAAATATTCATAAGGTTTCTTACAGATTCATTATAACCACTGAAATTAACTGATTCGATTTAATATTGTGTACATTACATTCTATTTCAATCGACCTATCGCCGTCCACCGCTGAACGAAGGTCTCTGCCGAGAAACGCCAACAGTAGATAACAGACTTCATATATGCATAATTATGATACATAGGTGCCTTAGGTGTTCTCTTCTAACCGCCAGTGGATATTCCAATTGACATTATATTGCTATGAACCATATTAACCAACGAATATTAACATTCTCTAACGATGACTGCATACACTTCTCATGCAAGGCTATAGGCCGATAGATATTTAAATTAACTTCTGAATTATTTTCATAGGACAAATAAACTACACCCGGGCACAAATCGATTCGCTCGAAGTGGAAAAAATTGGTTTGGAGCTTTCAACATTTTGGAGCGGTACCCTCGGCAGAGGGCCTCAGTTAAGCTACAGTTGAAATTCAAAATATAAAATATGGTTTATGTGAAGATTCTTTCTTACGCGTATGCGGCGGCGGCGTGGGCTCACGCTCGGGCTCGGGCTCCGGCGCCGGCTCGGGCGCGGCCGGCGCGGCCACCGCGGGCGGCGGGGACTCCGCGCTCGCCACCGTCGCCGGCTCCGGCTCGCTCGAAATCACTGCAATCACCAAGCGTCACTTCTGAGCACTCATACAAACGTCGACCGGTAAAAGAGCTCGAGAGATACATTTATTGTCCGTACGTAAGCGTATACATCGGCTCGTCGGGCTAGCGGTTAACGTATGCGACTACCGCTCGAGGAGTATCGCGTGCTATTCCTGTGTAGGCCCAGAAAATTGTTATCGAGTTATCAGATTATAGAAATGTCTCATAATAGTCTGTAGGTCGCGAGTTAAGGACGTACGTACGTTGAGGACGTACGTACGTAGAGGACGTACGTACGTAGAGGACGTACGTACGTAGAGGACGTACGTACGTAGAGGACGTGCGTACGTAGAGGACGTACGTACGTAGAGGACGTGCGTACGTAGAGGACGTACGTACGTAGAGGACGTACGTACGTAGAGGACGTACGTACGTAGAGGACGTACGTACGTAGAGGACGTACGTACGTAGAGGACGTGCGTACGTAGAGGACGTACGTACGTAGAGGACGTACGTACGTAGAGGACGTACGTACGTAGAGGACGTACGTACGTAGAGGACGTGCGTACGTAGAGGACGTACGTACGTAGAGGACGTGCGTACGTAGAGGACGTACGTACGTAGAGGACGTACGTACGTAGAGGACGTACGTACGTAGAGGACGTACGTACGTAGAGGACGTGCGTACGTCCTTAATCCAGCTGGGACGAGAGCGCGCTCGTACCTTGCACGGCGGCCACGAACTGGCGCGCCAGCGCGTCGTCGTGCGGCGGCGGGTGTCCGTTGACGTGCGGCTCGTGCGGCGCCGGCGCGGCGGCGTCGGGCGCGGCAGGCGGCGCGGGCGCGGCGGGCGGCGCGGGGAACGTGGCCGGCGGGAAGGCCGAGGCCGGCGGCGGCGGCGGGAAGTAGCCGCCGGCGCCTCCCGCCTCCTCCTCCTCCGCCTCCGAGCGTCCGGAGCCCTCGCCCTCCTCGTCCGAGAACACTATGTCCTGCGGGCGAATTTAAATAATCGTCATGATCTATCTCGACTGTTCGACTTCTCTCCGTAACTGTGGATCGTTTAGAACGTGTACTAGTGAACTAGTGTAGAAAAAATAAGAAAATTACTAACATCAATTTGTAAATGAAATTAAATAATTAATTGAAACCCAAGAATACCACCCCGTGTACATGTATGTTCCCACGTTGTACTCTAAAACTAATGTCACGAATGCCAATCGTTGTTAATGTCAATTATTAAGGCGTCTACTCACTTTGGAAATTTAAAAAATCGATTTTTATTTTTTTTTAATTCATCATCATAATCATTTTAATTAAATTTAATTTTTAAGAATCGTAAGGTCCGTTGTATGGAGCAGGCATCGCTGATTAACCCGAGGTAAGGTTTTTCATGATTTTTCTGCAACCAAAACTTTAAACGCGTTTATCTCAAAACAAGATTTTTCGGTGCCTTGTTGATGAAATTTCGGAAACTATCCGGCCGATTGTCATGAAATTTAAATGACATGTTTTTCATAGTTATGGCTATAGCGCATATCATCAGATTTTTGAAATTTCGATTTTAAGAATTTTTTTTTTACAAATAACTGCAAAAAAACCGCGTTTTTTATTACTTTTTCGAAAAACGTGCGCCATTTTGTTATTTTCGCGAATATCAAAAATCTGATGATATGCGCTATAGCCACTGATATAATGAATCTAAAACAGTTTTTTTTTTTTTTGAGATGACCCGTCTCGTAGATACCATAACATTTTTAGACGGGATTTTCGATACTACTGTTGTATTACAATAATTGTTCAAAAAAATACCAATGAAAATTTTTCATGTACTTGAAAGATGTGTTTATTACATAGGATCCATTTTATCCCATAGTTTTAAGCAAAAATCCTCGAAAAAAAATCGCGAAAATAGCCTATTTTCGAGGCGCCTAAAGTGAGAAGACGCCTTAAAGTGAGCACACGATTTGCGTAGCGGTTTAACCGCCACTTTCTTCGTTTTAAGTATTGTGGGTTAATCCCACATCGAACTGCACTCTGTGTAAGCCACGAGTTGCTGTACCAAGTTTAGGTTTCCTACGATCGTTTCATACCACAATCGTTTGATTTTACTGTAACTCTCTGTAGTCAAAAAGGCAAGATCATCACGAAAGCAAAAGAGGGGAACCAGTAAGGACGGTCTATCGGTCAATAATTCTAACCGCTCAGCTCGAGGTCTTGGAACAAAGACACGATGATAAATTCCGTTTTTATTTAGCAGCATATTAGACGAGTGGAGCGTTATGTGACGTATGTTACAGTACGAGGCGATGGACACGGCCAGCAAAGATACCTGGTAGCGGAAGATGTCGTTGTGCACGTAGTACTTCTTGGGCGACTGCGCAGCGAGCACGAAGGTCTGCGTGAAGCGGCGCATGGGCGCGCCGCCGTTGGACAGCTCGCCCGTCACCTGCACCACCACGCCGTTGCCCAGCGTGGCCTGCGCGTCCACCTGCACGTATGAAACTCACCTTTGAGATTGTGTTCTCCATGTGGTGACGGTTCAACGCCGTACAAGCGTCCGTATTCAACCTACGAGTATCCTAAGCGCAGACTAACGCAAGCTATGCAGGAAAATAGTACTGCAAACAGAAGGAAATCTTAAAACAAACCTCCTATTGACCTGTCTGGTCACCATACGGTATGTTTACGTACGTATAATTACGTACTTTCTGAGGATAGACCATGTCTGGCAATGGACCGGTATGAGCTGTTGTTGATGGTTATCACTAGAAACTAGCGAATGAGAGGCAGAAATAACGCTTTCGATCTTCAACAACATAATTACAAACCTCCGTCTACTGATCTAATGATTTGAAGGATAAATAACAAGCTGTTGCCGGTGGTTTCCGTTGCTTATTTCGAACTTTAAAAATAAAGCACTTCTATTAAAACGATGTATCCCGTATAATTCCCATAGAAGTAGATTTTCTAAAAATCCTTTCTTACTGGGTGTTTAAATTTTATGCGTGTGTGGCGACTTTCACATTACAACCCAAACAAATATATACAACAGCGCCATCTAGCGAAGATACATTGAACTACGAAGCATGAACGAAACGTATGAATGTAATGAACTACAATGCAACTACTAATCCTGTATCGTGATATAGTGATTCGCGTGGCAATTAGCCATCACAACATCCCAACATCAACCGTTAGGCCGTGGTCCACCAGGCATGATCACCTCGCCTGGTCGGAAGATCCTCCCTTTGTGTCGGAGGGTCATGAAACCCGTTCCCTCCACAGCTTGTAGCATCAGACGTTAACGGTGTACGTTGAGAACGAGTTAGTTCATGATCATCAAAAGTCACGACGCTGTCCAGACGCGTTGGTGTATAGTTTGTTATAAGTTTTCCAGGTGTAAACGTTTAGTCACCTGGCTGATCTTGGCATGACAGTCGCGAAAGTTCAGCTGCTGGATGCGGTTGTGGATCTGCTTTTGTCCCACGACGGGCAGGGTCTCGCGGTTGGGCGCGTCGAGACCGCCGTGCACGAACGACGAGTAGTTGTTATAGAATCTGTCAACAATATTAACACTATTTTCATTTGGTTTTCATCGCTGCATAACTGTTTAATTCTGAACAACTCTTGACCATTTCGAAAGCGACCAAAATTATTTCACTTCATCATCATTAACATGAGTGTAAACTATCCAAAGATATTTAAATACAATAACAATTTACTGGCCCGACCCAAGAATCCAACCCGAGAAGTCTTCAAGGACGTCGCCAAGTGGGGACAGGGAAGACCAGCTGCCCTCCCCTAGAGATTCTAAGTTGCCAAATGTAACGCAACCAAAGTCCTAAGTCTTTGAGTTATGAATTCACCAAATCCATTTCTAATATTCCGTACGCTCAACTACGCTCTACTCTATTGTTGAAGCGGGAGAGGGGGAGTGGGGAAGCATCGATCATGGAGAATGAGAAAAGTATGAATTGTATTAGGTAAAATCAACTTGCCTCTCCCCCCCTGGGTCATCAGCTGGCGACGCTTTTGGATGTCTTGATTGGCAGTCGCATACAATAACCGCTAGACTAACGAGACAAGCAACATCCCTTTATGGGCCACTGTTGGACATAGGCCTCTTCTTACAAAGGAGGTTTCTCCCCTACTGGCTTCTGTCAAAGCTCTCTTTTAGATACGATCTTAAGATAAAATTTCTATTTACCTCAGTAAAGAGTGTACGCAAGGTGAGGCAATTACTTCAACTGGCGTGTATATGTGCAATTGTGTGTGTAAATAGAAACACATCAAGAAAAAATAGCATCATCAGTGGCCTGTCCCCAATCGTGAACCAACGTCACAGAAATCTTTCCCGCCAAGTTACTGACGACTCCAACCGTATCTATTATTTTTTCATTTATGGCCCATAGTAATGGGTCAAATGTAAGCTTCAAGTACTAACTTACTTCTAAATTGTCCCATCAGATCACAGTTAAGAGTTATACATATGTGAGAACATCATAAAACGTTAAGCATCACATTCATCGGTTCCATTGAGTAGATGACTGTATCGTAAATAAATACCAATGTCCGCTTCATTAACTGCCTCTGTGGCGCAGCGGTAGTGAACGCGACTGCTGTGCTTGAGGTCTCGGGTTCGATTCCCGGGTCGGACCAAATGTTTGTATGATCTACAAATATTTGTTTCGAAGTTTGGATGTTTTCTAAGTATAATGTGTATGTATTTAACAAAAAAAAAAGTATATAAGTATTTTATCAGTCTATCTAGTTATCATAGCACAAGCTCTGCTTAGTTTGAAACTAGATGACGTTGTGTGTCAAATGTCCGAAATATTTATTTATTTATTAAAACTAATATCGCGAAACATGTCGGCAAATACAAATAACATAGCTTTTTATTATTATTACGAATTTCAATCAAATGTACAGTGAAATATATTGTTCAATAGTCTAAAACAGTGACGTCACAATGTGGTATTTAGTACATTTTTCATACAAAATGGTCGTTTTGACAGATGATAAAAAGTAACTAATTTGACAAGGTGTCATCTAGGCTATTTGTTTGCCGCCACCCTTGTGTGAAAATATAAGGCTAAGGAAGCAAGGACAATAAAATCGTAGTAATAAAGAATGAATAGCTCCTATGTGTGTCAATAAACACAGTTTACAATTAAAAATAGATTAATAAATGGTATTTATTTATTGCTATCTCAAATATAAGTAATGGCTGTTAATTGAATTAAAATGATAGTGTTGCTAATTAATAAACATCTAACATAATTAGGTAAAAGAATAAATAATGATATATTTAATAATCTGTCATTAAAATTTTCTAAGAATCACTTGGTGAATCATTAATTTCGTACATCTTACGTATACTTGTGAAATAACAACGAGTGTCGAGTATACCACGTGGTCGTAACGCATTGTCGAAAGCGTGACATTTGTACTATTTGGAAGAATAGTAATTGTTATGAAAGGATGGTGCAGGTAACAAGATAAGCCAGTGGGGATTACCGCTTCACTATTATTGTCATAAGTGTCGTTCCGTACAAAACCTACACTACAAAACTAGGTAGTAGAGCCACGCTGATTTCAGCACAAGCGAGCCGGCTCGACCGGGGCAGTACTACCCTCCCACAGAAGACCAACCTAAAGCGACAGTATACGTGTTGTCGTGTTTCGTTAGTGAGTGTGAGACCGGAGGCCCATTGATGCAGGGGTGACAGTTATCGTGGTAACTGTGTAAGCCTTACACTGTCACGATGACTGTCATGCCTTTTACGTCCCCAAACAGGGCGTGAAAAAGCATCTGACAAGGCCGCCATAGTGTGGGTCACCATACTGCATTATCTGCATTTGCACAATTCTTGGGATTCTATTCATGCTTTCCATCAGGCAGAGTAGAGTCACTTTGGCAGGTTCTTAATATAGAAAAAAAAAAACCAATGGCTTTTAATTTAAAATGCAGATGTATTATCTAACTTATGTATATGCAATAGAGATACTACGAGCTCTTTGGCGAGTAGATTTGTATAGACCTAAAATCATTCCTACTTCTTACGAGAATCGGCAAATTTTGTTTAAAAATGCGTCTCGTGTGTGTTGTTAAAACATGTTTAATCAGGAGGATACATATATCTTGATAACACGATAATGGTTGCATTAATAATGTAAAAGTAATTAAATTCGTATTAGTAATTACATACTAAACTTACACTTTAAATGTCTAACTAACTTTGTCTATTGTATGTCTTTTCGTTTAGAACCCATTGTGTTTTTTTTTTTTTAATAACTTAAGACATCTTACACAAATCCCTGATGGCACTTTAAGTAGTCTCTTGCATGGTACCCAGAATTCTCAACAGCATGTGACAGGTAAATTGACAGCCCACCCACATAACGTGTTTGGTAATTAATCACTAGACAGCCTGGTCAAAGTTTCGTGGAAGCAAAATGTTTGTATCGGAGTGTAAAATAAGATACATTGTTATCGTATAGAGAGAAAGATTAAAGCCCTCCCTTCTCCTAGAAAACGTTTTCTGCTCGTTTAACACGTTGTAGACATCAATTTTAACGTAGCTATCCATCATGACACATATCGAGTGGTACTTCCAATTGTGTAGATGACTGTATCGTAAATAAATACCAATGTCCACTTCATTAAAACTAATATCACGAAACATCTCGGCAAATAAAATTAACATAGCTTTTTATTATTATTACGAATTTCAATCAAATATACAGTGAAATATATTATTCAATTGAGTAGTCTAAAATAGTGACGTCACAATTTGGTATTTAGCACAGTTTTCATACAAAATTGTCGTTTTGACAGATGATAAAAAGTAACTAATTTGACTAAGGTGTCATGTAGCCCATTGGTATGTTGTCTTTGCGTGTCAATAGCCGTTACTCATGCGTACAACAACAAACAGACAATACGTAACGATATCAAGATAAAGCGTTCATGGCGCACGCCTGG
Source organism: Hypercompe scribonia (assembly GCA_949316085.1). Classification (NCBI taxonomy): domain Eukaryota; kingdom Metazoa; phylum Arthropoda; class Insecta; order Lepidoptera; family Erebidae; genus Hypercompe; species Hypercompe scribonia. The sequence goes on from OX438973.1 coordinate 882,850, forward strand.
TGACTCAACCTGATGATTTTGTAAATATTTCTTTTAAATGACATATCTATAAGTGTGCCGAATTTAATACGAATTCTAATAACGGCCCAACACTGAGCGAACAGAAAGTCACGCATGTTCATGTGCAGAGATGCACGATGCTTAGTTTGCAAATAATGTCATTTATCTTGCGACTAACCATCCCCGAGTGGTCGACGGCAAAAGCTATTGCGTTGATTCGAGGATTGCATCGATATGCATGGTCTCTGCAAACATAGATTGCGTACAGGACAAATCACAATCACCACGTGACTTTCTAGAACTCACAAAACCAATCACAACTTTAAATTTTATTGAGATGGGTAAAATAATTTGGTATTTTTACGTAAATTGGATTTTACAAAAAAAAATCGTGCTTGAAATATAACACAAAGGGAGAGACACTTAACCGTTGTTAGACCCTTAAATACCAGGATCCTGTGGCAATTGTCCGAAGCACAATATCATCTACCTGAAATGGTATAGCAAGCACATTTTTTGCTACAAATTGTCAATTTTGGGTCTAAACAATAAGTCTGTCAATGTGTAAAACTATTGTTTCGCTTTCAGTTAACGACTTCGCAGGACATCAAGACCCTGCACTAAAGTAATAACGGTCCTAAAATGTTTAAATTCTTCGTTTTTGTGTGTATTTCATTATATTACATCCTTTTTATGAATGCCAATAACATTTGTATAATTCATTTTTTGTGTTTCATTACTCCAACATAACTTTTAAATGGCTGGGCAATTGTAAGTCTCCTGAAAGAGCCCTGTGTCTGCGGCGGCGACAAAATGGCCGTTGTTTTGTATGGCACCAATTTCTGTATGTTAAGGATAGCTAGTTGGGTTTCTCATTATACAGTGTGCAACTTGCTTGTACATATTTTTTAATTAATATTATTATTTTATGTATAATAAGTCCGTACAGTAAAATAATTTCGTTTAGTTCTGAAACACATGCACATGTTTTCAAACTAACACTATATTGAAATATAGGGTAAATAAATTAATTAGCTTTATTTGTGTAACGACCATTTAACTGTGACAAACCCTTTATCTCATGCTATATAACACGTTAATTCAAAACTTGTGTGTTTTCAAGAACTTAAGATAAGAACTAGACGCAGATCATTTTTACTAACAAAAATGATCTTCATCTCATACCTTACAAGTTTAGACATTTAAAACAAAAAAAGTGAAGGGACAGAACGTCTGACAGACAGGCAATATCTAAATTACTTTGTAGAAAAAAAGATAATAAGAAGATAGTTTAACAAAGGAAATAGGGTTTCAGAGGAACAATAACTTTTGATATAATAAGTAAACTGGTGCATCTTTACTGTTGAAGAAAATATTGTAGGAGCTAGAGAAAGTTGATATAGCATGATATAGTCGAAGATATAACAAAGGAACTGAATGTTCAGGCTCCGGTCATAAAATAATTCTGTCCAAAAATAGAAAGTCAAGAAATAGTAGAATTTTAGATGTTGTGAAGAAGGAAAAACCTGCATAAAAATTCATGGTGAATAGCGATTACCCTAAACTATCAAAAGTAGATAGAAATCAAGTCATTCATCCCCCTGCTGAAACTTTCATCTATCTGTATGGTGTAAACGAGAGCAGAAATAGTTCATAGCATGTGGTAACCTGGTTAGCCACTAAAAGTAATTTCTAATGTTTGCACTAAAACATATGCTTACAAATTAGTATTCTCTAGACATTATATATCTGAATCTACGTATAATAGTACGCACCTGTGCAGATGGGCAGGCGCCTTATTCAGCAGCGTGTAGTACTGGCGGACGAACTCGCGGCCAACGCTCTGCGGGGATGGGGACGCCTCCATTACCATTTCTGTTGTTCAATCAGCGCTACACGACAGCCCTCTGCTATACGCTGCCCTGGAAAGTTGTACACGTGCATTACACACATCGTTTATTTTCACTATGCTTATTAAAATGCGTTTGCCTCTATGTTAAACATCAAAATTGCATGTCTTATATAAATTTGTATGCGATAATGAGTTATGACATCATACTTGGCTATTACCAATTCACTTGTTTTAATATTTGGTTTAACAATTATGCAATAGTAAGAAGTTTGAAAGCAGCAATGAATATAGTATTTAACAGACTTATGTAACACTGATGTTCATGAGGTGTTAAACTCAACAGTTTATTCACGTTGTCTTAACGTCATTTAGTCTAAGTGCTTTGATGCAAGTTTGACGGGATATAGACAGAGTATGTGGCACATACACCAAAAACAAATGCAGATTGCCATGTATAAGAAAAGAATGGACATGAGAGAAACAAAACTATCTCATCTATTATTTTCAAATGTGTTTCACGAATCACTAATATTCTAACCTATTACAAGTGACACACATTTGCACAGTGGTTACAACACTATGCTAACTTGAGTGTTTATAGTCTTTTAAACTCTAATATTCAATCTACAGCACTTCTATTTTCCTGTTAAGTGTACGGGGAAATGGTAGGCCAAAAGTGATAATAACAGCTATAAATTAATGTGCTTTGTTAATTATCAGTGTATAATTTAATTTGTCATCATCTGGAATTGAAGTAATATAGCACAGCAAGCTATACACGGCCAAATTTAAAAAGTAAACATAATTTTAATAATTATCAATGAATTTACATATTTTTTAGTATTAAATGTGCCACTTGATTTAATTAGAGTGCAATGTTTATAGTAATGGAGTATCCAGAGAGCTGGTTAAGACACTAGGGCACTAAGGAGTATAAATAGTAGTGATTCTTAGCTATGGCACATCATTAATATAAATGTTAATATCTACTTAGAAAAAAAAGTGAAACATGAAACAAAATTAATTTGCTGATAAAAACATAGACTGACACAGTTCAGACCCAAAGATTGACAAAGGCACGTCTTTATGATTGTGTTTAGATAAATGAATATAGACAGCACTTTATTTGTACACTAATGTAACAGTAAAAGTATCATTATGTACAAATCATTATGTCGCAGATTATGTACAGAGGGGGATGTTGCTCCCAAATTTAGAATGGAGTGAAATGTTTCAAATACATAAACTATGTATATATATATATATATATTTATATATATAATAATTAATAACATTAAAAATATACATACATTGTGTATTTTAAATATGAACTTCATATTAATATCAATAATTGACTGTTTACATGCATAAATTTACATAGGTATTTAGTTTTTTGACTGTGTCAAACATTCACACATCACTTGTGACTTAACCAACTTGAAGATAGCCTCAATACATTTATCAACACTATCCAAAAAAATCCTGTATACAAAAATCTGTATAGACCAATGACTGCAATAAAAACTGTGTTAGAGCAATATAGAATATTTACATATGGAATATATACGTTTAAGTCAGTACCCGGGTGATAGACATGTAGGCTGGCCCAACACCCATCTTATCTTGACACATAAATCACGTATGACAGTACACAAGCGAAACTGAGAACTATGCTAGTAAACACACTGATAATTTTATAAAAACTAATATTCCTGAGTGCATTAGGCATGTAAGGTAAACAATCACTTGTGCGTTCTGATCGACGGGCATAAAAGGATTTAATCCCGATCATATTGTCAAAGCACGCATGGCGACTCTGATCAAACTATCAAGTTCTTTTGTTACAGAAAACTCGTTAACGTCAAAATTAAACACTAGTTTTAGGGTATAGTCCCAAAATATGATGTTAATGGTGCATACAGGACTACACAATGCGCATAGGTAACAACACTAGAAAATTTTGAGCATTAACCTTTAAAAGAAATAAGTCCGGCGACAATCAAAATAATATAAATGTCTAGTTCATTAAATGTTAATTTTGTAATAAGATGCTTACCTCAGTAAAATTTAGGCATCAAAGTGGCGTAATCAGCGACAAATTATCACGAAAATCGCTTAATTTTCACAATAAATAAGTACTAAAAACAGAAAAAGAGCCTACCTCACTGTTCGGGTGTCAATTTAATGACAGTGTTACCATATATAAGATAGAGATTATTTTGTTTTTTCTAGCCTACGCTTGGCCTACAAAAAGTCTTTTGACTACTATTTGAGTCCTGGTAACACTGCAAAACAAAAAAAAATTTGCGCTTGAGATAATGTGGTATTAATTGATTATAAATTAACGAAGACAATATAATGTGTTAAAAATGAATATGTTTTATCACACGTTACACTCATTACTTTGAATATAAAGATTTTAGTTTCATGAATAAATGAATAGCGTGATGTTTTCAAATCAAAAATAAACACAGTTATTCACCTGAATTCCGAATTACAATACATTATGTCTTCGTACATAAATTGTGAATAGAAAGGAAAGGTTTAAATGCTTAAAACAGTAAAATGTAATTTTATTCCCTCGAACTTCCCAGCAATAATCGTTTCGAGCTAGACATGTGATCTTTGCCTAATTGAGCTATCGCTACATATTATGTTATTATATTTTAACACTTCCTTTTTAAGTATAACTTAATTTGGTATAAACTTTCTTAAAGAAATAAATTCTGAGGAGTTTTATCTGTTAAATCAAGTTAAACGATAAGTCTTGATTAGACAATGGACAAGTAAATGTGTAGTGGCGGAAGATGTCTTTATCTTGCAACACTGAATAGCTAAACTTAGAGAAATATGTTTGTTCTACGTTATCTGTTACGAATTTAGTATTTACCACAAATTTAATAAATAAAAATCTAAATGATTTTTTGTATTTACTACATCTAATTTTGTAATATATTTTTTTTTTATGTATATGTATAGATATTTAAACATAAAACATTTAAAAATATTCCGAGAAACATATGAACTTAGCTTCGAAGAATAAACATCTGTATTGATCATTATCTATCATATTGATAATAAGGGTACATGAAAATAGCAAAGATAGAATAACTAAGAAAAATGTAACGTATTTGATACTTATTTTATAGGCAATGCATGCAAGGCAAGTATGTTAATGTTCATTACAAATATTATTTTTGTTTTCTTATTTTATGGCAAAGTACATTGATTAAACGAAATCGAACTGTAATCTTTTTCTCTAGTATAGTTCATGTAAAATATGCATTTTAAAAATATATATATCAATTTATAGTAACATTATTAAAAACAGTTATTTTTTACTTCGATTGATTTTTCACATTACATATTTGTGGACGTTATTTTAAATAAATTAGGCAGCTTTTGTCTTCTATAATACAGTGTAAAAAATAGGAGGGAGGGTGCTGATGCTAAATTCATAAATGTAATAATATAATAATGTTAAATAGTAATACATAATGTTGCGTATTCGGATGTTAAATTCAATTTACAATTGCTTATTTATTTTATGATATTATAACACCGATCGTTAGTACATTATATTATTATGTCAGTTAGCATCACGATAATGAGCCAGGAGTAAACTACACCCTCTGCTTAGTTTATATTTACCAATCAACAATAAATAATTAACTAAAATAGCACACACATGCATTGACTGTGTAATACTTTCTGGTAATCGAGTTTTTCCAGACATAATCTATTGAGTTTGATTACATTTCAGTTTATAATCGGGCCCTAATTATCATATATATATTATTATATAAATATTTATATCTTAAGAAAAGCGTAAGCTAATAATTAAGAAAATATATATTAAAGAATCGAATGAGCTATTGGTAGTTGATTTTAAATTTTTTTAATATGGGCTTGTGTCCATTGCATGATGAGTCCTGAATCCAATGGTACGTAGATTAAACAAGTATAATGAAAAAGATATTAGTTCTAAGCTTTGTGGGCATGGAATTGCCGTAGATCTGCCACAGAACACATATTATGCTCGTAATTGTGAGAACCACCTTCAAATTTCAAATTCATTTTACGTGTGATCTTGTAGCTTAATTTGTTGATGTAAAAATTTTTGTAAGTTTGCAATAAATAACGTGTAAATCCAGTTTTAAAATCATGACACTGATTCATATTTATGTTCTATTCTTTTTTTCTTTGTAAACACAATATTAGTTTATTTTATTCGCCTTGTTACTTTTTAATAAAATTCTATAACAAAAAAATATACGCGGTAAATTTTCTGTTCTGATGTTGGCTAAAAGTTATTGATTCATAGACTGTTAGCATACTTTATCTCTTTCCGTTACGTTCAATTCATCTAGTTGTCTTTGTCAGGAACGGTATAGACGCCATTGACCTCTATGAACTGCTGTTTCCTGATTGGTCGATTTCAGTAGAGGGGATACTTTGTTTGCAAAAAAAGCGCGTCTGGGTTAATGTAGCCAACATAACGGCAGGTTTCGCGCCGACTCACCAGTCAACACGCATTTCCTATCTTCTTCTGCATTTGGCATTCGGTGTTAAAGGTCGCGTGGACCTTAGATATAAGTTTATTATTAATTTTAGCCTAAACATAAGTCATGGCCAATAACGATAATTTTGCACAAGACGTTACCGAAAATCAACTTAATGGAAATGCAGAGAATGGTGGTGGAGATTCTCAACAGGAAAATAACAGTGCCGAAGCCCCCGGCCGCGATGATGACAGGTATTGTTGGTTTTCTTTATATAATTTGTTTTCTGAGATAGTTCCACTTGCTTACTATAACTACAATCGTTTTATTTATTTCACAGTGTATTATAGTTTACCAGTTGTACAATTATTATACTTTATTCGGGGATCCGCCATAATGGCGGCGCGTCTGCCATTATCCTTATCGACATACCGCTTGAATCTGTTTTAATCGTTAAGATATTTTCAAAATTACTACTTTTCATCATTGCAGCGCGCTCTTTATCATATAAGTTCAGACTCTGAAGTTATAGTTTTTATTTCAGAACATTTCCAGGTCTATTATTAAATTTAGATTATCTCCGAGCCGCATGAAGTAAAATGGCGTCTTATTTGCGCGTCTCTTTTGCACCCGGCACCGGCTCGGATCAGTTATTGATTTTTCGTGTCACTCTTCGATAGCTTATTTTGGTTCGTGAGTTAAAGAGTCCTGAGCGGCCATCCGCCGTTCTTAGGCTAGCGGTAAAGCGTACATAGGTAGTTGCAAGATTTTAAATCGGTAACGCGTCGCTCGCCGGTGAGGGAGTGCCGGCGGGCCGCGAGCGGGCGGCGGTCAGTTTGGCGCTACTAACGCTGTGTCTCTCTGCAGGTGTGAGCCTGCGCCGCCGCCGCAGCTGCCGCCGGAGGACGTCATGGTATATATCCGCTGGGCTCACACTAAAGTAAAACTCAGACCAAACTGACTAGATTGTATGGGCCACTTAATTTTGGGCCTCGTTTCCACTTGCCAATTTCAAATCTTGCGATATCACTGTAACATCTTGTTTCGCTGTCTTAATATATAATGTAAATTTCCAGACTCTTTACTTTGTGTAACTTACAGGTTGTCTATTTGATTTGCTGCAGTGCTTGGAGTTTGTTTTGAAAGAATAGTAGCTGTAAAGTACTGTAAACAAGTACTGCATAGTGTTAATTCATAAATTGTAATTTTTAAGTCAGTTTCTAAATCGAGACACGAGTCTGCATTATCCATTTCTTGATATTTTAATCATAAATGTTGCAATGTTCACAGAAAACTCTTTGTTGGAGGCCTGAGCTGGGAAACCACAGACAGTAAGTTATACTTTATCAACCTCTTTTTTTCTCACACAGAAATTTAACAATACATATATATATTAAATATACATAGCCATCACAAAAACACCTATATGATGATTTTACAGTTCTGCTTCTGATTATTAGTTGTAGAAACCTTAACCCACACTTCTGAAATATTAACATAATTCATAGGTTAAGTTCATATTGTCACAATATTAATTGTCTTCTTACTTTGTAGAGGAATTACGTGATCACTTCAGTGCTTACGGTGAAATCGAGAGCATCAATGTCAAAACTGATCCTAATACGGGCCGTTCGAGAGGGTTCGCTTTCATCGTATTTAAGGCTCCCGACTCCATAGATAAAGTGATGGCTGCCGGAGAACACACCATTAACAACAAAAAAGTAGATCCCAAAAAGGCCAAAGCACGACATGGCAAGATATTCGTTGGGGGCCTGAGCAGTGAAATATCAGATGATGACATCAAAAATTTCTTTGGCAACTTTGGAACGGTAAGTTTCATTACTGTGATATATTACCTTTCTCCTACCTAAACAAACTATATGTGATGAAAAATCCGGTAATGGTGAGATAATTCCTTCTTGACATATCTGAAGAGGAACCCGGGCCACTGATACACCATAAATTTATCTTTAAATCGGTAGTTAAGAACAATGGAAATCATAATCATATTTCTCTTGCAGATTGTTGAAGTCGAGATGCCTTTTGACAAGACAAAGAACCAAAGGAAGGGATTCTGTTTCATTACATTTGAATCTGAGCAAGTTGTCAACGAACTGCTCAAGACCCCCAAGCAAATTATCTCTGGAAAGGAGGTTAGTATCTACATATGAGTCAAGTATACAAATAAATCTACAAATGAATAATATTAATTCAACTTCAATGTGATGATCTACTACAGTTCTGCTTCTGATTAAATCTTGAAGAATACCATACCCACAATTCTGATACCATAGCAGCAGTATGGTGCAGCCACCTGGTGTGTGAGCAGGTAATGAGCAGAGTCGTTTCCGCAGGTGGACGTGAAGCGCGCGACGCCAAAGCCCGACGGCCCCGGAGGCATGGGAGGGCGCGGCGGACGCGGAGGGCGCGGACTGCGAGGAGGTCGCGGCCGCGGCGGTTACGGCGGCCAGGGTGCGTGGGGTAACGGCGGCTACGGAGGCTACGGCTACGGTCAGGGCGGCTATGGCGGCGGATACGATGGTTATGGCTATAGCGGCTACGGATACGACGGATACGGTGGCTACGGCGGTTACGATTACTCCGGATACCCCAATTACGGTAAACGCGGCAAGCAGTACTAGTATAGTGGCGAGCCCCCGCTAGCCCGCTCACCGACACATTACCTCGACTGATGTTACCTGATCCTAGAATATAATGTGAGACATAGAGTAAGGCGGGCGCTAGGTTAGCGACGCGAGCGAGGCGCGACTCCGTCCTCGAGATATGCCTATTTACATTATAGTGAACGTTTATTTTACGAGGAGATCGACATCACGCGAAGCTTAGGTATTTAATTTAGTGTGTAGGAAAATATTTATTTTTCTATATATTTAATGTTCTATCGAGATAATGTGTAGTGAATGTTGTCGAGGCGACAGTGTATAATCTGAATATAATCGCAGCTCTGTCTAAATTTCGAGAACCTAGAATTAATCATCTCATATTAACTTTGCTAAATCATATTAAGTTGCATTATTTTGTTTATTTGTACGAGCGCCCGCGCTCGTGCCTAGCTCGTAGTGCAGTTGCCCATTCGGCTATCGCTCTTTATCATTGTTTCAACGGGTATAACTATTCTGTACATATGTATGTTATCTGCCTTATGTTTATAAGCGTTCGTTTGTAATACCACTTTTGACATATGTAGCCATGTTGCTCGAGTTTTTCTTATTAATTCTTTTAATGGTAATTTTTTTTACCTACGACGCTCTCGCTACATGCTACATTTGGGAAATGGGGTAAATATGGAGAGACATTGTGAAAGTGATAAAGATATGATGAAGCTTTTGAATAAAGCACTGTTACAAAAATTCTCAATGTGTTTCCATATGTAACCCTTGTCCATTCCCTGCCCTTTCTGACTCACCAAAGCTTCGAGACATTACATACCATACCTACATCCTAGTTACTAACAGCATGCATTTTCCTTGAGATAAAAATATACATTCAAGTGGACTTAAAATAATTACTGAAGAGTAAAATAAATCATGGAAACAAGCTCATAAAACTATAGCAGTCCAGGACAGTTAGACAGTTGTTCATGTCATGAGAATTCGTAGACAAACTCGTACGAGAGGACTTCATTATTGTGACGTACTCTGTGGGATTATTGATCCCGTGAAGGTCAACGACACGGGGTCAAAGACCCGGACGTTGACTCGGTAGGTACTTGTAAACATTTTTTAACGTCGCGAGTTAAAAGCACTGCTAGACTCGTGTTGTTACGTGATCGTCTGACACTCCTGGACTTAGGGTAGGCTGCCCTTGTGGGATGTGCACCCGACGCCTCTAAACGCGCTGCACGGGCCACTAATCCCAGCTCGCCAGGTGCCCGGCAAGAATCGAAGCGAGTCGAGAAGAGCCCGCGGTAGTAGTGTAAGATAGATCCTAGGAGCTCAGCTACATAATGTTTTGTTGTGGGCAGACTACGGCGGGTACGGAGGGTACGAGGGCGGGTACGGCGCGCGCGCGGCTCCGCGCGGCAAAGGTACTGCACTGCCTTGTCCTGTCTGTACTGTACTTGTAGAGTAGGCTGCGTAGGTGCGCTGACGGGTCGCATGACACTTGATCTCGCTTTCGGTGCTTACGACGAATCGGTATGTCACGGCCTGTCCCCGGTCCGAATTATAACTCCGATTCGTTTGTCTAAATTCTTACTCACCCCGTTTGGTTCTCTGTCGACTGGCTATATATTGTATGGTTCGAGCGCTATTTTGTTTTGATGTAATCCGTACTAACGACAGACACGTGTAGGTGCCGTGCGACCGAATCGCCTCACGAGTCGTGCATCGACGCGAGCTTTTGTGTGTATTGAGTACGTTGATTTTTCCTCATTTACTACTAGCCACGGCGACCGATTCGACCGACAGCACCGGCGAGTCGATCGTCGGATCGGGCGTCGCTACGTAGAAGATTCCTACATATCACCCAATATAAAGAGCACTGTTGTGTCGGTGCATCGCTTGCATGATTGAGATCGTGGTTAATGTTGATTAAAATGATTAAAGCGCTAGGCTTTTATGAGTAAGTATCTGTTCGCGTGAGTGGCGCGTTACAAGTGCGTGACGTTACAGCCGGGTACCAGGGGGGCAAGCAGCGCGGAGGCGGCGGCGGCGGCGGCCGCGCCAACCAGAGGCACCAGCCCTACTAAACACGCGAGTACCTGCCGATAGTCATCTCAGTCCAATAGTGAGGTGAGCCTACCCTACTGTCGCTTGTCCACTGTTTTAATTTATTGAAACCTTTGTCGACGCTTTTCAAATGTCGTTTAAAACTTGCCCCCAGATGTGATCGGCGGTTGTGTGACGTTTAGTAAAAGCGGTTGTACTTTGTCTGCAGGTTAAGTCACCGGTCATGAGTGTCCCCCGCGCTTCTCGCCTCGCCGCGCTGGGGGCGCGTCATTTCATTCCACATAATTAATTTAAGGAAGTAATTGATAACATTTTAAGAAGATTTTAAGGGTAAATACTGTCAGTTGCGACATGGCCGCCTCCGTTCGGCTTTAGCGTAAATTAAATATAATATAGTATGGATTATAGATTCTCTGAGTATTATTGCAGATTGATTAGTTAATGATTGACATTTGTCTTGAAAATTTACCTTACGTACTGAACTATAGGAGTAATAGTTAATTATAATACAGAGCTTATAAAATTGTAACGATGTCCCTGTACGCCGGCGAGCCGTCTTGTGACGTGTTGTGTGTGTTCGCGTGAGTGCGTGTGTGAACGTGTCGTAGAGTCGCCTCATCTCTGTGTCATTCTGTCAGTTGATCTGGATCTCATCGCAGATATATGTAGTTTTGTACTTTTATTTGGTAAAGGATTGAGCAATCAGAATCATGTATTTTATACAAATTAGATGTTTCTTCCATTGACTAGGGATGAAATTAAATCTTTAGACTAAGTAATCGGTCATGAACAAACTGGAGATATACAAATGTATGTCCAATAAAACAAATGTGTAAATAAAATATTGACTTTTTGTCTGTGTTTGTCACTGAACGAGTTTTATCCGCTATAACCGATATAGTTTGTCGAGAAACTAATTACTTTCCCAAATCCTTAATAAAACCTGGCTTTAAAAGTTATAACAATGCAGTGGCGTATAAATAGAATGCAAACTTGTCAGCAAAATACCTATTGTATAGTATATGTTGCATAATAGGTCTATATTTAATCTTGGGTATGTGTTCGCCAAACAGAAAGTACCAATCAGTTACGCCTCATCAGTTATATCTTTTTATATTGTGGAGATTTGATATTTTCTCAGGTGAACAGTGCTATTGTATATACAAATTCTAGGCAAGTAAAGGACATCGTAAACTTCACATTGGATGGGTTATGAGTACGGAGTTTCAATGTTATAAGTACCTACCTACTGTATATATAGAATAATTTTTCATATTAACGTTTAATAGACAAGATAAATATTAGCTGCCTACTTTATTTTCCTCACTTTATAACACCATCATAACAAAAAACTTCCTTCATCTACGTACTGAACCCCATGTACGATAATTGTTAATAGGTACCAACAGAAGATTCTATTAGGGTTACAGTATTAAATTCTCAAAAATAAGCAGTAGAGCGAATCCAAGCGTATGGAAGTACTTATTTACGTAAAGCTACATATCTATTTACCCCCTACCTACATATACCTACCTACCTCCATAGTTATCATAGTATGGGCACCAACCAAATATGAGTGTTTTGAAACTGGTTTACCTCGAGAATTAAAATGAGTAATTTATAGGTATGAGGTATGTACCTAGGGCATCAATCTTTAACCCCTTGACCGCCACAAATCTTGGCAAGAACTTATGAGACGCGACGTCATATTGTACACCTAAATTATGGGTGTGCCCAGCATTTACGTAGTATAGGGCAAAATAAAGAAAATTAGATTAGAATTTATTACACTAGATTATAGAGTAAGATTACAGAAGTATAAACCTAACCCCTCCACTGATAATTGGGAAACTAGGAAGGGAATCACTAGCAACGTAGCCTTCGTGGCCGTTGTGACGAGTCCACGGGTGGTGCAGTCGCTTACCATTAGGTGACATTTCTATTTATTTGCCGCCTTGGACCATAAAAAAAACTACTATAAAAGACTCAGGCGTGTGCGGGACTTTGTACCGCCTTGCGCATCTTATGATCTTTTTGTATTTATTTGGCTAGTAAAATCATCAATAATATAAACTATTAAATCGCAGATTATTAAAACTTGCGTTGAAAAGTTTCCAAATTGCAGTTAAAATAGGCTCTGCTAAACTGGCAATATCTATGACAACTGGCTGTCACAAATGAATTGTCATTCCTGTCAACAAGGTGGCGTGATACCATATTGTTTAAGTAAAATGATTCGTTTACGATTTTCTTGTTTTGAATTATTTTTTAGTATAATGTTCACGATTAATATAATCAAATACACAAAAATTAGAAGGTTGTTTCCTTTCCTTAATTAATTGAATTATATTATTTTATTTTTTTTGTTGCTTCATACAGGTCTATTGATGCAGGGGTGATAGTTATCGTATTAAGTGTGTGCAATACAATTCTACGATGACTGTCATGCCCTTTATGTCCCCCCAAGCGTGGCGTGAATAAGCATCACACTTGGCCGCCATAGTGTGGGTGTCTGCATTTGCAATGAGTGTGGTGACCATAACTCTGGATTCTATTTATGCTTTCCATCAGGCAGAGTAGTCACTTTGGCAGGCTCTTCATACAGAAAAAAAAATATCTTGACAATGGGAAGTAAAAAGTTTAATTATAACTGCTAAATACAGTAGTGAGCTCATTCATAAATATCGATTTCAATATTAGTCTTTTTAATGTTATTTATATTTAATAGTAACGTTATAATGTTTTCAAGTTATAATATTACGAATAATATTCCTAAAATCCATCGCTCAGTTTTATTATGGCAACGAAATCACTGTGAGAACGCATTAACCTTTTAACCGCCTACGTCGGATTAATCCGACAAATATTTTCGGGCCCATTTCGCCAGAGTCGTATATTTACGACCAAAATATCACTGCTCGTTTAATCAGCTTTTTTATTTAATTACGCTGTATTCTATCAAAAATATGTTTATATTAGGTAAATAGTTAACTAAGTAATCATTTACAGTTTAATACACTTTAGTCTCTTAATTAGAAGTCCTAAAAATAATGTCCAAAGTTAGATGAATTACTAACATAATTTTTAGAAAATTGTATTGATGTGCAACGCCCATGACGACAAAATCCGACATGAGGGACGGGACATATGCCAAAATTTACCGATACAAAAATAAACATAAATCAAAATATTTCTCGTTATACTGACTAATTAACTTTAAAACAAATACAGCAATTGTTAATAAAACATTTTTTTACAAATGTTTGTGAGTATTTCATTTAATTCCTTTAAAATTAAGTAAATTTACATATGAAATGTCAGCGATTGAATTGATGGTTCCCATCCCTAGCCTACATGTTCCGAAACTTACTTTGTTAGTACGTCCTGCGCTACGGTCGGATAAAGACGACCGCTTCTTACGTCATAAACGAGTGCCGACTTCTGGAATTTTCCATCAGTGTTGTGCTTGTGCATGAAGTTTTACGTTCGTATGTCGATAAATGTACATGATAGAAATGTATCATGACGACTACTGAAGAGTTAATACGAATTCTAGAAGGCGATGAAAATGAAGAATTTTTAGCAGACGAAGAGTTTGACATTGATGTAGAGGTAATTATTTTTTTTATTACATATCTAGATAAATGTATTTTAATTTATTGTGTAGTATGGTGGTGATGTTTGAAAGGAAATTTTAAACTTAGAGTGAGTGAGATGGCGAGAGCGCGCCGTGCGATGAGAATGCGCGCGCGGCCACTCTGGAACGGTGATTCTGATTGGTTGGAGCGCGAGTCACGTGTGGGCGCGCTGACTCGCTCGTAGATACCTACATAGGTAGAGTTTATTTTGTGCGTGCCGCCGCGCTGCCACACACCGCACTGAATCGCACTGCTAATTTTGCTTTTGTAGGCTATTCAAATTTCCTACCTTGGAGACCGATGTATTTTTATTACTCTACAATTATTTTTTTGTATTATTTCAGATTCAAGGAAACAATGTCACAACCACTAATTGGACAACGCAAATTGCTACCCCAATGTTAGAAGAATTCGACGACTTTGTTTGTGGACTGTCGCCTGCTGTCAAATTAGATGATACCTCCACTGAATTCGAATTTTTCGAACATTTTTGTAGCAAAGACTTGTTACAGAAAATAGCCAATTGTACGAATAAATATCATCAACACTTCGTAAGACATACTGATCTCAGAATATATTCAAGACTGCAACAATGGCGCGACGTGACTATTGACGACCTGTACATTTTCCTAGCAGTAACAATGCTTTTCACTAGAAACAAAAGAATAACAATTGAAGAACACTGGTCTACAGACCCGTTATTACATAGTACGGTGTTCAGTAATACTATGTTTCGAAATAGATATTGCTCAATTCTTGCAATGTTATCTTTTTGTGAAGCACCTGCAGGGACAAGTAGTGTACCGAGATTGCACAAAATAAAAATGATGATTGACCACGCTCGTGAAACTTTCAAAACAACATTTATCCCGGGTAAAAAATGTGCATTGATGAAAGTATTGTGCCTTTTAAAGGTCGTCTAATTATAAAACAATATTTACCTAAAAAACGTAATAGATTTGGCATTAAGTTATTTGTTTTATGTGATGTCGAAACCGGTTATATCGTGGATTTTATAGTGTACTGTGGATCGGAAACAGAAATAGAGACCGTACCAAATTTAGGCTTAACTGGATCAGTTGTGACTGAACTTTTGAAAGACTACTATTTTTGCAACCGAGAGTTGTATGTAGATAACTGGTATTCCAGTCCTCAGCTTTTTATATATTTAAAAGAAAGGGCGACTTATGCATGTGGTACCGTAAGATCAAATAGGAAAGGGATGCCTAAATTCCAAAAACTGAAACGTGGACAAATAGCCGCTTACTCGTCTCCTCCCCTCTTAGCCCTAAAATGGCAAGATAAGAAACCGGTCGTAATGTTGTCTACAATGCACGATGACAAAATAATACCATCAGACAATGTAGACTACTCAACTGGGCTACCCAAAATGAAACCACAGTGTGTGGTAGACTACACAAAAAATATGGGGTCGGTTGACACTTCTGATATGATGACTAGCACATTGGGCTGTATAAGAAAATCAAAAAAATGGCATAAAAAGCTTGGGTTTCACATATTTGACATGTTTTTACTTAATGCATTCTATTTCATTAAAGTGATTAAAAATAAACAAAATTATAGTTTAGCTGATTTCCAATTAAACGTTATCAGACAAATAATAGAAAAATACAAACAATGTTCTTTAACTCAACAGTCAACTTCGCGCGGCGTCCTTGACCCTAACCGTTTTTTACATAATAGTGCCTTAGAGCACTTTCCTGTTAGAATACTAACCGGCAAAAGTCAGCGATGCAAAATGTGCGCAGCAAAAAGAAAACGGTCTGAGACTCGTTTTATGTGCCAAAAATGCAAAGTTTATCTGTGCATAGATCCATGTACTGTTGAGTACCACAATTCTACAAAACAATCGGTATCGTAATCCCACATCACTATTTTTGCGTTTAGTCTATTATGTCTATGGTCAGCTAGACGTTGTCGATACTCGACAATATCCATTATTCCGTATTCGACAGTGACGACTGTTAGTGGCACGACGTTTGTAAAATCAAGTGAACATTTCACAATTTTTTAATATCAAGATGGGGTCCAAAAGTAAGTGGTCTTCGAAACGTATTGCATGTAAATGGTGATATCATTACAAAAACTCATGTTTGATTTGTTTTATAGGGAAATTTGAAGAGAGCCAGTCAATTTTGGCTCCTTTAGACTATAGCCAAGATGAAGTAGACATAGACTGTAGCCAAGATGTTAACTTACCATCAACGCTGACCAACGACGAGTATATGGTTTATTTAAATGAGGGTCAGTCGCATCTAAGAAGTTCTGATAGTACGCCAGATTTATATAGATCTACGGCGACACAAACTTTAGTCAAAACAACAAATGCAAGTACACAATACGAGCAAATTGATAATCCAATCGAAGAAAGTGCCAAAATTTTAGCGGACAGTTATTTTGTTGGCGATGAAACTCGTAAAAATAAGTTTATCGAATGTTACACAAATGTGGTCTCGTCAATAATTCGCCTCGTCGATAGCGAGCATAAATAATTTTTCGACGATTAATGAAAAATATTACCTCTGATTGTTAGACTGATTTTAGTAATAAGAAATTATATCTGTGATTATTTGACTGATTTTATTGAAATTAGTGTTATACAAATTTTATTGTGATTGTGATATATCGTTACATCTAAGTCAATAGGTAAACTGATAATGACATTGTCAAGTAAAATTTTTATTTTTATGTTTGTTGTTAATTAGTGTGATACAAATTATTGTGATTGTGATAAATATCGTTACAGATAGTTCAATTCATCTGTGCACGAAGCGCCATGTGTACGTGCGCTTATTTATACAGCTTTCATTTGTGTGGCAGCGTAAGCGGCAGTCGTCGTCCGAGCAAAACGTGTCCTTATCACTTTACCCACACATAGCGCCGCGCGCACAGATGAGTTGAACTATCTACAGGGTTATTGGTAAATCATTAACAACCTCTAAATAGTAAACTATGGGACCAAACCTAAAATCGTGAAAAAAAAAATCAGCTGTTCCCTACATTTATGTTCGTATAACTCGCCAAACTCTTCTCTGGACTGATTTTATTGTGAATAGTTTAAGTAATAATTAATAAATCGTTCAAATTTTTAAACACTTTTTGTTTTACTGGCTTGCGAAAAATGTCGTATAATTTCGTAAGGTACCTAAGTAGTATTCAAGTAGGTAGGTACCTATATCTCCACCAAGCTAAGTTTACACCTCGCTGGAATGCGGCGTGTACCCGTGTACCTACGTATAATATAATGTTAAAAACAACAAATACAAAGTAAAATCTAACAAACATTTGTTTACTTTTTTAAAGTCATAACGAATCCTTTTTTACAGCCCGTACCTAAGCCTCAGTGTGACGTAAACGACGCGAGGTGCAAACTTAGCTTGGTGAGATGTAGTTGTTAGTTAACCACGCTCGCAAATGCAAATGTCGTTATTAAAACGAAATATCGACATCGCAAAGTTAAGTATTGCACATCTCTCTATCTTTTAGGTATTTAATTTTCGATTCACTGTGCCGGGCGCTAGGGACACGCCAACTGTTCTGAAGTCGGGCGGTTAAAAGGTTAACCACATGTGTACGTGTTTTCGTGTGGGTTTCGGTGTCATCTGTAATTAATTTTAAATTTTATATGTACGTTACTGTAAAAATTGTTTTGTCCCACCTGGCAGTAATCGAATGCCCCGTCGACAAACGAATCATCTTTTGATGCAATCCATGAATCCACCCACTTTTCAGTTTCTGCTCTTTACCTCCAGTGGTAGGAAGCAGTAATTTACCCATGAGAAAACGTCTTTCAACGTCTCGGACTGGATACATACGGCACCCAATGTTTATTTTAAAACATTTTTTAAACAATTAGTTTAAAACATAAACAAAAAAAAACAGTAGCAGTCGTGGGACTGCCGATAGAAGTGAAAACGGAACTATTAAGTTGAGAGTAATTAAAACTATATGCAAAAATTATATGAAATTTTTTATGTTTCATATATAGCTATATATAATATATAATATCATATATAATATATAATAATAATAAATTTCATATATAATATATAATATCATATTCTCCATAGCTATAGATATACTATTATCATTAGCATGTCGGTGACGCGAACCGAGAATTTTACCCTCTACCAAAACGCTCAACGCGTCTAAAGAAGTTTTCACTTCAAAAATATGAAACAATATCAACAAGTAACTTAAATGTAATACTAATTTTGCAAAGAAATAAATGACCTTCGAACCTTGTGCAAAAACCTAAAAATAATATGAATTGCTGTCACACTTCAATGACTGATAAAATATATCTGCTTTATGAATGTGAGTTTCTATCGAACTTCCTACGAATATTCGCGCTTTAGTGGGGTAATATTTGTATTAAACACAACTCTACGAACTTCGGTCGCTAAAACCTTCCAAGAATTGCAGTCTAATGCGGCGGTACGGTTACGACGGTATTAGTTTGGATATGGTACTCCTTACCATGCCACTGGCAATAGACGCTATTATCGCTATTATCAATTCTTACCCAGAGCTGTGGAAAGCCGCAATTATACGCGTACTACCAAAAAAATAATTTGCCAACGAATATTAGATTTGCGGCCTGTTAGTTTACTTCTCATTCTATCAAAAGCACAAGAAAAATCGTATGTTCCAAGTTCATAAAGTATTTACAGAAAAATAACATTCTCCCTGATACCAAATCGGGATTTATAAAAGCAAGTAGTACAACAACAGCCTTATTCTCTATAACAGACGAGATCCTATCAGGACAGGACACTGGTACACTTGTATGTACACTTTATTAGTACTATTAAATTATTCTCGCGCCTGGTATTGACTCCATCAATGTTCCGTTGTAGCTACCGAAGATTGCTAACTATGGCATTAATACGGCAACCATTAAATGCTTTGACAGCTACTAGCGTGAAGGCTCACAATGTTGTGATCAAGTAAATGGATAGCAACACGTTATGTTCTAACTTGTGATCTGTAAATAGAGCTGTACCGCAGGGATCAATATTGAGATCTATTTCATTTATTTCATACTGTTCCGACGTGGTTGATGGTCTGCATCGCTGCAAGTCTATACATCCTACACTTCACAAATGAAATGAAGACCTAAATATAATTATTGATTGGTTTGCTCGCAATTCTCACATTCCTAACCTAATAAAGACAACATTTATGCTTTTTGGCTCTAAATGTCAGCTAAGCGCGATCCCGCCTAACAGAAGTAATGGCCGTGCCAATTTAGAGTTTTTGAAGTTTAGAACGACAATAGTCTTAATGATGACGTATATAGCACTTTAGTATCGTGAACTGATTCAAAATTAATGCCTTTAAACGAGAAAAAAATTAAATATTTTAGACGTACACCTAATCTGAAACAAGTAAACACCAGCACTCTGATAAGTAGAAAGCAGTTGGATCTTCTGGCCTACACATGGATGGGGTGTCGAATAGATTCAGCTCTGTAGCATATACGGTTTATAAAATTCTTCAAATAATCTGGTGACTGGTGATAGACAGGTAATAGACTGGTGTGTTTTAGCTATTTCCGTAGTGTGACCCTATGATATTTTACTGTGGAAAATCCTGCTAACATTCAAAGTATCTATGTGTCGCAAAAGACAGCTATTCGCACAAATTATATCCAAACTAAAAGGCAGCCACTATGGGTTAAGTTTAAACACACACACAATTATTACAAATTTCAAGAATTGTTATGTTCATACATCGATACATCGGCGAATGCATTTATCAAAAATAATTTTTAATAGGATTACCAAATAAACTAAGAGGAACTCGCTAGTCTACTTTATCATCAACAAGTAAAATTTTCTAACCCTAAATGGATAATGCTAAATTATATCTCACCTGCAAAATTACCCCTCCGTACCCTTTTTTTGTTTTTTTTTGATTATTATAAGATTAGTGGTCCGTTATTATCCAAAATCAGAATTAATAAAAAAAGCATACAGATTCATTGAGCATTGAGTACAGGGACGCATCGATTTGCATGCGCTACCCATTTCCGTTACATCTTCAGCTACCCACTGACATTTTAAGTACTTCGTCTCCTTAACCGTCTGTCACCCCGTAGGATAGTCGCGCACGATCTTGTCTGACTACAGGTTAAAACCTCCTTTCTAAGGAGCAACCTATGTCCAGCAGTGAACTGTTAAAGACTGTGGTACAAATAAAACTTCATTTTCTAACATTTATATAACTGGTACTAAATGATGGACAGTAAAACGGAACAAAAATGCTTTAACGCGGGGATCAACAGGGCTGGGCACTGGCGGTGGCGTGCAACACGTCCAGTGCCTTGCAAAACGCTCGGTAGTTCACCTGCAACATTACAGACATGCTCATTCAACATTTACATGATTTTATGTTAAGTTTTAGTTTTGACATACATATATTTGGATTATCGCACTACTCGTAACTATTCTTTTAATATGAGGCCTTAAAAGACCGACAACGGTCTGTCTACAGAGCTTCATATCGCCTAGGGCTTTGGTTGTGAAGATCTGATGGCAGTCGCTTCACGTAAAAACTTCAGCCGTATCATAGTTAACTTAAAGCCGACCCCAATCGAGTTTGAGAAAAGAGGAAGTCGGGTATTTAATAGCGTGTACCTCGAGGCCACACCCGCGACTATAACCGAAGCACTTGTAGAGTAAGTCGCGCTCGCGGGCCGACACCAGCGCCAGCAACGAGCGCATGCAAAGTGCGCGCTCCATGCACACGATCGGAATCGTGCCACACTTCTCCCGGTCCATGTCCTGGACAAACATAAACATATGACGGACCTTTATATGACATAACCGTCTAAATAATAATACAGGCAGTGAACTAGAAAGAGTGAGGGAAACAGATATAAATAAGTAATACTTAGTAGATTAGTATTTTCAACATTAACAATCAGATCGAATGCAGGTTTAATGACCACAGTTGCCGATCTCGCTAAGGGAAAATACTTGCACGTGAATGTATTTGCATTATTCTAGTTGTTTCTCTGTACAATATGTACTAGTATATGTATATACGTGTAGAAATGCACTTCAGTATGTCGATAGATACTTAAGAAACGTTATAGTAAAAGCATCTTTAATGTAGGCCAAAATAATGCCGTGTAACAACTGAAGCGGTTGACACAGGCAAATATGAAGGATTTCAAGAGGTGGCGCGTCTGGCCACCACGGGTGTCTCTCTGGTGGTCGGGCGTATTAAGGCGCTAGGTTTGCGGGTGACCCTGACAAGACCCCTCTTGTTCCACGGGCCCCGTCGTGGTCCACCCTCCAGTACTTCCATTGTAGTAAATTCGGTCTTCGTATCGGTATCGGCCCAGATAATGTATCTGGCCCTGATCCTCGACGGCAGGTGGCTCTTCTGATAGCTGTGCCCAATTTGGGTGGACCCAGCTCGCGACGAAACGCCAATACACGAGGGTTGTCCCGGTTTCCACACGGTTGTCCGCGTGTGCTGTACGTCGCCTAAATAGAGAGTTTACCCGCAGATGGTGCCCGCGGGCAGGCGCTAGGAGGGATCTGGATGTCGTAATAGCAGTTGTTCCCGGATCTCTCCTATCTCAGGCGCAGAGTGGCACACCGTATGGTTTTAGTCAGTCTAATTCCGACACACCACCTCGCCGTAAATCCCGGTGGAGTGACGGCCCGAGGGGGTTTCAGCACGTTAAAAAAGATAAAAAAATACACATTACTATGATGTATATTACAATGTAAATTTCTACCGAAAATTGGTGTCAACAAGATCTAGTAAGTCGTTTTTTTTTAATACACCGTAAATCGCTGCTACGGAACCCTTCATGGGTGAATCCGACTCGCACTTCGCTATTTTTTTTTGTACAGCCAGATTGTACAAACAATGTACCGTACAGTTGTATCGGTGTATCGACTTACCTGGAACACCTCCAAAATGTTGGACAGCTGATCTGGATACTTGGACAGTTTCTTAAGTGCCATAGAGACGATATTCCTCTCTTCGAAGTCGAGGAAATTGAGGGGTGTGTCGATAGTAGGCACGTGTGGGATGGGCTCGAGCAGCGGCGCCCGTTCCAGGCCTCCTTGCGTCAGCGCCTCACCCACCACAGAACAGAAGCGGTCGTACTCTATGTAGCGGCGACGGTTTGGCGCACAGAAACTGTAACCACATTAATATTATCGTATTAAATATGCTTACGTCATACTAAGTTGTCAATCTAGGAGATTTTTTTTTGATTTGTATGTGTCCAAACGGTGAAAAGATCTGAGGTAATCGACACGAACATATAAAACAAAAAATACAGCTTAACTGGTTATCAAAATTACTAAAAGCATCTCATTTCTATTAAACGTCACTTAAGCTGCCAAAGAGCCTGTTTTGATATTTCTATAGGGAGTAATAGTAATAGTTAAGATATTACGATGATACTGACACTTCCATGAGGGTATCCATCTCGAGGGGTGTTAGGGAAAGGCCCGCAGAAGCGAGCCCGCGGTAGAAGTCTGCTCGTGGGATCACCAGTTCATTGTGAGCATCAAATTGGCGCAGAAATTCACGCGGCCGTATACCTTCGCGGACCATCTGGACGTAAAATATACTTGTTAAACCTTATTATTTTTACGGTAAAAGTGAACTAAGCAATCTGATATTGATATTTTTAATGTTAGTGAAACAAGAGCAAGCAAAGCTGATCACAGGACTTGAAGTCTTTCAGGGAACAGTTCCAGTAATGTCGTATTCTGTAAACCTTCCAGAGTGCAATAAATGTGTTGGGAAAATCGAAAAGTCGTTTTTACTTTAAATTCTATTTAGTAAATTATTTTTAGCTAAAAATCTGAAATTTGTTTCATATGTCCATAATATACTCGTTTAATTGTTATTTTATTATAAACTGCCTGTACTACTTACTATTTAGAAATTTACATTATAATACTGTACAGTGGATACGTACCTTGCCTTTGATCTTTGCGAGGATCTGTACGATGTCAGTCTGCAGCGGGTCGGCGGTGGTGGACCGCGCGCCGCGGCTGACGGACGTCGAAGGGCCTGCAATGGTGGCGCTCTCTGAGGGACGGTCTTCCATCTGTACACAGCGCACAGATACCACACCTCATTAAAACTTTCTTACTATTTAATTTACTACGATATCTTTTGTATCAAACGAAAAGTCGGGTCACCCAATGACAAGGGACTTCCGCTGGCCGTGGTAATAATAATAATAATAAACTGAAAAGTAAGTAGCCAGGATTGTACACCAACAACTTGCCCTTAAATACCAACTTGTCAATTTTGAAGTGCCTTACTACAGGTATGTGCCCGACCCAGTTCTCGAGAACGGTCGTGCTACGTTATATTGGGATCGATCTATTATCACAGATAGGACTATTGTTGCCAATAAGCCTGATATTGTGGTGATAGATCGATTAGAGCGCCGCGCAATGATTGTCGATATCGCCGTTCCTCATGACGAGAATCTCGTGAAAGTTGAAAAAGAAAAACAATTAAAGTATTTGGATCTGTCTCACGAGATTGCCGACATGTGGAATGTGGATTCGGTGATCATTGTTCCGATAATCATATCTGTTCACGGATTGATAGCCAAGAGCCTCGACCAATACCTTAAGAGGCTCACGTTAGAAGGTTGGATCAAGGGTCTGATGCAGAAGGCAGTCCTCCTTGACACGGCACGTATTGTGAGGAGGTTCCTGTCTCTGGAGCCCTAACCACCGGTATCTTGGTCCCTGTACCCGATGTCGGTGGTCTACTATTTTTTATATTTTTAAATATGTATTTTTTATTTTTTATATATTTAAAAATGTAATCAATATGTATATTTATATGTAATAAAGAGAATAATAATAATAATAATAAAGGCACAATCAAGTAGCCAGGATTGTACACCAACAACTTGCCCTTAAATACCAACTTGTCGATTTTGAAGTGCCTTACTACAGGTATGTGCCCGACCCAGTTCTCGAAAACGGTCGTGCTACGTTATATTGGGATCGATCTATTATCACAGATAGGACTATTGTTGCCAATAAGCCTGATATTGTGGTGATAGATCGATTAGAGCGCCGCGCAATGATTGTCGATATCGCCGTTCCTCATGACGAGAATCTCGTGAAAGTTGAAAAAGAAAAACAATTGAAGTATTTGGATCTGTCTCACGAGATTGCCGACATGTGGAATGTGGATTCGGTGATTATTGTTCCGATAATCATATCTGTTCATGGATTGATAGCGAGGAGCCTCGACCAACACCTTAAGAGGCTCACGTTAGAAGGTTGGATCAAGGGTCTGATGCAGAAGGCAGTCCTCCTTGACACGGCCCGTATTGTGAGAAGGTTCCTGTCTCTGGAGCCCTAACCACCGGTATCTTGGTCCCTGTACCCGATGTCGGTGGTCTACTATTTTTTATATTTTTAAATATGTATTTTTTATTTTTTATATATTTAAAAATGTAATCAATATGTGTATTTATATGTAATAAAGAGAATAATAATAATATTGTTTTTATTTCTCTCATCACAAAGGTAGTTACAATTTGTGGAGTACATACAGTTTAGTCAAATTACATCATTCCTTTGTGAGAGACTGGTGTCTATGGTAGGAAATCCTGTGTTACAGATCACCAGGCTCACACCTCCCGGACAAAACAAAGTAACAACAGTTGTAGCATAAACCAGTTTCCAATTAATAATATAGGTAGACAAGAGAAAATAAATAGAAAATAACAGCAATAACAATAATAAAAAAATAAAAATAATAGAATGTAAGTATTAACATTTACGTGTAGGTACGTGAGTGAGTGTAAGTATGTATGTATTTATGTGTGCGTATGCCTGTGTCTGTGTGTATGTGTGTGCGCGCGGTGCTTAATAATACAGATCAAACAAAATGCTTTGTACATGGATTATATTAACTTTGAGGCACAAGTAGACTTTCTGTGTCATCATAGCTTAGGTTTCGTAGCCATAACATTAATACCGTCTTCAATTTAAATTTGTTAAAGCAGTATATGCAAAGGATAGCATTAATTTTATTATACAAGTATGGCCCCAAAAAACAAAAGAACCTACGAGATAAATTCGTTTTATAAATTATATTATCCTGAAAGACCCTATGTTTACGCCGTTTCGTAGCATTAATTAGAGGATCATAGTTGGTAAGTGAGTGGGACTTAGTAATAAGATGGAAAATAAAAAGTTGCCGAACTGTAAGGACATCAAATTTTCTGTACAAGTCTCCCGTGCGATGCAAGGAAGGTAGGCAAAGCGCCACCTTTAAAACTGCCCTTTGAGCACGTTCCAACTTTATCAAAATGCTCTTAGTCCCCTGAAACTCAAGAATAACAAGTGACCGTTCCACCAGAAGCAGGGAGAGGACAGTGAGGCTTTAGTATTATTTAGGTAGAGCCGGCTCTTCAATGGCGAATTTCAGAAAACCGTAAAGAATGTCAATATCAACCGAGTGTGTACCTCTTCCAACAACCTGACGTAGCTGAAACCGCAGTCGTCAAGGTAGCGTGCCTCGAGCGCGCGCACTTGCGCGGCTGAAGGTAGCACGCCCAGCCGCGCCAGTACGCGCCGCACCCGTGCGCGCGACACATGCCCGTTGTTGTGTCTGTCGGTGTAATTACAATGTCATTTACAGTTCATAACATGAGCTATACTAAACTCTACCTGTGCTGTAAATTGTACCAAAACTAATTCAGCCAATGTTAAACCAATTAAGTCTGATAAAAGTCATAGGATCAGTATATATTAGGTAGGAGTACTAACTCATCGTGTTCTGAGAAAGCAGGTCGTAGATCGATAGAGCGCTCAGCGCAAGCGGCGCGCACCCGAAGCAGCGCTGCTTGTGCAGCGTCCAGGTCAGCTCGAGACTCGCCTTCCCCACGGTCAGCCGCCGATCCCAGAGGGGGAAGCTGCGCTACCATCGTACCAGCTGCTCCCGCCACGGCATCCGGGTGTTTTTCAAGCTCTTTAGTTGTGAATACTAAAAAAACACATTAAGGGTAAACTGGTCACATAAATTTTAATGCACACAGCAGGTTAATGAAAGTTGAACTAGTAAAAAGCGATTCTGCGGTGCATTGAATTTTGCTTAAATGATGATGACGTTATAGGCTCGATTTAGTGGAGAGTTAAATTCAAGCACGTAATTACTCTAAATAACATTAGTTAATTGTTGTGCAAAAAATCGCTGGACTAATAAACTAAACATTCTTAACCACTGTTTATTATGACTTTTTATATTACATATTCTTGGAGAAGTCCACATAGCGCATCGGATTAGCAAACTGAAGTGGCAGTGGGCAGGCCATGTTAGCCGCAGAACAGACAAGCTATTGGGTAAATGAGTTCTACAGTGGAGACCGCGTCTCTTTAAACCTAGTGTAGGGATGGAGTGACGATTTACACAAGATTGATTGATAGAGATACGGTAGGAGTTGGATGCGAGAAGCCCAAAATCGATCAGAGTGGTGTGCAATGGGAGAGGCCTATGCCCATTGACAACCATAGGCTGATCATGATGATTCTTAAGGAGATTAGATCCCAGGGACTTGTATGAAAAACATAGTTCTGAGTGATCTAAATATACGCAGCGCTATGCCTGGGTATTGTGGAGACATCTTTGTTTAAATTCGTTGTGTCCATTTATACACTCAATTACATCACTTTATTAGCTTTATGCAAAAAAATCGATTGCAATTTAAATGTGTTGAATGCAGACACGTAATTAACAACTATATTAAACTCCGAGGTTTCTTTTCAGATGGTATGTAAGCATAATAGATCATTCCCAAAATGGGTATTGCATTATACATTAACTACAACATGGTATAATAGGATGATCACTTAATAATTCCGGTGTACTCGCATACCTTGATCGCAGTCGTCCTCGAAGGTTCTCCAGCACACTCTTTGGGGATCGTTGGGGTCGACATAGTGCCTCATGACGCAAATCGTTTCTTCTGAGGATAAAATTGTGGACAGGCCCATAATGTCCATAGCACGGCGGAACTGTTGCGGTGGGATACGACCACAATTTAAGGGATCATAGTCCTGAGAGGCAGAAAATTGGCATTAACACATTAATAATATAAATTTTTAACTAGATATTCTAGTATATCACAACTTTTTAATACTTAATTTTTTCCTTTCGAAGTTTTTTGAACAGTTCAAGTATTTTTAAAAAAGCAAATTTTCAAAATTATTACCATGCTTCTTAAATGTTTGCAAATAGTCATGATGGTTGGTCGACCAGTAACCATCAAACGAACCCAAACGGCCCTGTTATATATTATTGTGATAATCTTAACTTACCCTAAAAAATTCCGAGACCCTGACGCTCCGCTGTTTCACAAACTCCTGCACCCGCAGCATGATATCGACCAGCTCTCTCGTTGGACGGTGTGATGCTAACGCTGGGTGGAACACTTCTGTGGAACCCAATGGCGCAGTCGAAAGACCAGCGTCGATTTCGGGTCGCATCAGTTTTGGCAAAGTCGTGTCAATCACCGCTGCGGGGTGTTGATACTCCTGTCAGTGACAATCACAAGAAAATAGTAACAGTTACTGTAATAATGTGCAAATTCTCACTTTTACAATATTTGATAACTCCTGGCGTTGCTTCGAAGCAGGTCAGCTCAACTTGGTAGACTAAGTAATGTGTTTTCATGAGACTAACATTTAAAGAATAAGAGGTACTCATAGTCATAGAGGTAATAATAATATATACTGTCGTGCTACACTCATAGTTCTACGAGTATTTTAAAGCAGCAAATTAAAGTGACTAGTTATTCAGTGGTAACATTGTTTAGACATGTTTAATTATCTACGATAAAACACAAAGCTAGACTTCCACAGAAGTAGTTAAATATAAATCATATTACCACAATACGATTCCTAACACTATAAACCACAGTTGTAATATAGATCAGAGTGCTGCAATAACTAAGTACTTTTACACCATCTAAGAGATCGCGTCGTGTTTTCAAAGATTTCAATTCAGAATTTAGGAGTACACCAAATAAATATATCCAAAATTATATCCAGTATGCCAAGTGCCATGCCCTATTAAAAGATTGGTTCCTACCGGTCCAAGTCCTCGGATGCCTTCCTTCTTCACCGCTTCCACTGCCTTAAGGAATTCGACATAGTCCAATGTGTAGGAGTCTTTGATGAACTTTCGCACCAGCAGGTTGAAGTCTTCAGGAGACACGATCACCCCGACGTAAGTGAGGATGCGCGCGAAGTGCGCGAATGTGATGCGACCATCGTTTTTGGCTACCTTAAAGGTTATATTTAAAAGGTAGATTATACTTAAATCTTTGAACACTTGAAAGCAAAACTTGAAGCAAACCCTATACCGACTTGTTTGCTAAAAGCCAATAGACTGTCACACACTGTGATGATGTGACGTGATGTTATAATTGTTTATTTGCAAATTGCCACGCCATGTGAAATATCCAAAACACAATTTATTATGCATTTAACTAGGTAGTAGAGCCACGCTGATTTCAGCACGAGCGGGCCGGCTCGACCGGGGTAGTACTACCCTCCCAAAGAAGACCAACCTAAAGCGCCAGCATCCGTGTTGTCGTGTTTCGTTGGTGAGTGAGTGTGAGACCGGAGGCCTATTGATGCAGGGGTGACAGTTATTGTGGTAACTGTGTAAGCCTTATACTGTCACGATGACTGTCATGCCTTTTACGTCCCCAAGCGGGGTGTAAAAACGCATCTCACAAGGCCGCCATAGTGTGGGTCACTATACACCATTGTCTGCATTTGTAACGAGTATGGTGGCCACAACTCTTGGATTCTATTCATGCTTTCCATCAGGCGGAGTAGAGTCACTTTGGCAGGGTCTTAATATAGATTTTTTTTTTAAATACTTTTAGTAGATATTGAAAGTCCGTAGAAGTTGATTGTAGATAACACTATATTGAAAATTATACGCTATATTAAACGTAGTAGGTATTATATCATTTAAAAGTAAGCATGGATAAAACTTGCAGAAGCAACTATTATATTTTCATACGTACCAGCTCGTAGTCCTGGAAGTAAGGCTTGAGAGGGAGATTGCGTGCAGCAATGGTGGCCAACAGGCAGCAGAGGCGTCGGGTCTGCCATATGTCCAAGGTGTGGCAAGCTGGCTCAGGAGGAGGAGGGCACGCCTCTAGGATGCAGTCCCCCGAGGTCTTGTCCCGACCGCCAGGATCTGTATGTAGATAGTTTTCCTTACAAGAAGTACTTTAAAAATATATAAATTTGTGCTAAAATATGACTGTTAACCTAGAAGGTGTTTGACGACACAACGCTATTGTGTATGGATCTTAATCCCATTGAATATGTTTGGGACAGTTTTAAAAAGCTGTTTATGCGAGAAGTTCCGTGCTCACAACAGTGCCAGCATTAAGAACAAGAATTTCACAAGAATAGCGTTCCATTCTCCCACATTCTGCAAGTTCGTTTGGTAACTCTAATCACATCTTTGCGAAATCTATTACAATCTATAATAAGGGCACTTGAAGGCAATGCACTCTTTAAAAAGAAATACCTGTGTCTCAACTTTTTGTGAAAACCAATTTTTTGAAAACCAAATTTTCTGTTTTTGTTCAAAAAAAATTGAATGATCCTTTCCAGCATACAGACATACGATTAAATATTCATTCTGCGTTGTTATGAAGTTAACAAACCAAACTATATGTTTCAATTTAAATTTGTATCAAACGTTTGTTCATACTTAAATAAAATGTTCATTTCAAAGGTGGCTTGAACATTGATGCTGTTTATGAGTCCGTCAGTTACTTTTTGTGAGAAACTTTCTGCTGCTCAGTATTAGGTGCGATTGTAATAATTGCATACAAATAGTTTTCTAGTAATACATCTTTTATCTGTTCCTTACTAGTACCTAGTTATGTTTCACATTCATATTTGAGTGCTAAATATGCGTTAGTGACGTTAAGAAATGGTTAGAGAAGTACATTCTTTCCTAATATGAAATATTTTTGAAATCATGAGTATAATTTTAATAAAATTTTAATTAAAGATGGGACTCTGTAATGTACGTTGTACTTAAAAGGCTCAAACAATGAGTTCGAGCACCGTTTTCCTTCCATTGGCTTTTCTTCTTGCATGCCTTTTTCTTTTAACATACTTTCGTTTTTTGTTTCGTTTGCCTGAGTCAAACAAATAGCTGTAAGTAATCGATACGTAATCCTAATATGAGTTTCACTCCATACATTATAACGCACTACTAGCAGTCAGCAGCGGAAATTCATTGCAGATAGTAACAATTACAACATCTTTAAAGGTAGGTGTTGACTCGTGAAAACAATCATGTTTGACCGACATGTAAGGCGAGGACGAAAGAGGCCCGCCAGAGGAGCACCAGGTGTGTTCTAGCCTGCATGTTGGCGCGCAGCCACTGCTATCGATTGCCTGACCTGGTTCTTGAACCGTTCTATTATTACTCACTCCATTCACATCAGTGTAGTTTGAGTTATTCCCGGCGCGGTTTACAATTTTTTTTAATTTATAAATTGGTATAATAGTAATCAATAAGAAAAATAACCAATTGGTAACTAAAACAGTTAGGCTGGTATTAAGTTAGATAATTTAAAGGATTTACACAATGACGCATGTTTGTGTGAGAACCTATTAGTCAAACTGGAGTTAATCTTGATATTGTGTGTATGGTACACATTCTTAGTTACCGGACGATCTGACAGAATCATGTTCATATAATTGTCATAATTGTCTGTGATTAATTGTACTAGCTGCTGCCCGCGATGTCGTCTGCGTAAAAACTCTACAGCACCAAATATACCTAAGATGCCAGTGTCGCTATAGCATTATCATAAACAATTTTATAATTAAACTTTTAAAATAGCATTAAAATATAAGTATACGTTTTGTACTTTCTCCACGTCGAGTTGCCGCATTGTGTTCTCGCAGAACAGCCAACCTTGCCTCACGCTCAACGGCGGTTTCAAGAGATCGAGCTAAACTTTTCCTCGGGAATTATTTGAGGATTGAGAGAGGTTAGACCGTTTTCGAGGCATTTTGATTATTTTTAATTTGAAAGACTAAACAAACCAAGATAGCAGAAAAATAAGTTACACACGAATTATGTAAAGTACACCTAAATACGAATAATTTGATGAGATGATGATAATTAATCAGTAGTTCGATTGAATAGTGAAGTAAGTATAATTATTTATTAAAAAAAAATCCAAATAACCACGTTAAATTCGACCAAGCACGCAACAACTAACAGACAACGCAGAACGCAGGTAACCCCCGTTTCCATAGGTTGAGGCGGTGACATCGATCCTAATAACATAACTTCTTTTAAACGAACCCATAGCGCGATCTAATTCGACGCCTACACCATCTAGTTAGGAAAAAGGAAACATTTTTATATGGTGAAAAGTTATTATGACTTTACACTACTTTAACATAAAATAAATGGCTGTGAATGAGTAAAAATAAATCTAGTTAGCTTCACATCACACATAAGTTTATAATTAGGTATACGATATGAAAATATATTAATTACCAAGTAATAATCACACAGATAAATACTGAACAAAAGTATTAACAGCCAATGTTTATTTTGTACTAACAACATAAATTTGATGAAGAAATGATCATCATCAATGAACATAACTTAACACCGCATTTTTTTAAGTTGTGTTGCTCAACTCTGCTTAAGATTTAAGGTAGTAGAGCCACACTGATTGTCATGACATTGACTGTCATGCCTTTTACGTCCCCAAGATTGGTGTGAAAAAGCATTTCACAAGGTCGCCATAGTGTGGGTCACCATACTGCATTGTCTGCATTTGCAATGAGTATGGTGACCACAACTCTTGGATTCTATTCATGCTTTCCATCAGGCAGAGTAGAGTCACTCTGGCAGGCTCTTAATATAGAAAAAAAAAGAAAAAAGGGTTTTGTTGGAACTTAAATTTGTCAAAACGAACTATACAATACAACTTTTATGGAAAAATGCTCATTACCATCTATGAATTTTAAGAATAACTAACTACTAACCTCGCCAACATGATCAAATTTCAATTATTAATTTCTAAAAATTGTTACATACTATAACTTGGTTTGATTTTTGTGAAATCTCATAGATGGCGCTGCTTCAAAATTGTCTTTATGCTACTAACATTCATTAAACTATGTTTCTTTGCGCAAGTTAATTAAATGGCGTAGTTTTTATCGTGCAAAGCTAGATAATAGCATGGCTTACTCAAAAACAACATTTACATATGCGTCATTAGATTACACGCTGTCACAGAATGCATAAGAAAAATAAACATTCACAGCTCCTCCCCCGTAGGTGATAGCGTGATAATATGTAGCCTATATATTGACTCGACCTGTTGGTAATACTCATGCAAAATTTGAAGTAAATTCATGCAGTAGTTTTTGAGTTTAGCCCGGACATACATACAGACAAACAGACAAAAATTCTAAAAACTATATTCTTGGCTTCGATATCGATTGTAGATAACGCCCCAAGTATTCTTTTAAAAAATGTTCAATGTACAGTTTTGACTTGCCTACGATTTTATTATATGTATAGATTTGTAACTGACAACATCATTCAAGTATTGTAGATTTAAAATATTGTTCATTTCTACCCATATATAAATATACCACATCATGCAAATATTCACATTGAGGTCTTTCTTCTAGCCGACATTGGGTGATACAAAGCTTTGTGTTGTAAGTATGTTTGAAAGTCATAAGTACATAACTATATACATATATGTATATTGTAGATAACTAATATTCTAGATACCTACCACAATATCTCACATCTATTCTGTACGAGTGTAGGTGGTCAGTGCAATAAAATGTTTACTTTAAAAATGAATGTGTCACTAGGCTGTAAGATACGAATGGGACCAATTCACTTTAATTAGAACACGAAAGCCACTTAATTTATCTTCTTCAAAGACAAAATATTTTCTCAAATTTGGAAAAGCCCTAACTTTGAGCACAATCAATTCAATTCAAAAGAATTATTTAAATCGGTTCACAAATGGTAAATCGCTTCATGGATACCGTGTTATATACGCACAAAAAGTAAATACTGGAATTGACAAACTCCTTTTGAAGTAGGATACTAATTTATCTGTATTTATTACAAAAAAGGTAAGTATTAAAGGAAATGTATAAAAATAAATGGTTTGATAAAAAAAAAATGGTATAGTTTTGTTTGTGGTTACAATCCACAGAGAGCGCGCCTGTTACTGAAATAGTTGGACATCTCATCGTCTGAAATGAAAACCAAGTATAGTGTCAAGAACGCTGGATAGATCATGAATTTAATATAACAATGTGTTCTATCCCTACTTCGGTTATGTATCTTCTAATGTGACTAGTAAAATTAACTTGAACGTAATTAATAACGAAGTGTAACTAAGTAATTTTCTATAAACAAAATTACAACTAATTGAGCACTTTAATAGTTATTAGGACCCCAATAGGCCGACAATTAGGACAATAAATAGTTTAGTGCTGGTTTGAATGATATCTCGGCCATGATAATTCATACAAATTGCAATTTGGAGTGTGTCAAAAATAGTGTTGCACATGTAACAATTCTAGAGTTGCAATCGTCAAATATCGTCCGTATGGCGACGGGTTAAGAAGACGGAATGTCGTTACTTTGATTGGTGAAACCAAGTTCTATCGCACTATCGTCTTGATTATATTTTATGTTTAGAAAATCATGCTGTATTTAATTATATAGAACAACTGATGGTCGTGCTCATAGCACAATATTTGTCCTGAATGGGAATTTAAAACTCGACTTTCGATATGGGCAGTCAGGACCACTGCCAAATAGCCATAATCAGCATCTGTATAAGCTCACAATAATAGAAACGTGGACGGATCATGAAACGGACCGTGGAGAAAAAAAATCAAATTTACTCCTAGTTTGTGTAAACTAACTAAGAGAATAAATGGCAAACACAAGTCGACACAATATCATTTTAATCTATGTTTTATAAGAAATAATTCAATTTCATAATATCTATCTATATAGGTATATATAAAAGAAAGTGGTGTTAGTTATACCACTTATAACACAAGAACGGCTGAACGGATTTAGCTGAAAATTGGTGGGGAGATAGCTTAGAACCAGGAGACGGACATAGGATACCCCGTTTTATCCCGTTCGATCGTGTTTCAGTCCAAAATAAAAAATCTGCTGATTTATTGCCTCTAAGGCGGAACAGAGTTCGCGGGGTAAGCTGGTATTTAATAAAACTTACGCTTTTTTTAATGTCACAGTGATATTTTTAAGGGTATTATTAAATTTTTTAACAAAAGAACACATTAGTTGGTAAGATTTTTAACAATATGATTCATTTCATTGGGCAATGTACGCTTCTTCTACTACACGAGACTGACACCTGACCTTATGGCATGGTGGGTGTGATATAGCATATCCTTTGGGAGAAACGAGGTTCCCGATATATAACACACGCAACCTACTCGTATTTTTGGATGAAGCCATTTGAATACGGTTTGGGATAATGGTCGGATATAAATGGCTCGTATAGATGCCTCTTAGAGTGAATTGTTGAAATTTGCTTCTGCTATCTGTATGTAGATTGCTTTGTACTCGTAATATGTCTGCAATGTAGTTACAGGTCGATAATCTTAATCTATATTATGCTTTAAAACTGGCTAAAAGTCGTTTGTGTTACTTTGACGTGCGCTAGTAGTTAAAAGGTTATGTCGTAAAAGATTGTTGTACACTCATGAAAGTTATTTTTACATTATTTAAGGTTTTTGTTATGAAAGAACAGAAAGAACATGCTAAAAAAACACGTTCATTTCAATTTACAGTGCCTGGAAAAAGCTCCTAAGTTGAGACTAACTTTTTTATGATAAGATCATTTGTACACGAAGCTGGCCATAATCATTTTAATTTGTTTTATAAAGAATACATATAAGTTTAAAGCATATTCAAGCTATTTAAGTTAAAAACGTAACAAAAACACCTAGAAAGTAACGTAATTAAAAAAACTAATCGATTTCAACATTCTGTCGAGACTTACCTTTGCCCTGATTTTGATAGTTATCAAGTATATATGAATGTTAATAGAAAAGAAAAAGAAAACGATATCGTGGGACAAAAAGGCATTTTATTATAGGCACTTGCTTACCTATCTCTCGATGCCATTTTCTGAGAAAAAAGAATATTCTAATATACTCATCTGAGTAAGGAAGTATTCTGATATTTTCCAATGCCATTTTGAGATATAGATTCCCATTAAATTATGTTTGACATGATAAAAATCTATTCAAGTATACGATATTTAATCCCACTGTAGTAGTTAATCCATTTAACGATTAACCAAGTGTTAAAAGCAAACCTTACCTTCACCATGAATGATTTGACAGAGCTGGTGGTAAAGCACGCGGCCGTCCTGCGCCCTGAAGTAGTCAGCTAACTGTGCGATCTCATCGTCAGACAAACCGATGACCGAACGCAGCGGCCCAGCTAATATTGACACGAACTTTGATTCTGGAAAAGAAAATTCTTTTGCTGAATCCTGCGATACCTACTTCGCTACTTTAAACTTTATTGAATCTATGTACCATATGAAGCATATAGCAATATGCTAGTAATGCTGATAAATTTATTCATTTATAGAGGCAACTTTTACCATATCAAAAAATTCGTGCTGTTCCTAGCTTCTTGCCGAATTTAAACAAATCGCTCATGTTATTTGATTTATAATTCTTGTTAAAAGAAAACCGATAAAACCTGCTAATAAATAAACTGTACATGAAACACAAGAACGAACGGTTCAGTTAATTTTTTACGAGTTAGTGTAATAGCAAAAATAATTTAGAAATTTAGTACGTTATATTAGTAATACCAAAGCAAAATAGACTCCAGCTACTCTACTCTTCGGTTAATTCTATTTTAGGTAGTGTGTAGTATCTATTTACTATAATATCTTTATTTATTTTTTTCTATGTTAAGAGCCTGCCAAAGTGACTCTACTCTGCCTGATGGAAATCATGAATAGAATCCAAGAGTTCCGATCACCATACTCGTTGCAAATACAGACAATGCAGTATAGTGACTCACACTATGGCGGCCTTGTGAGATGCTTTTTCACACCCCGCTTGGGGAGGTAAAAGGCATGACAGTCATTGCGACAGTGTAAAGATTACACAGTTACCACGATAAGTGTCACTCCTGCATCAATGGGCCTCCGGTCTCACACTCACCAACGAAACATGAGAGCACGGATGCTGGCCCTTTAGGTTGCTCTTCTTTGGGAGGGTAGTACTGCCCTGAACCGGCCCACTCGTGCTGAAATCAGCGTGGCTCTACTACCTCGTGATATATGTTTCAAAAGAAAAAACGTTAACTTTTACGAGTATAATAAACATACGCATATTATGTGGTCATGTACCTGATATGAGCGAGTTGCCTTCAGGGTCGAGCGGTCGGTAAAAGTCCCACAGGTTCAGCCCCACGCGGAAGGCCGCCGCACGGATCTTGTTACATGTCTTCCACACATTGGCTAACCGGATTATCTGACGGTTTTAGAACGTTCACTTATTATTTTGACAGAGAACTCTCTCCGTATGAATGTACCAAATGATGTACGACCAACGACCACATTTAGAGACAAAATAACAATGTTATGGGAATACAGGATGTATCTTTTAATATGAAACAGAAGATTTTGGCAAAATGTCTGTTACGTTACACATTGAGAATGGCTTATAAACTTCAGGAAATTGGTAAAATATTAGGGTATACTATGATCGTAAACACATAAAAAGTGGTTTCTTAAATGTTATATTACTCTAAGTCCGTAAACAGTCCCCCGTAAAAGGTTTTGTCGTTGGAATCGAATCGATTTAAGTTCGCTTACCGTTTCATGCATTTTGATGACTTAATTACAACCCGCAGAAGTGTAAATTACTGAGCTATAAAAGAACGCTGTAATAATGACATTTTACGTGGTTAATAATTTTGAAAAAAAATCTTGTGCAATCCCTGATAATTTGGATAAATTTATTAATAACACAAATGTCACTGTGACGCTAACATGCCATTTTGTTATTTTGACATCAGGGTCTCTTTTTAAATATATGTTATACATTCGATAGACTTCCTCTTTGCTATTTTAAATATTAGTAACTTTGTAAGGAGTTTGTTGCACTGCAGTTACATACAGAGGACTGCTTGTCACGTTTCAACAACCTGATGAAATAAAAAAAAATGTGTGCGTGTACTAGCGTACACTCGTAAGAAATGAAACTTCTTTATGACGTTATTTTTCAAAAAAATAATTTAAACCCGTTGAAGTCGATGCAATCGCCACCTGGATTTCAAAAATGTAACTACTCAAAACGGGCCGCAAAATACATTGGAGACATTTACCAATCCCTACTCCGCTGGAGAAAGTATACTTCGAATCACGCGTGGTAGGGATAAGAAAAAGATGGCGCGTAACGTAAAAATGTGACGCGTAACGAAAAAATGTTACACTAAATTTTATCCAACCCCGATAAAGAAGTTTCACTACAAAAAACGATTTGAATACACAGGCGACTACACCTTCGTGTCCAGAACGGTAAAAACTTAAGTTTAAAATCAGTTCTAGACTTAGTCACTCACTTTATAGTCTATATAAAAGAAGATTTCCTATATATGTTTTTGTTATGAAATAGAAATACTTTTATTTTGACTTTGAAGACTCTCTTTTTACGTAATTCTATCACAAAAAGTGAAAAGTATACAAAGAGGTCAATCATCTTGTATCACAAAACATTACGCATCGCTGTACCTATGAGCAACGTTTACAGTATTTTAATATGAACTTTTTTAGTAACTTAAGGTACATTAGGAAGATAATTATTGAGACAAAATGATGTTTTATCATTCTATCCAACTAATATTATAAATGCGAATGTAAGTTTGTTTGTTACAGTTTCACGCGAAAATTAGCCAACCGAACATCTTGAAATTTTGTGCACATGTTCTTGGAGGTATTAGAAGTAACATAGGATACTTTTTATTACAAAAAAAAAAAAAATATATTTTTATTTAAAATGATCTGTTACGAAACTTAATGTGGCAGACCAAATTCCACGTGAACGAAACCGCGGGCAAAACAATAAATACATATATATTTTTTTTTGTAAATAAATCCATATTATGCATAAGTAAACTTATGCAAACATTTGGTCCGACCCAGAAATCGAAGCCGTGACTTCAAGCAGAGCATTCACATATGCTACCACTGCGCCACGGAGGCAACCAATTTATGATTGGGTTTAACAGGACTGATACTACAGCTTCACAGAATTTTTGCGTTGCTTTACATCTAGTGAGTGAAGTTACTGATAATTTCCTATTAATTTTGGAAAGCGGTGTTAGTTGAACCCCTATGACATAAGAAACAACATTCAGCGCTAACATCCAGGCGTGACATCTTTCATCAAATAGTTAACTCACAAGACCTTCGCATTGGCAAAGCTAACTAATAAAATCAATAACAGCCGGAGCAGTACTAATTAGTAGTTAGCAGTTCTAGTTCTAATTGTGAGCTTATAATCTTGGATTCTGAGTATGCGTCCCAAGTCTAATGGATAACGCTTTGAAAAAATATTCAAGTGTATAATTGTTGTAACACTGATAGAATAACATTTTTCAATGTGTTCAAAGTAGTTACAGTACCTTTGAAATATTAAAAGGGTAATGACCCCAAAAAATAATACCATACTTCAGAGTAGGCCATCCACGAGAAGAAGCCATGGCCACCCTTACTCAATATATATAACGCGTGCGAAAACGGGGCTAGTTCTTTATAAGCATGCTCAATTTGTGTTCTCCAGGACATGTCATCCTGACAGGATTCCTAAGCATTTGTAGCCTTTATTTGTACTATACACTTTTCTTGTACATGATCCGATCTTGAGAGATCTTGTTTTATCTTTTTTTTTACAGAAACCTATCAAAGTAACTCTATTCTGCCTGATGGAAAGCATGAATAGAATCCAAGAATTGTCACCATACTCATTGCAAATGCAGACAACGCAGGATGGTGACCCACAGTATGGCGGCCTTGTAAGATGCTTTTTCACACCCCGCTTGGGGACGTAAAAGGCATGACAGTCATCGTGGCAGTGTAAGGCTTACACGGTCACCACGATAACTGCCACCCCTGTATGAATCATCAAATGAGTTTTTCAAAAAAATGTACAGATCGTTCGATTCCCGGGTTAGACCAAATGTTTGTATGATCTGCAAATATTTGTTTCGAAGTTTGGGTGTTTTCTATGTATAATATGTATGTATTTACAAAAAATTAGTATATAAGTATTTTATCAGTCTGTCTAGTTCAGTTATAGCACAAGCTCTGCTTAGTTTAAAACTAGATGACGTTGTGTGTCAAATGTCCGAAATATTTTTTTTTTTATTCATTTATTTATTTATATCACTTTTTCAAATATTTTTGAAAAATGTGAATTAGAGCTGCAGGTTTCTAATTTTCAATTACTGTTTTGTTTCCTCTTTTAAATGCTCATTTTTATAGATAGGTACTTTTAAAATATCAGGGAGAAGCCTGAATTTTTAAATATAATAATTTTCAAATGTAACTTTGTAAAATGTTCTTTGTTAAAGTAAGTCTTACATTTCAAATGTTACGTAGTTTTTTAAATGAAATCTCGAAATCTTTTTCTAAATTATAACTCCAGTGATTGTTTGTACTATGGCCTAATGTAGTTCATGATTTCATAGCCAAATACAACGTATGCAACGTTGTATTTGGCTACGAAGCAGGCTGATGTTAGATAAATACCTTTGTCGTCTAGGTATCAACACCTGGAAAATTCATAAGCTTTTTGTAAACCTATTGGACACAATTATGAATTCCACGCATCAATCACCTTGTCAATGAGAGTACGAAACCGTACCGGGCCTTAAGGTACCGCCTCCAGCTTTTGACAGACAACGTCATTTAACCTACTTTTAATACACTACTGGCTTAACAGACAAACATGCATACAATTGTTAAACAAAAGCATCAACGTACACAGTCACCCTTGATAAGATCCGAGCTGGTGTATGTGGGAGCTTTGTCCACGCATGCGCCGTTATCACCACCGAGGACCAATGACGTCAAGAGGATCGATCGTGGAGTTTTGTTGGCGCGGCTCGCTCGCGAGCTGTCACACCAGCACGTGAGCTAGCTGCGACGATGCGCCCATCTCTTACGTAAGGAGGCCCACACGTGCACGATCCATGTCCGCCACCCATGTGCGGGCTAAGCTTTAGGACCAGGAATAGCCCTTCGCAGAAAACCTCCCTCCGATGGGGCGACAGCTGCCCGCCCGCCGACAGGCCTAACATCTAACACCTGGAACTTGCCAGTGACAGTGGAGTGTACTTTGTATTTAGTGTGAGTTTGACCCGAGTTTGGGGTGAAGCTGGACTGACTGTTGGACTCGCAGTTTACTGTTAAAAAATAAGTGAGTATATCCTCTATATATTAAGACAAAACATGTTTATATGTTCTGATGATGTATACTAGAATGTTTGTAGAACTAAGCTTGAATTATATGTATCGTTACAAAACTACTATACACTATTACTTTTCTTAAAGTAATACGTGACCATCAAAAGATATACGGAAATAATAAGAAGTGGTTCCATATTACATAAAATAAGTATCTCGGTGCATTTGTTCATTGTCATTTGTTCTACATCTGGCTGAATTATTATTAACAGGATCAGACGACCGTGTGTTATCTTTAGCTATAACTATCCATTTAAGGCGTCTGCAAAGAAATGTAGACCTTTACATTTAGTAATTTTTTTTGATTTTCACACATCAGCTAGACATAAACTAATGTTGAATGTGATAGAATAGAACAACGAGATTGATCCGAAGGTGTATCAATGACGGAAAATGGAAACTTAAGGAGTGACGTGTACCAGTACGGATAAGACAACTGCTATAATCAGTCCCTAAACCTACTTACTGTATGTTAAAGACATCATATCTCAGTTTGTGTACAAATCTCCATTAATAGTAGGTAATAAAATAGCACTACATTGCAACACTGAACTCTTTTTCAACTCTAAAATCAATAAAGACGGTTCCCAGTCTTACACGTTACATATCATGCAAGTGTATAAACATTAGTGATTTTTTGCTCTAAATGTGTATATATTTTGTGTATACAAACACAATCCGTTGTACAATTACGAGTACATTAAACGTGGAAAATTATTTGTCTATGCGTTTACTTCTACTTATCTCTGGTTTTTAGTAATGTCTCGTAAAATACATACTTCTAAGGTAATGAATAAAATTAGACTCATTTCATGTTAACTGTCTTATTATCTAATTAATTAACTATTTATGTTATCAAATATTAAAAGTCTATTTTATGTATGTTAATTTAAAAAATGATTGTTTATTGTACATATAGTTTCTAGGGGTGGGGTGTACCCCTGTGTATGTGTGTTTTGGTGTTATGTGGATACCATAAACATACAAATATAATTTTTCTTCATAGCAACTTTGGGCTGATCTGAAAATGAAAGTAGACTCCTAGTAATTTTACTAGGAGTCTACTTAGTACTTGAGTATTTACTCTAGTTTGGGCTTACATGATAAGCTTTGAACATCCTAAAAGATTGGGTTCAGTAAAGATGGCTTTATGATGAAACTAGGACGTAAAGGCGGTGAGCCATTAACACACGTTTTGTTTAACTCTAATTGGTTTTTACAAATGAATTGAAAATAAGTAATACAACACACGAGACGTGTCGATTAATTGCATACTAATTGCCTAATGAAAGGAAGGTTTTAATTGGCTTCACTATCAAAGCATATTTTTATTTCACTAAAATAAAATGTATTGTTATTTTGCTACAATATTGAACGAAACAAAATGATGTGAATGCGAAGAATAACGTCAATCTGGCATTTCGTTTTAAGTTCAAGAAGCGTAGTGTCGTTTAATCATGAGAAAGTAATTTGATTTGCCAGTCTACCGACCTTCTTGATTCTTTGCTGTTAGATCAAAGAAATATACGTATCTTTAGTCTGACCTTTCTATTGATAGCTCGTGTAGATCGAGCTCAGTTCACTTATTTCGTTCTCGATCGGTTGCATCAACGTTATAGTACAATATTAGAGACAATCTTTTGGTAGGTATTTCATTTTGTTAACGTTTAAAAATCCAGTTACGATAAAAGTGACGATTTGAAACGCGTGTTAAAAACTCTTTTAAAAGAATTTACTAATGGCTTTAAAAAGGAAGTTATCAATTGTTATTTAACATACATTTTACATTAAGTTCATGAACTGGTGAACTACTAAATGAATTTTGCTAGTTAGTTCATTTATTATAAGTAAGGGCACCGTAATATTTTTAATCCCACAGTGTAGTAATAAAATATAGTTGTAATGACATGTCAATAGATAACGGGTGGGGCTTTTGTACTCAGAGATAATAGATATACTTTATTGGAATTACCTCTTACTGGAATTAGCACATCACATCAATAATTGTATTTCTTATCGCTTCAATTTATTCAATATTTTTCTGTTGTCCATTTGTTGGCGGATTAAGAGTATTTTTTTTTATATTAAGAGCCTGCCAAAGTGACTCTACTCTGCCTGCTGGAAAGCATAACTAGAAACCAAAAGTTGTAATCACCATACTCATCGCAAATGCAGACAATGCAGTATGGTGACCCACACTATGGCGGCCTTGTGAGATGCTTCTTCACACCCCGCTTGGGGATGTAAAAGGCATGACAGTCATCGCGACAGTGTAAGGCTTACACAGTTACCACGATAACTGTCCCCCTGCATCAATGGGCCTCCGGTTTCACACTCACCAACGAAACACGA
Organism: Hypercompe scribonia; assembly: GCA_949316085.1. Classification (NCBI taxonomy): domain Eukaryota; kingdom Metazoa; phylum Arthropoda; class Insecta; order Lepidoptera; family Erebidae; genus Hypercompe; species Hypercompe scribonia. Next base: position 926,514 of record OX438973.1, read on the forward strand.
CAACACGGATGCTGGCGTTTTAGGTTGGTTTTCTGTGGGATGGTAGTACTGCCCCGGTCGAGCTGGCCCGCTCGTGCTGAAATCAGCGTGGCTCTACTACCTAGAAAAATGTCACCACTGTCACCACTCTTATCAATACGTGGTTGTCGTAAGAGCCGACTCAGGGAGCAAACTTCAACGCACGCCTACCCGTCTGGCCAGGTTGTAAAGTAGGCCAATGGCGCCTTTCCAAGGAGAGTCCTATATCCAGTAGTGGACTATTAAAGAATAGAGTAATTGATGTGAAGGAGTATGAACGACATCGACCAAATTAGACAAAACTTGTGCTTTCAATAATGGCACTTAGGCGTTAAAAGCAATATAAAATTATACTGGATATTTGCCAGGATCTCAACCCGCGAGAGTATATTAAAAGCGTCGTTAAGGCGGCCTTGTAAAAGCTGAGTATACAGAACAAGGTGAGACAGTTCTTCTCGATTTTTGGTTAACGACTGACTTCTTTATTACAAAGTATAAGTAGTACACATTTCTTAGGATAGGTGGGGTTTTTAAAGATATATTTTGTTATCAGATTTAATAATTACAACATCCCCACTTAACAAAATATACAAAGAACCTTAGATGCATTAGTTTGGCATAATACCTAACATCTTTACAAATTTATAATGTTTACATGATAATAAACCTTTGGTTAACAAATCAGCCGGCATATCCTGTGTAGAAGTATCCTGAATCTTAATTAATTTATTTTTAACAGCATCTCTTAACATAATGATAACGAACATCAATATGTTTTGTTCTGTTATGCCACTGCTGACTTGCCACAAGCTTTAGTGCACTTTGATTGTCAGAAAACAATGTTATTTCACTTAGATTTCCTGTAAATTCACTGAATAAATTCCTCAAGTACACTCTCTTGCAGCCTTAGATAATGCCACATACTCAGCCTCTGTACTAGAAAGGGAAACTGTCTTCTGTTTACTTTTCTGCCATGATATCACAGACCCACACATGGCAAAGCAGTAACCGGTATAAGATTTCCTGTCTAGACTATAACTGGCCCAATCTGCATCAACAAAACCCTTCAGTTCAGTACATTCTTTTCTATAAATTAAACAATAATCTTTAGTCTTTTGCAAATACTTTAGAACTCTTTTAGTAAAGTGGTAATGATTCTCATTATAGCAACTATTAAACTGACTAAGATAACTTATAGCATATGCAATGTCAGGTCTCGTTAACACAGCTAAATACATAAGACTGCCTATTAGTTTTTGATAAGGAATATCCTTTACACAGTTTTCAGATTTCTCAATACTCAACTTACACTCTATAGGTATGTCTACAGATTTACAATCAGACATATTGAACCTATTTAATAATTGTTCTATACTTAGTCTGGCCATAAATACTGTTACACTTAATTATAAAAAAATATTACATTTGAATTTCGAATCTGTCATTTTTATACGATTGTTCATTGTGTTTTCTCATTTTGGCGCCAATACATTGTAAAATATTTTGCGATATTAAAATGGTGTGGGGTGATAAAGAGAACCGAATCGCTGTGATAGCATTACACAAAGTAGGTATGGAGCCAAATGCAATTTTTAAAACTCTCCATACACTTGGTATTAGTAAAATGTTTGTGTACCGGGCTATTAATAGGTACAATGAGACCTCCTCTGTTTGTGACAGAAAAAGATCTGGCCGTCCACGTAGTGTTCGTACGAAAAAGGTGGTCAAAGCAGTAAGGGAAAGAATTCGAAGAAATCCTGTCCGAAAGCAAAAGATTTTATCTCGGGAAATGAAGATAGCACCTAGAACCATGTCGCGTATTTTAAAAGATGACTTAGGACTTGCAGCCTATAAGAGACGCACTGGCCATTTCTTAACTGATAATTTAAAGAAGAATAGGGTGGTAAAATCGAAACAACTACTGAAGCGGTACGCAAAGGGAGGTCACAGAAAAATTTTGTTTACGGATGAGAAAATTTTTACAATTGAGCAACATTTTAACAAACAAAATGACCGTATTTATGCTCAAAGCTCTAAGGAAGCTTCCCAATTAGTCGACAGAGTGCAACGTGGACATTATCCGACTTCAGTGATGGTTTGGTGGGGTGTTAGCTATGAAGGAGTGACTGAGCCATATTTTTGTGAAAAAGGTATCAAAACATCGGCACAAGTGTATCAAGATACCATTCTTGAGAAGGTAGTTAAGCCCCTTAACATCACCATGTTCAATAACCAAGTATGGTCCTTCCAGCAAGACTCGGCGCCGGGTCATAAAGCTCGGTCCACGCAGTCTTGGTTGGAATCGAACGTTTCGGACTTCATCAGAGCTGAAGACTGGCCGTCGTCTAGTCCCGATCTTAATCCGCTGGATTATGATTTGTGGTCAGTTTTAGAGAGTACAGCTTGCTCTAAACGCCATGATAATTTGGAGTCCCTAAAACAATCTATACGATTGGCAGTGAAGAATTTTCCCATGGAAAGAGTGCGTGCTTCTATTGATAACTGGCCTCATCGTTTAAAGGACTGTATTGCAGCCAATGGAGACCACTTCGAATAAGCTTTTTATATTTTTAATTGTTTTATATTTATGTATTAAACTGACACACTGTAAAAGTAATAAATGTTATTTGCAGTTAACAATTTTCTTTTTTCTTTATTACAATATTTATGGCAAGACTAGGTATAATGACTTTGGTCTACAGTACTGATATTAGATTCTTTATTTACATTAATTCTCATTTATAAGTAACATTTCACAGGACCAAGATCTTTCAATTTAAATTCTGAAGCTAATAAGGATTTTAATTCCTCTGTCTTTTTGGGACAATTTGAAAAAATCAAAAAATCATCGACATACACAGTTACGAATAATCAATGCCAGGTCGTTGAGTAAAACCTAAAACCTTTTGCCACCAATCTGGCACGATAACGCACTTTGTCATTTACATCTAGCTTTTTGTTTAACACCCATTTACACTGCACTATGGAAACACTACTTGGGACGTCAACTAGTTCCCATGCATCATTATATGCAAATGACTGCAGCTCCTCACGTTGTCACGTTAGTTGTCAGCTTCTGGTCTAATCAGCGCTTCTGAGAAGTCAATCTGCTCTGCTTTTGTTGAATCATCTGAGGCACATAAGTTACTGATACCATAACGTTCAGGGACTTTCCGTATTCTATTACTGCGTATATTTTTAATACTGTGACTACTTGGTGTAGTTTTCCTATTATTTACCACCTCATTGCTAGATGGCACTCTTGTATCATCTCCAGCATCACTATCAGGATCTGTGTAATATGAAGAACTAGAGGTACTCAGAGATTCTGTCACTGTAGATTCCCCCACTGAATATCTGTTCTCTAAATCCATTTCTAATGCCTCAACCTGTGCATCTGTTATATCTTGAGTGTTTTCTATCTGTTTTTCTTCCTGTATCCAAATAGCATCTTTTTCTTTGCATTCTGTATGTGTTTTTCTTCCATTACTGTAAAATTCCTTTTGACGGTCACATCATTTTTTCTAAGAGTATATAGGTACACGATAGCCTTTAATGTTTTCTGAATAACCCATAAGAATATACTGTTCGGCCTTTCTATCCCATTTCAATCTTCTTTCCTTTGGAATATGAATCATCACTGCACTTCTGAAAAGGCGAATATGACTCATGTTTGGCTTCTTTCCATACCACGCTTCGTAAGGAGTTATATTATCTAAACTTGAGGTAACAGACCTATTTTTCAGATATACTGCGGTATTTGATGCTTCAGCCCAGACCTTCTTTTCTAGCTTGTGTCAAAAAGTAAGCATCTGGACTTTTCAACAATAGTTCTATTGACTCTCACAAACACCGTTCTGTTCTGGTGTGTATGCGACTGTTTTCTGATGAATTATTCCTTCTTGTGTCAATTATTTTTCCATTTCACCAGTAAAAAATTCACCACCATTATCTGTGCGCAAGATTTTAATTTTCTTATTTTGTTGGTCCTCAACCATTACTTTAAAATCTTTAAATTGTTTAAATGCTTGATTTTTATGTTTCAAAAAATTAATGAAATTCATTCGACTGTAGTCACCTACAACTAAAAGAAAAAACTGTGCACCTCCTATAGACTTTGTTTGCATTGGATCGCATACATCAGCATGATCTATCTGTAGGGTTGCATTACTTCTTTCACCAGCATGTGAAAATGGTAACCTCTTCTGTTTGCCTTCACAACAGTTCACACATTTTTCCTTCAACATGCTACTGGTAGTGGGATATGACAATCCGTCCACAATTCCATTCTTCATTTTATCCAAATCACAACTGCCGCAACACAATCAATTAATATGTCCGAGCCTCCTGTTCCTAAGCTCTGCACTTGCTACTGCAGGTGCTGCTAACATACAATTCATCACTTTCATTTTTAATTTGTAAACTCCGTTAATTGACTCTGCAGTGGCTACTAAATTACTTGTTTTGTTGCGAATGTAACAATTGTTTTCATCGAAAACAATATTGTTTCCATTTTTAATGAGTTGATTCACTGACAATAAATTTGTAGTTAAGCTTGGCACGCACAGTACGTCTTTAACTGTGATATTGTAGTAAAAATCAGTCCTTATTAGTACGTCTTCGGAACACAAAACTGCTTCTATCATATCGTTTGCAACAGTGATCTCTGATAAACAAGATGTGAAATTTGCATTGTTTATCCACTCTTTATTTCCAGTCATATGGGTGTTTGCGCCCGTGTCTACGTACCATTCACTCTTATTATATTTTCCATTAAGAAATACCACACTAAATGCATTAGATTGCTTATTTTTCCGCAATAATGGACACTGGTTTCGAAAATGACCGGTTTGTTTACATTTACGAGATGTGTTCAAAAAGTATCGCGAATTTTGATGTTTCGCGAGTTAAGTATGTTCGAATTTCGATCTTTTTATGGCGTTATGTTGGTACATATATCTCTCACTTATGCTGACAAGTTCGTTCGGTTTGCTTAATTGTTGACAGCTGCTTTGCTTGCACGTGCTTTGGTTCGTCTTCGATTTATACCTATTCGAAAAAATGGAACAAAGAACCAGTATCAAATTTTGTGTGTAAAACGAAATTAAGTGCGCGGATGCATTCTGATTGTTGACTGTGGTATACGGAGAAGCTACTTTGGATAAAAGCAACGTTTATCGGTGGTACAAAATGTTTTCAGAAGGCCGAGAAGTTGTGAACGACGAAGAGCGTGCCGGACGCCCGAGCACTTCAACAACAGACGAAAAAATTGACGAAGTGAAGAAAATGGTATTGGCCAATCGTTGAATCACCGTTAGAGAAATTGCCGAGGACCTAGACATATCGATTGGCTCGTACCATTCGATTTTAATCGATAATTTGGGCATGAGACGGGTCGCCACAAAATTCGTACCAAAATTGTTCACACATCGCTGTTTGTACGCGGTTTCTTGGCCAAAAACAACACACTTATGATACCGCAGCCACTGTGACTTTTTCTTGTTCCCGAAACTAAAGAGGCCCATGAAAGAAGACGGCATCGAAGGAGGAGGAAATTTTTCTGGCAAACCTGCTAATAACAATGACCCTACCCACTCATCTGTGATTGTAAATCGTGTGCCTTTTAACTTTTGCACTGTCTCAACAACTTGCGTGACACACATAGTCATAGAATTGCAGTTTTCTTGTCTAATGGAAATTAAATGACGCAACAAGGTAATCTTTTTTGCGAAGCCAGAATCATCGAACATGTTCTTTAGTTTGTTCCATAGTTCTTGTGAACTGTTCGTTTCTTTGATATGCACTTACAATCCAGGATCTAATGTCAAAATTAGCTTTGCTTTAGTCTTTGCGTCGTCTGCAGACATTGGTTTGAAGTTGATTACCGGTTTGATATAATTTACCATGCCTTCGAGAACCAACAGATTCTCTGCCGCAAAGCTCCACTCGTCATAATTTTTCCTTCCTTTCAGTCTGGGTACACTCTGAATATAGTTAACTGCCATATTTCACGATAAATACACTGTTTTTTAAACTAAAAACACGGGAAACTTTTGCCCATAACCTATTATAATGATAACCCAGAGATTTTCGGTTAACGACTGACTTTTTTATAACAAAGTATAATTAGTACACATTTCTTAGGATGGATGGGATTTTTAAAGATATATTTTGTTACCATATTAAAAAATTACAACACTTCTAGGCTTGAGCATCTGTGTCTTCTTTATAAGACCCAGGTTCGCTCGTACGTCGACTACTATTCTCAGCCTTACGATGGATCCGCACAGTATTTGCTGGAGCCTTTAGATCAGTTGCAGAGGCGAACAGTCCGGATTATCAACAGTGCCGAAGCCACTGAAACCTTTGAGTCTCTGCAGTTACGAAGAGATGTAGCCGCTATGGCAGTCCTCTATCATCTTTATCATGGAGAGTGTTTTGACGAACTCTACCAACTGGTCCCACCTTCTCCCTTCCTCTACAGGACAACACGTGCTGGCTTCGGAAGTCACCGTTTTAGAATGGTAGATATACGCTCCTGAACTAAACGGTGTGGCTCTTCCTTCCTATGCAAATCTGTTGAAACCTAGAACTCACTACCAGCGCACCTGTTTCCCTCCCGCCATAACCCCCGGGTCCATTAAGCGAGGCTTGTAAAAGCCTCTCACTACGCTGCTATAGTATGGGTCGCCACACTGAATTGTTTGCATTCGCAATAAGTATGGCGACCACCATTCTCCCTCTTGGATTGGATTCTATTCATGTTTTACATCAGGCAGAGTAGAATCACTTTGGTAAGCCCAGAATAAACAAAAAAAATACTAAAATGAATATAATTCTATGTGATAGAAGTATATTATCTACAAAAGTTGTATGAAATTGTAGTCTCAACGCAGACCAACCAACTACACAGGAGATATTAAAGTTCACTAGTCAGTACCAAAACACAGGTGCACTCTCTGTTCCCGCAATCTCAAAATCCACTGAGACGGTTATCCGACACGACCGGGGCGAGATGAGACGTAGGGCCAACGACATTACGTGCTTTCCGAGATACGGGGGCCAAGACCCCAAAATCCAAACTCTGGGTTGTTATTAAGTATTGGAACCAGAAAAACTTTTTAACTCAACACAGGAATCGAACCCGAGACCTCGTGATCGGCAGTCGCATACGTACGTACACGTACCTTTAAACATATTAAATAGTTGCATATGGTTTATATGTATGCGTTCAAGATTAAAAAATATTTCAGTCCTTAAATATATAAAGAAAGTATGATTTTCTTTTCATTTATTTCCTTCCATAAAATGTGAGAACTCTTTCGATCGATCTTAAAATACAAAAACATCAAAATCGATTCTTTGATCTAGGATTTGTGTTATCACAAACACATAAATACTAAAAGATGTCAAACTTATAATATCTGCGCATTCATAGGTTAGAGTTAACAAACAAGGGTAGTTTGATCATGTTTAAAATATTGTAATATACGGGTATACATAAGTACATACCTGTGGGAGTTTACGCGTGAGAATTAATCGTTCAAAATAAATCGATTTAATTACCATCGTTTAAATGTACGTTAAGATTCTCCTTTCCATTATCATACACAGAATTATCACTAACACTGTCAATTAAACAAATGACAAGTATGTTAATATTCTCGTACGTAACATGCGTACAGTGAACATGTACTAAGGTAAGTAAATATACATATATATCGTATTGTATTGTATACATATATATTGTGTTGTAGTCAAAGCAAAGTCAAATTCGTTTATTCATTTAGGTCACAAAAGACACTTATAAACGTCATAAAAAAAAAACAATAAAAGATGAACAATCTGTCGATTAAAATTACAGCTAGCTGGGTTCGCAGATTGTTCATGGTAGAGTGGTGAGAAAAGAACCTAGGAAAGAAACTCACCACCACTCTTTTAACTCAAAATCTTTTAAATATTAAAACAGCAGTTATATTAACAATCATAGGTCTTAAAAAAAGAGCAATTCATTTCCAAACATCTAAATCTGTGACATAGTCTGAAACTGAGTAATAAGCCTTTTTGGACAACCTCAGTTTAACAAATTTCTTAAATTTACTAATAGATAATAATACTATGTTGATTGGTAATTTGTTATAAAATTGTATACATTGACCCACAAACGAATTCGATATTTTATGCAGCCTAGTAGTGTGCAAGGCAAGTTTATTTTTAATTCCTTAATTTAATTGATGGAGATCACTATTTTTCTTAAATTTAGACAGATTTTTATGAACATGCTAAAGATTCTCATAAATGTATTGTGAGTGTAGTGTGAGAATGTTAATTTCTTTGAATGTGTTTCTTAGTAACTCTCGAGGGCCCATCTTATAGATAGCTCTAATAGGTGGTGTAGTCTATCTCTAGGTGGTGCAGTGATTGTGTATGCGACTGCTGCGCTTGAGCTCTCAAGTTCGAGTTACGGGACGAACTAAATGTGTGTATGATCTACAAATATTTGTTTTCTATGTATAACGTGTATTAATTTACAAAAAAAAAGTATATATTTATATATATCTGTTGTCTAGTACCCACAATACAAGCTCTGCTTAATTAAGGTCTAAATTGCGTTAGTAGAAGCAGGCTGGGGTGTCAATGCGAGCGCTATAGACTGCGCGCACCCTTTCGGAGGGGGGGGGGGCAGTAAAGAAACCACGAGGTTTCCACACAGGAGGGGGGACAACTGACAACCGTAGGTGGCCCGAGGTACGTCGCGGTTCTAGGGATTTCCTTACTAGGGTGCACCTGGTTCCCCGGCTACTGGTACCTGGGACGGCGTGCGGTTTTTTGTCGGTTCGAGTCCGACATAACCACTCTTCGGTGGTATCCGAGGGGATTTCCGCACAGTAAAAAAAAAATGAAAATAAAGGTCTAAATGGTGTTGTGTGTCACATGTCCCAAATACAATTATTATTGTTATTCTTATTTCATTAAAATGTATATAAATTAAGTTTATAAGTACATTCAGAAAAATAAAAATAAGTATTTTTATATATGTATATAGTCAGTTATTATTATTGTTATCAATTAATTCTACGAGCTTAGAAATAATGCTTTCAATAAAAATCCAAATCGCTTTAAGTACCAATAAATTTATTTACTACCAAGCGTCAACGACTATAATGTGCCCACATCATGATGATTTGTGATGAAATATAACTAAACTCTTTAAGTTTCCATCTTCATTCACGATGCTGTTTTGTTCATACCTCAATCCTTGATCAAAGTCAAAAGAGTCGGTCCTGTTTTAAATCAGCTAAAAACTTGTGTCAAACGGATTTTAACGTCGTTTGCAAATTTGTCTTTTACAAATGAGTAAATTTCTTCATAGGAAATCAGGTTGTTCCTCCGAAACTACTTACATAGAAACTTAAATGTAATAAACATTACCTCAAATATAATAAAAAAACTAATTAAACTTGAAACAGCCAAAGGCAAGCCAACGAGGTCTTTGAGCGGCAAAAATATTATTCAAACATTAATAATGGCTCGTAAAGCTAAAATAATTTCATCAACTTTATTAATTAATTGTTGAGATTCCTACAATGAATTACTTATTAACTATGAAAAGAGCAATTTAAAAGCCTTTCGGATACTTGTTCAAGATTAAATTTGTAAAAATAACGCTAATGTAATTATTAATTATGTGTAATATTTAGAATACCTTAGAAAAGTTTGCTGAGGGCTTCTAAACTTGGGTTTTTATTTCATATCTAATAAAAAGAAACTAACGGGCTGATTGACTGGTTGGTCAATGTATAACTGAAGCTGTTGGGTCTATAACTAGGAATTTTTATACAAATGTTCCTTAGGTGACGCAAGTGGATACCAAGAAAAGGTTTTTAAAAATTCTACACCTAAGGATGCACAATGAGTGTTGGAAATGTACATGAACCTTTGTGATTGTTGGTCGTAGCTTTGTCAAAATCGCACTAAATACAGATTATTTTTCTAAAGTAATAAAAAATGTTATTACAAAATTTTCAAAACTACCCTAAACAGGAGAGTAAGTCTTTATGGGTAGACATTTTTAAATTATCGATTCTATTTATTGTGTCCTTTACGATAAATGATGTCGACTACAACGCGGACGATGTCTTGAACATAAGTTATTTTATGACACAGTGGGACAAAGAACAGGTCACTGATCTTCAGGTGGCTCACATCTGATGACAGAATGAAGACGACAAATGAAGAATCAACATTGTGTTCTCATCCTTTGAGTCTCTATCCTTCGGAAATTTCACCGGAGTTGAGACTGGTAACTGAACTGAAACTGAAAAGTAACGGGCAAACTGCTTAACACCGTTTTCTGTGAGGCTCTGATAACTCCAGTCAAGCTTGCTACATTGTACCTAAACCTCTCCCAAGGTTGTCTTCGTAGAAACATATTGATACGTATTACAATATTGTGAATTTATGTGTGGCGTGTTGTCAATTTATGGCCCACATGGAGAGAAACATGGTTACGCGATCTCAAATTCATCCGTCTACTGAATTTATTCCATTTAAAAACAATGACATTCTCAAGGAGAGTATGCTTCAGGCATTTGGCCTTTCATAAAATTACCAACCAATGACTTTATGGGTTTAGAAAAGTTTCAATAAGTATTCTAAATATTTTTCTAAAGTTCTTATGTATACAGTATGTAGAAAAACAGAATCTAATCTCAGCAATATGTTGTTGTGAAAATGAATGAACCTTAAAACTAAATATACCTGGTGTATAAAAGAAATATTTTTCCACAAATTTCTAGATGTTACTAAGGCACGAAAAGCGCTGTGTTGTACTGCAGTAAGCAGTACTTGTTAATATTCGTTACCATTGATAATGTATATTATACGTATTCGATAAGAGCAACACAAAACGTTATCGGTTTGACAACTATGCCTAAGTTCTAATATTTACGTTGTTTTGAATGTGGGTGCTATTGAAATAAATAGCTGCTGGAATATGTGAGCTTAAAGCTAAATTCTTACAATGTTTTATATATCGTTTTGTTATGTGAATAGCGTGCGGGTGGTTGAGAATATGTATACTAATATTATAAAGAGAAAAGGATTGATTTTTTGTTTGTTTGTTCGAAAAGAATAGGCTCCGAAACTACTGGATGGATTTAAAAAATTCATTCACTGTTGGCAAGCTACACTATTCCCGAGTGACATAGACTATGTTTCATTTTCAAAAAAATTAGGGATGTTTACTAAAACTTGAATAATCTAACCCAAGGTGTAAAAAAATTAACAAAAAACTTCCTTCAATCGCGTGCGCTGCGAAAATTATTAATGATAGAACAAAATGATGTATTACAATTTTTCAGGACACATCTATGAAAAATGTTGCGACAGCATGTCTCTATCTTTTATAGTTGCGTCACAATAAGCGTCCTTTTATTAAAAAAAAAATTATATACCACCGTTAGAAATGCTCTTTATTCGTACCTAGGTCAATACCTAGGTACGAATAAAGAGCATTTCTTATCAAATCTAAATTTCCTTATCAAAATAAATAAATCCTTATTTAAGACTAATAATTCGTTCGTAAATAAATGAACTACTTTCCCGCCAAGTAAAGTACACCAAAACTATGTATCTAAGAAGTAACAAAAACACGAGTCCGTTACTATTTAGCATGATTATTTATCAATAATTTTACTAAATATATCACAACTCACATGAAACATCACACGGTCTCTTATTCTGTTCCGCAGTAAAGGTTTTTTTTGTGTATTATCACATGATAACCGTCGTTACGCGGCTGTAATGAGGTAGTAACAACCATACCTTGAAATGTTCAGTATAGTGAATGTCCAAGACATTATCATGATGTAATGGTACCAAAAGTATCTTAGAAATAATTAGGAAGGATATTATAGGAATGAAATAAAAAATATTTAGCATAAGATCAAGATCCATGGACTAGAACAGATTGTCTCTGAGAGATTTGCTACCATAGTGAAACTTAGTCAACAAGCTTTTACAGTCCACTGCTGAACATAGGGCTCTCCTCAACAAGGAGGTTTTGGCCTCCTATACCACGTTGACCAGACGGTTTGAAATAGTTTGTTTCAAGTTTTCCTTCTCTGTGTAATAATGTTGCCTTATATACTTGGTCCCTTAGTCGCCTTTTACGACACCCACGGGATGAATAGAGGTGGCAACACTATGTATTCTTAATCCGTCACCAATTTCACAAATGCCTGTTTGACCCTAAGTTAGACTCTATAAGCACTATGGTAACTAGACTTCTTAGTTACCATAGTACTTATAGACTATGATTACGTTATAAGTAGATAAATATAAATAGATATTATATCTAGGTGCAACAGCAAAAAAATAATGATCGTACTCATCATACAATGACGTGGCCTGGATGGAAATCAATCGCACGACCGTAGTCAGAACTACCAGGCCAATAGACTTGTAAAACTACTATCACATTCTATTACTAAAGTCTGCAATACAATGCTACGATGACTGTCATGTCATGTCATGTTCCCAAGTGAGGCGTAGAAAATTGTAATAGGCCGCCATAGTGTGGGTTACCACACTGCATTGTCAGCATTCGCAGTGAGTATGGTGACTAAAACTTTTGAATTCTAGTCATGCTTTCCATCAAGCAGAGTAGAGTCACTTTACACAGGCAGATTATTAAAACAAAAAAATAATTTAAAAATAGAAGGGTGTAAAAACTTTGTTCTAGAAGAGACGCAACTATTACTGTAAGGAATAAAAACCTTACCAACAAGTGGTTCATACTCCAAATGGATAATGGGAGGTCAGTAGACTTAATTAAATGAAAGTTCACGACACGACAGTGGCTCCAGTGCTTAAATGAGAGGAGAAATTTATAATTCCGTCCTTAGAACTAGCCCATTTGTCTTTATTTCTAGCCAAGATTAATAATTGTGTATCAGTACTATTGGTATTTAGGTATGTATATATACTAATGTGTAATGTGTTCTGGTGTATGATAGGTTTATATATCTATCACGTTGGTCTAGCGGTTAGCGTATAGGACTGTCGGTCAAGAGGCTCTGGGGTATGATACCCGAGTCGAGTCAAAAAAAGTGTTATTGTGGTTTTTAGTTGCAGAAATTCTTAATAACAGGAATTTGAAATTGGAGTTTTAACCTCCCTTCTTAGGAGAGTATGTAAAACCGTTGGTCTTGCGCTAGATCTCTTTCCGGTCGTGTCGAATAACCATCCCATCGGATTGTGAGAGTGAAGGAACAGAGAGTGCACCTATGTTTGTGCACACACTTATGCAATATGCGTAGTTAAGTGGTCTTCGTCGAGACTGGCCGTCGTAGCTGAAATCGGCTAAGAGTACATCATTATCATCATATCGACATATGATGATATTTTACGAAACTAACTTTGATCAAAATGCACCGATTTCATGTTTCATCACTAAAAGGTTGACTGGCTGATAATACTTTAGGGCTTATGCCTACAGTTTAGTCATTAAGTCTACCAATACACTTAAAGTGCATGATGAATGTGTAAATAATATGTATGTATTCAAAAATATATAAGTACTTAGGGTATTGACTTATACTTATATACCAGTATACTACCTTATTATACTTTAGGCTGCGGTAACCGCTTACCATCAAGCGGGCCGTATGCTTGTTTGCCACCGTCGTGGTATAAAAAAAAACATCGTAATTAAAATTTCAACTTAAATAACAAAATATGTCTCTTTATTGTTGTTTGACAACATAAAATTACATAGAAATAGAAAAATAGAAAAATGTATCTATAATGTGAGTATTTGCCACGTGCTTGTCCATGAATTCATGAGTATATATTATGCATTGGTGGGGTGGAGTGGTAATAGAAAGAGAAGGGATGAGAGAACGAAAAGAAAGAGGGAGAAAGAGAAAGGTATTATACACTACTCGCTTGTGTATGCGACTGTCGCGCCTGCGCACGTCTCATTTAACGGTTTTATTCCACGCACTTTTTACCCACGGATTTTTTCTTACGATCTTACTATCACATTTTTTTCAGTTCGGTCGCGCAGCAAAATCCCTATCCCCTCCAAGCCTTTTTTGTTTTTTTTTTTTATCGTGTGGAAACCCCCTCGGGCCGTCACCCCACCGGGGTTTACGGCGGGGTGGTATGTCGGAATCGGACCGACTAAAACCACACGGTGTGCCACTCTGCGCCTGAGATAGGAGGGATCCGGGAACCGCTGCTATTACGATATCCAGATCCCTCCCAGCAATCCCCTCCAAGCCTGCCGTAAGGAACTTCGTTCCAAAAAAAAAAGTACATTTATCAGCAGTCCTAGTGATACTACAGCACAGACTTTGCCTAATTCAGGAACAGACAGAGACAGTATCTACTTTAGTTTACTATTATTAGCAAGAAACCGCTTCAAAGTTATCATTAACTTTTCTTTTTGTTCCAGACGGAGTGATAAATTATCCAAAATGATTAACATAGCGGGTGTGGTATCGATCGTGCTGTTCTACGTGCTCATCTTAGCGGTGGGCATCTGGGCGGGCCGGAAGAAGCCCCCCGGCAATGACTCGGAGGAGGAGGTCATGCTCGCTGGCAGGTCCATTGGCCTCTTTGTCGGAATATTTACTATGACTGGTAGGATTATCAACTTATTTTTAAAACTTATTAGATAGGTAAATATATATTATTAGATAGGACCAGGAATTCATCCACATATCCATATACGCTACTGACAACAAATTTCCTGGAAAAACGTCGGAATTTTACACACGTTTGTGTATGTGTGTGTGTATGTGTGTGTGTGTATGTGTGTGTGTGTGTGTGTGTACGCGCGCGCGTGTGTGTGTGTGTGTGTGTGTATGTGTGTGTGCGTGTGTGTGTGTGTGTGTGTGTGTGTGCGTGTGTGTGGGTGTGTGTATGAGATATATGAATTTTTTTACTTTAATTTGTTCATTTAATCCATTGTTATTACGGTGTTGCATTTTTATTACCTATAAGTAGCCGTTGCATTGTTTTTTTATGAAATAAACAAGAATAGATTTAAGGAATTGATGTAAACAGTTGTTGGTGAACCTTAACAAATAAATATGAATATTACCACGAAGTAATAGTACAAAGCTTGCTGGTATATACATATGTCACCCTGATCATCTAGTAGGTCTTGACGTAAGCACACGGTACTAAGAAAATGGTATTATTACATGGTACATGGTAGATGGTAGACAATACAGTAGAGCAGTAGCTTTCACTTCGAAACAATTATTTTTTTAACACTGTCTCTATAGGATTATTGCCATATAAAAATTAAAGAGTTTGGTAGTGGAAAGAACTACTAAATTGAAATAAAATGTAATAAATGTTTACCCTCTACACTTGCTACGCCGTAGACAGTTATACGAATGTCTAGCAACATACCTTTAATGCAAGATAAGAAAAAGCTTTACTATTATATAGAACGTGACGAACTACTATAATTGTGTAGAATCAGATTTAATACTTAGTTCCCAAGTCTATAAGCACTTAACCTACTGGTTAATATGACAACAATAACTTATATCTTTTTATACTACAATAACAATATACTTTGTACTAATAAGATTTAAAATTTTCCATACATTTTATTACATAAAAAATATTAATTTGAGTTTATTTGTTGCTCCTATACTCCACCAAACAATATTAACTTATGTATAAACGGAAATCCTGAAAAAAGTACATTTCTGTTCCTGAGGGTTTTAAAAATGTCTCCTCTTTAAAGTTGTAAATTATAAATAAGAGCATGGAAATAGTAGAGTGTGTTTGTTGCAGCGACGTGGGTGGGCGGCGGCTACATCAACGGCACTGCGGAGGCGATCTACACGTCGGGCCTGGTGTGGTGCCAGGCGCCATTCGGATATGCACTCTCATTGGTGTTTGGTCAGTTCATTATCTTAAATATTATCTGTTTCTTTTAATCTATTATGATATAAGATAAACTAAAGTAATGCAGATCAAATTAGTAATGTTCTGAAAAAGAGCACCTAGAATCGACGAGCATGTATGCAGCGATTGATAAATGTGGACAAAGCAAGAAAGGTGTTTCAGGACCGAATTAAATGGAGATCAATTGTCTCTGTCTATCCCTTTAGAAAAAAAGGCGTGTCAATATATGTATATGTATAAATTGTCCGTGTGGTGACGGATGAAGAATACACGCCACCCCAATTCATCCCATGGGTGTCGTAAGAAGCGATTTAGAGGGCAAGCTACTCAGGATAAGTCACTGTAAAAAGAAAGAAAATTTGAAATAAATCCTGTGCCAACTCATCTCGCCAACGTGTTATAGTAAACCAAAACCTCCTTGCTAAGGAGAGGCCTATGTCCAACAGTGGACTGTTAAAGGCTGCTGATAATGATGATATGTATAAGCTGCAGTATTAATTTAATTCAGATTAGTGCACATTTGCTTAATATATTAGTGTTATCTTATGCGTATCTTGTGTGTTCTTAGTATAAAGTAAAAACGCATGTCCCAAAAAGTAAATATGAAATATAGATACAATGAAGTGCTGCGTAATATATATTGACCTTTGTCGGGTTATTTTGATCTAATATACGAGTAGATATTTTAATAAAGTATCTATGTGAATATGATATGTTTTCAAACACTGTTTTAAATGTCCAAAGAAAGCAGTTCTATTATTAAGTTTTGTTATTTGTGTGCAGGTGGTATTTTCTTCGCGAACCCTATGCGGAAGCAGGGTTACGTGACAATGCTGGATCCGCTGCAGGACTCGTTCGGGAGCCGTATGGGTGGGCTGCTGTTCTTGCCAGCACTCTGCGGTGAGGTGTTTTGGGCTGCTGGGATCTTGGCAGCGCTCGGTAAGTGATATCCACATTGTCTTTGTTATCTCAGAAACGTTTTGGATATTGTTGTACAGAAAAAAATGGGATAAGTCCCAGTTCTTAAAATTGACTGTCGGTTCTGAATACTACATACACGAATTCTTGACGAATAGCCGGCCTCGGCGATGTCAATACACGTTGATAGTTACTCTAAGAAAAAATACCTTTGAAATAAACTTTTTCTGCTCTACCAAAAACCCCTCAACCTCAATCGTTGGGCCATTAGCATATCATCTGGGGATGATTTTCTAGTAAATTTTCGATTGCTTCGTGAAAATAACATAAATAATCTTGAACCGAATATCAGTTGCCTCCGCGTGGCTTCCTACCACGCGAGGCGGCCAAGCTGCCCGTTGGTGTCGGTAAGTGCGTCTAGTAGCGGCTAGTTCAATTTGGCCGCGAGTGCGCGTAGTTTTAATCGTTTTAACCGGGTCTTAGACGTTTTGTGACTTGCTATATTAAGACGTTTTGGACTGTTCGAGAAAGTCGGGATCCCGGGTATTTCACCCGGCTCAATCGTTGTGTATTTACACTCTCAAACACTTACACACATTCAAATAATACCGACGCCTTACAAACATCGACCTACGACGGAAATAATCAGGCAAGCGACTAAAATACCACATGTTTTTCATATTTAATCTAACGCAACAATTTTTCATGCAAACATATTGGAAATACGAAAATGTTTCGTCTTGAGATTACGTTTTATCGGAAATAGGTACACGAGCGACAGTGTTTTTGTTTGCATTTTATTTGTCAATAAATTGATTAAACAGTCTCTGAATATGAATTATCAATCATCAATCAACCTATCGCCGTCCACTGCTGAACGAAGGTCTCCCCCAAGGAACGCCAACGGTCCCGGTCTTGGGCAATTCGCATCCATCCGCTGCCAGCCACCTTCTTCAAGTCGTCGGTCCATCGCGCCGCAGGACACCCTACACTACGTTTGCTAAATCGTGGTATCCACTCTAGTACACTTCGGCTCCAGCGACCATCGGTTCGTCTGGAGACATGGCCGCCCACTTTCACTTCTTTTTCAAAACGAGTGGGACTAAGGATGAACATTAAAAAAACGTTAATAATGCATAATAGGCATGTGTTCCCGAGTCCCGAGTCAAATCAAGACAAAAAAATAAAAAAAAAAGTCCCGAGTAAATGGCGCTGTTATCGGGGTTGTGCAAGAACATATCTACCTTGGGCAAACTATTAAACTAGATGTATTAGGCCGCTGTTTCTCATTTAGTGGTACGCGTACCCCCAGGGGTACGTAAGATTGCATCAAGGGGTACGCGAGCAATCTCTCAATTAAAATATTAATGTTATCCTTAAAATCAATACCTAATAATTATTTAATCCTTCTCTCCCAACTCATTAAAGTTATTTGTGGTCGAGCCATTGTCTTAATGTTAAATTAAATGTCACTTTTTACATAAGTGTTCTTAGAAACCTCTTTTTAATAAACGCATTTTACTTTGACTTTGGCTGAGGGGTACGCAAGTTCGAGGTCTTTCTTGAAGTGGTACGTAGAAAAAACTAATCGGGAACCACTGTATTAGGCCAAAACCTTCTTTCTAAGGAAATGCCTAAGTTTCTAAGGAAAAGTTGTTGATTTATACTACCTATGACAATTAAGTTCCGTGCGGGAGGTCTATGGGCCCAACAGTAGACGGTGGTTGAAACAATGACGACATCGACAATTTTTTTTAGAGTTTTATAAATTTTCAAACAACATTTTACGACACTTTTAAATGATCTCTTCATATTAGTTTGGCTATACAGTTGTCAGGACAAACCTAATATAATAAATAAAAAAATATATATTTGCCACTAGATCATATAACCCGATGATTTTACGTCATTTATCGTAGAGTTGATTGTATATTGTTTAGCAACAACATTTTAGTAGGAAATCAATTTTACGGGAAAACTCAATTATTTAAGAAATTCGAAACCAATTAAATGGACGATAGCTTCAATTATACCCAAAAATACAATTTTATTTTATACACTGAACAACTGGTTTAAGGAAGAAAAGCTGAACCGCTTCCAAAGACTTGTAGACATACGATACAGAAACATTATTAAAAGTCTAGATGACATGTGACGTCATACGATAGACTACATTATCATCTTTTTTTTTTTTTTCTGTGTGGAAATCCCCCCGGATACCACTCTGGTGGTTATGTCGGACTCGAACCGACCAAAAACCGCACGCCGTCTCAGGTACCAGTAGCCGGGGAATCAGGTGTACCCTAGAAAGGAAATCCCTGAAACAGAAAGGAAATTCCTGAAACACTACATTGTCATCTAGAGTTTTAATCATGATTCTGTCGTGTGTCTACAAGTACGAGTATATGTCTACAAGTCGTAGCATGTTGAAGTCATAGTGTGGCACGTATTTTATGTAGGTAAAAAAATGCATCGCTACTGTGATATTATAAAATATTACAGAGACACTAAGTTGATAAGGGTTGTGGGTTTTAAATATAAATATAGATAATAAATGTTAAGACTTTAACTAGACTGTACCAGTACTGAGTTTATTTTACCATTTTGTGTTGGAATATCTAAGAGTTGAAAAATGTTAATATACAAAGAACACTTTTAGTAAAATTATACGAATTCTTTGCCAAAATCATAAAATAACAACCTATTTTTCATAGCAATATGAATTTCGTAGAATTATTGTCTGGAATTTTTAATATAATTAATTAATATATACTTAGCTGCTTTTCTTTTCCTTCGTATTATAAAGTTAGTCATAGAAATCCACCTTCAATATACTACTTGTATTCTACACTTAGGAACATTTTACGCCGACAAAACTGTTTTCGTTAGGATTGACTGCCCCTCTGCCAAAGTACCTACTCCGACATTCTTCACTCAACTGAATAAATGTTTATTTCCAGAATATTGTCAGACCGTTTTGCTTATATATGTAGCGGTATATATAGCGGGCCTGAATAATGTAGCAGGCACTGAGGCAAACACGTAATGATAAAATCAATACAGTATAAATGTATTACGACTTGCTCACCTTGTCTGCTATTGTTAACGTTTTCACGGATGATCGTAATTAATGTAGGCTCTATGATTACTGACCAATTACTTTTAGCCAATGATCGTATTATGAAATGGTGTGATGAGTACCTTACAACATTGAATTATTTTACAACTCTACTGTGTCCATCATACCTAAATACTATGTTTTAACGATAAATGTCTTACTAATCTGAATGATTATTATGCAAATGGCTTTTAATATAAGGTGGACATTAAAGAATATTGGAGTATGAAATATGTATTACTAGCTTTTGCCCGCGGCTTCGTTCACGTGGAATTTGGTCTGCTACATTAAGTTTCGTAACAGATCATTTTAAATAAATATTTATTTATTTTTATTAAAAAGTATCTTATGTTACTTCTAATACCTCCGAGAACATGTGTACAAAATTTCATGATGATCGGTTGAGCAGTTTTTACGTGAAACCGTAACAAATAAACTTATATTCGTATTTATAATATAGTAGGGATGTCACCAAAATTTACATACAGTAATTGACTTTTTTGAAGGAGAAGCTTATGTCCAGTAGTGTTGACTGTTGACAGCTGTTTTGTATTGTTGCTTATAAGGCGCGAGTAACTTTCGATTCGATTTAGTTCCACTTATGATAAGCGGATTGAATAAATCAAACCCTCATCAACTTATTGGTTCCAAGAAAGAACAAAGGTAGAAAGTACATTGGGCGACATAATAAGGGGAGAGATCTGTGGTACGGGATATCACAAGTCTTGATGTCATGACTAAGCTTGCGCTAGTTTGATGTGGCTGGAGTCGTGTACCCTCATACTCTTTGCTACGATATAAGG
Source organism: Hypercompe scribonia (assembly GCA_949316085.1). NCBI lineage: Eukaryota > Metazoa > Arthropoda > Insecta > Lepidoptera > Erebidae > Hypercompe > Hypercompe scribonia. The sequence continues at coordinate 947,307 of OX438973.1, forward strand.
TATGAATAACTAAACATTAGTAGAATAGTCTAGATGACACCTTAGTCAAATTAGTTACTTTTTATCATCTGTCAAAACAACAATTTTGTATGAAAAATGTACCAAATTGTGACGTCACTATTTTAGACTACTCAATTGAACAATATATTTCCCTGTATATTTGATTGAAATTCGTAATAATAATAAAAAGCTATGTTAATTGTATTTGCCGAGATGTTTCACGATATTAGTTTTAATGAAGTGGACATTGGTATTTATTTACGATACAGTCATCCAACCAATTATCTGGACATTACCAAAATTGTTTAAACATATTTTTCGTACGAAGCACAAAGGACTAATTATTTCATGGTACGGAAGCGAGACTCGGACATGTTTAAAAAAAACTTTACCCGCGGGAATTATTTGTGTGTTCTGTACGTGAGAGTTTCGGATATCGTTTATATACTCTCCATTATGCAAACAAATAGCTATTAACTTACGCCAATATTCACATATTGTAACTACCGGTACAAGCAGCGTGTAATTGCTGCTGGGTGTGCTTCTCATTTTATGGCAAGTCATCTATGCTCATTAAATACCAGTTTCATCATCATCATCATCGTCATAGGCCTCACCAATCAAGGAAAATTTAATAAAACTTTGAGATAGCATTTTAAGATTTAAAAACGATTTAGTAAATGTATTTCTTTTCCTAACAGTAGTCAAATAAACTACATAGCGTGTAGCGAATGCGACTGCTGTGCTTGAGGTCTCGGGGTTGATTCCCCGATCCGACTAAATGCTTATACATATATATGCCGATCTGCACATATTTGTTTCGGAGTTTGAGTGTTTTCTATGTGTAATATATTTACAAAAAAGGTAAGTATTCTATCACTCTAGTTATCATAGTACAATCTCTGCTTAGTTTGAAACTAGATAGCGATGTGTGTGAGATGACCGAAATATTTATTTATTTATATATTTATAATGGATATTAAAGGTGCCCTAATAAAGCACACATAACAATTTTATTAAAAATTAAGCATTCATGAAGTGCTATATCGTTTTGAAAAAGGTACTCGACTCAATTGTTATATATTTTAGTTTCTGTCTGAATATCCAGTGACATGTTGCGATGATATGGGTGTGTTAAAGTCGCTTGTACCTTGCTACTACCTACATAAAAACGTCCGAGGACGAGGTTATAAAACAGCTACTTACTACATAAATGTCTTTGAAATGGCCATTACATGGACTATTTTTATTGCGTGAAATGTCAACTTCAGTTCGTTAAACGTGGACTAGTATTTACCGAAGTATCTGGAAGACAGTTCTGTGTCTTTATGTGTGTAAGCGTTGGTATAAGTCATTAATGCACACATTTATACACCGATCATAGAACAGAGTACTTAAGTAATTACTTAATTTCGGTACACCGGCGTCGTCATATTCTAATGTGTATCGTGATGAGTCTTTCTCATTAATAAGATCGCACACACCTTAACATGCTATTATTAGCTTCGTTTGTAATTGATTAACAACTAAACTATGTAATTTGTGTGAGTGTGTTAGTTGCGGGCATGTTCAGCTTCATAGAAAATATATTAAAATACTTTGTTCTCTAACTCCACCAATATTCGTGGGCAAAAGTGGAAAAATAAAAGCTTGTGTGTATCCTCAGTTTAAAACGAACCACATACCTCAATTACAACTTGTAATATAACCCTCGGAGAGTCACTAATAATTATTGAACTGAAAACTTTGTTAGCGGTGCTGTGCACTTTTTGTGATGGGTAAAAAATATTAAACTCGCGTCAGGACACGTGACCTAATCGAAAATTTGTAAGACGGAGGGACAGTAGACCGCTGGTGCGGCGTAGAAGAGGTTTAAACACACATAATATAATTGTATGATTACTAATGACCAATTAGCATTAAAAACGTACAACGTTAATATACAAGTTTTCACTTATGCCAGCTTTCCCAGAGTGCTATTTTTAAATAAATAATTAATTGACTGCACGATTGACCTAGTGGTTTAAGCGGTCACCACGTCGCTCTCCACTTCGCTGAGTGTTGTGGGTTCAAATCCTCCATGGGACAACACTTTGTGTGATCCACAAAATGTTGTTCTGAGTCTGAGTGTTCTTTGTGTCCGTTTCTTGTATGTTTGTAAAGTCCCCCGCGACACAGGATTTATTCCTAATGCGGGCGTTGTCTTTTAAAATAAAAAAAAATATATATCGTTAATTGTTAATCCGGAGTTATGCGCTTTCAGAGGTAAACCAGCAGAAGGGTTATATTACGAGTTCTTATTTGAATGGATACAGCTGATTAGATACACAATAGAATATAATATAGTAACATGTATAGTTATCTTTACATAGAACATAACTATCCGAATATTTGTGCAGATTTGAGGTTTACGGTCCAAAAACCGGCAGACGACAGTTATAGTGAAACATTTGATCATGGGCCAGAAACACGAAAAAAATCATAAAAGTATAACAATACATAGTAAAAATTTAGATAAAATTTATATAGTCTATGTCACACGGGTCATTTTTACGAAACTATTGACACATCATTCATCAAAATCGGTTCAGTAATTACGGCGCTACAGTAAAACATACACATAGACAACCAATACCTTTTACCTTTTGGGGTCAGGTGAAAAATCAATGTCAAAGTTCGTGCGGTGGCCGATTCTTAGCCCGAATCTCAATCGAATGAATACACTTGAATCGTGATACTATTTTTACGACATATATTGCACCTTATGATCTTTTAAATAAAGAAATGTATTTCAATGTAATTTTAGTTTCGTTAACTTTACTATCATAATGAAACGTAAACAATGATGATATATATGGCAAACGAGCCAACGAGTCACATGATGATAAGTGACCACCGCTACCTCGGCACTAGATGGTTTAAATGCGTTGTAGTCGTCGAGTCTGCCGCTTAGAATCGGGCGTGGAGAGTGAGAGGAAAATAATCCACAAAATATCTATTTTTCGCGAGGATTCATTTCATCGTGACCCATTATCAAGTTTTGTATTACTATCGTTCGTTTCACATTTTAGGAAGCTTTTCTTTAATGCATGTTATGTAACACGAAAGTTTGAACGCGTTATCGTTTATAAATTGGTCGTTATCCAATCGTATATTGCGTAAACTTGTTTATTTCATGAGTGTCTTTGTAATGAGTACTTTAACAAAATTGGTAGAAAACTGTACAAACGGTAGGGCATAGTGAGAGAGGTAGGGCATAGTGAGAGAGGTAGGGCATTTGAGAGAGGTAGGGCATAGCGCGATATTTTCCGCTCAAACATTAGAGCAGCCCGACTGGGGAAGGACCTCCGCCTTACAGAAGACCACAGCCAAATAGCACAGCGTTTTTCGGCAGTGCTGTGTTCCTGTGGTGAGTAAGGTATCCAGAGCTCTAGAGGATTCGCTGTTTTGACAACGGGGGACCAGTGGTGCTTATAATACTGCTACTGGCTCGTGTGGGCGCGGGATGTGGGCACGGCGGTCAGGAAGACCCGCTGAAACGGTTGTCCGCTGGCCGCCCGCAGGATAGATGGGTTCTCGAACCCAGGGATCACTACAACCTCCACCCTGGGAGGCCGAACCGCCAGCCTGCGAAAAATCCCTGCAGTAGTAGTCGTGCCGGAGGAGGAGACCGGAGTGGAACCCGGTTGCTGCTGCAGGAGGGGAGCGGGGGCCCTTTCGTACGCCGCGCCGACAAATGGCACTACCCGCATCAATCATGTGCGGATTGGCACCGCCCCATTGCCCCCTTAGCTGTCAACACAGTAAATCCTCACAAACCAATTGAACCCCCCCAAAAAAAATGACAAAGAAAAGTAGAAAAAGAGTATCTACAGCGGCATCCTCTTCCACGTATATGGACTTCTGCAATATCAGGGGACTTCACTCCAACCTGAACGCAGTCCACCTTCATCTGGAGATTGCGCAGCCGACCCTCTTATTTCTTACGGAGACACAGATATCCTGCCCGGCCGATACATCATACCTACACTACCCCGGCTACAAACTCGAACACAAATTCCTGAGACGTGCCGGTGTATGCATGTACGTCCGGGAGGATATCTGCTGTCGCCGTCTTCATTTTTATGAAGACAGGGACCTGTCAGTAATGTGGGTGCGCGTAGACTACGGAGGTCAGACTCGAATCTATGCGTGCCTATACAGGTCTCATAGCGGCGACAGGGAGACTAGAGCACTCTTTGAGCACCTGCAAGTGACGACTGACAAAGTTCTTGAGCAGTACCCCCGTGCTGAGTTGGTGATTTTAGGAGACTTTAATGCCCACCACTGTGAATGGCTAAACTCTCGATCCACCGACTTTGCGGGAAGGTCTACTCATAAATTTGCTCTGGCCCATGGCCTCTCACAACTGGTACATTCTCCAACAAGAATACCTGATATTGAGAGCCATGCGCACTCTTTGCTGGACCTTCTGCTGACGACGCGTCCGGACGACTACACTATCACAGTGGACGCACCTCTCGGCTCATCCGACCACTGCCTCGTCCGGACCGTAGTCCCATGCGCGCGGCATATTCCACCTCGCCCAGCCGATTTGCGCCGCATGTGGCAATATAAATCAGCAGACTGGGATGGATTGCGTGAATTCTACGCATCGTACCCGTGGAGGCAACTTTGTTTCGCGTCAGAAGACCCCGACCCCTGCGCAGCCGCTGTCACTGAGACGATCCTGGTGGGTACGGAGTATTTTATTCTTAACTCATCAGTAGCTGCGGGAAAACAAAAGCGACCGAGGTTTAACCAACTCTGCAAGGAAGTCAGACTAGTCAAGCAGACTGCCTACAGGGCTTGGACCACGGCCCGTGCTAATAAGGATCCAAATATCTCTGATGTGAGACGCAAACTAAATGCTGCCTCGAGATCCTGCAAAAAGACAATTGCCAGAGCCAAATTCGATTTCATCGCCGGGATTGGTGAGCGACTTACGGGCTACCCCTCTGGGAGTCGTGCCTTTTGGTCTCTTGCTAAGGCGGCCGAGGGAAACTTTTGCCAGTCGTCTTTACCACCATTGCGAAATGCCGATGGTAACTTGGCTCACAGTGCCAAGGAGAAAGCCGATCTACTTGGGCAACTCTTTGCCTTAAACTCGACCATGAACGAGGATAGAAGTGCGGTACCGCCTACTAACCCGCCGTGCCAACACTCTTTGCCGGAAATACACATTTCGCAAAGAGAAGTGCGGCGGGAACTAAACTGTCTAGACGTTCATAAGTCGAGTGGGCCAGACGGCATACCTGCAGTGGTGCTCAAGCAGTGTGCTCCTGAGTTGTGCCCTGTACTAACGCGACTTTTCGCTCTTTCCTACCGCAAAAGGCAAGTGCCATCTTCGTGGAAGACTGCCCATGTGCATCCAGTGCCAAAAAAGGGTGATAGATCGGACCCATCGAATTACAGGCCTATAGCTATAACTTCCCTTCTCTCTAAGGTGATGGAGCGTGTAATCAACACACGGCTCCTCAGTTACCTAGAGGAGCACAATTTGATCAGCGACCGCCAGTATGGTTTCCGCCACGGTCCCTCGACTGGTGATCTTCTAGTGTATCTCACTCACCGGTGGGCTTCAGCCATTGAGAGTCAAGGTGAGGCTTTGGCAGTTAGCCTGGATATAGCAAAGGCGTTCGATCGGGTCTGGCACAGGGGTCTTCTATCGAAGTTACCATCCTACGGCCTGCCCGAGGGTTTGTGCAAGTGGGTGGCTAGCTTTTTGTCCGGCAGACGCATAAAAGCCGTCGTCGATGGTAGCTGTTCCGAAAGCATGGACATAAACGCTGGTGTCCCGCAAGGCTCCGTGCTATCTCCAACGCTGTTCTTGCTGCATATCAATGATATGCTGTCCACGGATGGTATCCATTGTAATGCGGATGACAGTACTGGAGATGCGTATTACACGGGCCGAGCTAACATCCCTCGTACCGTTGTAGTAGAAAGTCGCGAGCAACTTGTGTCTCAAATCGAGAGCACCTTACACAGAGTCTCCGATTGGGGTCGGGATAACCTGGTCCAATTTAACCCCTCTAAGACACAAGTCTGTGCGTTTACCGCTAAGAAAACCCCGTTCACTGTGGTTCCACAATTCCAGAATACACCCCTTACCATCTCGCAGAGTATTGGAATCCTCGGTGTCGACATCTCCAGTGACGTCCAATTTCGAGCTCATTTGGAAGAGAAGGTCAAGCTGGCATCAAAAAAGCTTGGTGTTCTGAATAGAGCGAAGCGATACTTCACACCGGCACAAAGGCTACTACTTTACAAAACACAAGTTCGACCTCACATGGAGTATTGCTGTAATCTCTGGGCGGGAGCACCGAAGTACCAGCTTGAGCCTTTCGATTCAGTTCAGAGACGTGCTGTGAGAATAGTCGACGATCCTGATCTCACAGACGGTATCGAGCCACTAAGTCTTAGGACAGACTTTGCCCCCTTGTGTGTGCTCTATCGTCTCTACAATGGGCTGTGTTCTGAAGAATTATTTGATATGATGCCCACAGCCACTTTCTACCATCGCACCGCTCGCCATCGTCAGGGAGCTCATCCACATATATTGGAACCTAAATGGTCGCGCACAGTGCGGTTTCAGAGAAATTTTCTCCCGCGAACAATTCCGTTATGGAATGAGCTTCCTGCCGAGGTTTTCCCTGGAAACTACAGTATGGGGCTCTTCAAGAAGGGGGTAAATAGGTTTTTAAAGGGTCGGCAACGCGCACGTGATGCCTCTGGTGCCGCAGGTGTTCATAGGCTGCGGTAACCGCTTACCATCAGGCGGGCCGTATGCTTGTTTGCCACCGTCGTGGTATAAAAAAAAAAAAAAAACATTAGGTAAGTTATTAACTAGACATGATCACCTCGCCTGGTCAGAGGACTCCCTTTGTGTAGGAGGGACATGACATCCGTTCCCTCTACACCTTATATATACACATATGTATAAAAAAAACTTTTTTTTTTTCTATGTGTCGAGCCTGCCAAAGTGACTCTACTCTGCCTGATGGAAAGCATGAATAGAATCCAAAGAGTTGTGGTCACCAAACTCATTGCAAATACAGACAATGCAGTATAGTGCCCCAACTATGGCGGCTTAGTGAAATGCTTTTTAGGCCACGCTTGGGAACGTAAAAGGCATGACAGTCATTGTGGCAGTGTAAGCCTCACATAGTTATCACGATAACTGTCACCCCTGTATCAATGGGCCTGCGGTCTCGCACTCACCAACGAAACACGACAACATGGATGCTGGCGCTTTAGGTTGGTCTTCTGTGGGAGGGTAGTACTGCCCCGGTCGAGCCGGGCCGCTCGTGATGAAATTAGCGTGGCTTTACTACCTATTAATAACGTATATTAACGAAGATTAAACGAAGAGTATTAGGTAGACTACATTTGAAAGTAGGAAGGATAAATATTAACTGCAAAACTATCTACTTGTCAAATATAAGTTTTAAATTACTACAGCATTCATTTACCTATTACATGCAATGACTACAATCTTCATTTCTACATTAGTCAGAGACATGAACCTAAACCTGAAAAGCATATTAAAACGGTTGCATGTTTTACTTTGGTAGGCTAATTCATGTTTCCCCGGGGCGGGATAAGGTCGTGTCACGGACGGGTCACCCGGCCCACCCCTGCACGTTTGTACGTGTTTCATCCTAATAAGTTATTACTATGAATAGGAAAGACAAAAGATAACCTAACTCACCAAAATGAATTTAAAAGAAAAAAGAAAGTTATAAACTGAAACTCGACTATTTAAAAAAGGGCCTAAAAAGGACGAAACAAGAAAATAATTCAAATAGAAATTTAGAAACGCATAGGCCAAAAATGGTCGAAGTAGAGCCGTGGTCGCGCCTACTGTTTACCTACTATGATTATGTGGATATTAGGAGGAACTCTAATTAACAGAATGTGGTCACGGCTCTAACTAGACCAGTTTATAGCAGTACCCAGTGAATTTTTGCATTTCTACCTGAATTGTTTTCTTGTTTGGTCCTTTTTAGATCCCTTTTTTGACTGGTTGGGTTTTAGATTTTAACGTTTTTATTATTTAAATTATTTTGGAGTCAGATGTAATTACGATACTTCTCCGAGAGCTCTCAGCCTATCTAATTACTTAGATATTCACATGAAAGTATGAGAATAATTTGAGTTTTGATTTATAGAATGCCTGTTCTAGCTCGTTCATAGCAAATATTTGGTTGATAAGCTCATATATGTATTTGTATTGTATCTGGTTGTTTTATTTGAAATGTATCTATTTATGTTTATCAGTTATCTGGTACCTATAGCACAGACTTCCTAGTTCGGGACCAGTTAACCAGCCGTATGAGACAACTATATCAGATTAGGGGGTGTATACGATATATATTTTTGAAATATGCTAATTGAGCACTTTTATTGATATCCCACAAGGTATCATAATAACATAAAAAATATAGTATATGACTTTATGTCCTATAAAGAGCGTTATACTTAATATACTGTGACGTCATATAACCTATAACCAGTGGCCAATGAAGACGCTTTTAATGATACCTCAGTCTTCTAAATATGACAAGTATAGTTTGGGAAAATAAAGGTATGATAAACATACATTTACATAGACTGCTAAAATTATAACCTTCCTTTGGCTTTGCCACAGTTCGGTAAAAACACAAGAAATATACCTACACGAGAATTTTAAGATAGTTCGGTTCGATAGTTAGGTCAGACACACTTGTAAAGGAATATTGCATAGCGTGTTGGAATATTGTAGCGTAGTCTGGCGGCTGCACTTCGTCTTGAACGTACGCAGAAACGTGTGTGTGTGAAATTGCTAATAAAAACGCACCTACGTGAGCAGATTAAATTGTTTTAAAATGACGTCACTTGATAAGTGTCAACACTTATATGAGTGACGTGATGTTCAAATGTAATGTAATAAAATTGACTATCCACAAATGTTTTGATTACCGCGTTCCCTTAAGGATACCTCGCAAACCCATAACACCTTCTGGATTAATCTAAACTTAAATTAACATTATGTATGTATGTAACATTTTTTATTGTAATTATGTGCTGTTTAGTTATTATTAAGTAGTGTAGGATATTACTTTATGTATGTTTAAGTGAAAATTAACATTACTTCGCTATTGTTATAACATATGTGCAGTACATACGGTACAACTCCTATTATGCATACGGAGTTTATCTTTGAGTAATTGTTACGCTAATTTTATTATGTTTTCCTATTTTACTACCAATAAAAAAGTATAAAATAAATAAATAAGTTGTTATGAACACGAAAACTTGTGTATACATATGAATGTTAATAATTACAGTACACAAGAATGGCTGAATGGGCCCGAATGCAATTAGACCAAAGATAGATTTAAATTTGGAATAGACCGCAATTTTCTTTTTAAAAAAAAATATTAATAAAACCGACATTGATGTGATTATTGACGCAAGGAACAGCTACTAGTATCAAAATAATACCTGTAGACAAAACTATTGTATTTAGGTAAATGTATCCACCTTTTAATACCCATACCTATACCCAGTTTGAGTACAGATCGATACGATATTACAGTGCCCTTTCAGATGTCCAGCATGTTCAAAGCTGAAAACCCCACACAACTTTCACGATTGGGGACATTTTAGGCAACTAATTAAGTGAGTGTTTAATGGATGAACCGTCATGAATGTTAAACTTGAATAAAGCGACCCTAAATTCATCCAATCTATCGATAATTTACTTATATTCTCTCTTATGTTGATTGAATTTGTTACTAAGTTTGTTATTAATCCATTTAGTAGTTGCAACTTCAACGGAGATGTGAGGAGCAAAACTTGAGTATATAGTAATCTTATTAGCCAGATATAGAAATTAGTGTTTCACCTCTAACAAACCACAGACAGTTTTAAAATAATTTGTTGGTTATCAAGACGAACCTCTGAAACTGTGTTACTCTTTGAAAGAGTGTTTAATTAAGTATAAAAAACATATATATGTAGATGTAACTACTAATGCCCTTTAATACGGCATTTGGAACCAAATGTTTATCGACATTTGGTTGGGTAAAAAGCAGAGGCGGCCCGTGACATTTTTGGATGGAGGTTCACAAAAACTTACCTTTATTTATAGATAAAATCCATTCGCCGATCTTTTTGACGAGCGAAGACATCTATCACTTTTTTTTGAAAATCCACTATTGAGTTTATAAGGCGCTTTTCAATACTTATCATGCACAAAGCATTCAAACGGTCTTGCGTCATAGTGTTCCGCGTAAACGTTTTTACTTTATTTAATGTTGAAAAACAACGTTCACTTTCTACAGATGTCATCGGAATAGTGCACACAATAATTAAGATGTGATCCAAAATATTCACACAAAGTTTTAAATAAGTATTTTATGTAAAACTGCGAGCGAGAGCTATCTGACGACGCTACACACGTTGCTATTTATTTGTTTACAATACTTGAACGGCAACGTCGCGCGGAGCAGCGCTCCAATTTAGGCTAATTCCTCATACAAATCTTTTGTTTCACGCGTCGGCCCGTGTCAATGTTTCTCTTTCGCACTTATTGAATTTAGCGTATAAAACTTCGCTACATAGGAGCGCAATCGCTGGCGCTCCACTAGCTACAACTTGATGCCAAATGTACGTCTAGGTAAGGTGCGGTAATACATTTTTTTAGACTATTGTATATATGCAGAGTAGAATACAGAGAAAGCAATGTAAGGATAATTTTTAGTTACTTATTCAAAATATACATGACTATCTATGTTATTTAAGTTAATTGTAGTGGGAGTGCACTGCACCAGCGCTCTTTAATACGAGCCGCCTCTGGTAAAAAGATTTCTTGGTATAAAAATACACTTCACTCACATACATCTTGTTGGAACGAAGTTCCTTACGGCAGGCTTGGAGGGGATAGGGATTTCGCTGCGGGACCGAACTGAAAAAAATGTGATAGTAAAACCGTAAGTGGAAAAAGTGCGTGGAATAAATCTGTGGAATAAATCTGTGGAAAAAAGTGCGTGGAATAAAACCGTTAAATGAGACGTGCGCAGGCGCGAAAGCGCGTCATGTGTGCTATTTTATTATTTTAAGGAATTTATTATTTTATTTCCTAAAATACTGAATTTCCTAAATACTTTCTTGTACTTAAATAAAAACTAATCAGCAAAATTTAAGAGAAAAATCAAGAAAACCTACATAAAATTGAGCACGATTTTTTTTGTAAATTGTGTCGATTCCACATTATCCGAAGGAACTTCGTTCCTACCTGGTGTCCCACGACACCATTCATTTTTTTTTTTTTAAACCTTTCCAAACCACCTCGAGCCGTCACCCCACCGGGGTTTATGGTGGGGCGCTGTGTCGGAATCGGACCGACTAAAACGATACGGTGTGCCACTCTGCACCCTAGATAGGACAGATGCGGTAACCGCTGCTATTACGACATCCAGATTCCTCATGTCACTAACATACATCTACTGTAAGCCTCGTTTTTTGAATGAATATTTAACTAAATCTTAGCTATGTCTCTGGTGACGTATATGCAATAATATGCTGTGGTCGAACGGTGTATTAAACTTTGACAAAATTTACATAAGTTAAATCTTGCAAAATTCACCTTCGAGTTTGGGTTTGCTAGTTTGCTAATTTTGTTTAATTGTAGGTATTTTGAGAAAGGAAAACTAAAGCAAACCCTATACCACCCCGTCTGGCCAGCGTGGTATAGCAGGTCAAAACTTCCTTTTTACGGAGACACTGATGATGATACCTGATTTGAAGGAAAACAGTATTTAACATACTATGTTATTTCTCTATAACATATAATAGAATTTAATGAAATATAGTATGATATTATAAATTATAATAGGCGTGGGAATCCTGGAAACCCTTTTTTTTTTAAAGTGTGGAAACCCCCTCGGGCCGTCACCCCACCGGGGCTTACGGCGGGGTGGTGTGTCGGAATCGGACCGACTAAAACCACACGGTGTGCCACTCTGCACCCGAGATAGGAGGGATCCGGTAACCGCTGCTATTACGACATCCAGATCCTGGAAACCTTAAGTCAACTCGCTTAAATGAAACTAAATTACATGGGTACATCTTGTGCCTACATTTCTCACGTCAACGTATCCACATTACGAGTATTTATTTCCTTCTCTGTCTAGGCAGTAACCGTACAAATGATACAATTGCGTGTTTTTTGGCGGTAAATATATATTTTAAGCATTCGATAGAATACCTAAGTATTGCGCCGCTATCTTTCTATTCAATACCACTCAGAATATTATATTTTTATAACTAGTCTCTTTAACTTCGTGTCAGAGTGTTTCTTTAAGTAGCTTATGCCAGCGACTTTGCTTGCTAAATATAGTTTTTTAAACGTCTTAAGAAAAAGGAGATTTTCAATTTGGTTAGATTTTTATTTCAAGTTTGTTACTTAAGCGTGTATACCATTTCGATGAAGTTCGATTGACTGCTTACACCAAATAAGTTCATTCCAAAATATTTTTCTAAATTATATATAATGGTTATATATAATGCTTTTATTTCATCGAATGATTTTTGACATTTTTCAGTCCATATAAATTTCACATCTTTTCTTAACAAATTGTGTAACGGGTCCAAGATGATTGCACTGAGTGGCACAAACTTATGATGAAAATTTACTTTTCCTAGGAATTGCCTTACGTTTTTCCTTGTTTCTGGTATTGGAAAGTCTTTTACTGCTACTAAATAATCTTTGAGAGGTCTCACTGAATTGTTTTCTATTATGTGGCCTAAATACTTGGCATAATTGTTTGCAAATATACACTTCGTAATTTTTAATCTAAAGCCCTCATTTTGTATTGCCTCCAGTAATCTTGTTATATGTGACATATGTTCCTCAAAGGTTTTCGAATAAATGAGTATATCATCAATAAAATTGACTGTAAACTCAGAGAGCTTATTTTTTCTTATGATGTTGCTCATTATTCTCTGGAAAATGGCCGGAGCCGTTTTTAATCCAAATGGCAGGCAGGTCCACTGGAAGTGTCCTTCTTGAGTAACAAAGGCTGTTTTGTATCTGTCTTGTATCTTCAATGGAATTGACCAAAATGCCGAATTAATATCAAATGTTGAGAAATACTTACAGTTCACCGTTTTTATCATTAAATCTTCAATCAAAGGGAATGGTTGTGATTGTGGGACAATTATTTTGTTCAGTTCTCTGAAATCTATACATAGTCTTGTTTTTTGTTCATCTTCCTTTTTATAAGCTAGAGTTACTGGGGCAGCAAACGGGCTGCGGCGGCGGCTTTTTCCCTAATAGTTTTGATATTTGTTTTTCTATCTCTCTTCTATCTTCAGTTGTGCATCTATATCTATATCATATTTATCCTTGGCAAAGACAGTTTTAAATTTTTCTATAAGGTTATCAATATCTAATTGTTGTTGTTCATCTAGATGATTAACCATTTTTTCAAATTTATCAGTTTTGATGTGTTCATTAAAGTTTATTTCTTGTTTTACATTCTCTGTTTCAGAACTTTCTAATCTTGGTTCAGCTTTGTCTCCTAGTACATCAGGAATGTTGACATTTATATCACTTTTTACACTGACCTCTTCTTTCTGATTAGCTTTTTGTACTATTGTTAGGTCTTCATTTTGAATTAGCTTGAATTTTTTTATGCAATCTAATCCAATTGGAAAATCATAATTAAAGTTTTCTTTGTTTATTACAAAAACATCCATGTGTTCCATATCATATATTTTAATTTTTAATGTAACCATACCTTTTGTTTTTTGTTCACCATTAATAGTCTTTAAGTTTACTATTTGTGTTTTATTTGTACTTTTTTCTTCTTTTTGTATGTTTAATAATTTTGCATTAATTAATGATACATTTGAACCTGAATCATAAATTCCAGTTACTTCTATAGTATCATCCAATAGTAAATTTATTTTTATTAATGGTGGCACTTCTAGTTTTTTGGATCCTTGTTATTGAGTTCTATTTCTATTTCCGAGTTATTTACTGTTTTCATTATTGATTTCTGGGTTTTATCTTTAAACCAGCAATTTTCCTCTGGATGGTAACGTTTTCCCTTTTTCTCGTTGATACAAATTTGGCATGGTTTTTTTTCCTCAATTTTTTTGGGTTTAATGTCGGAATTTGTAGATATTTTTCTTTCATATTTATTTCTCCCAACAAGATGTTCCAGTTTTCCTAATTCATTGTACAGATCCTCTGTTTCTTGCAAAGTGTCTCTGTCAATTTTATCAGCAACAAAATTGGGCAAGCCAAATGCTATAAGATCAATAAGAGTCCCTGTATCAACTTCCTTCCTAACTTCCAGCATCAACTTTTCTTTCTTTAGGGCGTATTCGAGCAACGAGCCTGCTTGGTATTTAAAGGCGAGGGCATATCTTATGGGTGACCAACCTTTATTTGCAAATGTCTCACAAAAGCACTTCTCCCATTGATTCCACTCTGAGTCTACTGTGTGTTTTATTAACATACAGTCATACCAATGTACACTTGACGATTCCATAAAATTTTTCAAAATTTCAATTTTTTTCTTGTGTTCGTTAATTTGGAAACGTTCACATTCCTTATTAAAGTCTTTAATCCACTGGCAGGCATTTGTGGTTTTACTTGTAAACTTTTCTATCATAAAATCTTTTGCGATCTTGCCTATATTCTGTATTTCTGATTTTTTTTCTTTTTCTTCGAGTAACTTTTCTAACATTTTTTCCAAAGTGTTGTTCGAGCCACTAGAACTAGGCATAGTCTCTGGATTACTTTTTGTTTTAATTATTTCTTCTAAATACACATCATTGAACTGCAAGTTTTGTTCCTCATCAAAATATGTTTTCGATATCTCATCTGTTAAATTTATCCAGATTTTCCTTGTCTGATGTCTCCTTTGTAATGTTTTTTTTTTTGCTATAGTTTGGTGTACTCATAATTGCGTGATGTTGATGCGCTGGTTGACAATCTGGTGGTATTCCATAGATTTGTCCACTAGGTGTGGCAATCGAGGTTATGCATAATATGTTGGTTTTTCCATCAGATGCTGTTTTCACAGCAAAATCAAACCTCAATTTATCCATTATTCTCTCGAAATATATGCAGAAAATGTTGTTTTATAATGGTTTTATATAAATATTCTGTTCATTTGTTGAAATAAAGACGTAATTGCGTTTCTGTAAACAAAAGTTTTATTTACTTACAAATAGTTCTTACAACAGTTTTCTAATTACATTAGTTTATAAAGTAAACATTTACTCACCTGTAAACAAAAGAAACAACATTTAAAGCCCTTATTTCGGGTCTATCTTATTAATTATGTAGGTAAGTTTCTTACGATAAACTATCTATCCCTTAAAATAAATCTAACCTCACAATCTTAACTTCATATTCATCTGACGTGAGCTGTCAGCTGACTCTGTCAAACCGACGATAAATAATGCGGCAATATTTAAGATATATTAAAGAACACCACAATTGGGTTTCTTTACAAATAGACGAGTATTGAGGTAACAAATATTAAAAAAATACGTGACAACGAATTGAAAACCTTGCTTTTGTGACGTCAGTTAAAAAAAGCTTCATGAACAACTTATATTTGTGATTAAAATATTAGAATATACAAAAAGTTAGATCTTATCCGTCAGAATAGTGGTTAGAAACAGCTGTAGTTCACGTTTATGATCATCTTATGAGCTCTGTTCGTGCCGTATATTTTGTTTCTTGATGAGTGAGGTAACATAAACTGTGTTTTGCCACGAATAAGTTAGAACTGGAACAAGGATCTACCCGATAAGTTCTATGTATATCCATCCACGTAATACAGTGGCGTGATGTCGTGTTGCAGAGTAGTCTGAACTATGGACCTTTCAGTTGCCACCAACATTGTATTCTTATAAAGTCAAAATTTTTGAACAATAATTTATTGATGAATGCGACGTCATGGCCTTTTTTGTAACCGTAACAATGTTGTTAAAAAAAGAACATGGTTCATGATGATACGTAATTAAGACTTGAAAGCGTAGCACACCAATTCATATATGAAAACAGCTGTTTTGAGTCTATTGTATATTTAAAACAATCATGATGTGAAGCTACACCCACCTCATAAGTATTTACTGATGTAATTTACCGCTATGGTGAACAAACTTTCAGGAGAGTCATGCTTTGGCACATAATGACTGGCTCGACAAGAGTAATGCTCAAGAACAACCGGTGTTAATCATTACTTCGTTGTTTTTTCTGTTTGTTTTTTAATTTATGATATATATACTCTTATATTTTGGAAGGGATAGACAAAAACCCATATTTTACCTACTACAATTTTACTTATACTTACGTAATAAGAAATCTTAGAAATTAGAAGACTGAAAGTTCAAGTTGTAATGGAAAAGTGGAAGCCGATTATAGAGACTGGATTGAGGATCTTAAGCAATAGCTCAAGTCTATCAAGTTTACGTGCCAGTAACAGATCGAATTCGTCAGAATACTTGCATTCTTTAACCTAATTAAATGACGATGGAAAAGTGACAAAATGCTTTAAAAGTCTTTTCTTTTAATAAGCATTCAATTGCAAAATGTTTAGAAGGTAGCACGTCACTAGCTCTTTGTACAAGCATCTTTTAGTGCTGTGAAAAAAAATATAAGAGAAGAAAAGCACAAACACCCGACCTTTTTATATCGTGGATGTGTAGTGTTGCTCTCTGTCAGTCCATTTTATCTTTTACGAGTTTTATTGTCATCTGTAACTATTATTGTACCTGAGTGTAGTTGTGAGTCAGTTTGTTATTTCAATATGATACTTTTGTGATGATTTACAGACGTAGGTAAGGCATAGGCATAAAAATTGGAGCAGGTCGTTCTCATTACATTTAAAAAGAATAAATATTGACGTGGATCTATTTTTTTTATACAGAATTATTAACTTAACTTGTAATTAACTAAGTATATGAATATATGAAAAAATATTGAAAGTAAACAATGAAACTTTTATGTAGGTCGGAGCTGATTTGACTCCACGGTCCTCTTAAGTGGTTTGTTGAAAAAGCCTTGAGTTTGGACACAAACAATATAAGAGAAACAAATTGATAATTTACCTTCTTTTTGTTTTTGTACTTGGTTCGCTACTAAAGGCTATATTTTCACATTTTTGATTTATTTATTAATTATAATTTGGTCAGTTCATGTCCATGTACTAATTCTACTTGGAGATTATTTCAAGTCGGACATACTAACCTTTTTGAAATGATGCAACCCCAGTCAGTGTCCCTTTGAGACCCTAACACTAGTTCCTTGCACCAATTGTTTGCTGATCAATCTAACTGAAATTAATCTTCTGGCACGTCTAAAAACGTTTACATATCCAAGGAATGGGGACCTGAATCAAGTTGCTATCTACAAAAGAAATTAAACAGAATTAATCTATCACAATTCTATGTTATCTACTTATTGGTTTTATAAGGCGTGTATACAGACAAAATCATTAAAAAACAATTTAGTTTGGCATTGTTACTAGTCTTAACAAAACCTTGTACTGTATAAATAATTTACACAGAGCATTATGGCAGTTAGCAGACGAGGTAGAAGCTTCGCAACCGGCTATTGTCACGGGCCCGCTACACGTAGATAGGACGCCAATAAAATGTACCCTTTGTACGTGGAGCTCCGGGCGATCCTTGAACAAAGAACGATAAAGGAAATGTTGGAGAACTTCGTCCGTGGTTAAATGTTACAAATTAAAACAATTTATTGCTTAGTAAGTCAGGTTGAAATATTTGATATCTCTTCTTCCATCTTGTAGAAAAACTCAAGGGTTTTCACCTCACAAATCTCACTTCACCTGAGGTACAGTACATATGTTAAAATAAATGTGCACCTAAGGTATCATATTCATCACATTGTTAAGCTTACAGTACAGCAAACTTACTGATTTAGAAAATTCGATTTCCTATTCTTCTGTGAAAACCATTAAAGGTTTTGTTCAACTGTCTTCCCGCGATGACTCGTGAAGTCACAAACGACGGCCGTTTTTTATCTGATAAAACATATAATGTTTTAAATGTTAGATGAACAAACGGGGATTTGGCAAATACCTCCTGTGTTAGAAAATATGTAAATACGACAAAAGTAATAAACCATAAGAGGACAGAAGGCTGTAGTGGCTTTATAAATATATTATGGGATAAGATAGCATTACTCACTGAAGGTTGTTCTGAAATTAGAACTTAAATTTGTTTTATAATGGTTTTTTGATACGTTCAAAAAGCGATTATTAAACTGAAATAAATATAAGGGGTTTTTAAATGAACTTTACTTTAATGAGTATAAATATTTTGTTTCGCTAGGCGGTTTTAAATGTTAAATTTATTAATTTTTTTTTAATCGATGATCAAGATTTAGTTAGCAAAGTTCTAGGACTAATATTATTAGGTTTTAGTTTAGGCAATCGAAACAAATGTAGTGAAATAAAATAGAAGATATTAGCTTGGAAATGGAGGACATTGTTTTGTGCTTACTTTAAGTTGGATAAAAATGTTAGGATGTAAGTTATTCAATCGTGTACAGGTTTATCAGATCCTTAAACAAGCTTTTGCAGCCCATTTGATTGTAATCTTCTTAACACAATAACACAAACGATCCATGAGACAGAAAAGGTCTAAATAGCTGTAATAATCATTGGGTTACAAATGGAACAATCTTCAAAGGACTTGTTTCGGCAATTTCACAGAATCTGATATCAATCAATTAGTTTGTAGATATAAAAGTGTTGGGTTATGCTGGTTAGTACGTCTATCTTATTTATATTATATGTATATAGTTTCAGTTTTTTGTTTTAAAATAAATTATTATCATTGATGCAGGGGTGACAGTTATCGTGGTAACTGTGTAAGCCTTACTGTCACGATGACTGTTATGTCTTTTACGTCCCCAAGCGGGGTGTGAAGGCATCTTACAAAGCCGCCATAGTGTGGGTCACCATACTGCATTGTCTACATTTGCAATGAGTATGGTGACTAAAACTCTTGGATTCTATTCATGCTTTTCCGACTTATCTTTAAGTGCCCGTATCGTTTTCAATTCTTTAAGCAATCTTTCTCTGCATCGCCCAATCGGTTAACTGGTAGAAAGTGCCTTAGGCATTAAGTTTGCCGATGCATATATTTGTGTATAAAGTTGTAAATAAATAAATAAATAGCTCCACCCTATTTCTTCCCGTGAATGTAATAAAAGCTTTTATAACACTCATAGGATAACAGAGATAGGAGATCAGAAGATAGGCAGGAGTATCCTACTGAGCACACTACCATCTTTTTTTCCTAGATTAAGAGCTTGCCAAAGTGACTCTACTCTGCCTGATGGAAAGCATGAATAGAATCTATAAAGTTGTGGTCACCATACTCGTTGCAAATGCAGATAATGCAGTGTGGTGACCCACACTATGGCGGCCTAGCGAGATGCTTTTCACGCCACGCTTGGGGACGTAAAAGGCATGACAGTTGTCGTGGTAGTCTAAGGCTCACATAGTCATCACGATAACTGTCACCCCTGGCTCCGGTCTCGTACTCACCAACGAAACACGACAGCACGGATGCTGACGTTTTAGGTTGGTCTTCTGTGGGAGACTGAACTGACTGGTTCGTGCTGAAATCAGCGTGGCTCTACTACCTAGTCATCGATCGATAGCGATCTTCAACCCGACCCGGCAGAACTTAGTGACCGATTAGTGGAAACTGTCCTTCTGTTCGGGTCAGAGTTATTCAAGACGTCGTACCAACAGAACCAAGAAATTCTCTGAAGATACTCTTAAGCTCATGGAGGAAAAGCACAATATATTTCTGTAGTCTGCAGACGATGCGTCCAAATTCCGACAACTCAAGTGACGAAAATGTCAGATCTGTGCTAATTTAATACCAAGCATGTTGAAGAGTACTCGCAAGAGTTCTGTCTTTTGGGTAAAAGCAGTTGATGAAACTGCTGACCGATGATGGGAGACTCTTATCGTTGAAAACTGGGTTTTTGAGGGAATGTGAGGAGATCTACGGTTATAAGATTACTTACACTATCACTCACTTACCTGAACACCCCCGGGCTAATTTAACTCGCCACTATATCGAAGATAATCTGAACGGCAGCTTATGTGAGGTTATCTTCGAATTGCTGATGACATAGTGGTCATGGCTGAAACCACAGAAAGCCTTAGCATAATGCTCGATGGCCTCAGTAATTTTTCTACATAACTGAGTCCTAAAATAAATGATAAGACGAATATCATTTCGAATGTCTATGTCGTACCCATATATATCCAGTGAGAATTGGAGACGACTAAGAATGACTATCCAGTTAGGAAGATATAACTTTAAGAAAGAGGTCATCGAAACCAAATGGACTGGATGACCTTCGGGAAGCTGAGAAACTTTTCTCTTTCCAAACACCACAGTGTTTCAAAACAAAAGTTTTGACCAGTGTGTGTTGCCAATAATGAGCTGTTAATAGAGAGGTAGTCGCTCACAATGGCTTAAACATTCTGGAATGGTGACCATTTACTGAAGGACAAGGTAGGAGAAGGTGGTCCGACGACCTGGTGAAGGTTGTGGGAAAGCATTACACGTGGGTAGCACAGGTCCAGTTATTGTGGAGAACCTTGAAGGAAATCTATGTCCAACAGTGGATATCTTTCAGCTAAGATGATGATGCTGATAATACACGTTATTACACATATGCTACATATACAAATTCTTTAATTTTGTAGCAGTTAGACTTACTTACCTACTTACCTATATGATTATTTTATCAGCATTCGAGGTTATGCTAAAAATATATACTTAGTGGGGCTTATATTCTTAGTCGCCAAGAGGAAGATGAAACTTGAGTCTCAAGGCAAGGTCAACAGGTGAAATTTAAGGCTCGATTTACCCACCTCGTAATTACGTGACTGATATAACAAAGAACCCAATTAGGTGACGGATTTTTACCTTAGTTTGGATTTTACCATAAAAGTCTTTGCGCATTTTGCCAAAATAGAATTTGCCCCAAATAACAGTTTTTTAGAATTATTAATGCAGAAAGCGTCTTAGTTTGTCGTTTTTGCATAGCTAATAAAACTATGAAACCTGTAAATATAACACAAAATTTTTATTATGTAAGCCAAAATGTGCTTCAAACTATAAACCCCTAAATGAGCATACTTGAAATTGAAAGAAAGTTGTAATCCCTTGATTTTACTGCATTTCTATGCATTTAGGCACGTTGTACTGAAGTAGCTTTCTTTGCTCTAAAACGATGGTTTTATCGTAGATGGAGGGCTATATAAACTGTCAACCGGGCACCTTAGGAGTAAAATGGGAAAATTGGAAGTACAATGAAAGCAAACGTTGGTAACAATTGGGAAGGCAATAGAGAAAAGGGTAATCGCTTACACGAATTGTGACGTAGTAACTCAAGACTATCAGGATCTTATATCTATAACTTGATGTGGATATTGTTGAAAAGTTCAGGTTCTCTTACTTTTAACATAAGTTTAAAATAAATTTGACTATCTTTGGCAAAGTTTTCATTACGAAACTAAATCAAATTATTTTAATTTTACAATCGTTATTATTAAAAGTTATAACCAGAATGAGGCCGTCACTAATTTGGATAATCTGCGTAATGGTTGTGTGGTCAGGTAATTGGAGCCAGCTTTAAACATTTTTGCGTTAATGTGTAACTAGAGACGGTATTTATTCCTCGTTGTCGTTCATTAAACACCTATTTTTAACTGCTACAAGGAAAAAAAAACCTTTTTTTTTAACATTGCAGGAATGGACAATGTATGTTGTTTAAATACCCTCACATTTTTTCTGTCGCAAGAAGAAGAATCTACGGACTAGAAGGATTGCAGTTTGCTGACTATTATTTTAGTCCGATCTACGTAACAGTGGGAAAGTCTATTGCTGTTTTCTTTCTAATTAAATATTAGAAAGCTTTCAAGCCGAGGCGAGAGGGGAACCTCTCTAACTTTTTCAGGAATATGTTTTCTTTTTCTCAGAACAAAGAACTTGTTTATTATTTATGTTTGACATGATTGTTTATTATTTGTACAGGTGCAACCCTGGCCGTCATCATCGACATGGACAACCGCACATCGGTTATCTTCAGCGCATGCGTGGCGGTTTTCTACACCCTCTTCGGTGGACTATACTCGGTCGCGTACACTGACGTCATACAATTGTTCTGTATATTCATAGGTAAGAGTATTGTAAGCTTTCATCACATTATTACGTGGTGGGTATTAGCTTGACTGGACTTTACTGTCTTTCTATGTTATGTCAACGTTATTTAAAAGAATTTCTGAGTGATCGATTAACTTAAAATGTTACAGAAAATAAATTACAAGTTGAATAGGCTCACATTTTATTAGAAAACAATGTAAAAAGGAATAAAACAATACTTATTGTCGTGTTTTATTTATGAAGATTTTGAGAAACAAGGTCTTGCAGCAAGTAATAAGTGAAGACCAAACCCAAAGTGTTTGTTGATGATGAATATTGGATATCATGTGGCCATTAACTTGCCACATGAAAGGCTAAGTTTTTTTATGAAAGAAGGGGATTTTGAATCTGAATTGTAGCGTTTACAATATTTAATACAGAAACCATGATAGCGAGGCAGACTCACAACTCGTTCCTCTTTTTTTGGTGCTGTTTGTCAGCACGAGCTAAGAAAATCTCTTAACGTTAATAGTGTATTACTATTTTGTCCATTTAACTATGTCTACCTGTAAATGTCTATTGAGATCCTGTTTTTAAGGGCGCATGGAGATACACAGTTGAAGAAAAGTTTTAATATTCGTTTCAGACGTCCTTCTAGGGTTGTTTATTGTAAGTGAATATTTTTGATATAATTCCTAGGTCTTTGGATGTGCATTCCATTCGCGTGGGCCAACGAACATGTCAAGCCACTGAGCTCCATGGAGGTGGACTGGATAGGCAAAGTGGACCCTGAATATTACTGGTTCTATTTAGACTACGGGCTTTTACTCATCTTCGGTGGGATACCATGGCAGGTAAGCCTTTTCCTGTGGACATGAGAATATTAAAAAAATGATAGTTATATTAGACATCATTATCAACAACAGCCTTTTACAGTCTACTACTGGACATGGAGCTCTCTTTAGAAAGGAGGTTTTGGTCTACTATACTACACTGGATAGACGGATTGGGTTTGTTTCGAGTTTTCCTTCTCGTTGCAGTGATGCTGTCTTGTATATTTTGTTGCCTTAGCCGCCTCTTATAATACCCATAGGAAAAGTAGGGGTGGCGACACTCTGTGTTCTTAATCACCTGTATGCCAAAACTTCCTCATTAAGGAGAGTCCTATCTCCAGCAATGGATTATTAAACGATGATGTGTCTGTGTAAAAATATCATTTACATGCTTCCTTGATGCAGAATAAACGCAATAAGATGAGTTCTTCGTAAAAGGCGCGAAACCACTTGACTTCCATGTTTGGTACATGACAGTCAAATAATTTATTGAATTGGTTTCCTATACGTGGCACGTTAACTATGCTGTTTGTCAATTAGGTATATTTTCAACGCGTGCTCAGCAGTAAGACAGCTGGTCGCGCTCAGATCCTGTCCTATGTGGCGGCTATCGGCTGCATCATCATGGCTATCCCTCCCGTGCTCATCGGAGCCATTGCCAAGGGAACCGGTAGGTATTTTGTATATTCTTCTTTTCTTTTACAATTTTTTAGTACACACTATGATATATATAGATGGTATCTTTTTATTGTTCTTTATGATATATATAGTTCAGTACAAGTTGCATGATTTTTTCTATAGATAACATTTAAACTATAGAACTATTGAGTTTTCTTAATATTTTCAATACTAAAACCAGTAAAGGGACGGTTTTTTACTTTCTTTAGAAGACTTAGTGTTTAGCAATTTTCACATTACTTTTCGCATAGTGAATAATATTACCGTAGCCCGAATTCGACCTATCCACCATGGGGACATGATCCTCTTTGAAATATACATGATAAATTAAGCTTCAAAGGCTTCACTAATTGCAAAAATTTCCAACAGCTTGGAACGAGACGGGCTACAAAGGTGATCTGACCGAAGACGGCCAACTGACTAAGGATCAGACGTCCATGATCCTACCACTGGTGCTGCAGTACCTTACGCCCGACTTCGTGTCGTTCTTCGGGCTGGGTGCCGTGTCTGCTGCAGTGATGTCCTCAGCTGACTCCAGTGTGCTTAGCGCTAGTTCTATGTTTGCCAGGTGAGAAAAAAATCTTGATAAGAAACGCTATTGGATTTTAGTTTTAAAACTTCAGATTGTACAAGTATGAAAAACTTCATTTATTATAGCGAAAGCAGAGGAACGTTTAGTTAACCTCATACTCTACTTACCTTAAGACCTAATAACTCCACAAAATGATTTTAACTGACTTAAAAAGGAGGATGCTCTGAATTCAGCTACAGGTTTTTCTTATTTTCATATTTCTTACCTCTAAAGGCCATCATTTAAGAATTGATTAGTTAAATTCTTTTCTATTTCTTGACTTAATTTGAGAATTAAGAAAACGATTAATTATGAGGGTGACTTAAAGTTGGTTCTATAACTTTTAAAGAAAACATATCTACCCATGAATCCTAATTATATTTATGTTGGCAGAAACGTGTACAAGCTGATCTTCAGACAGAACGCGTCGGAGATGGAGATCATCTGGGTGATGAGAGTTTCTATCTTAGTGGTGGGTTTCCTCGCTACTCTCATGGCACTCACTATACCCTCTATCTACGGTCTATGGTGAGTAACCTTTACTATGTAACATGAGATATATGTACAGCTTGTGTCCACGGTAACCAAGAACTTCAATTTGACGAGGCAAAGGACGTTCTACATTGGGCATTACATTTATATTATTGTAGAATCGTCTTAACGATAGTACCCGAGTGAGTATTTATATAGAATATTGTATTAATTTTATATACATGTATGTTTATGTATTGTTTATATAAAATAATATTTTAATAGTAATGTATGTCAACTTCATTATTTTACCTTTGCAACTACCGCATCATGTTTCTACATCACCTGAAGGTTGATTGGGAGAGAATGCCCCATGGCATTAAGTCCACCTTTGTACAACATGTGCATTAAGTATAAATAAAAAATAAAATGTTATCTTGCTTTGTGTACGTTTCAAAAACTCAATAAGTTCTGCAGGAGTTGAGCTCAAAGTTTTCCACAATAGCAAACCCACTTGAAAGATTATTCTTACAAATTTTTCGCGTCTGTTATGGTTCTCATTTTTTTATCAATACTACCATAATGAGCCACAACAAAGCTTGTTAGGGTATACGTAGTATGGAATAAAAATAAATAATCCACTTTCTGGAAAAATGTCGAGGTATGGGGAGTATTTCTGGAACGGTACAGTTAGGTTTGTATCTAAATCTGTTTTGAAATATTCCTACGAGTATATACATTGTATGTTTTATTTCACTGCCATTGTGGGCAAACGTATTGAATGCTTATAACGGTAAATGCTTTTTTACAAATAAGTTTGGAAATATCCCTCGATTCTTGAACCAGACTTACACTTATCCGAATTTAAAACTCTGTTCAGTGTGTGTTTAATACAACTTGTCAGTGGCAAAATGTATTTACTGGATGCTCTCGATTGCTTGCAGCGACAAGTAATTCGCATTATCGACAATACCGAAGCCACTGAATCCTCTGAGCTTCTGCAGTTGCTAAGAGATGCCGCTGTGGCAATTCTCTATCGCCTTTATCATGAAGAGTGTTCTGACTAGCTCTTCCTACTGATCTAACCGCGTTCCTTCCTCAACGAAACTAGCTGGACTTGAAAGTCACCGTTTTAGAATGGTAGACATACGCTCCGGAACTAAAGGGATCGGTTTTTTTCTTCTTTGTGTGTGGTCTTAGTTTCTTTAAGCGGGACGTGAAAAAGTATCTCACTAGGCTGCTTCACTAGTGTGGGTCACCACACTGCATTATTCTTTCTGTCAAGCACAGTAGAGTCACTTTGGCAGGCCCTGAATAAAAAAAACAGTATAGTATATAGAAAATTATTCAAGACAATAATCTGCTCCTAACATATTCTAACTGTTTAGTACGCATGAAATGTGTACTATTTCGTACAAGGTGTGAATTCGTGAAACACATACGACTATGTATAATTTGAGACCGGTAATTCATACCACTTCATGTATCAGCGTCGTGTATTTGGGTACTTCATCCATCATCTCACGCATTCCAATATTGAAGGCAAATATCATTTTGACAATAAATAATAAATAAGTTTATACGCACGGTAAAGGCATCGATTAAACACAACTTATATCGACATGTTGGTCTATGCACATGCTTTTACGGAGATTGCTTACGTATGTATGAGGGGAGCGTAAGGTTCACATTGGTAACGATTATGGATATACCTGTAACTCTAACTGGGCCGGATGGTATAATAATATTAGTATACTCACATACCTCACATACGACCGCCTGATTTCAAATTAGGCAAAACCTGACTGTAATAACCAGATTACTGATAAACATATTTATATATTTCTAGATACATGTCTATATACATATATATACAATAATTAATGTTTGTCTGCCTGTCTGTCTATACGAGTATGTCTTATAGAATTTATATATATATATTTATGTCTTTCCTTCAAATTGATTTTACAGATAGTCATAGATAAATTACACACAGACACATAACAATTGATCGAATGACACAAAGATTTGTCCTGAGAGGGCATTGAACCCACGACTTCTGGCTTAGCAGTTAGGATTACTAACCACTAGACTAAGACGTCCAATATTTGTTCAATAAGTAGTTATTTTTGTGTCTCAAATTTTGAAATATAATTTAATCAAAGGTGATTCCGTAACAATTCCATACAATTAAAACAAGTTTTTTAACGATAAAGTGTATAGCTTCATATTTTTTACTACTATTGAAAAACTAAAGAGTTTTTTCTTTGTCTGAACATGTTAATCTCAGGTGCTGGTTCGACTTGGAATTCTGTTAGTGTTGGAAAACCTATTTATCGAGGATAGCTAAATTTTAGTTAAAGTCACCCTATGTTCAATACGAGCGGAGCTTCAATGAAAAATATTACAAAAATAGAGAAAATATATTCCTTTTCAGCTTTCCTTTACTTATGACAAGGTATAACAAGGTAATAAGAAAATAATAAGGTATAACAAGGTACAAACAAGATTTAGGCAGTAGTAGTTTGCAAAGGCCAAAGTCACGTATATATAGAGGCAGGTATATATACGAGGGTAAGTTTTTAAGTTCGCGGAATGACAGTGAAAAAGGCGGGTAAACGCGCTCTTTTGATGCCTACCGTATTCAGTGACTCATAATTAGTCTCCATAGTAAAATTTGTTGTGATTGGATCATTAATTATTAAACTATCGTTGACCAAGTATTTTAATCGGGAACGAAGTGAAAAAAATGGAGAAAATTGAATTCCGTGCGGTGATAAAGTTCCTTACTAAGCAAGGAAAGTCTGTTCAAACCATACTCAATGAGATGTCATCGGTTTACGGGGATTCTTGCCCAGGAAAAATAATGGTCTACAAGTGGCATAGTTTATTTAAACAAGGCAGGGAATCACTTGAAGACGACCCGAGGCCGGGGCGCTCCGTTGAGGTGACTACGCCAGAAGTTATTGCAAAAGTAGAAAAAATTGTATTGGAAGATGCTCGACTAAAAAAGAAACAACTCGCAGAAATGGTTGGAGTATCGGATACAACAATTTTTAAAATTTTACACGATCATCTTGGCATGACTAAGGTTAGCGCACGGTGGGTGCCGAGAATGCTCACGCCATTGCAAAAACAACAGCGCGTGGAATGTTCACGTGCGTTTTTGGACCTCTGCAATGAAGACAAGGATGGCGTATTGAATCAAATTGTTACTGGGGATGAAACTTGGGTTCATCATTATGAACCCGAGTCCAAACAAGACTCCATGCAGTGGCACAAAAAGGGCACAGCACCACCCAAGAAATTTAAGGTTTCACAGTCGGCTGGGAAACTCATGGCAACGATTTTTTGGGACTCAGAAGGAATATTATTGATAGATTATAAAGATAAAGGCATTTCTATAACGGGGGAATACTACGCTTCAATCTTAGAACAGTTAAAAGAAGCCATCAAAGAAAAAAGACGGGGAAAATTAACGAAAGGTGTCCTGCTATTGCATGACAATGCTCCCGTTCACAAGAGCCGCGTCGCACTGGCTGCCCTGCATAAGGTGGGCTTCGATATTTTGAATCACCCACCCTACAGTCCAGATTTGGCTCCGAGTGATTATTATCTCTTTCCAAAAATGAAAAAAGAATTACGTGGTAAGAAATTTTCAACTGATGAGGAGGTTAAGGAGGCGGTTTCGGCGTATTTTTCAGACAAAGATAAAACTTTTTTTTACGAGGGAATAAAAAAACTAATTGAAAGATCTGAAAAATGTATTCGTGTTGCAGGGGAATATATAGAAAAAGAAAAATAATTTTGTGTTTTTATTATTACTCAATATCCTCCATTCCGCGAACTTAAAAACCCCCCCTCGTATTTGTAGAGGACAAATACATTTGTACGTGACATTGATCAACTGATCCCATCCTCTCTACTCCTCTACAGGACAACTCGTGCTGGCCTTGGAAGTCATCGTTTCAGAATGGTAAACATACGCTCCCGAACTAAATGGTTCGGTTCTACCTTCCTGGTCAAATCAAACCTGTAACTCATTACCAGCATACGTATTTCCCTCCCACTACGATCTAGGGTCTTTTAAGCGGGGCGTGAAAAAGCATCTCACTAGATCGCTATAGCGTGGGTCGCCATACTGCACTATCTTTATTCGCAGGGAGTATGGCGACCACCGTTCTTGGATTCTATTCATGCTTTCCATCAGGCAGAATAGAGTCACTTTGGTAGGTTTCTATATAAAAAATAAAAAATAATGATTTCAAAACATCAATTGAACAGTTAGTATCTTCATGTTTTACTCAACTAAAAGTACCAGTTGCCCTATGAGCAGCGCTAAATCGCTCTATATTATGTAAAGTTCAAACATGCGACTACCGAGTTAAGCAGAGTTGAAGGGTCATTTAAATATCACGCTCACCTAATGTAAAAGTTTGAATGTTTGTTGGGGATCCAAAGTGTTTTTAGTACTGCCCTTAAAAGGGTCTTGATGGTCGTGACCTTTGTTAGAAAAGTCCTGAGAAATAATTGGATGACAGTAAGGCGTTATCGTTGTTTTATTTTTAGACGAAAGTACAAGCTTTCTGCGGTAGATGAAAACACGCAATATTTGCTAATAGACACATATGGAAGAGTTTTTAATGACAATTTGACTGATTGTGGCTTAGAATAAATATTTTATTAGAATCACCAACACATGCATACATGACTGCCTCGATGGCGTACAGGTAACGAAAGCGGCTGCTGTGTTCGAGGTCTCGGGACTAAATGTTTGTATGATCTGCAAATATTTGTGCCGGAGTTTGAGTGTTTTCTATGTATAATATGTATGTATTTACAAAAAAGTATATAAGTATTCTATCGGTCAGTGTAGTTATCATAGCACAAGCTCTGCTTAGTTTGAAACTTCGATTGGCGTTGTGTGTTAAATTTCCATAAAAAAATAAATTTATGCAGATTAATTTAATTTCATTCGTTCTTTATTGAAAAAACAAGACAGATACGAATAAGTCACAAAGAAAAGCTGTATGTAAGGGCGAACTTAACCCAAAACTGTTTCTTATTTTAGTAAATCTAATTGTTAAATAACTTTAAATGAATCTCTATATATTGTTGTTGAAAAATATCTAGACACTATTTTTTTTGTACTCTAGTTTATAAAAACGCATATTTGTCCTATAAAATTTTTAGGTACCCATGAAAAATTAACATGGTCTAATGTGTCCTGTCACAAAACAATCATTCTGGACGATTGTCAACTATCTATCTATGTATGTACATAACTTTTCCCCTGTCCTCTCATATACGAATCTATTATGGCTTAAGTGAAGGACATGTATTATGGAAATATGAGACATATGACATTAGCCACGTTTAGTGTCGGTTGTGAAATGATAACCATTTGTATCCAGCGAGTGTTACACTTAAGCGATTATATCTATATTACTATATCAAGTTGTGTGCTCTAGTATTGTTTGACACCTCAGTGGCATGTTAAAAAAGGAATATCAGGGTAAAAAATTAAACCTGGGAATATTTTTTATAATGTTGAGAAAAATCGAAAGTTCTGCATCGCTTTTTTTGTGCGAGAAATGTACTATTTACGATTATCAAATGAGTATAAAGACCTTGACCCGAAGGTGTACATGAGCATCAGGAGACACTTACCATCAGGAGTTAGTTTGTAAAAAACAAAGATTTCAACTTCATATTGCGATAAAAAAATAATATGAAAGGGAAATAAAGAGAAAAAGATAAAAAATCCAGGACAAAAAGTACAATAACTTGGTGTTAATCGCCAAGTTGTAATGTTTATGTTCACTGTTCTCTTGTTCTCCTTGTTAAATATTACCGCACCTAATAACGTTTAAAGTTTCTTTGCACTAGTCAGATAAACTGTCTCTGTTAGCGGAGCCGTGTCTTACAATGTTTATACAAAACTCATCCGTAGCCTCGTTCGTGGTACAATCTTCTAATTGAAATTGAATACCCAGTGTAGCTCTCCACAGGTAGACTCCTACCTGATCCTATACTAGGAAGGGGTGGCGCATTTGCGACTTTAATTTAATATCTAAATATTGACCCATTGTATGGCACAGTAATCACGTCGCATATAGCTACTGCGACGTCATGTGTTGATAGTTTGATACTCACTTGAGTATGCGGGCTTTCGCCGACTACATGTCACAGCACTCACCCTCCTTCCCAGCGGAGACACCCAATGAAGTCGACAAACTTACAACGGATCTCAATGTGGCCTTACAGACCGCACCTCGAGTGTCTAAACTTGACGCCACCGCCGTAAGGAAGCCCTTCCAGGTCCCCGCCTACATCTTGACGATGATCGAGAGGAAGAGGAAACTGCGCCGGCAATGTCAGTGCTCCCGATGCCCAACCATGAAGTCCCAGCTTAATACTCTGGCTGCGGAGATCTCTGCCACAGTGGCAACGAGCGCGACAGAGTCCTAGCACCGCACCATCGAGCGAGCTAGTGAAGACTGGTTGGGCATACACCGCCTGTGCCGCCAGCTTTCCGGGAAACCTGCACCGATTAGGCCCCTGCTGGCTGGTGACGGAACTCCACGTTACCGTGCCGAGGACCGAGCGGAGATATTTGCCGATTTCCTGGAAGCGCAGTTCCACCCGAATCCTGCCCACAACGTGCAGCACGTAGCAGAGGTTGAGAGGAAGCTCCAACTATACTTTGAGCAGCCAATAACCCCGACCGAGGACCCCATCATTTTCTCCCCTGGTCAAATCCAGCGGATTATTCGTCGAACACCTCTCTGTAAAGCACCCGGCTTCGACCGCGTGACCAATGAAGCTTTGCGTCACCTACCTCCGCGAGCGATCGCGACGTTGACGCGTCTCTTCAACAGCATCCTTAGCACCGGCCACTTTCCAACCACATGGCGACTTGGCAGAGTCATCATGCTGCCCAAGCCGGGGAAGAATATCCTCTTCCCGGGAAGCTATCGTCCCATCACGTTCCTCTCGACGACGTCGAAGTTGTTCGAGAAGCTGCTACTGCTGCATATGACGCTATACCTTCAGCTACGCGACGAACAGTTCGGCTTTCGTGCCGAACACTCCACGACACACCAGCTCGCGAGGGTACTGCACAACATCGCAGTTGAGCGCAACAAGCGCGAGCGGGTCGTTGCAGTCTTCCTCGATGTGGAGAAGGCGTTCGATCGCGTCTGGCACACCGGCATGCTGTACAAGCTGTCCACATATACTACTCCTCGTCGAATAGTTAAGATTGTGGCCACCTTCCTGCAAAACAAGAGGCGGTTGAAAACGTCCTGTCCACAGAGCGGGTCATCGGTGCCGGAGTGACTCTTGATACACAGATGACATTCCCGTCACCGACGGCGTGAAGCTTGCGCTGTATGCCGACGACGCGGCTTATATGACACGACGTCGAAAAATAGTGCCAACGCTGCTACCAAGATGCAGCGTACTCTAGATGCACTTCCCAATTGGCTGAAGGACTGTAGACTGACGGTCAACGTGGCGAAGACTCAGGCGATCTTCATAGGAAGTGTGACCCTACCACAGTTGAAGCTTATGGGGGAGAACGTCGAGTGGTCTGCGACGGTGAAATACCTCGGCGTGACCATCGACCGCAGGCCTCTCCATGAAACCTCACGTCAACAACCTAATTGTCCAGGTTCGTGCCGCGCGTTCCCTTTTGTGGCCCGTACTATCATCCCGACTGCCACTCTGTGCGAAGCTTGGTGTGTACAAGGCGTACATCCGCACGCTACTCACTTATGGTGCCCCGGCCTGGTATGCGCGTGTTTCTGAGACAAACCGCCACTGTCTGCGTGCGCAGCAGTCGCTCGCACTACGTACCCTTGTCAATACCCCTCGCTTTGTGCGGAACAGGACGATCTTCAGGGATCTGCGCATAAAGAGCCTGGATGACTTCGTGAGACGCCTGCGTTCAAACCTATTCGTGCGTGCCGATGGCTCGCAAGCCCGCCACCTGCACGAGCTCGCGCCTTACCATCGGCGACCGCCAGACAGTCATGGCCTACCGCGAGACCTCATATCCGTAGCAATCTCTACTGGACTATCCTTAACACCCTGCCTGGTGCTGGCTGACGGGCGCTCTTCGGGGTCCCCACCCACTGGAGCTCGACCTCGCTAAGCATAGGAGGGGACACAGAACGAGATCCGGGCGCAGCTAGCATGCTGGTCGCTCTATGGAACCCATCCGCAAAGGCTGACCTCGTTCGAGACACGTCCCCCCCACCGGACTGACATCCGGATATACCAAGAGGCCCAAGGGCCTAACCAAGTGACCCGTCTATAGTCGCAGGTGGCGCGGAGGACCACTTCGACAAGCCATAGACCTGGTAAAGTCATCCCGAGATTTCTCTCAAAGGGGTCTGCGAGAAGAACCACAAGACAGACTTGAATATAAAACTTTTGGCTGACTAATCCAAGTGTATAGTATTTTGTATTTGTTAGTGTTTGTCGGTGATACTACATACAGGTTGAGTGCATATTTCCAGTATAAATACAACATCAAAACTTATATCTACTCGGTAGTGTTTTCAGGACTTACAGTACAGTACAGTTTTTATCAAAAGTTTATGCTTAAAGTACAAACTTTTAAAAAAATGTAGTAAAAACATGAAAATAAACCAAAAATATTATTTATTCATCGCCTTTGTTTCGTTCGTCGCACTTGCAGCGGCGT
Source organism: Hypercompe scribonia (assembly GCA_949316085.1). Lineage (NCBI taxonomy): Eukaryota > Metazoa > Arthropoda > Insecta > Lepidoptera > Erebidae > Hypercompe > Hypercompe scribonia. The sequence goes on from OX438973.1 coordinate 980,830, forward strand.
ATCCGTCACTAACCTAGGACATCCCGTGAATCAACCATGGTGTCGTGTGGTCACCCACAAAACAATTACGCGTAACGTCGTGTCTCACCACAGACTGCCACATAAGACACAAGTAGAGTATACCGATACCGTTGTGTTGATCGTGTTCATCGTGTTTGCAGCATCATATCACGACGTATTCGTTACTCACCTAGATCATCATATAACAAAGGCCTGAATAATCATAGCTATATGTTAATCTATCATAGATGGATTTATGTACATTATTTGTGAAGTTTTTTGTACAAAATTTGGCAAACAAAATAATACTATTGAAATTTGTACATTTTTCTTTGCAAATGGCTCTTAATATTCATCAGAAATTCTAGCTAATACGTCTGCCAGAGTTCGAATAGATATACAATAGTACAGGTTGACGACAGACCCAGAGGCTCATAAATGTCGACTACAAACTTACAGTCGACTATTGGATACGACAATTTTGCATATATCTGACGCATAACATATTGATTGAGACGTTGCAAAATATACATAAAAATTAACTCGTCAAAAATACAACCATTTCGATTGTTCAAACGGTGGACAAAAAATAGTTTTAGATTTTCTACTTCAAAAGAAGAACTTCGTTTTATAAGATCCGATACGGTAACATTCGTTTAAAAATTCAATTCAGATGCAAGCGTTGGCGTTATTTGCTATTCGAATAAAGGTGTGTAAAAAGGAGGTGAAATGGGAGGGACGGGATAGGAGGTGGACAGAACTGTGGAACGTTGTTTCCAATATTAGCGTTGCATTAAAGTTGGCAAGAAATAAAACTGTCTGGCGTACCGCAATACTTGATTATAATTTCGTTAAACTAATGATACAGTGCTGCACTGCTATTTTAGTAGCAAAACTCGAGATAATTTAGTTTTTATAATTTTAAATTAATCATCTTCTTGTTTTTATTCCAATCATATAAACGTTTTAAATGAAACAGAGAAGGAAAGTAATTGTGCTAAAGCAAGCGCACAAGGCGAGAGAGTTAAGACGATAGGTGTTAGATTGGCATTCTATATCTTAAAGTATTGGTATTCATTTAAGATTTTGAAGAACTATCACAAATATCGATTTATATTGATAAAAATATTAAAATATAAACATACACACATACTCTAGTACAAATTTGTATGTAAGGTAATTTATAACAATTAAGTAGCTTTTGACCAGTGCGTTCTACCTGTAATGACATACGGAGCCGAGACGTGGACACTCACCATTGGACTGGTCCGTAAGTTTAAAGTAGCTCAGCGTGCGATGGAGCGTGCGATGCTGGGTGTTTCTCTGGCTAATAAAATTCGTAACGAGGTTATTCGATAGAGAACTAAGAGTAACTGACATCGCACGGAGAATCAGTACGCTGAAGTGGAAGTGGGCCGGCCATGTCTCCAGACGAACCGATGGTCGTTGAGGCCGAAGTGTACTAGAGTGGATACCACGATTAGGCAAACGTAGTGTAGGGCGCCCTGCGGCGCGATGGACTGACAACTTGAACAAGGTGGCTGGCAGCGGATGGACACGAATTGTCCAAGACTGGAATCGTTGGATCGTTTCGGGAGACCGTCGTTCAACAGTGGACTGGATAGGTTGAATGAAGTAGTTTTTAATTTACGACAAACTCATTCTCTGTGTACCAATCTCTCGATACTAATTATCTTTTTAGATACCAATTATTCTTTCAGAAGTAAAGAACCAGACAGTCCTCTTATTTAATACCGTAAAAATATTTATTAACTAAAAATTCGTTCAGTTTCCAAAATATGTAACCCGTAGATATCATTTCTTTCAAACCAGTATAGACCAGCTGTGATGCTTCGATCGTCAAGTGTTACCATAACTACCTATAGTTAATTGAAGACTCTATCAGATCCGTTAGGCCCGAATAAAAAAGGTCCTGTTAAATGCATGACATTTATTTCTGCAAGTAATTTTTTCACAGATATTTTTAGTTTAGTAGTGAATGCGACTGTTGTGTTTGAGGATTCAGGTTCGACTTCCGGGTCGGACCAAATGTTTCTATAATCTGCAAATATTTGTTTCGAAGTTTGGGTGTTTTCTATGTATAATATGTATGTATTTACAAAAAGAAGAATATAAGTATTCTATCAGTTAGTCTAGTTACCATAGCACAAGCTCTGCTTAGTTTAAAACTAGATGACGTTTTGTGTCAAATGTCCGAAATATTTATGTATTTATTTATTTATCGGCAGCATTATTTTCAGCTTCATACTGTGTTTATATTGTCTATCTATTTTAAACTTTGTAAACGAACAAGTACTCCAGTAGTAAATGTGATGTCGCCCGCATACTGTATCATATATATTTCTCTGAGGTCCAAGTTTTGCAACGTCTTAAATCCTTGAAAGCAACTGTCACTGTCATTCACGCTTATTTCCAATACATCACTTGCTTTGGGTACCGTTCTTTCATTTTGGAAGTTAGGCCTTATCGTCCCAGTCCACAAAACTTTTACAGGGATTTTACAAACGTACAAGCAACGAACACAAAGAACACCCAGACTCAGAACACTAATTTGTGGATCACACAAAGTGTAGTCCCGTGTTGACTTTGAGCCCACGGCGGCGTGGTGACCGCTTAAACCACTAGGCCAATCGTGCAGTCAATTGTCTATCTTCATCAAGTTACTGGAATCCTTGTTATGTACCATCATTAGAAGATCGCACTCCAGTGACTCCTCAGAGTATTTAATTATAAAAATAATCCCAATAAATCAAACAATATTATTATTTAAATAAATCTAATACTCAGGCTTTGAATGATCGCAGTGAATAATTTGCACAGCGTTCCCATTGCATGTGTAACCTTGCTTAACGTAGCTGTCACCATACCATCACTTTTATTATTCAGAGCTGTGCAACGCTATGTGTCAATATCGAGTCATCCTAATATACATAAAGCTATCAAACACATCTCTAATAGACGATACGCGTATCTATTCATCGTACTCTATCTGCTGAATTTAAGTACCCTTTCTGCACTCAAGGCACGCTTTTGTAAATCGATGGTTTTGTAATCATGTGTTGTAGACATTTGTGGTAATTTTATAATATTATTGTTTGATTAGAGTGCCTAAACTTTCCGACAATAGGTCATCTGTTTTTTAATCTTTTCTCGTAGATGGACGTTAAATGTAAAATTTTCTTCTCCAATACCAAAATAAAACAAAAACACATAAACTCTTCTGTCCTATGTATATAGTGTGTTTCAGTTCCTCTCTCTTAAAATGTCCATGATAGCTCGAAGCTACACTAATTAAAAAAGAATTAATCGACATACCCGTGAGATCCGTTTTCTGTTCGGTATCCTGTAATGTATACACTTTCCTATCTAGGTAAGTTGTGTATGTGTGGGTTGTAATATTAATATATTAATAAATCAAAGTAGTAGTATAGTCCTACGTAGTCCATAGTGATAATAATGTTATAGATGTATCTTTTATGTGTGTTCAATACAAACATCATTTTAAATTTAAAATTAATTATGCAGTAATAAATCCAAAACAGGAGACACATAATCCGGCCTCGATTAATTCTTTGTAAATGACATGACACAATCGTAATCTTCAGAAGAATTTGTTGCATAGTTTTACAGTTTGTCTTCTATTTTATTACCCTTAAACATTACATGTAAAATCACTTTTATGTAAGGTTTTGCTATTGGACGGCTCGCGCTAGCGAAATGGCGTTTCAATGTTATTCCAAATAAAAGAGAAAACTGTAGTTTAACACTAAAAAGACATTAAAATTGATGAATATACTATTAATATAACAATGTAAGTATTTTAAAATGACTCAAATGGCTTTATAATGATCGCTAATTCGAAAAGTTAACCATTTTGTTTGCCCTTTTCGTGTGAGCGTGCAGATGGAATACGAGTATGTATCACGCTCCGTTTTGGTGAGCCAACTACTTACGATCCATACGAGTACATTATAGTTTGGGTATTGATCATAACCACATACTTTTAGAGGAACATTATTTCCATGATCTGGTTTATTATTATGATGGCTTATTAAATGCAAGCATGTAATGTTCGATACGTAACAAAATTTGAAATAATTTCTTTTGGTGAACGTATAATTTGCTTATCTGGTATCGACGCTAGAATTGTACTCATTAGTGCCACAAGTATAACTTTTATGTAGCAATAAATTTGCGTTATGATACCAGAGATGAACGACAATCAATGTATTATTTTCCCTCACATCTTTACAGAAAATTGCTGCTTAGCAATTACTCCAATGCGTGGGTGAGTGTGATGTCGGAGCCTTAATTACCCTCTATCTTATTTTCTTTTTTTTTTATATAAACCCACCAAAGTGACTCTATTCTACCTGATAGAAAGCATGAATAGAATCCAAAAGCGGTGGTCGCCGTACTCACTGCGAATGAAGATAGTGCAGTATGGCGAATCACGCTATGGTGGCCTAGTGAGATGCTTTTTCACGCCTCGCTTAAAGGACCCGGGATCGTAGTCGGAGGGAAACACGTGCGCTGGTAATGTTATTCTGGAGAAGGGGGTATTCCAAAGGCGGCAAAGCACTTTCGTCTCTTGTGTTGTAGTGTGTGTAGTGTCCATGAGTGCCAGCTGTGATTTGCCATTAGAAAATGAATTTCTCCTTCAAATTAATTTAAATTGTACCTGCTAGACTTATTATGCTGTATTTGCTGTTAATTATATCACTTGGTTTTTAGACAGATCTTGTATTATGAAGCCAAAATCAGAAGCTGCTCCTCTATTCTGCGGTAACTTTGGAATTTATTTGTATTGTAACTTTCTAACTCAACACCGACAAATACAGTAAAGTACACGTTGTAACGCAACACAGAACAAAAACAGCTTGGTTAAGCCGTCGTTGTAAAAGAGATTAACGCAATAAAGCTCACCATGGCATTAAATATGAAAATAGTCACTCATACGATTATATTTTCACGATTTCATAGTGTTTGAATAAATTATTTGGAATTACGAGTAATCTATAGCTATCGTGCCTGTACCGATATGTAATCAATTATGTTTGGAGCATAGCCATATGAACACCAGAGCTGAATGTCTGTGTCGAGTAATGGTCTATGTTATTGAATGATACACCTTTCAGAAAATTTGACTTATGTTTTAATAGTCTTTATTTGTACTCATGGTAAAAAGCCGAGGTGTTTATTTTTACAAGGATATTTTTATTTCTTCTCTACTTTTGGATTGACCTAGAAATATGTTAAGAAGTATATTTAGCCGACGTTAGTCAAAGTAATAATGCCCCTTATGTGTTTGATTAACAATTTATACTTTTCCTTTGTTCACAGGTCTATGTGCTCTGACTTGGTATACGTCATCCTGTTCCCTCAACTGCTGATGGTCGTTCATTTCAAGAGACACTGTAACACGTACGGATCTTTAGCCGCGTATATCGTGGCGATGTTGGTGCGGCTCTCCGGAGGGGAGAAGCTTATGGGTCTACCTGCGCTGATACACTACCCAGGCTGGGATCCGGTGACAGAACAGCAACTGTTCCCCTTCAGGACTATGGCGATGACGATGTCTTTGTTCACTCTGGCGTTCATATCCTGGCTGTCTGTGTATGTATTTAGTTCTCAGGATATATTCTTTTTTGGTTTTGCATTTAGAGAGATTTTCAGAAGACTATTTCTACAGTTCTAAAAATACAGCTTTATTTCTGTGTCAGATGGCTACGAAGCCAACGAAGTAACCTGGAGCAAGTGATTGTATTTCATAGTACCTATATTTTAATTTTTACGTTCCATTTTAATCACAAATGAAGTGCAATTACATTAATAAATATTAAAATTCACATCTAAACTATATCTCATAAGTTCTTAAATGACACTAGTGACAACTGTGACAGATGTCAAGCTATATTCTAAAGATTAAGTAATAATCTTTAAGTAATAATAAAATGATCACTTGAGATATCCCACCTTCGGCCATCTAATCTCAAACAAGGCAGTCAACGTATTTATGACTCTTGAGCTGCAAATATCCATGGTTGACAGTTCTTAGCATCAGGTCATCCGTCTTTTTTTTTTTGTCTATGTTAAGAGCCTGCCAAAGTGACTCTACTCTGCCTGATGGAAAGCATGAATAGAATCCAAGAGTTATGGTCACCATACTCATTGTAAATGCAGACAATGCAGTATGGTGACCCACACTATGGCGGCCTTGTGAGATGCTTTTTCACACCCCACTTGGGGACGTAAAAGGCATGACAGTCATCGTGACAGTGTAAGGCTTACACAGTTACCACGATAACTGTCACCCCTGCTTCAATGAGCCACCGGTCTCACACTCACCAACGAAACACGGATGCTGGCGCTTTAGGTTGGTCTCCTGTGGGAGGGTAGTACTGGCCCGGTCGAGCCGGCCCGCTCGTGCTGAATCAGCGTGTCTCTACTACCTAGAAAATCTGCCGTCTGCTCATTCCCATCCTATAACATAAAAAAAATATTGATTCATTAATAGTCTCTAAAAATCCACTGCTGACAATAAGTCTCATTTCGAAAGAAGGTTTTGGCGTACTATACCTCGCTGGGGTTGCTACAGGATTTGTTTTAACTTTACCTTACCTTTGTAGTAATGTTCTGCGCAATTTATTCCCTTAGTCGGCACTTACGACACCCACGGAGTGAATCGAGATGAGACATAACTTTAATAATTACCATTCCTTATGTAGAATAATATTGGTTTAACATGTTCAACAATATTCAGAACATGTACGTGCTGATAGTGATTCAGTGCTAATTGAAATTGCGAATCCCTCCCACGTCTGGCTGTTATGATACGCACAATTTAATTAACGTAATGTTTACAATTCACTTTTATTAATTTATTTCAGCCTACGTCCTACATGTTACTGCTATTAATGACAATATGTTGTTCTCTTTCTATATTTAGATGACACTAGAACACCATTTTATACTTTCGGCAGTTATTCTACAATATAAATTGTGCAAGTCATTTTGTTTTTTTTTTTCTATATTAAGAGCCTGCCAAAGTGACTCTACTCTGCTTGATGGCCACCACATTTATTGTGAATGCAGACAATTCAGTGTGGCGACCCATACTATGGCGACCTTGTGAGATGCTTTTCACACCCCGCTTGAGGACGTAAAAGGCATGACAGTCATCGTGACAGTGTAAGGCTGACAGAGTTACCACGATAACTGTCACCCCTGCATCAATGGGCCTCCGGTCTCACACTCACCAACTAAACACGGATGCTGGCGCTTTACGTTGGTCTTCTGTGGGAGGGTAGTACTGCCCCGGTCGAGCCGGCCCGCTCGTGCTGAAATCAGTGTGGCTCTACTACCTTTCAAAATTTTTGTGTTTGTTGAATAGCTTTTAAAATTGTTTAGATTCTGTTTAAGAAAAATCTATGTGATTAAAAAGAAAGTTATCATTCCAAGGACGGTTAAAAAAAGTTCTATATGTCGTTTGTGCTTGCGGTAAGTTATTAATGCTGCGGGAGAGCTATTCGGTACATGAGGGTCGACACGACAATGGTGTTACACCACGATTTAACAGAAAATCTGTGTTAATGTATCTTTTGTCTCTTTCCACCCAGTGAGTGAAATTATTGGAACCCGACAGCACTCTTATACAGGGAAAGGATAGCATACAAAAGGCACCAAGAAATTTACGTCTTTTGATACGCATTCGTCTATGGGTGTGGGTGGTCATCACGGAGCAAACGTAGGTACACCAAGTTTGCTCCCTGCCAGGGTAGTTATAAAAACACCGATTGTATTTATTTAACGTCATGGCAATTATTTTCACTTAGTCCCTTTATGTTATGTATTTATCATGTTTATCATATGTTTGATTAGTTGTTATTTTAACTTTTTACTCGATCCTATAACTACAAATATATGAATATAACAAATATAATTCATAGACAAGGGTCATCTGGGAACACTCAGTATTAAGTATTCAGGGTCTAAAAGGGGTTCGAGTTTACCTTTAGTTAATTATTCACGAACAAGTCCGAAATACTAACACTGCTATACTTTTAGACTGTAATTTCTATTACAGAAATAACATTTTTTTGTAGCTTCTAATTAAAAAATCCAATAGGAAATTATTTTACATTTAAAAAAGGTCTCTGTCAAGCTGTTTAACAATTTTAAATAAGGGTTACTCCCTCGCAGTTCCAAATAACTGCCTAACTAACCCATTGATGCAGGGGTGACAGTTAGTTTTTTTAGGTAGTAGAGCCACGCTGATTTCAGCACGAGCGAGCCGGCTCGACCGGGGCAGTACTACCCTCCCACAGAAGACCAACCTAAAGCACCAGCATCCGTGTTGTCGTGTTTCGTTGGTGAGTGTGAGACCGGAGGCCCATTGATGCAGGGATGACAGTTATCTTGGTAACTGTGGAAGCCTTACACTGTCACGATGACTGTCATGCCTTTTACGTCCCCAAGCGGGGTGTGAAAAAGCATCTCACTAGGCCGCCATAGTGTGGGTCACCACACAGCAATGTCTGCATTTACAATGAGTATGGTGACTACAACTCTTTGGATTCTATTTATGAGTTCTATCAGGCCGAGTAGAGTGCCTTTGGTAGGCTCTTCATATTGAAAATAAATAAATAAATATCGTAACCGGTTTCCTAAAAGTCCAGTTTATGAATTGATGTGAACGAAAACAGACTGAGACCATCGCTTTCTAACAATTTCATTTTACAAAATATGCAACGTAGTTTTATCTGAAGGTAATCATATTCTATTCGGATGATATTCTATGTTGTTGTTTAATTGACTTTAAAACTAGTAGACATGTAAAATGATATGGTGCAATCTACGGTTAATGAGTTCTACAGCACGCCAATACGCTGTATCATTTTAAACACATTTTTATTAGCTTGGGTTGTATCTATGTATGTAACGGAATCTTTGAGCTTAATTTTCACCGGTTTCTAAAAATCTGATCAACTTGAAACTTTGCACACGTCTCAAGGACAGATGACAATGCGATAATTTGATAATAGATTTATGAGTTTGTCACAGACTAAAAAATGAAAAATAAATAATAGTTAAAAAAAACTAAAAAGACACGCTTTTATTGCTAATCGAACTAAAAACTAGAAAATAATCTTTAATGACAAAGAGTCTAACATTACAGTAGTAGAAGATCGAACAATCAATCATAGTGAATCGCATCAAAATAAAAATATAATAAAATTTAAGTTATTAACAGAATAATTCAATTCAGAGTAAAAAGGGTGTTTTTTAGTTTTTTTGAACTATTATTTATTTTTAAATATCAATATTCAGAAAGAGATTGACAATATCAAAGCATATTGCCAATATTTTACCCTTGTAGACTTAACAAGCGAGTCGTGATTTTAATCCGACTGCGCCAGGAAGTTTATGGTATTTAAATCTTTAAAGGGGTTAATGAATTTTCGCGTTTGAGATGTTATTAGAGTCGTCTGAAATTTGTTATTGGATATATAGAGTGGGCCAAGAATTCGTTAACATTTGAATCTAACATCCCGCTCAAATATTTTGCGGGAGTTCTTGGGACCGATGCTACTGAAATTTGCTAGCTACAATCGTAACACATGGTTTCAATAAGATAGAACCGCGTGTCACACATCTAATGAGTCCCTGCCGGTAGTCAAAGACATGTTTCCGGGACAGCTGATTTCCAGACGAAGCGACATTCCATGCCCACCCAGAATTCCAGATCTATTTCCAGCAGATTTTTTTTTATGGGGTTCTTTGAAGAATCGTGTCTACATCATTAAACCAAATACACTACGTCAACTAAAAGAAAAAATCAACTAAGACATGTCGGTGATCTCGTGGTCTCTTTGCCGACGAGTATTCGAAAATTTCGGTGCTCGCTTAGAAGAGTGCAAACGTCGAAACGGTGGTCATTTAGACGATGTAATTTTCAAAAAATAATTCCAACTAATTAGGTTAAGTACTTGTAAATAAACAATTTTTCAATTATTAACCAATTTTATTGTATAAAAATTTAATCGTACAATAAGGAATTCACACAGTTATTCTGTTTACAATAGTGAGTTATAATAGGTAGTATGGCGAACAATTATAACAGTCCTCTGATCCTAAAATTGGGATTGCCTGTTGTTTGAGCATTAGAGTACCACTTAGTGCTAACATAGGTGAACTTAAATTGTAACAATATTAACAGGAATGTGGTTATGATGAGCAATAAAATGTATGAGTAATATTGTGCGCGTGTGTATTTCTGTGTATATGAGTATGTACGTGTCCGTATGTGCGTGCGCGTGTGTGTGTAGTAGTTACTCATATGATGATGATAATGATGATGATATGTCACCATGTTTTTTTCATCATGTTTTTTTTTCTTTTAGTGATTATCTTGTATATTATTAAATCTATATATTAATACGCGATCCAAAAACTTTGGACCAGTTTTTACGAAAATTGCGCGGACACAGGAGCATAAAATTTGGCACACTTATAGTTTATGTGTAGGAGAAGTGCAGAACGCTAATATTTTTCAATAATAATGCTTATAAAGTACATTAAATCAATAAATAAAACATTACACACCTACCATGCATTTCACAGACACATACATACACAAGTATTTGTACACGCCATTTTGTCCATAGACATAGAGTACTGACATAGATATATCAAAAAAAAAAGTTTTATTTGCCTCATTTAATATAAAAAAAGATTTTAATAATAATGCATAAAAAGTACATTAAATCAATAAATAAAACATTACACAAACCAGCATGCATTTGACACACGCATACACAAGTATTTGTACACGTATACATACTCTGTGGTCAAATTGTCTCTTTTGTTTATTATAGACATAGTTGAATGTCAAACAGAAAAGTTTTATTTGACGAATCCTACGTGAAATACTGAGCGCTTATACAAATTTATGTAATATATACATATATATAAATTGTGTGGCAGTAAGATACATTTAAATGTACACGGACTTTCATTATATGCATAAAGAAAGTTCTGTAGCAGCAATCTGCAATGACAATATTCAGGTACAAAAAAAATATAATTTGCTATTGCTGGTTTTAAGCAATTATTAGTAGTTGTAGTATGTAGTTTACGATTTCAGTAATTGTATATACTTCAGGATAAATAAGTGATTTTGAGAGATACGTACATTTAAATATGCTCTAAATGTCATTTCAAATGTGTTTTTAAGTTAAGATTGTGGATTCATATTTAGAGTGCAGGTCTTGCAATGCGAAACATTTTGAATCTGAAGTGACTTTAGGCGACCGAACTGCATTCACTTCATGTTGTCACAAGGGTAAAGCAATATTACCACCCTTAAGTCAAAATGAATATTTTAAATCATTGTATTCATTGACTTACTTCCAATGAACCTTCAATAAAAAGTAAATCAAAAAATTATTTAGAATATATTAGGAAATATAATTCATGTTTTGCTATGGTTAGCTCAGAAGCCAAAGTTGCTGAGGTAGTTACAAGTGGAGTGTATTATTTCAAAATATATGATGTTTTTTATCACAGATCAGGCCCAATGACTGCTGCATATAGTCGCTCACCATGTTATGCACAATTATATTTTTATGATGTTGACACTGCTATTAATTATAGATTACAAGAACGTATTAGTCAAACATGTAACAACAACATAATGCGTGAAATTTCACTGGAATTGGACAAAACAGTTCAAAAAATTGGTGTTTTATTAAAACGGCCAGTTTTTACACATAGGCAATTGTATGTCGCAGCAAGTAGAGTTCGTTCATTCGCTGGTTTAAGGTTTTATATATCCGAATATAATGGCCAAGGACATTTAGCAAACGATGAAAGAGTTTTTACAAAAAACATTGTTTTCAGAGAAGTTTTAAATCATTAATTATATTATTACAATATGCGATAAAAAATGTTTTTTTGTTTTGCATCCTCTTATAGCATGTTTTGTTTTAATAAACATTTTTTAAATAGGTATTCTTTATTTTACTTCTTTTTAATTTCATATAATTTGTTCAAAATAGAAATTGGCAAATAACAGTCTTGGTCAAATCTGTGGTTATAGTAGTTTAGTTTTGGACAGTAGAACCTTAATAATGTTTGAATATTATATTTTAATAATGTATATTAAGTCACTTACAATTTAAATTTATTATGGTCGAATTTCGACCAATGGGCGACCACTAGTAAAAATAATTGGTAATATAAACAAATTTAAATAGATTTTATTATAGTTTCTGTAAAATCAAAGATTGATGTTTTTATAAATTATCACTAACAATTTGTCAACATTGTTGATAAAAATATGTGTTGTATTTGTTATTTATTCGAGTTGGCACAATTTAAACGGCATTTGGAATTTAATAACGCAATTTCGGAAGCAATTTTAAGGGCTACTTTTACGTCACTTACGTTCGGCACTCTTAAGGCCCTATAAAATATGACCAAAACATAGGTTACGGTAAACCTTTTGAATATGGAGTACCGGACCTCTTGCAGGCGAGTGGAGGCCTCTTTAATTCAATAGTACTTGAATGGCTACCAACTTGTTCATGGCAAAAGTAAATATTAAAATTTCATTGTGTGACGTCATAATATTCGTAAATTACGTCCCAATCATCGTAACGGTAAGACATGTATGGATCGTGATGCACGATGATGGATTGTTTTGAATATATATATATGTACTCGTAGTTAGAAAGTGTTGTGTTTTACGACGACAGATTATTGTTTAAAAGAATATACAAGATTCCATATCATTTACATATTTAACTGCCTCGGTGGTGCAGCAGTAGCGAATGCGATAGATGTGTGTGAGATGTCGGGTTCGATTCACGGGTCAGACTAAATGTTTGCATGATTTGTAAATATTAGTTTCGGAGTTTGGGTGTTTTCTATGTATATTATGTATATATTTGTAAACAAAAAATATATTAGTATTCTGTCAATCAGTCTAGTTATCATAATACAAGTTCTGCTTAGTTTGATACTAGATGGCGTTGTGTGTCATATGTCCGAAATATTTATTATTATTAAAGAGGAAAAGCAGTAAAAAAATATGCTAGTTATGTAAATGTAATGGACATTTCTTATCAACTGTCGATTCTACGAATGATGTAACAAATCTATTGATTTAACGAATTACTCTTAATTGTAATATGCTTCTTGTCCTTAGGTACCTCTTCAACAATGGGTACCTTAGCCCAGAATCTGATTATTTCAATTGCGTCGTCAACATTCCCGAGGATATTCGCCGTGTGGATGAACCTTCTGAAGCCGGAGAACAGATGTCTGTCTTGGGAGGAGTACCTGGCAGATTGTATGGAGCAGCCCAGACACTCGTAGGTCCCGATGAATCATCTGGCAGGATCAATCCTGCTCTCGAACCAGACGACGATGACCTGGACGACCCTAATGACGGACCAACTCCACTGTTTGGCAACAGCAACGCTCTTCCTCCAGTCCAGCCGTTTGGTAAACAAACGGCTTTCTGAGACGATAAGTATTCTTATTAGTTTACTTAGACGACATCGTCATTCTAAGCCACGCGTTGCAAGACCACGGAGATTTAGAAAACGGGTTAATATTTTCCGAAAATTTTACTATTCCTTATTTTTAGTTTTATAGTATTTATTTTGGTGTGATCGTACATCGAAGTGCACTAAACATCAGTATTTTTGGTATCGATAGAATGTGATGCTCAATACGAACGAAACGAAACATATCATAACTTATCAGAATCTTCCTATAAACGATTTTGTATTGAACCTTCTTATAAATACGCAGTAGAACTATTTGTTTAACTACGACGACGTAAAGGCAAAACTGATAAAGTATATTAAAGTAAATAAATATAATCAAGTAGTATATAATGCATTAAAGCAATAGTTGTATGTTTAATAGTTGATGTATAAATGAAATAAGTTATATTATTTTGTAGTGAAACATACATATTAAAACTACGAAGTGTGACTCATACATATCAAAATGTGAATTAGTTGATTGTTAGAGATATATTATTATATATTATTTATATTGATGACGATTCCTTTTGAGTCAATTATCGTAGAAGGAGAAGCACAGAGCTGTCGTGCTTGATAGATCACATGGTGTATGTAAATGTGTGTGTTGGACATTGTATTGCCTGATCAAACATCTTGAACGAACATGTCCTGTGGAATCTTGTCCAGTTAATGTATAGATCATTGATCACGTAGCGCTTGAGAAGCACACGTGTTATATAGAACAAGGATTATAATGTACTGTTAGACTTACAGTGTAAGTTTTTTGTTTAACAATTCGATACTATATGATTTGCAACTATATACAATAAATAGCCAATTACAGGCAATGAGTTTTTCATTTTTTTCTGGCATTTATGACATAGGTATGTACGATATTATTTGTTTTGAATTTTTGCTGTATGAAACACTTGATGCGGAACAAAATATCGTGAGATATTCCATATTTTAATAAACTTAGCAATTAAACAAGTACGAGTCTTGTCTCGTTTAGTATTATCGCTTAAAACTTACACTGTTTAAACCAGTTACATTTATTTTTATAATTTATAGATATTAGTTGAAATATTAAAGATTTGCGCACAGTAAATGTTGATGTGTTTGAAATTAAAGTGTATTTTAGTCTAGTTAGTACAACGTAATGATTGTCTTAATTTGTTGAAGGCTTTACTTGAAATTTAGTCGAAAATATCTATTTTAAATTGACGTATTTTAGCATCACTTAAAATGAAACAGTGTACGGCAATAAGATAAAGCATTTAAATGATAAAACGATCAGTATAAACTGGCCTAAAATCAGTTTAAACAGAATTAGTATTGTATTAACTTAAACATTTCTGTGGGCAATACTCTTTTTATGAAAGTACTTAAAGAGCTTCTTGAAGTAGCCGATAAGTTACAAAAATACAGCTGCTAGTTATAATTATTGGTATTTTTAAAATTATATGTGTATTGATGACTCTGTGTCCCCCATTCTTATAGATCCCGACTTGTTCCCACTGTCTAATATATTGTACGTGTTTGCTGTTAACTGCGTATTTGGCACTTTTCGACGTTCTATATTTAAATATATAAAGGTATATCTTGCTGATAGATTATACTGTCATTTTGGCAACTCTAGGTGGAAAATGTATACTTACGTCACGTGAATGTATCTTTAGACAACTATAGGTCCAAAGTTGCTGTATATGTCATAGTATCAAGCTTATGAACTGTTTTCTTTTTGATAAAGTTTATAAATTATATAAAAATTTGAGAAATATAAATTATTTATTGTGTTGCAATGATAAAGTTTATATAATGTTGTGATAACTTGCCTAACCTTGCTAAGACTACGATCTCGATACATATCATCTTTGTGACTTAGTTATAATATACATATCATAGTGTTTAGTGTGAAATGAGACATATCATATATGTAAGAGTAGATATAGGTATCGTTGTTGTTCTTCGGCGCCGCTTCCTGATGTATACGCGATCACTGACATTTTCATGTTTTTGTTCTTTTTTGCTATTCTTTTTGGACTTAGCATAATGTAACATTGTAGAGTTTTATCCTGTTCTTTTTGAAGTTGGTAGCCTTTTCGCTTTTATGAGATAGATTTGTTTCAAATGAAATTAGAGAAAGATAACTTGGGGCAAAGAAAACGGAGAAGGCTTTTGAGGTCAAGTTGAATTGAGGAGGAGACGAGAAAGACAGTAGCGAGAATTTGATGCAATGGCCCTGACAGAATCAAGTAGCGCATCAGACCCAAAATTAGTACCACCGAAACACATCTTTGCTTAAGTATATTTTAAAACGACAACAACATTCTACAAGTAGAGTTCTGTTAGACTTAGAGAAAGAATATTTTATGACCTGTACGAATTACAGTACTATAAGTGCTTAAGAGTCCTAATTGCGTAAATAGTGTGATGGCTATTATCAGGGAGCGTCCGCCCCACTGTTAGCCGGTAGATATACTATACCTACTATTGACTTATTCCTAGTTCTTGTTGAATATTTTGAAAAAGAAAATGTGTAAAAAAATGTGTAATGTTGTGAATTCTGCGGTCGTTTCGGCGACATCAAATAAAACATATAGTATGTTGACTGGTTCGTTTTTTTACCTTTTACCATTTAAGTACTGATTACGGTTTGCTTTCCATTATCTCGTCGATTTCTTTGATGAATTTTTAATTCCCCCGTGGCACGAGATGAGATAAAAGAGTTCTACTAAAGATGTTATTTGTAATCTTAAACTTTTGCTGTCTTATAATTTGCATGCCCATTGATAATACAGTATCCAGTTTTAGCATTTAACTTATGGCGAAAATATTCCTAATATACATCAAAATCATCAAAATTCTTTTACAGTCCACTGGTGGACATAGGCCTCTCCTTAGCAAGGAGGTTTTGGTCTACTATACCACGCTGGCCAGACGGGTTGGAATAGGGTTAGTTTCAAGTTTTCCTTCTCTTTGTAATGATGTTGACTTGCATACTTTGTTCCCTTAGTCGCCTTTTACGACACCCACGGGATGAATAGGGGTGGTAACACTATGTATTCTTAATCCGTCACCACACGGACAATAACCAATACATTTAACTGCAATATTAAGAAAAAAATAAAAATTCGTCGTATTGAAATATCCTAAATGCAAATCCATGACAACGAAAAGTATAAGTAGAGGGAGGTGTACAGTGTATGTTTCATTCTAGAATGCAATATAAAAAGATTGAAGAAATAAACACACAATAACTATTTACAAAACCTTTATTTTATATAAAAGTAATAAGTACTTAAACTATTTTTTGTACATTTTATTTAATTACGAATTAAATTAGAGCTAATACTTTCGAGTGCTGCTTACTTTGTAAGCACAGTGCAACCTGTCGTTGTTAACGGCCATCTTATAATAATAATCATCGATTCCTCGTCTTCTTCGTATTCATCACATTGGCGTATGAAATATCGGTAAATATTAAAAAGTACATCTTTAGTTTAATTGTTGAGCTTTTGATGTAGCTCTTTTTGGATAAAATCTTAGAAGATATCAGAATGGTTGCGCATTCCACTCCTGTCTCCCTTAACTATATACAGCATTGTATAGTTAGTTTAACTGTGATAATTATCCACAAAACTACAAACAACAATTTGTGGTATCCAAATCGCCAATACTGATGGCAGTGTGACTTAACTATTGACTATTGTACAGTAAGTACTAGAACATGTGGTGTCTGGTCCTAGTACACATAGCCGCCATTGGAGTCATAGCTCTGATTAATAGTGGCCGGCACGCCGCCTCCTCCGCTTGAGGAGTAGCCGCCGCCACCGCCTGAAGAGTATCCGCCGCCACCACCTCCGCCGCCAGAATGTCCACCGCCTGAATATCCTCCAGATCCGCCACCTCCTCCGAATCCACCAGAGGAATGACCACCGCCGAATCCACCAGATGAACCGCCACCAGAAGGAGCGCCGTAAGAGCTAGATGGTGGCGCCACAGGTGTGCCGTATGAACTTGATGGAGGAGATGGGGCGCCGTAAGAGCTGGATGGTGGGGCAGCAGGAGCCCCGTAAGAGCTTGAGGGGGGTGAGGGAGCACCATAACTTGAAGAAGGTCCACTGGCACCAAAACCACTACTTCCAAAGCCACTACCACCGAATCCACTGCTACTGCTGCTGCTGCTACTGAATCCTCCACCGCCGCCACCAGCAGAAGGAGCACCGTATGAGGATGAGGGTGGAGCGGCAGGGGCACCATAAGAGCTAGACGGAGGAGAAGGAGCACCGTATGAACTCGAAGGAGGAGAAGCAGGAGGACCATAGGAACTGGATGGCCCAGAGGATGAACCACCGCCAAATCCAGATCCACCACCGAAGCCAGATCCACCTGAGGAATGTCCTCCTCCAAATCCAGAACCGCCACCGAATCCTCCACCGCCTCCGCCAGAAGAGCCATGTCCTCCGCTAGGAGCGCCATAGGAGCTGGACGGAGGAGAAGGTGCTCCATATGAGGTTGAAGGTGGTGCACCATATGAGCTAGATGGTTGAGAAGGTTTAGGTGCACCGTAGGTAGTTGAAGGTCCAGTAGGTACGCCGTAGCTGGTCGCTGGTGGGCGTGCAGGGGCTCCGTAAGAGCTTGATGGCTTAGGGGCAGGTGCTCCATATGAACTGGAAGGTTTCGGTGCGCCGTAAGAACTGGATGGCTTAGGAGGGGCACCATAGCTAGACGAAGGAGGTCCATAACTGCTCGAAGGTTTGGGTGGAGGGCCGTAGCTTTGTTTTGGAGGGCCATAGGAAGAGGACGGTCTGCCGCCTCCGCCGCCGCCATGGCCGCCACCGCCGCCATGTCCACCACCACCGTGACCACCATGTCCGCCACCACCGCCGTGGCCACCACCACCACCGCCCCCGTATCCACCACCACCGCCGTGGCCGCCGCCATGGCCACCACCGCCGCCGTGACCACCATGGCCGCCACCGCCGCCGTGACCACCATGACCGCCACCGCCGCCGTGACCACCATGACCACCGCCGCCGTGGCCGCCACCACCACCTCCGCCGTAACCACCTCCGCCGCCGCCACCACCTCCATAACCACCTCCGCCACCACCTCCACGAGGAGGTGGAAGGTACGATGAGCTCAAGGGGGCTGAAAATAATGATAATGGTAGTTTTATAGATTGTCAGTATTTATACTCGTATATATTGCCTACGGTTTTGAGACTTGGCCACTGTAGATACTCAACATTACCGACTTAGTGTTGTGTCTTTGTTCGACGGCATAAGTTCTGGTAAAGGGTGAATGTTGTATATTATAATATATTATTTGAAAATTATGTTATTGCTATAAACTATGAGATTGAGAACAGACAAGCCCCTTAAACAAAAAGGGCGTAGTATAAAATATTTTCTTTAGTGATACCTAATTTTCTATAGTAATATAAAAAAAATTCTGGTGCTACTTTCAAAAAATTATGTATATAATCCATGATTTATAAATCTAACCTAACATCTTTCCATTTACAAATATAATACAATTTGTTGATTTGAAAACATCTAATGTTAAAAACCACGATGTGCTTTAAAACTGTAAGCGACTTGTGTTACTGAAATCATCCAAAACTTGTTCGTAATATCTAGTAAAGGTACATACCATCTCGCTTATAGTGTCTCCTGGGTGTAGCAGCGACAAGTGACAGCAGCACCAGGGCGGGTACCGCCTGCGAAAAAACAACAGTAATTTTAAATCATGATGTTTTTTCATAACACAATATTGGTAGGGGTCAAATCTCGCAATTTTCAACCAAACTTTGAAAATATAATAACAAAATGTATTTAGACATCAAAAATATGTATATAAATATATACGTGTTCAACATAAATAATTATGTAGTTAAAAATATAATAGATACTTTGTATCACTCCTGATAATGACACCAATCTAATTTGACACACGTAGAAATTTTGTTAAGCAACTGTAGAATTCTTTAAAAGATTACATTTAGAGATGTAGTAATACCATTATATTGTGGTTATGTACTTCAACATTTAAAAAAAAAAAATTTTAAACAAAAAAACAAAGGATTTAAATATAACAAAACATTTATTAGACACAATACCCGATCGCTGTCAACAGATCATATACAGAAGTGTGTGAATGGAATAGAAGCACGTGCTGAACACTTGTCAGCCTTAGATAAGCAGTTCGAGAAAGGATTACTGTCGAACTGCTTACTCCAAGATGTACGTGAGCGGGGGGCTAATGGCATTTTTAAGAAACTGTCGCGTTTATTTTGAGTCCTGTTTGAATGTTATTTCTGGGTTTTAGACTGGTTTGTACTAACAAATTACTAAATGGTAATATGGGACATTTGTGTTAACTGCTACGTACATTTACAAATCTGCTTTTATATATAAACATTGATGATCAAATTTATACTGAATGGCACATAGCTATACTAAAATACTAACATCTTAACTAACCCTCTTAAAAATAACTTTTTAAAATTTATGATAGGGGAATATAGGAGTGACGAAAGTTTATTTTTTAAAATTTTTTTTTTAGGTTTTTACAACACCCGCATTAGAAATATATCTTGTGTCGCAGAGGACTTTTACAAACAAACAAGAAACGAACACAAAGAATTCTCAGAATCAGAACAACAATTTATGTTATGAGTCACTATACTATCCGTGCAGTTAATATAAGTAATTTGACTGCCTCGGTGGCGTAGCTGTAGTGAATGCGACTGTTGTTCTTGAGGTCTCGGGTTCGATTCCCGTTTCGGACCAAATGTTTGTATGATCTGTAAATATTTGTTTTGAAGTTTGAGTGTTTTCTATGTATAATATGTATGTATTTACACAAAAACAAGTATATAAGTACTCTATCAGTCAGTCTCGTTATCATAGCGCAAGCTTTGCTTAGTTTGAAACTAGATGACGTTATATGCCAAATGTCCGAAATATTTATTTATTTAGTGATTGTAGGAAAGATTCACCACGTCCCTGAATAATTGACGTGAGATTTCTCCAATCCGTTTGTGTCTAACATTTTAACGTTTATAAGTTACTCAATAATTAATTCACGTTCAATTACTACCATTTACACACCACCAATTATGTCCAATGGTCCTTAAATCTCATGGAGCAACATATAACAATGCATGTAATCTCTAATCTCTTGTTACACAAGTTGACCGCACGATTCATATCAACGGCCTCACACCGACACATTATGGGGATTCAAGTACGTCAAGTGGTACTGCTACCACCTAAATTACCTGTGTTGCAAATGAACCTTGTAGTGTGGTGCAATAGAATTTATGATCGCTGGCACGTACTTTAAATTATCTTCGTAGAAGATAGCGTTGATATAAATATATATTAGAAAAAGTTCGCGTTCAGTTGGAGAAATTTTTCCCGTGTCCCGAATGAATGTATTATTTGTTGCTTCAACCTTTAAAAATACATCATTTTAATATAAAAATCTGTATATATTTGTATTTTTCTTAAAAAAAACATGTTTTATGAAAAGATTGAGGGTAACTTATCATTGACCTCATTTTTATATAAAAACAAAACAAGATTTTACAGTAACAGTCATTCTAGTTATCATAGCACAAGCTCGGCTTAGTTTGAAACTAGATGACGTTGTGTGTCAAATGTCCGAAATATTTATTATTATTATTTATATGATTAAAATTTATATCCGTTCAAAACAATTAATAATTTCTAATACGCTTTTATTGTGATGTAACTATTTTTGAAGATGTATTTTTGTAAATGAAACAACCCACACATTTTAAAATGACTAAACATTATGTGTTCTGTAGTAACAATGTTTCAATGTGTGTTTGTAGTTACGAATGGAATATGTGAACCGCCATGCAAAGAATAAATGAAAGATAAAACTTTCACATACGTTTCAAGAAATTTGATAAAGTTTTGAAATGTTCTCAATTAAAATCACTGTTACATATTACTACTACTCGATATTAATATATTGTTGTTAACTATCTATATATATAAAAGAAAGTGGTGTTAGTTACACCACTTATAACTCAAGAACGGAAGAACGGATTTAGCTGAAAATTAGCGGGGAGGTAGCTTAGAACCAGGAGACGTACATAGGATACTTTTTATCCCGTTACAACGGGCTTAAATAAAAAAAAATCTGCTTATTTATTGACGATAAGGCGGAACAGAATTCGCGGCGTAAGGTAGTTTTAAAGAAAATTTAGTAAGTTAGAACATTCCTTTTGCTAATGTTGCAACAACAAACAGAATGTTAGAAAACAATAAAAGAAATATTTAAGTGCAAAAGGTGTATAAGTATTGTAATAACAGACAAAATTAATCAAGCGTGCGTAATGTAGGATGAAATAACAGTAATTCTTAGTAAATTGCAACTGGACACAGTAATTACGAATTCATTACGTTACCATTTCTTGTTACAAATCAATATTAGTAACGAACCTTTTTAATTATCTTATTATTAGCGACAGTTCCATAGAATTTAATATTTTCTTTAACTCTGACTTTAATGAGGTCTAAAATAGGTTAACATTATATTAATTATTGGCTCCAAAGGGAAAATCTTCCGACATGCCGAGGTGATGACCACGGCCTAACGGTGAATGTTAAGAAGTTGTAAATACATTGATATTTCACACAATTTCTTGGACATCCAAAATGTTCCAACTGTTTTTAATAGTACACATACATATATATGATAGAATTCTACCCAAATATTGATGCCCAATCGGGGCAAATAAGTAAAACTTACATATTTTCAAGCGATATAAAATAAAAAAAAAGTAAACTATTAACTTTTTAAATACGAAGGATTTACATACTGTTAAAATGATTCAACCTTCAATATTTAACGTAATCGATTCTTAATGAAATGTGTTTCATCACAATAAATGAACTGAATCCTAAGTTGTAGGTCTAGATACCAAGTCCAGGTGTATATAAAAAAACATATGTACGTGTCACTGAAATAGGAAATGAGCAAGTAGGTACAATTACATTCGAAGCTACATCCGCGCTATTATATCTGTAATTATGATGTAACATATACATGACACTTATTGACCTCCGAGCTCAGGGAGAAAGCTACCTAATGACCCTGCCTTGAGTTCGTTCTAAACAATCATTTGTATGATTCTCGCGGAATTGACGCAGTAAAGTTGAAATTCGGATGCGATTGTGTAATATAACGTTAGAATCTTACAATTTCGTGTCACAGGGTTGACGCGCATACCAATTTGTGTGAAAGATCAATTTGGTATGACAATCATGGGAAGAACATTGTAATAGTTAAGTGGTATAGATGCTATAGTAGGCATATTTTAACCGTTGCACTACATAACATTAAGTTATTTTCAACTTTCGGGTACGCTGTTATGGCCGTGATAAGACCCATTATGTAGGATTGACTCTAAAGGAATCACAAGACCCTCTCATATCGGCTGTCGTCTGATCACAGGGCAAGGATGCTTCGGAGATTACTTATGTCTGACCTGAAAGAAGCTAACACCTGAGTGCCATTACTGTGGCCCGGATCGTGCATATGGTGTTTCACAAGCTGGCAGAATGCCCAGCGTGGGCGGCGCAGAGAAGTGACATTGTGGTGGTCATCAGAGTGAAAATTCGCCCGCTCGAGACTATTTGACTAGCAGGACCATGATAAGGCGCTGGTACGGAGAAAGAGTGCACGGAACTCTGACGTTTCCTTCTGCGAGTAAGCAAAGGAGATGGCAGAACGGGTCATAACCAACAGTAGGGGCATTTCCGCTTAAACCAAGGGTAGCTGTGCCTAGCTTATTAACAGATTCTATACTTATAATTACTTCTTCTAAACAACTTGATTAAGAATGTGTGTGGTACCTATTCATGCTTTGTAGGACACGTTGTTTGTAACTTTGTTAAGATAGAGTTATATCAAAGTATATTAAATGATATACTTTGATATAACATATATATAGAAACCGATATACACACTGACTCGCTTACCAAACTCCGCAATACCATACAAAATATTAAATAAAAAATATTTTATTTCCTTCTTATCTGTTCTCACCCATGTTTGTATTGTATTTTTAGCATAAGCATACACAATTTTTTTGTTTATAGTGCACGTGGTGCTTACCTATAAGTAATTGTAACACTATGTCATCTTATACTTTTATAAAATGTCTTTTAACCATGAAACAGTGTATACAATTGTTGGTGAGCCAAATAAATAAATAAATATAAATTACATAAATTACGTGGAAATCATTTTTTGCTGCTCAACAGTATTAAACTTAATATAATAATATAGGTATATGTATATGAACAACATTGGTGGGCAAAAACTCGTTACCTCTGGGGTGTTCTTAGTCAAAACAAACTCGTATCGCAATTAGGACTTGTTATCATAAAACTGATAAAAGAAAATAATAAGAACGTACAAGTATTGAAGTATTTTTGTGGAAGAATCATGCTTGAGCGCATATGAACGGGCTCTACTGGAGTGATACTAAGTCCTTATAGAAAAATCGATGTAACGCAATTCTTTCAATGTTTTTTATTGAGTGACCACACTGTTCATTCTGAGGGAGAGACGGCAATATTTGTGCTTTTTAACAACTCGTAAAGTTAGACTTGCCTCTTAGCCAAGTTGTAAGTGTTTCTCATCGCTTCTCTTTTTGCAATGGCAAACGCCTCTATTTTCTTGTATTATTGGCTAATATTTTGTTTTGATCACATGGCATAGAGCTAAGAAACGCTATTTCCATGCATTAGTTAGTTATCCAATAATATTTACGTTTGTAGTATGTCAACTGATTCTCAAACCAATAGGAAGTAAAGACTAAGTCTTAAGAAACTAGCCAACGTTTTCTAATACTCATAATTTTGCAAGAGTAAAATGCTTTATATGTATATATGTAGAACAAAACACATATACATAAATATCCATTTTTTTTCACTAGTTTTATAACTATTTCGAATACATTAACTACTTGTGGTTATTTAAAATGCCGATTAATAAATTTCTTCATTTGCGGTGTAACATATACGCATGGGTTATTCAACGTTAGGTAATCGTTGGCAGACGAGGTAGGCAATGGTGTCACGGTAATGTTCGCAGATTGCATAGGGTTCGATGTGTATATTCAACTAGAATAGTGTGTATAAACCTATATACTCCTATATTCAGCAAAAACTGACTAATGTTCTATGTAAAAACTGGTATGAAACAAATGAATAATAATCGTAATAAATAATGATTCTTCATGAAAGCGCCAGCATCCGTGTTGTCGTATATCGTAGGTGAGTGTGAGACTGGAGGCCCATTGATGCAGGTTTGACAGTTGTCGTGGTAACTGTGTAAGCCTTACACTGTCACGATGACTGTCATGCCTTTTACGTCCCCAAGCGGGGTGTGAAAAAGCATTTCACAAGGCCACCATAGTGTGGGTCACCATACTGCATTGTCTGCATTTGCATTGAGTATGGTGACCACAACTCTTGGATTCTATTCATGCTTTCCATCAGGCAGAGTAGAGTCACTTTGGCAGGCTCTTAATATAAAAAAAAAACTATTTATTAAAGTCTATCGTCGACTGTCTCATTGGTCTAGCGTATGCGACGCTATCTCGGGTTCGATGCCCGAGTCGGGGCAGAGAAGTGTTGTTGAATTTTTCTGATTATAGAAATGCTTAATAGCGGTCAAGAATTGGAAGGTTGGGGTCTTAGGTCTCTTGCCTCAGAGAGTACGTAAAGTAGTCGATCCTTCGCTTGATCTCTCTCCAGTTGTGTCGGTTAGTCGGCCCATCGTGTTGTGAGAGTGAGGGAACAGAAAATGCACCTGTGTTTGCGCACATACTTGTGGATTGTAATATCTCCTGCGCAGTTTGCTGGTCTACGTCGAGACTGGCTGCCGTGGAAGAAATCGGCTAGGAGAACAGCAACATTATAACCTATAGTCTAGCCTAAATAGTGGACGGAAACGAAATAACTACGGCTGCTTGTGCACAGATACAACTTAAGAGACACAATCACGTTACTGTTTTTAGGATCCCTCCACCCAGAATCCGGAAAGACTCAGTAACAGTGAAAAGCAACGAAACATTACAAGTGGAGAGGTAAGCTCTGGTAACGTCAAAAACTTTTGAAAAAGCGATGAAAGAATTGTTTAACATCGGTCTTCTATGTATCAGGCTGATTGAACCGAAGTGTTTATTCGTGTCGAAGTGTGGCTCGTTTATTATTAACCTGTTATAAGCTTCACCTGCATGCTTCTTTGCAGCCGATTCCTTTAAATTCGATTTTTGTTCGACTATTTCTGATATTTATTCAAAATTCGTAACGCAAGTTTCACGTTAATTAATTAAATATATTCACTCTAATACCACTTAAATCGTTCCTTCCTCGAGTTTCCGTTCAGTAGAAGGTAGTGTTCAACATAATTATTATTTTGTAACAAACATATTATATTTAATGAAAGATAGCGACCATTTGCGTTAAATAATTGATCTGTAGGAACAACTTATCAACCTAACTAATTAACGAAATACAAAGATTCTAATCTCTTTTCATGTATCATGTTGATTATGTAAAAATGTATGCAGTTATGCTCATACCCTTGAAGGGATAGACAGAGATGGGTTAAACACCATAAAATTAGGTGTATATTGAAAGATATGGACACGCATGTATGAACATTCGAGGTAAAATCTATATTTTTAACATTGAACGCCAGGGATTTCCCTTTCTCCCCACGTGGTGACGAGTTTAAAAATCAGAGTGTCACCACTCCCATTCATTCTATGGGTGTATTAGAGGCAAAATACGAAACAATTCCTTTACCAACCCGTATGACCAGCGTGGTGTAGTACGCCACAACCCTTTCTAAGAAGATGCCTATGTCCAGCAGCGGACTGGTGGACAGTTGTTAATAATAATCAATGAAGTTATAGCAGCATCATGGAAAATAGAACAGCATAAACAGTAGAAAATTGATCCTTCGTAAAATAAACAAAAGCAGACTTCCAAAAACAGTTGAGTGTGAAACAATGAACAAATATTGTGATGTTGACATTGTGGTGTACGGATAATGGTTTGTGTGTAGTTTGTACAGTGGCTGCCGTTTCATGGGATACGGAAAATGTGTGTGTAAACAACGAGGTGACAGCAGCGAGGTGACACTGACATGTGAGTGTTATGTCGCTGTTATTGTTTCATTCGTGTGGCCAGCAAACTACCGACGGATGAGATACTAGCACATCAGATATTCCGAGTGACACTTGTATACAATTAAACTCATTTTTACCTTAAAAAACTGTAAACAGACTGTATACTGATCTGTATAATAAATTTAGTGTACTTTTTAGGAATAAACTATTTGTGATTTAAAATTAGAAAATTGTGTTGTTTTTCAAAATACTAGTTATTGGCCACGCGCTTATTTCTTACTTCGTGTTTTTAACTCTGAAA
Source organism: Hypercompe scribonia (assembly GCA_949316085.1). Lineage (NCBI taxonomy): Eukaryota > Metazoa > Arthropoda > Insecta > Lepidoptera > Erebidae > Hypercompe > Hypercompe scribonia. The sequence goes on from OX438973.1 coordinate 1,007,882, forward strand.
ATGTTAGTTGATGCTTATAGCGTCCCTAATATATTTTTTTGTCTTGTGGAAACCTCCTCGGGCCGTCACTCTATCGGGGTTTACGGCGGCGAGGTATATCGGAATCGGACCGACTAAAACCACACGGTGTGCCACTCGGCACCTGCAGCTGCTGCTATTACGACATCCAGGTCCCTAATATACTAATCCAACCCTCAACGTGACACGACTATTGTTTATTTACTTTTTAAAAATGTCATTAAATTAAGTTTACATTATGTACTTCTGACAACGATCTACGGTAAGCAGCAATTTCATAAGCTACACCAATCGCTGTCTCTATAGCTTCACTAACCGGTTCGCTGAACAAGTTCAACATCCTACCTCACAATTGTTTTATAAATGTTCTTAAGAAGTAATTAACGCAACTCTTACTCTTTATTGTTAAACAGCTGCTTATCGAGACATCTTGCGCTTGCGCAATCCACGATCTAACATACAATAGTCACATTACATGTCTCGTGATGATATGTGCATTCAGGTCCCTCATTATTATAATACTCTCCTTTTCGCTTGAGTTTCTATTTCGGTTTAAAATGTATGTTTAGTATAAAATAAAATGAAGGCTTAATTCTTTTCTGTCAGACCTTTGATAATGTCAGTGTGTATTTATAAATATATCCTACTTCAAAGTTTGATTTCGGATTGATACGTTTGAAAAGCGATAACACAAGTTCAATTGAATAAATACATTACTTAAAGTTATTTCCGAGTTTATATAATTCATTTCTGGTACATTTCGTTTGTTTATTCTATAAAAAATATTTTAGTATGTTATCGTATTTCATTAACATTGATATCTACAATAATAAATGTAAATAGAGATACTTCTCTAATTTAAACTAAAACTAGAATTTATAACATTGTTTAACATTCACAGACATTAAATAACATAAAATAAAGTTGCACATTCTACTTAAGATAACTAAGATTGACGGAAAAAAGTCCATCTGGAATTTCTTCGTATTATACAAAGTGGCGAAAATGAGTCCGACTCTTGTAACCATCGCGGAGCTGTAGAGCCAAAACTCTCGTGTCAAACTTGTGAGGTATCAACACTGCTGACGTTTATTGCTTGTCAATTTACGAGACAACTCCTTTAGGGTTGGTGAAGAAAACTGACTCTTAGAATGTTGAGTTTGAAGTTTGATTCTTTGTTTTCCTTTTTTATATACATAGGTGTACAGCCTGACTTAGCAATCAGGATCACAAACAACTAGGCTCACTTTTTACTTTTTATCTATGGATATTTTTTTTAAATATTTTTTTTTCCGACAACCTAGGTATAAGAATATTTAAGTGTAGTAACCCTAGAGTACCATAAATGCATATATCACGAGTGAGTTCTTCTTCACACGTCACGCGGGAACTAGCATGCGCTGGGAACGGCCACAATGTGCCTGCGCAATGTATGCGTGCATTGTTCTGCACCAAAATTGTGCGAATGGATCGTAAACTGTCTCAATACTATTTATTATAGCAACGTGCGGATCAGGTTACGACACTCTTAGATATAAGGTAATAGGTCGATGTATTGACGATATAATTTGTTAAAACAGGTATTATAATTGAAGAAACTGACTGATTGACTTTTGATGGACCCTACTACTACTTAAATGATCCTGTCTGCTAGCCAAGAGGTCGTGGGTTCGATTACCACTTAGAATAAAATATTGTACGATGAGTGCAATCATTTGTTTTTTATCTGGGTGTAATTTATCCCTAGAATATGAAGTTAGAAAACTTAAACATTTTTATTAGCGGTTTGATTACAAGGAGCTCTAATGATTTTGGCCATCAGAAGAATATTACTATTTTTAATTTTTATCATTCTTAGCTTCTCATTTCCCATTTGAGACTTTTAAGAACATTATAGCCTTGCCTTATCTGGTTTTCTTATTCAAATAAATATTCTCGTATATTACTTGACATTTCCAGACAGTGTAAACAGATCAGTCCGGAAATAGGTTAAAAAAATCCGAAAGTTTTATTTCACTTAATCTATGGTCATACTCTCGTTTACAGATTACAATCATTAAGCGATAACTAATACTTACCAAAGTGCAACGCTAATTACCGTATCGTGAATTATCCGAATGCTAAACAATAGCCTCTCACTACTAATCGCCCCTCTGAATATAAGAAAGACTACTTGAACGAGTCCGTGTGGTGACGGATTAAGAATACATAGTGTTACCATCCCTATTCATCCCGTGGATGTCGTAAAAGGCAACTAAGGGAACCAAATATGCAAGACAACATCATTACAAAGAGAAGGAAAACTCGAAACAAACCCTATTCCAACCCGTGTGGCCAGATTGGTATAGTAGGCCAAAACCTCCTTGCTAAGGAGAGGCCTATGTCCAGTAGACTGTAAAAAGCTGTTGATGATGACTTGAACTAGTGGAACGGTGCTTATTAAAATTTATAATAACTAAAAAATTCTATCAAATACAACGAATGCTTTTTACTAGAAGACTTAGATGATACTTGATTATACTAGAAAAAGACTTAAATTTTTTTATTCAGCTTTGAAAGACAACCATCACTCATACAATGTGAAGTCATTCGCTTTCACAAACTTCCTTCCTAGCTGATTTGGATAAAAGTAATCTAACGATCTTTGATCATTATTTTTTTTTTTAATTCACACGCTCTCTTTGTTGTTTACTGAGGTTGTCTACTTCAATCGTTTTTTTAAACCTTTTTGCTGAAGAAGATGCCGTGTCACGAAACTTTCGAATGTAGAATGTCATTAGTATTTCCCGACAAATTTTGCATCGTAATGTCAATATAAAAAAGGAATTGTTAGCAAGTTTTGTGAGAATAACTGTAGTTGTACTTTGTTGAAGATAATCCACTGACAAAGTTAATGAGGTATTCAATTATGAATAGTTTTTTAGAAAACAACATTATTAGAAAACTAATAAATGTATACGAATTACGTCTCTCACCCTTAAGTCTGTGGTTGAAACAAAATATTAGCATTAATCCAAGAGAGTAGAAGCGTTTGTTACTGTAAAAAGAGAATCGACGCGAAACGACATCTTGGGAAAGATGACTGAGCCAAAATCTAAAATTAAATCCCCATAAGTGACCCTTTGTTTGAGAAGTCCCCTAGAAGGTCCCCAGAAGTTTGAGTGGCTGTCTAGCTCCTTTGTCCTATCCATTTCCCTGACTAATCTACAATCATCCCTTTATGCGTCTAAAAATGATGATGTTCTTAAGTAGACTTTACCTCAAGCAGGAAATCAGTCATAAAGTTCAGCTAACATTGGCCCGATAGAATTGGAAACATAATAGAAAATCAACGATCTATACAGGCATAAATATTTATATTATTATAAGTACATTATGTGTGTCATGTGTCGTTATAAAAGTTTTACTAAGTTCTGATGATACTTTAATTATTTAATCCGTTTTCGAACGCAATCGATTTCTATCAGCTGTCAAATTAAAGGCGGGAACTGTCAAAGTATGTCGGTAATTTAAAAAACATTTCCAAAGTAACGAGCGGTTTTATTGCTAAACTCAGTATTGAGTTTTTTATGTAACAGATATTTATTTATTTAAAAAAAACAGTTATTATCATTTATTAAAGTTTATTGAGAGTGAAAATTGCATAGTTTAACCCAATGCATAATATTTCTCATTACAAATGAAATGTCTTGTAAAATGTATGACCTCAATTGTGTTTTACCATTTGTTTCATAATTTTTGTTTGATAAATTAGATTACAAGACGATTTTGTGTTCAGTTGAATTAGGCCTAATTGTAGTATAAACAAGTTAATTCTGTTTCCAGAAATTCACTTAATTACGATATTGAAGCATTTCATTTTATAGTTAATAAGACTACGTTCTAATTTACTTAAATTAAAGTTTGCCAGTCGTAAATTATTATGAGTAATATTATTACTTACTTGGCAAACCAATTAGGATATTTAAAAGTATCCTAAAGAAATCTAGTTTTGACATTCGAAGAGCACACAGGACATATGTACATACGATGATAATATTATCTACACATATTTTAACAAAGCCATGTATTGATAAAAACTCAAATTGGTAGGTTAAGTCAATAACGTATTTATCCACAGTACTTAACTAAAACACGAATAAATTCACCTGAAATACTCATGGCAAAATTAAAAGTGACTTCACTGGCCACTAAAATTTCAAAAAGTTATTCATTGAAGGACTTGTTAGTATACCATCATATGTGTGTGCGAAGTTAGAGGGTAATACACCTTGTACTTTGTGATATTATGTAGTGTGATAGAAATTTCTGTGACCCGTAGTTCTTATAACGTCGACCTATGTTAATGAACTTTGACGTGCTATGAAAGATATAAGTCTAGGAATTTCGTTTTGTTAAAAATGAGTAAGGCAACCTCGGTGTCGACAAATTTAAATTTCTTATGTGATTAATCCTTTTTAAATTTGTAATCCTGTTTAGCTGGAGACTTTACAAACACTCATAAAACGGACAGAAAGAATGACTAGATTATTGAATCTAAATCCGAAACAATTTATTGAAATCCAGAAATAGTTAAGAATAAAAGACAGAACGAAATTACTGGCCTTAACCTGCTGTAAACATGACAGAGGCCATCCTCTGCCATGTTTACAGCAAGCTAATGTGAATGCAGCTCCTGGTATTAAGCGATCACCACTACTGACCATGAAAACTTACATGTAAAGAGATGAAAGTGCTTTGCAGATAATGTATGCTATTCTTGTCAAGGATTTCTATTTTATACATTTATAAAAATAAATTCGTCATAAGATGAACACGTTGCGACATATTGTGATTGTGAGAGAAACTAGATGTCATTAGCGTTATGAATAGTGAACTAGGTTTTGTTTTTAGACTCTCGTACGTCGGTGCGAAATAATTAAAGTTGACAACACGTAGTTGAACTACTTGTGGTACTTAATTGACATCATAAATGTGGATTTCGTAGTTTTATGCTTTTTTATATATATAGTGTCTCAGAGTACGATACGAATTACAAATTATATCGCACAAACAAGGTATGGTTCAGTTGGGTCGACATATCGTTTAGTAATAAGCTTATATGTCTTACAAACGTACCTGATACGTACGCAAAGAACATTCAGACTCAGAGCAACAATTTGTGGATCATATAAATCACACAAAGTGATATCCCGTGTGGGTCGAACCCATAACAACACAGCACGGTGAGGTGACCTTCTGTAACTTGTGGTGAAGTTTCTGATTGATATGAAAAAAATATGTGATACTATCCATCTAAAGAATTTGTAGATAATATTCAAATATTTTGTTTAATCTTCAAAAGGCGGTCGTCTATGTTTGATATGTGTTAAAATGTTACCAAGAGTGTTAATATTATATAGAAGTTAAAAATTAAATGATGAGTTTAAGTGTTTAACTTATCTTAATCACTTTTATATAGACTGTAAAACATTGGTGAGTGGATTTAATTGGATTATGAGCATGGCACCAAGCTCCGACACGGTTTGTCCTTAAAATAAACCCTAGTTACTAACGAGTTTGACAGTGCCCTGCAGTAAAATGTAAATTGATAGTTTCTTTCGTTAAACTTTAAATATACCTTACCTTACCATATAAATACCTTATATATAGCTTTTAGAGTAAAATTACTACACAAAATAAATAAATATTGTTAAAGAAATAAAAAAGAAATAATTGTAACAAGAAGATTGTAATTGAAGAAGTCGCAACAAAATGATGGAAAGTGGATGCAAATGACGTAACATATATGAAGTCTACACCCTACCCACGTCTGAATTTGACAGCTTAAATTTTTCCGGTCACGACCTGTCTGACTGACGTCTCCATAATTTCATAATTCCACGTGCACGTGAGGAAGTGCACAGATTATATCTAAGACATTACGTGGGCTATTATTAGCGTTTACTCATTAGAGTAACTGTTAAAAGGGGTTACGTGATCTCAGCGCATTCATCGTTTGGTACAATCATTTTATCTAGAACAAAATGACAGCTGTCTCTTCTGCTTTTACTTATCACGTCAGATCGACAGGTTTCATTGTCCATTGGTGAACCTATCCTCACAAAGGAGGTTTTGACCTACTGTACTATGGAGTATGGAGTTCGTATCAAGTTTTCCCTCTCTTTTTAGTTCCCTACGTAGTTTCCTCCCTTACTTGCTTATATTATACCCACGAGATGAATAGAATAATAATATATAATAATAAATATTTAGGACATTTGACACACAACGTCATCTAGTTTCAAACTAAGCAGAGCTTGTGCTATGATAACTAGACTGACTGATAGAATACTTATATACTTTCTTTTTAAATACATACATATTATACATAGAAAACACTCCAACTTCGAAATAAATATTTGTAGATCATACAAACATTTGGTCTGACCCGGGAATCGAACCCGAAACCTCAAGCACAGCAGTCGCATTCACTACAGCTGCGCCACCGAGGCAGTTAAATAGAAGTGGTGACACTCTGTATCATTAATTAATCACACGGATTTCCAGGTGAAGTGCCCCAATGAGCGTCAAACTCAATCGGTAAAAACATTACCAAATGCTAATTTTCTGTAAGGCTTTGGTATTAAGCTAGTAAGCTAGTGGAAACTCCAGTCACATTATTCATTTCCTTATATAAATATTTTTTAACTTCTGATCTATATTAAAGATGTTATTTACTCTAGAGAGTAAAAATCTAACAAAATTTTCTTCCATACGATGTTTATTTTCTACTATTGTGTTTAAGTATATATTTGAGAAATGAAGGTAAATAAATTTGATCTACGGCACGTGTAGACTTATGTGAAGAACAATCTTCTGAAAGGTAGTTTGTTGTTGTTTGTAAAGAAATTAATAACAAATAAAAGAAAATGCTTTGTAATATAATCTCCATCAATACGATTGGTTTCTCGATGTTGCCATTTGTTCTTTTCTCAATTCTATTTGGGATTGGTTGGTTTCTTTATTGGCTTGTCACATCCTTGCTGCCAACGTATGTTGGGAATATAATCCTTTTTAGACGGGATAAAAAAGGATGTAAACTTTTGAAAGGAAAAGGGATACAGAGAGGTAACAAATAAACTTACATTCGCATTTATAATATTGTAGTAAGGATAAGCACTTGACTGTATATTGTTTCAGAGAAAGTGGAATTGTAAACAAATTGTAGGTATGTCATGTTGTGATGAGCACGACCTCTGTTCCACCACAGTCCGTGACTCGGCGTTTGTCTTCCAGTCAAATTATGTACAATTATGTTTAACAAGACAAAATTACGATTTAGTAATACAAGATGTTTGTGCAAATATAACTTTTGGGTGTGACGTAAAAAGCCTTTTTCATCTTATTGTTTTTGTTCAACTTCATGTGGCAAACATTGTGAACAATGTTATTAAAGTAGACGGAGATATGAAGCCAAGAATAATTGTACTCACACCTGTATCCCATAAATAACCAAATATTGTTAACCGTAATTTGCTCTCACTTGTGTAGTAGCGGTCTGGATAGGATTTGATGATGGACGGAGAGATTTGGACAGGAGAATATTGCCGTCAGCTGTGGTATTTTAGGAATTAAAGTTCAACCAATTGGGAGTTGAATGGTTAGAAAAAAGGCAAGTTAGATGATAGTGGAAGATAAGTGAAAAGAAGTATAATGCTTAAAGGCAAAGATTGGGAGTATAATACAAGTAATAATTCAAACAAGTGAGTATGCATATCTATTTTTGCACTGGATCGTTTTCAGTTAATTATTGACAGCACTAACTACTTAATAAATACAATAACATGCTGAGAATATCGATGCATTGGTGAAATTATATTATGATTTTCGGATCATACCTTTGTTAACAACTTTAATGTATACCATATGGAAGTATTATATCAAAAGAAAAAATCATAGCAGTTAGTTAAAATGATTATAAACGACATTAAACACTTGTCCTTCCAAGTGTTAACTGTGTCAATAACATCCAAATGTGGTACAAATGGTATCTGTATTCATCGATGCCACTTATTTTAAATTTTATATTAATTACTAATAATAATAATATTTCTGACATCTGACACACAAAGCTACCTAGTCCCAAACTAACTGATATAAATACTTATATACACTTTTTAAGCTATTGCATAGCTTTTATCGCGGTTTTCGAACGCGGTGACGGAATCAAGAAATTCCGTAACGAAAATAAACCTAACACCCCCACTCCGACCCGCACAGTGGTGAGGCGTTGAAAGTCCTGCATCGTCTAACGTCGTTTCAGTTCGGCAGACTTCGGCACAGTGTTTGTGTGCATGCGACTAGACGTATGCGTGTAGACTGTACGAAGCTCGCACGGATCGAGATGAGCTACTCCGAAATATTATAATTGCATAGGTTGATAAAAATACTATGCAATAGCTTTACCGCGGCAGTCCACGAGTACCACATGTATTTTTGTAAATACAAACATAATTGATGATGTACTCCTAGCCAATTTCGGCCACAGCAGCCAGTCTTAACGGAGACCAACCAACTACACGCGAGATAATATAGTACAAGATTGTGTGCACAAACACGGGTGCTCCATCTGTTCCCTCATTCTCATAATACGATGGGATGTCTATCCTAGCTTGCAAACTCCAGGCTGTTATTAAGCATTTCTATAATCAGAAAATCTTAAAAACACTCTTTGACTCGACCTGAGAATCTAGCCCGAGACCTCTTTTTCGGCAGTTGCATGTGCCAACCCTTAGACCAACGAGCCAGGACGATATTGTTAACATGCAAAACGACACAGCATTCTGTAATCATGTCATAGAATAGACGACTTCAAATCATCGTATCTATAAAGAGTTCTCGTTACATCACCACACTTCCCAATCACTTCCCATCGCGAGACTAACAGAGTATTGTACCGTTGTTCGCACGATGCGCGTGCGCCGGTGTAGTCTACGCAGTGGAACTTTGTTATGTATTACTAAAATGCCTAAGGCTTTTGCAATTATAACTTGTTAACTTGAATAACAAGGCTGTAATTTTATTCTTTCCATGGCAATTAGCAGACATAATTAATTTGTAAATCTAAGAAATTAATTGAAATGTAGAAGTATACAATTTAAGACTTTAAATTAGAATATAATACAGTTACCCGGGCTAGTACATTTTACTATTTTTTATGGCATAGGAGAGCATTTGGGTCACCTGATGGTAAGTGATCACCGTCGCTCATGGACACCTGCAACCCAAGAATCACAAGAACGTTGCCACTCTTTAATGTTAATTCCAAATCAGGGGCTGAGGTTCGGGTCGGGTAGGTTACCCGACACTTACCAGGTGAAAATCAACGAAAGATTTGTTTAACACCCCTGCACTAGGTTTTTGAAAAACTCCCGATTGAGCGGACCAGGCTTTACCCGGCTGATTTTTTTAGGATAGGGCCCGAATGGTCACCTGATGGTAGAGCATGTGTGGGACTCCTTGAGAACCGGCTTATGGAAACACAAGTGCATTGCTTTGAGTGCTCTCCCTATACAGAATTGGGGGTGGTGGGGAGGGAAAGGATGATAGTGTACAGCTTACTATAACCTTATCAATAACTTACAAACTGACTGACTGACTGACTGTCACAGTATTCGTTAACTTAAAATATAATAGTCATTTACGTCTTATTTCAATAGGTTATATTCCTCACATCATTTGACATAACACTGGATTGCAACACTGGTATCGCTCATTACGTACAATATAACAATAACAAATGTTATATAACACTAAATCACATTAACATGAAAGCTTTGCGGGCACAAACAAAAGTTTAGTCGTTAACGGCCACAATTTGAATTAGGGTTGTCAAGTATTTCATTAAGTGAGTAAACTTATGCTCCATAATGATGCTAATGTTTGTATGAAATACATATGTAAGTATACGTTAAGAAATATCATTGCACTGAGAATCATTAGACATATAGTTGTTTCACACAAAAATTGGCCGTGACATTTACGTACTTTTGGATATCACATCAACAGTCTTTAGCAGTCCATTGCTGGACATAAATCTCTCCTAAGAAAGGAGGTTTTGTCCTAGTATGGCCTACTACGCTTCCCAGACGGGTTGTTCTAAGATTTGTATCAAGTTTTCTCTTTGCAGTGATGTTGTCCTGCATAATTTACTCTCTTAGTCGGCTTTTATGACACCCGCGAACATGTACTAAGTAAATTCATTGTACTATAGTAATAAATAAATTAAAGTTAATAAGTAATAAAATTAGTTAATTTCTGTATCCTCACGTATAAAAATTGATAGATGTATTTAATAATAGATAGTTTTAATAATAAAATTAATGAAATCCACTCTAAATTATCAAGAATTAAAATAATAACACTTGAACTTTAAACGCATTTTTTCTTCTTTTACATTACATTAAGTTAAGTTTATTACTATCTCAATTAATAATCTAACCTTCTGGCAACCCTATTGACGTAACGTACGGAAGAGTCATGACCTTCACCTTATTGACACTTTCTACAGCGCGCGCGCTGGACGCTTACGTCACTTTTATGTTCGACACGCACCGACAACGCACAAATATCGCATGCATATTCTAAATATTCTAAATATGAATATTCTACTAAGCTAATTAATACTTTTCGATTATGTGTTAACATTATCATATGATTTTATTTGATTACCCTCTATTTGTGTTTTCTGTTATGTAAAGCCTTTTGTAGCAGTTTGCATAAACCAGCAAATCTTTTGTAATAGTCGCAAATAGTGATGATTACATGAATTTATTGCCTATTGACACAATATGTAATAGTTTATCCCGTGATAAGTTACTGTGTTAAATTTGGAAAATATTCTGTCTTGTCTTTGACGACTGGTCTGGTGGTTTGTCTAATCATAAAAACTTCTCAAAATTCTCAAAATGAATGAATTTAAAGTAAGGAAACTCACAATTCATATCCTACTTGAGCTAATTACTTACATATCCGAGTCTGTTATATAATTTTCTTACTATTGCCTGCTAATCTTACACATCTTAACTTCATATCATCATCAACCGCTTTTAATAGTCCACTTTTGGACGTAGGTGGAGAGCAGAGAGGCAAGGAGAGCCTTCAAAAGGAGGTTCTGGCCTACTATATCACGCTGGCTAGGCGGGTTGGAATAGGATTAGTCAAATTATCCTTCCATTTTATATTCGTAATCCGTCATCCCATAGTGACGAAACAATATGTGTTTATTATTTAAGAGAACTTTGCACCCAGGAATAAGTTAATATTTTTAATATTTGAATATTATCTTTATTCAGTATTATTATTTGTTATCTTTATTCCCCAAAATGTGTTAAATTTAGAACATATTTTTTGGTTTGGACAAGTTTTTTCAAAATATAAAAACATTGCTACTGCTTAGTTTTGCTAACACTTACGAGTACTTCTTTATCGTATGCAAAATTATTTAAAAATATTTGTACTCCTTTTTTGTAAAATATAGTAGTATAAGTATTAGTTCATTGTAACCTGGAAAGAATTCAATCAGAATAAAAAGCAATAAGATCCCAAAACGTAAATATTTGTAAGTCTTATAATAAAACAAGAAAATATGTGTCGGAACATCGTGTCTAAATAACAAAGATGAATGGTTCGAGGCAATGTGCCCCGTGTCGCCGAGCGCTGTGGCGCAATGCAATGCGGTTTTCATAGGGTTGTACCAACTAGACTTGTATCTTCGATACTTTAGAAACTAATATTTTTTATTAGCGAAAAACTCACAGCTAGTTTCAGCAGCTTTAGATGTCTATAAACATTTAGCATAATCTTCTACCGGATTGTAACTACACTTGTGTTAGAGATAACACTGTTACCGGTCACAGGTCATTTCACATTTGAGCAGGACATCTTTAAACATCGATTTTACGTCTCATTCTCTAAAGATTTCTTTGTAAAGAGACAAACACTTTCGATGTATTTCGTGAAAACTATGTAATAGAAAGGAAATAGCTGAATATATTTAGAAGAAATATGTGTAATTGGGCAGTATGCACCCTAAGAATTGCATGACAATAATAAACTACAGGCAGTCCAATTCATATTCGTTAATTTTTAGGCAATATCAATCAACAAAGGCTTTCAGAGATCCAGTATTCAGAACAAATCATAAACAAAAAAATTATGTAAAAACTAAGTTCATCTCTTTAGAATACAAGTATATCTTTGACAACCCTGGACTCGCAATGGCGTGGTGCGGTTCGCTCAAACGATGATGACATAATGCGGCTGTCGGTTTGTGCAGTACCGATCTAGCGGACGTGGAGCCTTACCGAATAGAATATAATTTCATTCATTTAATAACATTTGTATTATTGACTGAGCGTAGTTTTGTACTATATTAGGCTTATTTTCATGTTTTCTTACTTTTTTTTTGACGAGTCTGTTAATGTAGTTGTTAGTGGCCCTGAGTGCTAAACTGAAGATCGTGAGTTCGATTCCCATCTAGGGAAAATCTTTGTGTGATGAAAGGTTACCATAGCACAGGTTCTGTCTAATTTGAGGTTATTATATCTACTTATATATAGGTGAGGCTATTTATTTATTATTTATTTACTTAACATGGTCCGTCTATGAATTATTATTTCACATTAGGATGTCCTCACGAGTTGTTGCTATGCCAGTTCTGAAAGGTGTTCACTTCTCAACTTGTGTCTTATGAAAATTGAACTATAGCACGCTGTCTGGCAGATATGAAACATCAAAAACTTTTGTAAAAATTATGTGTATGAAACGATAGCTTAAGAAATCCAGCATAATTTAAAGATAGGTATACTATCACATATCGTGGTGACATATGCTGTGTTGACAACGCGTCGCCAATCCAACAGCCACTTTGACGATTCACATTAGTTGTTTCACATTTCAGATGTTACTGTTACGTTTCGAAGAGATTGTTAAGTCGTGGGCGTCTCTTTTAATTGCCTGACGTTTTGAATAAAGCATTTCTCCTGAATATAATGAAGTTTCAGACTGTGAATGGTACCCACGATTACTTTATCTTTATATAGAGCTATTTGGCTTACATAAATATAATCAATAAACTAATTTGCTTATTATATCGAAACTGAAAGCGTGTTTGAAGCCCGTATGCCACATTATTTGCATTGTTGCAATATGCAAATTAAACTCGACAGTTAGGTGAGAGTTTTATTTATGTCAGAAGTAATATTATAAAGCTGAAGAGTTTGTTTGCTTGGTTCGTTGGACACGTTAATTTCTAGTTCAAAACGCTAATCACTCAAAACTAGTTCAAGTCGGAAAAAAATCTTTAGATTAGGAAAGGCCCTTTTTTTGGAGAGACTTCTTTCTATGTGTATATTAAGAGCCTGCCAAAGTGACTCTACTCTGCCTGATGGAAAACATGAATAGAATCCAAAAGTTGTAGTCACCATACTTATCGTAAATACAGACAATGCAGTATGGTGACCCACACTATGGTGGCCTAGTAAGATGCTTTTTCATGCTCCACTTGGGGACGTAAAAGTCATGGCAGTCATCGTGACAGTGTAAGGCTCACACAGTTACCACGATAAATGTCACCCCTGCATCAATGGGCCTCCGGTCTCACAGTCACCAACGAAACACGACAACACGGATGCTGTTGCTTTAGGTTGGTCTTCTGTGGGAGGGTAGTACTGCCCCGGTCGAGCCGGCATGCTCGTGCTGAAATTAGCGTGGCTCTACTACCTACCAAATGTATGCTACGACTAATCGAAAACGAATTGCCATGAAACGTTGCAAAAACCGGACAATTGACTTTTTTTAAGAGACGTCAATGAAATTGTGCAGTTCAGCTTGTTTAATATAAAGTGATTAGTGCCAACGTTTCTAGTCTGCGCATCTACGTATAATCGCATTTCTCATAGCATTTTTAGCACTATCTGCAATAGAGAAGTAAGCTTTTCTTTATGGTAACACTTTAATGCCAATAAAAGCGTAATTAAATAGCTTAGTTTTACTCAAACTTAATCAGCCACCTTTATAATTACACCTTTACGTAAAGAAACCGAGAGAGTTCTCTGTGTTGTATATCAGCAGCAGCCAACATTGCCACACTTTTAATTGATTTACGACGATCATAGTTATCATATACCAGCTAGATATTACAATTATGTGATTAAACAATACAGTAACACACTTCCCTCAAGTATTCAGACTATATTGCATATCTGATTTTTCTTCGAATTGTCGCAACACAAATGGTAATTAACCATAAATGTGTGTCTATACTGTATTGTATAGACAATAACCTTAGAGAAATAAGGTTACCTAACTAGGTCTATATTTTATTAAGTAACCATTACCCGATTACTTGTTATTTCGTGTTTCTAACTACTAATCTCTCTTTTTCTCTCGTGAGAGTAAAATTTCTATACTTTTTTAAATAGTAGTTACTCACAATATAAGAAGCAATAACTTAGGAATAATTAATTATTACGCCATTGCAAATAAAAGTGAAATTGTAACTGTCTCGTGCAGAAAGCATCGATGTTCCACTCGCTACTTTATTAGTAGAATATTCTCACATCATCACATCAACCGCCTTTAGGAGTCCACTGTTGGATATAGGCCTCTCCTTAGAAAGAAAATTTTGGCCTACTATAACACACTGGTCAGACAAGTTGATATGGATCTGGTAGTCTTAATAACAACTGTTCCCAGATTCCTTCTATCTCAGGTGCAGAGTGGCACATCATGTGGTTTTAGTCGGTCCGATTCCGACATACCACCCCGCCTCAAACCCCGGTGGGCGACAGCCAGGGGGGTTCCCACACTTTAAAAAAATGGATTTGTATTAAGTTTGCCTTTTTATATTGACAGATGACGCTCTGTACTCTTAATCTACCATCATATGGAAAGGATATCGTCAATTCGACTATTTATTTTCGTGTACGGATTTAACTTGATAATTTTGTCACTTTGGTTGCGATTAGCTCCATATCGATTGAAAAAAAAATCACAAAAATATATTTCAATAATAATATATTTTATTGTTTTCTTTATTTTATTTATGTCTTTTATTCATGTTAATTACAAAAGGAATACAAAAATACATATTTAAAAATATAAAAAATAGTAGACCACCGACATCGGGTAAAGGGACTAAGACACCGGTGGTTAGGGCTTCAAAGACAGGAACCTTCTCACTATACCGGCCGTGTCAAGGAGGACTGCCTTCTGCATCAGACCCTTATATTTTATTGCAATTTGTCATAATTTGACCGGTTTAAAGAAGTGTGCTTTCGCGTTTTGTAGAGAGAGCCGACGTACGGTTTAGACATCTAATGAATTTTACGTGGTAATAAGAAATTGAAAAGGAGGCCAACATTGGAGGCATAATAAAAAATGTTAATGAACTGATACAAAAGTAGGTAAAGCAAAATGATTGCGCCACACATGTGACGTAACGGACATTGTTCATTTTGTATATAAATATTAAGTATTATTTTATGCATTACACTTGTAATAGTTAAAACATTAAATTTTATTTTTTATTGCGTGAATACTGAGGAAATGTAGTTATTTTACTTCTGTAAGCGATTTAAAAAAAGATGACATTATTGTTCTTAAGATTTCTTTTATGTGTCTTACACAATGTTTATATAAAATAAAGCAATAGTTCTCTTATTAAATTGAATGTTTGTAGGTTGGATCCATTTTATTTTATTTTGTGGTATAGGAGCGCTACAATTTTTTAAGAAAATGTATCGCATGTATGCTTGTATATAATATTTATTACGAATTTTTTTTATCAATTTACTTTCAATTATTTTTAAAATTGCTTGACAAATGAATTGGGAATTATATAGTAAAATGTTCAGAGGTATATTGTTTTCTTGTAATAGGATTTAATAGTGAGATTTTTAATCTCTTCTAAGATTTCTAATATGTTTGCTTCGAGTACCTCAGAAGGTACACAAATACTTTTTTTTCTTCTTAAAAAGACAACGCCCGTAATAAGAATAAATCCTGTGTCGCGTGGACTTCACAAACATACAAGAAATGGACACAAAAAAACCCAGAGTCAGAACAACAATTTGTAGATCACACAAAGTATTGTCCCATGTGGGGTTTGAACCCACAACACTAAGTGCAGTAAAGAGCGGTGTGGTGATCACTTATACCACTAAACCATCCGAGCAGTCATTATGTATGTACATATATTATGCTTAATATTTTCACTTGTACTTACCACCATCTTAAACTGGACCATCTTGGGGAACTACACTCTTCTTTCTGTAACAAAGACAAAATATTTAATTAATATTTTTTTATTTTCTATCTTACCTGGAGCTGTGGTGTGGGGTTCGTAAGTCTCTGATAGAAAAAGGATCTGAGACTGCATTACCGCGAAAAACTTGGGATTGTTCAGCTAGAAAAGGGGTGTCAACTGACCAATTTGACTGAGAGCTTTTTTTTTATTGACAGGCATGTCGGTTTAGCAGTTAGTGTTCCTGACTGCTAGATCTAAAGTAGTGTGTTCGATTTCCACCCAGGATAAATAATATAAGAAGTACAATTTGTGTCTAGATGTAATTTGTCTATGATTTGTATATTTTTTTTAAATTTATGTATTTTTAAGTTCAGACAACATGGAAGTCTTTTAAGTTTATTAACACTTGGCATAATCGGACTTTTAGTATACGAAACTTAGTAGAAATATTCGTAATTTAAGTCTTTTGTGAAGGTACTATTTTAATAACACGAGTTCATTATAAATTTTCATAGAAATAACATATAATAAGGTCTTGTTCCATCTAAATTGAAATTAATCGTCGCAATATTAATGAAGAAGACTCTAAAGTTAAGAGTATAAAGTAAGTTATATAAAAACGCTACCGCAGCTATAGTTCTTAAAATATTGCTTGGTCTTTGTGGTAGTTGTCATTAGTGTCAATTTAAAACTTACGAGTTGCATTTTAGGTGTGAATTTATAATGGCACGTAAAGAATGAAAATGCAGGTGATACAAAATAAAGTTTTTCTTCTCTTTCTTTTCGCTTGTTTAAAGTTTCGCTGTAGTTGAACCTCATTTAATAATTTTAAGGCAATTAATTTATAAATATTACAACTATTTTAATCTTTTGACTTCTTTGAAAATGGTTATTCCTCACTGCTTTAATGCATCTCCTTCGATAAATAGCAACCTCATTGTAAATTTTTACATGTTGCGGTAGATGCAATTCAGTTGTATTCAGATAATGGAATTTTTAATTCATTTATTATAAGTTCTAAACTCGAAGATGTCTATTTCAATTTAACTAACTTCAAACAATAAATTTATGTTACTTTTTGTCTGAATGAGATTTTTGAACGCCAGAAAATGTGAAATGCCTGGAGAAGGAATTCTTAAATTTTGAATCGGACGTCTGCTGTCACGGTTGGTATAAACCTAGATCTAACACAGATGAATTAAGATAATTTTAAAGTATTTCTCATCGACGAGTGGAGTGTTTATTATCAACGTTTTCGTAAATTAATATGAAATACGATAATCAAACTAACCCTTCAAATTAACCCAAAATTCAAAACATAGTCTTAAGAAGAGTTATTAAAACCAAAATAAACAGTAGATAAAATTTAATTTAAATAATGGGAAGGGAGGAAAATAAATTATTTTAAAGTAATTTGCGGTTGAACTTGAGCTTCTTGTTTTGTGAAGCTCACGAGTTTACAGTTATTAACTCGCAAATTATAATTACGAAGTTATCTGTTACATTGTAATAAGAATTAGTCATAAAATAATTTAATGGAAAATTCACTGTTTAAATGAGAAAAATGTGAAAACATCTCGAGCCATGAAATAACAATATAGTTCAAAATTTTAATAGAATTGTATTCTAAATGTTAATTAAGATTTAAAAGTCTATTATTATAAGCCAGCATTATTGTATAGTGTTTATTTTGCTTGAGTTTAACGCAACGAAACTAAAATATTAGTTCTTAGGTCTTAGTACCTACGTGACCATTCCCTCAGCCCTTACATGATATAATAAGATTATCATTATTTTATAATAAAAACAAAAAATATATTTAGTAACAATCTTGTCTTAGAAAATATTTAACAGATGTATTTAAAAATATAAATCATCAATGAACTATATCGTTTACCTGCAGTAAAAATATTTTTTTTACTCACCGCTTAAGTCACACTATCCAAGCACAAAAAAAAATCGAACTTTGCAAAAAGAACTTCACAAACTGTGTAGCGAACCTGTCGACACGTGAGGTGCCCACGACTCGCTGTGGTGTTGCCGCTGCGTCGGCGCATCTTCACTATATACCGCGCCCCCCTCTTCTCCCACCCATCTCACCCTGGGAGGCTGTACGAGGATATGTAACAACACTAAATATGCTCTAATAATTGGTGTAATGATAGTCTATGGGATAATTTTGTCTGAGATTCATGTGGTTTGAAAGGGAAAGGGAACATCTTGTTGACCAAGGTTTCATGCCCAAATATGTTAGAACATATCCTTACATCCTACATCAAATATGTACATAATCTCTTCTTAACGAGATTGAAGAATCGTCTTATCGATAGTTGGCTCAGCTTATAGTCAAGTTTTTATGGTGTACCAATATAATCTAAATGTGTGAATGTGTATATTTATATGTGTATTTATGACGTATGTATTGTATGTGTTCATGTATGTATACGTACTCATGTATTGTATATTTCAATTGTCAATATAACCTCTGTACACCTCCCTTACAATATTTCTATACCACCCTAAGGTCGACTGGAAGAGAATGCCTTGGGCATTAAGCCCGCCGATGTACAAAGTGTATAAAGTGTAAATAAATAAATAAATAGACATATGCGTATACTCACGTTCATATGATCTGAAGGTAGATATAGTAAACAAATAATTTTAGTCCCGTTTGGAAGGAATTAGAAGCCACCCTTTAAAGAATCTACAATAAAATAAGAGTACCGGCACACATCTGCTTGGCCAGTACGACTTTATATTCTGTATGTATAAAATGTAAAAAATTCTAAAAGCTCTCTACCAATTAGCTCAAATTTGGACAAAATAGATGAACCGCTTGATAGATGTTTTTTTTGTATACTTTGTCATGTCTGTTTTCATCTTAATTTCTCTTCAATACAACTACAATGTGCCACAGTTTGGGAAGGCTTATTTTATTTTATTTATTTTGGATCACCAACAAATGATATACATATTTTATATAAATTAAAAAAACTTGAACTACATGTTTTGTGCTTATTTATTTATAGGCAATCACAGCTAATACAAATGGAATTTATACTATTTTAAATTAAAAAATAATTAAAACGATAAACTGTAGGAAAAAAAAATGGTGTAAAAAAAACAAAAAGCTCCACATTTAAAGACCAAGGACCACCACCACAAACTTAGGTGAGCTTTTGCTCAACCAAGTCTAGACCCAAGACAGTCTGCGATTTTTTTCTTAGAACTATCGAAACCATCTCCAAAGGTTGTTGATAAAAAATCTGGAATCTGACTTAAATTATTTTCTATAAATGGGAATGTCGTCCGACGTGGAAATAAAATTAAATATATATGTAATAAAAGCATTAATGTTAACATAATGTACATTCATTTGCCACTTAAGGTCGTCAGTGAAGTTAATGTTATTTTAATAAGAGCTGCGCGTACGCACATTCCTAGTAAAAAAGTTGTGAAATCTGTGTCCTTTAACACTATAGAACCTTCTGAATTAAGGTTATATAATGCTTTCCTTTTTATGTAAGTAAGCAATCACGTATAATGTAAGCTAATTATTAAAAAAAAAAACAAAATATTGAAGCGCTTGAAATTTACAAAGACAGTTTTCATTTTTATAATTTTCATATACCCAGTATCACTCTTACAATTTTTTTTTTTTAAAAGACAGCATCCGCATTAGGAATAAATCCTGCGTCGCGGGGGACTTTACAAACATACAAGAAACGGACACAAAGAACACCCAGACTCAGAACAACAGTTTGTGGATCACACAGTGTTGTCCCATGTGGGATTTGAATCCACAACACTCAGCGAAGTGGAGTACGGCGTGGCGACCGCTTAAACCACTAGGCCAATCGTGCAGTCAAATTAAGACGAATCTAACGACACCTCCCGAGCCGTTATTTATCAAATTGTTTAAAATAAAGGGCATTATAAAGAGATATTCATACATAAACTTGGAGAACATAATCCTCGTTCTGTGTAGTTGGGTACGGAGTGAATAGCCAACTTTGTCACGATAAGTCGACACAACAGATCTGTGTTCTTTTCCTTTGAATAGTCTGATCTTAGAATTAGAATATTTAATTCCAATTTGCATATCAAGTAAGCAAATAATACTCATCACATAATGATTTGTTCTGGGTGGCAAAAGAACCCACTACCTTTGTTTCAAGAATCTTGATCAACTAATCGTGAGGTCAAAATGCAACTCAATAAGACCGGGAATAGGAGCTGTGCTACACAGAGCCCGAACAGATTTAAAATGACTGCCTCGGGGGCGCCGCGGTAGTGATGTGCTGTGTTGAGGCCCATTAATGCAGCGGTGACAGTTATCGTGGTAACTGTGTAAGCCTTACACTGTCGCGATGACTGTCATGTCTTTTACGTCCTCAAGCGGGATGTGTAAAAGCATCTCACAAGGCCGCCATAGTGTGCGTCACCATACTGCATTGTCTGCATTTGCAATGAGTATGGTGACCACAACTCTCAGGCAGAGTAGAGTCACTTTGACAGGCTCTTAATATAGAAAAAAAGAAGAAATATATTTGTTACTACCAATAACAAAAAAGGTGATAGATTCATGTGGGTATATTCATTGTTAATAAAGGGTTATTCAGTGTTGGATAACCCATTTATTCAAGAAGACTATTCAACATCATACTTTGAGCGATAGGAACCGAGAATCAATGACAAGTGAAAACACAAAAAACATTTCATTCGAGAAACGCCTCCAAGCTGCGTGGGTCACTTGTTAAATAAGTAACTAAATCACTGTAGGTTCACAGTGAAATGCACTGTGTAATACTAACTTTCAAACTTTCGTGTGTATGCCGTGTCTATGTATAAGTATGTATAAGAAGAACAATTCTCTCCAACATGCAATAGGTATGTAACATTTGAATTGACGAACGTGTTGACCTCAAATTGGTATAATATTAAACTTCTTGATCATTCCTTTATCACAATTGACCTCTCAGTCGAAACATATCATGTGTTTAAAATACGAATCAAATAATCGAGTCAGTTAGGTTGGGAAGCTGGACTTTGTTTGTTTGATTTAATAACACAAACACTTTGGTCAAGAAGTGTGCAATCTCTTGATCCCAGCGTGAGTGACACCTACTTCATTCATAAGAAGTAGGCATACAGAGAAGCACTCAAACATACAATCTTACATGTTTTCATAAAACATTCATCAAATAAAATTTTATCAAATAATTTGAGAGAGTATTGATTAACATTTTCTAAGTAGTTAATTAAATACATTTAAAATGAAGAATATTCACAAAATTTTCGGCATCTTCTTTATTTAATAGTTAATATTTACCTTAGTGCGGTCTTTTACAGCAAAATGCAATAAAATATACATTTTAACTTATCAAAATATATCTTACAACCTTTGTTCTGTACCAACTACGGTTAGTTCAGTTAAGATACGACCTTGTAATATGGCTTAAGTCATTATATGACGTAATAGCAGCGGTTCCCGGATCCCTTCTATCTCAGGCGCAGAGTGGCACACCGTGTGGTTTTAGTCGGTCCGATTCCGACACACCACCTCGCCGTAAACCCCGGTGGGTGACGGCCCGAGGGGGTTTCTACTCCACACGTTAAAAAAAAAAAAATATGGCTTAGGTCATTATAGGTTTACCAATCCTTTAGAGTTGGACTTACACTAGTAAGTCGACGAGTCGTAAGACGAGGCCAAAATATTATAAAAAAACTAGCTGACCCGAGTTATGTCGTCATATACGTGACGCCCTACAATAGCATCAGTCATGAACGACCACTTAGCTGATAAGCCACAGACGCCCTGGAAACAATAGAACAACTAGCCCCTTGTCTCCAACGCATAATCAGAATACTGTATATTATTTTATAAATAAAGTTAATCTTGGCATCCGTCATGAACCACCACTTAGATGATAAGCCGCAGACTAAACATTAGAACAATTAGCTCTTTGTCTTCAATACATATCAATAAAGAATACTGTTTTAACTTTAAGAAATGGTTTCATAAATAAAGTTAGTCTCAATCCACTCTTCAAGCCGAACACTTGTCTTATTAAAAACCCTCTCGCCCTCGCTCACAACCTAACTGGCGCAGTCGGTTCGTCGCGATACTGTCGGTTCCTGCTGCAGAGAATACCTTTGCTAAGCGTCCGCGTTCGCGAATAAAAGAATCTACAGTGAGCGTAGTGCAAAGCAGAGGCAGACAAGCTGACCAGCTGAAGAAACGAAGACTCACCTCCATCTCAGCCTACAAATCGGCAATGCTCGTGGGGTAAGTATAAAACTCTACTACTCCCGAGACTCCTTAAACGATTTCCTGGACATCCCCATAACATTTGGTGTATCCAGTATCGTAAAAAACCGTTATAGCATTATTTTTTTTTTAATGCAATACGGTACTTAGAAAAGAATTTTCTTTCGTTGTTACCATTCGTATCACTGTAGTTAAAAATGACAAGTGAAAAGAAGGTACTAATTGAAAAATCTTTCATAGACGAAAAATCGGTAACCACCGATTTCTCCACGTTCTCCACCCAGTTACCCAGTTATGATGGGAACAGGAGGACCTTATATTTTTATATTGAAGGTGTACAAGATGCACTTAACTTAATTCACAATATGGACGATCCGTCTATCACTTGTTTAATTAAAAACAAACACAGAACACAAAATACAGATCAATTAGTCCACATCCCATTATTAGACCCAAACCTAGAGAACATAGACATTCGTGACCTATTAGACTTACCAAAGACACCTGACACATGCGAACGAAATCACCCAACATAGCCGTAATTATAACATTACGAAAATAAGACAGATATATTTAGATATATGTAGCAATTATAATACAATTAAATTAAAAGTAAATGCCACAGTAGATATATACCTAACCTTTAACCCTAACATGGATAGTATCCATCTATGGGAAAAAGCAATCACTGTTAAAGCTTATAACACCAATCAAACCCTTAACTTCATACTGGACATACCAATTGTTACCGAACATCCTTACAACCTATTACACCTATATTCTATCCCTAATAATAACAACACAGTACTTATACCTAGCAACCCCATCCTAATCTTGGGAAATAATGAGTTTGCCTACCCTCACGAGCCATACACATACATCACCGGAGACAACGTCATCTGCAAACATTTAGAATGGCAACCCTTACTGTACTCTACGGACAGCATAGCTCAACTAATACAACACGAAGATCCGCCTAACTGCACCTACGCCACTGCAAGCTACAACAACAATATGATACAACAAATCAAAGACAAAACTAGAAAACATAGAACTAGATAACCTGAAAAGTACGCTGCAACAAACAGAAGAATTAAAGAATACAAGCGAAAACTTAACCATGATTCCAAGCACCCCCAGCTGGTCATCAATTGCACTTTACTTCATAATAACAGCAACAGGAATAGGAATTGCAGTCTACAAATTCTGGTGGAAAACTAGATCAACGAAAATCTCGGCTGCACAACCGGAAGCCGTTGAACTTCAGCCTTCGCAGCCTTCGTGCCGCCTCCGTCTTAAGGGGGGAGGAGTTATGTCGTCATATACGTGACGCCCTACAATAGCATCAGTCATGAACGACCACTTAGCTGATAAGCCACAGACGCCCTGGAAACAATAGAACAACTAGCCCCTTGTCTCCAACGCATAATCAGAATACTGTATATTATTTTATAAATAAAGTTAATCTTGGCATCCGTCATGAACCACCACTTAGATGATAAGCCGCAGACTAAACATTAGAACAATTAGCTCTTTGTCTTCAATACATATCAATAAAGAATACTGTTTTAACTTTAAGAAATGGTTTCATAAATAAAGTTAGTCTCAATCCACTCTTCAAGCCGAACACTTGTCTTATTAAAAACCCTCTCGCCCTCGCTCACAACCTAACTCCCGGCAAACGTTGTTTTGCCGTTTTTACTAAAATGGCTATTAAAAAATAAGGGTTAATCGTAGAAGGGTGAAAATTGAGGATTGTATGTATTTTTGTATGTTGTATCATAAAAAAATAGAAATTAAAAATTTTGTCTAAAAAATAAAAAAAAAAATTAGGGTTGTACTACCCCAAACATTTAGGGGGATGAAAAATAGATGTTGGCCGATTCTCATAGATACCAAATAAGCACAAAAAAATTCATCAAAATCGGTCAACCCGTTTCGGAGGAGTATGGCAACGAAAACTGTGACACGAGAATTTTATATATTAGATACTCTTTGGCATGACCAACTACCACCCACGTTACTAAAATTGAAATGGGCAGTCAAATGCTTGTTTTGTAGTTCCTTTCTCGTGCTTAGTTGATTACTATGTAAGGTAAAGTGTAAGCGAATTGGAGACAAAACAATTACACTGGGCACCCGACATTATGAAAGTTTTGAATACGAATACGTAACGAGGGTACCACAAAGTAGCAAGTTAGCTACAAAGTTATAGATTTCATTTATGTAACAATAATTGCATCACTTTGTATAAGACTTGAAAATTTGTTAGGCTGTTGAGATTGTCCCTACTGTCTTCTCTCTTCAGTTTCTTCACACATTTCACTTACAAAAACTATGTCCAGGTGTCGTATATTGGATAGGGCCTGACTAGCCGCGGCGTCGATTCTGGAGGGGACCTGAAATAACATGGTCCGGGTCCCCTTCAGAGAAGTACGCCTGAGACCGGCCGCCGGGGTGGTTTTTAGTGGAAACACCACATACTCCTGGCTCCTGAGACCCTGAGGAACCGGAGATCCGAAGGGATTTTCCACCCCGACAAAAAAAAAAAGATCTTAAAAAGAAGAAATATTTTGTTCAATTATTTCGCAAATCTTTGTACGCTTTGATCTGATGCATATTGGATACGATATTAACGTCTAAGACGTCAGTGAGCTTTTTTGAGATAAAGAAATTAGATTTTACCCGAACATCATTCTTCACGTGGTATGAGTTCATACTCTTTTTTTGTTATGCATTTCGCGCTGTTCTCAGTCAGGGTATAGTTCAATAGCGTGGCTTGAATTATGTAATATTTGCATTTGCATTTGCATTCAGATTGATTACTTATCTATAATTTAAATTTAAATGTATTTTACAAAAAATAAAAATAAAACTAGAGAATTTTTTTAGTCTTTATTTACTGCCACAATCATGACTGCACATGTCGCTCTATCATAGTCGTTTTTTAAATTTAGATTAATTTTAAAATGCCAAATACAAATTAATAGTATCCTCAGCTATTTATTACGATTATTACTATCTGTCAAAGGACTGACCAGGATGCTATTACACTCTACAACGTCCGTCAACTCATCATTAAGCAGGCAATCTTTAGGTTATTGGTAACGAACATATTCCATTAAAACACGAACTACGTCTTACAATAGAACCAATATTAAAAAGATACCGTGTATCTAGGTATAATATACACCGATAATTGAACGTTTTTCTATAACTAGCGTCAGACTGTCTGAGGGACCGTCACCTTTCTAAAGAATCAGTAAAACGATTGATCGATGCGCTCAGATACCTGAAATTTCTCGCTCAAATCATGATTTATTGAAGTAGCTCTTCATTGAGATTGATTGCTGTACATTATTCTTTAAATTTAACTATTTTTGCGTGTATTTTTAAATGAGTTTCGACACCATTTCTAAACAACATTGTAATAATCGTCGATTGGAAAAGAGTGACCGTGAGTTAATTGTTGGTGTTCCTCACAGAGGGTCGGATTGCGAAAATATAAGTTCTCACATTCATATACGTACGCCTTGTACACTAAGTGAGTAAATTATACTCAGCGGATGAATACGCTTAGAACGTCAAGTAAATGGTCATTAATGGGTGCAATATTCCCAGAAAGTTCGCATATGTTCGCGCAATGTCTATGCTTTAAGTTTTGATTCGGTCTGATGTCATAGCTACCTTTTGATGGACCCGTTGTGGCCGTGGTTAGTTACCCTGGCTGCGAAGCCAAATGGGTTTAATTCTCATCCCAGACAAATAATTGTGTGATGAGTACAATCATCTGTTCTGTGTCTCAGCGTAATATTTAGTTTTTTTTTATTCGATGGCTACCTATGTGATTCTACTCTGCATGATAGAAAGCATAAATAGAATACAAGAGTGGTGGTCACCATACTTATTGCGAATGCAGACAATACAGTATGATGACCCATGCTGTGGCAGTCTAGAAATTTATGTATAATATATTTAAATGTGTTTATCAGCAATCTGGATACTGTGACAGGATATCTGGATACTGGTACAGGTTTTGAATAGTTTGGAAGCTGACGGAGATCATAGGTGTATGTGAGATGTGTGAGGTTTGTATTTTTATTGGACTGTCCATTTATAGAGAGAGATATTGCTGAGCCGGATCAATATGACTCAAGTGCACAGGCGCATATCCTTAATTGGTTTTTTTTAAATGTCCGAATACATCAATTGCAATTCCTGTATTGACCTGATGCTATCAGTTCCGGAGTCTGTCATCTGAGACAAAATTGCTTATAAATTGCATATTTAATCAATATTCGATTCCAGTAAATCGTCAGGTACTGAGTCAAGTTGATATTAATGTTTTTATTTATAAAAACATGTTTTAAGGTAGAAAGCAAAAGAAATGTCAAGGGTAGGAAGACTATAGTTTTAATGGACAATTTATGATCATAATGTAGTCGAACTATTAAAGAATAATAAAGATTAAACAAGTAGGATATGGAAGGAGCTCATTTAAATATTGTTTTTTTTTTAACATAGGAGGCAAATAAGCCGGCAGAATATGACTACCATCCATGGAACCCTGCAGTTTAAGACAAAAGCGTTGCCGCTTTTTGAGCCTTTTCCCTTAGAATCAGGGGAGGAGTGATTAGGGCTTTGGTAAATTCACTCACTCTATAGAAAGCTTTGTGGAGAAGAATGGTTCTCCTGTAAATCTTCACTAACTATTTAAATAAAACTTGAAACGATATTGAAATTCACTTTTAATTGTCGTATCGAAATGAAATTTTGTTTGTACATATATCCATGGTTCTATTTAGTGATGAAACCAGAAAGTGAATACAGAGTGTTTTAATTTTTCTGTGCAATTTTAATCTGTTTTTTAGTTTGTGTAAGTCATAACTACCAATATTTTATACAAAGCTATCATCAACAGCCTTTTACAGTCCACAGCTGGACATAGGCCTCTCCTTAGTAAGGAGGTTTTGGTCTACTATTCCACGCTGCCTAGACGGGTAGGAATAGGGCTTGTTTCAAATTTTTCTTCTCTTCGTGATGATGTTGTCTTGCATACTTTGTTCCGTTAGTCGCCTTTTACGAGACGATGAATAGGGGTGGCAACACTATGTATTCTTAATCCGTCACCACACGGACATAAAGCTGTGATATGATGACGTTATGCCGTTATGTTTTCAAAGTTACGCTACGAGAGAACGCCTGGTTCGTGTTACAGTTACTGAGAGCAGCTCGGAGACATATTTACCAGCATATCAACCTTAGCAGCTTAGGAGCTTAGCAATAACTAGAGCTACCACTAACACTACTCTGTACATGCGAACAATGCAATATCTTTTCCTTTCATTACCTTTCCTAGTTCTATTTTTCCATATGCTTCTATGTATATGTAACATAATACACAATCGTAAAGAATAGGTGAACAAATGTCTAACGCAATATTAATGAAATGCAATTATTTCACGTGAACCTTACACTTTAATCTTAAGAAATATCCAATTTTAACCAAATATTCAGTGACCTCGACTTCTAACTCAATCTTGCGGAAGATACCACCAGTACCACCGCCACTCGCTGCTGTTTACGTCACACTGTTTGTTTACGTACGTATAATACGAAAACAGTTATGACCAATCTTCGGGTTTATAAGAGAAATGTGTGAAAAGGGTTTTTATATAAATATGCTTAAATAATTTACAGCACATACGAATTATAGTACGACATCTTGTAATTCACTTATAAGTATATAAAGTGGTAGTAGACAGTCCGTGTGGTGACGAATTAAGAAATTGGAGTACCATAAGCCATTCCATAGATATCTTAAGAGAGAGTTAACGACGCAAGATAACAACGCTGCAAAGAGAAGGAAAATTTGACACAAACCTTACCAACTCGTCTGGCCAGCGCGGTGTAGCAAGCCAAAACCTCCTTTCCAAGCCTCTCGCTTATGTCCAACAGTGGACTGTTAAAGTCTGTTGATAATGATTGATGAGTACATTGAGGGATAATGCTTATACGGAGGGATTTGAGAGTGTTGAAAGTGGTTTTATGCTCAGCTGGCGGTTAGTGGAAATAACAAATCCATGAAATGACAGTTAACGGCTGTAGGCATGTCCAATGTGATATATCTGCGTTTTTCATGAGGAATACACTTGAATACTTTGAATCAAAGTTTCATTAATTTATGTGTAACATTCCCGGAAAATTACTGGTTGTTATATTGTGTGCCTAAAAAGACATTGGTCGATATAGAAATGAAAGTTTATCGATTTCCATAAACACTGATTAGATTCACTTTAGTTGGTTTAGTAGTTAGCGGTCTATGATTATTGATTCTATGTCCGAGTGCTATTTGTCTACTACATTTAGGAGCGGACGTTGTCACTTACTAGTCGAGAGTTCTAATCCAGCATTACAAAAGAGATGTGTGTGCTACGAGATTAGTAAAAACCTGTTAAACAAAGAGTGGAGACTTGGTCGTTCTATTGTGTAGAATGGTTCTTAAATCTTTGTTCTACAGCGGTTAACAACAATTATGCGTAACCTTAGAGTTTTGGTCGGAGAACTCGCAAAATAAAATATTAACAAAATTTGAGAGCGTCTGGCGAATACTTGCGATGTAAATTTTCTTTGAGAAGTACTCAAAGTTGCTTCAAATTAGTTTATGTGCCGCTTGAGAGATGTTCAGAGTGCTCGGAGATGTTTACGGTGTATTATTACACCTAATGTTGGTTGGTTTATATCTTTACGAATTATTACATTACCTTTACATTTTCCTCTTGTGTGCTAAGAGAAAGTACGCCTGCACGACTTTTATGGCCTGACTTCTTTTATTTATGGCCTTCAGTCGGTTAATTAAAGGATTTATCGATTACACAAATATTCCAAACTAAGCTTGAGCCTGTAGTTTTGGGAGGTAATTCACAAATCTTATTTTGACTCACTACTGTGACACCTGTTTCGTCATAGGGGTACGCAGAGGCATATTCAACTGCCTCCGTGGCGCAGTAGTAGTTAATACGACTGCTGTGCTTGAGGTCTCGGGCTCGATTCCCAGGTCAGACCAAATGTTTGTATGATCTACAAATATTTGTGTCGAAGTTTGGGTGTTTTCTATGTATAATAAGTATGTATTTATTTTTCAAAAAAAAAAAATTCTATCAGTCAGTCTAGTTATCATAGCACAAGTTCTGCTTAGTTTGAAACAAGATGATGTTGTGTGTCAAATGTCTGAAATATTATTATTTATTATTATTATTATATTAAACGTTAACTTTTAGTGTTTTGGTCTCACGTGACGTCAACGTGACGAGCCTATTTTGACGAACTTTAGTTTATTTTAATAATGTTATTAGTGTAGCTCATAATATACTTTATAGGAAATGAGCATGGTATATATATGAAATTTAGAGTTAAAGGCAAATAACTAAGGGTAAATAACTATTGCTTCAAAACCATTCTACTTTGTAATTTTCAATTTCTTGGATAATAATTCCTTAAAATCATATGTGTTTTGTAATACTGATTGAGATATTTTGTTTGTCAGATATGATAGTACATAATTACAATTCAGAATTAATAACTAGTTCAGTTATCCGTCGATAGATGACTCTGAGCACAAAAACAACTAATGCTCTTATTTGATGATGGTTAGGCATTCATTTCAGATGTATGTTTTAGTAGTGTGCACAAAACGCACACTACTAAAATATATATCAAAACATACATAGCTGTGTACACGAGTTACGAGATTAAGTCCCCAAATCCACTTATTTCGGTACCATAAAACGAAATTATCGGGTCTCGTTCAAAAATTAAAACGTCCACAAATGAATGAATCTCATAATGACCTAAAACTGTTTACAATTTTGATCCTTATTCTAAGGGCTATAAATCTCGATTTTACTTATTGGCTTCGACTGGCAGGAGATGAATACTAAAATACGCAATCAATTGTATTACATTTATTACACGAAATAACTCCAACTGTTATAATAAATCTGTTCACTGTACTGCATAGTAAATGAGCAGTACCATATATTCGGCTATTTCGATCTCTTTCACGTACGAAAGCACTTTCCTCTCTTACATAAGTAAAGTGTTTTCAAAATTGACCATGTTTTTTACATCAGAGGGTTTTAAACCATAACATAACATTTAACAATAAACGTAGTGAAAACATCGTTAAATAACAGATTTTTTCATAAGTTTGCTTTAAAGATATCTTAAGTAGTTGATAATCTAAGCTTCTATTGTTTCTTTGCTGTTAAAATTCTTTTTCAATCAATTTTTTTCGATACAATACAATGCCCGAGTGTAGATAGTACAGCCACGCCGATTTCAGCACGAACGGGCCGGCTCGATCGAAGCAGAAGACCAACCTTAAGCGACAGTATCCGTGCTGTCGTGTTTCATTGGTGAGTGCGTGACCGGTGGCTCATTGATGCAGGGGTGACAGTTATCGTGATACATAAGTGTACTTTACACTGCCACGATGACTGTCATGCTTTTTACGTCCCCAAGTGGGACGTGAAAAAGCGTCTTACTAGGCCACCATAGTGTGGGTCACCAGGCTATATTGTCTGCTTTCACAATGAGAATGGTAACACGAATTTTGAATTTTATTCATGCTTTCCATCGGTCAGAGTATAACCATTTTGGCAGGCTCTTAAAATAGAAAAAAAAATTGTTATAAAAATAATCTTAAAAGGAAATAAAACCGAAATTAATTCCTTCCTCTTTATTGAGAGAATACAAAATAAATTGAAATCCTGATTTATTTGAAATGGCAATGATTGTCGTCTCTACAATGTTAACAGATTCAATCTAAATGAATCTTGTTAAGCTAACTCGGACTAAATTTATTCATCTGGTAAATGATTATTCACATAATCATCATCATTATCTCAGCTAAATACGTCCACTGCTGAAAATAGGCCTCCCTCAAGGTTCTCCACAACAGTCCGTGCCGCCTGCATCCAGCAGCTTCCCTCGACCTTCACCAGGTCGTCGGACCACCTTGCGGGGGGCCTTCCAACGCTGCATTTGCCAGTACGCGGTCACCACTCCTGAACTTTACGGCCCCATCGGCCATCGTTTCTGCTTGTAATGTGGCCCGCCCATATAATGTATAGTTACTTATTGATTATCTTTCAACTAAACTGTTATAGTAAGTTTTTTAAGTAGAGAATGAGTTACGCGAGACAAAGTTTATAATTCGCCCATACCTCTTTCTTGTTACCTATTCTGGAAATATTCAACGACAGGTTTGTCTGCTTTAAATCTGAGATATTCAGCTTAAATGTTACGTACATAGGACTAAATTTTCCTTTTTTTTGTTTTATATTAAGAGCCTGCCAATGTGACTCTACTCTGCCTGATGGAAAGCATGAATAGAATCCAAGAGTTGTGATTATCGTACTCATTGCAAATGTAGACAATGCAGTATGGTGACCCACACTATGGCGGCCTAGTGAGATGCTTTTTCACACCCCGCTTGGGGACGTAAAAGGCATGACAGTCATCGTGACAGTGTGAGGCTTACACAGTTACTACGATAACTGTCACCCCTGCATCAGTGGTAGTAATAGTACATCACTTACTAGTATTGTGTTCTTTTCGTATGTACCTTCCCTCTCATTATTTACTGTCCTAAATTTCTCATATAATTACTACCAAAGGATTACAAATTTTGCTTAATATTTTAATACACCTTTGGCTACACCAGGAAGTAGACGCTTATGGGCCGTGTGTATTTTATCGAACTGTAATAAGTTTTATTTGATTACCTTAAATTATTAGTAACTTCACTTGTCATTAATTACGATAATTATCATTAATTAATGGTTGTAAATACCACTTGTGAAACTTTAAAGTATGATATTTACTTTAATAATACTTTATAGGTATCATCATACCTATATTATTAATATGTACTAGCTTTTCCCTGCTGCTTTGTCCTAATAAAATTATACTTTCGGCCCTCGAAATAATCGATCAAGTTTTCTTAATCTCGAACCATATGCATTTAGGAATAATTGATTGTGGGTTTCGGGTAGTTAGAGAGGCACTTGAAAGTCCTAAAATCTCCAGAAATAATATGGTCGGTTCCCCTTCAGAGTAGGACGCCTAAGACCGACCGTTGGGTGGTTTTTAATGGAAACAAGAGATACTCCTGGCTCCTGCGTCCCCAAGAAACCGGAGATCCGAAGGAATTTTCCACCCTGGCAACATAAAATAAATAGTAGTAGCTATTGTTTCCGTTCACTGTGGATAAAAAAAGAAAGAAAAAAAAAATTGAAACATCTTAAAATTTTCAATACATTCAATCTGCACAATTATTCGACAAGTTAGAAGTTATTAATGTGGTGATAACATTGACAGCTACTGTCATCATCAACAGCCTTAAACAGCCCATTGCTGGACATAGGCCTCACCACGCTAGCCAGAGAGTTTTCGTTAGGTAGTAGACCCACGCTGATTTCATAACGAGCGGGCTGGCTCGACGGGGGCAGTACTACACTTCTATAGAAGATTAACCTAAAATGCAAGCATCCGTGCTGCCGTGTTTCCTTGGTGAATACGAGACCGGAGGCCCATTGACGCAGGGGTGACAGTTATCGTGTTAACTGTGTAAGCCATACACTGTCACGATGACTGTTATACCTTTAACGTCCCCAAGCGGGGTGTGGAAGAGCACTTCACAAGGCTGCCATAGTGTGGGTCACCATACTGCTTTGTCTGCATTAGCAATAGTGACCACAACTCTTGGATTCTATTCATGCTTTCCATCCGGCAGAGTAGAGTCACTTTGGCAGGCTCCTAATATAGAAAAAAAGATAGGTTACGATATAGGCTTTGTTTCAAGTTTTTGGAACGAAGTTCCTTACGGCAGGCTTGGAGGGGATAGGGATTTCGCTGCGGGACCGAACTGAAAAAAATGTGATAGTAAAACCGTAAGAAAAAATCCGTGGAAAAAGTGCGTGGAATAAATCTGTGGCATAAATCTGTGGAAAAAAGTGCGTGGAATAAAACCGTTAAATGAGACGTGCGCAGGCGCGAAAGCGCGTCATGTGTGCTACGTTTCATACTATCTATCACGTACTTAACATTCGTACTATTTCTACCTCTTTCTAACACATGACAATGCACATTAGACAAAACAGTAACATGTAAATTGATTCCAAAGTCTCATATTTCTAGATCTCGAACGCGATCTCTTAAATGTGAATTCCGCTCAAAAGCGACCACAAGGAAGATATTTATATTTTTTTTATTCCATAATCTCAAGTATTGTCAAGAAATGATAAGAAAACTTTCTATTTGTAAACAAAAAACGAAACAATTTCAAAACGTTAAGTTTGACATTTACGGAAGCGCGTTATGTGTGCTACATTTCATACTATCTATCACGTACTTAACATTCGTACTATTTCTACCTCTTTCTAACACATGACAATGCACAGTAGACAAAAAAACAGTAACATGTAAATTGATTTCAAAAGTCTCATATTTCTAGATCTGGAACGCGATCTCTTAAATGTGAATTCGGCTAAAAAGCGAACACAAGGAAGATATTTACATTTTTTTTGGAATATTTTTTTAAGGAATTTATTATTTTATTATTTTAAGGAATTTATTATTTTATTTCCTAAAATACTGAATTTCCTAAATACTTTCTTGTACTTAAATAAAAACTAATCAGCAAAATTTAAGAGAAAAATCAAGAAAACCTACATAAAATTGAGCACGATTTTTTTTGCAAATTGTGTCGATTCCACATTATCCGAAGGAACTTCGTTCCTACCTGGTGTCCCACGACACCATTCATTTTTTCCTTCTTTTTACAGTGAACTTATGCTTCGTATTTTTTCCCATAGTACTTACTTCATGAGGAGTCTTACGACTCCCATAAAGGATAAATAGGAGTGGCGACATTCCGTATTTTTATTCAATTTGCCAATATGAACATAATTGTTATAATGCGTTCTCATTTATAATAAAAAATTGTTTCTTATTTCGAGAGGTTTCATAAGACTTTTTACAACTAGCAATGAGAATGGGTCCGCGATTTATTTTTGAAATATAATTCACATGTGTTAGCATTTCAGAAAGAGAGTTGTGTAGATCTCCTATTTCATAACGCGTTTCGTGGCACCTCATTTGTGAAATAAAGCAATAGAGAGGACGTTCTCTTTCATGTAATAGTCTATTATTATCTTAACCCAAAAGATTTAGGAAAAAAAAACGGTTTGACAACTTCCTCATCAAATATTTAATGTCAGTATATGTTACAATGTATGTATGATTTGCGTTAATAAGCTATATAATTTTGTATGTTTGTAATTTTCGTTAGATTTTTTAATAGCAGGCTGCTTGCCTCTCCTAAAAATGTTGAATAATAGATAGGGCGAGAGTTCTAGCGACCGGTCTCAGATGGTATTGTAGTAGCCCGAAGAGACTGACGTCACATATCCATGTCTATGATTAGCCTCTTGGCTAAGCCGGGGGCCGCAAGCTCGATTACTACCTAGGTCAAATAATTGTGTTATGTGCACGGTTACTTACAGACACAACGGAATCATGAACGGGTATTAGCTGGTTTAATATCCGTCAACTTTTGGATAAACTGGAGGAATTATTAATTACGTTTTTGATGACCTTTTCGGGAGGGTTGTTGAACATTACACCATCTAAACACATAGAAAATTACTTGTTAGGACCGACTGCCTGATTCATCTACACAGATAGACTCTGTGACTACTTTTTTTTCGTTTATTTATTATTTCGTTTGTAGTCAAGTAAATAACAGTAACCAAGTACAAGTAAATTACAAGTCCTCACTTGTAGTAATATGCTAAACGTAAAAATGCGAGCAATAGTAGTAACATACTTGTACAGGACACATTATTCTCTTTATCTTTCAATCATTAAAGAGGCTCAGACATCCACGCGCATTTGAGACACATTTGATTTCCCTTAAAATTTTAGTACCTGATGCTCTTCTGTCTGTCTTAAGAAAGGATGTTATGCAGTCTCACCACAAGCAGTGAACGGCTATATGAAAGTTCAATAAATAAATATAAAAAAAAGGAAAAAAGGATCTCATTTTCAAAATTAGAAACACGAAGGAGTAATCACGCGAGCGAACCTAATAAACCAAATGATGATCGACTCGTCTATCAAGGACATTAAACGGGGTTAATAGAAGGTTCTGCGTTTAACAATAACTTACACAACGGTAGCACCATAAGTGATGTGGTACACACTCTATATATTAAATGGTATCGGTAACAAAGCGATATAAGTACCACATTAAGTGGTACATTTAATATCAATAAAATTTATAGGTTTGTGAGAATGTCAGTGAGTTAATCGCATGTGTTGGGCAACTCGTGAAGTAGTTAAACTTAGCTTATATAAGTTTAACATAAAAATAATATAAACTCACGTGTTTTATTAGTATTTTAATTGAAATGTAGAAATGCATAAAAAGAGGTAGGCAATTAAATGCCTGCATTTCGCTATAAATTTATAGTTTTAGTTTCATTTTGTAAGGTAGTAGAGCCACGCTGATTTCAGCACGAGCGGGCCGGCTCGACCGGGGCAGTACTACCCTCCCACAGAAGACCAACCTAAAACGCCAGCATCCGTGCTGTCGTGTCTCGTTGGTGAGTGTGAGACCGGAAGCCCATTAATGCAGGGATGACAGTTAACGTGGTAACTGTGTAAGCCTTACACTGTCACGATGTCTGTCCTGCCTTTTACGTCTCCAACCGGGGTGTGAAAAAACATCTCACAAGGCCGCCATAGTGTGGGTCATGATACTGCATTGTCTGCATTTGCAAAGAGTATGGTGACCACAACTCTTGGATTCTATTCATGCTTTCCATGAGGCAGAATAGTCATTTTGTCAGGCTATTAATTTAAAAAAAAAACTTACAAACTAAACGGACCTTTAACTCGCTACCAGCGCACGTGTTTCCCTCCCAGTATGATCCCGGATCTTTTAAGCGGGCCGTAAAAAGAACTCACTAGGCCGCCATAGCGTGGGTCACTATACTGAAGTGTCTGCATTCACCATAAATATGATAATCACGATTTTAGGATTCTACTTATGTTTACCGGGCAGAGTAGAGTCACTTTGGCAGGCTCTAAACAAAAGAAAATCGTAATGTTTGCCTCTGATGTCAAAACACGCGTATGCTTGGACCAATATCTAACTAGCTCACGATTTGTTTGCATTTAACGTGTGTAGCAACTCATCCATGATCCCCATGTGCCAAATAGTGCCATAAACCTTGATAACACCATCAGAGCTCCACATCAGATAAGGAGTCGTGACAGAGCAGTGTGTGGGTGTCGACA
This sequence comes from Hypercompe scribonia, assembly GCA_949316085.1. Lineage (NCBI taxonomy): Eukaryota > Metazoa > Arthropoda > Insecta > Lepidoptera > Erebidae > Hypercompe > Hypercompe scribonia. Next base: position 1,044,829 of record OX438973.1, read on the forward strand.
GCCTCGTAACTCTGATTTGATGATAGCTGTGAATTAGAACGGTCTTGAAATATTAAGTATTCCACATTTAGGAAAATGTGTACACTTTTATATATACTAAGTTGAAGAGATAAGAATGGACGAAGAGTAATATACGCGTGAATATTTTTATATTTCGTGTTTCTAGCTATTAAAACACGAACTTATGAAACATAAAAAGCTGTCAAAATTTCAAGTTTTTAGCCAAAGCAGTTAAGACTGCGTTGTTGAATCAACCAGCCATTATTATTATAATAATAAATATTTTGACCGTCTGCCACACAACGCCATCTAACTTCAAACTAAGCAAAGCTTGTGTAATGACAACCAGATTCATCATTAACCTATCGCAGTCCACTACTGGACATACGAGTAAGCCTCTCCTATTGCACGCCACTCCTATTGACTTATAGAATCCTAATATACTTTTTATTTGTAAATATATACTGAAACAAACATTCATAGATCATATAAACGCTTGGTCCGACCCGGGAATCTAAGCCGAGACCGCAAAGCCTGCTAAATTATGTGCAGTGAGCTCGTAATGTGGTGAACCGGTACAGAGAACCCGTCTCTCCAACATCACAAAACGTGCTACACTTTGAAACTGAGAAGCCCGTGTTCGTCTGTGGCTGTATATTATCAGGTACCGTTACCATTCTAGTATTAGAGGGTTCATTTAGCGCGGTGGTAGGTAATAATACCATTCTTAGTTCTAGCCCTACACACTATTGGGAACTACGAATGGATTATGACACAGTCGTATTAAAGAGTTTAGACCTTAATACTTTTATACAAAGTTTTTAATATTTACACAGCTTATCCAGTTACAAGTATGACTAAAATATTAACAAATAGATGCATTAATTACTACAAAGTTAGTTAAAGTATTACGATATCACAAATTGTTGATTGTAAAAAGTAAATGAAAAAATTATAGTTTATTAACATTCACCTTGGCGATCGTTAAGGCTTACACAACAGTTTCTATCACAATCTTTTCTCACTAAAGATTTGTTACCCATTTTTTTATTTTTTTTATTTACAACCTACCGAAGTGACTCTATTTTGCCTGATGGAAAACATGAATAGAATCCAAGAGCGGTGGTCGCCGTACTCACTGCGTATGAAGACAGTGCAGTATGGTGATCCAAGCTATGGCGGCCTAGTGAGATGCTTTTTCACACCACGCTTAAAGGACCCGGGCTCATATTAATTTTTCTTTGCATTGCCATGATTAAACACACACAGGCAAAGTATGTAAGTCAGCTAACTAAGCTAATGTTGAACTCCTGCCCTAATGAGATTTACTAGAAGGTTGTTAAATAACAAAAACACCGTCTGTAATCTGATCTAACTCTGGTTTATTGATCTCATTGTTTTACGAATTTCAATACATTTAATTATACTAGGTTGAACCAAACTATATCACGATGTAACTCGATGTGCACGCCATCTATCGAGTAGTTATTAAGGTTCCACATCAATTTATGAACTACCTGATTATAATTGTTTATTGGTCGTAAACAATGTACTTCTGTGGTTTAATTTCAAAATGATCGAAACAGCAGTTTTAGATAAAACACACCACCAGGACATAGGTTTTAAATCTGTTACGTTTTCATGTGACCCATCGAACCCTCTGTTAAGGTCGGAGAGAACTCTTCTTTACGAACACATGATTATGAAAAAATAATGAAACAAAATAAACATTAAGGAAATGTACGTAACAATGGTTAGACAAATAAATATATAGTCTATTGGTTAGTATTTTCCTTTACCTATGTATTATCATTTTTCAGTCTTTCCAGCGGTGTCAAATAGATTGCCGGTACATCGAAAAGTTGAAGTGTTTGTACGAGAATGCTACTATGTCATTCCGTCTACAGGATTGGAATTCGAAAAGGTAGGGAGACTTAATATCTCCGAAACTGTACACCGCGCCACTCGAAGGCGTTTTTAGGCTTCCAGACTGGAATGAACTTGACATTAACATTAATAACGAGTAGACAAGACGGCTAATTAATCTAAAAAGCTCTAGAGTGGCATCTTGTCCGGGAAATCTAATCATGATTAGACTCCCTCGACAAGGTGGTCCGACGACTTGGTGAAGATCGCGGGAAACCGTTGGAAGCGAACAGCACAGGAGTGGTTGTTGTGCAGAGCCTTGAGTGAGGTCTATGTCCAACAGTGAACGTCTTTGGCTGAGATGATGATACTGATGATGTATACCAATGACACTAAATTTTTTTGTGGTAAACACAGTCTCGAATAATGAAGATCTCAATGAGTTTTGTATTTTTTATTGTATAGAGGGACACACGCGCAAACATGTCCCCTTAAGGTGAGTGTCCGTGGACACCTGCACCTCGCAAGTTACAAGTATCCGTTACGATAATTCTTATGAGTCTTGTAAATTCTAGTTTTATCCTTTTTAGTATTTCTAAGCAGAATTATTTTAATGATTAGTTTCCTCTTACTACCCCAGTTTGGGAAACTACTGATTCTGCCAATTTTATAATCTTATTTAAAGGGTTTTATATTTACGTCTAACCCTTTTTTAATGTTTCTTCTTTTTATGAAGAACGCATACTGTGTTAGTAATAGGAATTATATTGACAATTTATATTAAGTCATGAAATAATAATAATAAATAAATATTTCGTACATTTGACACACAACTTCATCTAGTTTCAAACTAAGCAAAGCTTGTACTATGATAGACTGGCTGATAGAATACTTAAATATTTTGTTTTTGTAAATACATAGAAAACACCCAAACTTCGAAACAAATATTTGTAGATCATACAAGTATTTGGTCCGACCCAGGAATCGAACCCGAGACTTCAAACACAGCAGTCGCATCCACTACCGTTGCGCCACAGAGGCTGTTTAAATTTAGTTAAATTAAGTTTCTTTATGGGAAATATATTTGTTAAGAAATGTTTATTACAAAACCTAAAAGTATTTGACTGCACGGTTAGCCTAGTGGTTTAAGCGGCCGCCACGCCGCTCTCTACTACGGTGAGTGTTGTGGGTTCAAACCTCATATGGGATAACATTTCGTGTGCTCCACATTGTTATTCTGAGTCTGAATGTTCCTTGTGTCCGTTTTTTGAATGTTTGTAAGGTCACCCGTGACAAAGGATTTATTCCTAAAGTGGGCGTTGTATTTTAAAAAAAAGATTAGTAGCTGTATATTAGTTAATCATATTGACGTCTAAATGAAGAGTCTCATCACAAAAGAAGTAAAACAAACGCACCTTTTCATTATTATTGTGTTGCCAAGACAATGGAAACTTAAAAAAATATATACCAATCCATTTGACAAGGGTGGTATAGTAGACCAGATCTTTCTTTCAAGGAGAGGCTTATATGCAATAGAGGACTGTCAAAGGTTGTTTTTGTGTGGTGTGTTCTGATGGGTGTGTGACTGCTACATTTTACAGTCTCAAAAAGTTCCTGGAAAGACATTGTTCTTTATTAGTGTATGTGTGAGTGCGTGCGTGCTTGGGTGCGTGCGTGCGTGCTTGGGTGCGTGGCGTGCGTGTACGCATGCGTGTGTGTGTGTGTGTGTGTGTGTGTGTGTGGGGGAAGGGAGGAAAAAGAGCAGACAGGTGACGCGATTGTAAGTGACTACCACCACCCATGATTGTAGCCCCGCCGCTATTCGAAGTGTGATGTTGTCCTTCAAGCTTAAGTGGGAGGAGTGATTTAGACTCTGATAATCTTACTTCGTCAGTGAAAATCTTAAATTTGTATTTCCTTTCTAACATAATGTTACGTTTACATATTCACACTCCGTTTTACTAAGAAACTCCACGGAAAGCCATCAACAGCCACCTAAGAAGGAAATTAATGCGTTATCAGCGTGAAAACAATTTGACCCATGTCAACACACAAACACATTTCCCATGGCTAATACATCGACTTTGCTCACCGGTAATCGTCGTTACACCACGTGCCATGACGTAATTACCGCGGTAAATAAATAACTGTTACCGGAGTAACAGATTTTACGCATTAGGTACGAGCGCGTTGATATTGAGAGATTTTCTACGCACGTTGTGACACTATTGTGTGGGTTACACATTCTTAAATCATTTTATTTAATGATAGGTCAGCAGAGAAACTTTCATCATCTATACTCGTAGTTCACACGATTTTTCTAAATATCATTTTCATTTAAATAAAGATAACTCCTGCGCTAGGCGCATTATTGTGTCCCTGAGAACTTATATTGATGAAACGGACACAAAAACCATCGAGACTCATCGTAGTGGTGGTACTCAAGTATGGACTCCTTGTAAATCAGGCCCAGGCACTCCAAAACATCCTATTCCAGAGATCATCGACCAGCGACCAATGGGTATGAGAGAATCCCGTGTTGCCTTTTGAACCTATCCTCCACAACGGGTCTTAGCGTATCTTAGAAACCCTAAGTATTATTATGACAGTGGTAAAATGTCATAAGTCAATGATACCTAAAAGCAATTATTCCATAGATTTTTTATGACGTATATAAGTGATATCATTTATATTTTATGATATCTAAATTGTGTTATGTTACTTCATTATGTAACACCTTAGTTATTACTGTAGAGATGAATGGTTATATCATTTTATCCTTTCAATATGTCGAAGCTAAATAAAGAGCAATGGATTGAATAAGAAGTGTAAATGCTTTTAAATCATCATCATTAATTACCAATAGGCTATAATGATGATATAGTCCTACCCGATTTCAGCCACGGCGAGACTAGACTCAACTAGACTAGACACTACACTAGACTCAACGCAAACCAGTCGTGGACGGGTCTCATATCCCTCCGACATAACGGAAGGATCCTCCAACCAGGCGAGGTGATCATGCATGGCGGGCCACGGCCCAACGATTGATGTTGGGATGTTGTATATGCTGATCAAAAGGCTTTGAGTTTGATTCTCAGTCAGGCCAAAGCTTTGAGTTCTTCTGATTATATAAATGATAATAACAGATCCGAAATTGGAAATTGATGTTTTAATCCCCGTACCACGGATAGTACTACCGTGGCTGAAATCGGCTAGGTATCCCTTAAATTAAATTACACACAGACCAAATGACTGTGCCCATCACACAATATTTTCTCCTAAATGGGATGCGTCAGTACGGTTCGCTTTCCACTAGGTTAACAGCACAATCAAAGAAACGCATAATATAACAAAATACATAACAATGAAGATAAAATTACTTATATAACATGTTGCTATCACTGACCTTTGGCTCTGCGGTCAGTCATTTATGACAGACAAACAAAGATGGATGGCAACTGAACAAAAATTAAATTATATGTTTAAATTACGCTCCTCCTTAGGAACAGTCGTAATAAGTTATTCAATATGGCAACTTATTTATTTTAACATCATTATCTTTTTTATTGCAACACGGAGTGTGTGATCTTGCCGTTAGCATGGAATGTGATAGACCTTACTGTTTACTATAGAATAATTTGTGATTTAAAAATTATAAACTCATTATATTTGTACCATAAGACTGCGTAATTATGCGAAGTCGTCAAATTACAAAAACGTGTACTGGTTGATTAGAAATATACATAATACATTCTTTCAATTAACCTACAGAGAACATCACAATTTTTTAGATTTTTTGAATGTTGATAGGTTTCCAAAAGGCCCTAACTTTACGCCTCTCCTTAGTGGCGACCGTGTCCTGGGAAACGCAGCGTTGGTAGGCCCCCCACAAGGTGATCCGACGAGCTGGTGACTTTCAGTCACGGGAAGCTGCTGAATGCGGGCGGCACGGGACCGGCTGTTGTGGAGAACCTTGGGGGAGGCCTATGTCCAGCAGTGGACGTTTCGGCTGATATGATGATGATGATACTACGCTGGTTAGGCGGGTTTGTATTGAGTTTGTTTCAAGATTTCTTTCTCTGTGCAGTAATGTTGTCTTGCTTAGTTTGCTCCTTAAATCAGCTCTTACGACACCCGTGGGATGATTAGGGATGTGACAGTATTCTTGATCCGTCACCACATATGTAGATAGCCCGACCTCACAGCAGCTCTCACGATGATTTGTCAAAGCGATTTTGTACTAATTATTTTAATTATTATCTTCAAAATAATTACGATATTTCAATTAAAATTATTCATCAAATCAACGAAATTATTTTTCTATTATCCTTAGAATATACCTAGATCTTTGTGATAGTTATCACTAGTGTCATTTAAGACTGGTAGAGGTTGAGAACTCTCTCGATCCGACAGGCCCGGGAACAGGCCAGGTACCGCAGAAGACTCAGCCGCCGGAGATCGTTAAACGATCACCGTACTCCATAAGCACAGGCCTGAGGGTTTCAGGTGGGGCCATCTGTTACCTTAGCAGAAGCAGCCCAGTGTAGCGATCACCTTTTTGGGGACAGGAAGAAAGGGGAATATGGGGGTTCCCACTTTTCATCTACAAGCCGTAGGTGGCCCGGGGTACGTCGGAGTTCCAGGGATTTCCTTACTAGGGTGTACCTGGTTCCTCGGTTATTGGTACCTGAGACGGCGTGCCGTTTTTGGTATACAAGTAAGAATAACAAGATACATTTCAGGTGTAAACTTTCATATTGAATTCTTATGGTTGTTCAAACTTACTTCGTCGGTTTGCAGCCATCTGTCAGATAAAGCTACTCTTTAAGGACTGTTCATTAAATAACGAGACAAGTGAACGTAAATATTTATAGCAAAATCACCTTATCACCGCCAAATCGCCACCTTCCGTAGCTTATGACAGCATTTTGAAATTTTACCTTATAATGTATTGGATTATCTAAGAAAAAATTCAAGTGTATTGTAAAACTTGAGCGACTTGAACTAAAATGTATTTAATTATCAAAGAAACAAATGTAAATGAACTTTAAAAGTTCAGCACCTAGCAATTAAAGTGTTAAATTATGTAAGAAAATAATCCTAGTGTATTTTAAAAGTTGAATGACCAGCACTGAAACGTGTTTAATTATCTAAGAAAGAAGTAAAAGTGTATTTTAAAAGTTGAGCGCTTAGCACTGTTGAACCAACAAAGCTTTGTGATAGTTTATCTTCTAAATTCTTATCATAATATATTTTCAGTTTTGTCAATCTTACAACTAGTAGTCAAAACTAACTAGGTGGAGAAGTAGTTCACGTGAAACTTGCAACTCGGACTCCGATTTTTCGTTCACTCAAATATTTTCCTCATTTGTATATAAAAATGAAAGTAAGTAATATTTACTTTAACACAATACGGATTAACAAGACATATTGAGACAATTCGCAATATGTACAGTCCCTGCCGTGATTTTTCACAACCAAATGAACAGCTTCTATAAACAAATCCACGAACTACGTACAGTTGCAAATCAAACACTATTTACATCTAAAACATGCATGACCGCAATCCACTGCGGCAGGTATACATATACTATGCAAATATTATGTCGGTCATGCGTAATCAACATTCGAATTTCAGAGCGTAAACATTAGCACAAAGAAAATAAATATTGAAGTAATCTTGTACGAGTTATTACTCTGAAGATGATAATAACATACACTAGAGCAACATACCAGCCACTTTGAGTTGCAGATATACGACCTTGACTCACTCGAGCCATACTTACACTGCCAACCCATCTATGTAAACATTATCGCTTTCTTTCTTTTATCTTATTAGCTTGGAGCGGTTTCGTACCACGTCCGATGCACATTCGATTTGTTCTCGTGAAAATACTCATTTAGAAATCTCGGGTTGAAATTATTTATGTTTACATGTTGTATACATTTAGAATGATTTATACACTGTCTTTGCTCGCGACTCTACTCACGTGTATGGCGAAGATCGTGGTAAAATATAGCCTATGCTACTTGCTGATAATGTAGCTGTCACTGGTGAGAGAATTTTCAAAATCGATTTAGCAGTTTATACGACAAAGCAAATAAACAAATAAGCTCACATTTGCCAGCAGGCCAGTTATCATAGCAGAGGCTTTAATTAAGAAATACTTTTAACGAAATTAAGGCAAACATGCCATCTTTTTAACGACTGAATAACAGCCAAATACGTACAGTATTAATGTAGTACTAAAGAAAACAAAGAACACTAGATACATATCGAGCCATTCGATTAGAAAGCAGACAAAATTAAAAGCACATATTCTACTTACGTATTGCCTGAAAGTTAAACTTTACTCCACACGATTTTAACCTGTTAATTAACCCAATTAACCTTAGGGCACTCGAGCAATACCATAAGAGATGTTGATGTAATACGAATACATAATTCCACTCTGTGAGAATACATAATAAGCTTATGACATCCCATTGTCTATTGACCAATTTTCTTTAAGTGCCACTATTGATTGCCTCGATGGTGCAGTGGCATTGTATGTGACTGCTGTGCTGAGATCTTGGGACGGTCCCTGATCAGAACAAATGTTCGTAGAATTTTCGTAGTTTAGGTGTTTTGTTTGTTTAAAATGCGTAGATATTTACAAAAAAATTATGAGTCTTCTATCAGTCAATCTAGTATTCACAGTACAAATTCTGTTTAGTTTGAAACTACATATATAGCATGATACAGGGGTTATCGTGGTAACTGTGTAAGCCTTACACTGTCACGATGACTGTCATGCCTTTTACGTCCCCAAGCGGGGTGTGAAAAAGCATCTCACAAGGCCGTCATAGTGTAGGTCGCTATACTGCATTGTCTGCATTTGCAATGAGTATGGTGACCACAACTCTTGGATTCTATTTATGCTTTCCATCAGGCAGAGAAGAGTCACTTTGGCAGGCTCTTAATATAAAAAAAAAATATGTATATAGCATTGTGTCAGACATCTGAAAAAAAAATGTTTTGTTTAAAAGATCATTACAACTAGAAAAATAGATATATATCTTTTGTTTTTACAGACATACATAAAACAGACATAAAAACACCCAGACTCAGATCAACAACTTCATTTTTTTTTATAATATATTTTTTTTTTTTTTATGTTAATAAAGATCCTCATATAATCAGAAAAACATATTTAAGAATTTATCAGTGGTTGGTAAGTCGCCGCTATTTGATGGATTAACTAATAACTATAACAGTACAAATTTCACATACGAGTGCTCGATTTCGAGCTAGGTAGAGCCCGTGCCATGGCAACTAGACCGCCGATAATCATCCTTAAATAGTTCCAAATACATACACACCACAGACAATTCACACCTAGATATAGAGCAAATGATTGTGCTCATCATACAATCATTTGATCCGAAAGTGGATCAAACCCACGACCTCCAGTCGATAGTCGCTGTAAGTCTTGTCGAAGCATGTATGACAGCCTCATAAGATCAACAGGCCGTCACACGTATATCAATAGTTCTTACAAAGTATTGTCCCATGTGGGGTTTGAACCCACCACACCCAGCGCAATTGAAAGCGGCGTGGCGACTGTAGAAACCACTAAGCCATCGGTGCAGGCAGTATTATGTTATGCACTGCTATGATACACGGCTTGAAAGTTATAAGAGATTAATTATATGGTGTCAAAGAATTTGACATTTTATCTGACACGACTACCTGTCATTCTGACAATTACATCAGTAAATTATAATGAAGTAATCATAACTTTACACAACTCACACATGGCAGCGTGCCCGTAAAGTAGAAAGAGTATTATTATTATAGGTTGTAGAGCCACGCTGATTTCAGCACGAGCGGGCCGGCTCGACCGGGGCAGTACTACCCTCCCTCAGAAGACCAACCTAAAGCGCCAGCATCCGTGCTGTCGTGTTTCGTTGGTGAGTACGAGACCGGAGGCCCATTGATACAGAGGTGACAGTTATCGTGGTAATTGTGTAAGCCTTACACTGTCACGATGACTGTCATGCCTTTTACGTCCCCAAGCGGGGTGTGAAAAAGCATCTCACAAGGCCGCCATAGTGTGGGTCACCATACTGCATTATCAGCACTTGCAATGGTGAACACAACTCTTGGATTTTATTCATGCTTTCTATTAGGCAGAGTAGAGTCACTTTGGCAGGCTCTTAAGATAGAAAAAAAGAGTCTGTACTATGGTAGCCTGACTACTAATAAACATGTCTATTTATTTCTAAACAAATATGTCTGCATCTCCTATTGGTCATAGCCTGATACTGGATATAGCGTAAACAAATTGGTTTACCATAAAGCTAATAGCAGCTGTTCCCGGATCCCTCCTATGTCAGTCGCAGAGTGGCACACCGTGTGGTTTTAGTCGGTCCGATTCCGACACACCACCCCGCCGCAAACCCCGGTAGGGTGACGGCCCGAGGGGGCTTCCACACGGTAAAAAAAAAAGGCTATGGTGTGTTGACCTTCAAAGATAAACATATGCTATCCCAGACTTTTTTTTAGAATTTTTAAACAAGAACAATTCTGTCAGACACTAATTTTACGAAATTAAAACCGTTTACGTGGCGCACGCAATGAAAGCTCTCAAGTGGAATAATTTTCTCACGTCCAAGCAACATTTGTAATTGATACTCAGCTCTTATTACTTGTAACGCAATTAATGAATGGCCTATAGCATCTATAAATGGGTTATCTAACACTGAAATATTTTTCAAATCAGTCTAATAGTTCTTGAGATTGGTGCTTTCAATCAAACAGCCAGACAAACTCTTCAGCTTTATGTAGGTTAGATCATCACGAGTTATTTGTACGGAGGGGAAAGTGAATATACGACCTCCACCTCCAGCTTAGCAGTCCTGACTGTTCTATTGGTTAGAGACCCTGAAGTCTGATCACCAGACCAACAAGCCCACCATCAATTTAAAACAATTGAAATCTAATTGTACTGTTATATATTTTACTTAAAATTATTCTTCAAGTGTAAGCCAACAATAAATTTTGTTTCTCGAAACATCGAAACATCAACAATTTTTGTTGAAATGGTTTCAGTACCACTTAATTAAGATGGTACACTTAAAGTTGATATTTCAAAAGTAAATGTGTATTGTATGTTAATGTTAGGTTATAAGGCGAGTTATTCTCGTAAAGTAACACTACGTAATGCATTTGCTAACCGAGCTCGTCATTATTAATCCACTATAATTATATATTTGTAAGTTTTTCTGTGTTAAATGCGTTTTTTGGTGTACAGATTAAATTAGTAAACAAATTGCGTGGTAGTAAGCGATTACCGCCGTCCATGGACATCTACAACAAAATACTAAAGTGTGATGCCGCTTTTTGAGTGTTCCTTCTTCTGTAGTCTGAGGGGTGGAGGGTCACACTCAACCATTGAGTACCTCGTCAGGTAGAATCGTCTGCTTGGAATGCTATAATACCCGTTCCTCCACATACCTTTTCCAGAATTTCTATTTGCTCATGTGTAGTATGATTTATGATATGATAGTACTATGAGGATTTCAATAGTAATTATTCAGGTAAAAAACTGAAAAATTGACTTTCTTGACTTGTCAAATAGGGTAATATTGGCCTCCAAAATAACTCTACTCTGCTGATGGAAAACACAAATAGAATCCGAGAGTGGTGGTCGCCATACTCATTCTAAATGCAGACAATTGAGTATACTAGGTTTACTAGGCGACTATTAGTTTCTTTTCTTCATGAAAAAAGGCATAGGTGTATATGTAGGATTCCAGGGATTTCCTTACTAGGATCCACCTGGTCCCCTGGCTATTGGTACCTGAGACGGCGTGCGGTTTTTGGTCCGTTCAAGTCCGACATAACCACCCTCCCGTGGTAGCCGTGGGAATTTCCGCACAGTACAAAAAAAAAGGTGTATATCTAGGAAGAGTATTTTAAAAGGCATAACAAAGTCGATTGACACAGAGAATATTTCGTGAGAACAGTGTACAGCGAAGGCCAGTGAACATCATGACAATATATATAAAGTGACATTAGAAGCATTAAGGTACGATGTCTGCAGGTATTACACACTGTAATGTTCAAACACTAAATACTTTTGACATTAGTGACGTAAGTGTGACGCATCTGTGACAGTTATGTGATGTAATGCATTTGGCTTTACTATGTGTCCATAGGTTTGTCAGTAAATATTTGATTAGTTCCGTTAGTCTAATAGAAAACTCTAAAAACCTCAGAAGTAACATCAATATGACTGCACGGTTGGCCTCGTGGTTTAAGAGGTTGCCACGCCGCTCTTTACTCAAACCTCACATGGGACAACACTTTGCGTGATCCACAAATTGTTGTTCTGAGTCTGGATGTTCTTTGAGTCCGTTTCTTGTGTTTATAAAGTCTGCCACGATATAGGATGTATGTCTACTGCGGACGTTGTCTTTTTAAAAAAAATATTTATTATGTTATTTTTTTTTCACTGAGTAAACTGATCATGTGCTGATTTAATAAGAATACGAAGTGCCACCACCCATATTCATCCCATGGATTTTGAAAGAGATGACTAAGGAAGTGTGGCGACTTCCACATTACAGCATAAACAAAAATATACAACAGCGCCATCTAGTGAACTACGAAGTATGGACGAAACGTATGAATGTAATGAACTACGAAGCAACTACTAATCCTGTATCGCGAAATAGAGATTCGTGTGGCAATTAGCATATATACAACATTGACTGTTGGACCGTGGCCCGCCAGGCATGATCATCTCGTCTGGTCGGAGGATCCTCCCTTTGTGTCGGAGGGACATGACACCCGTACCCTCCACAGAAGCATACTGCTTAAGACAATATCACTGTAAATAGAAGCAAAACATGTAAAGTAAACACTGTACCAACCAGTTTAGCCAGAGTTGTATAGTAGGCCAAAACCTCCTTTGTATATTGTTAAAGACTATTGATGAAATAAAAAACTTTTTTTGAAATATCTGTCTATAAAATAAATAAAATGAAAATTCATTATTCATCAATTGTCCCATTTGTAGTTCAGCAGTTACCTGACCGTAAGTGACTACCGCCGTCCATACTTGCAACTCAAGCCTCACAAGAGCGTTGCCGCCTGTTGAGTCACCCCCACAATGTCAGAGAGACGGGGGATACTTCGCTCAAGTTACTTCGCTCACTCAACAACAATTTTTTATGGATGACGGTGAACTATGTCCTCACCTGTTAATACCATAAACAGCAGTAAGTTACTTTGCCATGGTTTGACAATGGTTTCATAAACTAAGTTCATGTAATAAGACTGAAATGGTCATATCTTCATGTAAACTTTACCTTAACAATGGATCATAGTAACTTTTAAGTATTTAAGACATAAAAATTCCAGAAAAAAATTGACGAACCGCGAGGTAATGTTACTTTTCTTGTTGAGAAACGGATTCCTAAAACAGGTTAATATTAAGTAAATACAAAATTTCATCCTAATCGTAAGTGTACAGTCATTTGTGTGCCACCAGTTATAAGCTTTGACTTTTTGTAAATGAGTGTGTAAAGACACAGTTTTGTAAAATTTATTACCTCCACAATTTATCACTAAATATGTGATGTGAGGTCTACGAACGTATAATAGACAGAGACTCGCCTACTAAGTCACCAGAAGCAGGTTTTAATATCACTTATATATTAATGATCGTGAGAAGTGACGTGCAAATTCAAGTGCAAGGTTTTTGGCCATATTTCTACGCCTACTGTTAAGTAAATGAATATATATTTCGGACATTTGACACAAAACGCCATTTAGTTTCAAACTAAGCAGAGCTTGTACTATGACAACTAGACCGACCGATGTAAATACATAGATACTTTATGTTTTGTAAATACATACATATTTTACATAGAAAACACTCAAACTTCGAAACAAATAATTGCAGCTCATGCAAACATTTGTTTCACAGCAACACAGCAGTCGCACTCGCAACCAGTACACCACCAAGGCAGTCAAGTATAGGCTTTAATGCAGAAACATAAAATAAATCTCTTTATATAGATATTAAAATGGTTTATGTCAACTTCAGAACTTGAATAGTTAACACGATGGAGCTGCCATTTTGACATAATACTCGTATTTAAAAAGCCTTTCAAAGCTTGTTTTAATTTATTTTCGCATCTCTATCATTCTTAATTTCTCATCATTGTAACCACAATGAGCCACAGCTAAGCGTGGCGTGGTACAACTGGTAAGCAATAACAAAGTAAGCTTAAAAACTTGAAGGTTGATTATGCTCCCTTTGGATTCTGAAATTGTAATTGAAACACAAAACTGCCAACGAAAGTAATTTTATGCTCAAATTTGTTTTTCTCGTTGAAATGTAGAGACGAAATAAGTTGAGACGAACGACTGAAAATTGCTTTTACGGTTTAAAAAGGTTTTCTAAGTCTATTGATCATAAATTACAATAGTCTTGTTAATAGAAAAAGAAAATCTGTTAAAGTATTTACATACTTTCAAACTATTCTTTCTACTACTCTAATTTATCTGTAATGAGTTTCTATTTGATGAAATTAATATATTTATAAGTAGTCTGGTTACCGTGAGACCATGTGTCAGGTAGGTAGGTAGTAGAGCCACGCTGATTTCAGCAAGAGCGGGCCGGCTCGACCGGGGTAGTACCTCCCCTCCCACAGAAGACCAACTTAAAGCGCCAGCATCCGTGTTGTCGTGTTTCGTTGGTGAGTGTGAGACCGGAGGCCCATTGATGCAGGGGTGGCAGTTATCGTGATAACTGTGTAAGCCTTATACTGTCACGATGACTGTCATACCTTTTACGTCCCCAAGTGGGGTGTGAAAAAGCATCTCACAAGGCCACCATAGTGTGGGTCACCATACTGAATTGTCTGCACTTGCAATGAGTATGGTGACCACAACTCTTGGATTCTATTCATGTTTCCATCTGGCAGAGAAGAGTCACTTTGGTAGGCTCGTATATAGAAAAAAAAATTAAAACTGGCTTTTACCCGCGGCGTCGCTTGCGTGTAATTTGGTGTGCCGCATTAAGTTTCGTAATAGATTATTTTAATTTTTTTTTTAACGTACAAGTCATCTTATGGTACATTATCTTTGTGTAACTTCAATGGCTGAGGCAACGTACGTCAAGATAATTTTCAGAGACCAGAGGTTTCTCCGATTTAATTGACATGTATCGTTATATTACGACCAAAATTACATAAAATCATTACAAATTGTAGCCTATATGTTATACCGATCTATAATCTATATTATCGTAAAGTTTCATCCAAATCCGTCTAGTAGTTTTTTCGTGAAAGAGTAACTAACATCCATACAAACTTTTGTACTTATACTCGTATGAGTAACATAGTACGTAAAAGTACAAGGAGATTAACGCGATCACGCAACGTTTTGAATTAGTATGAAGTGTCTGACGTTCCATATATGGCTCGAAGCGATCACGCACCAAGTCTGTGACCCCAACGATTTTATTACATAACTAATTGAAGATTTAAATAATTCTACAACTTGGACGGGACGGTAGACAAAAAAAGCATTAATATTCATGGTGCAGTACTATTATTTTGTATGGTATTTGGATTTCAGAAGGGTGAATAAAACGTTGAAAAATATTTAGTTAAAAAATAAATGATTGACTGGCTTGTTGGCTTAGGGGTTAGTAATCTTAGCAGCGGTTCCCGGATCCCTTCTATCTTAGGCGCAGATTGACACACCGTGTGGTTTTAGTCGGTCTGATTCCAACACACCACCCCGCCGTAAACCCCGGTGGGGTGACGGCCCGAGGGGGTCTCCACACGTTAAAAAAAAAAAGGGGGTAAGTAATCTTGACTGTTAAGCCAGACGTGGGTTCGATGCCCAACTAGGTTAAATGATTGTGTGATCAGTTTATTTGTTCTGTGCCTGAATATATTCTATCTACGACAAGTATATACTTAAAAATATTTGTTATTTTTCTCAGTTTAGTTTTCAGTTGTCTGGTTATCATTTAACTGGCTCAGCTTAGTTTATTAGATCGCATATTTTTGGTAGTTAGTCGTTGATTTCTATGGAATTACCAAAAAAAATATTTACTTATGTATTGATTTAAACTATAGGAGTCATTTTAAATTCATAAGTTATTAGAGACGTGATATTAACCATGTTGATTTTAGGGAATTAGTTTTCGATATTTCGGCATTAACTGATACAAAAGATATAACAAAAATCACAATAATTTTAGCTCGTAATAGTTGAATCTATTTAAATAAAAATACAGTTTATTATTTTAGACCTCTATTTTAATTAAGCTGTTAAATGAGAGACTATTTCTTTATTGATTACTCATTAAGGAAATGATAACAGCCTTTTTTCCTATACTTTTATGCCCATAGATAATTTATTATAGATTTTAATAAATACAAACGAACGTTTTCCTTTCATTATAGATCAGCATATAAAAATTCCAATTCTACTATTTAATATTGGAAAAATTCGTAACTTTTTAACCTTGTTAAAACATTAATCATTATTTACATATCAACAAAGTTTTTCAGCGCGGTTGTAGCTTCGATATCGACCAGCCACGCCTACCCCCGCTGTCCTCACCTCGCGCCCCTTGCCACCACGCCTCCCCCTCTCCGACAGGGTCGGATACCCCACCCCCGCGAGCATCCGACTCGGAGATACTAGAGTGGATGTTAGAACTAGTTATTAATGAATGTATGAAACCAATCAATTCAATGGTACACTGTTAACAGGTTTTCAAACTAATCGTTATAAGCTATTTCTTTTTATTAAATTGTATACAAATAATAGGAGAGTATACTCTACACTTTATGATTTTGTGTTTGTTATTGTTTAAAATTGTGGTGGTGCGTTTCTTTACTTGATTGCGTCTTGGAAAACGACCGACTACACACAGGCACACTACAAATCAAACTTGAAATACTAAAAGCCGTGTTAATATATGTACTATTGAAGAAAGGAAATACAATGGTCTATGACAATTTAATATATTGATTCTTACCTATAATACGAGTACAGATGCTCATTGAATCCGTAAGATTAAGAGGATTAATTAAAGTAGTTCGATCCCAAGCTATGCAGACCCTGTGCTACAGCAAACAGACTGCTGATAAATGAACACACTCATATATTTTTAAGTACACACATATTGTTGATAGTTACGACTAAATACAGAAGTAATGATCACCCTCAAATTTTAATAGCCTGGAAGGAAATAAAACGCATGACCTCCAGCGTCACGGTCTAGTCCACTAAACCAACTGGCTCGTCAATTGAAACAAATAAGGGGAACATATCAATATAAAAAAGAGATTGTTGGAAAACGGGAGTGAGTGCAGTCTTACTACCGTTTCAGTAGCAGCAGCTTGTAGAGGACGGAGTCGCAAGCCCAGATACTAGAACAAAGACAATAACATGCTTAATTTTTAGTAAACAAGTAGAGAATATAAACACATTCTCAAATTAAACTCTTTAATTTTTAATAGTAAAATAAAACCGCTAATATTATCACTCATTAGCACACAGACGTTACTAACTTTATTCCAAGTTCGTTTGAATTAACTAATTACAAACTAATTGACATTGAATTAATTTCAAACCAATAAAGGTACGCTTAAAACAGACTGTCGAATAAAATAACATTCTGCTTTGAATTGCACTGGTTATTTTTATGTGGTTAGTAAATTAAAATTTTTGGGTATTCATGTCTTTAGGGTGGCAATGACTTTTGTCTAGTGTCTCGGCTTTTTTCAATGTTTTAATGACCTCTGGGTAAGTGGAAATCGAGTAGGTTAGCACGTTGCAAAGTTGAGCAAGCTTCTAGGTTCTTCTAGGTCAGTATATGTACAAGCTACCATTCTAAACTGACTTTTGTTTCTCATTTACATCAATGACCTACCTAATTGGATGAAAGATAATCAAGAGATACTGTTATTTGTGGATTACACTCTACTTTTATTTAAGTTTAAACGACAACAGTCAGTTTCTGATGACGTGAACACGTTCAATGTTAATAATTTATTTTTAAATGAAAGAAAAACTAAATATATTAGATTTTTTGCACCAAATGGACAGGAGTTGGATCTTGTGTATACCTCCAAGTTTTTGGGTATAACTCAAGTCTCTAAATTGCAATAGAACCCATAAAAACTGTCTAGTGGACTCAGCAAGTGGTTAATAAAGTTCGTGAATTAATTGGAGTAGTGTATTTTAGCTATTTTCATAGAGTAATGTCACATGATATTTTGTTGTGAGGAACTACTGTTGACATTCTAAGTATCTTTGTGTTGCAGAAATGATCTATTTGTGCAATTTATAATGTTCTATGCAGTCACTGAAGGATAAGTTTCAAGAAATTGGTATCATGACAGCACCATCTCAATGTATTTATGCAAATTTTGTGTATGTTACAAAAAAAAATTCATTTATTCGTTAAGTTTAGCAACATTCATGACAACACTAGAAATAAAGATAAACTCGTGTTGTCAGTGATTAGACTAGAAAAAGTAAGCAAGTTTTTTTGATGTCAAGGTGTGTGATTCTACAGTAAAATTTCAAGCAATTTTTAAAAATTAAATATAACAAATATAAGTCCTCAATGAAACAAAAACTATGTGAAAAGCTTACTACATAGTTTTTGATTATTTAAATGAAAAATTTGAAATTGATGCTACTCACCACCACATTTACGTTTGTTGTGTTTGAAAGTGATGGACATTTCATTTATTGTTTTATTTCATTTTTTTCTGTTTGTTGTTAATTTTTCTTTTCTTTTCTGACGTGGAAGATGAATTCCATAGTATTTTTTTGTGTATGTAAATGTGCGTATAGTCTAGATTTGTAAGAATAGCTCATATTTAATATTTTTTTGGTAGTTTAGAGCGTTTTAACGAACTACTCAAATGTCCTGCTGGCGGTAGTCTCAAGCTTCGGTTTGTTGATCTTGAGTAATACCGTTAAGGTAACAAGATGGCTAGGGCTCGTGTGCAGTCTGTATGAATCCACCGATTCGAAACTACGGTTATTTCAAGAGGTCAACCCAGAGCCAATTCTATTGTGGAAGAAACGGGTTTCATGTACCTCCGACACAAAGGGAGGATCCTTCGAGCAGGCGAGGTGATCATGCCTGGCGGGCCACGGCCCAACGGTTGACGTTGGGATGTTGTACATATACTAATTGCCACGTGAATCTCTATTTCGCGATACAGGATTAGTAGTTACTTCGTAGTTCATTACATTCATACGTTTCGTTCATACTTCGTACTTGGATGTATCTTCGCTAGATGGCGCTGTTGTTTATTTTTGTTTGTGTTGTAATGTGGAAGTCGCCACACAATATTCGCATAGATTTAATGTAATCAATGTTCATGGACTTAAAAAAAGCCTGTGGTTTATTTGGGTATTTCTTCCCAAAGTGAGTCTTAAGAAATACGACGTCTTCTAGTTGTAATCGGTAAAAAAATTACTTACAAAAAGCAACATCATTTATCATTTACAACAAATTGATTTAGGTTGTCATATGAATGTCTGTGGCAATCGCTATGGGTAATTTGATCCCTAAAAACATCTGACAAGAGTTCATCTATGGAATTTCAATATTACCTTGTACTTGAGTTTTGCGGGTCTGATAGCAGTCGATTCTCGTAATAATAATAATAAATTTAAATAATTAATATGGTTATAGTCAAGATCGGTTCGTAGTGGACTAAAAGTCAACTCCAACTAGTTAGTAAAATGGCTCGGAATATGATTATTAATTGTAATACTGACGATTGAAAGTACTGTAATAATAAAAATAAATATTAATTTAATGTCTGCGTTATTTTTTCCCAAAAGGTGATAATAATAACGAGGAATCAGATTGCAATTTACTTTATGCCGTTACGAGTCAATCTCAACCCATACAAATATATTTTATCAGAATTTCTTATATTAATCATTGAAGTAATTCAGACCTATGGTAAATCCACGTAGTAAGTAGTAAGCAAGATAAATATAGGTAGTAGAGCCACGTTGATTTCTGCACGAGCGGGCCGGCTCGACCGGGGTAGTACTATCCGTCGTGTTTTGTTGGTGAGTGTGAGACCGGAGGCCCATTGATGCCGGGGTGACAGTTATCGTGGTAACTGTGTAAGCCTTACACTGTCACTATGACTGTCATGGCTTTTACGTCCCGAAACGGGATGTGAAAAAGCATCTTACAAGGCCGCCGTGGGTCAGCACCCTGCGTTGTCAGCATTTGCAATAAGCATGGTGACCACAACACTTGGATTCTATTCATGCTTTCAAGTAGTAGCAAGTAGAGTCACTTTGGCATGCTATTATGATAGAAAAAAAATGAGAAATATACTATATCTACGAAATTCATTGATATAAATAGATGATACGTTACTCACTGACGAAGTCTAGTCTAGCTTCAAAAATTTTTTTTACTTAGTGCTGTTATTTTAATTAGGCAATATATGTGTTTATTTAACATAAAACACATTCTGATTAGCGACAATAGGTTCACTGCCTGTTACGTGGGACCAAAACATTGGCCAAAAGTAAACGTTTAATATGCCCTCTGGGGAAACAAGTGTGACTTTATGTATGTATGTATTTTGATGCTTCTATATTGTGAGATAGTGATATTTTTATTTATTACTAAGTCTAGTCTAGTAAGTTTAATATAGAGAGGTTTATCAATAAAATCCTAACTTGCGCTATTCTGATATCAAAATATATCGTGTGTGTTCTGTAAGAGGGCGGTGATGGTAATAAGATTGTCTCTGGTACTATTTTATAACATACTAATTACAATCTATAACTTTTCTAGCGTGATTACTTTTATTTCGTGTTTCTAACTTTGAACTTCCATTCAACCGTTCATTCCTTATTAAGCCCTTAGGGATGAAATGTCCAAAAACCATTTCTTTTTCGAGTTATCTTTTACAAAGAGGAATTACAATAAATATACACAAAATAGGTGCTTACAACATCAAAGACCCATAATTCGAAACTGAAAACTTCAAGTTTGGAGCCCCAGCGGTAAGGCTCAATGAGTAAGTCACGGCCAGTAATTTTATATGTATTTATTTTTAGATTGTACATACTTTTTGGCAACAAAGTATCTATTTGTCTTATAGCAATTACAGTTCTATATACCCACTGGCCTCAACATTAGTTCAGTTGCCATTATCGTTATTTTCATTCATACATACACAGTCTTTTCAATACGACATTAATGACAAGATAAAAATGTTACTATTTACTTTAAAGTAAAAACTTAGAGTCAAATATTGATTAATTTAGTGGCGCTAAATATAAATACATCAAATCGACCTTTCGCCGTCCACTTCTGAACAAAGGTCTCCCTCAAGAGCGCCAACCATCCCGGTCTTGGGCAATCCGCATCCATACGCTGCCACCTTCTTCAAGTCGTCACTTCATCGTGCTACAGGGTACCCTACACTACGTTTACCCAATCGTGGTCAACACGCTAGCAAAAGAAATACATAAAAGAACTAAATCTCATAAATATTAGTTTAGGATCTAACCGAAAAGAATTCTCTTTCATATAATTCACAAAACGCTCTTTATTAATTGCCCGAGGACATTGTCGCCTGTTTCCTTCTCAGCGTTATTAAATTACTGCTGTATTTAAATTGCTTACTTTTTCTCATTTATACGAAAAGTAATTCTTAATAGAGGACCTTAAAAAGAAAAGAAAACACGACGTCTGTGATATTTGCCATGAAACGAGGGAAAATGACAACATTTATAAAAATATTAAACTGTTTAATTCCGCTCTGTGACTCATAAATGTCTCTTTAGTAAAGCTGTTTCAAATGAAAAATGATATCTGTTATGAGATTCGTAGATTAATGCTAACTAAAAATACTAATGTAATTTTTCTTTATCTTACGACTTCGTAAAACTCATAAAAATATTCTTTTGACAAGTTAACCTCTGTGGAATTTACCCTACAAATTTTTGATTAAAATGTTGTCAAATCAAATGACAAAGTCTTAGTGAAACTTGCTTGAAGTAAGAATTTGTGACGACACGTTTATTTTACAAACCTACCAAAGTTACTACTCTGCCTGATTGAAAGTATGAATAGGATCCAAAAGTTGTGGTCACCATACTCATTGCGAACGCAGACGATGCAGTATTGTGACCAACAATAGGGACCTAATGTGTTGCATTTTCACGCTCCGCTTAGAAACGTAAGAGGCATGTCAGTCATCGTGGCAGTGTAAGGCTTACCACAATAATTGTCACCCCTGTGTCAATGGACCTCCGGTCTCGCACTCACCAACGAAACACAACAGCACTTATTTTGTCACTTTAGGTCGATCTTCTGTGAGAGGGTAGTAGTACCCCGATCGAGCCGGCCCATTTGTCCTGAAATCAATATGGCTCTACTACTTTAAAACGTTGCTCCACTATTTTAATAATTTACTGCCAATATAATTCAATTTCGAAGCTTACCTGACCAAGGGTCACTGGATGACAAAATTTGCACACATTCTCACCCATGTGGTTGTGTGTACACATCTTGAAACCGTCCTAAATAAGAATGCCTAGCCGATTTTGACTACGACGCCCACTCTCGACGGAGATCTGACAGCTACGCAGGTGATATTATAGTGTACAAAAACGTGCGTAAGTATAGGGACACTCTCTGTTCCTTCACTCTTACAATACGTGGGGTCAGCTAGTCGTCATGAACGGACAAAAATTAGGTGCACGATTTTCGCCTTTACGTGCTCTCCAAGGCGCGGGGGTTGACGTTCCAACTTATAAACTCTGGGTTATTATTAATCATTATTAATTTATATTTTACAAAACTCAATAACATTTATTGGCCTGGCCTGGGAATCACACCTGAGACTCCTTACGCTAACCGCTATATCAACGTGACAGTAGATACGGAACTTATAAATAAAATGTTAAAAATGTTTAAGTA
Organism: Hypercompe scribonia; assembly: GCA_949316085.1. Taxonomy (NCBI): domain Eukaryota; kingdom Metazoa; phylum Arthropoda; class Insecta; order Lepidoptera; family Erebidae; genus Hypercompe; species Hypercompe scribonia. Next base: position 1,067,706 of record OX438973.1, read on the forward strand.
AAAACAGCAAACCATTGTATTTATTATCTTTGACATGACGGAACACTGTTACCCAAGATACATGCTTTGGCCTAGTTTGGGAATCAGTATAATTACCTGTACTAACATCATTATGTAAAAGATGTTCCAACATTTGTCTATCATCAACTAGCAACAGGCTTTAGTAGACCACTGCTGGACATAGGCCTCTTCTTAGAAAAAGGGTTTTGGCCATCTATACCACGCTGGCCAGAAGGGTTGGTATAGGGTTTGTTTCAAGTTTTCCTTTTCTTTGCAGTAATGTTTTTCTGCATAGTTTGCTCTCTTAGTCACCTCTTACGACACCCATGAGATGAAAATGAATGGTGACATTTTGTATTCTTAATCTGGATTTATACCCATTTTTGAATATCATGTAATTTCGGAATCATGCATACATACATAAAAGCACGCCTGTTTCCCTGGGGGTAGGTAGAGGCATATTAAACATCCGCATTTTGCCAGTGTTTTGGTCCTACGTAATAAGTGGCAAGCCATTTATTTGTCACAGTCTCGTCCGTCGATAAGCAGATGCACCACTTGCAGAACAGCTAGAAAAAGCTTTTGGAATCACTTCTTTTTTATTTTAATGTCTAATGGCGTCAAAAAGTGCTTTCATAATCCTATCGGGATTTTCAGTGTGTCGCAATCGACCTAATTTAAATCACACAATGTGCCATACTGTGACTTAAATAGGAGACTTCGCTTAACCATTTGGAAGATATCCTATGGACCTAGTTTTCTGAAAACACGTTAATAAGGGCGTGGGAGTTCGGTCTTATTAAATCCAGCACAGCTCATAAATTTTTAAACTCACTTTGAAATTAGTCGAATGAAGACATTTTACGTGAGCGAATTCTCGGGTAAAACCAGTTACAAAAAGAACCTTAATGAAATAAGACATCTTAGCCACATAGCCACTAGTTATATAGTAACAGAAATGCTATGTACATTTTAATGCTATGTGTGAACTACAAGAACATTAGTATAAGTGTGTGTAGACATTAGGGTTTCGTCATCACTCCCCCGTCGCCTCTATTTCACTCAACCTGACTTAGTATACTCATATGAAACATATGAAAAGATACATCTAATGTAACTTACATGGTACTTCAGGGTTTAGACAGATATACATGGATACACACACATTTGTATGTAATAATAATATTTCAGGCACATTGCCATCTAGTCCCTAATTAAATGTATCCCCTTAGGGCAAGATTGATGTATATTAAAGATCTGCATTCTGCTAAATATAATTTTAGTCCCAGTTACGTATACAGTCAGATTTTATCACCTAATAGGAGATTTTTGTTTTTAATAAGAATTGCAAGAAATAATCGCAATTTTCTGAAAGAAATCGCTGACCGCAAATGATATTTTATATCATCTGTCATCAATAGCCTAATAGTCCACTGTGAGACATAGATATCTCTTTTAAAAAGTGATTTTGGCCTATTACACCACACTGGTCAGATGGGTTACAGAGTGGCACACCGTGTGGTTTTAGTCGGTCCGATTCCGACACACCACCCCGCCGTAAACCCCGGTGGGGTGACGGTCCGAGGGGGTTTCCACACATTACAAAAAAAAAGGGTTTGTATCAAGTTTTATTTCTCTGCAGTGATGTTATCCTTGTGTAGTTTGCTCTCTTAACCGTGTCTTACGGCATCCATGGGATAAATACGGACGGTGACACTCTGAATTCTTAATCCGTCACCACACTGATTCGTATAGTTATGGACTATTTATTGGAGAGATTTGTCTATACGTCTATACGTGAGAGATTTCTATATACGTTTGACTAATTTGTTAGCTTATAAGAATGGAACATTTTAAAAAACACTCATGAGCAGAATGAACAGACAACTTAATAATAAATCCGGAATTATCGACTACTAGCTCACTTTTTATCAAGGTTAACTAAGAGTAAATATTTTTTTTATAAATAATTTAATAACGTTACAAAAAGCCTAATCTTCTTTGGAACACTGTTAAAAAGACCTTCTCAAGGTGACTTTTATTCGTCTTTTAGTCTTCTTCAGGTCGAACAGTCGTCACTCTAAGGGTCTCATTCAATTTTCATTAATAACCCTTTCTCGCTTCTCAAACTCTTCTATTTATATAGCTGAGTTATTGGTTTATCTGTGAAATTAAGACTATATAAAAGTCATAAATTATAAATTATGTGCGAAGAAACATTACACTTACAAATGAAAATTTAATGGTAGGTATAACTATGAAATACATATATACTCGTATCTGTCATAAATATCAGAAAACAATGTTCTAAACATCATAAATAGATATAACGAAGAAGTCAAAATAACTTATTTTGTTTTTAAGCGATTATTTAAAAAATAGATTACAGTTCGTTTGACTATACATATGTATACGTGTGTATAAGTGCATGTGTGTACGTTTCTTTACCAGCCGGCCAGTTGTGTACCAACAACACAACAACAAGAATACCAACCCAACTGGCTGATTCCGGCGCCTCTCCGAGACACGGGGGTTAAGACCCTAATTTCCATTCGGGTTGTTGTGGGTGTGTAACACTTTTTTGGTCCGATCCGTGTATGGAACTCAAGACGTCATGATCGGTAGTCGCATACGCTAACCAGCAGATCAAAGACTCGTTCACAACTATTGGATATACAAATCAATTTATTATGATATAAGTCTACTGTCTACTTTACAAAGCACAAGTTCGACCTCACATGGAGTATTGCTGTCATCTCTGGACGGGAGCACCGAAGTGCCAGCTCGAGCCTTTCGATTCAGTTCAGAGACGTGCTGTGAGAATAGTCGACGATCCTGATCTCACAGACGGTATAGAGACACTAAGTCTTAGGAGAGACTTTGCCTCCTTGTGTGTGCTCTATCGTCTCTACAATGGGCTGTGTTCTGAAGAATTGTTTGATATGATGCCCACAGCCACTTTCTACCATCGCACCGCTCGCCATCGTCAGGGAGCTCATCCACATACATTGGAACCTAAATGGTCGCGCACAGTGCGGTTTCAGAGAAATTTTCTCCCGCGAACAATCCCGTTATGGAATGAGTTCCCTGCCGAGGTTTTCCCTGGAAACTACAGTATGGGGCTCTTCAAGAAGGGGGTAAATAGGTCTTTAAAGGGTCGGCAACGCGCACGTGATGCCCCTGGTGCCGCAGGCGTCCATAGGCTGCGGTAACCGCTTACCATCAGGCGGGCCGTATGCTTGTTTGCCAACGCCGTGGTATAAAAAAAAAAAAAAAGTTATCATTAGGGTCATAAAGGAACACCGGCAAACAAAAAAGAAGAAAATTGAAGGTTAAAAAACTTTTTTCTAGAGAGAGGCCTGTGTTCAGCAGAGGACTATTAAAGGCTACTGATGATGGTGATGATGAATAGAGCTCAAAGTTTAATTTCTTACTTCAGGTATATTTTTCTTTTTATGACCGAACGGACACACAATCATACAGTCATAAAACAGGTATACTTATCTAACAATTACCAGGTAGTAGAGCCACGCTGATTTCAGCATGAACGTGCCGGCTCGACCGTGGCGGTACTACCCTCCCACAGAAGACCAACCTAAAGCGTCAGCATCCGTGCTGTCGTGTTTCGTTGGTGAGTGCGAGACTGGAGGCCCATTGATGCAGGGGTGACAGTTATCGTGGTAAATGTGTGCAATACAATGCTACGATGCCTGTCATGTCATTTATGTCCATAAAAAAATATTGTTTAAACGGTAACGCACTCTGTGACTATTGAATTATTACAGTAAATAAAAACTTGTGGTAACAAAAGACACAGTGTTTTAACTGAACTACCATTTAACAATAGTTTGGTCACCATACCATAGGTGCCAAGTTAGGAATCTAACAACCATGTGTGTCACATGCATGAAGTTATAATATCCCTAACATTATTATGTAGGTAGATGACAGTTTTTTTCTTCTACGTGCTTGGAAACCTTCAGAGTAATCCCCTATTGATATCACGACAGCTAAGGATACGTGGCAAGAATATCTTACATCTCTCTGTAATGAGTTGAGGCAACGCGGCTGAATGCTGATCATATTGAATTATAGTCCTTATTTTTAATATACACGATGTTATGAAATATAATCAAATGAGAGTTATACGTGTATCAATTAGTCTGGTAAATCAAATCATGTCCCTGTCAGAACACTATCTAGTATGTCTGACGGTCAGAACTCACACAGATGCAGGGAATCACACTACACAGATTCAAATTGAAACGCTGCTGTGGGTCCGTCGATAGTCGATACTAAGATCATCGACTAGACTCGCGTCCGGATTGATGGATATTTAATCGTCTTTTTTTGTGGTGAAGAAGATAAACAAATAGACAGGTCATCTTATAATTAGCGAGTACAGCATAGGACATCTGTAATTCAAAACTCATAATTCTAAAACAAATATAGATCTAATGCAACAATTAGCTGACAGTTAGTGTCACATGTTCGAAACGTCATAAAGTTATTTATAATTTTTTTTTTTTAATTTATTTATTTCGTTAATTAACAATTCATTACAATTGTGTTTGAATAGTATTTTTTCATAGAGAAAAGAGACTCAGAAAAACCATCAAGTTAATATATAATCTCTAAAAAATAAAATTAATAAGCATAATTATAAAATAAAGTGAACCACGAATTAGTTAACATTTAAAAAATCCTATAAAAAATTATTTGGTATATTATAAAATTGTTTATTTAAAAAAAAATAATTAGTTGGAATTTATTTTAAAAATTACATTGTCTAAATGACCACCGTTTCGACGTTTGAACTCTTCTAAGCGAGCACCGAAATTTTCGAATAACCCTATAAAAAGAAGTCTGCTGGGGATAGATCTGGACTTCTGGATAGCCATGGAATGTCACCTCGCCTGAAAATCACCTACCCCGGAAACATGTCTTTGACGACGGGTAGGGACTTATTCGATCTAGGACAAGTGGCTCCATCTTGTTGAAATCATGTGTTACGATTGTAACCAGCAAATTCCAATAGCATCGATCCTAAAACCTCCCGTAACATATTTGCGCGGGATGTTATATTCAACTGCCTTCGACTGCCTCGATGGCGTAGCGGTAGCGAAAGTAACTGCCGTGCTTGAGGTCTCGGGTTCGACACCGCGTCGGACCAAATGTTTGTATGATCTGCAAATATTTGTTTTGGAGTTTGGGTGCTTTCTATGTATAATATATATGTATTTACAAAAAAAATGTAAGTATTCCATCAGTCAGTCTAGTTATCATAGTATAAGCTTGGTTTAGTTTGAAACTAGATGGCGTTGTGTGCTAAATGTTCGAAATATTTAAAATATTTAAACGTTAACGAATTCTTGGCCCACCCTTTTTAAGATAAGAATGTTTCAGATTCATAAAATTCATAATTATAATCAGCCATTTTGATAATTTAGAAACTCAATGTCAAACAAAGTAAAAAATAAAAAAATTAGCACTTAATGTACCATACCTCGTCCCATAACCTCAAATTTAAACATAATTTATATACATATTGAACATTAGTTAGTCGATTAGCAGGTATTATTTTAAAACGGACTTCATTTTATATTTTATAAAAATATCTTCAAAGTTTTGTTTAAGATTTTTTTTAAGTCTTAGTATCTATGTGTAGAGACTTTTTAATGGCATATTATTACATTTTTTTTATTTAAGTATGCTGCTGTAAGTTTCCTTAACTAATTATAATTAGCTTGTTTTATGTCAGTTAGAATTGTAATGTCAAAGGGAATTATAAAATTATATAATATGCTAGATGACATCTTTTAATTTAGTTACTTTTAATCATCTGTCAAAACGACAATTTTGTATGACAAATGTACTCCTAAATACCAAATTGTGACGTCACTGTTTTAGACCACTCAATTGAACAATATATTTCACTGTATATTTGATTTAGATTCGTAATAATAATAAAAAGTTATGTTAATTGTATTTATCGAGATGTTTCGCGATATTCGTTTTAATGAAGTGGACATTGGTATTTACGATACAGTCATCTACCCAATTATTATATCCATATCGTGTCACTGAGATTTTAATGTCGTTTACAAGATGAGCTAGTATTCATTCGGTGAATAATAACATTTTTCCAATAAGAAGTCTTTAGTTTTTTTTTAAAAACATATGTAAAATTAATTTCTGTTTAAATGAAGGCAGTTAAAGAGTTTTACACTTTGAACAAGACGAGTCCCGCACTAGAAATATGTCCTGTGTCGCAGTGGACACAAACGCATGAAACGGACACAAGTAACATCCAGATAGAACAACAATTTGTGGACCGCATAAACTGTTGCTTCATATCGGGATCAAACCCACAACACTCAGCTTAAAACGATATGGCATCCGTACAATAAATTCAAATATTCGTAGTACCTACTCGTATTGATTTACAAATTGCCGAAGTGCATAATAAAGTCATAATTAAGCATTTAACTTAAAGTATATGTGTAGAGTTTATAAAACCTTACAAAACGGCTCACGAATGAGCGAACATCAGACTGTTCAATTTGCCCTGCCCGTCTTTTATTGCTTTCATGTTAATCATTTGAGAGTTTGAATATTTAATGTTTTGTTAGGACCCGTTTATATTAGGTTTGGACAAACAATAACATTCTACGTATGTTAAAGACTATTAAAATTGTGTATGCATAATTAACAGTTCGTATATACAAGCATTACTACAGTCCTTAAAATATTGCTTGATCTGTGGGTCAGATAGATACAAATTCATTATTTAGATTAGATTTTATGCCATAAATATTTTAAAGTATAGTGAAGGATATGAAATATTTTCTCTAAAAAAATGAACAGTGATAGCTATTGTATGAATGACCTCATTGCTAAGAACATTTATGTAGGCACTTACATAGCTTATATTGTTTTTGTTGATCCCTGAATTATGGAAAAAAGCACAGCTGTATACAAGTAGACTAGTCATGTACTCTGCAACTTAAGATTCAGAAGTACTTTTGAGAATGAATTTTGTGTTAGGAGTGCCGGTTAGAGAGACTAGACTAGACTCCGATAAGCTCACTGGCTCACTTATTTCGTTTCTATCCGATATTTTCATTTTTCGTCCAAACACTCCATTAGATTGGATTGTTACTAACCAATTCGTTGGACGGATGAGAAGATGGATGATGGATAGTTTATTGATTGATGGATAGTCTAGCACTCTGTTTTGCTTTTTAATTTGGTTTACTAGAAGTAGGGTCTTTCGAAATTATTAAAAATTTGTGTAATTTTTAATACACGTCTTCTCTTGTTCATACTTCTTTTACTGTCCAATCGATTCTATTATGGCATGCGTTCTCACTCGAGATCAGGAAAACAACTAATCGTAACGCTTTTAAAGTCAAGGTCAGAGAATTATATAAGAAACAGTTAGCAGATACTCCCCCATAGTCTAATCATTTTATATACTATATTTTGTACTGTACTCGTATGTTTATTGTTTTAATATCTATTTGTATTTTCATCTATATACGTTTCTTTTTCTTAAATAATTTATGGTAAACTATTGCTGCCAACTACAAACTCATTGCTTCTTCTAATGATACGTGCACCTGCCATGTTGGTTACTGAACCACCTAAAGGTTGATTGGTAGAGAATGCCATATGGTATTAAGTCCGCTTTATGCAAATCTAATAATAATAATTATCGTTTTTAGTTCTGTCAATAAACAGTTGTTTCCTGTGAAATAAAGACTGTTTTAATGGCGCAGTGGTAGTATGTGCGACTATTGTCCTGACGTCTTGGTTCGATATTGTGATTGTACCAAATTTTTATGTGGTCTGCAAATATTTGTTTCGGATTTTAGGTGTTTTTTATGTTTATACATACAAATAAAAAGTATATAAGTATTCGATCAATCGATATAGCTGTCATAGTACAAACTCAGATGTCTGAAAAATTCGAATCCTTTCTCCCCGAAATAAAAATACATCTCTACGACGGCTTATAGCTGAGATATTTCCACCAAACATAAAGTATCAAACAGATTGTTCAAGTCTGTTATCATTATCGCAATCATCTTAAATTTATGTCCATACTTCACAATCCCGCAGCTTACAATAGGGTTGCGGTGCGACTCTAAATCACGGGACTCCCCGGTGACGTGTTGTAATCCCGGCTAATCCGAGACCTTCGTGACACGTGGTTAAATTGCTTTTATTTTGATATTGGAAAGTGACACATACAATTGACACAAAAGTTGTTATAATTGAAACTTACGTGTACATTATATGTGAAAGATTGACAGATCGATAACTGTATTACTACACCGTATTTCAGAGTTACAAGATTACATAAATATGTCAGACATGTGTTGTACAAAGGATGGCTTTGTTGATAAGAGTAATCTCTTCCAAGTAATTTTTGGATGAATTAAAATGCTTCAGAAAGACATTAGTAGTTGATTGAGTTAAAGTTTTGTTTAAAATTCTCCAGAGACTTGGCACAGATTATAAATAGAGTATGTGAACGAGACTTCAAAATGTACAAAATATTTTTATTTGTGAATTTGCCTACTAAAAAACATATCAATGTAATTTTTGAAATGTATTACAATTTATTAGTGGAATTTAATAATTAAAGGCTTTTTTCAAATTTCCTCGTAAATTTCAAAGACGCAAAGTTATTGGTGAAACAAAATTTGACGTCAATTAATCCTTAGCCTCTTTCGTAAAGCAGGTTATTAAACAAAACAATATGTGCAGTTAACTAAGTAAATAATTTGTTATTTGTATTTTACAACTTTTTTAAAATCCTTAATTATGTTAAAAGGATCTTCACAACTTTGCATTATATTTCTTTACTTTTCCATGATAATAAGACGATTAGAAAAAATAATTCGGTGCATTTGTGAACCGAATACTTCGTTATTGACATGAGTGTAGTCCGTCGTCACAGAATAAGCGCGCCAAAATGGCCGCGTTTAAATCGTCGGTAAATTGTAGTGATTTTAATTATTTTTTAGCTTGTTGGTTTATATTTTGGAAGTGTTAGTGTTATTTTTGGTATTGTAATTACTAGTAGAAACGTTTTTAAAAATATAGAAAGTACACGCATATTTCCTATTACTAAAAGGAAGACAATATTAATGTTAACATTAATTGTTTATTGTTAAAACAAGTATTAAGGGTGGATCTCTTATTTTAACAGCAGAACATGTACTTTAGTCGGTTCGATCGCAACTCACCGCCCCACAGAAAATCCCTGTGCGAAGGGGTGACAACAACTAATTGCATTGTCCGTCGGTGCGGGTTGAATGTGACCACATTTAGAAATTTGGTATTGTTTCATAATTCATTATTTTAGTTGAAATTTTTCATGTTATCGTTTTATTAACTGTTAAACTTTCTAGTGCCATGACATTTTTAAGTCTACTAATGTTGGCGATTGTATGCGTCTCATATATAAATTATCTTGTCTTGTTCGTCACCATCAGGTTTTATTTCTTAAACACAAATTTAAAAACTTCAATGGTCCCTGTATAAGACAGGCAACAAACATAGAAGAAATAATTTCTTCTTTTAAGGTGAAAAATGGTGTCAGCGTTTTGTGAAAATATGAATACCTGTATTGCCGCAGATAAGGTTATTGTAGAAAATAATTATGTACGAAGTTAATTCCAATATTTTTTCCGATGTCAGAGAGCCAAGTTACTTTAAGTTTTCGTTTCGTACAAGCATAAATCAAGTGCTTTGTGAATGTTAAAACCTTCAAAGTGAAAAACGTTTTCAGTAAAGGCTTCATGGAAAATTCTATTCAACTGAAAACTGTAACGTTGAAAATGTTGTTCAAGAAATTTCAACTTTAAAATGAAGGTCCAAAGTTACACTTTCTGTTTGACGAACGTACAAAGACTGTCCTGATTTTTTCTTCAGGAGCTGAGATCAGAACTACGAGTTATAAAATGTAAACTCTATTTTTAGGAAGTTTAAAGTCGAAAATCTTTTGGACAAAGAAAATATCATTTTCTTAAAAGAATAAAGACTTCTGGTGAAATATAAGCACATTATTCTCTTAGAATGTTATCATTTTGTTCGAAGCAAACTAGCTCTAGGCATCTTTTAATTAAATAATAACATGTTTTGAGTTTCCCAACCAAAAGGGAACACGTCCACTAAACCATAGCCTACAAGAGGGAAGAAATAATTCAGCTGGAGTAGTCAACAAGCTCAGAGATTACTCAATAATACTTTTTATCGGTGAAATGACCCACTCTATTACCCCTAACAATCTGTATGCAATTTTGCATATTAAATAGTTAGAAAACTCAAAAAATATGTGTAAACGAAATATAAAAACTGCAAGACAGTACTGAACAAACAATTCGGTATGGTGACCCACACTATGGAGGTCCAATGAGATACTTTTTCTCTCCCCGCTTTAAGGACCCGGTGTCATAGTGAGAGATACGATGAGAGTCCAAGCTACATTATTTGAGGGAGACTATGGCCGAATTTTTAACCACAAAAAAAAATGTAGTGACCTTGTTATAAGTATTTAGGAGGAGGCCCGTTGATGCAGGGGTGACAGTTGTCGTGATAAGTGTGTACAATACAATGCCACGATGACTGTCAAGCCTTTTACGTCCCCAAACGAGGCGTGAAAAAGCATCTTACTAGGCCGCCATTATGTGGGCTACCATACTGCATTATCTGCATTCGCAATGAGTATGGTGACCACAACCCTTGGATTCTATTCATATTTTCCATCAGGAAGAGTAAAGTCACTTTGGCATACTTGTGAAATAAAAAAAAAATAAAACAAAAATTAGGGACCAGAGGGAAAAAACTCATAACTATCTTGAGAAATTTCATTTGAGCCTTCTTATCGAGTTTCTTCAAATAAAAACTCTAACTGTAGTTTAAAACACACATTTTCAACGTAAAGAAATATACTCGTATTTTGCTTTCTTATGTGTTTGTACAACAGTGTTCATCCAACCAAGTCTGGATCGTTCCAACTAAATATGTAAAAGTAATCCGCAGTAATGCTCTTCACAGAAAAACCTTCTAGTTTCAATGAAAGCTTACCTCCTACGGTTATGAATGAAAAAAATATATTTCATGTAACAACGAGATTTTGTGTATACATATTAAAGTACCTCATGAATTTTAGTGTTATTTTATATACGTATGTAAGGTATTTATTTTCTGTTGTGTTTTATTTACTTACCAAGTTTTGGTATATTTGTGGAGGATCTTCCGATCAAGCAAGGTCATCATGCCTGGCGGGCAACGGCCCAATGGTTGATGTTGGGATGTTGTAAATATGCTAATTGCTACACGAATCTCTATTTCGCGATATAGGATCAGTAATTGCTTCGGAGTTCGTTACATTCATACGTTTCGTACATACTTCGTAGTTCGATGTATCTTCGCTAGATGGCGTTGTTGTATATTTTTCTTTGTGCTGTAATGTGGAAGTCGTCACATATTTATTAAAATCAATTTCTTTTTCAGTGTTATTACGCCTGATACAAGATCTTCTACCAGACATTACTGTCACTCGTTCAGAGTACCAAAATATTTATATCTATCAGTTGGATAATTGTACACACATACACGTATGTGCATGCTGCGAATTCCCTGGTGCCCATAACGCCAGTTAATTCATATTTTGGGTACCAGTGTTCAAGAAACTCGTAATAAATGCTGAGTTGTGGCTTTACTAATAGGTATGTACACTTAATTTGTTGAATTGTGGAATTGTGGAACCGCTTCCTTCTGCGCTAAGTGTTGTATATTCAGAGCCTGAGTGTTCTTTGTGCCCCATTAATAAATGTACGTAAAGTCCTTGGGACACGAGAGATATTTCTAGTGTGAGTGTCGTGTTTTCATCACAAAATAAACTGGCTCTGAGGTTTTAATAAGGATGGAGACAGGATGAGATGAGGATGCAGACAATTTGTACTTTTTGATGATCAAACTCATTCTGTAATCCTTACCACTATTTGACCGATCTTCTGAAAGAGTACCACGTCTTCGTCAGTTTCGGCTACTCGATAAAACCTTACCCACACCTACGAGTACATAAAACATCGGGAGTAACTATAAAACACAAAATATTTATTTTTATTTATATTTAAAACTGCAGATGTCTGACAAGCAATGCCATCTAGTTCCAAACTCAGCAGAGCTTAAACTATGGGTCAGTACCCACACTGATTTAAAAATATTTATACTTTGTTTTGACCATACATACACTAAGCTAAACACAAGCTAATACATTAAGCTTAGAAAATACCCTAACTCCGAAACAAATAATTGCCGACCATATAAACATTTGATATGTTCCAGGATTGAGCTCGAGATCTCAATCTTAGCAGTCACGTACACTACCACAATGTCACTGAGGCGGTCAATGAGAAGAGATGAGACCCGTCAAAATGATTAGTCTCATAAATAAATTACCGTTTAACCTTAGAACTAAACACAAAAAGAAAACCTCAAAAATAATTAAAACCCTCAGGTATCTTAATTAATAGCCGTCTCATTAGCTTGTAATTAAATTAAACGGCTGGCTATTACCAGAGCTCCGTAGATTTTTGGAAGTAAATTACGCAATGATAGTATAGTTATCTACTGTGGTGACAAATAATCATCACAAATGCAGAGTATCTGGTACTATAAATACGGGACGGTCGATGTCATCGCGCCTGCGCACTTACAATTCTCATTTATCACTCCCATAAGCGATGAGCTCGAATCATTTTGTGCACAATTTATATAATCATTTATACTTCTTATGATGGTCCTTCATCAACGCGAAGAGAACGCTAGAAAAATGAATGGCCTAGTCAATCACGTTAAACTTTATTTTAAAGATATCTAAAAATGGTTTGTTGGATGGTATAAATTTTTTTAACTTTAACTAAAAATGATGTCTATAGAACGTTTACCTAGCTAGTTTAGCCTTTAAAATATTTCTAGATAAAATATATGAACTTTGGTGTAGGAGTCTTTTTTTTTTATTATTAAGCACCTGCCAAAGTAACTCTACTCTACGGTTGTGCTCTTCGTAATCTTGCGAATGCAGACAATGCAGTAACACACTATGGTGGCCTAGTAAGATATTTTTCCACATCCCTCTTAAAGGACCCGGGATCAAAGGGGAAAGGAAATATGACATGAGGTGGTAGTGAATTCCAGGTTTTGGACAGGAAGGAAGAGCCAAATCATTTAGTTCTAGAGCGTTTGACTTCTACTCTTAAACGGTGGCTTGCAAGAACGTGTTGTCGTGTAAAGGAAAGAAGAAGGCAGGACCAGTTAGAAACGCTCGTTAAAACGCTTAGTGATAAAGGCGATAGAGAACTGCATTAGAAGCGACATCTGTTTGCAATTGATTCAAAGGAATCTGTGGCTTTGGGACTGTTGATATGCAGACGCGTACTGCTCGGCGCTGCAACCGATCAGGAGTGTCCAGTAAATACTGTGCGAATTCAGCACAAAGGTAGGAACATTGCTCCATAGAGGAGTGAGGCTGGGTCTCGTAAAGAAGACACAGACACTCAGGCGAGAAGAACCGACTTACCTCGTTTAGTACACCTAGCTTCTGTGAGACGGCCTTAGTGACGCTCACTCTGATTAGTGACCGATGTACTCACGTAGGTTGAAATCGCAACAGATATTCATACTCAGGGTCCTTGGACGCATGAAGGCCTAGTGGACTGGAGTGACGCTATAGTCTCACGAAAACTGATGTTAAACAAAGCTATTTCGTTGTTTTTCTCGAGTGAGTGAGGTTAGCGAAGTCTACAATCTTTTTACCTTCGATTTCTGATGAAGAGGACTCAAATTTGTGACTATTGTAGCTTGTGACTTACTTACTTACCTTGTCGTTAGCCTCTATACTGTAAAAAAATCGTTTGAAACTGAATTTTTCACACGTATTTATGTATTAATTTCTTACGGAGATGTGTATTCCGCAAAAATGAAGAAACCAAAAACTATTTTTTACTATTTGTCACCTACATACATACTCGTATAAAACTCAAAAAATGTATTCAAACCTTTTGCAAACACTCTGTATAAGGTATCAAAGTCTGGGTCGTAATCCTTATCTACCTTTTTATGGATGATAAGCTTATGAAATATAACCTGGATAGGCAGCTTATCTTAAAACTTAAAAGCAAAAAGATTATCTGAATTCTCATAGTAACCTCGAAAAGTTTTTCTTAGACGGCTCAAATTATATTACTTATTCATAAGGATCTATAAACATATTTGCTTAAGTAAGCAGTAGTTTAGCTCGTGACTATGTAGAAATTCTCTTCTCATTATTTTATTTGGAATGCTAGGTATGTGCGTGCGTCTTCGCATCACTGAAAACGTATGTATGTTATGGTTATAACACCTCATCACGCTTTGCTCCTTCCGTGGTATCATTTGAATTTCTTACGCCATTTTACCTTTTTCTATGTACCGTCTGAAACAAAAATTATAAGGGGTATAGGCAGTTAGAAATAAAAGCAGCCAAACTCTTTGTAATTTCTTTTTTTTCTTTTTTTTTCTCTTTTTAAATTTGACTTTATTTTTATTTAATTTTCATTTTCAGGTTTTATTTATATTCTTTACAAGTAAATTTTGGCCATTGTCATACAACATGGCAATGCTGCAAGTATTAGGGGTACCTTTGGGATGGGTTAATTTAGTTGTAGTTTTTGTTAAACTTAGATTTAATTCCTATATCAACAATTAATATGAAGCTTAAGGTTTGTATTTCACATGACAATTAAATAAAAAAAATAATTTTAATGTTATGAAGAGTAAGTTGTTTATTCACATCTATAGTAACTTTGAAATACTTTATAAATCTCGCTATATAATTCTTTTTCTTTATTTAATTACTCAATAATTCTTTCTAATACTTAAACCACTAATATTAATAAATTGTAATCGTCAATAAAGTGTTATGTTTATTGCAGTATAGGATTATTACTGCCTCGGTGGTGCAGCGGTAATGAATGCGACTGCTTTGCTTGAGGTCTCGGGTTCGGTCAGACCAAATGTTTGTATGATACTGAAACTAGACGATGTTGGTTTTAAATGTCTGAAATATTTATTTATATTTATTATATTTATTATCGTTACTTACATGTTAGAATAAATATACTGAGCTAAATTTAGCTGCAATGATTATACCTCTTGGAGCGCAATTTCATGCGGAAATAAGCACACACTACACTGAATTCACGTCGGTTTACACACTTTTTCACCGAGTTGTTAGGACGATTTACAGACTATTCGAAAATATTATACTCTTTAGGTAGTAGAGCCACGCTGATTTCAGCACCAAGGGGCCGGTTCGACCGGGACAGTACTACCCTCCCACAGAAAACGAACCTAAAGCGACAGCATCCGTGTTGTCGTGTTTCGTTGGTGAGTGTGAGACCGGAGGCCCATCGATTCAGGGGTGACAGTTGTCGTGGTAACTGTCTAAGTCTTACACGGTCACAATGACTGTCATGCCTTTTACGTCCCCAAGCGGGGTGTGAAAAAGCATCTCACAAGGCCGCCATAGTGTGGGTCACCATACTGCGTTATCAACATTTGTAATGAGTATGGTGACTACAACTCTTAGATTCTATTCATGCTTTTCATTAGGCAGAGTAGAGTAACTTTGGCAGGCTCTTATGATAGAAAAGTACACATTTATAATTTTTCATTCATAACACAGTTTACACTGCTAAGGAGTGTTAATAATGGTACTTGTTTCAACGTTTTTCTTTATTCTCACTCTAGCGAGACAAGCTGTAGTCGACACAGAAGTAGATAGCGAAGTTTACTTTGATTTCAGCAGGTACGAAAAAATACTTTCATGATTAGTCTGATTACCATGATACACTTCTTGCTAAAATACTGCCTTGCTTAGATTCAGACGGCCGTGTGTGAGATGTCTCGAGTTATTATTATTAACTACTAGCTTACCCCGTGAACTCTGTTCCGCCTTAGAGGCAATAAATAAGCAGAATTTTTTTTACTTAAACCAGTTCTAACGGGATAAAAAGTATCCTATATCCGTCTCCTGGTTCTAAGCTACCTCCCCACCAATTTTCAGCGAAATCCGTTGTTCCGTTTTTGAGTTATAAGTTGTGTAACTAACATCACTTTTTTTAATGTGTATAGATTTGTAATGCGGTATTATTTGTTATGAGCTATTTGGATCATTTTACTTTGACAAACAAGGAACTGTAAAGCTTGTGGGTAAAAGCAAATAAAATAAAAGGTTATGTTGGCGTTGTGTGTGTTGCACATTGTAACCATGATTTTAATTGAAATAACAAACAAAAAAACAGGCGGTATTTTGAATTAGTTCGTCATATTTGTGACAATAAGAAATATCTACCATGACGTTTACTACTTATAAGAGTGGAGTGAAGTTGTGTTCTTTGAAGATATCCCATTTGTCTATAAGGTACACGTTACTACCATGATGTATTCACAAATTACGAGGGTAAGTTTTTAAGTTCGCGGAATGACAGTGAAAAAGGCGGGTAAACGCGCTCTTTTGATGCCTACCGTATTCAGTGACTCATAATTAGTCTGCATAGTAAAATTTGTTGTGATTGGATCATTAGTTATTAAACTATCGTTGACCAAGTATTTTAATCGGGAACGAAGTGAAAAAAATGGAGAAAATTGAATTCCGTGCGGTGATAAAGTTCCTTACTAAGCAAGGAAAGTCTGTTCAAACCATACTCAATGAGATGTCATCGGTTTACGGGGATTCTTGCCCAGGAAAAACAATGGTCTACAAGTGGCATAGTTTATTTAAACAAGGCAGGGAATCACTTGAAGACGACCCGAGGCCGGGGCGCTCCGTTGAGGTGACTACGCCAGAAGTTATTGCAAAAGTAGAAAAAATTGTATTGGAAGATGCTCGACTAAAAAAGAAACAACTCGCAGAAATGGTTGGAGTATCAGATACAACAATTTTTAAAATTTTACACGATCATCTTGGCATGACTAAGGTTAGCGCACGGTGGGTGCCGAGAATGCTCACGCCATTGCAAAAACAACAGCGCGTGGAATGTTCACGTGCGTTTTTGGACCTCTGCAATGAAGACAAGGATGGCGTATTGAATCAAATTGTTACTGGGGATGAAACTTGGGTTCATCATTATGAACCCGAGTCCAAACAAGACTCCATGCAGTGGCACAAAAAGGGCACAGCACCACCCAAGAAATTTAAGGTTTCACAGTCGGCTGGGAAACTCATGGCAACGATTTTTTGGGACTCAGAAGGAATATTATTGATAGATTATAAAGATAAAGGCATTTCTATAACGGGGGAATACTACGCTTCAATCTTAGAACAGTTAAAAGAAGCCATCAAAGAAAAAAGACGGGGAAAATTAACGAAAGGTGTCCTGCTATTGCATGACAATGCTCCCGTTCACAAGAGCCGAGTCGCACTGGCTGCCCTGCATAAGGTGGGCTTCGATATTTTGAATCACCCACCCTACAGTCCAGATTTGGGTCCGAGTGATTATTATCTCTTTCCAAAAATGAAAAAAGAATTACGTGGTAAGAAATTTTCAACTGATGAGGAGGTTAAGGAGGCGGTTTCGGCGTATTTTTCAGACAAAGATAAAACTTTTTTTACGAGGGAATAAAAAAACTAATTGAAAGATCTGAAAAATGTATTCGTGTTGCAGGGGAATATATAGAAAAAGAAAAATAATTTTGTGTTTTTATTATTACTCAATACCCTCCATTCCGCGAACTTAAAAACGCCCCCTCGTAATAATAACAATTCCAGAATAAATTATTGTTTTATTATAAAAATATCTGTCCAGAATGAGAATGGAACTTACGCCCTCTCGCTTAACATTCAGGCTTAATAACAACTAGGCCAATAGCATAGACAATTTTATTTAATCTAAAATTTTTTACTAGATTCTAAATAGTTGTTTTACTACACAGTGTAGCAAAGGAAACGTAGCATTGATCTAAACACGTCTCATAAAGACTGTTGGAAATAATTGGCTAAGATTTACATAAAGCCATTCGTACATGAAGGAACCGTCTCGAATTTTCAGATGAATGTTTGATAAGAGTCGAGCTCGCCCAATCGACCCTTACGGCCTATTTTTAGTCATCGACCGATCTATACCTACGTGAAATTTTCAGACCCCCGTGATTGGTCCACTTATCGTGACGTCACGAAACAACGCCAGCCAATAGCAGCTGGGGGTTTTGCGCATGCCTCGAAAGCCTTTTCAGCTCACTGGCAAAGCTCGGCAGTCCGGGCGAGGTGTTCCCAGGTGTGCGAAGTACCCGCCAACACAATCAAAGGTCAATATATATTTTTTATATTTAGAATTTTTTGCATATCGCCATTTTGAATTTGTCGTAGTGTGATTTATATTTTTTATTTCGTGCTAAAATGTGTGTATTTAAAATTTAGCCAGTTTGAAATTGTTCTTAAAACAATAGATTTTTTGAATTTGAAATATCGTTTGTATAAGTGTTTTTGCTTTTAGAAAATAGTGATTTTGTGTGCATTGATACGGATTTTATGTGTTATTAGGTAACTTATTTGTTAAATTGTCAGTGTGTGTATTATATAACTTATAGATTACATAACAGTAGTCTGAGTGTGTGTGTGCGTGTGTGTATGTGTGTCTGTGTGTGAGATGTATGAGCGACGTAGAATGTGTTTTAAGTTCTTAATTGGTCACTTTACACTATTTCCATTTATGTCACTGTAAACGTAATTAGTGACTTTTGGAAACTTCAGTTCTAGGCTATATGCGAGTCTAGTCTCTAGTAATAGGCCTACTAGGACACAGTAAGTACCTAGGGAAGTATCGAATATTGCTTAAGAAATGATTTGTGCTTTCATCTGGTAAAAATATGTTAGAAGTAGAATAGCTTTCTGTGTCTTTAGCCATTCCTAACGACTGCTGATAATATATACCTGCCTACTATTTAGATTAGAAGCTATTTTATACATTGGAGATATTTCCTAATACAATATGTAAAACAAAGTTATATTTTACTTTCAATTTATTTTTCTCTGGAAATATCATATTTTAACTAAAAGAAATATATGTTTGTAATTGTTTGTGTCCACGACTGTAGTAGTCCTGAGTAAATTTTATACGTGTGTAAATAAATTATACAGTACTACGTCTTTAAATAGTTTATGAATAAATTAATAATTAAAGTTTTTAAATTCTTTTTACTCTTAGAATATTATTTACATGAAGATTTCAAAATTACATAATGTAATTCAACGACAAGAGTGCTGCGTATTGTGTAATCGTCTTTTCAAATGATTAATTTTCGTAATCGATAATGTTTCCGTTTAAATAAAATGAGATTATGACATGACAATGTGAGGTTCCTGATTTTTTAAATAAAAGGTTTCTCATAAGTTTAGATACAACACATTCCATAAATTACACGAAACCATTTTTTATTGGATCGTTAATGACCTAAGTTTGTTAAAGGTAGAGAGTAGAGTAGCGTAGAGAGATTATTGCTGTCATAAAGAAAACTGAAAATTGTGTGGCAATAGTATTATTTAAAAAATTTAGAACGCGTTTTAATTACTCTGTGAGTTTAAGCATTTCTCTAATAGATATAAATTAAATTTTCCTTGTACATTATTCGTCTACTCTTTAACCCTTCTAATTAAAATAAACGTTTATAACGGCAACGAAGGTCGAATTACGAATCTGGTGCTTTTTACCCCACGCTACTACTTCCTTTTAACAATAAACTTAATGATGTATTTAAAAAATCATAAATTCACTTGTATGAAGATTATTATAAGAATAATCAAAAAAGTGTTTCGAATGATAATTTCGTCGAGCTTTGCTACGTCGTAGATGATATTTGTGCTACGAGATGAAGCGATTACATATAATGTGTTCTCATTCTAATTAACGTCTCCCTTTTTATTTTTAAGTTGTAGGCCAAAACATCAAAATATTTTATATTTTCTAAGTTAGGCTACATTACAAAGAAAATATGGAATAATTTTCATGTTTTCTATGTAATGTACCTCACACTGAAAAAAAGTGATGTAAATCAAAATAAGGACATATTACGTGAAAGTAGCTGAATAACGTTATAGAACTATTTTAATACGTCACAATTTTATTTAACGGTTTTGTGTTATAAACATTTTTGTATGAAAACAAAGCCGACGTAAAAACCGTGATAGAGCCATGCTACGGCACGGATGAGCTGGCTTGGCTAGAGTTCTACAACGACTTTACAGAAAGCAGGTGTTAAACAATTTGTACGTTGCTTTTCGCTAAGTGACTGAGGTTATCGGAGCACAAACATCCCCTTCCATAGAAAAAAAACGATTTCATATAACAGTAGCATGCTTATCCGTTACAACAATAATCTCAAGCTTCTGGCGTTTGCTTAGTTCATAATTGAAAAAAATATTTTGGATTTGTATAAAAATAAATCTCTGATGTAAAAGAAAATAGAATAAAACTAAACCAAAAAGGAATCAAAGAGAAAACCAATGAAAAGTAACTCTTTCGTTGTTTGCAACCGAAGAAGGAAGTGCCCGAGAATTTCAAATTTTACACTTGTTCATCTGATCTTATGGTTACTTTATAATTAACGCCTTAATAATGATAGTTTAAGTTATATTGATCACGAGATAAAATAAGATGTTCAAAACAGTCGAAATTTGACCGCCAAGAAAACTTGAGCACAAATAAATAACGAAATGACTAATCGTACTTTTCAAGTCATTAATTTCTTTTAAAAAGGAAAATGGTGGTCACAAATTACTGTCTAAATACTCCTTGAACACTAAATTACTTGACAATAGAAAAATACCCACATAATACACAAAAGTTACATTTTCATCTCACAAAGAGACCGGAAGTCGTAAACCGCGTCTGTATCCGGCCACAAGATGGCGGCCGGTAGCTACTCTAGTGGCAGCTTCCGGTACACATCCGCGGCAGCTATCAACTTAAGATGAGGGAATGTGATTTTTTGCCTCATGACCTTTGAGGGTTACTTAAGGCTACTTAAGGTTATGTCAGTAAAGCTATTTACGAACCACAAATGACACAAGCAGAGTGATCTTAAGGCCATATTCTGAATTTTTATTTCTAAATCTATAGCATTTTACATATAAAATAAATGATATTTATTTAGATAAATGACAGATGACAGGATGGTAACTTTTATAGAACTTCAAAAAAGAAAGAAATCGTCTGTTTGGTTGTAAATTTATAACCTTTGAACCAAAAAGAGGAGTATTATTAGTTTGACTGCTATGGCATCACATAGCTGCTAAACGGATGGACCAATTTGGATGTGATTTTTTTATTTAAAAGAGAGTTTCAGCTCTCAGAAGTCTATCTTTTGTGAATCTTTGTGTTATATTTTTGGTTAAGTGTCATTTTAATTCGAAGAAAAGGCAAGTACATATGAGGGTTAAAAATTTAGGGGCAAATTAAACAGTTTTTGTACAATTCGTCATGATGAAAACGCATTAAAATGAGTCATATTTTTTATTTAATCATTTTTAATCATCACCAACATCCTTCAACAGCTAACTACTGTACATAGATCTCTCCTTAGAAAGACGATTTTGGTTTACTATTCTACGCTAGCCAGACATTGTTCTGAGCAGTTTACTTCCTTAGTCGTCTATTACTACACCGATGGGATGAATAGGGTTGGGGTCTTTCCATATTCTTAATCCATCACCACACCCACGTTATTTATTGACGTTAAAAACTCACTGGAATTAATTTAAAATTTTTCATGCAGTACAGGTAGCAGAAACAGTTTTCTTAGATAATATGTATGCAAAATATCAAGTGGCTGACAGTCAGTCTAGTAATGAAAACTTAAAATATAGTAACCGGAGATGTATATTAAAATTTTTCATACATTAAAAGAAAGTAGAATTCAACAGCACAATTAAGGTTATTTTTACCTGAAATATGTTAAAAACCCCATCCAATATCTTCAATGGAAATTCAAGGCTAATCGCCTTTAACCTTTGATGTAGGTAAAAAAGTATAATAAAATACTAAGAACTACCGCTGTCTGGTATAATTTGGAAACGAGTTTGTGCAGTGTGAAATATTTGATGTTACCGGTTGAAAAGTTAAGTTAAGCTGAACTAAGGTTGAACTACTACCCAAAATGGTAGAAAATAATAAACTTGAAATTAATGAAAATAGTTAGTTTTTGCAGTAATTTCAGAAACTACTCTGAAAGTACATACAAAGTAGTACTGAAATCTAACTGGAGATTTGCTCACCTTACCTGGCTACATTTGGTTTTTTAGTGTTTAAAGTCTTGTGATCGTTTTTAGCTATCACCTCACAAATATAACAAAATACTATAGTCAGTAATGAGTTATTATTATTGTTGCAGGCACGAGGCACACCATGGCGAACTAGCCCATATCAATACATATCAATCAACGCACTGATTTAAACTTAAATTTAACTTATAATATACTCACTAAGCGTGCACGCACATTATACAACATTTATCAAATTAAGTATTAATAATTCTGGAACTAGGGGTTAGGGCGATTAAAGAATCAGTACGTTTGGGGTTATTGTTTCGCGGGGTGGTGGAAGTGTCGACCGTGGAGACGGAGGGGGGAGCGCTGTTAGGGCGGCTGGGGGGCGCGCTGCGCGGGGGCGCCGCCGCCGCCTCGCCCTCTCGCGTCGCAAGCTCGATCAAGGGCTACCTTACTAACAAGGTCGGCTCACTACAACTGAGAGATACAGGTAAGTTCTTCAACACACAATCTTCGTTATATTTGATGATTGGATGAATTTTCAGGAATTTAAACGATGTCTTAATGGTTAATATATGTGTTTATGTTCTGATCAGGTCTTACCTTAATCACTTCACGATGAATCCATCTAAATTAGAATATAGCTGATTCCATACAATTATTTTGTGCGGGCCGACTGACTAATCAGTTAAAAAATAATATTACCATATAAATTCTCTTTCTCTCTCTTTTAGTAATATTAATTCCAATATTGCAGGTGTACACCTGCCAATATCACCTACCACTAAACGTACGTTTATTACAATAACTCTTAACCTTCAAATAACCTAGATAACGTTAAAAATAAGAAATAATAAACAATTCTAAGAGTGGAGAGTCTGTTCTTAAAGAGTTTTTTTACTAAAATATTTTACATACTACGATACATTACATTATTGCTAGAGCACCAAGCCAGCAAACGTGATAATCTAAATGTGCTTGAATGTTCGAACGGTGGAACATCGAGAAACTCCAATCTCACATAATGTCACTGATTGAAAGCACTTCTGACTTTATCCTTCTTTTTATCCAACATACTAAATCTATAGCACCTCCTTACGTTCGTGTGGAAATTCCTTACCGGACCATCTCTCAGGATTTTCGAAGTAATCGTCGATTGTCGTTGGAGTCAAACCGATTAAAAATCGCGAGAGATCTTAGCTACCAGTAGCCGAGGAACCAGAAATTCGTGGTACCCTGACAGACACCGGCAAATGTACAACTTAAAGATAGTTCCGTGTGATTGAGGACCACACTGTCCTCTTTATAGCTTTTCCCAGTCATTGTAACGTAGGTACATCTAGATCCCATTCAAATTATTATAGAACACCACTTATCTCATGTGCTCTAAGCCCCCGTTCCATTATATAAGATACGGACCCCCAATAACTCGGTAAACACTCCACAAATAACAGAACAAGCAAAAAACAATGGCATTATTATCTACAATAATAAGATATTGGCAAGGGAGCCTCGCAAATATTTGGCCCTAAACTTCCAAATTAACAGAGGAAATATGGCCTTTATTTTTAAAGAAATACGGTTTATAATTGTGATGAAAGTTGGGATAACGATAAGCAAATGTTTGGAGAAGGACGTTCTAAAGTAAATTGGGGGAGTGTGACGTAATACAAATAAAGGAGCAGTCGTGTTGTGATAGTGATCACGTGTAGCTTTGTTCGATAGAGAAAGAGAACGAATGTAGAATGTCATGGTTTTGTTTGCCAGTGACTTAATTGTTAATATATTTTTATTTTTTATTAATTATTTTAGTGAATAATATCTGCAGTAAGTAGGATACTAAGTTAACAAAAATATCATCAATGATGTTACAGTACAAATTATTTTGGGATTCATATCCCCAAGGTTTTAAGGTCGTTGCTTCATGGCCAGCCATCGATCTGCCGAAAAATTTATAATTCGACGACAGAAATAGTAAAAAGGGATAAAGTAAACCGATAAGGTAGAAGAATAGGGTACAACGTCACAAGCATGGGATGGTTAACCGGGGCTGAGAATAATCAGTGATCCCATCCTCTCCGTTCCTCTACAGGACAACTGGTGCTGGCCTTGGAAGTCACCGTTTCAGAATGGTAGACATACGCTCCAGTTAAAGCTTGGAATTCATTACCTACGCACGTGTTTCGATCCCACTACGATCCTGGGTCCTTTAAGCGGGGCGTGAAAAAGTATCTCACTAGGCCGCCATGGGTCACCATACTGCACTGTCTTCATTCGCAGTGAGTACGGCGACCACCGCCCTCGGATTCTATTCATGCTTTCCATCAGGCAGAATTGAACTTTGGCAGGTTACTATTAAAAAAAAAATGCGATTAGCATTGAGTGCTTGTTTTATTTTTCTTTTTGCTATATTTTGAATATAACGCCCGCATTAGGAATATGACTTGTCGCGAGGAACTTTAAAAACGTAGTGGAAATAGAAACAAAGAACCCAGACTCAGAGTAACAACTTCTAGTCACACAAAGTGTTGTCCCGTGTAGAGTGTGCACCCACAATACTCAGTGTAGTAGAGAACGGAGTGCGACCACTTAAACCAATAAAGACTCTTGTAGAATTGTGAATGTCATACCACTCTACTACTAAAGATTACTGTCCTATTACAAATAGTGCACTTTGTACAAGAAAAATAACATTTAATTAGTGAAAAGTTATATGCTTACAAGAATCAAAATTAATTAAAGTCTAACCAAAGATAACAGGACAGCAATCCAATTATTTTACAGGTCGCAATCACCGCTTGTTGCCCATGAAATAACGAACCGTCGACAATGACGGCTATTAACAAATTTTGATTAAACTTTTGGGATTAATTACTTCTGTTCGATTTTCGTAAAATAATTACTTGAACTAAGCATTTTAATCAGGGAAAAGTCTTGCTTCGGTAGTGTAAGTGTCCACAGGAAACCGGGTTTAGGTCTTAAGCATTTCTTTCGCTGCATTTTACCGAGTGATTGAGCTGCAACCCTTAAATATTTAATTCTAGAGAGACACTCAAAAATAGGCAACGTATTTATAAACGTGAGTACTTACGAAACATAATGGATATTCGTATAATGATGATAGACTTAAAATTATAGCTCTTAATAGCAACTTATGGCTTGATCAAGTATATCGAAATACAAATGTATTATAGATAAGTTGCACCCAGACACAGAATATGTGATTGTACTCACCATGTAATTATTTGTACTGGCTGGGAATCGTAGCCACAACCTCTAACTTGGCAGTCAGTATCACTGACAAATACTCCAATAAGCCTGTCAATAATGGTAATAAATTATTATATAATGATTTGAAAGATTGATTGCTACTTCTAGATTCACATAATATAAAAACTTCACATTTAATTTACCTTTTAAAAGACAACTGCCGCCTTAAAAATACTCTTGTGTCACAGTAGACTTTACAAACATACATAAAACGAACGCAAAGAACGCTCAAACTCAGAACTACAATTTGTGGATCACATAAAGTATTGTCCGATATGGGATGTAAACCCACAACACTAAGTGGGTTAGAAAATGGCGTAGCAACCGCTTCAACTACTGCACCCTCCGTATATTGGCCTAATTAAAACAAACTAAAACTTGCCTTATTCCTAAAATCAATCTAGTAATATTTGCGGCCACCGCCATAAAACCACCACTCGTTTCCCAATTTCGTCGCACCCCCAGGCACTAATTGTATCAATTACTGCGACGTGGTGTTGCAAGTTTGGTGCCGTGTTAGGGTGCTTTGTAGCTAGCGATGACGACTACAAAATAAGACTTTAAAACAGAAAATAGAGCTTTATTTTCATGACGAGCAAATTTTTACACGTTGAACAAGATCCAGTGTATATCTAATATATAAAATTCTCGTGTCACAGTTTTCGTTGCCATACTCCTCCGAAACGGCTTGATCGATTTTGATGAAATTTTTTGTGCTTATCCGGTATCTATGAGAATCGGCCAACATCGATTTTTCATCCCCCTAAATGTTAAGGGTAGTACAACCCTAAATTTTTTTTTTATTTTTTAGACAAAATTTTCAATTTCTATTTTTTTATGATACAACATACAAAAATACATACAATCCTCAATTTTCACCATTCTACGATGAACCCTTATTTTTTAATAGCCATTTTAGTAATGTAATCATTTTTCCTCTCCGGTCGAAAACTGGCAAAACAACGTTTGCCGGGTCAGCTAGTATATATATATATATATTTATTTTCACATCAAAATCGACACACACAGTAACACTCATTAAAGATTATATCGACTCAATACCGACTCAACTTACAGAAAGTGGCTATCATTGAAATGTAACCTTTGTGTTGTGAAATTTCAGAATAAATTTCTCAATATACAAGTACAACGCGTGGTCCACGCATTGTTCACTTAGTGACTATCACCGACTCGTTGATATCGTTGAGTTCGAGTTGGAACTGTATTCGATTGGTATAATATGCGAACAGCACAGTGTGTGAACAGCTTAACTTTTTCAATTTACATGTTATTTCACTCGCATTAGTATCAATTTACGATTCACTTTCAGAGGAAAAGTCATTTTGGTTTCACGTGAATATGATTTTTTTGTCTTTACTTTATGTTATAATAACAGTTAACAATAAACAAGTCTAATAAACCTTTTACATCAATTATTATTTCTACACAGTTATACTTAAAAGACATGTGAATACAAGGATCACAAAAACATGTAATTAATTTTATTGAGTACTAGCTTACACCGCGAACTCTGTTCCGCCTTAGGGGCAATAATTAAGCAGATTTTGAATTTTGGACTGAAACGCGGTCGAACGAGATAAAAAGTATTCAATGTCCGTCTCCTGGTTCTAAGCTACCTCCCCACTAATTTTCAGCTAAATCCATTTAGCAGCTCTTGAGTTATAAGTGGTGTAACTAACACCACTTTCCTTTATATATATAGATGTGTCAAAGGCTACCAGATTAGTTTAATGCAAGTACAGTTCTGCAGTTTATCACAAAATAAAGAAAGAAATTAATATCAAAGTGATCAGCAATACGAGTGTGCTGAAGTGTCAGTTATATCTACACCTACCCTCTGTGTAATCAAACACGTTTATGATATACTCATACAAGTCACGAGGTAGGTCCAATTACCGACAACAAATATTTATTAAAGTTTCAGGACCAACATCCAAATTATACATAATTATGTAAATTAGACAAAATTATACCGGAGCTATAATATACTTAATTATACACACTTAATTATTTAATTATTTGGCAATTTAACAGACTTCATATGAGTTTAAATAACCTTGAGCGTAAGAATATAAAAAAGAAATGCCAGGTTTCCTTTACCCTCTATTTATGACTCTGCACAATTTATTTCCCTGTATGTTTTGGGTTAGATTCCCACTTAGACAAATAATTGAACAGCGCAATCATTTACTCTACATTTGATCTGTAGTTTACATTAAAGACACACGTATGTAGGTTGTAGATTCACTCTGATTTCAGTACGAATGGGCCGGTTCAACCGGGGCAGTACTACCCTCTCACAGAAGACAAACCTAAAGGAACAGCTTCGGAGCTGTCGTGTTTCGTTGGTCCAAGACTGAAAGCCTGATGATGCAGGGGTGACAGTTATTGTGATAAGTGTGTAAGCACTACCCTGTCACGATGACTGCCATACCTTTTACATTCTCAAGTGGGGTGTAAAAAAGCATCTCACCAGGCCGCCATAGTGTGGGTCACCATACCGCATTAAATGTATTCGCTATTAGTATGTCGACCACAACTCTTGAATTCTGTTTATGTTTTCCATCAGACAGAGTAGAGTCTCTTTGGACGCACTTAAAAAGAAAAAAAACGTGTTTAGTTACAAATAGTTTTGTTGAAATATGAAGATATTTTAGTATCTTCTCTGTAACTATTTTCTTGAGTGAATTTTCTTTTTACATTACCATCAATGAGGCAAGTCTTTACTTACGTCATTTGCACATTATATCCAATAACAATATCAACTCATAAAAAGCATTTTCAACATCAAAAGTGTTTCATCTTGTAAGTCAATTTAGGAAATTGGGTTTCACATTCTATGTCAGCAGAATGTACTACGTAAATCTGATTTGTCTCATATACATTGACGAGTTAGTTTTCGTTTCAACTGCTTATCTCTAAGAGAACAAGCAATGTGTACTGACGTTTAATATATATCGGTGCGAAAATAAATTGGATTGAGTAGAGTCGTATATTTGAATTTTGATCGATGGAGTGTAAAGAGTATGAAATTGTATGATAAAAAGAGATTTTTTATTCGAATTACATTATATTTGACAGGCACGGTAAATTTTGATTTACGATCGATTGCAAGCAATTCAATTCACAATTAACTTAAATTCCTATTTAAGTTCCGACTCGAATTTATTTATACATCCTTGATATCAGGACTAATTAGTTTTTAAGTCAGTATAAATTGTTCCATTTACTTCCAATTTAAATAAATTCACGCAGACAATAAGCGCTCGATTTTTCTTTCGTTGTAAACCTATTGAAATTTAGTTCGATTCTGTAACTGGGTTGAAGATTAGTGAATTGAGTTCGAGCAACTGATTGATCTGGACTTAATAACAAAAAATCCTTCATCTAAACACAAAGGGTTCTTTAAACGATTTTAGGGGATATTAAAAGCGTCTTGAGAAGTTCTATTGTAGCATCAGGGACTAATGCAGTGTGGACAATTAAGCGGTTTAGGTTCAAACTTTCACTACATAGAGTTACGACCTATATAATATTCACTTATCACAGTAGGCCCGATAAATTTTACCCACTTTACCAGTAATATTTTAGGAAGCCACGAGTACTTTAAACTTTTGTTTAGCTACCAACAATATAAGATTTTTAAAGATTGTTTAATACCAACAATCGATATGAGAAGTAGCATGTTACGTAAAAATACTCATTAAAAATATTTCGCCACCCAAATCATACCCACGTCAGGACATACAATATTCACCAAAACTCACAACACGAGAGGGAGCAACCCGATGTATACCCTCCCAGTGTACCCCCGGTTTATGAATATTTGATATAAAGCCGCGGGCACAAGTCGGATCCCATGTTCTATGCTAATATTGTTGCGATGTATGTTCATGGAGAACTCGCTAGGAATCTCATTGTTTTGACGATAGATATCAATAAATATAGTTTATAAAAACTAAACTACAACTAAAAAACACGCTAACTAAAGTCGGTTAAAAACAAATGTACAGTTAAATTAGTCAAAACGTGTAAAAATGCAGTATGCATGCATCTTCGAAATTCAAGTGTGGTTCATTACAACTTCAGTATTGGTCTTTAACAGTCCACTGCTGGACATAGATCTCTTTGTTTTCCTTCTATTTGCGGCATTTTGTTACCTTAGTCATCTTCTATAATACCTATGGAAGGAATAGAAGTGGTGACACTTTGTATTCTTATTATAATTCATTACCACACGGGCAGATTGTAACTTAAGAAGCAGAAGCAACAGAAGTTTTTTTTACGAAGTATGATAGCAAATGAAAAACACTTTACAAATTTCTTTAATTTTTAATTTGACAATTTAAGAGCATTCTAGAATAAAATAATCTAACAAAAGTATAGACAACATTACACAACGGAGTAAGGTTCTTTTAGACATAAATCGGTTTTTAGAGCACCCCGGAGAATATATCCAGTTCAATTTAAATACCGCGCGTGCCATGGCGTGACAACCGATTGTTGTCTTAGGCTTTCTAGCTTTTTTATATTTAACCTACCAAAGTGACCCTATTCTGCCTGATGGAAAGCATGAGTAGAATCCAAGAGCGGTGGACGCCATACTCACTGCGAATGACGACAGTGTAATATGGCGACCCACGCTATGGTGGCCTAATGAGATGCTTTTTCACGCCCCTCTTAAAGGACCCGGAATCGTAGTGGGAGGGAAACACGTGCGCCGGTAATGAGCTACTTTAATTACTAAATAAAGGTGTGCTCTTGTTTCTATAAGATACTAATTGCTAATCACCAAAATACGCGTTAGTGACATTCGTCCTAAATATGTCATATGAATACGAAAGTTTATAACTTGAAATACATATAAATAGGTGTACCCATTTTAAAAAACAAAACAAAAATATTCAGCAACGCAAAAGCCTTTTCTGTCAAGACAGGTAAAAAGGCACAAGTGCCAAGTCCCTTTTTATTTCACTTGACAGATGTCAAGCCAAACGAAGAAGGCCTAAACTATGTTGAATATGAAAGTATTGCGTCTCGTTTTGAATATAGAATGTTATCTTCGTATGCCTGAGTATAAAATTTTTATGAGTGACATTTCCTTCAAACTTGTACATGTACGAGTACTTATCGTCGATAAAAATACGTTTAAAACAACTTAAACTTGACTTGCTTCATCTTATTCACGGTTATTTTATCCCATACTCTCATACAAATTTGTAAGTACAAACTTATTGGATAAATAAAACCCAGATTTATAAAATTGGATGTGTTCATTACATAATAATTAATTTTATTGGGTGACAGTTGGAGTTCTATAGATGTCTTCTGGCTTAGTAGTCACCATTGCTAGTGAACTAGTCAAATAAACGGGTCTTGTTATACGAGTATATCTTTGAAGAAAATCAAGTAACATGAGGATGTACGGTAAATGTTTAACTTTAAGATGGAATACTAGTTTTTTTATAGTATTTCTTTTCTATTCACAAATCGTATTCAATTAGGTTTTTCAACGAAAATAATACGTACGTAATATCCCGCAAAATCCAAATCAATTACTTAACAGAAGTACATACAAGCTAGTACCAAGAAAGTAATATTTTCTATATTTGTAGCAATAGATACGAATACATCGAAATGTTCATTTATTATTTATATTCAGCGGAACACGAAGCCAGTCTTGAGAACTCGTTGTAATGGAAAATATTGATTATACCATTTGCAGAACGGTATATCTTATTACTGTTGGGAATTTCTGCGAATTTATGCTCGTATTTTGACTTTATATTTATTTTAAGATCCAGGATAGGATAAATAATAAGATCCCGACCCATGAGACAGTATAAGCTTAAACCACCCTCTCTCTTTCTTATTGTTTAGAGAGTCTTTTTGGGTAGAAAACGCCACCAGTATCCGCCTAAGACCAAATGTTAAGAACTGAAACCGTTACTGGGTCCTACTACCGGGGCCTCGGGCCTGTCCCACTGGTGTTGTCTTCTGAAGGGACAATTGACAATTTTTCATCCCATCAGGTCCTAGAATAGAAATAAAATGAATATCTATAGACTTAGTCGTTTGTTGAGAAGGGTGATCCTTGACATATCTTTTATTTATTATATTTATAAAAAATAGCCTCGTACGTTGTTCTCAGGAAATTTTGATGAGCCAAACTTACCAATAGCCATTTTTCATTCATTCCTTATTGCCTCTCTTTGTTGATTCTTGAACATCTCCAAAATAGAAAACATAATACTTCCTACCCTGTGACAATACGACTAATAAGACACGGGGCACTGGGGCACACTTAGACCCGTTATACAGGGGTATTCATATTAATAGATCGATTTTGTACTACTCCCGTTTAAAAATACGCTTAATTTTTTTTAACGTTCAATACACAAATATTAATAAATATTCACTGGACTTTCCGCATAGCATCAGGGTACTATTGGCGATCATCTATGATATATTTTTGCCAATGAGAGAAAGCCTCTCAGAATTGCCAGAACTCAATAGCACAGGAGGATTTACGACCAGTTCTGTCTTCCTCAGTATACATGGACATTGAATTATTTGTCCGTGTGGTGCCGGATTAAGGATACATAGTGTTACCACCCTTATTCATGCCGTGGGTATCGTAAAAGACGACTAAGGTAACAAAGTATGCAAGACAGTATCATTACTAAGAAGGAGAAAACTTCAAACAAACTCTATTCCAACTCGTCTGGCCAGCGTAGTATAGTAGGCCAAAACCTCCTTGGTAAGGAGAGGTATATGTGCAGCAGTGGACTGTAAAAGGCTGCTGATGATGATGATCATGTTGCCGAAATTGCCGACCTACGGGAAATAAATATTGTCATACATACAAATATTTTGGAGAAGGCCTTCGTTCAGTATCAAATGGCAATAGGCTGAAGACTATATAAATACTTGTATTCATCTTTAGCAGAACATTTCAAAGTTCTCGAATATTTTAGCACCACACCAAACATAATTACAATTTTTCAGTACATTTCATTAACAATCAAGTACAATAAATATTATCGTTCTATTCAACAACATCCACAACCGTATCTAAAATCTTAATAATCATAAACTATTAAGGACTCGTTACAGCGAGGGTGACCCCTGGCCCTCGTGCCGCGCCGGTACCCTCATGCTTTGACAGTGTGTGACAAATGTCGGATGTGATAACCGATCTTTTTGAGCAGTAGTCGCGCGTCGATTATAATGGGAGACCATAACTGATGTCGAATTATATCTCTATGAATTGTTTGGTTGAATTTTTGAGGACCACTAAATTGGTAAGTAAATGAACTATACCGATAATAACTGTCCATAAAATAAAATGACATTTACTTTGTAAGTAAATCTTTTACAGACGTTTTTACAAGTCGAACTTTACAGCTAGCATTTTCTAAGACTGGCTTTGAAAAATCTAGAAAAAAAAAAAAAAAAAAGTCTAACCAAATCAGAGAGGCGACTTTTTTAAGCACATTATTAAAGAAAAGTAAAACAGTAAATGCGAGTACAGATTAGGGTCCGAATTGACTTTTTGAAGATAGGGCCGTAGTTTTGAATCTATCTGTCAGGTCAAAATGACACATCAACAAAACTGCAAAGAAATCAGGTCAAAACTTTCTTTCTGAGGAAAGGTCTGTGTCCAGCAGTGGAATACTAAAGCCCGTTGATGATAATAAATACTAATCGAACTTCTTCTGGAGCTAGAAACGTCCATAGTACTAGCTGCGTCATTAGTATTTTGAAAAATGTGGAAGAAGTCGTTAAAGGTGCCCAAAGAATTAGACGAATGCATTTCAGTAGACAAAACTCTTGACTGTCACATACTTTGTCCCGTCAGTTTTTAATTATTTATTTTCATTGAATAACCATTTCTCTTGCTACTTGTACGATATAATTTTTCTTCGTCTAAAACAATTTTTGTCTATTTGAAAGACAAAAAATTAAAGAGTTTAGTTAAGATATTTGCTAGTTTCGCGCTGATTAACATTGATAATTTGAAATCACTAGTGAAAATATTTATGTAAAAAAGATTTTCCAAAATAACAAGAACTTAATGGATTAGTTAAAAATCAAGTTTACTTAAAATATGTATAGTTTATTTATTTAATTCAAACTGTTGTGTATGTTAAAATTGCAATTTTTGCACACTATCTTATTACCCATGAAGAATCTTATTTTCATGTATAGAAAAGAAGAATCCGATATCACAATACATTGTAAACGCTTTGTATTCCCATCAGTTACGTAAGTAATCTCGTCCGCCATTTATCCCGACAGTAACTACGAGCTTCCGCTGGTCCGTTTTGGGGTAATCTCCCCTCGAATACGTGTCTTACTGGTTTCTACGTGAGATGAATTTATTCGTACTTTTTTCTTCAACTTGTTATGCCGATTCTGATTAGTTTATTCATCAAAATGATATGTTATATGGTAAACTGTATTGTTTAAGGTCACTGAGATTGGTGTTAAAATTAATAAGTACAATTCGCCATTCTAGTTTCTTAAATCTTTTAATATCTACTTATTAAAAGGTTTGAGGTACGTTTAGTATAACTAACGAATCCATAGAATGTACATTAAAATTTTAATTAAGAATTCTATCTTATCTAAGCTACTTGTTTAAACTCAAATATAGTATTGATAGGTTGTATTGAATTACAATTTTGTGGGGAGTATACAAGACGGAGCTAAGGTGAAGCTACATTTCTAATCTTACTACTCTTAATTACGCTAAAACTAATCTTTAAAATATTAATAAACAGAACATAAAACGCATTAGATCCTGATAACACCAATAAACTAAGAAATTTTAAGATCATTTTACCAAGTACATCAAATATTAAAACCGACAAAATTCTACACTAAACTTTTGTAAATTATCCGCGTCGAATTGCAAAATAATCGGAAGCGAAAAGAATCACACTTACAATTTAACACCCTTGCCTTATCATCCCATCTTCCCCTAATAACCGCATATCCGAGTATCCGAGAATCCTCGTATCTGCATTGTTGCGGGTACAGCGCCAATAAATGTAAGCCAGGGTGAGTTGGGCAATATTTATACATGGGGTACATACACGAAGGGTTCCGTTCATTGCAACTGGTATTAGGTTTGTTTTTGACGTCATTGTTTCATGTTTTACACGCCTCTGTGTCAAGTGATCATCGAAGTGGAACTGTGCGTTTGCGGGTTTTGTATTAAATTAATGGACCTGAAGTGAGTTCCTTTGATGATCATTTGGAAATTTAGACGTTTGAGAATGAGTTAATATGTTTTTATACCTGAATTTTTTTTAATGTTTTTTTTTGAATTAGGAATCAGTTTCTTTGTGTCCGCTTGTATTATTGGTCTTCTTCTTAACGTAAATGGGGATCAGGTTCCAGTACTTCAAAGAGGCCGAGGATGCGTACCCGAATGAGCGTTGTAATTAAAACTATCAATATACATCGGTGTAATATTTAAGATCGAAACATAGTTGTATCAAAATATGCTTCATAAAATGATGTTCAGACTTTGCTTAGGTTCAGTGAGAATTAGTCATTTCAAGTTTATCTTGTATTTTTGTTATTTGCACCATAAATAAACAAGTGGAATACTGCTTTTAGAAAGCAGTTCCAATGTCATGAGGAATACGTCCACATCTAACGTTCATTAATCATGATTTAGTTGCGAACCAACTTTAGCCGATGTCGCACTATCCTGCAACGACACCCCTGGGAAAAAGGCAGCTGTTTCCATTTTCTTACCGGTGAAATAGAAAGGTTATGTATAAGTGAGTGTATTAGTACATTGCGGGACAACAATACACTTCATGAAATATTAGAGTTCAAACATTTTTCTCTGTAGCAGTGGTAAAAAATATGGATTTGAGATTTACATTATTTTGTAAAGACAGCTACTGGGTTATGTTTTCAAAATTCAATATATATACCCAGACAGGTATGCGTATATATGTTTTGGATATTTTATATCTTAGAATTGATCTGATGAATTAGTCAGGAACTAAAGATTGGTTTTTTTCTGTGGAAACCGGTAAACACAGGGCGTCCTGGATTGCTAAATTCATTTTGAAGAGAATATGAGCTAGGTCTTAATGAGTCTCATGATAAAGCCTGAACGTGGTTAGTGACATATTTTAGCTTTTAATTATGTTTCTCAGTACAGCCTGTTATTTAATTTTTATCGCATTTTTATGTTTAGGGATTTACAGCTCACATGCATACCCACCATCATTTCTTAATCTCTGTAAGCGATAAGGCGAGTCCATTTTAAATTTGGTTAGAATACTTATATAAAATTTTTGCTAGGGTAGTCTTGATAAAGTGGTACCAAAGTATTGTTTACAAAAAATACCGTGTAGATTAACATAATAGAGACGTACAACCATTTGAAAAGAATTACTAAAAATGAACCGTGAACAATAACAGTTAATGTCAAATATTATAGGCCCAAGGTTTCCTATAGCAGAGTAGGGGCCGTAAGATATTAGTGAGATGTCGAACTATTACGAGGTAATAATATTTGCGAGGTGGTGGAGTCCCCCAGCTCATAACTGTTCGTTTATCATAACAAAAGAAAAGATGGGGTACAGTGACAAATAGTCGCAAGATATATTTGAGTCGCAGTTTTATTGTGGTCAGAATTCCTATTTATTCAGTGTATGTAATTTAAATTTATAGTAAACAAGTTTTTACGATTGGTGCTCAAAATATTTGTTAAATTATTTATTTGAAATTACTGTGAAAGCACAAGCAGTTTGCTTTATTTTTTGAAAAATTTAAGTGTCTTTTTCACTTTATGTTCCATAGATATTTATTTATTAACTCGAGCAGCTATTGTTCATTACAAAAAAATAAGAATTGAAAAGAAAAAATATAAAGTAGTTCAGTAAAATGAAAATAGAAGTTTCAAATATCCATAATGTCTATTCATCATCAGATAATTCCAATATAAACTCATGTATGAAGAATTCGAAATTTCAATATGCCAAGAAGAAGCTGTTTTGGCAATCTTCCCCCGTACCCGTGTTAAATTAACCATCAGTAATATGTCGGTGGCGGGATGATTTGTGGCGTTCGCTTCCGATAACGACACTACTAATAGTTCCTTGTAGGGTACGGACCGAACTAGATAGGGGAAGTCTTAAACGAAAAGGAGAATTACTTCAGAAATTGCCACTTTTAAAGGCGCGTGGCGTATATTGTGGGACATTGACTATTTTCCTGGTCCAATTTCTTTTTTACTGAGATTGTTAGTTTTTTAAGAGATACTACTTTATTGAACCTTTTTTGTGTAAGAGGAAAGTGTTTAATAAAAAAATCATTTTTAATGTTGATAGTGTAGGACTTGACTTTGAATGTGATAACTTTTCCGTTGCACTAGGAAGATTGGCGTCTTGGAAAGGGAAAAATGTTATTAAAATAGTTTATATTTATTAAAACAGGTTTCTTTTTTCACTGATTATTTTCTATATTTGAAAATAATAAGATAGGCTATTTACATTATTAAGGTTACAATTCTGTATAGCGAAAAGAAAAATAGTCACGGACCTAGTTTTCACATAGCAACAATTTTATTGAATTTTTGAATTAGATATATATAAAATGTCCTCTATATATTATATAGATTACTTACATGTCGAATTCAAGAGTCTTTAGGAGAGCATCATTGTAACTGTGGTCATAGGTTGGCGTGAAAGTAGAGCCAACAAAACTTTTAATAACATAAAAAAGAAATTGAAAAATGTTTACAGTGATTTATAAATCCGATAGTTTACATAGTATATCTTTTCCTATTTTTTTTGTGTCATGTGACGTTAATGATATTTGAGATCAAATCAAAATAACACAATGTATATTTAAGATTTTCAGCAAAACACAAGTACGAAAATGATAATGATTCCAATAAAAGAAATAGATCCAATTTCACCCACTCTCCCTGCTTGACATTTCAATTCGAATTGCAAAATGGCAGACGTTCGACGGAAATGCCCGAGCGTATACGGGCGTATTCGCAGCGTAACGGCTTTATTGCCTGCGGGTACCTCGTTATAGGCGCATAGGGGATTCTGTCCGCTGTAGATTTACGAGTTCCATTTGGGCTTTTCGTCTGTAAAAGTTGTCTACGTTCGGCCTCTCTAAGATAGCGAGCCCTAGGTTGTATAATAAAGTTTTATTTTGTAGCCGCAGAGTAGAAAATAACAGTTACTATTGGGTAATATTTTTGTTAAGAAAAATAAAACACATCTTTTTATTCGAAGGTTAAGTTAATGTTAAGATTCTAGGGGTTTTGATACTTCACCGTATCATTGTATTAACTCTAACATCTATATATCTAGGAAAAGATTCTAACTATCATTCTCATTAATATTATAGCATTGTGTGAGGGACATAGGAAAGTATACTAAGTTCTTTTAATGCAAAAACATATCAGACTTGAGTTATACTCGAATTGATTAATACCGACAGAAGTTAATAGTAAATAAGAAAACGGGCAACTTGTCACTAAACAGAACTAAGTTTTATACTTTTAACTGTTTAAACCAATAAACAATCACACATGTAAATGTGATATTTTTAGAGGTTTACGCGAGCTTACGCAAGAATTTTTTAGAATATTGAATGTTAAATCCGAGCAGATTTATAATTAATGTTGAAGTTCTTTTTTACATTTTTTTTTTTACATCTGTAATGGAATAGGCGTTTGTCCTCTATCTCACCTGATGGAAAGTGCAGATGAAGACGAATGTGGTACACGCCCATCCAAAAGACACCTGTTCACTCTACTCTTAAAGGCTCCAGAGTTCATGTCATGAGGAAAAATAGACCCAGGCAGGTCGTTCCTAGTCTTGGCGACTCTCACCAAAAAAGAGCTATCAAACCGTTTAGTTCGACTTTTGCGTATGTCAACAACGTGTGGATGAAATTTTTGCCTGCGCCTAGTAGTTCAAAGTCCTTTATTATGTCTGAAATATAAGTTATCTTATTGTAGATAAAATTTTTATTATCGTTTTCTATTTAATTAAACTTACGAGCCTCTATAAGTGCTAACCACAGAGCCCAAGTTAAGCATGCATCATTATTTACACCGAACTACACATCACTTGAAATTCTACACTTATTTATCTCAATACCCTTTGTCTTCTTAATATTATGCCTTAAATCGACCACATACTACTCATTTTTGCATAGCATCGAAACATATTTGTGCTACAATATTTTTTCTGCAATTTCTATCGACCCTATGCGCTTAAAATACAGTTCACATTGGTTTGTCGGATAGGAGAACAAGTTGGCAGAGTATTTCTAAGAGAGAAATGGCTTCATTTGCCCCAGCCTCCCCTGGTTTGTTTTACAGTGCGGAGCAATTACTACGGCGTCATGTTACACCGCCGTGCAAATTTAATGATCACGTGTGAGATATGTTCGTCGGTTTATTTTTGCTTGGTTGGATGCGTATTATTTATTTACTTTAAACTTGTCAAGTTACAAGGTATTTCTCTTATACGAGTATATTAACATAATATCAGTTCAGGTCACAGACGTGAGTCTATGAGTAAATAATAAACTTCTCAAAACGTATGATCCACTTCAATGCAAATACTTAGTGTTAAATTATAATAATGAGTAATCTTAAGTTCTTAATTTTTTATCTACAGAGAGAACAGGTTTATTATGCTTGATTAAGCCAGTCAGTCGATTCGTTAACATGCCTCTATCTACCCCTTCGATTTTGATAAAGACTTGAGAGTCTGATCATAAGGTAGATTAAAAATTCTATTCTTCTTTCATTGTTTCATTTTTCTATGCTATTAAGACTTTAAAATAATAAATAAGTGAAATACAATAATAATGTACCTCCCGTAATGTCCTCAAACATCTCACACACGGCCGTCAGTTACCAAACTAGACAAAGTCTGTACTGTGGCAACCAGACTACTGATTTACATACTTATGTATTCCTAATAAATACATATTGTAGATAAATTGCACCCAGACAAATAAACAGACAATAAAACGATCGTATCCATCACACAGATCTCGGTCCTGTGTGGGAATTGAATCCAAGATCTCAGGCTTAGCTGTCAGCGTCACTAACCACTAGGTGAACATGCCCGTATAATACTAATAGAATAGATTCATAGTAATATTTTTTTATACATAACTAAACTACAGCTTTTTAAGGTAGTAGAGCCACGCTGATTTCAGCAGGAACGGGCCGGCTCGACCGGGGCAGTACTATCCTCCCACAGAAGACCAACCTAAAGCGACAGCATCCGTGATGTCGTGTTTCGTTGGTGAGTGCGAGACCGGAGGCCCATTGATGCAGGGATGACAGTTATCGTGGTAACTATGTGAAGCTTACACTGCCATGATGACTGTCATGCCTTTCACGTCCCCAAGGGTGGCGTGAAAAAGCATCTCACTAGGCCGCCATTGTATGGGTCAGCACACTGCATTGTCTGCATTTGCAATGACTATGGTGACCACAACTCTTTGGATTCTATTCATGGTTTCCATCAGGCAGAGTAGAGTCACTTTGGCAGGCTCTTCAAATAGAAAAAAAAGAAAAAGCTGGTTACAAATAAATAGATTAAACTATCTTTGAAGCGTGTTGTACATCGGGTTAAAATTTGAACTCAATCGGTGCGGTACTTTTTGAGATTTTGAACCGTACATATACCAACTTAACACATTTATGTAAACAGATGTCTAAAATGTAGGTAATTCACTGAATTTGTTCAATCTCTTTAGCATTTTTTTTTAAATCGTATTATATTTCCTTCAAATCAAAATTGAAATTTATGTTCAATCGAATTAATCTTTTTAACATACTACTAATAATAATATAATAACATCCTCACACATCTAGTGTTTTATCTTTTTTATTTTAATAATAATTAAAGTTTCTGTTCTTTTCACCAAAATGGTTCTTATAATAATGATACATTCAGTTCAAATATCACACTTTGTGAGAGACTGGTTTCTGTGATAGCTATAGAATATGTTATAACAAAATTTCACACACGACTGTCGAATACCAAACTCGGCAAAGCCAGCACAGGACCAGTTATTGTGGAGAACCTTAGATTTCGATTGCCGGATATTTAACTCTATCGTCTAAATTTAACCTGAGTGTATATTATCGACACTGACCGAATGAGGATATAGGTAACTAACGGAAGCAGTGTCCTGCCTCGGTAGCAAAAACAAAACGCGAATGATCACTTTACAATTTGATATAAATTGAAAGTTTTATACAAAGAAACTCTTAAAAAATTATTTAAGCTTTTGTCACAAAAGACAACGAGGAAAATATCCGATGTCGCAGGAACTTTATTAAGATCAGAAACGGATACAAGAAACACCCTGACTCAGAACAATAATTTGTGGATCACCCAAAGTGTTGTCCTATATGAGATTTGAGCTCACAACACTCGGTGCGGTAGAGCGGCGTGGCGACAGCTTATACAAGCGTACCATCCGTGCAGTCATTCACAAAAAGTGGCGTCCCATTACATACGTCGTTACATCCTAATTCTAGTTATTAAGAATTCTCTATCTCAGAACCGTTTGAATAAAAATGGTAGAGAGGGTCGACATAGCTATAGGTCGTGTGTCGAGCGTTTTAGTTTTGAGTTTACTTGTTCTGTGGGTATAGTATTGCTGAGCTTTTTATTAGTTTGCGCTTGGAGTCATGATTATCTTTTATTTTATTAGATTATTAAAACAGATTAAAGGTCAGTTATTTTGCATGTAGGCCGAAATCTTTCCAATACTAATTAGGTTAAAAAAAATCTTTTCACACGGTTACTTTATGGCCCTTTCACTCTACCGACTAGTCATACTAAGATTTTATATCACTGAAGTGAATAGAATCCATTTTTTTTTGTATTTTTACGCACTCAAAGTCATCAGAAATGTATGTTCTTTGTGTTCGAGTTAGTACTGCTACAAATATTTATTTAAGTCCTCGGATTACATCACGTATGCATGGCCTAGGGCTTAAATAAATAAAAGCAGAACCCTTTCAACTCAAACAGGATTACACTTGACTTACGTAAACTTTTCTCACCCCTCCTCCATCTCTTCGGAACCCCTTCCCCGGGGAGTTCCCGATATAATCCAGTTTGCCCTATTCTACTTACAGAATGAAACGCGATGAGGAATACAAAATTATTTGCTTCATTTTATATTGTATTACATGAATCTTATGCTGTTTACAATACGGGTTAGTTTAGATTATCCAAACTGCAATCCGTAAAAAGTCTTTATATTTTTGAACTCGCCAAGAGACTTACTATTGTGGAAATAAAGAATTCTTTTGTGTATAGTGTGTTATATTGGAATTGCGATTGATGTTTTGAGTGAAAATGGCTCAAAAGATTAACTTCTTGATGTTAAATGGCAAATATGATACCCTGACATATCTCATAGAGAATGCCAAATCTTGGACAGGAAGAGAATACCTTGGACATTAAGTTCAAAGATGTACAAAGTGCATAAAATATAAAATAAATAAATGAATAAATAAATTTTGCTGCTTCCTGTTTTTACTAGTACTACTGATTAACATACTTATATTAAATACTTATACTAAAAAAAACTTATCATCAACAGCCTTTTACAGTCCACTACTGGACATAGGCCTCTCCTTAGCAAGGAGGTTTTGGCCTACTATAGCACGCTGGCCAGACGGGTTGGAATAGGGTTTGTTTCAAGTTTTTCTTCTCTTTGTAATGATGTTGTCTTGCATAATTTTTTTAGTATCATGATGATAATGATACTAAAAAAATATACTTATCATGGAATTGCTAGAATCTGTGGTGTTAGTCGTGGTGTATCAGGTACGTGTAATTCCATTTCTTGCTCATCCCATAAGAATACTAAGTACATTTTTTCATGATAAACAGTAATCTATATATTAGTCCCGGGTTTCAGCTAACTTTCTACTAAATTTTGCGCGCGAAAATGTAACTCAAAAATATAGACACTCTTAAACTTTCGCCTTTATAATATTACTTTAATAAATTATACCAA
This sequence comes from Hypercompe scribonia, assembly GCA_949316085.1. Classification (NCBI taxonomy): domain Eukaryota; kingdom Metazoa; phylum Arthropoda; class Insecta; order Lepidoptera; family Erebidae; genus Hypercompe; species Hypercompe scribonia. Next base: position 1,110,382 of record OX438973.1, read on the forward strand.
GATACAGAACATAATATGATTATGTTTATCACAATGAATACATTTGTCTTGGATGGGAATCAAATCCACTATTTCTGGGCTAGTACTCAGGAACACTAATTCCTAGAATGACGAGATTTTGACCCGGAATTGCGTATATGTCAGTTGTCACGATGTATAAGCTATGTTACTGCAAAGTTTCGTTTAAATCCGTTCAGTAATTTTTACAAATTATGCAACATATATTATATTATGAAGTCTATATACTAGGACATTGGGTCCACATCACCCGTGTCTCCCCTGTACCCTCACGCTCAAGTGCGCGGCGGGGGACCAGCAGCGATACGGCACGATCGAGTGCACTCGACCTTTTGTACTGTCGTCGTACTTCAAGGAACTACATTTTTAATTGATTCCGTTCTGATTTAGGGTTGCAATAGAATAAAATGCTACCTGCTCCTTTTTTTAATGGTAACAAATAATCTTAAGCAGGTTTCTTTCAAAAAAGAATAAACTTCTTGTTATTATTGTTTGTCTTTTATGTTATTATAGATATTATTCCTAAAGTTATTTAAAGTCATATTGTGTAACATAAATTGTGTTCATGAAAAAATGTTTTTTTGGGAACTGGTCTGTTATTTACATTTAAAAGATTTTTGATTTATAATTTCTGTTTTGTGTAATATAGAAATATGTTTATCAGCAGTCTGTTTACCATAGCAAAGGCTTTGTCTAGTTGGAATCAGACGGCTGTGTGTGAGGATATTATTATTATTACTTATGAGGTAAAAGTTATTAAACGTTCTGGTATGTATGGGCTGTCTCAACAGAAGGGATATCTCCCCGAAAAGCGATTTTATGCAATTCTTTCATTATTCTTCACTAAGTTACAATCAGCTCCTACCGTAACTCTGGAAGGAGACACTTACAGTGCGGGATCGCATTTGTACTCGTATGAGAGTCATCCGTTCATCGACCGCCCAGGCAACCTTTGGATTGACAATCAATTTGTCGATCAAAGATTGCCTGGAAAAAATTGCTTTCAGAAATGTGGCCACCCATTATACATATTTTTTTCTACATAAACAATTATATTAACTGTCTCCTTGGCGAAGTGGTAGCGAATGCGACTGCTGTGTTTGAGGTCTTGAGATTGATTCTCAGACCTAACCAAATATTTGTATGATCTGTAAATATTTACAAAAAAGTGTATAAGTAATCTATCAGTCAATCTACCTATCAAAGTACAAGTTCCGCTTGGTTTGAAGTTAGATCACGTTGTCAATGCTAGTGTTGTCCGAAAGAAATATTGCATATTTGTAAAATCCTGTAATAATATTGCGCAATAATATTTGAGTCGAATCCGTTGCACAGCTAGAGGTAAATTTAGATAGCCTCGATTCCATCAAAGCGCTCTGCGGGGTTTCTCGCCTTTTGTGCTCTCACGTGTTGCAGATGACAGCCGCCCTGTGAATCTGGCACTGGAGGGATCCGTTGTGCAGCCCTCCAGTGATTTTTTCTTTTTGTATCTACACAAAAGTATAGCACAGAATTTATTATCCAATATATTCGTCAGTTGGTCTCATAGTTGTGCTCTAGAGTGCTGAAGCAGAGATTGTGAGTTTAATTCCGTCCACAGTAAACATTTATAATAGCAGCATAATCCCATATTATGTGTTTGGATCTATATTAACAATTTTATACATTTCCAAAACCAAAGGAAGGGGGAAATCAAAGAGTGGCAGCGAAAGAGAGTCCTCTGAGTCATGTGTCTTACTCAACATCGTTTGTCTCTTATAATAAAAAACAAAAAACATTAATTTCTCAAAAAGTGTCAGAGATCTGTTGGCTGAAATTTTCTCAAAGATTCGCTTTTCCATAGTTTACCGTACTGGTTATCTGTAAAACATCTCGAAAGAAACCAAACAAATAATTACTATACGTGCAGAACTCCAATATTCATTAGTAACAAAGATAATGTTCATTAGTAAATGAATACCACCCCTACACATGTCACTGTTCACTAGTAAACTACAGCCCCGTGAAGAGCTTAATTAATTACTAACAACGTACAGACAGAACAACTTATTCAATACACTATATATACCTATAAACCTAAGTGAACTCCATCCATCAACAAATAAAATTATTTTATTCAATCCTACCCTCAAAACAAAAATATTACAACTGAACAAAAATATATTCACAAAGTGCTTCCAAAAAAGCATATAAAAAATTCAAAAGCTCTCCCCCAGACTGGGACAGGTCACTCCCCCTCTCGCCTTCCCCCGCGTACCTTAGGGGCACGCTCTCCCCCGTCCCGAGAGGGTACCACCCCTGTGAAATTAACTCGCCCTTACTCACCTGCCCTTTGAAGGAGCCGACTGCACACCTCAACGATGTTTTGGAACTAATCGTTTTATGATTATTTTATTAACAGTGTCTCGTAACATAACTCGTATAAAAGAATAATATTACTCGATCCTTTAGGGTTTGTGCTTAAAGTATGCACCATAAAGATTTTATTTGATACTGAAATCACAATCATAAGTTATAAAAAAAAAATGTTTAGTTTGAACATAATCTATTTGAGATTTTAACATAAAACTTATAGAGGGTGGGTAGGGTCCCACCTACCTGCTAATCGATCGCCGAGGTATTGGCAAACAAAACGACTCAATTAACGGCTATATGCTATAACCTATTACGTGGGGCCAAAACACTGGTGAAAATTGGACATTAAATATGGCTCTGCCTACCCCTTTGGAAACAGGTGTGGTTTCCTGTATTTATTTCTGATGGAACTATTTAGTGCAGACTGTTTTCTAAAAGCAAGAGTATTGCTGAGTTTTATCTACGACGCATCGATTATATTTGAGTCTCAAAATAATGTAGTACTTAGCTGTAACAACATATACACATTTGGCAATTAAAAAAAAAACTATAGTCCGTATTAAAAAATTGTCACTCAATATTTTGTTCAGAAAAGAAAAGAATGAATACTTGATGTAAAACAGTCACGTCACCTAAAAGGGGTTTCAAAATAACTTTGTAAAATATGAACCGAATAAACTAATGTAGAATATTCGAATAACTATTAGAATATCTATTAGTACCAAGTTTGCGATTCACAAAGTTAAATCGGGAAGTAGCGGAGTTCCAGGTAGGTACAGGTGATAATTAGTGGTCGTATAATTCAATATTTTGTTCAAAGCGGAAACCAAACCTGTGACCTTGGAAAGATAACCAAATGCACTGTTGCTACCACTATACTATAAGAACGCATCAGTTGAATATGTTATTATTACGTTTGTAATCTAACATCCATTGTGTCGTGTAGGTGTGCACTCCACGGGGAGTCGGCCACCATAGAAATAGCAATTTCATTTCGTTTTAATGTGACTGTTTACCTTCAATATAATCCTGTTAGGGAGGAACACCGGGGTACTACAATATTGCGTATTGAAGGCACGTCGTTGTATTTTTACTGGTTAAACACTCTGAGAATATCTAGAAAGGAATTAAGATGGATTGATAAAAGTATAAAATACTATTAATATATTGTACTCACTACACTATGTCATGTATGTATTGTACTCAATGCATAGTGTTACCACTCCTATTCATCCCGTGGGTGTCGTAAGAGGCGACTAAGGGCAGAAATTATTTAGTAAAATATCATTACAAATAGAAGGAAAACTCGAAACAAACCCTATTCCAACCCGTCTGGCCAGCGTGGTATAGTAGGCCAAAACTTCCTTGCTAAGGAGAGGCCTATGTCCAGCAGTGGACTGTTAAAGGTTTTTGAAGGCTACACTATAACTTAACAAGCCTTTTCTTCCACTGGTTTATTAGGACCGTACCACGAACAATGTGAGCAGTGAGCCGTAGCAACGTCCGTTTTCTTTGTTACTCTCCATATTATTTGGGGTTGGTTAGTAGTTCAACCGACCTTACTTTAGTATTAGATTATCCACTGAACAGCTGATATCGGACTTTCGCAACTCTGAATTCTGTTGTGGTACTTCTCGTAGACCTCAGCTAGGGTTTTGGGGTAGCTTTTCCAGGTCTACAGCCTGTCTAAGTGATCCTCGGCACCGCCTGCGGTTACAGACAGGTCACTGGGTTTTGCCCTTGTGCGTGTTGGTATTTCTGAGGTGATAATCCAGTTGGGGGCTCTATAGCGAAGTCGATCCTTTGTGGGGAGGCCCCACAGGATTATCAACCTGCTAGTTACGTCCGAAACCTAAACCTGAAGTATATTTGAAGGCACTGACTTTCAAATAACGTTTGCCATAAATGTTTATGACAACCGAGGCCGATAGCTTAGTGTGTTCTCTGAGTAAAACAAAGCCAACTTACACACTCTGGGTGGTTATTAAGGATTTCTTGTAAGAAAAATTTAATAACATTTTTGGCGTGAGCCGTGAGTCAAACCCGAGAGCTGTTAGACAGCAGTCACATGCGCTAGCCGCAAAATCAACGTGGCATTTGTAACGTAAACCGAATGAATCATACGGTTGACACTCCAAATTTAGATGTACAATGTCTAAAATAGGAGGGATGTGGGAATGGACGTATTTAACACATCCCTATTTTTAACGTTTAGGGGTTAAACAAACGTAATAATGTTTTGTACGTTTTTCGTTGGTCATTGGTTGTCGGTAATGTGCAGTTGTTACTCCAATCTCAACTAAATACACTTCTCAATGAACCCAATATTATTCCTGATAATATTAAAAAAAAATATATGAAATAAAGATAATAATAATAATTAATATTTCGGACATATGACACACAACGTCATCTAGTTTCAAACTAAGCAGAGCTTGGGCTATGATAACTAGACTGACTGATAGAAAACTCAAATGTATTTATTTGTAAACAGTACATATTATACATAGAAAACACTCAAACTTCGAAACAAATAGTTACAGATCATACAAACATTGTCCGACCCGGGAATCGAACCCGAGACCTCAAGTACAGCAGTCGCATTCACTACAGCTGCGCCACCGAGGCCACTAAAAGATAACCAGTAGTTCATGTCTAGATATAGGATTCTGTATCTTATATTTCTGGGCCCTTACAAACTCGTATCAAATTCAATTTCATAGTTTAGTAGGCAAAATTTCAACAATAATATTTTTTTACATTTCTTATGGTAACAAAAAGGCTCTTTATACAATATACTATTAATTAAATATACAATTGTACATGTTCTTTTTAGAAACGAATCGATATCGATCGAGCTTTATATTCGAAGGTCAGGTATTATTATAGCAACTATGATTAATGATATCACCACCTATGGAAATGAATAATTATTTTTCTTGTATTTTACACGCAAAGGTATACAATATAAACGGCTGACAGCTGACTGATATAAATTTCTATCATATTTTTGAGCTGGCAACGATCCATTTTGCTTAACGAACCCCAGCGACGTAGAAGCAAATTTTTGTTAGAAACCTTTGTGATTTTTTTTTATATGATCTACAAATATTCCCTTTAGAGTTTAGGTGTTTTTTATGTATAAAATAGATATATAAATATGTATTAGTATTATGTTGTCTAATATCCGTAGTACAAGCTCTGCTTAGTTTGTGACTAAATGTAACGACACACAACGGTGTGAATGTGGTAAAATATTATTATTATTACATATTAATTAATTTATAGCATACGAAAATGTATCTTGTTAACAGATTTCGTCAAAAAACGAGACAGTCAGTTTAATTGCGAGTAACACTTGTCATAAAACCGAGTCTGAACTAGTTGCAGGTACTGCAATGCATTGCAGTTATTTGAATGCTAGTTGCGTCATAACTATGACCTTAAATGTTGAGTGAATAGTTTTATTTTACAATCGCTTAAGTTTATGACCTTCTGACAGCCGGAAGAGGGGGGGCAATATTTGTGTAAAATCGTGAGCATACATTTAATTAACCGTAAGGTGACGGATTACAATCCAGTGTGTTCTTAAACCATCCTATCAATAATTCATCCTATAGGTGTCGTAAGAGGCAACTAAGGGAGCAAACTGCATAGGACAATATCACTATATCAATCTGTCTGACCAGTGTTGTATAGTAGACCTAAACCTTCTCTCTAAGCAGAGGTCCATGTTCAGCCGTGAACTAATAAAGGCTGATGCTGATGATGTGTGTCTATGGTTATACACACAGATCAGATCTGTACCAAAATAAGAAAACAACTACCAGACTGCACTGCTTAAACTGCATGGATGGTGAAACAGTCGCCACGCCACCGCGAGTTTTATGGTTTCAACATTCGACAGCACTTTGTGTGATCCACGAATTATTGTTCTACGTCTTTTTTTTGAAGTGAAAACTTCTTTAGGCGTGTTGAGCGTTTTGGTAGAGGGTAAAATCCTCGGTTCGCGTCACCGACATGCTAATGATAATAGTATATCTATAGCTATGGAGAATATGATATTATATATTATATACGAAATTTATTATTATTATATATTATATATTATATATAGCTATATATGAAACATAAAAAATTTCATATAATTTTTGCATATAGTTTTAATTACTCTCAACTTAATAGTTCCGTTTTCACTTCTATCGGCAGTCCCACGACTGCTACTGTTTTTTTTTTAAATAAGAAACCTACCAAAGTGACTCTATTCTGCCTGATGGAAAGCATGAATAGATTCCAAGAGCGGTGGTCACCGTACTCACTGCGAATGAAGACAGTGCAGTATGGCGACCCACGCTATGGCGGCCTAGTGAGATGCTTTTCCACACCCCGCTTGGGGACGTGAAAGGCATGACAGTCATCGTGACAGTGTAAGGCTTACACAGTTACCACGATAACTGTCACACCTGTCACCACCACACACCATCAATGGGCCTCCGGTCTCACACTCACCAGCGAAACACGACAGCACGGAGGCTGGCGCTTTAGGTTGGTCTTCTGTGGGAGGGTAGTACTGCCCCGGTCGAGCGGGTCCGCTTGTGCTGTAATCAGCGTGGCTCTACTATCTAACAAATCCTTCTGCGTCTGTTTGTTCTTTGTGTCCGTTTCTTGTCTGTTTGTAAAGTCGTCGTGACACAGGATGTATCGATAATGTGGGTGAAGTCTTTTTTAAAACGAAACATAAAGAAAGATAATAAATAATACACAATACCAAAACCAGATACCAAGATACCAGATTACAGTATTAGATGTTAATTTATAGGTCGAATTTACGAACAACTACGTACAACAAATATCTATTATACGAATGTATTAACATGTCCCTCAATCAAAACTTTACACACTTTCTTTGTGTAATTTTTACTAGTAAGTGGAAGATTTGCGTCGTCATTCGAAGCTATTATCGCTACAGCCAGCACAATGGGAATTTATTGCTTTGTGTCCGACACGGCGAGTCTCTAATGAAATAATGGTTATTGTTAGGGGTTGTAATACTATACAAATTGTTATAGGTTCGTTACGGTGCTTAGTGTAAAATATTTGAGTCGAAGTTAACTTTAAAATGTGTAATCGCGAGTTGAAATAGAGTGGTAGAAGTCAGCCGATAACAATTCGAGGGTTTTTTTATCTATTCTGGAATTGCAAGTTTGGTTTACCCTGTAAGTTACATACTAATGTAGTAGTAACAATATTTTGACATCATCTTACACATTGGTGACTGATCCCGGTCTAGGAAGAGCTTGTACTGTGGTAATCAGCTAAATACAAATATGTATGTTATAGAAAAATTACATCTAAACAAAATAAATGATCCAGCGACTCATAACATTTTTGGTGTTGTTTGGTGAGTGGTTTAGCAGTCAGGATCAATAATCAGTAGGTCAGTCAATATCTGACATTCCATCTGGCGGTCGACTACAACATTGCACGGACTCATTGGTCAAACAAAACAGAACATACGTGCCCGTCTTTCTGTAACACGTAAAAAAATTGGTGTGTGACATATGTATTTCTTGCCTAGGGTCGCAAAAGTCCAAAAGCGATCAAATCGTCAAGGCACATTATTAATCATGGTAATAATAATGTGCTGAGAAGATTGTATAGCGTAGCGCATATGTATTTTAAGAAATAGTGTGTGTATGTTTATATGAATTTAATTAATTGTCGTGCCATTGGTAAAGGTCAGACGATTGTTGCGTGAGAAGAACCGATATTAAAATGAAAGTTGTAATGTTAATGTCGATCGTATTAAGTATTGCTAGCATGGTCCTAATTAAACTCACCATGGGCACATAATCATTTTCAAAGAGGAGAATAAAAGAAGATGAATTGGAGTAAATGAAACGTAAGGTTATAAGTAGTGAGAAATAGACAGAGGGGAACACAGATTGATTGTGCAGCACCGGGGTTCCCCGTATGTTCATCTTGTAGTTGGACTGGAATACTGGGTTCGACCAGAGTAATGCCATTACTTCTGGAGAAATTGATACTAAACGAAAAATTTATATTTTAACCGAGCGAGTGACGTTACTGAAGAAATCCTGGGGAACGGGACTGAAAGAGTGATATACTTGCGACTCTTGAGATGCACTCTTGCATCATTCGGCGGTGGTAGTCACTTAACCATCAGGTAAACTTTGTTTTAGTTTGTTCGCTACACCACAAACGTTGTCAATTCAATTAGTATTTAATATTATATGTTATTTATTTATTTCCAAACGAACTTAGTAATTAGATTACAAGTAATTTGGCAATATTTTTTTTTTGAGTGACGAAAGTGATGTAGTGTAAATCATTGTCGTTCTAACAACAACGTTCAATCTTTTTTTTTAAATCGAAACCTACTACAGTGACTCTATTCTGCCTGATGGATCGAAGAAAGGTGGTCGCCATACTCACTGCAAATGAAGACAGTGCAGTATGGCGACCCACGCTATGGCGGTCTATATAAATCTATTTATATATATTATATTGAATTATCGACTAGCATGCATGTGTGCACGAAACAAAAGAGTGCCTACCCCTCTGGAAGATAGGCGTGAATGTTATGTACAAAAGTATCATACATGTTATTTTATTTACATATGAAAAGTTCGTTTTCAGAGTTCCTTTTCTCGCGCCCTTGTTATCGATCGTCGGTTGCGTGACGAGCTAACACAGTAGCAGCACGCTAATACAATAATTTGAGAAGTTGCAAATGCTTTCACTAGAAATGATTCTGTAATAACCCGTTTCTTATCTACGTTATGTTCTTCGATGAGTATTTACTATAAATGTGATTATTTTGGTATTTATTGTATCTAGTTCTAATTTTTTATGAGATAAGGTTTGTTGTTAAATTATTGTGGGAATGTGAAATACGTATTCGTAGAATGTAAGGTCGTGGGTTAGGTTCCCTATCAGGACAATGAATTACGTGATGAACACGACCTTCTACAGTATATTTTTCTATGTTATCACAAAACATGGCATATACTTTTTGTGTGGATGGATTAATTTACGAACAGATATCTATTTGCCCTCCTATCATCTAATCGTTTATGAGCAATGTTGGCTCTGCCTAGTTCAGAATCAAATGACTGTGTGTCAGTTGTTTCAAGTTATCATTAATAACATAAACTTGTCAGCACTTGACGTAGCATTACAATAAAGTATTTCTCGTATCGTCCAAGTTATCGAGCGTGTAGCGTGACCCTAAAAGCGAGTTTAACACGCAAATACCCTGCCTCACAGTTGTATTTCGGCAATAAATTTAATTTTACACATTTATTGCCTATATTTTGTTGTTCAGAAAAATAACAAAGTTGATCACTAACTAAGCGCTACCTAGTTATTAAAACAGTTAATGGTTCTCAAAACACAATCAAAAAATTTGTTTAAACATAGTTTTGTTTTTCGAGATTTAAAAAGATCACATCATTAAATAAAAAACTTGAATCGTAACCTTAAAATTTTAGGAATGCTTGATTTTCCATCCCATTGGATGAGTCAAGTGTCGTACTGTGAGGTTGTCAAACTTCACACATTTTTTTGTCTGTGCGGAAATCACCCTGGATAGTATCGGTGGCTATATAGGACTTAAACCGACTAAAAACCGCACATCATCTTGGATAATAGTAGCCGGGGAATCAGGTGTACCCTAAAAATAAAATCCCTGGAGCTCCAGCTTCTAAATCACCCCCACCTGTGAGGGAGGGACGTGCATTCTGAAGCGCTCGCGTTGCCACTTGGCCTCGCCTCTGTTAGGGTGACAGGTTTCCACTGTCCTGTCCTCGGACTTATGCTTATGAAAGACAGAGATCGACTTGTGATCTGCGACACCTGAGTCATAAGCGGTATCCGACCCGTCCCCATGCCTGGTAGACCAGGAGCATTCTAAATGTGCCTCGATCCCGCTCAGCCGTCTCCTGGCAAACACAACTGGTTCGCAGTAAGTGACGGCGGAGTTCCATGCGTTCTCACGCCGTGTAATGATCGCAATCATTTCCACTCCGATAGCCGGCACGGGGCCTCTTCTCCACCTACACCGGGCATTCTGCCGGCGTATAGAGCATAATATTCAACGTTCGGTCATCCCAGTAGTGACACTTAGGTGTTGGCACCTTGCGGATCAAACACAGGTGATCTGCAAGGGGCATCTTTTTCCAGGGATCACCTGTGTCAGTCGATATGAGAGGGGCCTTCATAACGGGTCTTACCATCGTAATAACGAGGGTGTCCAGTACTCAGTTGTCCAAATCGTCCCTTCTACTCCTCCACAAGGATCTGGCGGAATTGGATTTTTGAACTTGGATTTCTCGAGTCTCACCTTTCGGATACGACCCAACTCTCGTACTTCCTTGTGTTACTGATTAAGAGCCGCAAAAGCTCTCGCGTGATATTTAAGTTCCATCGGCCATAAAGTGTGTGCCCCAGATATAGAGGCTCAACGCTGATGCGCATGCCTCCTGCTATGAGACTGAATGACTAAAAATAGTACGGTATAACTTGGAAAAGCAAGTTTTTGAAGTTAAGGACTTTCATATTTCATTTTCATCTCTACTCTTACAATAATTTGTTGTATGTGTTACTTATTACTTATTTCATTATCTTTAACAGTCCACTGCTAGACATAAGCCTCTCTAGCTAAAATAAGTATTAAATTATACTAAACAAAAGCCTGACCTCTAATTACCTTTCAAAACTAAAATGTCAGGAAAACAACAACAAAAACATACTCAAAGGCCAAATGAATTTAGTCCAGTGAAGCACAAAATTACAGAGCACGTGCGAGTAGGTGCCAGTTGTGTCACGCGACACTTCCTTGCGCTAATAGTGTCGTGATTACGTTTACTGAAATAAATTGGGGTACAAGCCAGAAGCATAAGCGACCGAAATATTTTAGGGATACACTGAGAGATAGATACTCTTTTAAATTGGAAATAGAAAATATTATTGAATTGGAAGATGTACTGGACTAAATTCAAAGCATTAGAGTATGGGATACTAGGTATCGAGGACGTGGATTTGTTTATGACTTCTAGTTATAGGTACTGACAATTTGGTCTCTTCTCTTCACTATTACAACTGCTTCTTGCTATTTTATTTTACATGGTTGACGGGCAGGGAATACCTAAGGTGTTAAGTCTTTCAATATAGTCCTGGTGCATTTAGTTTTAAAATAAAATAATAGTTGATATAATTTTGGTGTAAAAAATGATAAGTTTCTTCTTGAAACTGTATAAATAGTATGACAGAAATAGATGTCTATATACCTTCGAGGTATGATGAAGAAGTAAAAGGAGCCTTGCAAAAAACTCCTCTTACGAATTCGCTGATATGTCTTTCCAAAATCAATTGTTTCGATCTTGACAGCATTTTTGATGAGACAAGACAAGTTCACGGTGTGACCTATATTATTAGTGCCATAAAGATTAATTTTGAACAAATATTTTTACATCCGGAGTTAAATAAATAGTAAATTCGTTACCTAAATACCGGGTACCTTATACCAGAACCAAATACTTGCACTTACCGGAGTGACAACATGGTTTCACAAAAAACGCATGATAAGCAATTTGACTTCATTAATGGAGTAGTAGTTTAAACTGTCGATACGACACTCTCTACAGCACTGAGGCTTGTGGTTTCAAATCCTACCCCCAAATTATTAGTCTAGTCTGGTTGTTCTTTGAGTCCCTTACATGTATGTTTATAAGGCCCCGCGATACAGGACACTTGCTTAATGCGGACGATATCTTTAAAATAAAGAAAATCTTTCGTTACTTTTTCCAAGTGACCAAGAGACCAAAGGCTGCGCCTAATTCTAAAAGAAATCGTCAAACGGCGAGAATACTTTCAGTTACGTTAAGTTGCAGGTCCGTGGGCGGCGGTACTTACTTACGTTTAGGATACCTTATTTAGGATTACATTTAGGATGCTTAAAATATAACTTTTTTTTTTAAACAAGAAACCTACCAACGTGATTCTATTCTGCCTGATGGAAAGCACGAATAGAATCCAAGAGCGGTGGTCGCCGTACTCACTGCGAATGAAGATAGTGCAGTATGGCGACCCACGCTATGGTGGCCTAGTGAGATTTTTTTCACCGCGCGCTTAAAGGACCCGGCGTCGTACTGGGAACGAAACACGTACGCAGGTAATGAATTCCAGGCTTTAACCGATTTGCACAAGAAGGAAGAGCTGAACCGTCTAGTTCGGGTGCGTATGTCTACCATTCTGAAACGGTTACTTCCAAGGCCAGCATGAGTTATCCTGTAGAAGAACGGAATATCCTTATATTTTGTACTCGATCTCTGTGATCTAAGAATCTAGTAAGATCACGCCATCTGGGCTAAGAAACTAATGAAGTAACTTTGAACAAACGATTTTATTTTGTTTCGCGTACATTTTCATTCTTTACGTGCCAGTTTTTATTACAAATGAAGCGCAATACATTATACTCGTAATTATAAAAAAATCACACCTCAAGGTGCCATAGAGATCAAACTATACTTTAGGGACTATAGTATTTTAACTAAGCTATGACCCTGTGGAGGGAACGGGTCTCATGTCCCTCCGACACAAAGGGAGGATCCTCCGACCAGGCGAGGTGATCATGCCTGAAAGGCCACGGCACAATGGTTGACGTTGGGATGTTTTATATATGCTAATTGCCACGCGAATCTCTATTTTGCGATACAGGATTAGTAGTTGCATCGTAGTTTACTACATTCATGCATTTGGTTCATACTTCGTATTTCGATGTAGCTTCGCTAGATGGCGCTGTTGTATATTTTTCTTTGTGCTAAAATGTGGAAGTCGCCATAACCCCATACCGACACAACTCTGACCTAACCGGTCTAAGAAGTAAATTTATTCTGTGTATTTCAGTATCTTTCTGTCCCTATTTTATTACTTTCTCGTACGTTATTATTTGCTGGTTATATATTTGAATACATTAAACAGTAAATTGATTCGTTTCTCAATTATGCCCTCGCACAATCACTTCCATTGATTTATTTGTGTTTAAATTAAAAATCATTGTTTGTGAAATGAACAGTTAGATTATATTTATGATCATGTCATAAAATGGCACATTATCTACTCCTAGGAACGCTGATATAGTTTTCTCATGGTGATGCATTAGAATGAAAGCGAAATATTAAATGAAAATGTAAATACACTAGTATTGAATTGAAGCATTTAAAAACTGACATTGCATTATTGACGAAACATATAATTGAAGTTCAAAGGAGCAACCCCAATGCCGTCAATCTGTTTCAAATATAGTATTTTTTTAAATACATATATATCTGTTTTTTTTTTTAATAAAAGAAATAATATATACACTAGATACTACTATACAATAGAAGTTTATGGCTAAGTGGTAACCGAGTAGGTTAACATATACAATTCTAGATGGTGATCATATTTAACACATTGAGATACCTCCGTGTCCCAGTGACACCTTTAAACATCCCTGACAATCATTACAGACAGTTGAAACTCAAAAAAGTACGAGGGTAGCACAAGTACAGAACTTTGATGTTAGTACTTGAATTGTGAAAGTCTGATAGCAGTTGGTCTACGTTAAATTCTAAGTTCAGTCCGTACCACAGTGGACTATTAACCCATTACTTTCCACTGTCATATTTTTAGGATACCAGATTACATTCTTTTTTCAAAAACTGGCTTTACTTTTTAAGCCTTCTTTGTAAATAGCAAACGTTTTTAACTATTTTCCGTTAAAAAAATTATTCTGATTTTTTAAAAAAAATACAGTGGCATTATTTAGATATACATATAATTTCCAAGTTTATATATTTCGTAGCCGTTAAAAGTGTATTGTTGTTTGTTTTATATAACTAATAATAGCTATATAAATAAAAGTAATTATATACTTCAAATTACCTAAAATTGTTGGAAAACCTTTTCTAAACGTGAAATGGCCAATAAAGTCGTAATAATATTTTTTTCTTAACATATGATCCCAATGTATATATGGGACAGGCTGATTCAGACCCTATAATAAATATTTTATCGTTTTTGCTTCACATTATTTTTTCTTACTGTATTAACAAACATATTTTCTGATTTGAAAAGAAAATTCAAAATTTTTCGATGGTTGGGAAGTAATGGGCTAAAGCCGACCCCAACCCAGTTTGGATAAAGAGGCTTACTAATAATGACTTGTTGCTATATTCAAAGCGGGTAAAATATAGATTATATCTTATATATTATAATCATCATCTCAACCGAAAACATCCACTGCGCCTTGAATATTTGCTAAATTCACATTTTTATCTTATGAGTGACACAAAGAAATTGTAAGTTTAACCAAATAACTTTTATTACAAAAAAGGGACGAATGTGTACGAGTATATTAAATATAATATTCATTTTTCATTCAATACCAACTATCGGCGGACGACATAAGATTTAAAATCAAAAAACTTTAAGTCCAAATAATTCCATTCACGACACTTTCTTATACGAAACTAATCTTCTATAGATATTAGCATAGCAGTTTACAACGATATTTTTTTACTTCATTGAAATTCCGTACAACGTCCGATGGCTTACTGGGGAGATTTTCCGGTCTTTGGTTTCTTAACGAGCCAATCTTGAAAGTGCGGAAGAAAGTATTGACAAGGCTTCAAAAGATTATTTTCTTGATGAGCAGGTAGCTTGAAAGATCTATCTGATGTTTCAAAGGGAAGCCTTGTAAAATTATAGATATCTATGCTGACATAGTTGATAGCTTTTTGGGTAAGATTTAGAGTTATTTAGTTAGTTATATTGTAGTTTCAAATATGGCGTAAGTGCGCTGTGTTGTGGGTTCGAGTGAGACAATGTTTCGTGTGATTTGATCTGAGTATGGGTGTTCTTTGTGTACATTATATGAATGTTTTTGATCTCCCTTACGACAAAGAATATATTTCAGCCGCCGCAGTGGTATTTTTGAAAAGAGTTTTGACTGCCATCGTAAAATAAAGTTAATAATTGAAAAGTGAAAAGACTTATTTCGTGACTTCTATGCGCCTGGTGTGAGATGAATATCAACGAAGTTTATTATTCATTTCTTTTTAACCAAAGAGATGGAAAATTTTCTTTAAATGTGAGTAAAGCTACTTTTAAAACGGAATGTATAAAATAAAAGTCAATTTTTTAAATCAGTTTTTAAATGATGGAGTTTTGAGTTGGCAAAAAAGTCAGTCTATTGAGAACTTTCTCTTTTTTCAAGTCGTATAAAAAAAGTCTTATCACTATTACACTATTACACTACAACTATTACAGTTCCTTTTTTAAAGAATCTAACACATTTAAAGATTCTTGTTGACAGGTTTCACTACAAAATAGCTAGCAACATTAAACACTAAGAAAATATCTCTGCAAGTAATGCCATTTGTGTGATATCATAAGAGTGAAAAAATAAAATTAATGTTGAACTGTTTGAGGCAACATCGCTCTCACAATACATTTGAACCGCTTTTAGCATAATCCATTACCAAAATCTGTAGCACTTACAACTTGACACAAATATGTATGACATTAATGTAATCCATTTCTCATACTTTTATTTACTGGAATGAATAAGCGTTATTTATTATCTCTGGAGATTTGCTCATTTTTTACCCTTTGTGTTCACAGTCCTATTTATATAACTGATATTCATTTAGATTTGTTAATACCACTGAAACGCCAAGTTGAACGAGTAGGTTGAAGCCTTTTCACTAGACAGAGTGAAAAGAGTGACACTTAAGTACGCGTTTCTTCAAAATTAAACTGTTTTTTCTAAATTAAAGTTCAGTTTTACCATCTACTGATAAAGTCTATGATAGACTATTATGAAACAATCCACTAGATAACTTCAGGTTTCGGTTTAATAAGTCTTGAATACGGTAAATTAGATAACATGGTGAAAATGGCAGATAACTATGTGAAACTTTATCAGGAATTGTTGAAACTGATCCTTAATCTACGTATTTATGGATATAGTAATTATAACATTCAATTGTTTACACAAAACACCCAAGTTTTACATCTTGACAAGAAAACGTGTCTATCCTAATAGGGCATCGTTACTTAAATAAACGGTAGACGTGCCCCTGACAAGTCCCCTTCGGTAACGACGGCGGTTCCGAGGGATCTCAGCAAATTGGATTTGGGCTAAACAACTCGTTACAATTACTCGTTGGAAACTAAGGAGAAGGAAAATGCCTATCATTTAGTTTCGGCCTTGAATGGAGAATTCAAATAAAATTCTTTGCTGAAAAACAAAGGATTGGTAATTTTTTATACTTGGAAAAAGTATACAGAGTATTTTCGTCTAGAGTATTTTCAAAAGCGCATTAGTTCTTATTTCCCCAGCCATTAAAATCACTGTCTTTTAACGTTCCTGCTGTGTGTGATTTGATTTTAACAAATGCTTAGAATTCTGGAGAAGTATTGTGAGGTAATTGAGAATAATGAATTAACATTGAGGCCAATAACCAATGAACCTTATAGATCTTGATTACTGCAAATACATATGTGTATCAGGAATATTAGTACATTTTTTCTCTGCTTATATCATGTCGTCTTATATATGTGATGTCTTTACTAATCCAGTAGTCATTTCTTACGTTCAAAAGGACTCTGAATCGTCTTTGGAAATCGGCGTCATTTTCGACAAACCGCTCGGGACAGAGGAACGACAACTAACAGAAACAAAGATCGACTCACAATCCTTTTGAAACATAGCGTACTCCCCCCTTACGCGCTGAACCTATCCGCGCATTCCCCACTGTCATGAAATGATAATACAATGATCATTTCTGTTTGTTGTCAGGTTCCGAACTCCCATAAGAGTGTCGCGCCGACGGACCACGCGTAAATGTGTGACTCGCAAGTGAATACCACCTGGAGGGACACCTAACTCTCCGCAGAAGATGAACTCGGGATCCCACTATAGATAGAATCCTCTCAAACCGTTTCAAAAATAATTCAAGATGGCGGAGGGACCACAGTCAATATGGCAGAGGATCGACAACTCGGTCATCCCGGTTGTAAACCTCGAGGTACGTGAAGTCCGGGAAATACTATGGGAGAAGATTCAGGAGCCTACATCCCAGAGAAAGATCATCTTAGTCATAGTGTCCATAGCACTGCTTTTGGACAACATGTTGTATATGGTCATAGTGCCGATCATCCCTGACTACCTGCGGTATATCGGTGCGTGGGGTGAAGACAGCTATGACCATGTAGTTACTCTGGCACCCTACAAGGAAGGGAACAAAACTATCACACCCACAATGATTATCCCACGGTCTCATGAGGGGCAGGATTCAGCCACAGGCGTTTTGTTTGCTTCAAAGGCTATTGTTCAACTCATGATCAACCCTTTTTCTGGTGCCTTAATTGACCGCATCGGGTACGATATACCCATGATGATTGGACTGGTTATAATGTTTCTATCCACATCAGTCTTTGCATGCGGTCGCAGTTATGGAATGTTGTTCTTCGCAAGGAGTTTGCAAGGAGTTGGATCCGCCTTTGCTGATACCTCAGGATTAGCTATGATCGCTGACAGATTTACTGAGGAAGCGGAGAGATCTCAAGCTTTAGGTATTGCCCTGGCATTCATCAGTTTTGGATGCTTAGTCGCCCCGCCTTTTGGTGGTGCGTTATATCAGTTTGCTGGTAAGGAAGTTCCATTTTTAATTCTGGCCTTAATATCACTAATGGACGGTTTTATGTTATTGCTCGTGATGAAACCTTTAAAAACGCAGCTAAAAGAAGCCCAGCAACCCAAACCTGCTGGTACACCCATCTGGAAACTATTGATGGATCCTTATATTGCCGTTTGTGCAGGAGCTCTTATGATGTCAAACGTGGCGTTAGCATTTTTGGAACCAACGATTTCCCTTTGGATGGAGGATAACCTGACTAAAGATAACTGGAAAATTGGAATGATTTGGTTACCAGCCTTTTTCCCTCACGTTCTTGGAGTGGTTATAACAGTAAAAATGGCAAGAAAATATCCTCAGCATCAGTGGTTAATGGCAGCAGGTGGATTGGCTCTAGAAGGTTTGTGTTGTTTCATCATACCTTTCGCAAATTCATATAAAATGCTTATGATACCTATCTGTGGTATCTGTTTTGGGATTGCTCTCATTGATACAGCTCTACTTCCTACATTGGGATATCTTGTAGATGTAAGATATGTGTCTGTCTACGGTAGCATTTACGCTATTGCTGATATATCTTACTCTTTTGCGTATGCTGTTGGTCCCATCATCGCTGGAGAAATCGTTGAAGTAATTGGGTTCACAGCTTTAAATCTGTTGATAGCCTTTAGCAACCTCCTGTATGCACCAGTTTTAATGTATTTGCGCCATATTTATGACTTTAAACCATTCCAAGATGAAGCCAACATCCTAATGTCTGATCCACCAGAGAAAGAATATCAGACATACAGCTTACAAGACCAGAGACCCATTAACGGAGAATATAAAAACCATCTGGAGTATTCCAACGTATCTGGACAGATTGGCTCTGAAACTCAGGAGTCAAATGTGGATTCTACCGGTGGTGGATATTCTTACGATCAATCTTATCAGGGAGGATATCAGAACTACAGTCAGCAAGGGTATGATCAGCAGCCACAACAGCAACAAGGTTATCAACAGCAAGGTTATCAGGAGCAATATAATCAGCCGCGGCAGTTACCAGCTCAACCTCAACCAACAGCTAGCAATCCCTTCCGAGCTGGTGCCGCCGCTGCTCCCGCTGCTGCTCCTGCTCCTGCACCAGCGCCACAGCCCACCATTAAGAATCCCTTCCGGCAAGGTTTCTAAATCGCTCCAAAATTAGTGTTGTTGTCGATATTTTTGAATTTACTTGTTGTGTAATTATAAATGTACCATTTGGGTAGACTTACAAACGGCGACATTATGTCCGTTTTCATTATTATACTTCAAACTTGAGTTGCAAAAATATAAATGAATGATATTAATCTGTATGAAAAACAGAAAATAATAGTAATTTTTAAACGTTATGTCGGTAGAAAAGTTGAGCACGAATCATAATACTGAAAACGGATATGACATTTCTGTGTGTAGGTGTTAGAACTTCGATCACTGAGCCGTGTTGTATCGGCGCCGCGTTATTTATTGTCAGATAGATGTCTATTAATTAGCTGTGCTTGTAATGTAGGTTACTTATCGACTGAAATAATAACGCATTTTGTGATGATGATATATGAAAAAGCCAGAGATAAAGAGACACAGAAAAAGAAATCATACAATCATAGAGTTGGCCGAGGTGAATAAAATGTCTGCACTTATCGACTCTAGTTTACTTTCACTTTTATCATGACTTACTATTATAATAATAACGGTTCATGGCTGTCAATGGGACTGAGAGAGTATTAGTTGTGACTAAAACGGGTTGTTGGCAGGATGTTAAAGCATTCTTACTGAAAAGAATAGAAAAAAGAGAAGGAGAAGAAACAAGTGTCTTAAAGAAAGATAAAAATATAATAAAAGTTGTGGTTGGCTTCCGCACGAATACAAAATGCGTTATTATCATATATCAGTCCTTGTTTTCTTGTTGATCTTGTATTGTTCTGATACAGTACAACTGTTATGCCTTCTCATAGTATATAATGATATAAAACGAAATAAATCGTAAGACATCAAAGTACGAAAACATATAAATATAACATTTAAAAATTTGAAATAGGATTTATAAATTGATCCTTATCTAAAAGATTTAGGTGAGAAATTAAATTCAAACCCAATCGTGGATATTTAATCCCATTTGTCATTGTAATTTTATGTGTTTTTGTACTTTGAACAAGCGTGTGAGCTATCAAATAAACAAAGTTATATCATATTTGCCCACGTAATATCAGTAAGTACTAGATATATCGTAGTATAAGGTAGATACTTTTGCAGACTATGCACAAAGTACAGTATAAACGCACTTAATGTAAGGGCCTAAGGTATTTTTTTGTAAAACATTGGCACTTACTCCCTTATTATAGTATATTCTTGAAAGCTATACTCCGGTACCGAAAGACTTTTGAAAATATACTCTAATGTATTTTCGTAACTAAACATTGTAACAACGTTACGAAATAATCGTATTTTGTATATAGAGTTAGTTCGTCTCTTTCGAAGCTAATTTATATTTTTAGAGTAACTGTGTCTGCTAAATCAGCAATACTAGCGTAAGTGTCGTAATATCTTGCTTAATATAAAAATATCAAGTAATTATAAACAATTAAAATATCAATTATATAATATCAATTTGGTTAAGACAACTTGTGATAAGTTGCAACCAAGGTAACGAAACATATCAGAATCTTTTGATTCATTTAGTATAAGTAATTATAGTTATAATATAAGATATTATCATAAAACATAGATTACATATATACGATATGATTTTGAGTAATTTTTGTGTAAGTGTAAATAACTCATATCAGATGTAGTTAGTATGTGTTTCTGTCGATGTCTTTACTCAGTAGATATGTACCAACAGACACACAGCACGGTGGAGTCGAGTGGCCAGGGCTAAAAAAATATATACATCATATCTTGAGCTGAGCTTGAGCTAGAAATTTGTACCAAATAGAATCTTTACATACTGTGATCTACATAATTATTAACATGTACGCCTACAACCTTAAGGGGCTAAGCGAGAGCGTATTTAACACACAGTTAGCCAAACATTCTACTTACTAGATAGGTGTAAGCTGATCGCCATCAACTATATAATTTAAAATAAGACATTGGTAACGATCTTTCGGCAACCCAAGTTTGAAGTCAATAACGCAAATCACTAAGAGTTTCAATATAAAATGAATGCCTTTTATTTAACATATAATACAATACTTTGACTTCTGTGTTTTAAATTCGTAATTATAAAATAATGATCCCACATCTGCCGGTCCTTGGCCAACCGACACGATTAACATTTTGCAGACTGAACAACAAAAGTCAAAATTAAAAAAATAACTAAAAATAATTGTACAAGAAAAAGGGACGCGCCCCACATGTCAATTGCAAGTGTGTATAAAGTAAAAAAAACGTGTTTATTGTGAATAATATTTGTTATTAAAACTATTATTGTCATAAAGTTGCTGTAAGATTAATTATTTGCTATTTAAAAGTCTGGAATAATTTAAAATTGTAATTTAATTGAATAATTTAATAGTTATTACATAGCCTGCAAAGTACAATAGAGCTCGTAGTGGAATCACTAAACTTCATCGTTTCGCACAAAAACTTACGTAATGTTTATTTTTAGACGTAGAAAGAGTAAAATTATTTTTAGAACAAAGACACATTCTAAAACTTATTTAGTATACTATTAGTAAGTGTAGTCTGAATGACTAATTATTTCCGAGTATGTTCGCTATGCTAATATTCTCGTTTGTGACAGAGTGGAGATCAAAGGCACTCTCTTGTTCGTGTATTTGTAAGTTTAGAGTCAATTTTCGTGTCAAATTCTCCCGAAATTCAATTAATTAGTAGATCGTGAGCACAAAGAGATAATGTTTATTGAATACTTTAAGTATGTATTCAATTTACTCCGTGTGTTTTGATGTCGTCTTCACAAATTTAGTTGAGTTTCTCAATGATGAATACCTTTTATATTAAATTGGTAACATAACGACATATTTCTACATTAATAAACGTATTTTAACAATAAATTTGGAACAGAAAATAATAATACATTTTTAAATTTTAAAAATAATGTTAAATTTAATTTTTCTCCTGATATAAATGAATGCAGATGAATTATCAAAACACAGGAGTTTAAATAACAATTTGTTGCGTTATATATTGTATGTACTAACTGTGTATTATGCTATGTATAATCAGCAATAACCGCCAGTATCGCAGACATATCACTAAATTAAGAATATACACGATAGTCATAGTTTTATATAATATAAGTATATTTTTTGATATATAAAGTTTGTTTACATAATATGTGATATTCACGCACTTTTGGGTACCGTTTTGGTAGGTACACTTAATTGTATTTCATTTATTATCAGCGTTATGTTTTTTTTAATTAAGTTAAAATAAAAAAAAGTTACTTAATTTCTTTTTATTATCACAAAGGAAGATTGACTTCTTGAAAGCAACAATCTATCATATTAATTATAAATTACTTTAAAATACATTTTTTTGTAGTCATAGTGCATACTTTGATTCATTTTTAAAAATCTAATTGACAAGAACTTTTCAATAAGGATGAAAAGTATCATAACATGATTTCTTGTATTTGGTTACTAGTATTTTAAAATATCAAATAAAATACATATCTATGTATATTATAATAGCTTATATTTAAGTATTTTATATTCCTTCTATAAAGTACTAGGCAGTATCACTTAACCTAATAACATCTCTTTTGGTTGCAACTATGATAAAACAACATTTATATAATGTCTATATCCCAATTAAAATACATCTTCATATTTGCTGTAATAATTGATGTCAAATATCAAAAAAAAAAACAGCCATGCAAGAATACAGTCTTTGTTGTATCCGTTATTATATTATACGCATAAATATTAGTTTTTCTAAAAGAAAAACTTACACAATCAATAAATAATAAATTTACAAAAAATATAATCGATTAACTATAATTTTAATGATCTTTGCCTTAAACATAACATTTTAAAGTCTCTTTAAAACATCATACATTCATAACATTTATGAAGAAGTGGGCAAGGCTTTCAATAAGTTAGAACAATGTTCATTTACTGTAACTCAAATACTATACGATATAGTTATTTGCAACACACAGTATTCGTATGCATTCATGATAAATGTATAATGTATAATAAGTGACTGCACGGATTGCGTAGTGGTTTAAGCGGTCGCGGTTGATACTAACCGTGGGTAGGTTGTTCTGAATCTGTGTATTCTTTCTGTCCGTTTCTTGTATGTTTATACAGTACCCTGCCACACAGGATACATTCTTAATGCGGGCTTTGTCTTGCGTATGCATATGAGAACATATGTTTTTAAAATAACAACACACATTCGCTTTCTTTATCAGCTGTTAAAAGATTTAAATTGTTCACACTTTAGAACGCTTACAATGACTATAGTTGATAACGTTTACTTATAATATTAAAAACATATCTATCTTACTCTAAAGTCTATAATTAATTTAGAATGTAGTCGCAAACTTAAGAATTGACATTGAAAAATCAATTTATATTACGAAATAATTTTTCAATTAAGTTACAGAAAATATCAATATGAATTATAAACTGTAGTATTATCATTCCAAAATGAACATTTAACCATATAAGTATCCATCAAGTAAATAAAGTTATTATTTTTGTTAAAAAAGTGGTTTTGCTAGAATGTCAATTCAATTTGCGGTTACAATCCCTGTTTAGATCAAAACCCGTCCGTTAGATCTACGCTATCTTTAAAATACTGTTAGGAAATCGCTTTTTTTCACATTTTAAGTCTTAAACAATATTCGCATTCGCCTAGCTCTTAAACTTCACTAAATACTTCACACCCCATACATATCGCTAAAAAAATATTTTATTTCTTAACTTATATTTCTTTTTTAATTACTAAATGAAAATACATTTATTGAAAATATTAAAATGTATAATAATAATATATATTCCCAAGTAGGGCGTGAAAAAGCATCTCACGAGACCGCCGTAGTGTATGTCACCACACTGCATTGTCTGCATTTGCAATGAGTATGGTGACCACAACTCATGGATTCTATTCATGCTTTCCAACAGGCAGAGTAGAGTCACTTTGGCAGGTTCTTAATATAGAAAAAAAATATTGGTAATAACTACTTGCTATGCTTAGTTTATTTTAATATGATTCTTCATTTAATTATAACAAATATAATTAAATAATTAGTAGTTAAGTAATGTACATATAGTTGTTTGACACCCACACAAGTGCGAGTGATAGGTACCAGTACATAATATAAACTATTAAAAATATTACGGATACATTTGTAATGTAATATTAAAATCTTCTCAAGTGATAAAGGTATGCCATTACATCTAATAATTAATATTTCCAATTCACAAAAATAATAAGACTTTTAACACCCTCAAATAGTATTTACAACCTCAAGTAGTCTTATTATTTTTACTTCGTTTGTATAAAAATGTATAAAAAACATTTACCATTTCATAATAGAGGTATAATCCATTATTGACCACAATTAGTATTTAAAATCAAGTTTAATATGATATTTATCCATTTAGTTTATATGACATGGCAAACAAATATCTAATTTTATAATAAAATACTGTATCTTCTGCAGTCATCATCATCATTATTTTCATCATATAAAAAGGGTGACTACTAAGATTAAAATGTTTCTTTCCAAGAATAAAATATTTATTAAATAATGATCAGATATCAGTACTAATTAAGTTTGACAATAGGAAAAAACATACAACTACAAATAAACTTTGCTAAAAGGGTAGGAAAATATTTTCTGGAGTATAAATATAAGATTATTATTTTCTCTCCCATGGCATACCTTTAGACACCTCTACACCAACTACGTTTCACCTCCTTATTCACATATTTTAGTACAGCTTAGTAAAATTAAGTCACTGTATAATCTGAGATTACTATAATTATAAAATAAATAGTTAGTCGTAGGAATTTACATGTTAATTAAAATCTTGAAAGAAATAATCGAAGTACCTCATTAAATTTGGCTTCTTAATTAACTAATAAAATTTGTACTTGATTAAATAATTAATTTATCAGAAGAAAAAATCTATAAAGTAGTAAGTTTTCAATTAATGAAAATTTAATTGAAGTGTAAATAATTATAGTTATAAAGTTAGTTTTGTTTTCTTATCATTTTTTGTGAAGTTGTAATATTTATAAAAGTGCTAAAAGTACTATGTATTATGTCTATACAATTTTATTAATACATAACAAGTATTTTTTCTCTTCTGATGTACTAGTACTCTTATATTGCATATTAAAAGTAATTTGTTAATTGTAATCTCATTTAATGTAAAAATTTACATAAATATTTCATAATCAATGTTGATCATCATATTTTAAACTTAGAACTAGATTAATACGCTTAGAACACTAAATATCATTATATAGTAATATATTTAAAATCATTACAATACTTTCTACAATTATTTTTTCTGTAATTGTGAGTGTGCTATCATTTACACGTAAAGTAATTATAAATAAATCAAAGTGTAGACGTAATAAATACATTACAGTAAATACATTACATTAGTACAGTAAATACATTACATTTACTATAAATTTTTCCTTCAAATAAAATATAATTCTATGGTAGACATATATCACTATATATAACCATGCAAACATTATTATTATTAGTAAAATCATATATTATTATTAGATATTAGAAAAAAATAGTTAAACTTTTTGAAGTGTAAAATACTTATTGTAGATTTAAAATTTATTGTTAATTTAAAGTTTTTTATTTGTGATTTAAAATTGCGTATGTTATGGCTTTTTGAATAGCTATGTAATATCTGGTTGGTCGTTTAAATGACAAATATAGTGACAAAATATGATACTTTTGTGATACATATTACAAGTCTTAGCAACTAAAACAAATATCAACCAACATCGTTGACTAAAAATTGTTTAGTCATGACTAACTGTAGTCAGCAACTAAATATCTTTTAGTCAGCGGTCAAAATGTATATTTACATCTGTGTCATATTTGTCAATGTATTTGTATTGTAACATGTATCGCGTTTATTCTAGTAAGTGGTAACGAAATTATTAAATTATTAGTAAATATAACCGTACATATTCTGTTTTAGTTGTATGTAAAGTGGTCAAACTCAAATTCAGTGATCGAATAAAATTGTTACGACAAAAAATAATTATCGTTTTTATTTTATTATTCACCTTACATTTCATGTTATGTAATAATAAGTCTTCCTATACATAAGTGGCGAGCATAAATGTTGTATGGCCGTTAAATTAATCATAGGAAAGCCTCAGTTTGACACTTATTCGGCGAGTTCGACCAGATCAGGCCGGACCTCACAGAAATTCTTTTTAAAAGTGAATGCCAGAAACCGATGTTTTTTTTTCTAATTCCAGATCTCAAATATATTTTTTAATGATATAAATACCATAATAAAAATAAATGTTACGAAGAACCTTATAAAGGTGTGATAATCTAAGACTCGTTTGAGGTATTTAAGGTCGTGGGTACTGAATTCTAAGTTTGCATGCATCTATGTTTGTTTAACCTATTATTCTAGATAATTAATGTCATAAAATTACATTTAATTTCAATTTTTAACTAATAGATTTTATGAATGCCTTCTATGAGCCGTCGAGTGAAACGATAAGTTTGAGTAAGATTAAATGAAGTTCTAGAAAAATAAAAAGCTTCGGTTTTATAAGCAGAATTATTGGAAGCTTACTAAAAGGTAAAACCTGTGTCTTTTAGTATGTATACTTTCAATATAATATATAATAATAATATAATTTCTTATAGGAATAGATGAGGTGTGGTAAACGATAGCTCGATAAGGTCAAGGTCGTAAACCTGTAAATCACACTGGCTATTGCCGACGAACCCGACCCCTTGAAAACACACAAATACACTCATATACAAAGTAATACTGTATTATTATCACCGTATTGTCTGAATATATTGTGGAGGGAACGAGTGTCATGTTCCTCCAACACAAAATGAGGATCCTCCTATCAGGCGAGATCTGTGAGTTGGAACTGAATGCCACTAGTCCCAGTGAGTCGGGGTTGAAGTGTGCTGATCCTAGTGAGTTGGGATTGCATGTGGTGACGTTGATGAGGCCGTAGGTTCGAGCAGTCGTTACCTGCGTGTGGTATCCCTGTTGGGACCGAAGTTGCTGGCTGGGACTCGCTTACTACTCATCGCTGTGGGAGTGACGCTGCGCCTTTTGATTTGCTGCAGCCTTTTGAAGGCTGCTTCCAATCACTATGTTGGGGGGGTCACCACTGTGGAGCGGATGGGTGTGATATACCTCTGACACAAAGGGAGGATCCTCCAACCAGGCTATGATGTGATGACAGTAGTTGCTACTAGTTCGATGCATCTTCGCTAGATGGCGCTGTAATCGTAGTATATTTTTCTGTTTGCGCTGTATGTGGAAGTCAGCGCAATATATATATGCCAAATGAATCCATACCATGAACGCTGAGCATCAATTTAAGGCTTAAAAGAACAAATTGTTATTTGATTGCCGGTGAATGAAAATTTAATATGAGACTAGAAGTAGTCAGTTTTGAGAAATCATAGTTACTTTAAATATACGCAATTTGAAATTCAAATCAAGCAATTAATCAGACTCATCGATCGAGTTACATTTTAACAAAAATAAACTACATGAGTTTTAAAATAAGGTTGAGTTTTTGATAGCAATCATGGATGGTTGGAACTGGTTACACAAAACTTTTGTTGAAATTTTCCATTCGATTATCGATTTTAGCACTTGGACTCAAGATAGGTTTTCGAAGTACAATACCTAGTGTGAGTTGTTAAGTGCTTTAACAAATTCAATTGAAGCTTATTCATTGAGTAATAAGGTTGGTATTCAATTGGTAAACGATTGTGAGGGTTGATTTGGGTATGTAGGTACAGGGTGCGGTGATGTTGTTATCTTTAGTAATTAGTCAAATTAGTTGGGGCTACGTGCTTTGTGTAAATGAATGGCCAGAGGGAAGATCGCGGGGGTTTCATAAATATGTTTGAATATAGACAAACGAAGATACTTTTGAACAACATATGAAATACAATTGAAGTATTTGTTGTGTACTTATGATTGGGTTGTACCGTTGTATAAATAGTTAACTGTTTTAAAAAATTAAAATGTGAATGAGTCCGACAGTTTCCGGTAAATTACAGCCTTGAGGGTTTAGAAATGTTTGGTGCTGTCGTGTTTCGTTGGTGAGTGCGAGACCCCTCTGGTCTCTCCCATTGCTGCAGAAGTGACAATTGTCGTGGTAAACGTGTGCTATACAATGCTACGATGACTTCTTCTTCTTCTTCTTCGTCTTTTACGTTCCCGAGTGAGGCGTAAAAACTCGTAATAGGCCGCAGTAGTGTGGGTTACCATACTGCATAGTCAGCATTCGCGATGAGTATGGTGACTACAACTTTTGAATTCTATTCATGGTTTCCATCAAGCAAAGTAGAGTCACTTTGGCAGGCTATTAAAATAAAAATAAATAAATAGATTAGGGACAGATGTAACAGATATTACATAAAAATAACGGTAGAAAATCTAAATGATAAGATGTAATAAATACAGAAGATAATTAGCCTAATTTAAGAAACGGAAAGTCCAACGAAAGTCAACAGTGAGTCACCAATCCAACTAGTGTGTTAGGAGTTTATGTGCGGCATATTAATATTTTAATACTACAATAAGACCTATGTCCAATAGTGGACTATTAGATCTTGTTAAAGGTATTGCTATAGAGAAATCCAAAGATCAACGCAAGGAAACATGTTGTACCATATAAATATGCTACTACAGGATTCTCTCCTTCATCCCATCGTATGAAGGGCCCTTGATATTAAGCAGAACAGCACTCGTGATGAACAAACGTGGATCGATGGTTCTCGAAATACAGTTTGTTAAGTCGAGTGGCCACAGGGGATGGAATTTGTGTTTTTAGAAGGACCTCTGTTCAAAACGGTCAATATTTATATACTATGATTACGGATCGCCGGAAAATGGAAATAGTTTTACTGTGGTGACTAGTATTACTTAAACTGCCAGACAAGACTTTCGTGCATGACAGATCATTTTTTTTTCTTTATTGATAATTCCTACAAACACATTGGTGGTGGATTCAATGCTGCAGACATTTTGTTCCATTCGACTTTTGGTTGACACGGAGCCATATATAGCTAGATGTGCATCAGGTGTGTAATTGGAGCGAGAGATATACTGTTAAGCCAATTTACTTATTATATTATATTATTACTTATTATATTACATTATTTTCGAGTCACCGATTATACAATCATTAAAAAACAAAATAGTTGACCAGTGCGTCCTACTCATACTCGACATACGGAGCCGAGACGTGGACACTCATTATTGGACTGGTCCACAAGTTTAAAGTAGCTCAGCGGGTGCTGGAGAGTGGGATGCTGGACGCTTCTCTGGCTGATAAGATTCGTAACGAGGTTATTCGACAGAGAACGGAAGTAACTGACATCGCACGGAGAATCAGTACGCTGAAGTGGAAGTGGGCCGGCCATGTCTCCAGGCAAACGTAGTTTAGGGCGTCCTGCAGCGCGATGCGAATTGGCCAAGACAGAGATGGTTGGCGCTCCTTGTTTGAGATCTTCGTTCAGCAGTGGACGACGATAGGGTTGATATAATTATATTATTAATATAAAATACATCCATAAATACTCGTATCTGTCATACACACTCGTACATACTTGTATATATTAAATAGATAAAGTTCAACATAGTAGATACGATTACTGTTTAAAAATTTTAGATCCAAATACGAGATGTTTCTAAAAAGGATATAATTATATTTTTTAATTATTATAGAATGGACTTCTTATTTCTTCTTTTTATCACAAATATGTATGTGTTTGTATGGTCTGATATTCTGCCCAGTTTGCATTAGCTGTGGTCGTGTGTTCATTCATATATCATCAGTCTATCGTAATCCACTGCTGGACCTAGGCTCTTCCAATTGAACGCTACTTGGTTCGATTATCGGCTTAAATACATGGTCATAAAACATGGCACATTAAAGTGGGAAAGTTAGCAAGCCTGTGTGGGTTATAAAATATGTAAAAACACACTCATGCAAATGTATGTATGTACATAAATATAGACGTCATTACACTAACACATAGATATGTGTCAAACACACGACTAAAGCCTTCATGAATACAAATATTTGCACTGTAGGAAAACATTACTTATGTACACATGGGTAAGCTTAACCATAGTTAAACAATGGCCACACAGAAAAGAATTGTAAACCAATTATTTTGTTGCTTTTATTGAGTAACTGCTATGCAATGTTAAACAGACGGCTAACAAATATATTTATATACTAGCTGCTGCCCGTGACGTCATCTGCGTAAAGGTTCTACAGCACCAAACATACCTAAGATGCCAGTGTCGCTATAGCATTATAACTAACAACTTTTAAAATAACATTAAAACAGAAGTATAAGTTTCTTTTTGCAAGCGAATCAAGTGAAGTGAGTTATATGGGAATCCTGGTAAGTTCAGTCATGAGATGTGACTGAAGGAAATAGAGAAAATAATGCAGGAATATATTCCAGGACACAAAAGAGTAAAAATACATACAAAGGTATCATACCTTACAAAATATGCGTCGTTAGATTACACGCTGTCACAGAATGCATAAGAAAAATAAAGATTCACAGCTCCTCACCCGTAGGTGATAGCGTGATAATATGTAGCCTATACGTTGACCCGACCAGTTAGTAATATTCATGCAAAATTTGAAGTAAATCCGTGTAGTACTTATTGAGTTTAGTCCGGACATACGTACAGACAAACAGACAAAAATTCTAAAAACTATATTTTTGGCTTTGATATCGATTGTAGATCACGCCCCAATTATTCTTTTAAAAAAATATTCAATGTACTTTGTACTTATATATGACTTTTCTACGATTTTATTATATGTATAGATTTCCGAATTAATGTATATATTAAGAAAATTCTCGAATAAGTATCGATATTTCACTGCTCAGTATTACACAACTTCAAGCGCAAGCACATTTTCAATCCTCGCCGTATCTAAACACCGACGGCTGAATTGACGGCCACTGACAGTACTATTATACTTGTATATTGCTTGGATACACACAACGATACGTAGCATAGATAAATAAAACCCAGAAATATAACTAATGACCATACAACTCACATATTTTTGTACCCTAGATGAGAATCATGGTCAACTTGAAGCACCGGCATTCTCCAATCACGATCTAATCTTCCTCTCCTATGCCCTTAAACCACCTAAAACCCAACCAAGAGTTTTGCGCATGCGTTGTTTTGCTCGTGTGGATCTGGACAAGCTACTTAGGGATGCTGCCTGTCTGAATTGGGATGCAGTAACGTCAGTTATAAGCATAGATGAGAAGCTTCATAACTTTAATCACATACTTCTCGCTCTATATGATAACCATGCACCCATCAAAAGTATTAAAGTAAAGAGGCAACCTGCTCCCTGGATGAGGAAAGAGGTACTTTTGGCTATGCGACGAAGAGATAGAGCTTTTTTCAAATTCAGAAGGGACCGTGCCGAGGCAAAGCGCACTTTATACAAAATCGCGAGGAATCGCTGCAACCAGATGATACGCAACGCCAAACGCCGACATATTTTTGACAACATCTCCCATTCTTCTCCCGCCAATTTTTGGAGGTTCCTTGGAACTCTAGGTATTGGTAAGCAGCGGTCGGGTGGTCTGCAGGGGACGGTTGGTTTGGAGGATTTGAACCACCATTTTTCTCTATCTGCTCATTTGGATTCCCAAACCGGGTATCGCACTGTTGACTACCTGACAAGTTTAAATAGCCCTAACATAAATCCCTTCCGATTTTCTCCGGTTGCGTCGGGTGAGATCAAAAAGATCACATTCTCTATCAAATCCAACGCTGTTGGTTGTGATAAAATCAGCCGACGTATGATCGTAACAATCATTGACCACATTTTACCTATAATCACCCATATCATAAACTACTCATTATATTCTGGAATTTTCCCATCACTGTGGCGCAAAGCTTGTGTCATCCCTTTACCTAAAAATCCAAATCCCACACACTTCAACCATTTCAGACCAATATCCGTCCGCCCATTCCTCTCAAAGGTCCTAGAATCCTGTGTGCACAAACAGTTTTCTGAATTTGTCTACAAAAACAACCTATTGAGCCCGTTTCAATCGGGTTTCAGGCCTGGTCATAGCACTACTTCTGCTCTTCTTAAAGTGGTTGGCGATATCAAGGCAGGTATGCAAGACACTGAAGTTACTGTTTTGGTACTAATTGACTTCTCTAATGCTTTCAACACAGTCAATCACAATATACTCCTGTCTATCCTTTCTTATCTTGTGGTCTCACCTGAAGCACTGGATTGGTTCTCATCATATCTTCGGGGACACCAGCAATCTGTTCATGTCATGAGTTGGTGTGATCTTGATTCTGGTGTTCCTCAAGGCAGCATTCTTTCTCCTATATTATTTTCTGTGTATATTAACCTCCTGTCCCTGGAACTTCTTTGTGCGTATCATCTGTATGCCGACGACCTACAGCTCTATTCACAGAGTAAAGTGGAAGATATTTCGATAGCAATACAAATGATCAACCACGATCTGGAAACAATCAACACGTGGTCTCAAAGGTTTGGTTTATCTGTGAACCCCACAAAATGTCAAGCTATCGTAGTGGGAAGTCACCGGTCGATGAACAGAGTAGACACTAAGACTCTGCTGGCTATTACTTTTAATGGGACTATCATACCTGTGAGTGGATTGGTGAAAGATTTAGGTTTACACCTCGATTGCACACTAACCTGGCGTGAACAAGTTGCAAAACAGTGCCGGAGGGTTACTGCGATACTTCGGGCTCTAAATCGTCTGAGAAATTTCCTGCCCGTAAAAACCAAGACTATGCTTGTGCAAACTCTTATCTTCCCCTTAATCGACTATGGTGATGTGTGCTGCTACGACCTGAATGCAGATCTTCTCGATAAATTAGACCGCCTTCTTAATAACTGCATTCGATTTGTTTATAATCTCCGTAAATATGACCATGTATCCTCTTTCCGTTCACAACTCAATTGGCTACCAATTCGTCTACGCCGAAAATTGCGCGCGCTCACTGTTCTATTCTCTATACTTAATAACCCATCTTATGTAGCAATCACGACAGAAAGCTTCGGTCTTCTAAGAATCTTCTCCTTCGTTGCCCCTCCCATACATCTGAGTTTGTTGGCTCATCTTTCTTTGTGCAGTACGTTCTTCTCTGGAATGAGTTTCCCCTCGAAGTCAGGATGGCTAGCAACGCTTTTACTTTTAAGAAAAAAGTGAAGCAGTATTTACTGAAACAGCTGGTAGAATCAACCAATACATGATTATCATCTTATACTTGTTATGATATTTATTTGTGTATGTATGTATATAGACTTACATCAACTTAAGTATGTATATGTATGTATTTATGTATTTGTATTAATTTTAGTATATGAAAGTTTGTATATGTCTACTTCTTCTTTTCAACATCTGAAACGCACCTAGTTCCTATTTTCTCTGCATCACCCAAAGGTTGACTGGTAGAGAATGCCTTAGGCATTAAGTCCGCCTATGTACATAAAGTGCATGATGTATAAATAAATAAATAAATAAATTACAACATCACATGTACACTAAGAAAACAATAAAGAATCGAACTCTGGCTTAACAGTCATGATCGATAACCACCAGACTAACAGCCCCGTCTAAAGTACTTGTCACAATACTTATATATTATATTATGTGTGTATTTTAATATGAGATGTAGTGTAAATAGAAACTATCGTGCAAAATTACTGGTACATTTAATAGCCAACTAGTGATAACCTACCTCGATCGGGACCAGTCGTCCACCCGTTCATAATTGAAAGGAGTCGAATAATCAGATCTATACGGTATTTTTAGTGCACGTGAAATATAATACGTTTTGTGGAGGGACATGTGTCATATCCCTCCGACACAAAGGGAGGATCGTCCGACCAGGCGAGGTGATCATGCCTGTTGGGCCACGGCCCAACGGTTGATGCTGGGACGCTGTATACATACTAATTGCCACGCGAATCTCTATATCGCGATACAGGATTGATAGTTGCATCTTAGTTCATTATATTCATACGTTTCGTTCATACTTCGTAGTTCGATGTATCTTCCGTACCGTCCGCTAGATGGCGCTGTTGTAAATTTTTCTTTGTGCTGTAATGTGGAAATCGCCACAGTTTAAATATAAATGTAATCGAATTTGCATTTCTGTAGCAATTCAGTTATTTCGTTAAAATATTAGGAAATTTTAGCTTTTTTTTCTATATTAAAAACCTGCCACAGTGACTCTACCCTGCCTGACGTAAAACATGAATAGAATCCAAGAGTTGTGTTTACCATACTTATTTCTACAGTGCAATATGGTGACCCACACTATGCGGCCTAGTGAGATGCTTTTTCACACCCCGCTTGGGGACGTAAAAGGCATGACAGTCATTGTGACAGTATAAGGCTTACACAGTTACCACGATAACTGTTACCCCTGCATCAATGGGCCTCCGGTCTTGTACTAACCAACGAAACACGAGAGCACGGATATTAGAGCTTTAGGTTGGTCTTCTGTAGGAGGATAGTACTGCCTCGGTCGATCGGACTCATTTGTAGTAGTAACCACCGTAGCTCTACTACCTAATAAGAAGGCTTGTGAAGAACACGATCATTTGTTCTGTGTATGAGAGTAATTTATTTATAGTATTTATGTATTTAGAAATACATGAGCATGTTAATACACTGGCTATCGTAGTACAGGCTTTGCCTAGTTTGGAATCAAACGTACACGATGAGGTGTGTAAATATAATATGTGGTAGAGGCAGTCAATTACCAGATGGTCTAACTGACCCTTTTTGCAGCCAAAGAAAGATGCCTGTAAATGAATTGTATTGTTATTTTAGCTTGACTGTTTCCTTCGTTCCTTTAAATTCAATTCATTTCAATATTTTATTTATAAGAGCTATTACGCTACCATTAAGTACTAAGAGCCCTTACGATAACAATCATAGTTCCACTTAAACCAATTACTGTTTCCTATCAATAAATCATATCGTCATTACGATATCCGGACAAAAAACCGGCAGTGATTACAGCAGAGGGTGGCAACACCGAGGGGTGGGTCAGACACCCGTGAAAATTTAACAAGCGACCCCCAATCAACTAATAAATTCACCGGTTCAAGTGTTTTATTCAAGCTCTGGTGTGTAATAATTTTATGAACACAAATGTTGGTGCCATATTTTCTGAGTAACGGCCGGGGGCTGAGTTTAGCTTTTAGTTGTCTCTCAATTTGAGTGAGTAATTTACGTCGGTATTGTGCTACCCACCATTTTGTGAATATCAGTAAGTTTGTTTTAATAGAAGAAAGTTCTTATTTTATTCATATGCATGTTCACACAGTTTGTCGGTCGGTTTAAGTTAAACTAAGAATTTATCCGAAAAGGTAAGCAATTCAAGGCTGTTGGCAATGTTTATCAAACAGTTTGGAGGAATACAAAGTTTATATGTCCATTCTTAGAACATGAAAGCATAAAAAGATTTCCAACGTAATTCTACTAAGCCTTATTTTGGTTGCGTTATGTACTATTTATTATTTTTAAATAATTACATATAATGTTTAACAATTATAGTTGACTTGCAAGTCGGCCTGTAAACACGACAGTGCATTTTGACTGAAACTTCAGACATTTCAAAGGTCTGTCACAAGGTCAGAATTATTGCTTGTCACCTCAGTTAAAGAATATCTTATGGTAGTAGAACCTTTTCGTACAATTTCATCGAAAAACACAACAGAAAAATAAAATCATTTTATTGTTAATTCCGGTGTTTCATCTGATACAATGTGGCTCGTTAGCCAATAAACTGTACTAATTACGTTATAAAACATACAAGCATTTTATTTTACGTTCGTTAAAACCTTATTCAAACCGCCCGTAGCGCCTCGTAGAAAATATTACGTCACCGTCGTAGCGCTGTGGCTGATTGCGTGACGCAGACAATTTGCTACGGGAAAGGAGAAACCATTTTTCTGTTTCGTTTTCCAACTTGACCTTTGAACATTTTTGAAAAGTAGGAAAATAGGTACTTCGTAAAAAAAGACTTGATACGATTTTTTTATTGAATAATAGTTGGTTGAAAGTATGGTGTTGCCAGATGTTAATACTCAATACTTTATTGCATTACACAGCTACATAAAGTCTTACAATAAAGAACATTGTTGCATTATGGGCCCTTTCCGGTACAGTATAATTATAAATATGAGAGGGACACAAACTCAAATATTAATTTTATTATAATTCTTTACACAGTTTGAATACTTCATAATTAACGCATTATTAACTTTAATAGACAAAATATTACAGGGTTGGCCACGAATTAGTTACGAATTGAAAAAATCGTATGAAATAAAAATTGTTTGAATGAATTATTTGATATTTTATAAAATTGTTTATTTACAATTTATCTTTTCGCTGACGTAGTGTAATTAATTTATTGATGTAGACACGATTTTTCAAATAACCCCATAACAGGAAGTCTGCTGGGGATAGATCTGGACTTCAGGGTGCCCATGAAATGTCGCCTCGTCTGGAAATCAGCTTTTCCGGAAACATGTCTTTGACCACCGGCAGGAACTCATTGGATCTGTGACAAGTGGTTCCATCTTTTTGAAACCATGTATTACGATTGTAGCCAGTAAATTCAAGTAATATCAGTCCCAAGAACTCCTGTAACATCTTTGCGCGGAATGTTAGATTCAAATGTTAACGAATTCTTTGCCCTCTTGCCTTGCACTTTTATATAATACTCGTAAATTATGATTTTTGTTTTTTGTTTTTAGAAATCTGTAAATATTTGTTTCGGAGTTTGGATATTGTCTATGTTATATTTTTGCCACTCTGGGTACTATAGGTACACATAGATACATATATATTTATATCACTTGTTAAGTGCCCACAGTACAAACTCTATTTAGTTTGGGACTAGATGGCGTTTAATGAACGCGGTAGGATACTGTTATTACTAACCAGTAAACTCAACACAAGGCTAATATTTTACAGTAAAATTATGCAGATTGTGATCGCATCTTGGTCGCGTTGGAAAATTCAAGCTGAAATCAGTTGTACTGAAGGATATTGTGCAAGAGATCTTTTCGAGGATGATGATGAGGATGTCTTCCTTATAAAGATTATCGACCTAATTAGATTATTGACTCTTAGGTAGTAATTATTCGTGTACCGAAGCACCAGACACAGTTGCTACATGTACAAATGGTCAAGAAAAACATCCTGCAAGCTATAAGAGTTTTTAAAAATATAAACATTATAAGAAAAAAATACTAAAAGCCAAACCATAAAGTAAAAACTAATTACCTAAAAAAGAGATCAATATATTAGATCAAATAGTAAAATGCAAGTCAGAATAATCATTCTGAAAAAAGAAACTACACAGAAGGTTACCTGTTAAAAAGACCGACCTCTAATAAAAGAATTACTTGATGAAAGTTTTTGAAAGAAAGAAATTCAAGTTGGTTTTTTTGCCAGACATACTAGAACTTATGTTCGCCCAATTTCAACAAATCATGATCAACATGCTAGACGATGCGATGGATCGTAAGATCCAGCTTGTCACAATCCAAATTGCTTAAAGAACAAAGTATTCAGAGTTGTTGCTTGGAACATCAACTTCTTAATGGAATGCCGCCAGGAACTTCAAACTTTCCTCCATTAACTAAAGATTACTTAGCCCTAAAAGCCGAATTCAGATTTACTGCCAAATCCCACTTTACTATACAAAATTATACAGTTTATGCAACAAAATCAGTAAATAACCACAGACAAACAGTAGTAATTATAAAAATAATACAAACACTATGAAGGGGAAATGTACTGATAAAATACAAGCAACGTCAATAAAAGTAGTGGTCAACGGGAGAGCTTAGATTAATTTATTCAGCGATGTACAATCCACGCAGACACACCATAACTAAAGAAGCCTATAACAGGCACTTCTCTTCGATTGGCTCCAAATTTATATGTGGGTTTGGAATTGGAATGTGATTGGAATGCAAAATATACTAACTAAGCTCATGATTATTTATATACTACGGTAGACACTTACACGGTGCAGTCTATTATTTAAGATAAAAGTGCATGACTTCACACAAACGAACATACTAGCCAAATAAAATTCCAGGCCTGCTTGATTTCTACATAATTAAAAACATAAGTCCAAACTATATGGCTACAGAAACGTACACGAACTTGTTCTCTGAGCACACGTTAGTCATATTGAATGTAAATTCGACAGTAGAATTAGTGACACCCGCAGATAGATTTTACAATATAATTACTAATTGTGGTATATATCAAGATGCAATAACATAAAAGATTACTCACATAAAACCGTTGTAAATACTGGAAGACATAGGAAAAACTATTGAGAACCTAAACAAAAACAAATATAAAGCGTCTGCTACTACCAGAAAGAAATTTAAACAAATACCTCGAACATCCGAAATTTATCAAAGACAACATTTTCAAATGTTGTAATCTAAGAAATGTGTGGCAAGAAACTAGACATTCTGCAGATCATTCACCAGATTTTAAAATGAATTAAAGGACTTCATTAAAAGTTTCATAAACCATAATCTCCAAATGTTTCTTTGTAACTTGACTCTAAGTCTAGATACAAGTTGTTTACTATGGAAGGTGACACAATAATTAAAATACTCCATATTCCTACCATCTGAAGAAACAAAAGTAATTGGTCCAAAATCAGATACAGAGAAGCCAACAATTTTTGCTGAGCGCCTTAGCAATGTTTCTACGAATCAAAACCTGAGTACAAAACAAGGATTAAACACTATCGTGAAAGTGTATCAAATTGCAAACGAGCCTAATCGAGGTAGGGAGGGAAATAAAACAGTTAATGCATGGGAAATCTCTAGAGTATGACAATTATGATAGTATCCTTCTGGAAAATCGTCCGAAAAAAGGGTATAGCAGTAATTGTAAGTGCTTTTATTGCTTGCTTACGTCTTAGTCATTTTCCAGGATAGTGGAAAATAGCGCAAGTAACAATGTTACCCAAACCAGGCAAACCTTCGAACGAAATTGATTCGCATCAACCCATAAGTTTTCCGCTGTTAATGGGTAAACTCCTTGAAATATAACTTCTTAAAAGGATGAAAACACATCTAAATATAATTATTCCAAATCATCAATTTGATATACGCGAATATTGTAATACGACTGAGAAAGTTCACCAATTCGGTGAACTTAAGGTTGAGGTTATAAGCAGATCGCTGGAAGCAAAGAATTATTTCTCAGAAGTCTTTTTGGACTTTAACAAGGGTCTACTTTACAAATAATATGCTTTCTCACTCGTTCTACCAAATGATAAAGTAAATTCAATAATAAAGTATTAAGCGATGCTTTAAAGTAAAGTTTCGCGATGATTTTTCCAAAGTGTATGAGGTCAAAGTAAAAGTGCCACAGGGAAGTATACTGGGACCCGTTCTCTAAACCTTACATACTGCTGACCAGCCAACAATGGACAAAACTACAGTTGCAATTTAAGTGACAATACAGCTTTACTTTCTCCATACATGAACACAGTAACTGTATCAGTACACCTACAACATCATAATAAAAAAAATGAAGAATTGCTTAAAACTTGATGAATTCAGTTAAATAAAAGCAAGTCTATCACTATCAGGAGGGACACTTACCCACGCGTAATACTTAATAGTTACAAATATTCTCAAGATGACAACGCAACAAGTTTAGGCATGAAAGAAAACTGATGTGGTAAAAATATACATAGAAAAAATGAAATTAGTTAGACTTAAAACAATACAGTATGCGCTGGGTACGTACGACGTAACTATCAAATGAGTACGCATAGCAGCTTGACAGT
The DNA here is from genome assembly GCA_949316085.1 of Hypercompe scribonia. Taxonomy (NCBI): domain Eukaryota; kingdom Metazoa; phylum Arthropoda; class Insecta; order Lepidoptera; family Erebidae; genus Hypercompe; species Hypercompe scribonia. The sequence goes on from OX438973.1 coordinate 1,150,565, forward strand.
ATACAAAGCCATCTGGAAACGTATATAGACGGTATCCAAGTTTGGGATACAGCCAACAACAGAAATATTATACACTTGGAGCTACCTCTGATATTCCTCAATACATAAGTAATAATCAAATATATTTTGATCTAAAACTACTAACTGTTAAACAAGAGACGATTAAGTGTAGCAACATCTAACAGAAAAGACTCTCGAAGAGAGACGGAGCAGAGATGGAGGCCTCTAATATAGAAAACTAAAAAGACAACGTTCGTATTCTGCAAGGGCCTTACAAAACCCAAATTTCCAAATTGAGACAAGAAATCAGAGAGAGTACTGGCTTATTGTCATGTTCAAGAGATTACCACGGCGTAGAAAAAGAGAAAACAAAAAAAAATATTTTATATTGATGAAAACAAAACAGAGTGGCACGTAGTATACTCCTTTAAAAGCATTTTTTTTAAATATTGATCTGTAGAACTTGTTTGGCTTAATTAACAAAAAAATAACGAGACAGTACAATATTTATCATTTTTATTTTTGTTATAATTGGTTTTCGTTACGTTTGCTGTTATTTTGAAACAAAACAGATGTTGGTAAGATGTTTTAAGCATGCTCTTTTTATGTCTATATTATTGTATTAAATACATGTTAAATATTCTTTTAATAAACTGACTTCAATAAATTAGAAAAAGAAACAATACATATTTTAATCTTTCTAAACACAACAAAAGGATCTTAAAAATGAGTCCATCACTTTTTAAAATTTACACGTACGCATGTATTTATACATATATTTAAATATATACCTCTTCGTGACAGTAATTTTAACATAAATACTTGTTCAGCAACTTTTATGCTGACTGTATCATTCTGATCCAAGTAAAAAATACTACAACTGCAGTTTTGCAGCATTTGAAGAAAATATAATCGTAGCAATAATATTACAACAATCAACAAAAAATCTCATACCATAAAAGAAAACTGCTACGACAGCAATCTAGTGGACTTACAAAGCAAATCCTCTAAAAATATTACACAAATCTACTCGAGATAACACCCGTTCACACAACATCCAACTAAGTAGCACAAAATTGCTTACACACACACACATATACACACAACGTGTAGAAAGGAGTGGCGTGGCGCGTCGCACCTGCGATCGATCGTACCTGCGTCGCTATGGTAACCGTCTTTTATCAACCCAAATTACACTGTAAGCGTATAGCGGAAATGGTTACGGATAAATGGTTAATTCTTATTTTTCAAATAATCTTATTCAAAATTTGTCAGTTACTTAAAAAATTGGATAGAAACCTGAAACTAAATTTCTATTGTTTCTAAAGGGTGTCATAAATGTTGTCGGTATTTGAGATGACAATACACTTTTTGAAATATTTGTTTACACTCTTAATTAGCGTTACGTCATCGAGATAGGCAGTGATACAGTTTGATCCTCGGATTGGTTATAAAAAAGCTAACATTTCTAAAATGTGCTTCATTACGAGTGGTATATATGGTTATCGTACATATAAGAGCTTTTAATATATATCGTCAGCCAGTAAAATCACACATAAGCATTCTTTGTACCTCCACAAGTGTTAAACAAGAACATTTTATAGTTCACTACACATTTGGATTATATTTAAAAACTTTAATTTACTTACTGAGAAAACATGCACAAATGTAAACAACTTAAGTGAACGTTTTAACCTAACATATAATAATGTGGGTAAAAAGTGGGTAATAGATTATAAACTTATAAGATACTCGAAAGTGTGTGGTAACGGATTAAGAATACATAGTGTTACCACCTCTATTCATCCCGTAGATGTCGTAAAGGCGACTAAGGAAACCAAATATAAAAGACAACATCATTACAAAGACAAGGAAAGTTTGAAACAAATCCTATTCGAACCCGTCTGGCCAGCGTGGAATAGTAGGCCAAAACGTCCTTGCTAAGGAGAGGCCTATGTCCAGCAGTGGACTGTAAAAGGTTTTTGATGAAGATACTCGAATAAAGTAAACACGAATGCTACTGAACTTAAGATGTACGATGATTGTTTAACTAGATGTGACATTCGTGTGGTAAGTACACTCATATTTTTTATTGTTATGTTTGCATTACTTTTTTTTTATCAATTACCGAATTTAACTTTCTCTTAACATAGGTCTAAAAATAATTCGTTTATTAACAGCAACAAAATAAAATACAAATATTATCGCTCACTGCTCGCAGTGTTACCTCGCCGTATGAGCCTCGGGGGTAGACTGAACACATCACGCGAGATACATAACTAAGTTTTCTCACTGCCGGACAAATGGACAGACGTGTTTTATTATATTACTGCGCCACCGCATAGGGTGAGGAAGGGCTTTGACATTATTATTTTTTAAAAGCCACGGTGTACTTGCTATCCTTTTGGATAGTAATTCTAGTGAGGGGTCGAGTAAAAAGTGACCTTCCAGATTTCATAATAAGACCCGCGTCAAAACTAACTTCAAAAATTTGCCTACATAGTCATTTAAGTATGATGTGAAGCGTTTGTTAACGTTAACAATTAGCCACAGTGTTACCAGCGTTAAACACAAAATCATCAAAACCGGTTAAGCAATTTGAGCTTTATATATTTACATACTTCAATTGCAAACTATCTTTTTTGGGATACAAAGCCTATGTGTATTTCAGGGTGTCAAGAATTTCCATAATTAACTTATAAATATCTGGAAACCGAGTTTTGTTCAGTATTTTTTGGTAAATCGTATTTTGGAATAGACACAGCTAAAATAACGTTTTCTAAAAATGAAACCTACATAGATCGATTTATCGCCCCGAAAGCCTCTGCAAATGCACTAAATTTTTTGAAAAGCGTTGGAACTGTTTCCGAGGTTAAGATTCTATGTATGAATGCAAAAATTGCTCGTTTAAAGGTATCATAGATATAAATTTCATAAAATTAAAATCAAGGCGTTTGAGTAAAAAGTAAGCAACTTACAAACACTTCACTTTCGGTAATATAACGTTAGCCCACTACTGAACACTAGAGAACCCAACTAAACTATATTTAGGTATTTCTGTAGCCAGTTTTTGCTGAGTTACAAGCTCTGCAATTCAAACTCAAACCCGCTTTTTTAAGCGTTTAGTACAGAACGTTGGCAAAATTAGATTGTTTTATGACAGTATTAAATATTCATTCCTGATTCAAAGCTTTAAATAGCAGCGAGCTTTGAAAATATGATAAATTATTAATGTATTCATTTTATTTTTATCTTGGGATAAAATGTCCGTATTTAGAAACATATGAGTGTTTATTTAGACATGAATGTGCTCGGTTAACGGTAATAAGTTTGATGTTTATTACGTAAATACGACTAAAATTATTTTAGTCGACAAAATGTGAGCGTATAATGTGATCACATGGAAAAACAATTTTCTCTTTACGCCAACGCCCGTATTATGAATATATCTCTCTATTACGTGGAATTTTACAAACAAACAAGAAATGAACATAGACAAAGAATACTTCTGGGTATTCTTTGTCTATGTTCATTTCTCTCAGAACAACAATTTGTAGATCACACAAAACGTTGTCTCATGTGGGGTTTGAACCCACAACACACACAGTAGAGACCGGAATGGGAATCGCTTAAATCACTACGCTATCCACGCAGTCGACTTTATTGAATTTTTAATGGCATATGAGACCAATGAGCAGATGTTCACTGGGACTAAAGTGAGTACTGTGGACGTGCGATACTCAACAGTTAAAATTGCGTGGTCCACTTTTGAGTGCCACAGAATTAGATGAGATGGATGGGGTTAGACTCCTGTGAACCCATTCATTCGGTGAAAAACTCCAAAGTATCACTGTGATTGTGAGTAACCCGAATATACCGAATCATGACTCTCTCATGGCCTTATATTATCGTTTTTACTTATTTTTAATTTCATCGCACACAAGGTTTAAAAATATCAGTGTTGTGATTTTTTCTCCATATTAACGTTAAGAGTATGAAATATAACATGCTCACCATGCTTGATTTAAAAATGAATCAAAATAATTTTCTTCACGTAGGTTAGATTTACATGCAGTTGCGTGTAGGCAGTTTAAAATTAAAACACTCCAGGTCAAGGAAAGTTCATAGAAGTGCCGTTTGCGACAACTTGGCGTGGAAAGCTCTCGGTTGGAAGTGGGCCAAGAGCCAGTGACGTGACGGCTTGTCAGCAAAGGCCATCTATACTCATAGTAACAACCTTTAACCCCTTTAACTCAACTATTTTGTTACAACAAGTAACGTGTATTTTATCGAGTATACTTTTAACAACAAATCTTAAAAAGCCTATTGTATTTAGGCCAAAGGGCTTTTTAGGTTAGGGATTTTAGATTTTTAAAAGTTTTAAATTTTTCTATTTCAGTTTATGACAAGGTGGTTTACATTTAATGCGACTGTTGCTAAAAAGAGACTGGTATGTGATTTCTGATATGATATTTTGTTTTAATAAATCAATTGAATATTTAGAAGTAGCAAATTAAAGACAGAAATATAATCTGAGACAGGCGTACATTTTTGCGATGATGATATTTTCTTTTAACTTTTTTTCCAAAAGTACTTTTTGAAAGCCTTCTGCACATAAGTTGGAGAACTCATTCCATGGCCTCACAGCAATCCAGCCGTACCAAATGAGTAAATTCATTTTACGCCCATCATTAATAGCACGGGTACTCAAACACCAGTAACGTATTTGTGTCTTTCAATTTAAAACTGGACATAGTAATCGGTAATGGCTTACTATTTCTTACTTACTATGCAACATCTACCCCACTACTATGCTAGAGTGTACGTAACGAATGTATTTAAATAACGAGTTACCGAATGGCTGCTTGGCTAAACCTACGAAGACACTGAAGACTTAATCGCATCTATTATATAACATAACACACGTATTCACAGTCACACTCGGATACACGCACACACACCCACACGCACACATACACACACGCACACATACACACACACACACATACAGAAACACACGCGCGCGCGCGCATGTGTATACACACACACACGTCCACACGTAAGTGTACATACAGGGGTACACGGACCCGTACACGCATACGCGCACGCGCACGCACACGCACACGCACACTTAATACTCCATAGGTGTTTGTTTAGGTTGTTAAAGTAACAAGGTACAGGAAAAATGAAGAGTGTGCGCCTCATCTAAAGATGGGTGTTAGTGACTACGCCTCAGTGTTTTACTAATGCAGTCATTTTTGAACACGTTTACAATTCTAATTTTTGTTATCAGTCCCACATAAAGAATTATTATTATTATACTTAGTCTGGCCATAAATACTGTTACACTTAATTATAAAAAAATATTACATTTGAATTTCGAATCTGTCATTTTTATACGATTGTTCATTGTGTTTTCTCATTTTGGCGCCAATACATTGTAAAATATTTTGCGATATTAAAATGGTGTGGGGTGATAAAGAGAACCGAATCGCTGTGATAGCATTACACAAAGTAGGTATGGAGCCAAATGCAATTTTTAAAACTCTCCATACACTTGGTATTAGTAAAATGTTTGTGTACCGGGCTATTAATAGGTACAATGAGACCTCCTCTGTTTGTGACAGAAAAAGATCTGGCCGTCCACGTAGTGTTCGTACGAAAAAGGTGGTCAAAGCAGTAAGGGAAAGAATTCGAAGAAATCCTGTCCGAAAGCAAAAGATTTTATCTCGGGAAATGAAGATAGCACCTAGAACCATGTCGCGTATTTTAAAAGATGACTTAGGACTTGCAGCCTATAAGAGACGCACTGGCCATTTCTTAACTGATAATTTAAAGAAGAATAGGGTGGTAAAATCGAAACAACTACTGAAGCGGTACGCAAAGGGAGGTCACAGAAAAATTTTGTTTACGGATGAGAAAATTTTTACAATTGAGCAACATTTTAACAAACAAAATGACCGTATTTATGCTCAAAGCTCTAAGGAAGCTTCCCAATTAGTCGACAGAGTGCAACGTGGACATTATCCGACTTCAGTGATGGTTTGGTGGGGTGTTAGCTATGAAGGAGTGACTGAGCCATATTTTTGTGAAAAAGGTATCAAAACATCGGCACAAGTGTATCAAGATACCATTCTTGAGAAGGTAGTTAAGCCCCTTAACATCACCATGTTCAATAACCAAGTATGGTCCTTCCAGCAAGACTCGGCGCCGGGTCATAAAGCTCGGTCCACGCAGTCTTGGTTGGAATCGAACGTTTCGGACTTCATCAGAGCTGAAGACTGGCCGTCGTCTAGTCCCGATCTTAATCCGCTGGATTATGATTTGTGGTCAGTTTTAGAGAGTACAGCTTGCTCTAAACGCCATGATAATTTGGAGTCCCTAAAACAATCTATACGATTGGCAGTGAAGAATTTTCCCATGGAAAGAGTGCGTGCTTCTATTGATAACTGGCCTCATCGTTTAAAGGACTGTATTGCAGCCAATGGAGACCACTTCGAATAAGCTTTTTATATTTTTAATTGTTTTATATTTATGTATTAAACTGACACACTGTAAAAGTAATAAATGTTATTTGCAGTTAACAATTTTCTTTTTTCTTTATTACAATATTTATGGCAAGACTAGGTATATTACTATCAGGTGGCCACCTTACGAGTAGACTTAGTATCATCAACTCGCTTTTCTTTTATGCCACAAAAACGTATGTATATCTAACCACTACAGAAAATATGATAGCATCTAAATGACTTTTTGTCGTGGTTTTATTTTTCCCTAGCACTTGTGCACGACAAACTTCAATCAAGGATTTATCAACAACTAGTATTGTGGTCAAGATTGTATGCCCTTATTTCCTCTCATTGTTGGTTTTACAAAGTAGAAAAGATAAGAGGCAGTCATTGTGTTCACGACCTAACTTGGAAAGTATGTAAGCAGTTGAGTATAAATTGTATGGATAAGTACTTCTAGTGACTTTACGTACCTCTTTTCAGACGGTGCTAAAACTTTTTAGTTTATTCAAAAAACTTACGTGTTCCAAATTTCACGTTACTTCATTTGATGGCTCTATATAAGGATTATTCAATTACTTGCTTACCCCGCGAACTCTGTTTCGCCTTAGAGGCAATAAATAAGCAGATTTTTGATTTTGTGCTGAAACGCGGTCAAACGGGATAAAAAGTATCCTATGTCCGTCTCCTGGTTCTAAGCTACCTCCCCACCAATTTTCAGTTAAATCCGTTCAGCCGTTCTTAAGTTATAAGTGGTGTAACTAACACCACTTTCTTTTATATATATAGATTAACATAACCTCAAAAAATCTATACAAAATGCTAGTCTGATTAAAATTTGCCCAACATTAAAAAAAAATGGGAAAGTTTTTATATAAATACGTATATTTGAGTCAGGAGCGTCTCCTATTGCTGACATAGTTTTAGAAGGCGCTTTTGTCTTTTTATAACACGTATATATTAAGCGACTACTATCACACAAGGACTGTGTAACTCCAGACTGATATTTAAAGAAAACGTATATTAACGACCACGTAACTGTATCATTAGAAACTAAACCTAGTATTATAAATACAAACATATTTTGTTTGTTTGTTTCTAAATAAAGAATGAAATCATGAAATTTTGTATTCACTTTTCTGTGGTATCGAAAAGACCGAAATAACGCAAGAAAACCGCAGGGAAAGTTAGTTACGTTTTAAAACAAATATAAACACCTCGAGGGGTGGTTAGGTGTAAATGATATCGATTTTTGCAGCTTCGTAGCAAGGTGTGGAGGTCGTGGGAAAGTGCCAACTGTTTATGAAAATTAGAAAGAACCCACCCTATAAGTGTGTATTGTGTATCGTGTTTGCTTACAATGTGGACGAGACATCCATAAATAACAAAATGTGCTCGAGCGCCATCTATTGAAAACTAGTCCAATTCTAAAATGATTTGGGTCTATATCGCTATATGGAAGATCGCACCACAATTACTATGTATATCGACATCATATTCTTTCTCTCTTTTCTTCTCTTCTTAGAAAGAACGTTTTGGCCTACTTTACCACGCTGGTTAGACAAATTGGTGTAGGATTTGTTTTCCTTCTCTTTAGGCTGCTATTGTCCTACGTAGTTTGCTCAACATCTACAGGATGGTGACATCCGTCACCACAAGCACCTAATACTATTATACAATTACTGGTATGTATATCATTATTTTTGAAGTGAAAACTTCTTTAGGCGCGTTGAGCGTTTTGGTAGAGGGTAAATTCCTCGGTTCGCGTCACCGACATGCTAATGATAATAGTATATCTATGGCTATGGAGAATATGATATTATATATTATATATGAAATTTATTATTATTATATATTATATATGATATTATATATTATATATAGCTATATATGAAACATAAAAAATCTCATATAATTTTTGCATATAGTTTTAATTACTCTCAACTTAATAGTTCCGTTTTCACTTCTATCGGCAGTCCCACGACTGCTACTGTTTTTTTTTTTTGTGTAGGTAAGTATATACTCGTTTATCGACTTATTTTGTTACTGATTCAAGTGTTGTAAGGTTATTCTTTAAAGTCTGGATGGTTTAATTTGTCAACTGCACCCAGGATTATGACTGAATTCCATAACATATATTCTCTTGTTTTACTTTAACTGAAGAGTAATTAGTTGATGACATTACTAGTAAATCACGTCAATATTACTACACTCACTAAAGGTTATTAGTGTTCTTTGAAAAGAAGTCGACTTTCACAATTTTAATGCATGTAAGTGTCGCAATAATGGAATGAGGCACCCTCTTTTTAATACGATCGATATAGCGCCGGCTTCACGCAAAAAAATCTAGGGTTCGCGACTATGTTGGTTTAGTGGTCAGAGATCCTAAATACAGAGCTAAAGGAGGGTTTGATTCTTGCACAGAATAAATTTTTGTGTGATGAGGACGATCTTTGGTTTGTGTTTGGATAGGTAGCTAGGTAGGCAGTGTAGCCACGTTGATCTTAGCACGAACGGGCTGGTCAGACCGGCGCAGTACTACTCTCTCACAGAAGACCAACCTAAAGCGATAGTATCCGTGCTGTCGTGTTTCGTTGGTGAGTGCGAGACCTAAAGGCCATTGATGCAAGGGCTGACAGTTATTATGGTAAGTATGGAGAGTCTTACACTGCCACGATGACTGTTATGCATTTTATGTCCCCAAGCGAGGTGTGAAACTCATTTTGACTGAGCAATAACTACAATTGAGTCACAACTCACCTTTATTTAGGAGCCTGTCAAAGTGACTTTGAGAGTCGCTTTCACAGGCTTTAAAGAAACTGTAATATATATATATATATGTATTTAGAAACAAACACATTTTTTAATAATTTTATTACCATAGTAAAGACTTTGCCTGGTTTAAAATCAGTAGTATATGTGATCTGAATTAATCAACAGCCTTTTACAGTCCACTGCTGGACATAGGCCTCTTCTTAGCAAGGAGGTTTGGCCTACTATACCACGCTGGCCAGACGGATTAGAATAGGGTTTGTTTCAAGTTTTCCTTCTCTTTGTAATGATGTTGTCTTGAATGTTTGGTTCCCTTAGTCGCCTTTTACGACACTCACGGGATGAATAGGGGTGGTAACACTATGTATTCTTAATCCGTCACCACACGGACTGTGATCTGTATTATTTAACTTGAATCTACTACACTCCTTGAAACTAGCAACACACTGTGTGACATTTATATACAAGTTTTAGTGAGTAGCGTGCGATGTCCTTAGAACTATTATGTTCTATAGAATTTCTTATAGTAGCAATAAAAAGTATAGCGTTCAAATATACTTTTACAATAAATAATAAATAAATATTTTCGATATTTAACACACAACGCCATCTAGTTTCAAACTAAGCAGAGCTTGTACTATGATAACTAGACTGACTGATAGAATACTTACATATATACAGATCATACAAACATTTGGTCCAACCCGAGAATCGAAACTGAGACCTCGAGTACAGTAGCCGCTTTCGTTGCCACCACACCATCGAGACAGTCATTTTAAATTTAAGATAGGAGTTAAACCAGTGACAGTCTCTGCTTGGTATTAAATTATAATTTTAGAAGCTGGTCATGCTCGAGGAAAGCGCTGAAAAACTCTCTCAGTCGGAGCTCAAGAATATCATTACTTAGAGCCAGGATCCAAGCTCTGCTTGGAATGCCATTGGATCCTGGGGCAGTGGTTTTGGCTTAAAGCCGTCGCATCGTCGCACCGTCAGCACTAGTTCTTCTCAAGCGATTTCTGACACATCATCGTCATCCACGTTAGGCGCCTCGGGCGCCAGAGGTAGAGCCATTAGTGGCGGAGCGCGCTCCGCCATTCGCGCTAGGAACGACCCGATCAAGCAGCTCTGGCTGAAGATACCGGGTTGGCGGTGGAACCCATAAGGCGCATCTTCCCCCTGACCATATGATAGGGGCGCCACCACGGATTCCGCTCCAGTGTCCTTATCGCTGCCTGAAGGGTTTTTTTGGCATTCCTGTATCCCGTTAATACCTCCAACTCTCGCTGCCACATCCTTAAGGCGGCGACGCCTCTATTGAGCCTGAATCATTGGCAGCGCACAATCACGCAGGGTTGTCACGGCCTTGTAATATTAGGCGACCATCAATAGACCTAGTGCCTGACAGTATTGGGCTAAGCCCTAGGCATCGCCTGAACGATAGCTGCTTCCAGGAGGAGCTCACGATCTAAGCGTTTCAGCGTCCAGCGTGGTTCTGGTACAGCTGCGCTGAGTGGCGCGCCACTTGTGGGAGCAAAGATTTCAAACCGAACACATCGGTGATCTAAACCTCTCCTCCCCAACAAAGACGCGAACGTGATGCGCTAGCGAGAGGCACGTAAACGAAATGTCAACGATCTAGTTGCCCCTCGCCGTAAAGAGCGTAGGTATGGCAACTAGGCCGAATCTTTCAACCCAGTTCTCCAATGGGTTTCCATCTCCACATCCCGCTGTGAACCTTGTCCCTCTCCAGCGGCACCATCCGTCAGCAGTTTGAAGCCAGAAGTCCGACATACCGTTTTTGGATTCGATCCGACGCAGGGTTTACTGCCAACCCGGTGGTCACTGCTCGCCTAAAGCAACGCAGCGGAGCGATGCAACGTTCAATACTTTGTCGGGGACTTGCATCAGGGAGGCACTTGTATGTCACCGAGTGTCTCTCTACCTCCGTCGAATAGTCGGGGTATATTTGTCGGAAAGAGGCTTCATCTACCCAAGTAGAACCGATCTCGGCAGACGTGAAATGTCGTGCGGCGTTCCGCAGGAATTGGTCTTAGGTCGGTAAAAAAAAACGAAAATGATGTTAAATTACAATTTAGTTAGTAGAGTGAAAATATTATACGTATAATGTAATAAATCTTTAAGTAGAAACAATTTGTTTACAGAACGAATAAAATATAAAAGAACCATAAACTAACTCATTTGCGTGTTCAATACTTTTACGTCACTGTCATGCGTGTAATTATAAATCTGTAAATAAATTCTACTTCAAGAAATTTCATGCCATATTTAACATACCATTTCAAGTATATATTTGTGTAAATAACATTCTAGTGCGTGTACTAGGGTGTCCCTTAAATTTCAAGTTCGATATTTTTTTACGCATACCTTCTTAAAAGTTTCGTAATAACCCTATATTGTCTAGAAAAAAATATTAGTTCGATATATAAACGATAACCCGTGCCGACTTGCTATTCAAACTTGTCGATACAAGTTGCTTAAGTACTGCCCAGTGACCTGTTACGACATGTTTTATTTGCCATTTCGTACGTGATTTTTGAGACTATTAGTGCTTCATTGTTTAGTGCGTAAACATGTCGGTGGAATTACGGAGTGATAAACAAAATATTTTTCTTATCGGATTGACTAGCTACCAAATGAATGGTGCAAAATTACCATCTAATCGACAAGTTCTCTCAGTCCTATTTTACAATATTCGTGAGGTTAAATTGACTGTTAGTGAAAGTGCAAATCTTGTGATTAGGGAGTGCATCATATATTGGGAAAAAGCAAGAATTCCAACAAGGGCATTTCCTAACTGCGTGAAGAAACTTATTGATTTATATCATGTTTGGAGAGAGTTGCAAAAAAATTGTAAGAAAACTCAGATTACGTTTAAGAGTCGTGAGAACAATTTTATAATTAATCTTGATAATTTGTTTGATATTGCACATGCTGATACTTTTGAGAGAATGAAAATAGAGGAAGATAAATTATTTTTAATGAAACAGAGAGAGCCAGGTCGACCGGGATGCTTAGGTGGTGTAGATAAAAAATTGGCGGAAAAAGAACAAAGATCTAGACAACGACGATTGGAAGAAGAGGAAAAGATTGTAAGACAAAGAGAATCACTAGCTGTTGCATCTACTTCCACCACAAATAACTTAGACAGTGTAGAAGATTCAGACGAAGAACAGATCTTGAATTCTGAACTCAGCTTGCCGGACGTTCCCTGCCATGAACAAAGTTCAAAAAGAGGTAGAAAGAATCTTATAACACCTAAACTAGTTGCAGCTTTAGATCGATGCCAGTTAAGCATTAGAGATACCGTTTACATTCTTAATGCGGTGGTAGAAGCGCTTGGTCTGAGCAGCGATGATTTCTGTATTAACAAATCCTCGATTCAGCGAATTCGTACTGAAACTAGAAAATCAAGGGCAGAAGCAATAAAATCTAACTTCTAAAACAATGTACCCGACATAGTCACAGTCCATTGGGATGGAAAACTATTACCGGGGTTGGATGTACGGAGTTCAAAAGAAGAACGCTTGCCAGTTATAGCTTCATTTGACGATAGAGAGCAGCTTCTTGCAGTGCCGAAACTAGAAAGTTCTTCTGGAAAACATCAAGCGAAGGCTGTATCAGCAGCTCTCTTTGACTGGAACCTTTATGATAAAGTGCAAATAATGTGCTGCGACACAACAGCTTCCAATATGGGCCGTTTCAATGGAGCTTGTGCTATTTTGGAGCAAACTTTAGGAAGAGAATTGTTGCTTTTCGCCTGTCGTCATCATGTTTATGAATTGGTCCTAAAAGCTGTCTTTGAAACCAAGATTAAGCAAATTACTAGTAGCCCAGATATTCCGATGTTCAAAAAGTTTCAAGAAAATTGGAAAAACATTGATTGTACTAAAATTGAACCATCTCTTAATTTCGTAAAAGCACGGGTTGCCGAGACAGACATTCAAGCGTTGTTACTATTTTATAAGGCAGAATTAGATAAAGGTTTTGTAAGAGATGATTACCGCGAATTGGTCGAACTGTGCGTAATATTTTTAGGAGGAGACACAGAGGAAAAATTAAAACTAAGGCCCCCCGGAGCTATACATCAGGCACGCTGGATGGCGAGAGCGATCTATTCTTTAAAAATATGTTTACTTCAGTCACAATGCAGAGTAACTGCGAAGGACAAAAAGGCTCTACAAAATGTTTGCTTATTTCTCGTAATATTGTATGTTAAACCTTGGCTCGAATGGTACAGTGGCGAGCAAAGCACCTAATCAAGATTTGCGCTTCTTGAAGATGTTAAAAGAGTATGAAAAAGTTGACGCAACAATTTCTAAAGCTTCTATAAGCAAGTTCAGCCATCACTTGTGGTATTTATGTGAAGAGACAGTCATTCTATCACTATTTGATGATGAAGTTGACAACCAAACTAAGAAGAAGATGATTGCCAACTTCAACAGGGACAAAATCTCGGATTTTAGCAAACGCTATGACCCGTCGAAGAAAGAACTGACTCAAAAGTTGTTTGGTAAGTTAAATTGACTTTTTGTTGGATTTCAATTTCAATGTCCAATACTTATTTATTTATTTTCAAAATTGTTGTTGATTTTTATTTGTTATTTAACTTATTTTTCTTTTTTTTTAGACAAAGCACTGGATGATTTCGTATCGGAAAAGAGCAAACAATTTTTATCACGACTGCAGATCGACGACAGTTTTCTAAAGGAAGATGTATCTTCTTGGAATAACAATACTGCTTTTCTGGAAGCTAAAAGAAGAATAAGTTATTTGAGAGTTGTAAATGATACTGCTGAAAGGGCTGTTAAATTAATGCAAGATTTTAACGGACTTATCACGGCTGAAGAAGAACAAAAACAGTTCTTGCTGCGCTGTGTCCAGGAACATCTAAAATTGTATCCAGACTGTAAAAAAACTACTCTAAAAAGAAGTTACCCTGAATGATTCTTATTTCTTTATGTTTTTAATTAAAGATTAATGTTCATCTAATTTATTATTTAATTTTATTCACTTAATTCATTGCATTTATAGTGAAATTATAGCAGACTGAAATTTTAGGACAAAACACGTTTTTTACTAAACTTTGAAGCTCGGTCGGCACTGGTTGCAATTATGCTAGATTGATAAAATTTTATATTTAAGTATCTTATAGCATTAGTAAAAATTTTAGAGGGTATGCATTTCGAAATTCGAAAAAAAATTTTTTTTTATCATATAAGGGACACCCTAGCGTGTACCCACAAAGTTTGATTTGATCTTGAACTATTTTTGGCATGAAAAAACATAGTGTTATGAATGAATGATGGCATGACTTTGCAATAAACCAATACATTGTATTTTGCTGAGTGATACACGAGGCCAGAAATAACAGCAACGGGTTCGTTTTTTCTAAATTACGGACTTCCATTGGCGGAGTTACTGACTTTCGGTTTTTATTTACGGCGGTTTAGGTTCAATATGTTAATCATCCCTACTTTCCACTTCTAATGCTGAAAATATTAGAATTAATATCGTTGTGGTTCGTCTGAAATATAAAAAGTAATTCGAAGTTCTCTTTTCCACCCTAAAATGTCTAGACCTTTGAGACACGAACAAAAACAGGTTATAATGACAAGGCAAAAATATTTGTCGCGTCATTAGTGAGCCCAGCCTGTTCAAAGACCGTGGCAAATGAAATGTTTGTAAAAACTAAAAATGGACTTCCTCTACACTTTTTACCGCGTCTCTGAATAGGGTGGGGGCGACAACTAATGTCTCTGGTTTAATTTAGCGGTCCACCACATTGCTGATTGCGTGATCTGTCATCCTGTCGAACGGACCGCTTCATTAATCACGATAAATTTATGGAGACATGCTCACCCACGTATGAGGGAAAACTTGTTTTGATATTTGTATAGCATTTTTACCTTTTATTATTGACTTATATTGACTTTACATTGATAAGTACATAAATCAAATTTAAATTTTCTGTAAGATTCTATAAAGAAGTCTAGAGTAGAAATATAGTTAAATAATTTGATTCAAAGGAAAATATAAAATATAACCTTAGCTTATTAGTAAGGATAAACAGTAAGATATTTAAAAATAATTTTTTGTGACAGCATTGGTCAAGTGATATAAGTAAAAGATTAATGAACAGTTTCATTGATTAAGGATAGGTTCTTCAATGGTCAGGTAAAAGCATTTATTCCACAGTTAGCGTAGTTTTGGTCTGTTATCTGAAGAATAAAACTTAAATCTGAGGAATATCTATATCTGTTGTTTCAAACCTCAGTTAGTGACAGTACCTGTAGAATAGTAATTTTACTGTTTTTATATTTCAAAATTATTTATTCAAGAATTATTTCTGGCATTTCTGCAATAATTTAATTTGGTTAAGTGAGTGTAGACGTTTGACTCGATTGACGATTTAAGTATCGGAGAAAACCATCTGATAATAAACTTTTTGTGTTCTAAAAAATAGAAAGGGTTGTTAGAGAAATATACAACAGTGCTTGGTGGAATGATGAACATTTTGAAAAACACAAAAACTTAATTCGCCTGATGAAGACCTAGATATATTTATTTATTTGTTGGTTATTTGACAGTATAACTGGGGATTAAAAAACTAGCACTTATTTACAGTGCATAAGATTTCCACCAAGAATTTATGGTTCCAAGTCAACCTCACTTCACCTCACGAAAAGTGGACATTTAACATGTCTTTGTCTATCCCAATGGGGATGATTTATGTAGGAAAACCTAACCCTAAGTCGGTTTCTCGTACAGTGTAAGCTTTTGTTAATTTATCAGTTAATTTTTCTCCTAATAATTTCTTATCCTTAGATCAGACATCGCTTTATAGAATTAACTGTCCACTTGCAGTACATAAAATAATTTGAAGGGGGCAGCAATTGATTACGTGAAAGGTTAAAGGAAAAGTAACCAACTCCTATGATGACTTACGAGACACATTAAAGCAATGTAATATGCAATTGCATATCTTAAAAAGATCTACAAAAATGTGAGAACTATTTATATATATATTACAACAAATAATATGTTATTTACGAAACAAATTTCAACAAGACAAAATTACACTGTTCGTTAAAATTACAGTTTTTTCTATCTTAAGAGCCTGCCAAAGTAACTCTACTCTGTCTCATGATAAACATAATTAGGATCCAAGAGGTGTGGTCACCATACTCATTGCAAATTTCTTTTTTTTTTTAATAGCCTGCCAAATTGTCTCTACTCTACTTGATGGCAAGAATAGAATCCAAAAGTTGTAGTCACCATACTCACTGCGAATGCTGACAATGCAGTATGGTGGCCCACATTATGGCGGCCTATTACGATTTTTTACGCCTCACTTGGGGACGTAAAAGACATGACAGTCATCGTAGCATTGTATTGCACACGTTGACTACGACAACTATCACCCCTGCATCAATGGGCCTAGACCAAATGCTGACAATGCGGTATGGTGACCACACTATGGCGGCCTAGTGAGATGCTTTTTCACACCCCGCTTGGGGACGTAAAAGCCATGACAGTCATTGTGACAGTATAAGGCTTACACAGATACTTGTCTAAAGAGATATAAAAGATTTAAAATGGCGTATGAGATCCGTCGGGACATATGTTTATGCCTGGTGACGAAACATGTCTGTGAATCTAAACTAATATCCTAATTAATACCTAATGCTTTGGTTTTATTGGTGAAACGTATTTATCTCAGGAACTACTTTTTCACATTGAAAAAATTGTTAAGTGTTGGATAGTCCAGTTTTCAAGGTAAGTTACATAACATCACACTACGACAAATAGGAGCTGAGTATCAATGAAAAATTGAACAAAATAGGATAAATGTAGTTATTTTAAGACATGCAGGCAAAGTTGCGCGGGTCAGATAGTCATAATTATTCGTCCTGAATCTGAATCGAACGGACGATTTTCAGCTTGGCAATGAGAATCACTAACGACTTGACCAACTGGATCATAAAGCCAATATCCCTGACGGAATGAACCATGTGTGTGCTATAGTACAGCTATTGTAATCTCTTAATAGACACGTTCTAGTTAAGTAAGTGAGATCACGTCCAACCTCGCGTACAAAGTAGGCCACCCTTTCAGCTGTGACCCAGGATATTGCCACTTACTCCAAGTGATCTCAAAAACGGTGAAAGAAGTACAGCAGTAGACTTTTACCTATAAATACAATTTGTATTAGTATGATTACAATCGGTAAAGGTTTCTTTAGTACTATGTTATGTGCAATATGTCCTCTTTTACTTGGAGCTGAATTAAACTTGGTTTCGATTGTGGATGATCGAATACCATTCCTAATGATAGCCTATTGCAATTTTGATAATTCTTGTTTTTTTTTTTGGAGGTTTTTTATTTTCTATCAAGTTTCATTTCAGATAATAGATAAGTATGATCTTACTATATTTGCAATGATTATGTCTATGGCTTGTCATCTTTTTTTAATATACATGTTGATTACATTTTTAAATAGATAAAAATGAAACACAACAATATGTATTTAAAAATATAAGAAATAATAGCCCAATGACTTCGGTTACATGGACCAAGACCCAGTGATTGGGACTCCAAAGACAAGAACCTTGTCAGTATAGAGACTGTGTCTAGAGGATTGCCTTCTGCATCAGACCCTTGATCCTTTCAAGCCTTCTAACTTGAGCCCGGCTTCGGATGAATGATCGCCGAATCCAATACCACATATCAACAATCTCGGCGTTAAATCTCAATATTTTATTGTTTTTTAACTTTCACGAGATTGTTATATGTAAGTATCAGATTAAATATAATAAAATAAAATTTAAAAAATACACAAACGTACTATTAAAGGGTTTTGTGTAAATTTGTAAATAAAACAAATTATTCGTTGTTATGATATTTCAAATATAATACTGTTTTTGCTACATTATCATTGATTCTCGTCTCCTATTGGTCGAAGTGTGATGTTGTATAGTTATTGAACAGTAAAATAAATTTCCTCAATTCGAATTAGTAATTCCTGAGATTAACGTGTTCAACCAAACAAACTCTTTAGCTTTATAATCTTAACATATTTAATTCCTCTGTACGTGTGTTTGTCACCTAGCTCCTCCTAAACGGTTGGATCAATTTGGATGAAATTTTGTGTGTCAGTAGATGGATCAATTGATCTTAGGAGATGGCGATGCGTCGGTGTGAAATTCGTCAGATTGGCCAGTTAGCATAGACATTAAAAACATTTGCAGCTACAGAAACCAAGATTTTCTTAAAAATTTAATTTTTGTGACCTTTTATGTATATAAATAGTGATATTTTACGTTTTTTTTTAAATATATTATTATTATGTATATAAATAGTGATATTTTACGTTTTTTTTTAAATATATTGAACTTTGAAATGAAGGCATATATTTTGAGAATCAAAGAAGTTTCTAGTTTGTTTTGCGTTTTTCCGAGGTAGACCCTTTATATGCACAAATTGACTGGGCTTTTCGGCCATTATCATCACCATGATGAAGTTCCACGTTCATATTCAAAACTCTTTGTTTTGTTGCAGCATGGGGCGAATCTCTTCTGTCACTGCCGAAGCGATGGCTGAGCACCCAGGTTTACGGCTCCGAAGACGAAGAGTTCCAGGTAACAAAATTTTCTACAATAAACTACATTTCAAAAATAAAATTTAAAAATATAAGGCAGATTACCTGATGGTGATTAAAGTCACACATGGAAAACGCTCCGGTCCTCGCCCGCTCTCACTCCCTCGGCAACGAATGAATTGCTTAATACTTTGACAGACCTATCGGACTAACGGTTAGCTATTCTGATTTCTTAGCCAGAGCTCGTGGGTTCATTTCCCTCCCAGGATAAGTGCTTGTGTGCTGAAAACGGTCATTTATTAGTACAAGCTTTGACTAGTTTGGGATCGACTGTGAGTGAGATGTGAAAGGATATTTATTTATTTATTATACTGGTACCCTGTGAGAGCGTGGTGTCACTCGTTGGTCTAGCGGTTATTGTATGCGACTGACGATCAAAGAATCTCAGGTTGGGTCAAAAAGTGTTATCGAGTTTTTGTGATTGTAGAAATGCTTAGTAACAGAGTTTGGAAGTTGGGGTTTTTACTCTGGTGTGTCAGAGAGCATGTAGAGCCGCCGGCCCTGCTCCTGATCTGTCCCCGGTCGTGTCGGATAGCTGTCACATCGGATTGTGAGAGTGAGAGAACTGAAAGTGTACCTGTGTCTGCGTACACACTTATGCACGTTATATCTCCTGTGTTAAGACGTGCCGCTGTGGCTGAATCGACTAAGAGCACATCATCAATTACATTTTATATAGCATAATTTAAACATACCATAATATTTGTTCAGAAATGATTTATTTTAAAAAATAAAGTAAATGTAGTATAATAGTAAGTCCTTTGATTACTAGTAGTCGTCCGGGCCGTCACCTTAATTCCTGGGATCGCAAAATTAAACTTTCTTAGTGAATAACTCATAGATTTAAAACAAGTTTTTGATCGATTGTGCAGAGCAAAAAATCTTCACAATTTACAAATCCTAAGTTGAATTGATCCACGACTTTCTACTTATCAATCAAGAGCACTAACCACTAATTTGATTTAGGACAAGTATTAGATCTAAATGGTCGATTTTAGTTCAGTAATTTGTATTTTACCTAAAGCAGGAATGGTACGTATTATGTATTCTTATGTATTAAAGGCTAAAGTTGTCATAGTATGGGTCACCATACTGCATTGTCTGAATTCGCAATGATTCTGCTTTCGATTAGGCATCGCAGTCACTTTGACAGGTCTTGAATAAAAAAAAATAATTAAACATAGCTCAATTTCTAGTTCAGTTTTCTTTCAATCATGTACAATATTGTTAGTTTTTAAACTAAATATAGTCTCTACTAAATGTCTGAAATGTCAAGTACTGTCAAGTTGTCAACATCAACAAATATATTTCAGAAAAATACAATGCTTATTTTATCTAATTTTAGGAACAGTTCTTCAATATTTTTTAGTGTAACTAATTTTTTAGTATCAATTCAACGTTATAAAAAAAATATCACAATGATAAAATAAAATGTAACCTTATTAAATAAAGCGTACCTTCATCACCGCAGATTCTGATAAATATGATTTGAAAACCCAATAAATTACAATGAATATGTCATAAAAATGCAAACGAAACCAGTGCACCAACAAAAATCAATTATCCATTTGCAAAAAGACACCAAACATATTGTATTACTATTGTCTCTCAATGTCAAAATTACGAAATTGGATATAAAACATAGCGTGTCTTACAAAGAAGTTTATTCTAAAAATATAAAACGAAACACATTGTAAGTAACAAACATTATTTGTACGTCAATTCTCTATGCATGAAAAAATATATATTCACTTTAGTATAATAAGATATCAATACATTTGGTACTTGCACTTCAGTAATCTTTATACGAGACTATCGTACCTAAATAAACAATTGTCGGTGAGTCCATAAGAAGAAAACAAAGTCAAACCAAAGTGATGAGTGTGATGCTTTCAGCTGTACGTATTTCAAGCTAGTACTGTATCGCAAATTAACCATTATTAGATCATAGTCATGTGAAAGTACGAGAATTAAGGGTATCATATTGAGTCAGCTTGGGACCATCGATCAAACTTCAATATATAATATATATAATTATCATACATATAAATAATTGTCTCAAATATCATATCACGCTGGCCAGGTGAGTTTTTATCAAGTTTTCCTTTTCTTTGCGCTACTGTTGTACTGTACAATTTGCTTTCTCAGTCGACTATTACGATACCCATAGGATGAATAGGAATGATGGCACTTTGTATTTGTTATCCATGACTACGATAGGTTTCGTGATGTATTATTATGTACATGTTCGATAATTAGCGCCATTACGTAATATATGTAACATACCTTATATTGAAGTTTCGACCGATGGTGCAACGCTGACTCACGTTGGTATACCCTTAATGCCAGTTCTGCTCTATCAAGGCAGAACCTTCTATCTTAGGTGCCATCTTTTTTTATTTATTTATTTTTTTTTTTTTAATTTTCTTTTTAATTTTTTTTTTATATTAATTGATGTGAAGGAGTCGGAGTTCAATGCAAATGGTGCAGCTCAATCGAAATAATGTTATGGATTCCCAGGAAACAAGTATTCTCTGCATCCAAAAAGAAAGTATTCTAGGTAGTAGAGCCACGCTGATTTCAGCACGAGCGGGCCGGCTCGACCGGGGCAGTACTACCCTCCCACAGAAGACCAACCTAAAGCGCCAGCATCCGTGTTGTCGTGTTTCGTTGGTGAGTGTGAGACCGGAGGCCCATTGATGCAGGGGTGACAGTTATCGTGGTAGCTGTGTTAGCCTTACACTGCCGCGATGACTGTCATGCCTTTTACGTTCCCAAGCATCTTACTAGGCTGCCATAGTGCGGGTCACCATACAGCATTGTCTGCATTTGCAATGAGTATGGTGACCACAACTCTTAGATTCTATTCATGCTTTCCATTAGGCAGAGTAGAGTCACTTTGGCAGACTCTTAATATAGAAAAAAAAAGAGGTTTACTGGAAGCTCTGGCCCTCTTCCGCTACCTTAATTCCAGAGGACACACACTAAGGGTGGTCACTTACTATCACTTGACACGTCTGCTTGTTTGACCCTTGTTACATAAAAAAAATATTACGGTTTTTAAATTACAGCTTGATCTTTATAACAAATGATTACGTAATCGACAAAGTAACATGACCAAGTGATTTTATTTTACATTATATATACTTTGATTATCTGTGTGCCAGTTTCATTACAAATGAAGAATGATACATTATAAATATAAAAATTGAGTTACAATATATCTCGCCCGTTATAAAATGACACTAACGACAATTGATGGATCATACACATATCTTCATATGTATGATCACATCAATAGCCTTTAATTGTCGTTGCTGGGTATAAACCTCTCTTTATGAAGGAGATTTGGCCTACTATATCATGCAGGCCAGACGGGTTCCTATAGGATTTGTTTCAAGTTTACATTTCTCTTTATAGTGATGTCTTACGTAATTTGCTCCCTTAGTCGCCTCTTACGACACACGTGATATGAATAGGGTGGTGACATTTCATATTCTCAATTCGTCACCACACGGATACACAAGTTTATATGAATATCACGGAAGGCAAAGGGTAATAGTTATTATATAATATTTGAGTTGTAAATAATCTACAAATAGTCGTATAAGTCCGACTTGTATATTTTGTTGTTGATGCATCACATTTATTAAGAGAACATAGATATTACAAAAAGTAAAAAAAATAAAATTTATTTCTTTTGACGAAAACGGCAGCAAATCAGCTAATTGTTATTTTTGGACTTGATTGTACATCAACATTGTATATAGTGTTTACTAAAAGGCTACATAAATCCACTCCTACAAGCTCACCTCACAAAGGGCAGCGTTACATCTAAAAGCAATTTCTTTTCAACTTAGAATAAAACATCTAAGAAAAGATAAATAAAGATGAGTATGTGTGATTTAGTTCACGTCGCAATATACTTGTGTTTAGAAATATATGTATGTGTTCGTTTAGAAATATATGTATGTGCTCGGTTGATGACAAAGACTTGTCTCGTGTTACGTAGGCGGGACTATATTTGTTATTGTAGTCGCGAAATATGAGCGGAATAAATGAGATGTTTAACTGGTAAATCCATCGTAAGATTATTACAGAAAGTATATGTTGCCAATAAATCCCATTCGCCTAGAATAAAATTCCCAAATCCTCTCGCAAATATTTTTGGTAATCGTGTTTTTTATTCTTCGCCTACCAAAGTGGCTACACTTTGTCTGATGAAAGCATGAATAGAATCCAAGAGTGGTGGTCGCCATACTCATTGCGAATGCAGACAATTTAGTTTGTGATGACACCATATTCAATCTAGTTTCTTATTGCGCAGAATGTCCAGCTACCGAAGCTGCCAGTCCCGGAGCTCGAGACGACCATGGAAGTGTACTTAGAGTTCGCATCAGTGGTGGTGAGTCAGCAAGCGCTGGAGCACTCTCGCGGGCTGGCTCGAGGCTTCATGGAAGAACTGGGCCCCCGTCTGCAGGAGATGTTGCTTGATAGGCAAAAAGAAATGGATAATTGGGTAAGTTTTCATTGTTTAAAAAGTTCTGAAAATATCTGGGCGTTTCATAGTTGTTACACAGTTTTGATAGCTTACACCCACTGTTGACTTCAAAAGGGCAGAGCATACTTTATTTTTTATATACAACAATGTAATTGTACATTGGCTAATTTATATTCTGAACAAGTAGTTTAATTTAACCTGCATAGTTGCCATAGTTATGTTCTTCATATATTATACACTATGTGAAATATGTTAATAGTTATTTTGCTATGTAGGGCGGTAAAAAATTCAAAAAATCAAACACCATGAAAATCACTTCCGTCCGTAATGAATAAACTAACGATCATTTGTTTTTATTTCATTTATTAAAACTGATTTTTAACTCTGAAAATATTGTGAGTGGGAATGTTATTTCATCATAAAATGAGGTCGTTAACAAACTTATAACGTACAAAAAGTACAATACAACACAAGTTCCAAATGAAGTGGTTTTGAATTCAAAGATACCTAGCGGTACACACCGAGGAAGCAAAACATTTAACCACCTTATCGCTTAGCGTTTTCCTCCGCAACTCAAAACAAAGTTACGTGAGCGCGATTGTTCTACTGTTTGATCGCACTCGTGCCTACCAACATGACGTTGATACACCTACCAACTTAAAATGATCAAAATAACTTTACTTATATGTGTTGTGATGAAAGTGTCTCAAACTCAAGCATTAGTGCAACTCAGAACGTCTTTAGCAAGCAGTGATAACCCCCTGCTTACAAAAATTCTGCAATCGATTGACGCAGCAACCAGTGATGAACATTTGTTTGAAGTGACACTTAAACTACTTAAAAGCTTGTGTATTTGTATGCGTGATACCCTCAAAGCGAAAGAAGATACGTACAATAGTGCTAAAAATTTAATTGGACTCAGTAAAATAGTTTCTACTGAAGGTAAAGTGCTTGATCTTTATAAGAAAATCTATACCAACACGTGCTTTAATTTGAAACATGTTCTGTCCAAACGTAGCAATACATCTAGTGAAAGCTGGGGTCATTCTAACTGCGGTAAGGAAGACAGAGAGAAAGAAAATAATTTACCGAAGCATGAGGAAGATTCACAGACTGTGAAAAATGTACTAAGATCTAAATTAGATCACATTTTATATAGAGCGTTAGTACAAACAAGACATCATCATAAATATAATATCAAGAAGTATAACTTGTTTGGCAAAAAAAAGTCTCGTGCAAAAAGTTCGCTAAAACATACTTTGATAGTCATATTAACATTACATCCCACACGTAAAGATTTAAGAAAATATAATGCTATAGAAGAAGATCTCCATAAAGTACTTCACAAAAATTCTACGATTGATATAGATATTATTGACACAAAATATGATCAAAAGGGAAAAGACAGCGAAGAGGCTGTCAAACCTGAAACTTATTCAGACTGCCATTTACAATCTCTTTACACATACTTAATAGAAAGCGAAAAGAAAAATTTGACTAAAGTTTTTAGATTCCTACGAAGACGTGATACTATAAAAATTTATATTGAAGTATTTACCGGTAGGAACCATTCTGACTATATCAATATTTGCTGTACCAATGGGTCAATATCTACATTGTGTAAAAAAGAATTAATAGAATACATAGATTCTCAAGAAAATATCACAGTACAATATAAAAAACTTGATAAAGGAAAATCAATGGCCCTGAAAAATAAACTTAAGGACACTATTTCAAAATTAAAACAATTAGTAAAAAGGCTAGATTTTAAGTCCTTCAATAATGCAACTATGAATTTAAATATAAAAAATGTTGATATTTCCAACAATAGCACAAGTGCAAACGAAATGAAGAATGGCCTTATAACAATGAAAGAAAACAATTCTGTTACTATTGAACTTGATCTCAAACCGAATGGCTTACCGAACTTTGTAGAAAATTTAACACACCCACTGAAACTTCAGGACGTTTCAAGGGCTATAATATTACTTAATGATTTTGTATCAAAACAAACAACAACTGATGATATAAAAGTGCATAGGGTAAATCCAGCAGATTACAAACAAGTTGGTTCAATGAATACCCTGGCTTTTACAGAGGTTCTATTTACAGAAAGTAATATTAATATTTTCAAAGAATTGTCTCCTACAACTGAGTCAAACTTCGCAATTTCTGAAGAAAGTGCTACAATTTCAAAAAAATTTATTAACAACGGTCAAGACACGATTCACATGATAACTGTAAAGAAACAAGATGGTATTAATTTAAATAAAAATATGACATTGGAGTTGAATAATACTGAATTACCTTATTTGGTTAAAAATTTGAAAACAAAAGTACATTACACTACCCCCATCATACCACATAAAGGTGTTACAAATAAAAGTTCTGCACTTGATGTTGTGCTTACAAACCTTGACAGCGAAACAACTACACATGACATAAATACTAAAGTTATGACAATAAATGAGCATAAACTGCCCTTATCTAAAGCTCTCAAGGATTTTTTTTCTAAACATTTCACGATGAGTTATGGTACAAATTTGACAAAGATACAATATACAAATCAATTTGATCCGACTAGTAAAAAGCCAGATATACAGCATGTTTTAAAATACGAAAATATTAAATTCAATAAAAATCAGGACAAAATAACCAGTGAAAATGAACAAGCTACAACAACTTCTAAATTTAAAAAAACAAATTTACAAGTTAGAGATAACATTTCAATACACACGAGTTTATTTAAATTGAAAATAAACAAGGATACCATTCTGAAGCCGTTCACAATATCGATAACAAAGCACCCTGAAAACGTTAGTAATATAAACATTCCACATGCACAACTCAAATCAAAACAAGATACTTTGATAACACTACGTAAAGATGGAAACTCGACTAAACCGAACAAGCAATACTACTTAGAACAAAGTACCGAATCAGTAAATAATACAAAGCCATTTCAAAAACATATTATTACTTTGCAAGTGTCACTAACAACATTTAACAATAGTAGTATTTCAGCAAATGATATTAGTCCGAAGAAAACTAAAAACTGGAGCATAAACAAAAATAAAACGACACCAGCATCTAAAGTTTCCGACATACTTTATCCTTATTTAAACACAACACATACTGATAAACTTAGACCTAAATTTTTTAACTCTAACCAAACATCTGGATCCTATCAACAAAAGTTTCAAAACAAAATTATCACAAATAATTCAAACACCTTATCAAAACACGATAAACAGAAAAATAACTCATTATCTACCGGACTCAGTTTTACGAGTACAACTGAAAGATTGAAAACCTTTGTAATACCAAAGAATGTTATTGAAAACAAAACAGGTAATAATTTTACCGAAAAAACAATCAGCTTAATCGAAATGTCCGTTACCCAAGGTAACAAGGAAAAACAAATGAAACCGTCTAGTAAAATTATTAGTACTCTGATTGGAACTAATCAAAAGTTACCTATGAAAAACACATATCCAAACCTAAATTCTAATTCCTTGATTATACCAAAATTAGGTATTGTGGCTAATCGTCCTGTTTCCAAAGACTCACCAACTCATACTTGGCTATCTATGACTACAAATGAAACATACAATGCAGATATTTCAAACACCACTTCCAGAGTCACTATAAAAACTTATGATCGTCATAAGAAAGTATTAAAAGAATTACAAGGCCTAATAACAAATTATGCGATTTCCAATGACAAAAATGCAGTTACTTCAAATAATAGACAAATAGAAATTAGAAATCAAACAACACGTAAAATAAACGATATCTTTGAAAATACTATTGGTGAAAGTTACCCAGTAGTGAATTCATTAGTAAGTGATTCGGTACTTGCAAACAGCGTGCATCCAGAGCCAATTACAGTGATGTCTATCCAGAGTACAACACCTTTTATGAAACCTACAAGTACACCAACAAAACTTATGTCATTGGATGAAAATGAATACTATAAACATGAAAATATAACTGCCAAGATAGCACCAAAATTGAATGCCACAGTCACTGCCGGTTTTGGCAAAACGTGGAGGACAAAAACTGTAAGCTTTAAAACAAAACTGATTCAATCAAATATGGAAATGAACTCACAATCAGTAACAATAATTCCTCACTATAATAAAACAAAAACTTTCAAGGAATCATCCGCTTTCCTTTCCAAAGATAAAAACACTGTGTTAAATTTGTCAAATATGATTAATAATGCAGACATTAAAATCAAAACTTCGTCTCCTGCAACGATAGTCCACAGTAATCCACTCGATAATAGAAACAGAAAAAAAGTGAGTAAACCATCGAGTCAGAAGAAATTATTAAAAAATCATGAAACAGGATTTTCTATCAACAAAATTATATTGCATACAACAAAGTCATATGGTTTACAAAATACTTGTACTCATGCAGAAAGCTCCATATCAGAATCAACGAACAATACCATTTTCTCCACAAAACTAAGCACCACGAACTTTAATGATGACAAAATAGTTTCTAATAAACAGAAAATAAAAGAAACGCTTAAAATTTTAACTACAAAATTAACTAAAACCACCAATATGTCGACACCCAAGACATATACAATAAACTATGAGGGCCATGACTCAGTCGAAAATACAATTAATTTTAGAGAAACATTCGTAGATCAAATTGAACTTAATATACTAAATGAGAAAAATAACACAACAGAAAATTATAAACTGAAAAATATTGAGTCAAACACTAGAGCTACTATAGTAACAGAAACAACAAAGAACTACAACTATTTCACAAGATTAAATAATGAAATAGAAAGAGATAAAAGTAGTATTGATGGTACAGAAGACATTGCTAATGAAAAGACCATTAGAAACCCAACTATTCCATTAACAAATAGCATAGAAATGTCCACAAAAACAAATAAATATACACCAAACACGATTTATCTACTACCTTTAATATTTACAGAAACTACTTTATATAATCAATCAATGACAACTCCATTGAACAAATTTGAAAACAACATAAGTGATCCAAAACATAAAATGCAAAATATAGTAAACAATAAAAAAATTCTACAAAAGTATATCACAGAGACATCGGGTATTACTAAAAAATATAGTATATTAAATACAAAACCTGCAATATCTGTAGAATTGTATGGTCAGACGGAAAATGTTACATCTAATACAACGGTTAAAGAATTATATGATTTGTCAAAAACTGGAAACACAGAATTTAATCCCATCTTAGACGAACATGATGAGAAAGAGTTTTTAACAAAGCCATTTTTTGCTAAAAACGATGAAAATACCAGACTATATACAACAGTAGATCCAGAAATAGTACAAAACAGTTTCCTAGAGATTTATGAAAATGTAGAAAAAAAAATAGTTCCAGAAATTAAGGAAACAGTTTTAACCGAACCTTATAATTCTGAAGTAACGGAAAATATAGTGTCCCAGACAAAAATTGAAACAACAAATAAGACCAATAACACTGAAAATATTATTAATGGAAATAAGCCAACAATTTTAACTACAAAACCATTAATTCAAGTTAAAAATGTAGCAGTAATTGCCAAAAGTACCTTAGCATATAGCCAAAAGAATATAAAAGACACAATGTTCACAAAGTCACATAGTACTGTTTCAGAACCAATAAATGTCATACCATCTGGTGCACCGTGGAGTACTATAAAAAATTATGGAAGTGGTGTAATCAACATTGATAATGTGACCAAAAGAGCGAATATATCTACAAATCCAACTGAAATTAATAATAATAAAAAAACACTTAAAGCTATCACACTGAATACACCTTCTGAAAAACCCTACAACTTTTTGGACACTGAAAAGCCGGCATTTTATAACATACCTAACGCATTTTATGATGAATTGCTTCCCACAAATTCCAATAATGCAGATGATATTATATATGTCAATAAAAATGTTGTGAGTACAACCAAAATTCCAAATTTAACTATAACTCCAACATTTTTACAACAGAATACAAAAAAAACTTCAAATAATATCTCGAAATTTTATTCAAAGAACTTGAAGAATACACCATTCAAGAAACTTTATAGCTATTTAGGCACTACAAGTATACAATTCGATAACACATCTGACCCATCAAATAATGAACAAAAAACAGAAAATATAATAAAAGTTTTTAAAAGTATCGAAAATAGAAGCAAAATAACCTCAAATTCCTTAAGCCCAATAATAAATTTTAAAACAACATCATACAGTACCAATCAATCAAAATATACTCCAAAGAATATAAGTAACATAATATTCACAGAGTCGTACAAGGTTATTTTAGATCCAAGAAATATAAATATATCTGGTGCAGTATGGAATACTACAAAAATACATGAAAGTCATATTAATAGTACCGTAAACATAAATGATGAAACCAAGATAAAGGATACGGCAAAACAAACAACTAAAATACGAAATAAAGATATGAAAAAAATAAAAGCTTTCGTAAAACATAATTCACTGATCCCAAAAAAGTTAACTCACAAACAACCCTACAACATTGCAGGCAACGCAAATACAATATTTACAAACATATCTGATAAATCAAATTCAAATAATATAGAGAGCACTACCAAAAATACTGGGAGTATTGTAAACAAAGGAAACATTAGTACTGACTTCATAGTTCCACAAAGAAACGTAAAAGAGATATCTTATAGCGCTTCGAAACATAATTCAAACCACAACGAAGACAAAACGTTTTCAAAATTAGACAATGCTGTTTTGAAACCCAGAAACGGCAAAATATCTACAACTATAAAATATGAAAATCATAAAGCTGACACCAGAAACATAGATGGTAAAACTGCAGTGAACAACACATCAATGAAAACCGTGAAACATATTTTAACAGGAAGCGTAAATAATGAATATATATTTTATAACACACCTGACCCTAATGTAATATTTGGAAGAAGTTCAAATAGTACAAAAAATATTATTAGTGCTATTAAATTAAATAAGAGTAGAAATAAAATAAAAGCCTTAAACGAAAATTCGATTTCTGGACAAAGAAACAAAAAAGTGAAATTTTATAGTGCCTTCAAATCTAATTTGAAAAACATTAAAGATGAAATGTTTACAGGATCGTACGTTTTATCGGAACCAAAGAATGTAAATGACTCTAGTACATCGAAGAATACTCCGACAAAGTATGAAAATAGTGTAATTAACACCAGAACCATAGATATTAAAACAAAAATGAATGACACGATAGCGAAAACACAAAAATTTGAACATACTGTAAAATATACATCACCAATGACAAGAAGTACTACCTCCAAATATGTATTCTACGATACACCTGATTCAATGGGTAACAAATTTTTAGGAACAAATTCAAATAAGGCAGAAGATGTTATAAAAACTATTAATGTACATAACAGTAAATCAAAGAATTTAATCAGAAATCCAATATTTGCAAAAATAAGCGTAAAAACGACATTATATAATACCTTAAAGTATACGCCAAATGACATAAAAGGCACAATGTTTCCAGAATTGCACAATTATGTTACCAAACACACAAATGTTAAAGTATCAAGCGCAATAAAGAAAACTACAAAAAATTATGAATATGACGGTGACAATACTGAAACTTTAGATAATCAAAATAATATAACGGTCATATTAAGAAATATAAGTGGACCGCAAACTATTAAACCACAAGAAAATATTATAAAACAAAAATTAGCAATCGTAAATAATGAAACTTTTAAGCAATTAACCAACTATTTGGCCACTGAAAATACAAAACTTTACAACGCCACTAAATCAACAAATAATGTATCGTTTTACACAAACTCAAAAAGCATTAAAGTGCTTACAAATACCACAGAAAACATTGTGAGTAGATATGAAATTATAGATTCAACGACAAGTCCAACATTTCTTCAAAGTAACTTTGAAACAACCTTAAATAATATCATTAAGTATAGTCCTAACGACATGAAAGACAAATTTTTCACTGGGTCGTCACACATTGCTATTTCGGAACCAATAAATATACCTAGTTTAAAATGGAATAATACAAAAAAATATGGAAATAACGTCAGTAATCTCAGTACAACAGATCATGTAACCGAAGTAATGACCATATCAACAGATTACACAATTGGAACCCGACATTATGGTAAACCAATATTTGAAACTATTACAAAGAAAACACCTTTTAAAAACTCTTACAAACTTCAAAATACTAAAAATCCACAAATTAATAATACACCTGAATCAATAGATAATGAAATAACCGCAAAAAATGTTAATGAAATTAAGGACAAACAGACAAATCGTACTGTTCCAATGTTAAAAAATATCGGAACTCATTACCCTCTATATGTAAACAATACAGTAGTTAAATTAAATAACAATGAAGAAAGTAATGATATATTCAATGCAAGCAACACTAAATCTAATTTAAAAAATGAAATACCCCCACCTAAGTTCAATATTACTAACAACGATATACATGATATCAATAAAGTTAAGGTAAAAAAGATGCAAAATTTTATAACAAACCCAATATTTCTGCAAAAAAACCTAAAGAAAACATCGAAAAGCACCGTTAAGTATATTCCGACGAACGGTAAAGAAACCTCCTTTAAAAATCTTTATCACCTGGATGGAACAGAAAGTACTGCATTTGAGACTACATTAATAATCACAAATGATCAGGAGTTCGGATTAAACCAAAATATTACCGAAAGGAATGAAATAAAAGATCCAAACACATTTTTAAATAAAGCTACTCTGCAGAATAACGTCTTCAAAATGTTTGACACCGCGCGATATACTCCAAGCGATATACTACAAGACACTATAGTTACAAAACTGTACAATTTTGAAGACAATGCAAATGACACGCTCAATACAACTCTGAAACTAAATATCAAAGCCTCTTTATCAAAACTAAATGAAATAGAAATTCATCACAAAAATGTTACAAAAGGTATAAATAAAACACATGGCACCAAAATAAATTTAATACGGGCACAAAATACTCCAAGAAGTATACTAAAATATACTAATAAAATAGATAGTAGGGTACTTATAGCACCATACAATAGTGAACAAATCGCAACTGTGAATATGGACACTACTTATGAAGCAAAGAGTAAAAGTAAGGAAAAAGAATCTACTCAAGCAAAAATGAAAACATCAAATGAAAATATTGTAGGTGTTAGTAATATACAAAAGATAGTCACAAATCAAACTAATACAAATAAAAGTACTGCAGTATATTCCCCTATCAACACAATATTTGAAAAACCTGTTATAGGTACAAAACATTTACTAAAACCACATGAAATTAAACATATAATAGACGCGAATAAAACTAAAGATGCACAAGAAAAAACTACAGTTACTTTAGCCAGTACCATAAAATTTATCCAACCAAATACAAAATTTACAATCTTTAAGAAACTGTACAATGAAACGAACAATTCTCAAAATGAAGCAACAAGCGCAAGGCAGCATCTACTTACCACGAAGTCAAATATTGTCAATGTACTAAACGATATGTCCACTAGTATAAAAAACACATTTTCTAAAGAAAGTTCTAACTTTTATACAACACAAACTCTATTTGGTAATGTCCTTGTTCCAAAAATTTACGAGACAACTTTAACGAAACCAAATGCGACTAAATATAACGCAAGTTATATTAAAAAATCCAGCAGTTTAGGTAAAGCAAAAAAGGCTAAAAACTCTACTTTGTTGCAAAATTTTATAAAACCGACTAAAATACCAATAATTAAATTAAGTGGCCTGAACCCTTCAATATTTCCAATTATAAATGATACAACACTTTCTAAAGCCGGCAATTTGAAAACTATAAAACCTAATGAATTTGAATTAAATATTCGTGTAGGTATAGAAACCACTAAAGATCGAATCCAATTTTCACTAGTTAGCATTGATGAAAAACCTACAAAAATGAGTCCTCAAGTAGTACAGAAATCAACTAAAAGGAGTTCTACTAAAGCGTTTTTGTTACCATTAAGTAAAAATCAAGTTGGGCCAAATAATTTAACTGTTTACCACTACAATGACAGCCTTGATAGTGAGGTGCTTTCACTTTGGAACTTAAGCAGAAGAGCTAATAAAGGAAATGATATTGCAGAAACGATTACTCCATCCAATGATTTGAAACAGATTAATTTTCCAGAAACATCAAACACAATAGAGGAAAAACCAGTAACAGTAATAATAAATACGCTAAATAAAACTATTTCTAATATTATAGCTAATAATACGTCTACTACAGATGGGGATCACAAAAAAATAGCAACACACTCTACGGTCTTGGTTTCTAAACAAATAACTGAAATAATGAACGTCAGTAGTACAGTACAGCCTATATGGAAACATAACAAACATAAAAAAAATGTCATAAAACCTTCAAGTCTTACGGATCAGTTTACAAGGGAAACATTAAAACATATGTACCAAAAACATATACAACAATTTAAAAAAAGAAAAAATGTTACAAATGAAATGAAAATGGTGACACAAATGAATGAGCTCGAAAATGTTGCGAATATTACACTTGCAGCAATAAAAAAAGACTTAACAGTTATTGAAAACGAAAAAAAAGATATTGACTCTATATTTAGAGAAAATGATGATACTGAAGACGACAACTCAATGTTCGACCCTTATCATGCTCAAAAGACTGAAATGAAAAGTTTCAATAATGTCACCAAAGAGGATAATGTAATTTATTTCACTACTCATATATTACCTGGTCATGATAATCTCAGACACAACCATCACTATTTAACAGGAACAAATTCAACAATCTATTCTCAAAATACAGGGAACATAACAGCCCCTACTTTTATTATTGAGGACGTAAACCAGTATAACAACTTGAATTTGACTATTGCAGATACTGGTAAGACAAAATATCATATTGATACTACTACTTATAGTGTACTAATAAAAAAAGAATTTCAAAATGAAACAATTCATGTCATTTCTAATCAAAATAAATTGAATGAATTCAAACTGAATTCAACCAATAAAAATAAAGTGATACATAGTTTACTTTCTAAAATTCGTAAACCAACCATACGTAATAATAAAACTTACATGCAAAACAAAAGTATAAATATACCAATCGATACTAATCACAAAAGACTACGCGACGATAAATTATACGAAGAGACACAGATACATAAACCTACAAGAAAATCTTATATCAGTCACACAAATAATACCCAGCAAAAACCTAATAATCCGATACTTAAACCTAACGACAAAAGAACAAGAATAGAAAATACAAACAAAATGAAATTTGACAGAACGTTTGGAATTGCATCGACAATTTATACAACAGAGGTGACTAAAAAATCAGAACAAAACAAATCTTATCCAAATTCTCTTTCTGGCATTGAATTAGATGAAATTAGTGGGATACCAAATTCTACAGAAAGTTTGAAATTTTTAAACCAATCTTTAAAAAATGATCCACAAACAGTTCCTTTTGCTGCTTTAAACCAAATTGAAACAAAAGATAAAATTACAAAACCAGGCACATCTATACCAACCATTTCAAATGTAATACTAAGAAATACTACGTATCCATTGTCATTAACAAATAATGTGACTGAGGGTCGAACGGAGTTTACCAAACATGATGCTAGTTTAAATTTCGACAATAAACCAAATTTAAAATTAACGCCAATAGCTACAACTAATATGAAAGCCCCTACTAAAACACATTATATAACCATCAAAATTAATATACCATACCTAGCTCTTCATGCTACTACCAAAAATACCAGTGATGACCATATATCACAAGCAAAGATGAATTTTAATGAATTTACTCCTAAGCCTAAAACTATTAGAGCAATGTTCAATCATCGATCTAAAGACAGTATAGATCTTTTGACATCAACAGTGTTCACAACTAATGCTATGAAGACAAACTTAAGCTCCACAGTGGAGCTAAAAACTTTCAGAGATTCATCTAGTATCTCGCATAGTCAGGCAATATTATCTGATTTTGCTTCTAAAGATACAAAAACAAATATAAAATATGTGCATCAGATAAATTCTACACCAAACAAAGCAATAAAAACAATTTCAAATTTAGCATTTAATGATTTGCATGTAAGAAGACATGTTAATGAACAAAATAAATCAATGACTGAAAACTTTAAGCATGTTATAAACGACATCAACTCAAATATACCTAACAAATCTATCATCAAACATGATATAGACAATAAATTTACTCAACTTTACTCAGCCACTTCAAACGTTAATGATTCTTCAATAACACCAAATATGTCGGTACTACTTAATTTGAGTGATATCAAGGGATTGACATCAAGTACAGAACACATTTCGAAGGATGGCACTAATTTAAACGTAACAAAACATCCTGTAAAACGTATCTTTAAATCAAGCTCAAATGAAATTTCACCTAGAGATAACTCAGAAATATCACAAGCTAAAAGATTAATGTACATGAAAAACGAAATATTGCCAGGAGACACACTAAAAAAAACAAATCTATTTCCAATAATGACTGTAAATTATATTAAAAATCTTGATACCACCATTACCCCAGCAAATGTTACTAAAGTACTTCACTTGAAAGAAAACAACTTAAAACTGGATCGTAACTCAAAATTAGGAATACAAACAAGAGCTCATCCATATAATAAAACTACGAGTAATACATTAGATTTTAATTCGATATTTGGCTTAAATTATATAACGTCATCTATTTATACTACTGCTATAAAAGAAATTGAAGAAGATTCACGAAATCGTAAGAAATTTTATTTTACTTCCACTATTTTAAACGATAACAATTTAAAGCCAACTACAAGTACTGATAATTCTACAATATTTAATATAAATTCTAATATTTACACAGAACCTGTAACCACTACTGGAAGATTTAGGACAAACGATAATCCACGTTTAAACATTACTTTAATTTCAAATTATCAAAGGTCGTCAATGAAAGAACCTACAAAAAGAACCTCTAATGAACGTAAAGAAAATGACTCTAAACTAAAAATAATATCAATAAACACTACACAAAACGTCTTTAGTAACATAGGAATAAATTTAAACGGAACTACTTCAGATACTAAAAATTCCTATACAACGGGACATGAAAAACTTAGCTCTTTTGAATCCACACATAGAGACGTATCCAATTTACATCAAAATTTTGAAGAAAAAATAGTGACTAAGAGTTTATTTAGTGCAAACACTACGAGCATAACAAACAAAGCTAATATTACAACTATTTACAAAGAAGTCACTCCTAATCCACATAAAGTTCAAGCAGATGCGATGGCTACTATAGAAAAACTTGATTCAATTCTTACACAGTATACACAGACTGAAATTATTCCTTCGTCATTGAAAATAAAAAAGGATGTAAAAATTGATATTGCTGAAAGAGAAACTGAAATGACAACAAATTTCGTAAAATTGCCAATTAATTTCTTAGTAGAAACTTCAAATAGAGAAAAATTTAATTTAAACGACCGTCAAAAGACAACTCAGATTATTTCTACTCACACAAAGTCAGAAAATAATCATACTTCACATTTTATCACAGTGCCTCTTAACTCAGTTGCAATAAAACATATCATTTCAAAAATTTATATTTTAGATCCAAAAAGCAGCCAAAGTATTTGGAATCGGTACACCAAAGGAAATAAAAGACAAAATGTAAAAACAACTAAAATTTACAATAAGCGTGATAAAATAAATGAAACTTTTACAAATATAAATCCTTCAAGTATACCTAACAGTATCAAGAAATTCCAAAACAATGCTGGAGACATGGCTGTCACTATAACCAATCAGAAATTAGAAATGAATACAAGCGATATCAAAGAATGTCAAAACAATAAAACACTATTATCTGAAATGACAACGTTCAATCTTAAATCTCATTTAACAAAAATAATTGTTCCTCTTCTTTCAAATGATACTATATATCAAAGGCAACTTCCAAATCTATTTAAAACACATCGTTCACGAAATAAAATAAGTCACTACATTACAAATATATCTAAATTAGGTACCTCAAAATATTCTTCTAAACTGAACATGTCAGGACTTCCAAATTACGTGGAAGTTAAGTATAAAGATAAAAACATAAAATACACACCTAGAGATGATCGATTTTTACCTACATCATACAAAAGTAATACCGAAACTAATCTTATTGGCATACGAAAAGTAAATTACAACCCTTTAGCGACAATTTTTGCGGAATCTGGATCAATAGAGGGAAAAAATGTAAAAATTTACAGCTCACGATTAAATAGATATCATTTATTACGACCTCCTTTCACAGTAACGAATCACATAAAATATAATACATATCAGCCTCCTACCGGAGAGGATAATGAAAGCTCAACATTTAAACCTAAAATAAGCCCACGTCCAAATGTGTCTTGTGCTATACTAAAAACTATGAGACATAAATTCCGTTCTACTTACGAATTCATAGAATTTCTAAAAGCTTCAAATTGTTCTGTTGACAATCTTACGATTCACTTTAATGTAAAAAATAATAGATTTTCGAAATCACCACCAAAGCAAACCCCCAATAGAAAGATGAATAACATTAAACACCCTACAATAAAACTAACTAAAAAAGTTTTTACAAAGTTAGGATCAAAAGAATCACTATTAAATTCATTTGAAAAAACAAAGTTGTACCCAATTAAGCCAGCTCAGGTGATACTATCAAAATTGTCTCCTAGTATCGTTAAACGAATAAATATCGGTGGACTTAAGAAAAAAGAAATAATGTCCATTAATACACGAGACTTTTTCAGTCAACACCGCTTAGCGACTCTAAACCACTTAAAAAATCAAAATATTAAAGTGCACCAATATAATCCTTCATTAGTAAATACGAGGTTGTCTATTCTAAGACCTAAGACTAATCCCTTAGAAATTCCACGGCCAAAATTAGATATGCCTAAAACTTTCTTCCTACCTGCTAGGAATGAAGAGGAAACATTTGCTGGAATGTATGAGGTTCCACATCACCATAAAAAAATAAATTGGAAACAACGAATTGGATCAGTTCGGGCAGCACTACAAAATAATCCTGATGCCTTATTTCCGACACAAATCAAGGCGTCTGTTAGCAATGTGTTAGATAAACCTCATACGCATCCTAAAACGCATTGGGACATTTTTAGAGAAAAAACTGATTTATCAAGAAAGAAATTATGGGGTCCATCTGATTTTGTACCGGTCACATGGCCACCAATCTTGGACCTTAGCTTGCCAAAGCCTTTGACTCCGACTGGAGAGGAATACAACCTTCGACAGTTACAATACAGGAGAAACTATGAGACCGTAACCTCTACACCCAAAGGTGAACTGCCGAAACCCGTAAGAACATCGCGCCGCCGAAGAAGAACTATATTTTTTCTAAGCCCTACCGTTGCTTACAGTTTTGAGCATTATGATGGTTTTTAAATTAAAAATAAAAAAGCTTTGTCTGTGTATTATTACTTTTTGTCATTGTTGACTTTCATATCGCTATGGTTTATACAGACATAAATTTGTAAGTGTTCAACATCCTAAATTCATATTAAGTTTTTAGTCCCGCCTTCCTCTATACATAACTGAATTTTTTATCATAGGTGACGGATTGGTGGTTGAACGACATGTATCTGAAGGTACGGCTACCGCTGCCAATCAACTCCAATCCAGGCATGGTGTTCCCTCGTCGACACTTCGCGAAAATGGAAGAAGTAGCTGATCTTGGAGCTTTGTTTATCGATGATATACTGGATTACAAGGAAATGTTAGATAGGTAAGTATACCCAAACTAAATAACTGTTTATGCAGCTCACAACTGTGGTAGTCATTTAATTTTCGTATTATTTCAGAGGAGAGCTTCCCTTAGAACGAGCCACCAGTCGCGAAAAGGGTCAACCACTTTGCATGGAGCAATTTTATCGTTTACTGGGCGTCTGCCGTGTACCAGAAGTAGGCAAAGATCGGTTAGAGCTGCCGGCTATCAAATCGGGAACAGAGGAACAGGAAGAGCTTGTTGTGGTTGCGTGCAGAAATTATGTAAGTGCCTTTGGAGACAGAATTTTTAAAAGGCTGCTAGCGTAAGTGTATGTAGCAATAGAGTTAGGGTTCTACTCGTACTTTTAACATAAACAATGTATTTACGCTGTAGGGTATATAAAAAATAATAAAGAAATTGTGGAGGGACGGGCGTGATGTCCCTCTGACACAAAGGGAGAATTCGCCGACCAGGCGAAGTGATCACGCCTCGCGGTCCAACAATTGATGTTGGGATGTTGTATACGAGTATATGCTAATTGCCACGTGAATCTCTATTTCGCAATACAGAATTAGTAGTTGCACCGCTGTTCATTATACTTCGTAGTTCGATGTGTCTTCGCTAGATGGCGCTGTAGTATGTTTTCTATTTGCGCTGTATGCGAAGTCGCACCAAAACAATTATATTGATAGAACAATACTGTATTTTCAATTTGCGCGAATGTAATTTAAATAGATTGTATTTAGGTACTTTAAGTGAAAGATACATTAATGCGAAATACAGTTATCTCTTGAGAGAGAAGCCTTTAACAGCCAGTTAAAGATTTATTATTAATATAATATAATTAGGCGTAACTACCAGGACCGCGTACACTCTTATGAAGCCTCATCAAAATTCTATTTAATGCCTTCTATATTCGTCTATAAAAATATTTCAGGAAGGCTATTAGCGACAGATATAACGTTAAGGGGGGAGCCTGCTTTAGAGGCTTCAAAAAATCAATTTTTTCGAGGATTTTTTTGGGAAGTAAAGAATTATTCGATTGAAACGAAACTTTTAGGTTTTATTGTTATATATTTCAGCAGTCTTCTCAAATTTTTTCATTCAAATATATGTCATATTACGCCTGGTACAAGCATTTTGTCGAGGCGCCTCGAGTGTGCATGTGTCGTGCGGCGGGAAAGATGCAGGTCGCAATTTCCATCTGAAACAAAAAACCCAAAAAAATTATTATTTTAGTATAATATAGCTTCTAGTTAAACCAAAAAAATTCAACAAAAAGTGAAAAATTCAACAATTTGTCGCTAATTAAAAAAAAAATTATTTTTTTGGAAAAAAAATTTACTTTAAGTTATTTAAAAAGTGGGTTAATCAAAACTTTCTTAAGGTTTTTTAGGTTCAACTAGAAGAGAATTTAATCCCAAATACAATCAATTTTGTCCCGTTTCGATAGGACGTTTAATTTTTTCCCTATCTTTCCCGCCAATTAGGAAAAATCGTAAAAATAAAAAACCGAGAAATCGCGCGTCAAAGTTTTCATATATAAAAAATCGTAATTTTCTTGAACTTACCGCAATAATATGCTAATCAGCGATTCCTGGTCCATAGAGTTGGCCTTCAGACTCTTCAAAAAACTGGTTTTCGCCCTGATGTTCGAGTCTGCGGGCTGTTCTGGCCTCTTTACTTGACAATGAATCGCGCCTGTTTTGTCGGGTGACACGCTCCTTGTCGACTCCCTTGGCGAAATTGTTGCATTGCTGTCCAATTTTCAAATCGAGTAACTGCATGGTTTTCAATGCTGCACTGTAGCCCTCATTGAACATTCCTCCAGCGATGTGAGCAGCAATCTCGATGATTTTAAAGCCTGAGTGAATGTGCTTAGGTGCGATGCGCCATACAGTAGAATTGAACGACTCGTTCGCATTTTGTGTGTGTCCACTTAAACACCTCGTTAGCAGATCGTCCTTAGATAATTCCTCGTAGACAGGACGAATGTGCTTCTCGACATGTTTGTCAATCAGACGTGGTGGATGTTCAAAAGTAGCCAGGGTGTTTGTCGCAAGACCGTTTGAATGCTTTGTGCATGATAAGTATTGAAAAGCGCCTTATAAACTCAATAGTGGATTTTCAAAAAAAAGTGATAGATGTCTTCGCTCGTCAAAAAGATCGGCGAATGGATTTTATCTATAAATAAAGGTAAGTTTCTGTGAACCTCCATCCAAAAATGTCACGGGCCGCCTCTGATATATGCCCTTATAATACATACTTTTATCCCTACCACAGTTCCATAATGACCTTCTACAAATAGTTAATAGTGTCTCAAAAGACTTTTAGTCCCTTTGGATTCGTATAATAGGTACAATACATACAATAGATCGAGGGGCGGAGCGCGGGCACTTCGAGCGATCCGGCCGCTTGTATACCTGCTCGACGCTTGCTCACAATTTCTTCTGTAACTTCGAAAATATTTTGAATTTGCTTCTAAAATTTTAGGGACACATTCTTGGATAGTTTGAGAAGACATTTATGCAAAAAAAAAAAAATCAATTTTTTGAAGTATCTAAAGCAGGCTCCCCCCTTAACTAAATCCCTTTACAATAGACATTATCTCGTTTTGAACAG
The DNA here is from genome assembly GCA_949316085.1 of Hypercompe scribonia. Taxonomy (NCBI): domain Eukaryota; kingdom Metazoa; phylum Arthropoda; class Insecta; order Lepidoptera; family Erebidae; genus Hypercompe; species Hypercompe scribonia. The sequence goes on from OX438973.1 coordinate 1,192,494, forward strand.
ATTATCGTCAACTATCAAGTCTTATATAACAATGTTATTGAGGTCGGGGGGAAAATTTAACTTAGTTTGAGAAACCAGGCACTTTATCACTTAGTGTGGAGAGAGCTTATACGTTTCCATAACAGTTTTATGAATATTTATTTGTAAACTTTTAGTTTAATCAAGATAAAGTTTTCGAGACAGCTTTTAGGAAATGTTTATGAAGTCTAAATTTAACAACAACAATAGTACAATAACTTTATACATCTTATACACGGCAGTGTGATCTTAAAGTAGATAATAATAACAATAAAAATAATTTAAAAAAAGTCTCACCAAAAACCGAAATACAATAACAATAAAGGTTTAAAAAATTGATAATTTTGGTTTGTGGATCGCTGGTGCCTGAAATAGGTATAAAATCTGTATTACTGGACACCAGGTACCCACTAGGATTACGATTTGTTTTTTCACAATAAAATGTTTAAATTGTTATAATACACAAGAAAATACAGTAACTAACAGCAAAAACAAAACGTTAGCAGTAACCATGAAAGCTTTAAAATAGTGTAGTGTAATAGTGTGTCCTAACAGATTAGATGAGCGGATAGAGAAGTCAAGTACTTTGGTTTTGATAACATTTAATGTAAGTTATCTCTCAGCTAACCATTAACCTCATCGAAACCCCTGTGAGCGAAACGATAGGTTTCCCTTCAACCGTCCGACGAGAAAACCAATGCTGTATCATCAGCAAAAGAAAAAATTGCTCCACGTTTGAGTTCAGTGTTGCACAGATCATTAACATACAAGAAAAATAAACTTTTAAAATGTTTCGTTAGGGTACGTCGTAAATAGTACGGATTTCAGCACTAGTACAAGAACCGATTTTCACCAACTGTGATCTGCCTGTCTACCCAAAGATTCGAGCTTTTGCACGAGTATTTTTGTCGAGACCGTATCGAAAGCTTTTGCAAGATCCAAAAATGATGTAACGCATTTCCGACCATTGTCAAGTTTACTGGCTATAGAGCACACCAGATTGTGCACAACATCTTCAGAAAAAGATTTTTTCTAAAACCAAATTGTTTAATAGATAGTAGTTTACGATTTTCAAGATAGTTCATAAGCCTAGAGTTAATAATTTTGTCTGAAATTTTTGACATTACTGGTAGTATAGATATGGGTCTATAGTTTTTGACAAGGTCCCGATTGCCTGATTTGTGTATTGAATAAAGAAAGGCATTCTTAAACAGTGAAAGAAATTTTCCTGTTACAATGCTAAGGTTACAAATATATTTAAGGGGAGGTACAATAATAGTCTCAGATCTCCTCAAAACTCGGATGAAAACTGTACAGTTACTTTTCAAAGACATAATCAGCCGCTCTACTTCACACTCATCAGTTTCAAGCAAGACAAAAGAATCCATAGACCCAAGTTGGTTCTTAGTAGAATAATAGGGGATAGCCCTGTGTATGCTCTCAGCAAGTTGCTCAGCTATTCCTGCGAAATATATGTTAATGCGACAGCATAGACATATGGACTCCTGATTATCTTTATTAAGGTGTATCCGATACATTGGTAATTATGCTGCTAATAAATATATTCATGTCATACATAAAATTATACACCCGTACACAAGACAAATAATCGTGCTTATTATACAATTATTTAGTACAAGTAGTTTGTCCTAAAAGACTATTGGATGCCCCACCAGAAGATCACGACCAGACCACTGTTAGTCAAAATAAATTGTTGTCTAGGTATATATGTCACCGATTTTTTTTCAATCCGAAGGATTAATGATGTTCTTTAAATGTGAAACACATTATAGAGTCTCTTGTTGTTTTTGGTTTGCCATTGTACTCGGTGGAACTACAATTTGATAGAAGGAAGGTGCGATGTAATTATTATCACCAGCTGGATTCGCTTGTTTAGATTATAACTTAGAATTAGACTTACTTCAGAATCCTGCAAATATTTGATACCCAATTGACATATTTTACACAATGTAGAAAGGAGTTTTTGATGTTTGTCTCATTACTATTTCTATAGATATAGATATATTTTCAATATTTAATCAGTTTAGAATTAGAAATCGACGTTTAAACTCTTCTTCTTCTCAGTTCTATCCGATCCCGGTAAAAGCAGTAGACCGTGGCCGAATCACGCCAGGGGAAATCCAAGCACAGCTACTTCACGCTATGGTTGATGCTGCTGGAGCTCCACCAGCACCCAGGATTGGGCTCCTAACATCTATGAACAGAGACCAGTGGGCTAGAGCCAGGGGACAATTAGTTAAAGGTATTTAATGTTAAGTTACAAGTCAAATCAAAGTTTAAACACTTGCTAAGGAAGTAAGTTTTTTTCTAAAATTATGATTTTTCCTATTCTTATATAATGGAGTCAATAAAATAAAACATGAATATATAAACTAGGGTGTCCCTTAAATTTCAAGTTCGATATTTTTTTACGCATACCTTCTTAAAAGTTTCGTAATAACCCTATATTGTCTAGAAAAAAATATTAGTTCGATATATAAACGATAACCCGTGCCGACTTGCTATTTAAACTTGTCGATACAAGTTGCTTAGGTACTGCCCAGTGACCTGTTACGACATGTTTTATTTGCCATTTCGTACGTGATTTTTGAGACTATTAGTGCTTCATTATTTAGTGCGTAAACATGTCGGTGGAATTACGGAGTGATAAACAAAATATTTTTCTTATCGGATTGACTAGCTACCAAATAAATGGTGCAAAATTACCATCTAATCGACAAGTTCTCTCAGTCCTATTTTACAATATTCGTGAGGTTAAATTGACTGTTAGTGAAAGTGCAAATCTTGTGATTAGGGAGTGCCTCATATATTGGGAAAAAGCAAGAATTCCAACAAGGGCATTTCCTAACTGCGTGAAGAAACTTATTGATTTATATCATGTTTGGAGAGAGTTGCAAAAACATTGTAAGAAAACTCAGATTACGTTTAAGAGTCGTGAGAACAATTTTATAATTAATCTTGATAATTTGTTTGATATTGCACATGCTGATGCTTTTGAGAGAATGAAAATAGAGGAAGATAAATTATTTTTAATGAAACAGAGAGAGCCAGGTCGACCGGGATGCTTAGGTGGTGTAGATAAAAAATTGGCGGAAAAAGAACAAAGATCTAGACAACGACGATTGGAAGAAGAGGAAAGGATTGTAAGACAAAGAGAATCACTAGCTGTTGCATCTACTTCCACCACAAATAACTTAGACAGTGTAGAAGATTCAGACGAAGAACAGATCTTGAATTCTGAACTCAGCTTGCCGGACGTTCCCTGCCATGAACAAAGTTCAAAAAGAGGTAGAAAGAATCTTATAACACCTAAACTAGTTGCAGCTTTAGATCGATGCCAGTTAAGCATTAGAGATACCGTTTACAGTCTTAATGCGGTGGTAGAAGCGCTTGGTTTGAGTAGCGACGATTTCTGTATTAACAAATCCTCGATTCAGCGAATTCGTACTGAAACTAGAAAATCAAGGGCAGAAGCAATAAAATCTAACTTCCAAAACAATGTACCCGACATAGTCACAGTCCATTGGGATGGAAAACTATTACCGGGGTTGGATGTACGGAGTTCAAAAGAAGAACGCTTGCCAGTTATAGCTTCATTTGTCGATAGAGAGCAGCTTCTTGCAGTGCTGAAACTAGAAAGTTCTTCTGGAAAACATCAAGCGAAGGCGGTATCAGCAGCTCTCTTTGACTGGAACCTTTATGATAAAGTGCAAATAATGTGCTGCGACACAACAGCTTCCAATATGGGCCGTTTCAATGGAGCTTGTGCTATTTTGGAGCAAACTTTAGGAAGAGAATTGTTGCTTTTCGCCTGTCGTCATCATGTTTATGAATTGGTCCTAAAACCTGTCTTTAAAACCAAGATTAAGCAAATTACTAGTAGCCCAGATATTCCGATGTTCAAAAAGTTCCAAGAAAATTGGAAAAACATTGATTGTACTAAAATTGAACCATCTCTTAATTTCGTAAAAGCACGGGTTGCCGAGACAGACATTCAAGCGTTGTTACTATTTTATAAGGCAGAATTAGATAAAGGTTTTGTAAGAGATGATTACCGCGAATTAGTCGAACTGTGCGTAATATTTTTAGGAGGAGACACAGAGGAAAAATTAAAACTAAGGCCCCCCGGAGCTATACATCAGGCACGCTGGATGGCGAGAGCGATCTATTCTTTAAAAATATGTTTACTTCAGTCACAATGCAGAGTAACTGCGAAGGACAAAAAGGCTCTACAAGATGTTTGCTTATTTCTCGTAATATTGTATGTTAAACCTTGGCTCGAATGTACAGTGGCGACCAAAGCACCTAATCAAGATTTGCGCTTCTTGAAGATGTTAAAAGAGTATGAAAAAGTTGACGCAACAATTTCTAAAGCTTCTATAAGCAAGTTCAGCCATCACTTGTGGTATTTATGTGAAGAGACAGTCATTCTATCACTATTTGATGATGAAGTTGACAACCAAACTAAGAAGAAGATGATTGCCAACTTCAACAGGGACAAAATCTCGGATTTTAGCAAACGCTATGACCCGTCGAAGGAAGAACTGACTCAAAAGTTGTTTGGTAAGTTAAATTGACTTTTTGTTGGATTTCAATTTCAATGTCCAATACTTATTTATTTATTTTCAAAATTGTTGTTGATTTTTATTTGTTATTTAACTTATTTTTCTTTTTTTTTATACAAAGCACTGGATGATTTCGTATCGGAAAAGAGCAAACAATTTTTATCACGACTGCACATCGACGACAGTTTTCTAAAGGAAGATGTATCTTCTTGGAATAACAACGCTGCTTTTCTGGAGACTAAAAGAAGAATAAGTTATTTGAGAGTTGTAAATGATACTGCTGAAAGGGCTGTTAAATTAATGCAAGATTTTAACGGACTTATCATGGCTGAAGAAGAACAAAAATAGTTCTTGCTGCGCTGTGTCCAGGAACATCTAAAATTGTATCCAGACTGTAAAAAAACTACTCTAAAAAGAAGTTACCCTGAATGGTTCTTATTTCTTTATGTTTTTAATTAAAGATTAATGTTCATCTAATTTATCATTTAATTTTATTCACTTAATTCATTGCATTTATAGTGAAATTATGGCAGACTGAAATTTTAGGACAAAACACGTTTTTTTTTTTTTTTTTTTATATTATAAACGTACAATTATTATAATTATTTTTTTTTAATTTCAGATGAAATGAATCGCATGAATTTGGAGTTGATTTCCCGCGCCCTTTGCATTCTGTGCCTAGACGAAGCCGGTGGCGACAGAGCGGACACAGATCCTGAGACCAACGCCATGTTGCGAGCCATGCACGGAGCGGGCACTCGTCATCACTCCGCCAATCGGTGGTTTGATAAAACTGTTCAGGTCAATTAATTTTTCAAACTAATCTGAGTTAAGTTTACGAAGTTTTCAGTGCTTAAAGTAAAATTTTAACCACCAAAATTCGTGCTGAATTATGAACACTATTTGTACAGTAAAACTTCTAGTAAAGCCATAAAATGTTACCATCATTTATATGCACTATGGAACACTGTGGTAGCGCGAGAGGACTGTGTACGAAGTAGAGTTTTCATAAGTGTTTTTCTCTAAATAGGGTGAATGTCAATTTTAGCATTTCTAACCTAACCTAATTAACTTGTCTTATTGTCTCCAGCTGATAATATCATCAGACGGCACAGTGGGCATGTGTTACGAGCACAGCGCTGCTGAAGGCGTAGCTGTGGTGCGTCTGGCCGAGCGAGCTCTGGCCAGGGCAGAAGTAGCTGATCGGCCCGCTCCACCACCGGCCCTGCTTCCTGCCCCGCAAGCTATGAAATGGAACATCGTACCAGAAGTTCAGAGGACAATTGAGCACGCTGCCAGAGAACTTGACAGGTGAGACTATGTTTATATATCTACCCGCCATTGAGCATCAGAGAGCCCATTATAGTAAAATTACTAAATGAAAGTAGAGAAAATATAAATACACAATTATATATTAGGCAAAGCCATAGTTTAGTGCAGTTGAGTTGTAATGAGATTGAGTTTTAAGTTAAAAAGGTGAAGATATTAGTATTGCTTATGCAGATAGATTAGATAGCGTGCGCGCGTGTATGCGATTGTGCGTCTGTGCGTGCGTGCGTGTATGTGTGCTTATAGACATAGACGTAGACACGTTTAACATTTTGTTTATATATCAGTAAATATTAATAAGTTTTTAAAGTCTTTTCTATATCATCGTATGACAATTATAGTATAATAATTGTTTGGCAGGGCTATATCGGACCTGGACTTCAAAGTGTATACATACCGCGGCTACGGGCGGGAATTTATGAAGTCATGTCGCACTAGTCCAGATGTCTACATCCAGCTGGCGATCCAGTATGCTTATTACAAGTAAGTGTTACAGACCCTTCGAAATGATCTTCTTTTCTGGATGTAAGGTACAGGCCGCGCACTTGTTCTGAAGAATCGGGAACCTTAACGCGAGATTACGCTAATCAGATTTCCTTTACGATATCAGTGTTATTTTCTACAAATAGTTACTACACTTATAAGTTATTTATAATTTGGATAAAAAGAAATGGTGCACATAAGTAATGACAACAGACAGAGAAAAAAGTCATTTATTGTTCGCAATTAAGCGCGTAAAATGGCGAAACGTGTTCTTTCTATGTGTGAAGAAGATAAACTATATAATAAATTCAAGTTTACCATTAACCAGATATTTGATAGAGCAAATTTTATACAGGTCGGTCTGTAAGCCAGACCTACAACTTCTAAAACCGCCTTCTAATAAAGAAAAGAAGTACAGTTTTATTTCACCAAGATGGTCGTCCCAACTTGCAAAAACGTTCGGTAAACTTGTTTGGTGAACGGAAGAAAACTGATTTTCCTGTGAATATAACAAACCTGATAAAGTTATTGTAAACCTTGTGTCACTAATGTCATAACAAAAGGCGAATTTCGATAGAGAGACCAAATGCTCAATCTAGTTATTTGAACAAAATTCGTCAATTTAAACAAAATGATCGCCAAATATTTTTGTTAAACCAAACACAAATCTATAACAATGTAACATACAAAAAATGATGCTAGCTCCTTAAGGAGTGGTCTCTTAGATGGAGCCAAACTGCTTTTTAAATCTGGCACAAATAGCGTTTTAATAATGAACGCTGCCATCATAGCGCGCAAAAAACTAAGATGCCCGTAAAATCTTGTACAAAACATATCTCCTCACTTCCCTAGGATCATAGGATCATATAAGAATCCGGTAACCTCATCAACTCACTCAAAAATTTCAAATGAATTGTTTTTCTATAACAGTTAAAATTGACCGTATTTGCTACCTGTAACGTTAACACGAGAATTTGTATACAAGATTTCTTTAATTTGTGTCCAGGATGTACGGCTACCTCGTGACCACTTACGAGTCTGCTTCCCTCCGCCGCTTCCGCCAGGGTCGCGTGGACAACATCAGGTCAGCACACGGAGCAGCCCTCGCCTGGGCAGCAGCCATGTGCACCGCGGAGGCGTCACCACTCAACGACGGGACTGATGAAGGCCAAAAGAAGGTCTCATTCAATTTGTATGGGGTAAGGACTAATTTAACTAGCTTTTTAAACTAATTTCAGGATTTCATGACATGTGTATAGACCTCTTAATTAAAAAATATAAAAAACTAAACAATATTAAACACACATAAATATTTTTTATTAATATTTGTAGTTATACTTCTTTTGGTATGTTACTGAAAACTGATAAAAGTACATTTTTACTCGTGCGATGCGCACACACACACACCATTACGAAAAACCGACACCAAGAACTTCGCTAGTCAACATTTTAATTTTTATAATGTATAAATAACTATTTTATGACATTTAAATAAAATTTATTTAATTAATATAATGAAACTTTCTTTCAATATAATAATCCTCCTCCTCGCGTCGTTATCCTCATTACTGAGGGTCGTGATTCCCTAGTTGAGGGATGATCTTGCTCCGAACAGTTGCACGCCACTTATTCCTCTCCTTGGCCGAATGGAGAGCAACGTGTAAGTTGGTCTCCTAGGCTGTTCGGATCTGGTCAGTCCACCTAGTTGGGTTACGTCCTCTTGGTCTCCTGCCGTCAACCTTTCCGGTGACCATAAGTTGCTTGAGGTTGCTCCCTTCTTTCCTGGCGATGTGACCAAAGAACTCAAGTACTCTTCGAAGGCAAATATATGAGAGTCGGGTCTTTACTTTGAGTTCCTGTAGGATAGACACATTTGTGCGGCAAGCCGTCCAACACCACATTTCAAAGGCATCGATGTGGTTGCGGTCAGCTTTCCTCAGTGTCCATGTTTCTGCCCCATAACTGAATATGGAGAATATCAAGGTCTTCACAAGTCGCATTTTCGTTTTGCGGGCAATGTTGTGATCTCTCCATATTCCCTGCAGCTGGGACATCCCGATCTTAGCCATAGTTATGCGTCTTCTGATTTCCTTTTCACACGAACCAGTGTTGCTTATGTTAGCTCCAAGGTAGACGAAATCCTCCATTGTTTCCAGTTTAAGGGCACCCGAAAAATGCAGCTTATTACCCCGCTCAACCACCATGAGTTTGGTTTTGCTATAATATCTGTATGTATTTGACAAATTTTATTGTACACTTTAGGGCGGAGATAGATGGTCTGTCTTTTTATGAAGGTAGTATTTATGGTAGGAAGTGGGATTCGGCATACACGACGCTGGTTTACGCAAATCTTTGAAGTTGTATTTAAAATTTCCTTGTGCATCGATGTTGTTAATCTTAGTATAAAAATTTGACGTACTCTTAGTACCTTGCATTCTTTGTAGAGGTCGTTTGTTGAAAATCTGAATGGTTTTCACAGCATCACTTTTGCCCGTTGGGCTCTTTCGATTTGCATCATTTTCTTTTTAGCAGCACTACGCCATGCAGAAGTGACAGTTATCCTGGTGAATGAGTACAATACAATGCTACAATGACTGACATGTCTTTTACGTCCCCAAGTAAGGTGTAAAAAATCGTGATAGGCCGCCATAGTATGGGTCACCATACCGCATTGTCAGCATTCGCCATGAGTATGGTGACTACAAGTTTTGGATTCTATCCATGCTTGCCATCAAGCAGAGTAGAGTCATTATGGCAGGCTATTAAAAAAAATGCATAGAAAATTAAAGATTGTGTTAATATTTTGTAAATAATTTTAAGATTATTTTTGTTCAGGTTATTGCGAACGTGTGTCCTACTAGGAGTTTTGATGCAAGTGTCTTGTGGAACGCGATGAATTTTGTCTTTTTAAGTTGAGGGTAAGGAGGTTATTGTCAAGCCATTGCACAATGAGTCATTCCTTGTTCAGCAGATGCTATTGTTCTTGACCACGATATATTACGAAAGATTATCACGGTGTCTTCTGCTTAGCAATCAATAACATTGAGAATATCATTCATGTAAATGCTGAACAGTGTGGGGCCGTGAATACTCTCCTGGGGTACACTACCCTCGATGCAGCACATTGTGGATCCCTAACGTACTGCTGCTAACTGCTAAACCACTCAAGTAGGTAACGTTATGGCGGGTAAGAGTTGGTAACTAGCCAATAAACAAAGGTTTTCTAAACATTGCTCGGTCGGTGTTTTAGAGCAGATGTCCAGGTTAATGTCACCGCCTAGTACTATAGAATGACGGGCGTTTATGTTAGACAAAGAGCCATCTAAGAAAGAAAGAAACGTGAAAATGTTTTTAAATGAGGGAGACCGGTAAATTCCTAGTATAGTTAATCTACCATTTATAGTCAGCTGAAGACAGTTACACTCATCACATAACAGTTCATGAATTGAGGAGCTCCACACATCTCTGACATAAGCTGTAACATCACCACTCTTGTTGATTATTTTCTTTGTACTAAATGAGACGTATCCTGTTATATTAGGAATAATTGTGTTTTCGTTGAGCCAACATTCGGACAAAATAATTACATCAGGGCAAATATTATATTTTGATTTGAGATACTATATTAATATATTTATGACTAAGTTTATCCACAGGAACAGAAGAAGTTAGAGCTGTTTGAAGAAGCAGCTCGCAAGCAAACCTCCATCATGGAGGCCAACATCCTCGGCAAGGGTATCGATAATCACCTGCTAGGACTTCGAGAGATGGCGCGAGAGACCTTGGGGGAGCTGCCTCCTGTATTCTGTGATGCAGCTTACAAGCAGATGTTTGAGTTCAAGATGAGTACCAGTCAGGTTTGTGATATTTCTTAGATGTAATTTATTTTAACTAAAACTTGAAAATGTCTTTTAAAGTCCAATTTACCAAACGAACTACTAGTTACTTTTTATCGTGTTAGAACCGTACTTCACCACATACTCGTAAGTGCCTACTGGAGATTTAACACGGTCTCTGAAAAAAAAACGGTGTTAAGCTAGCTAGTTTTTGTCAGTTAGTGAGTTAGGTTACTAGAACACAAAAGTCATTCTTCTTCACGAAAAAGGCTCAGGGGTACCATACAAATACATTTTACCGAGTACAGTTGTAGTCCTACCAATAGGGGGCAAGCCTATTGTAACTTATAAGTTTAATTTACCTTTTTCTTTGTCCCAATCTTTGGCCTAATACCATAACATTTTCAAGGAGGATGGTATCAGATAAGCAAAGTAGTAGACAGCCAAAAGTAAAAACTAACTTAAATAAATAAGGGCAAAGTCTAAATCCTTAATTTTGCACCAGGTCACCACCACAACAGATGGCACTTTCATGGGCTACGGAGCCGTCTGCCCCGATGGATATGGCTGCTGCTATAACCCAAAGAAAGACTCCATCATATTCTGCATATCTTCTTTTACATCTTCTTCTGTCACCAACACGGAAGCCTACAGGCAATCACTCGAGGAAGCTTTGGATTCTATGAAGTTAATGTTTCAAGCAAGAAAAACAGAGAATTAAAGTAGCCGGTTAGAGTAAGAGAATGAAAGTAGATGCCACTTGCACGGATATAGGCTTGAAGTATGGTCACAATTTAAGACACAGGTTTGATATTTGAACGAAATTTAAGAAGGTAATGTGATCAAAGGAAAAATTCGTGAACATATTTCTTAGTTCATATGAAAGTATATTTATCATTTACAAAATTATGAAATATTTAGCCAAATGAAGCCGAATAAATTGCTAGGCTTAGCTTAGAAGTCAGCGATACAAAAGATTTATACCATCCAGGTACATTACATTTCGCTTAAAGGCCAAAAATCTAATCTAAAATTCAATTATTTACATTATATTGAAAATATATAAGGTAATGTTACCCTTTTACTAAATCGTCGTACATATCTGAAAACCAAACTTTAAAATTATATAAATGAATTATAATTATATTGTTATGAATAGACGCACATTGGTTAAGGCAACTTGAAACATATCATGAGTGGACTAGAGTTTAAATGTAAGCGACGTGAATTTATATAAAAAATAAATGAAGTTTTACAAAAAAAATGTAAGTGTAATGAAAAATTAAATTTGTGTTATGTAGGGCGTCAATTATGCGTAATAAACATTTTTAACTACTGGAGCAGATGAATGGACAGGATTCGAGTAAGAGATGGTGTACATACACAAATAATACGCTGAAATTCATAAATGCATATTATTAGCCAAAATAATATAAATGTAGATACTAAGTATTGCATTTATATAAAGTATCCGACAGCTAAAACTGTATTAAAACGTTATGTAAAACAAATTACTATTATATTATGAGTAAAATTAAAATATTCTACTGTTTGTCCATGTTAATAAAAATGTATCTGATATGTTAATAATCTATATTTATTTAAAAATCGACTAAGTCGTTTAGTTATCAATTCTTAAGCCCAAGTATTATATTTAGGCTGTATTTATTTGTTACAATATTTATATTTTTATCAGAATGTTGCCGTTATAAGTCTTATGCTATTTTGAGGTGGCTTAGTCGCCGTTGCATTTAATCATGTTATACATTATTAATGTTATATAAATTTTAATTTTATCAACTTAAATGGTAAACGTTTATGTAAGTTAAATATATAATTAGGCCTTTATAGTGTAGACTGCGAGGTCAATTGAATATATATAAATGTATTTGTATCTAATCAATACGTAGAGATGATAAAATCTACATTAATATATAATTCCAGTATATCTTATACCTACTGAAGCATCTTTAAAAAAAAATGTTTAAAAGTTGGATGAATTTATAAAACAAAAACTACTGAGTCGTAATACAAGTAGGTACTCACACTTACAGTAGAACACTATACAGTATGTATGTTACTTAACGTAAATTTACAAACAAAATCGAATGTATTTTTACCAAAAAACATGTAAGCATGTTGAAAAAAAGGAATTTGAAATTTCGATAATCAGTTTCCGACATATTATGTAGGACGTCAATTAAACCGAATAGGCATTTCTGACTATTGAAATAGACGAATGGACACGATTGAGTAAAAACCGCATATATATTTAAACATTACAAAAAATATAGGCTCTTTTAAAAAAATCATGAGAAAATTAGATGAGCTTATAAAACGAAAAATACTATCAGAGTTGCAACAAAAGTAGGTACATTTATAGTACTAGCGACACAGTACGTAGGTCACTTGTATGTTGTTAGAGATTTTACATAAATGAAGAAAATTTCATAATTAATGAGCAAAAGATGTTTAACTATAAAACTTAATACATTTATGCTCAAAACTAACATAAAAATGAATTATCAAAATACATATCAAAATATAAAACGATGAATTTAAAGTGTGTGTACTTTGTTTGATCTTTAGTGTTTTTACATTTTATACTTATACATTCGTTATTTATCATACTTATATTTCGAACTATTCAAACTAAATTAAACTAGAACACACTATTGGTTGGGTAAGGATCGTAAGGAGTGCTACTTTTTTGACGGTCAAAAATATTGTTGTTGTTACATATTGTATCATAATAATTTTTATCCAGACAAAAATGGTTAAAATTATCGTTTCATTAAAAAAAACTGAAACGGAATCATTATATTAACTGAACTAAATTCTTTTCTTAATACAATGAAAAAGGAAATTAAAATAACCTTGTGTATTTTTCTGTAATCTTGGCTAGGTGTCATGCGAAATTTCTAGAGTAGCTAAGACAAGGAAATGTTTAAAAGAAGCACTTTGAGTATTACAGTATTAAATGAAAATAGTAATGATTGGTAACAATAAACCATGTTGTTAATGAAAACTAAAGAGTAATTTAACTGAAGTCATTATCGAATGAGAAAGTAGTGCGTTCAAAGTTTAATAAATATAATCTGCATTTTCGGACTTACTGCTCCAATACATGTATATATGGCTACTTATAATACATGTATAAATGAAATAAATTCATGAAGACACGCTTACAATTTGACACGAATATCGCGAATCAAATCTTTTATTATAAATCTCAAAGAGGTGCGGTTGAATGTTACAGACGTATATTTAGCAAAATAAATATGTGACATGGATGTGTGATATGGGTATTTTATACCAAAAATGTTAAAAATGAAAAGAAGATAAAATAAATACAGTATACAGAAACGAGATCGTTTAAAGCGACGTTAAAATGTGCTACTCAAGAAACAGAACTTCTATTTTATTTTTCTCCTTTTCTAAACTTAACTAAACTTTTCAGTGAAGTCCTCTTTAAAAGTATCTATCGTAATTAAATGCTTGTGTTAGCATTAGAAGTATTTTAACAAATATATGAATTAAAAAACGTAGGAGATACTCCTTAAAAACGAAACAGAAAACTTTTAAAAATATATTATATCGTAAATTTTAAACCGTTTAACCTAATTATATCATATTTGCCCTATATTTATACTAAATATAGGTTAATAAGAAGTAATATATGTGTACACTCAATGTCCAAATAGTACGTTGTTCCAATATATTTAAATATCAATTAATGTATAACTAATTTAGAAAATCAAACAATCTGACACAGTTTCATTTACAAACATAACTGTTATTTCATTTAAATTCTTACTTAATATTTTTTAAAATGTATTTGTTTTTATTATAATACCACTATGTTAGTCTCAAATGAAATTTTTGTTACGGATTTTAATGAAAACATTGCAGTAGTAAATGAAACTGGTTAGAATCATTCGCGTTAATGATAAGATATTGAAATGTCAATGCTGTGGTGATAACATAATACTTAGATTTGTAAAATAAATGAAAAAGTTCGTAGCGATTCTTATTCATTTTACTTCGCTAAATATATTTACCAGCATTAAATTGCCTCTCGCAATCTTCATTATTTTTTGTAATGTATTTTTACTGCTGTTGATAATGTTTTAATTATTATTATATCGATGTTAAATAATATTACTATTAATAAAATAAAATAATATTAGATATAAGGTAATGTATACATATCAAATGTCGACTGTCATATTCGATGTGACCAGGAATATCAAAAACATATCAAAGTCTAGAACGTAAGGATGAAACATATCAACTTCTAGTATTATATTAGATGTAAGTAATAGAAATAATATTAAATATTTTGCCAGTATTTAAAAGATGCTATTTAATATTTTGAATTTATGATAATCATTATACATTAAATTTGGAAAATATAATTATTAATCACATTTTATTATTAAGATTGAAATATATTTCAATTTTAATATTAAACTCAGACTTAGACTCACTTAAACTCACTTAGACTCACTCAGTCTCAGTTACGAAAATTTCAAAGCTCTTATTCGTGACTGATGTCACGCTCATTTTATTGCGAACAGTTTCATTTGTTACTTAACTCTTAACTGATCTGATCTACAGGTGACATACCTCAATATGAAATGTCAAAAATTACTTTTTGAATATTTTACTTATAACCTCCGAAAATATCCAATTTAAAAATATAGTTAAATATAAAATAAGGTATTTAATATTTATTACGCTTCACTCATATCATGACTCAGATTTTCAATTTAGGCCCATACCTGGGTCAAACCTAACCTTACCAAACCCTGGTTTATTTCTATTATTTCCTATAAAAATCACAACCAAGGAAAAGACAAATGGATTGTGTGAAAGAGCAGATATCTAGGGAAGGAGTAAGCGGTGAACTGATGAGTGTTAGAAGAAAATTAAAAAAAGAAAACTCATTGCACTGATCTCAAATGAGGTTGAGAAAAGAGTTAGAAGATGATAATGATGATGATGATGATGATGATGATGACAATCAGTAATCAGCTCATTGGTTTTCAAAGCGTTCTGTATACTCGTATATTCTTGTAGTAAGTGACAAATTGACTGCTGCCTCCGTGGCGTACTTGTTGGGTATGTGACTGCTTTTTGTATGATCTATAATTGTTTGTTTCGGCGTTTGAGTGTTTTGTGTATATAATAAATATGTATTTACAAAAAAAGTATATATATATATATAAATTTATAGCAGTTGCTTAGTACCCAATAAGAGCTCTGCTCAGTTTGAGACTAGATGGCGTTGTGTGTCAGATGTTCGAAACATTATTATTATTAATTCTTCATCAACGAACGTTGATTAAATCATTATTAATACTTTCCAATATAAACCTAGGCTAGATGACACCTAAGTCAAATTAGTTACTTATAATTATCTGTCAAAACGACAATTTTGCATGAAAAATGTACTAAATACCAAATTGTGACGTCACTGTTTTAGACTACTCAATTGAACAATATATTTCACTGTATATTTGATTGAAATTCGTAATAATAATAAAAACCTATATTAATTGTATTTGCCGAGATGTTTCGCGATATTAGTTTTAATGAAGTGGACATTGGTATTTATTTACGATACAGTCATCTACCCAATTAATAAAAAGTATAATGAGAGTCTATTTAATTTTTTTATTAATCGTGTACTTACACAAGTGCACGGTACTAAATTATGGTCCATAACTTTTTTTTTAACCTTAGCGATTTGAATAGTATATTGTAGCACAAAACCTTAATACATCTAAACCTTACATATGAATCGCTTTAGATATTGATAAAAACAAACACAGATCTGAACTTTGTTTTAAAATAGTAAGCGATTTATTGACAAACAACATATCACTCTAATCACAACTAAACACTGCTTAAACATAATCATTTCGAATTGTATACAATTCTACTAATCTTATGTATATTTCTAGAAAATTTAAAATATATTATCATATTGAGGGTGTATATCACCTTAATATATTTGATAAGGACTAAGTGTCGTGTTGGTCTGTATCACGCACTGTAGAGAATTTGTTGTGCTTAGCGCCACGTCTTATAGTGAGTGTACTCCTTAGATTAATAATAATTAGTGACAATTATATGCAAAACATATAAAATGGATAATTAGCAGAAATATTCGCCTTCCTAAGATCAATTTATTGATGTATAATTGTATGACAAATTATTAAAAAAATGTATTTGTATCAAACGACGATTAAAGATTTATATTTGATCAGATGCAAGTTTGGTTAAATAAAAAATAAGTTATTTTAAAATATCTTTACATCAAGATAAAATTACGCCTGTTTCCGCAAAGGGGCAGGCAGAGGCATATTAAACGCCCGTGGAGGCGAGCGTATAGCCACTAATCGGTCTCAGAACCTCATACGTCGATCAGCAGATACACCACTTGCAGATAAGGTTGACTTGGGTCCCTTAGTTCTTAACAGCTGTTCCCGGATGCCTCCTATGTCAGGTGCAGAGTGGCACACCGTGTGGTTTAAGTCGGTCCGATTCCGACACACCACCCCGCTGTAAACCCCGGTGGGGTGACGGCCCCAGGGGGTTTCCACACGTTAAAAAAAAGGGTCCCTTAATTCGTAATGGGAACACTATGCACCTGTTTGAAATGAAGCGAATGTAATAACACACAATATACATGACGTACATAAGTATGACAATTGTTATACATACATATATTCATATACAAAAGCAACTATCCGATTATGTGACTTTTTAAAATAGCACTACAAAGTAGTATTATAGTTGGTACCAGTTATGAAGGCTATTATCACTCACTCGTATCATTTTCTCAAAGAAAACGAACTAAATTGATCAGTAGTATCAACAGAAGTAGACTGTGCCATATTGTAAAGCTTCTATTGTGTAAAAGCTGCTGTACTTAGGTGTGTACTATTAGATGTCACTAGTACCTGTAACTTAGCACACAGTGCCAAAATAACAGTATAATTGGCAAGAGAAATAGATAAATATTATTTGTGGTATTAATTATTTAGGTGATATACAAGATGGACAATTATTTAAGGTCTGTATTTTCTAGTCAGAGGTGGTAGCTTTGTGACGAATAATTCAAGTGTCATAAGACATCATATTGTTACTCTATCCTTTAATCAAGTTAAAATAACTAATTAACACAAAACTAAGACATTATTCCAATGTATTCCAACTGACGCAATCACAAATCATCGTTTACTAACTTTCAAATCACCCGATTCGGAATTAAATTGTTTTTATTGTGTTTATGATATATTTGACATATGTAAATCTGTTTCAAGTAATATTTGCACTTTGTTTTGTTGTTTTCAATTAATCATGATTTAGATCCTTTGAACTTTACAATATCTCTTTAAACTGCGTAACATCACCTGTAATAGTAATTCCACAATTATTATTATTATTTTGTAATGGTATTACTGTTATTAGTGCACTGTGGAATATAAACACATTTGTAGTTGTAAGCGTATATGTGTCAATTGAATGTTACTCTCAATAAATGTTCTTGAGACATTTGTGTTTCATTGGTGTTTTTTTTTCTTTTTTTGCACGCAAGTCCTCACTCTTGGTGTGATTACAAAGTTGAAAAATAAAATATACAAATCTACATAAATACCTACGAATGAGCACACCTATATCTGGTCAAGGTCAACATATAAGGTTAATCGCCCAGACCGTTTTCGTCTCAGCTATAACTTGTTAAGGATAAGTTGATTCTTTATTTTCAAAAATCAACAAATGTTTGAAGTGGCAAGGCATTCGGGTATCATTCCAAACATCACAATTCACCAAAAAAAAACTAACGTGTAAGAGCCATGCTTTGACACAACCGAACAGAGTAATACGTTTTTATAGAAAACTGGTGTAAACACAATTCTTTTACGAGGGAACCAGAGTCCTAATTGTGGAAGGACTCATCTCTATCACATTAGATTTTTTTTACTTAAATAAGTTATAGCATAGCGGCTATCGATTACACATTTCCGGAACATAGAGGCAGAGACGTGAGACGGAGGTCGCATCACCTTAATAGGTGATGTGTTCTTCATCTCGTGTCCTGCGAGGATATCCTGAACTAGCTTTCTTTTCAGTCAGTAACTTTTCCACAGGTGCGCCATCGAAAAGGTGGCAACACACTTTGAACTCCTGTTAAACGCATACGCTGTCTACCCCACTAGTGTTGACGGTAATAGGACGTCTGGGACCGAAACACTAGTTTCACTTGTTCCATGGGATGAAAAAGTGTAGGTTATCCCATCATGGGACAACACCGTGGGTCTAGGGGCTTATGGACGATGGTACTCACTGTCAATGGTTTTGTCCCCCACATCATGATAAAATTAAACATAACCACGTATACAATACTTGAATGTCAAGCATTATTTAATGTGTCACTGTGATATCACATATCTCCTATATTTAAATAGCACTCGAGACGGTATCCAGCAGTGTGAGTGACCTGAGAAGATCTGTAAACAGACGGCAGGCCTCTCGAATAAATTACCTACAGTTTATTGTTGATTCATCATTTAAGACTTGTTGGTATAGATTTGAATAAATTTGAAAAAGGTAGGCACATCTTTCTAGGCAAAAAGTGTTATTGAGTTCTTCTGATTATAGAATCGCTTCTTTTTTCTATATCAAAAGCCTGCCAAAGTGACTCTATTCTGCCTGATGGAAAGTATGAATAGAATCCAAGAGTTGTGGTCGCCATACTCATTG
Organism: Hypercompe scribonia; assembly: GCA_949316085.1. NCBI lineage: Eukaryota > Metazoa > Arthropoda > Insecta > Lepidoptera > Erebidae > Hypercompe > Hypercompe scribonia. The sequence goes on from OX438973.1 coordinate 1,211,521, forward strand.
TAAATGCAGACAATGCAATATGGTGACCCACACTATGGCGGCCTTATGAGATACTTTTTCACACGTCGCTTGGGGACGTAAAAGGCACGACAGTCATGACAGTGTCTGTCTACTGTCACCCTTGCATCAATGGGCCTCCGGTCTTACACTTACCAACGAAAGACGACAACACAGATGCTGGTGCTTTAGGTTGGTCTTCTGTGGGTAGTACTGCCCCAGTCGAGCCGGCCCGCTTGTGCTGAAATCAGCGTGGATCTACTTCCTAGGAATAATAATAGCCCGGAGTTAGGAAGTTGGAGTCTTAACCCCCGTACCTCGGAGAGTACGTAAAACTGTCGATCCCGCGCCGGATCTCTCCCCGGTCGTACTGGAAGACCGTCCAATCGGATTGTGAGAGTGAGGAAACAGAGAGTGCACCTGTGTTTGTACACACACTAATATCTCTCTCGTAGTTGGCGGTCTCCGTTGATAATGGCCGCCGTGGCCGAGATTGGCTTGGCATACATCATTATTCATATTGTGATAGGTCATTATCATTAACAGTCTGTATCAAACTACTGCTGGACTTCTTAGAAAGAAAATTTTGACCTACCATATCACACCGGCAAGACGAGTCGGTGTTGGGTTTGTTTCAAATTGCCGTTCTATTAACTTTTCTATTATCCTCCGTTATTATTTTCTTCGTCGGTTCTTATGACACACATGGTGTAAATAAATATAGTGACACTATTCTTAATACGTCACTAATGACGTCATTAAATAAAGATTATTATTATGTAAATTTTGTACATTCGCGTTTTTATTTATAATATACTAATTCGATCACATTACAAAGAACATTGAGTACAAAGCCCTCCGTTCATCCATAATTCGAAAAAGTGGGACATGGTATTACGTCGCACCATCAAGTCAATCTGCGTCCTAAGTCGTCAGAAAAATAAGACACCAAATATAAATTTAATTTAGTATTTTTATGTATTTAATTATATAGATAATGTATATTGACATAACAACTTATGTAGTTAAGAACAGAAAATAGCATTTCTGTTATAAATTATTTCATGTCTGATCATCTACAATGGTATGGCACCAATCCCATCATTGCTCGCCGATGTTGTATTCCCTTCCACTGACACACCACCTCATAAAGCCCAAGCAGGCCTTGGAGCAACACTCGTAATGAAAAGTACACTGAAAACAAAACAAGATTGTTTCAAACGTATCATTCTACTTTCGTGATATTTTTATTTCTTTTTAACATCATCATCATCATCATCATCATCATCATCACCATCACCATTGTTATTTTAGTCAAAAGACGTCCACTACTGGACATAGGCCTGCGATCGCCAACCTGCATACCAAACGTGGCGATTATGACAAATTCTCCTTCCCCCATTAGGGCAAGCACAAAACATACAACTTTAAAAAATATGTATCTATCACATTCGAGATATAAACCAATTAACTTGTGTAATATTAATTGTAGATATAAGATTTCTATTAAGAAAGACTTTCCCGCATTAGTAATATATCCTGTGTTCCCACTATACACACATCTATGAAATGGAGGCTAGTAACACTCAGATACGGCGTAACAACTAGTTGATCAGTAGTCCATGAATGACTTAGGGTCGATTTATACTAGCGCAGAGTCGAAGCGCATCGAAGCGTCAAATTTTTTACAACTGAAGCGAAGCCGCACGAATGCGCGCGCATTCGCACGAATACGCGCGCACTCTCACGTGTAGTAATGGGCATCAACAGCTTTTTCCCAAGCATTATTTTTGGAATGTTTGTCACTATAATTTTTAGCTTTTGTTATAAATAGGCATTCATATTTTTGCACCAGGTAAATTAATTTTTCGTCCGAGTCCATTGTGATTAACACCGACGCAGGCCAATTTCCGACTGATGACGCGTTGGTTCGCTAGTGGGCGCGGATACACGAGAATGCGCGCGCAAGCGCGCGAACGCGCGCGCACGCGCGCGCTCCAATCAACGTTGTTCGCGCGCAGACGCGCGAATTCCGACGAATGCGCGCGTCTGCGCGCGTCTTTTCAAAATCGCCGAAGTAATGTGTGTGTTACGCTGTGGAGTTAAGGTTGAATTTGTTATGTTAAGTTTTGGATAGACGCTTCGATGCGCTTCGACTCTGCGCTAGTATAAATCGACCCTTAGGTTTCTCCTTAGAAAGGAGGTTTAGTCCTACTATACCACGCTGGCCGTATGATGACGTATTAGGAATATGTGTCACCAACCCTATTCATCCAGTAGGTGTTGTAATATTCGTCTATTGCAGAAAATTACGCACGATAAATAAATAAATAAATATTTCGGACATTTGACACAAGGTCATCTAGTTTCAAACTAAGCAGAGCTTGTGCTATGATAACTAGACTGACTGATAGAATACTTGTATACTTTTTTTTGTAAATATATACATATTATACATAGAAAACACCCAAACTCCGAAACAAATATATGCAGATCATACAAACATTTGATCCGACCCGAGAATCGAACCCGAGACCTGAAGCACAGCAGTCGCATCCACTACCGCTGCGCCACCGAGGCAGTTAATCAGTTAATTAAAGACATCACAACATCTAAAAGTAGCATTATTTAAGGACAATTTTTTGATTTGCGTTATAGGTACCTGTATAACATGAAGACACGGCTTTATTATATATATATATAAGTCCCTTCATAGCATTATTTTCAAGAAATAAATAACTCGTGCATTAAGTACCTAACAAGTACAATAGGTGTAAAGGAAAACAGATTGAAATTGAATACTGAACTACAAAAAGAAATATAGTTAATATGAATAAATACACACTAACATGGATTTAATCTATGCATATAACTAACCCATTTTATTTTTAAAAATTTGACACCTAAGGGAAAAAATTTGGGCTAAATGGATGTGGAGAAAATTCATCATCTTCAAAGTTTGAAACACGAAATGGGAAATGATCAAGAGAGTGAAGTCATGAGCAATGGTCAGCTATGACTAAATAATGACCAAAGTTATACACTATAAGGAAGAGATTGTAGTGACTTTACCTTTTCAATTTTTTTTAACTTGTTTTTGACAGTAATAGTCCTATAATATAAGTCCTCAGTGTCGTAGTCAACAAAATATAACAAACAAAATCAGTCTTTTAATCTTTTGGACTGCGCTTTTATTTCACAAAGCCGTGCCTTTCCTAATTTTACTTATAAAATAGTTTAAATACAAGTAAACAATACTTACAGGTTCCCTTAAAGGAATACACGATACATTATCTGTCCTCGTCGGCTCCAAAGGCAGGATGACGTTTTTAACTTCATCTGCCTTAGTTACGTCTTTCACAACTGGTATCAGACTACATAGTACAGACTGACTAAAAAATACAACTAATATTATTGCAGAAAAACGATGCATCGTGTTAGAACTGAACCAACTCTGACGATAATAGTCTGTTTGCAACCCTATATGTATAGTTTCTAATCAGGACCGACCAACAATGTTTGAATGGCTCTTTGGTGTTGCCAGGTACAACATTTTAAAGTCCCATAATTACAGTATTTATATAGCAGAAAAGACGGTATGATTTATCCTGAGAGAAGATCAAATTTAATTTGACTTACATATTCCAGTTCTGAAGATTCCTCATTTGAAGAATGCGCCTGCTTTCATCAAAAAGATTACTTTGCACTCTTTATAATTTAAAAGTAATAACTTAGAGTACAAATATTTGGTACTATATATTTATTTTATGGAAACGTATTTTCTTTTTTTTCTATATTAAAAGCCTGCCAAAGTGACTCTAATCTGCCTGATGGAAAGCATGAATAGGATCCAAGGGTTGTGGTCACCATACTCATTGCAAATGCAGACAATGCAGTATGGTGACCCACACTATGGCGACCCTGCGAGATGCTTTTTCACACCACGCTTGGGGATGTAAAAGGCATGACAGTCATCGTGACAGTGTAAGGCTTACACAGTTACCACAATAACTGTCACCCCTGCATCAATGTGCCTCCGGTCTAATATACTCTTCTTTGTTTTTTTTTCAACTTTCCACCGCATCTCAGGACCCATGCTTCGCTGCATATGGGCCAGCTTGATCGAATAAAACTCACAGAAAACAGCTGTAACCAATGCCGAGGGTACGAAATAATTCTGTCCCGTGAAGACCACTGATCCTTAAGTCTAGTCTGCTTGCTTGCCTAGCCGTTAAATACTTATGATATTTACCAACAATCATTAAACAACATGAAAACGGTTTGTTAAGCACAAAAAGAGCGCTATACTATGAAGAATAACCAAAGTATAGCGTATTTTTTTATGTTGGCAACACTGGGCCCCGCCCGTACGTACAGATAACGGACCAGCCCACATAATGTATTTGTTTTGTTTGCCATAATATAGTGTTGACAGTTATATTGGTGATTTATTCATATATTACTTACAAAAATGGATATTTTTATTGTTATAAACATGAAGTGAAATGGACTGACATAGTAAAGAAATAGAAATTGGCTTTAGGTGCCGCTAAAAGCGTGGTGTGACCCACGGTAATAGTACATTTTTCAGAATAAGAACGTATGTTTAAATCTAGGGTGTCATCTATTCTATATCACCTATCAAACTCTATCGAAATAGGTCCATCCCTTTAAAAGTGAAGAAGAACAAATATACAAACTTATGTGTACTTATGTGTATTAGTATGATTCTAGGTAACGTTCTGTTTGAAAGTTACCTTAAGATTTTAATCAGTGTCGTTGATTTTTTTACACTAATATCGAAGGCATCGAGATACAGTGTTCTATCATGATTTAACTTGTGAGGCACAAATTTATATTTGCAGAAAAAGTCAAGGTAGGTTAAAGTAGGACTGTGACGGAACCTGGATGTCGTAATAGCAGCGGTTCCCGGATCCCTCCTATCTCAGGCAGAGTGGCACACCGTGTGCTTTTAGTCGGTCCGATTCCGACACATCTCCCCGGCGTAAAACTCGGTGGGGTGACGGCCCGAGGGGGTATCCACACGTTAAAAAAAAAAGGACTGTGAAAGAACGAGGAGGACCAGCTGCATGAGAAGTACCTTGAGGCGCGGAACACTCTGAAACTGGCCATTAGCCACGCCAAAGAAGTGAAGACAAAAGAGATACTGGAGGGTCTCGATCGTGACTCATGGGGTTACCCTTATCGTGCTGCGCGACAAAATTTCCACAGGTCAGGCTTCCCGTTTACAGAAATCCGCGAGTCCAGCTTCCTTTAGGATATGGTCGAGGACTTTTTCCCACACTGGGCGGAATACATGCCCCCGTCGATAGCCTTCTTATTGTTTCCATATATTAAAAAAAACTCTAACATTGGTTAAAACAAAATTAATGTTATTTGTCTACTCTGTGTCATTCAATTTTAGTAGTTGTGGGCAGGTAGTGATCACAAATGGTAATCTTTGATATCCGATCTTACTTAAGACAAAAATAAAAATTTTTCAACCATACGTAAGTAGTTTTATTTGAATATTTACTCAATGACTAACATTGACATATAAACGACATAGCTAAGAGTTGGTGGCCGCTCAACTGTGTATCTGTTCATCTGTGTATTCTGGATATGTATGTGGATCGTCATTCTTCAGATAAAGAAGGAAGGGATTTCGCTATACGTGGGACGCACTTCTTTGCATAATTCAAACAGATTTTTGAGCAGCATATATCGGAGATTGTACACTGGAACCAAAAAACATGATGGTTAATAATGAATTCATAGCAAGATACTGATCATTCACTGGTAAAATAAATTTTTTTTTATCTGTAAAAGAAGAAACTGACATACTTTTTCACTGACTGGTCGATCTTCGCATAACTGAAGCCGTTGGGTCTAGAACTATGACTTTTTTTATAAAAATCATTACAATGTTTTTATTATTGTAAATTAAATATATGTATTTACAAAAAAGAATTATTTAAGTATTATATCATATCATACGAGACGATGATCATATGAGACGTTGTGTGTCAAATGTCCGATTTTTTATTTATTTCTTTAATGACTGATGACACGGAAGAAGTCACGGGCAATAGCAAGGAGTAGTAGGAACTGGTATTAAGCTGGATGAACGTGGGAGAGCCATATTTAGACACGCATGGGCTTGTATCAATTGGTGAATTTTAACTGGAGGCCCAATTTACTACACTGTACTTACAGGGAATTGAAGGGCACTGTACTTACTAGTGCCATTGCACTGAGTAACAAATGGCCTACTTACTTAGCTACATAAATTATATTCCGTACCAAATAAAAGTTTGAGATGAGATGTAACTGATTTGTTCACTGTGTCTTTTTAATTTGATGGTATCACCTCATACCATACACTCTCTCTCTCAGTTAAGCTTTTCTTTAATCTGTTTATACACTTCCAAGAAAAAATATGGTTTATATTCACAATATAAACATATTACTTCTAATTAAAAGCGTAGACGTCTGAATTTTTGTTAAGGTTATATCTCTTATTTGATTATTTGATTATAGCATGTGTTTTAGCAGCTAAAATAGAACCGGTCACTTTAAATTAGTTTTGTTATATTAAACTTATGATGTACACATTTTACAAGAAGAAATTGTCTCGTTGATCTAGTGGTCAGCGTTTGAGATCAAGAGGTCTCGGATTGAATTTTCGAGTTGGATCGAAAAGTGTTATTGAATTTTTCTAAAATGCTTAGTAACTGGAGTTTCGAAATAGGGGTCTTAACTCCCGTGCTTCGGTCCAGCGCCTGATTTCTGCCCGGTCGTGTTGGATAACTGCTTCATTGGATTGTGAGAGTGAGAGAACAGAAAGTGGACCTGTGTTTGCGCACATACTTGTGCACCATAATGTCTCCTACGTAGTTGATTGATCTCTGTTGAAACGGGCCGCTATGGCCGAAATCCGCTATGGGTACATCACCACCGTTTGGGTGTTTTCTATGTATAATATGTATGAATTTACAAAAAAAAGTATGTAAGTATTTGTATCTGTTAATTTAGTTATCATAAGACAAGCTCTGCTTAGTTTGAAACTAGATGGCGTTGTGCGTCAAATGTTCGATTATTTATTCATTTATACATGTGGACTAAATACTTCAGGAACCATGTGGTAACGGAGTAAGCTCCACCATTCATATATGGGTGTTTTGGGTACCAAGAGAGTAAACTACGGAAGAAAATGTCACTGTAAACAGAAGGAAAATTTTAAATAAACCACGTAGCAATCTGTCCGGTATACCCAGTGTGGTATACTAGACTAAACCTTCTTTTCTGAAGCCTCCTATCTCCAGCAGTGCACTGTTAAAGGCTGTTGATGAAAAGTTGCAAGTTAAATAAAAACTTGTAAACTGCGTTCTTAACTGCACCAGCTATCGATATTAAAGTCCTGTAGTAATCAGCAATGTAAAAGGTGATATTTTATCATAAAAAGTTCTTTGTTATCGTCATCTTCCAACAATAATTATAATTTTATTCATACTCAGGTGCATAATTGTGGTTGAATCCTTGCCAAAACGACAAGCAATAACACGCTGATTCACGTCAACATAGGTTAAGGAAAACAGATCCATCATTATACAGGAAAATTTATTTAACAATTAGTTTGACTGGTTCAGTGTTGTGGGTTCAGACCCCATAACACTTTGTGTGATCTGTAAATTGTTATTCTGAGTGTGCTCGTACTCTGAGTGTCGGTCTCTACATTCCTAGTGTGGACGACATCTTTCTCACATCCATTTGATCCAAAACTAGATAGAATCTGTGCTATGGTAACTAGGCTACTGTTACACAACACACATTTGTACATACAAAATTTATAAATACATACGTGTTATAGAAAATGTTTACCTAAACACAGGACATTTATTGGCATTTATCACACAATTATTCGTCCTGGGTGGATTGAACCCACGACCAAACTCTTTTCTAAGTAATAAATTGAGACAGAGCATAGCAGGTAAATTAACTAGCCATTAGACCAACAGGGCCGTCAATCGAAACATATTCAAATGACTTACCGCCAATTTTTAAAATTTTGATCATTATATTTTGAATGCTATCGGTGTCGACTCCTCAAAAAACACTCGCCAACCTCCAGACCATAAAATACCAAAGAAAACACTAGCTCTACTCCTTAATAAGAAGTGACTGATATGGTAATAGAAGTTGTTTTATACAAAGAACCCACCAAAGTGACTCTACTCAACCTGATGAAACATAAATTGACTCCAAGAGTTGTGGTCAAACAATACAGTATGCTGACCTACACTATGGCGGCTTAGTGAGATACTTTTTTTCACCTCGCTTAGGAACGCAAAAGGTGTGACAGTCACCGTGATATTGTAAGGCTCACATACTTACCACGATAACTGTCACCTCTGCTTCAATGTTCCTCCAGTCTCACAACCAACACGACAGCACGGATGCTGTCGCTTTGGTCTTCTGTGAGAGGTTAGTACTGCTACGGTTGAGCCGACCTATTCGTGCTGAAGTCAGCATGGCAATACTACCTAAAAAGTTTTATTTTAAACGTGTCTGTTTACGAGTAACATTGATGTTGGTCGTTCACCTTGAATACCAACAAGATACGTATATGCATTCTATAGACTAGACAATGTAACCAATTAAAATTTAATAAATATATATCCTAGGCTAATAAACATTTCGTTAAGAAAATTTTAAGATCTCTTAAGAAATGTTACTGCCTAAATAGTAGGTATGGTAAGATAAATACCCTCCTTGTTGTTCTTTCCCAAAATTTATTTAATTTAGTAAATAAGCAATTTACGAGATTTGGTAAAATATGTAAAGAATTAAAGCAGTTCGTAGAGCATACACTTTTGTATCGAAACAATAATGATGAAACAATAATCGAAACGATAAAAGTACAATAAAAAACAAACTTACAAATTCTCCAACTTTAGCACAAGTATTTTCATCAGTTGCCTTCAATTCATTCGTCAAACTTTGAGTATTCTTTGGTATATCTCCTTTCTTACATACCGAGGCAGTATTCGTTCTAACCTTCACTACTTTACATAAAGTGGTATGTACAAAGACCAACATTAAAACGATAATGCAGAAACGACTCATTGTAGTGGAACGAATGTAGAACTAACGACAAATTAGCGGTTGAACTGGCTTATAAGTATGGGACACTAGCAATTACGGTGCATTGGTGATATCAGTACATACATATGTGTGCGTTTAAAACGTTTTAATTTCATTTCATCAATAATTAATTATGTAGGTATATTATCCATTAACATATAACTTATTTGAGCAGCGAAATATTTAAATTAGCTTTCGATTCCTCTTCGAATTAAAGATGGAAGTAAGCCATTCTTTAACAACAGATTAATTTTGGACAAGTCGAGAATTCAAATACAAAACAGTTTAGAACCCTTTACTTTTTCTTTTTCTGGCCAACAAAACCGGGGTTTATTGTATCGAAATTGAACTATCAGAGTAAAAACGAACCATATGAAGTATGGTAGTGCGTTTAAAATAGGAGGATTTCGGAAGTAATTTATGTTAAGACATTCAGACCCCTTCTAACGTCTACCAATATAAAACGCAGGCACCACCTTTGGATAAAAACCCTCGCTTAGGCGACGTCCAGGTGCACGCAGATGTCGTGGCGTCGTCTCCTCACGGAAGACATCTGAAGCAGATGGATTCTTCAATATGTCAAACAATTCTTAATACCCATTGATCAGTCTAATCAATAATCAACTCAACTGTTTACTGTTAATCTTATAATAAAAGTGATAATTGTTTGTGCATAAGCAATAAAACAAATACATATATCTTCTGATTCTATACAAACGCCTTTATTTAAATATTTACATAATATTAGTAATACCTAAAAGACAAGACTATCAATTGTCTGTCTGTCGGTTTACTGTACATACGTGACATCATTGTCATAATCATCATTTTTCATCGATGTCTGCTTCTCGGCCCGAGATGCATCTCTTCAGGAAACCCATACAGACTTTTGTGCAGCACCCCTCATGGTTCATACACTGGAAGCAAAACAATGCGGTGGTTAATATCGTTAAATGGGAAGATATTGAACGTTACCGATCAAATGTGGATGTATTCAAGTTTGTGTATAGATGAAATAATAAAAAATGTTGGCTTGCAGGAGTACAAGGTGTTTAAAACAATTCAAAATGACTAGAAGTGTAAGTTTAAAACAAGTTACTAGGATTATACGTTATCTTTGATAATCAACATAGATTAACACAGCAATAAATATATAGTAATTAATAATAATGGGTAACAATAAAGTACAGCATCAGCGGGCTCCTAAAGTCGAAGTAATTAAGTAATGTTCAATAAAAGTGAATTGTAAACAATAACGTATCCTTCATCAACAGCCTTTTACAATCCACTGCTGGACATAGGCCTCTCCTTAGCTAGGAAGTTTTGGCCTACTATACCACGCTGGCCAGACGGGTTGGAATAGGGTTTGTTCCAAGTTTTCCTTCTCTTTGTAATGATGTTGTCTTGCATACTTTGTTCCTTAGTCGGCTTTTACGACACCCACGGGATGAATAGGGGTGGTAACACTATGTATTCTTAATCCGTCACCACATGGATATGCTTAATATTAACTAATCAAACAGATGTGAGTCTCAAATAATATTAATGATAACTTCACACATCCCGCACACACTGTCTAATACTCAACTTACCAGAACTTGGGCTATGGGAATCAGGCTGATAAAATCATATTTAATACAAGCTTTTGCCAGAGACTTCCCTCGCGTGGAATTTGGTCTGCCACATTAAGTTTCGTAACAGATCATTTTAAATATATTTTTTTTTATCTCATCATCTTTGTGTAACTTCAATGGTGTAGGTAACGTCCGCCAAGATAACTCTCAGAGACTAGATTTTTTTTCCGACTTAATTGATTTGTACCCTTACATTACGAACAAAATTACATAACATCATAGCAAATTCTAGCCTATATATTATTCCGATGTATATTACTGTAAAGTTTCATCCAAATCCGTCCAGTAGTTTTTTCGTGAAACATTACTCACAAACTTTCGCATTTACTTGTATAATGTTAGAAGAATTTCTAAAAGCATAAGTATTATCCATATATTACTCTTGGATACATAACAAATAATTACTGCTACACAATTATTCGTCACTCAGGAATCAGGGCTAACCTACTACACCAGAAGATCTAGGAAGACGATATACATCAAATAAAATTTCTAAAAATTATAAAATGATGGCAAAAATAAAAACCAAAACTTACAAACTCTCCGACCTTAGCACACGTCGTCGCATCAGTCGCCTGTACTTCACTTGCAACACTTTGAACGGTCTCTACGGGCGTTTCTATTTCTTCCTTTCTTTCCTCATCTACCAAGGAAGTGTCCTTCGCATCCGTCACCACATTACATAATGTGGTCTGGACAAGGACTACCGCTAAAATGACAATGCAGAAACGACTCATTGTAGTTGAAACAATGTAGGACTAACGACAATTATCGGTTGACGTGCTTTATAAGTGCGGGTGAAGTGTGTCACATTTGGACCACAACGGCGCTTTAGTGTTGCCCTTGATAATTTCTTTGTCCTTTTACCAGTTTAAGATATAAATATATATATGCATTTAGGAAGAATATTGTATATTAATAGTCAAAAAATGTTCATGTATGAAGGGTTCGTTGTGTCTCTTTTATTCACGATTATTGCAAATTGACGTGACCTTTGAATAATTTTGGTCTTAAGACTTTACAACGTTAAGTCAATGAAGATACTATGATCTAGGCAGTGCTTTAATATCTAGAACTTATCTTGAACCTCAAATAGTAATAACAAAATCAAAGACAAACAAGTCTCCCTTCTGTTGCAACTGCGAGGCATAAATCTTTCAGTGGGTACTGACAAAAAAGTTAACAGTTATTCTTATCAAACTAAAGGAGATTTCAATCCTTTTAAAAATGACAGAGTTCGATCTATTCCTTTTTTCCCATACTTTTATGGTAACATTACATAGGTGTAAACACTGGGCCGCACCCGTACACACAGATAACGGAATAGTGCACATAATGTTTACAAATCTCTTAACTGATATGTTGTTTGCTATTGGTAATGTATTCTATTTATTTTTTACCTCAACACTGATTACAGTTATTTTTTTATCTTGGACCACAGTAAGTAGGTATTTTAAAATTAATTCTCACATTATAGAAATATGTGCTGTATACTTTACAAGCATAAATGAAACGAATACAAAGAGAATCCAGACTCAAAATTTAAAAACAACAATCTGTGGACCACACAAAAAGTTGCCTCCAGTGGACATTGAAACTACAACACTCAGGATGCCGTAGGAAACGACGAGGTGAGCGTTTAAACTGCGACACCATTCGTGCAGTCAACATAAAGATGATTCATCTACAAACATATCAATTGCATGTACCAGTGTATACTTTCACGGAAGTAATGATGACCTTTTGATTAACTATTCTCTCTTCAAGTAAAACATGTTAAATTTTCTTTCCTTCGACTATTCTTAGAAGGAATAAGATCGTGTATCTCCATTAGAACCGTAGATCATCTTCATAAACTGCAGTTATATGTAAGGCGGTGGTGTCACACATCGACCTTCCATCAAGACTCTCCCACGGTAAAAAGTTTCGATAAATTTTCCATAATCGAAACAAACAAATACTTGTCGTACCACCATATAATAAACTAGCTTACCCGCGACTTCGTTTGAGTAGTAATCGAAAATACTTGTTAAATACGTTACGGAGCTGTTTAGGTACATTACGCGATCATTTGTCAGAATTATAACTTGAGAATGAATTGAATGAATATTGTATTTTTTGTATAAGAATTATTAGTTTATAAAAACACCTTTTAGAACAAGCCAACCTTCAAAGATAGGCACGTGCAGCCGCAGATTTTTTTTAGGATTTTCAAAGAAGAATTATTTTGGACTAGGACAAAACGAAGGAAAAATAATAGAGAAAACAATTCTCAGCTTTATAATGTTAGTAGAGATAGCTGCAAGGACGGGAAAGGACGAAAGGATAGTGCAGCACATATGAGAAAAAAATAATACCCGGTCGGTTAAGTAATAAGCAAGTATTTTTATAATAAATCGACTATTTGTAATCGCTGTCTAGTGCCCTTCAAGTAAGGTCATAATATGTTTATTTGTTAATTAAATTTCGAATCCTTTACGAATACTTCAGGATGCGAGTCAACCTTCTTACACTTGAATACGATATTAACTAAAATTAAATGTATTTTCATGATTTTATGTATGTATACTTTGTATATACTTTAGAAATGGTGAAAAACTCCTATACCCATAAGACCTAAAGCTTTGAATAATAATTTGCCAGGGAATGGAACTATCAATAACTCAAAATTATACTCTATATATTAAGAACCTGCCAAAGTGACTCTAATCTGCCTGATGGAAAGCATGCTAAGCTTGGAGACGTAAAAGGCATGACAGTCATCCTGACAGTGTAAGATTTACACAGTTACCACGATAACTGTCACCCCTGCATCAACGGGCCTCCGGTCTCACACTCACCAACGAAACACGACAACACGGATGTTGGTCTTCTGTGGGAGGGTAGTACTGCTCCGGTCGAGCCGGCCCGCTCGTGCTGAAATCAGCGTGGCTCTACTACCTAGAATACTCACTCTTGTTTTTATGGAAATATCCCTTGACCGCGCTGTATCAGTGTTTGAATTGCGTTACGACTTTGCCAATCTGTATATCAATAGACAGAATACATTTCTTGTACGATGAACGATTAACAAGTGTTTACTTACTACAGTGTGTGCTCTATATTGTATTGAAGTTTGTTTGCGAGGTAACGGATTAAGAACATGAAGTGTCACCACTCCCACGCGACTTAGTAGCAAACGACACAGCACAACAGATCTACAAAAACAAGAAAAAGTTGATACAAGTAAGTTCAGCCAGCGTGGTATAGTCGAACAAAACTCCATTTCTAAAAAGAATCCTATGTCCAGAAGGAGATCATTAAGGGCTATTGATGAAGATGACAGTATTAGTCGTTCTGATACTAACAAAAATGTTGTTTTAGTTGCTAAGGATCCAATTAGATTACTAATTACAGAGGTACTGTTCGTATCTACAAAATTGAGCCCACCAGCGTGAGATAACATGTCATAACATCTTATATTTTAGATTTATACTTTCAAATAACGTCGGTAGTAATCTTTAGCGTTTCAATTTCTTATTATAACTACAAGACCCGTTTCGAAATTATATACATACATACATTCATGGCATTATTATTATTTTTTTTATAAAAGCCTACCAAAGTGACTCTATTCTACTTGATGGAAAGTATGAATAGAATCCAAGAATTGTGGTCAACATACTCATTGCCAATGTAGACAATACAGTATAGTAACCCACACTCTGGTGACCTAGTAAGATGCTTTTTCACGCCTCGCTTGGGGTCGTAAAAAGCATGACAGCCGTCGTGGCATTATATTGCACACACTTCCCACGACAACTGTCACCCCTGCGTCATTGGGCCTCCGTTCTCGCACTCACCAACGAAACACGACAGCACGGATGCTGTCGCTTTAGGTTGGTCTTCTGTGAGAGGGTAGTACTGCTCCGGTCGAGCTAACCCATTCGTGCTGAAATCAGCCTGGCCTGGAAACCTATTATTTGAAACTACCTATTACCTAGGCTTTGAATGGAGAAGACAATATGTAGTTCTGTTGATCATTACTTATAAAGAAAGTTATCATTAAAAGGAAACCGTGACTTTTAAAATAAAGCCAATGACATTTGAAACGAAATCAGTTTCTACATTGATATATTTAAATCTGTGTGGGACTTTTAAGTTGTATTATTTAAAAGTAAATATATTCTTTATTTATGGCTTTACAAACATACTTGAAACGGACATAAGGACACTTGATCTACAATAACAATTTTTGTATCACAGTGTTGTCCCATGTACGAAATGAACCTACAATACTTAATGCAGTAGGCGACGTGACCACTTAAATCAGTACACCATTCGTGAAGCAGAAACCTCACAACATACGTTATTTTTGTCAGTCGTATAAAATTATTTATGCATTCAGTAGATCGTTGTTAATCTTGTGATGTCATTCTTGACGGCGCTTTGTTTTATGACAACCGGTATAGCAAGTTCATCTGTTTGCTATCTGAACAATTACATGCAAATAAACTTGTATTCATACTTATCTACTTAATTATAATTATAAATTATCTATATATTAATACGCGATCCAAAAACTTTGGACCAGTTTTTACGAAACTTGCGCGGACGCAGGAGCATAAAATTTGGCACACTTATAGTTTATGTGTAGGAGAAGTGCAGAACGCTAATATTTTTCAATAATAATGCTTATAAAGTACATTAAATCAATAAATAAAACATTACACACACTACCATGCATTTCACACACACATACATACACAAGTATTTGTATACGCCATTTTGTCCATAGACATAGAGTACTGACATAGATATATCAAAAAAAAAAGTTTTATTTGCCTCATTTAATATAAAAAAAGATTTTAATAATAATGCATAAAAAGTACATTAAATCAATAAATAAAACATTACACAAACCAGCATGCATTTGACACATGCATACACAAGTATTTGTATACGTATACATACTCTATGGTCAAATTGTCTCTTTTGTTTATTATAGACATAGTTGAATGTCAAACAGAAAAGTTTTATTTGACGAATCCTACGTGAAATACTGAGCGCTTATACAAATTTATGTAATATATACATATATATAAGTTGTGTGGCAGTAAGATACATTTAAATGTACACGGACTTTCATTATATGCATAAAGAAAGTTCTGTAGCAGCAATCTGCAATGACAACATTCAGGTACAAAAAAAAATATAATTAATAAAAAATATAAAAATAATAATTTGCTATAGCTGGTTTTAAGCAATTATTAGTAGTTGTAGTATGTAGTTTACGATTTCAGTAATTGTATATACTTCAGGATAAATAAGTGATTTTGAGAGATACGTACATTTAAATGTGCTCAAAATGTCATTCCAAATGTGTTTTTAAGTTATGATTGTAGATTCATATTTAGAGTGCAGGTCTTGCAATGCGAAACATTTTGAATCTGAAGTGACTTTAGGCGACTGAGCTGCATTCACTTCATGTTGTCACAAGGGTAAAGCAATATTACCACCCTTAAGTCAAAATGAATATTTTAAATCATTGTACTCATTGACTTACTTCAAATGAACCTTCAATAAAAAGTCAATCAAAAAATTATTTAGAATATATTAGGAAATATAATTCATGTTTTGCTATGGTTAGCTCAGAAGCCAAAGTTGCTGAGGTAGGTACAACTGGAGTGTATTATTTCAAAATATATGATGTTTTTTATCACAGATCAGGCCCAATGACTGCTGCTTATAGTCGCTCACCATGTTATGCACAATTATATTTTTATGATGTTGACACTGCTATTAATTATAGATTACAAGAACGTATTAGTCAAACATGTAACAACAACATAATGCCTGAAATTTCACTGGAATTGGACAAAACAGTCCAAAAAATTGGTGTTTTATTAAAACGGCCAGTTTTTACACATGGGCAATTGTATGTCGCAGCAAGTAGAGTTCGTTCATTCGCTGGTTTAAGGTTTTATATATCCGAATATAATGGCCAAGGACATTTAGCAAACGATGAAAGAGTTTTTACAAAAAACATTGTTTTCAGAGAAGTTTTAAATCATTAATTATATTATTACAATATGCGATAAAAAATGTTTTTTTGTTTTGCATCCTCTTATAGCATGTTTTGTTTTAATAAACATTTTTTAAATAGGTATTCTTTATTTTACTTCTTTTTAATTTCATATAATTTGTTCCAAAAAGAAATTGGCCAATAACAGTCTTGGTCAAATCTGTGGTTATAGTAGTTTAGTTTTGGACAGTAGAACCTTAATAATGTTTGAATATTATATTTTACTAATGTACTTAGTCTGGCCATAAATACTGTTACACTTAATTATAAAAAAATATTACATTTGAATTTCGAATCTGTCATTTTTATACGATTGTTCATTGTGTTTTCTCATTTTGGCGCCAATACATTGTAAAATATTTTGCGATATTAAAATGGTGTGGGGTGATAAAGAGAACCGAATCGCTGTGATAGCATTACACAAAGTAGGTATGGAGCCAAATGCAATTTTTAAAACTCTCCATACACTTGGTATTAGTAAAATGTTTGTGTACCGGGCTATTAATAGGTACAATGAGACCTCCTCTGTTTGTGACAGAAAAAGATCTGGCCGTCCACGTAGTGTTCGTACGAAAAAGGTGGTCAAAGCAGTAAGGGAAAGAATTCGAAGAAATCCTGTCCGAAAGCAAAAGATTTTATCTCGGGAAATGAAGATAGCACCTAGAACCATGTCGCGTATTTTAAAAGATGACTTAGGACTTGCAGCCTATAAGAGACGCACTGGCCATTTCTTAACTGATAATTTAAAGAAGAATAGGGTGGTAAAATCGAAACAACTACTGAAGCGGTACGCAAAGGGAGGTCACAGAAAAATTTTGTTTACGGATGAGAAAATTTTTACAATTGAGCAACATTTTAACAAACAAAATGACCGTATTTATGCTCAAAGCTCTAAGGAAGCTTCCCAATTAGTCGACAGAGTGCAACGTGGACATTATCCGACTTCAGTGATGGTTTGGTGGGGTGTTAGCTATGAAGGAGTGACTGAGCCATATTTTTGTGAAAAAGGTATCAAAACATCGGCACAAGTGTATCAAGATACCATTCTTGAGAAGGTAGTTAAGCCCCTTAACATCACCATGTTCAATAACCAAGTATGGTCCTTCCAGCAAGACTCGGCGCCGGGTCATAAAGCTCGGTCCACGCAGTCTTGGTTGGAATCGAACGTTTCGGACTTCATCAGAGCTGAAGACTGGCCGTCGTCTAGTCCCGATCTTAATCCGCTGGATTATGATTTGTGGTCAGTTTTAGAGAGTACAGCTTGCTCTAAACGCCATGATAATTTGGAGTCCCTAAAACAATCTATACGATTGGCAGTGAAGAATTTTCCCATGGAAAGAGTGCGTGCTTCTATTGATAACTGGCCTCATCGTTTAAAGGACTGTATTGCAGCCAATGGAGACCACTTCGAATAAGCTTTTTATATTTTTAATTGTTTTATATTTATGTATTAAACTGACACACTGTAAAAGTAATAAATGTTATTTGCAGTTAACAATTTTCTTTTTTCTTTATTACAATATTTATGGCAAGACTAGGTATATTAAGTCACTTACAATTTAAATTTATTATGGTCGAATTTCGACCAATGGGCGACCACTAGTAACTATAAATAACTAAAGCTTTTGGGGAAATTAAACAATGAGCTTAAAATTTTGGAACAGTAACCGAATCCCAATCACGTAAGATGTTAAACAATAAACTGGTTCATAATCAGCTCATTTGTTAAGAGATACTATCGTGCCTATGCTATAAATATGTACATCAAACTTATTAGACCTATCGTCGGGAATCAAAAAGCATCTGAAAAAAAAAACCTATTGCGCTGATGAGTACAAGAATGATTGATGCAATAAAAAAATATTTTGACAGGTCTATTGGTCTAATGGTTAGTGACCCTGACTGCTAAGCTGGAGCACGTAGGTTCAATTCCTACGCAGGAAACATATTAATGTAATGAGCACGATTATTTGTTCTATGTCCGGGTATAATTTATCTATAATATGTATGTATTTAGAAATATATAAGTATAGCATAGGCTCTCTCAAATTTGGAATCAGACACGTGTATGACACGTGTGAGGTTATTTATTTAATTATCATTAGTAAAACCGTCCTTTGATAGTGATTGCTTCCATGTTTATCCAATACTTTTGAAATCTTTCATTGAAACGAAGTTCCTTATCGCGCGTTGCGAAGGAGGCTAGACCGAAAAAATTCAGACGAAAAGTTATCACGACACTTTTTGCTATAGTGTAGTAAGCCGTGCGGCGTGCGCATGCTTTCTTTTTCTCTCTCATAGAAAGCAAGCAATTTTCGTTTCGTCTTTCTATTTTGCTTTGAACAGTGTAGTGTTGCGACGATTATTTTTGTTTTGTTAAGTTTGTATAGGTTTTTTGTACATAATAAATAATAAAATAATAGAAAATAATAACAAAAAATAAAAATATAAATAATAGAACATCGGCAACACAACGCCATCTAGCTTCTAACAAAGCGGAGCTTGTACTATGACAACTAGATTGACTGATAGAACACTTATATACTTATTTTTGTAAATACATATTATACATAGAAGACACCCAAAATCCATTACAAATATTTGCAAATCATACAAACATTGGATCCGACTTAAGCATCTAGCCCGAGACCATGTGTACAGCAGTCGCATACGCTACCACCACGCCACCGAGACAGCCAAATATTACTGTTAAACCACATTGTTTGGTTTGGTTAATTAAGAAGCAATACTTTATTTAGGACGTGCGAAAATTATCCAGTTATGGTTGATGCTAAAAGCAGGCAAGGTCATTTAGAACCGCTCTCAGTTTAAGTTATGCTAAAAAGATGTGAAAAATAAGCTATATCTGAATGTAATTGTAAGGCTAAGGTCGGAATTGTGCTCACAGCACTTACAACGTTTAAACTGCTAACGTGTGGTCCGATTTAGTGAGCGCGCCAACGTCTGTTAGCAGTATTAATAATTCGGACCACTTGTGAGTGTGTTTACGAATTCAAAAAGTTGAACATTACCTAACAGAGCATTTTTTGACATAAACTTGAGTGGAGTATGTGGTGTAGCCGATGAAGATGGTAAAATGTTTGTATTTCAAGCATTTGCCGCAATCGAGGAAAATCAATTCAAATAAATGGCGCAAAATAACGTCAATGCTCAC
The DNA here is from genome assembly GCA_949316085.1 of Hypercompe scribonia. Classification (NCBI taxonomy): domain Eukaryota; kingdom Metazoa; phylum Arthropoda; class Insecta; order Lepidoptera; family Erebidae; genus Hypercompe; species Hypercompe scribonia. The sequence continues at coordinate 1,231,535 of OX438973.1, forward strand.
GATGCTAACGATCTGACCCGTCAGTACTGTAAGCAATAGGTAGTAACATCACATGTGACGTCATCGCATCCACAACGCTAACGGTGAGCGTGAAAAGCACGAATCGGACCGCACGTTGGTACGCTATGAACGCTGTGAGCGTGATTCAGATCACGGCCTAAGATAAACAAGTTAGATTTGAAGAAATGTTATTTCGAGAACAAAACGGACAACAAACATTTCGCAGAACATCTGGTGATAGCAGTTAGATAACTTTTGATACTCTGCACTCACAATAATAAACATTACTGCAGTGTTTATTTACGAGCTAAAGTATGTTTTAATAGTGAGTATAATTTCAGTTATAATATTGGCTTTAGTAAGTAAGTAAGAGAACCATGGTTCAGCACGAATATTATAATAATAATAAAAGGTTGGAGGTGATGGATAACATGGGCAATTATGCCCATGCCTTATTCCCTAAACGTTGTCAGCCGTACTAGTATGCACTGTGTGACGGCTTGCAGCGCCTTCCTTACATTGCCAAGTTATTTAGACTATTTATGTTTGAAATAAAACTATAAAAATGCAGTGATTGTATAATAAGATCCACCGATAATAAATCCAAAGAAAACAAAACAAAATTAAATAAGTAAAATAAAACAAAGAAAATTAAAATTTAACTAGCATGCATGTGTGTGTGTGTTTGTGTATATACTTGCGTGCGCGCGCGTCTGTGTATATGCGTGCGTGTATGTGTATGCGTGTGTGTGAGTGTATGCGAGCACGTATCTGTGTTTGTACATGTGTTTGCGAGCGTTTATTGCAGACGGTTTTATGCTATTATCTCACTAAGCTTTCAATTGACGAGTATGTATCAAGCGTCGTGATGCCATTGACTCATAGAGACTTGTTTTGAGTGAGGTTGCCCAAACATGACCCTGATTCCGAGAAATGACTGAAAAGGTAGCAACATACTTGCAACTTCAGTTGCAGTTGCTGTGAGTGGTGGCAGTTACTTACTGTCAGATGTGACGCCTGTTAGTTTACTCTCCTTTATTATAATAAAAGCAGCTATTCCAGTTGTTTATTCATTCACTTGAAAATCATTCGCTTCTATAGGTAGTAGAGCCACGCTGATTTCAGCACCAGCGGACCGGCTCCACCGGGCAGTACTATCCTCCCACAGAAGACCAACCTAAAGCGCCAGCATCCGTGTTGTCGTGTTTCGTTGGTGAGTGCGAGACCGGAGGCCCATTGATGCAGGGGTGACAGTTATCGTGGTAACTGTGTAAACCTTACACTGTCACGATGACTGTCATGCGTTTTACGTTTCCAAGCGGTTTGAAAAAGCATCTCACAACGCCGCCATAGTGTGGGTCAGCATACTGCATTGTCTGCATTTGCAATGAGTATGGTGACCACAACTCTTGAATTCTATTCATACTTTTCATCAGGCAGAGTAGGAGTCACTTTGGCAGGCTCTTAATATAGAAAAAAAAAATAAAGACAATGAGCGCAAATGCGCTTGAAGCGCTACGGGATATTGTATTTTCTTTTATGGTACAACTCTTATCCAGAAGAACCACTTGTCACTTCTTATATTTATTTTGTAATTCATGTGATTATTATTTTTGTACTTTTATTAACACTTAAGAGAAATTTCTCTTTTATTTAATATTGGAAGCGAACACTATCAAAGACCCACGTTCGATCATCTAACTGTTCACCTGCAGTTTCGATTACATTACAATGACTGTGTTGACAAATGTCCATGATGATTTTGGATACAATTAATCAATACCACGATTATGTTTACACATATATGTTACTGTAAGACCCCGAACTATGGTTAACCATAATTTTCCACAAAAACCAAGGATATACCAAATTCCTTACTCCTATTGATAAAAGTTACGAGTAATGTCCTAATAGTCAAAGTGAGTCATTGTATGATAATTGTTTATTTCGAACTTTTACTACCAGTCACTTGGTAAATCTTAGGATTTAGATCAAGACACGATAAATGTTGAAATAAAATGAATAAATATCCCAAAAGTATTGTTATTTAATCGTGTAGGTTAGGTTAGAACAATGACTGTTCGATCTGGATGTCGTAATAACAGCTGTTCCCGGATCCCTCCTATGTCAGGCGCAGAGTGGGACACCGTGTGGTTTTAGTCGGTCCGATTCCGACACACCACCCCGCCACAAACCCCGGTGGGGTAACGGCCCGAGGGGGTTCCCACATGTTAAAAAAAAAAAGAACAATGACTGTTAATGCCAGATCAGGCACAGTTGGTAAATATTGGTTTTCTAAATACTCATAATACAATTTGCTAAAACTAAAAAAGCAAATGATAAAACAATAGTGTGTGGATAGTGTGTACCCGAGTCAAAAAACAAGTTCCATTTTTGACCTCAAAATCTTCAATTCCTTTGATCTTTTATTTGCCGCACAAAAAGTAACTCTATTTTAACACTCAAAACCCTCATTGAAGGCTACGAGGTTTAAATATGGATTACCCATAGATTCGAAATCTTAACTTTACCCTCAAAACACTCATACATCGGAAAGTTGTAGTTGGGACTTAGAAAATTTATCGTTCAGAAAAAAAATGTTTTTCTAATAATTTGAATTTTTTAAACTAATTGAAAAAACTTCAAAATTTACCAAAATGCTGTTTTTGAGTACTAAAAAATGTCAAAAGAGAAAAAATAAAAATTTTTTGAACTATCCGATTTGGTATGGAATACTCCTCTACATAAAAGGAGTGGGGGTAAATTTAATGGGAGGTTACATCATATGAGGTTTTTGAGGTTCAAAGCCGTATAGGATAATTTTTATATGGTTTGAGGTTTTTGAGGGTCAAATGTTGATTCTATAGTTCTGATTTTACCCTCAAAGTTGTAAAACCGTCCGTAAGTAGGATTTTCAGGTAAAAACTGAGACTACTTTCTATGTTAAATCCTATCTAAAAAAAATCAAGCTGACCCTCGTAAACCTCATTGAAGATTTTGAGGGTAAAATATGAATTTACTTTTTGACTCGGGTAATGAGTGGATATGGTACTCGGCGCCTGCTGCCGCGGAACGCTCACTACCTTGAAGCTACATAATTTTAATTGGATACATGTCTTGAAGATCCTAAGAATAACCAACTGAACAGTAGAAAAAGTTGAAAAAACGATTATCATTTTGCGGTTCGAACTATTACCATTACCTAATAGTTGATAAATCTTAGGTTTTACTGAAAAATCTTAGGATATATCACTTTCCGAAGTTTCAGTAACATATATACATATATATAGCTGTTATAAGTTATTTCTAGACGAGTAATATATGACGGATCTGTCAGTGTGTGCGCGTCCTTACTTATGATGTTCTCAGTTTGACCTCACTAATCAAGTTAGCATTCACAAGTGAGTGCGGTCAGTCTGGTGCCTGCCAGTACACGATTATATTCCTTCACAATGAGACGTCTAAGTGCCATTATTTTACTTGTTGTATTAACAGTTTATTTAATCAATATAAATGGAGTAGAAAGCGCGAAATGTGGGCAGCATGGTGATGATGTGAGTTCATGCTTGAATTCCTTAATATCTAAAGAATTTGTCGTCGACTATTCGCGTTTCAGAAATACTTGTATAGCCTTTATGACTGTGTGTTAGTATTTGTAATAAAAATTACGTGCTATTTAAGATTAAGTTTGATGTTTAAATTGTTTTATAAATAACTAATGCAAATGTTGTACGCGTTTATTCGTTGCTATAAGTGAAATAAAATATGTATATCCTATTTTAGTCATAACATATAATGTAGATAGACCGGCGGCCCATTGATGCAGGGGTGACAGTTATCGTGGTAACTGTGCAAGTCTTACACTGTCACAATGACTGTCATGCCTTTTACGTCCCCAAGCAGGGTGTAAAAAGGCATCTCACTAGGCCGCCATAGTGTGGGTCACCATATTGCATTGTCTGCATTTGTAATGAGTATGGTGACCATGACTCTTGGATTCTATTCATGCTTTCCATCAGGCAGAGTAGAGTCACTTTGGCAGGCTCTTAAGATAGAAAAAAAAATGTATTCGCAGTTTTCTAATGTTGACTAGATTACAAAAGTCAATTTAGTAGTTCATCAACTACAAGGCAGTATATCAATAACATAATAATTCACTATTAGACATACTTTACTTTAATGCAAATAAAACATAATAACTTTAGTAACATATAGGCTTTAACGAAGGTTTCCGTTACTTGGGGCAATTAAAAAAAAAATAAAAAAACTTTCGTTCAGCAGTGGACGGCGATAGGTTGAATTGATACGCTTTATTTTTTAATCTAACATTTAAAATAAAATTTTAAAGCGATCAATCTTGAAAACGACCAATTCATTTAAAAGTGTAGTATAACTATACTGCTTAGTATTAAAATATGAAAAAACATAAGTTAGAGTATAAATCTCGACGAACCGAGAACTTCCTCTTTTTCAAATTGATTAAAAAGAGCATATGGACTGCCTAATACACTACACGATTGTTCTAGACCATATATTTGCTTCGGCTATGATTTCAAAAGCACTACAAAATTCTCAAATATGAAAAAGGTCAAATCCTTTGAAGGTAGCAATTATAAAAAAATAAAATTGAAAACCTTAAAGTATCAGATAATCCTGAAATACCTGAAGTAATTGTTTGTTTACAAGCTCAAAAAAGTGTCTATTCCGTTGTCAGGGGTCAATCAAGACTGGAGATAGTACGCCTCACAAAAAAACCCACACGCTGGTGGTAACCACTTACCATCATATGACCCATTTGCCCATTCGTTCCGTATTCCATAAAAAACATGTTTAATACCTATGCTGACTTCCGTGTAGTTTAACTTTCTTAATTCGCTGATTATAATGATTTAACTGTATTTCAGTGCAACAACGACAGCCAGTGCTGTTCTGGTACTAAATGCCACAGGTTTGCCAAGAAGTGTCAAACTCCAATAACACCTGAAGAGCTAAAGAACACAAAACTCAAACATAATCCTTGAGAAGCCACTCAATATGATAACTTAATGCACGTGTATAAAGTTGAAAATAAAACCGAATTTTCTTTTAAACCTATCGCACCATGTAATAAAAATATTTTTGAAACTCATGTTTTTGCATGAAATAAACCTTAAAATCTACTTTATAACATGTCTTTGTATGAATTTAGTTGTTTTAGTACAATACAATTACAATATCACTTTATATAAGAAGGTGATATTGTTTCTAACTTCTTACAGGCAGGCACTGAAAACTGATCACACCTTCAGAAATAGGTCGGTAGATTATAGAGAGTTATCTGCAGAACTACTCAGTAAATAGCCATCCTATATGACACTAGAAATATTGTCTGTTTTAATAAATATATGTAAGTATGTGTGTGCTCTACCGTCTGTGGGCTGTGTTCTGAAGAATTGTTTGATATGATACCCACGGCCACTTTCTACCATCGCACTGCTCGCCATCGTCAGGGAGCTTATCCACATACATTGGAACCTAAATGGTCGCGCACAGTGCGGTTTCAGAGAAATTTTCTCTCGCGAACAATCCCGTTATGGAATGAGCTCCCTGCCGAGGCTTTCCCTGGGAACTACAGTATGGAGTTCTTCAAGAAGGGGGTAAATAGGTTTCTGAATGGTTGGCAACGCGCACGTGATGCCCCTGGTACCGCAGGCGTCCATAGGCTGCGGTAACCGCTTACCACCAGGCGGGCCGTATGCTTGTTTGTCACCGTCGTGGTCTAAAAAAAAAAGTGATGATGATAATGTACTCCTAGACGATATTAACCACGGTGATCAGCCTCAACGGAGCAGATGTGTACAGATGTGTACAGAAGTGTGTGCGTAAACACAGGAGCACTCTTTGTTCCCTCACTCATTATCAAATGGAACGGTTATACCTCACAACCAAATATGTAAATGGCAACAATTGATGAGTCACAGTTGTCCAGCCATGAATAATGACTTAAATGAGATTTTTTATCTGTATTTGAAGATCTAATGCTGTTCATTTTGTTTTAATTGTAATGTTATGAATATTAATTGGGTTTTTAAAATAAAAATAAAACGGTTGCTGTCCAAACTAGTTATATTATCTTTGTTAAGTATATTGCTTTTTTCAATTAACTACTTACAGTAATTAGTACCTTGTAAGCATTAGTTTCTCAGATGTTGACACTAAATGCATATTAATTAGAAGCCCTCGCCCGCGGTTCTGCTCGTGTGTATGTCTACGTGTGATTCTGATGTATGAGCTCAAAAAATTATACATTTTCTCAAACTTCCACATTTGTAACATAGTAAGATATGACTTTAGTTTTAGGAAACTATCACTCGTTTTTATCAAAAATAAATTGCTAACACAAGTACTAACCTCATATTTAATATTAACAATACAATTAATGCAATATAATTAAGATGACTGGCTGGCAAGGTATTTTACTGTACTGATTTCAACGTGGACACTATCACGACATGCAAAAGGGAGCCGCTCGTTAATAACGAAAGCGCACGCTCAGAACACACGCACGGGCGAATGTACTCGTAGATAGAGTACTATTCTTACCACACCCACCTGACACTTCGATGTCTGATATGTCACACTCCACAACTCATATTCTGTAGAATTATCGTACTTTTTTTTTTAAGAGTCGATTTTTAAATATTTTGTATTTTATGATATCCGAAACTTAAAGCAGTTTCTATTTTTTATTACTAAGAACGATTGAGATGAATGTACAAAATATTGAATGTAATTTTAGTAAAATTATATTTAAGAGAGCGTGTGTTTCTATCAATCGGTCTTACTGTTCAATCTGATATGTATTGCCGTCACATTTAAAATTAGAACATCAAGCGCTGTTTTGACTATACTGAATAACAAAACAAAAAAGCTCCACACAAAGGAAACATTCATTACAATTTACTTTAAATAAAAGAGGTTGGAATATTAAATCAATCTTACAGCTATTATTTGACAGTTTGAAAAGTTTAGAAGTGATAACTACCATCGTGGAAAGGTGGCAATAATTTTTTTGTCAACGGCACACGTCTTACCTGACGCTAACTGATCACTGCCGAATGATCTGCAACTTAAGAATCATAGGATGCGGTACCTACCTTAAAGTCACGCAGAATCAGGAGCAAAAAGATTTCGGATTCTGAAGACGTCACTTACTCGATGAAAAACAAGGAGAAAAATTACTTCACATCGGTCTTCTGTAAAATCATAGCTCCAGGTAGTCGAGTCAGCCATTGTTGCTGAAGCATGACCCTCTAAAATGCGTCAAGTTTTGTTAAGATTGTTCTGTGTATGAAAGCTATAGAAGTAATACAAGAGTAGACGACTACCAAAAGAAACTGAATAAGCTACTCGAAGGAAGACATGACTAGAAAAAAGAGGAAATAGCTGACGTTTACATACTAATAGTGTATTTGTTTCTCTTTCTACGATCGCTAACATCTTTCATCGTCGTTTCTCAACGCTCGACTTACGAGTACATTTATTACTTTTCTAATAGCGTTCACGTTTGTAGAATGTCAACTTGGCTAGGGATACTGGTAACATTTAGTAACCTAGTCGCGGCAGGCACGTTACTGATGTTCATCACCAAAATGGTGGATATAATACATAGAACTACAAGTGGTTGGTCACCCATCGTGTAAGAGTTTAGACTAGCTTCACAGGGAAATTTAGACTACCCACCAGGCAACTTTGTGAGTAGTTAAGTAAAATAAGGACAGATAAGGTAAGAACATTTAAATTGACAGCTAAATCTGGTTTTGATAATTTGTAAAAAACTGTTTTTGACTATGTGTCAAAGTAAATAAGCACGATTTTTCCGTGAACTTGCTTAAATTTTAATGTAAACTAAGTATCACGTGTTTTCCTTGTTTGTATTGTTTACAAAAAAACTTGTACGCGAATGTAATAAGCAGAAGTGACTGAATAGACCGACCCATACTTATTTATGCATAGAGTTAGTCATGGTCGATAAATATACTTGAACTGAAAATTATTCATTTTTGTAATATGGTAGTTATCGTACAATGTGTTCTTGTTTTAATCATATTTTGTTATATGCTGTCCTCTATTTTGAGACGATCTGAAATAATTGAAGCAAAAATATGCACTAGTTTAGGAACAAGACCACTTTTTTGTTTTCTTAATTTACAACGTCATGTGTAAGTGCCATGACTTTAGACCTGTACTGGTGAGCTGTATACGCAGCGAGGTAAATCACGCTTTGGCCGTTTTCGCTTTTACTAACTCGAATCGAATGGAATACGTTGATCATTACGTCATCAGGATCAATCAGTCAGTCGGACCTTAGCCACCGTGATTCGCCATTATGTGTAGTAGATGCGCTCATGACGAATTATCATAAAAATATTGTTTTTGTTCGTAGTATTTGGTTAGAAAAGTTATAATTTGATGTGAGTTATATTGTATTCGTGATAATATGCAATATAACTCACATCAAATAGACTAGACTAGACTATAGACTTGGAAAATGTCAAACACAATATGGCGATCGTATTTACAGGATCTCCATGTCTGCCGCAGGAAGGTTGAAGTGGTTGAGCAGAGACAAACTCATAAGTGATGTTCATCACCAAAATGGTGAATACAGTGCAAAAAATGACAAATTTTTGGCAATCCATCTTGTAAGAAACAAGACTCATGGAGAAATTTAAACGAACATACTTGTTATACTCACTAGACGTCTTTGAGAGCATATGACGTAGCGAAGTTACGACAGATAATATGACAGAAGATGACCTGTAAGTGGGACTTGATAAGCTGTTGAAAACGGTTTTTAATTGCGTGTCTAAGTACACAGATATAGCTTCTGTGCACATACTAACATTTTAAAAACAATAAAATAGTATGGTGACTTATGTCTTCCATTTTTTATTTTATTTACACATTGTATACATTTGGTACCTGTCGATGGATGACGCAGATAAATCAGGAAGTAGGTGCATTTTCTGTGGAGGAGAATTACTTTTCCCCTGGGTATGGTGTCAATTTGAGGGGGGACCTGAAATCATATGGCCTGGGTCCCCTCCAAGAGTTGGGTGCCAGAGGCTGGCCGTCGGGGCGGTTTTTAGTGGGAACATCACATACTCCTGACTGCTGCACCCCAAGGAGCAGAAGTTCCGAAGAGATATTCCGCCTCGTGAACAAAAAAAGTGCATTTTGGTTACATTTAGTTTTTATAAAATCACTTATATACTTATTTACAATGCTATCATTTATTACTGCCATATATATTACGCTCAAGTACATATATTACAATATCTGAATACAGTACAAACATATTTAAACACATACATATGTATTAAGATATACGAAGCGCCTTTCAAAGAAAGACGAACCATTATGATAGATGCCAACGAACACAGACTTTAGACCAAGACTAATCAGATTTAGTTGGGTCTTAATTTAAAAGATATAACAAGTTCTAATTTCTTTAAATTCTTCAATCTAGCATTTAGAGTAGGTATAATCTTAGAGTTAACGAAAAATTTGAGGTCAGCAGTGGACTGTTAAAGATAACGATGAAATTTGAAGAGAAATAGATCTTCGCTAGGTGTGCCCTAGACGTTGAGATATAAGTCTAACCAAGGTAGGGATACCCTTAGATCGGCCTCCTATACCTAAGCCTTTCTAATTTTTAAATCAGCTAAATTTTAATATTAGGTGACAAATTAAGACTCATGATGGTGGCTTGGGCAGCGTCAGTGAGTTTTTTTTTTTTTTATACCACGACGGTGGCAAACAAGCATACGGCCCGCCTGATGGTAAGCGGTTACCGCAGCCTATGAACGCCTGCGGCACCAGGGGCATCACGTGCGCGTTGCCGACCCTTTAAAAACCTATTTACCCCCTTCTTGAAGAGCCCCATACTGTAGTTTCCAGGGAAAACCTCGGCAGGGAGCTCATTCCATAACGGGATTGTTCGCGGGAGAAAATTTCTCTGAAACCGCACTGTGCGCGACCATTTAGGTTCCAATGTATGTGGATGAGCTCCCTGACGATGGCGAGCGGTGCGATGAAGTGCGGTAGAAAGTGGCTGTGGGCATCATATCAAACAATTCTTCAGAACACAGCCCATTGTAGAGACGATAGAGCACACACAAGGAGGCAACGTCTCTCCTAAGACTTAGTGGCTCGATACCGTCTGTGAGATCAGGATCGTCGACTATTCTCACAGCACGTCTCTGAACTGAATCGAAAGGCTCAAGCTGGTACTTCGGTGCTCCCGCCCAGAGATGACAGCAATACTCCATGTGAGGTCGAACTTGTGTTTTGTAAAGTAGTAGCCTTTGTGCCGGTGTGAAGTATCGCTTCGCTCTATTCAGAACACCAAGCTTTTTTGATGCCAGCTTGACCTTCTCTTCCAAATGAGCTCGAAATTGGACGTCACTGGAGATGTCGACACCGAGGATTCCAATACTCTGTGAGATGGTAAGGGGTGTATTCTGGAATTGTGGAACCACAGTGAACGGGGTTTTCTTAGCGGTAAACGCACAGACTTGTGTCTTAGAGGGGTTAAATTGGACCAGGTTATCTCGACCCCAATCGGAGACTCTGTGTAAGGTGCTCTCGATTTGAGACACAAGTTGTTCGCGACTTTCTACTACAACGGTACGAGGGATGTTAGCTCGGCCCGTGTAATACGCATCTCCAGTACTGTCGTCCGCATAACAATGGATACCATCCGTAGACAGCATATCATTGATATGCAGCAAGAACAGCGTTGGAGATAGCACGGAGCCTTGCGGGGCACCAGCGTTTATGTTCATGCTTTCGGAACAGCTACCATCGACGACGGCTTTTATGCGTCTGCCGGACAAAAAGCTAGCCACCCACTTGCACAAACCCTCGGGCAGGCCGTAGGGTGGTAACTTCGATAGAAGACCCCTGTGCCAGACCCGATCGAACGCCTTTGCTATATCCAGGCTAACTGCCAAAGCCTCACCTTGACTCTCAATGGCTGAAGCCCACCGGTAAGTGAGATACACTAGAAGATCACCAGTCGAGCGACCGTGGCGGAAACCATACTGGCGGTCGCTGACCAAATCGTGCTCCTCTAGGTAACTGAGGAGCCGTGTGTTGATTACACGCTCCATCACCTTAGAGAGAAGGGAAGTTATAGCTATAGGCCTGTAATTCGATGGGTCCGATCTATCACCCTTTTTTGGCACTGGATGCACATGGGCAGTCTTCCACGAAGACGGCACTTGCCTTTTGCGGTAGGAAAGCGCGAAAAGTCGCGTTAGTACAGGGCACAACTCAGGAGCACACTGCTTGAGCACCACTGCAGGTATGCCGTCTGGCCCACTCGACTTATGAACGTCTAGACAGTTTAGTTCCCGCCGCACTTCTCTTTGCGAAATGTGTATTTCCGGCAAAGAGTGTTGGCACGGCGCGGTACCGCACTTCCATCCTCGTTCATGGTCGAGTTTGAGGCAAAGAGTTGCCCAAGTAGGTCGGCTTTCTCTTTGGCACTGTGGGCCAAGTTACCATCGGCATTTCGCAATGGTGGTAAAGACGACTGGCAAAAGTTTCCCTCGGCCGCCTTAGCAAGAGACCAAAAGGCACGACTCCCAGAGGGGTAGACCGTAAGTCGCTCACCAATCCCGCCGATGAAATCGAATTTGGCTCTGGCAATTGTTTTTTTGCAGGATCTCCTTCCCGCGAAGTCGGTGGATCGAGAGTTTAGCCACTCACAGTAGTGGGCATTAAAGTCTCCTAAAATCACCAACTCAGCATGGGGGTACTGCTCAAGAACTTTGTCAGTCGTCACTTGCAGGTGCTCAAAGAGTGCTCTAGTCTCCCTGTCGCCGCTATGAGACCTGTATAGGCACGCATAGATTCGAGTCTGACCTCCGTAGTCTACGCGCACCCACATTACTGACAGGTCCCTGTCTTCATAAAAAAGAAGACGGCGACATGCATACACCGGCACGTCTCAGGAATTTGTGTTCGAGTTTGTAGCGGGGGTAGTGTAGGTATGATGTATCGGCCGGGCAGGATATCTGTGTCTCCGTAAGAAATAAGACTGTCGGCTGCGCAATCTCCAGATGAAGGTGGACTGCGTTCAGGTTGGAGTGAAGTCCCCTGATATTGCAGAAGTCCATATACGTGGAAGAGGATGCCGCTGTAGATACTCTTTTTCTACTTTTCTTTGTCATTTTTTTTGGGGGGGCTCAATTGGTTTGTGAGGATTTACTGTGTTGACAGCTAAGGGGGCAATGGGGCGGTGCCAATCCGCACATGGCTGATGCGGGTAGTGCGATTTGTCGGCGCGGCGTACGAAAGGGCCCCCGCTCCCCTCCTGCAGCAGCAACCGGGTTCCACTCCGGTCTCCTCCTCCGGCACGACTACTACTGCAGGGATTTTTCGCAGGCTGGCGGTTCGGCCTCCCAGGGTGGAGGTTGTAGTGATCCTTGGGTTTGGGAACCCATCTATCCTGCGGGCGGCCAGCGGACAACCGTTTCAGCGGGTCTTCCTGACCGCCGCGCCCACACGAGCCAGTAGCAGTATTATAAGCACCACTGGTCCCCCGTTGTCAAAACAGCGAATCCTCTAGAGCTCTGGATACCTTACTCACCACAGGAACACAGCACTGCCGAAAAACGCTGTGCTATTTGGCTGTGGTCTTCTGTAAGGCGGAGGTCCTTCCCCAGTCGGGTTGCTCTAATGTTTGAGCGGAAAATATCGCGCTATGCCCTACCTCTCTTAAACGTGTTTGGAACTCGTCAATAAGCTGTTTGAAATAAAAAGAATCAATTACTTGATTTCTTTATAACATTATGTTGAATTTTGTTAGCAAGATTCACTGTGAGAAAGTCATACTAACTGAAATAAGCCAAGTCGATCGGAGTGAAATCATAACCTTACAGAAAAACCGAGTGAGTAAAAATAGCGGAGCCCAAGTACCTCTCTTTCTCATTCTGAAGGGGATGGGACTCAAAAGGTGAGAATGCACATATGACTCTCAGTTTTAGATGTCCATAGGTGGCGGTAGTTGCTTGCCATCAAGTAATCCGCTTACTCATGTCTGTAAAGATTTTAAAAAAGAACAAAATCGAGAAAACTCACATTCATAATAATAAGTTAGGATTTGTCTTTTTCGAATCATCACTGCAGTATCGACGCCATTAAATCAATCAATTAGTGTAACTGCACTGCCCATTAACAGTTTCCTTATCTGCCCCAAATACCTGCATTGTTGGTATTGAGTGTGACAGACATGGTGGTTATTCAACCTTGTTTTTATGACAACTGGATGTTTTACATTGCGATACTTTAGTAGATAAAATAGTTATTTTAGTTATTTAACCTAGCTTTTTTTTAAACTCAAACTAGATCAGGGTGGCTTCAATCGGTCACGACACGGATGTAAATGTATTTATTACGTGGAACGAATACTATCAGACCTCCACTACAAGAACTAGACAATATTGAAGTTTTGTAAAAAAATTGTTCCACGGGAGGAACAAGGCATTAAAAACGCGGGTAACACGACAGGGCGCAATTAGTGTAAATAAATTAATATTTTCGGACATTTGACACAACGCTATCTTGACTTAAACTAAGCAGAGCTTGGTCGGTTCGGTCGGAGCAATTTAATTGTAAATATCTACATATACTCGTATACATGGAAAACACCCAAACTCTGAAATAATAGTTTGCAGATCATACAACACACACAGATACCTCAGTACAGCATTTGCGTACGTTACCACTAGGTCATGAGCCAACAGGTGGAGCAGCCTTTGTGGCCTCCCCAGGATAGGGTCTCACTAGGTGCGACGTTGGATCTGGAGAGGACCTGAAATAATATGGTCCGGGTCCCCTTCAGAGGACGCCTGAGACCGGCCGCCGGGGTGGTTTTTAGTGGACACACCACATACTCTTGGCTCCTGTATCCCCGAGGAGCCGGAGATCCGCAGGGATTTTTCAGACCGACAACAAAAAAAAAACAAAAGAAAAAAAAGGCCATGAGGCAACACAACAATACATACTCGTAAGTAACAATGTTGATCGTCTGTACATTTTGATGCATTATGATTCATTAATTGTACCTCAGTAGACATTATCCTCGTTCAAAGATAATGTTGATTTCCCAACGTTTCAAGGCATCTTGGCGAACCACAAACATACGACAGTTGAATAGATTATTAGACTCAATTATACCTTAAAGGTTTAACATTAACTGTGGAGTTGTAATGTGAATCATTCTCTCATTTCATTTTCATTTGTTTACTAAGTAATAGTGTGTCACTAGATAAGGAAACCTTGAAACAAATTCTATGCCAGTCCGTCCGCCAGCGTGGTATAGTAGGCCAAAACCTCCTTGTTAAGGAAAGGCCTATGTTAAGCAGTGGACGGTTAAAGACTGTTGGGGTACATTCATGGGTATTGATTTAGATCAGTGGTTCCCGATTAGTTTCTTCTACGTACCACTTCAAGAAAGACCTCGAACTTGCGTACCCCTCAGTCAAAGTCAAAGTTAAATGCGGTTATTGAAAATAGGTTTCTAAGAACACTTATGTAAAAAGTGACATTTAATTTAACATTAAGAAAATGACTCGACCACAAATAACTTTAAGGAGTCGGGAGAGAAGGATTAAATAACCATTAGGTATTGATTTTAAGGATTTAATATTTTAATTAAGAGATTGCTCGCATACCCCTTGATGCAATCTTACGTACCCCTGGGGGTACGCGTACCACTAAATGGGAAACAGTGATTTAGATAACACAAAAATATGTTAAAGGAATACTATTTGTTATTGTGAATATTTTTGGTTTCATTACATATAGTGAATGATAAATGTCTTTAATAATGATAAATATATTAAATAAAAAAAAATTTACTGATATGTTTACGGCGCCAACATTTCCTAAGTCTTACTCTGGGAAGAAATGTCGAATCAAACCACAGAGGTATCCTTTTTATGTATATAAGTCTGTGTATATGTACATATGTAGGTGTATGTAGGTATGTGTAATGCGAATGGATGTGTATTTGTCTATGAATTTCTATTGATATTTTTAACCATTTACGTTATAACGTGTTATGTGGGTGTAAACTCCCCTAAAATTTTTAAACCCTTAATATATGTGTTAAGGTTGTCTGGAAGAAATTACTGCGAGAAATACGACCGTCGATTGTCACTAATCTTCGAATTTATATTTTTGTAACTCATCTTTTTATAAAAATTTAAATAATTGATGGCTTATTAGTCAAGTTGCTAAATATCAAAATTTATCGGTCATTGGGGCAAAAGTCGCTATCGACCCGAAATTGGTCGCCAAGTATGGTCAGGGTCTTAGTTTACAGAAAGTTTTAGAACGTATATAATGATGTAATCGTAGCCGATTTCGACCACGATGCCCAAAGACCAACCAAACGTGCAACAGATATATAGTGCACAGGTGTATGCGCAAAAAGACGTGAGTACTGTCTGCTTCCTTACTCTCATGAACCGGTGGGACGGCTATCTGACTCTTCAAATGAAAACAAACTGTGCTTCTGCCCAAAACACAATCAGTACTTACAGCGACAGCTACCTTATAAACGTGTCCGCCAATTACGGAGATTACGATCATACGATCAAACACAAAAAACGGTTTTAATGAGATAAAACAAA
Source organism: Hypercompe scribonia (assembly GCA_949316085.1). Taxonomy (NCBI): domain Eukaryota; kingdom Metazoa; phylum Arthropoda; class Insecta; order Lepidoptera; family Erebidae; genus Hypercompe; species Hypercompe scribonia. Next base: position 1,247,224 of record OX438973.1, read on the forward strand.
ACGCAAACATACTTCAATTGTATTTATTTATGTAGATTCATAAAATACGTCTATTATCAATAAAACGTTTACATATTTCTTCTGTTTCCAGAATAACCGATGGTCACTGGAGCCGAAGCGTACTAGAGCTGAGACCACGATTGGGCAAACGTAGTGTAGGGCGCCCTGCGGCGCGATGGACCGTCGACTTGAAGAAGGTGGCCGGCAGCAGATGGAAGCAAATTGCCCAAGACCGGGATCGTTGATGTTCCTTAGAGACCTTCGTTCAGCAGTGGACGGCGATAGGTCGATTGACTGATTGATATTTCTAAATGAAGATTTATTTCTTCATTATTGAAACGTCACGAAGTCATTATCAGTTGTTCGTGATGAATTTTCTTAAGATTAAGTAGTACTCACAATTGTTGGTTGAAAATGCGTCAGATAGTTGGATGTTTGTTTGAAAATTAAAACAAACTATAACATTTGTCGAAAGGTATTTATTTCAAGGAACATAATGCGTTGTTTTAACAATTCATATCTGAATTTTATTTTGACACCAGTTAAAAAAAGTATCAGCCCATTACAATTACACAATAGGCTATGACACCTTAGTCAAATTAGTTACTTTTTATCATCTGTCAAAACGACAATTTTGTATGAAAAATGTACTATATACCAAATTGTGAAGTCACTGTTTTAGACTACTCAATTGAACAATATATATCACTGTATATTTGATTAAAATTGTATTTTGCGAGATGTTTCGCGATATTAGTTTTAATGAAGTGGACATTGGTATTTATTTACGATATAGTCATCTACCCAATTCCGCCCGCATATTTTTAAAATCCTTTTTCAACAAATCCCTTACGTACATAAAAAACAGTTTCGTTTGGAGTCAATGGTTTACAGTTTGTATGTAATATACATTTTGTTTTGTTAAGAAGTAGCCCGTCTTGATTTTATCAACTGTTAGATGCCTCATTATACATATTTACCTGCTATCTCGTGTTGTATACAACAAGACCTTTAGATGTCACGCACTTGTTTGTATGGTCACGGATTAAGATACGGAGTGTTGCCATCCTTATTAATTCCGTAACCACGCAGGGCAACAGCACTGGGAAGAGAAAACAAAAAAAAAAAAAAAAACCTTATACCAACCCGACTGGCCAGTGTTTCGATTTATAGTTAATCTAAAAATAATTTAATTAAGACAGCGATTCCAAAGTTAATTTATTTCCATTCATCATCACTAACAACCTTCTACTACCTACTACTAGTCCACTGCTGGCATAGGCCTCCTGAACATAAGCCACTCCTTAACATAGCACTCCTGGGCATAGGCCACTATTGGACATAGGCCACTTCTGGACATAGGTCACTTCTGGACATAAGCCACTCCTGGGCATAGGTCACTCCTGGACATAGGCCACTCCTGGACATAGGCCACTCTTGGACATAGGCTACTCCAAAAGTTTTTATTCACTATTTGTTTTAAGTTCTTCTTGTTGTAGTGCTGTTTTCCAGCACGGTTTGCTGTCTTAGTCGCCTCTTGCGACACCCACGGAATGAATAGTTAGTGACACTCCGAATTCTTAATACGTCATCTAGTCGCCCGTCCGTCGTCTATATAATGAAGTTCTATTTTGCTGATGCAATTTGCTTCAGTATATCTAGATATTTAAATATCTCATGTAAATAATATAGATTCTTATAACAACTATTTTAATTGTACTTAACATGTACTATAACGTATTGAATGAAATTTTACGAAAAAGATCAATAACTTGGCAATGACCAGCGGGTCTTATACTTCAGACTAGACATTGTTTTTAACTTTTGTGTAAAGGTTAAGTTTTATTGTACTTCCGACATCAACTAGTAAAAATATATTTCCTGTTTAGTAAAATACTCTTGAATTCCACTTGAAACTTTGCCAGTTTTCCAGAGTTCAGCTCTAGTAGAATCGATGATAACAAACCCACGTTTGATTATCGACAGTTTGGCACCACAAGTAACTGGTGGATTCAGTCGTGTACTCAAGGCTTATATTGTTATGTCAAGGTTTCATAAAACAATAAATATTTATTCTGTCTGCAGTCTAAACGGAAGAGGATATCCTAAAATAGTTGTTCTAATAACATTTTAACACCAGAAAGTTCGACTGCTGTCATTTCAATTTTTTTCAATAGCAACACAAACCGATTTGTTTCTATTGTTACGTATACTCACGTCAATAGGGTTTGATAGTCCACTGCCAGATATAGGCCTCTCCTTAGAAAGGAAATTTTAGACTACTATACGACGCTGGATAGACGGGTTGGTGTAGAGTGAAGAGTCTAAGGGAGGGGGGAGGCGCCTGGCCAACAGGGGAGTGTCTAGTGGATGGGCGTATTAAGACACTGGGCTAACGGGTGGTCCTAGATAAAACGGAGGTCTTATTATTCAGTGAGCCCCATCATAGTTCGCCCCCCGGTACCTTCATCGTTGTCCACCTCCACCTCCATCGTAGCCGATTCGGTACTCGCACCAGTTCAGGGCTAGATAAAGTATCCTGATACTCGACGGGAGGTGACACTTCTGAGCACTTCTGAGCATCGCGACAAGACTGGTCCAAAATTGTCCGGTCAATGGCACTGTATGGTGCACCGGTATAGATAGCGTTTCCGAACGCCCAGAATACGCCACGCGTTTGGGGCTCTTAGAGGATATAGAAGGTTAGAGCCATATGCGGTTACCGCACCGTGTCGACGGAGGCGGTATGCGCCTTGGCCGGAACTTCCCCGTGGGGTTTGGAGGCGGAAGTGCTTCCTGACGTTTATATATATGGCGGACGGCCGAGTTCCGGGTGGGTAACGGTTTTCGGCCCCCGGCCGAAGATGTACGCGAGTAGCGTGAGGTCGCTTGTCTATCCATGATGGAACCAGTCATCGACGACAGGGCAGAATGAAAGCACAGGATCCTTTCTTTCCGTATGACGCAGGTCCTTTCCGGGCACGGTCGCTAGGAGGGAATGGAGTCCCGCCTGCCATCACTGTGACTGCAGTGAGGACTCGGCCAAGCATACGCTGACCCTGCGGTCGCAACCTTCTGCAAAGACGTTATTTCGCACGGTGGTGAACCGGGCAACGGAGGCGCGCTTACCAACACCTAATGCCGCCCTGAGTGCGGCCGTGGATGGATGGAGCAGGACTTTCCTTTCACCCGCTAGTAGCCAACTACGAGAACGACCGCGTGTGCTGTACGTTGTCAAAATAGAGTGCACCAAAGATCGTGCCCGTACTAACGGGCAAACGCTAGGAGGGGTCTGGATGTCGTAATAGCAGCTGTTCCCGGATCCATCCCATTCCAGCGCAGTGGTACACATGTAGTTTTAGTCCAACCGATTCTGACACACCACCCTGCTACAAACCCCAGTGAGACAGCGGCCAGAAGAGTTGCCACAAGTTAAAAAAGTGGTTTGTTTCGTTTTTCTTCCTCTTTGCAATAGTGTTAATCTGCGTAGTTGCCTCTTATGACATCCAGTGGCCGAATAGATTGACACTCCATATTCTCATTCCGCACGGAGAGTTACGTATTCTAATATATTATATAAGTTTCAACCCATTTCTTTACGGTTGGAGAGGCATGCTTCGACACACGAGCTGGATTAACCGTAATGATACCACTGCGTCATAGAACACCGTCCTTAGGCAACTTTTTTATTACTTTTCAACGAGTCAGGGAGGTTAGCGAAAACCTACTCCCTCTCTAATTTTAAGGGAGGCGGCATTTATCCCAGAAGTGCACGTGTTTATGAACGGCGGTATTCGTTTACCTTCAGGTGGCCCTTTGCTAGTGTACCCTATATATCCTCTACATAAAAAGAATGTGAATTATAGATAATAACACACTAAATATATTAAATGTGTGTTCGTACGTCAAATTTCACGTACTATAATAATCATAGACAATTCTCACTTAATCAAAATGCTTCGTTACTTAATTCTATTGCCTTTTTAGTTTTCATTATTAAGTAGTAAATAACGCATTTTTTTACTAAAAATATGTCGTGTTTTACACGATTTTTCAAAAAATAAAATCTACATCATAATCTCACCTCATTACCACAGACTACCCTACTTCTGGAATAATAATAAGAATATCACAAACTAATTTTGTGCAACCCTTATCACCCCGGTAATCGCTTAACAGGCTTTTATAAAAACAAAATTGCGTCACATAGCTTAATTACTTTTTTTGTATTTATTATATTAACATTTCATGTCTAAACTTACTAAAGTGCACTAATTCCATACGTATTGTATTTACATATAAAACAATCTAGCTTCATCATACGTACACGCCTTTGAGGCGCGATATCAACAATTAATAAAATTTATATTTATATTTGATCTACATATACACATACACAATTATAATATACATTATAATAAGGCAGCCGTAAGTTTACGAACAGCATCTAAATATACATTTAAAATTAAAAAAAAAACTGTAACAGCTGGTGGCAACGTCAAATCAAATAGCGAGGGATTCCCTGACTTTCTGTTACATATTTCCGTTGCTTTTCATGATATGATGATTGTTTAAAAATGAGTTAAAATATACACAACGAGCAAGTATTTGTAAAAACATTAATCTTTTTAAGTATTTCCAGTTCCACATGTTATAGCTGCTGTATTGAATTAATGTCAATAAATTCAAATTTTGATACAAGTTTAAATTTTAATGTAACGTTTGCACAATCCATGCCAATAGCCATACGTCATCATTTTCAATCTTTACATCACAAACTTACAAAAGGAAACGTATAAAATAGTTTCTGGATTCCACAAGTAGTGAAGCTATCATGAGTTGTGGAATGCAGAAAACATATTTCGATAAAATCGCACATGGGCGTCGCCAGAATTATCTTCAGAGGGGTGCATCTACATCCACATACACTATCTACAATTGAAATAAGAAGTCAATAAGTTAAAAACGTGTGTTTTTTTATGTATTTTCTATTCTGACAGGGGGGAGCAAGTGCACACCCCTCCCGGCGCCCATGATAGCGTATCAAATGCATTAAAAGAACCAAGTAAGTGTCCGTCATCAATTTACATTGTATATAAGTTATGAATTAGTTCTACCTATATATCGGTAATTATTTTCCTACTTACATACGTCACTTAAGATCAACTTAGTTACTTAAGAAAAATGCATTAAAACAAACCAATGACATAAAAATACTAAAAATATTAAAAAAAAATGATCAGTTTCTGATATTACGAACTTTTTGAATTACTTTAAGTCATAATAAAATACCTGCTTCTGTGATATTAATATATCCTTTATAGCCGATCAAATAGCCGGTATTTTTAATGTGTATAAAATATATACTTTATTCCATGGGCATAGAGTTGATAATCGTCCCTTTCTGGTGGATACAGAACCTTATGCTACTATACGTTCAGAGCGTACTCTAGTACGTATTACATATTACTGTACGTATTATAGTTAGGTATATATTAGGTAAAATTTTTGAGTTATAGAAAATAATTTCATTTCAATCAATTCATTAATATACAGAAAATGTATGTATTTTGGAAATTCGAATGTCAAATTGTAAAATACATTTTCTAACGTCAAATTCATTGTGAAATAAGAAAAAAAGTTTAAAAACATTAAATAAAATCCAGACTTAAATGAAAATGAATAAATAACACCGAACAATTTTTGGATAAATCAAAATCGGTAAATCCGTTTTAGAAATATCGTGCCACAGACACACACACAGATCTACAGAAATGTTGAAGAAAAGTATTTTCTAAAGAAAAAGTTATCTCCCACATTTTCAGTCTGTATTAACTATTTATCACCTCAAACATAACTATACGTTTCTGCATCACGTTACACACATATTTCTATCCTATTCTAACTTAACTCTCATCAAATAACCCTGTCGCTAGCAGCATTATGCAATTATTACTCAATTTGTTCCTCTATTTGAAGATAACGGTTACATTTACACGACTAGTGAACGGTGACGTCAGATAGTCTTGTGACGTCATACTTGTCTATGTGATGAGGAAAGCTGGCTCGCATTTGCAGTCATCATCGTTTTTCACCTGCAATTTGAGATAATAATATTAACTTCAGATATGCAGCATCCGTACTGTCGTGTTTCGTTGGTGTGAGACCGGAGGCTTATTGATGCAGGGGTGACAGTTATAGTGGTAGTGTGTGATCCTTACAATGGCAGGATGACTGTCATTGCCTTTACGTCCCCAGACGGGGCGCGAAAAGCATCCCATAGGCCGCCGTAGTGTGGGTCACCATACTACATAGTCTTTAGGTTTTGAGTATGGTGACCATAAGTCTAGGATTCTATTCATGTTTTCTATCAGGTAAAGTAGAGTGGTTATAAATACATACATATTACAAACGAACGAAATGAAGAGACACCTAGCCACAACATGTCTCTGACAGAAGACAGAAGACGTGATAAAAGAATCTATATTTCTTTTTTTGACATCTGACATACAACGCCATCTAGTTTCAAACTAAGCAGAGCTTATAACATGACAGTTAGACTGATAGAATACTTAATCATTTATTTTTGTAAATACATACATAATATACATAGAACATACTAAACTTCGAAACAAATACTTCAGATTACGAGCTTACAAATGCTGGCATGTATGTTTAAAAATAAAATTATGTTAAAAGTCCGTTTAGAGTCCGCCAAAAAAGTTAAGTATTCGTACACGGATCCAAACTCTGTTCAATATGGAAAAACTTCGAAGAAATTCCACATATTCAGCACATGACTTCGTTCAAAACCTTTGTCAGTTCGAGTTCGAGGAGCATTGTGCCCACTTACCATAAGAAAGTGGTGTGGAGTGAGATCCTCAGCCTTAGGTCTAACCTCCGAGTCGTGGGTCAGACATAGCATGCAAAACTGCTGGCCTTCTTCCGATAGAGTGGAGGGGATCTCTGGACGTCCCCCACTTCCTACCAGGAACATGATTTGGAAGTTGCTGTCGTACTGGTAAAAGGGGCGCTAGAAGTAAAAGAAGACTAGGATATGACATAATTTAAAAAAAATATACATAATCTAATTCAGTGTCTATGAAAAGATTTGACGATTTCTGAACCGATGTATTTTTTAACAAATAGCAAAGAATATTCTCGGTTAAATTTGTCAAAATTGATCATCTCTTTAGGAACAATGTGAACCAGATAGGTCGCCTACTGGGGAAGTGACTACCTGCGCTCAAGGTGATATCTGTAACTCGAGAGTGACAAGTCCGGTCTTGGCTCCTCCCATTATTGAAGTAAGGTCAGTATGGAGCTCTTGTTACCTACATGGTATCATTTTGGTTGAGTAAACACTTACTTTGCCCGATGCCATTTCGGTAACAACACAGCCTAGGGACCAGATGTCAGCCGCTCGTCCGTGGCCTGATGACTTCATAAACACTTCAGGAGCCATATACGCTGGAATAATAAGAAACATTAGCATATTTTGTAAATAACTTTTATTTCTGACCACTTGCACACATGGACATACATTGATACACGCACGCACGTACATTCTCACACGCACGCACGTACATTCACATACGTATGCATATATAACTATTTATGTATTTAATGCGATATCTTTTTTTTTTCTATATTAAGAGCCTGCCAAAGTGACTATATTCTGCCTGATGGAAAGCATGAATAGAATCCAAGAGTTGTGGTCATCATACTCATTACAAATGCAGACAATGCAGTATGGTGACCCACACTATGGCGGCCTTGTGAGATGCTTTTTCACACCCCACTTGGGGACGTAAAAGGCATGACAGTCATCGTGATAGTGTAAGGCTTACACAGTTACCACGATAACTGTCACCCCTGCATCAATGGGCCTCCGGTCTCACACTCACCAACGAAACACGACAACACGCTGTCGTTCGTGCTGAAACCGTGGCTCTACTAGCTAGTAAATTACTTTTGTCATTTAGGAACTATTTTAATTTTTTATTCGTTTGTTTGGTTTTATTCACATCATATAAACGTCATATTACGTCTTTATCTCCGAAGAGATAGATAGATTTATTTAATAGGCCAGTTAAATCATTCATAGGAGTAGGTAGGAAGTTAACTTTGGAAAATATTTTCAGCCTAAAACATATATAAGATATTTGGTGTACACTGATATGTTCCTCGTTAGTATAGAAGCAATGGTGAGTACAAAAGAAATCTTAGGTGTTAAACAAGTGCTTTGTTTGGTGGTTACCTTGCGTGCCGACGAAGCCCTGCAGTTCTCCCGGCGCGGTGGTGTTGGCGCGGATCTTGACGGCGCAGCCGAAGTCGCCCAGCTTCAAGCAGTGGCCTTCGTTCGTCAGGAATATGTTGCCGCCTGGACGATTATGCATTATTATTATCAATTGATTCATAATTACCAATTAATGATAAAATTAAAAAAAAAAGGTAATACAAATAAAGTCTATAAGACTTAGGTTTTTTATATTACATGAGAGATATAAAAAAGAGACTGAATTGAAGAAACTAAGGAGAGAAGATATCCAGGGTTTCTCGCTTGTTACATCTATTTAACAATAGAAGTTGCTTATTGACGAAGAAGAAAGGTGACTTCTGGAGGGAGGAGGTTGGCTGCACGGATGACGTAGTGTTTAGAGGGGTCATTTTGACGCTTCCCATCACAGACGGTTTAATGGATTCAAATGCCTTACGGGACAGCACTTTGCGTGATCCACAAAAAAGATTGGGCTGGGAGGATGAGAGGCTTTTAGGGTGGGGATTTGAAGGGTTATGGAGGGTGGATTTTGGGGGGTCAATCGGAGGTAGTGAAGTCTCAAGAGCGAGTGAGAGTTGCGGAGGGCGGGTACAAAGGCTGCTCACTCTTGATGTCCCTGTGCGCGATGCTGCGCGCGTGCAGCTCGGTGACGGCGGACACGAGCTGCTTGGTGTAGCGCCGCACCGTGGGCTCGGCCAGCGCGCCCGCCGTGGCCACCAGCGCCTCCAGCGAGCCCTCCACGCACAGCTCCATGAAGATCAGCATCTCCTCCTGCGCCACACGTTTCATAATTCAACTTTTTAAATAACAAATTTATTGTAGCAAGTCACAGGTTCGACTCCCGTCCGGGCCGAAATAATTGTGTGATGATCTTGATCACTTGCCCTGGGTAAACAAAGCAAACCAGGAGGCCTGCGGACTCCGAGCATACAACGAGACACAGAATCAGTTCAGTCACAGTTACCCCCAATGGGTGCAGTACACATTCTTACTTGCAGACTCAACAGAAGTTTACCTTTACCTCGCCCGGTCGGTGGATCCTTCCTTTGTGTCGGAGGGTCATGACACCCGTTCCCTCTACATTACATTTGGAGCACCACCTCCTCCAAAAATGTAAAAAAATCACTTCCTACGGTTGCAACAGTTTTATATTCATTTATTTATGTTTACATATATTATTTTATGTTGTACGAGTGGAACCACACAACTTCGTCTGCGTCTGTTATCGGTCGTAGTGTAATATAATACAGTGTGAATAAATGCAAAGAAAACAAATTATACCAAATTATATATATATAATTATACAAAGTATACCCTGAATAATAAGATGGTTGATATGAATAGGAGAGCCTGTAAGAAAGTAGTATACCACTGAGTATGACACTGAGAGTATGGTACAAGTCTTGCAATAATTGCCAGTATACACGCACACACACAGACACACACAGACACACACACACGCACACACCCACTCACACACACACATGGTTTCTTTTGTTTCTAAGTTACAAGGAAGTTACTAATCCCCACAACACCGGGCATCCTAGTGTATATACAATTGTAAATGTGTATTAAGTAAACAATAAATTATTATTATTATTATTATTAAATCTACTATTAAAAAAATAAATATTACTAGCAGAAGTAAATTCATGGAAAAATTAGTACACACTTATTGTTAAGCCCAAAACTCTATTTCTTTACGGGTGGAGATCGAACCCACCGCCTCTGGCTGAGACAATCCTTTAAGAACACTTGCAGTGTTACAGTAAGAGATGTGGAGCGTCGTACCCTGTGCAGCTCGCAGCCGTAGTAGCGCACGAGATGCGGGTGCAGCACGCCCTCCAGCACGCGCAGCTCGTTGACGGCGCGCTGCAGGGCGCGGCGGTCGCCCGCGCCCACCGACAGCTCCTTCATCGCCAGCAGCTGCCCGCTCTCCGTGTTCACTATTGTATACACCTGTAGCATACACCTCGAAATTTAACCTATTCTTGAGTCAATTGCACTATGGTACAATAAATACTGCATTAGCAAAACTAACGATAAAGAATTGAAATATTATTACGGTCAAGTCAGTCAAGTTTTATCACATTTGATAAAATTTTACCTGTCTGTAGGAAAGATGTATGTGAAGTAGCATTTGGTAACTCCAGAATAATCAGAAAAAGAATATTAAAGTGACCATTTCTTTAAGCGCGTTGAGCACTTTTTAAGTAAATAAAAATCAGAGACCGGAGGCCCATTGATGCAGGGACAGTTATCGTGGTAACTGTGTAAGCCTTACACTGTGACGATAACTGTCATGCCTTTTACGTCCCCAAACGGGGTGTGAAAAAGTATCTCACAAGGCCGCCATAGTGTGGGTCACCATACTGCATTGTCTGCCTTTGAAATGAATATGGTGTCCACAACTCTTGGATTCTATTCATGCTTTCCATCAGGCAGAGTAGAGTCACTTTGGCAGGCTCTTAATATAAAAAAAAAAGACCTCGCGTCATCATCACCGAACGCTTTTTATGAGTCATATGTATACTGTCTATATTAAACAAAGCATGTTATATAGGGTGGGCCAGGAATTCGCTAACATTTGAATCTAACATCCCGAGCAAATAAGTTACGGGAGTTTTTGGGACCGATGCTACCGGAATTTACTGGCTACAATCGTAACACATGATTTCAACAAGATGGAGCCACTTGTCGCACATCCAATGAGTCCTTGCTGGTGGTCAAAGACATGTTTCCAGAAAATCTGATTGCCAGACGAGGTGACATTCCATGGGCACCCAGAAGTCCAGATTTATCCATCGCAGACTTCTTGTTTTGGAGTTATTTGAAAAATCGTGTCTACATCAATAAATTAATTACACTACGTCAGCTAAAAGAAAAAACCAGTGAAGAGATGTCGGCGATCTCGTGGTCTCTTTGCACACGAGTATTCGAAAATTTTGGTGCTCGTTTAGAAGAGTGCAAATGTCGAAACGGTGGCCATTTAGACGCCGAAATTTTTAAAAAATAAAGTCCAACTAATTAGATTTCTCGTAAATAAACAATTTTTATAATACCTCAAATGCTTTTTTTTATTTTTTCAAAAATGTTAACTAATTCGTGGCCCACCCTATACATGGTGCTCTCTGCATGGATGCTTGGTTGAGACGGAAGTAACTGCGGAGAAATGTATGCGATGTGAAACGCTAAGGTCTCGGAGGGATCCAAAGCTATGTACATAGAAATACAGTTTTAAATTTTCACTTCTGTCTATAACACTCTTGACCGTCTCCGATTTTTATCGGATGGAACTGATCGTTTTCGACTAGCATAGGAGTTATGGAATTTGTAAGTATATGTTGCCGAGGTGATTCTAATATTTGTAGACGACTCATCTCTAGGTAGAACACTATCATCCTCTCGCTTTTATCTCAAAATCATTTATTTATTTTCAACTACACGGTCATGTTATTAAAATCAGTATTAGAAATAGAGGTGCGACCTTGCCGAAGCTGCCGGCGCCGATCTTGAGGCCGCGCTGCCACTTGAAGGAGAGCTGGCGCAGCTTGGGCTCGTACGACACGGCGGCGGGCAGCACGCGCCCCACGCTCTTGGCGCCGCGCAGCCGCGCGTCGCGCGCCGCGTCCACCGCGCAGATGGCGCTCAGCACGCGCCCCGCGCGACCTGCCCACCACACCACACGTCACTTCCTTCATCTCCTTTCAACTTTTCGATTTTCCTGCATCTCTCATCGTTTATTGGGCTTAAATAGCCAAAGTGGCTCTCACCGGCAGTATTTCAAGTTAAGTATGAGTCGATCGAACGGACCTTTTTAGCCAAAGACATAGCAAGCAAAATGAGCGATTTACACTACACTATACAATATATGTTAAGTTATGATTGACCAAATTAACACGTTACCTATATAAATAAGTAGACACGACTAGCCCATAATCGATCAGAGTGGTGTACAATTGGAGAGGTCTAAATACAGCTTTACTGTCATTCTTCTACAAGTCAACTATGAATTAATCTTATTGAACTCTTATTTCACTTATCATTCCTACAACTTTTCATTTGTAGAAATGCCAGAATGGAGTTTTTTTTTGTATCAGCCACCAACGTAACTTATTTAAAAAAGTATTTAATGGTTAAATTTTTATACTATTTGGGACTTAATTAAAAAAAAAAGCACTTAGCGTAAAAGTTTCAAAATGACATTCATTACTATCATCATCTCAAAACATCGAAGTGTTTGTTGTATAGCATCCTTTCAAAAATCTCCCATCTGAAGCTAATCCTAAATATCTTCAAAATACACTTTATCAAAACTAAGCCGACACGTAAAATTTAAACCTTATAGAATTAAAAAAATATTGAAAGTCAAATACTACTCCACAGTTCGTAAAAGGAGATACTAAGGTGAAAAAACATTTTCAGCGCCATCTATCGAAGTCACATCGAACTACGAAGTAACGAACTATGGAGTAGATAGAAATTTTGTGTCGCGATATGAAAGTTACCGCGTCCATTAGTATTTACATATACAACATCCTATCATCAACCAACGCCACAGTTCACCAGGCACAACCACCTCGCTTGGTCGGGGAATTCCCCCTTTGTGTTAGAGGGATATGACACCTCTTTCTCTATACACTGAACTAATAAAAAGAGATTCCAATCGGGTCATCTGTTGCATGAATAAAACTGCTCATCTTTTCTAACACACCAGCTTCTTTGTTGCTGTATCTACGAATATATAAGAATTCTAAACATATATATACCTGTCATGGCAGCCTTAAAGTTCTCGTGTAAAGTTTCAGAATCAGGGAAGTGTGTGTTAGAGTAAGGTTGTTCACCGTCTGCCGGCGGAGGGGTGGAAGGTGTCACCACCTCTCTTGATGAACTGTTGCTTGAAAACGGACTCTGAGAAGAGAAGAAAGATATATGTGATATGAAAATGATAATGCGGTGCTATAGAAATTATAATTTACACTTAAAAAAACAATCATAATAAATAAATAGCCTCACACATCTAACACACGGCCGTCTGATCCTTAACTAGGCAGAACCTGTGGTATGGTACCCAGACTGCTGATAAACATACTTACATATATATTCCTAAATACATTATGTATGTTATTATAGATAAATTACACGCAGTCAGAACAAATGCTCGTCGCTAGACAGTCACAGATGCTAATCGTCGGCCTAGCGGTTAGCATCTGTAACTGCCGATCAAGAGATCTCCGGTTCGATACCCGGGTTGGGTCAAAGTGTTATTATTTTTCTGGTTGCAAAAATACTTAATAACAGCTTGGGGTTAGGCAGTTGGGGTCGGAACCCTCGTGTTTCGAATAGCACGCAAAGTCTTCGGTCCTACGTCAGATCTCTTCTCGGTCTTGGGTAGCCGGTCCCATTGGATTCTGAGAGTGAGGGAACAGAGAGTGCACCTGTGCTTGCGCAAATACTTGTGCACTATCGTCGCCGTGGCTGAAATCGGCTAGGACAACATACGCCATCATTTATCAGTTTATATTGTGTGGTATACTGTATTTGTTTATTATATTGTACATAAAATGACTTACAGGTAGACGAGGCCGGGGGCGCGGGGAGTGCGCGGCGGTGAGGGGTGAGGGTCGCGACCCCACCACGTGTGAGATGCACCCGTCCATCAGGGTCTTTAACTCCTGTAGAACACAAATAAAAATTATTATTGTCTATGAGCCGTTGGTTGACAATGACTTAGGGTTGCCACAAGTAATGGTACAATAAATAAAGGAAGAATTGTCTATTTATTTCTTATTGAGATGATAATTGTTTATTATAAGGGAATATATTGGATTTGTACATTTATTATAGCAGATTTGGCTCGCGTGAATGGAGATTTTGCTAAATAATTCTCGGGCCGAATTTCAACCAGATTCGTTAACAGTTTCTGAGGTGAATGAGTGACAAATCAATCAAAACTTTGGTATTTATAGCAGTATAATTTTAGTATGACGTACTAGACATTGTAAAATCGTAAATAACATATTTATAAATTATATATTTCATACACTATCCTTTGACAACCCTAGGTCACTCATCATTGCATGTCGAAAACGGGTACAAGATATAACGGAGTGTAATTATCATCATATAAACGATTCAGTAGGTATTTACCTCAAACTCTTCATCACTAAGATGCTTCGTGTTGCGTGGATCGCAGGCCAGCATAAGAAACTCTAGGCCTTGGCTCGCCCATCTGTTTATAAATGAAATATTTAACCAACTCCGAAAAGAAAACATAATGATTGTATTTTTAAACTTTATTTTTTCACAAGTGAGTTAGGGACTACCTCTCCTCCAATACATGGATTCAGAATATAGGTTTATCTTGTAACGATAATTTCAATAATATAAGAATGGAATGTTAAATTTTTTTTTTTCTACTCCCCATGTACTGACAAATTAAGGACACCGAATGTACCCCTATCGTAAGAGGTGACTGAAGGAGTACAACACACTGCGAAGAGAAAGTAAACATTGAACCAAATCCTATACAAATCCGTTTGGTCAGCGTTGTATAGTCGGCAAAAACGTCCAGCCGTGGACTGTTAAAGGCTATTGATGTGATATGATACAGTTTTAAAAACATGGCTGCCGTAGCACCGGTTCACTAGATTGAGATCAGACACCCGTGTTAGGTGTCTGATGTTAGTACTGATTGGATAAAGAACCAGTTACCACAGATGTACGTTTTGTACGTTGACATGAACACGACACTAACTCGTTTGGCCAGCGTGGACACGGCTACGGCTAGCGGTGGTATTAGAGACTGTCGATGTCAAGTCAATTTACCTGGGTCGAAGTCCCCGTCCTCTATCACACCGTTCGACAACGAAACGCATCCAGCATCGCGCGAACTGTATAACGGCGCGAGCGACCCGCGCGGCCCACGCTCGCTCCTCGCACAGCGCCACCTCCGGCCCGGCCACAACTGTCCCGGGGCGAACTTCCACCACCTCCTCGGTAAGTGCCGCTTCCCCTGACAGCAGGAGTTCGATACTGTTCGTGCTCTGGGAATTTACACGGTACGATTACTGGCGCACTTAGTTTGGGATACTGTGAAGTTATTGTTACTTGTATATTTCTGACTCATATAACCTGATCTTGGGACATTTTCTTCTTTATGAAATAGTAATGGAAGGTAATAAATGGAATGGAAAATGTCTTGTCCTCTTATAAATCTTTTGAAGACAAGTCCCACACTAGGATTTTTTCATATTTTCGAGGAGATTAATGAAATGGACACGAAGAGCTCTGAGACTTTTGGATCACACAAAGTGCTCTTCTGCGTGGGAATTGAACTCACAATATAGTGTAATAAGAAGCGGAGAGATGACCGCTAAATCACTACACCATTCGTTCAGTTGATCACCCTTATCTCATAGAGCTACAGTTTCCAGTCCAGCAGAGCACCTCTAACGATAAGAAAAAATCAAATAGGCATCAAAATACCTACAATAAGACATAAAAAATATTAAATAAAAACACGAATTCAAACAAGTTTAGTTTTCAATACAAATGAAAAGACATTTATTTTGACAATGTTTGTTCCCTCAGGTGTATAAATTCTGAAATATTTATCCAAAAACAAACAATGTGTTTGTGTTTTTCATTCGGGTGCAAAAACTTGTTGAAAGCTTATTGGACTATTTTAAATGATTACTTTATCATCAACCATCATACACATACCTGTCTTTCACCAAAATGATGAATATTATCGAAGAGACGTTCATCAAAGACGTTGTTCTCGAACTCATCTGCGATACTCTCGGAGCGGGTGAACTTGGGCTTTCGGTCAATCTTCTTGTTGGGGGGCGGTTTCCGAGGCGTTGTGGACTGTCGGCGAGGGGGTGGAGTCGGGCGTGCGTTCATTTCGTTTACGAAGCGATGCAGTTCTTTGTGCAGCTAATATGAAAATACAATATTCGTTACTACACCCACATTGTAAAACAGTCAACTGCTGGACATAGGCTTTCCTTAGACAGGTTTTGGCCTACTATACCACGTTGACCAGACCGATATTGTCTTGATTTGTGCCCATAATCACCTCTGATGGAACATAAGGGTGGTGAGACAACGTATTTTTAATCCATCACCACACGGCCAATATTCGTTTTATATAGAAAAAAATTGTATATAGTATTTTCATAGTGTTTAGGATGAATGTGGTCCGCCCAAGACCAGAGTAAAACTCCTTGGACGAGACCTTTATTCAGTAGTAGACTGCGATAGGCCATATATTATCTTATTATGATTTTCATACTTTAATAATTGGGACAACGTGGTTTGACGGACTTATATATTTAACCTCGTTTTGCAAGCAGTCAGCTTATGCGGCTGTCTATCAAGAGGTCTCGGGTTGGATTCCCGGGTCGAGTAATACATTACAGCCCGGAGTTTAGAAGTTGAGGTCTTAACCTCCGTGCCTCGGAGAACGCGTAAAGCCGTCGGTCCTGTGCCTACTCTCCCCGGTCGTGTCGGGTAACCTTCCCATCGGATTGTGAGAGTGAGGGTACAGAGAGTGCACTTCTGCACTATAATATCTCCGGGGTATTTGGCTGGTTTCGTTGAGACAGGTTGCCGTGACCGAAATCGGTTAGGAGTACATCATCACATACTTTTATAAGCGATTGTCGTTACTGATATTATAAATGTGAAAGTGTATGTTTGTTTGTCTTTCTTTTACAGCAGAATGGAGCGATTTTATGAAATTATTTTTATGTCTGGAGATAGTTAGGAGCCTGGAGAGTGATATGCGCTACTTTTAACCGTGGTAAAACATCTAATTTCCATGGGAAGATCCATTGTGATATGTATTTTAATCACTCTAAATTTATAAATGCCGATAGATAGCACTATTAGATTTTGCGCTCAATTGTATATAGTACAAAATCTTTGGCATTGCACTTTATAAAAATACCCGTGACTTTTGATAGATGGCGCTTTATTGGAAAAAGTACCTAGGCTTCTGGTCGACAATAAAACTTTAAATATCATAAATGTGAAAGTTTATAAGGATGTATGCATGTATGTTACTCTTACACGTAAAAATTACTGTGCCAATTTAGATGAAACTTTACAGTGATATAGTTCATACAGTTGAGTAACACATAAGCTACTATTTACTGTGATAAGCGACATACACGCGGTCGTGGCCGCGGACAAAAACTGGTAAATGATAAATATATAATTCAAAAAAGAGAAGTATATGAAATTTTTGATATTAAAAGTACGCAGTAATATGTATGTTAGTATTACAGATAAAATATAGACTAAGAACTACAAAAGACAACACAGACAAACAAAAGGCGTAAGGTAAGCAAACACTCCGTTTTCGTAAAGCCTACTGGATATCTCAGATTTATAAAAACAATTCCTTAGGTTATACGAATATCCAGATGACTCTAACTTTATACATACCAGGAACACATGAATAAGTACCGCTGAGTACGCAATAAATATCAATAATACCACATTTGAAGGAATGTGTCAAATTTATCACGTTTGAAAGCAATTTAAATTTTCTTATATACCTAAACCTATTTTTTTTCCTATGCTGCTTGACTGTCTACCAGATTTTCTTTCTCCCCCACCCTAAATTCATAAATAACTCGAGCGAAAGGAAATTACCAACGCATTACTTAACTGCCCACTGACAATTTACTTTCTCATCTGAATTGGAACCAGAATTAAAATCACTGGCTTGAGTATTCTTATTCTACATAACATACATAAAATCATGCCTGGTTCCCCAGACGGGTAGGCAGACGCATGTTGAACGTCCACTTTTCGCCAAGGTTTTGGCACCACATAATAGATGGTGAGTCTATTGCCGCTTCTCGAGAGGTTTTGTTTGCAAGAGCCTCGTCTGTCAATCAGCAGGTGCATACATAAGTCTTTGGTAGGAACCCTACGCACCTAGGATTTCATATAACAAGCTACACTACATTCAGAACAGTCGACATTAACGAAGATAAAATTGCTGACTCTACTAAAGTCTACATAATCCTGGAATATCAAAAACCATAAACTTTGCATTATATATTTTAACCAACACCAAGAAACCGCAACATACCTTGTGCCTCTGAAAAATAAAAAACATCGAACAAACAAGACTCAAAACAAGCAAACACAAAAAAGCACTCTCCCTAAATCTACCACCATAAACCCTGACAAAATTCCCTACCATAGGATTAGAGGTATCATGCACGATTATAGTCTCAGGTCGCCGTCTCCGCTCCACTATGGGGGTTCTGACCGGCTGCAGGGAGGCCGGGCGCCTCCTTCTCAACGACAACTCCTCGGACAGTTTGTGAGCGTGCACATACTTGTATAACTCTTTGTGCAGCTGCGGACAAGTACGAGGAAAGCTGTGCATATAGGTGCTGTAGATAGGAGGTACAATCGTCGAAGAAGTAGAGTAAATTTATATACGTATATAACAAGTGTTGAAGGTGAGGTGACGGTGTGAATGATGACGTGGTAGATAAGACCAGGCCAATGACGTGATGGAGGTGAATCAACTAAAACTCAAAAAATGGTGTTATGGTATCACCATAACGCCGTTTTTTTCTTATGTTCAGGGCCTACAGAAGTGACTCTACTTTGACTGATGGAAAGTATGAATAGAATCCCAAAGTCGTGGTAGCCATTACGAATGACAAAGACAGCAGAATAACGGCCCACACAGGTGGCCAAATTTCATTTAATCGGTGAACTGTTAAACTAATATTTTATGATCACTTGAAATGATATCTTTAATAAATGGTTTTTTTCCACCTCCTTAGTATTTTTTTTTTTATTTTTTGTTTCGTTTACACTTAAGACAATGAGGGACTTAATGCCCTAATTTGTTGTTAGATTAATTATAAGCAAAAATGTTAATTTAAATTATTTAAACTTATAGACATAAGTGGAAGTAATTGCGTTTGGTTAAAGTGAAGCGAAAAAAAACGTCTTCAGTAGTGCAAAACATACGAAGCACGTAGAACATGCATTTAAATATACGTATATTTTTTTAAGTGACCACTCCGCCTGATGGAAAGTATGAGTAGAATCCAAAAGTGGTGGTCATCATACTCATTTATTTTATATATATTTTATTTCATAGACATTTGCAGTTTACGAGTCACAAGTGCTATTTCAACATTTGCTCTGTAATTGTACTAAATATGAAATTTTATTTCTAATATGGAGTATATTACCGCCTGATAGGGTTGCCTGCTTTTACCGTTGGTGTAGTGGTTAACATATGGAACTGGTGATCAAGGGGTCTCGATTTCAGTTGGGGTCAAAAAGTGTTGTAGAGTTTTTCTGATTGTAATCCTAATAATAGCTCGAAGTTTCGAACTTGAGAGTCTTAACTACCGTGTCTTGAAGAGCAGGTAAAGCCGACACTCCTGCGTATGCGCTATTCCCAGTCGTGTTAGATAGCCGTCCCTTAGGATTATGAGAGTAATATTTTTATATATTTATCCTACCAAAGCGAATCTATTCTGCCTGATGGAAAGCATGAATAGAGTCCAAGAGCAGTGGTCGCCATACTCACTGCGAATGACGACAGTGTAATATGGCGACCCACGCTATGGCGGCCTAATGAGATGCTTTTTCACGCCCCGCTTAAAGGACCCGCGATCGGTGGTAGTGGTGAAGGAACAAAGTGTGCACCAGTCTTTGTGCTATGTAGTTGACTGGTCTCCGTGGCCAAAATCAGTTAGGAGTACATCATCATCACCCCGGTTTATGTACGTTACAAAAACTCGGAAAAAATCTGAACCGAATAAGTTGAAATTTTGATATGATATAGAAGTTGTTTTGAAGATCGTTTTTATCTAGTTTGTGCAACTATAACGTACCACAACGAAGTGTGGTGAGGTATAGTGTCGATAATAATTATATATTATACAAATATAATGTACAAATAAAAATAGAAAGACAGTAAGTGCCAGTAGGTGTACTATAGAAAGTAAACGTGAACCTTTAAGGAATCGGTTAGATGCTCACCTCAAATCCAAGCTTGTATATTTGCAGCAAGAGTTCCCTGACCCTGGTGGTGACGGTCTCATCCCTGGTGTCCTCGTAAAGTGTTGCCGTCGACTTGCTTCGCTCCAGGATGAACATTATGTGTTTTACGATGCAATCTCGAATAGCCATGAGACCGTTCTGTGGGTAAAATCGTATGTTTTGTAATGTTTTTTGATAACGAGGTTATAGGTAATCGTCGTCTATGACTTCACACACATCACTTCAAACGAGTTTAATAATCCATTGCCGGATATAGGCATCCGCTTTTGGTCTACTATGCCATACCGATCAGACAAATCGGTATAGAGTTTGTGTTAATTTTTTCTTCTCTATGTAGTAAGTAACGCGTAGTGGATGAGTTGTCTGCTGGTAAGAATCAAAAGTGCATTGCCACGTCTCGAGTTCTTCTCCAGAGCAGCAGGATAGAGGAAGTTCAGATTTCCGTAACCTCGCTTATTGCTAATAATAAAAGTATTAACACCGGTCTTTTGGAATATCGTAGTATCGTTCAGCTCTCTAGAAACAAAATTTTAAAGAGTCAAAAATAAGCTGAAGCTTGTTTATTTCTATTTGCACAATGCATTGCTCACTCGCTCACTCAAAACGTCCAAAAACGAAGCAGTTTAAAAGACGAACGTAGAATAGTGAGGAACGCGGGAGGTACTCACAAAGATCTGTCCGCGCTCGTGCATGTAGGCGGGCGGCGGCGCGCGCGCCAGGCGGGCGGCCAGCGCGCGCGCCCACTGCGCCGCGTGCAGCGCGATGTCGCGCGAGCGCGCGTACGTGCTCTGCGCCGCGCGGCACACCGCGTACACCGACTGCCTGCACACGGACACTTCACTCACACATTGGATCGGTATCACACTCAAACTGGACCGCGCAGACTGCTCTTATAGAAGTACACGCAAGCGTAGTACGAATCTATACTGATACTAGCTGACCCGGCAAACGTTGTTTTACCATTTTTACTAAAATGGCTATTAAAAAATAGGAGTTGATCGTAGAAGGGTGAAAATTGAGGATTTTATGTATTTTTGTATGTTGTATCATAAAAAAATAGAAATTAAAAATTTTGTCTAAAAAATAAAAAAAAATTTAGGGTTGTACTACCCCTAACATTTAGGGGGATGAAAAATAGATGTTGGCCGATTCTCATAGATACCGGATAAGCAAAAAAAATTTCATCAAAATCGGTCAAGCCGTTTCGGAGGAGTATGACAACGAAAACTGTGACACGAGAATTTTATATATTAGATTATAAACCTAAAGAGTTTGTTTATATGATAGAACGCCGTAATCTCGGGCACCGTTAGTACAAAATAAAAAAATCTTTTACAGTAACCGCTGCAAGCTACAATATAGGATAAAAGTGGGTCGGTAAGTATATTACAAATAAGTTGATTTGTTTATATTACGTCATAATTCATAATAAAATAAGCTAAACACATATATTCTTACCTATCAGACGGTTCGTTGTCATATTCGTTCACTTGTTCGAACTGCTTCAATAGTCTACTTAATTGATTGCACGTGATATTCCTAAAAAATAATTCGTTCAGTTTTAACATTATATTGTAAATAAACAAAAATAAAATGAGCTGATAAATTGATAACTCACGAAAAACTTATATTTTATTTGCATAAATCAAATTTTAATAGATAATGAGGTTGACGATGGTCATTTGTAAGAGGACCAAGGATACTGCCTTGTGGAACTCTACATTAAATAGAAGTTACTTCTGGTGTATTTACTTGAACGAAATGTATGTATTTACTTCACTTAGGTATTAGAAAAATATTTGTGTTATTTTATACATATACTTACATTGATTATTTACTTTTGTTAAGTTTTATAAGAAGAAAACTTATGCTTCACAGTACTGAATGCTACGGTAAAAATTACAATTTAATAGTTACTCAGTATTAGCTAGTTTTCATAGATTTACACAAACATACAAAGAGAAAATCGTATTTTTAATAAACGAGTCTTATTTTGAACCTGATATTTTACCACTAAAGCTAAAGAACATTATTAAAACTGTAATTTTATGATATATGCAAATTAATATCTGCATTCAAATTCAATATATAATCAAATTTGTCGAATCTAATATGAAACATTTATAACATGTTGTTTAGAAATCTTAACTAATTACCGAAAAACACGTTTCTGAAATTTGACCACATTTTTTGTCCTACAACAATACGTAAAAACACACATATACGGTTACCATTATTACGGTTTCTTAGTAACTTGCCTTACAAACATCTGTGGCAATCGTTACAGGTAGTTGGAGCTCTATGACATCCAATTACAGTATTTCAAGCTTCAATATCTAGTACTTCGGGTTGTGAAGGTCTGGATGGTACTTAAACATTGAAGTCGACTGAAATATCCTTGTTTGGGTTTGCAGAAAGAAATTATTACTCACGAAAATGTGACTGGTGCTAAAACTGCAGCGCACTTGATACGCTTGGCGAGTTGCGCCGTGAACGCCCACTCCGCCTGCAGCCTGGCGCGGGTCATCAGCTCCGTGACCGACATTGTCGTTAAGTACGACAAGTATTGCTGTTAGACAAATTTATTTTCATTTTATCCACAAATTTAAAGAAAAACACTAAAATATAAAGTTTAAGGAATGCCGGGAGATTTCATGATAGGCAACGGAATTGTGTAACAAGAAGTTAGGGAAGCGTGTGCTTTGTGAATTGATAAATGAGCGCACGTTGCTTGTCATTCAGATGGTAAGTGAAATGTCAGATGTTACAGTCATATGTAGCTACTGTAAGGTTCGCAGCACTAAAACGAAATGGGATAGGAATACAACTTCAAACATTTCGTATGAAAATCGGTCCTAAATACAATATTAAAACCAAAATGTAACTAATGCTACCTCGAATTAGTATAATTTCAAAACAAACTAATTAGTAATTGCATATGAAATCTCGGTCATATTTCAATAAGCAAATATCATATGTGCATGCATGTCACGCATGTTCCTGCGAAATGTTTATTCGATTAGTACTAAGTTTATTTCTCTCTAATTAAAATATATCTGACTACCTACACATAAAGAAGTTTTAATACTACTAATATCACACAAAATAAATTCATAATCTTTATAATCTTGATCTGAATTGTGAATGTGGTGTAGTAGTTTAAGAGATCGCCACACCGCTCTGTGTGGTGGTGTGACTTCAAACCCCAAATGAGACAACACTTGGTATGATTCACAAATTGTTGTTCAAGGTTTGGGTGTTCTTTGTGTTTGGATCTTGCATGTTTGTAAAGATCCCTGCGATACGGGATTTATTCCTAGAGTTACTTCGTCTGTTTCGTAGCTGTCTGTCACAGAGATCAAACTATATTCTAAGGACCGTAACGAAATGTCTCTCGTACCTTAAGCAGCGTCTCCACGGTGGTGTCGAAGGTCTGCGCGACGAGCGCGAGGTCCTTGGCGGCGTCGGGCGCGACCACGCGGCCGCCCAGCGCCGCGCGCACGTGGCGGGAGAAGTCCGCTCGCATCTCTGATGCGATGTCCAGACCTTCGCGTAGCTCGTGGATCAACTGCACATCAGACGACGAATTACTTTACTTCTATACTATAGGATTCACTTTCTAATGATAAGTGCGGTATATGTATGGAGGTCCGCGTCAGAATCTTTGAAATTTTCAGTTCTTCTCTACCAGAATATGCATGTATTATACATATAAACCTTTCTCTTGAATCACTCTTTCTATTACCAGAAACCATATTAAAATTCGTTGAGTGGTTTCAAATATATAAGCGTACAAAAAATGAATTTAATTTTATACAATTTCAAGAAAGAGATACGACCATGTACGCATATGTGTGTCGATAGATGGCGCTATAATGTATGTTTGTGTTGTATGTGGGAGTTGCCACACAATATTGTATTTATCGATTTACTTTCAAGTTTATTTGCCCAGTAACAAAATAATAGATCTATATTTTAGTATTTCTTTATGAATTTATTATGGCAGTATTTTATAGCAATTGAAGCCAAATTAAGCAATATAAGGCTGTGGTATAGTTACCAGGGCACCGATACATATATATATTTATATTTTCTAAACACATACATTATAAAAAAACACCTATTAAGGATCAATAACACCCAAAAATAGAAGAAAGGATCCCATTCAACACTCAGTTACTTGTTCTGCCTCTGAAAACGCTAAATACTCGACCTACAATGCATATACCTCATATCAGTAACTCCATCATTTCAATACGTTACCTGTTTAACAGTGAGACAGCTTGGATGTTCAGGGGTGGCTTCCAGCCTGAAGGACAGGTAGTCATGCACGGCCTCCATGCAAATGCTACTGACCAGTAGAAAGTGTGATCGGTAGGACGGTAGACGCATGGAAATACACTCTTCAGACCAGCACCCATACCTGAGGACATGAGAGGTTTAGTCACTACGGTTGGTAATGCTTGAAACATTTATTAAACACTAAAAATACACTTTCTTCAAAACATAAGTAAAAACAATTTGTTTTAAACAGGGTTAAAACACACACAATATAATTAAGTTAAAAGAAAGTAAGAAGAGTGGGTCACATTGCCCCATAACCTTTTTTTTTTAAATAGAAACCTACCAACGTGACTCTATTCTGCCTGATGGAAAGCATGAATAGAACCCAAGAGCGGTGGTCGCAGTACTCACTGCAGACAGTGCAGTATGGCGACCCACGCTATGGTGGCCTAGTGAGATGCTTTATCACGCCCCGCTAAAACTAACTAACTAGGGTAGTTATTGCCCTGTTTCCATAGACAAAGAGCAGAAGAAACCTAACAAGAAGATAAATTATGGTAGTATGTCTGGTGCCGCTGTAATAAAAAAAAATAACTTGAAATAATTGAAATTAAAAGTACAATGAAATTTCAAAATTTGTTTCCAATGTTTGATTGAACATGAGATCGAGGTATACAAAGATGAATTCTCTTACCGTCTAAGCTCGTAGGTCCTCATGGCGTCTTCGTCATGTTCATCTGGTTTCCTACTGTCATACCTGGCATCTTCGAATACTTCTTCTCCATCTTCTTCTATGAGAGTTTCTGAATCAATTATCTATGGGAAATAAATACATAGACATAAATTAATATCTTTTTCATTAGAGACTAGCTGAAACTGAACTGAATTTGAATTTTGGTTTTTTATCACAGTCTGTGTAAATCCCGATTTGTAGACAACCCGGGATAAAGAGTAGCATATATGTTACACAGTAATCTCCTCTATCTCTTAGTCAAAATCTCTTTCAAATCTGTTCAGCGGTTCCAGAGATTAGCCTGGACAAACAAACAGACGGACAGACAAAATGGACAAAACTTTAAATCAGTAGTTTGTGTTTTAGTATCGCATAAAGAGATAGTAAGCACTTGAGCAAACACTGTTCTTTTTAAATAACATGTATTGACACAAACTCTTCGAACTGATTGAGCCATCTCTATTTCTTTATCGGACTACTAGGCGCAGGCAAAAGTTTCATCCATACGTTGTTGACACACCCAAAAGTCGAACTAAACGGTTTGACAGCTCGTTTTTGGTGAGAGTCGCCAAGATTTGGAACGACCTGCCTGGGTCTATTTTTCCTGATGAGTTGAACTCTGGAGCCTTTAAGAGTAGAGTGAACAGGTTTCTTCTGGATGGGCGTGTACCACCTTCGTCTTCATCTACACTTTCCATCAGGTGAGATAGAAGACAAACGCCTATTCCATTACAAATATAAAATAAAAAAAAACTCTATATCAATTCGTCTGGCCAGCATGTTACAGTAGACCAAGACCTCCTACCTAAGGTGAGGCCTATTAAAGCTTGTTGATGACCAGTACTTACATCAGGTTTCTCCAGAGTGATATACACCTTGTCCAGCACATACGCCCTCATCTTCGATATGAACATCATACAACGCCTCACACCCTGAGTCTTAAGCGTCTCCCGGTGGTATTCTCTGTAACATACAATTGAAAAATGAACAGATATTTCACCTGGTGGTAAGTGATTACCACCGTTTATGGACACTCGAAACTCAAAAGACACAAATGATCACCATATAACTTTCAACCGCAAAGTGTTGTTTCATGTGGGAATCGAACCCACAACAACATTACACCACTTGTGCAGTCGTGAATTAAACTTAAAATACTGCGCAATGTATTTCTTACAATGTCGTCCTGCTAATGCTTAACGACGTGAATGTTAGATGTTTTCTGCATTTTTCAAATAAAAATAAAACAAAGCTCACTGGTTACTCTTTGGTAATGGCATAGGGTGAAACCGGTCAGGTCAATTACAAAAATAGTGATATTAAAGGGCAAATTGAGTTTCCCACCAGTTCTACCAAGGTAATCGAGAGTATAAATTATAAACGAGTTCTATTTATCATTTCATAACCTTTGGTATTGTTGTATAGCACTTATTTATGGTAATTTAGAAGAAACAATAGGGTAGATGACTGTATCGTAAATAAATACCAATGTCCACTTCATTAAAACTAATATCGCGAAACATCTCAGAAAATACAATTAACATAGCTTTTTATTATTATTACGAATTTCAATCAAATATACAGTAATATATATTTTTCAACCGAGTAGTCAAAAACAGTGACGTCACAATTTGGTATTTCGTACATTTTTCATACAAAATTGTCGTTTTGACAGATGATAAAAAGTAACTAATTTGACTAAGGTGTCATCTACCCTATTATATACTATGGAATGTGGTAGTTAGGTTAGGTAGGTAATAAGGTAAAGGAATAACTGAAGAGTCTGGAGGTAATAACAGCTGTTTCCGGATCCCTCCTATCTCAGGCCCAGAGTGGCACACCATGTGGTTTTAGTCGGTCCGATTCCGACACACCGCCGTTAACCCCGCTGGGCTGACGGCCTGAGGTTTCCACAGGTTACAACATACCGGTACATGGAGACCTGGCACTTGTTGAGCAGGCGCATGTGCGTGAGCTCGGCGAGCGCGCCGAGCTCGAAGGCGTCGGTGGAGGGCGCCATCTCGCTCGCCGACGTGTAGCCGCTCTCCGACGAGTCCTGCGTGCCGTACTTGTCCGAAACCACTATCTCCGGAGTGCTGAGCCCGTTGGCGTCTGGGGAGGACAGATTGTTTAACAACGACTGATTCCAAACGAGACAGAACCTGTACTATGGTAACCGAGTTTGTTTCTAAATCGTGTAGAAATCGTACAGAATATATATTCGTCACGTAGGTGTCGTAAAAGCCGACTAACGAATCGAGCTACTCAGGCCAACACTGCAAATATATAGTAAACTAGCTGACCCGGCAAACGTTGCTTTGCCATATAAATTATTTCTAAGTAATTTGAGCGGGATGAAAAATGATTCAATTACTAAAATGGCTATTAAAAAATAAGGGTTGATCGTAGAAGGGTGAAAATTGAGGATTGTAGGTATGTATTTTTGTATGTTGTATCATAAAAAAATAAAAATTAAAAATTTTGTCCAAAAATTAAAAAAAAAATTTAGGGTTGTACTACCCCTAACATTTAGGAGGATGAAAAATAGATGTTGGCCGATTCTCATAGATACCGGATAAGCACAAAAAATTTCATCAAAATCGGTCAAGCCGTTTTGGAGGAGTATGGCAACGAAAACTGTGACACGAGACTTTTATATATTAGATTTGAAACAAACTATATACCAAATCATCTGCTCAGCGTGCTATAGTAGACCAAAGCTGTTTTTCTAAGAGGCCTATGTCCAACAGTGGACTGTTAAAGGCTGTTCATGGTATTGATAATGATGATCCATTTCTTAATACGAGTACCATAGGACAGTTGAGATTCTGATCAACTTCAATGTATGCCTTAAGACCGCATTGTTTTACTATATTAAGGACATCAGAGGTTTAATCACCCGGGGTTGGTAATGCTTAAAATATTTATTGAAAAATTGAAAAATACACACTTTCTCTCAAAAACAATTTGTTTTAAACAGGGTTAAAACACACACACTCCTCTTCTTAGAACAAACACACTTTGTTTACGACCAATAAACAATTATAGTCAGGTAGTTCATAAATTTGTGTGGAACCTTACTAACTACTCGATAGATGGCGTGCACGTCGAGTTACATCGCGATATATTTTGGTTCAACACCGTATATATTAATGTATGTAAATGTGTAAAACAATACTGCTCGGGGGTGAACCCCTTGACAGTAGCCAAAAAACTCCAGACCGCAGCCAACGCACTGGGCGTTTGGTTCCGGAAATGGAGGATAGAGGTCAACCCCGAGAAAAGCCAGGCGGTGCTGTTTCACAGAAGACAGCTAAGCTTGTATCCTTTGGAGAAGACCCCTCAGATTAGGATGTTCGGCAAGTCTATCCCTTGGGCTAGGCAGGCCAAATACCTAGGCATAACCCTTGACGACCGTCTATCCTTCGGCCCTCACATCAAGGCAGTCCGCAGCCGGGCTGCCTTCGTGCTAGGACGTCTACACTGTCTAATTAACGCGCGTTCGAAGTTAGATCTAAAAAACAAAGTTAGGTTATACACGGCATGCGTACGTCCTATAATGACGTACGGTAGCGTAGTATTCGCACACGTTAGGCCACACAGGATCCATAGGCTTCAAACACTACAGAATAGTTTCATGCGCAAAGCTACGGGAGCACCGTGGTATGTACGCAACGTCGATCTCCACATCGACCTCAGATTGCCGACCATCAAGCAATTCATAAAACAGTGCTCCCTTAGCTACTTTGACTCTGCTCCGACTCACCCCAACCCTCTAGTGGTTGCGGCCGTAGACTACACACCAAGTAGGATCTCGAAACTACGTCGACCCAGACACGCGTTAGAAGAGTTAGACGACGAAATTACGCTCGCTCAACGTAGAGCGAACACAATTGGGCAATCTAATAGGAACCGTCCGCGTTTTCGTCCCCGTCGTCGGGGGCGGAATACGCGCCGCGTAAATCGTATACAAAACATGGGAGTAGGTCGCCCCAACGTAGCAGCAACACCCCAAGCCGAGGTTCGTATCCCACAGGGGGTGCCCTTGGGCTATGTTGCTTAACAAATGACCGGTTGAGAGCCCTCAGCGCTCACCGTAATACCCGCGTAAAGTTGTAGAGGCCATCCCAGGCCAACAGCTAGGTCATCTCAAAAAAAAAAAAAAAAATGTGATCAATAAACCAGAGTTAGATCAGATTACAGACGGTGTTTTTGTTATTTAACAACCTTCTGGTAAATCTCATTAGGGCAGGAGTTAAACATGAGCTTAGTTAGCTAACACACTTACTGTATTAACTGATATTATGTGTTTAATTATTAATCATGAATTAAAAAAAATCTTCCAGATGCAAATAATTAATTGATTAATTGTTTGACAAAGACAAATATTTAATTAATCTAAGTATTTTGTGATTTCACTGTAAACATATCTTTCCTTTTTAAAAAAAAAAAATTATTAATCAGCCATTTAATAACGTCACCAATCATCACCCTGTCTTTCCTTGTGATCCTTGACACAAAAAAAAAAAAATAAACAAATATAATAAATAATAATAATTAATATTTCGGATATATGACACACAACGCCATCTAGTTTCAAACTAAGCAGAACTCGTACTATGATAACTGACTGACTGATAAAAAACTTATATACTTTTTTGTAAATACATACACCCAAACTCCGAAACAAATATTTGTAAATCATACCGCATCGCATCGCATTCACTACCGTTGCGCCACCGAGGCAGTCATCTATCAATAAACTTACTAAAATAAGAACTGGAGCTATTCATGATGCTGTCAACTTCATCTCTTTCCAAATCTTTTTCACATTCTTCTTCTTTATTCTCACTTTCCGATCCTTCTTCATCTTCTTTGAGTTCGTCGGGCGACTCTTCTTTAATGTCACCCTGCGCTGAGTGGTCGCTGCCGCTGGAGTCGGATGGGTTGTTCGGCACGTTGAATCGGACCTGGCAAGGTCGTGATGATTCTGAAGATTGTCTGGTAAAGAAGAGTTCATAACATTAAATATTGTAAACATACAAGTAAAGTAGTTCAACTTGAGAGTTATTTCTCGCCCTTTGAGTATCTGGTATTCGACCAATCATCAGACGACCAACTCTAGTACCACGTCTGTTCATTGGTCGAATTCCCGCGACCACAGCAGACAGGTATTCCACACCAACTCACATTTACACTGCCTTCGACTTTGAATCTTATTCGCCATGATAAAGAGTTCTTTATGTATTGTTTTAAGTAATAAGTATCTGAGTACCCAATTCTTCACTTAATTCGATCAGTTGGTTTTGATAAACATACAAACATAGTCATCATCATGAACAACCTTTAATAGTCCACTGCTGGACATACGCCCCTCCTTAGTAAGGAAGTTTTGGCCTACTATACCACACTGGCCAGACGGTTTGGAATAGGGTTTGTTTGAAGTTTTCCCTCTCAGGTAACAAAGTATTGTCTTGCATACTTTGTTACCTTAGTCGTCTTTTACGACACCCACGGCAAGAATAAGGGTGGTAACACTATGTATTTCTAATCCGGCACCACACGGACAAATAATTCAATGTCTGTGTATACTCAGGAAGACAGAACTGTTCGTCAATCCTCGTGCTATTGAGTTTGGCCTACCATACCACGCTGATCAGACAGTTTGGTATCGTGTTTGCATCAAGCTTCTCTTCTCTTTGAAGTGCTTTCCTCCCTTAGACGGCTCTTAAGACACGCAGGGGATGAATAGTGGTGACACTGTATTCTTAATCATAACGTTACCTGCTGAAAGTAGAATCCATTGACGTTCTCTGTTGCACGCGTTGTTGCTTGAGTCGAATGGAGCGCATCATCCGTCGCACCATCACCAACTTCATTCGCATGTGTAGAGTTATGTTATACCATAGACACATCGCCTGTTACAGACATAGACAAAATCTTAGTTTCCTCCTGTCCTAAAAGTGTCAGCTAATTGCATAATAAATTTTATCAAAATTGATCCAGCTCTTTATACACAATAAGTAAGAAACATACACACACACTCACAAACTTCCACTCGTATTACTATAATATCTGATCCTACATCGCGCTATAAAAAATTGCAAGACGAACTAGTCAGTCGAGTCGTTTCTTTTATAGAAGGGAGTGGAGACACTTTGTATTATTAATCTGTCACGGGATGTACCTTGATCCTATCATTAAAAGCTGCAGTGGCGATCTGAGGGTGTTCCACCGTCATGTTCCTGCTGGAGGGGTAGAGCGACACGGCGTTGTAGAAAGAGTCCAGGAGCGCTCCCACTTCGCGCATCGCCTTGCCGATCGCGTCCGAACACCGCTGGCACTCGAACGACAGACAGCCGTATATCATGATATCGTCTGCAGACAAATATCATCATTATTATCTTAGACATAAGAGTTAATAAAAAAACAGACGGCTGTCTAATCAGTAGCTAGGTGGAGTTTACATTATGATTACCAGACTCTTGATAAATAGGTCATATATCTCTAAACACACACTTTTTTTTTAAAGTAAACCTCCACATTAGTAATATATCCTGTGTCGCGGGGGACTTTCCTAGCATACAAGACACAAAGAGCACCCAGATTCAGAATAACAGTTTGTGAATCGCACAAGTGTTGTCCCGTGTGGGGTTTGAACCCACAACACTCAGCGCAGTAGAGAACGGCGTGGTAACCGCGTGAATCACTACGCCACCGTGCAATCAGATAAATTAGATCCAAGCATAAAGAACAAACATGCTCATCATACAATTATATGATCGATTTAGGAATCGAATCCATGACCTCTAAATTGTCAGCATACTGGGCAAAGTATATTGTCCCGCTAGGGTCCTTCTGACATCGTGGGTAAAATTGTTACTGGAACTATTCGGAGAAATCAGGATAGTTTGAAGAGCCCAACATCCTTCCCTTAACCCTTTAACTCAAACCCTCGAGTTTTCTAACTTGTAGCTGTTCGTAGGTTTCCATTGGGTGACCAGCTTTCTCGTTGGTCCTTATATCATAACAAATCCCTTTTTAAATACTTTATTTCTTCATACCTGGACGAGATTCGCCCAAATCCTTGGCCTGATCTAAATTCTTATCATGAGGATCTCGATGTAGCTGTCGACCACATGGATTAGCATTTACGAACCTGTAAAATAAATTTTATTATTTAACTAGCTTTTCCTATGGTTTGGTTCGTGTTGATTCTGTTAGTAACATTTTTCGTTTTAGGTATAAAGTAACTATGGGGCCAATTTTGTTTTTATATGTATACTCGATCCGGAGGTTACTCGAAACAAATATACAAACAGAAAGATATAAAAAAATACTGGTGTAAGTACCGAGGAAATCTTTTTAAAACTATTTTACTAGACTAGATATGTGTATTTTATTGTCATGTTTTGTAGCCTAAACGAATTGATAGGTTTTGAATTAGGATGTGTTGCAAATTTCGACTTTATTGTGAGAGTGGTGACTTGTGGTTTGGTGGTTTTCTTTTTTTTATGACAACTCCCACATTAGGAATATATTGTGTCGCGGGGAACGTTACAAACACTCAAATTCAGAACACCAATTCGTGGGTCATACAAAGTGTTGTCACATGTGTGGTTTGAACCCACTCTACATATTCTATATCTATATGAAGAGCCTGCCAAAGCGACTCTACTCTGCCTGATGGAAAATATGAATAGAATTCAAGGGTTGTGGTCACCATACTCATTGCAAATACAGACAATGCACTATGGCGGCCTTGTGAGATGCTTTTTCACGCCCCGCTTGGGGACGTAAAAGGCATGACAGTCATCGTGACAGTGTAAGGCTTATACAGTTACCACGATAACTTCACCCCTGCATCAATGGTCCTCCGGTTTCGCACTCACCAACGAAACACGACAACACGGATGTTGGCGCTTTAGGTTGGTCTTCTGTGGGAGGGTAGTACTGCCCCGGTCGAGCCGGCACGCTCGTGCTGAAATCAGCGTGGCTCTACTACCTTTTAAATACTACCCATAACGCTCGGCGGTTTGTAAATTTTTAGGTATCTACATTACCAGGCAGGGATTTATGATTTTTCGAGTTAAAAATTAGCTCTTTTTAATAAATAGACTTATTTTAATTGATATTTTCCAATATTCCTTTTCTTGAGAATCGTCACCATCAACAGCCTATAACAGTTCACTGCATAACTTACGTCTCTACTTAGAAAGTAGTTTTCTTGTAAATGTTTAAAATATCTCTTATCAAGGCATATTAATAGTGATAATCATAATTGATATTATGTCATCATCTTAGCCAAAAGACATCCACTGTTAGACAAAGGCCTTTTTTTCTTAACTTGTGGAAACCCCCACGGACCGTCACCTCACCGATGTTTACGGCGGGGTGGTGTGTCGGAATCGGACCGACTAAAACCACACGGTGTGCCACTCTGCGCCTGACAGGAGGGATCCGAACAGCTGTTATTACGACATACAGTGTTCGACAAAGGCCTCCCCCAAGGTTCCTACAACAGTCGGTCCCGTGCCGCCTGCATCCAACGCCTTCCCAAGTCCCCTCACTAGGTTGTTGGACTATCTTATAGGGGGTCTACCAACGCTGCATTTTCCGCGGTTACCACTCAAGAACAATAATACGTACTTGTATTCAAATATATTATTAATGATGGTGGGAACAATGTCCCGCTGCGCAAATAGGAACGCGTCCTGTTGGGCGAGGGTTCTGCCAGCTAACTTGGCTTGAAGCTCCAGCCATATTAAGTCTTTTAGCTCGTTCTGCCACACCTGCTCTTCGCGGCTTATCTGGGAACAGAGAGAAAAGGTTGAATTTTGTAAAGTTTAAAAATGTTTCCGAGTTATCCGAAATATACAAAGCTATGTGACACGCGCAAATTCGTTTGCATCTCCTGTTGCCCGTATAGCGTAATGCTGTACTGTGTGAAAAAAATTGATTATGCTAAAAAGATTATAGCGAATCATCCTTAGAAGACAGACATATACTGTCACTGTCTATTTTACTTTCTTCTTGTTGAGTCCTATTTAGATCGGTCCTAAAATAAACAACGGATATTTTGAATTGATTTACAAATAACTGAGTTCTAAAGTAAAAAGTAAATAAAAATATAATAGAATGCCCTTTTTACCTTGTACACAATTTATTTGAAAAATTACCATATATCTCATTAAAAAAACATCTAACAGATGATCACAAAAAGTTACATAAACACACAAAGTATAATACAAATGATTAAATGTGCTAAGTTCTCTTATATATTTTTTTCTATAAGAAGACAACGCCCGCATTAGATATAAATCCTGTGTCGCGGGGGACTTTAAAAACATACAAGAAAAGGACACAAGGAAAACCCAGACTCAGAACAACAATTTCTGGATCACACAAAGTGGTGTTCCATGTAGGATTTGAACCCACAACACTCGGCGCGGTAGAGAGTGGCATGGCGACCGCTTAAACCACTAGGCCAACCGTGCAGTCAATTTTCAGAAGAGAAACATATTTAATAATATTTTTGGACATCTGACACACAACGCCATCTAGTCTAAAACTAAGCAGAACTTGTACAATGGGGACTAGACAACTGATATTAATATATAAAACACTTTTTTCTAAATACACATATTATGCATAGAAAACACCCAAACTGAATCAAATATTTGCAGACCATACAAACATTTGGTGCGGCTTGGGAATCGAACCCGAGACCTCAAACACAGCAGTCGCATACGCTACCGCTGCACCACCGAAGCAGGCAATCCTTAAATTAACGAAAGTATAGATGCTACTCACCGCTCGCTTACACCCTTTTTCAATATTGCCCATATTGATGAGTAAACTGAAAGTCTTATGGAAGCTGACTCTGCTCGGAGGCAGTTCCTCATCGTCTTCACATTTCCACCGCTCTTCGATAATGGCCTCGCCGAGGAGCGACTTCTCCGTATAGGCTGGGCAGTTGGTATCCCGGTTCTTGGGCCGGGAGGTGAGAGACATAAAACGATTGCATGATTCTACCTGAAAGAAATAATAAAAAGGAAATTATTAGAACTGGGTAAGTGTCTGTAAACTGAATTCAACGATAGACGCGGTACATTTTACATTTTTTTTATTATAAACACATAAATGACCGGAGACCGGAGGCCTATTGATGCAGGGACAGTTATCGTGGTAACTGTGTAAGGCTTACACTGTCACGATAACTGTCATGCCTTTTACGTCCTCAAGCGGGCTGTGAAAAAGCATCTCACTTGGCCGCCATAGTGTGGGTCACCATACTGCATTGTCTCCATTTGCAATAAGTATTGTGACCACAACTCTTGGATTCTATTCATGCTTTCCATCAGGCAGAGTATGGACACTTCGGCAGGCCATTTGTACAAAAAAAAAGATAAATAATGATACATTTATTTGAGATTTTAAAATCCACAATTTTGTTAGTAACATTTAATCGTCTAACACTTAGTACATACAAGATCTAATCAATGGACCTATTTTTAATTTATTTTACACATGTACGTTGAATAACAAAGAATATGTCAACTTTACAAAATCATCAACAGTTTCTAACAGTCCGCTGCTGGACATAGGCCCCTCCTTAGCAAGAAGGTTTTGGTCTATTGTACCACGCTGGCTAAACAAGTTGATTTTTTTTTTCAAAATTTTCTTTCTCTATCCAGTAATGTTATTCTGTGTAATTTACTCTCTTAGTCGTATCTTACGGCACCCATGGGATGAATAAGGGTGATTCTTATTCTTAGTCCGTTGTGGCGATTCTACATTATAGCACAAACAAAAATATATAACAGCGCCATCTATCGAAGATACGTTGAACTACGTAGTATGATGAACTACTAAGCAACTACTAATCCTGTATCGCGATACAGAGATTCGCGTGGCATTCAGCAATACAACATCCCAACGTCAACCGTTGGGCCTTGGCCCGCCAGGCATGATCACCTCACCTGGTCGGAGGATCCTCCCTTTGTGTCGGAAGGACATATGACACACGTCCCTCCACACCGTCACCATGTGGTCATCACAACTTTTGCAAAATAAATAAGGTGTACTATAATACTTAAATATAGTAATCTCTAAAGCCAGAACTAGAATTCGAAATATTCATAATTAAAAAGTAGGTACTGTATCATCACGTTATGATCCTAAGAGGTAGAGCATATGTGATAAAACAGGTGAAACTGCAGAGAACGACGGATACTTACTAAAGTCGGCACTGCCGGTATTGGATTCGGTGATGGGAGAGAATCAGCTCTGGAGTCGTGGGTCATGTCTAGTTTACTGTCCCGTGCTCTGTTGCGGATAATTTTAAGGCTGGCTCTCTTCTTTAGACGGTCGTTTACTGAAAAAAAATACAGGTATTTAAATTTTAGGTTGATGATCATCTCAACCGAAAGACCTCAACTGCTGGACATAGGCTCTCTACAATGACCGGCCTGTGGTGCACACTTCCAACGGCTTCCCGGAACCTTCACCAGGTCGTCAGACCACCTTTTAGCGGTAGCCTACTCACGCTAAGTTTTCCAGAGATGTGTCCAGTTAGTATTATTGTTAAGTCTCATAAATTTCTAATAGTAAACATTGATATTATCAACATATTGTGTAGAGCCCATTTGAACAGCCTTGTCATCTGACAGAGCTACAAATTCGACGCCTCGCCCAAGAATTAGACTCGGGTTAGTTCTTCTATAACCCTAGTCACTCAGTGAAGAGCAATGATACAATTGTTTATAACCTTAATTACCTTTGGGATTAGAAGAGTCGATTTCTAATTAAAAATGAACTCCAAGCCTATACGAGACACAGGTCACGTACTAGAATTAGAAGGCATGCTGAATTTCTTCGCTGATATTATGTTCGCTTGTAAAATTAGACTGTTAGACTGTAATATTAACAGAATATACACGAATTTCGCTAATTTTAACACTACGAACTAGATTGAAAGCAATTGAGTATCAGTTTATACAGTGAGCACATCTTACCGCGAATTCTGCTCACATTAACACAACAAAGTTCATTAGCAGTTGTTGAGTCTAAAAATTTTAAATAGACAAATCAGATGAATCAGCCTCTAAAGATTCGTAGATAGGTACATTACGTGGCTGTAATAATGCTTTTTTTCGGCTATTCTGATCGCCCACGCTTTGGCTACGTTTAAATAGCAGAATTAATTTTCAAAGCGTTCGAGACGTGACATAATCAGTTCTTAGTGCACTCTGTGATATAGAAAATCATACGTATGAGAATTATGGGTACATATATTTGATTTGAATGATGGTTTTTCCTCTAGGCCACACTGGAAACCAGTTTCCAAAACAGAATTAGTTTTCTTTATTGAAAACTGAGATTCGATAAAATAATAATAATAGTATTGTATTTATTTCTCTTATCACAAAGGTAGGTACAACTTATGAAGTACAGAAATAGTTTAGTCAGATTAAATCATTCCTTTGTGAGAGACTTTTTTTTTAATAGAAACCTACCAATGTGATTCTACTCTGCCTGATGGTAAGCATGAGTAGAATCCAAGAGTAGTGGTCGCCATACTCATTGCGGATGCCGACAATACAGCATGGTGACCCAAGCTATGGCGGCCTAGTGAGATGATTCTTCACGCCCCGCTTAAAGCACCCGGGATTATAGTGGGAGGGAAACACGTGTGCTGGTAGTGAGTTCTAGGTTTTAACTGATTTATCAGGAAGGAACAGCGAACCGTCTAGTTTAGGAGCATTTGTCTACCACTCTAAAACGGTAACTTCCAAGACCAGCACGAGTTGTCCTGTAGAAGAAAAGAGAAGGAGGGACCAGTTGGAAGAGTTCTTCAGAACACTCCATGATAAAGACTCGTGTCTATGGTAGGAAATCCTATGTTACAGATCACCAGGCTCACACTGACCAGACAAACCAAAGTTATAAGACTTGTAGTATGTACTAGTTTATCATAAACTAGCTTACCCCGCGAACTCTGTTCCGCCTTAGAGGCAATAAATAAGCAGATTTTGGATTTTGGACTGAAACGCGATCGAACGGGATAAAACGGGGTATCCTATGTCCGTCTCCTGGTTCTAAGCTACCTCCCCACCAATTTTCAGCTAAATCCGTTCAGCCGTTCTTGAGTTATAAGTGGTGTAATTAACACAACTTTCTTTTATATATATAGATAATATAGGTAGATAAAAGAAAGTAAATAAAAACATTAAATAGAAAAAATAACAAAATATGAGTAAGTGTTAACATTTAAGTGTAGGTACGTGAGTTTGTGTAAGTAATGTGTAAGTCTGTATGTATTTATGTGTG
The DNA here is from genome assembly GCA_949316085.1 of Hypercompe scribonia. Lineage (NCBI taxonomy): Eukaryota > Metazoa > Arthropoda > Insecta > Lepidoptera > Erebidae > Hypercompe > Hypercompe scribonia. Next base: position 1,285,914 of record OX438973.1, read on the forward strand.
TTTGTGTGTGTGTATGTACGTGTTAAAAGTAAAATTATTCTGTTTTGAAAACTGTTTTCCAATTATTTACCTACTAGCTTACGAATATTTTGAAACCGACCATTAGTTTCGTTAATAATTCATCACCAATCAATCAACAACCTTATATATCTTGCCTTAAATAATACGTTTTGGTTTATTATACCACGCTGGCCAGACGTCTTGGTATAGGTTGTTTTAATTTCTCCTAATCTTTGCAGTGTTCTTTGGCTCTTTGGTAGGCTCATACGACACCTACGGATGAATAGGGCACACTCTTTATGGTTTATCATTTCAAATCCTCCCTACAGTACGGCAGGGAGGACTCTAGAAACCGCTAATGCGTTCCTGGAGCTCCTCCCGACTGCCGAGGTAGGCCGCCGCGGGGTTTAGTGGGTAGACCGGTTTTCCGCGAGTCCCACACACGCCGTTCGTTCCTCCGGAGGGTATGGTACAAAAAGCATTGCCCGCGTAAAAAAAAAGGTTCATACGACACCCGCGGATGAATAGGGCAACCTCTTTATGGTTTATCATTTTGTTTTTACCGTGACGATTCGAAATGAAACGTCAATTTAAAACTATGACTAGATGTTATTAGGACAATGTTCGGTACTCACCTGGAGAGCCATGATCATGGTGATCAATTGCTTCTTTCTTCTCCCGTAGAAGGCGCTGAAAACCCGGTGTCGAGTCCAAGTGATTTCTGCAACAAAGCATTACAAATGAAAAATTATTACTTTATGTTAGAGTCCTTAATATATAGTCATAAACTCTATGTAAAAACAAAAAAAACGAGTTATTTACACATCACACGTGTGAAAACCTGGTAAGGTATTTAACAAATGCCCTTCCTAGTAATTGGAATCGCCATTAGTTCGGAAACATCGTCTGGACCAATTATAGGCGAGTCCTATACTGTCAAAAATGTGTTAGTGTGCGCGTGTGTATTTATTTTATATTCCAACACTCAAATGTTTCTATTTAATCATATTTAATCTATTTATTAACCTTCCATTACTATCGTTTTTATTTAATTATCACACGAGGTCATTTTGACGTTTACGAGTCCACGGAACATTATTATTATCAGAGAACCGAAAAGCGTGTCTACCCTACAAAGTGTGAAAACTGTTTTTGAGTATTGTATAATAATATTCATCAATTTAATGGATTAGTAACGATAACGAGAATTCCATTAGTTGATGGCGTATTGATAAGATTAGTATTTCAAATTAATATTAAACGGCCACACAGGACCATTTGGGAATATATATTTATTATCATCGATTGCAGAGTTTTTTAGCGATATGAGATAAACAAAGAGATGTGTCACATGACAGTAAATGAATACCGCCGTGCATGGACACCTACAAGTCAAAAGTCACAAGTGCATTGCTACAGTAGAAGTACCTCGCCCTAGAGTCAGGAGAAGGTGGGGTTTGAGCTCGAGTAACCTTACTCACTCGGTGAAAAGCGACGAAAGAATTGCTTAACGACGGTTTCTGTGAGGCCGTGTGGTTTAGCCACTAGGCTGCCTAAGTGTGGGTCACCTGTCCATATTCGCAAAGTGGATCGTAACCACCATTCTTTGATTCTACTCATACTTTTCATCAGGCAGAACAGAGTAATTTTGGTAGCTATTTTAAACAAAATGTCCTCATAATGATCAATTGTAACGAATTGTATTTTTCATTGAAATGCACCCTTTGGGATGACGATTCCTTGAAATATGGGACCAAATATACTGTAAAGTATGGTTATAACATTCTTTATGAAATGGAGATAAAGTACCAGATCACCTGATTTGAACAAACCACCGCTACTCACAGACCTGGAACTTAAGGGTCTGACCCTTAAGTTCCAGGGTTCCCTTAAGAAATGATTGGCCCGTTGAGTTGGGCCTCTGGTAATCTAAAGATTACTTAACGTCAATTTTCCATAGGGCCGTGGCGTCACTCCAGTCGTTCACTTTTTCGGTCGAGTCGGTTTTTTCACGTCGCTAATAAACTTAGCGTCAATTAAACACAGGTATACGTAGGACATTAACCAGTGATAGTCATAATAGGTATTACAGCGGTATTGCATCATATCACACCATGAAGAATAGTGTATGTTGTATATTTAGTTGTTCATCACATGGATATTTCGCACAAATATGTTGAGTGTAATAAGATAATGATATAAGATAACAAAATAATGATTGTAGTTGTATCACATTTTTGTGAAATACGAATTTTATTATAAATATTATAATATTATAAATCTAATAGACGCTGGGGTTTTTTTGTGTTCTCTAGGTCGAGACCTCAATGGAAGGCATTGACTTGGAACGAATATTACACATACTTTGTTTGATTTGGTATTTACGAAATTTGCAAATAGCCCGCTAGACAGAACACTTAGCGATTGTAAGAAGCAGGTCAACTCTCGTAATAAAAATTCGTTTCAAATCTGTTTCGATCTTCTTCCGATTTTATAAGTGTCATTTTCAATAAATTAACAGAACGTCTGACAATCATAGGACATGGTTGTTTTATTCCATATAAGATAACTCTCTTTTCCGTTAGGAGCCGCGAGCAAAAGCTAGTTTATTATAATAACGTTCGGAAAAAAAACTAATGTATTAATACTATTCAATAAATAAATAGTAATTAATGAGTTAGTCGTAAAAAAAGAGTACGCAAGTGCTATGAGAACGAAGTTCATTTAACAAAGTCCGCACTCAGCTGGTCTTGGACTGGTTTATCTGCTCAATCCGGTTTTCAGATACAGACGCTCAATACTTTTTCGAAACAGGTCTAAATTTAATAAAGTACACCACTTTGCAGCCACTGCTAACTCATAATCATCATCAACGTTTATAGGCCTCTCATTAGAAAGGAGGATTTGGCCTAGTATACCACGTAATAACAGCTGTTCCCGGATCCCTCCTATCTCAGGCGCAGTGGCACACCGCGTGGTTTTAGTCGGTCTGATTCCGACACAAATAGTAATTAAAAATTGATAAATATACACTGTGACTGGTGAGATACCTTCAATACTTATGGAGAGTACTCGGTACTCGATTCTCGTTAACTTGATATAAAAAAAATAGGTGCTTATTTTTTATCGAAATGTCTCTAAAAAATAAGTCCGCGCGGTGTCCAAGTATTCCGCAGTTAAATACTGGGCTCTCGGTGTACTGTGTACGAAGTTTACTAAGAAGTTATTTAATATTTCGTTTTTATGTTATTTTATTTCATGATATATGTTCGCATACTATCACGTCCTCAAATATTGAAGGTATCTCGCCAGTCAGTCTGTATATCGTTACATGGCTGAAGTTTTGTCCAAGGTGCACTGACCGCAGTAACGAAGTGAATGCGTATATTTTTTTTATTTGGATGTGTTTAAGATATACTTATTCTATATTAGTTAGGATGACATTACAATATCCACAATGGAATATAGATAAGATCTCAGAGTTGATCTGATAATGTAGTCAGGTGTGAGTAAGCATGGACTATGTTGATATTCTCCTTTTTTTTTGTGCGGATGTCCCCACGGATACCACCGAAAGGTGGTTGTGTCGGACTCGAACCGACCAAAAACCGCACGCCGTCTCATGTACCAGTAGCCAAGAAACCAGGTGCACCCTAGTAAGGAAATCCCTGGAACTGCGACGAATGTTGATGTTCTCCTAGCCAATTTCGGCCACGGCGGTCAGTCTCAACGGAGATCAACCAACTACACATTAGATATGTGTGTGCACTCACAGGTGCACTCTCGTTTCCTCACACTCATAATTTGATGGGACGATTATTTGACACGATCGAGAAGAGATCACGGGCAGGACGACGGCTTTACGTATTCTCTGAGGCACGGAGGTTAAGATCTCAACTTGCAAACTCTGGTCTGTTATTAAACATTTCAGTAATCAGAAAAATCAGATCTGGGAATCAAACCTTTATCAGCAGTGGTATACACTTATTGCTAGACCAACGAGGTAGTGGGACACCATATGGTTTAATCGATTTGAATCTGACAAGACGGTTTTGGTTGATTTATATCGGCACAAAAGAAAGGCAAGGAAGATGGATCGAGTAAGTCGAACACACTGACATGATAAAAACCTCGGTCGAGATAATATGTAAGCATGTAAAATTTTCGACTTATTGTAAAATAAACATGTCAACGAATTTCATACGATTCTAAGAAAACTATTACAAGGAAAAATTCACGAAAAATCTATACACACGTCTTTGGAACAGAAAAAACGCATGGTCATTGTAACTCATCTAAATCATATACCTTTATTTTATCCATGTATTAAGAAGTAAGTATATAAGTGTACCTCTGTTATGTTTATCAGTGATCTGTTTCACAGAACAAAATTAGCCTAACTTAGTATCAGATAGCGATGTGTAGGGAGTCTCAAGTTACTATTTAATATTTTACTTATGGGTTAGTAGTAGTCATGCTATGACATTGATCGGCTAACTGGACGCAGTGATACGAAGATCTTAAAGACAAACGATGTTCTAACCTTTAGATGCTTTCACAGAATCAGTGCAGATACGGAAGAATCAAAAACCATGACGGGACGCTCAATGTCAGCAACACACGTGTCTCTTGAGATGCTGGTATTTATTGGCGACAGTAATCACTGTACAATCAGCACCATAAAGTGACGTGTCTGCAAGTCAGCCCACAGCCCCGCATATCACAAAAAAGAAATATTCCAGAAGTGAAGCGACCTTAATCCTTGAAGCCGTCAATAAAATTCCCCCAGGTCGGGAAGAAGCTGAACATCCCCGAAATAACACACGAGCAAAATTATCTTTTTTAAAATGATATTTTAAATTCTGGAAACTATTTTTATTCTATTCTTATGAATTCACCGTCGTCTATCCAAATTTTAACGTTTAATACTATTTGTATATTCACACATTCGAAGTTATTTTAAATACACACGATAATATGTGTTATCTAAAAAACAAAATTTAAAACAAAAGTTATGTTTCAATATTTCGTATATTTAAAATATTGATTTATTGAACAATCTTAAAACTGGTTTCGTTAAACTCTGACAGGTCAATGAAATTTCTTAGGTAGTAGAGCCACGCTGATTTCAGCACAAGTGGGCTGGCTCGACCGGGGCAGTACTACCCTCCCACAGAAGACCAACCTAAAGCGCCAGTATCCGTATTGTCGTGTTTCGTTGGTGAATGTGAGACCGGAGGTCCATTGATGCAGAGCTGACAGTTATCGTGGTAACTGTGCAAGCCTTACACTGTCACGATGACTGTGATGCCTTTTACGTTTCCAAGTGAGGTGTGAAAAAGCATCTCGCAGGGCGGCCATAGTGTGCGTCGCTATACTGCATTGTCTGCATTTGCAATGCGTATGCTGACCACAACTCTTGGATTTTATTCATGCTTTCCATTAGGCAGAGTAGAGTAGCTTTGGTAGGCTCTTAATATAGAAAAAAAAATAAAAAAAAGATATATCGAATAAGAATAATTTAATAGAAGCATGCGTCATACACTTATGCGGTAATGAGTATTGGGTATTATATCTTATACCATAATCAAGATATAGTTTTTTTTTAAATTATCTAGAAAAGTATGACTGTATAAAAAAAATTTCACATATCAGCAGGATGTATTTTTAGGTCAGCTGGTCTATTGCGAATCCGCACATGAATCATCACATAAATTTGCCTTCTTATCATATATCAACACCAATTCGCGGTGATAGCAGCAATGTTTGTTCATTTGAAATATTATTATAAGACAATTTATAAGGCAACTTGCAGGAAATCTTTACACTCATACGTTGGGAATAGAATTGATCGCTTCATGATGTCGATCAGTCCTTGATAATTGATGATAATGATACCAGTTAAAAAAGTCTCGTAAAGCTAAGAGGGCCTGCTCCATTACTAAGTCATAAAGTTAAGAAATCCCCGCTAGGTCAGTCTGGGGATCTTGGATCTGAGTCTTACGTGCTTTAAAGAGCACTTTAACCCGTCGTTCCCTGTTGTTGACATCTTTAGAAGTCGTTACGGGCCGTTGAAGCCCTAAAAATCCGACACCAAATTTCTACAGAACTTCGATATCGTATACTACTTTTTATTTTTACATTAACAGCTTGCCTGCCTGATGGAAAGTATGAATAGAATCTGACAATTGCGGTCACCATAATCATTGCGAACGCAGATAATGTATGGTGGCCCACACTATGGTAGCGTGTAGAGATGATTTTTCACGCCCCGCTTAAAGGACCCGGGGTTACAGTGAGAGAGAAACAGGTTGGTTGTAGGGGACCGATGGCAGTCGTTCCACGTATAAAACCGAAGTCTAATGGTAATCGTAACAGAGTTAAAGACGACCCCGACCGATTGGGGAAATGGCTCGAAAGCCAGCTAAAATTGACCATTTCTTTTAAGTAAGTGGAGGCAAAAGAGCTGACGTGTCATCTGATGGAAAGCGACTACCGCCACCCGTAAACGCCTGCAACTCAGACGTCAAAAGTCATATTGTTTTAACGCCAATATTTGATAATAAGTTCATTCACTTTAACCTGTCATTGTTCACGAAAATTCTAAGTAAATAACCTAGGGACGTTTCACTCCACTTTTGATGCATTTAAAAGTCAAGACCAGTCGCACTGACGGTGATATGTGTACGGTACTTTCCAGTCAACAACTAGTATTTGTGTCTAATGGTTAGTAGCTCTGACTGTTAGAGATAAATATATATTCAGAAATATTTAAGTATGTTTATCAGCAGTCTGGTTACCATAACACAGGCTCTACCTAATGTGGAATTAGACAGCCGTGTGTGAGACGTGTGATGTTATTTATTTATTTTATTTATTTGTCTTGATTTTTGAGTTTTCTTTAAGATTATTTTTTTATTTTATTTACCCGTCTGGCCAGCGTGGTATAGTAGGCCAAAACCTCCTTGCTAAGGAGCTATCCTCCTTGCTATGTCCAGCAGGCGATTGTAAAAGGCTGTTGGTGATTGATTGATTTAAGAAAAAATGGAGACTAAAAATGCCACGATATCATTTGTACAAAAAACCATTTGACTATAAGAAAATAGCTATGGTATGGAAATTGTTTTCAGCGTGTTTTTATAACTTACTATTGCCCGAGACTCCGATCGCGTGATTATTTGTTATTTCATGTTTCTTTTTTTAAAAATAAGGAGCTGCCATATAACTGTTTATTCTTTATTTTACACCCTTAAGGTTGAATGAATACGAGGCATTTTCAGAAACGAAACCAGTAAAGGACTCCATTCATAACCCTTACGCGCGAACTTCGTTTAAAAAGGCCAAATAATCTGGTGATAACGATGCGTAGTACACAATAAAAGATTTTATCCTCTCCTAACGACCCATTGATGTAATCGATGTAATAATAAACATATAAAAAGCATAAAACTAAAAAATATTCGCACAGAAGGTTACCCATTGAATCATTACTTAGTTATTTGTTGCAGATTTAAACACACAAAATTTTCAAGGTGAATAAAAAAGTTGATTGTCAAACAAATTGGGCGACTTCCGCCAATAAACGATCAGCAGAACAACAATGTCTATTTGCGTCTCCATGATAGCAGTGATAGCGCGATAAGCTGTATCGCATTCATACATTAAATCAATAATATCACCTTACAATAACAGTCATCATCGTTGTACAATCATTTTCATTTTAAATAATACTCAATGAACTTAGGAATTTGGGGATACCTCACACACGACTATTAGAGGCCATACCGTAACCAGACAGCCGATAAACAGATGGTATACGTCAACATCATCTTCCCACCCTTTTCCCTGAATTTATCTGGGATCGTTTCAATCAGTTTCCTTCTTGCATTATGGCACGTCACTCGACAGCTTCTTTCACGCATTCTTTAATTTTTCTATTTGATGGTTCCTGCCTGCCTAAAGGCAATCCTTTGGGTTATATTCTCAAAGACCGTTTGCCTTTTTTGGCACATAATACGAAGCAAAAGATATTAAACTAATAATACAATATATCATAACGAATCGTATAAAAACCATTTGATTATAAAAATTGTTTATTAACAAGAAAACTAATTAGTTGCAATTTATTATTTAAAAAATAAATCATCGTCTAAATGACTACAGTTTCAACGTTTGCACTCTTCTAAGCGAGAAATCATCATCGAAATTTTCGAATACTCGTACTAGGCAAAGAGACCGCGAGATCACCGACGTCTCTTCGCTGATTATTAATTTTAGTTGACGTAGTGTAATTGGTTTATTGATGTAGACACGATTCTTCAAATAATCCCATAAAAAGAAGTCTGCTGGGGATAGATCTGGACTTCTGGGTGGCCACGGAATGTCATCTCATCTGAAAATCAACTTTTCCGGCACCATGTCGTTGACTACCGGCAGGGACTCATTAGATGTGTGACAAGTGGCTCCATCTTGTTGAAATCATTTGTTACGATTGTAGTCAGCAAATTCCAGTAGCATCGGTCCTAAGAACTCCCGTAACATGTTTGGGTGGGATGTTAGATTCAAATGTTAATGAATTCTTGGCCCACCCTATATTACAATTATATTACCTAACATTATAGTTATTCTGGTAATTGCCCATTCAATTTACAGGCAATCATCGCTAATATGTTGAAGCTATTCTCTTATTTATCGTTTTCTATATAATTTTCTTTCCACTATACCTATTCGTACTTCCATTTTTCTCATCCGACCGCTAAAAATTGATGGCCATCAGAAAATTACTCCAAATTATGAAAACGGGATAAAATTATAGCTAACACAAGCTAATTATTGAAAAAAAAAACCAAACGTGTGAAAATGTTTATTTAGAAAACTGTTTGTTTAACATTTATTATTTTCATATTGAAAAAAAAAAATATAAAAAACAACAAAAAAATTAAAAATCATTACTTTTGGCGTAATTGGGTAAAAATTGGTTCATACCTCTTCGGGGATATAGTCCTATTGTATATGAGTATGTATATATGTGGTGACGAAGTCAGAATATAGAGTCTCACCACTCCTACCCATCTTATAGGTATCGTAAGAGGTGACTTCTCAACCAAACTAAGCAGGACAATATAGCACTGTAAAGACAGGGAAAACTTGAAATAAGCCTATGTCCAACAGTGGACTATGAAAGGCTGTTGAAGATGTGTAAATAACATTATACAATTCACGTATATATTTGAATTAGATACACGTTTCGCAACTCACAAATGACAATACTATTGTTGAGATTTTTGGAGGTCATTTACTTCGTCATTCAACATTAAGCAGGGCCTGTGCTTGTGTGTGTGTGTAATACAACTTTGTGTGAACACAATAGTACATAATTGTTAAGGCAACATCCACACAATTTTGAATAAATTGTGAGAAACGCTGTAAAATCCATAGTGATGGTGTAAAATCATGGTGTTTGTAACATTTTTTTTTTATGAAATAAGGGACAAACGGTTCACCTGATTGTGACTTATATGTGCGTGGCTGCCAGTTGAGACCTCTACCCGAATTAACGGGTGTAATGTTGACCACTTATCTTTTAGGTGGTTTCTTTTATTACCTGTGTAGTGCCAAACCTCTTTGGAAATATAGACTTCCAGACTAGCCAAAAGAAGGTGGTAAATTGGGATAAGAAAACGGATACAAACGAGACCTAGCCTAAGATACATATTATCCTAGGTTCTGAAAGAGTGAGACTGCACTTGTGACTATTGAGTTGTAGCTCACATTTATTTCACTGATTATAACCACACCACCAGAACTCCTACATATTGTTTTGTTTCCTTTTAAAAATGTCAACATCAGTGCTTTTTTTTCCAGGTTGGTAAATCTCTTCGCCTGCACTGCTCCTTGGGGTACAGGAGTCAGGACTATGTGGTGTTTGCAATAAAAACTACCCCGGCGGTGGGTCTTTGGCGCCATACTCTGGGAGGATCCGAACCATTTGTTTTCAGGTCTTCACCGAATCGACGCCAGGCCTTATCAGGCCCTATCCCGGGGCAAAAAATATTTCCCTCTCAATTCTGACGTGGAGGTCCGAAAGTCACTTTCGCTCTCCATCACATCCCTTAACGCAGCAACTAATCCACCACCGCAAGCTCCACTCTGGCGGCACGCGGTATCATCAGCGGGCCCCATATGCGTTTGTTTCACATCTACTCAATCGTTAAAGTATTGTGAATCGACTGCACATTAATCTCTCAGGTAAATTGTTTGACCGTTTGACCTTTAAAATATAAAAGACCATAGATAAAATAGATCCGCAAAGATCCTTTTTGTACACAATAAAAATATCAGTGTACTTATTTTTACAGAAATAATATGCGAATAAGTATGACTCAGCATTAAAAATCACATCATACACCGTCAATTTAGATTTTGGTCCATAATTGATGGCTTACAAGGTCAAGTACAAATTATGTAACAAGTCACAATTGTTGTGTGTGTTATTATAGGTCATAGTTCATTATATTAAAGACCAAACTTGTATGGAGGCATATTAAAAATGCCGTGAAAATAACCGTGAGAGAGCACACAACAGCTTGACCGGAGTGATCAACTGCCCCCAGGGCATTCGACGTACACGGATTCTTTCGTTATTTTTCACCGAGTGACTCAGATTACCGGACTCCTCGATTATCACTGAGTAAAGGGGAACAGGCTTATCACCTATTACGTAAATGGAACTAAAATTATATTCCTAACAATGTGGGCGTTTATTGCAGCTATGACTAACCCCTCGGGGATAAAAACCTGAATGTATATTTTGTACATCAGTGTGCCTCTAACGGCTGGCATTTAGAGTTTAACAACGAAGTTAAAATTTTGATAAAGAATCAAAGACTTCTATTTCCCAACTCCAAACTCCACCATCAGATCAATTCGATCGATTCGATTTGATAATTTAGTAAGGTCACGTGAACGACCTTGAGAGTTGCGATAATCATGAATTCTCCAATTACTTATCATAATAGATACACTCGTTACTTTAATGTTAGACGAGTAAAATGAATTAAAAACAAATTATAAAACCATAAGCTTCATACATACTACCTTTACTGACAGTATTTACACTGCTGATAGTAATAACTTCACTCACATGGCAGTCTAATCCCAAACTAGGTAGAGCCTGTACCATGGTTACCAGACTGCAAATGAAAATACTTCTAAATATAGACATCACATTACATCAACAGGCTTTTATTTCCCACTGCTGCACATAGGCCTCTCTTTAGAAAGGAGGTTTGAGCCTACATATACCACCTTCGTCAGACGGGTTGATATATTGTGTATTAAGTTTTCGTTCCCTTCATAGTGCTGTTGTCTTGCATAATTTGCTCCCTTAGTCTCTTACGGTCTCTTACGACACCCAACGGATGAATACGGGTGATGATACTTTGTATTCTTAATCCATCACCACACGGTAACATACATATTGTAGTAAAACATATACTCGTATAAACCTATTTATATGCAATTGTAGATAAATTACTTCCAGACATAACAAATAAATAAATAAATAAATATTTCGGACATTTCTAACACAACATCGTCTAGTTTCAAACTAAGCAGAGCTTGTGCTATAACTACTCTGACTGATAGAATACTTATATACTTTTTTTTTGTAAATATATACATATTATATATAGACAACACCCAAACTTCGAAACAAATATTTGTAGATCTTACGAACATTTGGTCCGGCCTGGGAATCGAACTCGAGACCTCAAGCACAGCAGTTGTATTCACTACCGCTGCGCCACCGAGGCAGTTAAATGAAATTGTCGGAATATCAAATCGGTTACTTACAAAATATTTCATAAAAATTGCCTGTTATTATACAAATAGCTTTAAAAGTTAATGAAATATGATTGCTGTTAACCAGGCAACGTAGTATGCGCTAGCATTTCGTGACAAGTGGATTTTGTACATTATTGATTTAACACTATAACGTGAAAACACCTTAATCAAACGGCAAAATACACATTTCAATATAATATGTGTCTAATGTAGGTGCTTGAGTAACTCTGTGGACTTTCCTAGACAACTATTTAGTTGTGTTTATATCAGAGCTGTTTGTATTTATTGAGTATTGCCTCAAAAACATTGTTCTGTAGAAAGCTTCAGCCTGTGACAGTATTTTTTTACCGTTTTCCAACTTTTTTTTCTATGAATTCTATGATCAACATTTGTGTTTGTGCTTACTGACTAGCCTGACAGAATACGTGGGTTCAAGCATCTTTATAAGTAGTCTGTTTACACATGTAACTAGACACGGTAAGACGGTAGGGGTGAAAATATCGTCATAAAAATATTGATTTAAGATAGACACATATTGTTATTCATGCAATCTTAAAATCTAATCTAAAACTATATCAAACATGTCAAGCTTTAAGCACGCTTTTGACGAAGATTATCAGAGCTTAGATCGCGATAGAGTTGTATGGCTCTAGAATCTTCAATAATCACTTAATAGAAATACGATTAGAGATTCAAAAGCAGGTAGAGGGTGGGAGAAATGTTAATTAGGGTACGTGCATCGTCTACGTCAGACGATAATGTACCAGAAAAAATAGACTAGACTTAATAAAAACAGAGGATTGAAAGAAAAAGACAAAAAGGTGAAATAATAGATAATTTTTACACATTTTAATGCAAGATACGACTAAAAAATCTTAGCATTTCAAATAATAAATACACAAACATATACATAATAAATTCACATGAACAAAACAACACACATAAAAGCACACAATAACAAATCTACACTAACTTCCTGCCCCTCTCTTTGTCACGGATTCTGGAGCGGGGCGGTGTGGTGCCCAGCAGGTCGGCTTCAGCCCCATCCCCGCAGTCAGCGAGCAGGTATTTGGACGAGTGACGGGGATTTCTGAACACCACGTCTTTTGTGTCGCTGGTGAAAGGAGGAAAGATGAAATTAGAATATCAAGATGGAAAAAGAATGTAACTAAGAAACTAAACTAGAAAACATGAAACAGAATACTAAGAATCTGACACATATTAAAGATAAGAGTTTGCGATGATAACCCGCCTGTTAAACATGTAAAAACATTAAAACCACAAGGTTTTTGAACCCACAGAGTAAGACGCCAGAGACTAGCGGTCTAGAAACAATACCACATACCTACTCTTAGGTGCTATGTCTTCGAGAAGCCAGTTATCCGAAGAGATTTTCTACTCCAGCAACAAAAAAAACTTATGAACCTGGCTTTACCGCTCTTACTAAGTATTCAGAATATGAAATATCACATATGTAATAGAAATAAACTAATTCTAGTCATTGTAATAGGCTAGATGACACCTTAGTCAAATTAGTTACTTTTTATCATCTGTCAAAACGACAATTTTGTATGACAAATGTACTAAATACCAAATTGTGACGTCACTGTTTTAGACTACTCAATTGAACAACATATTTTACTGTATATTTGATTCAAATTCGTAATAATAATAAAAAGCTATGTTAATTGTATTTGCCGAGATGTTTCACGATATTGGTTTTAATGAAGTGGACATTGGTATTTATTTACGATACAGTCATCTACCCAATTTTAAGAGTTTATTTTAATTGTTTAAAAATATTGGATTTCTACACCTTCTAGTAATAATCGAAATATTTCGAGTTCCATATTCATCATGTTTTAGAAAGAGGTATAACTAATTCTGTTTACTTATTATATTAGACACAAAAATATATATATCAAACAAAAACTAGTAATATAACAATAACTTAAAATGCAAACAAGGTCATAAGCAGACTGTTATTCTTTGCAAAAACGATATTTAAATTTAGAACACGACATTTTTGAACATTCGTGTGAGTTGTCTATTGTTGAATCCATAGCCAAGGATATTGGGCACTCGTATCATTGTGAAAAAAGTTCCTAATCACAACGAAATGTCATATCATGTTTCATAAAAATCTACGTATATTTCGTCTAGTAGTGGTGTATTTGTCCAGGTACAATTGTTCTATAGCTTGTTAGATAAGGAACGGTTTCAAGATCACAATTTCTCTTGTCTTCTGTCGGCGTATCACAACACAGGCGTATCGCACTGATATCAGTAGGCACTGATAACACGTCGCGCTTATTACTTAATGAAGTCGGTTTTTGTGTGACGTCATAGTGAAATTATACTACGTAATAAGGTTAAATGTCAAACGTCAAAGTCAACGTCGCAACTGGAATATAATAGTTGTGACGTGTGTATCTAAGTTTATTTACTTATTGATTTAGTAATCCACAGCTTTCTTTAAACATTAAGTGGAACACGAGTCCGGTTGTTTTATGGTTAAGCCCATTAAATACATATTATACGTGGCCGATTGACATCTGACCATCTATAAAGAAACCAAAGATTATTTACACAAACTGATCTTCACAGTATTACGAAAAAAATATTAAACATTATAGACATTATTATGAAGCACTAGTTGCACCCGTGACTACGTCCATTTGGATTTTTTTTATAATTCCAATATTCTAAAATTTAAGTAGCCTAAGTTGTTCCCTGTAACATCAGCTATCTGTCAGTAAAAGTCCCGTCGAAATCGGTCCAGCCGTTCCAGAGATTAGCCGGAACAAACAGAAAGACAGACTGACATTGTAAAAAATGTTATTTTGGTGTTATTTCGTTTGTATATTCATATGCATGTAGTAAAAAGCGGTTATTTCTGGTTTTAACTGCCTCGGTGGCACAGCGGTAGTGAATGCGATTGCTGCTGGGTTCGATTCCCGGGTCGGACCAAATGTTTGTATGATCTGCAAGTATTTGTTTCGAAGTTTGGGTGTTTTCTATGTATAATATGTATGTATTTACAAAAAAAAGTATATAAGTATTCTATCAATCAGTCTAGTTATCATAGTACAAGCTCTGCTTAGTTTGAAACTAGTTGATGTTGTGTTGTGTTGTCAAATGTCCGAAATACTTATTTATTTATTTCAATATTACAAACAGACACTCCAATTTTATTTATATGTATAGATAATGTCCTATATACAGCAAAAGTCCTGACAAAACTGTTTGGAACCAACCAATCTAATCAATCAATTGTTCATAACACACGTTGTAACATAACGATCATCCTATCAGGTTTGGATCTAACAAACGTTCCCCTGATAGCCAAAGCCATAGTTGGTAGGTTTCAATGTGGTTATTACTTAATACTCCCAATTTGTAGAGATTGTTTCTTTTTTCACGTTTTCTACAATCGTCATCATATTTCATGAACCCAATATAATATTTTAAAAAAATCTACACAAACCTTTTTCATGGATCACTATAGTATTACTACAGCCAAAACCTCCTTTCTAAGGAAAGGATTATGTCCAACAGTGGACTGTTAAATGTAATTGATGATAATGGCGTGTATTTATTTAAGAGTAATAAAACACGTTCAGTATCTTTTAAGTTTATCGTACTTAGACGGACAGCCGTCAGCCGACAGAAAGTCAAACATACATCATCAGCCGAAAGACGTCCACTACTAAACATAGCCCTCCCCCCTAGAACGCCACGCCGTACGACTGGACGCCAACTGCATCCATCGGCTCTCCGCGACTCGGACTATGTCGTCGGTCCATCTAGTGGGGGGCCTACCCACGTTTCGTCTTCCGGTACGCGGTCGCCACTCAAGAACTTTTCTTCCCCAACAGTTGTCGATTCTACGAGCGATGTGGCCTGCCCATTGCTACTTCAACTTGCTTATTCGAAGAGCTATGTCGGTAACCTTAGTTTTTGTTGTAGTCAAACATACACAAAGGGGTATTTTATATTATAATATAGAGTGAAGGTATAAGTTTGATATCAAATAGTTTGTTTGCTTTAATGTCTGTGTTCTATGTTTCCTGTTATTTCTGCATATTTCTGTTTATATGATAATTTCTCGAAGCCTCAGATCGCTTTTGCAAAGAAACGGTAAATATATACTCGTTTCTCGACTAGCTAGCTATAAGGAAAATTTACATTGACTATTGAATGGTATTCGACACTCGTTGCATTAAGCTCATTAATATTTGTAAGTAATAAAGCCAACATGGATTATTTTAAGATAAGAAGACAAACTAAACAGAGAGTTTATTGACCGCGACAAAAATATGGTAACTCAGACCACATTTTTTTACAAACGTAATTTTTCTAACCCACTGTTTCCCATTTAGTGGTACGCGTACCCCCAGGGGTACGTGAGATTGCATCAAGGGGTACGCGAGCAATCTCTTAATTAAAATATTAAATCCTTAAAAATCAATACCTAATGATTATTTAATCCTTCTCTCCCGACTCCTTAAAGTTATTTGTGGTCGAGTCATTTTCTTAATGTTAAATTAAATGTCACTTTTTAATAAGTGTTCATAGAAACCTATTTTCAACAAAAGCTTTTTACTTTGACTTTCACTGAGGGGTACGCAAGTTTGAGGTCTTTCTTGAAGTGGTACGTAGAAAAAACTAATCGGGAACCACTGTTCTAATCGAATCAATTTTTCAGATATCAGTTGAAGCTCAAATCGTCCTTGATTTTTAGAAGACAGTTCTCCTGACAGTATGTTAACTCACCTACTAAAAACACAAATTAAAAAAAAACAATCGCTTACATTATGGTAAGTGCACGCAGTAATTGCTTGGACTTACGCCGGAGACGGCTTCCCACCACAAAACTATTTGTAACAGAATATCTAACATAGTTCCTACATTTGAAAAAAGAACCGCGCGTATGTTGTTCACTTTACAAAACAAAAGATATAACCTCATTGTGTCAATTAAACGGCCTTAAGACGTTTCGTCACGATCCCTTTGTCTGCACGGCATAAATATTTTATTATGCCGCCGCCGTCCGTCGGAAGCCGTTGGGGGGTTTCCCCGGCTTCATTGCGATATTGTTACGTCTCGAATACAATAACATTGAGTCTACTTGCGGGCACTATGGAGGAAAAAATGTATAATAGATTGACATAATTCAATATTTTATCAAAACTATAAAATTGCTAGAAGTAAACTTAATATTTTTTTAATCTGTTAAAATCAATAGTTAATAGTGACTAAATCCTGTGCAATTTACGTAATACCGGTTTTCTGTGAAGCGGCGGTTACACTATGGTTGAGCCGAAGCATGACTTCATCATTATCATCAGCCTATCGCAGCACACTGCTAGACATAAGCCTGTGCAATTGTAAGTTACTTAATTCGATCCTCGACTTTTTGCCATGACTTACTACATGGCTCATAATGGGCAATGAATATGGAGTTTCCAGCAGTGGCCAATTTAACAGGTATTATCTGATCGAGCTAAGTATCTGCTTAGATTACCAAGTTCATTTGTTTGTGTACTTATACAATTTCATAAAAAAGAAATATATTTTTTTGCTTTTTTTTCTACAAAATTGCATTTCTTGCTTTTCGATGTATGACAAGCTTGTTGGCCAAGTGCTTGAGGATCCTGACTGACCAGATGGTGGTCGTGGCTGATCCCACCTTAGACAAATAATTGTGTGATTAATATAAACACACAAGGGTGGCGATATGTGTGTCCTGCATAAGTAGAGATAAAATTATAGAAGGCATTTAATACAGTTCTGCTTAACTCTCCAGGTATATAGGCGTGAGTAGTACACTCACGTCTATATACCTCATGGACCACATGCACCGATTTTATTCCTATAAGATTGGCACTTCTGTGTACTGCTAGCAAACGCGCTATTTACTTCACTGCTGACACTGCCGCTCACTTCCGTTTCCAAATCCATGAGCTATATATATGTAACTTTTTACCATCAGGAAGATAACTAGCTAACTTACTAAACTTGTATCTGAAAGGGCAGTTACTACTACTATGTCAAAATAGCCTTACCGTGCATGGCCTAGTGATTTATAAATATTTTTTGAGCTAATTAGTTAGTTAGGCAGGTAAGTTTGATTCCGAAGACAAGGTTTTAAAACAAGAAGACTGTTTTAAACTCTTTTATATTTTCAAAGTTCTTTTTAAATGAAATATTTGAACTATGAGCTGAAATTTAAGTACAGTGCAATATCTATGAAAAATTTTGCCAATATCATCATCAGCAGCTTTTAACAGTCCACTGCTGGACATAGGTCTCTCCTTCGAAAGGTTTTGGCTTACTATACCACACTGGCTAATCAAATTGCTATAGGGTTTGTTAGTTTTCCTTCTTTTTGTAGTATTCTTGGAGATTGTCCATGGGATAAATAAGAGTGGTGACCCTCTATATTACTCTCCCATACGTCTGAGTTTGTTGGCTCATCTTTCGTTGTACAGTCCGTTCTTCTTTGGAATGAACTTCCCCTCAAAGTCAGGATGGCTACCTAAGCTTTTTCATTTAAAAAAAAAAGTGAAGCAGTATTTACTGAAGCAGCTGGCAGAATCAACCATGATTGTCTCTTATCTTGTACTTGTTATGATATTTATTTGTGTATGTATGTATGTATATTTATATCAACTTAAGTATGTATTTGTATCAATTTTAGTATATTATAAGTTTGTATATGTCTATATCTTTTATTCAACACCTGAAACGCACCTACTTTCTATTTTCTCTGCATAACCCAAAGGTTGATTGGTAGAGAATGCCTTAGGCATAAGTCCTCTTATGTACATAAAGTATAAATATTATACCTAATTATTTATTCACAGTACTCAATTACCTCCACCAACTTTTTTTAGTAAATAGCCAGTATCAGTTTTGATAATTAATAAATCCACACATTGAAAACTGAAGGGTTCTCAATTTATAAAATTAGATCACATGATATGTAAATGAATTACATATATTCACAACAGTTATATTTTAGAGAAATGAAATAACTGTTCTTCAGTTTATGTGTATTGTGTATTCATTATTGCCTGAACATTTCATGCGTTTCAATTTCATTTCAAAAGGAATAGAAGTGTACAACCAGAACGTGGGAAAGAGTGTCCTATTTGTGTTTCCAGTTGATAGACGAGATGCCATCTTTCATCAGTTTTTATATTGATACATTTCTAAGAAGGTTTTTCTAATAATTTGGACATAAAAAACCAATTAGAAGTGATCCCTTAATGTGCATGTATTCAAACAGACATTGTTTACTTTAATCTTGATTGAGCATTACTGGGAATGACATGCCTCAGTAATGGCTGATAACACAATCTAACGTTTAATAGCTGGCAATGTATATTAAACGTACCATGCAATATGAAGTACTTCCATCATATCATAATTTACTAACAATGTAATTACATAATATGAAAGGTTGCAGGTTTGATTACTACCGAGTGCAAAAATTTGTGTACATAACTATCTTTCACATGCAACTTTGCTAGCATTAATAACTTTTTTCTCAGTATACTCTATAGTTTGGGATCAAATAGCATGTAAATGATGTGTGAAGTTATTGTTAAAAATTTTCTGAAGTGAAAGTTAGCACTTTTACATTCCAAAGGCTACGCTTCGACCACAAATAGGTCAGCATAACCTGATGTTAAATAATGCCTTTGTTGCTTATTATAAAATAAAAATATACATGGTAAACGTACATGTGTCTCTTGACAACAAGTAACAAATATTCTTGTACAACTACACACTACACAGCCACATAACAAGATAATGAAGTAGAAATGTAATGTAAGTGTGTCAGGTAATTCTGATATATCTGTACATCTCTGAAAACAATCATACTTTAACGTTAGTACCTAATCTATTACACCAGCATTAACTACATTGTAACCAATTATATTCCAAAAATAATTATCTTAAAAATTTTGGTAACGTACTATACCGCCCAAGAACACAAACATGCAAGTAAAACACTTCCTTATTAAAAGCGCAAAAGGTTGTATTTTGTAATATGGTCAGTGGTATTTAAGATTTATATTCATTAAATCCTTTGGATCAATTAGCATAAGCTTTGTTATGTGTTTATAATGTTAGTCTAATATATAAAATTCTCGTGTCACAGTTTTCGCTCCCATACTCCTCCGAAACGGCTTGACCGATTTTAATGAAATTTTTTGTGCTTATCCGGTATCTATGAGAATCGGCCAACATCAATTTTTCATCCCCCTAAATGTTAGGGATAGTACAACCCTAAATTTTTTTTTTATTTTTTAGACAAAATTTTTAATTTCAATTTTTTGATGATACAAAATACAAAAATACATACAATCCTCAATTTTCACCCTTCTACGATCAACCCTTATTTTTTAATAGCCATTTTAGTAATATAATCATTTTACATCCCGCTCAAATTACTTAGAAATAATTTATATGGCAAAGCAACGTTTGCCAGGTAAGCTAGTAACCATATATGTGTGTGCAATAAAGAATCTTTTGGGATTTACCATTGAACAGCAGTAGTACTATATTTTTTTTTTATTTGTGCACTTCAACTACTAAGTATATAATATACTTTTATGCATAATATCTCAACAATAAGTAAATAGTACTATTTTACTTTTATCTTTTGTCTATTGCTGTCGACTTCGTTTGCTTCTTAATTCTTATTTTGTACCTCAAGCAGATACAACTAGATATTCTTATTTACCCTCTTAGGGATGAAATTCATCCAAACTCTTTCTTAATTGTGCATAATATCAGCTGCAAAAATTACAAATTTCTTAGTACTTTAGGCTCTACATTGATGATCAGTAAGTTTATAACTAGTAATATAATATGTTAGTATATCAACAGACTAAAGTTCAAAAGTATTCTCTACTAGTGAACCAAGATACAAAGAAAGAATGAAATAATATAAAATTATGATTCAGGAATTGGAATATTATTTAAATGTAATTGTTTTTTTTTTCTATATTAAGTGCCTACAAAGTGACTCTACTCTGCCTGATAAAAAGCATGAATAGAATCCAAGAATTGTGAGCACCATACTCATTGCAAATGCAGTATGGTGACCCACACTATGGTAGCCTTGTAAGATGCTTTTTCACACCCAGCTTGGGGACGTAAAAGGCATGACAGTCATCGTGACAGTGTTAAGGCTTACACAGTTACCACGATAACTGTCACCCCTGCATCAATGGGCCTCCGGCCTCACACTCACCAACGAAACACGACAACACGGATGCTGATGCTTTAGGTTAGTCTTCTGTAGGAGGGTAGCATTGCGGTCGAGGCGGCCCGCTCGTGCTGAAATCAGCGTGGTTCTACTACCTAGTTTATTGTTTCGGAGCCCTTTTTCTCAAACTAGATTGGGGTCAGCCTTAAGTTTATTATGATAAAGCTGAATGTTGATTTTTATGTTGAGACTGCCATGAGACCTCCATAACATAAGTACTAATAACTGACATTCCATAGATGCTGTTGTCACTCTTTTTAGGACTCAAACTACTCATAAACATTGCCAATGATGTTTATATGGCAACAATAAATAAAATTAATTAGGAGTCCATGATTGGCTTCATGATAATTCCACCTAGGAATTACATCATACACATATATACATATATATATATTGCTGAAGTAAGTCAAGTATCAAGAATATAGTGTGACTGCTATGGTGTGGATCACCACACTGCATATTGTCTGCATTCGTAATGACTATGGTGACTCACTCTTGGAATCTGCATCTGCTTTTCATATGGCAGAGTAGAGTGGCCGTAGCAGGCTCAATAAAAACTATGGATATCACATCATACCAACAGTCTTTAACAGTCCACTGCTGGACATATGAATCTTCTTAAAAACAAGGTTTCGACCTATTATAGCACACTGGTCAGACAGGTTCGTTTACAGTTTGTTTTTCCTTTCTCTTTGCAATGATGTTGACCCATGGGACAAACAGGAGTAATACATTTATATATATAATGGTAGAACATCCTACTAATATTATAAATGCGAATGTAAGTTTTTTAGTAACGGTTTCACATAATACCGAATTTACACAGTTTACTCAACCGATCATCATGAATTTTTGTATACATATTTTTGGAGGTATTAGAAGTAACATAGGATACTTTTCATTAAAAAAAAATATAAATTATTTAAAATGATCTGTTACGAAACTTAATGTGGTAGACCGAATTCCAGGCGAGCGAAGCCATAGGCATAAGGTAATAATTCTATAAATATAAAATGGTTATCCACAAAACAGACCAATTATTTCTAGTAGTTTTTATACTGAGTTTCTTATTGTAATAAGACAGCCATTGGGAATCCATAATAAAAATCTAAATTATATACATATCAGTACTGTAAATGTCAAAATAGTATTTTGGAAACTATTTGAATAAATACGTATTTTTATGCTTAAATCACTGCCAACGTTCATGATACTTGTAGAACAGTTCTCTAATCCATAATAAATACGCCAGCAAGGATTTACTAGAATATAGAATAGCATATTTTGTACTAATAGCTAACCATGGCCTCAAAGCAGACCAGCCGACTACACAGGAAATATTATAGTGCATAAGTGTGTGCGCGGACACTGGTGCACTCTCTGTTTGCTCACTCTCATAATCTGATAAGACGGCTATCGAACACGACTGAGAAGAGATCAAGCGTTCTCCGAGGAATGGAGATTAAGAACTCAACTTCCAAGCTCCGGGACATTATTATATATTTCTGTAATCAGAAAAACTCTATAGCACTTTTTTACTTGGCCTGGTAATTAAACCTGGTCTAGGTTTAATTAACTTTGATCGACTTGCATTTGCTAACCGCTAGACCAATGAAGCAGTTTTAAGATCGGTGGTGACTTTGGTGCCGCAGGCGTCCATAGGCTGCGGTAACCGCTTACCATCAGGCGAGCCGTATGCTTGTTTACCACCGTCGTGGTATAAAAAAAAACAGTAGCAGTCGTGGGACTGCCGATAGAAGTGAAAACGGAACTATTAAGTTGAGAGTAATTAAAACTATATGCAAAAATTATATGAAATTTTTTATGTTTCATATATAGCTATATATAATATATAATATCATATATAATATATAATAATAATAAATTTCATATATAATATATAATATCATATTCTCCATAGCTATAGATATACTATTATCATTAGCATGTCGGTGACGCGAACCGAGGATTTTACCCTCTACCAAAACGCTCAACGCGCCTAAAGAAGTTACCTATCACTTCAAAAAATTCCTCAAGAAATCTTAATAAAAGTTGTAAAAATTGTCTGTACTTTTGGTGTAATATGGGACGCTGTGTGAACCTTAGAATATCATAGAAAACCTTAGTCGGTTAATTGAAAAGGTTAACACGCAAAAAAAAAGGTTCTATAAAATTCTAAGCGGATTATTTATGTACGTTACGAAGGTTCGTTCCGAACATGTGATAATAAAACATGACTTTTAAATAAACAGAATAATGTTCTTACGTCAATCGGTACGATAGATAAACTAAAAACACACTAAAAAGTTTTCCGGTGGCAATCCAACGAAAAAGTATCTAGTAAGCACGATAATTCAATTAACACTTACAAATCATCATCGGAGCTTGTAGAGCTGTAGTTGATCGGAAAACCCACGCTTCTTTTCCAATCCTTATTCTCCGCCGCATCCATTATTAAAAAGCGTAAATACTTTGAAAGTGTTATCTAAAAGATTTGACGTTAACACCACACAATCACATTAAAATCACATTAATACACACTTCAATCACCCACAGAATTGGCACAGCACTGCTTAGAAATAAATTCTACAACAACGTCCATCTTCTGCAATATTTTTTCGATAAAACCGGCACTTCATCTAAAAAAGTTTATCACACGGAAACGCGAACGTCTTCACGTTACGCGGCAATTAACGTGAATAGTGAATAAATTATAAATGTCATATGTCAAAACTGTCAAAATCATTTGTCTGTGCTCGCGTCAGTGGTGAAAGAAAAATATATCACTTTTTGGGTTACCATTTTCCATTAGTTCATTGTGGCCGCATTAAGTCATATAGCTGCAATTTTAATCTAAAAGTATAAAACCTTCTATTAAAAATATCAATATAAAGGTAAAAGAATTCTTACCGATTTGGTCTTTTGGCTAACATATTGAAATTTAATTTGTGCTGTAAAAGCAATCTGGCAAGTTTAGATGTTTAAGAAAATATTATCTGGAATATTGTTATGGTGTGAACTAATTTAACAAAACAAAACACACCTCAAACAGAAAATATTCTTAAAGAAATAATACACGACAAATTAAAAAGTAATTACATGTACTTATGTCTCTAATTATTATTATTTTTGAACTAGTCGAAGTGCTTATCGTTGATTTTATTAATCAGATATTTTTGTATTATTGGCATGTATTTTATCGTATTTTCTTGCCTAACACCGACTCCAATATAATAATTACACTGTTGACACAAGAATATGTTTTTTTTCGTACATTTTTTATTTTAGAATATTTGTGTGAAGTCGATTTTTTTTGTTAAAATTTCATTTATTTCTTAATTTTTAGTGAATCTATAGTTCGATAATTAATTTTATTTGCGTGAATAAGGAAGAATCAATGCTAAACGCGCTAGTCTTAAGAGATAGCACCGTTCAAATGAGACGAACAAAGAAAAGGAACACCGCCTATCTCAAAATAAGAAATTGTGTATAGAGTGGGTCAAGAATTTGTTAACATTTGAATCTAACATCCCGCGTAAATAAATACTGTGCGCGACGCGAGGAGGGGTTCGACCACTAGCTCGTTTCTCGGCAGTTTTGTTGCAATAGATCGCTTCACAGGACCGCTGCGCGCTTACGGTATGAAACAATTTTATTTAAACAACATTTCATTTATTACTGTGAGACGCTTATTTCACGCTGAATACGATTTACACGATGTAAATTAGTGTCCGAGTGCTCCCTTAATAAAGAAATGGGTGAAGAAATTTAAAGAGATGGGATCTACGCTAAATGTGAAGCAAACTGGAGGTCCATGGACTTCTCGGACTGAAGGAAACGTGCAGCAACTTTCCGCTTCTGTTTGACGTAAACCAGATTTATTGACGCGTAAACGTTCGACTGAATTTGATTATTCCGCATATCATTACGCTGTTTTTTGAAATTAAATTTGAAATTATATCCATATAAGATCCAGCTAGAGCAGGAACAAAAACCTAATGATCTAAATTTTCGATAGTCGTGTGCTGAAACAATGTTAGAACGATTCAATAATTTTGACATTTTATTTTCTGCTTTTCACCTTAACGGACACGTAAATAAGCAAAACTGTAAGTATTGGAGTAGGGGAAATCCCAAAGCTAAGCACGAGAGGACACTTTATTCTTCCAAGGTAACTGTACGGGCTGTAACTTCAGCAAAAGAAATCATTGGACCCTACTTTTTCGAAGATTTATGCTGTTGAATATGTGATAATGTTATGAGAGTTCTTGAGATCAATGCTGCTAAAATTTGCTAGCTACAATCGTAACACATGGTTTCAACAAGATGGTGCCACTTGTCACACATCCAATGAGCTCCTACCGGTGGTCAACGACATGTTCTCGCCAAAGCTGATTTCCAGACGAGGCGACATTCCATGACCATCCAGAAGGCCAGATCTATCCCAGCAGACTTCTTTTTATAGGATTATTTGAAGAATCGTGTCTACATTAATAAACCAAATACACTACGTCAACTAAAAGAAAAAATCAGCGAAGAGGTATCGGCGATCTCACGGTCTCTTTGCTGACGAGTATTTGAAAATTTCCGTGCTTGCTTAGAAGAGTGCAAAAATTAAAGCGGTGGTCATTTAAAAGATGTAATTCTAAAAAATAAATTCCAACTAATTGCTTTCTTGTAAATAAACATTTTTTATTACATATCAAATGACTTTTAACAAACGGTTTTTTCATATGTTGAATATATTAATATAATACTATATTACGTGATCGTGTAAACAATACTTATACATGTGGATTGCAGCAATCACTACAGATTTGTAGTCATGTGATGAAGAATTTCATTGCATGTGTCCAGAATCCGGAATCAGAACACCATCAAACTAGAAATGGAATACCTGGAAGTACTATAATACTCTTCTTCTGATGATCTTTTTGTTTTTGGAACGAAGTTCCTTACGGCAGGCTTGGAGGGGATAGGGATTTCGCTGCGGGACCGAACTGAAAAAAATGTGATAGTAAAACCGTAAGTGGAAAAAGTGCGTGGAATAAATCTGTGGAAAAAAGTGCGTGGAATAAAACCGTTAAATGAGACGTGCGCAGGCGCGAAAGCGCGTCATGTGTGCTATTTTATTATTTTAAGGAATTTATTATTTTATTTCCTAAAATACTGAATTTCCTAAATACTTTCTTGTACTTAAATAAAAACTAATCAGCAAAATTTAAGAGAAAAATCAAGAAAACCTACATAAAATTGAGCACGATTTTTTTTGCAAATTGTGTCGATTCCACATTATCCGAAGGAACTTCGTTCCTACCTGGTGTCCCACGACACCATTCATTTTTATTTTTTTTACTTCGACAAGTGAAAAATATTAAATTATAATTTATTAAATACTTATTATTACGAATAGCGTAGACACTACTCAATAGATACCATTCAAATTTGAAAAGCTGGTGCTTTTCATTTGGTCCCACAAATGAAAAGCACCAGCTTTTGAATACAAAAAGAATTATCAAAATCAGTACATCTTGTAACAAGTTATAAGGTAACAAATACGAAAAAAAATCAATTAAACTTGTTTTTTGTTTGTTCTTTATACTTAATATGAGCCTTTTTTTGAAGTCGGTTATAAAAGTATAAAATAATAAGCAATACCATCGTCAGACATATACACAAATGTGTAGAATTATTTTAATCGCTATTACAGTAAAATGTTATTATTATGTTAAAGAAAAAACTGCAAAAAGAATTTACCATTCATCAATTTTATTTATTCAGTGACTAGTTTTTTAAATTAAATTATAAAATAATTTTAATTAAAACACCTAATAGTTTTAATCCACTCCATAAATATTAGTCAACTGTTTTGTGCCTACAAAATAGTTGCTTTTATATTTTTTGTCTCTCAGTCAATAAAAAAATTACTAAAGAATATTACTTCTATTTTAGACTTATACAAAGTGAGTTTTTTTTTGTTTGAGGTTTATTTTTGATTCCGTTGATATTTTCCATTTTTTTCTAAGTTACTTCTATAACAGCCTGCTGTCGGAGCCTCTGCTTTGGAGGGATAAGCGCGGGTGGTGAAATCTCAGCTGAGCCGCTTTTTCTAATGTTTTTAAATAATTGTATTTCATAAACAAAAAATATTTTAATCAGTTTCAACTAAGGCTAATCTATTTCTAATCAAATCTTGGACCATTAAGCCGTCTGTAGATTCCATACTCCTTATTTTTCTTCCTTTGTATATTTTTACATCTGCCATTAGGAGAACTGCAGGAATTGGCCGCACCATCAGAATTATCCACATTGCCAGTTTCTGATGAAAAGTCATCACGTTTTATCAGATACTGATGAAATCGCTTTTTATGAAATTGCTTAGGAAGATTTATGCCGAAGTGTCGCGCATTTCGGTAGGGATTAAAACCATGTGAGTAGAAGGGAAAAACTATGATCGGCAGTCTATTCGGCATGCCTGATATCGTTTCAGAATTAGATATCTCTTGGGCAAATGCAGCATTTGATATGGAGCGTACCATATCTGGTGGTAAGCCAGGCATGTTCGGCATATTAGGAAAACCTGGAAATGGCACAGGAACTGGAAGAGGCACAGGTTGCTTATTTGGCTGTCGATAGAAAGTCGGTGGAGGTCCCGTTGGTCGTTTAGAACATTTGCAATGGTTTTGAAGATTTTGTGAGGGACCGGAACTGTGTGCAGAAGTTAAATTTGGACTGTTTAGGACTAGATAGAACAGTAGCAGAAATTCCATTATAGTCTGAAAAAAAAAACACTAATAATATTTTTTGTAAACATGAAGAATTTAGTGTATAATAATTGAATAATAATAAACAGTATTTAAAATTCACAAATTTTCCACGTTTAGAATTTATAAACATGGGATCAGGCGGTAAGTAAACATCACTAAATAAAGGAAAAAAATTCTAAATCGAAAAAAAGTATAATTAATTTAGTTTGGATAGACTCACGAACAGGCCACACCGGTGACTTAAGGTACAAACCACGCAGGACATCACTGTAAAAAAAGGAAAACTTGAACAAACTCTATACCATCCCGTCTAGCCAGCATGGTATAGTAGACCAAAACTTCTTCTCGAAGGAGAGGCTTATGTCCAGCAGTGGATTGTTAAAACTGTTGCTGATATAATGCAACGCCTATGTTTTTCTTGAGCCGCAGGTATCTTACGTAAGCTTTATCGATTTACAATCACGTGATCTGTTTGTTATAATCCACAAAATATGCCACGTATTAAAATATATTTAAATTATGGCGCAACCTACTCTCAACTGACAGCGTGAATACTGCATTTGTCAAATATCTTTGTGGTGACTTCCACGTTCAGCGCAAACAGAAAAACGTACTACAGTGCCATCTAGCGAAGATACGTCGAACTACGGAGTATAATAAACTAAAAAGCAACTACTAATCCTGTATCGCGAAATACAAATTCTCGTGACGATTAGCATAAATGCAGCATCACAACATCAACTATTGGGCCATGGCCCGCCAGGTATGATGACCCGGCCTGGTCTAAGGACGCATTTCTGTCAGAGGGACGTGACACCTGTTGCCTCCACATCTTCACAAGGGCACTACTTCATCGAACCTACCTATCGAAATCTACCGCTGAACGAAGGCCTGCCGAACGAGCATCAACTATTCCGGTTGTAAATTATACATAAAGAACCCTTGTGCTTTCAAATACAATTCAACTCAAAAATATTCACATAGCTTTCAAAGAAAATTCCATTAAGCAACTGTAGTTTCACGCACTGAGGCTTTTGTAACATGTTTCTTATATTATGTTGATCCAAATACAATGAAAAAGTATTATGTGGCCATACCACTATGTAATAGCCTATGAGTTATGTATTGCTATTGAAATTTCACAATTTGTTTACCCAACATACCTTACATCACAGTGTCAACCTAATCGATTGAGTTTATATAAAATTTAGCAAAAAATGCTAAATAATGAAATTTCACAGAGGAAGAGCCATGCAGATGGCATATAGACTAGTAAATATCATGATTTAATCTGACGCACCATCAATTTTTAATAGTTTCTGCAAAATTTAATTTCGATCACAGGATTCCAAACAGCTTAACACAGTTAGGTTATAAATTTAAAATCCAAATCAATGTATAACCATGTATGTACATGTAACATATATCCATGAATAATAAGGAACTTGACTCACCAAAACGCCTAGTCGGATTTCCAGAGCAAAATTACAGATATCCATTTTTTCGATATACTTACATTCCAAGATCAAATTTTTAAAGGAATTTAATTAAACAGGTACACGAGGTGCTTAATTTAAAAGAAAACAATGACTTCTATTATACACCTTCTTCATCAGACCTTCGCCAAGCCTAATCGACTAAACTTATAAAAAACTGATCATGACGAAGGAGTTTACTCAGGCAGCATGGTGTTAGGTCTTATCAGTTTATGTAATTGCATTTAGGACAAGGTTTTTACTGAAAATTAGAGATAAGTAATTCTTTCACACATCACAGGGGTTAAATCTCTCTCTGCTTCTCTTTAGACAATCAAAAATACAACGCTCTTGTCTCTTAAGATGCAGATACAGTTGCACGATAATTCTCACTTTCAGGTGACCAGTTTGGAAAATAAAACATTACCTCTGTCCGCCTAAATAAAAAATGTTTTACAAGACATGACTTTACGAGTATTATAACTTGAACAATATATACTATTTGATATCCAATAAAGTTTTCAAATTGTATTACTCTCATATTTCTTAATGTAGTAAAAGTTTGCTATAAAAGTGTTATATAATACTGTAGAGTAGATTCACAACATCAAAATAAGAATTAAATAACAGAAACATAAAACATACAGTCACGTCTAATATTTTCAAGACAGTAGACAGAGGAGTGTTTGTATATTGCCTGACAAATTAATGGAGTATTATGATTATCGTGAGTTAATTGATTTGATTTTCATTGTGCATTATATTTCATTATGAAAGTCACCTGATGGTTAAGAGACACATAAGTTAAAAATACGTTGACGCCCTTTACTTGTTCTACAGGATTTTGACGTGGGCCTCTGGTAACTTCACTCATTCAGTGAAAACCATCAGAAGAACTCTTCAACTTCTGTGAGACCATTGTATCACTTTGGTCAATCAGGGCCGTTTGTGGCAAGACATTGCTCTCCCATGATGAGCGTGATTATACTTTCTTTGGAGAGAAATTATAAACACAAGAAATAAAAATTTTCATCATAATCACTTAAACAGTCCACTGTCGGTTGCAAAGGAGGTTTTGGCCTTTTATCAAGTATAGGATTTTTATCAAGTTTTCCTTGTTTTTGCAGCGCTGTTGTCCTACGTGGTTTGCTCCCTTGGTCGGCTCTTATGACACCCACGGAATGAATAGGGGTGACGACACTTCTGATAAATGTTCATGTTGACTATATTTCAGGTATCGTTACACCAATGGTCGGTACTAATATTTGTAAGTATGACAATAGCAAAACCCCAATTCCCAATGCTATATGCTCCAGTAGCTCCGATGCTAATAAACCCACCACCATCAATAATAATAGCTCAACCACCACGGCCAGTGCCTGTAGGAGTGCCAGTGCCTGTAGGAGTACCAGTGCCTGTTGCTGTACCCGTACCTGTTGGTATACAAATAGGCGAAGAAAAGACAAGTACGACTACAACTCAAAGCCCACGTCGAATAGTTAAAATATATATGCCCTGGGGACCATTTCCGTTTCCAGTTCCAGCTCCAGCTCTTCCACCACCTCGCTTAAGTGCACCTTCCAATTGCACTAATAAACTTATACCACAGCCGATTTCTCCACAGGCTATTCCCCCACATCCTTCAGGTTTTGCAATGCCTTTCCCCATGCCTATACCGGCTCCTCCACCAGTTATCATGGTACCTGCACCACCGATTCACTATATTAGATCCTCCTCTTCAGCAAGCGATGACTCAGATTACTCTTTATCAAGAAGCAGTGATTCAAGTTCTGAAGATTCAGATTCAGATTCAGATTCAGATTCCGACAGTAGTTTGTGGAAAAGAAAAAGGAGAAAAAAATTAAAGAAAAGAAGGCGGCGGTATGATATTTTAAGAAGCAATCGTCGATTCTTTAATGATAGTGGCGGTGACAGTGATGAGAAACTGAAACCTATGCTGAGTTTCTTGGCTAAAAATGGAGATGTAAAAATAAATAAGCGTTTAAGCAACAAAGATGCAGCATTACTCATGGCAGATGAGAAGAAGCCACAGCAAGTACAAAAGGTGCAAGTAATCGTTGGTAATGACTCTAATGAAAAGTCAAGAGTAAGAGTAATTGCTGAATCTTCCAAAACAAACAAGGATAAGGAGGAAAAGAAGAAACTAGTTCTAAGGCGAGCGTCACAGCAGATCGTAGGCGGTAACAAGGAATTAGTGTTCAGGCCACCAGGAAACAAGAAAATTAGTAATTTTTCTATGTCGTTTAACATAGCTGATTAAGGTTTTTTTAGTGTTGAAACACCAATCCCCAAATTAGTAAAAATTATATTGTCGACGGAACGAATCGCACTTTGAGTCTTTCAATGTTCTAGAGATACTTATACACTTATTTACATTCTATATTTATATGGTTTTGAGATAATTATTTGTGTACCTACATAGAATTGCATAATATCCACCCAGACGTTTACCGTAGTGTGATTAAGACTTAAAACAAAACGCCATCTATTGAACCTAACATTTATAAATTTTAACAGTGTAAAATATTGTTAAATCTTCTAAAGAATACAATTCAGCAGTGACAAATAGATGTGTCGCTTCATGGTACTACTACCAATATCTATGAACACCTACAACTAAGAGTTATAAGTACCGCCCTTTGAGCTCTTTTACCCTACAGAATATAGGGATTTTAAGGCTGATTGAGCACCTCACTCGATGAAGAACAAGGAAACAATTACTTCATACCTATTGTCTGTCATGCCGTGGTATTACACCAGTCGAGACGGCCCATTTGTGCCAAAATATTACTCTTTACTTACGGCTTCTAAAATTTGTAACATGTTGATTACATGTAGATAACTTTTGGCCATGTGACAGGAGCTTGGAAACACGACATATTCTTCATTATTTTATTATTAATTGTTTACATTACATTTAATAATAATTGAACTATTATATAGTGGTAAAATTAACATCTATGTAATAAAAAGATCATTATTGCTTTGTTTTACAAAAATATTAATTATTTGTTTAACTGATGAATGACGTAGATATGTTTCAATATCTTTTGATTTTAACAATTTATATTTTATTTTCGCAACGAATACGTAGCTATGTGTGCTATCTCCTGTGTATATTTTGTAATATCTTTGTAAGAATTTAGAAATATTTAATTAAATAGATCTTTTTAATGTCTTTTATTTATATAAACTCTTAAAATTTTATCAACAGCCTTTTACAGTCCACTGCTGGACATAGGCCTCTCCTTAGCAAGGAGATTTTGTCCTACTATACCACGCTGGCCACACGGGTTGGAATAGGGTTTGTTTCAAGTTCTTGTCCTTTTTGTTTTGATATTTTCCTGAATAGTTTTTTCCCTTAGTCGCTTTTTAAGACACCCACGGGATGAATAGGAGTGGTAACACTATGTATTTTTGATCCGTCACCACACGGACAAATTTAAAATTTAATGACACCTAATTACAAAATATAATATGTTAAAAAAAAAAAACAAAACCCAGTACTTAAATAATTTTACGAAATAAGTTAACTATGAAAAAATAGCAAAAAGTTGTACTAGGTGAAATCTGTGCTGTATATTTACAAACAAACGCCTATAATTAAATATAATATATAAAAGTAACTCACTTGTATAGTATTATTTATATATATTTATATTAACAACACCTTAAACGCTAAATTCCGTCAAGCCGTTCAGGCTACAGAACGCGCCAAATTAAATATATGTATGTCCATAGGAACATACTCGAAACAACAAAACTGTCCGTTTGGCGTAGTTGAGCAATAAAGCTATGTATCTAATTAATGTAAAAGATAAAATGTGGAACAAGAATAAACATACAAATAAAAATAATTTTAGTAAATATTTACAATTAAAATGTTGCTTACAAATTTCAAATGCTGGCAACAATCATAAAATAAAACCTTGTACTACTTTACGTGATACAAAACGGTTGCAAACTTTACAATACCTAGTTATTTTTACATTATTTTTACAAATTTATATAAAATTATTACAAAATCAAACGTAAATATAAACTAATTTTCAGATTTACGTGATTCATGATACCTAGCTTTGAATCCTCTTGGGACAAGTGGTCGTAACGTTTCGATCAGGTTGCTCTGGGCGTGATAACAAGTGAACTTATCGTCTGTGATTATGTGAATTTCTCATTTTTAGTAATAATTATGTACTTATAAACAAACTTGAAACAGTTTCAACTAAAGTCTCACTAATAAAGAAAAAGTTCTATAAAATTTTCACTTTCCAGAAAAATATAATGGCCAGACGTAATTCGGCTCGTCGCTCTTGTAGCCCGGTAACCAAGGCCAATATAACCTTGGCTTCATTACCTCGTAGGGAACTTCACATGGCCTACAGTTCATAAAAGTCGTCAGGGAATCACACATTCGGATCATGAGGAGTATTAGTTTGAGATAATGCATCTGTGAAATTACAAGAATGGCATGAAATAAATTACAGTGATGCAGCTATGCATCAGATCATTTAGCAAAAAAAGATATATATATATATTTCCGTGTCTAGTACCAGGAAAAGAATAATCATAGGAAGCAAAGCTCAAATTCATTGTCACCGATACTGATCGGAATAAGAACGGAACGTTCATTAATTGATCAGACCTGATAATAGATAGCTTCTGGAAGTGAACCTAGCAGTGCTACGTACTCTCTACCTCGCTCTCTGACCGATATCCATCCTTGAAATGCCTAGCACTACAAACAGATGAAAAACTTACTTTCATGGTAACAATGTCCTGTTGTGTCCGACTGTTCGACTTCATTGAACAATTTAGGAAGTTAAACACACGCTTTATATAAATGTGGTTCATTGTTCGAGATTGTTACGAAGCCTGCAAGTTACAAACTCAGTATATTCGAGTTTGCTACTGTTGAATTACGTAATTTTTTCTATGAACATGTGCGTTATACATATTTGTTAGATTCGGAATCGGACCAATACTTAAGTATCTAGCAACACCTAAGTTAGAAATGCGTAATCACCCGTGAGTGAGGAACACTCAAAAAGATACTTTGGGCCTCACTCACTCGGTGATTAAATATTATCAACTTTAAATTTAAAGATGGTGCTAGAGAATGATACTCCCACATATACTCGTATATCAGCTTATATCAGGATCATTTTCAGTAAAACAAAAATGTTCTAAGTAAAAAATTAATGCAAATTTTTATTGTTTAAAAGTAAAAAAACTAGTGGTCATGATGCTTTCTGTTTCTTGTCATTTTTCCAAAGTACTCGTCACTATGGTCCTTAGAGAGCTCCAACCAATCCTTTGCCTTCTCTTTTTTAATCTTCTTTTGGTAAATAACATAGCCATCTTTCGTCACATATGAAACTACAGGAGTAAGAATTTCCTGTCTCTTGTTCTTTGGAGACCTCAGATCATTATTAGTGCGGAATTTCATCTCTTCTGATGAACAAGATTCTTCAGAAGATGAAGAATCATCTTTGGAATGCTTACGGTTGCGCCTTCTAGTTTTTTTCGGTTTTCTTCTCTTTTCATTTTTCTTTGTATAATGGGGCATCACAACCATAGGTAACCGACCTCCATTTAAAGGTAATTGCATTGGGGACATCTGCATTTGAGGTGGCATTCCCGGCATATGAGGCATATTTGGCATGACTCCCGGTGGCATACCGCCTTGAGGCATTTGTATGTGCATGGGTTGCCCTGGAGAGCCGAAGAAAGGGAAGGTACCGTGAGGCATTTGTGCCATTTGAGCCATTTGTGGCATATTTGGCATAAACTGTGCCGTTGCAGACACAAAATGTAGCAGTAACACTCGGAATATAAGTTGAACAGTCATCTGCAATTTTACAAATTGATAAGATGTTTATGTTAGGTTCCTTAAGTTATATGTAAATCAATAGTTTTAGATAAGTATATATATATAACGCGTTACTGTTAACTTTCTAATTTATTTTGTCATCATCCGATGATTAGAAGTTCCAACAAAGTCAGAAAAACGAATCAAAACAGTCACGTGATAATCAAGATACTATTTTTTTTTGTCATTATTTTATTTATTCTTCTTTTTCGTCTAAGAATATTTTAATTTCTTTTAATGTTTTGTTTATGCTGTTAGTTGAACACCTTAGTTAATAATATACATACCTTGGCTCCGAGAGCTTTTACGGCATCATAAACTGTTCCTAGTTGGGTAATTATAAGTGGATTGAGAGAAAAATCTAATTTGAACTCAATAAATACTCAAATGAGGTTAGCGCACAATGGCTTTCTGAGAAAGTACTACGCAGTTACATAAATATTTCACGATGCATATATAGTATAACACAACATTTTAGTTGAAAAATGCCTCTATTCCGATGAAAAGTACATGGAAACAAAGCACAAATGAAAAAAATACATCTCGTTTACACACTAACTATAACTAAACATAATAACAAATAATGCACTTAAGCACAACAAGATATAATACACCTAAACACACATACACTTAACAATAATGGCTATATAAAAAAGAAATAACGATGTACAATTGTTTTAAAAGTACGAGTAATTTAATATAATATGTCGATGTGGAAAGTCATCAATGACTTTTAATTTATCCACTATTTAAAATGTTCTAATTACTTTATTTTATTTTCTATTCATTTCTTTTACATAATTCTTACTTTTGAGAATTTATCGTGTTACAATTGTGTAACAATTTATGTATATTAATAATATATTCTCTCTTGCAAAACTTGGCAAGGTTACTAAGTTGTGATGAACTGTATTATAATATATTATTAATATATTCTCTCTTGCAAAACTTGGAAAGGTTACTAAGTTGTGATGAACTGTATTATAATATCACATGTGCTTTGGCAATAAACATTTTAATTTGATTGGATTACTACTAGTGGTTTTAAAGTTTTGGTGGAAATGAGTGAACCGTTCAATCAATTCAATAGTTATAAAGGGATTGCTACCCTATTAAGATTACGAAGTGTAACTCGTATTCATCCCGTGAGTATCGTAAAAGCCAACTCAGGGAGCAAACTCACAGTACAATATGACTGTTAAGTGAAGGATGAAATAAAGTCTTTACCAACCCATCTGCACAACATAGTATAATAGGCCAAAGTTCTATTCTAGATAGAGGTCTATTAAAGGCGATTACTGAATATCCTATCCAACTCTTATATTAGGCGATTAAATATTTATTAAAAAACTAACTGATCAATTTCAATCAACTTATAACAAGCCAAATGGCAATACATAACCGCTGTGTTATTGTGGGTGCATTACGTGTTGGCGTGGAGGTACCATTGTATTTGTATCAACACCTGTTAGAAACATCTTACAAAAGGCTCAGTTGTCGCTTGCGTTTGCGTTGTAGATCCTGAACCTCTCTGACTAATGGAAGCTTACAGGTAAGGGCTAAAATTTTTACTTTGATGATTTAAATGTACATCATACATCATATTCATCATTAATATCGATTTGTCGATCAGTTTTAATGAGATAAAGTTAGCCTATATCTTATTTTAAGTTACAATCTTTTATTTGGGCATATTTATTTATAATTTGTAGGACTTACAGCTTGCTGTATAAGATTTGTAGTCGAGTAAATAACTGTAAACCAATTACAAGTTCTCACTTGTAGCGATATGCTAAACGTAAAAATGTGAGCAATAGTACTAACAATGTCGTAATACTGGACCATTATTCTTTGTTTCTTTTAATCTTTAAATAATTTAAGGCTCAGACACCCACGCACTTTTGAGACACTCATGGCTTAATTTATCATTGCGATGATAATTTATTTGATAACTCCTCGATTGCATACAATTTTCTATTAGAGTAAGCAACTGCTTTTATTTTGAATGACGCAATGAGGGTGATTCTACAGAAAAGTATAATGAGGAATACTGACTGTATAATGAGCAAATCTATTCAAAAATTCTGAACGATAATATGGATTCTTTGGCTCACCTGATGGTAAGTGGCTGCTGCCACAAATATGTGTGCGTTGCCACCGTTGGCCTATTTTTACTCACCTAGAACGAGATTGCATAATTCACCTAACCTCTATCATATGATAAAAACCAACGAAATAATTGCTTAACACTAATTTTCCATGAGGTTATGCTAGTACTTTGATCGCGGCGCCCCATATGTGGCAAAGTATGGTTCTTTCACAAATTTATTTTAACAGAAGTTTCAATAAAAGCAGATAACACCTGTTTGGTAATAAAGAAAATTTCTATTTCTTTCAGATAAATGATGACGCAATTGCTGCAGATATTTCAAATTCTTCTCAGTATTACACTGGTGCTGACCAAAACAGACGACCTCGATCTGCCGATGTGTCCACAGCATGTACAATTTCTCCCACAAGGGTTGCCGATGCATTGCAGATTGCCAAGGAGTACTGACGCACAAGCGGGTCCATATCCCTTCTTTCAAAATGCAGAGAAACAACCCTTTCAGTTTCCTCCACTTCCTTTTCCTGGAATACCTGGTATGATGCCTAGCATGCCGCCAGGCGTACCACCAGGTATGTCGCCACGTTTGCCACCTAATCTTCCACAAAGTCTTCCACCGAATTTTCCGCAAGGTTTGCCACCAGGTATACTGCCAGGTTCCCCTGACCCATCAACGGGAATGTCAAAGGGCGTGGCAATGCCGATGCCTATGCCAATGCCTATGACAATACCGGGAAGCCCACCTCATAAAATGCCCGTCATAGTTATGCCTTTCTACTCACAGGACCGAAAACCATTCAAAAAACCTGCTCACCACAGCAGACATTCGTCAAAAAAACCACATAATAAGCGCCCGCATCACCACTATACATCCGATACAGATAGTGACGATGGTTCAGACGACACATCTGACTCAAGAGAATCACGTGAAGGATGGTGGAAACCGCCTAAAAAGGGCAAACGTAGTAAAAAGTACGGTATATTCAGACGCTTCAATAGCAGGCATCATAATATAGGAAAAAAGAAAAAAGAAGTACTAACTCCGATTCTTCAGTATGTAACTAAAGATGGATATGTCATTTTTGAAAAAAAGATAACCAAAAACGAAGCCAACAACTGGCTAGATCCAAAAGATCAAGCTAAAGCAAAGGATGAAATAAATTTTAAAAAAGGACTCGATAAACAAATACAGGACGATGTGGTGGAACCTGAAGAAGAAGAATTTATACCTGATAAAATCAAAAAACCAAAAGAGAATAAAGAAAAAAGTGAAGAAGTGAAAGAAGTAAACGAAGTGGAAGAAATGGAAGAACCAACAACAGAAAATCACCAGAAAAGACATAGATTGAAAAAAATTGGCTCTTTACGTGATGGTGGTCTATAATATTAGGATCTCATGTTTTATATTTTTGTACAGTGCCTATAGCTAATAAAAACAAGTGGTAAGATCAAATTAGTTTGTTTTTTTCAATACAAAATAATGACGAAAGTGCCATGATTCAGCATGTGTCTCAGCCGGAGCGACATCACAACCACACATACAATCTTGTTAGGCAAATCTTTCGCAGCTAAGTGAGGTTAGAAAAGCCCCAACCCTTTCCCTCATAACCTTATTCTGCACATTTTCTTGAGCTGCAGTTGTCCACGACCCCTTGTTCCTTAAAAAAAAATCAAACTGAAAGGCTTCGTAATATTTTTGTATGAATAGAACTAAAGTTACATCAAGTTTGTCTCTAAAGTTTGATCAGATTTTGTTCTTTGATCGTCAGTACGCTTTAACACGTTGTCTACAAAATAACTCTAATATATTTATTAATTATAAACTTAAATCAAATATATTTTTTAATTTTTACACTATCACCTCTAAATGTGATATGAGATCTCTTAAATCTATAAGATGCAGAATAATGTAATGAATCAACTTTCTATTCATGAATTGCTTAAAAACATGTCGTTAAAATGAACTATCTGGTTATCATACCAAACCAATAGCATGAATGTTACTACTGTTATGGAGTTAGGATTTTAGCTGTAATCGAAATCTGTGCAAGCTACGTGCACTAAAACCAACTCCAAGGATTTTAACTCTCTTGTATTAGATCTATTCCTGAATTTAGTTGTGAAAATGAAATTGACTGAACGATTGGCCTAGTGGTATAAGCTGTCGCGAGTGTTGAGGGTGCACAACACATGGGGCAACACTTTGTGTGAACCACTAATTGTTGTTCTGAGTCTGGGTGTTTGTGACCGTTTCTTGCAGGTTTGTAAAGTCCCCCGCGATTTATTCCTACTGCGGGCGTTGTCTTTCTAAGAAAGAAAAAAAAATAGAGAAAACATTTTTATTGGAACGAAATATTGGAACAAAGATCCTTATTACCGATTGATGAGGGGACCTAGCCGAGAAAAACGTGTTACGAAAACCGTAAGAGAAGAGAAGAATGAAGGAGTTTGATAACTAGTCTCCCACACATATCTCGCCCATATATACATTCCTTTCCTGCAATTCAATGTAATTATTGACATTTGTTTATGAAACCATCGGTGAAAAACATATAGCATAACAAGAAAGTCTTCTTCGAAAGTCTCTGAAACGAACATACAACAAGGGCTTCATTCCAAACGCGTGTAGCGCGACAAGTTTTTTCGGTCTGAAGCATGAATGGAATCCAAGGGTGGTGGCCAGCCTACACCATGCGTGTTAATCACGTGCGCCAATATGAATCACGTGTGGCGGTCACAAGTAGCACGTGCGACGCAAGTATACTGGTATGCCGGCAGACATTGATAACTTTGGAACTTATCTTACTGAATAGACAGAGAGGTGGACATACGGATACTACTAACGGAATATTTATAAGATTCTCAGTTATTTTACGATTACATGAAGTTCTAGCAGAGCTTTGATACATAATGCTTTAGAACACTAATTGTATTGGCTTATTAAGTCGAATTGCGTCCATTTTGAATCACTGACCAGCAAAATTTTAAGTGTTATAAAATAATAGTGTAATATTCCAGACTTCTGGCACACAACGCCATTTAGTCCCAAAATAAACAGAGCTTGTAATATGGGTACTAACAACTAATACCAATTTATATATATATTTTGTAAATACATACACATCGAAAATCCCCTAATCGATCCCCTAAAAATTTTGCAGATCATACAATATTTGATCCGACCCGGAATAGAACCCGAGATCAGCAGTCAGATACGCTACCATTGTGCCATCAAGCCAGTCATGTTATGGCACCATGACAGGTCCAAAACGCAATTGTATTGAACATTAATAATAATTTTGTTTGTTTTGTTTTACTTATGCCCATATTACTTACACACATAGTCTTTCAAATATTTAAAATACTTTAATACGTCCTTGTTATAAAAACGTGGCTTAAAGATTTTTAACCACGTAATAATATTTAGAAATATAGGTACACAGTTATTTATTCATATTTATATGTATAATATAGAACTTACGGACCCAAGTCAACCTCACCTGCAAGTGGTGCAACTGCGCATCGACAGACGAGGCTCTGGTAAACAAAACATTCCGATTAGCGGCAATAGGCCAGCCACTTATTACTCAAGATTAAAACTCTGCTGAAAAGTGGGCGTTCAATATACCTCTCCGGTAAAATAGGCGTGATTTTATGTGTATGTAAGACAGCCTTAGGCGCAAACGAAATCGTTTCAAGTACATGATTTTTTGGCATTCTCAATCCGGAACGTTTGCCTATCTCTTTGGAGAAACAGGTATGATTTTATGTATGTTATATAATATGCACCGTCTTTTCTCTCACTACTATGTTCTTAAAAAGTACAGAATAGAAAAGTAAACATTAGAAGTGTGATCAATGGTTTGTGCCACGCACACATAAACAATTAATAATATTATACAAACATAACGAAGTCTATGCTAATTCTTTCAAGGGATTTAATGAATATAAATCCTAAACGCCACTTATCATGTTACTAAATACAACCTTATGATATGAAAATAAGGTAGCATTTCACTTGCATATTTATGTTCTACGGGCGATATGGTACTTTATCAAAGATTTTTGTGACAAATATTGTGAAATATTCCCACAGGAAATGCAGTTCAGTACTCAAATTTAATACGTAACTTATGATTATTTTTATAGATTTGCTCATAACGGTTCAAATACCATCATTTTCAAAGATGTACAGAAGTACCGGGATTACAAACGATCGCGCTCAAAGCGCGTCAAAAATTCTGGCGCGCCTGACGTGCCTACTTTCCATTACTACTTCATTCTCTGTATTAAAAAATCTTAAATTATTGTATTATATTAAATTTCGGGGAATAACAGACACAAAATTATAATAAATACAATTATTTACAGATGAAAGAAATCGGTTTGTACAGCTCTTTGGCTATAACGTTCAGAAATTGAATGAATTTTTAAATTTATGGTTTTAAGATTAGCTAACATAACATAGTAGTCTGATCGGTTTTGAGATTAATTATAACTGAGCAACGAAACAGTAATTTCTGCGTTGTAATGAATAAAACGAGCAAGTTTTTACATCAGGTTTCGACTTTAGGGCGTAATTATAACTGTAAGTTAGCAATTTAATATTACAAATTATCGGTGATATAAATGAATGTATATGTAATTCAATTGGCCTTTTATAAACTGGTCTGCATTATATCTTTTAAATTGAAAAAAATAAGTACTGTGGAGGGACGTGTGGCATGTGTCCCTCCGACACAAAGGGAGGATCCTCCGACCAGGCGAGGTGATCATGCCTGGTAGGCCACAGCCCAACGGTTGATGTTGGGATGTTGTACATATGCTAATTGCCACGCGAATTTCTATATCGCGATGCAGGATTAGTAGTAGCATTGTAGTTCATTACATTCATACGTTTCGTTCATACTTCGTAGTTCGATGTATCTTCGCTAGATGGCGCCGTTGTACATTTACTTTGTGTTTTATAATGTAGAAGCCGCCACAGGTACAAACTCATTTCTCCGATCTGAGCATACTACCCGAAAGTTGGCTGTAAGAAAACGTCTCTGGCAATAAGTCTGTCTTAATATCATCATCAACAGCCTTTTACAATCCACAGCTGAACATAGGCCTCTCCTTAGCAAGGAGGTTTTGGCCTACTATACCACGGTGACCAGACGGGATGGAATAGGGTTTGTTTCAAGTTTTCCTTCTCTTTGTAATGATGTTTGGGGTACTTTGTTCCCTTAGTCGCCTATTACGACACCCACGGGATGAATAGGGGTGGTAACACTATGTATTCTTAATCCGTCACCACATGGACAATCTTCTTAAGTCTTAATATATATATCATCATCATCAACAGCCCACTGCTGGACATAAGATTCTCTGTCGAAAGGAAGTTTTGACCTACTATACTAAGCTATACATGCTTTGTACATATTTGAAGACAGACTTATTAATTTTAAATATATCATGTGTATATGGATATCAAATATTAAGATGAATAATTTCTGACGTTGCTTTCTCGTTATAATTAAAAATATCGTTCGGCAGCGTGAAGATAATTTTTTTTTATTTCATTTCATTTCGGTTATTTCTAGAAGACATCTATAT
Organism: Hypercompe scribonia; assembly: GCA_949316085.1. Taxonomy (NCBI): domain Eukaryota; kingdom Metazoa; phylum Arthropoda; class Insecta; order Lepidoptera; family Erebidae; genus Hypercompe; species Hypercompe scribonia. Next base: position 1,328,887 of record OX438973.1, read on the forward strand.
TTCATTGACTCTGTTCACGAGAATTTGGATAAAATCAATGAAAACAAAAGAAAAGATCTTAGTTAATATAAAAATAAATAAATCGAGTACTTAATCAAATATAATATTCTTAAAAATGTATAAATTAATAACAATTTCAATGTTTTAAATGGCGTTGCACAAAATATCATTATTGATACTCGTGACTGCAGCGACAGCGGTACCTCAATTTCCAGTACTCTCTGGTCCAATGGCGGCATTCTTTATACCCCCGCCACCACCACCACTACCAATACCTGTAGGAATACCAATACCAGTTCCAGTACCAGTGCCAATCGTGAATGTAAAACCTATATGTGCACCAACTACTACTATATGCCCACCATGCCCATGCAAACCCAAAACTTCATCACCCAATTGTGCTTGTCATTGTTTATACCCACTCCCGCCAAACCCTTCAGGTATAATTACGTCCTATTTACCGCCGTTTGTATTCCCTTATATACCACCTTACAAACAACCTCGTATTCCAAAACCTGTTTCTAGTTCCTCTAGCAGTGAAACAAGCTCAGATACAGATGATTCAGATTGTGACTCAGACGATTTATATAGACGGAGGAGAAAACGTAGAAGGAAAAAGAAAAGATATGGTATTTTTAGAGCAAGTGGAAGAAGATCAAATAATTGTACTAGAGGTCGGAAACTCCAGCCTGTTCTCACTTATGTATCGGATAATGGAGACGTTAAGTTTAGGAAACGTATAAATAAAGAAAATGCTGCATTACTGTTACAGCAAGAAATGCTTGATGGAAAATTTAATCACAAATCTAGAACGAGATTTACTCCGAAGCCTTGATAAATTATTCTTGGAAAAATCCAATTTGTACTCAAGTCTTGAATTAGACTTTAGGCTCTCTCACACAGCCGCTATTGCGATAATGCGTCTCGATTCCTTGCACATAACAGCGTTTTAATCATCGTATATGTAATTCTATTTGATGTTCGTGTTTTTGGGTATGCTTTTTTTCCTAAAGTTGGATAGATTTTTCATTTTTGTGATGATCATACTGTACAGAGTAAATCTCTCACTGGTATCACAATATTTTTTATTAAATATTTAGTCTTAGTTTTATTTCATATTTATAGTGGAGCTAGGTAGAACCTGGACTGGTAACCAGACTGTTGAAAAATATACTTATATGTTTCTAAACACCTATATATTATTGATAAATTACACCCAGACACTGAACTTTAGCTTTGGGTGGAAATTGAACTCTCTGGCTTACACGGTTACCACGATAACTATCACCCCTGCATCAATTGGCCTAGTCTTTGTGAGTTATGGAAAAATGCACGATTAGCATATACTTTTGAAAATACCTCGAAGACAATTAAATTTGTATATTAAAACAAATGATATATTGTTCGCTTAACGACTTTCTGGTATACATTGTCTTATTTTTACATTGTAGTACACTTTGTTGGCAATTTCTCGATCTCTGCTGTATTAAATAACTTAGATCATAATCTTAATCATTTAATACCATCAATTTAATAATTATATACCACTATTAAGACACAATCTTGCGTTCAACAACATTTATGACACGGTTTTTTTTTCAAACTAGCAGATATTTATAAATGCATTTATTTCACAAACAACAGCTTCTAGATTAGAGACATAAATTTTACTTTAATCATGATGATGTTTGTCTATAAATACTGCTGAAAACTTTTTATTAGGTTATTTTATTTTATGCTAAAAAATATTTTGAAAAAAAGATTTTGAATGAACAGATGGTTTCACCTATGGCCTATGTCCAGCAGTGGACTGTAAAAGGCTGTTGATGATGATGATGTATTTGTTAAGAAATTTAGAGATTCACTACCTGAAACCGATTGTCTATGAAGCCTTGATAATACTCGATTCAAACCGTCAAATATATGTCACTAGAATCTAATATAATCTTTGATGGAAACATATAATTAAATGACTGAAACACGTATTATAGAATATTTATGTGCGTGTTAAGAAATTCAGAGATCCATTACCAGTAGTAAATCTCATCACTTATTTAAGACAGTGGTGTAAGTGTGTATTTGACTAATAAACACAACATAGTTTTAAATACCAGATATTACATATCAAATACGACTTCTGTAAGTTACAGAAAAGTGATTTACCAAAGTCGTCGACTCATCGACAGTTTTTACGAAAATTATACTTTTTTTACCAATAATAAAACAATTACTTTATAAATCAAAAGTTTCTTTAATGTTATATAAAATTAAAAAAAATAATAATGCTACTACAAACTATTAAGTATTAAATGATACCGAAAGATTGCCAATCATCATGTCAGCTGGCGGCCTAAACATAATTTTTTTTTTGCCTTTATTTATAAATGGATATGTTATGATTCGCCTGATCGGTTTGATAGTTGTTATTTGCATATTCTGCAAAGTTTCATCATCACCCATTAGCAAAGAAACGTCACTTTTACTTAAACGTCTTTCTAATTTAACTCTTCCGTCTGAAGACATAAAATTGAGAACTGGTTCAGCAATCATGTTATCACTACGATCAAGATCTAAGCGTCTATTACTTCTTCTGTACTTGCTGTAATTATGTTTTTTACCATTTTTTTTATTATTTTTGTTCTTCTTCCAATAGTCCTCACAGCTGTTGCTGTCACTGTCTTCTTCTCTTGACTTTCCTTTTTTAGGCCTTCTAGGGCGTCCAAGAAACGGTGGGTAAGGAATAAATGGCGAGTTTGGCACTTGGCCTGGGTAGGGCATGGGGAAAGCTGGACCTGAAATAAAATGATAAATATAAGCACAGTGTAATACAAAGTAATATTTAAAAATATAAAGATTTTCCAAATGACTGATTAAATAAATAATATCCAGTCCAAAGCTAAGCAGGACTTGCAGCAGAATACTAAACAACTAATATAAATGCATATAAACTTTTTTCTTTTTCAATACATATATAAATTATACATAGAAAACACCCAAACGTCGAAACAATTTTTTGCAGATCGTACAAAGATTTGGTTCGATACCTGGGTATCGAACGCATCATCTCAAGCACTGCAATAACATACACTGCCACAACGATATCAAAGCAGTCAAGTGAAGATGAAATAGAATTCAAAATGGCATTAAACATTTACAAATGGTTAGACAAAATATCGAAACGATAAAGACAGATGAACTAAGACTGGTTATCATCGCTTGATACTACAACGTGTCGTATATTAATATGCAATAGGATAAAAAATAACGAAAACAAAAATAAGTTTGATAATAAGTGATCTCCATGTACTTCCATAAATTTTAACTTTTTTGAATATACATATGTGATTATTTTTCTCAAATCAAATTTGAATGACTAGATTTTAATACTTCACTGATACCACAGCTTAATAGCAATAGTGTACTGAAGAGTATTATGTTCAACAAACCTGAAAGAGGAAATGGTGCCTTTGGTGGTGGAACAAGAGGTACATCTTTGGGGTTCCTACATCTACATTTCTGGTGGCAAGGCGAACAATAGGAAAAAAATGATGGTGTACATGGAGAACAAGAACATGGTGGGCATGGTGGACAGTTAGGGTGTTTTTTGTTTTTCTGGCAAACTGAAGACATCATACCCGGAACTGCGAACATTACAGGCGCCGGTGCTGGCATTGGCATGGGTAAGGGCATTGGCATAGGAAGAGCAATAGCAATTTCATCATCCTTGGATTTTTCTGTCGTTGTTGTCGTCGAAGTCGTTGATGTTGCATCTTCGTCTGATACTATAGCAAAACCTATTTGCATCTGCATGTTTAATGGCGGTGATGGAGGTAATATTGAAACTATCGACTGTGAAGTATCCATCTTTGAAGATGGAGCCACCATCATCGGAGGTGGGGCTGGTATCATGGAAGGTGGGGCTGGCATCATCGACATCATGGGAGGTGGTGCTTGCATCATTGGCATCATAGGAGGAGGTGCTGGCATCATTTGCATCATCGGTGGACGGCCAAACATTGGAAACATTGGAAATTGAGGATTCGCCACAACGACGGTTATTAATATAATTGGCCATTTTTGAATCGCACCCTGAAAGAGAAAAATTAAATAAATATTGATTGTCATGACTGACAAGGCAAGAATTTAGTAGAGGTTTACATACTCTCATTATTAAATTTGATAGTGATTAAATATATGTCACAATTTAAGATCATGGATGAAAGATAAAAAAATAACTTAGAAAGAAAACAATTAAAACAAAAACTTACGGAAATCATTCCTGCACCGACACATGCCTTTGTTGATTTCATGCAGTAGGTGAATAGCTCTTTCTTATATACAATTTACTAAAACGCGTAATGGTGTATTGTGTTGAAAAGAATGCTCATGAGTGGTACTTTCATTTCATAACGTTTACTGTGAAACATAATGACATTAAATAACAGGTGTGCAAATTAACCAGTTTGCAGAAAAAACGGGATATCCATGAGCATCAAATACGGATGCTTCGACTTCTCCGTTTGTTTTTGTAGATTATTATTATCAATACTTTAGATGCTTAAAGAAAATTTTGAGACTGGCAAGATCTTCGTTTTACACTTGATGATTATTGTGATACTTGATGATTGACATACTTCATACATAAACTTCAGTTTATGATGGTACTTGATGATTGACATACTTCATACATAAACTTTAGTTTATGATGGTAAAATTAGTTTGACAGAAATCCATGTTATTACATTTACTCTTGATTCTTTTAATCAGTTTATAGGTATAGAGAAACCAGATTACAACACGTTAATTAAAATTAAACTAGTTATTGTATTTTCAGATACATCTATTCTAACTTCAAGTGAATCTGAGCCTTCGGTGCTTTAATCGAATTCAAACAGTAATGCGTCTCTACACAGGAGATAGTTTTTTAAATAATTTACATGTTATAGACACGCAAGTCTATTATTCCCGAATAGGTATACAGACTGGTAATAAACAGCCACAATGTGCTCACTTTTTTTTTTCTGGAAAAGGCAACTCTCGAATTAGGAATATATCTTGTGTCGCGAGGACTTTACATAGCATACATGAAACGAAGACAAAGAACATCCAGACTCAGAACAACAATTTGTGAATCACCCAAAGTAGTGTTCCACGAGAGGTTTGAACCCACAACACTTGAAAGCGAAGACCGCTTAAACCTGTATGCGTTCCTTGTAGTCATTTTTAGGTAATTTTAAGCTCACTTATACAATTAGACGAAAAGAATTGTCGATAACGAGGTAGCCAAGTTTCTTAAAAATATACTAATTATATGCAAGTACATATGGCCTATCATTTTTTGGGATTTTACGCCCAGATTAAATATAGTAGAACTTGCCTAATCTGATTTATCTATTGCATATGAAAGGTAACAGTAATGTTTAAAATATAATATTTGTCCTGTGTGGGAACCAAATCTACGATTTTCTGATGTAGCTGTCAGAAATGCTACCAGACCAACATTTCAGTCTTTAAGTATACCAATATCATAACTATCATGTTAATTTGTGCTCAAGTGGCTAGGATACAAGTAGACCATATTATCTTATTACATAACTGCTTAAGATCGACATGGTTATCAAGCAGGTTACGCAAAATAACCTTAACAATAGTAATTGTTTGTCTGATTACTGCACAATTGAATTTTATATAATTTTTCACTCTTACGCTGTGACGAATTATTCCAATAATTGTTTGGACGTTAGGTCTAAGAGAATGTTTGACCATTTCGCTTCTGTAGCAATATGTGAATCAAATTACTGTGGTAATTCAGAAACTGACAGTCAGTTGTAGAACAGTCCTACGATTAGAGTTACGGACCTTCCAGCAGTTACGGAGAACAAACTGAATAATCATCAAAACCATGGAGATATTACATTTGATAATTTATCTCGTAGTGAGCCCAAAAGTTTTTGGTTTTCATTTCGGAAGCATTTTACAGACATTACCACCTTCAATGCCAGAACATTTTAAAAAGCAAATTTTAGATATGTACTCGAAAAATCCTGAAATGTTTGGCGATTCAGTGAATAAAGCTTCTGATAATATTATGAAAATAAATAAACATAAAAAGAAAGAACAAATCCTTAGACAGCCGCGATCAACAGCTCAACCGGACATTGTTAATACAGCAAATGTAAGCATGGATTCTTTGCTAATAACTCCAATGCCAATGATGCCGATTCCGATACCAGTACCAATGTACCCTAACGTTCCGATAATTATGCCTATGAGGACTTATTACGAGCGTGTGAAACACTACCATCCTCCGCTCCATGAAATCAGGAGAAAGATAAAGAAAGATGAAGCGTGGTGGCGAAAATATGGAAAGGCAAAGAGGAAGAAAAAGAAGTACAGATACAGTTCAAGCTCTTATACGGATACTAGTGAATCTTCAGATGAGGAAAGTACCCTTGAGTATTATGACGATGTTATGAAAATTAGAGCTCCTTAGATAGAACTTAATTTGAAAAGATCACTGAATTCTAGTTAATTGTGTAATGGAAGCGGAAATTTTTGTAAGCATAAAACATATCTATACTAATATTATAAAGAGGAAAGGTTTGATTTTTTGTTTGTTTGTCTGAAATGAATAGGCTCCGAAACTACTGGACGGATTTAGAAAATTCTTTTACCGTTGGTAAGCTACACTATTCCCGAGTGACATAGACTATGTTTCATTTTCAAAAAAATTGGAGATGCTTACTAAAACTTGAATAATCTAACCCAAGGTGTAAAAAAATTAACAAAAAACTTCCTTCAATCGTGTGCGCTGCGAAAACTATTAATGATAGAACAAAATGATGTATTACAATTTTTCAGGACACATTAATATCTATGACAAATGTCGCGACAGCATGTCTCTATCTTTTATAGTTACGTCACAATAAGCGTCCTTTTATTAAAAAAAAAAAATATATACCACCACTAGAAAAGGCTCTTTATTCATACGTAGGTATTGATCCTTATCAAAATAAATAAATTATTATTTAAGACTACTTCAATACTTTCATATCACCTTTTAATTGATTCGATTCGGATATTTCATTCAAAAGATATCACCAGTTTAAATAATAGAAAAAAACTCTGCTCGGCTAGCTATGCGTTGAAGAGGTACTGGAGGGGAGTCAACATCACGAAATTAACTTGCCGCATATTTCATCCGAATATATTCACAAAAAACAATTAATATCTTAGTTCTTGGTTTTCAATGAATGTTATTTTTTTAGAAACTCACTGCAAAACATTGTATATTTTCTTTTATTATAATATTATGCCCGTGCGAAGCCGAGATGGGCTGCTAGTCAATCAATATATTGGTACATATCAGTACAAGCATTCACCAGAAAAACAGTGACTGCAATGTTACAAAAAAAACGACACATGATAAGTCTTTATAGCTGCGTTAAACATATAATCTAACCTACTAATGTACCACACCTCACTTCGGTCATGAGGTTTAAAAAGAAATATATAGAAACACTTATTGATCATTGGCCTAGTTATTCTAGTTATTTTGAAAAATTTTAATAATTGCATAATGTACTACGATTAGTTTTGTCTCGGTGTATTTTTAAAAGCCAACCCCGCCCGTTTTTGCTGTTATTGTTATATTTATGTTATTATGTAAACATAATTTTAGAAATTTCCTGTATGATGTGGTTGGTTATTGTAGGATATAATGAGGCTGGTATAATCGTGTTTGATTAAAAGCCTCTACATTATATGCGTAATCAATAAAAATTAAAAAAAAGATCAAGCCCCGCACGTATAGTAGATTCTGTATTGCGATGGAATATACATATATGTATTTGCTATGTTGTCGATAACTGTAAGTATTAATTTATTTTTCTAATATTAGTAGAAAGATCTTTGTAATTTTTTTATATTTTCTACCTACGAGTATAACAATGTTTACCTTCTTGGTGGTTTTAATTAACTAATTGTACGGAACCTTTTGATATGTTATTAAATAAATAAACCATTCAAGTTACATAAAATTTGTTTATTTTAAATTCTTTTCAGATTAAAATATACAAGGTGGGCCAAGAATTCGTTAACATTTGTATCTAACATCTCGCGCAAATAATGCCGGGCGTGGGGTGAAGTCTGACCACTAGCTCGTTTCTCGGCACTTTTCTAGTAATGGATCGTTTTACGGGGCCGCAGCGCGTTTACTGTGTGAAACAATTTTATTTAAATAACAGTTCGCTTATTACTGTAAAACACTTATTTCGCGATTGACACGACTTAAATCAGTATCCGAGTGCTCCTTTAATAAAGAAATAGGTAAAGAAGTTCGAAGAGACGGGATTTACGCTAATTGCTTAACGCAATGAGACCGTGCAGCAAGTCGCCGCTTCTGTTCGACTTAACCCAGATTTATCGACGCGCAAACATTTGCCTGAATTAAGGTTATCCCGTGCATCATTACGCCATATTTCGACACACATCACACATCACATCTGTATAACAATTTAACAAATAACTGCCTCGTTGGTCAGGCAATTACCGTATGCAACTGCTGATCAAGAGCCTTAACCTTCGTGCTTCGGAGAGCAAAACCGGTCCTGCAACTGATCTCTTCCCCGATCGTGTCGGAAAATTGTCTGGTCAGATTGTAAGAGAGAGGTAACAGAAAGTGCACCTGTGTTTACGCACGCACTTGTGCACTATGATGTCTTCTGTGTAGTTTGCTGGTCTCCCTTGAGACTGGTGGCCGTGGCCAAGGTCGGCTAGGAGTACATCATCAGCAGTGAATTTCCTTAGTAGTTCCATTCCTCTTTAGTAGTCGTTCAAATACTAATATTTTTTTAACTACGGACATTCATTTCATAGATAAATTACATCCCGACATAGAGAAGACACTCGTTTGGCCTGCGTAGTATAGCAGGCCCAAGCCCCCTTTCTAAGGAGAGGTCTATGTCCAGAAGTGGACTGAGGAATGAAGAATACGTGACTATTAGGTACTTTAAAGTAGGTGACACTTTTTTTACAGCTGACTACTCAACTTATCAATGTCAACGACAAAATAAATATTGCTTTTGTTAAAAATATACTGCCGATGAGGCACTTTATCTAAGAATATCACGACACTTATGCATAGACAATAGTAAATACATGCTAGCTTTTTTTTTATCTGATACCTAAGCGGTTCATTAGAGATATGTTTGGTTAAGCACCAAAAAACAATCACGGAGCCTATTGTATAGTATTTATATATAATGACAAATACAATAGAGTGTATTGTTGGAATAAGCAAAAAACAGCGAGAATGAAAACCATTTGTGTGTAATTTGATGACATTAAATAATACTCCAAAGTACCATTCTAGTTCCATGACGATACGTGCGGCGTAGTGGTCACCACGCCGCTTCCTACTGTGTAGAATGTAGTACGAGTAGGTTCGATCGTTTTGTTGTTCTGAGTCTGAGTGTTCTTTGTGTTCGTTTCATGTATATGTGTAAATTCCCTGTGACATGAGATATATTCAGTGGAAGTCTTTATTAAACCATAGATCCATAACGTAAATTAAAACGACTCACGCGCATAATGTAATCGATATGTACCTTTCTACACAATTGGTGATTCTTCTACGTTGCTCAAGTACTGTATTTATGCAGATAGACCACGTGTGTGAGTCAAAATGACCTCCTATATTATTTATAGCATTTTGAGCTTACAGACCCGAATGTTGTACCAATAGTTGGGAAGTTTTGATAACTTATTTGTTTTTATGTAGCTTGTGTGATACATCTACGGTTTACACCAGTTTTTATATGTTAAAGTCATCTAGAGCACAGGTTAAATACAACGCTTTGGATCTTGTTCGACGATTTGGAACCCGGAATAGATAATGTCAAGAATGATTGCGAATATGGTTATAATGATGCCGTTTTATGCGATATTTCGAATTTAAAAACGGCAAAATACGTTAGTAAAGTTCACAAAATACAGAAAACCAGTCTGCAGAGATTATAAAGTTCTGATACGTTCAGACTGTGTTTAGTTTCTATTTTGAAACCGATTACATTTTATATACGAGTATTGCTTGTGGAAGCTAAAATTTTAGTTAAGGCATATAGAAATATTGTAAAGAGTTCCTTAATTATTTAATATAAATAATAAGTCTTATTAATTTTGTTCTTTCTCTATTAAACAGAATTTAGGTATTTCTTTTTCAGATGTAATAAATATGATTTTAGATCATCGAAGTGTTGTGTTTTATGCATGTTTATATTATTTGACTAAACCATTTCATGAATTAGGTTAAAGTAAGAAGATAATTGCTGACTGTCGACGAAATCGAGTGTGAGTCATATTGACCTAACGTTATGCTGTGATGATTTTGAAATAGCATTATGTATACATACATAGATAAAATCACGCCTATCTCTGCGGAAGGGTAGGCAGAGGTATATTTGATGCTCACTTTTCGTCAGTGTTTTAGTCCCGCTTAATCGGTGGCGAGTCTATTGTCGCTAATCGCGATGCTTTGTTTGCTAGGGCCTCGTCCGTTCGGAATCGGGAGAGAGCCGATCCCGAGCGAAGAAGACGTCGACGGCTCATAACGCCGCCGACTGCGGCTCGCAGTCGGCGGGCAGCGCCGAGAGTGGGGACCTCTGGTGGCGGATTAGTTGCTGCGGTCGGCGATAGAATAATTTTTTTTTGTTGGCGGGGCGGAAAATCCCTTCGGATCTCCTGCACCCTAAGGAGCACAGGAGTATGTGGTGTGCCCACTAAAAACCGCCCCGACAGTCGGCCTCTGGCATCCTACTCTGGAGGGGACCCGGACCATATGATTTCAGGTCCCCCCCAAATTGACACCATGCCCTGTTAGACCCTATCCTGGGGGAAAATATTTCTCCCCCACAGTTCTGACGTGGCGGCCTAGTCTCAAAAATGCGATCGGGTCGCAACAAATTATAATAACTGGACTGATAGGTGGGGAAGCTTTTGTGGCCTCCCCAGGATATGGTCTGACTAGACGCGGCGTTGATTCTGGAGAGGACCTGAAATAATATGGTCCGGGTTCCCTGCAGAGAAGGACGCCTGAGACCGGCCGCCGGGGTGGTTTTTAGTGGAAACGCCACATATTCTTGACTCCTGCATCCCCGAGGAGCGGCAGATCCGAAGAGATTTTCCACCGCGACAACAAGAAAAAAAAGGACCTCGTCCGTTAATTAGTAGGTGCACCACTTAGACGTGAGGTTGATTTGGGACCTTATATTCTTAATGGAAACCCAATCTACTCTTAACGATATAAGATACATAAAGTGATGTATCCAGCGTTAAAAGCATTTTCGATATAAATTTCTTCAATACTTTTTTGTTTTCCTTCTGGTCTATTCGTATGTATATTACTTAAATAGATTCGAGGCTATAGATGGTATTAATTGTTAACTAAACACAAGGACTGATAAAAACAACTAGTTAAAAACGTTCTAAAATTTTTATATCATATAAAAATATTTACAATTACAAAGTAATATCACACACCTTCATCTTAACAATATAATTATCTTAAAAAATCCTATTCAATCTTTCTAAAAAAAATTCCTTTAATTACGACGCATGCGTCTGCCGTATTTCAAAAAAATAGAAAACTGGAATGTAAATACTAATTATAAGTATTAATATTCTACAACAAAATTAAGTAATTCATCTTAATAAATAGCATTCAACGCAACGAACATTCTCACTCTGCAGGTATTGCGGTGGATCTTTCTAGTACTTCTAAATCTCTATTAACACCCACATTAAATATACCAGTACACAATTCAATTATACCAGCTGTTTTGATTATGTACTAACCATGTGGTCATGGATTAAGAATACGCAGATTCATTACCCTTAACCATCCCGTGGGTGTCGTAAGAGGCAAGGGAGCAACTTACCCGGGACAACAGTACTGTAAAGGGAAGGAAATCTTCAAATAAACCCTAAAAGAACCCTTTTACTCAGTGTGGTATAGTAAAAACTTTTCTTTCTAATGTAACGAGTGAACTATTCAAGGTTGTTGATGTGATATAATGTGACATCGCTGCACGTTTTACAAATTAATACCTGTATAACCTATTCTGAGAGCATGTTTGATTGTTTTTTGTTAAACTTTCCCTGGCAATACATGTATATAATCTGATATAAGTGGTACATCAGACTGGGTCTCACAAAGAACCTTTTTACCTTTCACCGTTTCGAACATCAACCATTTGGAATTAAATGTTAAATTGATATAAATACACCTCGATGCAGAGATTATTAAATATATGCTTGTTATAAACAGCGCGCCCTCTATGATGAATAATAGCCAAGGTCCTATCGTATATATCAGGTAGAACAGTGCCATCACACCATTGCTCATCTTCGGTTGATCCTGAAACAGATAATATTTATGTTTTTAATTTGTCCGTGTGGCGACGGATTAAGAATACGTAGGGTTACCACCCCTATTCATCCCGTGGATGTCGTAAAAGGCGACTAAGCGAACAAAGTATGCAAGACAACATCATTACAAAGAGAAGGCAAACTTGAAGCAAACGCTATTCTGACCCATCTGGCCAGCGTGGTATAGTAGGCCAAAACCGCCTTGTTAAGGAGAGGCCTATGTCCAGCAGTGGATTGTAAAAGGCTGTTGATGATTTTATAAATATTATTACTTCTGTTGAACGATACGAAATCAGGTGTAGTGCCTATACTACTGTAACCTAATTACTATTAAACATCTTTCTAGCCTTTATTATTTTCAATGTCATTTGGGTTTTAACCAGTTTTATCTGAATTATCACGAATCGACTGGCATCAGAGCTCTGGAAGCCTGAGGGCAAGTTGAACTAGTTAAAAATATTAATTTACAAACTCACAAAGTCACTTATTTATATAATAGTTACTAGAATATGACCGATTACAGCTATTAATTTGTGCAAACATACGGGTTTGCATAAAGTCTAAGAAACAGGTTAGTAGTCAATTATTACAAAGTAGAATATGAATATGAACTAAATTGTTTGCAGAATTTGTAAAAATGAACAAAGATCTCTATAAATTAGATTGAGGAACGTAAACATGTATCTATGTATCTATTATTGTAGTTACGCATTGAGCGCTCGCCCGTCGATCGGAACTCGAAACCGTTTTGTAGCATAACGGTAAGTGCTAGAAAAAACAACACTTGACTTCTGTTATCAAGTATGACCTCACCAGTAGGTATAAAGTATTGGTAGTGCTGTACTGAAGACATAGTACTAAGGAGAGTTGAGTTTGGCAAACCGACCTGTGACGAGGGCTGTTAACATCGGCGTAAGTACCAGCCGCACCAACGACTGCGGTCCTTCTAAGTTCGTCAACAACAACTACATTGGTGGGCGCAAGATATAATACACGTGTTCGTTGTGAGATACGAGGAAGTATTCACAAAACACAAGCAGTTTCTAGGTTACCGTTACATTTGAGAATGCTTCTGTTGTGTGAGGACTTGATAACAGAAAGACAATTGTAAATAAAGTTGTCATAAGAGCCGATTAGGACAGTAAACTACACAGGACAACATCACGGCAAAAAGAAGGAAAACTGTATCAAACCGTCTGGCTAGCGTCGTATAATTGGCCAAAATTTCTTTTCTAAGGAGTTTTGTCCAGCAGTGGACTATTGAAGGCAGTTCGAGTCAATGTTGATAATAAAACACTCGATTGATTTTCACTCTCTCGTATGTTACATTGAGATTGATAAAATAATAAAATTATGCCATGGGATACAGTTTGTTTTTGTTTTTCACGATGTTTTGTAAATATTCCACTAATCCAAGATTTATATACAGTTCGTTCATTATATTTTTAATATGAGCAGTCATTGCTATCATTAAGTCAAACGTGACCTCCAGGTCTCGTACCAAGCCAACGTCTTTATTGGCCCACTATTATAATTATAATATGTGTTTTACGACTGAAGTTTATACACTGGCGTTTAGATATGTTTAGAGTTATTTTATTTATTGTATAGTAATTGTAAAGATGATTGAAATCCTTATGTAATAAACAGTTACTATTATAGATTTTCAAAAATATTTTTTTGTTATCTACACAAACTAGGAGGGAGGCCGTATAAAAGTAGTTGTGTAAATTAGGAAATTTAAGAAAAAAATGAAGTAAAGGCTAATCTAAGCTCTGTTAAAAACGGCAATTTGTTTAGCTTTATTGATAAATTTTGTGAAACATTTAGAGGTATAAGATTCAGATTTAGAAGTATTACCACTTATGTGTGGTCTCCGCTGCAATTTAGCGTCTAGAGTTATATCCAAAAACTGGATGGTGTCCACAAGATCTATTTCCTTTCTATTTGTCAGTATACTGGTTATAACTTGTTGACATTGACATTTGGTGCAAAAAATAATTAAATTATTAAAATTGAACCAGTTCACGGCGTTAGAGAGAGTGCTATTCACGTCATCAGCAACTGGTTGTAGTCATTTAAGTTTAAATAAAAACGAAGCAGCGAAGTCATCCGTAAAAAGCATCTCCTGATTATCTTTTATCAAATAGGGTAGGTCATCGATGTAAACAAGAAACAAAATGGTAAAAGAATGGAGCCCTGTGGAACCCCCATTGTCACTAGAGAATTTTTGTTCTCTGGAATTTATTACCTGAATAAGAGATAAGAAGATCACACATCTAAACTGAATTCAATTATTTTACTATCGATAGTAAGGCTGACATTCTTATATTTGTTCTTTGCTTTAGCAGTTTCAGTATTAATTATTATCCAGGTCATTCTAATTTTATTTGAACTGCAGGGTGGGCCAAGAATTCGTTAACATTTGAATGTAACATACCGGCAAACAAATGCCGTGCGGGGCACGGAGAGGGGTCTGACCACTAGCTCATTTCTCGAAAATTTTGTAGCAATCGATGGAATCACGAGGCTGCAGCGCGGTTACAGTATGAAACAATTTTATTTAAACAACAATTCGCTTATTACTGTAAGACGTTTATTTCGCGTTGAATACAATTTACACGACTTAAATCTGTATCCGAGTACTCCTTTAATAAAGAAATGGATGAAAAAGCTCGAAGAAACGGGCTCCACGCTAAATCTGAGGCAAATTGGAAGCCCTTAGACCTCTCAGACCGAAAAGAACGTGTAGCAAGTTTCCGCTTCTATTCGACGTAATCCAGATTTATCCCGCACATTATAACATCATATTTTGAAATTACATTTGAATTTACATCCATAAAAGATCCAAATAGTGCAGGAACTGAAACTCAATGATTTCAATTTGCACAAGCCGTATGTCATAACAATATTAAAACGATTCAGTAATTTTGACTACATCTTATTTTTTGACGAAGGCCATTTTCACCTCAACGGAGATTTAAACAAATAGAATTGCAGGTATTGGAGCAATGAAAATCTCAAAGCTAAACTGGAGATATCACTTCATCCTCCCTAGGGAACTGTATGTGCTGCAATTTAAGCAAAAGAAATCATTGGATCCTCCTTTTTCGAAGACTCTAGCGACCGTTCATTTCATTTTGCTGAATATGTAATGTTACGGGAGTTCTTAGGTCCGACGCTACTGGAATTTACTGGCAACAATCGTAACACATGGTTTCAACAAGATGGAGCTACTTACCACACACTCAAAGAGTCCCTGCTGGTGGTCAAAGACATGTTTCCAGAAAATATGATTTCCAGACGACTACATGGCAACCCAGAAGTTCAGGTCGACGAGTATTCGAAAAGTTCGGTGCTTGCTAAGAAGAGTGTAAACGTCTAAACGGTGGTCATTTAGACAATGTAATTTTTAAAAATGAATGTCAACTAATTAGATTTCTTGTAAATAAACAGTTTTTATAATATATTAAATAGTTTTCTTTTTACACGATTTTTCAAATGTTAACTAATTCGTGTATTAATAATTTTAGAATTCATCTAATTAACCTTTGCTGCATAACATACGTAATCTCTGAATAAATTTAAATATTGCTAACATATTCTCGAAATTCCATACTAGTGTTATAATTTGTTTCTGCGTAAAGCTCGTAAAGCCTTGTACCACTTTTATAAATATCTATTGCCCATTCACTGTAGGTTGTAACACGTTTAGCACGTTAGCTGCGGAACGTGGCTTAAAACACCTCGTCCGTGTCTGGTCGTTATAGCGGTAAGAAAAAACTTTAACTTCTCTGTCGTGCGAGAGGCATAACTTCCATCTGG
The DNA here is from genome assembly GCA_949316085.1 of Hypercompe scribonia. Taxonomy (NCBI): domain Eukaryota; kingdom Metazoa; phylum Arthropoda; class Insecta; order Lepidoptera; family Erebidae; genus Hypercompe; species Hypercompe scribonia. Next base: position 1,345,138 of record OX438973.1, read on the forward strand.
TTCGGTGTAGGGAAGAGATAACTATATGTTTGAGATGTGCTATTGATTCCTAGTTCTATGGTACACCAACCCTATGTCGGGTTTGTTAGACCTCGTGCCGCACTGAACAAATAATAATGCTAACACAGTGCGGAACGAGGTTGCGAACGCCTCGTGCCTCTGTGCACCTCGTACCGCACCCCATGCTAGTTTCACGTGGTTAGTGTTGTGCAACGCAGTTGACGCTGCGCACGCGACGAACTAAGACCGCTATCTTTGAGTTAAAAATTACCATGTTGAGAAGTTGCCGAAAAAAGTTAATCAAGGAGGAAGATGAAGAAAAACTGGTTGGACAATCTGAGCCTAAATCAAAATACAGGAAGATATTTCAAAAACAGGTAAGTCACAAATATACTCCGTCTAGGTGAAATAATTAGGCCAAGTTACCTAGGTATATTAAAATACCTACGTTTATTTGTTAAAATAAATATATATCAGCAAAGTACGTTAATGTTAAAATGTGTATTATATTGTATGTATGTATGTATAACTCCCTACACCTTTGCCCAGCAGTGAGACTCGGCAGGCTAGCCGTATATTTGTATGATGTATAGTAAGAAATTACATTATAGGTAATTACGTTTCCTGTCATAGTTCAAACATTTAAAAATGATAGTACAGAAAACGAAACTTTGGACGTAGAAGAGGCATTACCCAGCCACCAAACTAACAAGAACGATGATGAGTGGGAAGACATATCGGAGAGTCCCGTAAAATTTGATGAATTTGTTGGGGAAAATACTTACAATATACCGCCGTTTGTAAAATCACCTGAAGATGTATATACGTTATTTGTAACAGATGAGATGATCAATAAAATGGTGTTAGAGACAAACAATTATGCGCGAAACTATTTACGAACAAAGCAACAACAAATGAAACGTTATTCACGTATGAAACAATGGACTGATACTAGTCTTCAAGAAATGAAAACATTTCTGGCAGTTGTGATGGCAATGGGTTTATGTAAAGTACCTGATATAAATTTGTATTGGAACAAGAACAAATTATACAGAAACGAATTTATACGTTCAGCGATGACAAAAGATAGATTTTTACTCCTATTAAAATGCTGGCATGTCAGTGATGTCTCGAATGATGATAAAACTGATAAACTACATAAAATCAGAGATATGTTTTCGATGATCACTGACAAATTTCAGAATATATTAAAGCCTGGAAAATATGTAGTAGTTGATGAGACAATGATTCCCTGGAGAGGACGATTAGGTTTCCGTCAATATATAAAAAACAAATCTCACCGCTATGGCGTTAAGCTTTACAAGCTTTGCACCCCCCGAAGGTTATACCTACCAAATAGAGATTTATACAGGTAAAAAATATCAGAAGCGAGAAGTCGATCACAGTCAAAAAGTAGTACTAAGGTTGATAAAAAATTTAACAGAAGAGGGAAGAATCGTGATAGTAGATAATTTCTATACTCCGTTGAGTTTAGCAGAAGAACTTCTATCACAAAAAACTTTTTTATGTGGAACTTTAAACTTAAGAAGAAAATCTTTGCCAAAGAATGTTGTTAGTGCGAAAATAAAAAAAGGGCCAGATTATTGGAAAAATGAACAAAAAGGGTGTGAAAGTATTGAAATGGGTTGATAAAAGAAATGTTTTAATGTCGACTACGTGCAAAGACCATGACGATAAACTAATAGATACTGGAAAAAAGAAGAGAGGCACTATCGAAAGCATTAAAAAACCCGGATGTGTTCTAATGTACAATGAAACAAAAAAAGGAATAGACTACAGTGACCAAATGTCTTCGTATTATACAACATTAAAGAAAGGAATTAAGTGGTGGAAAAAAGTTACAATGGAGCTAATATTTGGTACAGCCCTTATTAACGCCTGGATTGTGTACAATTCAATTAATGGTGATAGAAATAAAATGCCAAGTAGAATATTTGTAGAACAACTTATTGAAGCTTTTACACAGAAAGACTTGGATGTGGATACAGGTAATTTTAAAATATCCTAACTAATCGTTATATCGTTAATAAAAACGTGAATGTGTCATGTTAAGTAACTTTCTTCATATAGACTAATGATAATGATAACTATTAGTATGTTTGTTTATTGAATGCAAACGGTGTCTTGCTCATCAAAATTTAGCTCTTTTGCTCGGCTCTTCTCTACTCTAACCAACTATACCGAACTCTACCCAATTCTACCTTACTCTTACCCTAATCTATTCATTCTCACACTTCACACATAACTCGTTCCTACTTTTCAGAATCCACTGCAAAAAAAGCACATCATCTTGAAAAGGATCTGAAGAAGAAGAGATGTGTCGGATGCTACGAAAAACTCCGCACAACCTTGACATATCGGGAGGCAGACAAAAAAACAAAAAAAAATCTCACGGAATGCACTGTTTACAAAAAATCTTATTGTCTAACATGTTTCAATGAAAAACATACGTAATTTTTTACCTTTTTTTGTATTTATTTTGTACATAACTTTGATAAATAAAAACCATAAAATAAAATCGATATTTATTTTCCCATCACTAAATAATATGAAAACCTGCCATTTTTCAGTGCGGTACGAGGTGCATTAGACCCCACATTTTATTTAACCCATAGAATCTAAACTAATTAATTTAACCACGGGCGGCGGCAGATTTAGGTGAATCAACTCAGTGTTAATCATAATCAAGAAAAAAGCCGTCAATTTTGTCTTATTTGGCACCAAAAAAAGGATTTTAGTCTCCTTCGGGCGGTGCGGTTTAATATGCCTCGTGCCGCCACAATGTCGGGTATTGGACGAGGTTTAAAACAACTCGTAACGCAGTAATGGAAAGTAAAGATAAATCTGTGCCGCAGTGAACGTGTTAACTGACAAGTTCCTAGGAGTAAAAGTTGATTCAAATTTTAATTGAATAGGTTCATCGCTGTGATCCAAGTAGTGTAGTTTATTTTTTCAAATTTACTAAACGACTTCCAGGTTTAGGTACCACAGTGACATCTCATATTATTGCCGATTTGTTTTTCATAGCAAAAGCTCAAATTTGTCAACAATATCAGAATATACTTTGGGGCGAGATAGGTTGATTGATGTAAAGGGTTAAGATGACACGTTAGTTTAATTGCAGACGTATAAGTGCTTAACCATATTGTGATAGATGACTATATGTAAGAGAAAATGCTAATAGATCCTTATTCAAGTACAAAAGAAGTCTATGTAATGATAAAAATTTACATATTTTTTTTCAAATAATTTTGAGTATTTTCCCTGATAGACCTCATACAAATGTGAGTAGAATATTAAAAACCGACAATCAAATTTATGTAAGTTATGTTATTTGTTGCAACAATAGATAATTTAATTGCTTATTATGATTATTATAAATACTCGTATTTATTAGAGGCCAATGCAAGTCGATCCCCCGGCGCTTTCATCATAGTCAATTCGGTCCTCGTACCGGTTGAAGAACCACCAGTACTTCATCTGGGCCTGATCTTTGACAGGAGGTGGCTCTTCAATGAGTACTTGCATGACGGCATGCTGCAAAGCTGGTTGGTGCTTCTGCCCTTGGGTGACTTTTGTCTAATTTGGGTGGAGCTAGTGTCTAGTGTAGTAATAACAACTGTTTCGGATCCCTCCTGTCTCAGGCACAAAGTAGCACACGATTTTAGTCGGTCCGATTTCGACACACCACCTTGCCGCAAACCCTGGTGGGGTTATGGTCCAATCGGGTTGCCACGCGTTAAAAAAAAAGATGAAAGTCTACCATAATTAGTAATAGGTTCGATATTTTTGTTTCATATTTTTAAAATGATACTTTTGCACGTTTTTTTGTAAATACGAGTACATACAAATAATACATAAAAGCAGCTAAATTCCGAAAAAAATACCGTAATACGTCACCGAGGCAGTCTGTACAAAATTCACATGCAGCGCCTTCTACTTGGTCCAACTGTGAATTTAAACTGTTCAGCGGCTAATTCTAAAACGAGTAATTTTCTAATCGAAACAGCGACTATTGATGCAAGAGAATTACATTAAAAACACCTTTCTTTAGTACGCCACCATTGAAATGAATTCGTTCAGAAAATTTCATAGCAGTAACAAATAATAAAAAAATTAACACCCATTGTGCGCACACCCAAGATTTAGCAGGGGTTTGTAGGTCCTTCCTTCCGTAAAAAGTAACGACAAATGACGAGTTATGAACCACCGGTTTTAGTGAATCTGTATTGTGTATACATTTACAAATAAGTGTTAAAAAGACTCACCACTTCTAATCGCAACACAGGCAGAATTGTGTTGGAAAACCTACGCGCTTCCTCATTGTAGCTTACATCATTAACTGCTAAGTTCAGTTGCAGCGACAATTTCGTGTAAAAAGGTATACCCGCTCTCTAGAATGAAATAGTGTAAGATTAATACGTATGTAGAGGATTGAGTGTTATACTTCTGCAACATAGAGGGAATACGGATCACGCCTGCTGATCATACATGCTTTGGTAATCATACCTGGCGGACCACGGATCGACGATTAACGTTGGGAATTAATATTTCTAGAAAAAAACTTTTATCATGCGATATTGGATTAAAACATTCGCACAGAAATGTTTAAGGTAAGGGTAAACGCCCAGACTAAGTCAAATCTATATTGGCTGAAAGCCAGTGTCGATGTCATTGTTGCAATGGTGCCGTCAATACAACACTTCACACAGTGCACAAATGATATTTTTTATTAAATAATGCCGGAGTTTCTTTTTTTGAGTTTCTCTGTCTTATGGAAAACATGAATTGAAACTAAGAGTTCTGTACACACAGCGAATGCAGGAAGTAAAGTACGTTGTCTGTGTGAGCATCTTACTAGGTTGCTGTTGCGACTTCCACATTTAGTACAAACAAAAATATACAACAGCGCCATCTAGCGAAAATAAATCTAACTACGAATGATAATAATGAGCTACAAAGCAACTACTAATCCTGCATCACGAAATAGAGATTCGCGTGGCAATTAGTGTATATACAACATCCCAACATCAACCGTTGGGTCGCGGCCCACCAGGCATGATCACCTCGCCTGGTCGGAGGAACCTTCCTTTGTGTCGGAGGGACATGACACCCGTTCCCTCCACAACCGCCATGGTAAGTGTATCACAATAACTGTTACCCCTGCATCAATTGTTTTCATAATATCTATGTCATATTCTAGTACTTTTTTATACGGCGTTCCATACTTACACGATCAATGATTATATCATTAAAGAATTTTTTTCTATCTGGCATCATACCGTCGACATTCTCTAACAATTTGGGATCTCCATCCAAGAAATGAGAGTTGGAAGCAACGAATGGCATACCTGTAAAAAACTATTATCAAAGATATGTATGGATGTTCTCCTAGGAACAGTGGCAAATATCAACGGAGATTAGCAAATAATGCAGTATTTATACTTTCGGACATTTGACACACAACGTCGTCTAGTTTCAAACTAAGCAGAGCTTATGCTATGATAACTAGACTGACTGATAGAATACTTATATACTTTTTTTTGTAAATACATACATATTATACATAGAAAACAACCAAACTTCGAAACAAAGATTTGCAGATCATACATACATTTGATCCGACCCGCGAATTGAACCCGAGACCTCAAGAACAGCAGTCGCATTCACTACCGCTACGCCACCGAGGCAGTTCAATAATACTATATTAGTACATGAGTGTGTGCGCAAAGCAAACACAGGTGCACTCTCTATTCAGATCAGTTGCAAGACCGATGCCTTACATTCTTTCTGAGGCATGGGGGCTAGAATCTCAACTTTCAAGCTTCGGGTTGTTCTGCAGCATTTCTATAACCAGAAAAACTCAACAACAAGGTCAACCCGGGAATCGAACCCGACACCTCTTTATCGACAGTTACGTACACTAACTACTAGACTTACGAGGCATCAAAGATATATATCATATATAAATAGACTCACGTCTATTAACCCGTAATTAAAAAAATCAAATATGTTATGGACCTAAAAATCGACTCAGCCGTGATGAACAAGCTAGCTGGACTCTCGATCATCATAATCATCACCTTTGCAGTTTTACTAACCAAACCTGCTTGAGAACATAATCGATTTCACAAGGGCAAATGAAGATGGTTAAGGAAAATAGATTTGTCCAAGAAGCCAGAGTAAGAGATACTGCAAATAGAGAAACATGACTGTGACTGCAGTATCATGATGAACACATATATCAGTCCGGTGATTAGAGAGGCTACTGTAGGTACGGTTAGAATTAGGAAACCCTAAACGGGTACTATTACGTAGGGTATGTGCGATGGTAGTACTCAAGGAACTCTGGAGGCAGCGAGGTAAAAGTATACTGCTGTTGCTATGCAAGTTAGAAAGTGTTTGTAGATTTTTAGTTACGACCACAGGTATTCATACATAAATATTGCACCCCACACTACTCTTGCGGAGTGGGACGCAGGTAGCTTTGAGTGAACATAGACGCGCAACTTCCATCCCTATTGCTCGGGCACCGAAACAATAGACGCACCGGTAGTTTAGGCGTGGTCTATTGACACCGCCTACATCACGCGATATGACGAACATCGGATGATTCTGTGCCTCGTGGATCGTCACATAATTATTTGGGCCCGAACGGATATCGAACCTGTGACTTGCCACACTACTAAAGTAGAAACATTAGCTCATACTAACCATAATAGCACATGGAGATATCCATAATCCCTTCCGGATACGTTTCTTTGGTGATAGGGTTTGACTCATTAACAAAACTGCTGTTGTCGATCGTGTATCTGAGCCCCTCCCCACCGTACTCCATGGTCTTCGATCCCTTATATTCCAATGCGAAGGTTCTGCAGATTGGTACCCTGTACCAATGGATCGGCATGTCTGGCGTCACTTCTGGCGGGTAACCGATACCCTCATAGGTGTCCAGGAAGGTTTGTTTACTGGAATATTAGACTATATTAATTTCTTTAAGGTTAGCATTTGATAAGTGCGTTTAGAGATGTGGAAAACCATGTATGGCTCGTCATTAATTAGGAAAAAGAATCTCGTCATTGAAGTGAAAACTTCTTTAGGCGCGTTGAGCGTTTTGGTAGAGGGTAAAATCCTCGGTTCGCGTCACCGACATGCTAATGATAATAGTATATCTATAGCTATGGAGAATATGATATATATTATATATGAAATTTATTATTATTATATATTATATATGATATTATATATTATATATAGCTATATATGAAACATAAAAAATTTCATATAATTTTTGCATATAGTTTTAATTACTCTCAACTTAATAGTTCCGTTTTCACTTCTATCGGCAGTCCCACGACTGCTACTGTTTTTTTTAACACAAATAGTTGCAGTTTTGTCAAAATACAAAAGAAATGGTCCATGTATTAGGTATCAAGAATAGCTTACCTTACCAGCTAGAAATAATTTCATTTACTTAAAGTTAAACGCTGAGATAAATAATAATATATATATATAGTTATATGTACATTTATGTATATATATAGTTTCATTGGTAAGAATTTTTTATTGTTAGACAATTGTTTTGTTTTTCATTACGAGTTGGAGCGTAAAAAATAGCCAGTTTTCGTCATAAAATGTAAATTGTTTAAGGTAACTGAACAGCCGCAGTTGTAAGAAATCACAATAGATTGTAATACTCATTGGAATATTTGTTCTAATTTTGAGTAACTTGGTTACTACCTGTTTTGTCTTTATTAAGGCTGAAATTGTCCGTGTAGTGACTAAGGGAACAAACTGTTCAAGAAAATATCACTACAAATAGAAAACTTGAAACAAGCCCTATTTTAATCCGTCTGGCCAGCGTGGCCTGGTAAGCCAAAACTTCCTTACTAAGAAGAGGCCTATATCCGGCAGTGGAATGTTGTTGGGTATTAAAAAATCTACAGAATATTTTGGAAATAGTTCTCTTAGAAACATAATAAACTTCAAAATTCAAATTTTGCATTCAAAGTAATAAAATGTTAAATATAAAAACGAAATCTTTGTTTCAAAAAGCCGTAAAATAGCAAAATGCGTAAATATTAAGTTAACATTTACAAAGCGCTGGTTTTATAGAAATATCCATCATTACTCCTACAATTAAATTATAATGAATCTTACGACTAGAAATAATGTTTTGAGTACTGGGTTAACAAACTCATTTTTATAATTACAGCTAGTGCATTCTAGTTAAAATTAAGTTCTACTTTTTGTCCACTTGAGCTGTTTAAAAAATTTTTGTAAAAACGTAAAGACAAGGAATAATTTGTATAAATATATTAAAACGAAGCTCAAAAAAATACAAACGAAATATAACTATGCCTTGCTGAACTCGCAGTTTCAAAAAAAGTTTATTTACAATTTGCCAAACTGTTCATTTGACCGTATAGACAACAAAGACGTTTGACGTACAAACATTGTCATGTGTTAGTAAGATACGATAAAAAAAACAAAAGCCTATTATAACATTGTTATAGACATACCTCACTTCAAGATCGTTAATGCCTCCTCCTCGCAAATGACGGTACTTTGTCACGGATTTGATTTTAAACCTGTCCTGTTTAGTTGCTCCCACAACTAATCTGTAATCTGCTTGTTTGTCATAGAGCTGAAAGGAAATCATACTTATTAACCTCAGGATCACTTCTCTAATAACTTTTCTAAGTTTGAAAAATTGATTGTCAATTATTTGTATTCAGAAAATATGAGGCAATATCATTCATAACTAGAATATACATATTGCATATTGATTTATTCATTTTTAATTTGAATCACTTATTACAGTAGGTCAGTATTTAACAGTTAACTTTTTAAAAATATAATATTTCCCTATAGTTTTCTGCACCAGTTACTTTGTACCGATCTGAGACTGTACTTAAATTTACTTAAGACTTAATGTAAAAGCGCAATCAATCAATCAATTTGTACAAACTGCTATGTGCTATGGCAAATAAAAAAAAGCTCTATTTTCATATATTTGCCATGGCAACAAATTCTCCGGTTTTCAATAACATATCAATCCAATACTAACCCTGTCAAGAAACCCTATGGAGTCAAAGTATACCAGACCAGGTACAAGTTTGTTACACAGCGTAATTATGGGATTCTTGTAGCCCCACATGAGGTTATGCACATCCATGTTAATTAGGGCTTTGGACTTCATCTGTGAAACCATTGTGTTAAACAACAAGCGAATGAAACTGGGATATGTAGACAGCAAGGACGTTGTGCTCTGAAACAAATATTAAATTAATTTGGCGCACCTCTTGGTCTAGTAATCAGTGATCTTGACTACCAAGTCTGAGATCGTGGTTTCGATTCCCACGCAACAACTATAGTTATACCGTTAGTTACTGTTACGAGGTTACAGACGTCAATAAATGTCTAAAATATTAAAAGTTGAGTGAATTATTTTTTATATTAATCATATAAAGTCTTTCTCTGAAGTTAAAATGCACAGAAAGCAAATATAAATATTTATTATTCTTCTGTTGACAGAATTTTATGAAACAATTGCACAAGTTAAACAAATAACTGTCAATGCATTAATTTAATGTTAAACTAAGCTACTTTCTATCCCGTAAAACGAGTATTTTCGTGAGATAAACAAAGAATATATCTGATGTAGCACGAAGCAAAGTTCGTCAAATAAAACCTTTAAACTTACGAGCAAGGGTAAATTGAGGATAGTGAGATTGACATCTTTGGGCCAGCCTATGGACTCTTCTCGTACAAATTCCGCTCTGAATTTGGGTGTCATTCCCATCTCTGTGCCGTTCTCATTCATCTCCATGTCTTCAAACCAACGGTATTCTCTGGAAACGAAACTCAATCAATCATCCACTATTTATTGGGTACCTTACATTTTTACAAAGTGGTTTTATGAAACTATATCTACATAAATATAGGGTGGGCCACGAATTAGTTAACATTTGAAAAAATCATATAAAAAACCATTTGATATATATTATAAAAAAAAGTTGATTTACAAAATATCTAATTAATAGGAATTTATTTTTAAAAATTACATCGTCTAAATGATCACTGTTTCGACGTTTGCACTCTTCTAATCGAGCACTGAAATTTTCAACTACTCATCGGCAGAGACCGCGAGATCGCCGACATCTCTTACATCTCTTCGCTTATTTTTTCCTTTAGTTGATGTAGTGCATTTTGTTTATTGATTTAGACATGATTCTTCAAATAAAACTATAAAAATAAGTCTGCTGGGGTTAGATCTCGACTTATAGATGGCCATGGAATGTCATCTCGTCTGGAAAGCAGTTTTTCCGGCAAGACGCCTTTGACCACCGGCAAGGACTCAGTGGATGCATTACGATTGTAGCCAGCAAATTCCAGCAGCATGTTTGCGTGAAATGTTAGGTACAAATGTTAACGAATTCTTGGCCCACCCTATATTACAAGCAACAATATACACACGAGCAAAGTGTAATTTTATTTAAGTAGGTATTAAAGGTAAATGAGTAGCCAAGTTATTTTATAATGTCTCCCATGGATACCAGCAACGCAGACCTAGGTGTGACGTCACTTTGGAAAACCCTATTCCCCAGAATTAAATAGTGATACTGTTTATATGAGGGTTGAGTAAGACAAATGATAAGGATTCTAAATCTGTAGGTTATAGTATTGTTATCTTCGCTGCAATCAATGAAATACTGATGAAATATCAAAATCTAAACTGCACATAAATTAAGAATGACAATTATGTATAGTCAACATACAATCAAAGACGTTGCAGGCCCTTCACCCTGCATCTTCACTTGTAAGACGAATATGATACGTAAGACAAAAAAGATTAATATTGAATTCTATTTTAAAAAGATGTCTACTTACTTGCCACAAGCTGAAAGTTCTACTATATTAAGTATAATGCAATGTGAAATTTACACTAGGAATAGGTAATTGAGTATTGCATTTCAACACAAATGGCTGTCATGCAATAACTGCCCTCATCATGAGGTAACTTTTTAACACTGAGATTGCAAAAAGTCATAGGGTCGAGGTAGGAAGACATGAGGAGAGCCATCTGAGAAAACTACATCAGTTGTTCAACAAATGGAAGAGCTTACTGGTAGACAAATGGCCCGACTTCTTTCACTTTCAGTTTGCTGTCTTCTCCAGACATGAACTTCTCCGCATTGGTGATGTTGAATGGAAAGAAAGCCAGACGAGCTGCTTTGATATCTTTTCTTAACAAGTTATAGAGTACTGAGCCAGTCTCCAAACGTAAATTCTGTAAAAGAAATCATTGCTTAAAATACAGCAATGTCGCGCATGGCCGTCTGATTCCACATTAGGCTGAGCCTGTGTTATGGTAAACGGACTGTTGATAAACATACTAATGTAGATAAATTACATGTGGGTACAAAATAATTCATTAAATCTGTCACAGAATTGTTTTGCTCTGACTCACAATCAAGTCCACGCCCTTTGGATTAGCAGTCAGGGTCACTCACGTCTTCATTAACAGGCCCATCACACATCAACAAAGGTCCTTAAAATTTCTAATACATTTATACTAATTTATATTATTTTCACTAATATTTACAACATATATGTTCCATTTAGGGTGTATTGGGTTCATAGGGTTTCCACCTAGAACTTAGGACCCCAAATCTCGCACCTGCTGATCGAGGAACTAAGCTGTGGTAAATAAAATATCCCAAATAGTGACCATAGGTTCACCACCTACGGGACCAAAACACTGACAAAAAGTGGGCGTTTAATATGACTTTCGGGGAAACAGACGTGATTTTATGTACGTTTAGAAATGTTTAAAAAACCTACTTACATAATTAACTATTGAGTGTATTGGATCTAATATTATTAATAATACAGACGCTACAGCACACACGGCGGCAATTATAAACTTACTAAAAATTTTACCTGTAACAAAAATATTATTAAAATAATAATATTGAAATTTAATAATCATCATTATCACCACAAAAATACCTTTAACTATTTTTAGACTTTCACGATTTTTACATGTAGACATGGTTTTGTATTATAGCGGGACTTATTCGCGATAAAATTATTTAAAAAGATTACAAAACCATCTATTTACCGACGTTTCGAACGGTATACACCGCTCGTGGTCACGGGTAAACTGGTGTGAGCTTAGCGACGCCTTCGTGACGCGTAAAGTGTGACTACCGTCACTTGCTCGCGTTGATAAAAACTGTTCTACCCTCTGTTACCATACACCACATTATTCGGTATAATGGAGATAGACGTTGCCTTTTCTCGATGTAAAATTAATAGCAAAAGGCATCAGAACACTCAGACACGTCGTTTACGCACACAAACAGCTACTTTCACACTATCATCCTCTCCATCTGCCGTCTGTGGTGTCATCATTAAATGAATGTCATTCTTTGGTTTTCTTCATGTACTTATTAATAAGCTTTCTTACAGTAGTTACCAATGTCCTAAACTCGCAAAACTTTAACATTTTATGGCTAGATGCACTCTTTTCTACACTAATTAACACTATATTATGAATTACAACTTCTAAAATTATATTATATGAGTTCTGAACCTAATACGTTAATGAATATACCACTGTTTTATATGTTGCTGACAGGAGGTTTGACGATGTTCTCATTATTGAGGAGTATGTCTTTTAATTTCGTTTTTAGCATACCTTTGTTTATTCTAATACTAGCTTACCCTGCGAACTCTGTTCCGCTTTAGAGGCAATAAATAAGCAGATTTTTTATTTTAGACTGAAACGCGGTCGAATGGGATAAAAAGTATCCTATGTCTGTCTTCTGGTTCTAAGCTACCTTCCCACCAATTTTCAGCTGAATCCATTTAGCCGTTCTTGAGTTATAAGTGGTGTAACTAACACCACTTTCTTTCATATATATATAGATTAATATTTTCTTATCACTTTTCGCGTTTTTCACCACTCAGTTGTATATATTATGTTAATTACGTGCCTTGTTGGGATAAAAGTATAAGTGTGTATATACTTAGTTCATCATCATCAACAGCCTTTAACAGGCCACTGCTGGCCATAGATCTCTCCACAGCAAGGAGGTTATTAAATGTTTGTTTTAAGTTTTCTTTTTCTTTGAGTGCATGTTGTCTTGGATATTTTGTTCCCTTAGTCACCTTTTACGACACTCGTGGAAAAAATAGGGGCTATGCGCCGTGTTCTTAATCCGCCACCAAACGGAATACAAGTGTCCTTAAATAAAGAAAAATACTTACTCGTTTTAGTAATTTGATCAGTCATTGGGACAGACATTTTTCTAGTAATAAGTACCATTTCAGCTGTTTAGTACACAACTCTTAAGTAGTACAATCCCTTTCCAAGTCTTGTTAAGAAGCAATAGTCCTGAAGCAAATTAAATTTTATCATTTAAGTTGACATTACGTCTCTCTTAGGGAATAAATTTCTCACACATTAATTTTTGTGTGTAGTGTTGTGTTATATAACGCATAGTCTTCCTCTGTGAATAATTTATCGAATATTAAAATATTTCCTTAATTTTAATTAATAATTTCTAAGGTGAGCTCAATTAAACAAACTCTTCAGATTTCTAATATTGATATGTATTTGTTTTACGACTCCGCAAGTCCTCACGGTGTCATTATGTTCGTCTGTCTGTTCATCTAATTGGCTTTATTTAGAAACTATTAGTAGCTTTGAAGCTGATTATGTCTACAAAGTATTAAATAAAATATGTACGGTATAACATTCCTTCTCTTGTACAGCATACGAAAATAAAGAACATGCAATGAGAATTAAATATGAGAATTTAATCAATTTTTTTAATGTGCATTTTTATAAATACTTACAATACAAAAGAGAAATAAATTTTATTATATTAATATAAAAATTGCTTAATTGTCTGTTTTATCTTCAAGGACAACTTGGCTAAAGTGGTTGCTAGAAATAAGTTTTTTGCATATACTCTAGATCTATGTAAGTATAAAATCTGTAATATACTCGTAGTTTTAGTATTATTTTTAATTGTCTACTAAACATATTTTATCTTCATATTCCCGAAATTTTCAGGTATTTTTGTCATCATCATCAATCAATCTATCGCCGTCCACTGCTGAACGAAGGTCTTGGGCAATTCGCTTCCATCCGCTGCCAGCCACCTTCTTCAAGTCGTCGGTCCATCGCACCGCAGGGCGCCCTACACTACGTTTGCCCAATCGTGGTATCCACTCTAGTACACTTCGGCTCCAGCGACCATTGGGTCGTCTGAAGACATGGCCGGCCTACTTTCACTTCAGCATATTGATTCTCTGTGCGATGTCAGTTACTCTAGTTCTCTGTCGAATAACCTCGTTACGAATTTTATCAGCCAGAGAAACACCTAGTATCGCACGCTCCATCGCACGCTGAGCTACTTTAAACTTATGGACCAGTCCAATGGTGAGTGTCCACGTCTCGGCTCCGTATGTCATTACAGGTAGAACGCACTGGTCAAATACTTTGGTCTTTAATGATTGTGGGATCGGCGACTCGAAGATGTGACGAAACTTGCCGCGAACGAACGAACGCCGCCCGGTATTTTTGTGCCCCAGATTAATTGATTTCGAGTTTCTATGAAATACCAATAATAAATGACAAATCAATGATAAATTATACTTATTTTTGTAAGTAAATCTTTCACAGATATTTTACTAGTCGGACTTAACAGTTGGAAGGCATCGGCATTTCCTAAGACTCAGTCTTAGAATTGCCGATCAATAAATTATTTAAAAGTGTATTCAGAGTAAACATGGATCACTTGGTCATGATCTTCACTGCAAAGAGAAAGGCAAACTTGAAAAAAAAACCAATACTAAACCGTCTGACTAGCGGGGTAAAGTAGGCCAAAACTCCCTCTCTAAGAATAGGTCTATGTCCAACAGTGGACTGTTAAAGGTTGTTGATATGAGCGGGTGTTACCTGATAGAGAGTGACTACTAGCTTCCATACGTGATCGCTTCAGCTTGAGCCCCCTTTACCAGAATTATGGGATGGGGAAGCTTATTAAGAGTTTGGGTCTCTGGTAATCTCTTTTGCTCGATGAAAAATGATGGAAATATTAACGAACATCGATCGTCTGTGAAGCTATGCTATCAAACTGGCAGAGCCAAGCTATATATGTACGTCTACGTATTAACCCCTCCCATCCTTATTGACGATGATCTCTGGTGCTTTGGCAAATTTGCTGACCATCCAATTCTTAATATTTAAGTCAATTAACATCATGATGAGCCATTACACATAAATACAGGAATAATAATTTGAATACACGGAACTATTCATTCAAATTGCAATTACTTCTGGTCAAGTTTAAGATATTTAATAATTCTCATTAATTTAACAAAAATAAGTTTTTCTAAATACGTTTAAATGCATCTTAAATGTAATATCATGTAATGTTTTAATACTAGTCACTAATTATAATGTGACGTGTATTTGCCGAGCTGAACGAAGTTAGATACACAAATCCATGACACCAGACTGCCGACTTCTTCGAACTAAAACATTCGAGGCCTGCAGTATCCCTGCTTTGTCATATCAAATTCCTAACGTAAATTGATCACCTTTTCTACCTCGGTTGCTTTTGTTATAATGTAGGCAATAGAGTAAACGGGTAGCCTTATGACGACCACCAGTGCCGTTGGACACATCTCAAGAGAAACAAGTGATGTCGCTTTTGAGTGCTCTCTCGTAAAGAATGAGAGGATTGGGCTCTGGAGCTTTCGAAGTTTCGGAAACCATTACTTCCAAGGTGGTCTGATGGCAGTCGCCGTATGCTAGAAAGGTTATTGTTATACAATCTCTTTCGAGTTTTTGTATAGATCGCGACACGAAAAGGGCTAAACAATTTGGCTGAGGGATTGGTTCGTGGTTTTATACGTGACTAGCTTTCGCCCGCGGCTTCGTCCGCGTGGAATAGTTACTTTGGGCTAACGCTTATTTTAACCCACGACTTCGTTTATATAGGTGAGTAAGGGAACAATTCTGTCATACATGATTTATGCGTAACGTTAACCGTTTAAACAGCGCAAGCTCGCAATAGGAACAAAGTCTCCCGATTTTGAAACATTCTTCATTGGTGCTCCGTTCCTATTGATCTTAGCGTGACGATATATAGCCTTCCTCGATAAATAGGCTATCCAATACAACAAAAAAATTAAAAACCGACCTATAGTTCCTAAGATTAGCGCGTTCAAACAAACAAACTCTTCAGCTTTATAATATTAGTATAGATTCACGACTTCTATGCTACTGTTATAAAACTAAAGGACATCTAAAAGTTTCCACTCATGCGCATAGCTCCACAGAATAGATTAAGGATTTAAAATGTCTATATTTTGCACAATATTAATCTTATTTACGTCATATGTAAGTTTATTGGCGTCAAACTAACAGTTTAGCAATTAGAATAAAAAGTTACGAGTAGGTATAATAAAAGATACAGGTAGAAGATTGACCTGTCTGTCCAGTCTTTAGTGATCCTATATGATAAGTACGATCATATAATATATTTTCTGAATGATTATGACGAAGGTTGCTTATTTGTAACTGTTACTGCTATTGGCTATTAATAAAACTGGTTTAAACCATTACACAGGTCTGCAGCAAAAAGACATCTGGATGATTTCAACTGATTTATATGTATTTAAGTGTTCTGAATACAAGAAAAATACTCAAAAAATTCCAGAACGTCAGGTTATCTAGCAAAACGCAAAGTTTTAGTATAGAAAAGGGCTCTTTGGGGCCAATTCCAAATTCCCTTGCTTTTTGTGTCTATGGGATAGTAGAGACCGAGCAAATCACTGGACCAAAAAGTGTTGGCCAGCAAGGGAGCCTAAGGTTGGCGAAACGAACGTCCTGCATGAAACTTTGGTACCTCGTCATAAAGTTCTTCTACCACCGCTTCACATAAAGCTGGGATTGATGAAGCAATTTGTAAAGTCACTTCCAAGAGATGAAAATTGCTTCAAATACTTAGTATCAAAGTTTCCAAGACTATCGGAGACAAAGTTGAAGGAAGGTGTTTTCGTTGGACCAGATATTCGATGACTATTGGTTGATCCACAGTTCATCGCTACCATGACGGATCCTCAAGGAGAAGGGTGGATTGCCTTTAAAGATGTTATAGAATTTTTTTTAGGTAATAACAAAGATCCTAACTACAAACAACTTGTCAAAAGAATGTTAAAAGCATTTCAAGTTTTAGGTTGCTTAATGAGTCTAAAAGTACATTTCCTTCATTCCCACTTTGACTACTTTGTAGATACTTTAGGAGATGTGAATGAAGAGCAAGGTGAACGATTTCATCAGGATATTAAAGAGATGGAGAAAAGATACCAGGGAAGATGGAACGTCTCAATGATGGCCGACTACTGTTTGACACTTCATAGAGACATTCCTGATGCTTCGCACAAGCGCAAATGTACCAAAAGGAGTCTCACTGGGCAAACGAAATGTGTTTAGTGATTACTAATTACTGTATTTTGGATAATTAAATAAGTTTTGTGCACGCAATTAAAAATATTTGAAAAAAATTAGGCTATTATCTTTTATTTTACGATGAGGACTTGTTTATCATAGATACCTACTTTGTCAGAAAATGTGACTTTCTACAACAAAATAAAAGTCATTTTCGGATTCAGCACACCCAAAAACATAAGAATTACGCAAGAAAAGCAAAACAGCTCTCAATTTTTTTTTATACTGCAGATTTGTGTTACTTGCCACTGTCATATTTTCAGGACACCAGATTATCATTTTTTTTCTAAAACTCGCTTGAATTTTTTAGGTATTTTTTGTAAATAGTAAACAATTTTTACTATTTTTCCGTTAAAAAAATGTGTTGATAAAAAAATGCAGTGACATTATTTAGACATATAATTTCAAAGTTTATATATTTCGTAGTCGTTAAGAGTGCATTGTTGTTTGTTTTGTATAGCTAATTATAGCTATATAATTAAAAGTAATTAAATATTTCAAACTGTTTGACTTACTGACTGTCCTATGCATGCATGAATGAATGATGATGAAGGAATGAATGGTGTTGGATGAATAATCAATGAACGATGTATATTTTGTCAGTCTGTCCTTCTGTCTGACTGTCTGTCTTTGAAACGGCTAGACTGATTATGATGAGACTTATCTGGTAGACAGCTGATGTTAAAAAGAGTAACCTAGCCTAGGTTACTTCTACTTTTAAAATGTTAAAAAGAGTAACCTAGCCTAGGTTATTCTTTTTAACATTTTAAATTAGAAACATAACATAACTTTTAAATTAGAAAAAAACAAATTGTTGTTTGTTAAATTCGACGAAGTCGATAACAGCATTCTTTTTTATTTAATTTACTTGATGTTACGGAATCCCACACAATACTATAGCATATTTAATAGTTTTTTTACCATTGTTCTTTATTTTGAAAACGTCACTTGGGTTATTTTTTCTTAAATATTTCGATCAACTGACACACAACGGTATTTAGTTTTAAACTAAACAGAGTTTAAAATTTTTGAAGTTAGATTGATTGATAGATTGCCATGTATAATTATTTTTATAAATATATACATATATACAATATATACATATATACAATACACAGAAAATAGCAATAAATATGTTATAAATATTCATATTTGCAGGTCACAGAAATATTTATTCCGAACCGAGAATTAAATCCGAGAAACTCAGCACAGTATTCGCATAAGCTACTACTGTACCACTGAGGCTTTTGAATTACGTTTTTATTGACGTACTTACTACACACTACAGAACCTTGCATCAAATCTTCTTGTAGACTTATACAATTTACACTAATATTAACTATATAACTTTTGTTATTGTTTTTTTTTTCGAAATTAAGAGCCTGCCAAAGTAATTCTACTCTGTCTGATGGAAAGCATGAATCGAATCTAAGAGTTGTGGTCACCATACTCATTGCAAATGAAGACAATGCAGTATGGTGACCCACACTATGGCGGCCTTGTGAGATGCTTTTTCACACGCCACTTGGGGACGTAAAAGGCATGACAGTCATTGTGACAGTGTAAGGCTTACACAGTTATCACGATAAGTGTCGCCCTGCATCAATGGGTCTCCGGTCTCACACTCACCAACGACATACGACAACACGGATGCTGGCGCTTTAGCTTGGTTTTCTGTGAGAGGGTAGTACTGCCCCGGTCGAGTAGGCCCACTTGTGCTGAAATCAGTGTGTCTCTTACTACCTTGAGATATGCGTTGATTTTCAAGGTGCCTTTGGAATAAACATCTCAACCACGTTTTCAAACTTTTTATACAAATCAAAATTAAAACCCATAATAGTTCAGTTCGTTAGCTTTATAATAGTGTAGTCATTATATTCTAAAAATAAAGGTGAAGCACAGGTTTTGTTTTTTCAATAAAGTGCCTTTTTTGTCTTTACGTGTGCTTAATATAGATTCAAATCGGTTATGGATATATCTGATTAGGGTTATTATAGGGTTATTAAACGGTTTACCCGCCTCGTCCAGCAGCACAATGGGCCTATAGGCCGCAAAAAAAAAAAAAAAAAAAAAGGGTTATTAAACGGTCTCGCAGGATTATTGTTCTATTCTTGTGAAGTCGCTCTCCTGAGTGATGCCGCTGTTGTGGACACAAGATTTCTCACATATACAGTTTTTCAAACTGTCTGAAACATGCCATACCATGTGAGCTAATAAAACGTTGATTACTATGTGTTGTGCCGAAAAACCACCTTTTCTAGCGTTTTGACGACCCCATGTCAATGAACTCAAGTTCCGTTTGCCCGATCATTGTAATGCTACCCCACACCGTATTCGAGGCGCCAAAAGACACACGCTCCTCAATGCAACTTTGAGCGTAAATCTCCCCACATCGATGATAGACTCTTCAGCGACCGTCTGCACCATTTTAGCATGTCCTACACTCATTTTTCTCTTTTTTTTATATAAAGACATCGCCCGCTTTAGGAATAAATACTGTGTCGCTGGGGACTTTACAAACGTACAAGAAACGGACACAAAGAACTCCCAGATTCAGAACAACCATTTGTGGATCACACAAAGTGTTGTCCCATGTGGGATTTGAACTTATAATACTCAGCGCTTAAACCACTTTTTTTTTTTTTTTTTTTTTTAACGTGTGGAAACCCCCACTGGCCGTCACCCCACCGGGGTTTACGGCGGGGCGGTGTGTCGGAATCGGACCGACTAAAACCACACGGTGTGCCACTCTGCGCCTGAGAGAGGAGGGATCCGGGAACAGCTGTTATTACGACAGCCTAATCCCTCCTAGCGCCTGCCCGCTTTCGCGGGCGCCATCTGCGGATAAACTCTCCATTTAGGCGACGTCCGGCACACGCACACGTCACCTCCTCGCGGCTGGCCACTATAGCAGATGGAGGGGAAAACCCGTCCCGTCCATCCGCGGCCACACTCAAGGCGGCATGAGGCGCTGGTATGCGCGCCTCCGCCGCCCGGCTCGCCGACGGCGAATTGGGTCCGAGTGGATATCGTCCTCCCGGGCCTTCTCCGCCGCCTCCTTCCGCGACATTATGTCTTCGCAGAAGGTTGCGACCGCGGTAAAACAACTGTCGCTACCGGCCATGGCGCGTATGACGGCCGGTAGCGAGAGATCTCCTCCAATAACTGCAGTGAGGACCCCACGCTGCGCCGCCCAAGCGGAACAAACCGCTAGCGTGTGCTGAGCCGAGTCCTCACTGCAGTCGCAGTGGTGACAGGCGGGACTCAATTCCCTCCTGGCGACCGAGTGCAGATACTTCCCGAAGCAACCGTGCCCGGAAAGGACCTGCGTCAGTCGGAAGCAAAGGGTCCCGTGCTGCCGCCCTGCCCACTCGGCGATGACCGGCTGGAGATCCTCCACGGCGGCAAAACCAGCACGTGGGGCCTCCAGCCGGGACGACCAACGAGCCATTGTGGCTCGACGAGCGGCCTCTATCTCTTCGGGCGGGGGCCGTATGCCGCTACGCGCCCGGAAGTCAGCCGTTCGCCGATAAACTTCGGCGAGCACTTCCGCCTCCAAATCCCACGGGGGAGTGCCGGCCAAGGCGCACGCCGCCTCCGTCGATACGGTGCGGTAACTGCGTATGGCTCTAACCGCCAATATCCTCTGAGGGCGCCAGAGGCGGGCCCTATTCTGGGCGGTCAGAGCCGCCGCCCACACCGGTGCACCATACAGCGCCATTGACCGGACAACTCCCGTGTATAGCCGCCTCGTCGCGACGCTAGCTCCACCCAGTTTGGGCAAAAGTCGCCCAAGGGCAGAAGCAGCGCTGACCAACTTTGGAGAAAGCTATCGGAAGTGCTCGTCGAAGAGCCACCTGCCGTCGAGGATCAGGCCCAGATACTTCATCTGGGCCTGAACCGGTACGAGGACCGAATTGACCACGATGGAGGCGCCGGAGGGTGGACCACGACGGGGCCCATGGAACAAAAGGGCCTCCGTCTTGTCCAGGGCCACCCGCAAACCCAGCGCCTCAATTCGCCCGACCACCAGAGAGACACCCGTGGTGGCCAGGCGCGCCGCCTCTTGAAAGTTCATCCCCCGGGCCGTGATCAATGTGTCATCTGCGTAACAAAGTACGCCCAGCCCGGGGGGAAAGACGACCTCGGAGGGCCCAGTCGTATCCCATGTTCCACAGGAGTGGTCCGAGGACAGACCCCTGTGGAACACCGCACGACATGAGCCGCCGCCTTAGAACACCGTCTCGGTCCTCGTACAAGACGGTACGCTCCTCAAGATAGTCTGCCACAAGCCGCCTCAGGTACTTTGGCACCCCGTGGTAGTGGAGTGCTTCCCTGATGCAGCTAAATGGCAGACTATTAAATGCGTTGGCGATGTCCAACGACACCGCCAACAGCACGCCGCCACAACTCACCGCCTCTTCGGTAACGGCCCTCAGGCGCAGCACAGCATCGACCGTCGAACGCCCCGCCCGAAAACCAAATTGGGCGTCCGACAGATCGGGGCCCACCTCGCGGAGGTGCCGGACGATGCGGGCAGAGAGTATCCTCTCAAACAGTTTACCCGCCTCGTCCAGCAACACGATGGGCCTATAGGCCGCTACCGATTCGGCTGGCCGTCCCGGCTTCCTTAATAGGACCAGCTTCCCGCTTTTCCAGCACTCAGGGAAGCGTCCGGACGCCAAGCTAGCGTCCAGGACCTCCCTGAGGCGGTCCGACATGTGTTCGAGGGCTTGGGCTAGCACTCGGGCAGGTATCCCGTCCGGCCCGGGGGCGGTGTTCTTAGAGCGGATCCGTAGAACAACCGCCCCTACCTCCGATTCCCTGACGGGCGGAACATTGTCTTCGTTCACCCCATCGTCTTCGACCATGAAGGCCATCGACGGGGGCGTGAGCTCCGCCCGCTGCGGGAAAAGGCCCTCGACCACTTCCCGCAGGAAGCTGGGCTGGAGTGTCTCTGTAAGGGGGGGGCCCGACGTGCGGAGCTTTTGTCGCGCCGTACGATAGGGGCGACCCCAGGGGTCACGATCGAGACCCTCAAGCATTTCCTTCCTCTTCACTTCTTTGGCGCGGCTAATGGCCAGCTTCAAAGTTTTCCGCGCCTCTCGGTACTCCTCATGAAGCTGGTCCTCCTCGCTGTCTACGCGGTGTCGCCGCCGACTACGGGTGTAGGACCTCCGGGCACGAGTACAGGCCGCGCGGAGGTCCGCCAACTCCTGGGACCACCAGTAAACCTCCTTCCGTGGAGGCCGGCAACCTCGGATGCGGGGCATGGCCGCATCACAGATCTGCGCAATGGCATCGCAGAACCGACCAGCCCCCATGTCGACCTCCTCGGTCGGGGCCTGCGGAGACAGCCAAGAATGAATAATGGCCGCCTCCTCTAGTAGGTCCCTATTTAATTTGACTACAGCCCACCGCGGAAAGCGAGAAGAACGCCGCGCCGCGTGACCCCTACTGGCGTCCTGGGACCGCGAGAGCTCAAATTGGATATAGAGATGGTCCGAGAGCGTCTCAACCTCTTCCAGGACACGCCAGTTCCTTACTCGTGCAGCGAGGGCAGGGGTAGCGAACGAAAGGTCCACTATTGACCCTCCCTGCTGTCGCACACACGTGTTGGCGGAGCCCCTGTTTAGTAAACAGAGGCCCACCGAGGCCGCCCACTCCTCTACGGCCTCGCCCCTAGCGTCCGTCCTGGGGGAACCCCACGCAATGGACTTTGCGTTGAAGTCCCCCAGCACTAAGACGTGCCCAGACGTTAGACGCCGCATCGAGGTTTCCAAGTTGTTAAGGAAAACCTCGAAGTCGTTCAAACTCCGGTTGGGGGAGAAGTATACACCATATATAGTGATTCCCCCCCACTCGGCAGCAACATATCCAGTGCCCTTGTCTCTTAGCGACAAGGGCGGGGAATGAGCCCCCGTAGAGCCGACGACTGCCACGGAACCGTCCCGGTCACTCAACCAGTTTGGACGGGGAGGAACATAATAGGGTTCCGCGGCTACGGCAACACCGATCGACCACTGTGCCATGGTTTGCAGGAAAAGGTCCTGCGCCGCGGCACAGTGGTTCAGGTTCGTCTGGACCAGGAGGTTGGAGACTTGGGCCATTACTCGACCGTCTCTACAACCTCCTCCATGGGCGACGATATCGACGCACGAACGACGTCAGAAGCAGCCTGGGCCGACTGGCTAACCCCTGACGCCTGCCGAGAGTTGCGGGAAGGTTTACAGCCTCCCTGCCCAATCTGGTGATTGGCAGGCTTGTTGTCCGCTGCACACACCGGGCAGTGAGGGGCGGCAGAACACTCTGCCGCCTTGTGCCCCGGTCGACCGCAGCGGAAACATAATCCGCTGCAGTCGAAACAACTGACGTACTTGGCGCGTGTGTGCCCCGATGCCAGGCATTTGTAACACCTCATCGGTCTCGCCGCCAGGACTGTGATCCTAGCGCTCACGAAACCGATGAGCAGCCTGCCGGCGTCGCCCAACATTTTAGCCGACGCTACGGGACAGCTGACCCACACTGCGCCAAGCCCTCCCGGACCGGGGCGGATGGTGCCGACCCTAATATTGTCCGCGTTGCAGCCTGTCTTCTCGTGAATTGCAACGCGGACATCCTCTGTCGATACAGAGTCATCCAGGCCCGAAATGCGCAACTCTGCGCACTTGGTAGGCCTGGCGATCTTGACACCATCCGTAGCCGTAAACATTTCCCGCAACTTCTCGGCAAATGTGTCCGCCGTCGTAGCACCTTTGGCTCCAGGGAACTCGAGCACTCGAGCTCCTGTTTGAGCGAGGCGCAACCTGACTCCTACTATCCCGAAGTCATTGGCGAGACTAGCGCGGGCCCTCTGGAAGATGGTTGCGTAGGAGAGTCCGCCGCTAGCCGCCTCCGGCGACACGGTGACTACCACAGCCGCGCTTTTAGGCACCTGCAGTTTGCGCGGCTTTTTCGCGATAGCCACCGCAATCGACGGTGTCTGCGGGGTAGAGGCTGCTGTTTGTGCAGCCTTCTTACCCCGCTTTCGGGACTTCCTAGCCCTCCCGACCACCTGCCAACCATTGGTGGAAGAGGCAGATGTTGAGGGAACACAAGTGGAGGTGCCAGGTACAGCGGTTGAGTGGGGAGCGGAGGGAACTCCGCTCCAGCCTTTGCCGCTGTTTTGGAGCCTAACCTCGGTGCAGGCGTCTTGGTCGCTACCTTCGCTGCCCGTCGTGAACCTGGAGTTGATGCGGGAGGTGCAGACACCGACGCCGCCGCTGCATAGGTCACGCGACCACCCACAACGGGAAGCGCAGACGGTGCCAATGTGGCCTTCGGCTTATGCGCCGCGAGCGGCGGCCGTACAACAGGGGCCGGTGGCAGCCTTGCCTCCAGGCCAGCCAGACGCCCGTCCATCATGCGCCATACTGCATCCGTTATTTGACGCAGATGGGCATCAGAAATACCCCCGTGGTTGGAAGAGGAGGTAGGTAGTGACGGACGTGAGCCTTCTCGTTCGGGGCGATCTGCCCGAAATTGAGCAAACTGAGCACTAAGCTCAGTCACCTGCCCCGTCAGACGCTCGTTGGCTGCCTGGAGACGAGCCATGTCACCGATAAGGCTCTCTACGACCCCCGCAATAGCGGAAGAGGAATCCTTAAGGGCCCTCACAAAAGAGCCCTTAAGATTACTAGACTTGGTGGCCACTTTGTGAATGATGGCCACCGCCGCGTTTGCTCTCTCCTGCATTGCCGATGGTGTTTGGAGAACTGAATCCCCCACCATCGGCTCCTTGATTTTAAGAAGGAGATCCGCGACCTCCTCCTCCGCTAATGCTTCGCCGTCCGCCCTGACTCTTCTGTAGGCTCCTGCCTTGCAGAAAACGGAGCCTGATGGGGTCGAGGCCGGTGTTCGTGACCTCCCTCTACGGCTGCTTGCAACCTTGGGAGGCAACATCTCCTGAGACGTATCACTCCCCTCGTCCCTGGAGTGGCCTCGTTTCCGGCTGTCTGGTTCCAGTTCCATTAGGTCTAGTGAACCTGTCCTCGCACCGAGGCTACTGTCTGCGCCATCCGATGATAAGGTGGATCTGGAACGCAGTCGTTCCGATACTCTTCGGCTCCCAGAAGCTGAAATTGCTTCTGGGAGCACCATCAAGATAGGCGTTCCAATTGCTGCGTCCACTGTATTGGAGAGCTCGTCCGCCTTTGCGCTTTCCTCCTTCCTAATCGTCTTCTCCTTCTTCCCTTCTACATCTTTGGTTTTGTTATTTTTTATTTCATGTTCCATAGTTAAACCCACGATTGGGGGAGAAATAATGGTCGACCCGGGCAGAGATCCCCCAATACCCGGGCAAGCATAAATTTGTGCCCAACCAAGGGGTCCGCAGGTACCTCGGCTGGGAGTGCGCTTACAACTGAACAACCCATCAGCCATGCATCCCCTGGTCACGCACCAGAACACGGGATTCGGGGTAATTTTTTATAGAGGTTTTCTTCCTCGCAGTCCGGGCGGTTAAGCCAAGACCCTCGCCCCCGATTGGAGTCGCGAGACTCCAACTCGGGACTACGATATGTCGACGGCGGCAGGGAGATGATGTCTCCTGATGCCTGCTCGGTGGCAGTGTAAGTGCACACTGAGCCCATCCTACCTTTTCCACCGCTGAGCGGAGGAACTCCGACCCTAGAAAGGGTCCCACCATCGTGATTTTTTACCGAGGTTTTCCTCCTCAATGCTCCGAAGAGCGAAGAACCAACAGAGGATCCGACGAACTCGCCCGCTCTGTTGGACCAAGTCTCGGCCGAATTGCCGAAGAAATGGTTTCCTCTTCGTGCTAGAATATTAGCCGTTGGCAGTGATGAACACCATCGCCAACGTTACCAGGGTGCACCACGTGGAGGTTTTCTAGCTAAGCACCCCAGCGCTTAAACCACTAGGCCAACTGTGCAGTCATTGGTTAACAATACGTCCATAGCTCTCAAGTTCAATTAAGATGCTTACCCCCAAATCTTAAACGAGCTTGTCTGTGAGCTGCAGATAACTTTAGACCATTTGCTAATCTGAAAGAGGTGATTGTCGCTTCCTCCTTCTTATTTCATACACTCACGTTTACTCTACCCACTTCATATAGCTCTTTTCTACTGATGTAAGGAGGTCGTCACGATGGATCGTTGCTCGAGTTCTGCCGCTACCAGGTCTCCTTTTGTAAGAACTTGAAAGCTTTCAATTTACTCTACAAACTGTAGACTGGTTTAAATTTAAATTTCTAGTATCGGTCAATCTAAGCCACACCAACGTCACAATTTGAATGATTTCTACGGACGAAGTATCCATATTTATAGTAATGAAACTTTTATTGAGTTTAAAAGATTACCTTTCAATATTATTGGTATCAATAATTTAACGCTACTGCTGTGCCACTGAGGCAGTCCGATGAATGGTGGGTTGCTTTGTGGGTATATTTATTGTACTCGTAACCGTAACTCTGAATTGTTTGGTGTTTACACACTTTCTGACAAACGTATTCAAAAATCGAATTTGTTAAGAACCAGTGTGTTAATTTTGATAAACAACAAAATTTTAAATAACATTATGATCATATTGACGCTAAATGCCTCAAAATCCTCGGTTTTATAATAAGAAACTTTAATAAATAAATATTTCGTACATTTAAGGCCATCTAGTTTCAAACAAAACAGAGATACTATGATAATTAGATCAACTGATAAAAGACTCATATACTTTTTTTAAAATTGACATACCCAAACTCTGAAACAAATATTTGCCGAACATGCAAATATTTGGTCCGTTCCGGGAATCGAACCCTAGATTTCAAGCACAGCAGTCGCATTCGCTACCGTTGTGCCACCGACGCAGTCAAAACAAAACCACCATTGCAATATGTATTGTACAAGAATCTGGTCCAGTTTTTTCTAGATTAGTACAGTGCAGTTTGGCATCCGTAGTATAAAGTTCATAGTAATGAATTAAACGCGTTCAAGAAAGACTTTGTGCTTGTCAAGGAAACTTACCAGTGACACAAGTCGCTTAACTCACTTCTACTTCATATCACTAAAAAATGTCATAAAATTTTAGATTTGTCATCTTACCAATATTAAAAATGCGAATGTAAGTTTGTTTGTTACGGTTCCACGCAAAAACTACTCAACCGATCATGATGAAATTTTGTACACGTTCTTGGAGGTATTGGAAGTAACATAGGAGACTTTTTATTAAAATATTTATTTAAAATGATCTGTTACGAAACTCCATGCGAGCGAAGCCGCGGGCAAAAGCTAGTTCATACATAAATGGGTCAACGATAAAAAAAATTCTCATCTGCTATAAAAAATTAATATTACCATCACTCCGCCCTGGACCTGGTGGGATCCCGGGCCGAGCATGGGTGCACGCTTTGACGATCCTAGGGGATAGGCTGAGGAGACTGTTTACTAGCTGCTTCCGTAACAGCGTATTACCTTCCGGCTAGAAGGAAACCAGGCTGGTACTCATCCAGAAATCTGGCAGGACTGTAGATTCGCCTTCGGCGTTCCGACCAACATGTCTGCTGGACGAGGCAGCAAAACTCTTTGAAAGAATTATTGCTGCCTGTATCAGCCGGCACCTGTCGCAGGTGGGTCCCGACTTATCAGACAATCAATTTGGCTTCCAACAAGAACGCTTAACTCCGGACGCGATTGAACGCGTCCGCTCCTTGTCGGAGGAGGTTATTTGTCGGAGGGGGAGTGGTGTTGGCCGTCAGTCTTGACATAGTCAACGCTTACGATAGAGAGTCACTGGTGTATCACCAGTTGCCCCTCTACCTGAGGGACATCATCGGGGCCTACCTTCGCGATAGGTCTGTATCCTATATGGGTCGGAACGGTGAGGAGCATCAAAAAGAGGTCACATGCAGATTTCCCCAGGGGTCGGTCTTAGGACCCTTTCTGTGGAATCTCACGTATGATGTGGTCCTGAGGGCCAGTTTGTACCCTAGAGTGAGTGTCGTCTGCTACGTGGATGACACTCTAGTACTAGCTAGGGGGGCATGGCTACCAAGCAGTCCTGGAGCTCGCCAAGTTAGGGGTGGCTTGTGTCGTTCAGAAGATCAGCGTCGAAGTCAATCGGCACATCAAATACCTCGGCCTCACCCTGGACAGCCGCTGAAGCTTCGACGAGCTTTTCGAGCGGATGATCCCACGAGTGCGGGGCTGGCGGGCTCCCTACAGAGGCTATTGCGTAATTTAGGGGTTCCGCGAAAGGAAGTGCTCCGTCTATACTGTGCAGTGCTGCGATCCATGGTCTTCTACGGAGCGCCGGTATGACGCCAAAGAGGGCAGACAGACTCTGCTTAGTTTGAGGCTAGATGGCGTTGTGTGTGGGATGTCCACAATATTTATTTATTCATTTTTAAACGCATTGAAGAGTAACACAGGTTTTACAAATTTTATCTACATGATAAACCCACACTTTTCTAACAAAAACAAACTGATTTACACTCAGACGGCGAAGTTTTCATATAACAGTTTCATTTTTTATTTTACATTTAAGATATGGAACCCTAAAAAGAAACAAAGTCATAGATGACATTAGAGATTTAATTGTATATACAATTACGAAATTGTTCACTCGCAGATAAAAAATAGTCACACGCAGATTACGTAAACAGGTACATTTAAAAAAATAAAAAAATATAGTTAAAAACTAATAGTTGAATACTGTTTTGTATTTCGTGTATTGTTTTTCTTCAGTATTTACACTAATGGGCAGAAAAAACGCGAGACCCACGTCAAACAAGCCTACTCACAAGTTGCTATTAAAAATAATGAATCGCTACAAAAATAATTTGGTTCAAAAAGTTTTCTTTTACATATATAAAATCACACTTGTTTCCGCGGTGGGGTAAGCAGAGAGATATTAAACGCACAGTTTTCGGGAGTTTTTTGGTCTCACGTAATAGATGGCGAGTATATTGCTGCTAATTGGGATGTTTTGTTAGACACAGCCTCCTCAGTCGATTTACAGTTACACCCCTTGCAAATGAGGACCTTAATTTCTTGGGAGGAACCAATTTTCCAATACTTCTTTTTTATTTTATGTATTGTTATTATCATTCTCCATTTCCAAAACTAGATTAGAGTCACCTTTCTGCTGAAAGAGGTGTACTGAAGTCATTAGTTCGATTTTCTCATATCACATCACATCGACAGCCTTTAACAGTCCACTGCTGGACGTAGGCCTCTGCTTAAAAAGGAGGTTTTGGCCAACTATATCACGCTGACGAGGCGAGATTTAGTTTCAATTTTTTTTTTTTTGCCGATATGTTGTTCTGCGTGACTTGCTCAATTAATCGCCTCTTACGACACCCATGGGATGAGTAGAGGGTCACCTCTCTCACGTCACGGGTCACATCACTCCATATTTATAGTTTTGTTTTGACTCAGGCCATGTTATTGTTTGATAAACACGTGCTAATCCATACATATATGTATAAAAAATGATTTTTTTTATCCTAAAAAGTGCTGTCTCAATAAGGTTTATTATTTTTTTAATGAACTAGAAATTTATTTGTTACGTTTAATTTGTTGTAATTACAATACATTGCACTTATTTTTCGTCTTAAATAAAACTGAATATTTCACTAATTCTATGATTTGCAAGATGACCGGTTTTACTTACGTATTTACTTTGTCGACGACTGGGTTGATCCCAATTTTATCAGCTCAATACAAAACGTCTTGCAGTGACGCTGACGCTGACACTGACAGCGCGGGGCCTGACACCTTCGCATCAAAAGTGAAAAGCACTCACAAAAATATATAATCTACGATCACAAGATTCTGTAATTTACTTTATAATTTTTTTATGAACGCACATAATTCAGCACTAAATGGTTAATTTTTGCGGCAAAACTTCAAATCTTAAAACTTTTTTCGAATACTGTACAATTATGTGATTTTATTTAGAGGCTGCAGCTCTATTTTTACTGTGAACGACTTGTTAAAGTTGTGTTGTGAAAATTTTGTCGATGAGTAACAGTAGATACGAACGCCAGTTGTCAGAAGTGATGTCATTGCGACCTTGAAACGATCAATGGCATGTCAAAGTACATAAATCATTATGTTATACAGCTGAATATTTTTGTTGTATTACTAAAATAAATCTTTTTCTTGCGTGTTTTAATATAACTGTTAAGAAAACGTATTTTTTAGGATTTAAGGAGAAAATAGTAAGTAAATATTATCACTTATGGACGCTTACAACTAATATTTACTTTTTTATAGAATCTTTAGTATCCATCAATCAATGAAATTCGAATATAGAATAAAAAAGAAAGAAAAATTTATGAAATCCGTAATTTTTTGATGTGAAAATTCACTTCTTAATTTTGATGTTGATAATGTATTTCGGCTACGGCGGCCAATCTCAATGGAGACCAACCAGCTATGCAGGAGATATAGTACATATGTGTGTGCGCAACGCTCTGTACTTCCTCACTCTCAGAAGTGATTGGATGTAAAAAGTACCAGACGTGGCTCTGTGATATGTTTTGAAAGAGGTCTATTTCTTCCAATAGTGGACTGCAGTGGGCTGACAATGGTGATAATGAACATAAAATTACACCTCTCAAATCACCCATCGGATAACCGGTTTCAAGGATATGTTTCAGGTTCGAACTGACTAAGAACCACACACCACCTCGGGTACCATTAGATGGGTAACCAGATGTACGAAACTGTAAGGAAATCCGATTCGGTTGGCGATCCTGAGTAGGAATAGATGCTACCTATATAAAGAGGCTACAGTTGTTTCTGTTTGAGAGTAATTTATTTTGTTTTTTTTTTAAACAAGGCCCGCTTTAGGAATACTCTCTGTGTCAAAAGTGACTCTACGATTGGCCTAGTGGTATAAGCGGTAGCCACGCCGCTCTCCACTTTGCTGAGTGTTGTGTGTTCAAATCCTACACGGGACAACACTTTGTGTGACCTACAAATTGTTGTTCTGAGTCTGGATGTTCTTTGTGTCCGTTTCTTGTATGTTTGTAAAGTCCCCCGCGACACAAGATTTATTCCTAATGCGGGCGTTGTCTTTTTAAAAGAAAAAAAAAGACTTCACAAACATACAATAAACGGACACAAAGAACACCAGACTATAACAACGATTTATAGATCACACAAAGTATTGTTCTATGTAAGGCTTGAGCCCACAACACTCAGTGCATTAGAGAGCGGCGGCGTTAATCCAGTGCAGTCAAATGTATCTAAATACTTAAATATATATTTTGAATGTATTTAGAAATTTAAATATCTTTAGTTTTCAGTAGTCTGGTAGTACAGGCGCTGCCTAGTTTGAGACCAAACAGTCATATGTGAGATGTAAAAGCTTATACGTAATGTGCATTGAACTTCGTTGCCGGTTTTCCTTTTGACACTTCCATTCCTTTTCACGAAATCATTAATTAATAATTTGCAGGAAAACTAAAGCGTGTATGTTATATCAATATAAAGAGTATATGTCATATTTTAAACATGTTGTGTATGAAAAAGAAATACTAATTTATTTATTTTTTTGTTAAATTAAAACTTATTTTTTATTAACGCGATCTAAAGTAAGTGATGCTGGGGGTAAAACTTAGTAAGTAATAAATGCTAAGGTGAAAGATTTTCTTTACATGCTTCAGTGCTAAGCTTCTTGCTAAGTGTTTGAATTATGTGAAAATATAATAAGAAAAAAAACGGAGTCAGTCATGAGAACTGCCGACAGAAGTGAAAACATAAAACTGAATTTTGAAATTTCAAGCTGATAGTAGTATTAAAAATGAACATTTCATCATTTTTTAATTAAAACTAGTATATACATAACATTAATCTGATTTTCACATCTATCGGCACTCCGAACAATAAATACGAGTACACACGCATTTTCTGTCTTTAAAGCATGAGTATATATCTACCTTTTTTCTTTTTTTTTTAACGTGCGGAAACCCCCTCGGGCCGTCACCCCACCGGAGTTTACGGCAAGGTGGTGTGTCGGAATCAGACCAACTAAAACCACACGGTGTGCCATTCTGCGCCTGACATAAGAGGGATCCGGGAATAGCTGTTATTACGACATCCAGGTATATATATCTACCTTACCTTAGCCATCAGCATTGTTGCTGCCACGAACGCATAAGATTTTCTTCTACCAAAAGTCGTCTAACGCGAATAAAGAAGTTTTTACTTCGAATATATTAAAAAAAATCAGTCCAGTCCTTGTACCTAATTATTTTATTTTTGCGATGCACGAATTTGTCTCTCATTTGAAATTTGATTTTCAAATATTTTCTTTTGCAGAATATTGTGTGTAATTAATTGTATGTTTGTTTTAGTTGCAGGGGGTAAGGATAGGGTCTGACTAGGCGCGGCGTTAATTCTGAAGGGGACCTGAAGTAATATGGTCCGGATAACCTTGAGAGAAGTCCGCCAGATACCGGCCGCCGGGGTGGTTTTTAGTGGAATCACCACATACACCTGGGTCTGGCGTCCCCGAGGAGCTGGAGATCTGAAGGGATTTTCCACCCCGACAACAAAAAAAGGGGGTAAGGCTGGTATGAGCTTTAGTTAACTACGGATGATTTAATCAGATTTGACAATACAATATTTCTAAGACTTTTGGTCTGTTATTCGCCTAATCCCTTGGGAATATAATTGTTTCCAAATGAGACACAGGAAGAAGTAAACGTGGTTAGAAAAGTTAATGTAAATTAGAGTTAAAAAGCGGTAAGTCCCGAATGGGGTAAAAAGAATGTAAGAAGCGCAAGACTAGAGGCCCATTCATGCAAAGGTGACAGTTATCGTGGTAAACCTTACACTACCACGATGATTGTCATGCCTTTTACGCCCTCAAACGGGGCGTGAAACGCATCTCACAGGCTGCCATAGTGCTGGTCATAATACTGCATTGTTCGCACCATTGTCATCACAACTCTTGGATTCTATTCATGCTTTCCATCAGGCAGAGTAGAGTCACTTGGGCAGGGTCTTAATATAGAAAATAAAAAATCGAAATCAGAACCTGAATCTGTCTTATGACTGGAGAATGCAATTAAATAGGGACATTAATCATGAACGAGTCATGCTTCAAAGTGACTCAACCGAAGTGATGCTAGCGTCTCACAGAAAACTTGTATCGTTACTCTTCACTGAGAAAATAAAGCCATACTATTGGAGTAACGTATTTTCGCTAATAATCTTTAAGTATCCAGGTATCCAGGAGCGGTGGTTATCACTTATCACTGTTTAAGTCAAATCAAAACCTCAGCACATCATATTCCTACTGTATTCGTTTCACAGTAGCAATTTGTGTTAACACAATCTATTAGTAAATAGACTTCTATGCAAAAATGATCTAATCATTTCATTCAACAATGGACTATAAGTCACTCGCCCGTTCTGTACAACACGTACTGTTCACAATTTAAGTCTAACATTAGGAATAGACTAAAATAAGACTGCCTAAGTCCGTTTCTGAGCTATAATAGTTCAGCTTTTTTTCATATGATCACTCAGTATTTCACTAATAATCATATTTTTACCCACTTTTAAATCTTAAAACTGTTATTTATCACTGATAGTCGTATCACAACAGTTTTAGATTTTTTATTTTTGTATTTGTAGCAAGAACAATATACGCGTATATTAACAGTCCAAGACGAGACGTCTTGTATCGATTCGAAAATATGGAGCAACAATTTGTTCTACTAATTGTTGTATTAAATAATAGTAACTAATATTGCTCTAATATTATATTGCCTTGAAAATTTGTAGAAAAAAATATTAATTTATCTATTATAATGACTGGTCTATTGGTCTGGTGTTTAGTGGCCTTGACTGCTAATTCGGCGGTCGTGGTTTCCATTCCCACCCAGATCAAATATTTGAGTGATGAACAAGATCATTTGTTCTGTGTCTAATTGTAATTTATCTATACTATCTATGTATTTACTTAGAATATATTTAAGTATATTTATCAACAATCTAATCACCACAGCACGGGTGCTGCCTAATTTAGAATCAGCTAGTCGTGTGTGAGGTGCGTGAGGTTATAAAAAAAAACTTTATTTAACTTGCAATGTTTGTCTAGAATCTTGGAAGCTAAATTACAAACACTTCTTGATGTACGATATGACTGCAAGAGAATAATATATTTTTTTAATGTATAGTCTGCCAAAGTGACTATATTCTGCCAGATGGAAAGTATGAATAAAATCCAAGAGTTATGGTCATACTCGTTACGAATGTAGACAATGCAGCATGGTGACACACACTGTGGTGGAATAGTGAGATGTTTCTACACGCCCCGCTTACAGGGTCCAGAGTCATGGTGGGTGGGAAGTACGTTTGCTGGTAGTGAATTCCAGACTTGTGAGTGAGTGTAGATTGATTGGTACAGGAAGGAAGAGATTAACCATTTAGTTCAAGAGTCTATCCCTCTAAAACGGTGACTTCATGTGCCAGCATGTGTTGTCGTATGGAGGAAAGGAGAAGGTGGCTGGTATTTTAAGTGACAGTAAAATGATAGGATTTCATGGAGCTGTTCTAATGATGGAACTGAAAAATGGCTCTTGGAACTTCTTAACTAAACACGATGAATCCATCGACTTTGGCGTCACATAATATCTAGGGTCTATAAAAATTTAAAATTTTATAAAATACAAATAATTTATTTATATCACAGAACTGTAACTTCCCGGGGATTAACATTTTTGATGAAGTGATTTTTGACGATGAGTTACAACAATCATTTTTTCAAGAATAAAAATAAATATTACTATTTAACCACCAGTGGTTATAAGCATTATAAAAAGAACACACATTTTCAAAGCGTTTTTTTACCAGCAATTAGATAAGTTTTCAAAGAATGTTTGAAGAAGGTTTATACCACGTATATGTACGCTAAATGAAACTACATACTGTCTCAGTGGAAGGCACAAACAGGCACAAAAGGCGGGGCAGACAAAACAAAACGAAATTTTGCTGTTCCGTTTTGTTTTGTCTGCCCCGGGTCAGACCAGTCGTCAGTATAACAAAGATTTTACCAAACGTTCTTTTGCATGAACAATGTGTTTTCAGATGCCCGAGCGATAGTCTTGTTTGTATGTTTATAATTCAGAAAATGTGTATCAACATATCACATATACTTTTTATCCTCACCGGCAAAGATGTATGATATTGCATAAAACGCTCACAATTTCTCGATTATAACTATGGTCCCACTTGTATACGTAATAGACACCAAGCCTAATGTCGTAACCCGGACATTTTGTTATACTGTATTTCTAAATACATACATATTTAACATAAATTAAATTATTGTTATTTTTGAATATTAAGGGGGCAGAGTTAGTCAATCAAGTGAGTTATGAGTGTTGTGCTAACGCATAGAACATGCATAGATTTGTTTAAATTAATTCTTACATATATTTAACAGTACAGAATAGGGTCGCTTAATTTCTATAGGGAAAAACTTTACAAAACGTTTTCTGATATTTTTGTACATGTCATTATTACAGTTAATGGTGTGGACGTATGGGCGTTATCCCTCCAACACAAAGGGAGGATCCTCCGACCATGCGAGGTGATCATGTGTGGCGGTTGTGAAGTTGTATGTATGCTAATCAGTGCGAGAATTTCTATATCGCGATGCAGGATTTGTAGTTTCTCGGTAGTTCGTTCCTCCATAGTTTCGACGTTGAAGTATACTCTTTGCTTGTACTGTATGTGGAAGTCGCTATAAACGTAGTAAATATGTTAATGGAATTGAAATAATTTGCCTATAATATGACAAAATATTTCATTGCTTACAAAAATACATTTTGATGTCTTATATAATCATATATTTAATTTAGTTTAGATTTTAGCACCTAAGGGTTGTCTTGACCAGGGCAGTACTACCCTCTCACAGAAAACCAACCGAAGGCGACAGCATCCGTGCTGTCGTCTTTCGTTGCTGAGTGCAAGAACGGAGGTTCTTGCACTATGATAACTGTGTAAGCCTTATACTGGCACGATGACTGTCATGTCCTTTACATCCCCAAGCGGCGCGTAAATAAGTATCTCGCTAGGCCGCCATAGTATGGGTCACGATACTGTCTACAATTACAATGAGTATGGTGACCACAACTCTCGGATTTATTCATGTTTTCTATCAGGCAGAGAAGAGTCACTTTGGAAGACTTTAAAAGAAGTAATATGAAGTCCTCAAATACTTATACATCCTACAGTATGACGGTAAGCTAAATCGAGATACAAAAATGGAAAACATTTCATAACGAATCTAAAAGAAATAAGAAATTGGTCAAAGAAACATAAAAATCTTAATATTATGGTATTTCATCATTCTTGAATTTTGAAAAATATTTAAATCGATGATGAGACATCGGACTTACAATTTACCTACCTGATCTTGTTTAATTTATCAACATCAACAGCCTTTTACAGTCCACTGCTGGACATAGGTCTCTCCTTAGCAAGGAGGTTTTGGCCTACTATTCCACGCTGGCCAGACGGGTTGGATTAGGGTGTGTTTCAAGTCCGATATGGGCGGCGGCTCTGACCGCCCAGAATAGGGCTCGCCTCTGGCGTCCTCAGAGGATATTGGCGGTTAGAGCCATACGCGGTTACCGCACTATATCGACGGAGGCGGCGTGCGCGTTAGCCGGAACTCCCCCGTGGGATTTGGAGGCGGCAGTGCTCGCTGAAGTTTATCGGCGAACGGCAGAGTTCCGGGTGGGTAGCGGCATTCGGCCCTCGCCCGAAGTGATACGCGAGTGGCGAGAGGCCGCTCGTCGAGCCACGATGGCTTGTTGGTCGTCCCGGCTGGAGGCTCCACGTGCTGGCTTTGCCGCCGTGAAGGCTCTCCAGCCGGTCATCACCGAGTGGGCAGGGCAGCAGCACGGGACCCTTTCCTTCCGACTGACGCAGATTCTTTCCGAGCACGGTTGCTTCAGGAAGTATCTGCACTCGGTCGCCAGGAGGGAATTGAGTCCCGCCTGTCACCACTGCGACTGCAGTGAGGACTCGGCTCAGCACACGCTTGCGGTTTGTTCTGCCTGAGCGGCGCAGCGTGGGCTGCTCGCTGCAGTTATTGGAGGAGATCTCTCGCTACCAGCCGTCATACGCTCCATGGTCGGTAGCGACAGTTGTTTTACCGCGGTCGCAACCTTCTGCGAAGATGTAATTTCGCGGAAGGAGGCGGCGGAGAAGGCCCGGGAGGACGACCTCCACTCGGACCCAATTCGCCGCCGGGCGGCACAAGCGCGCGTACCAGCGCCTCATGCCGCCTTGAATGTGGCCGCGGGTGGACGGGACGGGTTTTCCCCTCCATCTGCTATAGTGGCCAGCCGCGAGGAGGCGACGTCCGCGTGTGCCGTACGTCGCCCAAAAGGAGAGTTTATCCGCAGATGGTGCCCGCGTTAGCGGGCAGGCGCTAGAAGGGATCTGGATGTCGTAATAGCAGCTGTTCCCGGATCCCTCCTATGTCAGGCGCAGATGTCCAATTCCGACACACCACCCCACCGTAAACCCCGGTGGGGTGACGGCCCGAGGAGGATTCCACACGTTAAAAAAAAAAAAGGGTGTGTTTCAAGTTTTCCTCCTCTTTGTAATGATGTTGTCGTGTATACTTGGTCCCTTAGTCGCCTTTTACGATACCCACGGGATGAATAGGGGGGGTAACACTATGTATTCTTAATCCGTAACCACACGGACATCAAAGCATGTTCTAATGTTATAAATAAATATTATTTTGTGAAGGACATGGCGGCACAAGTAAACAGATGGATTACTTGATGGTTAGTAACGCAACAAAGTTACAATGCACTGTCACCTTTAGTCTCTATTATATATATGACTTGCCACCCGTCCTTGCTTCACACGGATGCAATCAACCCCAATGGCATCAGTAAATACATTTAATCTTTGATATCTCCTAAGATATTCACTTTAATGATATGCTGTAATATGTTATTTTGATCTATTTGAAGTGCACAACATATTTAACGTATTTAATTTAATGAATATTAATATAATATTGACCAAAATTACTTTAAGAGCGTAACTTAGGCATAAATTAAATCTTAAGACATAAAAATGGTTACTGTGGGTTATCCATTAAGATATTTCTACTAATGTTAAGTCAGTAGTTAATAAATACAAACAATAAAAAAAATATGTATTACGAAACATTGAGTTTTTAATATGTTCATTTATATTGTATATCTATGGTGTATTATATGTCTATATAAACTTTCCAACAATAAAGTAATGGTGAAAATCGTATTGAAATCTCCTTCCATACTTTTAAAGATCTATGCGCACAAGAACAAAAAACGACTTCCTGCACTTTGGAGTGCATAGGATTCCCACCAAAAACGTGGGCCCAAGTGAACCTCACCTGCAAGTGGTACACTTGCTGATCGATAGAAACAAAACATCCCCGATCAGCGGACGTAGACTCAATATTTATTACCTGGGATCTAAACACTGACAAAAAGTGGGGTTTACATATGCCACTGTCTATCCTTCCGGGGAAACAAGTGTGATTTTATGTATGTTTAAAGATATATATCTGCTTCTGTTCTATCCATCTGTTTGACATTAGCTGTATTAAAACCCTACCCAATTATAAAACAAACATACAAGACCACCACCCTGGTCTCTGCAAGCTACAACAGATTTAGTCCCAATTCCCCTCACAAGTTTGTAGTCTCCTGAAATGATTACATTCCCTAAGAGCACTGCAGCCGGCCAGAAAAAAAGAAAATAAACAAATCAATTGTCGTTATCTGTAACATATAATGTAAGATAAATTCTACTAAACATGGGAAAATGCAACATAAAAACAAATAATAAAAAAGAAATGAAAGTTTAGTAAAATTATAAAACTTTCTTAAATTTTATATTTATTAAATAAAAACTACGTCTGATTCTAAGATAGGCTGAGTCTGTTCCTATAACGGTAACGAGACTGCTGATAAACTTAATTACATATTTCTAAATATAAATATGATTGATTGATAGCGCTGTGATACAGAAAAAATAGTCATGCTCATCACACAATATCCGATGGAGATCGAAACCATGACCTCTATCTAGGTACTCTCTCTAACCAGTAGGCCAACAAGCTCGTTAAAATTTGATTAAGACCTAAACACATTATAGATACGTGCTTTGCAAAATGCAAGCGCTCATTACAAATAAAATATAAAATAAAGACATACATACCTTATTTAGTAGCAAATTCTCTATAAGCACATAACACAACTGAACACATTAAAAAATAAAATATAATATAGTGTTCAAAATCACGAGAATACGTCTTTAAACACCTCGTTGTTTGTTTGCAGTGTCCAATTATATAACACTGTGTACGTCGGAGAGCACTGTCAATTATTAAGTTTGAACTATACTGACTCGGACAGTATTCTGTAGTGTATATATATTAAGTGGGGCCACGGCAGTAGCCCCGTCAAGTTGAGCAGAAGAATAAAAGAAGAAAATATAATAATTTCTTTATATTTTTAGGAAAAGTTTTTATGACTACCACGAAGTCATAAAAACATTATATACATAGGTTATTTTCTTAATTGAAAAAGACAAGAATAGGAAAAAGAAGAGAGAGTTAGTCACCATAAAAAATATTAACAATAAAAAAAATATTAAAATAAA
This sequence comes from Hypercompe scribonia, assembly GCA_949316085.1. Lineage (NCBI taxonomy): Eukaryota > Metazoa > Arthropoda > Insecta > Lepidoptera > Erebidae > Hypercompe > Hypercompe scribonia. The sequence continues at coordinate 1,385,389 of OX438973.1, forward strand.
TATATATTCAAAATAAGTAACTATAAAAAAAAATAACTATAATAATAAAATCATATTATGCTCAATTTCTTAAATAGAATATGTACATACATGCTTAAAATCACGCCTGTTTGCCCGGTGAGGTATACAGAGGCATATTAAATACTCAATTTTTGTCAGTGTTTTTGATCCCACGTAATAGGTGGTGAGCTTATCGGCATGTTTTGTTTGTCAGATCGTCGGACGATCAACAGGTGTACCAGTTGCAGGAAAGGTTGAATTGGAACCCTAAATTCTTGGTGGGAACCCTAAGCATCCTAGAGTATGTCTACAATATTATATACATGTTTTGCGTCAAACAAAAGCGTTCCAGTCTATTTAATCAAATGATGTGACATTATTGACGTAGTGTCTTTTAAAATAATTCATTTTGTTAAGTTGGTTTGTTTTTCAATACAGTTCTGTAAAATTAAAACCAGACGAAATTTGATACTTTTATGACTGAGTTCAGACGTTCCTGAACGATCAATTGATTCATTTGACAACGCATATGACCCAGGTCTTTTTCCACATATTTTTTTTAACAGCATAGAGACCGATATTTCGAAACAAGAATAGGTTCATTTGTACGTTGTAATATGCAATTTAAAAAATATAACTCAAGCTAAACTCGCTTACTACTATTGTAGAACTACCAGGGTTGTCAGACGTTAATACTGTTCTCCACAAATGTTCCAATTTATAATTATGTAAGAATTGTGGAAGTAGATCGCTTCTAATATTAACCAATCAATATATATAATTATATCACTAAGTTTTTTTTGGTAAAAACATAAATTTTATATTCAAATTTTATATTTGTGTGTGTGGTATTTTTGTAATTTATTATATCTGATTATCCTTGTCGCAGGTCGTATTTATTTTGGGGTGCTCGGCTAGAAAACCTCCACGTGGTGCACCCTGGTAACGTTGGTATCACCGCCAACGGCTAATATTCTAGCACGAAGAGGAGGCCGTTCTCTTCGGCCATTCGGTCGAGGCTTGGTCCAACAGAGCGGGCGTGACTGTCGGATCCTCTGTTGGCTCTTCGCTCTTCGGAGCAGTGAAGAGAAAAACCTCGGTAAAAAATCACCAAGGTGGGACCCTTTCTCGGGTCTGAGTTCCTCCGCTTTCAGCGGTGGAAAAGAAGAACGGGCTTGGTGTGTACTTATACTGCCACCGAGCAAGTATTAGGAGACATTGTCTCCCTGCCACCGTCGGTATATCATAGTCCTGAAAGGAGTGTCGTGGTTAAGTCTCGCGACTTCAATCGGTGGCGAGGGTCTTGGCTTAGCCGCCTGGACTGCGGGGAAGAAAAATTCTATAAAAAATCACCCCAAATCCCGTGTTCTAGTGCGTGACCAGGGAATGTATGGCTGGTGGGTAGTTCAGTCGCAAGCGCACTTCCAACCGAGGTACAAATTTACGCTTGCCCGGGTATTGGGAGATTTCTGCCCGGGTCGACCTATATTTCCCCCCCACTCGTGAGTTTAATTATGGAAATTAACAAAGATATAACAATTTACCAGAAGAAAGAAAAAAAGAGACGAGTAAGAAGAAAAGGCCTACAACAGCAGCTGACCTCTCGTCCAAGGACGAGGAAGTAGTATGTCTAACACCTATTTCGGTGGGGCTCCCAGAAGTCAAATTGACTGCTGTGAGCCGAAGAACATCGAAACGTCTTCGTTCCAAATCCACCAATTCGTCGATTGGCACGGGTGGTAGCTCCAGTGCGAAGACGAACGCACTGGATCTCATGGAAATGGAGTGGGAGAGCCGGAAACGCGGACACTCCAGGAACGAGGGGAGCGACACATCCCAGGATATGTTGCCCCCAAAGGTTTCAAGCAGCCGTAGGTGGAGGTCCCGAACCTCTGTCTCGGCCCGGTCAAGCTCCATCTTTAGTAAGGCTTAAAATCAAGGATAATATGGTAGGAGGTTCTGTTCCCCAAACACCATTGTCCATGCAGGAGAGAGCGAAAGCAGCGGTGGCTATCATCCAATTTGGGTAGAGCAAGCGTCGCGACGAGATGGCTGTACACGGAGGTTGTCCGTCCGTCAACCGTTGGTGCACCGATGTGGGCGGCGGCTCTGACCACCCAGAATAGGGTTCGCCTCTGGCGCCCTCAGAGGGTATTGGTGGTTAGAGCCATACGCGGTTACCGCACCGTATCGACGCAGGCGGCGTGCACCTTGGCCGGAACTCCTTTTTCTATATTACGAGCCTACCAAAGTGACTCTACTCTGCACAAACGCAGACAATGCAGTATGGTGACCCACACTATGACGGACGTAAAAGGCATGCATCAATGCGCCTCCGGTCTCACACTCGCCAACGAAACACAATAACACAGATGCTGGCGCTTTGGGTTGATCTTCTGTGGGAGGGTAGTACTGCCCCGGTCGCCGGCCGGCCTGCTCGTGCTGAAATCAGCGTGGCTCTACTACCTGCTATGGAGTGCCTTTGAGAACAAACACATAAAAGCACACTGATAGTGCTTATTTTGCCCAGCATTCTGAATGCTTGATGTTTTCAATGTATAGATTATACAAGTAGTTACATAAATTGTGTATTGATGAGACCTTGATTACGTCACAAAAACTGTAGCAGATATGATTTTGGTAACTATAAAAAAAATACGCGCAGATTCAAATGATTTCCAGAAAAACGATGCATTAGGCATCTTGATCGCATGCACATTAAGTTAAAAAAATTGAATAAAACTCAAGTAAAAAAAACTAAGGAGAGTTTAGTAAAGCCAAATGTGCATCCAAGAGCAAGGTAGACTATAGTGCTTCTTGGAGGAGCCCTTAGTCCACCAGTGGTGGCGATAGGCTGTGACGATGTTGATATTTTTTTTTCTACGGTTTTACTTACCGTTAGATGATTTGGAAGACAAATATCTATTCTATTATCTAATTAATAACACCTGAAAAATCGTAAAAGATTTAGATCTAAACACTAATCATAACTGGTACGATACGTTCTTAAGTACACATTACAGGCATTAAAACGTATGTGGTGACCTGCATAAACAGCGGAAAAAAGACACATTATAGTACCATCTACCAAAGAAACACTGAACTACTAAGTAAATAATCCTGTATCGGTATATAGAAGTCCTTGTGTGGATTAGCGATACGAGTACAACTACTCTTTTTTTTTCTTTTAAACATGTGGAAACCCCCTCGCGCCGTCATCCCACCGGGGTTTACGGCGGGGTGGTGTGTCGGAATCGGTCCGACTATAACCACACGGTGTGCCACTCTGCGCCTGACATAGGAGGGATCCGGGAACAGCTGGTATTACGACATCCAGATCCGTCTCCTGCTATAACGGGCACCATCTACACCAACGGTCGGGTAATGGCCCACCAGTCAGGATCACGCCGTCTGTTCGGAGGGTACTCCTTTTCTATCGGAGGAACATAACACCCGTTCTTCTATATGTACGTTTACGGATTTCGTCCTTGAAGTAGTAGACAAAAGAGTACTTAGACACTCACATTTTGTCAGTCCATGGAATATGATCCAAGCCTATTACAGTCAGTCGTCAACCGAATGTATAAACTTAAATATTTCTAATCTTAAATATTATATGCGTGTGAATTATATCTAGACACGAATGAATCTTCTCACCACACAAATATTTGTCTTGGGTTGAAATCACACCACCGATTCCTCACTAGATAATAGACCTCATATTAGTACATTATTATGGAAATACCCACTATAATGTTAGCACATATGATATTTATTTGAACAAATATTTTCTTATATGTGGCAAACTTTAAAGTTTTGTTTCTTATTGTATTTCAGGAGACGACAATAGAGCTCGGTGGCAAACACTACAAGCTCAAGTCTCAAACACTGGCGCACGGTGGCGGTCATACGTATTGGGTCCGTCAATAAGTACTTTTATTAGATTTTTTTTATTTTAAATTTGTTTTTCACCTCAAATTAAGCGCAATAACATTTACATTGACGTTTTAATGGGTTCGATTTGCAGTTAGGGCAAATCTTTGTGTGATGGCACGATCTTTTACTTTAAGTATGTATGAATTTTTAAAAATATTTAAGAATACCTATTAGCATTATAGTTACTATGACACAGCCTCTGCGTAATTTAGACTCAAACAGCTGTTTGTAAGACGTGTAAGGTTATTTATTTAATAGGCTACAGTACATGATAGTAATGTCAAATTAACTAACTAACGCTACCTGTCGCTAAAAACGAGGACTAATTGATCGACCTGAGCACATTGTAATTAGGACGAGGGCTGTCGACTTGCAGTGAATGTGGACGCCTTTTGACGGCAAAAACGCACAGTAGAGCTTTTCAACGCATCTCGCATTATTTTTTACAGTCCACTTGTATTAGCACTTGACAGAAACTGAATAATATTTACGTAGAATAAACAATATGGAAACGACCAATAGTCAAAACAAAAAGACTAAGGAACTTAAACAAAAAAGGAGACGTCAAACAAGCCAAGAATAAAAGCAGAATAAAACATAGGGAAGCAGAAACAAACAACAAATAATTAACTACAGTTCTGTACTAAGAGTGGAGTTGAAAGAAAAAAAAATATTAATAGAACAAAGCTTTCAAAAATATGTATTTACCTACAAAAAAAAACCACAGAAACCTTTAAAAACAGCAACACGTGTTACTTACTACTTCGTATTGTATTTAATTTAATGTAAATACCATATAATTCCTAGTTAATACTTAATTTATGTCATCAACAGCCTTTACAGTCCACTGCTGGACATAGACCGCTCCTTAGCAAGGAGGCTTAGGCCTACTATACCACGCTGGCCAGACGGGTTGGAAACGGGTTTGTTCCAAGTTTTCCTTCTCTTTGTAATGATGTTGTCTTGCATACTTTGTTCCCTTAGTCGCCTTTTACGACACCCACGGGATGAATAGGGGTGGTAACACTATGTATTCTAAATCCGTCGGACGGACGTTAATTTATGTACATGAATCAAATGTAGAATACTAGAAATATATATATATATTTTTAGAAGCTACACCGGGGCAGTACTAACCTCTCACAGAAGACCAAGTTAAAGTGCCAGCAACCATGCTGTCGTGTTTCATTACTGAGAGCAAGACCACAGACCCATTGATGCAGAGGAGACAGTTATTGTGGTAGGTGTCTGAGCCTTACTCTACCACGATGACTGTCATACCTTTTACGTTCCTGAAGGGGGCGTGAAAAAGCATCTCACTAGGCTGCCATAATGTGGGTCACCATACTGTCTACATTCGGAATGAGTATGGTGACCACAACTCTTGGATTCTATTCATGCTTGTGGAGGGAACGAGTGCCTCATGTCCCTCTGACACAAAGGGAGGATCCTCCGACCAGGCGAGGTGATCATGCCTGGTGGCCCACGGCCCAACGGTTGACGTATATATGCTAATTGCCACGGGAATCTCTATTTCGCGAAACAGGATTAGTAGTATACTTCGTAGTTTATTACATTCATACATTTGGTTCATCGTTCGTAGTTCAATGTATCTTCGGTAGATGGCGCTGTTGTATATTTTTCTTTGTTCTGTTATGTAGAAGTCACCACAATGCTTTTCATCAGAGTAGATCAGAGTCACTTTGACAGGATCTTAAAATAAAAGAAAATAAAAATCTAACCTATTAATATCTACAGGTCATACCGTTTTATTTACTAATTCCTTCAAATGGGCTTGAATCCCAGTAATATACAAATTAAATGTTATATGTAAAGCCAAAAAATGAATATAAATTTAAGTAAATATAATACAAAATAAAAAAATAATTACAGGTAACTGTAAATTTTAGAATTTAACAAAAAAATTGTATAGCAAGATGTTTGAGAATAATTATGTGTATAATTATTTGTAGATGTACATGTGGGCAAGTACACAACACATCAAATTAACGAAGCGAGAAGGCTTCTCGTTTACCATAGCGACAACAAACAAGTTGTTCTCATAATACGTTGACATTTCAATCACAAATAATGGATAATGCATTTGGGTACGCAGCGAGTTAACTCAGAAATGTACCGCACTTGGCTGTCGCTTGGTTGTCTATGGAATTCCTAAGTCGTTGAAAATAGAAATCACAGCTAATCGCTAATAAGTACGGATGTATCGACCTCACTCAAGCTGTCTGACGTTTCCGTTATCTCACGCTCCAACATATTATGTCCGAGTTTGAGATAATAATCTTAAATAAATAATATTCTTAATAAAATCACATATATATATTATACGATTTCTTTGTTAAGATAATTATTTTAAGGTTTGAAAAGTTTGGGATAATCTGTCGGTTTGCATATAGTGTTAATATAAGATAATGAAATAATTTATATGAGGAAATCGTTAAATATTTCTATCAGTTTATTAATTAAAATAATGTAATAATGTAAATAAATAAAATTTAAATACAACTAAAAACAATATTTGTTTTAAGAATTACGATCCTGAAAAGAAACCACTTACGATGTATGTTTTTTCCCTGAACGTTAAAAATATGTATTATGTTGTGCATCTCCTTATTCATTAATTTTTAGTTTGCTATAAAGTAATAACTTTAGAACCTTTCAAAAGTGTCAAACATTGAAATTACGTCAACATATGCATTATTTGATTTTCTGTACTAAATTATATTACTAAAGAACTTAAGAACTTTCCTCCACCTACTACCAAGTTAATGCTAGTACAGACTCTGATCTTTCTAATCATTGATTATTGCGATGTATGCTACCTCGACCTGAATCCAGATCTTCTCCACAAACTTGACCTACTCCTTAGCATTCGGTATATCTTCAAGCTCCGCAAGTACGACCATATCTCCACCTATCAAACTCAGCTGTCATGGCTACCTATCCGCCAGCGTCGTAGCTTATGGGCTCTAACTACCCTTCACTCTCTATTTAATAATACTACAGCACCCACTTATCTTACTTCACAACTTAAATTGCTATGTTCTAACCATGACAGAGATCTTCGCTCCACTAATAATCTTCTATTCTTATTTATTTATTTATTTACAACTTTATGCACAAATACATGCATCGGCGGACTTAATGCCTAAGGCATTTTCTGCCAGTCAACCGATTGGGCGATGCAGAGAAAATATGAGGTAGGTGCACTAAAGGATAAGGTCCTACCAACATTTAGTAAAGTTTTTGAAAAGCTGATACTTACTCAGTTGCTTAATTATTTTAATGAAAATCAATTGCTGCATACTAAACAATTTGGTTTCACTCATGGTCGGTCAACATGTGATGCTGGGGTTAAATTATTAGAGTATATATTTGAGGCTTGGGAGGAGTCACGTGACGCCTACGGGGTGTTTTGTGACTTATCTAAAGCATTTGATTGTGTGCAGCATGAAACACTTGTCAGGAAATTACACCACTATGGAATAAGAGGCAGTGCTTTGGATCTTCTTACTTCTTATTTGAGTGATAGGATTCAAAGAGTAGATGTTAATGGTAAATTATCCCAGGGATCAGCTGTGGCGGTGGGGGTGCCCCAGGGGTCTATTCTGGGTCCATTTCTGTTCCTTGTGTACATCAACGACTTGCCTCATCTTGTGAGGGATAACCATGAGATAGTGTTGTTTGCAGATGACACATCCTTAGTATTTAAAGTTAACAGACAGCAATCGGTAATTGACGATGTAAACAATGCTCTCTCTAAAATAGTACTTTGGTTTTGCGCTAATAACTTGTTATTAAACAGGAGTAAAACCAAATGTGTTAAATTTTATACTAGGAATGTTAAACAAGTAAAAACTAGTGTTTTGATGAACAAGGAGGAGCTGGAATTGACAGACAAGGCTGTCTTCCTAGGTATAACTTTAGATTCACGGTTACAATGGAGCCCATATATAGAAACGTTATCTGGTAGACTTAGTTCTGCAGCTTATGCTGTGAGAAAGATCCGTCAATTGACGGATGTTGATACTGCGCGATTAGTTTATTTCAGTTACTTTCACAGCATTATGTCCTATGGTTTATTGCTTTGGGGCAGTGCCTCTGATATTGATTCAATCTTTGTGCTCCAGAAACGAGCTATTAGGGTTATCTATAAGATGGGCCCTCGTGAGTCACTAAGAAACACATTCAAAGAAATTAACATTCTCACACTACACTCACAATACATTTACGAGAATCTTTTGTATGTTCATAAAAATCTGTGTAAATTTAAGAAAAATAGTGATCACCATCAATTTAATTTAAGAAATAATAATAAACTTGCCTTGCACACTGATAGGCTCCATAAAATATCGAATTCGTTTGTGGGTCAATGTATACAATTTTATAACAAATTACCAAACAACATAGTATTATTATCTATTAGTAAATTTAAGAAATTTGTTAAGCTGAGGTTGTCCAAAAAGGCTTATTACTCAGTTTCAGACTATGTCACAGATTTAGATGTTTGAAAATGAATTGCTCTTTTTTTAAGACCTATGATTGTGAATATAGCTGCTGTTTTAATATTTAAAAGATTTTGAGTTAAAAGAGTGGTGGTGAGTTTCTTTCCTGGGTTCTTTTCTCACCACTCTACCATGAACAATCTGCGAACCCAGCTAGCTGTAATTTTAATCGACAGATTGTTCATCTTTCATCTTTTATTGTTTTTTTTTTATGACGTTCATAAGTGTCTTTTGTGACCTAAATGAATAAACGAATTTGACTTTGACTTTGACTTTGACTAAGAAGTAAATGACAGGATTTAGTATATACAGACTAGTTTGACCATAAATAAGTAAATATACATACATAAACACTTAAATATATAACACATACACATACATATACAATAAACATACACATACAATTCATATACACAAAACTCATACATATCCGTGCATACATATTACCACTATAAGATATAATAATACCAGGTGATGATGTAAGACGCCACCAATTCCGCCAGTAAAAGCTTCTTGACTTTAATTTTAAACAAGTTGCAACTTTTAGCCATCCTGACTTTGAGGGGAAGCGCGTTCCAAGAAAGTATTGCCTGCACGAAGAACTAAGAACCGACAAACCCAGTGGAGTGAGAAGGACAGAGTAGAAAGAGATTATTAGCCGAACGTAGATTTCTGTTAAGGTTGTTGCGCAATAATTGAATTTGAGATGTTAAATAAGTGGGAGGGGATGGGGAATTGAGAAAAGTATATAGTAATGTAAGTGCGCGCAATTTTCTGCGTTGACGAATAGGTAGCCATGTGACCAGCTCACAGGCAACTGGAGATATGATCATACTTACGAAGGTTAAATATGAATTGAATTGAGAAGACGTTCTAGCTTGTTGAGGAGATCTGCATTCAGGTCGTAATAGTACACGTTACCATAGTCGATCAGAGGGAAGATTAGAGATTGCACGAGCGCTGCCTTAGTTTTCACGTGAAGGAAGTTTTCCAGGCGGTATAGTGTTCTCAGGATTCCAGTAACCCTCTGGCATACGTATGTAACTTAATCACACCGGGTCAATGTACAATCAAGTTGTAAGCTTAAGTCTTGCACTGTTGCACAAATAGGTATAGTCGCACCATTTAAAGTAATCTTGGGCAATCAGGAAGCTGTTTATGCACACAGGGTTCAAGAACTTTGGACAGGAATGGAAAGATGGATATCGGACTGAAGTGATTGGGTAGAATAGGATTTGTGATCTTAGGTAAAGGAATGATGTAAGCTTTACGCCAAAGTGAGGTAAAAGTGCCAGAATATAAGGAATAATTAATGATATGGGAAATGGCGGGTAGAAGTTGGTCAAGTATATTTATGATCATGCGTCTGCTAATTTGATCGTAACCCATAGCTTTGGATTTGATGGAAAGGGTTATCTTTTTGATCTCATTGTGCGTAACTGGAACAAGTTGAAAAGAGGTAATGTTAGGAAACTTTAACCTTGCCAGACAATTGACAGTACGATGCTCAGTTTGAGGATCCAAGTAAGTAGAAGTAGAGAAATGTAAATTAATGTCGTTCAAACTAACCATCATCGATTGGTGAGTACATGACTGTTTGCCAATACCCAGGCTTCCAAGGAATTTCCAAGTATCGACAGGGGAGGAACAGGCAAGGTTTTCTAAAATATAGCGCCGATTAGGATTGCGTATCATCTGATTACATCGGTTCCTTGCTCCTTTGTACAGATGCCATTTTTCATCTGTACGATCCCTCCTATATCTACAGAAAGCCCTATCCCTTCCCCCCCAATAGCTAAAAGAATGTCCTTTGTCATCCAAGGTGCAGGTGGTATCTTGAGCTTGATCTTTTTTATTGATGCATGTGTCTGGTATAAGTTACTGACCGCGTTATTGAAGGTTTCAACTTTATCGTCCAAGGTGGAAGCCGCATTAAATATATCCCAGTTGAGTCCTGAAGCATCACTACGTAGTCTGTCCACATCCAGGTGACCAAAACAACGCCGGTGCAATACTCTCGGAGGATGTTCAAGAGGTTTCAGGGTATACAAAAGGAAAATGAGGTCATGGTTTGAAAAACCGGGTGCAGGAAGTTGACCGTGTCTATGGGCGAGTGTTGGGTTAGATGTGACCATCAAGTCAAGCAATGTATCTTACCCCAAATTATTGTGGTGAGTCGGTTGAAGAGGTAAGAATTGCCTGCCGGCTGGTTCGATCATCTGTAGGAGTTTACAGGAACGTGAGGATTGGTGGTTTAGATCAGTATTAAAATCTCCCATGATGACGTGATGTGTATAATCTGACTCTAAAGATTCCAGCACTGTTTCCAGGCTGGAGAAATAATCGACAGAGGGAGGACAATAAACGACACCCAGAACCATCTTGGTTCCCTTGACATTCACCTCAAGGAAAAGGTATTCGGCATCAGCAGAGTAGGAGGCAGTAGAAAAACCTAGAATTTTATGCGGTAGACAACTGTGGATATAAATAGCTACCTCGCCGCCTTTCCTATCAATTCAGTCGTTGCGTACAAGAATGTAACCAGGGAGAGAATAAGATGTGGAGGCGAGGTTAGGTTTGAACCAACTCACAGAGACCAAAACAGCATGGACATTTGTGTCGGTGAAAGCTTCTGTCAAGTTCCCGAAATGGCTTGGAATACTCTGTGAATTAATGTGACACACATTTAGTAAATGCTTCGATTGCTGGTTAAGTGTGTTTCGCAAGCGATCATCCAAAGTCTCAGGTAAAGAGGTGAAACTGTCTTCGTCAGTGGACACTGCAGACTCATAGACAGAACTACAAGAGTCATCATTATCAGAAGTCATCGGTATTAAAACAATTTAAACTATGTATTTTATAAGAATGTACAGCAGATAAATGATGTACAAATTTGACTATATGCACTATAACACCCAAACATATGCATATACCCAATAGTGCTATTAAAACCCACCCAGTAAGTAGGTAAGAAAATTTTCTGCACCACCCACCAGCACATACTACATAATATAAGAGCAATGATCGCAAACACAGAGTAAACATAGGTTAAAGTAACAAAACAAAAAAAGAGTTTAATAAGAATAAACGTGAAACGGAACGTTACATGTGTTTATCCGAACGCAACTCGCCAGACTAAATGTTACTTGAGAAGTGTCACATTTGTTTACAATTAACATGAACAATATGAGATGTGAGGCGAATTAAACACTGTTTGTGGGTAAATTACTAAGCAAAAAGAAAATAGAGCGATATGAAAAGTTGTGTGTTACCTCGATACTAGTGACTACCGTCCGGCGAGCTACGTGAACCCAAGGTTACGAATTTGTTGGATGACACAGGTTTCATGACCCCGAACAAATTAAATTCTGCCCACAATGTTCCTATCTGGACCGGACGAGGCAGTCTTTTTGGCTCCACTCCGTGCCTGGAACGCCGCTACGTTAGGAGCATCTGGATACTTGGCAGTCAAGGGCATCAGTTCTGCCAGAGATTTAATTTTGTGACGATCGCCATCAGGTGCTTTAATTATTATAACGCCGTCCTGCGTCCAACATGCATGAGCACCAAAATGAAGCCTAGCTTTGGTTAACGTTGATTGCCTAACTTTAGTTACAAACTCTCGTATTGAAATCGATGAGCCCTTGAGTGTAGTCGTCGTTCTCCAGACTACGACTACTACTAGATCCGTACTACGGAACCTTACCAAGATGGGTCTGTGATATTCAGTGTTGTGGGTTTCGAGTTGTGGCAGATGGTAAATGATTCCTCAGAGAGGTGCTTCAATTGTAGCTTGTTTTGGATAATGTCCAATAAAGTTTTGCTGCGGTCTTCACCATCAGACTCGGGGACTCCCATGAAGAGAAGAGCTTTGCGTCGGTACCTAGTTTCAATAGCATCAACAGCCTTGGAACACTCATTGATTTGCTTGCAAAGAAGTCCCAGCATGTTATACATTAGCTCTTTGAATGTACGGAATTCCTCTGCTCCCGAGGCGACGGTATCCTTTGCAGTTCCTGCTTAATGAAGTTGTGCTTCCAGTTCTTCCATCCTCCGGGCAAAGCACTCCTCCAGGGTCTTTTGTGCTGCCTTAATGTTTAAAAGTTGCGGCATTTCCTGTAGTGAAGGGTGCTGGTAGGTGGTGATGTTAAGTCCTATAATTAACCACATACACTGTTGCAAACGTGAATTGTGTACAGTTAAACCGTAGTTTACCTGTATTTGCAATATTTTTGTAGAAAATGTAGAAATTAAAATTAGAATAAAGTTTTTGATGTTTAAGTATGTGTCTACTTTTTTAGCACCTACCGCCAAAAAAAAAGATCTTATGTCCAACACACACCTCTTCTCTTGTTCATTCTTCTTTTACTGTCCAATCGATTCTATTATGGAAAGCGCTCCCACTCGAGATCAGGAAAACAATTAATCGTAATTTAAAGTCAAGGTCAGAGAATTATACAAGAAACAGCTAACAGATACTCCCCCATTGCTCTTTTTTTTTTACGTGTGGAAACCCCCTCGGGCCGTCACCCCACCAGGGTTTACAGTGGGGTGGTGTGTCGGAATCGGACCGACTAAAACCACACGGTGTGCCACTCTGCGCCTGACATAGGAGGGACCCGAGAACAGCTGTTATTACGACATCCAGATCCCTCCTAGCGCCTGCCTGCAAGCGCGCACCATCTTCATATAAACTCTCCATTTAGGTGACGTACGGTACAAGCGAACGTCGCCTCCTCGCGGCTGGCCACTATAGTGGATAGAGGGGAAAACCCGTCCCGTCCACCCGCAGCCACACTCAAGGCAGCATGAGGTGCTGGTATGCGCACCTCCGCCGCCCAGTTCGCCGGCGGCGGGTCCGAGTGGAGATCGTTTTCCCGGGCCCTCTCAGCAGCCTCCTTCCGCGAAATTACGTCTTCGCAGAAGGTTGCAACCACGGTAAAACAACTGTCGCTACCGACCATGGAGCGTTTGACGGCCGGTAGCGAGAGATCTCCTCCAATAACTGTAGTGAGGACCCCACACTGCGCCACCCAGGCGGAACAAACTGCCAGCGTGTGCTGAGCCGAGTCCTCACTGCAAGTGGTGACAGGTGGGACTCAATTCCCTCCTGACGACCGAGTGCAGATACTTCCCGAAGCAACCGTGCCCGGAAAGGATCTGTGTCTGTCGGAAAAAAAGGGTCCCGTGCTGTCGCCCTGCTCACTCGGCGATGACCGACTGGAGAGCCTCCACGGCGGCAAAGCCAGCACGTGGAGCCCCTAGCCGACCAACGAGCCATTGTGGCTCGACAAGCGGCCTCTCGCCACTCGCGCACCTCTTCAGGCGGGGGTCGTATGCCACTACCCGCCCGGATGTCAGCCATTCGCCGATAAACTTCGGAGAGCACTTCAGCCTCCAAATCATACGCAAATTGGGCAAAAGTCGCCCAAGGGCAGAAGCAGCGCTGACCAACTTTGGAGTAAGCTGTCGGAAGTGCTCGTCGAAGAGCCACCTGCCGTCGAGGATCAGAACCTGCCGGCCTGAACCGGTATGAGAACCGAATTGATTACGATGGAGATACCGGAGGGTGGACCACGACGGGGCCCATGGAACAAAAGGGCATCCGTCTTGTCCAGGGCCACCCGTAAACCCAGCACCTCAATACGCCCGATCACTAGAGAGACACCCGTGGTGGCCAGGCGCGCCGCCTTGTCAAAGTTCATCCCCCGGGCCGTGACTAATGTGTCATCTGCGTAACAAATTACGTCCAGCCCGTGGGGAAGACGACCTCGAAGGGCCCAGTCGTATCCCATGTTCCACAGGAGTGATCTGAGGACAGACCCCTGTGGAACACCGCACGACATGAGCCGCCGCCTCAGAACACCGTCTCAGTCCTCTTACATGACGGTACGCTCCTGTAGATAGTCTGCCACAAGCCGCCTCAGGTACTGTGGCACCCCATGGTAGTGGAGTGCTTCCCTGATGCAGCTAATGGCAGACTATTGAATGCGTTGGCGATGTCCAATGACACCGCCAGCAGCACGCCGCCGCAGCTCACCGCCTCTTCGGTGACGGCCCTCAGGCACAACACGGCCTCGACCGTCGAACGCCCCGCTCAACAGATATTTCCCCATAGTCTAATCATTTTATATACTATATTTTGTACTGTATTCGTATGTTTATTCTTTCAATATTTATTTGCATTTTCACCTATGTATATATCTTTTTCTCCTTTTTTAGATAATTCATTGTAAATAATTGCCTCCTACTACCAACTCATTGCTTCTCTTAAAGACACACGTGCACCTGCCATGTCAGTTACTGAACCACCTAAAGGTTGACTGGTAAAGAATGCCATATGGCATTAAGTCTGCCTCATGCAAATGTAATGCAAGAAATATTTAAAATAAAATAAACAAATATATTAATTATATTTTACATATGTTTATAAATTAATTTTTACTTTTTTAGAACAAGCATTAACTTCTTTGTCATAATTTGGTTTAAATAAAAAAATAATATACGCGAAAATGGCGGGTGATTTGTGTTTGAAATAAGATAACTTTGTAATTAGCTTGGTAATGAAGTATAATATTCTTTAATTATCAACATCTCTACAACATTATTTTCCTGAGTTCTATCATTTCAGAAGTAGGATTGTTTGTGAAGAGGTTTGATGTTTCGATAAGGAAATATCGGCTGTACTCGGTTAGTGGAAACTTATTCACAGTTTGTAATATAAAAGTATTTTTTGTTTTTATTCATTGTGCTTTGACCGGAATTATATTATATTTATACCAGAAGGTTTAGGTCGTATAGCTTGGCGAGTTTGATTTAAGTACAGTTCATTTAATTTCATTCATTTAATTTGACGTGACAAGAGTGTGTGCCTTACACCACCACGATATCTATCATGCTTTTTACATCCCCAAGCGGGGCGTGAAAAAACATCTCACTAAGCCGCCATAGTCACCTTTACCATATTGTATTGCCTGCATTTACAATGAGTGTAGTGGTGACCACAACTTTTAGATTCTATTCGTGCCTTTCATCAGGCAACGTATAGTCACTTTAGCAGTCACACTTTAGCAGTAACAAACACACTTTCGTATTTATAATATTCGTAGTAGATTATATAAAAGAAAACTACAGCAAATATTTATATGAAGAAAGTAATTTACTTGGCCTGTTTATGTTGCAGGATATAGAACACTTCTTTTAATTTACAACTGTGCTAGGTCTTTCTGCTACATTTTTTGAAATTATACTTCCTTTGACGCAGTTGGAAAAAATGATGTGAGTAAACACACCGTCACAAAAACACGACGCCATGAAATTAGCTTGTCAACATTTTAGGTTTTTCATTATTATGTACAAATACTTATTAATAATAATAATATTAATTTGAATAGACATAATAAACCTTTATTTCAATGTAGTAAGTACCTTTTAGAGTTCTACTTTTTTCTATTATTATTATCGTTTTCTCTACGAACATAGGATGACGCGAAGGTTAAAAATTTTACATAGAAAGATTTTGATTTTTTTGTCACAGAAGAATAATTTCTTACGTGCGCACATAAGCAAACACAAGTTTTTTTTTATATTTCTATTTTCTTTAATTGCTACAATATTATATTAGTAAAGCTGTTTGAAATAGACTGCGATGAATTCTTGTTAAGATGTCGGATCATTGTTACACACCTCCTTTAATCGAGTGTAAATAACAAGCTAGTCAATATTGTATACGTACCATGTCGTATCGGCTGAAACAAAAACGATGTTGTTTAGGTCTATTAGTCCCTTACTGTTTAACAACAACCTCGTAGTTAAATTTCCTTTTCGTGTCACGTCTTGTGGAGACTCTGGATTGTCTACAATATCCTATTTAGGTTCACTAAGGTCATATAGAAAAGTCCATTAACTATCGTTGCCAAATGAAAAAGCATAACATGTTCAACTCCACAGAACA
The DNA here is from genome assembly GCA_949316085.1 of Hypercompe scribonia. Lineage (NCBI taxonomy): Eukaryota > Metazoa > Arthropoda > Insecta > Lepidoptera > Erebidae > Hypercompe > Hypercompe scribonia. The sequence continues at coordinate 1,401,802 of OX438973.1, forward strand.
GGGTGTGGGGATGTGTGCTGTTTCTTCCACGATCTTCAACAGCAACCACTTACCGAAAGTACTAAAGAAATAGTTACATTTTCCGTCTTATTGGCTGATGATATATTAATACTAATTACGTATGATTTAACTGCCTCGGTGGCGTAGTGGTAGCGAAAGCGACTGCTGTGCTTGAGGTCTCGGATCCGATTCCCGGGTCGTACCAAATGTTTGTAAGATCTGCAAATATTTGTTTCGGAGTTTGGATGTTTTCTATGTATAATTGTATTTACAAAAAAAGTATATAAGTATTCTATCAGTCAGTCTAGTTATCATAGCACAAGCTCTGCTTAGTTTGAAACTAGATGACGTTGTGTGTCAAAAGTCCGAAATATTTGTTTATTTATTATGCTTGTTTATGATATATCCGTATACCCTCCACCAATGCTTCAGGAAATAATTAAATAAAAAATACCTTTTGTTTGTAACGTGATGGTAATGAAGGTTCAAGAAACAATGTGACAAATATATTTAAATTTTATGTGTATTCCCTATTGTGTAACAATTTATGTACATAAATATTGTATTCTGTCAAATTTACAGTGATTAGAAAAGGCTACTAAGTTGAAACAAACTATATTATTATACAAGATCACATGTATTTTGATTTGAAAAACAGACTCGTCGAAGATCTCACATTGACGGGATGTTGACGAGACGAAGATATTTATGTTCACGAGCTAGCGACCACAGCCTCGTCTTAAATCACGTTGACGGTGTAGTATAAGGCCACATAGAAGATACCATTCACGTTCATGACCAAAACAGACTCGCATTGATTCAACATCGTCGAGTTGAAGATATTCGCGTTCACGACCTAAGCAACCACAGCAGCGTTTTAAGATCGTGTGCATACTTTACGTCAAAGCACAGGTGTAGATGACAAAACATTCATCCAGTATTTCGCCCCTTAAAAACTAATTCTCAAAGAAACGAGCAAGTCCGCAACTCGATTTAAACAGTGCGTTTAAATCGAGTTTGAATCGAAATCGATAAAGTGATGGGGCTCATGGAAATGTATCGACACAAGAACAAAGAGTATTAAGTGTTATTTATTATGTTATTACTGAGTTTGACACCAGTTCGAAATCACAAATAATGAAAGCTTGGATTGTAAAGATCAACGAGTCTGCTGAATTTATGGTTTGTCACAGCAGCTGACTACATTTTACGCTGTGTGTTGTCGCGACACAACGTCCAACATTCTGTATAAGTCCCGTTATAAAAGTTACCAGTCTTAATTTATCTTATTTTATTAATTTGAATCACCAACAAATGGCACACACGTCTTACATAACTACAAAAAATTAAAATATGTACTTTGTGCTCATTCAATTATAGATAATCACAGCTAACATAATTGGAAACTGTACCATTTTAAAAGTCAAAAATTAAATTGTAAGATGAAAAAAACCTAAAAAAAATGGTATGTAAAAACTATAGAAAAAAACACATTAAAAAAAGCAAAAAGAAAAACACTCCACATTCAAAGACGACAACATACCACGGATCAAGCCTAGGTGAGCTTTTGTTATTATACCTATCATGCTTAGATCTATCTAAATCTCAAAGAATTATTTCTGCACGTAATCGTCTATTGTTTTTAATGGACCCAGGGGCTCTTATTGTCGTGAACCCTGGGATGCAGACTATTCAGCCCGTGGATAAGTCCTTCCAAGCCAGCAACTATTTAAATTCCCAGAATTGCAGGCAGGACTGCAGTTTGTAATACAAAAGCATTACTAAAGTCGACAGGGATGGCAACTGGCCAACATGGCTCATACAAATGAGTTGTCATTGTAAACAAAATGGCGGAGTGTCGTGTTTTTAAAATCAAAAACATTCGTTTACAATTTGTTTACTCGAATAATAAAATGTTACTGTGTTACTTCTAAGTATTTTTTTCTGTGCAGCAATCCCCACGGGTACCACCGAAAGGTGTTTATGTCGGACTAGAACCGACCAAAAACCGCACGCCGTCTTAGGCTGCGGGCCGAATTGTGCTCACAGCACTTACGACGTTTAAACTGCTAACGTGTGGTCCGATTTAGTGAGCGCGCCAACGTCTGTTAGCAGTATTAATAATTCGGACCACTTGTGAGTGTGTTTACGAATTTAAAAAGTTGAACATAACGTAACAGAGCATTTTTTGTCATAAACTTGAGTGGAATATGTGGTGTAGCCGATGAAGGTGGTAAAATGTTTATATTTCAAGCATTTTCCGCAATCGAGGAAAGTCAATTCAAAATAACGTCAATGCTCACGATGCTAACTATCCGACCGGTCCGAATCACGCTCACAGCGCTCATAGCGTACCAATGTGCGGTCCGAGTCGTGCTTTTTACGCTCACCGTTAGCGTTGTGGATGCTATGACTATATGTCACTACCTAATGCTTATAGTACTGACGAGTCGGATCGTTAGCATCGTGAGTATTTACGTTATTTTGAGCCATTTATTTCAATCTATGAATCTATAATTTAATATAATAATATAATATAAGTTTACAAGTATAATAATCAAATTACTGAACGGATGGCATAGTGATTTAAGTAGTTGTCACGCCCACAGAACAGAGAATTAAGTATAAAAGGAATGTAGGCATGTCAGGCGCGCAAAACTTTGACGTGCTTTGGGACGATTGTTCGTATTTCAAGTCCCTTTGTACTTCTTTGAAAAGGACCGTACTTGAACCTTTATGGCCTACGTATTAAAATTGAGTATTAACAACATTATTACGAGAGCACGCAATGACTTGCATTTTCTGTGAGAATGTTTCACAATATTTGGTTCGAAATTATTTGGTACACCTAAAGTACCAACCCTAGAACACAAATATGCGAAACACTACCTTATTGAAAAGACAAGATTGTAGTTAGTGACATGATAAGTAGCGTTTAAGACTTATATTCATTAAATCCTTTGGAGGAATTGGCATAGACTTGGTTACGTACTCGTACTCGTATGTTGTGTGTTGTGTGTTAATATTATTGATCGTTTATGTGTGTGTTAATATTATTGATCGTTTATGTGTGTGTCTAGATGACCTATAATCTCTTGGCATTTGCCATTGATTGCACTTGTAATGTTTATTTTTCTGCTCCGTGGCCGCTATTTTCAACTGCGTTAATTGTTGTGGACTGAAACTCCTCATGGTACGTTACTATGTGCAATCAACAAGTTATTGTTCAGAGTCTGGGTGTTCTTTATATTTGTTTCATGTATGTTTGTAAAGTCCGCCGCTATACGTGATTTATACCTAATGCAAGAATTGTCTTTTTAATAAAAAACAAGAAGTCAAAAACAAAAAATATTATGGATTACTCTTGCGAAATATTAAGACCGACCCCGCGGTCCGATAAAGACCAAAGTCACGTTTTGTACTCAAAGCGTCAAACGGAACCGATACGATTAGCACGCACCGAGTTATTCTTTGTTCTAACCGCTTGTGGTACATTAACTACATGATTTTGTTACCCAAAATAATAAAATCAGTACATTTGTGTATTCATTTTGTGTTAGTTCAGAGGTTGAAATCTTATTAAATAAAACACATACTGCAAATTATCCAAAGACGCTGTTATATTTTTTTTGCCTTTATTCGAAATCATGATATAAATCCATAGAAAATATCTAAATAATAACACTACACATACTAACACAAAAGTAAGATAAACACTGTAAATAATAACATAAAACTGTATTAAATGATTAAATATAGTGAAATCAAATGAATGTGAATTGGCGTGCTTGATAACACTCATGATACAGCCGACGCTGTGGCCATCTTCTACCATCTAATGTTATGCTAATGTGTGCATGGTAGCGCGTTTGTATTAGGCTTTTGAAACGCACGCACACACTCAAACCACCAGTGGCACATTTCTAATGAAGAGTACTGAGCTGTTGGTCTAATGGTTAGAAATATTGACTGCTGCACCGGATGTCAACCATGGTTAATCCTCACCTTGGGACAAGTACTCTGTGTGTGATTAACATGATTGTTGTATGTGTCTACGTGTAATTTATCTATAAAATGCAGAAATAGGTTTATCAGCAGTTTGGTTAACACAGGCTCTGGCTTCCTAGTTTGGGATCTGACTGCCGTTTAGGAAATGTACGAAGTTATTATTATAATTATCAAATCTACGGTCAATTATCGTTGAGTTTGACTGAAAACTGTACTAACTATAAAATCTTTATATTTAACTTGTTAACCTTTGGGTGATGCAGAGAAAATAGGAAGTAAGTGCGTTTCAGGTGTTGAATAAAAGAAGTAGACATATACAAACTTATTATGTACTAAAATTTATACAAGTACATAAATACATATATATACATAATTAAGTTGATGTAAATCTATACACATACATACATACGCAAATAAATATTATAACAAGTATAAGATGATAATCATGTATTGGTTAATTCTGCCAGCTGTTTCAGTAAATACTGCTTCACTTTTTTTTTAAATAAAAAAGCGTTGGTAGCCATCCTGACTTCGAGGAGAAGCTCATTCTAGGGAAGAACGGACTGCATAAAGAAAGATGAGCCAACAAACTCAGACGTATGGGAGGGGCAACGAAGGAGAAGATTCTTCCAGAACCGAAGCTTTCTGTCCTGATTGCTACATAAGAGTTGGAAATAACAGTTTAAATATGTTGGTGAAGATAAGTTATTAAGTATAGAGAATAGAACAGTGAGCGCGGGTAATTTTCGTCGTAGACGAATTGGTAGCCAATTAAGCTGCGAACGAAAAGAGGATACATGGTCATATTTACGGAGATTATAAACAAATCGAATGCAGTTATTAAGAAGACGGTCTAATTTATCGAGAAGATCTGTATTCAGGTCGTAGCAGCACACATCACCATAGCCAATTAAGGGGAAGATACGAGTTTATATATTATATATAATCATTGCCAGTATTTATATATTATAATAGTAGCAGATGATAAGGATATCAAATACTCTTTTCACGGTAAAACCGAGCATATTTGTTTCTAACGTAACATAATATATATTACAGGAAAATATCTCAGTTTTAATGTGCGGTTAGAGAATCAACATGTCTGTAAAAGCACTATTGTATTTACTGACACTCATATTTATTACATTTCTGGTGACATTTTTTCTAAAAAGCACGTCTGAATGTGATCTGTTAACAACAGATAGAGATGTAGTGCATCTAGAATTACAGGCGTTTCACAATTACATTAAAAAATTCAATAAAACATATTCAGTGCAGGACTATAAGAAGAGGTTGAAAAATTTTAAGGTAAGTTCAATGACATATTATTATCATCAACATCATTTAATAGTTCTCTGCTAGATATAGACCTCTGTTTAGAAAAGAGGTTTTGGCCCATGTTTGGATCAATAGAGATAGTGATATTTTTAATTCTTCATTGCACGGAAATATTTATATAAATAATAATTTAATTGTCAATATAGCCTCTGTGCACCTCCCTTACAATACTTCTAAACCACCCTAAGGTTGACTGGAAGAGAATGCCTTGGGCATTAAGTCCGCCGATGTACAAAGTGCATAAAGTGTAAATAAATAAATAAATTTACTCTACTTAAACAAATTCTATTTTCAATTTAAATGAATTTGTTGTGAAGCACTTATCAATTGTTTTTTTCTTTGGTCATTCTCATTTCTCCACTACCACAGATAGCCAATAGCCTACTCATAAGTGTAGTACCCATAAGAGAGAGAGAGAGAGTGTGTGGGTTTGTTACTTTTTTCAATGACCAAGTGTAAATGAGTGTTGTGTAAATGAGAATTGTATAAAAGAGTCAAAATAGCATTATCATATCTACTAAAATGAACTTCTTAATGTTAACGTTCAATTAAGACCATCTAAGAGTCTAAATACTGAATTAATTGTATTTTTATTTATACTCGATTATGTTACAGGTATCTTTAGCAGAAATAGCCCGTCTAAACGCCCTTGAAGACGATGCCGTTTTTGGACTGACACAATTTTCTGATATGTCTGCACAAGAGTTTGAAGAAAAGATGCTAATGAAACGTTTAAATGGCATTTGTTTATCATATAATAGAATGTGTTTTGAGACATCAAATAATGCAAGCTTCGATCCTTTCGTGCCACTGTCTGAAATAGACGACAAAATTGACTGGAGGGAGAAGGGAGTAATAGGACCAGTCCAAAATCAAAAACATTGTAGGGCATGCTGGGCTGTCAGTATAACTGGTATAATGGAAAGTATGGCAAACATTAAAAGAAAATCAAATAACGTTCTAAGCGTTCAAGAAATCCTAGACTGCATGGTGGATAAGAACCATGATGGATGCAGTGGCGGTAATGTAGCCTCGTCTCTGGTTCTTCTTTGTGATGAACACCAGAACCTCGTTACAGCAGAGAGGTACCCCCTTACTCTAAAGAAGGAGAAGTGTCAGTTGCGTAAGAAAGACAAAGGAGTGCAAGTTAAAAGTTTTGCGTATAGGTGTAAGAATCAGATGTCTGTTCTGGAATCTGAAGAGAACATACAGAGAGCTGTAATGAATGGTCCTGTAACTGCCGTGGTGAATGCTGCAATCTGGCGATTCTACCTAGGAGGTATTATAAGAAGAGCGTGTGTCGGCAGTGACAGTAGTTTAGACCATGTGATCCAGATTGTGGGATATGACCGCACCAGCGAGGTACCTCATTATATTCTTAAAAATTCATGGGGAGAATCGTTCGGTGATCACGGTTATGTGAAGGTAGAGATGTTTAAAAATACGTGTGGGATTGCAGAGGAAGTGGGCATTATTCATGTGTTATGAATACATCTATACTTATATTTTAAACGTGCAAATGAGTTTGCTTGCTACATTTTAACCACTGTACTTACAGCTGCTTATTGTGACAATTAACGTGCCGGGTTACTCGAGGCCAAAAGTTAGTACTTTTATGTACAAGGGCTTTTATTGTTTCTGTAGTGAATATATTTACAAAATGTTAAACTAAATTTTAAACTTTGATATTTTATGCATTTTATTTTAGTATTAATCGAACAGTTAAGTACTTAGCCGCCAGATACTTTATGGCTAGAGTCAAGGGTGTCTATGACGACGGTCAGTGTCTATCCTTATGTTAGACAATTCAGAGGAGTGTAATGTTAATAAATTACCTCATTTTATTAATTAGCCTACAAAAATATGAAAATTGCTATGGATGTTTGTTGCTCAATTACGTTGATCGGCTGAACGAATGTCCTGGAAAATAGATCCTGTCCACGATTTTTACTCTGAATTGAATTATTCTGTTAATAGCTTAAATTTTTTTAAAATTTTATTTTGAGGCGATTCACTATGATTGATTGTTCGATCTTCTACTATTGTAATGTTAGACTCTTTGTCATTAAAGATTATTTTTTTGTTTTTAGTTCGATTAGCACTAAAAGTGTGTTTTTTTGGTTTTTTTAAACTATTATTTTTAATTTAGTAAGCACAAGGATATTTAAAAGACACACAAATGGTTTACTATTATCAATAATTTATTGTAGAAACTTAAATATATTATATTGATAAACAAAATACTCTTTGGGGTGATTGTTTAATGTTTTTAGCATTTAATTTATATAAATGCAAACTGGACGCTCTTTTTGTAAACAACTATGATTTCAGTCATCACCAATTAACACAATTAGCTAAATTACGTAAATTGATAAGGTAATTTAGTATTAAAAATGTATACAATAATTTTCTCTTCATCTTTCAAGAACCGCTAAATGTAGCTTCAGAAACAGAAATCTCTTTTTGTTCCAGTTTTAAATTAATTACTACTAAGAGCACCTTAACTAATGAGCATAAATAAAAAAATACTTACCTGCTTACCTATCCACAGATCTGTTTATCAACAATCTTCAACAGTCCATTGCCAGACATAGGCCTCTCCATATGACGGAGGTTTTAGCCTACTATACCACGCTGGCCAGATGGGTCGGTATAGGGTTTGTTTCAAGTTTTCCTTCTCTTTGCTTTGATGTTGTCTTGCATATTTTGTTTCCTTAGCCGCCTCTTACAACACTTATGGTAAAAGTATGGTTGGTGACACTCAGTATTTGTAATTCATCACCACATGGACTACTAATAGATCTGTTATGTAATATATATAATATATACAATATATAACTATGTATATCTACTCTTTTTTTCTTTCATCACCATTTTAAATTACACTGGTGGTATTATTTAATTTTTTTTGAATCATCAATTAAACGTAATTATCACACTGATTGAAATATATTTCATGGATAGATCATAGAATTGATCAATGCATGTGGTTTTTTTGATTAAATAAATTAATATTAAGAAATAAAATTCATCGATTGCTTTATGAAATGTTCGTATTTCCTGATGTGGTCGGCTAAAATTAATCTTTATCGTTTGAGCGTCAATGTTTAATGATATATCCCGTAGCGTTTGATCAATTCATTATTGTACTGTATTGAGATGAAAATAGCATAACATAATTTATTGATCAAACAACAATAATGATGTATTACTCTGTTAAGTACGTATAACATGGTTTTACTGTACTTTTTTTTCATTACTCTTTATTTTTCTTTGTTTTCTATTATAACTAGCAAATTTTCCGCCATTACGTTGTATAAACAAAATTTTATTAGCGTCTCTAACAGTAAATTAATTAGCTATTTTAAGTTATAAACTATAATTACTAATTAACCTTATTATGAAATAGCCGTGCGGTTGTACTTGTTCAAACGTTTATTATTCAATAATTATAATATGATCCACTATTTCACGAGACACAAATACTGCACGTAATTGTCGACCACATCATATGGTGGCCAAATTTCTTTTTGACCACAACAAATTTACATACAAATCCCTTTAAACTTAACTATAACTTATTTTGTAGCAATCAGAGGAAAAACTTAAAGTTGCTATAGTATTAAACTAAATAATAATACTTAATTATTTGTCTTTTAAAATCATCTAAACAATGTACATGGCTGTAGAGCCTTTGTTGTAACTTTGAGCAATTCTTTCAGAGCAGACAATCTTACTAGTTACAACCAATGCCAATAGATGGCGCTAAATTAAATATAAACCAATCATCTCATGAGAGGCACGACGCTTGCTTCCTTGGCTTCTTTCGATCGTAAATGTAATGATAATCCCTTTCTTCTACCATATATCCAGATATAGTATAGAAGTTTAGCTGAGTACGCTATTAACAGGAGACCGGCGACCGTGAATAATATTTGTATTGCGAGGACTAAGTAAGGACAGTAGGTATAAATAAGGTGCAAAGACATCAGGTTTTCATCAGTCAGCTTTGGTTGAGTCTGAAAAATAAGTTAAAACTCAATGCTTGTTACTAATAAACTTTTATATCATAAATTCTCCAAAATTTTCCAAACTAATTAAGTAATAACCGTTTGTACTTAAAAATAGGCTTAGGTAAACTTAGGTATAGCGTTGTTACTAATTGGAAGTAGTGACACAGGAAAGGTATCTTTGACTGTTTAGTTGGTCTAGTAGTTAGTAACCCCGATTGTTAAGGATTGCTAAGTAGTGGCTAACTAGTCATTGTCACTAAGGACAAAATACAACTGTGGAATAAGCAGAATCACTTATTTTGGTCAAAGTGAATTCTTATTTTTTTTTATTTTAAGAGTTTGCCAAAGTGACTGTACTCTGCCTGATGGAAGGCATGAACAGAATTCAAGAGTTGTGGCGACCATACTGATGTGTGACAATATAATATCAGTGACTCATGCTAGGGAACGTAAAAGGCATGACAGACATCGTGGTAGTATAAGGCTCACACGCTTAATGCCAACTCACAAACGAAACACCTCAACACGGTTGCCGATGCTTTAGATTGGTCATCTTTGAGAGGATAGTACTGTCCTGGACGAGCCGGCCCGTTCGTGCTGAAACCAGCGTGTCTCTACAACCTATCTAAAATATATATGTATTTAGAAATATTTGAGTATGTTTACCGTACGTCTACCTAGTGTGAAGTGTAGTAGAATCAGGCAGCTGAGTATGAAATACGTGGAATTACTATTATCAATAGGCAAAGATTTTTGGCTAAAGATTCAGACATTCTATTAGTTGTGGCGACTTCCACTTACAACGTAACCGAAGGTAATCTACAGCCTCATCTACTGAAGATCCACTGAACCACGGAATAACTACTAATCCTGTATCGCGTTATAGAAATTTTTACGCTGATTAACATATGTACAAGTTTTCAATATCAATAAAGGGGCCGCGGCCTGCCTTGTCTAGTCGGAGGATCCCCCTTTTGTGTTGGTAGGATATGACTTCCGTTCGTTCATGTTAATTAACTTTTAACTTCAACATCACCACAACTATACATCCAAAATTGTAAAAAAAAACAATACTCACAATTTTGATGTATCCTACAGGTACGAACATATCTGAAAACTTTCTGATCTTTGAATTAAAGCCCACATCTCGCATCATGACATTTATTTGGACAGAAAACTTTGTCTTCAGCGCCATGCCTACCGTCTGAAAAGAAGAGGTTCCAGGTCAATAAGAGTAGAAATATATTACTTAACTGTGAACTAAACAATTCTAGATTAGATAGATATTAGAAATTTTATAATTTAGTATTATAATTAATGCGCAAAATTTGGACACATATTACTTTTACCAGTTTAGTGTAAAATTAGACCTGGTCTAGTTGAAATAATCGTTTGAGTATAGTCTAACGTATTAGTCGAAAATATTGAATAGTTTGTTATGGAAACTGCAATTAGTAGCGCATGTAAGTGTATACTTGCAATTGTACTGCGCAGCTTAATAAGTGCTAATTTTATATAGAACCAATCAAACATCAATTATGTACATGTTTAAAGCGACATAAAAATCGCAAATCACGTGATCACGCACGAGAATAATCATCTGAAATGTCATCTATCATCTGGCGGTCTTTTCGCTAAATAATTTCGATAGATTGTCTTAAAGTTAGAAAAGATGTTACATATAAAAAATAATTGTTTCAACGTCGTTTTACCTTGTCGATAACAATCTCGCTTCCATGGTCCTTTATATTTGGTGTAAAGCCTTCTATTTTATCGTAGATATTCGGGTCGGTATCCATGAAGTGAGCGTTAGATAGAACAAATGGTAGACCTGGAAGTTTACACATAGGTTACTGTTCAGTAATTTATGGAAGATGAGTCGTGCAGTGGGTGCGCGACTCGACGCTTTAATACTCGTTCAGTGAGTATTTTAAGGGTATTTACGTTGGAACACTATTATATATTGATATTTTAACTTGTTTTCTACTCGCGTCAATCGTGGTCTGCATCGGGATTACAGAATTCTTTCTCTATCGTGATACGTCGATATTGGTGACTGTTTGTAAAGTGGTTGCCAGGAAGTTCTGGACTGCTTGAGTCAGGTCGGGGTCGGATAGTTTAACATGGTTCGTCGTACACTCACCTTTTCATACATTTACATACATTCAAATAGCACCAGTAGTACAAACGTCGGTCACATAACACAGTAACTCATCGATGTGCGCTACTTTTATAATATATGAAAACTACTATCACACTACACTACCGTTTTAATCCCCAATTACAGAGACTCAGACATAAGTTAGCCTAATGAGCCTCTGTAAGACTTTGACGACTATAACTTCAGTTACACTTTCGTAAACTTAACGCTAGCAACACAGCACGTATATTTGTATATCAACACGTTTGTATATTAATATATACTAGTATTTCTGTACATGATCATCAACAGTAGTCTGGTTATTCTTACTTAGTGCAAAAACCGAAACACCCCAAACATATTAACTTAATAAAAAAAGAAACAGAAATAAAAAACTTCACTAAACTCAGCTGATTTAGGTGGATCGAGGTGGGGGGTGCATGTTAGCGGTGAACGGTGTACAATGAAGGGGCAATACGCTAATTTTGTGCTGCTTGTTCGATAAATGCCTGTCAGCCGACGCCAGCTGGCCGTTTCTTACCTATTAAATAGTTTTTTGACAGATGTTTGGGATAAAATATAACATGGTTTAAAGCTATTGTGGCGGCTTCTACATTACAACACAAAGAAAAATATACAACAGCGTCATCTAGCGAAGATATATCGAACTACGACGAAGTATGAACGCAACGTATGAATGTAATGAACTACGATGCAACTATTAATCCTGTATCGCGATATAGAGATTCGCGTGGCAACAAGCACATATACAACATCCCAACGTCAACCGTTGGGCCGTGGCCCGCCAGGTATGATAACCTCGCCTGGTCGGAGGATCCTACCTTTGTGTCGGAGGGATATCTCACACGCCCCTCCACAGCTATTGTAATCGATTTGATTACTGATTCTGAGCAAACTATGTTTAGGTTACGCATTAAGTAAGAATAACATTGAATGTTTATATTTTGGAAAAGTTATAATGAAAATTTTTTATTGGTCGTAGTCATCATATAATATTTATCCTAGGTGAGAGACAAACCCAACAAAAATTAAGTAAACAAATAAATATGAAAAAAAAACCTGTTAAGTAAAATAATAGTCTAGAAAACTGAGAACTTAAATTATCTGTATTGTTGTTGACATAATTATACTACTCTTCTATTTTACAGTTACAGTACTTCTAATTTATGTGTTGAAGTTTCGTACAGAATCATTTATATTGTTTTGTGTATTTAAGCACCAAATATCCATTCATTTTTTTACACTTATTATAGTAATTAACACCTGTGTGGTAAAGGATTAAGAATACGTAGTGTTACTACCCCTATTCATCCCGTGGGAGTCGTAAAAGGCAACTAAAGGAACAAAGTATGCAAGACAACATCATTACAAAGAGAAGGAAAACTTGAAACAAACCCTATTCCAATCCGTCTGGTCAGCGTGGTATAGTAGGCCAAAACCTCCTTGCTAAGGAGAGGCCTATGTCCAGCAGTGGACTGTAAAAGGCTGTTGATGATTGACGATAGTAATTACTAGATATTCAGTGCAACGTTCTGCCGTTATTATTATAGTCAATTCGTGACACTCACCACACATACACGGAGAAATATCTGAAATTCCTTCATGACATATGCCATTATTGCATAAACACCGATTGTCAGAAATATTTTTGAAGGTTCTATTACTGATCTTGTAAAGTAGACCTTCAAATCCAATGTCTGTCATAGTAGTGCCCTGGTAGTCCATATCTAAAGACCGACAGAGAATGTTCCTGTAGAGTCTGATGCGGCGAGTAGGGGTGATGTCTGGAGGATAACATATACCTTCATAGACATCCGTGAAGCTGTTACAACGGGATCTAAGACAAGTGAAAAGTCATATCATAAATAATAATTTGTATTTTATGTTATACTAACTTTCGTTCACGACTTCGTCCGCGTGGAGTAGTTACTTTGGGCTGACGCTTACTTTAACCCACGACTTCGTTTATATAGGTGAGTACGGGCACAATTCAATACATGATTTATGCGAAACGTTAACCGTTTACGCAGCGCAAACAGCGGAAGCTCGCAATAGGAACAAAGTCTCCCGATTTTGAAACATTGTTCATTGGTGCTCCGTTTCTATTGATCTTAGCGTGATGATATATAGCCTATAGCCTTCCTCAATAAATAGACTATCCAATACAAATTTTCAAATCCGACCTTTACTTAGTTCCTGAGATTAGCGTGTTCAAACAAACAAAACAAACAAACTCTTCAGCTTTATAATATTAGTATAGATACTGAAGTGTGAAATGTAAAGGAGGTTATTCTGTACGTGTGTCTGTATTTTAACAGCCCAAGGGTAGTTTTAGAAAATAATAAGAAAATGAACTTGTCCAATCATTTATCGGTCGGTTTACAAGACAAACTAATAAATGGCTAAGACACAATTTCATTATCACACATTTCTTACTGGACTTTTCATTTTAGTTTCCAGTAAATACTTAATTTGTCTATTTTATTTGATATAATGCATTTTTCAAATTGTTAAAGGCATATTAAAGCACCATCATCTTGCAGATTATAACTTTTACTCTCATTCACGTAATTGGAGCAAGGTTGTCATTTCATTCTAAATATTCCCACTCATATATTTTATTGGGCAATAGGCTGATGATAATGAAAAACCTTAACAGGTCTTCTATCATCTAAATAAAGAACATGATCAAGCTCACAACTGGATGGGAACCGAACACATGACTTATAACTGACCTACAATTGTCACCATACTTTGCTACTCAGATCGTTTAAAATATTATCAAATGTGTGGTGGCTTCTACATTACAACCCAAAGAAAAATATACAACAGCGCCATCTAGCGAAGATACATCGAACTACGACGAAGTATGAACGCAACGTATGAATGTAATGAACTACAATGCAACTACTAATCCTGTATCGCGATATAGAAACTCGCGTGCCAATTAACATTTGGGTCCGTAGGGTCCACAACCGTTGGGTCGTGGCCCTGTAGGCATGATCACCTCGCCTGGTCGGAGGATCCTCCCTTTGTGTCGGAGGGACACATGACACACGTCCCTCCACAAATGTAATAAAGCCAAATTGATTGAATTACCTGGTTTCCGAATCTTTATAGCCCCACTGCTCTAACCCAGCAATGCCATTGACAGTTTTGATCATAAATTTATCACTCTCCTTACTACTCACCTCCAATCTTATAGATGTTTTATTGTCATATAACTGCAAACCGTAAACAATTTTTATATTAATAATTATAATAAGACACATATCTTACCTAAGTGATTGACTTTAATGATCAACTTAAATTCGAACTTGTAGTATTGCTCTCGTGAAAAAGATAAAAAACAATATGAAAACTACTTTTTTTATTTATGAATGTTTACGGTCTTCTGAAAAAGCTTATATAATTAGTTCAGGTATAAAACCGTTATTGACTCGTCCATATTTATAATTTTAGTTAGAATTACTGAAGGTTGTTTTAAGGTTTACAGAAACGCATCCGCAGATGGTGCCCACGTTAGCGGGCAGGCGCTAGGAGGGATCTGGAAGTCGTAAAAACAGCTGTTCCCGGATCCCTCCTATGTCAGGCGCAGAGTGGCACACCGTGAGGTTTTAGTCGGTCCGATTCCGACACACCACCCCGCCGTAAACCCCGGTGGGGTGACGGCCCGAGGGGGTTTTCACACGTAAACAAAAAAAAAGGTCACAGAAACGTCCAAAGTTACTCAAGTTACTTATAATTGGGTAGTAAAACCTCAAATGATTGGTAGAACAAATAATTTCACTTACCCTGTCCAACAAGCCAAGCTTATTAAAAGTAATCCAACCAGGCATAAATTGGTTTCCAAACCGGATTAAAGGTTCATCATAACCCCACATGTAATCGTGAGCATTTATAGTTACTGTTGCGTTGCTATCAAGTTTTGCAACCAACACGTTGAAACCCATTTTTGCAAAGTACCCGTACTTCGTTATTGAAGAAGCCATCGACTGCAAATAAAAAAATTGTTCATCGGTATATTTCATTTTCAAAAGCTTTTGCTTACTGCTTATGAGCAAAGCTATTCAGAATTGACACAATCATGGCATACTCGTAGAGTCATTGACATTAACCCTATATATAAATATCATACTGTTGGGAATGAAAATACTCTTAACTTTCGATTTTTATGCAGAGTCTTTCTTCGAAATGAGATGACAGCTCAATAGGCTAGATGACACTTTAATCAAATTGGTTACTTTTTATCATCTGTTAAAACGACAATTTTATATGAAAAATGGCCTAAATAGAATTTTGTGACGACACTGTTTTTGGGCTACTCAATTGAATAATATATTTCTTTGTTTCAAATTAAAAACCTTGTCCACAATTAAGATACCCTATTATCATCATCAACAGCCTTTTACAGTCCACTGCTGGACATAGGCCTCTCCTTAGAAAGGAGGTTTTGGCCTACTATAACACACTGCCCAGACGGGTAGGAATAGGGTTTGTTTAAAGTTTTCCTTCTTTTTGTAATGATGTTGTCTTGTACATATACTTTGTTCCCTTAGTCGCCTTTTACGACACCCGCGGGATGAATAGGGGTGGTAACACTATGTATTCTTAATTCGTCACCACATGGACTTCTTTGTTTATTTGATTTAAATTCGTAATCATAATAAAAAACTATGTTAATTATGGGTTTTGAGATGATTTGTGACATTTGTTATTATATAAGGCAGTAGACTTTGATATTTATTTACCATTCAGTCATCTACCCGTATAGGCACGAGGGAATTCAGGTGTTCTAAAACACCAGGAAGAAAGTTTTTAATCTGTCTCTGCATTGGCGTGAGAAGCAAATCTTTAAACTAAATTGTCTAGTATAATGTTGATGATGATCAACAGTACATTAATATAGACATTGATGTAAATGGTAAATGAGAAGGGAAGTGTTAAGAGAATGGCAAAGCAAATTAAGAAAATAATATTAGAAAATGGCAAGCGCCAGTACTAGTACCAGTAAGTCAAGGTTAAGAGTCAAAATCAAGTAATATTTTTTTTTGAAGTTTTTTTTTAAAAAGGCTACGCCCGCATTAAGAACTAATCCTGTGTGGCGGAGGACTTTACAAACATACAAGAAACGGACACAAAAAACACCCGGACTCAGAACAACAATTTGTGGATCACACAAAGTGTTGTCCCATGTGGGATTTGAACCCACAATACTCAGTGAAGTAGAAAGCGGCTTGGTGACCGCTTAAACCACTAAGCCAACCGCGCAGTCCAATATTAAATCTAACTGTAACTACTCGTAAGATTAATACTCGCGTACACTCGTAAGAAGTGAAACTTCTTTATGACGTTATTTTTCAAAAAAATAATTTAAACCCGTCCGAAGTCGATGCAATCGCCACCTGGATTTCAAAAATGTAACTACTCAAAACGGGCCGCAAAATACATTGGAGACATTTACCAATCCCTAATCCGCTGGAGAAAGTATACTTCGAATCACGCGTGGTAGGGATAAGAAAAAGATGGCGCGTAACGGAGAAATGTGACGCGTAACGAAAAAATGTTACACTAAATTTTTTTCCAACCCCGATAAAGAAGTTTCACTTCAAAAACTTAAATTAATAGACATAAAAATAATTCAAATTATATTCCTATAATAACTCTTACCAAGAAAGCAACGTTTGGTAAGGTTAAAATGATATCTTTAGGATCACCAATGGACTCCTCAGGTACAAAAATAACTTTATACTGAGGGGTGTACCGAATCACTTCTGCTTCATAATCTATCTCTAGGTCTTCATTCGTGCGGTTTTCCCTGGAAAAGAAAAACGAAATATTAAGTACGACATGTCGAAGGAAGATACTGTTTTAACTGCCTCGGTGACGCAGCGGTAGTGAATGCAACTGCTGTGCTTGAGGTCTCAGGTAGGACGGAGTTTGGGTGTTTTCTATGTATAATATGTATGTATGTATTTACAAAAAAAAGTATATAAGTATTGTATCAGTCAGTCTAGTTATCATAGTATAAGCTGTGCTTAGTTTGCGTTGTTTGTTAAATGTCCGAAATATTAACAAAAAAATAATAACTCATAATTGAAGTTGCCATTACAGTTTCTTGGATTAATCATTGAACAGCAATTTGACCTGGAATCCTCAAGTTGCTCAGAAAAATAAATTAAATGACGCAACATGCGTTTTTGGACAACTTGGACCAATTGTGAAGCCAGATGCGCTAGTTTCTGCTTACTGTGGATTAGTCGAATCAATCATTAGGTATGCAATTATATTTTGAAGAAATATTACAGATAATGACTTAATATTTCAAATGCATGAAATCGGTGTTTATATTGAGTACAATAGACAGTTACAAGTCATACTTGAACATTTATATTTTATAGTATATAGTAATACATTCAGCATATCTTTATTCTAAACCCATGATTTTCTTAGAAAAAAATCTTTGTCTTGGCCCTCCAAAACGCCTCTACAGCAGCCATCACTTCACCATTGTCCTCAAATTTCTTGCCCCGAAGGTGTTCTTGGGCCGAGGAAAGAGATAGAAGTCGCTGGGAGCCAGATCTAGTGAATAGGCAGGATTTTCGCGCAGTTTGAATCCTGTTTCTTGAATTGCAACCTTCGCCAATTCGGCTTTGTGAGCCAGGGTGATGTCTTGGTGAAATAGTGCTCCAGTTCGCAGTTTGCCGTGTCTTTTTTGCTTGATGGCCTCTCACAATCTTTTTATTTGATATGCGTAGTAAGGGCCCGTTATGGTGGCTCCCTGTTTCAAATATTCTACCATAATTATTCCTTCAGCGTCCCAAAAAACAAACGCCATGACCTTTCTCGCTAAAGTTGACACCTTGAATTTCTTTCGCGTTGGTAAGGAGGCTCGTTTTTAGATCATCGGCTGTTGTTTGGTTTCTGGGTCAAAATAGTGAATCCAGGTCTCGTCTATGGTCACGAAACGGTTCAAAAAATTTTCTTAATCAGCCTGAAACTTTTCGAGATTGACCCTCGAAATGTCGAATCGTTTCTTTTTTTGCTTGTCGGTTAACTGTCTTGGCGCCCAACGCGCCATGACCTTTCATATGTAATTCATTTACAATTATTTTTTGAACGTTGCCATATGAGATCCATGTGACCTCGGTTACATGCCTTTTGGTTACTCTTCGATCGGTCAATGTGATTTCTTCTATTTTTTTCACGTTGTTCTCGATCAGGGATGTGGATGGGCATCCCTCATAGTGTTCATCTTCTGTAGGTTTTGTTACATTAAATCTAGTTTTGGTAATCATTTGTTACATTGTATTTGATTTAATATTTAAGGATTTAATGTTATAATAGTTTTGTAGTTTTTGAGTTTGATTGATATTTCATTTAGGTAATTTGTTTTTTTTTTGTTATTTCTCTTTATAAAAGCAAGTCATGCTTTGATTTGAACTAGTATTACCGAAAAGAGCTTTCTTTTTTTAATACAGATTTAGGTATCTTGTATTATTCAAGTGTTTTTTTGGTGATATTTATGATTATTTTACAGGAAAAACATAGTTTGTAAAAAAGTTGAGGTGAGTAGAAATCCAAGAATTTAACTGCGACATCGAAAATCGACTGACTGAGGTAGTAGAACGGGCCAGCCCGACCAAGTTAATACTACCCTTCCACAGAAGATCAACCTAAAGCGACAGCATTCGTGCTGTCGTGTTTCGTTGATGAGTGCAAGACCAGAGGCCCATTGATGCAGAGGTGACAGTTGTCGTGGTAAGTGTGTGCAATACAATGCCACGATGACTGTTACGCCTTTTACGTCCCCAAACGAGGCGTGAATAAAACATTTTACTAGGCCGCCATAGTGTGGGTCACCATATTGCATTGTCTTTAAAAAAAAACAACAGACATGTAACATGCGGATGCTATTAGCCTTAATTATGTTGGTGACAGAACCAAAAATTCCATGTTCTTGACGTTAACACGGAAGACGGGATAACCATTGAATTTATAATAAACACAATAATGTAGGTCACTTTAGTGCCAAATACACTTTGCTTAGCGATGGTAAACCTAAAATTTTACTAAAGAGACTAGTTGTTATAAATACAAGGACTCGTTCAAATATTAGGATGACCAAGCTGTTAGAAATTACATTAATATTGTTCAAATAAATCTGTCCCTAAATAAATTATGAGTGTGAAATAGATTTAATTAACTTTTATTAAGTTTAACGATATTTATTCTATTTTTTTTTTGTGGTGATAACGACCACATGCGCTCACGCCCAACCTAGGGTAGGGAGAGGTGCTGTGGAGCGCTGAAGTCTTGTTGCAGGAAGTAACTTTGGAGAAGTCCTACTATTGTTTTATTTAAGTTAAATACTAGCCAGTGATCGTATCTAGTAACAATAAATGTTAACATTGTAACTAACAAAAAGTATCTACTAGTAACATGTAAATCCAAGCTAATGCAGAGATTAAACAATTTTTTCCTTTTTTTAAAATTTCGGACACGTGATATACAACGTCATCTAGTTTTCAAACTAAGCAGAACTTGTGTTATAATAACTGGACTGACTGATAGAATATTTATATACTTTTTTTTGTAAATATATACATGTTGAACATAGAAAACACTCAAACTTCTAAACAAATATTTGCAGATAATACAAACATTTTGTTCGACCCGGAATCGAACCCGAGACCCCAAGCACAGCAGTCGCATTCATTATAGCGGCGCCACCGAGGCAGTTGAATTATTCTTGTTCTTTAAATATTACGTTACGATTCAGAAACATGTGTGATGTAAAAACAGCAAATAAATGCTGGAGAATCAATTGTGGAAATTTTCTAAATACGGTACATTTTAATTATCAGCACTGTCACTATTGTATCCAACTTCAGTAAACCATGAGGATGAACTGAATTCCAAAGTTGAACGAGCCGACGAAGTGGGCAGCGGAGGTGTGCTTAACAGTGCCTTATGTCGCCCTGAGTGTGATCACGAGTAGATGAGGCGGATTTTTTCCTCCATCCGCTACAGTGGTCAGCCACGAAGAGGCGGCGTAGATGATTGCCGTACGTCGCCTACATATAGAATTTACCCGAAAATGGTGCCTGCTCGCTGCAATGATTTAAATTTGCAAGATCTATCCCCAGCAGTTTTATTTTGTGGGGTTTTTTGAAGAATTGTGTCTACATTAATAAACTCAATAAACTTTTTCTTTTTTTTTTTAACGTGTGGAAACCCCCTCGAGCCGTCACCCCACCGGGGTCTACGGCGGGGTGGTGTGTCGGAATCGGACCGACTAAAATCACACGGTGTGCCACTCTGCACTTGATAGGAGGGATCCGGGAACAGCTGTTATTACGACATCCAGATCCCTTCTAGCGCCTGCCCGCTTTCGCGGGCACCATTTGCTTATAAACTCTCTATTTAGGCGACGTACGGCACACGCGCACGTCACCTCTTCGCGGGTGGCCACTATAGCTGATGGAGGGAAAAACCCGTCCCGTCCACCCACAGCCACACTCAAGGCGGCATGAGGCGCTGGTACGCGCGCCTCCGCCGCCCGGTTCGCCGGCGGCGAATTGGGTCCGAGTGGACGTCGTCCTCCCGAGCCTTCTCCGCCGCCTCCTTCCGCGAAATTACGTCTTCGCAGAAGGTTGCGACCGCGGTAAAACAACTGTCGCTACCGACCATGGAGCGTATGACGGCCGGTAGCGACAGATCTCCTCCCAATAACTGCAGTGAGGACCCCACGCTGCGCAGCCCAAGCGGAACAAACCGCCAGCGCGTGCTGAGCCGAGTCCCCACTGCAGTCGCAGTGGTGACAGGCGGGACTCAATTCCCTCCTGGCGACCGAGTGCAGATACTTCCCGAAGCAACCGTGCCCGGAAAGGATCTGCGTCAGTCGGAAGGAAAGAGTCCCGTGCTGTCACCCTGCCCACTCAGCAATGACCGGCTGAAGAGCCTCCACGGCGGCAAAGCCAGCACGTGGAGCCTCCAGCCGAGACGACCAACGAGCCATCGTAGCTCAACGAGCGGCCTCTCGCCACTCGCGTATCTCTTCGGGCGGGGGCGGGGTGCCGCTACCCGCCCGGAAGTCTGCCGTTCGCCGATAAACTTCAGCGAGCACTTCCGCCTCCAAATTCCACGGGGGAGTTCCGGCTAAGGCGCACGCCGCCTCCGTCGATACAGTGCGGTAACCGCGTATGGCTCTAACCGCCAATATCCTCTGAGGGCGCCAGAGGCGAGCCCTATTCTGGGCGGTCAGAGCCGCCGCCCACACCGGTGCACCATACAGCGCCATTGACCGGACAACCCCCGTGCTCGTCGAAGAGCCACCTGCCGTCGAGGATCAGACCCAGATACTTCATCTGGGCCTGAACCGGTACGAGGACCGAATTGACTACGATGGAGGCGCCGGAGGGTGGACCACGACGGGGTCCATGGAACAAAAGGGCCTCCGTCTTGTCCAGGGCCACCCGCAAAACCCAGCGCCTCAATACGCCCGACCACCAGAGAGACTCCCGTGGTCGCTAGGCGCGCCGCCTCTTAAAAGTTCGCCCCCCGGGCCGTGACCAATGTGTCATCGGCGTAACAAATTACGCCCAGCCCGGGGGGAGGTGACCTCGAAGGGCCCAATCGTATCCCATATTCCACAGGAGTGGTCCGAGGACAGACCCCTGTGGAACACCGCACGACATGAGCCGCCGCCTCAGAACACCGTCTCGGTCCTCGTACATGACAGTACGCTCCTGTAGATAGTCTGCCACAAGCCGCCTCAGGTACTCTAGCACCCCGTGGTAGTGGAGTACTTCCCTGATGCAGCTAAATGGCAGACTATTAAATGAGTTGGCGATGTCCAACGACACCGCCAACAGCACGCCGCCACAGCCCACCGCCTCTTCGGTAACGGCCCTCAGGCGCAACACAGCATCGACTGTCGGACGCCCTGCTCGAACACCGAATTGGGCGCCCACCTCGCAGAGGTGCCGGACGATGCGGGCAGAGAGTATCCTCTCAAACAGTTTACCCGCCTCGTCCAGCAACACGATGGGCCTATAGGCCGCTACCGATTCGACTGGCCGTCCCGGTTTCCTTAATAGGACCAGCTTCCCGCTTTTCCAGCACTCAGGGAAGCGTCCGGACGCCAAGCTAGGATCCAGGACCTCCCTGAGGTGGTCCGACATGTGTTCAAGGGCTCGGGCCAGCACTCGGGCAGGTATCCCGTCCGGCCCAGGGGAATAAACTCAATACACTACATCAACCAAAAGAAAAATCAGCTAAGAAATATCGGCGATCGCTCAGTCTCTTTACCGACGAATATTCGAACATTTCGGTGCTCGTTTAGAAGAGTGTAAACGTCGAGACGGTGGTCATTTAGACGATGTAACTTTTAGAAAATAAATTCCAACAACAAACTTTCTTGTAAATTATTAATATAATACATATATCAAATGATTTTTTTAAGGATTTTTCAAATGTTAACTAATGGGTAGCCCACCTTGCATGTAATTTTCCTTATTACCTTGTAAGTTAAAGTAAATCTGTAAATAAGAGGCAAGTGAGGACGTCAAACTAATCACTTTTATCAATTAATGTCTGAATTAGCATAGAAGCCTTGCAAATATGCAGGTCAAGATTCTATCGGTCTAATATGCAATCATGGATTGGATGCTTAAGAAGCATACATACAAATCTCTATCCATTTTTCGAAGCTAAAATAAACGTAGAATAGTATAACAAGTTGATTTTTAATCCTACCTCTGATTATTATGTAGATTGCCTGTCAGTAAATTTGGTTTATAATAAATTTAATAAATAATTTAGAATTTCTTGTAATAGGTATTTTCTCTAATATTCTTAATACATTGATGACCGTTTTGTGCTGCAGTTTTTATTTTTAACCTTGGATTTTAACATGGATCACTTAAGAAATTTTGTTCACTCAATTCTCGTTCTTGAACTCTTTAGTCAATTCTAATTGTAGGAATGGATCCATAGCCTAAATAAAGTATCCTAACTAAATCAAAAATATGATGTATAATTACAAAGAAATGTATTCTTGCCATATTATTGAAAACACATGCAACTGTGAAACAATTATCCGTTTCTGAGAGGTTTTTAAGTCAAAATTAGATAATATCATCAGGATTATCGTATAAACACGTACGAAGTACTAAATACTTGTTGTTGAAATTCAAGTTCTTGCAATGTAAAAACTAAATTCACTTAAAGATATCGTAGTTATGCACAAGTGGTCCAGTTGCCTAAATGGCTAAGCTTTTATGGGTTCAATGTACCAGGCATAGTATTTTTATATAACACACAGAGATTTTAAAATTTCGAGATTATTTCTCAAAAGTGATTGTCGCTGTCGATGTTTTTCATTCATGATATTAGATAATATAATTTGGTCTAAGGTAAACTGCTGAGAAACAGTAAGTGGAATTTAACAGCAGAATCAGGAAGATTAATACACCTTCATCTGCCTTTTCAAGGATAAAAGACGTGAGTATTTACTGAAGAGGACGATAACCACCTAAGATAAAGAAGTCATTTCAAAAACGATGAGAAAATAAAAATATTATATTACACGATACTGATCCCAATCTAAGTAAAACCTGTATTATGGTAACCAGACTACTGACCAACATACTTATATATTTCTAAACACATGTGTAAGCATAGAACAAATAATCGTGTTCGTTATATTGAAAGATTTGTTCTGGGTGGGAATTGATTACACAACTTCTGGCTAAGCTGTGATCCTATCACTAACTAGATCAAGAAGCTGGTCAAAGTTATTAGTAATATTTACCGAAAACACGTCATCTTTTGCCTTAAATTTTGAACAGCGATGAATTCATGATTTCATACTAAAACTAAATATTTTTAAATCTCTACTATGTGGAACGTTGCTGTAAGGTGTTGCAGTCTTAATAGTTATTCTTGCGGACAATCTTTTTGAAACTTGTGGTAATACGTACAGTTACAAAAAAAAAAACAAAAAATATTTAAAACAGAATGAAAAACAACAAGAAAAACATACAGTTTTAAGTTTGTTAGTCACGAATTGACTAAAACCAGATGGCCTCTTTCGGATAATCACCTTCTCTGTGGCAACGAATCAAAGAAACTTACTTAATTATGAATGTAACTGGTATTGCATTTAAACTGGTCATCAAATAACTTTAGGAATGTGCATATCTAAGAATTTAGTATTTTTTATAGTTTGGAGCTCAGTTAATTCAATCTTATAGTGCTTTATTTTAAGTGTTTATTTAATCAACTATAGACAATATTGTGTGTATAAAACCTAAAGCATGAAAATACAGCTTAATTTATGAAAACTGAACATGCCTTTCTAATTACTTCTTTTTTTTACGAATTTTGACAAAATATTTGAATTCTGGTAAGCTAAGCAGGTGCTTGAAAATACTGGCCGTATTAGTATTTGCAATGTTATAAACGATATATCATATATTATATGTGTAATATAACTTTGATATGATGTCCGTGTGGTGACGGATTAAGGATACATTTTTTTTTTTTATACCACGACGGTGGCAAACAAGCATACGGCCCGCCTGATGGTAAGCGGTTACCGCAGCCTATGAACGCCTGCGGCACCAGGGGCATCACGTGCGCGTTGCCGACCCTTTAAAAACCTATTTACCCCCTTCTTGAAGAGCCCCATACTGTAGTTTCCAGGGAAAACCTCGGCAGGGAGCTCATTCCATAACGGGATTGTTCGCGGGAGAAAATTTCTCTGAAACCGCACTGTGCGCGACCATTTAGGTTCCAATGTATGTGGATGAGCTCCCTGACGATGGCGAGCGGTGCGATGGTAGAAAGTGGCTGTGGGCATCATATCAAACAATTAGATAGTGTTACCACCCCTATTCATCCCGTGGGTGTCGTAAGAGGCGACTAAGGGAACAAAGTATGCAAGACAACATCATTACAAAGAGAAGGAAAACTTGAAACAAACCCTATTCCAACCCGTCTGGCCAGCGTGGTACAGTAGGCCAAAACCTGCTTGTTAAGGAGAGGCCTATGTCCAGCAGTGGACTGTAAAAGGCTATTGATGAACTTTGATTAAGCCTCTTTTATAAGGATAGGCTTATATCCAGTAATGGACTATTAATGATGACGAAAAACAAACCAAAAGACCTACATGGCAGAAAATTTTACTATAGAGAGCAATATGAACTTTGATTATTACAATACTGACTGTATGGATGCTGTAGTATTTTAAGTGATCACTACACCGATTTCCACTGCGCTGACTATTGTGGGTTCAATCTTCAAATGGTACAACACTCTGTGATCTATAGATTGTTGTTCTTAGTCTAGCTATTCTTTGTGTCTGTTTCTTGTATAACGTCCCCCGTGATACAAGATATATTCCTAATACAGAAGTTTTCTTATATATAATAATAAATATCTATTTATATCTATTTATATAATTATATTAACTGCCTCGGTGACGCAGCGGTAGTGAATTCGACTGCTGTGCTAAAGGTCTCGGGTTCGATTCCCGGGTCGGACCAAATGATTGTATGATCTGCAAATATTTATTTTGAAGTTTGGGTGTTTTGTAATATATATGTATTTACAAAAAAAAAGTATATAAGTATTCTATCAGCCAGTCTAGTTATCGTAGTCTGAAACTAGATGACGTTGTGTGTCAAATGAACGAAATATTTATTTAGTATTTATTTATTTATTTCAGATCACCCTACATTTGAAATAAATGTTTAATACTTACTGGTAAGTAAAAGGTCCAACTTCCTGAATCTTTAGTTTCTCATCTTGTCCATTAGTGAACTGTTCAGCGTTTGTTATGTTGAAAAGATAAACAGATAGGTGGAGACTATCTGCTTCACTTGCGAGTGCTCGATGAATCAAACTTCCATTATCTATCCGCGCAATCTGTAGGAAAAAGTTTGTGAATTTTCAATAAAATCATTGTATTCAGAACATGATTTTCAATCGTGGTGTATTAAGTTAATCTTATCTTATTAATTTTAATCACGCTATTTTCAGAGAGAGCGTGACATAATAATTGACACCCTGTTCAAGATAATATATGTATATATTTTCCGTATAATAGAAGCCATAATCTGAAAGATCATAGCTGTGTGGGTTATGACATTCTTAATATTTCAGGTAGTAGAGCTACGATGATTTCAGCACGAACGGGCCAGTTGGATCAGGGCAACACTACCCTATCACAGAAGAATAACCGAAAGCACCAGTATCCGTGCGTTTTGTTGGTGAATGCGAGACCGGAAGCCCCTTTGATACAGGCGTGTCGGTAATCGTAGTAAGTGTGTGAGCCTTACGCTACAATGATAACCGTCTGGCTTTTTACGTCCCCAAGTGAGGCATGAAAATGTATCTCACTAGGCCGTTATAGTGTGGGTCACCATACTGCATTGTCTGCAATCGTAATGGGTATAGAGACCACAAATCTTGGACTCTATTCATGCTTTCCATCAGGCAAAGTAAAATCTAGATTTACATTGCAATGAAAACTTTATAAAAATATATTTATAAAACTTACACTGACCCACCAGAGCTAGAATGACTTCCCCCCTCATCCAAAAAACAAAAAAAAAAACAAAATTAATTAGTGAAGTAGTTATACTATAAATAAACTTACATATCTTGATATTATTGATACTGGTTCCAAGATAATAGATACTGCAGTCATTATCAGAAATATAAGTCCTAATATCAAGCACGTGCACAGTTTTACTGCGAAAAGAGAAATAGATCGATTAAACATCTAAAAATATTCATCCTCCTTAGTAATTCTAGAGTGAATCGGGTTGAAATATATTTCAAGTTAGGATGTAGAGTTTTTTTTGGTAGTAGAGCCACGCTGATTTCAGCACAAGCGGGTCAGCTCGACCGGGGCAGTACTACCCTCCCACAGAAGACCAACTTAAAGTGCCAGCATCCGTGCTGTCGTGTTTCGTTGATGAGTGTGAGACCGACCCATTGATGCAGGGCTGACAGTTATCGTAGTAACTGTGTAAGCCTTACACTGTCACGATGACTGTCATGCCTTTTACGTCCCCAAGCGGGATGTGAAAAAGCATCTCACTAAGCCGCCATAGTGTGGGTCACCATACTGCATTGTCTCCATTTGCAATGAGTATGGTGACCACAACTCTTGGAGTTTATTCGTGCTTTCCATCAGGCAGAGTATAGTCACTTTGGCAGGCTATTAATATAAAAAAAAGTACCATTACGGTCGGTGGTAATAACTTTTTATGTTCCTGTTTGTGTCTGATAAGCAAACTATTCGGCGGAGAGACCTTGAGTAAATACGAATACATAGATGGCACAGTTGCCTTCTCTTGGCTTCTTACTACGCTTTGTGTTGTATGCTTGATCTCAACATGGGACAATACTTCGAGTGATCCACAAATTGTTGTTTTGAGTTTAGATATTTGTGTTTTTGTATACTGTTTTGTGTGCGTGTGTTTCCAGTGCAGGCAACAGAAAATACTAACACTGTGTTAAAAAAAAAAAAGAAATAGATCGTTTTTGAATTATTTGTACACATTACAAGTATCAAAAATTAATTTATCATTTTATTATTATATTTATCTTAAATGATTTTCATCTGAAATATTTTTTCCTTCTTTTAGTTTTAGTAGCCTGCCAAAGTGACTCTATTCTGCCTGTTGGAAAGCATGAATATAATCCAACAGTTGTGGTCACCATACTCATTGCAAATGCAGACAATTCAGTATGGTGACTCACAGTGTGGCAGCCTAGTGAGATTTCTTTTACGCGCCCCGTTTGGGGACGTAAAAGGCATAACGGCCACCGTGGCAATATAAGGCATAAATGGGCCTCAAACCTCTCATTTACTAACAAAACACGACAGTAGTGATGCTGTCACTATATCTTGTCGCAAGAATTATCTCGGGAGTAGAACTAGTCTTTTAATCAAATCAAGAATACACGATAAGTATGGTTATATCATATATTATCAATTCTAACGGAATATATTTAATGTTTTCCTTAACTAACATTTTGTTCATACATATTATAACTAATAATTATAGAAGACAAACAGGATAAATTTGACCATTAAAGCTACTATGGCTCATGAATAATACGAAGCAGTATCATGGGTAGAGAATTTTTTCAAGTTAGATTTTTTCTGGCACTATGAATGTAATATATTGCGTCGCGAAATACTTTACAAATATTCACGGAACGAGAATAGCACACTGACTCGGAACAACAATTATTGGGTTACGTAAAGTGTCGCGCTTTATGTAGTTGACCTTACAACACTGTACTCAGAATATCCTGTATCTCGGGAGGCCCATTGACGCAGGTGTGACAGTTATCGTAGTAACTGTGTAAGACTTGCACTGTCACGATGACTGTAATGCCTTTAACGTCCCCAAGCGGGGTGTAAAAAAGCATCTCACAAGACCACTATAGTGTGGGTCACCATACTGTATTGTCTGCATTGCAATGAGTATGGTGACCACAACTCTTGGATTCTATTCATGCTCTCCATCACGTAGAGCAGAGTCACATTGGCGGGCTCTTAATATAGGGAAAAAAACAGCGGTCACCAAAGGACAAAGAACGCATAGACTCAGAAAATTAATTTTTAGATCATACAAAGTGTTGTCCCATGTGTAATCGAATCCACAACATGATGTCATCCCTGCAGTCCATATCCTTGTAGTATTGTACAATACACATTCCAAACATAAAACTAGAAAAGTAAAGGATTTTTTTTAAATTTGGCGGATTTAGAGAGGACGGTTGTCTAATAAATATTTGCTCGTCTCTCTCCCTTTTCGCTATTGGTAAGATTTTGTCAAAGAAGATCTAGAACTCATTGAATTCCATGTCCGTTGGTTAGTTTGTCAATGAATGCGACGAAAGAAAACAAAATGCTAAAGAACCGGAACATGTTTTGAGAGTGTGGCATCCCCAATCCAGGCTTTTATCTAAATCAGCATAGATTCTCAGACACTATTTTCAACTATTCAAAATTTGGTAACACATACGTTTTGGTGCCTTATTTCCTTCGCAGTTTCCTTTAGTGATGTAGCCCATAGTGGTCAATTTTTAATAGATAATTACAAGCATTTACTTCTATCCATACAGAACATCCAAGATTTCCTGAAACAAAACAAAAAATCATACAATACAAATATTATATACAGATTAAAAAATATGTACGTCGTTTTGTCACTGATACAGAAACCGGCGAAAATTGATATCATGTTTATCAACATCGAGGCGTTGCTAATGGTGGTAAGGTTGCTACTACGAATATCCGTAAAAGGGCTGTTACTATAGACTACATAGATTCTCCCGTAATCTAATTCTTTATTGAACTTTTAACGCCCTATTAACGTGGAATACTATCATTCTGTTTAAACTATAGAATAAATTTGTAAGTATATAAACAAAAGGTCGTATCGGAGCTTGATGTTTGACTACCACTGCATTACTGGTGGTAAAGCACTTGTAACTCTATTATATTGATCGTACCAATTTAAAGTTTAGTAGAAAAAAAAGTGATTTCATTAGTATAAATATATGTAAACTTGTATATTTTCATAAAAAAAAATTAAAATCTCAATATTCTAATATTTTTTACCGATACGGTACAGGTAGAACCGGAATCTACAGTATTATTTATGCGTATAATTCATTGACCTGTTTAAACTACCATATATTTATATAAAAAAAATATGTTAATTATGTGTGGAATGTCCGCAATGAGAAATATTATAGTTTTTGTTGACTTTTTCCCAAATAGGCATGATTATATAATTTATAAGATTTACTTTGTTTACGAGAGAAATTCCGTTTTTGTATGGAAACTCCGACGCCTCGTCACCTCAAGGGACCACCCATTTGCCAAATTTAAAGTCGAGCCTACTATAAGATCAGGGTTTTGTCATCAGGTCCTCTGGCAGGGCTTAGAGTTATATGTATGTGTTTATGTATGTATATTTGCTCATTTATGGTCTAACTAGTCTATATATACTGAATCCTCTGTCAATTACTTCTTATCCTTAAGTGCACCTACCTCATATTTTCTCTGCATCGCCCAATCGGTTGACGAGCACGAAATGCGTTAGGTGTTAAGTCCGCTGATGCATGTATTTATGCATGAAGTTGTAAGTAAATAAATAAATAAATAATATGGGCATGCAACTAATAAAATTGTTCAAAAAATAATTGAAAATATGAAAATCAGAAAAACAGCTATATTATACAATATGTAAATTATCATCTGTTCTGTGTATAACTTACAAACGCATTTACATATAATGCGTATAATATATAAGTATAATCATTAGTAGTTTGGTTCCTTCATTATAAGTATCATCATATCATGTCATGTACTCAGGTTCTATTCCCAGAGGAAGCCACAATACCCTCGGCCTATCGGAACAATCGCCATGCGTTGCGACAACATCGCGTTTTGTTGCGATCATCCTATCCCCTGCCCCCAGATGACGACCTAGATTTATTTCTGATAAGTATTTTTTTTTTCTTTTTTTTTATACCACGACGGTGGCAATCAAGCATACGGCCCGCCTGATGGTAAGCGGTTACCGCAGCCTATGGACGCCTGCGGCACCAGGGGGATCACGTGCGCGTTGCCGACCCTTTAAAGACCTATTTACCCCCTTCTTGAAGAGCCCCATACTGTAGTTTCCAGGGAAAACCTCGGCAGGGAGCTCATTCCATAACGGGATTGTTCGCGGGAGAAAATTTCTCTGGAACCGCACTGTGCGCGACCATTTAGGTTTCAATGTATGTGGATGAGCTCCCCGACGATAGCGAGCGGTGCGATGGTAGAAAGTGGCTGTGGGCATCATATCAAACAATTCTTCAGAACACAGCCCATTGTAGAGACGATAGAGCACACACAAGAAGGCAAAGTCTCTCCTAAGACTTAGTGGCTCGAAACCGTCTGTGAGATCAGGATCGTCGACTATTCTCACAGCACGTCTCTGAACTGAATCGAAAGGCTCAAGCTGGTACTTCGGTGCTCCCGCCCAGAGATGACAGCAATACTCCATGTGAGGTCGAACTTGTGCTTTGTAAAGTAGTAGCCTTTGTGCCGGTGTGAAGTATCGCTTCGCTCTATTCAGAACACCAAGCTTTTTTGATGCCAGCTTGACCTTCTCTTCCAAATGAGCTCGAAATTGGACGTCACTGGAGATGTCGACACCGAGGATCCCAATACTCTGTGAGATGGTAAGGAGTGTATTCTGGAATTGTGGAACCAAAGTGAACGGGGTTTTCTTAGCGGTAAACGCACAGACTTGTGTCTTAGAGGGGTTAAATTGGACCAGGTTATCCCGACCCAATCGCAGACTCTGTGTAAGGTGCTCTCGATTTGAGACACAAGTTGTTCGCGACTTTCTACTACAACGGTCCGAGGGATGTTAGCTCGGCCCGTGTAATACGCATCTCCAGTACTGTCCTCCGCATAACAATGGATACCATCCGTAGACAGCATATCATTGATATGCAGCAAGAACAGCGTTGGAAATAGCACGAAGCCTTGCGGGGCACCAGCGTTTATGTCCATGCTTTCGGAACAGCTACCATCGACGACGGCTTTTATGCGTCTGCCGGACAAAAAGCTAGCCACCCACTTGCACAAACCCTCGGGCAGGCCGTAGGGTGGTAACTTCGATAGAAGACCCCTGTGCCAGACCCGATCGAACGCCTTTGCTATATCCAGGCTAACTGCCAAAGCCTCACTTTGACTCTCAATGGCTGAAGCCCACCGGTAAGTGAGATACACTAGAAGATCACCAGTCGAGCGACCGTGGCGGAAACCATACTGGCGGTCGCTGATCAAATCGTGCTCCTCTAGGTAACTGAGGAGCCGTGTGTTGATTACACGCTCCATCACCTTAGAGAGAAGGGAAGTTATAGCTATAGGCCTGTAATTCGATGGGTCCGATCTATCACCCTTTTTTGGCACTGGATGCACATGGGCAGTCTTCCACGAAGACGGCACTTGTCTTTTGTGGTAGGAAAGCGCGAAAAGTCGCGTTAGTACAGGGCACAACTCAGGAGCACACTGCTTGAGCACCACTGCAGGTATGCCGTCTGGCCCACTCGACTTATGAACGTCTAGACAGTTTAGTTCCCGCCGCACTTCTCTTTGCGAAATGTGTATTTCCGGCAAAGAGTGTTGGCACGGTGGGTTAGTAGGCGGTACCGCACTTCCATCCTCGTTCATGGTCGAATTTGGCCCAAGTAGGTCGGCTTTCTCTTTGGCACTGTGGGCCAAGCTACCATCGGCATTTCGCAATGGTGGTAAAGACGACTGGCAAAAGTTTCCCTCGGCCGCCTTAGCAAGAGACCAAAAGGCACGACCCCCAGAGGGGTAGCCCGTAAGTCGCTCCAATCCCGCCGATGAAATCGAATTTGGCTCTGGTAATTGCCTTTTTGCTAGACCTCGAGTCACCATTTAGTTTACGTCTTAAATCAGAGATGTTCGGATCCTTATTAGCACGGGCCGTGGTCCAAGCCCTGTAGGCAGTCTGCTTGACTAGTCTGGCTTCCTTGCAGAGCCGGTTAAACCACGGTCGTTTTTTTTTCCCGTAGCTACTGATGAGTTAGGAATAAAATACTCCATACCCACCAGGATCGTCTCAGTGACAGCGGCTGCGCAGGGGTCGGGGTCTTCTGACGCGAAGCAAAGCTGCCTCCACGGGTACGATGCGTAGAATTCTCGCAATCCATCCCAGTCTGCTGATTTATATTGCCACATGCGGCGCAAATCGGCTGGGCGAGGTGGAATATGCCGCGCGCATGGAACTACGGTCCGGACGAGGCAGTGGTCGGATGAGCCGAGAGGTGCGTCCACTGTGATAGTGTAGTCGTCCGGACGCGTCGTCAGCAGAAGGTCCAGCAAAGAGTGCGCATGGCTCTCAATATCAGGTATTCTTGTTGGGGAATGTACCAGTTGTGAGAGGCCATGGGCCAGAGCAAATTCATGAGTAGACTTTCCCGCAAAGTCGGTGGATCGAGAGTTTAGCCACTCACAGAGGTGGGCATTAAAATCTCCTAAAATCACCAACTCAGCACGAGGGTACTGCTCAAGAACTTTGTCAGTCGTCACTTGCAGGTGCTCAAAGAGTGCTCTAGTCTCCCTGTCGTCGCTATGAGACCTGTATAGGCACGCATAGATTCGAGTCTGACCTCCGTAGTCTACGCGCACCCACATTACTGACAGGTCCCT
Source organism: Hypercompe scribonia (assembly GCA_949316085.1). Lineage (NCBI taxonomy): Eukaryota > Metazoa > Arthropoda > Insecta > Lepidoptera > Erebidae > Hypercompe > Hypercompe scribonia. The sequence goes on from OX438973.1 coordinate 1,435,598, forward strand.
GTCTTCATAAAAATAAAGACGGCGATAGCAGATATCCTCCCGGATGTACATGCATACACCGGCACGTCTCAGGAATTTGTGTTCGAGTTTGTAGCCGGGGTAGTGTAGGTATGATGTATCGGCCGGGCAGGATATCTGTGTCTCCGTAAGAAATAAGAGGGTCGGCTGCGCAATCTGCAGATGAAAGTGGACTGCGTTCAGGTTGGAGTGAAGTCCCCTGATATTGCAGAAGTCCATATACGTGGAAGAGGATGCCGCTGTAGATACTCTTTTTCTATTTGTAGTAAGTATGGCTTTTGTATTACGTAATTAGAATGAAATTGATGATGGGGTGACAGTTGTCGTAATAAGTGTATGCAATACAAAGCTACGATAACTGTCATGCCTTTTACGTTCCCAAATTAGGCGTAAAAAGCATCTTAATAGCCCGCCATAGCGTGGGGTCACCATACTGCATTGTCAGCATTTGCAATGAGTATGGTGACTACAACTTTTGGATTCTATTTATGCTTTCTATCAGGCAGAGTAGAGTCACTTTGGTAGGCTCTTTAAAAAAAATAAAAATTAATAATATAGGTATGGCTATGTAATACATATATGTACCCCATTACAAGAAAAAAAACGAAATTGTTTTAAATATTATATTTTAGTCTGAATCAAGGAAAACAGAATAAATTGAAAACTGGTCCAATAATTTAAAATAAAGTTTATTCGACCGGTAATATACAGACAAAATAAAAACAATAAATTTAAAAATCTATTCTCATGTTATAATGTGACGATTCAGACGAAATTTTGTGTTGAATTTAATTCCGAAAGAGACATGAACAGAGAGGCACAGCTTAAAAAAACTATTGTATAATCTACAAATAACAATTGAATTTTGGAAGTAAATCTTTTCAGACTTTAGAAGTCGAAGTGTATTATACGACTAGAAGTTACTGACGTTTTTATACTCATACTGAGAAGAAACGCTGAAATAAACTGTTGAGGAGTCTTTTTTTAATCTGTGAACAATGTTAAGTAAAACTATGTGGGTACAGTAGAGAACCCGATTTAGTGTTATGAAGAAAGAAACATAGTTTTGAGGTAGCCTGTCAATACAGACGACATACGAGCCCTAACCATCGTAAACCGATATAAGTCAAGATTAACAAAGCGTGACACAACCGCTAGCAGGGCTTTTGCAAAGACCCTGGCAATACTCAAAACCACCGGAAGGTTACTAAGTGTAAGTACAAGAAACTTACTATACAATTTAAATTGGCAAGAAGAAAAAATAAATTGGAAACAAGTGAACATAACAGCGATGATAGGAGCCTAAGTGCAGCATCAATTTGTTATCTAAATAACCTGCAACTAATACGTGTAGTAAGGCTTTTCACACAGTTATGCGTTCAAAAATCACATGGAGCAACACTCATCCATAAATTTTTCGTTTTGAGTCTGGATGTTCTTTGTGTCCATTTCTCATATGTTTGTAAGTCCCCCGCGACTCAAAACAGAACCTATTGCGGGCGTTGTCTATTAAAAAAAAAGAAAAAAAAAAGACTTAGAGCCTAAATTTGTTGACGAGTAATTCTTGAAATTGGCTTGAAATTATATCGTAGAATCGCACACCCTGACTTTAAAAAGACTTGCTTACTTTTTATAGTCTTGCGGTCGGCAACACAAGTTTATTTTTATTTTTAGTATTGATATCAGGAGTGTCACTAAATTTTATGAATAAATGAATATTTTTCTTTACGTACACTAAATTTTCATATATGTATGTATTGAGATGCGACAGTCATAATATAAATTTCTGCCTGTAACTAAGATTATAAATTGTACAAATTACTTTTTTTGACACAAAGACACTTCTTTTTTTTTCTAAATTAAGAGCCCACCAAAGTGACTCTACTCTGCAGACAATGCAGTATGGTGACCCACACTATGGCGGCCTTGTGAGATGCTTTTTCACACCCCGCTTGGGGACGTAAAAGGCGTCATGCCTTTTACGTCCTGTAATCATTAGTCATCGTGACAGTGTAAGGCTTACACAGTTACCACGATAACTGTCACCCCTGTATCCGGCCTCCGGTCTCACACTTATCAACGAAACACGGCAACACGGATGCTGTCGCTTTAGGTTGGTTTTCTGTGCGAGGATAGTATTGCCCCGGTCGAGCCGGCCCGCTTGTGCTGAAATCAGCATGGCTCTACTACCTAGAGCACTTTGGATATCAGCGGCATTTCCCCACTACAAAATACCATATGACATTATAAAATGAAAATAGCTAAAATACACGAGTCTAGCTGTTTCTGCATCAGTTCATTAAAGTTTAAAAACCACGTATGCATCACAGCTGAGTCTATTCTAAAATCCATCCATATGTATACCCCATCATAATTTAGAGTTTAGAGTTATTCAAACACTGAATATCGTCCACAAGATCCAACTCCTTTCCATTTATCAGAAAAAAATCTAATTCATAAAAAAATGTTCTCGTTTAAAAGTGAATAATTACCATTAAACCAGTTAAATATATTATAATGTTATGCGTACAACATATAATACATACATAATATTAAGATAACATGTATTGCAAATTATTATGGTATTTGCTATTTAAGAAAATCTTTGAGGATTTTTTGGAAGTACATTGTGACTAATCTTCTCGAAGAGATTCTGTCAATGTATTTCAAATCCTTGCAGCTTGGATTCAAATAGAGTACCAGGGAACCGGCTCGCTCGGTTGCTCGGTATTGTGTGACAGTCGATTCGCAATTTACCAACTTCTTTTGTTGCCATCCCTAATTTGTCACATAGATAAGGGTCAAAACGGGCCTACTAGGCAAACATTTTATTGCCTGAAAACATGGATAAAACAACGTTTTCTGAAAATAATATCTATCTAGATCAATTTATCGCCCCCGAAACCCTCAGCTTACTAAATTTCATGAAAATCGTTGGAACCGTTTCCAAGATTCAAATTATTTATTTAAATAAGAATTATTCGTTTAAAAGTATTAGATTTCTTACAAATCTATGTGATTTTTTAAAGTTCCAGAAAAGGGATAAGTAGAGCCCGTTGGCCTATCTAGTCCAAATGATAGTGATATAATATTGCTTTTATTGTTTATAGCATAAGAAGCTTATTCTGTATTTTTTCGGTTTAAAAATTAATAGCTTTGTGCGCCGTTTCTTCTAATTAAAATTTTATTGGGTAGTGATCAATTTTAGTATGACATAGTGATTTAGATAAGCTCACTAGGGCCGTTTGTGTGCCTTACAGTACGAGGCAGCGGTCACGCAACCCTTTTCAAAATCAGTTTAAGCTTTTTCACTTTAATAAGATGAATATTTTTAGGCATTTTGTGTCACAAGTACAGAAAAAACCTGTCTGTCACGTTTCAATATTTTAACAAGCAGACCCATCCTTCCCATTGGACACAATGGGCACGTGCCCAGGGCCCCGCGACCGATTGGAGCCCCTGTTCTTCGTCCATTCTGACGAAATACTGCTAAATTATGGTCACGATGGCCCCATTATCCTAATGTGAACAGGGCCTCTAATACGTGAAAGACGACCGTGTTAGCAAGATGTTTGTTTTTTAGATATCAGACTAAATTAACAAAAAAGTAATTGTCTCGTGTGAGTAAATACATAAAAAAGGCTAAAATAGACTTTTTGAGTTTTAATTAAAATAAAAATTAAACACCATGTGACTAGTAGCATACAAAGAAACAAACCAGTTTAAGGAAAATCAAAACACAATATATAACATGAGAACACAGTTTTTTGGCGCCAAAAAAACCGTATTTCTGCCATGAACGGCTCTTGAAGCAAGCATTTTATACGCAACCATTATTAGCAGCGATTAATAAATTATACCTAAAATATTGAACAATATGTGACTGGTAGTGTGCAAAGACATAAACCAGTTCCAGGAATATCAAACTTCATTTTAACATCATTATCTGTAAAATATGAACAAGGTTTTTTGACGCAAAAAAAATAGAATGTCTGCCATAAACGACGTTTAGAGTACGTTTTTTATTCGAAGCCATTATCGGAAGCAATTAATTGATTTGAAAAGCACGTGTATCATCAACAGACTTTATTAGCCCACTGCTGGACCTCTCCTTAGGAAGGAGGTTTTTTTTTTACCCAGCATTTATTTACGGGTTAGAACTTAATATACTATATTATACAATATGTATTTGAGCTGAATGAGATTACCAAAGCACAAACACCCTACATTCCTTTATATTTAACCTGCAAAAACACCCTCGGGCCGTCACGCTTGCGTCAGACGGAAGAAAAGGGCCCCATTTTGCCGCCTAGACAGGCAAGGAAGAGGCTCGAGGCTGACTATCTAGTAAGACTTTACGGTGCCAAAGCTAGCAGGTTGAGTCTCTAGCCTTGATGACCAACCAATCTATATAACTCACGCCACGCGTACCTAGTTCGGGGGCCAAATGCCGCTACCCGCTCGGCAGTCAACCTTCCGCTTATAAACTTCAGCGAGTACTTCCGCTTCTAAATCCCATGGCAGAGTTCCGGCCAAGAAGCACGCCGCCTCGTCGATACGGTGTGGTAACTGCATATGGTTCTAACCACCAATATTCTCTGACGGCGCCAGAGGTGAACTTTATTCTGGGCGTTCAGATCTACCGCCCATACGGCAGCACCATACAGTGCCATTGACCACCGGACAACCACTGTGTACAGCCATTTCGTCACGACGCTGGCTCTACTCAAAGTGTCTGGCTATTGGAAGTGCAAGCCCAGATACTTCATCTGGGCCTGAATCGGTACGAGGGCCGAATTGACTACGAAGGAGGCGCCGGAGCAACCCCTTACATCCTTCCACGATCTCTGTGAGATGCTGAATGGTTGACAATGCACTTGTGACTTTTGAAAGGCAGATTTCCATAGCGATGGTAATCGCTTACCATCAAGTGACTTCCCTACTTGTTTTGCCGCCCTATACTATGAAAGAAATGATTTTATTTGCATTCTAAATTTCATTTATTTTGTGCTCACAAAACCCCCTTCCTATGCACGCACACTAATAACGCAAAGGTCAACAAGTCTGTGCGTCATTGAACTAGCATTTACTCTTTGCAAAATATTAAAAGACCTTTTGACTCTAGTTCTAACTGGTTTTCTTAAAGTTGTGAAAAATGTCACCTACAAGTTTAGCAAAAAAAGTGTTCAAACTTAGACCCGTATTTTGAAAGGCGTCTCAAGTATTCATAGAACTCTGATAACCTTAAATTAATATAATTTTAAGTTCACATCAATACTTAAATGTCATTCTTATTACAGAATGCGTTTTAAATTTTATTTTTCCGTATCACGCAGTAAATTATACGAAAATATATATTTTTCAAATATAACTTCCAAATGCTAATGTAGCAATTTAAACACATTGATAAGAACCAAATTGCCTAAAATTAAATTTAATAAAATTAAATATTAAAATAAAAATGAATACATAGCTATTATCAATAACAGAACGGTTGAATTATTATCTGAACTTGTCATGTATCAATTGTCAAACTATATTTTTGTTTTATTTTAAATGATAATGTTATATAGAATGGGCATCACATCCCGCGCAAACATGTTACGGGAGTTCTTAAGATCAATGCTATTAGATTTTGCTGACTACAATCGTAACACATAGTTTCAACAAGGAGCCACTTGTCACACATCCAATGAGCACCTTCCAGTGTTCAAAGACATTTGCCGGAAAAGCTGATTTCCAGGCGAAGTGCCATGGCCACCCAGAGGTCCAGATCTTTCCACAGCAGACTTCTTTTTACGGGGTTAATTTAAGAATCGTGTCAATAAACCAAATACACTACGTCAATTAAAAGACAAAATAGCGAAGAGATGTAAGCGAAGAGAGTATTCGAAAATTTCGGTGCTCGGTTAGAAGAGTGCAAATATTAAAACGGTGGTCATTTAGATGATGTAATTTTTAGAAAATAAATTAAAGCTCTTTTGTAAATAAACATTTTTTATACATCAAATAGTATTTTTTTCGTTAGGGTGGGCACCCTATACTTTTGTCATAAACCAAAAAATTTTGGTGATTTTTAATCAAACAAATACTTGAATGTATCTTTAAGATAACTACTAAATTAATTTTAATATAATAATATAACTAAATTTCCTTTTAGGTTAACCAAATTGAATTGAAATATGTATTGAAAGTAATTCTTTCGTAAACAAAGTGAGTACAGTAAATCTTTCATAATGATTTAGAAACAAATCATCGTAAAACACATTCATTTGTTCTAAAACACTTTAGAAATCACCACTTGAGAGTGAGACAAGCTGAAACTAGTCCAGCTTGTCTCACTTAAACAGAGATCACACCTATCAAAATCTATACCACAGTAAAGATTTCGATATAAACATCGTTCTGTAATAAGTTATCACTCCCTTTGGTATATATCGGTGAATCTTGTTTTTTGGTGATATAATCTCTGCCTAAAATCAGTTTAAGACTGAAACACGTTTAAAATGCGGCCGTTAATGCGTCAAACTTGTGCTTTTTTGAATTTAATTTTGTCGATAAAAACGTTATGACACGGCTACGACTGGTTATGGGTCCGATGGGTTTTTCTGCATTTGACTGCAGGTGGGATTTAGCTTTTGGAAGCGTTAGAATATTCCCCACACTTACAAAGATTGGCTTCTTAAAGTGTGCTTCATAAATTTTGTCAGAGATTTTTTCTCCCGGTTGGTATAGGATTTATTTCAAATTTTTCTTCTCTTTACAGTGCAGTTGTACTGAGTACTTTGCTCTTAGCTAGTTCTTATTAAACTCAAAAAATAAAAGTGAAGATGCTGTATATTCTTAATTCTTCTTAATAAATCGAAAGATAACGTTAAATATCTCTTACAATAACATAAATCACATGGGATCATTTTGGTTATTCATATTTTGCGCTTTTAATGCCATAGATTCAGAAAAAGCCTAAGCCAGCAACTTTAACCTATCATAGTTGAATTAAGAACAAAAGAAAATATAGTTAGCGATCGCTTTTGTGAGGGCATTTCTTAACTTTTTTATACTTTTTCTTCTTCTTCTTCTTAATTTATTGTTAATTTTACTGTGTACATACTAGTAAATGTTAAACAAATCAGTTAGATTTAGCATTGAAAAAAGGAAATATTTATGAATTAAGACGAAGTAAAAAAGTCATCTTCCAATTCTTTTACGGATTTGAAATAACTAAGTAAATATAGGCCTTGAAACTCATGACTCACATCAATTATAAACGCCTAATTGAAATATACTATTAAGATAAGATAAAAAACTTCATTACCTTTTTACCCTTTTCTCAAATTATTATGGAGTTGGTGCAATGAGTTTTAATCCTCTGTTCTTCTCTATCACTCGACATTATTTATCAAACACTCTTTTTTTCATTGCATAATGGTTTAAACTTTTTCTTAGGGCGGCTGCTTCTCTCAGCTAACTTTCTTTGGGAATATAATCGTTGCTCCACAATATTTCATCTTTCCCTACTCTTATAAACTGACTTAAGCACCTACATTCTAACAAAGCCTTGTGAATCTAATATCACAAACAGTAAATCTATGTCATCCTGAAATCATTTTGCTTAAGAACCAAATTTTATTTTGAAGCATTAAAAATTGATTACATATTATAATTGTTACGTGATCTATTTAATTCTCGTGCCAATAACTTAACAAAAATCTCGCACTCGAGATCATGGTACTACGTAGTGACACAAAAAAAAGGAATCCTTACACGTGCCGGATAAAGTTGGTACGTTGTAAACAAATTAATAACTGTTAACAGCCTAACTAATGGTGATGTTTAGTTTGCCGATGATCGATTTAGCACAGTCTGGCCTTGATAAGAACATGTTAACTTACACATACTTAAGGTTCGACACAAATTATTAGAAATTCAACTCCGTTATTTCAGGTTTCAATTTTGCGTCATAGTTAACATATCAAAGGCTTTGCCCAATTCCAAAAATAACAATAACAACTACAAACACTTCGCTGATGGTAATCAGCCTGCTGAGAGAAAAACTTTCAGAAACACATTCATATTATAAGCGACTTATATTCAGACACAGAACAAATGATCGTGCTTATACACAATCATTCCTCCTGAATGATTAGAGCAGTCTTATTAGTCTCTTATCTATAATCTCTAATCTTATTAGGTTACTTATTATCTCTTATTATCTCTAATCTTATTAGTCTATTTAGCAGTCAGATGTAATCTTAAACATTTTAAAAATGTTAAGTTGATTTATATTGCTGCCGTATGCCAATATATTAAGAATACGGCATATCACCAGTTCTATCCATCACAAGTTTATTGTTAACGGTGTCTAAGTGACTAAGGGAACAAACTACGCAATACAACATCATTACAAAAGAGAAGAAGAACTTGTGAAAAAAAGAAAGTGTGGTAGACGAAAAGCTCTTTTCTAAGGAGAGGCCTATGTCTAGTAGTGGACTGTCAAAGACTGTTGATAATGATGACGATATTGCCACACAATCAACGGCAATTAGTTTCATCTAAGACAAAGGTCGGTAAATTACGATGGGGAAACAGATGGTACGAAGGAGCTAGGTTAATGGATATCGCTAGGATAGGATGAAGGAACAAGATTTTTGTCAATGGTTATTTATTACTAGGTGATCTAATCCACATACTATCACAAATTTCATCAACAACCTTTTACAGTCCACTACTAGACACAGGCCTCTCCTTAACAAGGAGGTTTTGGCCTACTATACCACCCTGGCCAGAGGGGTTGGAATAGGGTTTGTTTCAAGTTTACCTTCTCTTTGTAATGCTGTTGTCTTGCATACTTTCCCTTAGTCACCTTGTACGATACCCACGGTATGAATAGGGGTGGGAACACTATGTATTCTTAATCCGCTTCCACACGGACAATCATTGATTGGTGTTAGTGTTGATTTGGGATCACAAATTTAACTTTTCTAAATTAGTTTGAGATTATGTGGCCTTGTAATGACATACAAAAATGTATAAAAAAATACACGTGTTACGTGCAAACCAAGTGTCGGTTTTGGCGTTGATCAAGAAGCTTGTTAAGATAATGACGAGCTTTGATCACGTAGATTTATGTTATGAGATTTTTTTTATTTATTATTTAAGAATAATTATATGTTATGTAGTGTTCTACATATCATCCTTTACGCTTTACGCGGTTACGCTTTTACTTTTATAAGTGTCTAGACCGCCATAGTATAGGTCACCATACTGAAATATTTACATTCACAATGAGTATGATGAACAACACTCTTGGATTCTATTCATGTTTTCTATCAGGCAGAGTAGAGTTACTTTGATAGGCCCCGAGTAAAAAAAAAGTAAATCATACAATCTAATCTAAGTGAATTTCAGAAAGAAACCACAAAATGTTTGAGAGATAGGTACATCAACACAAAAATAATGGTATGCACCTACTGTCACTAAAACCCAATATATCAAGTTTATCTACCCAAAACATACTTGTAAAATAAAGTTATTTTTTTATTTTTTTAATAGATAAGGGAATTTAAATTACCTTACTTGGCTATGGGGTAAACCCTAAAAGCTAAGCTGTAATTAATTTTTTCTCACAAGGGTTTTTCCTTAAGTTCTTAAGGGCTTATCCTATGGTTTCATTTTTGGCAAAATAACACACGATGGCTTTTATTTTTATGGTGAATTTATTGAAGTTTTTTGTTTTGTTTACAGTAAATGCCAAGCGGCCTCGTGAAGCCATCCATTGCGACGATAATGCCGAAAAACGAATTAATTGTCACATCCCTCCCTGCACCCGACGCCACATTTGCATGCGCGGGATGTTAGATTCAAATGTTAACGAATTATTGGCCCATGTATTAGATATGCATATAATTCAACATACACAAATATGTCACATTTCATTTCCTAATAAATGATAGACTTTTATGATTTTTTAAGAGCCTGTCAAATACTTAAATTCTGCCAGAGGAAAGCATGAATCTAAGACTTCTGATCACCATTTTCATTGCGAATCCAGACAATTTAGTATAGTGGCCCACACTATGCCAATTTGTGAGATGCTTTTTCACGCCCACTCGGGGACGTAAAAGGCATGACAGTTGTCGTAATAGTGTAAGGCTCACACACTTACTACGATAATTGTCACCCCCGCATTGATCGGTAAATACAAAATTATGTCTTATAAACACATGACCTCACCCTGACTGATAGAGAGCCTAGAACACTGTGTTTACAAACTTGAAATTTTGGTAGTTACTGTGTTTTGTGCTATAAGCATCTATCAAAAAAGGATTTTTCTGAATTAACCCCCAAAAAAGTGAAATAGGAAATGAACAGCTGTACAGAAGTTCATCCTTGTCAAAGTTAGAAATACGAAACCGCATACTGTAGCTAGTACATATTCATGTTATGCTATTCTCGTTGATTATTAAATATATTTCCAAAACAGGTTAATCTATTTTAACTGGCATCATAATTGGATGTTTTGCATATTTTTGGTAAGTTTGTGGCAAAACTGCACAGGTGAAAAACCCAAAAGCCTGTTGTTAAAATTACAATAAAAAACCTAAACAAACTTTCTCGAATTTAAGTTAATAATGTTTAACAGAACATTAGGTTATTCCTAAACGAAATAAAGTACATTGATCTCAATTCTGAATTTGCGACTTCAGATATCGACTTTTTCTTTCTTCTCATGAAATTCTTTCTATATATAGTCTATGCAGGACTATCAAATAATATAACAAATGCAAAAGTTATGTGCCTTGATTGTTACAGTTGACTGTTTGGACTAATAATGGAAAATTAAAATATATATATACTCGTATAATTGTAATGTAGCTTTAATCCAGAAAAAAATATCATTTAATATGGTGAAAAGATTACCAAAATCTTTTATAAGCAAGGAACAAAAGCAAGTGTTACTAACATGACGTAGCGGATAAAAAATCGAACAGTTTATCTGATGATAAGGGCCTATCGCCGCCTCGAAACCCTGCTGCTCAAAAGACACGAATGTATTGCTGACTTTTGAGCGTCTTCCCCTTAAAACTAGGGGTGAAGGTCTATAGTCATGTAACTCAACAAAAGACCGTCGATGTGAGGACAGTGTACCACTCAGATCGAGGCAGCTTGCAATATAGATCGTTGGCGTACCTACATATATTTATTTCCTGGGACACGCAAGATGTAAATAGTTTTATTTCAAAATATAATAACCAACGAGCCTACTCATTGGTAGAAGTAATTCTGGTTTTTATATCGTCATCAATTGAAATGTGACCCCTCTTCCACCGGTTTCTATTTACAGAACATTTTTCCTCGATAAATAGTATTCCTTCCGCCTTCCTTCCTAGCCGCTAGCGTGTGTGGAGCTGAGTCCTCACAGCAGTCGTGACAGGCGGGTCTCTATTAGTCCTAGCGACCGAGTGCAGATACGGAAGGAAAGGATCCCATGCTGCCGGCCTACCCACTCCACGATGACCGGCTGGAGAGCCTTCACGGCGGTAAATTCAGCACGTGGAACCTCCATCCGCGGCGACCAACGAGCCATCGTGGCTCGACGAGAGGCCTCACGTGACTCACGTATCTCTTCGGGCCGAGACCATATAAACCGTATGCCAAAGTCAGCTGTCCGCCGATAAACTTTGACGAACTCTTCCGCTTCGTAATCCCACGGGGAGTTCCGGCCAAGGTGAACACCGCCTCCGTCGACACGGTGAGGTAACCGCGTATGGCTCTAAACACCAATATTCTCTGTGAGCGCCAGAGGCGAATTCCATTTTAGGCAGTCAGAGCTGTCACCAAAATCGGTGCACCATACAGGGCCATGGACCGGACAACCTCGGTGTATAGCCGTCTCGTCACGACACTGGCTTCACCCAAATTGGACAAAAGTTGCCCAAGAGCACAAGCAGCGCCGACCAGCCTTGGAATAAGCTAAAAAAGCTAAAAATTCCCTCAATTACTTCCTGCAGGAAGATAGGCTAGAGGGACTCTGAAAGGGGGGTCCGACGTGCGGAGCTTTTGTCGCACCACACGATAAAGGTAACCGCAGGGGTCACGATCGAGACCCTCCAGCATCTTGTTTCTCTTAACTTTTTTGGTGCGGCTGATAGCTAGTTTCCGAGTTTTCTGCGCCTTTCGGTACTTCTCATGAAGCTGGCCCTCCTCATCGTCTTTGCGGTAACGCCGCTGACTGCGGGTGTAAGACCTCGACCACGATTGTTTTAAGGAAAGGTCTATGTCGAGTGGCCTTTGAAAGTCTGTTGATGAAATAGTATTCACAGAATAAAATACAATTCATTGATAAAATTCTTCATAAAAAAATATTTCAAGATAAATATTTAAATTTATGTTTTAAAATAACGGATTAATGCTTAATTTTGTCCGTTATAGTCCTCAATAAACATTAATATACCATATGATTAAGCAAATAGCTTAATGATAGTTATGTTGTAATTTTGTTACAAAATTTTTACTTTCTAATTAGAACAGGAATCGTAATTTTCTAGATACGTGTAACAGTCTAGCAGTTAGTGATCCTCACTGTTAAGCTAGAAGTCGTTCAGCCTCAGCCGGTGGCCCCAGGAGCTGCATGGATTTCCTTACTAGGGAACACTTGGTTCCCCGGCAACTGGTAGGTGAGACGGCGTACGGTTTTTGGTCGGTTCGAAACCGACATAATCACCTTCCAGTGATATCCGTAGGGATTGCCGCACAAAAAAAAGGGTATATAATATGAGATGAACACGATCATTCGTTCTTTGTCTGCGTGCAATTTAATTTATTGATCCGGTGACTTCGCAAGTGTATATCCAGTGTCACCGCTCTGCCCGCGCATTTTAATTGCCTGGTATCTTCTAAGGTATGATATGCAGTAAAGGCAGTCTTGGTCTACATTAAATGCACAACATATCTGAAGTATTTAATTGGATAAAGATTAATATTATATTAGTCAAAATTAATTTGAAAGTATAATGCATAAACAGTTAAATTTTAAAACATGGAAACGATTACTGTGGGTTATCCGTGAGATACAGATATACACACAATTATACATAATTTCGCAGTACTCCATTTTGATATATCTAGTAGTAAGTATTAACGAAAGAAACGTTGGAATATTCTGTCTTTTACGAAACATTGAATTTTAATATGTAGTCTTATAACATAGGTGTATTATATATATATATATATACCTTTCTTGAAACATAATCTAAATGATAGTGAAATCGCATTAAAATCCATTGGAAACTTTGAAAGATCTAAGCGTACAAGAATGAAAAGCAACTTCATTTTATACCGTGTAAACATCATCTTCCTAGCCTTTATTAATTCCAAGATATATTTTTTTAAAGACGACACGCGCACTAGAAATCCTGTATCGCCGGGGACCTTACAAACACAAGAAACGGATACAAAGAACACCCAGACTCAGAACAACAATTTATGGATTACACAAAGTGTTGTCCCCTGTGAGGTTTGAACCCACAACACTCAGAGCAGTAGAGAGTGCCGTGGCGAGCAACACTAGACTTAACGTGCAGTCAAACAATAGATACTTTTGGTTCCGCCTGGGTATCGAATGTGACATCTTTGATTATAATTAGGAAAGATTTGTGTGTATTTAGAAATAAATAAGTATGTTTAGCAACAAAATTATTGTTTGACATCGGTTTTTATAACAATTGTTCACTCATTCATTTACATAATTAATGTTTAGTTACGCATTTATTATGCATATTATATACGTCGTTATCATCATCAACAGCCTCTTCTAATACGTAAGACTACTACGTATTATTATGCAAATGTATATTTTTGCATCTTTTTATTCGTTCAACTCATGATAGAGGCATAATATTAAAATATAATAAACAAAATAATCTTAAAATTTGATATCCGGAACACTAACCTTGACATATCACAACAAATTTATAGTGTACAAGTTGTGTATAATATATTAATATGATAAATAGTAACTATGTTCACAAATATTAATGAATGTTAGCAAGTAATTGGTAATTCTGGGGGCCGAGTGTGAGTTTCATTCACATCATTGACTGCACGTTTGGCCTAGTAGTTTAAGCGGTCACCACGCCGCTAACTACAACGCTGAGTGTTGTGGGTTCAAATCCCACATGGGACAACGCTTTGTGTGGTCCATAAATTGTTGTTCTGAGTCTGGGTGTTCTTTGTGTCCGTTTCTTGTATGTTTGTAAAGTCCCCCGCGACACAGAATTTATTCCTAGTGCGGGCGTTGTCATTTTAAAAAAAAAAACGAAAAAGAACTTGCTCTCGACAGCGAGCGCTTTTGGCAATGTGATTGGTAGAGATTTTAGTGTCACGATCGACTTAATGTGAAATAAACATGCATTTGGCCCTTTCTTCATTCGATTCTAGAGAATTACAAAATAAAACCAAACTCATGTGCTACGAACGTAGCAAGTTAAGATTTATTTGCATTTGCCTGCACTTGTGCTACGTTTTCTGAACCGTAAACAAGATAAAAAGGAATAAGAAACACTGGCCTTTGTATGGCATAATATAAGTTTGAATTTTTGAGTAAATGAAATTTTATTAAATTTGACTCGAGTCATGTGTACATAAAACATTCGTAAAAAATTTTACGTTTCACGATTCGCGTTTTCATATTTAAAAAAAACGCGCGCACTAGGAATGAATCCTGTGTCGCGGGGGACTTTACAAACATACAAGAAACGAACACAAAGAACTAACACACTCAGAACAACAATTTATAGATCACGCAAAGTGTTGTCCCGTGTGAGATTTGAAGCCACAACACTCAGCGCAGTAGAGAGCGGCGTGGCGATCGCTTAAACCACTAGGCCAACTGTACAGTTAAACACTGACAGACATCTTCTCCTTACAATCACAAGTGTTAACGACTTAAGTTTACAAATGTGTCGATTTTATGAAATCGGTAATTAAGCTCAAAACAAATAAATTAATTTCATAATCAAAAGATTATCAAGATCACGTGCGATACCAAAGGTAAATAATATTAGTTGTTGTGAAAAATTGTGTTTCAAATAATGCTTATAATTTTTAATTAACATATTTTGTGACTGATGATTTTATTTAAATTTTTCTTAAGCTATGTCTGTTTTGTTAGGATACATGTTTAACCGGCTCCAAGTAATTTTTAAGTTTCTAATAACAAACCAAATGAAATAAAAAAATAAAATAAAAATAAATAAAATAAGCCTTTATTGCTGATTACTCTTTACAAACAAATAGTTTTACTTAACATTCTCTGATCACTTTACATGTATACTAGTTATCTGGATATATTATATATTTAAGTTTTCTACAACATAAGACGATCGGTTTCCATCATCAGCTTGTCTTTCGACATAGGCCTCCTCTAAAGTCTTCCATTTTTCTCTGTTTTTTGCAATTCTTGTCCATTCTGGACCGGCTATTTTCTTTAGGTCATCGCCCCATCGTTTCATTTGTCTTCCTTTTTTCCTTTTCCCGTCTCTGGGGTACCATTCGGTTATTGTTTTTGTCCATTTCTCCTTTGTCTCTCTCAACATATGTCCTGTCCATCTCCATTTTAGGATCTTAGATATTTCATTCGTGTCTTTAAATTTAGTTTTGTTTTTTATTTCTGTTAATCTTATTTTATCTTTTCTTTTGATGCCAATTACGCTTCTTTCTATTCCATTTTGACAAACTTTAATTTTATTTAAAAGGCTATCAGTCAATGCCCATGTCTGGCAACCATATGTTAAGCATGGTAGAATACATATGTTGTACAATTTCCTTTTCTCTTTGATTGGTATATCCTTATTTTTCATGACTTCGCTGAGAGACCAATATCTCTTCCACGTATTGGCTATTCTTCTTTCTATTTCTTTGTGCATTGTATCTTTTGGTGCTATAAGTTGTCCTAGATAGATATACTCTTCTATATATTCTATAACTTCCGAATTAATTTTGATTATATATGTTTGCGAAGCATTAGTCATAATTTTGGTCTTGGATGTGTTCATTGTGAGTCCTGCTTTCTCGCTTTGATCTGATAGTTGTTGGAGCATTTGTTCTAATTTTTTCGGGCTCTCTGAGAATATTACTAGGTCATCTGCAAAACGTAGATGATTTAACTTTTCGCCGTTTATGCTCAGTCCTTCGTCTTCCCACTGTAGACTTCTGAATATATTCTCTAGCGCTGCTGAGAATAACTTTGGAGAGATAGGGTCACCCTGTCGGACACCTCTCTCCATAACGAATTCATCTCCCATAGTTTCCAGCTTGATTTGAGCCGTGCATTTAGAATATATGTTCCGGAGTATTCGTATGTATTTGTTCTGTATTCCCTGCAAATGCAGTGCTTCCCATATGTAATTATGTTCCAAGGAGTCGAAAGCTTTATTGTAATCTACAAATCCCAGATAATAGATTTTGTTGTATTCCTTGTATTTTTCTACAACTTGCCTTACAACATGTATATGGTCTATTGTCGAAAATTTACTGCGGAAACCAGCCTGTTCTTTGGGTTGGTTTTCATCCAGTATAGAAGTGATTCGGTTTAGAATAATTTTTGAGAATACTTTGTATAAATTCGACATTAAACTGATGGGTCTGTAGTTGGCTATATCTCCTTTATCTCCTTTTTTGTGTAACAGAATAATTGTGGATTTAGTCCAGTCTTTAGGAACGTTTTCAGATTCTATTACTTTGTTGAATATATCTGTTAATATTGGAGCAATTACTTGTGTAACAGCTTGTAATAGTTCATTTGTTATTTGATCCGCACCTGGTGTCTTGTCCTTCTTTTGTGTTTCGATTGCTCTTATCGTTTCTTCCGTTAGAATATCTGGGATTCTTTCCGAATCGGTATTATATGTTCGACAAATGTTTAGTTCTTTGTTTTTGCTTTGATAAAGGTTTTGGTAGTAATCTGTTGCTATTTTTAGTATTTGTTTTCTGTTATGAGTATAGTTGTTGTTCGTTGTTTTAATTTTTATCATCCATTCTTTTTTAGTATTTAATTCTTTTATTGCTTTTTTAATCCCACCAGTTTTTTCAATATGCTTCCTTAGTATTTTTTGTCTTCTATTTTTCTTATCTTTCCTGATATGTTGGTTTATCTTTTTACTTAGCTCTGCTATTTTGTGCCGGTTATTTTCCTTTTCTCTCTTTTGTAATATTCTTTTTCTTTCTTGTAATAGTTGGTATGTATCCTCTGAAATAATTCTTTTTTTGCTTTCAGTATTTATTTTCTTTGTTTCGGATTTTAATAGGTCTATAAGCTTATCGTATTGTTCTTGCATCGATAGTGCTTTTTGTGTATCTTTATTTGTTATTTTTTGCAAATTATTCATAAGTTGTGTAGAATTACCTATACATGTTATAGGAGAATTATCTTTATGAACAGGTCTCTTGGTCTTTATTGGTGTTCCTGATATTTTTGCGCGCACCATCTTATGGTCTGAATTAAAATTTAGTTTGTGGATAATGGATATATCTTGAATCATTTTGGCATTATTTGACATAATAAAATCAATTTCATTTTTGTGGAGTCCGTTCGGTGAAATCCATGTCCATCTCTTATTTTTTCTCATCTTATAAAAACTGTTAAGAATTTTTAGTTTATTTTCTAATGCGAAGGTGACTAGTCTGGATCCATTTTTGCTCCTTTTACCTTGTCCATATTTTCCTACGGTATATTCTTCTCCACTATTGTTACATCTTCCTATTTGCGCATTGAAGTCACCCATAACTATAATATTCTTATTGCTCTTTTGCATTGCTAAACAGAGATCCTTGTAGAATTTTTCGATGCCGGTTATATCTTCCTTTTTGTTAGACTCAGTTGGTGAATATGCTTGTATGATTGTCCACTTTTCTTCTTTGTGTAGAGGTAGTGTAATATTCAATAGTGTTATTCTCTCAGATATTCCATTTATCTCCTCTATTCTGTCTACAAGGTTCTTTTTAATTAGAAATCCCACCCCGTATTGTCCTTGTGTTTCACCTTTGTAGTGCAAGATGTAGTCTCCATAATTACTTATGCCTTCTCCTTGTCTTCTCATTTCACTTATGCCTATTATATCCCATTTTATATCTTTTAATGCTAATTCAAGTTCTAGACGTTTCTCAGTATTTCTTAATGATCTTGCGTTAAAAGTAGCTATGTATATATCTGAGGTATTTGTTGACTTTAGAGGGTCGTGGTCTACTACCCCCACGGGGACCAGCCGGCTTGGGGGAGGTTTTGTTTCGTGATTATTTTGTTTTCTAATTTGTTGATGGATCCGATGTCCGGAGTTTGATTGTTATTGCTTTTTGGTGCTAGGGTTGGATGAGAAGGAGTTTGATCGAATCCTCATCCTATCAAATGCATTTTTCCTACTCGTCGATGTGGTTACTGTTTGGTGTTTTCTTGGTTGATTCTCTTGTGGAGAATTTGATGTTTCTCTCTTCCTTTTTTCTTTGGTGTTTGAGTTTTCTTTTACCACTAGTTTATCGTATTTTAAGAAGGCGAAATTACCCTTTTCTCTCTCTTCCCTTAACTTAGGTTGCAGGGCCTTCCTTTTTTCTAAAGTTTCTTTGGAATAGTCTTCAGTTATATATATTTCCTTGAGTTTCTTTTTGTTTTTCATAATCTCGATTTTCTTCCAACCACTAACTAGTGTAAGAACAATGGGCCTTGGTTTACCGTTTGTATTTCCTTTCCCGATACGATATGTTCTGTTCATTTCATGACTTTCTAAAGTAATATTCCTTTCATCCGAAAAAAGTTGCTGTATTTTATTATGTAGTTCCAGTATGGATTCCTCTCCCTCTTTCAATCCATGTATTATTATATTGTTTAGTTTTCTATCTCTCTCTAGATGTTCTACCTTTTCTTCCAAGTATTCAATTTTACTTTTTAATATTTTGTTTCCTTCCACTATTGGTTTTAATTTTTCCTCAAGCTTTTCCATTATCGTATCTGTCAACTGTTGTCTTTGGTTTTCCATTTCTAATTTCATTTTATCAAATAGAAGTTGAAATTGACTTTCCATCGTGTAACGGAACGTAATTTATAATGGTAGATTTATTTTTTCTTACACTGGCAACAATCAAACGTAACTTGACGTTTGACAGATGACGTTTGACAAGTGACGTTTGACCGTTGACATGTAATGTTTTATGTCTATGGATGATTTTAGATAATTCTACCCTCAAATATTTGCTTCGGTTTATACTTTAAATCTTTAAATATACTTTAAATCTCTCTCCCTTTAGTGAAATGCTTAGGATTTTTTATCACGGGCACTTGAACTCACGTATCACTGTTTATTTACACAAACTTTGTTGTGAAACTGCGGTTTTTTCGATTATTTATCAATTATTTTGTGGAACAACTGTCACTGTGATGTTTACGAAACGAACACCGGCCATAGATCTATGTAGAACGTGTACATAAACCAAATGAAATACACATAATAAAATACATTTTTTTTATGTAAGCAATTATGTTCGTATTAATTATAATAATCAAATGAAAAATTCTAAATGTTTAACATAACTAATATTTTAAACATTTAAATAATTTATTAAATCTTAAAAGATTTTTATTATATGTTATTATTATATATTTATTGTTAAGGAACTAATAACATTATTGTTGTTTCTTCTAGACCTTATCTCATTTACGGTCGGAGTCGACCTTCCTTGTCTGCATTTGCCATGTTTTCGTGCTGCGTCTCGTTCTTTTACAGCCGTCGTTCACCTGGTGGCAAGTGGTCTTCCACGCGACCGTTTCGTTATTGGCAACTCTGTTGCAAACTTCACATTATAATCGCTTGGAAATCTTAAGATGTGATTATCACTTTAACACTCTTTCACCTGGTTTACTCATTACGGATCTTGTCTAGTAGAGAGACACTCGATGACCAGCGTAACATATGTATTTCTGCAGCGTGCAGTAAGTAAGATTCTGTTTGATGGTCGTCCAGCATTCTAATCCATACAGAACAGCAGGGTTAATTACTCTATTGTATATCTCGCCTTTGACTTTGTGAGGCATTCTTCTGTCTTACAGGCTTGACACCTGTGAGTTGTCTCCACATCATACATCCGATTGCAGTTCTATGAATAATATCATTGTCAACCTTGCAGTCACTGCTGGGAATTGCACTCATGTATTTAAATTGCGTAAAAGAAATAACAAAGTGATAAAAAGTTAATACATATTTAATCACTACAAAAACTCGTTCTCATGATATTATTTATCTTCATAGTGATGGTATTTGGTTTCAAATAGAATCGATCGAAACTAAGACATAGCTAATTATCATTATTTTTTTTTACCACAGTCATATAGCCTATGTTTTGACGAAAGTTGTGTATATGTCTATTGTACATATGTATTTAGAAAATATTTTAAACTTTTTTTGTTTGGGCTTACAAGCTTCAGCTGCCAAAAGTTCAAGTTACCCTAACGGTTCAGGCTCTGTGTTGATGAATCAGTCAGTTGCTACAAGTAATGTTCATAAATTACAAGAGTCATCTCACAGGCTTGCATTTGAAACTATTCATGACATGTATTATGGTAGCCAGACCACTGATAAACACATATATATATTTTTACCCACGGGTAAGTAACTGAATGTTTGAAAAATATTTGCCAACCGGTATTATAGATAATACCGGTTGGCAAAACATAATTAATGAAAAAAAATAGGTTAAATTTATCTAAGAATGACCAGTTTATTAGGTTTACACAAAGCTGGAGATTATATAAACCTATATATACACTAATTTACGAAGTTGGTATAATATATTTAGCTTGGAAATAATTTCAAGTATGCTTTTATTTATTTCTAAATCAAAATCAAATCTTTAAATAAATAAGCAAATTAATTTTGAAAAACTTCGCAATTTCTTTTGTCTATAGGAACGTAGCAGTTATTTAGTAAAATATACGTTTATTAATAATAAAAACATATGAAACTCAAATGGGTATTCGATTTCATGAAAAGTATTTAATACATACCTTCAATATAAAAATTAGTCCGTTCACAATTTTATAAAACAGATATTTACTAATTTGTCCGAAACTATAACTGAACTACAACTCGAAGATGTTTCTCACATGAGCACGTCTTAACAACTGATGCGAATACCTACCGCGGGGTATATTTATCAAATAAGCAACTAATCAGCTCAAAGATCACTTAAGGAAAACAAAGTAAGGTTAATACTTAGATTATCCGAAATATTTCGCGATCGAGATCTAAGTAAATAACATCATTTTTCGGCCCGGCCGTGGCAGTACTACCCTCCCACAGAAGACCAACCTAAAGCGCCAGCATCCGTGTTGTCGTGTTTTGTTGGTGAGTGTGAGACTGGAGGCCCATTGATGCAGGGGTGACAGTTATCGTGGTAACTGTTTAAACCTTACACTGTCACAATAACTGTCATGCCTTTTACGTTCCCAAGCGGGGTGTGAAAAAGTATCTCACAAGGCCGCCATAGTATGGGTTACCATACTGCATTGTCTGCATTTGCAATGAGTATGGTGACCACAACTCTTGGATTCTATTCATGCTTTCCATCAGGCAGAGTAGAGTGACTTTGGCAGGCTCTTAATATAGAAAAAAAAATACAATCTTTACCAGTCTACTGGTGGAGTCAACGGAGACCAGCCACCTACGAAGAAGATATAATAGTGCGCAAACACAGGTGCATTCTGTTTCCTCACACTCACAAACTGATGAGACGGCTATCAGACACGACCTTGAAGAGATCAGGCGCAAGACTGACGGCTATTACTTCCCACCAACTGCCCAGCTCTTGGTTGTTGGTAATTAAGCATTTCAGTAATCAAAAAAATTCAATAACATTTTTCTGTCCTGACACGACTTCTCATAATCCTGCTGGATATACGTATCTCCTTAGAAAGAAGGTTTTGGCCTACGATAGCACGTTGGTCAGACGAGTTAGTAGGATTTGTTTAAAATCTTCTTCTCTTTGCAGTGTTGTTGTTCTGCGTGGTTTGCTGCCTTTGCCGGCTCTGGTGACTCCATAATATTAATCCATCATCACACGGACTGTATTTGCAGGTTTTGGAACAGGAATAACCATATTTAGAGTATTTTTGTGAGATTCCTTTCGGTCCAATGGAATCATAGGATCTGTATTGTGTCTATTTTTTCGTCTATTACAGGCAAATTGTTGTGAATTTAGAAAGAAACTATAAAGCTGAAATTTTGTGCTCATGAAACGATGACAACAGTAAAATTATAAAACAGTTTTTATTGAGGTAAGTACCTATAACGGACGTGCATACTAGGTGTTTTATTTTGTGGATATTTTGTATAACAGTGTAGTGGCGTATACTTCTCGTAAGCTAAATAAATAAAAAAGGGACAAAAAGACAGTGGACAGATGAGATCAAAGCCATAGCAGGTCGCACGAGAATAAGAGTAGCTAATGACAGTTAAAGGATCCCTTTGTAAATTAATTTTATATAGGCAGGGAGTTGATGCTTAATTAAATTTAATATACTAGCTGGGATGCTTTTTTGTGGCACATTACTGTTTTATCAATGAGAAGTAAAGAACACAAATTTCAAGCGATTTGTATATCGTGTCAAACTTTTTGAATTTTCCGAAGTGTATACAAACCAACTTAACGTTTACTATATACATAAAAATCACGCATTTTTCCCCGGAATGGTAAAGTCAAAGTTAAAATATTTTATTGTGGATGAAAGGCATATAACGTGGTTTCAAAATATTAAGGTCAGCGATGTCCTGCTATTTGAACAAACAATATAACACTGACACTGACTGCGCGGTTCGTCTAGTGGTATAAGCGGTCGCCACGCCGTTCTCTACTGCACTGAGTTTTGTAGTTTCAAACGTCACATGGGACAACATTTTGTGTGATCGCGAAGTTGTTGTTCTGAGTCTAGGTGTTCTTTGTGTTCGTTTCTTGTATGTTTATAAAGTCCTCCGCTACACAGAAATTTACTCCTAGAGAGGGCGAAGTCGATTACAAACAAAAAAAATTTTTTTTGAAAAACATCTCAAAAATAGCAGTAATGAATGAAAAATTAAAAATTAATATAATTCAAAGAATATAAAACAAGAAATATTCAAATAAATCCAAAACAAACAAAAAGTGAAAAACAAAAACTAGATAAGGAAAATAGCAAATCAGTCCTTATACATTACAATATTTGATACATTACATCACAGCGTCAGAATCATTAAAGTAATTATACACACAACAAAATTAGTCTTATGTTCAAAAAAATCCTGAACTGAATAATAGCACTTCTCAATTGACTATTACCTTTTAAAATTATCTACTAGGGTAGGCAGAGGCATATTAAATATCCACTTTTTACCAGTGTTTTGGTCCCGAGTAATAGGAGGCGAGCCTTTTTCCAATAATTGATATTGTTTTTTTCTTCTTATTCTTCTCTAAGTCTCGTCCGTCGATCGCCAGGTGTACCAGGTGAGGTTGACTTGAGGCCCTTCACGTGAACCCTATGCATACTTAATTTAACGTTTAATTTGTTTATATAATACGTACATAAAGTAAGCGTTATAATATATAAATATACTCGTATACATGTATAAAGATTTTCCTCGTCGATCTAGTAGTTAGCGTATGTGACTACTTAACTACTAAATACTCATTAGATCCGGATCTGCTAATGGGATCACGACATCGTGTTTTAGTTTGTGTCTGTGGTTATACAAATATTTCTGTTTCCTCAACATCAATGACTTATAATACTGCTGAGCATAGGACTCTCCTTAGAAGGAGGTTTTGGCCCTTTATAACACTCTGGGAGGCGAATTGTATCACTGCCGTACAGTGCCGTACACTCTGTACAGTGCCGTTGTCTTGAATAGTTTGTTTCTTCAGACGGCTCTTATGATACCAGTGGGGTGAATAGGGTAATAACATTTAGTATTCTTAATCCGTCACCACGAGGACCAATTGCGTTTAGAAGTCGGTATTGTATGTTGTTAGCAACATAAAATTTGACCTTTAGGGGCTAATCCTTTCAATTTTATAATCATAAATTGTGAAGCGATATTTAAAATTTTCTTTTTATTTGACAGGGTATACTACCGACGTAGTTTCATCACTTCCATGCCAGAACCTAATGATTAGATCCCAGAGAAATCGAAGCAAACCTTCAAATTTTAGAATCTCGACGTATTTCAGCTTAATTCGCCAGCTATACTGGTATTTACGTTTAAGAATCGAGACCTCATTTTACTGATTTGATGAAGAAACGATCCTGAATTTTAGGAGTTATGAGATGACTCTTTTAATAATATATTTATGTACGTATTGTGAACCAATTGCCAAAACTCATTTTGTATTTGAAAGGATATACTTTCAAGGCTGTCATATTACCACCATGTCAGGATTTGATAATGAAAATCACGAAAAATTGTGAGAAAATTGTCAAATTTTACAACCCCGATGATGCCTTTTAGTTTTTTACTAATTATACAGATTTTCATTTATTTATTTAAACTTATTGCACTTGTTGTACCACGGCGGACTTAATGCCTTGTGGCATTCTCTCCCAGTTGACCTTCAGGTCATGTAGAAATAAGATGCGATAGGTGCAAAGTTATTGAGCTTATAAATAAACTTAAATTAAAATAATATGCATGAACATACACATGTTTAAATTTTATATTGTATTTGCTTTTAGTAGTCGGTAGCTGATGATTGAAGGATTCTGCACCCTTTAAGAGTCAGAGCATTATTCTTATAACAATATAATCATATAGTCAATCTGTTTTATTCTTTCAAGATATTTGTAGTGTTTGTGCTTGGCCAAAAAGGTTTGTCACGCAATTATTTTAATGTCGTTTTCACATAACTGTTTCGTTTCTAAACCGATTTGGAAAATTATTTATATTTGGAAGGATATATTCGAATGGTTACATGGATCCTTTAAAAGAGATTTGCGACCAAGTAGTAACCGAGTAAGTGAACTCTATTGCAAATTTAAACAATTCTACTCCGGTCAGTTTATAGATGGGTAGCCATTCTTAGGCTGCTCGTCAAGCGGACCCGATTATCATATGAACAATCGTTGCGAGGAGTATGAGCCACAAAAGACTTTCAACAAAGTTTCGATGTCTAGCAGTACTAACTCTGAAGGATTGTGGAGGTCTGTTGATAATAGATTCACATAAAATCAAGTCCGTTTCTCGTATGTTTACAAAGTTTCCCGCGATATAAGATTTATTCCTAGAGCGGGCGTAGTCTTTTTAAAAAAAAAATTAATCTTACACATTACAGTTTGGTTATAGAAATTACAACATGTAGTGTTTTAAATATAGTATCTAATTATTTTAAACGTATCTTACATTAAAAAGGGTAAAAAAAATCCTTTTAAAAAAGTTAAGCCGACTTCAATCAATACAAACGAAGAAAACTAAAAATTAAAAAATAATTATAAATCGAAAGGAAAACTGAGATAAATACGACCCTTAATACAACAATTCACATTATTAGAGCAATAAATACTTTCTAGTTTGTATGAAGTCGGTGCAAAACCCAATACTTAACAAATAATACGGAAGATCTACATTTACTTTCCTAAGGATAGTCCTATGTCCAGCAGTGGACCGTTAAAGGTTGTTGATGATTATGTCAACTTTGTATCAGTACGTCAATAAAGAACGAAGAATAAAGAAGAAGAAAAAAAGATAGAATTACAGAAAAATATTACAGATTTTGGTAATTATTATAATAAAGACCAACCAGTCCAATTACCTACGCAAACGTACCAGCTACTTACTAAAATAAAAAAAATACAAAATAAAAAAAAGTTTACAATAACGGCTAACAGTTTCGTGATAACTGTGTGAGCCTTACACTGCCACGATGACTGTCATGCCTTTTACGTCCCCAAGCGTGGCGTGAAAAAGCAACTCACTAGGCCGCCATAGTGTGAGTCACCACACTGCATTGTCTGCATTTGCAATGAGTGTGGTGACCACAACTGTTTGGATTCTATTCATGCTTTCCATCATGCAGAGTAGAGTCACTTTGGCAAGCTCTTCATATAGAAATAAAATGTTTTCTGCAATTTTAATGTTGGTTCTATTTCTCTGTTATTGGTGTTTTGTCTTTATTTATTTAATCTAAATACGTATCAGTAGGTATCTTAATTTAATTCTTATTTAGTATTAAAATCTAAAAAAGAATTAAACTATGTTCATATAATGAAATGGTTATAAATTTCTATCTATGTCTATTAGGGTGTCCCTTAAATTTCAAGTTCGATATTTTTTTACGCATACCTTCTTAAAAGTTTCGTAATAACCCTATATTGTCTAGAAAAAAATATTAGTTCGATATATAAACGATAACCCGTGCCGACTTGCTATTTAAACTTGTCGATACAAGTTGCTTAAGTACTGCCCAGTGACCTGTTACGACATGTTTTATTTGCCATTTCGTACGTGATTTTTGAGACTATTAGTGCTTCATTGTTTAGTGCGTAAACATGTCGGTGGAATTACGGAGTGATAAACAAAATATTTTTCTTATCGGATTGACTAGCTACCAAATAAATGGTGCAAAATTACCATCTAATCGACAAGTTCTCTCAGTCCTATTTTACAATATTCGTGAGGTTAAATTGACTGTTAGTGAAAGTGCAAATCTTGTGATTAGGGAGTGCATCATATATTGGAAAAAAAGCAAGAATTCCAACAAGGGCATTTCCTAACTGCGTGAAGAAACTTATTGATTTATATCATGTTTGGAGAGAGTTGCAAAAAAATTGTAAGAAAACTCAGATTACGTTTAAGAGTCGTGAGAACAATTTTATAATTAATCTTGATAATTTGTTTGATATTGCACATGCTGATGCTTTTGAGAGAATGAAAATAGAGGAAGATAAATTATTTTTAATGAAACAGAGAGGGCCAGGTCGACCGGGATGCTTAGGTGGTGTAGATAAAAAATTGGCGGAAAAAGAACAAAGATCTAGACAACGACGATTGGAAGAAGAGGAAAGGATTGTAAGACAAAGAGAATCACTAGCTGTTGCATCTACTTCCACCACAAATAACTTAGACAGTGTAGAAGATTCAGACGAAGAACAGATCTTGAATTCTGAACTCAGCTTGCCGGACGTTCCCTGCCATGAACAAAGTTCAAAAAGAGGTAGAAAGAATCTTATAACACCTGAACTAGTTGCAGCTTTAGATCGATGCCAGTTAAGCATTAGAGATACCGTTTACATTATTAATGCGGTGGTAGAAGCGCTTGGTCTGAGCAGCGATGATTTCTGTATTAACAAATCCTCGATTCAGCGAATTCGTACTGAAACTAGAAAATCAAGGGCAGAAGCAATAAAATCTAACTTCCAAAACAATGTACCCGACATAGTCACAGTCCATTGGGATGGAAAACTATTACCGGGGTTGGATGTACGGAGTTCAAAAGAAGAACGTTTGCCAGTTACAGCTTCATTTGACGATAGAGAGCAGCTTCTTGCAGTGCCGAAACTAGAAAGTTCTTCTGGAAAACATCAAGCGAAGGCTGTATCAGCAGCTCTCTTTGACTGGAACCTTTATGATAAAGTGCAAATAATGTGCTGCGACACAACAGCTTCCAATATGGGCCGTTTCAATGGAGCTTGTGCTATTTTGGAGCAAACTTTAGGAAGAGAATTGTTGCTTTTCGCCTGTCGTCATCATGTTTATGAATTGGTCCTAAAAGCTGTCTTTGAAACCAAGATTAAGCAAATTACTAGTAGCCCAGATATTCCGATGTTCAAAAAGTTCCAAGAAAATTGGAAAAACATTGATTGTACTAAAATTGAACCATCTCTTAATTTCGTAAAAGCGCGGGTTGCCGAGACAGACATTCAAGCGTTGTTACTATTTTATAAGGCAGAATTAGATAAAGGTTTTGTAAGAGATGATTACCGCGAATTGGTCGAACTGTGCGTAATATTTTTAGGAGCAGACACAGAGGAAAAATTAAAACTAAGGCCCCCCGGAGCTATACATCAGGCACGCTGGATGGCGAGAGCGATCTATTCTTTAAAAATATGTTTACTTCAGTCACAATGCAGAGTAACTGCGAAGGACAAAAAGGCTCTACAAGATGTTTACTTATTTCTCGTAATATTGTATGTTAAACCTTGGCTCGAATGTACAGTGGTGACCAAAGCACCTAATCAAGATTTGCGCTTCTTGAAGACGTTAAAAGAGTATGAAAAAGTTGACGCAACAATTTCTAAAGCTTCTATAAGCAAGTTCAGCCATCACTTGTGGTATTTATGTGAAGAGACAGTCATTCTATCACTATTTGATGATGAAGTTGACAACCAAACTAAGAAGAAGATGATTGCCAACTTCAACAGGGACAAAATCTCGGATTTTAGCAAACGCTATGACCCGTCGAAGGAAGAACTGACTCAAAAGTTGTTTGGTAAGTTAAATTGACTTTTTGTTGGATTTCAATTTCAATGTCCAATACTTATTTATTTATTTTCAAAATTGTTGTTGATTTGTATTTGTTATTTAACTTATTTTTCTTTTTTTTTAGACAAAGCACTGGATGATTTCGTATCGGAAAAGAGCAAACAATTTTTATCACGACTGCAGATCGACGACAGTTTTCTAAAGGAAGATGTATCTTCTTGGAATAACAATGCTGCTTTTTTGGAGGCTAAAAGAAGAATAAGTTATTTGAGAGTTGTAAATGATACTGCTGAAAGGGCTATTAAATTAATGCAAGATTTTAACGGACTTATCACGGCTGAAGAAGAACAACAACAGTTCTTGCTGCGCTGTGTCCAGGAACATCTAAAATTGTATCCAGACTGTAAAAAAAACTACTCTAAAAAGAAGTTACCCTGAATGATTCTTATTTCTTTATGTTTTTAATTAAAGATTAATGTTCATCTAATTTATTATTTAATTTTATTCACTTAATTCATTGCATTTATAGTGAAATTATAGCAAACTGAAATTTTAGGACAAAACATGTTTTTTACTAAACTTTGAAGCTCGGTCGGCACTGTTTGCAATTATGCTAGATTGATAAAATTTTATATTTAAGTATCTTATAGCATTAGTAAAAATTATAGAGGGTATGCATTTCGAAATTCGAAAAAAAATTTTTTTTTGTCATATATGGGACACCCAATGTCTATTTTGAGTACATGTATATGCATATCCTCTATTTTCATTCTCTCAAAAGCATCAACATGTGTAATATCAAACAAATTATCAAGATTAATTATAAAATTGTTCTCACGACTCTTAAACGTAATCTGAGTTTTCTTACAATTTTTTTGCAACTCTCTCCAAACATGATATAAATCAATAAGTTTCTTCACGCAGTTAGGAAATGCCCTTGTTGGAATTCTTGCTTTTTCCCAATATATGATGCACTCCCTAATCACAAGATTTGCACTTTCACTAACAGTCAATTTAACCTCACGAATATTATAAAATAGGACTGAGAGAACTTGTCGATTAGATGGTAATTTTGCACCATTTATTTGGTAGCTAGTCAATCCGATAAGAAAAATATTTTGTTTATCACTCCGTAATTCCACCGACATGTTTACGCACTAAACAATGAAGCACTAATAGTCTCAAAAATCACGTACGAAATGGCAAATAAAACATGTCGTAACAGGTCACTGGGCAGTACTTAAGCAACTTGTATCGACAAGTTTAAATAGCAAGTCGGCACGGGTTATCGTTTATATATCGAACTAATATTTTTTTCTAGACAATATAGGGTTATTACGAAACTTTTAAGAAGGTATGCGTAAAAAAATTATCGAACTTGATATTTAAGGGACACACTAATGCATATGTGACAGCGTTAGAAGTCCTCATTACATTTTTTTTCTAAATAAGAGCACACTGGTATAGTTTAATGTCTTATTATTTAATCGTTTACAATTTTAACTAAATGTCAATAGATCAACAAACCTTAAATTAAAAAAAAAATTAAAGAGCCAATAGGTTAGTATGTGTGCACCTCATTATAGCTATCCATCTCCAAAAGAACTGACGGCCACCATTATTTATGGAAACACCTACTGCTTTTCGAGGTATAATTAAATTAAATGATTGTTTTGCTAATAAAGTAATTTATAATAAAAAATAATGGATAATCACTACGCCATGATATATTTGTTGAACTAATCTAATTATTAATGAATCTACCAGTACCCCAGAGCGGCTATAGGCCTCTTTCATTGATGTCCATTTGACTTTTATATTTTTTATACCTGCCAAATTAACTCTACTCAGTCTGATGGAAAGCATGAATAGAATCCAACAGTTGTGGTCACCATACTTATTGCGAATGCAGACAATACAGTATCGTGACCCATACTATGCCACTATCGTACTTATTTTTCTTAAGTTAATGTGTCGAATTTTATTCATCTTTTTTATCTTTAGGATGTTTCGCTCTAGTCCTTTCTAAAAGATTCTGATTTTCATCTTTATTTTAGCAGTGAGCTTTGTACGTATGTGTACATTTACGTAATATTTAGCATCTATATGTCAAACAGGGCAAGAGATTCGAGATCTAGACTTCTGCTTTAATAGCTTAAGGCATATTACCCTTGAATATGTCCTTGACTGCAGTAGTAGTTCCATGTTAATTTAATTCTTTTTTCTACATCTATGTTGTTATTTTGTCTATCAAAAGTAATTTTTTTTCACTGATGGACATATTTTGCCACAAATTCTAGTGGTGTGCTTTTTTATTATTATTAGAACCTACCAAAGTGACTGTATTCTGCCTGGTGGAAAACATGAATAGAGTCCAAGAGTTAGATGTTATTGGTCTTTATAAACTATTTGTCATCGTGTTAATTTTCATAATGTTCAATTCCAGTCTCACCTTAACACTAAGTGTATGGTGATCTGTAACTGGGAGAACATCTCTGATGAAGTCATCAGCGAGTCTCTGATGACTTAAGTAAGTGTCACTTATGGACCTAAAAAAACATTTAAAATAATAATATCATTTGAGATGTGTAACATAATTTGGCTCGTTAAGCCAAACATGCTGAACGAACCAAAACCAAACCCTTGCCACCCCACGGCATCTTATACCTAGCCTAACAAGTATCCATTGTATTTGGCATCGACTGTAAATAGACTAGAAAATATCTATTGCTGTAGTAATGTAACCTGTTCGATTGCGGATCGTACTTATGTGTTTTAATTTTCAATTAGATTCGTTAGTATTGATTAAAATCGGTTCAACTTTTTTTCCAAAATTATAATAAGTCTTCTACGATTCAGCTGGAGCTCGATGTTTTATGCAGAGGTACTGCCATCAGACCTCCACATCCAAGTAGACATTTTGTTAGAGCTTCAACCATTGCCACAGATGTTCGGATGTCCGAGACACGGAGTGATCTCGATGTGTCATGAAATGGCCAACCATGCAAAGACTGACTGGGCCAGAATTACTCCGCTTTGCGACTTTTTAAACTACAGGGTTACCACAGAGTAATGAGCCTCTCTCAAACAATATAAACTGGACAATCTAAAGATGAATTTCGTCTTACTCCTATACCGGTTTGTGATGGAGCAGTGACCCTCAAAATATTAAGGATAAAGTACGAAACCCACAGCCGCCAATGGTTTAACTTATTCGAAAAACATACGGAAGTATCCTAACTCTAGATGGATCTCTTATGGTACTAACCATCAATTAAAAACTGTGTACAATTAAATGGTCTGTTAGTCTAGTAGTTAGTAATCCTTATTGCTGAATTAGATGTCGCAGGTTCAAAATCCACGCAGGATAAATAGTTTTGTGGTGAACATGACCGTATACTTTGTGTCTGGGTAGAATTTATCTAAAATGTGTATGTTTTTAATAATATACAAATGTGATTATCAGCAAATTGGTTACAATACACAGGCACAACCTAGCTTAGAATTTGAGAAAAATGTGTGAGACGAGTCACTACTTTTTATTTTTTATTTATTTCATGTCACAAAAAAATTTACACGTAACATCATCGATTGGCTATACTATTATTACCTAAATTTAGGTGCATAAGTTTCTGTAATCGAACTAGGTGGAGCATGTACTTCGACTATCAGCGTCAACTCCCCAGGTATTTCATACGCGAAATCAAAAAATACAACAAAATACAACAACAAATTTAATTCTACAATAGTGTGGTTGGTGTGTGTGTTTGTAATTATTTATTATGAATTAGTGTTTTTAATAATAACCTCACTTACATTGATTAAATCCTATTTTATGTGGGAGCAACCTGCACGGCTGTTTGGGCTGCATAAAGCAAAGGACGAAATTTTGAAACATATGCTACACCAAAGTATCTGAGCAAGGTGGTATAGAAGGATAAAACCTCCTTACTAAACAAAAGCCTATGTCCAGCAGCGAAATATAAAAGGCTGAGATGTGTGCTAATGGTGATCATGTTTTGTTAAAGAGTTGATTTGAAATAAATTTTCGTATGAAAATAAAAATGAAAAATAAATAACAAAATAATAGTTTTTCCTTAAACTAATAGATTTTAAATTTTTCTTATTTTTTTTTTATTTTAAGAGCCTGACAAAGTGATTCTACTCTGCCTGATGAAAAGCAAGAATAGAATCTAAGAGTTGTGGTTACTATACTTATTGCGAATGCAGACAATACAGTATGGTGATGGTGATGGTGAGGTAATGCTATGTTTTGTCACGCCCCGCTTAAAGGACCCGAGATCGTAGTGGGAGGGAAACACATGCGTCGGTAAGGAATTCCAAGCTTTAACTGATTTGCACAGAAGGAAGAGCTGACCGTTTAGTTCGGGAGCGTATGTCTACCATTCTGAAATGGTGACTTCCAAGGCCAGCACGAGTCGTCCTGTAGAAGAACGGAGAGGATGGGATCAGTATATGAAGAAGTATTGATAACCAAACGCGCCAAAAGGAGAGACACGTTTAATTTTCCCTTTATATATGGTGCAAATATTTAAATGAGTCGTTACGTATCAAAGTTCCGTTCGATTAAGATTAATAGATCCTCTTCAACGACTCGATCTCTGATCGACTGTATGAGTAACGGTTAATAAATATAATCCAATGAACCTACGACTAGGTTGAACCAAAATGATTTACAATGTTTTGTAACATAAACAGGTTACAAAAACCGTTAATTCAGTAAGATGCTACAACTTTGGGCACATTTGCAATTAGGAGAGTAATAGCTTGACATATTACGCAAGTGGCCGTCTAATCTCAAATTAAGCCAAGTTTCTAATTTATAATCAGACTTCTAATAAACATTTATTTATTCTATTTATTTATTATCATACTATACACTATCATTACAGACTACATTCAATGAAATTGTTTGCCCTTAATTTTTTAACTATTTCTGTTGTAATAAATGTAATCTAGACTTAAGTAATATTCAGTTTCATTCGTTTTTTATACTTACTATTTTACTCCTAATGTTGTGTTGTTAACTGTTGTATTTTATGGTGAATGTTGTGTTTACCTATAATGACTAGGCATACAAAATTATTACTTTTTGAAAATTTTAAGAGTGTGTTGTGTATAAATAATTGGTATACCATATAAATAAATAAATTCTTAACCAGTCAAAACAATAACTGTATGATATACGGTCAAAAGTACTTTGGACTGATTTTTTCAGTCAAAAACACTTTCAAACGGTTTGGAGTTCTAAATGTAATACATGTTATATACTAGCTTTTATCGTTTATCATAGTGTTATTCTAATGTTTTAGTAATATTAGTGTAAAATTTTATCGAAATCTGTTCAGTAGTTCTTGAGCAAAAGAGTAACAAACATCCATACATCCTCACAAACTTTCACATTTATAATATGAGCAAGATAAAACATTTACACGCCACAAATAATTACCACACATCGGTTACGATCAGTGCAAAAAATCACAAATTTGCCTTCAAAACCTTTCTCAATGCAATTAAATATTTATATTTTGTTTATTTCAAATGTTTAGAATTTGACTCTAACTGTTTTGAGTTCCCATTTCTGGCGTCTTCATTTTATACCTTCCTCGTTACACGGTATTAGCATTTCGAGGTCCAACAGATTAAGGACACAGAGTGTTATCACCGTTGTTCTTTCATGGGTGTTGCAAGAGGCGATTAGGATAACAAAATATGTAGGATAACATTAATGCAAAAAGAAAGGAAACTTAAAACAAACCCTTTCCTAACCCCTCTGGCCAGCCAGTAGGTCAAAACGTCCTTGCTAAGAAGTGGCCTGTATCCAGCAATGGACTGTTAAAGGCTGTTGATGATTCAAGTCATTAATTATTACCTAAATTATAGGTATATTAGAATACGGTATTTTATTCACGTCCAATATTTTGCTTTCATTTGATGAGTATAAACAAAAATTGCTTAATATGGGTTTTTACAACATGTATTATGCTTCTATTGAAGAATTTTTGTATCACAATGACGTGGTTGTGATTTGAGATGCGAATAAAAATTGAGTACATTCCGTTGATTTTCAAGACCTTAATGCAGAATTTTCAATTATATACTGACATTGTAGTATCTGCTTACTGTTTTCCAGATGTTGACCATACTAATTCTGATCATCACGGCTGCTGCAGCCGTTGCTATATGGAATAGAATAATATAAGTGTTTATGACAAAATTCCTTTGTAAGGAGAGAACTATGACTAGTAGTTGACTATATAAGGGTGTTCTTGAAGTGTTTAATTGCGCATTTCTTAGAGATGTGCCTATCAAAGTTCGGTAAATGTGTGCAACGTGTGACGTAGGTTAATGAAGCGACATGAGCAGACGTTCCAAAGAGGTCGAGTTTTCCTTGACGACTTGATAATTAGAAGACTAAAAAGCCATAATCAAGTCTCTTTATGTAGAGAGACTTGCTTTGAGAATTTATAATCTAACTTTAAGATTATTTCATATACAGACCAACGCCTATTCAAAATAAAAGTGTGAAATAACTTAAATAAATTTAATTTTAAGGTTTTATGTGCTGTATTTATTTAGTTTTTCTTCATATTTACATCTTTCATTTATAGTTTAATCACTTAGAGTTTTTAAGATTGTGTTAAACTTAAAGTACTAAGTGTTAGTTTTTAGTGCAAATAAATATTGATAGACTTAAGTAAATAAACATGTTGTTGAACAGACGATTAATTTTTGTCTAGTGTTTATTTTTCTAAAATGTTATCTTTTGTTTTAAAAACAATACTGTAGTGTATTGTGCGGGGTTGATGTTGCAAGAATGAAGATGAAGTAAGAAATAAATAGTCCAAGGTGCACAAGAAACAGAATGAAAGTTTATTGAAAAGGATTACACACTACACAAGTTCAGTTTGGAAAAGAAGGAGTGATAGAAACGACAGATCGAGAGAACGTAAAATTAATAAGGAAGTAACGTATCAGCGCGCGGCGAGTTATCGGCGGTAGGACCAGGAAGGCACTGTCCGTCCTCAAATCTCGCGCTGGCGCGGTGCGTGTGCGCAAGCGCAACAGTGAGATATCACCGTCTCGCCCACACGCATCCGGCTCGCGTGACGTAGCCGGTCGATGGACAATAGACCATAACTACGCCGGCCGTTGTCAACAAAATAATATCTACTAATAAAGACAGTTTGTATACTTAACATTTAATTTAAATAAATAATATATTATATATATAAATATATAGGTAGACACATAATGTTAAGGCAAGTCACTACAATACCATATAAAAATTGATCACTTATTTATTATACTTAAGAACAGATTAAGCTTTTGCAGCTGTGTTGCTGTGGCTATACTCTTCAGTTATAACTAAAGACCCAACTGAAATTGACGAAACTGCCTCTGTGGCACAGCGGTAATGAATGCGACGGCTGTACTTGAGGTCTCGGCTCTCGGTCGGACCAAATGTTTGTGGGATCTGCAAAATATTTGTTTCGAAGTTTGGGTGTTTTCTATATATAATATGTATGTATTTACAACAAAAAAGGTTTTAAGTATTCTATCAGTCAGTCTATTTATCATAGCACAAGCTCTGCTTAGTTTGAAACTAAATGACCTTGTGTGTCAAAACTCGAAAATATGTAAAAAAAAAAATCGACACTCAAAAACAGCTCAACATTTCTAAACATGCTTTTAATGTATTAAAAAACCTGGTGGTTTTCCTATAATAAAAACATAGCTAATATATAATAGTATGTTATAAACTGCTCATATCGCGTCATCGTGTCCTACCGCCTGCCGTCTGACCCGGCTTTTAACGTGGATTGTTTCTAATAGTGTCACGAAACTAGTTCCACACAACTCAATAGTCGATTATTTCTAGCTATCAATTGTCTGGCCGGGTCATCATATGACGCAGATCGAAAATTTTGAGTATTAATCTATAAAACTATTTTTTTATAAAACAAGGTAAAGAATTGTTAATGCACTCCATTACTGGTGGCATTTGACTTTGCGACTTTTTTCGTTTTATTAAGATTATTTATATCAAAATAGATTTAATCAATTTTAAAAATTTGACATTATCATGTATATCGCGGACGTTACACATCATCAATTTATTAAAATCAAGAATATTACACTTTGCATAGTCTTAGCAAGGAGGTTTTGGCCTACTATTCCACGCTAGCCAAACGGGTTGGAATAGGGTTTTTTTCAGTTTACCTTCTCTTTGTAACGACGGTATCTTGTATACTTGATCCCTTAGTCGCCTTTTACGACACCCACGGAATGAATAGGGGTGGTAACACTATGTATTCTTAATCCGTCACCACACGGACAGTCCTGTTATGGAGGTGGAAAATTCTGATATCTTCATGATAGACACTATGACCTACTCTGTAGTAATGCTAATGTAATTCCAGAGCCCAGTACGAAGTTATAATTTCAAAGTTCATGAATATTTTGTGGTTCCGTAAACACACCACGCAACTGCTGAAAATTTCTTTTTTAAATATACCATATATCTTTTTCTTATACATTTACGTACATACGTACGCAGCCTTAAACATATAATAATCAATTAATATTATTGTTTTCTTCTGTGGATCATTTTTGATAAACAGGGAATTGAATACTTAGTACTTCACCATTGGGTTGTCCACTATAGGAACGTTGGCAGGATTGAAAAATAAAAAGCTTTGTTCAATCCCACACAAAATTGAAAATCAACTCAAATCTATTTTGTATGTCTAGAGTTAATTAAATTTTCGCTTCCATAAATAAGGTTGTGTACAAACTGTATAGTGAGGTAATAATACAATCACATAGCAAGAAAATTTTACAATTATTGTTTCGTCTATTAGATTACAATAAAATGTTGTTAGATGTTTATACATATACAATGTTTCAGAAAGGCCTAGACAAACTAAGCGAAATGTTACGTTAGTATATTTTTAATAAATCTCTGTAACCTACGATTTTGAAAACATAACATTGTTTCTAAATAACAACAAACTTGATTCTTAGTAAACCTTATAATTACTTTTTTACGCCATTAAAGTAGCAAGCGTCTAGTTTTTTTACTCTTGTAGTACCAGAAACCACAGAAATTCAAAATTAAAATTATGTACTTACACGGATTACGAAAAATTTCTTAGTAAGAAATTTCAACAGCGCCCTTTGGAAGGGAGCTGGATAGCAGCCCAGGATCAAAAGAAAAGGCGGAAGACCGCCAAAAAAGCAGCCTTTAAGGCTAATGAAGACCGGAGGAAGCCCTCTACACAACATAAAGGCAACATGCTTCGGCTGCAATGAGCAGAGGCTATCGGTTGTCAGCTGCCCTATTGTGGCGGCCTAAAAGGTCAATGATGATGATGGACATACCCTCCTGGTTGGAAACTTCCTGAGCGCGCAGGCTCAGAAAGCAGAGTGCTTTTGATGTGATTCAGTGTAACGAAGAGGTCATCGAAAATGACTTCAGCTTCCACTGTGGCCAACTCGGTCACAATACGTTGCAATACTCCGCTGAGTAGCTTCAGGTGCGTAGCGGAGAGCAAATGTGTCGACTAATGGATTAAGAGTAAGGCCTGTGCCGGATTAAGACTAAAACCTGTACGTCAGCCTATTAACTCCAATTAACCAGCTGAGGGTATTACTGGAGAGAGGCAAGGTTCGCGGTAGAATGCGGAGATGGAAACTCAATTACGGATTTACACCTCCATATCTGTTGACAGTTATTGTGGTAAGTGAGTAAACCTTGCACTGCCACAATGACAGTCATGCCTTTTACATCCCCAAGCGGGGCGTGAAAAAGTATCTTACTATGCCGCCAAAGTATGGGTCACCACACTGCATTATCTACAATTGCAATAAGTACGGTGACCACCACTCTTGGGTTCTATTCTTTCCATTAGGCAGAGTAGAATCACTTGGGCAGGCTCTTAAAAAAAACAAATGAAACAATAGATTAAATGATTTAATTAATAGTGATCTATTCGATCCAAGCAGATTGTCTAGCGGTGTACTTTGAAATGTGTTGCCAAACGGTTCAATTTTTTTTATGTAAGACTTTCCACAGATAACTGGTTAACTGTTTAAATGTAACGATAAAAACACACAGGTCAAAGTTTGCAAAACCAGTTTTCAAAGCAGACAGTTTTTACTGTCTCTGAGAAAAAAGGAGTAACAATGAACCGTTTAAGTTGGGACTCATGGATGTTATGGTAGTTTTAGCGGTCGCCTTACTAGTCGTAACAGGAAGTTACTGCGAATGTTGTGGGGTTGATCATTACATGGGGCTTGATTTTCACTTTGAGTCCACAAATAGTAGTTCTGAGTCTGCACCTTCTTTGTATCGTTTCATGAATGTTTATAAAGGTCCATTCGTTATAGAATATTTTTCTACTGTAGGAGTTGACTATTTAGGGAAAAATCTGGTGTCAGTGATTTACTATTTGTTTTGATTAATAGCTTTTTTTAGGGCTGGCAATTCTGCTGGCTAGAATAAGGAAAATATTAATAAAAAATACGTGTGGCACTCGGGGACTGCCGCGGTAAAGCTTGCATAGCATTTTTTAGCAACTTATGCAATTATGATATTTCGGAGCGGCTCGTCTCTATCCGTGCGAGCGTTGTCCAGTGTACACACACGCACGCACACAAACACCGTGCTGAAGTCTGCCGAACTGAAACGACGTTAGACGGTGCACGGCTTTCAACACCGTACCACTGTGCCGGTCGGAGTGGGGAGTGTTAGGTTTATTTTCGTTACGGAATTTCTTAATTCGGTCATCACGCTCTAAGCCCGCGATAAAAGCTATGCATTAACTTAAAAATATTTCTAACTTTTATGGTGTGTATATTTGTTATGTGATTAATTCGATTGGCAACAACGAAGGAGATAACGCGCTTATTTGATGGATTGCCTTATGAAAATACAAAGATGCTGTATCCTAAGTAACTACTTGAATTTAACAAGGATAGGAATGGTTAAATTTTACTGTTACGTAGCTATTTTAGTGACTTATTAAAACAAAACGGGGTCTTCAAAGAGCGTCTGTGTGTGACTCGCACCGCGCCTGGTGTGAACAGCTCATCTGTCAATGTTAATTCTATCAATCGAAACTGTACAAAGTGATGACCCATAAGGATTTCCACACGATAAAAAATCAGAATAGATTATATTAATTGACTATTTGCACGTCATACTTTACGTAATACTGCCAAATACCATCCTCAGTAAACAGGTTATTTGTATAATAAGAATTACTAGTCGAAATGATAAAACCCAACATTATGGCGTTTAGATATAGACAGTTTACCTTGAAAAATGTATAGACGCACAATTATGATAACCGTCATAGAAACCTGTTTGTTTTGATCATCACCCTATCAAAAATATAGCATGTATCTAAATATTCAAGCAGCGCAATTTGTTTTTCATTAAAAGATAATATGTTAGTTAACTAATTATAATTATTATAATTTGTTGGCACACAAGGGCCGCTTTAACAGAAGACCTCTTTATTTTATTAGTTAATCAGTTCGGTAGGTAGCAGTTGGGTAGGTAGCAGTTCGGTAGGTAGTAGAGCCACGCTGATTTCAACACGAGTGTGCCGGCTCGAGGCAGTACTACACTCCCACAGAAGACCAACCTAAAACGACAGCATCCGTGTTGTCGTGTTTCGTTGGTGAGTGCGAGACCAGAGGCCCATCGATGCAGGGGTGACAGTTGTCGTGATAGATGTATGCAATACAATGTTACGATAACTGTCATGTCTTTTACGTCTCCAAGCGGGGTGTGAAAAAGCATCTCACAAGGCCACCATAGTGTGGGTCTCCATACTGTATTGTCTGCATTTGCAATGAGTATGGTAACCATAACTCTTGGATTCTATTCATGCTTTCCATCAGGCAGAGTAGAGTGACATTGACAGGCTCTTAATAAAAAAAAAAATTACTAACCGGTTTGTTGACCGTTAGTGTTTCGTTAGAGAATTCGATTACCATCCAAGACAAGTAATTGTGTGATCAGCATCATGCACACTGAACAAAGGAAGTTTTTTTTTTAATAGACAACACCGGCACTTGGAATAAGTCCTGTGTCGTGTTGGACTTTATAAACATACAAGAAACGGACACAAAGAACACCCAGACTCAGAACAACAATTTGTGAATCACACAGAGTGTTGTCCCATATGGGGTTTGAATCGACATCACTCAATCTAGTAGAGAGCGGCGTGGTGACCGCTTAAACCACTAAACCAACAGTCGATATGTGTATTTTCTTAGCTTGGCTTTATAGGAAACTGTCCTCAAAATATAAAATGTATGTTTATTAGCTTTATAATGATAATTAGTTAAATGTCAAGGTATTTTCATACATATTATATTATTTCTCTGTATATGTTTATGTTACAAATTTCGTTTTTTTAAGGTACAGAACGGTAAACGATCAAATCGATCCACTGATGGTAAGTGGCTACCGTCGTCCATGGACACTTGCATCTCTAAAGGCATAAGTGTGTAAAAATCATTTCTTAGTTTCTGTATTATTTTAACTGACTTCAAAAAGGAAGAAATTCTATGTTTCACTGTATGTTTTTTTTTATATTTGTTTACCGATTATACCATCAATTGGGGACTGCCTTTGAAAATTATTTTTGTATTTCAAAGATTATACTCTCGAGGTCGTTCTATTATCACCATGTCAGGATTTTAAGATTGAATCCAAGGAAAACGTATACAACTCTTAAATTTTATAGACAAGTCCTTTTCTTTTTTATATATTTCCTTGTTTTTCCAGTATTTGTGTCATCATCTCATGTTGATAAGTTGATGATGGAAGGTACTGCTCCTTAACAGTTAGAAATTGGAGAATAATTCTTTCAATACCATGGTTGTATTCTTTCAAGGTATTTAGGTTTTCATTAGGTAATAGAGCCATGCTGATTTCAGCACTAACGGAACGGCTCGACCGGGGCAGTACTTCCCTCCCACAGACCTATAACTTAAAGCGCCAGCATCCGTGGTGTTTCGTTGGTGAGTATGAGACCGGAGGCTCATTGATGCAGGGGTGACAGTTATCGCGATAACTGTGTGTGCCTTATACTGCCACGATGACTGTCATGCCTTTTACGTCCCGAAGCGTGGCGTGAAAATTCATCTCACTAGGCCGCCATGGTGGTCACAGTGGTCACCACACTGTATTGCCTGCATTTGCGACGAGTATGGTGACCACAACTCTTTGTATTCTATTCATGCTTTCTATCAAGCAGACTAGAGTCACTTTGGCAGGCTCTTCATACAGAAAGAAAAAAAAAGGTGAGCTGATGACAAAACGTAAATTCTTAATAGTTAGGAGTTAAAGGATGATTCTTTAAATATCATATATACATGAGCATATGAAATTTAATAAATCATTCTCTAACTCCTACACCTAAGGGATACACCTAAGGAACATACTTAGGGGCATTCTTTCAAGATTTTCAATTGATCTAATAAGTTAAATTAGATGGTCGCCTGAATATCGCAATAACATCTGTTACCGGATCCCTCTAATCTCAAGCGCAAAGTGGCACAGAGTGTGATTTTAGTCGGTCCGATTCTGACACAGCACCTCGGCGTAAACCTCTATAAGGTGACGGCCTGAGGCGATTTCTACGTGTAAAAAATAATTTAAATGACACTTTGAGTTGTCGATGTAATAATCAGCACTCTGTAGAAAAGAAACACAGACAAAGCTGAGGTTTGGCTTTGGAAGCTACACTACAACTGCACCTGCCTTTAACTGCCACGGTGGCGCAGCAGTTTGATATTGATTCATACATATTTCAACAAAGATAATTTCAATTTTGTTCTGTTGTATTCAGCATTACCATTCATAATGCATATATTTATGTCAGCATTCACTTTCTCCTAAAATACATACATATATGTATGTCGTAATCTCAACGAAGCTGGACAGCATTGCATCTGGGTATGAACTGGTTACCTGAAGTTATTTTGTCAAACTATACGTAGTATATATAAAAGCTATGACACCTTAAGAGTACAATTGTCCCCATCTACATTTGATTGTTACGCTATGATTCTGACAGGATATAGGTTAAATATAAACAAAACTATTTCCAATTTAGACTACCTTTATTCAAGTTTTAATAAAAATGGTAGAATAGTTTTTTACACACAAAATAACCTCAAGCTCTTTTGGAACCAAACACTAGCACCAAAAAGAGGACTGCCTTCTGCATCATATTCTTCAGCTGCCTTATATGAGCCTCATTATTATTGTATCATTTCTAAGTTTTCCCCTAATTATATGGCATTTCTAGCCTACACACCAAATTTCAGTCATTTCAAACTTCAGGATGTATCCCAGAGGTCAATTTCTAGCACAGCTATGCACCTCCAACAAAAGTGGCTGGAGAGAGAGTGTATAGTGTAAACAGACAGATGGAGAGACATGGCGAATTTATAAGGATTTCGTTTTCGCCATTTTAGCTACAGCACCCTAAAAAAGTCATGAAAAAGTAAATAATTTACGCCATCTTTACCTAACTATATAATACGTAGATCATGTCTTCATATACCATATTATAATGCCAACGAAACCAATTCTGACTGTCTGTCAATGTCAATTCATTGCTGATGAGGAAATAAAAAGAACTACTTATACAGACTCCAAAGAACGAGGAAATACAAAATAATTATAGCTCATTATATCCTCGTGATGTGTTAGTGGGTGCACATTAGATGTAAACTTAATAATCATTGGGATTACTTTTATATGGCGACCCACGCTATGGCGGCCTAATGAGATGCTTTTTCACGCCCCGCTTAAAGGACCCGAGATCGTAGTGGGAGGGCAACACGTGCACTGGTAATGAATTCCAGGCTTTAACTGATTTGCACAGGAAGGAAGATCCGAACCGTTTAGTTCGGGAGCGTATGTCTACCATTCTGAAACAGTGACTTCCAAGGCCAGCGCGAGTTGTCCTGTAGAGGAACGGAGAGGATGGGATCAGTTGGAAGAGCTCGTCAGAACATTCTCAGTTAAATTAACTAGTGGTCACTCAATGGTCGAAATTCTACCACAATCAATTTGAATTATAAGTTATTTAATGTAAATTATTAAAATTTAATGTTCAAACATTATTAAGGTTCTATTGTTAAAGACTATCTTACTATAAGCACAGATTTCGTCAACGATGTTACTTTCTTATTATTATTTTTAAATAAATTATATGAAACTCAAAATGGAGTATAATAAAGAATACTCATTTAAAAAAATGCTATGAATATTGAAACAAAACATGCTATAAGATGACACGAAACAAAAAATCATGCGGTAAAAAACATTATCCATTGAACAGCATGTTTTATAATCAGCATGTTTTACACATGCTGATTATAAAACATGCTGTCGATTCAATAAAACTCCAATTTTTGAAATATTTGTCCTTGAGACTTATTATTGTCATCACAAATGCA
The DNA here is from genome assembly GCA_949316085.1 of Hypercompe scribonia. NCBI lineage: Eukaryota > Metazoa > Arthropoda > Insecta > Lepidoptera > Erebidae > Hypercompe > Hypercompe scribonia. The sequence goes on from OX438973.1 coordinate 1,479,616, forward strand.
GGCATTATAGGAAATTGAGTTCTTTGAAAGTTAAATGGTATATAGTTACAGAGTACGTTAAATTTAGACGCGAAATCGAAATTCTCCTACTGCGTGCGGTCCCAGTGAAAATTTTACAATCTATTAAATTTCGATGCATAAATTTGATGCGCATTCGTGTTACATTGACTAATGTGTCCTTAGTATTTAAATTTCTGATCAGCAAAAGTATGCAATTAACTTTCAATACTAACTTTTGCGCTGGTGAACCACTAATAGTCAATAAAATGTAAAAACTCTACCGGATAGTTATTGATGTCATTGTCATTATCACAAATTATTTTATCATAGCTATGATACGTTCGCTGTTTACCAGGAATTTGATTAAGTATGTGGAAGCACGAGGTGTCATGTCCCTCCGACACAAAGGGAGGATCCTCCGAGCAGGCGAGGTGATCATGCCTGGTGGGCCGCGGCCCAATAGTTGATGTTGGGATGTTATATATATTCTAATCGCCACGAGAATCTCTGTTTCGTGATACAGGATTAGTAGTTGCTCCGTAGTTCATTATACTCCGTAATTCGATGTATCTTCGCTAGATGGTGCTGTAATATATTTTTGTTTCCGCTGTATGTGGAAGTCGCCACAAGTATATCAGTGTTAATCAAAGTATAACCATCATTTGCAGGTGCTAAAATAACAAAGTTCAACATATTTTCTGAGAGTGTTTTCGGAAATATGTCCATACACTCATTCAATAATATTGATTTCTCTTCTCTCCTGATCCTATAATTGTTAAAGTATTTCCTTAACATTTTCACCAAACCGAGGGAATTGTGGGGCCACACCAATTTTTTTTATGAATTCTACAAATTCTATTTTATTTGGTAAATCTCTTAATGTTTCGAGTAAATGTAACCTTATCAAAATAGGGAAATTCATGCCAATTGCAAAACAAATTTTCAATTAAAGTTTCACGTGATCATGTTAGATAACTGGTAAGATTTCCGAAAATAATCACACAGAAATATAATTTTTGCTCCAAATGTTTTATATTCATCGTTTTCATCGCATAGATCACGCAATAATCTATTTAGGATTTTCAAAACTTGCAAAGAAATTTCCTCAATAATTATCAGTGTATATTTTTTACCGGTATTATGATATTATTAATTCAAATTAGTCCTACTGAGCTTGTGTTACGTACAGAATGATAATTAGTGTACATTTAAATGTATTTATTTTTCTCGTAAGTATATGAAATTACTGAAATCGAAAAAAGAAAGATTTTATTAGCCACCGCAATAATTAAAAATACAACAATTGCTTTGAACCAGCAATAACAAATTATATTTCTACCTGTATGATGATATTGCTACAGAACTTTCTTTATGTACCTATATCATGATATTTCGTGCACCTTTAAATGTATCTTACTGTTACACAATTTATATTACATAAATTTGGATGAGCGAGCGGTAATTCAAGTGGTATTTTTTATGTTAAATGAGGCAAATAAAACTTTTATGTTTGACATTCAGAAAGACCACAGTAAACATATAAAGCAATACTCTATGTCTATATCAGTACTCTACAGGTGTAACAAATACTTGTTTGTGTATCAAATGCATGGTAACATTATTATTAAAAAATATTAGCGTTCTGCACTTCTCCTATATATAAATATTAAGTGTCCTCCGTTCACGCAATTTTCGTACAAAGGGTTCCAAAGTTTTTGCTTAACGTATTAATATATAGATTTAAAACTTATGTAGGTTTGTAATGTTTCAAAACAAGTGGGACTAGTTTAAAAAATCATATATCTTTATTATCATATATACATTTACACTTTATTACATATATATATTTGAGTGCTATTAAAGACAGAAGAGGCAAAACAATTGGCCTTTTGACAAGACACGACAATTTCTTCAGAATAATACTGGAAGGAAAAATAAAAGATAAGAGAAATCCAAGACGGCCTGGATTAACAAATATACAACAAGTGAAGAAGAAAGTGGGAGCCGTGGCTCATCAGGAGGTTAAACAGATCGCAGAAGACAGAGAAGACTGGTGATTGCTCCATCGACAAGGTACTGGCACTTACATTAAAAGAGAGAGAGAGAGAGATCTTTATAAACTGGATATGATTTGATGGTATTTCTTCTGTATGTTTATGTTTGAAGTTCTTAATTGACACATACAGTGTGGAAACTGGAAACAGAGGGAGAAAACGGTAATAATTGTGATATAGAATATTTCTTGTTGTAATATCTACTAGCACACATTGATTTATGTGCTTAAGATTATGTAATTACGCACTTTGAATTTTATCTTATTACAAGTAAAATACATACATACCCACATATCCACTTTTCAACAGTATTTTGGTGCCACGTAATAATAATTATTTATTGACTCTTAATAGTCAAAACGAAAGGAAAAAAACGAGAAACAAGAGTTCATGCCGTATTACCTGAATATCAGTTTTTTCACAGAGTAACTGGTATCGAACCTCCACAACCCTGAGGGCGAACTCAATTCGAATGTTGAACTAGTTATCAGTATATTTGACGGATTACATGCTCTCCGAGGCAGGGAGTAAAACATCATCAAACTTCAATACTCTGGGCTGTAGTTCTTGTAAGAAAAATCTAACAAAACTTATGTGGCGACTCCCACATTATAGCACAAAGAAAAATATACAACAGCGGCATCTAGCCAATATACATCGAACTACGAAGTATGAACGAAACATATGAATGTAATGAACTACAATGCAACTACTAATCCTGTATCGCGATATAGAGATTCACGTGGCAATTAGCATATATACAACATCCCAACATCAACCGTTGGGCCGTGGCCCACCAGGCATGATCACCTCGCCTGGTCGGAGGATTCTCCCTTTGTGTCGGAGGGACATGATACCCGTCTCTCCACACTTATTTGGCTCTATCCGGGCAAGGAAACTAAAACCTCTTGATTGGCAGTCGCATTCACTAACCGTTTGACCGATAAGGCAGATGAGAAACGAGAGAAAAAAACCATCATGGTTCATTATATTCCTTAATTAGGCAAAGCGATTTTAACGACTGTTCAGAACTACTGGGAGAAATCTTTAAGTAGTTTATCTTTTTCTACATCATGTGCTGTGTATAGTCAGACACGCAAGCACATACATAAAAGCTAACACATACAAACGATTGCCTCCGAACGATAAGGCCACCACTACGTACAAGTGGTGGTTTAAGTTAACTTTGTAATTAATCCAACTATAAACTTATATAAAACAAACTAACTAATTGTAATGATTTTATGAACGGTACTTATATTTTTCTTAAATGGCAACACTACACGACCCCTTCACTCTTTTGTGACAACTGCCGGTGAAAGGATTGAGAGTGGTGGGGTTGAAACAGCGTTGTGATTATTGAGTCGGGAGCTGAGTTAGTCGTTGGATAACCATTGAGGTGGTAAGATGTCTAATGGAATCTATGCTAGTTGGCCGATGAAGTGTTAAAAGTGGAATAAAGATATTTACTGTGCTGTGAATTGCAGTTATTCATAATATAATGAAAAAAACTACAATGTGGAATTGTATAATAATATTTACAAACGTTTAAAACGCTACTGTGATAATTAACATGAATCTAATGAGCTTTCCAAGCCTTGATCTATCAAACAATTTAGGTTAGAGGCGTGCTAAAGAAATATACAGTTGGGTAAGAAAATAAAAGAAATTTATTTTGCAATTCGTCTTTCTATCATATTGTATTATTGAAGTGAAACTTCTTTATCGGGGTTGGAAAAATTTAGTGTAACAAATTTTTTCGTTACGCGTCACATTTTTTTCTTATCCCTACCACGCGTGATTCGAAGTATACTTTCTCCAGCGGAGTAGGGATTGGTAAAAGTCTCCAATGTGCTTTGCGGCCCGTTTTGAGTAGTTACATTTTTTAAATCCAGGTGGCGATTGCATCGACTTCGGACGGGTTTAAATTATTTTTTTGAAAAATAACGTCATAAAGAAGTTTCACTTCTTACGAGTGTACGCTAGTACACGCACACATTTTGTTTCTATGTAATAACTAATGGTACACTTACTATAATTCGATTTCATAAACATCACAACTGATCTCTTCAGTACGGACATACAAATATTTCACAACCCTTATCGTTACACACATTTATTTTATCTTACACTTTTATTTGTACAAATCTTAATATAACCTAGCTTAATACAATATACTTGTAATATACATATAACTAATTAAATATTTGATTATCTGAAGGTAAGAACATTGCTGCTACCGCTCCACCTGGAAAACAACATTTTTAATGTTAAAAAGACAACAGAACAAGTGTCAAAGTGTACATTTATTTATTTATTTATAACAGATCTCTGACAAGGAAAACAACTTACATACTCGTTTTATGACAGATACAATAAAATTAAAATTGTATGTCGTGAGCCATACTCATTACAAAAAAAAATGAAATGAAAACAGTGACCACAAACGGCCTATGTAGATGAATGAAAGGGATATAAATAAAATTTAAAAAAAACAATGAATTGACCAAAACATAATAAGGTAGTGGCAGTCACGTGCACATAAATACATACTATACGTGCACATAAATATATACATAAATACATATAAATACAGGCACATACTAACACATACACACATACCCAAATTGCACACATACGTATATAGATCCAGACATACGAATTTCTTTACAGACACACACGACTAGACACAGGTTTCTTCTAAGAAAGGAACTTTCTGCCTATTATACTAAGCTGGTCATTTACATTAGTATAGGCAAAAAAAAGGAATTGTTTCAAGTTTTATTTTTCTTTGCAATGCTGTTATTGTGCAGAGTTTGCTCTCTTAGTCGGTTCTTACGACGTCCACGAGATGAATAGAGGCGGTGACATTCCATATTCTTAATCTGTCACCACATGGTTACCTACTCATGCCAAGTAAGAGCAGGAGAACGGTATAATGTTATCCCATTGATGCAGGGGTGACAGTTATCGTGGTAACTGTGTAAACCTTACACTGTCACGATGACTGTCATGCCTTTTACGTTCCCAAGCAGGGTGTGAAAAAGCATCTCATTAGACCGCCATAGTGTTGGTCACCATACTGCATTGTCTCCATTTGCAATAAGTATAGTGACCACAACTCTTGGATTCTATTCATGCTTTCCATCAGGCAGAGCAGAGTCACTTTGGTAGGCTATTAATATAACATAAAATAAATAAATAAATCTTTTTGCTTATCATTATGGATCTCAAGTTTTAACTTCAGTTAAAATTTATAAGCACACTTACTGAGAACAATTCCAGCGCCGCTATACAGAGCTGTAGAGCAATGACTTCCCATAGCGCCACTGATTAAGTTGGTACCAGCAAAGGCGCTCAAACGAGCCACCATCATTCCTAAGCATGCTACCATACCCCTGTGAAACATACAGTAAATTATGTCTATCTTCGTTATATTATATATACAATTGTACGTATACCTATTATTAACAGCAGCCAGAGTTTCGCAGATGAGGTCTTGAACCCCTGTGCTTCGAAGAGGAGGTTAAGCTATCAGTCTTACGATTGATCAATCTCCGGTCGTGTCAAATAATCATCTCATTAGATTATGAGAGTGAGGGAACAGAGAGTGCACCTATGTTTACACACACAGATTTGTGCACTATAATATCTCTTGCGTAGTTGGGTGATTTCCGTTGAGATTATACTGGTCGAAATCGTCTAGGAGCTACTAGCATGGTAATTGATTCTTGCATCCGGAGGTTTTATTCCAATTATAATTATCGTGGCAAAGCAGATTTATGCTTCCTCACAATTGGGTTAACTTGATCAGAGTGGTAGCTCGGCCTTACAGAAAAATAACGCTCTCGTTGCCACTCATTGAATGACTCTCCTCTTATCCCAAAACGCGGCAATTTACTCGTACTTGCATCTCTTGAGCTGCTGGTGCCCATAACCGGCAGTAGTTACTTTTTATCTAGGAACCCGTGTACTTATCTGTTCCTTATTTACATTTTTTTTAACGTATGGAAACCCCCTCGGGCCATCACCCCACCGGGGTTTACGGCGGGGTGGTGTGTCGGAATCGGACCAACTAAAACCACACGGTGTGCCACTCTGCGCCTGAGATAGGACGGATCCACATAACTTACCTGTAAGACGTAGGATAAAGGTCCACAAAGTAGGAAGATATCACTCCAAAAGCCATGGCGGTAGTGAGGAAAATGTAGAACAGCACGAGTCCTGAAACAGCTTCTCCGGTGTTGTCGATAGCAACAGCTGCAGCAGCCGCGATGATCAGAATTATTATGGTCAATATCTGCAAACAGTAAGTAGATGCTACAATGTCAGTATAAAATTGAGAATTCTACATTAAGGTCTTTAAAATCAACGGAATGTACTCAATATTTATCCAAATCTCAAATCACAACCAAGTCATTGTGATAGAAGATTTTTTATAAGTATATTACTTAGACTAGCTTTTACCGGTGGTTTCATTCGAGTGGAATTTGGTCTGCCACATTGTTTCGTAACGGATCATTTTAAACAGATATTTTTTTTTTTGATAAAAGGTATCCTATGCAATTTTCAATACCTCCAAGAACATGTGTACAAAATTTCATGATGATCGGTTGAGTAGTTTTCGCGTGAAACCGTAACAAACAAACTTACATTTAAATTTATAATTTTTCCTTATACTTTATACTGACCAATTAAAATAAAATATTCGACACGGACAAAATTTTATTCAGAGTTAATATCAAGTTGTACTGTAAATTCTAATATATAATTATTATATAGAGATAGATAATAAGTAATGACTTGAATCATCAACAGTCTTTAACAGCCCACTGCTGAACACAGGCCTCTTCTTAGCAAGGACGTTTTGGCCTACTTCACATCGCTGACCAGGTGGATTAGTAAAGGATCTATTTTGAGTATTCTTTCTCTTTACAGTGATGATGTCTTACATATTTTGTTATTTCTTACAACATCCATGGAAGAATAAGGGTGATGACACTCGCCGTATCCTTAATCCGTTGCCACACTAACTTAAATGACCTTGATATATTATTATGTTAAAAGTTATTTTAGGATTCCCATAATATTTTTTTCTTTTTAATTTTATGCTCGTATTTCAATTACATATTGACACGCTTTTCGCACTTGTATAATAAACATACATTTTTCTACATTTTAAAAGGTAAACTCACACACTAGTATTTTGTGTCGCAGAAGACTTTCCACATACACACTCAAACTCTGAACAATCATTTGTGAACGCTACAAAGTGTTGTTTGATGTGGAGATTGGACTCGCAATACCCAGTGTAGTAAGAAACAGTGATATATATGTACACACGTATAATAGGAGACAATCTTACTGTAAACAACTAAGCATATATATTTCTAAATAAACATTCTTAGATATTTCCAAATACAAACACACTATAGACATAATGTTGTATATTATTTTATAAGCAAGTGGCGGTTGTGTAATAATTGAGACACAGTATTTTGTACTCATACGAACGGTCGAAACGCGAGTCAAATCTTCGCGCCTCGAGATCGGTATATGCTCGTCCATTAAGCGTATGGTTTGTGAATATTTGATTGAAATAAGTACAAGTACTTACTAAATATAGCAAAGAATAATTATAGAGTACAATTTACCTTTTTTTACTTGCTTGAATTCTTCAATAACACACCCAAAAACAGTTTTTTTTTTTTAGTTTCCTGGATATTATATTTTATTAAATTTAACAAATACGTCGAAGGGGAAATATTTTTCAGTTTATGATTTATAAACGTGTTATATTATTTTACGAAACTCACTAATTAAAACATATAAAATTATTTTTTATTGACCCATTACCTTAGTTCTTACTATTACAAAACTTGAAATAAACTCAAACGGTAAATACTGTAGGTGGGCAGCCCTACCGCGTGTTTACATATTGTACAGCTGTAGTTATTTATTTTAGAAACATGCCCGAGTCACAATATTGTATCATACTTTTTTTTTTGTTGTCGGGGTGGAAAATCCCTTCGGATCTCCGGTTCCTCAGGGAGCAGGAGCAAGGAGGATGTGGTGTTTCCACTAAAAACTACCCCGGCGGCCGGTCTCAGGCGTCCTTCTCTGAAGGGGACCCGGACCATATTATTTCAGGTTCCCTCCAAAATCAACGCCGCGCCTAGTCAGACCCTATCCTGGGGAGGCCACAAAGGCTTCCCCACCTATCGATCTGGTTGTTATAATTTGTTGCGGCCCGATCGCATTTATACTAACGTTATAGATGCGTATGTAAGTTTGTTTGTTACGATTTCACGCGAAAACTACTCAACCGATCATCATGAAATTTTGTACACATGTTCTTGGAGATATTAGAGGTAACATAGGATACTTTTTATTCAAAATATATTTATTTAAAATTTGTTACGAAACTTAGTTAAAAGCTAGCAAGTAATATTACCGTGATTAAGGCATCGAATTGTGTGATCAAATTAATGTTTGTGAGTTCGAACAACACTCGATGCGCATCCGACGTTAAGTTCTATGGGTGAATAACATTACTAGTACTATTTGGCCCTTACTAAAGGTATTATTAAAAAAAACTAAACATGTAACACACATTCCAATATCCCAAATTTACCAGAGTCTGTAACCTACATACTTTTTAACACATATTGATGCAGGCCTATTGATGCAGGGATGACAGTTATCGTGATAACTATATGAGGCTTATACTGCCACGATGACTGTCATGCTTTTCACGTCCCCAAGCGTGGCGTCAAAAAGCATCTCACTAGGCCGCCATAGTGTGGGTCACCACACTGTATTGTCTGCATTTGCAATGAGTATGGTGACCACAACTCTTTGAATTCTATTCATGCTTTCTATCAGGTAGAGTAGAGTCACTTTGGCAGGCTCTTTATAAAAAAAATTACATAAAATATAGATAAATTACATCCAGGCATCAAACAAATGATTGTGCTCATCATACAAACATTTATCGTGAGTGTAAACTTATGGCATCACGCTTAGCTGTTAGGGTCACTAGCCACCAGTCCAACAGAGGGTCAAACAGTCTACGACATAATATTTATTTATTTACCTTTCTCTTATTAGCACATTGTGAGATAAGAGCGTTGAGGAGGAAGAAGGATAACCCGTGAGCGCATCCAGCCCAGATCGTGTTGTCTTCTATTGGGTTCGTGCATTTGGACGCATCCTGGAATAAAGTCAAGGCAATAAAGGCCATTTTATTTATCTATATTTTAGATAAACGTTGTATATCGCAAACAGGCGTCAAAACATAGTGATTTAGCTGATAGGTGGAGGAAGCTCTGAAGTTCGTTCGGGATAGGTCCCGGTCCCTAAAGCTGGGACCGGTAATCTCATGGTATCCTTTTCAGAGTAAAGCGGACGACCATCGGGGTTATTTTTTGTGTAAACACTGCGTACTCCCGGCTTCTATATCCACAGGGAAAAGGAGTTCCGTCACCCCAACCTAAAGTGCCAGCGTCCGTGTTGTCGTGTTTCGTTGGTGAGTGTGAGAGCTGAGGCCCATTGATGCAGGGGTGACAGTTATCGTGGTAACTGTGCAAGCCTTACACTGTCACGGTGACTGTCATACCTTTTACGTCCCCAAGCGGGGTGTGAAAAAGCATCTCACTAGGCCGCCATAGTGTGGGTCACCATACCGCATTGTCTGCATTTGCAATGAGTATGGTGACCACAACTCTTGGATTCTATTCATTTTTTCCATCAGGTAGAGTAGAGTCACTTTGGCTTCAAAAAAAGGTGACATTGAATAACAAGAACAAAGTCGGCCAAGCGCGAGTTGAAGTGGGAAAGCTTTCCTACGATTGATTAACGATTTAATATATTTACTCGTAGTCTATGAGAAAAGAGATTATTTTTTGTGTCTATCTTTTTCTTAATTTTAATTTTTTTTCAATCAATTCAAAAATCGAATCATAATGACAAACATCGAAGAAGGTGGCTGGCAGCGGATGGATGCGAATTACCCAAGACCAGGATCGTTGGCGTTCCTTGTGGGAGACCTTTGTTCAGCAGTGGACGGCGATAAGTTGATTGATGAACAAACATCGTTACCTGTTGTACAGTGACGTCATTGTCCTGGGTGTCAGTCGTGTTGGTGAGTTGGAAGAGATCACAGAAGGATGCGCCTGCGACACTGGTTGAGTACGATGTGAAGAATATGTTCAAAATGGTCGGTAAGATGATTGCGAAGCTATTGTTTCTGTAAACACAATTAAATGGTATTAACATATCTATTTTTTTATTATGTACTCCCAGCTGATCTCACCCGCGGTAGTCTCAACAGAGAACAGTCAACTACGCGAGAGATATTATCGTACAAAAGTGGGTGTGCAAATTCGGGTGCACTCTCTGTTCTCTCATTCTTGTAATTCGATGGAACTGTTATCCAACACGATCGGAGAGTGATTTACCGCAGTGCCGACGGCTTTACGTGCTCTCCGCAGCACGAGTGTTAAGACCCCAACTTCCTTACTCCGCTGTTATTAAGCATTTCCATAATTATAAAAACTCAATTACACTTTTTGGACCGACCCGAGCATCGAACACATCTTGATTGGCAGTTGCCTACGCTAACCACTAGACCATCGAGGCAATTATAGTATATTAAGTAGTCATAAGTCATGACTTTCTCAAGTAATATTTTCTCAAGGTTATCCTTCTAAATCCCTGCTAATTATCATAAATGTGAAAGTAACTCTGTCTGTCTGTTTGTTACGCTTTCGCGCCTTAACCACTGAACTGATTTTGATGAATTTTTTTATGAAGGTAGAACTGAACTTGGGAAAGGACATAGGATACTTTTTATCGCGAAAATAAGGGTAGTAGGGGTTAAAATAGGGGACGAAAGTTTGTATGGAAGTTCCTTATTGTCAAACATAAAATCATGTAAGATTGTTCAATTGTTTAAGACAAAGACAAAAAAAGCGTGCACAAGGAAGGGGGAGGGGGGTCTTATAGGGCGGTAGGCGGGGCGCGGAGCGACGGCGAAATAAGTTTCTGCGTTAACACTTTTTATCTGCTTTTAACTTATTTCTGAAATCCACGCAGACGAAGTTGTAGGCACCAGCCATAGATATTGTAAACGCGAAAGTAACTCGGTCTGTTTACACTTTCAAACCTAAACCGCTTAACCAATTTTGACAAAGAGTCTATACATTGGGAAAGACTAAAGGTTACTCCTTACCATGTCGCGCGATATAACCGAATTCCATGCGGACGAAGCCGTGGACGGAAAGCTAGTAACTTATATTCATGAAATAAAAGCAATCACTACGTAATGTTGTCACTAATTATGTGGGCACATTAAGATAACAGTTTTTAATGAGTAAAATGAACATTAACCTACATAGATCAAGGTGCTTAATGTCGATCAAGCGACTTTCACAATAATAAACATACTTACAGCTTGTCTATAGGCTTATAGCTACATGCACCTCGACTAACATAAATGATTTCCAGCTATTTCAGTGCTTAGTTTCATTGCTTTTAAACTCAATGATGATGATGCACTCTCACCCGACTTCGGCCACGGCGGCCAGTGTCAAAGGAGACCAATTTCGCAGGAGATATTATTGTGTAAACACAAGTGTACTCTCTATTCCCTCACTCTCACAATCCAATTGGACGGTTAATCGACACGAACAGGGTGAGATCAGGTACAAGGCCGATGGATTTACATGCTCTCTGAGGCACGGTGGCTAAGACCCAAGGGTTAAGAAGAGTATATTTCTGTATCCAGAGAAACTCAATAACACTTTTTGACCCGACCCGGAAATTGAACTCGAGACTTCTGGATCGGCAGTTGCATACGATAACCGCAAGTCAACGACTTAGTTTAAACTCAACAAATGCTACGAAAGAATAATTTCACACCGTCTTTCGAAGTATGGCTGTTGCACAGTAAGTTTATAGCACTTGGTTTGTATTATAGAGAGTGGTATGAACTGAATCTTATCGGATTACAGATCAAGTCTAGATAAGTTTTTGATTGTCTGTATCCGATAGTACGAGTTTGACACACAGTGAGCACATCTTGACCCACAAAATAATCTTAATACACATTCAAATATACCCGCGGCTTCGCTCCTTTTATTATTTCTTATTACGTGTTTTTAACTTTGAAAATGATGTAAAAGGAACTTCTATACAATTATTACCTTTTTCTTTTACCCCTTTTGAATGGCAATTTCCAGAAATTCTTTTTTGATCAGTACTTACAATACGAAAAGCGTGAGCTACCAAAATTTCAAGTTTGTAGCCCCAGTGGTAAAAAACTCTGTGTTGACGAATGAGTACGTCATATCAAGTAATTTTATATTTCAGATATACGGGTATATAAAAGAAGACTGACATTCTTGATAATAATACAAATGTTTCTTTTTTTATTTAAACTGTTTTCAATGACTCCAGCAGCTTTACAAATACATCATTCATCAAGGTGTGCATAAATAAATGTTTATTCATGATCTTCATCATTTACACTAGTCGTTTATAAATAAATAAATAGCTTCAGTCTATTACAACATATTCATCACGAATACTTACGCGATGTAAGTGACGAAGGTAAGGTAGAACAGCAGCAAAGTCTTGAAAAGGAGAGGTGACTGGAACAGTGGCGCTATTTGAACCCAAAGAGAGCGAAAAGAGAACTCTCCCACGATTTCTTTATTGCCATCTTCGAGAAAAATCCGTTTGATCTGTAAATGAGAAATCATGAGAAGTATCACTTGTGAAGGCATCGCTAAGCTCATATTAGTCTATCCGTGACCGCGAGCGGTGTTATCCATTCGAAACGTCGCGGTATACAATGTATTGTGACCTTTTTAAATAATTTTATCGCGACCAAAGCCCCCTGTACAATGAAAATATATGTCTGTGCGAAAATTGTTGCCAATTGCCAACGTTGTAAATAATTTTCAGCACGTGCAAGCAATACGTTTCTATATTCTTCACAGTTTACACATGCACTTTTGTTTTTATCGTATTATTCCTCATTGTCTGTCTATAAATCTCGTAACGTATGGATATACTTATTTTATTATTATATTATATAGCAAAGAATTTTGGCTAGGGATTAGGAAAATAAATAAGGTAAGGACGGGTCTACCGGTCTAGTGGCTAGTGACCATGATTACTAAGCAGGAAACGGCGGGTGCGATGCCCACCGGTTTTCTGTGTTTTTTTTAATCCAGCAATTAGTTTATCACTTTAACATTGGCTTCAGTGCAGCTTATTTTAGCTGCTTAATATATCACAGAAACAAAATCAAAACTTACAGGGAAATTGTTCTCATTGTTTCCATTCACCACGTACATCCTCTTTAAGACATTCACAGCATCCTCTTCCTTCCCTACGTTGGCCAGAAACTTAGGGCTCTCGCTAAAATACCATAGGCACAACGCAGCCATTCCTAAAGGAAGTGCCATAAGCAGGGTCAGAAGACGCCATGGCCTATAAACTATGCCCAGAAGGTAGACGGAGAACTCCAGTTTCATTGTAAGATAGGCAGTTACTGAAATATACATACGAATTCATTAGAAAAATGTTAATACCTTGCTAGTTAACCTACGTAGTGTTTTCAATAAGTTGATGATAAAATAATGAATTATCTTAGTACCAGAAAGGGTATTTAGAAATGACGTAAAAGTGTCAAACAGGTACATTGACACACCTTTCTTGATTACTTTGAAACTCCTAACCAAACTGTTATGCCACTTCTAATTGATTTCCACATCACCCAACGATGGACTGGTATAGAATGCTTATGGACTTAAGTCTAACATTGTACATTCTGTTCATAAATTCAGTAATATTATCAACCTTTGAAATCACCAGTTATCTGACCACAAGTTTATACAAATAAATCCGGATTGAATGCAGGAAAATTTGAGATGCTACAAAAACTTACTTTTGACAGTGATGTGACTTTGACGTTATGACAGTGATGAAATAATTCTTACTGTAATAAAGAGTTGGTGTCAGCATCAGTGCGCTGGTGATGAGAAGCATGTACTTGGCACGAACTTTTGAACTACAGCACTCTCCTAACAATGCGTATGTAGCTGATTCTGCAGCACTTGACCTGGAAGTATGTAAAGTGGATACTGTAAAGCCAATTAATAAAATTTTGCAGTACGAACTCTGTTTACAATACAAGGTTGTAGAGCCACGCTGATTTCAACACAAACGAGTCGACTCGATTAAAGCAGTACTACCCTCTCATTAAAGACTAATCTAAAGTGACACCATCCGTGCCATCGTGATTCGTTGGTAAGTGCGAGACCGAAGTCCAATTAATGCAGGGGTGACAGTTAATTTGGTATGAGCCTTATACTGCGACGATGATTGTCATTTATTTTACGTCCCCAAGCAGAGCGTGTAAAAGCCTCTCACAAGGCCGCCATGGTGTGGGTCACCATATTGCATTGTCCGTATTCGCAATAAGTATGGAGACCATAACTCTTGGCTTCTATTCATACTTTCCATCGCGCGAAAAAAGAAAAGATTGTGCAGCATGATTGAAAAGTGAACCCACCCGGCTTCGTACGGACGGATGTTATTTTTTAAATATTTTGGAATAAACGTAGAGAACAAATCTTTCAACCGGCCCTAAGTAATTTCAGTTTTAAAATGACTATTTATGTATTACTTCTAACATTTTATAATTTTATCAATAAACCTGTTTTATTCTCAATGTATTTATTTTTGCATTTCTTTTAACCTTTTCCTTTACTTTTATGTGCTTAAGTATTTTTTGTTTACGAGGCTATTTGTGCACATTGTTGTGTACTTTAATATCTCCTGCATGATTAACCGGTCTTCGGTAAAAATGGTCACTGTGGTTGTAATCAGCTTGGAGTACATCGTCATCGTCATAATTCTTTAGGTCTTTAGTTTACTAATCATGTTTGTCATAATAAATAATTTTAAAATGTGTTGTTTTTATATTAAACCTTTGTATGTTATATATATACTGTTAGTTGTGGTATATGTGGGTCGCAATAAAACATACTGATTTTCAGGAAATCTTCTTCGATATCGGGCAATATACAACTGTCCTCGAGAACAGCATTCTTTTCTTAGATCGATGGCAACCATAGAAAACGTTTTTATTGTAAGAGCAAACGATATCTTTACAGTAAAATAAATTTTAATCTTTTTTAAGCATCTCACTAGGCCGCCATAGTGTGAGTTGCCATAGTGAATTGTCTGCATTCGCAATGAGTATGGCTACCACCACTGTTGGATTCTATTCCTGCTTTCCGTCAGAGTAGCGTTACTTTGGTAGGCCCATAATAAAAAAATAAAAAATATAAAGGCAAATCCGTCTGTATCATCCGTATCCGTGGACTTTGAGCGAGCTCTATGGCCGCGGCGCCGGTGATGATTGGTACTAGATCTTTTCTTCTTCTTCTTTTTTGACTGGAATGATCGATTTGAATATTTCTATAGTAATCTATAGATATTGAAACACTCTTAAATACGAAATGATTTATTTAGATAAGGATCAATTCAGAGGGATGAATAACGTGGTCTGATTTTGGTTAGTTCCATTAACTTTTAAAATGTAAAAAAAAATAGTTACAGTGACTTACCTACAGTAGAAATGAAATGATTTATTTTGCAAGAACGTATTACAAAACAGTGCCTCTAGCCAAGTTAACATTCTACAAACGTAAATGTTATTAGAAAACTAATTGTCCGTGTGGTTACGGATTAAGAATACATAGTGTTACCATCCCTATTCATCCCGTGGGTGATGTAAAAGGCGACTAAGGAAACAAAGTATGCAAGACAACATCATTACAAGGAGAAGGAAAACTTGAAACAAACACTTTTTTTTTTTTTTTAACGTGTGGAAACCCCCTCGAGCCGTCACCCCACCGGGGTTTACGCCAGGGTGGTGTGTCGGAATCGGACTGACTAAAACCACACGGTGTGCCACTCTGCGCTTGAGATAGGAGGGATCCGGGAACCGCTGCTATTATGACATCCAGATCCCTCCTAGCGCCTGCCCGGTACCTCGGGCACCATCTGCTGATAAACTCTCTATTTTAGGCGACGTACGGCACACGCGGACGTCGCCTCCTCGCGGCTGGCCATTATAGCGGATGGAGGGGAAAACCCATCCCGTCCACCCGCGGCCACACTCAAGGCGGCATGAGGCGCTGGTATGCGCGCCTCCGCCGCCCGGCTCGCCGACGGCGAATTGGGTCCGAGTGGATATCGTTCTCCCGGGCCTTCTCCGCAGCCTCCTTCCGCGAAATTACGTCTTCGCAGAAGGTTGCGACCGCGGTAAAACAACTGTCGCTACCGGCCATGGAGCGTATGACGGCCGGTAGCGAGAGATCTCCTCCAATAACTGCAGTGAGGACCCCACGCTGCGCCGCCCAGGCGGAACAAACCGCTAGCGTGTGCTGAGCCGAGTCCTCACTGCAGTCGCAGTGGTGACAGGCGGGACTCAATTCTCTCCTGGCGACCGAGTGCAGGTACTTCCCGAAGCAACCGTGCCCGGAAAGGACCTGTGTTAGTCGGAAGGAAAGGGTCCCGTGCTGCCGCCCCGCCCACTCGGCGATGACCGGCTGGAGAGCCTCCACGGCGGCAAAACCAGCACGTGGAGACCCCAGCCGGGACGACCAACGAGCCATCGTGGCTCGACGAGCGGCCTCTCGCCACTCGCGTATCTCTTCGGACGGGGGCTGTATGCCGCTACCCGCCCGGAAGTCAGCCGTCCGCCGATAAACTTCGGCGAGCACTTCCGCCTCCAAATCCCACGGAGGAGTTCCGGCCAAGGCGCACGCCGCCTCCGTCGATACGGCGCGGTAACCGCGTATGGCTCTGACCGCCAATATCCTCTGAGGGCGCCAGAGGCGAGCCCTATTCTGGGCGGTCAGAGCCGCCGCCCACACCGGTGCACCATACAGCGCCATTGACCGGAAAACCCCCGTGTATAGCCGTCTCGTCGCGACGCTAGCTCCAACCAGATTGGGCAAAAGTCGCCCAAGGGCAGAAGCAGCGCCGACCAGCTTTGGAGAAAGCTGTCGGAAGTGCTCGTCGAAGAGCCACCTGCCGTCGAGGATCAGGCCCAGATACTTCATCTGGGCCTGAACCGGTACGAGGACCGAATTGACCACGATGGAGGCGCCGGAGTGTGGACCACGACGGGGCCCATGGAACAAAAGGGCCTCCGTCTTGTCCAGGGCCACCCGCAAACCCAGCGCCTCAATTCGCTCGACCACCAGAGAGACACCCGTGGTGGCCAGGCGCGCCGCCTCTTGAAAGTTCATCCCCCGGGCCGTGATCAATGTGTCATCTGCGTAAAAAAGTACGCCCAGCCCGGGGGGAAGATGACCTCGAAGGGCCCAGTCGTATCCCATGTTCCACAGGAGTGGTCCGAGGACAGACCCCTGTGGAACACCGCACGACATGAGCCGCCGCCTTAGAACACCGTCTCGATCCTCGTACATGACGGTACGCTCCTCAAGATAGTCTGCCACAAGCCGCCTCAGGTACTTTGGCACCCCGTGGTAGTGGAGTGCTTCCCTGATGCAGCTAAATGGCAGACTATTAAATGCGTTGGCGATGTCCAACGACACCGCCAACAGCACGCCGCCACAGCTCACCGCCTCTTCGGTAACGGCCCTCAGGCGCAGCACGGCATCGACCGTCGAACGCCCCGCCCGAAACCAAATTGGGCGTCCGACAGATCGGGGCCCACCTCGCGGAGGTGCCGGACGATGCGGGCAGAGAGTATCCTCTTAAACAGTTTACCCGCCTCGTCCAGCAACACGATGGGCCTATAGGCCGCTACCGATTCGGTTGGCCGTCCCGGCTTCCTCAATAGGACCAGCTTCCCGCTTTTCCAGCACTCAGGGAAGCGCCCGGACGCCAAACTAGCATCCACGACCTCCCTGAGGCGGTCCGACATGTGTTCGAGGGCTCGGGCTAGCACTCGGGCAGGTATCCCGTCCGGCCCGGGGGCGGTGTTCTTAGAGCGGATCCGTAGAACAACCGCCCCTACCTCCGATTCCCTGACGGGCGGAACATGGTCCTCGTTCTCCCCATCGTCTCCGACCACGAAGGTCATCGACGGGGGTGTGTGTTCCACCCGCTGCGGGAAAAGGCCCTCGACCACTTCCTGCAGGAAGCTGGGCTGGAGTGTCTCTGTAAGGGGGGGGCCCGACGTGCGGAGCTTTTGTCGCGCCGCACGATATGGGCGACCCCAGGGGTCACGATCGAGACCCTCCAGCATCTCCTTTCTCTTAATTTCTTTGGCGCGGCTTATGGCCAGCTTCAGAGTTTGCCGCGCCTCTCGGTACTCCTCATGAAGCTGGTCCTCCCCGCCTTCTTCGCGGTGTCGCCGCCGACTACGGGTGTAGGACCTCCGGGCACGAGTACAGGCCGCACGGAGGTCCGCCAACTCCTGGGACCACCAGTAAACCTCCTTCTGTGGAGGCCGGCAACCTCGGATGCGGGGCATGGCCGCATCACATATCTGCGCAATGGCATCGCAGAAGCGACCAGCCCCCATGTCGACCTCCTCGGTCGGGGCCTGCGGAGACAGCCAAGAGTGAATAATGGCCGCCTCCTCTAGTAGGTCCCTATTTAATTTGGCTACAGCCCACCGCGGAAAGCGAGAAGAACGCCGCGCCGCGTGACCCCTACTGGCGTCCTGGGACCGGGAGAGCTCAAATCGGATATAGAGATGGTCCGAGAGCGTCTCAACCTCTTCCAGGACACGCCAGTTCCTTACTCGTGCGGCGAGGGCAGGGGTAGCGAACGAAAGGTCCACTATCGACCCTCCCTGCTGTCGCACACACGTGTTGGTGGAGCCCCTGTTTAGTAAACAGAGGCCCACCGAGGCCGCCCACTCCTCTACGGCCTCGCCCCTAGCGTCCGTCCTCGGGGAACCCCACGCAATAGACTTTGTGTTGAAGTCCCCCAGCACTAAGACGTGCCCAGACGTTAGACGCCGCATCGAGGTTTCCAAGTTGTTAAGGAAAACCTCGAAGTCGTTCAAACGCCGGCTGGGGGAGAAGTATACACCGTATACAGTGATCCCCCCCCACTCGGCAGCAACATATCCAGTGCCCTTGTCTCTTAGCGACAAGGGCGGAGAATGAGCCGCCGTGGAGCCGACGACTGCCACGGAACCGTCCCGGTCACCCAACCAGTTTGGACGGGGAGGAATATAATAGGGTTCCGCGGCTACGGCAACACCGATCGACCACTGTGCCATGGTTTGCAGGAAAAGGTCCTGCGCCGCGGTGGTTCAGTGGTTCAGGTTCGTATGGACCAGGAGGTTGGAGACTTGGACCATTACTCGACCGTCTCTACAACCTCCTCCATGGGCAACGATGCCGACATGCGGACGACATCAGAGGCAGCCTGGGTCGATTGGCTAGTCCCCGACGCTTGCCGAGAATTGTAGGGAGGTTTACAGCCTCCCTGCCCAATTTGGTGATTGGTAGGCTTGTCACCCGCCGCACACGCCAGGCAGTGAGGGGCGGCAGAGCATTCAGCTGCCTTGTGCCCCGGTCGACCGCAGCGGAAACATAACCCGCTGCAGTCGAAACAACTAACGCACTTGGCGCGTGTGTGTCCCGATGCCAGGCACTTGTAACACCTCATCGGTCTCGCCGCCAGGACTGTAATCCTAGCGCTCACGAAACCGATGAGCAGCCTGCCGGCGTCGCCTAACATTTTGGCCGACGCTACGGGACAGCTGACCCACACTGCGCCAAGTCCTCCTGGACCGGGGCGGATGGTGCCGACCCTAATGTTGTCCGCGTTGCAACCCGTCTTCTCTCTTACTGCAACGCGGACATCCTCGGTCGTTATGGAGTCGTCCAGGCCCGAAATGCGCAATTCTGCGCACTTGGTGGGCCTGGCGATCTTGACACCATCCGTAGCCGTAAACATACCTCACAGCTTCTCGGCAATTGTGTCCGCCGTCTTAGCACCTTCAGCCCCAGGGAACTCGAGGACTCCAGCTCCCGTTTGGGCGAGGCGCATTCTGACACCTACTGTCCCGAAATCGTGAGCGAGACTGTCCCGGGCCCTTTTGAAAATTGCCGCGTAGGACAGCCCGCTGCTAGCTGCCTCCGGTGACACGGTGACTACCACGGCCGCGCTTTTAGGCGCCTGTAGTTTGCGCGGCGTCTTTGTGGCAGCCACTGCAGCCGATGGCGCCTGCGGGGTAGAGGCTGCTATTTGTGCAGCCTTCTTACCCCGCTTTCGGGACTTCTTAGCCCCCCCTACTACCTGCCAACCATCTGTGGAAGGGGCAGATGTGGAGGGAGCACTTGTTGAGGTGCCAGATACAGCGGTTGGAGTGGGGAGCGGAGGGAACTCCGCCCCAGTCTTTGCCGCTGTTTTGGGCCCTGACCTCGGTGCGGGCGTCCGGGCTGCTGCCTTGGCCGCCTGCCGTGCCCTCGGAGCAGTTGCAGGAGCAGCAGAAACTGCTGCCGCCGCCGCGTAGGACACGCGACCGGTCGCAACGGGAAGCGATGCTGACCCCGATGCAGCCCCCGCTTTATGGCCCGCAAGCGGCGGCCGGACAACAGGAGCTGGTGGCAGCCTTGCCTCCAGGCCAGCCAGACGCCCGTCCATCATGCGCCATACTGCATCGGTTATTTGGCGCAGATGGGCATCAGGAATGCCACCGAGGCTGGAAGAGGGGGCAGACTGAGACGGGGACGTGACCGGGTCCTCTGTCGGGCGATGCGCCCGGAATGGGCGAACTGAGCGCTGAGCTCAGCCACTTGCCCCGTCAGGCGATCGTTGGCTGCCTGGAGCCGAGCCATGTCCCCGATGAGGGTATCCACGACCCCCGCAATAGCGGAAGAGGAGTCCTTAAGAGCTTTCACAAAGGAGCCCTTAAGGTTACTCGACTTGGTGGCCACTTTGTGAATGATGGCCACCGCCGCATTCGCTCTCTCCTGCATGGACGATGGTGTTTGAGGAACTGAATCCCCCACCATCGGCTCCTTTATTTTAAGCAGGAGATCCGCAATCTCCTCCTCCGCCAAGATTTCGCCGTCTGCCCTGAGCCGTCTATAGGCTTCCGCCTTGCAGAAGACGGAGCCTGACGGGGCCGAGATCGGGGTTCGTGACCTCCCTCTGCGGCTGCTTGCTACCTTAGGAGGTAGCATCTCCTGGGATGTATCGCTCTCCTCATCCCTGGAGCGTCCGCGTTTTCGGCTGTCACACAGCTCCGTCTCCATGAAGTCCAGCACGTCCGTCCTCACACTAGAGCTTCCACCCGCGGTAGACTTGGAACGTAATCGCTCCGATGTTCTTCGGCTCCCAGCAGTCATAATAACTTCTGGGAGCCCCACCGAGGTAGGCATCCCAACCAATGCTTCCTCGTCGTTGGAAGAGAAGTCGTCAGACCTTTTTTGCTTCCCACCATCTATCTCCTTCTTTCTTTCCACAGTTTTTAGGTTTTTGTTTTTGTTTGATTGAAATTCCATTATTGAACCCACGAGATGGGAAGAATAAATGTCGACCCGGGCAGAGATCCCCAATACCCGGGCAAGCGTAAATTTATGCCCAACCGAGGGGTCCGCAGGTGCCTCAGCTGGGAGTGCGCTTACGACTGAACTACCCATCAGCCATGCATCCCCTGGTCACGCACCAGAACACGGGATTCGGGGTAATTTTTTATAGAAGTTTTCTTCCTCGCAGTCCGGGCAGCTAAGCCAAGACCCTCGCTCCCGATTGGAGTCGCGAGACTCCAACTCGGGACTACGATATGTCGACGGCGGCAGGGAAACTACGTCTCCTGATGCCTGCTCGGTGGCAGTGTAAGTGCACACCGAGCCCGTCTTACTTTTCCACCGCTGAACGGAGGAACTTCGACCCTTGAAAGGGTCCCACCATCGTGATTTTTTACCGAGGTTTTCCTCCTCATTGCTCCGAAGAGCGAAGAAGCAACAGAGGATCCGACAGAAACCCCCGCTCTGTTGGACCAAGTTTCGGCCGAATTGCCGAAAAAAATGGCTTCCTCTTCGTGCTAGAATATTAGCCGTTGGCAGTGATGAACACCACCACCGCCAACGTTTCCAGGGTGCACCACGTGGAGGTTTTCTAGCCCAGCACCCCACTTGAAACAAACCCTATTCCAACCCATCTGGCCAGTGTGGTAAAGTAGGAGCCTTGCTAAGGAGAGGTCTATGTCCAGCAGTAGACTGTAAAGGCTATTAATGTTTAGAAAACTAACAAATGTATGAAAATGACGCTGACGCCCCTCAAGGTTAAGTCACATGGTTAAACAATATAGTAACCAAGGACACAAGAGAATAGAGGTTAGCGTTTGCAGAAAGAGAATCGACGGGAAACACTTACGTCTTGGCTAAGGGGCTGATGATAATAATTCCTAAAAGTTCAAGTATATTCTACCATAGCAATGGTGTGCAACTGTTAGTATTACAAATCTTCTCTACGCCATTATTATGATAAATTATGCAATCAATAGAATAAATGCTTGTGGCAATATTACTAGATAAAGCTGGTCGGGGTTGTGTCGGCCCTTGGCGACTTAAAAATTTTTGCCAAAAACTCAGAGTTCTCTAATGTGTATGCGTGCTAGCGGTAAAATGTTAAAATTTTAAAAAGTTGTCTGGAACTATCCATAAACCATGATATTGCGCTCAATTTCAACAAAATTTTCTCATAAGAACAAACCGTATGCAAGTATTGAGGACACATAGCCATGGTAAGCACTGGGTGCCGCATCGGTCAAAACTGTTGCTCGGACTCGCTTATAGCATACACAAACTTTATTTACTTGAAGCAAAAATGCTCTATGTAATTTTTATCTAAAAGTATCCCTAAAAATGTTGTTGAATCAACTTCTTCTACCTTAGTATTATTATGAGTTTAATTTATTGCTTATTTCAAATTGTTGAAGTTTCTTGATTTAAAATTGTACCATTTTAGTTTTGTTTAAATTTATCTATAGGCTGTTTGTATTGAGCCAATCATCAAGGTCACTTAGTGGCGTTTTGTTGACATTTTACTATGAGCATAGTATCATCTGCAAATAATGAACTCTTATGTTCACTGATGTTAGCAAGACCATTAATGTTTAGTGGAAACAAATAGGGGCCTGAAACGCTGCCTTGTGGAACATCTAATTTGTTGCTTTCAAATTTGATCTATAGATTTTGGTTTAATTAACAAGTTTTGTCATTTCTTCACATAAACTCCGTCTGATTGATAACTTTTTAGCCAGTCTTTCCTTTTATTCCGTACCGACTCTGTATTAGATTTGGTATTGCAATTTTTTTTGTAGATATGGTATGTAATTTTGCAGAATTTTTCTTTTGTTTGCAATAATTATCGCAGCGCATGTGATGAGGGCCACTCCATGAAAATTTTATTGTACCCCTTGGGTTACATTAATAAAGTTTCAAAAAAACTTTTAATTTTTTTTGTAATAAATATAATCTGTATTACTCAAGGATAGAGGCATGATATTGGCATAGTAATGATGAAAATATTGTAGAAATAAGTCCAGCAGTTTTTAAGTTTTTTCAATACGTACAAAAATATAAAAACACAAATATTTTCTCTTTTTCTCACAAATATTACTGGCTTTTGCTCATGGCTCCACCCACGTGTATGTTAGTTATTGTGATAAATAGGAGCCTGTATGTTATTTTGATGTATAAGCTATATTACTATAAAGTTTCATTTAAACCTGTACAGTAGTTTTTGCGTAAAAGATTAACAAACATCCTTACATCATTACAATTTTTTACATTTGTAGAATTTAAAGTTATAAAAAGATTAAAAAGATAATCAGTAAAGAGTCTAGGTACGTTGTTTAATATAGCACTATCTACCGGAAATCACGGGTTTATTTCACAAAGGCTAATGATAGATTGTGTAACGTATGTAATCAGATGAAAAAATTAAAAAAACTGTGTATGGTGCTTTCCGTGAGAATGAACTATTTTAAATATGAACCCAAAAAGTAGCCCATATCACTCTACAACCTCTTAACTATCTCTAGGCATAAAAAATATGAAATAAAGACAAACAGAAAAACAAACAAACACACTTTTGTACTTATAATAAAGTAATAATTAGCGATTGGTACAAATGGATCTCAATAATTCTCGTCCTTGCATGTTATATTATATTAATATCGCTATAGCATGACTTACATGGCTGAGCTGATAAACCTAAGTGCAGCAAGCACCTGCCAGTTTGGAGAGAGGCTGCTGAGTGCTGCGCTTATGAAACTGCAACACATGGCGTACATCAGCACCAAGCGTCTGCCTCTCATATCTGAGAGATATCCCCAGGGATATGACATTATTATAATACCTGAAATGAAAAATTAGGTGTTATCATTATCTATAGCCACAAATAGTCCACTGCTGGACATAAGCCTGTTCTTAGAAAAGGCATTTTGATCTACTAAGCGACACGGGTTGTTATGTGGTTTATAATCTAAAAATCGTTTTTGCTCAAACAGAAAATTTACTACCTGTAATGTGTGAGATATAAAACAAAGTTGCTTTACATGTCTGCCTGTATTGTATGTGTAAATACGCACTCAATTTTGATGCGGTTATCAACATCACTTAGATAATTTTCAAAGAAGTTTACAAATATAAAAAACAGTACTTTGTTTTGTATGACAGTATAAAGTATACGATTACAAAATTGACGGTTAAGAGTTTGATACCCTCTTCTTACAATTGTTTTTATGCAAAATATTTCTTGATAAGTACATATTATTCGAATGATTTTCTTAAAAGTATCTTGCTAGCTGTCAAAGAAATCAAAAATTTATCTTTAGGTAGTAGAGCCACACTGGTTTCAGCACGAACGGGTCGGTTCGACCTTGGCAGTACTAACCTCACACAGAAGACCAACGTGTTTCGTTGGTGAGTGCGAGACCGGAAGCCCATTGATGCAGGGATGACAGTTATCGTGATAACTATGTAAATAAACTATGTATGTCATGCCTTTTACGTCCTCAAACATGGCATAAAAAAGCATCTCACTAGGCCGCCATAGTGTGGGTCACCATACTGCATTGTCTGCATTTGCAATGAGTATGGTAACCATAACTCTTTGGATTCTATTCATACTTTCTATCAGGCAGAGCAGAGTTAATTTGGCAGGCTCTTCACATAGACAGAAAGAACAGTTTGCTCATTGTAAAATTTGAACTTGTACTAGTAAGTTTTCCAAAATACTTTTTCTAATTTTTGACAACTGTGATATAAAAATAAAGCATGCCATCAATTGTTTTTACTAAAAAACAGTAACAGTACCATATTAAGATGATTGCAGTACCATATTAAGATGATTAATAGTTCAATGAGGTAATTATGTCAAAAAGTGTTGCAAAAATTACTATTGCAAACATTTGTCTCATTAATTTTCGGGTCAAAGATATAGATCTTGTTATAGATGAAGTTAGAAATACTAATGAAATAATTTGACTAGAGGAAGATAACTAAGACAACATTTTCACTCTCACAAAGTATAGCTTATTAGTGTATAATTCTATAGACATTTGACACACTAATGTTGTTAATTGTTTGTATTTTACATTTTGAAAATCAAAAACATTATTAGATATTTGCTAATTAATTGATTCAAGATCGAATGAAAGTTCACCATTTTCAAATTTAGAAACACGAATTATAAAATGATCATTCACAATAGATCCGAATAGTACATGATAAAAACAAACTGAAACTTACCAGCAAAAGGCATAGAAGAGAGTATACCAATTTGGCTGAGAGTCATGTTGAGGTCGCAGGTGGCAGCGGTGACCACGATGCCCAGCCCAAAGATGTCAGTGCCCATTGCAACGATGATCAGAAAACAAGTCCATAACAACATGTAGTTGTATTTGCCATGACCTGGTGGAGAAAAGGAACAATATTAATTTAACACTTATGACAGAAGGCTGAAAGAAATTACCTTATTGGTCTCGGGTTCAATTCCTGGGTCGGGCCAAAAGAAATTTTCGTTTTTTTTCTTACAAGATTTTTTTAATAACAGCTCAAAGTTTGCGTATTTGGTGATGTTTCACGTTTGTGCCTCGAAGAGCACGTTAAGCCATCGGTTCCGGTTATCATAAATATCTATAGCAATCATTATTGGGAAATTAGTGCATTCAAATACACTGACAACTAGTTCAACTTTCGAATTCAGTTGGTGCTTGGGGTAACGGAGGTCTAATTTCAGTCGCTCCGTGGAAAACTTGAAATTCAGATAGAACTGATTGAACTAGTAGCAAACCAAAAAATAATCTTTATGATGTGGAGGGAACGGGTGTCATGTCCCTCCGACACAAAGGGAGGATCCTCCGACCAAGCGAGGTGATCATGCCTGGCGGGCCACGGCCCAACGGTTGATGTTGGGATGCTGTATATATGCTAATTGCCACGTGAATCTCTATTACGCGATACAAGATTAGTAGTTGCTTCTTAGTTCATTACATTCATAAATTTCGTTCATACTTCGTAGTTTGATGTATCTTCGCTAGATGGCGCTGTTGCATATTTTTATTTTAGAAGTCGCCACAGTGATACCAAGGGTGTAGGAATAACAAGTATTAGAAGGTTCAAATCACATCGGGGTCACAACTGTGGAGGGAACAAAGGGAGGATCCTCAAACCAGGGCAGGTGATCATGCCTGGCGGGCCGTGACCCATCGGTTGATGTTGGGATGTTGTGTATATACTAATCGCCACTAGAATCTATATCGGATTTACATATACGCTGCAGGAGTACAATACTTAACTGGTTCGACCAGAGTGGTAGCCACGGCCATAGAAAACCGTTGTTAAGCTAATTTTTCTTTACTTTTCACTTCATCCAATTAAAGTTAGGTAATAAGAGCTCAACAAACTCCCTCTCCACCTTCCTCCTGATTCCAAGGAGATGGAATCAGGAGAAGGGTGGAATCGTTGGAATCGAAGGACGGCACTTGTATCTCTTGAGGTGTCGTCTGCTTTTCGCCTCTTTATACCATCAGTCTTTAATAGTCTATATCTATCTGTCTATATCTGGTCAGAGTGATGCAGTCGACCAAAATCTCCTTTTTAAGAAGTGGTATTATACCATAAAAATAATAGAACTTTTTATGTTTTACTGTCCTAAAATACCTTAAAACTTAACTTACATAATAATAAAATATTAAAATATTTTTCTTAAATCAAAGTAGTCGTTGACCGAAACACTCTTAACTGTCATCTTATCACTAACAAGTGTTCTGTGTCATTAACTGGTCATCACAAATAATGAGATAATTAACCTACTTAATTTGCTGTTAACAATTTTAACACAAGTAGGTATCATAAAAAAATAAAAACTTAGTCTTTTATTATCAGTGTGTCAAAAAGGTAGTTATTATTTACGAATATATATTATTTATATATTTTTGGCACGCTCTAAATGATTAAATGGATTTTGGGTTGAGGGTTTTTAAACTCATCTAGCATAATTTGAGCGTTCAATTTATTGTTATATTTAGCTTAACATTGTAATTAGGAATAATTAAATTATATTATTATTATTTAGATTAAATAATAAAAATTAATATAGTACATAGGACTGGATCAGCAGGCCTGTCACATGGTTTGACACATCTCATACACAGCAACCTGGTCCCAAATTAAGCAGGGTCTGTACTACGGGGACCAGATTAACTATAAACATACTTATATATTTCTAAACATATACATACAAATTACACAAAGATACGGAACAAGTGACCACGCTCAATATCAGACAATTACGACCTCTAACGTAGTAGATGAACAAGTTCATAAATTTACTAGGTAGTAGAGCCACGCTGATTTCAGCACGAGCGGGCCGGCTCGACCGGGGCAGTACTACCCTCCCACAGAAGACCAATCTAAAGCGCCAGCATCCGTGTTGTCGTGTTTCGTTGGTAAGTGTGAGAACGGAGGCCCATTGATGCAGGGGTGACAGTTATCGTGGTAACTGTGTAAGCCTTACACTGTCACGATGACTGTCATGCCTTTTACGTCCCCAAGCGGAGTGTGAAAAAGCATCTCACAAGGCCGCCATAGTGTGGGTCACTGCATTGTCTGCATTTGCAATGAGTATGGTGACCACAACTCTAGGATTCTATTCATGCTGCAAAGCAGAGAGGAGTCACTTTGGCAGGCTCTTCATATAGAAAAAAAAATAACGATAGTGTTGATATAGTAAAAACAAATGCAGTGAATGTAAAAATATCAAAATAAAAATGTTACCTATCCCTAGCTAAAGAGGTTAAGTGCTATGTCAATCACAGATTTATTATCAGACTGTAACCTTCTTTATACAATCAGATGAAGCTAATCTTATCTCTAACATTTCTTTGTACATAAACTACTTCAGACATGAAATAAAGTAAACAGTTAAAACAAATGAATTCTATGACATTCGTAGTTAAACGACGTAATTACTGAAGAGATCGTCTTGGCTCATTTCTTTGTACAGTATAGCTTGTATTTTCATTGTATAGACTGGTATTTTAATCATAATCTTACATGTATTTACGTGTTGGAATAACATCTAATGACGCGTACTTCAACTCAAATTGTAAATTTTGAGCACTCGCACATCACCTCAAATACTATGCTACAAAGAATAGTATAACATGCAGCATATCATCAATCAACCTTTCATAATATACGGCTGGACATAGGCTTCTCCTGTTGCACGCATTCTATAGGTGCATAGTAGAGCCACGCTGATTTCAGTATATACGGGTCGACTCGTCCGGGGCAGTACTACCATCCCACAGAAAATCAACCTAAAACGACAGCATCCACGCTGTGTTTCGTTGATGAGAGCGAGACCGGAGGCTCATTGATGCAGGGGAGACAGTTGTCCCCTTTTGTTCCATGGGCCCCGTCGTGGTCCACCCTCCGGTGCCGCCATCGTAGTCAATTCGGTCCTCGTACCGGTTAAGGCCCAGATGAAGTATCTGGGCCTGATACTCGACGTCAGGTGGCTCTTCGACGAGCACTTCCGACAGCTTACTCCAAACCTGGTCGGCACTGCTTCTGCCCTTGGGCGACTTTTGCCTAATTTGGGTGGAGCCAGCGTCGCGACGAGACGGCTATACACGGGGGTTGTCCGGTCAATGGCGCTGTATGGTGCACCGGTGTGGGCGGCGGCTCTGACCGCCCAGAATAGGGCTCGCCTCTGGCGTCCTCAGAGGATATTGGCAGTTAGAGCCATACGCGGTTACCGCACCGTGTCGACGGAGGCGGCATGCGCCTTGGCCGGAACTCCTCCGTGGGATTTGGAGGAGGAGGTGCTCGCCGAAGTTTATCGGCGGACGGCTGATTTTCGGGCGGGTAGCGGCATACGGCCCCCGCCTGAAGAGATGCGCGAGTAGCGAGAGGCCGCTCGTCGAGCCACGATGGCTCGTTGGTCGTCCCGGCTGGAAGCTCCACGTGCTGGCTTTGCCGCCGTGGAGGCTCTCCAGCCGGTCATCGCCGAGTGGGCAGGGCGACAGCACGGGACGCTTTCCTTCCGTCTGACGCAGATCCTTTCTGGGCACGGTTGCTTCGGGAAGTACCTGCACTCGGTCGCCAGGAGAGAATTGAGTCCCGCCTGTCACCACTGCGACTGCAGTGAGGACTCGGCTCAGCACACGCTAGCGGTTTGTTCCGCCTGGGCGGCGCAGCGTGGGGTCCTCACTGCAGTTATTGGAGGAGATCTCTCGCTACCGGCCGTCATACGCTCCATGGTCTGTAGCGACAGTTGTTTTACCGCGGTCGCAACCTTCTGCGAAGATGTGATTTCGCGGAAGGAGGCAGCGGAGAGGGCTCGGGAGGACGATCTCCACTTGGACCCAATTCGCCGCCGGCGAACCAGGCGGCGGAGGCGCGCATACCAGCGCCTCATGCCGCCTTGAGTGTGGCCGCGGATGGACGGGACGGGTTTTCCCCTCCATCCGCTATAGTGGCCAGCCGCCAGGAGGCGACGTGCGCGTGTGCCGTACGTCGCCTAATTAGAGAGTTTACCCGCAGATGGTGCCCGCAGTAGCGGGCAGGCGCTTAGAGGGATCTGGATGTCGTAATAGCAGCTGTTCCCGGATCCCTCCTACGTTAGGCGCAGAGTGGCACACCGTGTGGTTTTAGTCGGTCCGATTCCAACACACCACCTCGTCGTAAACCCCGGTGGGGTGACGGCCCGAGGGGGTTTCCACACGATACAAAAAAAAAAAAAAAAAAAAAAGTGGAGACAGTTGTCATGGTAAGTATGTGCAATACAATGCCACGATGACTGTCACACCTTTTTTTTTTTTTTTTAACGTGTGGAAACCCCCTCGGGCCGTCACCTCACCGGGGTTTACGGCGGGGTGGTGTGTCGGAATCGGACCGACTAAAACCACACGGTGTGCCACTCTGCGCCTGAGATAGGAGGGATCCAGGAACCGCTGCTATTACGACATCCAGATCCCTCCTAGCGCCTGCCCGCTACCTCGGGCACCATCTGCGGATAAACTCTCTATTTTAGGCGACGTACGGCACACGCGGACGTCGCCTCCTCGCGGCTGGCCGTTGTAGCGGATGGAGGGGAAAACCCATCCCGTCCACCCGCGGCCACACTCAAGGCGGCATGAGGCGCTGGTATGCGCGCCTCCGACGCCCGGCTCGCCGGCGGCGAATTGGGTCCGAGTAGATATCGTCCTCCCGGGCCTTCTCCGCCGCCTCCTTCCGCGAAATTACGTCTTCGCAGAAGGTTGCGACCGCGGTAAAACAACTGTCGCTACCGGTCATGGAGCGTATGACGGCCGGTAGCGAGAGGTCCCCTCCAATAACTGCAGTGAGGACCCCACGCTGCGCCGCCCAGGCGGAACAAACCGCTAGCGTGTGTTGAGCCGAGTCCTCACTGCAGTCGCAGTGGT
The DNA here is from genome assembly GCA_949316085.1 of Hypercompe scribonia. Classification (NCBI taxonomy): domain Eukaryota; kingdom Metazoa; phylum Arthropoda; class Insecta; order Lepidoptera; family Erebidae; genus Hypercompe; species Hypercompe scribonia. The sequence continues at coordinate 1,510,633 of OX438973.1, forward strand.
GACAGGCGGGACTCAATTCCCTCCTGGCGACCGAGTGCAGATACTTCCCGAAGCAACCGTGCCCGGAAAGGACCTGCGTCAGTCGGAAGGAAAGGGTCCCGTGCTGCCGCCCCGCCCACTCGGCGATGACCGGCTGGAGAGCCTCCACGGCGGCAAAGCCAGCACGTGGAGCCTCCAGCCGGGACGACCAACGAGCCATCGTGGCTCGACGAGCGGCCTCTCGCCACTCGCGTATCTCTTCGGGTGGGGGCCGTATGCCGCTACCCGCCCGGAAGTCAGCTGTCCGCCGATAAACTTCGGCGAGCACTTCCGCCTCCAAATCCCACGGGGGAGTTCCGGCCAAGGCGCACGCCGCCTCCGTCGATACGGTGCGGTAACCGCGTATGGCTCTAACCGCCAATATCCTCTGAGGGCGCCAGAGGCGAGCCCTATTCTGGGCGGTCAGAGCCGCCGCCCACACCGGTGCACCATACAGCGCCATTGACCGGACAACCCCCGTGTATAGCCGTCTCGTCGCCACGCTAGCTCCACCCAGATTGGGCAAAAGTCGCCCAAGGGCAGAAGCAGCGCCGACCAGCTTTGGAGAAAGCTGTCGGAAGTGCTCGTCGAAGAGCCACCTGCCGTCGAGGATCAGGCCCAGATACTTCATCTGGGCCTGAACCGGTACGAGGACCGAATTGACCACGATGGAGGCGCCGGAGGGTGGACCACGACGGGGCCCATGGAACAAAAGGGCCTCCGTCTTGTCCAGGGCCACCCGCAAACCCAGTGCCTCAATTCGCCCGACCACCAGAGAGACACCCGTGGTGGCCAGGCGCGCCGCCTCTTGAAAGTTTGCCCCCCGGGCCGTGACCAATGTGTCATCTGCGTAACAAATTACGCCCAGCCCGGGAGGAAGACCACCTCGAAGGGCCCAGTCGTATCCCATGTTCCACAGGAGTGGTCCGAGGACAGACCCCTGTGGAACACCGCACGACATGAGCCGCCGCCTCAGAACACCGTCTCGGTCCTCGCACATGACGGTACGCTCCTCAAGATAGTCTGCCACAAGCCGCCTCAGGTACTTTGGCACCCCATGATAGTGAAGTGCTTCCCTGATGCAGCTAAATGGCAGACCATTAAATGCGTTGGCGATGTCCAACGACACCGCCAACAGCACGCCGCCACAGCTCACCGCCTCTTCGGTAACGGCCCTCAGGCGCAGCACGGCATCGACCGTCGAACGCCCCGCCCGAAAACCAAATTGGGCGTCCGACAGATCGGGGCCCACCTCGCAGAGGTGCCGGACGATGCGGGCAGAGAGTATCCTCTCAAACAGTTTACCCGCCTCGTCCAGCAACACGATGGGCCTATAGGCCGCTACCGATTCGGCTGGCCGTCCCGGCTTCCTCAATAGGACCAGCTTCCCGCTTTTCCAGCACTCAGGGAAGCGTCCAGACGCCAAGCTAACGTCCAGGACCTCCCTGAGACGGTCCGACATGTGTTCGAGGGCTCGGGCCAGCACTCGGGCAGGTATCCCGTCTGGCCCGGGGGCGGTGTTTTTAGAGCGGATCCGTAGAACAACCGCCCCTACCTCCGATTCCCTGACGGGCGGAACACTGTCCTCGCTCGCCCCGTCGTCTCCGACCGTGAAGGCCATCGACGGGGGTGTGTGCTCCACCCGTTGCGGGAAAAGGCCCTCGACCACTTCCCGCAGGAAGCTGGGCTGGAGGGTCTCTGTAAGGGGGGGGCCCGATGTGCGGAGCTTTTGTCGCGCCGCACGATAAGGGCGACCCCAGGGGTCACGATCGAGACCCTCCAGCATTTCCTTTCGCTTAATTTCTTTGGCGCGGCTGATGGCCAGCTTCAGAGTTTTCCGCGCCTCTCGGTACTCCTCATGAAGCTGATCCTCCTCACCATCTTCACGGTGTCGCCGCCGACTACGGGTGTAGGACCTCCGGGCACGAGTACAGGCCGCGCGGAGGTCCGCCAACTCCTGGGACCACCAGTAAATCTCCTTCCGTGGAGGCCGACAACCTCGGATGCGGGGCATGGCCGCATCGCAAATCTGCGTAATCGCATCGCGGAAACGACCAGCCCCCATGTCGACCTCCTCGGCCGGAGCCTGCGGAGACAGCCATGAGTGAATTATGGCTGCCTCCTCTAGTAGGTCCCTATTCAGTTTGGCTACAGCCCACCGTGGAAAGAGAGAAGAACGCCGCGCCGCGTGACCCCTACTGGGGTCCTGGGTCCGGGAGAGCTCAAATCGAATGTAGAGGTGATCCGAGAGCGTCTCAACCTCTTCCAGGACACACCAGTTCCTTACTCGTGCGGCGAGGGCAGGGGTAGCGAACGAAAGGTCCACTATCGACCCTCCCTGCTGTCGCACGCACGTGTTGGTGGAGCCCCTGTTCAATAAACAGAGGCCCACCGAGGCCGCCCACTCCTCTACGGCCTCGCCCCTGGCGTCCGTCCTGGGGGAACCCCACGCAATGGACTTCGCGTTGAAGTCCCCCAGCACTAAGACGTGCCCAGACGTTAGACGCCGCATCGAGGTTTCCAAATTGTTAAGGAAAACCTCGAAGTCGCTCAAACTCCGGTTGGGGGAGAAGTAAACACCATATACGGTGATGCCCCCCCACTCGGCAGCAACATATCCAGTACCCTTGTCCCTTAGCGACAAGGGCGGGGAATGAGCCGCCGTGGAGCCGACGACTGCCACGGAACCGTCCCGGTCACCCAACCAGTTTGGACGGGGAGGAACGTAATAGGGTTCCGCGGCTACGGCAACACCGATAGACCACTGTGCCATGGTTTGCAGGAAAAGGTCCTGCGCCGCGGCACAGTGGTTGAGGTTCGTCTGGACAAGGAGGTTGGAGACTTGGTCCATTACTGAACCGTCTCTACAACCTCCTCCATGGGCGATGATGTCGACGCAGAAACGACGTCAGAGGCAGCCTGGGTCGACTGGCTAGCCCCCGACACTTGCCGAGATGTGCGTGGTGGCTTGCAGCCCCCCTGTCCAATCTGATGATCGGCGGGCTTATTACCCGCCGCACACGCTGGGCAGTGAGGGGCGGCAGAGCACTCTGCCGCCTTGTGCCCCGGTCGACCGCAGCGGAAGCATAGTCCGCTGCAGTCAAAACAACTCACGCACTTGGCGCGTGTGTGTCCCGGTGCCAGACATTTAAAACACCTCATCGGTCTCGCCGCCAGGACTGTGATCCTAGCGCTCACGAAACCGATGAGCAGTCTACCGGCGTCGCCCAAAATTTTGGCCGACGCTACGGGACAGCTGACCCACACTGCGCCAAGCCCTCCTGGACCGGGGCGAATGGTGCCGACCCTAATGTTTTCCGCGTTGCACCCCGTCTTCTCTCTTACTGCAACGCGGATATCCTCGGTCGTTATAGAGTCGTCCAGACCCGAGATGCGCAACTCTGCACACTTGGTAGGTCTGGCGATCTTCACACCATCCGTGGCCGCAAACATGCCTCGCAATTTCTCGGCAAAGGCATCTGCCGTTTTTGCGCCTTCAGCTCCAGGGAACTCGAGCACTCGAGCTCCTGTTTGAGCAAGGCGCAGCCTGACTCCTACCGTCCCGATATCACTGGTAAGACTAGCCCGGGCCCTCTGGAATATGGCCGCGTAGGACAGTCCGCTGCTAGCCGCCTCCGGTGACACGGTGACCACCACCGCCGCGGTTTTGGGCACTTGCAGCTTGCGGGGCTTCTTCGTAGTGGCCACTACCACTGATGGCGACTGCGGGGTAGAGGCTGCTTTTTGAGCTGCCTGTTTACCCCGCTTTCGGGACTTTGCCCCGCCGACTACCTGCCAACCATCTTTGGATAGGGCAGATGTGGAGGGGGCAGATGTGGTGGTGCCAGGTACAGCGGTTGGAGTGGGGAGCGGAGGGAAATCCGCTCCAGCCTTTGCCGCTGTTTTGGACACTAACCTCGGTGCAGGCGTCTTGGTCGCTACCTTCGCTGCCCGTCGTGCCCCCGGAGCTGTTGCGGGAGCAGCAGACACCGACGCCGCTGCCGCATAGGTCACGCGACCGCCCACAACGGGAAGCGCTGACGGTGCCAATGCGGCCTTCGGCTTATGCGCCGCAAGCGGCGGGCGGACAACGGGGGCCGGTGGCAGCCTCGCTTCCAGGCCAGCCAGACGCCCGTCCATCATGCGCCATACTGCATCCGTAATTTGGCGCAGATGGGCATCAGGAATACCACCGAGGTTGGAAGAGGGAGCAGGCTGAGACGCGGACGAGACCGGATCTACAGCCGGACGATGCGCCCGGAATTGGGCGAACTGAGCGCTGAGCTCAGCCACTTGCCCCGTCAGGCGATCGTTGGCTGCCTGCAGACGAGCCACGTCCCCGATGAGGGTATCGACGACCCCCGCAATAGCGGAAGAGGAGTCCTTAAGGGCTCTTACAAAAGAGCCCTTAAGGTTACTCGATTTGGTGGCCACTTTGTGAATAATGGCCACCGCCGCATTCGCTCTCTCCTGCATGGACGATGGTGTTTGGGGAACTGAATCCCCCACCATCGGCTCCTTAATTTTCAGCAGGAGATCTGCAATCTCCTCCTCCGCCAGTGTTTCGCCGTCTGCCCTGACTCGTCTATAGGCTTCCGCCTTGCAGAAGACGGAGCCTGCCGGGGCCGAGACCGGGGTTCGTGGCCTCCCTCTGCGACTACTTGGAACCTTAGGAGGCAAAATCTCCTGGGATGTGTCGCTCTCCTCGTCCCTGTCGCGTCCGCGTTTTCGGCTGTCGCATAGTTCAGTTTCCATAAACTCCAGTGCATCCTCCCTAGCACTAGAGCTACCACCCGCGACGGATCTGGAACGTAATCGTTCCGATGTTCTACGGCTCCCAGCAGCCATAATGACTTCTGGGAGCCCCACCGAGATAGGCATCCCAACTAATGCTTCCTCTTCATGCGAAGAGAAGTCCTCTGCTCTTGCATTTTTCTCCTTCTCCTTATTCATTTCCTTCTTTCTTTCGTTAAGAGTATTGGTTTTAGTTTTAGTTTTGATTAAAGATTCCATGTTTGAACCCACGAGATGGGGAGAACAGAGGTCGACCCGGGCAGAGATCCCCAATACCCGGGCAAGCGTAAATTTATGCCCAACCGAGGGGTCCGCAGGTGCCTCGGCTGGGAGTGCGCTTACGACTGAACTGCCCATCAGCCATGCATCCCCTGGTCACGCACCAGAACACGGGATTCGGGGTAATTTTTTAAAGAGGTTTTCTTCCTCGCAGTCCGGGCGGCTAAGCCAAGACCCTCGCCCCCGATTGGTGTCGCGAGACATAACCACGACACTCCTTTCGGGATTACGATGTGACAACGGTGGCAGGAAGATTAAATCTTCCAATGCCTGCTCGGTGGCAGTGTGAGTACACACCGAGCCCGTTCTCCTTTCTCCACCATTGAAAGTGGAGAAACGTCGACCCATGAAAGGGTCCCACCATAATGATTTTTTATCGAGGTTTTCCTCCTCATTGCTCCGAAGAGCGAAGAGCCAACAGAGGAATCGACAAAAATGCCCGCTCTGTTGGACCAAGTCTCGGCCGAATTGCCGAAGAAAATGGCTTCCTCTTCGTGCTAGGATATTAGCCGTTGGCAGTGATGAACAGCACCATCGCCAACGTTTCCAGGGTGCACCACGTGGAGGTTTTCTAGCCCAGCACCCCACGATGACTGTCACACCTTAACGTAACCAAACGAGGCGTGAAAAAGCATCTTACTAGGCCGATATAGTGTAGGCCACCATACGGCGTTGTCTGTATTTGCAATGAGTATGGTAACCATAACTCATGGATTCTATTCATGCTTCCCATCTGGCAGAGTAGAGTCACTTTGGCGGGCTCTTAAAATGAAAAAATAAATGAAAGAAAACGCAACTCTGACCGATTTTGGGGTTTGCGTATTCAACTCCCGCCAGCCATCTTGCGCAAATCGTCACTCCACCTGACCTGTGGGCGCACACTTCGTTTGGCTAGAAATATAAAATAGAATATTTCACCTGACACAAAATGTTATCTAGTCCAAACTAAGTAGAGCTGTAAACTAAGTAGTACTATGGGTACTAGACAACTGATATACATACATATATCCTTGTTTTTGTAAATACACACATATTATACATACAAAACGCCCAAACTCCAAAACAAATATTTGGTAGTACGAACGTTTGAGACCTCAAGCACAAGAGTTGTATCTCTAAAAAGGCATAACCTTTTCCGTTTTTGAAACACTTTTCATATATGCTTAACTACTATTAACTGTAGCGTGATTTTAAATTTCCTTTCTCGACAAATGTGCTGTTCAATACTTAAATAAATTTTCAATTCGAACGAGCCCTGAGATTATCACGTTACATATTATATATATAACGAAATTTGAAGTCCCAACATTATGGTAAAGACCCTAATTACGTGAAGTTGAAATTACACCAATGACAATAAGAATCTATGGTATAAATATTTGTTTATTTTTTGTGTCATTAAAAAGATTAAGTTAAGTTAAAAAGAATCGTACATTTTATAACTTCAAGGTTTTACTTAGTAGTTTATTGAGAAAGTATGAGTTAAACCTACACAAAGTTGTTTCATGTAGACAAGTTGACTGTACTGATGTCGTAATTCTTTAAATCCGTTTCTTGAAAGTCCCCTGCGTCAGGATATATTCATAATGTAGGCATTGTCTTTCAGAAAAGAATATGTGTATGACACGTCAAACAATACCTCTTGATGGACTGTCACTTTAATAATGTTAAGTCGTTAAATCTAACATGTTAACCTATACATTGCCACATTTCTTACAAAACTGAAACACGTGTCGAAAATCAACCACATTGTCGATAACATTATATATTTATGTTATATGTTTACGTTTTCGCTTTCTTTTACAATAGGTAATCACAAATCACGGGAATCCGTGAGTCTGTGACACTCCAAAACGTTCTGATCACCGCAGTCCTACACTTGTTTATAATCACAACTTTGACCCTACAAATTTTATTGTGATATAATCTTAGGCATTTTCTGTATAAGCAGCTAATCAAGTCTTAAAGAATTATCCAGTAATCGTACAATTTTGACAGCTTATTACCAACCAGCTGTCTTTTTTATCTTGGTTTAAATTGGCATTTGGCTTAAAAAAAACAATTTGGTGTAGATAATGAGTCATGACAAACTATTCAATCTCTTTTTATGTTCTTCGGAATATAGGAATGTTAAGTTTTAAACTTAAGATACATACGTTGTCCTACAAATTTGATTTTCAGTTTATTATGATATAGGAGCAAACGAGAAGGAATGAGTATAACTCCGGAGTTAGAAGCATGTTGCCTGCTTGTTGATTTGAACGGTGTCGGTTCAGAAATACCGTGAGAGACTATATGTTCCATCGATAGTTGTGTAATGCAAAATATTTCTTAGTAACCCCATAGTAGTGAGTGCCAACTAATCAACTGATGGTAATGAAAGTTATACCTTGGTACTTGTGGTACAGTATACTTAATTATCTATGTCTTATGTTTAGTTCATGAAAGATAAAGAATTCAGTTAAGGAACACTGATATTTAAAGTCGCATCAATCGTCAATCAAGGTCCTCACACGGCCCCTTAAGTCCCATGTCAAGTTTGACATAAAGCACGTTATGAGTAAAATCATTTATCCTTTACAAACTGTACTCATCCAAAATGTTGTCGTTATAAATATATTCGAGATTTTGCAAATACCAAACCTTGACAAAATGCCTCAATGCCAAAAACAAACGAAAGCTACTTGTGTCAATAGCACATTACAAGGATTTTGTTTCTCATATGCGTAATATATGTAAATTCTACTACTATCATGGCTGTTTAATGTGAATAGAAGCACCATACTCTTTACATAATGTTATGTTAATTTGACTGTTCTAACAATAATACTAAATATGACTAAGTGGCAAATGTTTTGTATGAAAATATAGCGGCAAATTTCTTGTAAATTAATCACTTTAGGCATTACTTGTGCGTAACCTGTAACAAAACGTACTCGATACAAACTAATTGTGGTAAAAAACCGACTGTGGGCAAATGTGTAGGAGCTTAAAATTGTATTATAATTATATAAGTCAAAAGACGTCCACTGCTGGACGCTAGGCCTTCCCCAAGGTTCTCTACAACAGACGGTAGCGTGCCGCCCGCATCCAGCGACTTCTCGCGAACTTTATCAAGTCGTCGGACAACCTTGTGGCAAGCAACGCTGAATTTCCCAGTGCGCGGTTGCCACTCCAGAATTTTATGACCCCCTCGTCCATCGTTTCTGAATGTAATGTGCCCCGGCCACTGCCTCTTAAGTTTAGTAATTTTACTGGCAATATTCTGTAGACGTCTTTATGCTGAGATGATGATGATGATAATGATGAGTGCGCGAGTGCAAAACTGTGCACATACATGCACGTACTATATTTTATTGTAACGTTTAACATCACAATTATTTCATACAGAGTGCAATTTTTAATCAAATAATAGTAAGTTGGAAGAGTTTACAAACAAAATTCAACATTTTTGGTTGCTAAAGTATTTTAGAGACTATTTTCCAATAATCAATTTCCAATGTGGCCAAAGGAGAAGATCCATTAAGCCGTTTAGGCTACAAAGCATGTCAATTAAATATACAAACATACTTGAATAACATATCCTCTTTCTGGTGCAATCGGTTAATAATCAGATGTCAAATATGACAAGCGAAGGCCTGAACTACTTTTTTATCTCTCTAATCTTAGGTAGATTGAGAGAGCACCAGAGAACACGAGCATGGTGGCTGAAAAAAAAAATTTGTGAATGATGTATGCCAGTAAAATATGGCTATTATAAAGTCATAGTAACATTTTTTTTTTCAAGTGCCTCCACATTTACACGATATACACATACATACATTTTTGGTCTGTCTGTCTGTCTGTCTATTTTGTTCCAAAAAAAAATTATAGTAAGAAGTATGATGCATGTACATACATTACCTGATTAGGTTAATTCCCGTGCGTAAACAATTGTAAAATCTCTATTTAAAAAAGAGAAAGAGCTGATATTAACAATTATCGTCGTGTAACTATGTGTAAAAGTGTATGTACAAAAGACTAATCATTTATTGTAATAAATTTAATATTATTAAAAGCGAACAATCCGGTGTAAAGAACACAAATCCACTACTTTAGCTACCTTCACCCTGTGTAAACTAGGAGTATACTGACCAGTATTAATGATAATCTATAACCACGGGACTGTTCTTTGACATGTTAAAGGCGTTCGATCCGGTATTGCACGATATACTACTACACGATATAATACTGCTTTAAAAACTCTACTTAATTGAAATCCGAGGTCCTACATTACATTGGATATCCTCATACCTTAGTAACAGGCGACAGTGTGTCACTATCACAAAGATAGATGAAAAAAAGGACATGATACCATATTCATCGAATTACAGTCTGAACACAGTTGGAGTCCCACAGGGGAGCATTCTGGGTCCAACACTGTTCCTTTTTTATGTAAATAACATTACAAAGGTGTACTATATGCTGATAATATATCAATTATTGTAACCACTGATAAAGAAACCAATACAGTTTGTGACCATGAAGCCGACATCAATAATACTATATATAATTTAATTCATTGGCTAACTATTAATTATTTGCATATTAACCTTGATAAATTCACATATATTCAATTCAATCAGTCTTATAACCAAAAATGTTGTATTTTTGAACTTAACATTTCAAAAATCAAAGAAGTGACATGCCACGAAGTTCCTAGGCATAACTATTGATTCAAATTTAAACTGAAAAAGTCAAGTAGAAAACACAAACAAAATTGTGTATGCACTAAGGCAGATAAAAAATATAAGAAATATTAAAACTGCCGTAATATCTTACTGTGCGTATGTTGAGTCAGTGCTGCGTTATGGTTTAATAACGTGGGGCAACAGTACTGAAGTAGATAGAGCATTCATTTCACAAAAAAAGTATATTACAGCAATGTGTGGACTACATATGGATGAATCATGTCAACCATACATAAAACCTTGGCCTGCTATCGTTGCCTTCTTTATATACCGTACTGGCACTACCAGACTTATAGAGTAAATGGGTTACATCAGTGGTCAAAAATTGTAGTAATAAACCAGAGTCCAACACTGCTTGGAATTGTGATGCAAAATACGCATGTGACCTTCGGAACCACTTAAGCCAAAAGTTGAGCAGTCCGTCTGGACCAGGTTATTTCCAATTCGGTAATGAACGGACTGCACAACTTCCATCATCTTTAATAATAGTAATGGATTCCATAGCTGGTATTATTATTATAATTATATTTATAGAAATTGGTCAATAATCCTTATTTTATTATTTTTTTTACTTTTTAATACCGTTGGCAAGTTTTTAATTTTGGTAGGCGCTTAACTTTTTAATTTATGGCTTGGCACCGACTTCAAATAAATTTGATTTAACTTAATAGATAATTAAGTAAATAATTGAAAATTGGAAATTTAAGCCCACGAAATTCAGACAATTGTTTTGCGGTTTTTAGTGTTTTTGGGCAGGTAACTTTCGTTTGATATTTTTCAAAGTCGGTTTAATACTTTTTAAATAGTTTATTTACTTGATTTTTCTTTATTTTATTTTCTAAGTTGTTACTTAAATTTCAAATATATATTTCATAAAATTGTTTTTATATTGTAATTAACTTTATATAATCGTTATGTGTTGTGCGTTTCATTACTGTATGCTAACCTTGAATAAGCAAATGTAGAAACTTGCCTATTTAAGTTTTGACTTCTATACGGTTTAAATAAACATTTGTACAAGTGTGATGTTTGCTATACTTGGTTAAAATTTTACGTCGATAGTGTTTGTTAATAACAGTTATATTTCCTATTAACACGTCTGTGCCTTTAGTCACTTAATCAGTAAAATTGCGTTTTGTTTCTTTTTTTCCACTATAAACATTTCCAGCATGTGGTGACAAGTTAAGAATATAGAATATCTCCGTCCCTATTTTTCCCATCGGTATCGTAAGAGGTGCCTAAGGGAACAAAATATGCAAGACAACTTCATTGCAAAGATAAGGAGAAAATTTGAAACAAATCCTTTTTTTTTTTTTTTTTAACGTGTGGAAATCCCCTCAGGCCGTCACCCCACCGGGGTTTACGGCGAGGTGGTGTGTCGGAATCGGACCGACTAAAACCACACGGTGTGCCACTCTGCGCCTGACATAGGAAGGATCCGGGAACAGCTGCTATTACGACATCCAGATCCCTCCTAGCGCCTGCCCGCTAAAGCGGGCACCGTCTGCGGAAAACCTCTTCATTTAAGCGACGTACGGCACACGCGAACGTCGCCTCCTTGCGGCTGGCCACTATAGCGGATGGAGGGGAAAACCCGTCCCGTCCACCCGCAGCCACACTCAAAGCGGCATGAGGCGCTGGTACGCGCGCCTCCGCCGCCCGGTTCGCCGGCGACGAATTGGGTCCGAGTGGACGTCGTCCTCCCGAGCCTTCGCCGCCGCCTCCTTCCGCGAAATTACGTCTTCGCAGAAGGTTGCGACCGCGGTAAAACAACAGTTGCTACCGACCATGGAGCGTATGACGGCCGGTAGCGACAGATCTCCTCCAATAACTGCAGTGAGGACCCCACGCTGCGCAGCCCAAGCGGAACAAACTGCCAGCGTGTGCTGAGCCGAGTCCTCGCTGCAGTCGCAGTGGTGACAGGCGGGGCTCAATTCCCTCCTGGCGACCGAGTGCAGATACTTTACCGAAGCAACCGTGCCCGGAAAGGATCTGCGTCAGTCGGAAGGAAAGAGTCCCGTGCTGTCGCCCTGCCCACTCAGCAATGACCGGCTGGAGAGCCTCCATGGCGGCAAAGCCAGCACGTGGAGCTTCCAGCCGGGACGACCAACGAGCCATCGTCCCTCGACGAGCGGCCTCTCGCCACTCGTGTATCTCTTCGGGCGGGGGCCGTACGCCACAACCCGCCCGGAAGTCAGCCGTTCGCCGATAAACTTCGGCGAGCACTTCCGCCTCCAAATCCCATGGGGGAGTTCCGGCCAAGGCGCACGCCGCCTCCGTCGATACAGTGCGGTAACCGCGTATGGCTCTGACCGCCAATATCCTCTGAGGGCGCCAGAGGCGAGCCCTATTCTGGGCGGTCAGAGTCGCCGCCTACACCGGTGCACCATACAGCGCCATTGACCGGACAACCCCCGTGTATAGCCGTCTCGTCGCGATGCTGGCTCCACCCAAATTGGGCAAAAGTCGCCCAAGGGCAGAAGTAGTGCCGACCAGCTTTGGAGAAAGCTGTCGGAAGTACTTGTCGAAGAGCCACCTGCCGTCGAGGATCAGGCCCAGATACTTCATTTGGGCCTGAACCGGTACGAGGACCGAATTGACTACGATGGAGGCGCCGGAGGGTGGACCACGACGGGGCCCATGGAACAAAAGGGCCTCCGTCTTATCCAGGGCCACCCGCAAACCCAGCGCCTCAATATGCCCCACCACCAGAGAGACTCCCGTGGTCGCTAGGCGCGCCGCCTCTTGAAAGTTCGCTCCCCGGGCCGTGACCAATGTGTCATAGGCGTAACAAATTACGCCCAGCCCGGGGGGAGGCGACCTCGAAGGGCTCAATCGTATCCCATATTCCACAGGAGTGGTCCGAGGACAGACCCCTGTGGAACACCGCACGACATGAGCCGCCGCCTCAGAACACCGTCTCGGTCCTCGTACATGACAGTACGCTCCTGTAGATAGTCTGCCACAAGCCGCCTCAAGTACTCTGGCACCCCGTGGTAGTGGAGTGCTTGCCTGATGCAGCTAAATGGCAGACTATTAAATGCGTTGGCGATGTCCAACGACACCGCCAACAACACGCCGCCACAGCCCATCGCCTCTTCGGTAACGGCCCTCAGGCGCAACACAGCATCGACTGTCGAACGCCCTGCTCGAAAACCGAATTGGGCGTCCGACAGATCGGGGCCCACCTCGCGGAGGTGCCGGACGATGCGGGCAGAGAGTATCCTCTCAAATAGTTTACCCGCCTCGTCCAGCAACACGATGGGCCTATAGGCCGCTACCGATTCGGCTGGCCGTCCCGGTTTCCTTAATAGAACCAGCTTCCCGCTTTTCCAGTACTCAGGGAAGCGTCCGGACGCCAAGCTAGCATCCAGGACCTCCCTGAGGTGGTCCGACATGTGTTCAAGGGCTCGGGCCAGCACTCGGGCAGGTATCCCGTCCGGCCCGGGGGCGGTGTTCTTAGAACGTATTCGTAGAACAAACGCCCCTATCTCCTATTCCCTGACGGGCGGAACATTGTCCTCGTTATCCCCGTCGTCTCCGAACATCGACGGGGATGTGTGTTCCACCCGCTGCGGGAAAAGGCCCTCGACCACTTCCTGCAGGAAGCTGGGCTGGAGTGTCTCTGTAAGGGGGGGGGCCCGACGTGCGGAGCTTTTATCGCGCCGCACGATAAGGGCGACCCCAGGGGTCACGATCGAGACCCTCCAGCATTTTCTTTTTTTTAATTTCTTTGGCGCGGTTGATGGCCAGCTTCAGAGTTTTCCGCGCCGCTCGGTAATCCTCATGAACCTGGTCCTCCTCGCCTACTTCGCGGTGTCGCCGCCGACTACGAGTGTAGGACCTCCGGGCACGTGTACAGGTCGCGCGGAGGTCCGCCAAGTCCTGGGACCACCAGTAAACCTCCTTCCGTGGAGGCCGACAGCCTCGGATGCGGAGCATGGCCGCATCGCAGATCTGCGTAATCGCATCGCGGAAGCGACCAGCCCTCATGTCAACCTCCTCGGTCGGGGCCTGCGGAGACAGCCAAGAGTGAACGATGGCCGCCTCCTCTAGGAGGTCCCTATTTAGTTTGGCTACGGCCCACCGCGGAAAGCGAGAAGAACGCCGCGCCGCGTGACCCCTACTGGGGTCCTGGGTCCGGGAGAGCTCAATTCGGATGTAGAGGTGATCCGAGAGCGTCTCAACCTCTTCCAGGACGCGCCAGTTCCTTACTCGTGCGGCGAGGGCAGGGGTCGCGAACGAAAGGTCCACTATCGACCCTCCCTGCTGTCGCACGCACGTGTTGGTGGAGCCTCTGTTTAGTAAACAGAGGCCCACCGAGGCCGCCCACTCCTCTACGGCCTCGCCTCTAGCGTCCGTCCTGGGGGAACCCCACGCAATGGATGTTGCGTTGAAGTCCCCCAGCACTAAGACATGCCCAGACGTTTGTCGCTGCATCGAGCTTTCCAAGTTGTTAAGGAAAACCTCGAAGTCATTCAAACTCCGGTTGGGGGAGAAGTAGATACCATATATGGTAATCCCCCCCCACTCAGCAGCAACATATCCAGTGCCCTTGTCTCTTAGCGACAAGGGCGGGAAATGAGCCGCCGTGGAGGCAACGACTGCCACGGAGCCGTCCCGGTCACCCAACCAATTTGGACGGGGAGGAACGTAGTAGGGCTCCGCGGCTACGGCAACACCGATTGACTACTGTGCCATGGTTTGCAGGAAAAGGTCCTGCGCCGCGGCACAGTGGTTCAGATTCGTCTGGACGAGGAGGTTGGAGACTTGGTCCATTACTGGACCGTCTCTACAACCTCCTCCATGGGCAACGATGCCGTCATGCGAACGACATCAGAGGCAGCCTTGGTCGATTGGCTGGCCCCCGACGCTTGCCGAGAATTGTAGGGAGGTTTACAACCTCCCTGCCCAGTCTGTTGATTGGCGGGCTTATTACCCGCCGCACAAACCGGGTAATGAGGGGCAGCAGAGCACTCTGCCGCCTTGTGCCCCGGTCGACCGCAGCGGAAACATAGTCCGCTGCAGTCAAAACAACTCGCGCACTTGACGCGTGTGTGCCCGGATGCTAGGCACTTAAAGCACCTCATCGGTCTTGCCGCCAGTACAGTGACTCTGGCATTCACAAAACCGACAAGGATTCTGCCTGCATCGCCCAATATTTTGGCCGACGCTACCGGACAGCTGATCCACACTGCGCCAAGCCCTCCAGGACCGGGGCGAATGGTGCCGACCCTAATGTTGTCCGCGTTGCAGCCCGTCTTCTCGCTAATTGCAACGCGGATATCCTCGATCGCTACGGAGTCATCCAGGCCCGAAATGCGCAACTCCGCGCACTTCGAAGGCCTGGTGATCTTTACACCATCCGTGGCTGCAAAGATTCCCCTTAATTTCTCGGCGAAAGTGTCCGCCACTTTTGCACCTTCAACCTCGGGGAACTCGAGGATCTGAGCTCCCGTCTGGGCGAGGCGCAACCTGACCCCTAACGTCCCGAATTCAGTGGCGAGACTGTCCCGGGCCCTTTTAAATAAGGACGCATGGGACAATCCGCCATTGGCCGCTTCCGGTGACACCGTGACCACTACAGCCGCAGTTTTTGGGGGCTGTAGTTTCCGTGGCTTCTTCTTGCTGGTGATTATCACTGATAATGACTGCGGAGTAGGAGCTGCGTTTTGAGCAGCCTTTTTGTTCCGCTTTCGGGACTTCTTCTTAGCCCCTCCGACAACTTGCCAACCGTTATTGGAGGGGGCAGATGTGGAAGTGCCAGGTACAGGTGTTGGAGCGGGGAGCGGAGGGAACTCTGCTCTAGGCTTTACCGCCATTCTAGGCCCTGCCACCGATGCAGCTGTCTTTGTTGCTGCCTTGGTCATCTATCGTGTTCTCGTGGTAACCGCAGATGTAGACACCGAGACTGCTGTCGCATACGATTTGCGCTCATTTGCTATAGAAAGCGGAATCGGTGTTGATGCAGCCTTTCGCCTGTCTACAGCGAGTGGTGGTCGAATAACAGGGGCTGGAGGTAGTCTTGCTTCCAGGCTCGCAAGACGCCCGTCTAGCATATGTCCCACTGCGTCCAAAATTTGGCGCAACTGGGCATCGCTGACGTCACCGGAACCAGGAGTAGAGGTAGGTTGCCTCGAAGCCGGAACATTTATCTGCGACCGAAACTGCGCAAACTGGGCACTCAATTCCGCCACCTGCCCTGTCAGGCATCCGTTGGTAGCCTGGAGGCGAGCAACATCCCCAACGAGGGTCTCAACGACCCCAGCAATGGCAGAGGAGGAGTCCTTAAGAGCCCTTACAAAAGAGCTCTTAAGGTTCCGCGATTTGGTAGCCACCTTTTGGATAATGGCCACCCCCGCATTTGCTGTCTCCTGCAAAGATACTGTTATTATGGGGACAGAACCCCTTTCCGCTGGATCTCGAATTTTTTGCAGGAGATCCGCAATTTCCTCCTCCGCTGTACTTTCGCCTTCCGCTCTAACTCGTCTATAGGCTTCTGCCTTGCAAAAGACAGAGCCTGACGGGGCCGAGGTCGACGTTCATGACCTACCTCTACGGCTACTACCCACTTTAGGGGGTAGCATTTCCTGGGACGTATCACTCTCATCGTCCCGACCGCGTTTCCTGTTTTCACAGGGTTCCATTTCTGTTGATCCCAGTACGTCCAGATTTGTACTGGAGTTACCACCATCCGATGTAATAGCAGACCTGGAACATAATCGTTCCGATATTCTTCGGCTCCCAGCTGTCAATATGACTTCTGGGAGCCCGATCGAGGTAGGCGTCCCAAGTGCGACTTCCTCATCGTTGGACGAAAAGTCTTCTGCTTTTTTAGACTTTCCCTTCCTTGTCATCTCCTTCTGTCCTTCCTTTTTATTATTTTCTGTGTTATTTTTATGAGATTCCATATTAGACCCACGAGTGGGGGAGAACTAAAAGTCGACCCGGGCAGAGATCCTCCAATACCCGGGCAAGCGTAAATTTGTGCCCAACCGAGGGGTCCGCAGGTGCCTCGGCTGGGAGTGCGCTTACGACTGAACTACCCATCAGCCATGCATCCCCTGGTCACGCACTAGAACACGGGATTCGGGGTAATTTTTTAAAGAGGTTTTCTTCCTCGCAGTCCGGGCGGCTAAGCCAAGACCCTCGCCCCCGATTGGTGTCGCGAGACATAACCACGACACTCCTTTTGGGATTACGATGTGACAACGGTGGCAGGAAGATTAAATCTTTCAATGCCTGCTCGGCGGCAGTGTGAGTACACACCGAGCCCGTTCTCCTTTCTCCGCCATTGACAGTGGAGAAACGCCGACCCAAGAAAGGGTCCCACCATCATGATTTTTTATCGAGGTTTTCCTCCTCATTGCTCCGAAGAGCGAAGAGCCAACAGAGGAATCGACAAAAATGCCCGCTCTGTTGGACCAAACCTCAACCGAATGACCGAAGAAAATGGCGTCCTCTTCTTCGTGCTAGAATATTAGCCGTTGGCGGTGATGTTCTCTTCCAAATGGCACAGGAAGGAACAGTGCCGTCGCCAACGTTACCAGGGTGCACCACGTGGAGGTTTTCTAGCCCAGCACCCCTTTGCAACAAATCCTATACCAACCCATCTGGCCAACGTGGTACAGTAGGCCCAAGCCTCCTAGCTAAGAAGAAGCCTATGTCCAGCTGTGGACTGTTAAAGATTGTTAATGAAAAAATGAATGAAGAAAAATTTTCACATAATAAAACTAGGTTTGCTCATGTGAATGTCGTTTTAGTCAATATTTTTTTATGGTATAGAGGGCCAAAAGAACAGACGAGTTGCCTAAAAATATAGACTACTACTACTGTTGGACACTTGCAATTTAAGACATAATTATGTTGACTGCTCTTGAGTGTGTGGGATATTCAAAGGATTAAGGCGAGTAAGATTTTGAAACAATACTTATACCAACCTGTCTGGTCAGCGTGGTGTAGCATAGATATATGAAAGGAAGAGACGAACCATTTATTTAGAGCGTATATCGAAATGGTGACTTCCAAGGCCAGCACATGTTCTCGTGTAGAGGAATGGAGAAGGTGCGATCAGCTAAGAGAGCTAGATAGAACATTCCTCATAATAAAAGCGACAGAGAACTATCATAAAGGTGATATTTCTTCGCAACTGGAGAGGCTTAAGGGACTCAGAGGCTTCTGAACTATCGATGTGCACTGCTTACTGCTGTAACCGACGAAAGTGTCACAGAAGTACTGCATGAATTCATCACAAAAATGAAAACAGCACTCTACGCAGGAGCAGTGGACTGTTAAAGGCTGCCGTCGAGGTCTTAGAAAACCTTACTTACTCACCAATATATGATGACTGATAAATTATATTTATTTCTGCAACTAATTCTTTCTTCTTTAGAAAGCGCTGGCATATCCTAAGATGTGACCACAGATCTGTCTTATTTTTTAAGTGCGTGAACATAGATACAATAAAAATTAAGCGAGTACAGAATAGGATCTGGGTCATATTTTGAAGTAAGGACATCACTCGAATGAATGAATGAAAATAGGAACCCAAACCTTGCCTCTCCCTGATTATTTTGGTGAAGAACTCAATGGAGATAGCAAAATAGCTTGTGACTTCTGAGTTACAGATATTTCTTCTATATATTCTTCTTTCCTATGTCTACCAATACAAAAAACAAGAAAATAAGTCAATTAAACTTAAACGTAAAATTAAACTACTGCACTTCTAGTTTTCATTTTTATTGCTGTTTCTTTTGTAACATGTTTCGTCACAGCACGCCGAACCATTAAAATATGTGAAACTAATTGAAAATTCAAACGACTACGAATAACTATGAATATAGGTATGTTTTGTATGAAAAAATGTTTGAGTATTTTTTTTATCTTGGTTACCTGTTTTATCTACTACTCCATATTTTGTATTTGTTTAAAATATGAAGCAACTTAAGTAATTATTCATAAAGTTGTGTATGAATTGTTAAGTTTTATTTATGCTAAAATACTGGTTGAATATGATTTTCGCAATATTTCAATTTGCAAGTCAATTGTAAACATGAGATAAACAAGATCCTGTTTGCTTTGTCAAGTGTTTTA
The DNA here is from genome assembly GCA_949316085.1 of Hypercompe scribonia. NCBI lineage: Eukaryota > Metazoa > Arthropoda > Insecta > Lepidoptera > Erebidae > Hypercompe > Hypercompe scribonia. The sequence goes on from OX438973.1 coordinate 1,529,547, forward strand.
TTTAAATAAAATATATGTTTATATATATACGAGGGGGCGTTTTTAAGTTCGCAGAATGGAGGGTATTGAGTAATAATAAAAACACAAAATTATTTTTCTTTTTCTATATATTCCCCTGCAACACGAATACATTTTTCAGATCTTTCAATTAGTTTTTTTATTTCCTCGTAAAAAAAAGTTTTATCTTTGTCTGAAAAATACGCCGAAACCGCCTCCTTAACCTCCTCATCAGTTGAAAATTTCTTACCACGTAATTCTTTTTTCATTTTTGGAAAGAGATAATAATCACTCGGAGCCAAATCTGGACTGTAGGGTGGGTGATTCAAAATATCGAAGCCCACCTTATGCAGGGCAGCCAGTGCGACTCGGCTCTTGTGAACGGGAGCATTGTCATGCAATAGCAGGACACCTTTCGTTAATTTTCCCCGTCTTTTTTCTTTGATGGCTTCTTTTAACTGTTCTAAGATTGAAGCGTAGTATTCCCCCGTTATAGAAATGCCTTTATCTTTATAATCTATCAATAATATTCCTTCTGAGTCCCAAAAAATCGTTGCCATGAGTTTCCCAGCCGACTGTGAAACCTTAAATTTCTTGGGTGGTGCTGTGCCCTTTTTGTGCCACTGCATGGAGTCTTGTTTGGACTCGGGTTCATAATGATGAACCCAAGTTTCATCCCCAGTAACAATTTGATTCAATACGCCATCCTTGTCTTCATTGCAGAGGTCCAAAAACGCACGTGAACATTCCACGCGCTGTTGTTTTTGCAATGGCGTGAGCATTCTCGGCACCCACCGTGCGCTAACCTTAGTCATGCCAAGATGATCGTGTAAAATTTTAAAAATTGTTGTATCCGATACTCCAACCATTTCTGCGAGTTGTTTCTTTTTTAGTCGAGCATCTTCCAATACAATTTTTTCTACTTTTGCAATAACTTCTGGCGTAGTCACCTCAACGGAGCGCCCCGGCCTCGGGTCGTCTTCAAGTGATTCCCTGCCTTGTTTAAATAAACTATGCCACTTGTAGACCATTGTTTTTCCTGGGCAAGAATCCCCGTAAACCGATGACATCTCATTGAGTATGGTTTGAACAGACTTTCCTTGCTTAGTAAGGAACTTTATCACCGCATGGAATTCAATTTTCTCCATTTTTTTCACTTCGTTCCCGATTAAAATACTTAGTCAACGATAGTTTAATAACTAATGATCCAATCACTACAAATTTTACTATGCAGACTAATTATGAGTCACTGAATACGGTAGGCATCAAAAGAGCGCGTTTACCCGCCATTTTCACTGTCATTCCGCGAACTTAAAAACTTACCCTCGTATATATGTCTATGTTTATTTATTTTATTTTAAAGTTTGCCAAAGTGACTCTACTACTACTACCGCTAGCTGAATTCAAAAGTAGTGTTCACTATACTCGCTGCAAATATAAATTGCGTTGTAATACGTTATTTTTAGGTCAAGAACTCGTCGCATACCCTATGAGTAGACGAAAGTTCCGGTGATTGGTTGAAGCCGTCCAGTTTGCTAACCGCTGAAATATCCCGATGGATCAGTTGCTCATCAGACGCAGGAGAAAATGAAACTACTTGTTGATATTTTGTGGCTAACGCCTAAATCGTGGACTCCAGTGACCGAAAAATCGACTTTGCGATTCGAAATATTTGTATTCAGCAAAATTCATTGAGGGATCGGCAATATGGCTTTAGACCAAACCGATCCAAGGATGATTTTCTAGCATATTTTATACACCTTTGAGGTGAGATCATGGGTAGGTACGAGGAGTCCTTAACCATCAGTCTTGACATGGCCAAAGTCTTCGATAGGGTTTAGCACCATTCGCTTGTCTCCAAACTTCTAGTATTCGGCCTGCCTCTTAAAGTTTACAACTGGTTTACTAACTTTCTTCCCAAGCGCCACGTGAAAGTCCTCTGCGACAGCGCGGCCTTCGATTTTCAGCAGGTTAATGCTGGTGTACCTCGAAATCGATAGACACGAAAAAAGGTGCCAGTCTGGATGATTTCCAGATGTACATATTTATAAAACAATGTCATACTCATTTACTCGAACTGTTAAAAAACTATATTCCAGAAGTCGTTAAACAGTGGTATATACCCTAAACAATTGAAGGACGTTCAAGTTCTACTAATTCACCAAAAGGACTCTAAGGGGAATTTAAAAAACAACAGAGTAGTTTTTTTACTCAACGATTTTGGGCAAATGTTGGAGGAGGTGTTTTTTTTAGATAGGTGCCTATCAAAATGACTCTACTCTGCTGGTAAAAACATGAATAGAAACCAAGAGTGGCGGTCACCATACTCACGGCGAATCTACACTATGCAGTATGGTGATCCACACTATGACAGTCTAGTGAGATACTTCCTTAAATCCCGCTTAAAGAAAGTTTATGAACCTTTATATATATGTACATAGTACCGCGCAGCAATGCCTACCGTCAAAACAACACAGATTTATTAAACGTCGCAACGTCAATGCCAATCTACAAGAGCTAAGTGAACATATAACATCTTAGCTTAGATTTCGAGAAAGCATTCAACCGCGTGCGCTATGGTGTCCTTATAATAAAATCAAATGCCGTGAGAATCAAAGGTAACCTTTTACGGTGATTGGAATCCTATTTGAGAAATAGGCGTCAGGCAGTCATCATTGACGGTTATACATTGGATTTTGTAAATGTTTCATCGGAGGGATTCCTCAAGGGTCATTATTGTGACCTTTATTATAGACTATATCTTTGTCACTTGCCAGATTGCCTACACTACTCAAAACATTTTTATATGGTGAAGACAAAAATATTTTTCGCAGAATCGATTTTTTGCTGCTTCAATCTGACCTTAATCGACTATTAGGTTATAAATGTAATAAAAGAGGTGTTAACGCCTAGAAATGTCAAGTAATTAGATTTACTCTGAAAAAACACAAGTGTTTGTCATACACTACCGTAAAATTTACATTGCCTCGGTGGTGCAGTGGTAGCGTATGCGACTGCTGTATATGAGATCTCGGGTTGGATTCCCTGGGTCGAACAAAATGTTTATGTAATCTTCAAACATTTGTTTCTACATCTATGTATCTCATAATACGGAAGTATTTACAAAAAGTATGTAAGTATTCTATTCTATTCTATCAATCAGTCAATCTAGTCGTCTTAGTTCCGCTTAATTTGAAACTAGATGGCGTTGTGTGTTAGATGTAAAATTGTGAAAAAATGACTTACACTGTATTATGGTTATATTAAATACTGTATTAAAACCCAAATAAGTTTAATTGAAAGATTACAAGATTAATTCATTCATTTGACGGGCCTCTTGGTTTAGTATTTAGACGCCCTGACTGATAAGCCGAATGTCATGGGTTCAATTTCTAACCAGGATAAATATTTGTGTAATAAACACGATTATCTTGTGTGTGGGTGTAATTTATATATAATATATTTAGTATTTAGAAACAAATAAGTATCTTTATCAGTACGGTTACCATAGCACAGGCTTTGCTTAATTTGAAATCAGACCACCGTCAGTGAGATGTATGAGGTTATTAATATATTTATTTATTAAACACTTAACATATAAATCCAAAAAAAAATAACATTTAAAGGACTGTGTTAATATCGTAAAATAAATATGCTAGTAGAACATAGACGACAAACCGTTGATAGACATTCCTATACGAAGTCTTTAGTCAGTAACACTTTGTTTTAGAACAAATTAACTTTAATGGTCGCCACGTCACGTACACGTCGTAACCGACTACATTAAAGTGTCACCATTCATTCTAATTCCACACCCACACACACACAATAACAGTTTCTCAACATCAGGTCCCTTTAACACCCCTCGAAATATGTTGGTCAAATTTTGTCTTAAGAACGGCAATTGCCACAGTAACATACCATCTCATTATGAACGCCACACCACATTCATTCTTACACACGTTACTCACACACACAAACTACCTTCTTGTTATCTTTATGGCTATAGTCTAAGTTTAATAACTTAAGCGCGTTATATTTACACAGAATGATCATTCTTGTTTTTGTGTTTATTTTTAATTAATGGGTAATTCGTGCATATAGTTTGTGTATTACTATTGTCAACTTTATATTGTCAGCTGCGAAGAATCTAAGTATTAAATAAAACAAACAATAATCTATTACAACCCGTTGGTCCACTGTAGGCGACTGCCAATCAAGAAGACTCGGGTTCGATTACCGGGTCCGATTAAAGTGTTATTGGTTTTTTTTTAAAAGAAATTCTTAATAACAGCTCGTGGTATAGAAATTGACCGTTTTCAATGTCCTTACCTCAGTAAGCACATTCATTCGTCGGCGTCAGTCCCGGTTGCCACGGGCAACTATGACAATAGAGATAGGAAAGTCAGCATCGAATTTACTCGGGCGTCAGCCCACCAGAGTTAGCGGCAGGGTGATTTGTCGGAATCGGATCGATTCAAGCCACACCGTATGTCACTCTGCACCTGAAGTAAAAGGAATCCAGATACAGATCTAAATCGCATGGTTTTAACTGTCAATATTCTCTGAGGGTACCAGAGGCGAACCCTATTTTGGGTGATCAGAGCCGCCGCCCACACTGGTGCCTCATACAGCGCTGTTAACTGAACAACCTTCGTGTACAGCCATCTTGTCACGAAGCTTCTTATCGCGGAAAAGTCACTGAGTTGCAGAATCAGCTCAATGCGTCCAACCACTAGAGAGACTCTCATGGTAGCCTGACACACCGCCCTTTAAAAACTCGTCTCACAGGCTATGACGTAACAAATTACACCCAGCTTGGGGCAAGGACAACCTCGAAGGGTCCAATCGTAGCCCATTTTCCACAAGCGTGATCCAAGGACAGACCCCTACGGAATACCACACGACATGAACCGACGCCTCAGAACACCATGTCAATCCTCGTACATATCAGTACGCTCCTTTAGATAGTCTGCCACCAGCCGCCTCAGGTACTCTGGCACCCCGAGGTAGTGGAGTGTTTCCCTGGTAGAACTAATTGGCAGCGATGTTCAACGACTCCGCCAACAGCACACCACCACTGCTCACCGCCACTTCAGTCATCGCCTTAGGCACAATACGGCATCGACCGTCGAACGGCGCAATCAGAAAACGAACTGGACATCGGGCAGATCAATTTGTACTGACGACAAGTTTAACCTTCGAATTCAGTTCGTCGTCAGGATTATGCAGATCCGACGACAGTCGTTCAGCAATTGTAATTAAAACAAAAACTATTTTAAAAATATGGGATTCCCTTTTCAAAATTAGTCATTTCTTTATGGTTTAGAATAACATTTGCATCTATAAAACACTAAATTATAGATGACCTGTATGAACTATTATGATAATATTATGCGAGACAAAATAATTCTGTATTCGTCGGATGGCGACCATGTGGTCGTAATCTAACGGTTGTGTCTAAATGCATGAAATTAAAGAAATGAAACTAAATAATTACAAAAACTTAACTATTGCTCTAATTCCGCCATTCTCTAAGTGTGTTCCGCGGAACCCTAGGGTTCCGCGACATCCCTGTAGGGGTTCCGCAAGAATTTAGAAAAAATTCCAAACACCTCTCTCTGGTCGACCGTTCTGACGCGGCGTATCACGATTCACGAGGCGCAGCCGACCTTAGTCACCTCGTACAATTTTACTATGCCGCCACCGCGGATATCTACTTGTGAGCGCGAGTCCCTTTGATAAAAGCGCGCGAGTCCCTTTGATAAAAGCCGCCCCTGAGATTAACAATAATTGTAAACAAGCTACTTTCGGCTCTAATTTTAAAACGTAAAGTCGAAATTGTTTACACAGCATTTTTTGTATTTCTATTTTTATTTCGGCTTGTTATTTATCAAAGGCGCCGACTCGAGTATTTTTGAGAATGTTCGAGATCTGGCTAGGACTATAAAAGCGGCGATCGCGCCTCGACGCTTAGTTAGTCGACGATTAGTGTTCGGAGTGATTAGTACCTACTTGCTAGAAACAAAGTGTTTAGTGTTCTACTGCTGTATTCTGATTGTACATTTCTTCTTTGGACTAAACTCTTTTACGCAGTAACGATCGTGCGTTATTTTGACCCCACCATCCTGACATGTAACATTATTAATAAAGAAGAATGGAACGTTGGCTTACAGGCGTTAAACGTGTTGCAACAACATCTTCTAACGAAGCCGAATGTTCAAAATCAGATCGCGCGGAGTATACAGCAATTACCGATCCAGACGATTATGCAACGACGTCAAGTTCCACGGTTTCAAAGGCGAAAAAAAGGAAGTATGATGAATCATATATCAATTTCGGATTTGTTGATTCCAACGGCTCACCTCTCTGCATGTTATGTAGTAAACTGCTTCCTAATAGTTCCATGGCACCTGCCAAGTTGCGCCGGCATTTAGAAACTGTACACCCCGAGTCTAAAGACAAAAATAAAGAATTTTTTGTACGTAAAAAAGAACAGTTATTGGAAAGTCAAAAAACTATGATGCATGTAACCCAAACTATCAATGAAAAGGCCACAGAGGCATCATATTTAGTTAGCTATCGCATTGCACAAGCAGGTGAAGCGCACACTATCGCTGAGAATTTAATAAAACCATGTGTGTTAGACATAACAAAATGTATGCTCGATGAAAAATCTGCAAAGCATGTTTCTACTGTGCCGCTATCAAACGATACTGTTTCACGGCGAATTCATGATCTGGCAAGCTACGTCAAACAAGAATTAGTTACACGTCTACAAGAAACACGATTCGTCTTGCAAATAGATGAGTCTACTGATGTCGCTGGTCTGGCTATCTTGCTGGTTATCGTGAGATATCCATATGAAAGTTCTTTGGAAGAAGATATGCTTATGTGTTCACCGCTGCCCACAAAAACTACCGGAGAAGAAATTTTTAATAAAATAAATATATTTTTTGGGGAAAATAATCTCAGTTGGAACAATTGCATTGACATTTGTACAGATGGGGCCAAGGCGATGACGGGTATTACAGCAGGACTAGTGTCACGAATAAAAAATAAAGCGCCTAATTGTAGTTCCAGCCATTGTATCCTGCATAGACAAGCACTTGCGATGAAGCAAATGCCGTCAAATCTAAAATTAGTTATGGAAGAAGCGGTAAAAATAATTAATTTTATCAAAACACGACCACTACAATCCCGATTGTTCTCATTATTGTGTGAAGATTATGGCAGCAAACATAAAACACTGCTGCTCCATACAGAAGTGCGATGGCTGTCTAGGGGTAAAACTTTAACAAGGCTATTTGAACTTAGAGCCGAGTTACAAATGTTTCTTTCAGATACTGCTTTTAATTTGAAAGACCGTTTGTATGATAAAACTTGGTTGTTCCGACTGTCTTTTATGGCGGATATCTTTCAAAAACTGAACGAATTAAATGTATCATTGCAAGGTAAACAGACAACAGTGTTCCAGGCCTGTGATAAAATAACTGCCTTCAAAAGAAAATTAGATTTTTGGATTATTTGCGTTGGAAAGAGAGAAATAGAAAGCTTTACCTCACTCAATGAGTTTGTTAGCGATAACGATTCAGAAATGTTTCAAGATGATGTATTTGAGGAATTGGTCAAATATCTCACTTCGATGCGCGCATCTTTTGAGAAGTATTTTCCCGAAGAACAAAATACAAAAATGAAACTGAATTCATGGATTCATAATCCTTTTTTACCCAACTTACAAAAGCCCGAAAGTATGTCAAACGAGATATATGAATCTCTTTTAGATATGTCATCAGACACAAGTATGGAGGTACTGTTCAAAACGACGCCTCTCAACGATTTTTGGTGCAGAATTCGTGATGAATCTCCAATGCTTGCCAAAATGGCTCTGAATATTCTTCTCCCGTTCCCAACAACATATTTGTGCGAAACAGGATTCTCAACCTATGCAGCTACGAAAACAAAATACCGCAATAGACTGGACGCCGAACCTGATATGAGACTTCAACTGTCCTCTATCAAACCTGATATCAACCAATTGATGAAAAATAAAAAACAGTTTCATACCTCCCATTAGATTTTTTTTCTTTTTTAATAACTTCTATTATTATACTTGTTATGTAAGTAAGTAATAACTAACTGTTACATTGTACTTTTATTATGCTTATTAATAAAGAATACACTTTTAAAAACTATTGTTTTATTATAGGGTTCCGTCAAGTATTTCGCTTTCCAAAAGGGTTCCGTCATCAAAAAAGATTGAGAACCGCTGCTCTAATTAAACACAAAACTCGTCTGTACAGCGTGAAATGAGTACTAAAATTTATCATCGAGTGCTGCGCGCAGTACTTACTGCGAGTATTATATTTTAATTTATCAATAAACCATACACCTCTCAAATTAACCATTTTTTTTTTGTTTTAAGAGTCTGCCAAAGTGACTCAACTCTGCCTGATGGCAAGCACGAAAGAATCCAAGCGTTGTGGTTACCAAACTCATTGTGAATGCAGCCAACACTGTATGATGACCTATACTATGGCGGTCTAGTGAGATGCTTTTCCACGCACCGCTTGGGGACGTAAAAGACATGACAGTCTGCGTGACAGTGTAAAGCTCACAGGGTTACCACGATAACTGTCATCCTTGCGTCAATGGGCCTCTGATCTCGCACTCACCAACGAAACACGATAGTACAGATGCTGTCACTTTAGATTGATCTTCTGTGAAAGGATAGTACTGCCCCGTTCTAGTCGGCTCTTTAGTGCTGAAATCAGCGTGGCTCTACCATCTAGAAAGGCGTGTCTCATCCTTAAAAAATATGTGTGAAGATTCCGTGTAAAATGCCTCTCCTTGGAAGATAATACAATTTATTATTTGCTGGTAAAACTACATCTTGATTATCTTATAGAAATATGAGATGCTACCACAAAAAAAAAAACTTAGAAGGACTTCAAATTGCGCTGAATAAATTAGTAATAGTTCTATTTCATTTTTATTATTTAACACCGACACGCATTCTGCCGCGAAACAAAAAAAGTTGATGAATAACATAAACAATCTCGACTCTTAATTACAGGCTGGTATGCACGTTTGAAAATTAGTAAAATATTATTAAATATTATAAACATGAAACTGAGACATTATAACATTGTTGATGTAGTGACGGATTAAGAATACATAGTGTTACCACCCCTATTCATACCGCGGGTGTCGTAAAAGGCGACCAAGGGAACAAAGTATACAGGACAACATCATTACAAAGAGAAGGAAAACTTGGAACAAACCCTGTTCCAACCCATCTGACCAGCGTGGTACAGTAGGCCAAAACTTCCTTGCTAAGGAGAGGTTATATTCAACAGTGGATTGTAAAAGGCTGTTGATGATTTAAGATGAGAGATAAGCATTTCGAGAAACATAGAATTCATTGCATGACTTTGAGTTACACTTAGTTACACCTGCATTGACAATGAGTATGGTAACCACAATTCTTGGATTCCATTCCTGTCTACCGTCAGACAAAGTAGAGTCACTTTGACAGGCTCTTAAAATAAAATAAATAAATAAAAATTAGTCTATTTGCGAGACGACTTACTGGTGGCTTATTGATAATTTTAAAAGTAATAGTAGGTACTGCGCGCGGCACTCATATCAAGAATCATAGAATTCATTGCATGTCTTTGAGTTAGAATTTTTTCATTATATTTGTCTCATATTTACTTTACAAAGCTTGCAATTGTTTATGCCAAAATTCTAAAGCACCTTGTTGGGTACAGATATTTAACCAGAATAACTCAGAAACAGTAAACAATTGTCAACCTCAGTAAGAAAGAGAACCGTCTGTGATCAACGATCCGCCTCCAGAACGATAAAACCAAAGGGTAATATTTAAAGAAACAAACCGTACCATACTGTAAACCCCGGTGGGTGGACGGCCCGAGGGGGTTTCCACACGTTAAGAATAAAAAGGGTTTGTTTCAAGCTTTCCTTTTCTTTATAGTGATATTTTTCTAAATATTTTGTTCCCTTAGTCGTCTTTCACGACACCCATGGGATTAATAAGAATGGTGACGCTGTGTATTAATAATCCATCACCACACGGAATATTATAAACGTCTGAAGGCTCATGAATTTTCATAAAATCAACATTAGATTATTATTGACTACATGTTACATTAATTTTAAACATATTTTTTTATTAATGAAGTGGAGCTGAAATCTAAGTTTATATTTCACATCTTTTAATTTTTTTTAACTGATAATAATAATAATTATTATTTATTTTATTTATTTTTCTTACCACAATTATAGTATGCGTTACATTTAGAGAATATATATAGAGAATATATTATATTTTTTACAATTTTGAAGACTAGTACCTAAGCTTAGCTCGAAGCTTGTGTTTCTGGACACCATGTCTCCCCGTGAGTATGGTATATTTACTTTTATTTTACACAAATGGGCACTGTGAAATTCAATAATCACACCAAACAGAAATACCAACAGTTCTAAAACTGACGAAATTGGTAAGTTAAACATATGATCTTAAATCTTCCAAATACTTCTTATAAATGAATAATCACACCGTGAAGCTATACAAGCTAGTCGATTAAAGGTTCGAGTCATAAAAAGTGTTGTAGTTGTAGTTTGTAGTTGCTTTATCTTATGGAAAAACATGAGTAAATATATAAGTTTAGTATATGTGTAACTAATTTGTCCTTTCAGTTAGCGTATAACCATATTATTGTTTTCCCTAGCGTTACATTGGTGTGAATATGAACGGCGTCACGGCTTCCTTAACATTTAATCAACATCAACAGCCTTTTACAGTCCACTGCTGGACATAGGCCTCTCCTTAGCAAGGAGGTTTTGACCTACTATACCACGCTGGCCAGGCGGGTTGGAATAGGGTTTGTTTCAAGTTTTCTTTCTCTTCGTAATGATGTTGTTTTGCATATTTGGTTCCCTTATCGTCTTTTACGATACTCACGGGATGAATAGGGGTGGTAACAGCATGTATTCTTAATCTGTGACCACACCACACACACATTTCAATAAATTTAAAAATTATATAATATAATATTCTGTCAGTTTCGTAAATCTTTTTTGAATCGAATCTTTACCAACCCTGTAAAACCTAGCCTTTGTTTTCGAGTATTAAAACTATAATATATTTTACAAATGCGACAAGTTCCTTTCGGTAGATTACTTTGTGCCAAGGGCTTTACGAAACTCGATTTTTCCGAACAATGAAGAGACTCCTAACTGTGAGAATTTATATTTTATTCATTATTTTTAAAATAATATCTTTAAAAATATCATGTTCGAACATTTTCATGCTCACGATAAACTTAAAAAATGTAAACATACCTCTGAAATGCCTGACATTTCGACCAAGCTGCAGTAGCCCTGGTTACAGTGACAAGGATATGTAGCGTTCATATGGCAACACTATTTTGACGACGCCACTTCTTATACACAGGGTTAGGTACAACAATGTTAAGTGGCCACTTTGATTAACAAAACGTGGAATTCAAGCTCTTGGAGACAATACTGTGAATATTGGTACCATCTGAAGAGTAAATAGATATTAAATATACTCCGTGATTAATTTAACCATTCAAGTGGTAGATGCATCCGATGAAAATATACTGTGCAGTATCACATACATCGTAACTCAAAAGTGTACTTTTATCTGATGCATCTACGTCATGAACGCTACAAGTATTACAAACTCGTATTTCCTCAGAATTGGCCCAGAATATCCAGAGCCCATAAACATTCAAACGATTGTTATATTTCTATCTTTGCCGACTTTTTAAGCCATTGAGCTATATGACATTTTCGTACATCTGACACCCAACGCCATCTAGTCCCAAACAAAGCAGAGCTTATAGTATGACTACCAGACAATTGATATAAACACATAGGAATGTTTACAAGACAAATAAGTATATATATACGAGTACATCTCTACTTACGAGTATATCATAAATGCGAATGTAAGTTTGTTACGGTCTCACGCGAGAACTACTCAATCGATCATCATGAAATTTTGTGCGCATGTTCTTGGAGGTATTAAAAGTAATATAGGATACTTTTTGTTAAAAATAAAAGAATAAATTTCACGTGAACGAAGCCGCGGGCTAATGCTAGTACATTATACAAAGAAAACATCCAAACTTCGAAACAAATATTTGCAGATCATACAAACATTTAGTCCAACAGTTGCAATCGCATACGCTGCCACTGCGCCGCCGAGGCAGTCGATGTTATGACAGTCATAACATCGACTGCCTCGGCGTCGGCGGCGATTCCACATTATAACACAAACGTAAATATATAACAGTGCCATCTAGCAAAGATACATCTAACTACGAAATATGAACGAAACGTAGGAATGTAATGAACTACAATGCAACTACGAATCCTGCGAATCTCTATATCCCTATCGCGATAAAGAGATTCGCGTGGCAATTAATATATATACAATATCCCATTTTTTTTTAACGTGTGACAACTCTCTCGGGCCGTCGGAATGTGTCGGAATCGGACCGACTAAAACCACATGGTGTGCCACTCTGCGTCTGAGATAGGAAGGATCCGGGAACCGCTGCTATTACGACATCCAGATCCCTCCTAGGTATACAACATCCCAACATCAACCGTTGGGCCGTGGCCCACCAGGCATGATCACCTCGCCTGGTCGGAGGATCCTCCTTTTGTGTCGGAGGGATATGACACACATCCCTCCACATGACAAATCTGCTCTGTATCGCATATTCAATGTAAAGAAGAGGTACTTCCCCGATGACAATCTCATTTATTTAAATCTGTATTTTAATTAACGATGTATTCTCAAAACATTACCTCATTAATCTTCAAATCAGTGTGTACTGTAGCAGCTTACGTGAAATAATGGATTATGACGTCATATTTCTGTGTTGTTAAATTACTTTTCTGACAATATAAAAACGGTGACAGAAACATTTTTTTCAGTCTTATGTTAATCATCTGTGTCGACCCGTGGTACGACGGGGTTCTAGGGATTTCCTTACTAGTGTGCACCTGGTTCCCCGGTTACTGGTACCCGAGACGGCGTGTGGTTTTTGATCGGTTCGAGTCCGACATATACACTTACCAATGATATCCGTGGGGATTTTCACACAGGAAAAAAACACAAAAAAAGGCTTCTGAAAATCATGTGTACACGGGAACCGTTAAGCATTTTAACTACTGAAAACTTTTTTAGTACAAGTCCGAGGAAACTGTTCATTGTTTTATGGTATCGAGATAAATGAGCAGATGTGTCACTTGTTGGTAAGCGATTACCACCACCCAATGTTACCTACACATAAATGAATCACTGTAATAGCGAGTGAGGAGGTCACTCACTCAGGGAAATACAACGATAGAGTTACTTCATGTCTGAGAGGTTTTGGTATCACTCCTGTCTTTAACTCATATTTCGAAACATGGTTCTTTAATTCACGAACACTTACCAGTCATTTCCAGAGCTTCTTCATAACTATAGGACGCCTTCTCGTTGTATTTTGGAGCACTCATCTCGATATCACGTCCCTTTTGGTTAACAATATACTTCATTTTGTTATTCTTAGCCATTTTAATAAAATTTAAAAACAAACTTAATAAAATAAAATGATTTTTACAAATATGTAAATATAATACTAATTTAAATTTATTTTTATTAACTTTTTATTTAATATTATTTACATTAATTTTAAAACACTTAATTTTAAAGTTAAACAATGTTATTAAACATTAAATTTATAACGTCATGCATTTTAATCATTATTTTTTAACGTAACACTGGAAATTAAAATACACCCGTCTGCTAGTAAAACAGACGCGCGACTAACTCAAACAATATTCTCATTAAGAAGGCCATACCTATCGTTATCAAGCCGTGTCAACACAGTGTTGCAATTGTCTCGCAGACCTTTATAAAAACATTCGTATTAAATGACTGTAAAGAATAGTATTGTTCAACTTGATAAGTAGACATTTAATTTACACGCCTTTTTATCTTAACGAAGGTTGTGCGGCTTACCTTTAAATAGATCAACTTGTAAAAAAAAATATTGTCGACTTCAACACGTTTACATGAATATTCATGATGAACTGTGTACTTTGTTTCTTACTTTTCATTCATAATGATACATAGTATTTCGGTTCGTAAATAATGGAGGAAAGTAAAAGGAAAAAGATTATGTCTTTCGAGTGTATATTTTTATATGCGGGGGTAGAGTTCCCACCAAGAACTTAAGTCTTTCTTTTAACGAGTAGAAACGCCCTCGTCCCGTCACTCAACCGGGGCTTACGGCGGGGTGGTGTGTCGGAATCGGACCGACTAAAACCACACGGTGTGCCACTCTGCGCCTGACATAGGAGGGATCCGGGAACAGCTGCTATTACGACATCCAGAAGAACTTAAGTCTCCAGGTCAACCTCACTTGCAGGCGGTACGCCTGCTGATCTACGGACGAGGTTCTGGTAAGCCAAACATGCCGATTAGCGGCAATAAGTTCGCCACTTATTACGCGAGACCAAAATACTGACGAAAAGTGGGCGTTCAATATGCTTTTACCTACCCCTCCGGAGAAACAGGCTTGATTTTATGTATGTGTTATACTTATATTTCTTTGACACGATCTATAGCCTAAACGACTTGATGGACTTAAGCATCGAGGTGTCGTTAGTTTTGTGTTAATTGTGAATGTCCCGAGTTATATACGAAAATTAAAATAAAATTCAAACCAATGTACTTTTACCGTAGTTGTGGTTTTTCAGCTCGGTGGCTTATTTTTAGAAACAAGAAAATTTTGATTACAGTCATCATTTATCATCGAGCTATTTGCCTACTATGACAGTCAGCAAAATGTAAAATTTTTGGTATCATGCTAAAATATAGCTTTCATTTTATTTATCCATTATTATTTTTTGCCAGCATAAACTGCTTTTTATCGTGATCTGGTAATAAATTAAATACAAGCTTTATAAAACGAAGTTAGGATGTACCCCTAGCTAACTTCGGCCATGACAGCCAATCTCAAAGAAGACCAGCCCGTATATAGTCACAGGAGATACGCACTCTTTGTTTCCTCACTCTCATAATCTGATAAGACGGCTATTCGACACGACTGGGGAGAGATCAGACGCAGATCTGACGGCTTTACGTGCCCCTGAGATACGAAGTTAAGATCCCGACTCCCCCACTCTGAGCTGTTAGTGAGCACTTCCATAATCAAAAAAAAACACGATAATACTCTTTGGCACGACCCGAGAATATAACCCGAGACTTTCGGCAGTCGCAACGTTAACCAACAGAGACCTAGTAGAGTGACCAACGAGACAGTCTAATATAATAAATATTGTTATGTAAATATCATTACATATGTAATGACCCAGATGTATAGTTGGTTGCTCCACAGTTTTAATAATTCATATTTTTTGATTTGATGCATAAGTTGACATTCTTTCGTCCTAAGCTGATCATGTCATCATGATCTAGGTCAAATGTGACATTACACAAATGACAAGTTTTACGCAATTACATAGCTTTTACACGATATGAGCTCGTGGTCGCGACTACATAGAATTTGTACATTAGATGGCTATAATAATTAACAGATGCCTTAACTAATGAAAACAGTAGTGACTTCCAATAAACAAGCAAAAAGCATCGTAGACTGGTTATTTGACCTAATTCTGTTCTTGTGGTCATTAGTATGACTAGATTACTAATCCAAATGTCATATGTTTGATTCTAAGCTACGATAAACAATTGTGTGATAAGCACTTCGATAAACTTTTTGACCGAAGGACGGCTTTGATCAGTTATTCTATGTTAATAAGTTATTTATCAATAATAATGTATTATGTTGAAGCTTATAAGTATTTTCATTAGCATGCCAGTTTTTTAAGTATATAGTGTGTGTATGCTCTGCCCAGTTTCGGTCAAACACAACTGATATCATTTTATGAAAGGCGATATCGATCAACGATAAATATTCTAGGATAATTGAAAAAAATAGAACTCTGTTTTGGTTTTCAAGGTGAAAGTGATTCTATTCTACCTGATGGAAAGCATGAATAGAATCTATGAGTTCATCTAATCATACTCATAGTGAATGTAGACAATACAGTATGGAACCTATACCATGGCGGCCTAGTGAAATGCTTTTTCACGCCCGGCTTGGGCACGTAAAAAACATGACAGTCATGGTGGCAGTGTAAGGCTCACGCATTTACCATGATAACTGTCACCCTTGAATCAATGTACGAATGCTGTCACTTTAAGTTGGTCTTTCGTGAGAAGGTAGTACTGCCCTGGTCGAGCCGGCCTGTCCGTACTGAAATCAGCGTGGCTCTACTAGTTAAAACTGAACGCTGCAAGTTATACAATTAAACTAAACTACCTTTAGCTAACACGTGATATTTTCTATGGCATCAAATTTTGATAGAAGCAAACTTGCAAATACTACATTTGATTAACGTAAAGACTGGACTGGAATTCAGTAGGTAAATAATTCAAATTTTTATTTAGATTTGCTTGTCAAGTAATTATAAATGTCACAAAGAAAAACAAAAGAAAACGATAATATTTTAAAATCAGAAGTATTCAATTTGCTACGCGGCTGCTGTGAAACAAAAGATTTTTAACAACACTTTGTGATGAAGAGCTGACATGCCTCAGCTGAAAATTATGTTAAAAGCATATATTTAGAGGTCGCAACTTTACTAAATTTTAATTTTGTCTATGAATTTATTTATTCATGATATTTTTAATTCTTGTTAGTCTCTTTAGTACACAACAGTATAAGGTTGTTTCGAGTTTTCCTTCTCTTCGTAGTGATATTATCCTTCGGAGTTAGCTAGTTACGAGGTGAATAGGTGTGGTTTCACTACATAATTTTAATTCATCAACACTGTATACTGGTTTGTACTAATTAGTGTTTTCATATTTTTTTTAAACTGAGACAGACTTTTAGGTAGTAGAGCCACGCTGATTTCAACACAAACGGGCCGGCTCGACCGGAGCAGTACTACCCTCCCACAGAAGACTAACCTAAAGTGACAGCATCCGTAATGTCGTGTTTTGTTGGTGAGTGCGAGACTAGAGACCCATTGATGCAGGGGTGACAGTTATCGTGGTAACTGTGTGAACCTAACACTGCTACTATGACTGTCATGCCTTTTACGTCCCCAAGTGAGGCGTGAAAAAGCATCTCACTAGGCCGCCATGGTGTGGGTCACCATACTGCATTGTCTGCATTTGCAATGATTATGGTGACCACAACTCTCGGATTCTATTCATGCTTTCCATCAGGCAGAGTAGAGTCACTTTGGCAGGCTCTTAATATAGAAAAAAATAAAGTAAAGATATACTTTTGATGAAACCATTGGCTGTCACGTTGATCAAGGCGACCCGCACGTGGCTGCAGTTAGTAGCAAAAAGACTCGTATGTAAATTTGAGCAAAAAAAAGCCGGCAAATATTATTGAACAATGGTTGGGTTTTTTAATCACTATTTACGAAATTCAATTATAGTTCGTCGTAAGTACAAACCAAAAATAAAAAGTACAATCTTAGTCTAATGTTTACTGTTATAAGCTTATCAATAATACAGGTATGCATGGTTAATTTAACTAGATAATTATTTTCTTATATCGGGTGGTAGCAGCCATGCTAACGATGCTGCCGCTGAAACAAGGAAAACTGCACATCAAAATCATACCGATTTAAAGTATACAATGAACGTTAAGCCTTATTTTCTGTATCACAGAGACGATTGTTATTAACGGTTAGGTGATAATTATTTGACAACCAAACTAGTAAGATAAATTCTGCCTTTTTATATTTTGCGTGCGCATGAAGATATCAAAGAAACCAAAAGACTGGTGCATCTGGATGTAATTTATCTATTACAAGTAAAATTTAAAGACATATAAATATGTTAATAAACAGTTTTGTTATCATTGTTAAGGCTCTATTTAACTTAAAAGCAAAAGATCATGCGTGAGATGCAATTATTTTATTTAAAAAAAAAAATCTCAAGTTTGGCAACATAACATGAAACCGAAATTAATTTTTTATTCATGAAATACCTTATTACACTCTCCACCTCTCAACTCTAACCTTGATCTACCTTGTCTATGAATAACTTCTAATATAATAAACTTAAAGTTATCTTAATAAGTTGTCTGACCACATGGTCAAAACCTACCAAAGAGACTATAACACTTACACAGCATTAGTCCTCCACTGATATAGAACATAGAATAGCAGTGTGTCATGATATAAGACCCTAGAATGTTTACTCCACCTAGGGCACTGGAACGGGCAACCATTACTGCTATACAGGCCGCCATACCACTAAAAAAAGAGAGGAAACATCAGTTAATGAATCATAGTTTCTTAAAATTAGTATAATTTCACCATTCGTCTTTGCTGCTGCTGGCCATAGGCCATTACACTACGCTGGCATAACACCCATACCTAGCCTCTTTCATATAGGGTTTGTGTAAAGTTTCCACTTCCTCATCAGGACTTTACCATGGTCAGATTAAGTGTGGCAATGACGGTGGTTAAGTAGAAGAGAAAACTTCGAAAGGTTTACGGTCATTGAAAAGTTTCCCTATCAACCTTCTGGATCTATTATTAGATCAGTTAAAAGATCCCAAAGTGAGATATTGTCATAATGATGATGATGTCCTCCCAGACGTATCCGTCGACGGCGACACACTGTTACTAACTATTAGTACGACGTTCGTGAGCGCGAATGTGACTCGCAAAACCGAATTTAGTTTTGAAGATTCGGCCACAGATAGCGCAGTAAAGCTGCCCGCTATCATTGTATGTGTAGTTATAGGAGGGCTTAGGTCGAGCTTTCAAAAGCTGGCGTTTGGCGTCAAGATGTTCGACGCGAGCGCGCTCAAAGTTATTAATGCCCGTTTTGACAGCGTTTCGCCACTCCGGTCTCCGAGTAGCAAGCTCCTCCCAAGAATCGCAAGAGATTCCACAGGATGTCAGGTGGCGTTTCAGAACATCTTTGCAGCGTAGATATTGTCCTCCGGGTTTGCGCTTTCCTGAGCTAAGCTCTGAATAAAAGACTGACTTTGGCAACCTTGAGGAGTCCATACGCACTAGGTGTCCAGTCCAGCGTAGTTGACACCTCATTAGCAGACTCTCCATACCGGTCATCTTAGTCCGACGAAGAACTTCAGAGTTAGACACACGATCCTGCCATTTCAAATGAAGAATGATACGGAGACACTTCATGTGAAAGACGTCAAGACGTCTGATGTCACCCTTGTACAGACACCAGGTCTCCGAGGCATGCAGAAGCAGAGGTAGTATAATAGCTCTATAGACGGCAAGTTTCGTGTGGAGCTTTAAATCGTGAGATTTCCATACTCTTTGTCTCAGCCTACCAAAAGCAGCAGCAGCTTTAGCGATTCGCGCAGATACGTCAGACTCGAGACGATTGTCGCTACGAACTAGGCTTCCTGAATACCGAAAAGTATTGACTTCGTCTAGTTTTTTTCCACCTAAGTAGACAGCAGTGTCACTAGCAGATTTTCCCCTTGCAGGCTGTTTCAGAATCCGAGTTTTCGACGCGCTGATTACAAGGCCGAATTTTCGACAGGAGTCATCTAAATTGTCGACGCATCTTTGCAGATTCCCCATACTGTCAGCCATAAGGCAAACATCGTCTGCATAAAGAATTTCCAGTACAGAGGTCCGCCGGATTTTATGTTTTGCTCTGAAACGGGTGAGGTCAAGTACACTCTTGTCCATGCGAACATCTAATGAAACACCATCACTGCAGCTCCCAAAGGCATCCTTCATAACCGCAGCAAAGTATATAGCAAACAGGGTTGGAGCCATTACACAGCCTTGTTTCACTCCGCTTGTCACACTAAACCGTTCTGTGAAGTCGCTTTCGTGGCGTACACGGGCCATCATGCCTTCATGAAATTGACGCACCAAATTTACGAGCTTCACAGGACAACCATATCTCTCGAGCACTGTCCAGAGGGCAGATCTTGGTACGCGATCAAAAGCCTTTTCAAGGTCCACAAAACACATGTAGAGGTCACGGTGTTGTTCAAGGCTTTTTTCTTGTAATTGTTTGACAACAAAGATGGCATCAACCGTCCCTCGATTCGGTCTGAAACCACACTGGGAGTCGGGAAGGAAGCCTTCAGCTAGCGTACACAGGCGCTTGTTGATGATATGCGCCAGGATTTTGCCAGCCACTGAGAGCAGAGCAATTCCTCTAAATGAGCTGCAATCTGAGAGGTCTCCTTTGCCCTTGTATAGTTTAACAATAGTAGCGTCCCTCCAGTTTTGTGGAACAAGTTCATCAACCCAAATTTGTTGAATTAAGGCAAACAGTCTAGATTTAATGTTTGGTCCTCTGTATTTGAAAACTTCTGAGGGAAGACTATCTGCACCTGGTGACTTGCCGTCCTTCAAACGATTTATCGCGGAAACAAATTCTGCAAACGACGGTGGCTCATCCAACTCCGACGCGACAGGCAGCTTCTCAAGGGTGTCGAGGTATTGCAGATCCACTCCTTGACTGTCGGGATTAAGCACTTCATCAAAATGCTCAGCCCAACGAAGGAGAACTTTTACGGGATCAGTCAGCCTCTTGGTCTTATCTTGCGAGTACACTGGGGCGGTTTTCCTAGTCCGAGGTCCGAAAACACTCTTAAGTCCCTCGAAGAATTTAGCAGTTTGATTGGTATCTGCCAGCCACTGTAATTCTTCGAATTTTCTGATCCACCAGTTATCTTTTAATTGCCGCACTTTGATTTTAAGTTCCTGCTGCATAGATTTTCGTTGCCCAGACTCAACAGTGCTTCTTAAAGTAGTTCTGAAGTTCTCAACGAGCTTCCGTATTTCTGCATCAGAATTGTCGAACCAATCTTGGTTTTTCTTCTGCAATCCACCAATAACTCTTTGTGATACTCCATGTAAGGTCTCCGCGTACAGACGCCATTTAGCATCAATGGTTGAGTCACTATCAGCACTGGACATGGCATGTTCAAATTCTGCGTCAAGGAGGAACCGAGTTGCCTCGTCGCTTACTAACTTTGTAAGAGCTAGTTTCGCTGGAATTTTATGTTTTGCTCTGCACGGAGGCTTATAGTTAAGCCTCATCTTAGATCGAATGAGACGGTGATCCGTCCAGCCCTGGGCACCCCGCATCGCTCTTGTGATAAGTACATCCTTCAGGTCACGCCTTCGAACTATGATGTAATCAAGAAGATGCCAACGGCCAGAGCGCGGATGCATCCAAGATGTTTTGTATTTTTCAGGTAGCCTGAAGAATGTGTTGGTGATACTAAGCTCGAATTCCGCACATAGAGCCAATAATGCAGTACCACCGATGTTGCACTTTCCGATACCGTGTTTGCCCAGTACGTTTCCCCAAGCCATGTGGTCCGCCCCAACACGCGCGTTGAAATCTCCAAGAAGACAAATTTTATCCCGCTGCGGTACGTTCAGTAGAACTGTACGAAGGTCCCCGTAAAATTTAAGTTTATCCTCATCTGATGAGGTCAAGGTAGGTGCGTAAATGCTGATGAAATGCAAGTATTTACCAGGTCCCACGCAGAGTCCCAGGGTCATGATTCTGTCACTGACGCCCTTTGGAAGTTCAATGAGAGATCTAGCTATCTCATTTTTTATGGCAAAACCTACACCACTAGCGGATCGTTCCGTTGCTGGTTTACCTATCCAGTAGTATGTAAACCCACCGAGTCTCTCACAGAGCTCACCACTATCCGCCAGATGCGTCTCACTAACTGCAGCGATGTCAATATTATAACGGGACAGTTCGCGCGCAATGAGCGCTGTCTTTCGCTCGGGACACAAGTTTTTCTCGTTGTCCAGCAAAGTTCTTACATTCCAAGCAGCTATAGTAAAAGGTTTCATATATTTTTGTTTCTTTCGACCGCATTAAGATGGTGACCGGATGACCGCGGTTAGCCGACCGGGTAAAAAGTGAGACAAACTTTGTTTAGGCCGCCTTTTCTAGGCCCCTCCCCGGATTGGGGAAAGCAGTGCGATCCCTAAATAGAGCTGCTTTGTCGATGGGCGAGCTGCCGAACCAGACTCTTGCCTCGGTCAAGTCATGAAACAACCATCACCACCCAACCGCCTACGTGCAGAGATCCAGCTAGGGACCAAACTCACCAGATCAGTACCCCACCACCAGTCTCCATCACCGTAGGACTTTGCTCACTGTTCCGTGTTATTGCCAGGTGTCATCTGCGCGGGAATATGTTATAGTACATAAGTGTATGCGCAAACACAGACGCACTCTCTCGTCCGCCCGCTCCTTATTCCAATGGAACGGAGTACCGCTACGATCAGAGGAACGATTGGATGCAGTGTCTGGCCGACGGTAACTGCACGCGCCCTCTACCGTCGCCCTGGGCCATCCACCTTGCCTTGCTGGATCGCCAACTCTGCCAGGCCCTTTTGCACTATCTGCGTTGGGCTGCCATCCTTGCCGCCGAACCAGACTTTTGTATTTAGCAGGAGGGAACTGCTTTTGTTGGACCTAGGGAAGGAAAATAGGGATGGGATGGAACTGAGTGGAACAGTGGCAAAGGATATAGAGGGAATAGGATACTACTGCTTGGAAGTTTGAGAAGCAAAGACAGTAGAAGCTCGGGGAGCCGGGGTCGCGTACCCGTGTATCACACCGTAGCTTTTGGTCCATAAGCCGAGATGGATACCCCCTGACGCATTGTCATAATAAACATGAATACAAAGATATATATCGAAAGGAAAATTAGAAGTAATTTAGATTAACTTCCAAGATTTGCTTAAAAGTTCAGCTAATATATCACATCTAAAAAGAATGAAATTGTATCATCGACAAGCTTTAACAATTGATTGCTGAACATATGGTTAAAGAAACAAATAACATAACATTAAGTCGTATGTCTAATAAATTTTGATTTATGTGAGTCTTAAGTCCACGTGACCAAAAATTTATTACTATTGTCGACAAAAACTAATAAATATCAAATTTATTGTTCATTGTTGTTATATAGAGTGGGCTACGTTTGAAGAAATCGTATAAAAAAATCATTTGATATATTATAAAAATTGTTTATTTACAAGAAAGCCAATTAGTTGGCATTAATTTTTTAAAAATTACATTGTCTATATGACTACTGTTTCGATGTTTTTTCGACTACTCGTCAGCAAAGAGACTGCGAGATCGCCGACATCTCTTCGCTAAGTTTTTATTTTAGTTGACGTAGTGTATTTGGTTTATTGATGTAGACACGATTCTTCAAATAACCCCATAAAAAGAAGTCTTTTGAGGATAGACTTGGACTCCTGAGTGACCTTAGAATGTCGCCTCGTCTGGAAATCAACTTTTGAAGAACCACATCTTTGACCACCGGCAGGGACTCATTGGATATGTGACAAATGGCTCCATCTTGTTGAAACCATATGTTACGATTAAAGCTAGCAAATCCCAGTAGCATCGGTACCAAGAACTCCCGTAATATGTTTGCTCGGGATGTTATATTCAAATGTTAACGAATTCTTGGCCCGCCCCATAGTTTACGTAATAAAATAAAGAAAAATACTATTTTTTTATTAAAAAAAACCACTCCTGCACTAGTTTTGTTCTCAAAGATACATGGAATGGACGGATAAAAGAGCGAGATTCAGATCAAAAATTTTTAGATTTGGTGGAATTTGAATCAACAACATTCAGTGCAGTAGAAATCGGCGAGGTGACCACTTAAATCACTACACCATCCATGCAGGACATCAGGTATATTTCTATAAAAATGCTTTGATAAACTTAAACAGTTTTTTATTAGACGTGTTAAAAATATAAATCATATGGAGGGACAAGGTCAGACGAAGATCCGGTTTAAAAATATCGAGGTTACACGAGAAACTCAACTGTTTAATTTTGAATAATACTCGTACTCTCATACGCACTCTCATCACGAGAGTATACTCAGGGAGCAAGCAGTCAACCTAGTAATAACTGCCTCGATGGTGCAGCGGTGGTGTATGCGACTGCTGTGCTTGAGGTCTCGGGTTCGATTCCCGGGTCGGACCAAATGTTTCTATGATCTGCAAATATTTGTTTCGAAGTTTGGTTGTTTTCTATGTATGTATTTACAAAAAAATGTATATAAGTATTCTATCGGTCAGTCTAGTTATCACGGCATAAGCTCTGCTTAGTTTGAAACTAGATGACGTTGTGTGTCAAATGTCCGAAATATTTATATAGTACCCTAAGAATTAGAGGAGAAAATCACAATTAATATTAGAGAAAAAGTAAGTAAAAACAAAACACAGGTAACTGCAGGCAAGGAATTTTGTTTATACATACATGTATTGAGATTGAGGGATTAAAAGTTGATTGATGTACGAATGCACCGATAGTATGAGCAATGGCTCAATCAAGTCACAGATAATAATATATAAAATTCTAATACACACTTACCGATAAGATGTGGGATATAGATCTACGAAGTACGTATATATAATACCAATGCAGAGTTCATTGGTCAATAATCCAAAGAACATGATGAAACTGATCAGATTATCTCTGATGACAGCGGCACCGATAGACGCAAACCCTGCTGTGGCCATGATGATGATGGTCAAAGCTTTCTTTCTGTACGCCAGCTTTGTGATGACAAACATGATCAAGACAAATGAGATTCCTTGGGCCAAACTAGACCAGACTAAGTTGATCTCCACTTTTGAGGTGCATGCCTGGAAATAAGAATTCAATTTATAATTGTAATGAAGTAATATTTACCATAGTGGAATAGGGGAACATTAAAATATTAGATCTTCAAAAAGTTCATTTCTTTTTTTCTGTATTTAAAGTTTTGGAAACTGTAGATTTTCACCATGTAGGAACTGGTAAAAGGCTGAACATGATATGACAATATCAGGAACGCAAATTTGACATTTAAAGTTTGATTCAGTGTTTAGTTACTGATAAATTATTTCTTGGACTGTTGTCGGATTGTGTATCGCACAAGAAAGAAAAAGAAACAAATCTGAAGAAATATATTTTAATATTAACGGATGTACGGATTGTAAGGATCACAATTACTTTAATAACATTTTATTAATTTCATTGGAAGTAGTATAATATTCTAGCTCAGAACCAAATGGTAGTTACACAGCCAGGGACGCAAAGATGTTATGTACGTACCAGTATAGATACTGATTCTATGATAAGAGATTAATTAACTTTTTTTGTTCAATAACCGTAAATAAGCATAATAATGCTATTAGTATATAATATATCAATAGTAACAAAAACCTAATTAATTCTGATTTTGATTCTCAAATTATGGTTTAATATGGATTACTAAAAACTTACATCAATAGATTTCGACTCGTTATAATTACTGACGATCATGTGGCAGAGTCCTGCCTCATCATCGGTGTTGAAGGTGCTCATGCCAGCATCGAATTTTTTCACTAAATACGGGAACCAAATGAAGAAACTGTTGTTTCTACAAAACAAAAAAAATAATACGTTTTCAGTCACTAAAGGAAATAAATCTTTGATAAGATTAAAATAACGTCCGGAATCGTTTAGGCGTCCAATTTTTGCTTTGATGCTTTATTATGTTCACTTCCAGGTTTTTTCTTCAAATAAAATACCTATTTGGGAATCCCCGAAAACCATTCTTGACTACAATAATGTTTCCTTAATTAATATGAACACCACCTAAATTTTGGTTTCCTATTAAATATAAAATGTAATGGACTGACTAAAAATTAATAGCTATCAGTTGCTCCACACCAACTGTACTAAAAACTGTTTGCTCAGGCATCTTTGAAGAGTGTCATAGAAAAATATTTCTCAAAAAAGAAATATATCAAAAAAAAATATAAATAAAATGAAGGTAATACATGCCACTAACGTGCTAAATACAACGGCGGTAAAGTAATACAGCTGCATGCTCCTGTAAATGAGGGGGGCCCTGAAGAGAGGCACGATCTGTTCCCAAAGTGACTGCATTAGAGAAACATCCTTGCGACGCTCGTTCCCCACCTCATTCAAGATTATTTTCTTTACCTGAAACAGAATTTATATGTTTATTCTAATTATATATTCTGCACTTGTTCGACTATTTCATGTTAGATTATTTATGCCATTTCGTTCAAGATAGTAGGGCCACGTAGGCGCGACCGAGGCAGTACTACCCTCACACAGAAGACCAACCTAAAGCGACAATATCCGTGCTGTCGTGTTTAGATGGAGAGCGTGAGACTGGAGGCCTATTAATGCAGGGGTAACAGTTATCGTGAAAAGTGTGTGAGTTTTATACTGCCATAATAACTGCCATACTATAGGTCACTATACTGCATTTTCTGCATTCACAATGAGTATGGCATCAGTCTTGCCTTCTCTTCATGCTTTCCATCAGGAAGAGTAGTCACTGTGGCAGGCTCTTGAAATAAAAAAAAATACGGTTAAAGAATGTTTAAATCTCACAAGAATTTACAAAATCCACATATTAAGAAAACATACACAAATAGAAGCAAAATAAATTCGTGGAGCGTTAACCTAACATAAAACAAAAGTGGGTATGCGAATATATCTTGCACAATATTCCGAACTTGTAAGATGCTCGAACACAGTAAACACGAGAAACCTTAGGAACCAAAGATGTACGACATTTTTTTAACTAGATGTGACATTAATATCGTAAGTACATTGTCTTGTTTTATTACCATGTTTACTTATTACGTTTTTTTAGTTAATATTTATTAGTCGATAGTAGATGATAATAGATACATGTTGAAATATATGTCTTTAATTTAGGTAGATTACGCAAGCAGTGAGTAATAAGTATCTTTTTTAATAAAACATACTCACAGGATACTTGTGCCCTTTCCCTTTGTTCCTCTGCCAAATTTTCGTCAGATTTTCCAAAGCCTCCTCATTCCTCTCAGCATTGACCAGAAACTTGGGGCTTTCATAAAAGAAATAAATGCTAATGGCTCCCATGCCAAGGGGTAATGCGAGTAAAAGGGCCAGGAGACGCCAGGGAGTGAATTCTATGCCACCACCCATATCGTAAGAAAAGTCGAGATTCAAAATCCAGTATGCCAACACTGTAAAAGAAAACATACTCAAATGAACATTTTAAACAGTGGACAATATGTAGATTTTGTCCGATAACCTTGCGTAAAATTTTATACTACAACATTTTTTCCTTTTTATTTATTTGTGGGGTGCATAAATTTCCCACCAAGAACTAATCCTTGGACTTAGTTGAGATTTAAAAATTTTATGAATTATCATTTGATAGATAGTAGAGCCACGCTGATTTCAGCACGAGCGGGCCTGCTCGACCGGGGCAGTATTACCCTCCCAACCAACCTTAAGCGCCAGCATCCGTGTTGTCGTATTTTGTTGGTGCGTGTGAGACCGGAGGCCCATTGATGCAGGGGTGACAGTTATCATGGTAACTATATAAGCCTTATACTGTCACAATGACTGTCATGCCTTTTACGTCCCCAAGCTGGTTGTGAAAAAGCATCTCACTACTCCGCCATAGTGTGTGTCACCATACTGCATCGTCTGCATTTGCAATGAGTATGGTAACTACAACTCTTGGATTCTATTCATGCTTTTCATCAGGCAGAGTAGAGTCACTTTGGCAGGCACTTAATATCGAAAAAAAAAACTTGTAACAAACGTCAAAATTAATTATTTATTAATGATTAAGTAAATATTTTTTTAATATCTTACCAACATATGCTGCTAAACTGAAATCTAGTACACTTGTCATGATCAGCATGTAAGAGTCCCTCGCTTTCTCTGAACAGGATTCTCCGAGTAGCGTGTAAGTTGTTGATTGAGCACAACTACAGCTGTAATAAAAGATAAATCATTTTGTTAGACACTTAATCTTAAAACTACAGAACTCAGAAATGAAGTTTATGGATATAAAAACAGAACATAGAAACCAGAAATTCTATAAAAAGAACTATCAACATCTATCTGACGGCTCTGATGATTTCTATGAATACTCACAAGCAAAGGGGCAAGTAGGCACACATATTTTGCCGACCGCAATATTAGCGCCAAAACACAATGTGTACTTAGAAGATAATAAAAGGATTCTTTCTTTCTTTATCTTAAGGACCACGATTCTATTTTAATGTGCGTTAAAGTTCCTCATGACAGTTGAGGCTAGAGTGGGTGGATATATTACTTCCATACAAATTGTATATAACAAAATGGCATCACATTATGTACATTCAATGTCTTAAATATTTTTTTTGCAGCATTCGGATTTATAAATAAATATAAAAAAAAATAACTTGATCTCTAATTGCATTTACATTAAAATTATTAGATTTAGAATAAGTAGAGCAACTGATATCGCACGGAGAATCAGTATACTGAAGTGAAAGTGGGCCAGCCATGTCTCTAGACGAACCGATGGTCGCTGGAGCCGAAGTGTACTATAGTGGATACAACGATTGGGTAAACGTAGCGTAGGGCGCCCTGCGGCGCGATATGCCGACGACATGAAGAAGGTGGCTGGCAGCGGATGGATGCGAATTGCTCAAGACCGGGATGGTTGGCGTTCCTTAGGGAAGACCTTCGTTCACAATTCGCCGTCGGCGAGCCGGGCGGCGGAGGCGCGCATACCAGCGCCTCATGCCGCCTTGAGTGTGGCCGCGGATGGACAGGACGGGTTTTCCCCTCCATCCGCTATAGTGGCCAGCCGCGAGGAGGCGACGTCTGCGTGTGCCGTACGTCGCCTAAAAATAGAGAGTTCATCCGCAGATGGTGCCCGTGGTAGCGGGCAGGCGCTAGGAGGGATTAGGAGGTCGTAATAACAGCTGTTCCCGGATCCCTCCTCTCTCAGGCGCAGAGTGGCACACCGTGTGGTTTTCGTCGGTCCGATTCCGACACACCGCCCCGCCGTAAACCCCGGTGGGGTGACGGCCCGTGGGGGTTTCCACACGTTAAAAAAAAAAAAAAAAAAAGACCTTCGTTCAGCAGTTAACGGCGATAGGTTGATTGATGATATTAGATTTATATTTGTTAAAAAGTTTTTAAACTTACAAACTAGTGCTAATAAATTTAAGCACAGCCATGACGACCCAGTTGGGGGAGAAGGCACTGATACTGGACACAACAAAGCTGACGCACATAGCGATGAACAAAACTTTCTTCCGACCTTGGGTATCGGACAAATAACCCCACGGATACGCCATTGCCATGGGACCTGAAATGGAGATATTTGGTTAAATTTTCTCGTCAATCTTATTTAAGTATTATCTATCTCTCTAATTGCAAGAGATTCATTATCATCAGCCAGAAGACATCCACTGCTGAACTATGTTCTGCAGTGGATGTCTCCTGGCTGATGATGGCCATAAGCCACCCCCCTAGAACGCCACGCCGTACGACTGGACGCCAACTGCTTGCATCGGCTCCCCGCGACTCGGACATGTCGTCGGTTCATCTAGTGGGGGTCTACCCACGCTTCGTCTTCCGATACGCACGACCGTGAGTGGCGACCGCGTACCGGATACAAGAGATTAAGAGAACATATTTCTAGTGCGGCATTTGCTTTAAAAAATATAATCCTAAAAATACTCACCTAAAAAAGGCATGGAAAGTAAGATGCTAGTCTGTCGGATATCTAAATTAAAATCGCAGGTACAGCCGGTGACCACCACGGAGAAACCGAACATATCCATCCCCATAGCCAAACCACACAGACTTAGCGTTGATAAGAGGCCTATACTGTAGCAGCCTGTGCCTGAAAATAAAGAAAGGAAGTTACGCTCTCACTCACGCCAATATTCTGAAAGCGGTTAACACAAACATACTTATTGAACACTCACTTATTACTAACGAACGGGAAATAATGAGATTTATAAGTATGACTTTGATTTATACGGTAGAAAGTCCCTTCACCTACACATTTGCAGGTGCAGAACTTCCTACTTTGAAAATTTGATGACAGAGGATGTGCATCACAGTCAGTTAATCTGTAAGTACGACCAGTACAACCTGTTCGAAATATCCTGCATATCAAATCAAAACTGAAACCTTATTACAGTGAAAACACACACACATACACTCACATACACACACACATTTGTATACTCCCTCACGTACACACACACACACACACACACATTTGCATACTCTCACACACACAGTTTTAACTATATTGTTATTGTATAGTTGATATAACAAAAGGGGTGAAGACACTTTCTCCTGTAACACAAGTTGTTACCTACCACAGAAAGCAGGAGTACCATTGTATCTTAATAATGCTTATACCAATATTATTTATACCAATTAAAAAAAAACTATTAATCACGGTTATTCTCGTATATTAATAATAAATGTATAGTCGTTATATAAACAAACTAGATTTTTGATGAAATCTTTGCAACAAAATATAAAAACACTTCTATAAAAGGGCAACTACTTGAGCATTACCAGAATACGAACTTAAGTAAAACTGTATCACTCAAACAAAAAACATCAGTAACTCATAATTTGCTTTCTACCCTTCTGGATAGCGTATCATATCTATTATTTCTAAATATACAATAGATATATTTCTAATATACTAATTTTGTTTGTAAGACATAAAATTAAATTAAGTTATACACGGCACGTACAGTATTTTGCCCTATATTTATTTCCGTATGTTTTTTCTCAAGTTTACCTAGAAGAGATTGCAATAGGGTGCTAAGACAGCCCATTGTATGAAAAGAAATGTTAGGTGGATATGTTTGTACAAACAATAAGGAGCTATACGATTGGGAATGTTCTAATTGATCAGGATAGTTAAACTTTACATAACACATATAATATTTTTAAACTCCGTGTATGTTATAAGGGTTTGAAATTCTGCTATAATCTGCACTGCTGAATGAAAGTCTCAATTATCTCTCAACAAGTTCTTGGACAATTCGCATCCATCCGCTGCCAGTCACCTTCTTCAAGTCGCCGGTCCATCACGCCGCAGGGCATCCTACAATACATTTGCCCAATCGTGGTTTCCACTCTAGTATATTTCGGCCCACTTCCACTTAAGTATACTAACTCTACGTGCGATGTCAGTTACTCCAGTTCTCTATCGAATAACCTCGTTACGAATTTTATTAACCAGAGAAACCTCCAGCATCGCACGCTCCATCGTACGCTGAGCTACTTTAAACTTGTGGACCATATACCGCTATAAACTACAAAGTTATTATTTCAATTTAATATTCAGTTTTTTATAATTGACTTTATCGTCAACTGTGTTTTCTTATACTTTTACTAAAGCTGTGATAGTGTTGCTAAATGGTTAATAAATAACTGTAAAAGTGAAAAATATAGAACTTTATTTAGGTATTTATTTTGACTAGTGGTCGCCTACTGGTCGAAATTCGATCATAATAAAACACAATTTACAGTACATAAATTTGTACAAGCGAGCGGTATTTCACATAGTATTTTTTATAATAAATCGGGCAAATAAAACTTTTCTGCTCGACATTCAGCAAGGCCACAGCAAACATATAAAACAATAATCTATGTCTATGTCAGTACTCAATGTCTAAAGACAAAATGATAAACAAAGGAAACAATTTGACCACAGAGTATGTATGCGTGTAACAAGTATTTGTGTGTGTCAAATGCATGGTAGTGTGTGTAATGTTTTATTTATTGATTTAATGTACTTTATAAGCATTATTATAGAAAAATGTTAGCGTTCTGCACTGCTCCTACATAACAACTATAAGTGTGCTAAATTTCATACTCCTCCGTTCACGTAATTCTCGTATAAAGGGGTCCAAAGTTTTTGCTTCACGTATTAATATAGAGATTCCATCAAATGTCGTTTCGTCGCTATACAGTAATATTATTATTTAAAAACTTCGTGGAGTGCTAATAAATGAATGATCATCTAGTCCAGACTATCTTAATAAGTGTGAAGATGGATTAAGAAGACAGAGTGCCACCACCCCAATTCTTCCCATGAGTGTTGTAAGAGGCGACTACAGGAATAAAATATGCAAGACCACTGCGAAGAGAAGGAAATCTTGAAACAAACTCAACTTCAACCCGTTTGGTCAGCGTGGTACAGTAGGCCAAAGCCTCCTTGCTAAGAAGAGGTCTATGTACAGCTGTGGACTGGTATAAGCTGTTGATGGTGATGATGTTGATTTTATTAATTATAGTTAGAGAAGTAAGTGAAGTAAGAGAACTTAGTAGTAAGAATATATATTAACACTACTATACAGAAAATTAGAAAAGTTTTTACTAATCTTACTTTTTCGAAACAAGTTGTTCAGGTTCAAATTTTACCACTGCAGATTCTTATCGCATTTTTAGCCCAACATTTTAAATTAAACATTGTCTATTAGAAATGCAATTAGGTCAAAGTTGTATCCCACCAACATCAGGTTCTACACTCATCCCTTTCAAAGACAGTCCCTTTCAGGTTTGAAACTAACAGCCATCCCCAAAATGCACTAATCAAAACCTCTCATAATCCTTAAAAAAGTTTTTGTTCTGATACATGTATTGCCAGAAACCCATAACTTTCTAGAAAGGCATTTTTACTTACCCGCTAAATTAATAGCTTCTGTGTATGTGTAGACCCTGTCTTCATGGCCATTTGTTGTGATTGAGAGGACATTGTTGTTTGAACCATCTTCAGAGTCTCTCTTCTTCTGTAACTTGATCGTCATTTTGGTCTGGAATTTATGATACCATTTCATATCAGCATTCCTAGATTACTCAATCATGAATATATTTATAGGTTAGATTAACTAAGATCCTCCGTGATTAACTATTGTGATCATTAGGATAACAATTTAGATTTTTCCTTTCTCACATGTTCACGTGCATTAAACACAAGTGCAGAAAAACCAGAGTTATATTCGACCAATATACGAAATAATCAATTAATAAAATTTTACAACCGTTTAATGGTTTTCGTTTTAATCTGCGCAATATAATTGAAGAAATGGTTCTGTGAACTGTAAAACAGGATACAGTATGTCAGGATTAGCAGTCAGGTCACTAACCAGTAGACCAACAAGCCAGTCAAATTCACAACCTTATTGCCAGACGACTCTTCTCAACATCAGTAAAAGAAACAGTTTTGGTTTCGGTAACTACATACACTCGATAATCGAAAGAATTGCTGATTCACATGCTTCTAAACAAGACTCTCCTACGGTAAAATCTACTCCAATTTGCCTTCTTTTTCGTATCATATGAAACCAATTACATTCTCGATTCTGCTCTAATTGATAAGTAACCCAATACATAACATGGTGATGCTATGCAATATGTATCACTACCATGTTACATATTGCATTACTTACCAATCAGAATTACCAGGGCTAGTGACAACAGTATAAAAGTAGGGACAATTTATTTGGAGAATGAAAGACAGCTTTCTTTTACAATCACATAAGTTAGATTTATACCAAGTTTAATAATTAATTTAAAATAAAAATAATGACATCTACTAAAACAGTTTTACGCTTACATAAAGGGCACGACTCATTCACTTGATTTGATGCGAGATTTTTCTATAAAATTGTGGCCGATGTTGCTACGTTGATGTTTCTCGCAGTACTGTTTTCATTTTCTAGCTTGCCAAATTTCAACAACTACTATGTTACGTGATAACGTAGCTACTAACCAATTCAGGAGAAAAAGAATGATTGAATTTAATCGGTTCACGATTCAGTTCAATTATTCTTTTTATTTCCTAAATTGGTTGTCGTCTTCAAATTTCGAATAATATTTCCTCGCTTATTAGAAAATTGAGGAGGAAAGAAAGCAGTTGTTAGAATTTGACTTTCGTATTTCATAGTGTCTATGGTGGTGGATGAAGTACGAGTATACAGCATGTCACCACCGCTGTTCATCCCGTAGGTTTTGTAAATACCTACTAAAGGAGTAAATTACGCTGTTATTTAAAGGCTCTTGATGACTTAATATCCGTATGGAGACGGGTTAAGAATACAAAGTATCAGCATCTCTATTCCTATCGTGGGTGTCTTAAGAGGTGATTAAGGAACAAACTACGAAGGACAACATCACTGCAAAGAGAAATAAAAACTTGAAACAAATCTTTTTTTTCTTTTTTTTCACATGTGGAAACCCCCGCTACCCCACCGGGGTTTGCGACGGTGTGGTGTGTCGGAATAGGGCCGACTAAAACCATACGATGTGTCACTCTGCTCCTGTGATAGGAGGGATCCAGGAACAGCTGCTATTGCGACATCCGGATCCCTCCAAGCACCTGCCTGCGAACGGGGGCTCCATCTGCGGGTAAACTCTCTAAGTAGGCGAACTACGACGTTGGTCAATGCAGCGGATGAAGAGGAAAACCCGTCCCATCCATCCGCAGCCACTATCAAAGCGGCATGAGGCGCTAGTGAGGGTGCCTCCGAGGCCCGTTTCGCCGGTAGTGATTTGGGTCCGAGTGGAGATCGTTCTCCCGTGCCTTCTCAGCCGCATCCAAATTACGTCTTCACAGAATGTTGCGACCGCGTTAAAAAAACGGCCGCTACCGGCAATGGAGCATATGACGGCCGGTAGCGAGAGATCTCCTCCAATAGCTGCAGTGATGGCGTCACGCTGCGCCGCTCAGGCGGAACAAACCGCTAGCGTGTGTAGAGCCGAGTCCTCACTGCAGTCAAAGTGGTGACAGACGGGACTTAATTCTCTCCTAGCGACCGTCGTCTCAGTCGTAACCCATGTTCCACAGGAGTGGTGCGAGGACTGACCGCTGCGGAACACCGCACGACATGAGCCACCGCTTCAAAACACCATGACGGTACGCTCCTCTAAATAGTCTGCCACAAGCCGCCTTAGCTACTAAGGTACCCCGTGGTAGTGGAGTGCTTCCCTGATGCAGCTTAATTCGTTGGCGATGACCAACGACACCGCTAACAAGCTCACCGTCTCTTCAGTCACGGCCCGCAAGCGCAACACGGCATAGATTGTCAAACGCTGCGGTCGAAAACCGAAAAGGCGTCCGACAGATCGGGGCCCATCTCGCAGAGGTGTTGCACGATGCGGGCATGGAGTATCCTCTCAATCTTGAAACAAATCCTGCACTAACCTTTTTTTTTTAAAACGTGTGGAGACCCCCTCGGGCCGTCACGGGTCGGGTTTACGGTGGGGTGGTGTATCGGAATCGGACCGACTAAGACCACACGGAGTGCCACTCTGCGCCTGAGATAGGACGGATCCGCGAACCGCTGTTATTACAACATCCAGATCCTGCACTAACCCTGTACCAAACTCTTTTCTAAAGAGAGACCTATGTCCAGCAGTAGACTGTTAAAGGCTGTTAATGACGATGATGATGATATAAATGAATCTTTGTTTTAAGGCTCACTTGTCTTTATGAGGGTACTAATAAGAGTTTTCTCTTCTTACTACTTTTATTCTTTTTGTTTCAGTAGGTGATTAAAACCTATGTGTTCTTATTTTATTGCAAATCGTAAACCTTGAATGGATACAGTTGAATTTTTTTTTTTATATACCACGACGGTGGCAAACAAGCATACGGCCCGCCTGATGGTAAGCGGCTACCGCAGCCTATGGACGCCTGCGACACCAGAGGCATCACGTGGGCGTTGCCGACCCTTTAAAAACCTATTTACCCCCTTCTTGAAGAACCCCATGCTGTAGTTCCCAGGGAAAACCGTGGCAGGGAGCTCATTCCATAATGGGATTGTTCGCGGGAGAAAATTTCTCTGAAACCGCACTGTGCGCGACCATTTAGGTTCCAATGTATGTGGATGAGCTCCCTGACGATGGCGAGCGGTGTGATGGTAGAATGTGGCTGTGGGCATCATATCAAACAATTCTTCAGAACACAACCCATTGTAGAGACGGTAGAGCACACACAGGGAGGCAAAGTCTCTCCTAAGACTTAGTGGCTCGATACCGTCTGTGAGATCAGGATCGTCGACTATTCTCACAGCACGTCTCTGGACTGAATCGAAAGGCTCAAGCTGGTACTTCGGTGCTCCCGCCCAGAGATGACAGCAATACTCCATGTGAGGCCGAACTTGTGCTTTGTACAGTAGTAGCCTTTGTGCCGGTGTGAAATATCGCTTCGCTCTATTCAGAACACCAAGCTTTTTTGATGCCAGCCTCACCTTTCCTTCCAAATGAGTCTGAAATTGGACGTCACTGGAGATATCGACACCGAGGATCCCAATACTCTGTGAGATGGTAAGGGGTGTATTCTAGAATTGTGGGACTACAGTGAACGGGGTTTTTTTAACAGTAAACGCACAAACTTGTGTCTTAGAGGGGTTAAATTGGACCAGGTTATCCCGACCCCAATCGGAGACTCTGTGTAAAGTGCTCTCGATTTGAGACACAAGTTGTTCACGACTTTCTACTACAGCGGTACGAGGGATGTTAGCCCGGCCCGTGTAATACACATCTCCAGTACTGTCATCCGCATAACAATGAATGCTATCTATGGTCAACATATCATTGATATGCAGCAAGAATAGTGTCGGAGATAGCACGGAGCCTTGCGGGACACCAGCGTTTATGTCCATGCTTTCGGAGCAGCTACCGTCGACGACGGCTTTTATGCGTCTGCCGGACAAAAAGCTAGCCACCCATTTGCACAAACCCTCGGGCAGGCCGTAGGACGGTAACCTCGATAGAAGGCCCCTGTGCCAGACCCGATCAAACGCCTTTGTTATATCCAGGCCAACTGCCAAAGCCTCACCTTGACTCTCAATGGCTGAAGCCCACCGGTGAGTGAGATACACTAGAAGATCACCAGTCGAGCGACCGCGGCGGAAACCGTACTGGCGGTCGCTGATCAAATCGTGCTCTTCCAGGTAACTGAGGAGCCGTGTGTTGATTACACGCTCCATCACCTTAGAGAGAAGAGAGGTTATAGCTATAGGCCTGTAATTCGATGGGTCCGATCTATCACCCTTTTTTGGCACTGGATGCACATGGGCAGTCTTCCACGAAGACGACACTTGCCTTTTGCGGTAGGAAAACGCGAAAAGTCGCGTTAGTACAGGGCACAACTCAGGGGCACACTTTTTGAGCACCACAGCAGTTATGCCGTCTGGCCCACTCGACTTATGAACGTCTAGACAGTTTAGTTCCCGCCGCACTTCTCTTTGCGAAATGTGTATTTCCGGCAAAGGGTGTTGGCACGGCGGGTTAATAGGCGGTACCGCACTTCTATCCTTGTTCATGGTCGAGTTCGCGGCAAAGAGTTGCCCAAGTAGGTCGGCTTTCTCTTTAGCACTATGGGCCAAGTTACCATCGGCATTTCGCAATGGTGGTAAAGACGACTGGCAAAAATTTCCTTCGGCAGCCTTAGCAAGAGACCAAAACGCACGACTCCTAGAGGGATAGCTCGTAAGTCGCTCACCAATCCTGCCGATGAAATCGAATTTGGCTCTGGCAATTGTCTTTTTGCTGGACCTCGAGGCAGCATTTAGTTTGCGTCTCACATCAGAGATGTTCGGATCCTTATTGGTACGGGCCGTGGTCCAAGCCCTATAGGCGGCCTGCTTGACTAGCCTGGCTTCCTTGCAAAGCCGGTTAAACCACGGTCGCTTTTTTTCCCCCGCAGCTACTGATGGGTTGGGAATAAAATACTCCATACCCACCAGGATCGTCTCAGTGACAGTGGCTGAGCAGGAGTCAGGATCTTTTGGCGTGAAGCAAAGCTGCCTCCACGGGTACGATGCGTAGAATTCACGCAATCTATCCCAGTCTGCTGATTTATATTGCCACATGTGGCGCAAATTGGCTGGGCGAGGTGGAATATGCCGCGGGCATGGGACTTCGGTCCGGACGAGCCAGTGGTCGGACGAGCCGAGAGGTGCGTCCACTGCAATAGTGTAGTCGTCCGGACGCGTCGTCAGCAGAAGGTCCAGCAAAGAGTGTGCATGGTTCTCAATATCAGGTATTCTTGTTGGAGAATGTACACAGTGAATCCTCACAAACCGTGAGGATTCACTGTGTTGACAACTAAGGGGGCAATGGGGCGGTGGTGTTCAGCCTCCCAGGGTGGAGGTTGTAGTGATCCCTGGGTTCGGGAACCCATCTATCCTGCGGGCGGCCAGCGGACAACCGTTTCAGCGGGTCTTCCTGACCGCCGCGCCCACATCCCGCCCCCACACGAGCCAGTAGCAGTATTATAAGCACCACTAGTCCCCCGTTGTCAAAACAGCGAATTCACAGGAACACAGCACTGCCGAAAATGCAGTGCTATTTGGCTGTGGTCTTCTGTAAGGCGGAGGTCCTTCCCCAGTCGGGCTGCTCCAAGTTTTGAGCGGAAAATATCACGCTATGCCCTACCTCTCTCAAAATATGGTTGAATTCCGCTTGAATAGTGTGTCGCGGCATCGTTTCAGATAAGCACTATCAAAAAAACTCTATTTAGGGACGTTCTCGAACTCTGAAGGAATGTTATCAATTTAGCCTTATTTTCTTTTGCTTTTATAATGGCTTTTCTATTTCTTGTCTACAATATTTGACGGTACCAATATTCTTTTTTCCCATTAGGATAGACGTGTTATCGGATATTCTGTAACTAAACAATTTATTTGCCTTGCGAACGTAATTTTATGTTTTTTACATTGATATAACAGCTTGTTGTTTTATATGTGTTTTAAAGCAAAATTTAAGTTTTTTGTTTATTATGTCCGTGTGGTGATGAACTAAAAATAAGGAATGTCACCACCACTGCTCATCCCAAGAGTGTTGTTTAAGTCAACTAAGGCAACAAAGTACATAATACAACATCATTGCAAACAGAAAGAAAACTTGAAACAAACCCTGCACCGACCTCCCTTCTAAGGATCGATGTCCAGCAGTGAACTGTGAAAGGCTGTTGATGATAATTTTGTTTATTATCAAATCACACCAGACTTTGAACCCGTGTCAAATATGAATTTCTTAAATATGGCAAGTAAACTCATGGGCAGAAGTTAAGTTAATTATTTCTATTTTGTACCAAGAGTTCAGATCCTCAACTACTTAATCTGAAGACTGCAACCTTAGCCATTAAGTCTCCACTTTTATATGACCTATGTTCAGTACTGCAAAAATATTATTACCAATGATCTTGACCGTTGCTGTAACAAAATGTTGGATAAAATCAATTTGAAACTCTATATTTTTTACAATCTATACGATTTAAAAATATACATAAAAAGTATTTATTGCAATTTATTATGTTATATTTTTTACGAAACTGTTAACGCGTGACGTCTAAGAGTTTCCGCTTTGCGATTACTGGTGCACATGTCTTGGAAAAACCATAGAATTAATAGTTTCATATTTTAACAGTCTATTACATGAAATTTTCGCATTTAAGAAATAATAGCTCACATTCTTACATAGTAACCGTTGACCGTAAAAAATCACCCATACTTCAGCACAAATAGATATATTCATTGCTTTTAATCCAATAAGGCTACCGGAGCTCAAACACACTAGTAAGAGTCCGAATATTTTAATGACTTTATTCAATTCAATTAAGGTACACCGCCAACGCAAGATCAGCCCATCTGGGCTGGGCTGACAACCCACCCAACCCAAATATCAGGAATCACAGATAAACTGTATTTATGTAACTATCAATATTTGTTAGGCGTCTTCTTTATTGCTTGCTTCCAAAGAACATATTTACTATCAAAACATCTAAACAATTAACATTATCAAATTTTTAATTAATTAAACATACAATTAAATATACATTATTGTCAAAACACAACAAAAACTTAATAGCATATGATATTTAACTCATAACTTGTGAACTAACATAAAGTAAACATTTAGATTTGGCCAGTACACCAGGAAAGTAATTTAAAAATAGACCCAAGATTGGTCCCTGATTAACACCGTAATAGTTGTGATAGAAACTTTAGTCAAAACCTATGGTAAGATTGCGGGACTGTTTACAATTACGTATGTAATCAGTGAAAAATCTAAAGATTACAGCAAATCCTAAACCAAAACCTGAAATTTCTTTATTAACTGTATCAAACGCTTTCCTGAAATCAAAAAAATTCATTGCATTGCAGGTGAATTCCCGTATATAACGGCCGATCATCCACCCGCAGTCAATCCTGTGATTGGAGGTGCTATCAGGATACAGACAACTCACCGTTCTACTACTCGACTACTGCCTCTTCTAATTAAACTATTAACAGTTAAATAAAACTCCTTGTGATTATGGTATTTACGTAAAATAAAATTACTGATAAACTCATGTGGGCGCAGAATTCCTTTTATAATTATTAAAAAGAAACAGACACATCATTAGAAAACAAATGTATTATATGGTCACACATTTTCATTTATAATATTTTTTTGTTATTCAAAATACTGCAAAAGGTTTTTTTTTTTACCCGACTTCATCAGAAAGAAGGTAATGTTTTTCGAATATAAAAGTCTGTAGCCTAAGTGGCTTAATGGATTTTAGTTTAAGAGGCGTCGTTACATTTGCCTTAATTTAACGAGCAACATTGAGTGTATCAAAATTATAATTGAATTAAAGTTTTGAAATATAGGGTTTCATAAATATCTAACAAAAATATGAACAACTTCGACATTGAAATTCTATATGGAATGACGTCTTTTACGGTCTTTGAATAATCGTGTGATCAGGCGAGGTAATTATTGATTTGAGATCAGCAGACAAAGTCTCTACTAAAACAATTAAATAACTCTGTAATTAGGTGTAGTTGACTTGCATAATTTCATTAGCGTCTCTGAAAAGTAATTAATTCGTTTTTGCAAAATTATTACTGATCCTCGGCTCCTATTGAACAAGGTAGTAACTTTTTTTTTTAATAGTTCGCCAAAGTGACTCAACTCTGCTTGATGGAAAGCATGAATAGAATCCAAAAGCTGTAGTCACCATACTCATTGCGAATGCTAACAATACAGTATGGTGACCCACACTATGGCGACCTATTACGATTTTATACGTCTCACTTGAGGACGTAAAAGACATGACAGTCATCGTAGCATTGTGTTGCATAGACTTAACGCGACAACTGTCACTCCTGCATCAATGGGCCTCCGGTCTCGCACTCACCAACGAAACATGACAGCACGAATGCTGTCGCTTTAAGTTGGTGTTCTGTAGGAGGGTAGTACGCCTGGACGAGCCGGCCCGTTCATGTTGAAATCAGCGTGGCTCTACTACCTGGTAAACTACTACCACGAACAAATATAGCTTTTTGATAAATAGTCTATCTAAAAAAGAAACAAACACAATGTTAGTGTAAATTGCAAAGATGATGTCTTCAATTTGACACTGTGACCAGCGATGTGAATTTAAACTATCTTCTATCGGCTCTTTCAAGAAAATTAGCTCATTGGCATCTGCACTTGAACTTTAGTTCGAGTCTTTATCTGAGAACATATGAACAGAAGAATGATTTAGTTAATCAGTCGTTGTTACGCATATCTTACTACTCATCAGTGATGTGTTTATTATTGCTTAACCTTGACAATTACACGTTTTAGAAATTCCTATGTTAGTACTTTTAGCATTATTCTAATATTGTTTTATTTTCTTGTATATTTCTTATTTTGTAGATATTTTGGTGTTGAAATGAAATTAATGACGTAATAAAATCGAAAAGAGACGCGACCAGGCCTTTTCCTCGAATTTATCACAATCTTGATTTTAACTTCAAGAGCTTACATTACATCTACTTTGATAAAATAACTAAGTTTATTATTTTTAGATGCCAGAGTACCAACATTACGATAGCTACAATCACTAGAGATAATGAGGAAGAAATGGTTTTTTTGATAATTCATTCATCCGTATAATTGTATGGCCCTCCTGTCATAGTGTACTTAGATGTAACCGTTTACATAATTTTTAAATTCATTAGCCATATTGCCTAACAATGTTAGCTCTCTGGTGTCTTCTATAAATAAACATTGAATACTTCTTTAACAATGAAACGATTACGTTTGTAATAATCCTGATTTTTGTGTAGACAAGTTATTGTATGCAACATTAGTCATGCACAAAAATCAAATACTTGTCGTATATTATTAAGTGCACACCTTGCAATGTACCTGTTTTATCGACCTAATTTTAACAGTCCCTACTAAATGGCACTAGTGAAAACCTAGGAGTGATTGGCATTTTTTAAAATTGAGTTATTAGGGACCAGTAAATAATGCAAAGAAATATGGACTACATTTTAGTCATTCAAATGAACATAGATTTTATAACATTACATACCCCTTTCTAAGAGAAGTCGCTTTTATTTATTTTACAGGATTTTCAGTTTCAATTTCAGTTCAGTTCTTGACTGACATTAATCACTGCTGATATTATGGGGCAAAGTTCATAAAATGCTTGTCATTTTTTGTATTTTTGAATTGGTAAACAACCCACCTAGCCAAGTTGATATTCTAAAAACATAAAAGTTATTAGAAAACTAACAAATGAATGGGAATGGCGTCTCTTAATGCTATGTCACGCGGTGAAAATAAAATATTAGCCATTAATATAAGATAAGAGCGATTGTAGAAAAACAACCGACACGAAACACTTGCATCTTGGCTAAGGGGGCTGGGCGGTCACTTGATCGTTCGCGGCAACAACATTCGGCGTTGCGATTGGTGAAAAGTTCAGTGTGGGCCAACCGCAACACTCGACTCAATAGATAACAAATATTACAAGATCTGAATTTATTAAAATTTGAAGTAAGCTTTACAATGCTTTGTGGTCCAAATGTCGTAACAACAGCTTTTCGCGGATGCCTCCTATCTCAGGCGCAAAGTGGCACACTGTGCGATTTTAGTCAGTCCTATACCGACACATCACCCCGCTGCAAGCCCCGTGGGGGTTAAACACGTTAAAAAAAAAGGCTTTACAATGGTTATGAGACGACAACACCATCTTAAACTTGGACTGAAAAAGCTCGAAATTTTAAATTCAATGTTCGGTAAGAAGATGATTTACATCCTTTTTTTTGCATACCTTCATGTAATAAATATGGTACATTATATATATAAAATCAATTTTATCTAAATAAAAATCACATCATTGCCCAAATCGAATCTAAATTTGAGAAACTGACTTCTTAATGATAGTTCAAATAGTGAAAATAATATTATGAACATTCATTGGCTGATTCGTCTAACTTATAATGTAGTGTTATGAAAATTATATGAACCACCAAGTCCAGAACACGTGTTACGTAAGGAATCTACTGAGAAACTAAGTGCTTATATAATAATAGATAACATTTAAACCCGTGTCAGACTGGCAGTATCTATTCATCTAATATTCATCATAGTACGTCACACCAGTAATATTGTCAACGGTAAAGTTTTTGACCGTAAACAATTCAAAATTATTGCCTATAAGCATCC
Source organism: Hypercompe scribonia (assembly GCA_949316085.1). Lineage (NCBI taxonomy): Eukaryota > Metazoa > Arthropoda > Insecta > Lepidoptera > Erebidae > Hypercompe > Hypercompe scribonia. The sequence goes on from OX438973.1 coordinate 1,573,018, forward strand.
GTGTGGTGGCCGATTAAGCACACAGAGCATCCTTCACCCACATTCATCCTGTAAGAGCCGTTTGGTAGGCCAGCGTGGTAGGTCAAAACTTCCTTTTAAGGGGTGAGCTATATCCTGCAGCTTACTAGCTCACCGAGGATTTTAGTGGGACGATGTGTCAAAATCCTACTAAAACCACACGTGATGAATCCAGAAACATCTTATATTAAGACATCTTGACTCTTCCTAGCGCCTGCCGGTTAAATCACACGCACCATGGAATGGTTTCGCCTTTAAATATCCTCCCAATTAAATAGCTCACCCGAATCCTATTATATTTCAAGTTCAGACCAGGATTAAAATCCGCCTCCCTCCCCAGAATGAAAGGGAAGAGGAGAAGGAGATTTCTGCCCTGGTAAATACTTGACATCAGTGGTCTGTAAGGTCATAGTATAAATTCCCTCTAGGCTAACCTGACCCTATTGATAACACAGTAGTTAACTCCAAACACGGTTTTCCGAAGGTAAAATCCATTCATCTCTTCTCAAAAGTTTTTGAGCTTATAACTTTAATGGGCAACACAAAACTATCACAAAACAATTCTTTTATCCATTAATTGCGTACTTTATAGTTATCACCGGTATCATTCAATTATATAATAATAATTACAGTCATATAAAAATGTAATATAAACCTGTCAATAACGTAAATTAGTTTCATTTAGCACTTCTTGTAGATCCATGCACAAATTGATCAAGTCTACCGGAGCGCTATTGCGTCCTCTCAGAAACCAGCGTTAAACAATTCACCAAGTAAGTAAGGGTACTAAAGGTTAAAAATTAACATTTATAATCATTCAATGTTAATACTTAATTAATCTGTTAATTGCTATTGGAATAGCTGTTATTATTTTTTCTGCTATTAAAAGTTTATTAACATTTACGGGGTAATATGACTCTTGTTAATTTGTGAATGGTGTGGGTTACATGTTCATAAATTTGCTGTAGAAATATCTGTTATAATATAACATATTATTTGTTGTAATAAATAAAAGAAAATATAACATGTATAGTTAGTTAAAGTAAGAAGGTTAATGAAAGAAACAGATAAATAGCGATATATTGGCGATAATTTTATTTTTACTTGTTATATTTCTTAATTGTTATTTTGCCGGTAACTTTCAAAGAGGCGACATACTCGTTAGAGTAACTTATATTTCTATCACTCACAAGGGGGCATTCCCTCCTCGTCATCACCGATTTGGCTCAAATTGGTTAAAGATGAAACTACCCAAAGTGGGAACTCCAGATGGCCAAGCGTTGAGAAAAAAAAAATCCCGCGACTTTTTCACCATTTAAGCTATAAATTTAGATAAGTTTGCCAACCAGTAAGAGCTCCGACTAGTAATCTCATGGCCGTGAGTTCGATGCCGCCTGGGAAGACTTTTTTTTAAATTTTTCATTCAATTTGTTTTTTATTTCATTTTTTAATTTGTGTTTTAATTTTTTTTTAATTTTTCAAAAAATGAAAAAAAAATCTTTTTTTGTTTTATGAATTTTTTTTATTATTTTTTTCTAATTCAAACAAAGAAGTGAATAATTTATTTTATTTATTTGTTTATACGTAAAAGGCATAGGAAAGGTAAAATATTAGGATTGCAAACTATTTAATGAGGGATTGTAATTGAAGCGCGTACTAACAGACGTATACATGAAAATTAAAACCTTTATTCGTTAACATTCGATTTACATGTGTCAGGGTGATATTTATTGTAAAAACATGAAAACAATAATTTTTATTTTTTCTACATCTCGCACACGTTATAAACGCCGCATTTTTACAGTCACATCGTTGTTTCAACATCTCCATAGAAAAACATAATTGAAAAACTACAAAAATTAAAAAAAAAAAAAAAAAAAGGTCTCCCAAGGCGGAATCGAACTCACGACCATAAAATTACTAGTCGAAGCTCTCACCACTACTCCAACTACTGGTTGGTAAACTTCTCTAAATTTATAACTAAAACGGTGAAAAATTCGCGTGAAATTTTTTTTCCCGACGCTTGGCCATCTGGAGTTCCCACTTTGGGTGATTTCATCTTTAACCAAGTCCTACATGTCCTATAAATTTGAGCCAAATCGATGATGACGAGTAGGGAATGCCCCCTTGTGAGTAACAGTACGTTTTTCCAAGATATCTGAACACTTGTGTATGTCCTTTTAGGTGCCTAACAAGATGAGACATGACAGCTTATCAAACAAAGTCGTGCTTGACTTAGAATCAAATAAACACATTTTTTTTATTATGCCAAATGTAAACAAGTGTGGGATATTTTAAAAAAAAAATTTTACATTTTTATTTTTTATAATTGCAATTATAAGAAAAATCTTTTAATTCACAGTCATAGAAAAATTAAAAAAAAGATTAAAAAGAAGAGAATATTTGATACGAGTTTTGATAATACCGCTTAGGCAGTGCATAAAAAACAATTTATAATTTGGATTCATATTTTAAAATATTTTATATCCTTCTAAAACTATTACTAAAATAGAACTAAAGTCGTAAAACTTACTTGATAAGATTTTTAACACGGACGCAAACAAAAATCACAAACATAAAAACTCAAAAATCATGTAACTTTTTCACAGATTTTTTTTACTAGAACTCAAATAAAATACTAATTCTTTACTACATATATAAATATAGAAAACTGCAATTTTATTGAATTATAACACATTTTTATGGACGTCAATTCCGTACAGGCACAGCAAGCCGTCTGTGCGACAATAATGTTTATTGAACCGACCGCGGCTTGTTTAAGAAAACATCAACCTATTGTATTGAAAATATGTTTAATGTGATTATATAATAACTTAGTGATGAATTAGCCTCAGCTCAGAGCCTAAGCGATTTACACCAGACATCAAATCGTTACATTTGCAGCTGAATTTTTTTTCTTGATAATTTTCGATTCCCACCAGAGACAAATGTAACGGTGTATGAGCATGATCCTTTATTCTGTATCTGGGTGTAATTAAAATATAAAATCTATGTAGTTAAAAATATATAAGTGTGTTTATTAACGGTCTTGCTACATAGTTCTGGCTCTGCTTAGGTTCCGATCACATGGACATGTGATGTATTGTATCCAGTAATGATTATTAATATTTTTTGGCTTTTGTTGGTTAACATCAATAAATTATTCGGCAGATAAACATAGGTGTTTTTCTTTTTATTTTAAGAGCCTACTAAAGTGACTCTACTCTGCCTGATGAAAAGTATGAATCCAAGAGTTGCGGTTACCATACTCATTATGAATGCAAACATGACTATATAACAGGACCTTAAAATGAATTACAGTTAGTGCTCATCATTTAATTATGTTAACAGATCATACGAAAAACATAGATACACAATATACAAGTTATATTTAGTGGCAGAAAAGAATTAAAAAACTTTGCGTTTAATGAATAAAGGGAATCGTTGATTACTGCAGAAAATGCTTTATTATTTATGTTACTTCTTTCTTTTTTTCTTTCTTTATTCTTTTTAAAAAGAAAAACATAGAAGAAACCCATAATAACAATTTTGTGAATCACACAAAGTGTAGTCCCGTGAAGGGTTTGAACCCACAACACTCGGCGCAGTAGAGAGCGGCGTGGCGACCGCTTAAACCACTACACCATCCGTGCAGTCGACTACGAAGTGTTATTAACACATATTTTTATAAGAACCTACCGTTAAGTAAAAAACTTCAGATATTTTAAACGTCCTATGGGGTTCTTGTGCTACTGTTTATCACATATGTGTATTCCTTCTGAAATAGAGGAAGTTTATGTAAACAAAATATTTAAACTCTAAATAACTGTTTGTTAACAAAAGGAGGGGCAAATTTATTTTTCAATAAGAGGTATTTTTCTTGGTAGTAGAACAACGCTGATTTCAGCACAAACGGGCCTACCTTCTTACAGTAGACCATCCCAAAGCTACAGCATCTTTTTTTTTTTTTTTTTTTTTTTTAACGTGTGGAAACCCCCTCGGGCCGTCACCCCACCGGGGTTTACGGCGGGGTGGTGTGTCGGAATCGGACCGACTAAAACCACACGGTGTGCTACTCTGCGCCTGACATAGGAGGGACCGGGAACAGCTGTTATTACGACATCCAGATCCCTCCTAGCGCCTGCCCGCTACCTCGGGCACCATCTGCGGATAAACTCTCTATTTTAGGCGACGTACGGCACACGCGGACGTCGCCTCCTCGCGGCTGGCCATTGTAGCGGATGGAGGAGAAAACCCATCCCGTCCACCCGCGGCCACACTCAAGGCGGCATGAGGCGCTGGTATACTCGCCTCCGCCGCCCGGCTCGCCGGCGGCGAATTGGGTCCGAGTGGATATCGTCCTCCCGGGCCTTCTCCGCCGCCTCCTTCCGCGAAATTACGTCTTCGCAGAAGGTTGCGACCACGGTAAAACAACTGTCGCTACCGGCCATGGAGCGTATGACGGCCGGTAGCGAGAGGTCTCCTCCAATAACTGCAGTGAGGACCCCACGCTGCGCCGCCCAGGCGGAACAAACCGCCAGCGTGTGCTGAGCCGAGTCCTCACTGCAGTCGCAGTGGTGACAGGCGGGACTCAATTCCCTCCTGGCGACCGAGTGCAGATACTTCCCGAAGCAACCGTGCCCGGAAAGGACCTGCGTCAGTCGGAAGAAAAGGGTCCCGTGCTGCCGCCCCGCCCACTCGGCGATGACCGGCTGGAGAGCTTCCACGGTGGCAAAGCCAGCACGTGGAGCCTCCAGCCGGGACAACCAACGAGCCATCGTGGCTCGACGAGCGACCTCTCGCCACTCGCGTATCTCTTCGGGCGGGGGCCGTATGCCGCTGCCCGCCCGGAAGTCAGCCGTCCGCCGATAAACTTCGGCGAGCACTTCCGCCTCCAAATCCCACGGGGGAGTTCCGGCCAAGGCGCACGCCGCCTCCGTCGATACGGTGCGGTAACCGCGTATGGTGCGGTAACCGCGTATGAAAGCTACAGCATCTGTGCTAACCTGTTTCGTTGGTGAGTGTGAGACCGAAGGCCCATTGGTGCAGGGGTGATAGTTATCGTGTGGAAGGAACGACTTGGGCAACCAAGCGCTAGGCACGCCGTCGCTTCGGCAATAAGACCCATCATGGAGGATTGGCTTGAGAGGCATCATGGGACCCATTCTTACAGGCTGACGCAGGGGATCACTTGAAAAGGATGTTTCGGCGATCACCTCACCTGTGTCTGATCTGTAAGGAGCCAACACCTGAGTGCCACCATTGTGATGACCGCACCGTGGACACAGCACTCTACAGGCTGGTAGAATGCCCGGCATGGGTGGAGCAGAGGTTCAACTTCGTGGTGGCCATCGGAGTGGCAATTTTCTCGCTCAGTAACATAATTGAGGCCATGATACGGAGCGAGAGCACTCTTTAGAACTCTCCTGGTCCTCCAGGCCCAGGAACACACCATGGACTGCAGAAGACTCAGGCGCCGGATATCGTTACACGATCTCCGTCTTTCATAAGCGCAGGCTTGGGGTGGCAGGTGAGACCATCTATCACCCAGGCAGAAGCAGGCTGGGGTGACGATGCGAGCGTTACGGTCTGCGCTCACGCTTTTGGGGCAGGAAGAAAAGGGAACATCGGGGCTCCCACACGGGGTGGGGCATCTACAACTCGTAGGTGGCCCGAGGTACGTCAGGGTTCCAGAGATTTCCTCACTGCTGGTTCCCCGACTACTGTTACCTGAGACGGCGTGTGGTTTTTGGTCAGTTCAAGTCCCACATAACCACCTTGCGGTGGTATCTATGAGGATTTCCGCAAAAAGAAAGGGGGTGACTTTTATCGTAGTAAGTGTTTGAGATTTACACTACCATGACGACTGTCATTCTTTTATGTCCCCAAGCGAGGCATGACGAAGCATCTTACTAGTCCACCGTAGTATGGGTCACCACTCTGTATTGCTTACATTCACGTTGAGTATGGTGACTAAAACTTGGATTCTGTTTATGCTTTCTATCATGCAGAGTACATTCACTTAAGCATGCTCTTAAAATTAAAAAAAAAGACGTTGTCTCCGGGCGGTGAAAACCCATACGATGCCACTGATATCTTTTTTTTTTTTTATATTAAACCTACCAAAGTGACTCTATTCTGCCTGATGGAAAGCATGAATAGAATCCAAGAACGGTGGTGGTCACTGCAAATGCCGACAGTGCAATATGGCGACCCAGGCTATGACGGCCTGAGATGCTCTTTCACGCCCCACTTAATGGACCCGAGATCGTAGTGGAAGGGAAACACGTGCGCCGGTAATGAAATTCAGGTTTTAACCGTTCTGCACAGGAAGGAAGAGCCGAACCGTTTAGTTCGGGAACGTATGTCTACCATTCTGAAACGGTGACTTCCAAGGTCAGCACGAGTTGTTATTATCTCCGTAGAACTTCATCAGAACATTACCAAACTGGAAAAGGACCACCTCGAAATGCGATGGTGCTCTTCTAAACCATCGTATATAGTTTTTTTTTGTTAACTTTACGTCGATAAATGAAAAACAGAAAACATCATCAATGTAGTCGAAGTCAATCAAATATGTGTTATTATGTATAATCTAAAAATTTCTTATATAAACATAAATTCAAATTTAAGTTGGACCACATGACAAGCACTAGCTTTTGAATATAAAAATTCTTATCAAAATCGGTACACTCAAAAAAAATCTGTCATATTGAGAACTCTCTTTTTTTTTAAATCGGTTAGAAGTATTTACATAGAGTGTGTTTTTAAAATAAATTATTGAAAACAATTCTAAGTCTTTTTTCTAGTAGCTTTTTCTTTTAATTATAGTATTAATTAATTGAATACAGTTCAACGAATATAACAACACTGTTTACGAATATTCTCATTAAGTGTTTAATTAATTTTAATTATTAACTAAGACGTACGTCGAAAACTGTGTCATCTTATTATAATTATAATATCAACTTCTATGCGTCTAGTCTTGCAATAAGTATGGTATGCTTTCCATTAGGCAATGGAGTCACTTTAGCAGGTCCTTAAAATAAAAATAAAATAAAAAAGGTCCGAACGAAATCACTAATTTGTTGAAACGTAATATAAGAACCGCTTAAGGTGGGACTCGCATAGCCGAAGCATGACTCTCGCACGATTAAATGTGAAAAACTATTTAAAACATGGCAAAGAAAACGATGATGATGACGAAAGAGGAAACAATGAGAGAAAAAGCCTTCATACAATTTGATACTCACAAATATGCATTTTACATTCGCTCGTAAAATACGAGATTGCTTATCGATAACGCCTTATAGTACGAGTCAATACAATCGTCATATGAAACAACTTGTTACAATCATGCGTACACTGATCTGTGTACAAAGTTGACTTTAATAAAATTCTAGTAGAACCATGTTTCGGCTCAAATGAGTCGGTTCGACGGAAGTCTGTTTTTTTTTAAATAACAAAAAAAAAAATCTGCATGTCATAAGTTACAAACATGTTGCCGGCTATTAAGGTGGGAGTAAACACTTTTCTGGCAGTTTTAAATAGTTAAAGACCTATCATTATCATCAGCATCATCATCATCAACAGCCTTTTACAGTTCACTGCTGGACATAAGCCTCTCCTTAGTAAGGAGGTTTTGGTCTAATATACCACGCTTGCAAGACGGGCTGGAATAGGGTTTGTTTCAAGCTTTCCTTCTCTTTGTAGTGATATTTTCCTGAATAGTTTATTCCCTTAGTCGCCTGTTACGACGGGGCGAAAAGGACTGGTGACACTGCGTATTCTTAATCTGTCACCACATAGGCAATTAATATGTAACCAATTCCATCATTAATCATTTTTAATTACGAAAAGCAAAACCAGTCTGAACATAGCTGTAATGTACTTGCAACTATACTCAGGGTGGTGTAGTTGCATTCACATTTTCTGCCTTTCTGTTCTTTTTTAAGTTTTGTAACAAAAACGTAGTAGCAGAAAAGAACACAAAGACACCCAGACTCAGTAAAAAAAACACAGTTTCACGTCACAACAGTCGAATCCACAACATTCAGCGCAGTAGGTTCTTAAAACACTACGCCATACATACAGTTCTTTGTTACACTTTTATTGCCTGAATAACATCAGGACCTAACCATATGTTTAGAGTAATGCCCGTGTACCAGAACTTTATCAAGATTCTCATCAAAACACTTTTGTTCTTATATAATCATAAAAACATGGTCTGAAAGGATCCACGTGCGTTGCAATGATTCATATTCTACGCAATTTTGTTGAATAATAATCTCGTAATATTAACCCGTGAGAAAGATATTTTCCGTGAGTCACCAAATAAAATGGCGAAATAAATTTTATACCCTCTAATACTTTCACTTCATAGATTGGAGGTCTCTGACTCGTCAGTGATGGAAAATTTGAGTTACATTGCATACAGGTTTATGATTTTGACCTGTCGAACACCTTACCGTAAGCAGTAACCCTTTTCTTCCATTAAATTTGTTTTTTATATACCTACTCTTTTAATGTACTGTGGCGACTTCCACATTATAGCACAAAGGAAATATACAACAGCGCCATCTAGCGAAGATACATCTAACAACGAAGTATGAACGAAACGTATGAATGTAATGAACTACAATGCAACTACTAATCCTGTATCGTGATATAGAGATTCGCGTGGCGATTAGCATATATACAACATCCCAACATCAACCGTTGGGCCGTGGCCCGCCAGGCATGATCACCTAACCTGGTCGGAGGATCCTCCCTTTGTGTCGGAGGGAAATGATACCTCGTCCCTCCACAGTACTTACTAACTCTCTCCACTAATTACTAAACCCGATTAATTAATAAACTTTTCTCATATCATGTGAGTAAGGCTGAAATAGAGTTGATAAAATTTTTGTTTAATTTACCTTTCCATCCGTACCATCGTCAACAGTAGTGTACTGCCGGAAATAGACCTCTCTTTAGGAAGGAGGTCTTCGGCTATTATACCACCTACAAGATAGAGAGAGGTGGTGACAATATGCCTCTGCATTTGAGAATATAGGCATAGTAAATCCGATGAGACCTGGTTCACTCTGCTGTTTTGCTGCAAGTTTCTCCGTTGGCTAAGGTGGAGAAATTAGGATTTACAGTCGCCGAGTCAGCGATGGCAATGTGTCTGTAATGCCTGGTACAATTAACGTTCCGTTAATTTGCAATGTTATTTCATTAAGGCGCTGTGTCGATTTTTATTTGTGTGATGCCATAAAACATGTTTAACCAATCTCCATTTAAGTGAAACTTCTATATCGATTTAACACAATATTTTTTTTAATTGTATTATTTTAATTTATGTTTCGAAAGTTTAATTTTCTTCAGCTTTTTTTGTTATGGCTGACGGCTCTAAGGTGCCGAATTTCTTTTAGGCCTTTTTAAGTTGACCGGTGACCTCCACCACACAAGTTCGTTTCAGGAGTATCTTTTCTAGGAGTGTTACAGAAAGAAGGTAAACTGGGATGAGGAAAACTGACTTGTATATATACCCTATATAATATAAAAAACAGTCTGGTATACTTCAAATAACATTTATTTACTTACTAGACGGTCTATCCGGCGGTAGAAAATATGTAGCCACTACGACTCCAGCTGAAACAATAATCGTATATTTATACAAACGTTTTCTGATAACATTTTAACACGTTGACATTTATCTCGAAATACTCTTGGCAATCTCTTTCGTAACAATTAAATTATCTATAGTCATATACAATCGTGTATCTCCTGAAATATGATCTGAACTTATTTAAACTTGCACCAATAAAATCTGTCAAATCTCAGTTCTAACTCACGAGGTCACAGATCATCTTCGTTATTTATCGAGCCGGCTCAACCATGGTAGTACTACCCTCCCACAGAAGACCAACATAAAGCACCAGCATCCGTGTTGTCGTGTTTCGTTGGTGAGTGCAAGACCAGAGGCCCATTGATGCAGGGGTGATAGTTATAGTGGTAACTGTGTAAGCCTTACGCTGTCACTATGACTGTCATGCCTTTTACATCTCCGAGTGAGATGTGAGGAGCATTTCACTAGGCCGCCATAGTATGGGTCACCATACAGCATTGTCTGCATTTGCAATGACTATGGTGAGCACAACTCTTGGATTCTATTCATGCTTTCCATCAGGCAGAGTAGAGCCACTTTGGCAGGCTCTTAATATAGGAAAAAAAATACTAAGGAAGTCTTTAAGCTCATTTATGGAACTGACATAGAGAACAAAATAGATTCGGATATCAAATTTCTGATACCATGAAGTGTTGTTCCATGTAGGAATCAAAAACAAAATACTCACTGTAGTAGGCTAAATAGATAAGGAGCTCAAGCCACTTCACCATCCGTACAGTTAGTCAATGAGCTAGGTAGGCTAGAACTTTATGAACTGAATGAGAAACATTTGTCTATCTACACTTTTCATCCTGTCTTACCCAGAAGAATAGCAGCCGTGGCGTAGAAAGTACTGGAACAGTGAGCCATGACGTTGGACCCAAGCAAGTTGACGCCAGCGACACCGCTAATTCTAGCCATCATCACACCTATGCACGCTGCCATACCTCTAAAATATAAAAACACATACAATTTTAAACCATGACTCCAATGAATACATTTTCTAAAGCACTGCATTTTATTTTGCCTTTGGAACTGTGAAAACTTTTTGAAATCTACTTAGCAATTAATTTGCAAACCAATTCTTGTTTAATTTTCACATTTTCATATTAAAAAAACGTTTTGTTTTCGTGCATTTATTTTCATTTAATATAAAATTAGCAGTGTCATACTCTACCAATTTATCCCTATAAATGTGAATGTAAGTTTGTTTGTTACGGTTTCACGCGAAAGCTACTCAACAGATCATCATGAAATTTTCTACATATTCTCTTGAAGGTATTAGAAGTAACATAGGATACTTTTTATTAAAAAAAAAAAAAATTTAAATGATCTGTTACTAAACTTAATGTGGCAAACCAAATTCTACGCGTACGCTAATACGTTATATATTCAAAAACTTACAAAAAGAAAATGATAAGTAAAATGCTTAGAAAAAAGAAATAACGATATATGTTTCATATTCTACTTTAGAATAAAAAATATATAGAAACTAATTCATATGAACAAATATGATTTCTTATTAAAACAATTGTAAGAGGACTGGTTCAGTTATTTTTATTCCTCTTCCATTATTTAATCCAAAAGAGAACCTAAGTTATAAACATAAAGTCATTAATATAGTTCACCTGTAAGACGTAGGATACATCTCTACGTAATAGACAAACAGTACTCCCATACACAGGTTGGTCATCGTCATGCCAACGAACAGTACAAGACTAGCCAAGTTATTCTCATTGAACACGGCTCCTATGCTGGACAGCATCGGAACTATGAGGAATGTAATCAACAGAAGCTTCTTTCTAGAACCCAGTTTGGATACTATGAGCGTAATGCCAGCAAATACCACGCCATGAGTGACACCGGATAGTAAAGTGCTGGTTTGAATTGCATGTGAGCAGATAGTCTGAAACAGAGAACAAATTGATTTTTGCTGCACAACGTATATCCAATTTCTGTTGCTTGTCTTAGATTCTAAATCTACTTTTCCTTGCTTTTACATTACCATAAAAAGAAGGAGTTGTATTAGCTATAATTAGATAGAGCGGTAATGAAGAAGGAGAAGAGATTGGTTGTTTCCAGGTAAGCTTACTTGGTAAACAGCAACAAACGGATTATTTACCAAACATTTTGAAAATACCCGCAGTATTTCAAGTTGCTTACTGTATATCTGTCATTTGGCATTTGCCCATTCTTATTAGAAAACAATTTGAATCCCACTTTATTACAATTATTCATAATCCGTTTAAATATAATGTTTTGTAACTTACCATGACAACAGTTTCTGTGGCGTTATTGATTGATAAGCTGGAAATAATGCTGCATAAACTTTTCGATCCGTCAGTAGCTCTTAAAGTAATGGCAGAACTAAATGCCTCTACAACAGCCGGCAACCACATCACCCAGCAGTTATTTCTAAAATTATTACAAGTAAATTAAATGGAAGGAAAGGCATATCATCTCAATCTGTGATCACGTGTGATGATACTATATATATGTAATATATATAAATACTCATAAATAACTATGTAATTATTATTATTTTAGGATTTCTTCCTAATTCTTATGACATCTTATATAGCTATAGTTTATTTTCATGACGTCTTTTACTGCTATAATGTTTCTGACATTTTATTGTATTGATATATGGTATAATACACGTTATTTTTTAATTTGTATATCCGACCGTTATATACTCCAAATAAAATTAGGAAAAAAGCTAAAATTTACAAATAAGGTTCATAGTTCTACGTATTATTACATTGATTCTAGAATACCGATAGATATTGATATCGATCTGACTGCACGGTTGGCCTAGGGGCTTAAGCGGTCGTCACACCACTCTCTACTGCACTGAGTGCTCTGGGCTTAAACCCCACATGAGACAACACTTTGTGTGATCCACAAATTGTTGTTCCGAGTCTGAATGTTCTTTGTGATCGTTTTTTGTATGTTTGTAAAGTCTGCCGCGACACGGGATATATTCTTAGTGCGGGCGTTGTCTTTTTAAAAGGAAACAAAAGGAATATCCACGGTATTCTCATAGCAGATGATCACCATGAAAAGCCCGTAACACCGCTGCTATATTTATTCTGGAAAGTATGCAATATTAATTTGTTACATAACCTTACTTACATGCTATAGATGACAGCAGTTATAAAGACTAAATTCAAAGTTTTCCAAACTAAAGGTTTCTGGAATAATGGTGTTGTCTGTTGCCATAATGATTTTAATATATGGATGTCCCTTTCTCTGGCCTTTGAATCGTCTTTTAAGATAACACGATGTACCTAAAAAATTATAACAATATTTCATGATATTTCATTTTCATGAGTATCATTTCTATCCAATATTACATGATTTATACCTACTGGGTATTCTTCTCCTTTTCCACCATTCTTCATCCACATTTTTCTTAAATACTCCAGTGCCTTTTGTTCTTGGCCAGCGTTAAGCAGAAATTTAGGACTTTCGTAACAGAGGTGCAACAATAGTGCACTAATCATCAGTGGGGAAGCCATTACAATAGTTAATAGCCTCCAAGGTGTAAACATAATTAAACCAAGGTTAAAGGCAAAGTTGAACTGTAGAATGAAATAAGCGGGCACTGAAAATATCATAGAGCACAGTTACCAAAAACTGATGGTATTGACCTATACAGCTATGGAAGAGTCATGGCTGAGTCTTTTGATGATAAATAAGAGACCAAATTCAGACTCACCGATGTAAGACATCATGTACAACATCAGCACACTTGTCATGATGAGCATATAGAAGTCTTTTACTTTCCTTGAACAGCATTCGCCAAGCAACGCGTATGCTCCTGATTGAACAGCGCTGGAACTGATTTTAATATTTAGAAAATGGTGGCTACTTACAGTTAAGTATGACATAACTCTTATCATTTGTAATCTAATTAAAATAAAATTTAAAATAAGCAGACTGTTTACTAGTTGATATTTTTATGTTCACGCATGAGCGTATGCCTTTCCCCTAATATTGGAGGCAAGGAAGCACTTTAAATACTGCACTTAAACACTTGTACCTCTTGACTTACGTGTGTCTAAGAGTGACAGCAGTTACTGGTAACGTGCCTGCTGGTTTTCCCCAATTCCACTAAAATTTATGAACTAACACTAAAGCCAATACTTACAACATAGAACTAAACACCTTAAGGATCGCCAACAATATCCAGTTGAAAGAGAAGGCGCTTAAAAAGGACGACAGGAAAGCACCCCATAATGCAATAAGTAAAGATTTCCTCCTACCTTGAGTATCAGATATATAACCCCAAGGTATTGCCATTACCACTGGACCTGAAAGACAAAATATAGAAAATCTATAATAATTAAACTGAAGACTGTTTGGTCGATAATCTCAGCAACAAATACAGAATAAAGAATGTCACCATCTCTACTCTTCCCATAGGTGTTGTAAGAGGCGACTAACGTAACAAAATATGCAAGACAACATCACTGGAAAGGGGAGGAAAATTTACGTTCCATAAAAGTTACGTCATTTTCTTAGCGTTTCGATGGCAAACATTACGTGTCGGTACAATTATAATTTAGCAGACCAAACTGGAGCCTACATACTACATCGACAACGTAGTTAATGTAGGCTACATTAACTACGTTGTCGATGCCAACAGTTCCTCTTCCGTGCAATTGTCCTGACAAACAAGGCAAGGTGAGAAATTGTCTGAAAATACAGATACCTACCTACCTACCTACTACAGATAGGTAGTACAGCCATAAACATTTAGTAGAGCCATGCTGATTTCAGCATGAACGGGTCGGCTCGACCGGGGCAGTACTACCTTCCCACAGAAGATCAACCTAAAGCGACAACATTCGTGCTGTCGTGTTTTGTTGGTGAGTGCGAGACCGGTGGCCCTTTGATGCAGGGGTGACAGTTGTCATAGTAAGTGTATGGAATACAATACTACGATGACTGTCATGCCTTTTACGTCCCCAAGTGAGGCGTAAAAAAACATCTTAATAGACCGCCATAGTGTGGGTCACCATACTACATTGTCAGCATTCGTAATGACTATGGTGACTACAATTTTTGGATTCTATTCATACTTTCCATTAGGCAGAGTATAGTCACTTTGGCAGGCTCACAAATAAAAATAAAATAAAAAATACCTCAGGTACAAGTACTTGGACACATTTTTCTTGCGGCGGTCTACCAGAACCCGAAGTCTATTTAAGAACTTCCAGATCAAGGAAGGTAATATAATTTTTGTAAAGTCAGTAGACTCTCGGTTAACACTACAAATAGGCTCGGTTAAGATATCCTTTCTCTCCATAGTTTTTACTTCACTGAAGGATGATTCAAGGTTCTACGGCAGTTATTGTTGTATAACACGAAATGATTTAAAAAAAATGAAGCAAATATTGAAATGTCAAGAAAACAGACATTTCAAGAGTATTTAAAATTTGAAATACACCGAGAGAAAATTCAAATTATTGCTTCTACAACCGTGAAAAAATGTAAATTACTTATCTGTCTAGGTTTATCAAGCATGACTTTATGTTAATATACACGAAAATAAATTATAAAACTATGTAAGAAAAATGTTACCAATAAAAGGCATGGACAGCATGATGCTCTTGTGCCATAGTTCCAGTTGAAAGTCGCAAGCGCAGCCGGTGACGATGATTGAGAATCCGAAGACATCAACACCCATACCTAATAAACCAACGCTGAGAGCCAGCAGTAGGACACGGTTATACCACCCGTTACCTGAAAAATGATCTTCGAATTTAGTGCTAGTAATTATGATCAAACTAAAAGTTGAAAGTCGTAATATGCATAAGATCTCAATAAAATAATTTGTTAAATATAAAGTGTTAAAATTAAAATACAAATCTTTAGATAGAGATACAAGAAAAAGAAAAATATATAAAAATAGACACAGCATACAATAAGAGGTATTCATAAATAGTAATCAATGTAGTATTTTTATACAATAGAAATATTTAAAAACAACAATATGATACAAAAAGTTTAGAGGTCGAAATAGCAGAGAGCCTTTGAGCAGCATTAGATGGGCTGATGAAGATGATGATAATGACTATGAAGCCAAAAAACCATTTTGCAGGCAACATGTGAAGTAATTAGCTGAACAGAAGAAATTAAATAACCTTGAAATATCGGATGATTAAACAAAATTGTGCTATGAAATATAACCGTGCAGCTTCTCAGCAATAATTTTCATTTGAAAGTTCAGTGTTCACACATAAATACTGTTTAAATAGAAGACCAACCTGAAGTGACAGCATACGTGCTTTTAGGTTTGTTAGTGAGTGCGAAACAGGAAGGCCATTAATGCAGGAATGACAGAACACAGAGGTCATCGTGACCTTACAGTAACATGATGACTTTCATGCCTTTTACGTTTCCGAGCGTGGGTCACCATACTGTATTATCTACATTCGTAATGAGTATGGTGATCACAACTCTTGGATTCAATTCATGCTTTCCATCAGGGAGAGTCGAGTCACTTTCGCAGGCTTTTGAATAAAATTTAAAAGGTTTTTCACTGACAATTGAAACAGTTGTTGAATTTGAAATTAATTTTCTTAAAACAGTCTACAAACTTGGGTCAGAAAGTTTGAAAGCAGACCAACATAATATAGCACTCAAATTCATTTCTGAAGAAAGACCTAAATCTAGTAGTAGACTATTATAGATTGTTGATGACGATAGAAACTTATGGAAAATGCATCAATTTACTTACCCGTTAAGTCAATTGCGTCTTCATAGTCATATATTCTCTCTACATTAACATTGTTCTTTTGAGATTGCCCGTTAAAACTAGTAAGTTGGATGTTATAAGACTCTGATACCATTATTACTTTTAATAAATTATTTAGAAACTTGGAGATACACAATTCTTTATAGTTATATTAATTAGTTTTCTCAATTTATTTATCATCTACTGATGTTAGATTTTTTAAGAATTACGTTTTAAAGGACTGCCTGGTTTTGCCAGTTAAGATACTTTCAGTGACCAACTATTAATATTACATTAATTTCAATTTTCAATTTATTAAATGATTTAGCACTTGCCATTAATTTTTAAGACGAGAGCATTTCTCGAACATGAAGGTGAATACTAGTGCACTGCGTATATTACGACATTATTTATCTTATTTATTATTCAAAGACTGTATCCATTAATAAACGAATCCAATAAATGTATAAATAATTCTTCTTTAAATTAAAAAAAAGGTGCTGATGACTATCTCACATCTTCGCCAATTTGGATAATCCCACTTATTTTATTCTAATTTTACAGAAGATATAGCTCTGGATAACCTAGAATTATGAACTATTCGTGTGATGAGAGATTTATTTATTTATAGGTTTGTCTACAATTGGTACACATTACTTAAAAATAATACATGCATGATAAACAACGTATATGTGTACAATATCAATAGGCAAACACAACGTTTTTAGAAAACATTTGAATTTTAGTATTGATACTAGTAAGATCTCAGGAATTAATGAATCTTGTGAAAATTGGTAGTCCAAAATATAAAAACGTATAAAGTACAACGTAGAAAAATAATGAAAAAATACAAAACAAAACAAAAGAACACAAAGGCATAGACAGCAATGTTAACACAACTAATATAATAGGCCTACAGTTTATAAACGCATATATACAATTGACACTATATAATTTAGAATAAGGAATGTCACTACCGCTTCTCAATTCGTGAGTATCTCATTGCTAGGAGAAGGAACACTTGAAATAAACTTTATGCTACATCAGCCAGGCCAGCGTGATACAGTAGGCCAAATCTCCTTTCAAAGATGTGTAGTTATCTAGTCAGTAAGCTACAAAAGGCTGTTGACGATTGATGAACTCTGGAACTAATCGTAATCGAAAAAATGTCCGTGTGGTAACGGATTAAGAATACATAGTGTTACTACCCCTATTCATCACGTTGGTGTCGTAAAAGGCAACTAAGTGAAAATATGCAAGACAACATCATTACAAAGAGAAGGAAAACTTGAAACAAGCCCTATTTCAACCCGTCTGGCTAGTGTGGTATAGTAGACCAAAACCTGCTAAGGGCTCCGGAGGACTCCTTTCTAAGGGCAGGCCTGTCCAGTAGTGGACTATAAAAGGCTGTTGATGATGATGATGGATCTAATCAACGAGTAGAGACTTATAATTTGGCATGTGACAACTCAGCCAGAGTGACACCACCTCACAGAAAGTCACTATAAAGCACTCCTTGTGTTTCTTTTTTGAGATTGTGATCGAAGCCAAAACTCCTGTCTTTCTAGTTTTGAGAGTCAAAGAGGTTCAAAGAACGGCAACGGCAACTTATGACTCTTAATTTCCAGGTATCCGTGTGCAATTCCATTCGATAGTAATAATTAAGATACTGGAAACGCACTATTTTAATTTTAACAAGTGTGGCGGCTGTTCCGTAAAGAAAAACAAAAACCATACTATATTTTTAATTTATGCAACTCATTCACCACGGTCTAGACATCGTCTTGAAATCGATATTTTAGCAAGAATATTTCTGTATCTTGTATATAAACCAAGGAATATCTGAACAGTGGAACTGAATATTTATAATTCCTTTTTAAAGTCAATCGTGGGTCATTTGGGCCGTACACATGGGAAGGCTGGAGTGGAATTATTCAACAGCCTTACAGAAAACCAATTTTGAGGAGTTCTTACGTTGATGTTCACCGAGTAAAGTTTACCTAAGCCAGAATCCTCCACCTTCCTTTATTTACAGAGGGGTGAGGGGGAGAACGACTATGACTTTTTGGTCTCAAATACAAATTGAAAACAAAAGAACAAAAGGAAAATTGAAAAGTAATTACATAGTCAACTGCAAGGACTAAAATAAGTTTGACTCTCAATTTAAAAGCAAGACCATCTACATTGTTCGAAGTCGTACGAAAGTATCATGGACACGTGTCCATCGTTTTTATGATACCTAGTAATATTAATATGAAGGAATATGGGTTGATTTAATATTTAAACATCTTGAATTTTATCTATAGTAAGTTAGTTATAAAATTGAATATCTTGAATTGTAATTAAGAATGTAGTTGAATTGCCTACAATCAGTTTGGTAACAATGACTTTAAATTAATACACGATTTAATACGACTACAAAATCCGATGTGATGCCAGCCGTTTGGTAAAAAAATTCGTATCAAAAAATCTTTTTTGATTTGACTCTATCATTTTTAAAAGACAACTCCCGTGCTAGGAACAAATCCTGTGTCACGGAAACTTTACAAACACATAGACTCAAAGAACATTCAGACTCAGAATAATAATTTGTGAACCACACAAAGCGTTGTCCCATGTGGGGATCCGACCCATAACACTCAGCATAGTAGAAGGCAGTGAGATGCATAACTTACTAGAATCCGTGCAGTCAATTTAGTCAGGTCAGCTATAAGAGACTTACTAGTTTTTGATATTATTACTCGTTGCTTTGAAAGGGAATGTTGGATAAAACACACATTGTTACTTATTGACACATGAACATAGTAACAATCTGAACAGATAAGATTGTATGAAAATGTCACACCTAATGGAAGAATCGTGAATCCATATGCTGTTTATAACGCAAGACACCAACGCCGGCGGTAGTCGAATTGAAATAACTTCAGAAAAAAATACTCCTTAAATGTTAATTCTTATAATAATATATCCGTTATGATATTGTAGATAGCATAGAAAGTAGTAATAAAAACAGTTTTAAATCAAGAAATAAATCGTTTTATTGAGCGATCAAACTCCAGTGTCTGAAGAACACATGTAATTACCTACTAGCACTATGACTTAATCTGAATCGTTTGGTACTATTGCCGTAAGGATAGATGGCATCCCACTCCACCTGTCATAATGGCCTCTGAGACAAATAGACTATAATATTTATTTTGACCACGTTCTTACGGGCAGGATTTTTAGGTAGTAGAGCCACGCTGATTTCAGCACGAGCGGGGGCCGGCTCGACCGGGGCAGTACTACCCTCGCACAAAAATCCAACCTAAAGTGCTAGCATCCGTGTAGTCGTGTTTCATTGGTCAGTATGAGACCGGAGGCCCATTGATGCAGGGGAGACAGTTATCGTGGTAACTGTGTAAGCCTTACACTGTCACGATGACTGTCATGGCTATTACGTCCCCAAGTGGACTGTGAAAAAGCATCTTGCAGGGCCGCCATAGTGTGGGTCGCTATACTGCATTGTCTGCATTTGCAATGAGTATGGTGACCACAACTCTTGGATTCTATTCATGCTTTCCATCAGGCAGAATACAGTCACATTGGCAGGCTCTTAATAAAAAAAAGGTGACTCATCACCAGTATTATCCTATTTCTTTTTAATACAATATAAGGGTAAGCGTGCTGAGAAGTCATGTGAATTAAATTGGTTGCATCACTCAAACACCTATAACTCAAAACTTACAAACACGATCTTTAAAGGAAGTGAAGCTTCAGTAACTTCAAAAATTCATTCAATTAAAAAAAAAAAGTAAAGTATGAAGTAGACTCTGCTCTTACTCGTTTCTAACTCCTTGGTCAAAATTCATTTACTTTTTTAACTATCACATATATATCGACGTCGTAGGTATAACAGGTAAAACTTGACAGGCATTGAATTTAGTTTAAAAGTTCACACATGGTCCTCTTGACTAATTTAAATATGCAATATCTTGAATAAAACAGCTGATTTCAGAGCGTGTGTGCAAAACGAATAAAGTACCTTTTTATGACTTACGAGGAGACGAGTGAGGTAAGTGATTATCGCCGCTAATCAAGAGAAAAAAGTGTCTTGCCGGACTTCGGATCACCCACTAACTTTAAAGGGTATTATTGTTTCAAGATAGTGTTTCAAAAAGTGTCAAATTTCTATTTCTGTTTCCCGCCTCTTATTTTACGAGATAGTTCTAATTCTTATTAATCATTACTAGTGGTCGCCTAGTGGTCGATATTCGACCATAATAAAACACAACTTATATTATCTATAGCTTATATAATCTATGTCTATGTCAGTACTCTATGTCTATGGACAAAATGAAAAACAAAAGAAACAATTTGACCACAGAGTTTGTATTCGTGTACAAATACTTCTGTATGTATGTGTAAGTGAAATGCATGGTAGTGTGTGTAACGTTTTATTTATTGATTTAATGTATTTTATAAGCATTATTATTGAAAATATTAGCGTGCTGCACTTCTCCTACACATAAACTATAAGTGTCCAAAATTTTATGCTCCTGCGTCCGCGCAATTTTTGTAAAAAGGGCTCCAAAGTTTTTGCATCACGTATATATAGTGTATATAGATTCTTTTTTGTTTTTTTTTATATTTATTTGAATAAGAAAAACAGTAAACAATAAAAACATGAAATACACACGAAACTCGTGTTGGTTAATCTTGGGTGCGAATGTACATTCCTCATTCTTTTCTGTTTTGTTTAATTTATCTACTTGCTCAACAGAAACAGATTATTCAAAACTATAAAAATTCGGAGGTAACACTACAAGAAATAATAGGTAGGTAAGCAGACAAACCTTTCTAACGTTCGAGCGTATTGTTATTTATGTTTGATGTTACATTTAATTTCCTACCTTCTGTTATGAGTTTGTTTATTTTTGTGAAACTTTAACTATTAACGCAGTGTACGCAATGGAAGCTCTTAAACCAAACAAAATTACCCCATTTTTGATACTCTGTTCATTTTCGTCGCAGCCTTCTATAAGAGTTAATTTCCCATCAATTTAACAGCGGTACAGTGAGTCGTAGCAGACAACAGCCGGTGCCAAATAAAGTACACGTTTACAGGTGGATTACAATAATTTTATTAATATAAAAATATAACACTACAATCTAATGTATCACTGCGGGTGCCGCTCTGGTCGCGTGCTCTTTGGGAGTATTATACACAGAAGACCGCTCGCTGTAACAAACAAATTAAAAATTAATTACAAAATGGTACGTACCTGTTTGTCTAGGAGTTAATGGCCCTGAATGTTAACCAAAAGATCATGCATTTGAATTCTACAAAAGACAAATAATTGTGTAATCATCGATTAATGTTATCAGACCATTAGTCAGTCTCACATGAGTTTCTGGTTATAATTTATCTAAGATATGTACGTATTTAAAAATATTTAAGTATGTTTATTAAGAGTTATCAAAATACACGGCATCAGACTGACAGACTTGTTTGTGAAGTATGTAATGTAATTAAAAAAGCTTTTTAAAAATAACACAAAATTTAATGCGTTTTATCATTGTAAAGTGTAAAAAATCATGGTCGTCGTTCTCTTATTTTCAATTTTGAAGGTTAGTGTTTGTTTTTACAAATTCAAAAGAAACCAAACGGAATGTACCACATCTGAGAAATCTCCATAACCTATATATAGATAAATACTTTACTCTACAACCTATATATAGTGTTTGCGTGGTGACAGATTAACAATGCGGAGTATCTCCACGCCTTCTCATTCCATGGGTGTCATAAGAGCCGAGTAAGGGAGTAAACTACGCAAAACAACATCACTGTCAAAATAATGAAATCTTAACACAAACTTTAAACTAATACATCTGGTTATAATGATGATGGTGATAACCTATAAAAAATCTAAATCAGTTTGTAAACGGTTCAGTTTTGACAAGTAACAAACAAAAGAAACAGAACCGAACTGGGAATCTTCCTTTTTTGCAATCGGTTGAAAATCTGTACAGCCATTACAAACAAAAGTATAGAGACACGAAATTAGTATTAACACACGAAGGTATTAATCCAAACGGTAGTCATCGCTAAACACTAATAAAACAAACAGAAATATACTTTAGCGCCATCTCACGAAGACATACTGAACTACGGAGTAACTACTAACCCTGTATCGCGATATAAACAGTTCTCATGCATTATGTTGAACCGCGGCTCACCAGACTTGATTACTTGTCCTGGTTGTAGGATAATAGCATCTTTCCTTTATGTTGAAGGTATAGGTCTGTAGTAATAATAATAATTCAATAATGATACGTACTAATAAGTAAAGTTCCAAACATGTAGATAGGCACGATGCAGTACTCGTCGACGAGTGCCCCGAAGATGACGTTCCCCACAATTGCACCTATTCGTCCGCACATCACCGTGACAGCCATGGCCGTGGCGCTATGATCACAAGACAAATTATAAGTTCTGTTAATATTAGGTATGTAAAATCAATTCTAATAAATGTAATGACCAAAAGAAGGAATCATGTTTAAAATGAGCAACAATTGTCACTAACTGCATTGATTTGAGACTTGTTTTTTTCTAGTCACTTTCGATGAAATAGATTTCTGGTCTCTTCTATAATTAGGTAAATTCAATAAAATAACACATAAATATATTAATTTAAAGGAAAAAAAAAACCACGGCTTTTAGATTCTTTAGCTATTTAGAGTATGTTGTAACATGTATGAGTAATATAAGAATTTTAAACTGTTAACTTCTTTCTAAAAATTACTCTGTTAAAAGCCTTTGGATACAAAACTTGAATAAGAATAACTCCTCTGACTGTGTTAATGGATAAAGAATACAGAGTGTCACTAACCTACTCTTCCAATAGGTGCTGCAAAAAGCGACTAAGGGAACGAAATCTGCAAAACAACATCACTGCATAGAGAAGGAAACTTGAAACACACCTATACCATCCCGTCTGGTCAGCGAAGTATAGTGGACCAAAATTTCCTTGCTAAGGAGAGGCCTGTGTCCAGCAGTGGATTGCTAAAAGAAGTTACTAGAACTAATGGCAAATAAAATGGATTTCGCTTCTGTCAGTATACTTACGCAACTTTAGTCGGGAATATTTCGCAGATGACGCAGAATAGAACCGCTTCAGTGCAGCTTACTATAGACTCAAACACACATGACAAGATCAGGTTTTCTATGGAAGAACGAACTAGATTCAATCCCAGGGCCGCGAGACCAGAACTAATTAACATCATTACTGAAAAGAAAAAGAGACAGAGTTAGTTATCTTCCAGATTTACAACTGCTGTAGGTATCCTACAGATTTTTTTGACTAATTAAAAGTGTGTTTGTTTGTTTGAATGTTGTTTTTTCTTTCACATCGCAACGGAGTGGGTTTATTTTGTATTTTCCATATTAAGAGCCTGCCAAAGTGACGCTACTCTACCTGATGGGAAGCATGAAGAGAATCCAAGAGTTGTGGTCACCATACTTATTGCAAATGCTGATAACGTAGTATGGTGACCCACACTATGGCGGCCTTGTGAGATGCTTTTTCACACGAGACGTAAAAGGCATGACAGTCATTGTGACAGTGTAAGGTTTACACAGTTACCACGATAACTGTCACCCGCAGGCCTCCGGTCTCACACTCACCAACGAAACACGACAACGGTATGAGTTTTATGTTTGGAGACATTTAAGAGGTCGGAGACTGATATAGGCTACTTTTTATCGCGGTAAAATATTGCTCATTGACATGGGAACATCAGTTATGATGCGTATTTGAATCACTCCAAATTTAATAAATTCCTGCAGATGATGCAATTTATTTTACGCCCTCTTGCATACGGTACCAAATTTGTAATTAGATCTGATAAAAAAAGTCACTATGTGTATAAGATCACAGATTAAGAGCACTGATATTATACAATATTATAACTTGTAAGCAGTATTCTTATTATATTTATATCCATATAATGCTGTGTAATTATTTATGCGATAAGAGAATCTAGGCTGTTGATAACTGAGGCGGCAACAGTCCTGGCACGTTTCCCACCTTTTGATATACTAGCGGACGTAGACGCGAAGACCATCAACAAAAAAAAGGTTGTTGATACTTGCTTCTGATTAACTATTTTACACATGATTTGCCTGACATAACCTTCAAAATACGAAGCTGGCATCGATATAAGACACTTCATTGGTTTTGGGTGGGTTCTGCATATCGGAGGAGATCTCTCGCTACCGGCCGTCATACGCTCCATGGTCGGTAGCGACAGTTGTTTTACCGCGGTCGCAACCTTCTGCGAAGACGTAATTTTGCGGAAGGAGGCGGCGGAGAAGGCCCGGGAGGACGATATCCACTCGGACCCAAATCGCCGCCGGCGTACCGGGTGGCGGAGACGCGCGCACCAGCGTCTCATGCCGCCTTGAGTGTGGCCGCGGATGGACGGGACGGGTTTTCCCCTCCATCCGCTATAGTGGCCAGCCGCGAGGAGGTGACGTCCGCGTGTGCCGTACGTCGCCTAAAAGGAGAGTTTTATCCGCAGATGGTGCCCGTGTGAGCGGGCAGGCGCTAGGAGGGATCTGGATGTCGTAATAACAGCTGTTCCCGGTCCCTCCTATGTCAGGCGCAGAGTGGCATACCGTGTGGTTTTAGTCGGTCCGATTCTGACACACCACCCCGCCGTAAACCCCGGTGGGGTGACGGCCCGAGGGGGTTTCCACACGTTAAAAATGGGTTCTGCAAACGGTTCTGTAGTTAAGATACTTACCAAGCATGAGTTTCTTGCCAACCATATTAATGGTAATACCAACGCTGAGAGCTGTAGGTACACAACTAAGAGCGACTATCAAAGTGTGTGTGTAGACTGTGTCATATAGAGTACCCGCTTTGTGCTGAAAAGAATAGAGATCCGTTAATGTTGTACCCATATTTTCACAATTGCTTCATAGATCCTACGTAAATGGTATAAAGCAATTTCTTTGTTGAATTCCTAGTGAGCGACGTAACTGAAGACCCTGTCACTTCTCTCACTTTGCACTTACATCGCTTGAGGTATGGGTATCTGTTGGTTTTAGTAGTCACTAGCACTAGGGTCCCATCTTTCGTTTATCCCCTATTTCCTAAGATAAATTTTAATATATTGTACATGTAACCTGGTAAAATAAATAATATTAATTGCACTGTACATGTGATGACGGATTAAGAATGTTACCACCCCTATTCATTCCGTGAGTGTCGCAAAAGGCGACTGAAGGAAAAAACTATTCAGGAAAATGTCACTACAAAGAGAAGGAAAACTTGGAACAAATCCTATTCCAACCCGTCTGGCCAGCGTGGTTTAGTAGGCCAAAACCTCCATGCTAAGGAAAGGCCTATGTCCAACAGTGGACTGTGAAAGGCTGTTGATGAATGATGATGATGATCATGAATCATGTCACTCTCTCCCCATTTTCCTTATTGAAATGAATGTATTTATTTATGTATCATATAATCTAAAGGTCACAATCAAATAACGAGAGAAAAACTGATAGAACTGACCCGCTTAGCAAAATTGACATTCTACATACGTAAACACAAATAGAAAACTAATAAATGTATGGAAATGATATTACGTAACGCTAAGTCTCATGTTCAAAATAAAATTTTATCCAATAATACAAGAGAATGAAGGTGTTAATGATGGTGGAAAGACAATCGACGAGACACACTTGCATCTTAGGTAAGGGGCTGAATAGACTAGGGTAATCAAGTATCGTATATTTTTAGACTTTAGTATGTCTAAAACATTTTACAAGTAAACGAAATAATACACAGGTTTTCACTTACAGTGCTAATTAGGACTTCTTCAGATGTGTGGTTAGCGAGGGCGAGTGATACCTCGCAAACTCCTGCAGATGTAGTACCGAAATATTCCGTGAACTGGCTAAATCGCTCGAAGAGATCCGGGAACCACATCATTAGTGTGTAATAACTGGAAAGAACAGTAAATTCCATTTTAATCATTTTAATTTCTCATGCTAAAACAAAAGAGACTTATTTTGTAATTTTTTATTCTGGATATATGATCTCTGGCGATCTTTTCGAACCGAATTTGTATACTCACATCTTAGATATACTATAATTTTACTCCTTTTTGAAGTTGTTTGTTTTTTTTTGATAATGAGATTTAACTCAGTTTTTATATTAAATCAGGGAAACTTCTATAGGATAATCTACTCTGCCTGACGAAAAGCATGAATAGAACCTAAGTATTGTATTCGCCGTAGTCATTGCGAATGTAGGCAATGAAGTATGGTGACCCACATTTTCACACAAGAAGCTTTTTCACACTCCGCTTATGGACGTAAGAAGCATGACAGTCATCGTGGCAGTGTTAGGCTGACGCACTTATCACGATAATTGATACCCCCGAATCTGTGAACCTCGGGTCTTGCACTTACCAACAAAACACGTCAGTGCAGATGCCAACGCTTTAAGTTGGTTTTCTGTGAGGGGATAACACTGCCCCGGTCGAACCAGCCCGTTCGTGCTGAAACCAGCGTGGCTTTACTACCTACTATTGCTTTAATAATATTAGACTCGTAAGTTTAATTACACCATCCTTTTAAACTTAATAAAAATATTAATAATAATACATTTTGCGACGACTAACCAAATCCTCTAATTTCCACCACAAATAACATATTTGCTTTCTATATTCTATATTAAGAGCCTGCCAAAGTGATTCTACTCTGCCTGATGGAAAGCATGAATAGAATCCAAAAGTAGTGGTCACCATACTCATTGCAAATGCAGACAATGCAGTATGGCGACTCACACTATGGTAGCCTAGTGAAATACTTTTTCACAAGCTACCAATCTTTCTATCAATCTAAAATTACCTGAACATGAGTCCAAAGTCCACAAAACAGCACAATGCGAGTAATCCAATATAGGGTGGGTTGACCAACATCTTCTTCCTCACCCAGAAGGCGTTCCAACGTTGACTCCATGTAAGAGGATTCTTCGTTTCATTTCCATTGTTATCTGCTGATACTATCTCTTCTTCGTCGCCATCTCCAGCACTTATCATTGATTCCACCTGAAATTGAACAAAATTAAAATTGAATACTCATATATTCCATGTCACGTTTTTAAACCTGTGTACAAATTAAAGTCATCTATGTCTGTAACTTTAATACTAGTTACATATATTTGAGGCGAACTAAGTTCCTTATCGCGCGGTACGCTGGCTAAGGGGGTTAGGTGAGTGTCACGAAAAATCCTCACGAAACTTTTGCCATAGTGCGTAGCGCTCGGAGAGGGGGCAGGCCGAGTTTAGGATTCGACTTATTCGTGCTCTCTCTCTCTCTATATATATATATATATATTGTCCACTTGGAAAAGTTGACATTTATTTAACTACATAAGAATACATACTTTAAATATACAATTTGTAGTCTTCTTTTATTTATTTTTACATAAAACCGATATCAATAATAAATGACTCTCATTCTCGTATCTGCCTGAAAGCTATTTAAACCGAAATCTTTGAAATTTTCCCTTTTGTTGGGCTGTCAGAATTCTCACAACCAAGAAGAGTCTTATAGCGCGAAGAAGATTATTCTACTAGATAATATCAGACAGTCTCTGTTTCTTAAACTTTTCCTACTCCGCAGAGATTCAGGAACATGGTTAATCTGGCTGTTCTACGTGACAGTGGTAGTCCAATTTTTCTTTGATCAGACTTCTTGCGATCAGAGCTGTGAGTTGCTACTGAACTGAATAATAGCATACAGACTATTCGTGGTTGATAAGATCACTTTGATTTAGAATTAAGAGGATTTGGCGAGCGTTTCTGAACACATGAGAATGAGAGCAACGCAGATTTCAGTGGGACAGACAGTGTCAAAACGATGGAAATTAAGAAGAAAATGTGCATTATAATTGTCATTTTGTTGACGAAATGTGTATTAGTACTGACTCTCATAACCAACGTGTCCTTGTTGAGAGATGGCCTGGCAAATTCAAAAGGTAAAGAACTGCTACTGGAACCGCTTAACAAGGCGGCAAGTCAGTATTTGTTTAGGCTAAAATAATGACTGAGACTTAATAACATCTAATTTGTATAACACAGCTATTACTGTAAGCATCATCAAACCAATCAGGATAACCAATCCGTGTTAATCGACGATAATGCGGTAGCACGTCCAGCTGAACGAGGGAGCACTGCTTTCCAGAAGCACTAATTTACGCAGTTAGACTGCCCTGCCGGTCTCTGGACCTAAACCTGGACCAGCACGCATGGGATGCCCGTAAGTAAGTTGTTTGGAGTCGTCAGACGATTTCAAGAACTTTGTCAGACATCAAGAAAATCATCATACTACAATGGTTTAGATTACCATAAGAACTACATCAACTTAATCTACAGTATGCCCAAGGGGATGCTCGCATGCGTCCAAGTCAAGGGAGACGTAATTTTATGTAAAATTTAAAAGTAAATTGAAATATTTTTTTTACAATTTTTGATTCTTTTAAATTTCACACAGATTATAAAAGAAGATGTAAACAAAAAATAAAAAGAATTAAGAGAAGAGAAGATTTTCATATAGAAATGTTCCTTTCGTAAATATAAAAGCAAAAAATAACGCATTGATTAATTATAGTTAATAAATATTTTAACAGGGGAAAAATGTTTCAACTTTTCCAACAGAATACAAACTTTTTTGTAAAGTATGTCTGTATTGGCAATTAATCATGATTACTTTAACATCAACCATAAAATCCTTTTCTGATCAAGAGCTTCTCCCAAATACTCCTCACTAATACTGATTTTTTACCACTGAACCCTCAATCCTAAGTATACACGATGATATTGAAAGGACGTAAAGAATATATCATATTCACCACTAACCGGAAAATCTTTCTCATGTAACTTGGTGTTGACAACGAAAATCCTCTGCAACACTTGCAGCGCCTGCTCAGCCCTGTTCGCATGCAGCAAATATCTTGGGCTTTCAGGGAACGGGATAAGCAGAAGCACAACAATAAGTGAGGGAATTCCACAAGCAGCTACGAAAACCCTCCATGATGTGTAGAAGAAGTTTGGTCCTTCGGCCCAGTTGAACGCTGCATTCGGGATAATGAGGAAAGCGATACCTGAAAAGAATTTAATTCGAATGAAATACTCTATAAGCTACAGGGTGTTAGTAGGATTTATTTTTAAATTAATCGAGTAGGATCCATTATAAATACTTGTTTTTAAGTTAATGAATTAAATTTCCAAATTTTCATTGATGGAATGGAGAAAAATTGACAATAAAAAGTAGCAAAGATACTACGAGGATCACTTATATATGTAGATATGACTCCTTAGTAATAAGTGTACCTACGTTTTACATTTTATAGGATAAGCTAAGTAATGATAACAGTTCAAGAAATGATGATAGTTCAAGAAATGATGACAGTTCAAGAAATGATGACAGTTCAAGAAATGATGACATATTGCAAAACACGCGTACATCCGTCATCATCATTATAACCATGAACTACTTTTAACAGTCCACTGCTGGACTACTGGGCTAGGCTTTTCCATAGCAAGGAAGCTTTAACCTACTATACCAAACTGACCAAATGGGGTGGTAAAGGACTTGTCTCAAGATTTTCTTCTCTTTGCAGTGATGTTGTCCAGCTTAGTTTTCTCCCTGAGTCGCCTTTTACGACGCCCGTAAGATAAGTAGTGATGGTGACACTCCGATGCATACATAACAAACATACATAAAGCAAAACAAATAGGTCTCTATTTAGGAAAATTTTAAATATTTAGTACGTAAAAAGTCACGTGATCATCTTTTATATCTACTAATATACAAATTGGCAACTGTTAGTTTCGTGTACATTGCCAATAATATTCCGGTTGACCTTCCTAATGTCGGTGACATACGGATACTTGTCTATTTGTCAGTCAAATCGTGGTGTCAATAGTGTTTTATTAGTGAATTATACAACACGACATATTTGACGACACCCAACATTGTTAAACGTAAAAGAAATCTGATCAGAGGGCCTTGTGATGTGGGATATAGGTTTCATTGTCGGTATTATGTATACCAGTAGAAATAGTTAAATTTATGTAAATAATTAAACAATTATTTGTGTATCAATAACTAAATAAATATATCGGACATTTAACACACAACGTCATCTAGTTTCAAACTAAGCTGAGCTTGTGCTATGATAACTAAACTGACTGATAGAATACTTAGATACTTTTTTTTTGTAAATACATACATATTATACATAGGAAACACCCAAACTTCGAAACAAATATTTGCAGTTCATGCAAACGTTTAGTCCGACCCGGGAATCGAACCCAAGAACTGAAGCACAGCAGTCACATTCACTACAGCTGTGTCACCGAGGCAGTTGGATAGCGCTTATATAACGCTCAGTATGAAAAAACTGAGTCAAGAAATGGGACATGACATACTTTACAAAATTAATTCTCGTATTTCAGAAGCAAGGATGATGATTATCATTTGTAATAGGTAGAAGATATACATATATCACTGGCATAGAAGTTTAAAGAAAGAAGTACAAAAGTAAGAAATAAAACACATAGATCAAGTTTACTGTTACCAGAAACATTCAAATATCAAATTTTCTTACCTGGTAACAAAATTGTGCCAAACGTCCAGAAAACCTCGAGTCTGCACAACATGACATCCCTGTGCCGGAGAGAGAGGAAATCCCCGAAATAGGGGAAGATAAGACCAGTGGCACCGATGATGCCAAAACCAGAAAAGAACCTGAAAAGACACAAGTCTACAAAGAATAGTTACGTCAGACATGGAGCAAATATATAATAATAATATATTCACTTTAATAAATAGATTTATGAAAGTATTAACTAACAGATCATGCTGCTAATAGCACCCAATTTTCCTGATTACACTTGTGTATGAGAAAAACACTGCTTTTTTCCAGTCTTAACCCTTTTTCTCACAACAAAACGTCACAATGTGCCACATTTCAAACATGAACGTTTGAAACCAAGCTACTGAATCAATGAAAATCAGATGTTGATAAACATACCCGTATAGTTTTAAATATACATATATCTTAGACAAACTATAGCCAAACAGAACAAACGACCGACACACAATTATCTGTTCTAGGTGGGAATCGAATCCTAGATTTCTGGCTCAGCAGTCAAGATGATAGCCATCCACTTCTTCTTGTTTAAGAAAAATAGTGATCTCCATCAATTTAATTTAAGAAATAAAAATAAACTTGCCTTGCACACTACTAGGCTCCATAAAATATCGAATTCGTTTGTGGGTCAATGTATACAATTTTATAACAAATTACCAAACAACATAGTATTATTATCTATTAGTAAATTTAAGAAATTTGTTAAGCTGAGGTTGTCCAAAAAGGCTTATTACTCAGTTTCAGACTATGTCACAGATTTAGATGTTTGGAAATGAATTGCTCTTTTTTTAAGACCTATGATTGTGAATGTAACTGCTAGTTTAATATTTAAAAGATTTTGAGTTAAAAGAGTGGTGGTGAGTTTCTTTCCTGGGTTCTTTTCTCACCACTCTACCATGAACAATCTGCGAACCCAGCTAGCTGTAATTTTAATCGACAGATTGTTCATCTTTCATCTTTTATTGTTTTTTTTATGACGTTCATAAGTGTCTTTTGTGACCTAAATGAATAAATGAATTTGACTTTGACTTTGACTTTGACTATGGTCCACGGAAGTACAAAATATACTTTACAATTCATATTAATTTCAGATACCTGCAAGCTAAGAAAGCGTGGAATGACTGAACTACGGAGGAGAGGAAGGCAGCCGTCGCGTCCAAGAGCAGGGCTC
Source organism: Hypercompe scribonia (assembly GCA_949316085.1). Taxonomy (NCBI): domain Eukaryota; kingdom Metazoa; phylum Arthropoda; class Insecta; order Lepidoptera; family Erebidae; genus Hypercompe; species Hypercompe scribonia. The sequence continues at coordinate 1,605,315 of OX438973.1, forward strand.
CGATGATGGCCTTCTTACGACCTCTTGCATCTGCCAGGTTACCCCAGAAGTAGGAGCCAACGCACATGCCTGGAAAAAATTAAGTAAAATGTTTTTTGAAATCTAAATAAGGTTTTAGATTAGGTATTAATATATACCAATATTTAGGTATTGATATTTCCAGTAGCAACATCATTTCTGGTTGATATTTAGTAATTGTAGTGATTAACTCTGGTGTTTTTAGAGTTATTATATAGATGTGTTATATTATGTTTTTTGTCTATATTAAGAACCTGCCAAAGTAACTCTACTCTGCCTAATGGAAAGCATGAATAGAATCCAAGAGTTGTGGTCGCCATACTCATTGCAAATGCAGACAATGCAGTATGGTGACACTACGCCGGCCTAGTGAGATGCTTTTTCACACCCCGCTTGGGAACATAAAAGGCATGACAGTCATCGTGACAGTGTTAATTTTTTTATATTACATGTTATGTCGTAATGGACTGCCTCGTTGATCAAGCGGTTAACCTATGCGACTGACAATCAAGAGGTCTCGGGTTCGATTCAGGGTCGGATCTTGGACCAGACCATAAAAGAAATATTGAGGTTTTTTGATTTTAGAAATGCATAATAACAATCTGGTGTTTGGAAGTTGGGATCTTAATTCCCGTGCGGAGTCTCAGAGAGCATGTAAAGGCTTCAGTCCTGTGCCTGATTTTTCCCCGGTCGTGTAAGATAGTTGTCACAACGGATTGTAAGAGTGAGAGAACAGAGAGCGTACCTGTGTTGACGCACACACTTGTATCTCCGGCTTAGTTAGCTGGTCTCCGTGGAAACAAGCAACCGTGACCGAAATCAGATATAAGAACATATAATACGAGGGTAAGTTTTTAAGTTCGCGGAATGACAGTGAAAAAGGCGGGTAAACGCGCTCTTTTGATGCCTACCCTATTCAGTGACTCATAATTAGTCTGCATAGTAAAATTTGTTGTGATTGGATCATTAGTTATTAAACTATCGTTGACCAAGTATTTTAATCGAGAACGAAGTGAAAAAAATGGAGAAAATTGAATTCCGTGCGGTGATAAAGTTCCTTACTAAGCAAGGAAAGTCTGTTCAAACCATACTCAATGAGATGTCATCGGTTTACGGGGATTCTTGCCCAGGAAAAACAATGGTCTACAAGTGGCATAGTTTATTTAAACAAGGCAGGGAATCACTTGAAGACGACCCGAGGCCGGGGCGCTCCGTTGAGGTGACTACGCCAGAAGTTATTGCAAAAGTAGAAAAAATTGTATTGGAAGATGCTCGACTAAAAAAGAAACAACTCGCAGAAATGGTTGGAGTATCGGATACAACAATTTTTAAAATTTTACACGATCATCTTGGCATGACTAAGGTTAGCGCACGGTGGGTGCCGAGAATGCTCACGCCATTGCAAAAACAACAGCGCGTGGAATGTTCACGTGCGTTTTTGGACCTCTGCAATGAAGACAAGGATGGCGTATTGAATCAAATTGTTACTGAGGATGAAACTTGGGTTCATCATTATGAACCCGAGTCCAAACAAGACTCCATGCAGTGGCACAAAAAGGGCACAGCACCACCCAAGAAATTTAAGGTTTCACAGTCGGCTGGGAAACTCATGGCAACGATTTTTTGGGACTCAGAAGGAATATTATTGATAGATTATAAAGATAAAGGCATTTCTATAACGGGGGAATACTACGCTTCAATCTTAGAACAGTTAAAAGAAGCCATCAAAGAAAAAAGACGGGGAAAATTAACGAAAGGTGTCCTGCTATTGCATGACAATGCTTCCGTTCACAAGAGCCGAGTCGCACTGGCTGCCCTGCATAAGGTGGGCTTCGATATTTTGAATCACCCACCCTACAGTCCAGATTTGGCTCCGAGTGATTATTATCTCTTTCCAAAAATGAAAAAAGAATTACGTGGTAAGAAATTTTCAACTGATGAGGAGGTTGAGGCGGTTTCGGCGTATTTTTCAGACAAAGATAAAACTTTTTTTTACGAGGGAATAAAAAAACTAATTGAAAGATCTGAAAAATGTATTCGTGTTGCAGGGGAATATATAGAAAAAGAAAAATAATTTTGTGTTTTTATTATTACTCAATACCCTCCATTCCGCGAACTTCAAAACGCCTCCTCGTATATGCATACATATTATATTAGTCAAAAAATAAGCAAATTAAACAGGCATTTGAAAAGGAAAGTTTAGGAATAAGATAAAATCAAAATGAAGTAGCAAATTTAACTTCACAATTTCGAGAATATAAAATATTTTTATAGGTATTTCAAGGAAAATCACTTTGTACACACACATACAAACTTGTGGAAAGTTTGTATTTTTGTTTAAAGAATTTGAAAAGGAACAGTCATTACTATCTAACACTGAACTTGGATCTTTGACAAATAACTATGCTCGACTTGGCAGATGTGTTGAACAGGAACAGAACCAGAGTTAAGACTTTCTGAATGGATTCTGTATCAGTGATGATTTATCTCTAAGACAACAATAGCAAATGTTAATGAGTGTGTAGTCTTGATTTTTATAGTTTCACCGTGTCATGAAACTGACACAAAGAACACCCAGACTTAAAACAACAGTTTGTGGATCACACGAAGTATTGTTCAATGTTGTCCGTGTGGTGACGGATTAAGAATACATAGTGTTATCACCCCTATTCATCCCGAGAGTGTCGTAAAGTTTCGCAACACAACTTCATTACAAAGAGAAGGAAACCTTGAAACAAACCCTTTTTTTTTTTGACGTGTGGAAACCCCCTCGGGCCGTCACCCCACCGGGGTTTACGGCGAGGTGGTGTGTCGGAATCGGACCGACTAAAACCACACGGTGTGCCACTCTGCGCCTGAGATAGAAGGGATCCGGGAACCGCTGCTATTACGACATCCAGATGACCTTGAAACAAACCCTATTCCAACCCGTCTGGCTAGCGTGGTATAGTAGGCCAAAACCTCCTGGGTAAAGAGAGGCCTATAGCCAGCAGTGGACTGTAAAAGACTGTTGATGATGATGATGATTATTCAATGTATGGACCATTTAGGCAAACGTAGTGTAAAACGCCCTGCAGTATACTGGACCGACGATTAGAAGAAGTTGACTGGCAGGGGATGGATGTAGATTGCCCAAAACCGAGACGGTTGGTGATCCTTGGGGGAGACCTTCATTCAACAGTGGACGGCGATAGGTTGATTTGATGTATGTATCACACCCGCGACACTCAGAGCTCTACGCTATCCGTGCTGTCAAAGTGTTGAAAATTTGAGCATTATGGCTTTCGAGTATCTAGAACGCCTCTCTTACCAATAAGTGTATTAGTAATAGAGAACTCTCTTACCAATAAGTGGGGTAGCCGTGAGCCTGCCCTTGTCACTGGAGGTCAGGTTGAAGTCTTTTTCAGCAGCTGGCAACACGAAACTGAGTGTGGTGGTACTGAGCGCGCAGACGGCGTAGATGGCGCCGCATGACATGAGCAGCATCCATTGGAAACAGCCGTACCCTGGAATCAAGTAAACAGAAAATGATAAATTATTTAAAGTACCATTAGGTATATATCGTCAAATTTTTACATAGGCACAGCGTTTTAAGAACGGTGGAGATATTTTTTTAACAGCGTTGTGTATTGGCCCCAAATAGCTGAAATAATTTGACGAAACAAAGGAATTTCATCTCAATTCTAAAAAGAAAACTGTTTGGTACCTTTCTGTACATAGGCTTTTATAAGTTGTTTTAACAGCCTGCCTGTCTGTGCAATATAATATTATAATTCAATTGTTAATTATTAGAAAAGAGTCGACATTCTGGATAACGCTAAGAATATCATTTTGTCTGCATCTAGATGTAATTTATATACCTATAATATGTATTTATTTAGAAATATAGTACAGGCTCTTCCTAGTTAAAGATCAGACGGCTGTGTGTGAGGTCAATACGGTTAAAGAATCTTTATTTTTCAAAAGAATTTACAATATTCACTTACTGAGAAAACATACACAAATGGAAACAATTTAAGTGAGCGTTTTAACCTAACATATAACAAAAGTGGGTAGTCAATAAATACATTTTGAACTTATAAAATACTCGAACAAAGTAAACAAGAATGCAACTGAACCAAAGATGTACGATGTTTTTTCTATCATTCGTATGGTAAGTACAATCGTTTTTTTTTTCTTTTTGCCACATTTTTTGTTTTTCTTTTCTTCTTTTATGTTTTTCCTTTTTTTGTAATATTCTAAGATAAGAGAAAAATAATGATAAATCAACAACTTTACTAATGATTTTTAATTTACACTTCTTTTCATGTAATAGTTTTGTAACCAATACCTTTAATTTCTCATAATGCTATTTTAACTACTCACTAAAGTCGTCTAAAACCTTAACTACCATCAGCACCTGTTCGGAAATAATAGCAATATGCGTTTACGTGTCTATCAGCGTACTCTTTACGAATATTCGAATTCGTTGTTTCCATTCAATGTTTAGTGAGAAGGCAGGAATAATAACCACATCAAATAATCTATTATATTTTTGTACTAAAAAGGCAAAACGAGTTTAAATCTCTGTGAACGTTTTATCACTCAGCTCAACCTTCTGAAGTCTTTAAAAACGTAATTCAAACTCATACTTTAAGAGTTCACTAACAGCTACTGAAGTACTCTCGTGTCCATCTAATCACTTCACTACTCCAATCAACTTCAAGATAGTCATACAAATTGCACGTATATTTAAGGTTTAATTTTGATATGGCAAACAGAAATTGATTAAAATTATCACAGTTATTTTTTTTCTATCTTAAGAGCCTACCAAAGTGACTCTACTCTGCCTGATGGAAAGCATGAATAGAATCCAAGAGTCGTGGTCGCCATACTCATTGCAAATGCAGACAAGGCAGTATGGTGACCCACACTATGGTGGCCTTGGGAGATGCTTTTTCACACCCCGCTTGGGGACGTAAAGGCATGACAGTCATCGTGACAGTGTAAGACTTACACAGTTACCACGATAACTGTCACCCTTGCATATACAACCATCAGTTAGATATGTATGTACATGTAAAGCTAATAAAAACGTGTTAAATACTAATGATGTATTCCTTGCCGATTTCAGCCATGGCGGTCAGTCTCAATGAAGACCAGTCAATAACGTTGGAGGTGTTATAATGTACAAGTGTGTGTACAGACACAGGTGCACTCACTGTCCCACACAATCCGATGATACGGCTATCCGACACGACCGGGGAGAGATTATGTGTAGGTCCGACAGTTTTACGTCTTCGAGGCACAAGAATAAGGACCCCGGTTTCCAAACTGCGGGCTGTTATTAAGCATTTGTAAACCGACCGCCTCGATGGCGTAGCGGTAGCGAAAGCCACTGCAGTGCTCGAGGTCTCGGGTTCGATTCCCAGATTGGACCAAAATTTGTATGATCTGCAAATATTTTTTTCGGAGTTTGGGTGTTTTCTATGTATGTTGTTTGTTATATGCTAAGTATTTTGTTGTTTACAAAAAAAAGAACAGTATATAAGTATTCTATCAGTCAGCCTAGTTATCATAGCGCAAGCTGTGCTTAGTTTGAAGCTAGATGACATTGTGTGTTAAATGTCTGAAATATTTATTCATTATTTATTATATTATTTATTATTTCTATAACAAGAAAAACTTAACAACAAAAACCAGACCCGGGCATCGAACCTGAGACCTCTTGATCAACAGTCGCATACATTAACCGCTAGATCAATGAGGTAGTTAAATAGCAGTAGTATTATTTCATCATCACACATTAACAACCTTTATAAGTCCACTGCTGGACATAAGCCGGCCCTGAGAAAGGACATTTTGACATACTATAGGTGCTACGTTGTCCAGACTGGTTGATGGCGGTATAATTACTTATTTGCCAATAATTTGAAATTGAAGTAAATTTATTAAATTGTTTATAGATAATGAAATATAAGATTAACACAAACAAAAAGAACAAAAGAATACAACAAACATTTTTTTTTAAGTACCAATTTCATAAAAATATTGCATCACACTCGGTAAACAACTTGTGAAGAACAAATAGCAGTATTGTTTTATAAATCAAATTGTTTAAATCTGATTCATAATGCCTAGAATTTCAAAAATAATAGTATCTTATTGAAGAGCATACAGATAATTTCAAGGGTTTATAATATCAACATACTTAATACTAAATAAACTTGCAGATATAATACTAATACTTGAGTAAATACTCCAGGGATTTACTTTTAGAGATACTTGATATTTCATTGTTGACACAGTATTAGAGATATTTTATTTGAAATAAGTTTCTTAATATTATCACCATTATTCTGTATGTTGTCATGTGTGTCATGTTCTATTACTAGACGTGGACCTCTTCTTAAAGGCAAATCTTTTTCATTTTAAGAGCCTCCCAAAGTGACTCTACTCTGAATGAAAACATAAATAGAATACTCATTGCAAAAGTAGACTATGCCCTATGGCGGCCTAGTGAGTTACTTTTTCACACCCCACTTGGGGACGTAAAAGACATGACAATCATCGTGCCAGTTTAAGATTAACACACCACGATAACTATATCCCTTGCATCAATGGGCTTCCGCTATCGCACTCACCAACGAAACACGACAGCACAGATGCTGTCGCTTTCGACTGGTCTTCTGTGAGAGGGTAGTACTGGTGTTCTTAGTCGTTTCTGCTCAAATCGCCGTGGTTTATGAATAATCTTACCTACATAGGATTTATTTTAAAATATTCTTCTCTTTACAGTGTGTTCTTCGAGGTTTGCTCCAATACCCGACTCTTACGACCGATACCTTATGATCTACGCTGATCTCAGGAAATACTCGATCGAATTTAAAAATATTTAATTGTTGAATAACCAATCTTTCAGCAATTTAAAGCTAATTTTAGATCGCCATAGCGTGGGTTGCCATACTGCATTGTCTTCATTCTCAATGAATATGGCGACCATGTGTCAGGTAACTTTGGTTGGCTTCTATAAAAAAAATATCGAGGTCCATAACATCACATAGCAATCAACAGCAGCCAAAGATCAATAAAAAAAATGTGTGCGTGTACTAGCGTACACTCGTAAGAAGTGAAACTTCTTTATGACGTTATTTTTCAAAAAAATAATTTAAACCCGTCCGAAGTCGATGCAATCGCCACCTGGGTTTCAAAAATGTAACTACTCAAAACGGGTCGCAAAATACATTGGAGACATTTACCAATCCCTACTCCGCTGGAGAAAGTATACTTTGAATCACACGTGGTAGGGATAAGAAAAAGATGGCGCGTAACGGAGAAATGTGACGCGTAATGAAAAAATGTTACACTAAATTTTTTTTCAACCCCGATAAAGAAGTTTCACTTCAAATATATTTTTGGATAATTAATCCTTTAAGAGACGCAAACAACGTTGCACGAGCCTGCCCGCTATATATAAAATCAAGGGTATTGTTTTATGGCTGTCCATAGTTGACATGTCACGATTGAATTGAATCGATATTGAGACCACTTGAGCTAACAAGTTTCAATAAACTCAAACGCATTACAATGAATGCTGTAGGTATTGATTTCTGACGAGGAACTATTAAACATCAAGTTCAAGATTTAGAGGACGCCGTTCTTTACAAATGAGGTTTTAACCGGATCGAAAACCGGATCAAAAAATACACTTTCAAATAGTATCACAATAACTTAAATGCGTTTACAGTGTGTTCATTCCTTAATTTTCTCCCTTAGATTTGAAATTTTATCTCCGTATTTGAGTGCGATCAAAAATGGAATATGCTTCTAAAAATAATGCCAAATCGATTCAGAAATGACGGAGTACAGATTAATTGTGAACCTCCTCTTTTTTAAGAAGTCTTACTATTGCAGGCTAATTTCTTTAAAGAAAACGTCTACGTTATACATGAAATGGACACAAAAAACACCTCGCATGTGTGTGATCACACAAAGTGTTGTCCCAAGTGGGGTTTGAACCACTACACTCAGCGCAGTAGAGAGCGGCGTGGCGACCGCTTAAACCACTAGGCCAAACGTGCAGTCGCTTTACACCATCATAGGTCGCCACAATCGAAGGTCTCACTAGTACAACCGCCTGTAATAGTACACTGCTGGCCATAGACATCTCTTTGGTAAAGAGGTTTTGACCTACGGTACTACACTGGTGAAACGGGCTAGTATAGGATTTGTACTAATTTTTCATTCTATATACAGTACTGCTGTGCTATCTAGTTTTATCTATTAGTCGGCTTTCACGACAATCGCGGGATGAAAATGGGTAGTGACAATAGTCTGTGACAATAGTCAGTCATGTGATGTATTAAGAATGCATAGGCATTCTTACACCACCAACTCGTTCTGATACACAGAAATCAATTTTTGTGTAGGATTATGTTTGGAGACATTATGTCCGTGTGGTGACGGATTAAGAATACATAATGTTACCACTCCTATTCATCCCGAGAGTGTCGTAAAAGGCGATTGCAGGAACAAAGTATGCAAGACCACATCATTACAAAAAGAAGGAAAACTTGAAACAAACCCTATACCGACCCGTCTGGCCAGCGCTGTATAGTAGGCCAGAACCTCCTTGCTAAGGCCAGGCCTATGTCCAGCAGCGGACTGTAAAAGGCTGTTGGAGATGGATGGATAATGGATAGACAGAATATCTTTAAACAAATCAACTCCAAAATGTTAAATATCATTGAAACCAAATTGTCATTTCATTTCGATACGACAAATTCTTTTCTGCAAAAAAATATTTAGGTTAAACAATATCCAATGACCTTTCCACACCATACGTTTATATTATAGTTCGTTTATAGGCTCATAATGGATCATAATGTAATGTACGTCACATTTTATACAATAAAATCATAGTACAAACACCATATAGTACAGTGGTGATGTCTCGCCCCAGCGTCGCCACCCCGATTAATTGGATTCGGTTTTGTGAGGCACAAATCTAATTTGTGGGATGTACTTAGCCGACTTAACTGATACCTGTGTTTATATAATCATATGTTTCATCAGTTTGGGGGCTTAAATAAGTATATTTATGTAGCGATTCAATTCTTAGATATTCTAAGTATTCCTTGAAATATTGTAAGTACATTTATCATCTATCTAGTCTTATCCTAATCTATTAATAACTGGTTTATATGAAGTAAGGTTCCCCTGTGATGAAGGATTACAAATACCTACGACCCATTGATGCAGAGGTGACAGTTATCATGGTAACTGTGTGAACTTTACACTGCCACGATGACTGTCATGCCTTTTACGTCCCCAAGTGGGCGTGAAAAAGTATTTCACAAGGCCGCCATAGTGCAGGTCACCATTCTGCATTGTCTGCTTTTGCAATGAGTATAGTGGCCACAACTTTTGGATTCCATTCATGCTTTCCATCAGGCAGAGTAGAGTCACTTTGACAGGCTCTTAATGTAGAAAATAAAAATATAAATAATAGTAAATATTTTAGACATTTGACACACAAAGTCATCTAGTTTCAAACTAAGCAGAGCTTGTGCTATGATAACTAGACTGACTGATAGAATACTTATATACTTTTTTTTGTAAATTCATACATATTATACTTACATAGAAAACACCCAAACTTCGAAACAAATATTTGCAGATCATACAAACATTTGATCCGACCCGGGAATCGAACCTGATACCTCAAGCACAGCAGTCGCATTTACTACCGCTGCACCACCGCGGCAGTTGCTTAAATAGGAATGTCACCACCTATTTTCCTCACTTGGATTTCGTAAGAACCGACTAATGATGCAAACAATAAAAAACAACAGCACTACAAAGAGAAAGCATTTTTGTGATGTATTTTTTATGATTTACAATGAAATATAATATATTGTGTAATAAAAAACGTGCATAAGAAATGACAACATATCAAAATGCTACTAATCATTTTCTACTATTTACAAGACTACATTTTCTCCAAAACCCCACTACTGTACTTCAAATGGGCCCACTTCAAATATAATTACCCGTATGCCCCCAATTACAGTAAACTATTGCTGCCCGAAATAAAGTAATGTCTGTTATTCCCAGCCTCAAAGGGCATTTATAGGGTCGATGTTCACTGATAGTATGGAATTAACATTATCACAAGGATCATGAAAGTAGCGCCTCATTGAGTTGAAGAACAACAGAATATACATGTGATTTGTTTTTAAGTTTGAAGACGTAAATGAGTGTAGGATTTATATGACGATAAGCGACTATCGTCGTCCATGGATTCATGCCACTGAAGGGTCAAAAGAGTATTGACAGTCTTTCAGTTCCTCTTTAGAGAATCGAGGGGTTGGGGAGGGTTGCTACTCTAGCAAAAACTACTAAAAAAAGGAAAAATAAAGATAAATAAAATATTTAGATTTATCTCACAAGATTGTCAATATGTGGAATGTTCACGAATTGCCAGCTAAGAGCCGCGATGAATCTGTCCGATTCCTGTGTTTGGATCCCTAACTACCGGTTTCTTGGCTGTTGTGGTCTTGAAGTCAGTACAGGAACCAAGAAGTGAAGTAAAGTAAAGTATTATATTTTATAAGTGGATGTAAATGTATTTAAAATTACTATTTAAATTAATTGTGATTATTAATATTAAAATTATTGTAATTCAAATGTTTCGGACATCTATCACGCCACGTCATTTAGCTACACTGCTAACTAAGCAGAGCTTGTACTATGACAACTAGATTGACTCACAGAGATCTAAGTTTTCTTGGATGTGCAAGTTCTATTCCTTCAGATTCTACAATCACGCCCTTCTTTACATGCATGACTGCACACTTGTCTACACCAAATTCCATTTTGATAGAATTACTAAAGTTTTCAGAGACCCTTAATAACACCATCAATTGTAATACATATTATAAAATATTATTATTGTTAATTTGAATAGTAGAATTGTTTGCTATTTTATTTACTGATCGACGGATGAAGCTGTGGCAAATGAAATATCCTGATTATCGGCAATAGTTTAATACGCCTTTTTTTTATTATATTAAGAGCCTACCAAAGTGACTCTACTCTGCCTGATAGAAAGCATGAATAGAATCCAAGAGTTGTGGTCACCATACTCAGTATGGTGACCCATACTATGGCGGCCTTGTAAGATGCTTTTTCACACCCTGCTTGGGGACGTAAAAGGCATGATAGTCATCGTGACAGTGTAAGGCTTACACAGTTACCACGATAACTGTCACCCCTGCATCAATGGGCCTCCGGTCTCACACCAACGAAACACGACAACACGGATGCTAGCGCTTTAGATTGGTCTTCTGTGGAAGAGTAGTACTGCCCCGGTCGAGCCGGCCCGCTCGTGCTGAAATCAGCTTGGCTCTACTACCTAATAAAGACTCTCCCTATCCCTCTGAGGAAACAGGCGTGGTTTTTGTATGTATGAATTATTTGCCCAAATCAGTGTATGACAACCTTTAAAGTACAATAAGAGCACGCGTTTTTAGACCCGGGAGTTTATATATAATGGAGTCCTACTTGACACGAATGTTATCTAATACTATGTAAATAGTTGTTAAAGTAAAAATAGTGCATATAATCAACTGAGCTTTATGAGTCTGTTTCTAACTCTTACGCTAACTCCTTGTGCTTAGACGTGGGAGTTGAAACACTCACCAGACCTTCACTATGTGGTGTCTTCACTAAAGATCCTACTAAGGACCTAGACTACGTGATTTCATGGTCCCCACCGAATATTTTAACTTGGTTTTATATCATCAATTAATTTTCTTAGAAAAGTTTGTTTGTATATCATTTTTTTACATTATTAAAGTGGTCCGACGACCTGGTGAAGGTCGCGGGAAGATGTTGGATGCGGGCAGCATGGGACCGGCTGTTATTGAGAACCTTGGAGGAGATCTACGTCCAACAGTGACTATATTTTGGCTGAGATAATGAGGATGATCATGATGATGATGATGATATTATTGTACACATAACGAAACATGATTAAGTTGAAACTATAAAATAGTTTTTCAATTCCTCTTATGCAAATTTTCTTTCAATTATTCAGTAACTGATTTTATTGTGGTCAAGTCAAATATAACAGAATCTTTATTAAAAACCAACAAATCAATGTAAATATTTTTTATGTTTTCAACACTGTAATATCAATGGTTCACAATCATCAGTCACCTATCAAATAAACAAATACCGGCGCGTGCGTCCCATTATCTATTTATATGTCTTTAGTTGTCACACTTCGACTTCGGACTTCGCCCCTCCAAGTCTATTTCGGTCCGTTTGTTTGCACACAACACCTAAACATAGATTTGTTGTCTTGCGTTGTTATCATTGGAAAAGTTTTTGATTTTTGTGTGTATTTTTGTTTTATAAAAAACTTCAAAAACAAAAATAATCAAAATTGAGTTCTAATGCACATACATACATAAAATCACTCCTATTTCCCAAAAGAGGTAGGTAGAGATATACCAAACGTCCACTTTTCACCAGTGCTTTGGTCTATAGCTACTAATCGGAATGTTTTTTTTGCCAGAGCTGCGTCCATTCTTCGGCAGGCAGATCACTTGCAGGTGAAGTTCACCTAGAGTTCTAAGTTCTTGGTGGGGACCCTATACACCTATTATAATGCATATCATACATGGTTGATAATAAGGCAGGCAATTTATTTTTTTACAGCATGGGGAGTTGGGTCAACTGACGGTCAATGACTACCGCCGCTTATGAATACCTCCACGTCTCCCTCCCCCATCGTAAAGAGGAGAGTGTTTTATCTGTTGTTCAGAACAAATTACCTTATATCAGTTTTGATCCAGTTTACACTAGTTACAGCATTGGGAATGCAATATAGTAAGTGTAACGACTTTATGCTTAAAAACATGTCTATTCAGAACCTGTACCATGCAACTAGATAGCTAATAAATATACCTGTATATTTCTTCATCCCACAACTATTTGTTTTAGGTGGGAGTCAAACACGTAGGCTTCTAAACTCAACAGTCAGAATCACTAACCATCAACATAAATTTAAATGCATGTAGTACTATCAACATATTCTAGAAACATTTCCAATATTTATTTTTAAACTAAGCTCAAGTCTAATTACTGTCGGCCAAGTGCAGCTACAACAACATACCTACCACATTACGCAAAGAGTTCATTGAAGAATATTTTCAAAACACTGCATTCAGATAACAATACTCAAGAACTTTTTATCAAAACAGACTCCTTATAACATACACTCATGTCTACATTCCTAAACGCAACAGGTAAGATTAACTCATACAATTTTAATTCCAGTTACGTATCATTTATTTATTTAGCTATTTTAAAACAGTTTCTAAGTATATTTCTATTAAAAACAGTACGATTAATGTGCACGCTATTATTTTCTTTCACAATAATCGTGTTCAAAAAAAAATCGCGTTATTTCTTATCATTAAATTCAACAAGCAAAAAACGCAACAACAATAAACTGATAAATAACACAAGAAATTCTCGAATAACTTCACAAATCATTTGTTATAAACGAGGATTATTTTCGTAACATTTCGTCTAAAATCTTATAGCATCATAAGTTTGTCATTTTGCCAAACTAACTGCGGACATTATCACACAAACTAGCCATGGCCGTTGGTACTATTTTGGGACCCAGGCACTATATAATATAGAGACTATTTTATTATTTCATATTTTTATGATACCTTGACAGAGCCGGACTCTTTCGTTCCAATGAACACACAGATGATCTCATGAGAACCTGCTCTCTTAGAATCACAAGGCACAATTAGGGCAGATTTAGGTTAAAGAAAAAACTGTTTATCACTGATTAACGAGGCTCTGATATTATTTTAATGAAGGAAATCTGTATATACCGAAACCTGCATTCTTAATATTCGTTCTCTTTAATTATTAATTATGCATAGCTTTTATTGTCATCTGTGACAAGTCATAACTTCTTATTTAATGTTCATGATAATGTGTCTTCCAACGAGTCTTCCGCTGTTTATATCGAATAGTTATAGCCCTGTTAACAGCCTCCGAAATCATTGATATTTAGTAAATTGTCATCTTGGATTTAAGACGTTAACAAATGTTGCGATTCGTACATTTTACTGGACTGGAAAAGTTTTAATTTTAAATGCTATTGTGAAAGTGTTTGTTTCGTTTTCAAGTGTAAACAGCTGAACTGCTAGTCATTACATCTGTGTTCCGTTGTATATAAAAGAAAATAAGGTGCTTAAATTAAAAAAGGACGTTAAACAAATCACTTTTAGACAGTTTTTCGGTTGACAGCTTAACTTCAATTTCAACAATGTGCGAAAAAAGCCACAGTCCAAAGCAATAGCAAATCATAAGCAAAGTCTTCATCCAGTATCTAAGAAATTATTTCATGCCTTTTAGATTTTATGTAAGCCACGATAGACTATAGTTATCCACCATCAGGAATGATTGTATGATAGACGAAATTTCTACCCAAATCGGATATTCATCAAAGTTCATCCTAAAACTTGAACTAGAAACTTGTTAACAAAAGCCCTGCCAGCGAAATTGCCAAAAACGAAACAGGATAGAACCAGACCATCATATAAAGCCGACAAACCGCATAGCCTATCCTAATCTTTGATTATCTCACGCACTTTGTATGTTATATAACCTAACAATTGATAATGAAAATGGATTGGATTGTCAAACAAAAATGGGGATTAACATAGATTATATTTTAGGAAATAACGTCAACATCAAAGAACTGTGAAATATTCCGTAAAATCATTTTTTCTGTTGCACAAGAAACTGTCACCTAAAACTGAAATTGGACATTAATTATCATGATCACAAAACGAAGCATCGTCATTTTTCTGTCTATTGCCTTTGGTTCGGGGGACAAATATCCAGATGATCATTTGGTGTTAAATGCTTACTGCTGCTAATGAAAATTCAAACGACATATGTGGCGCAACGCAGAGTAAAATAACAGCTCTGATAAGAGAAAGAAAACTTGAAACACACCCGATATCAACTAGTCTAGGCAGCGTGGTATACTAGGCCAAAACCTCCTTTCTAGGAAGAGGCCCACGTCCAGCGATGATTATAATAATGCGAATGATTATGTACTCCTAACTGATTTCGGTCACGGTGACCAGTCTCACCAGAAACCAGGCAATAACGCCAGAGATATTATGGTGCACAAATACAGATGCACTCTCTGTTCAAACTCCAGGCAGTTATTGAGCATTTCTATAACTAGAAAATCTCAATAATACTTTTTTGTTGTTAACTTCTTAATCAGCTCTTGATAACCTCTTGTCTATGTCCATCAGTGGACTATGGAACCAACAAAGAAATTGCTTAGCAATGGTTCTCAGTGAGGACGTGATATTATACCGATGGAGTCGATCCATTTTTGCCGACTCATGGAACTCCCACGTGTGAGATTTTGTGAGTTATTATTATGACATGAATTGTTATTAGATATGACAATTATATTTGGATTCTAGTTATAATTTTAGGTTACTATACCACGCTTAAAGTAAAAGAAGATTTATAAATGAATCTGAAATATATAAATCTTGCAGCCGCTTGAATGATTAGTACATTATTATAATTTATTAAGCGGTGAGTCTTTATTACTTTCTGTTAATGTTTCCACCTAGATTGCCATGTTTTCAAACATTTGTATTTAAATCCAGCAACAGACACGACTTGTTTCAACATATCTGTTCAAACGGGAACAATAAAATAAAGAAATTGAAATGAGTGCGAATGTACACGATCGGGAATATTTTTTTTTTTTTACATTACATCTTTTGAAAATTAACACAGTATTTCCAAATCTTTATTTATTTATCTAACATGTATTTACTTAGTTTTAGATTTTCATATCTTTAACGGAAGAAAAGTGACCTAGTATCAAATTTAACCTGTGGATGTTTCCAGAAATATTGGCTTTGGAAAACTCGTTAATACCAGAATATTTACATATTCTTTACTTCTGGTAATAGGTAGGATGCTAATAGGTGGTGCAGATTTGATACTAACGTTATGAGAAGAAACTTTGGCAGTTTTTTATAGAAAGTCGAGCAACCTGACTTTTACTGCACCAACATCGCATAAACGATGAGAATGAAACACCATGTATAATTCGTCCAGCAAGAGACTCTGATGGACTTATAAACTTACAGCTGATATGATTCCATTCTGACAGCTGATCTGATTACATTCTTGCTTGCTTTTATAAAAAAAACTGTGTCCGTACTAGATTCTGGTTTATTTGACATCATAAATAAACTACATACAAACACTTAATGTATGTATAATCCTTGAAGAGGTAGACAGAGGTAGGTAAAAGAGTACTTTACAAAGCACTCAACAAAAACCACAAGAACTAGCAGATTCTGCAAACAAAACTGTGCATACACATTTTTTGCAATTCTAGCAAACTGAATTTGAAAAAAACTGGGTTTTCAATTATATTTCAATTAAGATCTAATCGTCTGAACATTATTGTCCTTGTGAACTAGTCAGTGGTTTCGTTCACGTGTTTATTTCTTATTTCGTGTATTTTACTTCGAAAATGATAAGTTTATAGCCGCTATGGTCTAAGCTCTGAATCAGCTAGTCAGTCAGGAAAAGTATTTTTTTTGTACTAGTGAAACATAATTACAGGCTACCATAGATATTTTTATGACATGAGAAGACAAACCAGCAGACGGGTCGCCGTAGTAAGCGACTACCGTCGCCCACGGTCACGTGCAACTCAACAGTCACAAGTGTGTTGCCGCACTAGCGGGTGCTCTCCCTAGAATCAGAGGTGAGTGTGTCAGTGTGGTTACCGGACTCTAAACGCCCTTTGGGGTTAGGGTCTAGTAACCTCACTTACGAGCTTACTCAAGTAATTGAAGAATTGCTTAATACTGGTTTTCCGTAAGGCCGTGGTATCACTGCGGTCGGTTGTAGCTACCACGTACTCATTTATACAACCACTTATACTTACAACTGCTATTCACGATTTCAGTAATGACTTAATTGGATATTACTTTAGGTTATAAAACTTGTTATTATATCAATAATAGTTTTCAATATCAAAGTCATGATGCTCGTTCAATAGAATCTTGAGACCTTACTTGGAATTAAACTATGATATCATATGAGAATTTCCCATAACTGAACCTAAGTAAACATGGTTTTACGTTTTACGGTACGAGATATAGTTCAAAACGGATATATCGAACATTTACAATCAATATTGATGGTATATCGTATATGAAGGATTTAATAAATTGGAACTAATAATTGTATGGAATGAAATTTTATCAACTATCCCTTTTTACAAATTAAACAGACCATAATGAGACACTTTATGCATTGAATATAGGATAATAGCAGATGATAAGAAGAGATGAGGCAACAGAATAAGTTGATATATTTGATAGGCAGAAAATGTGATTGGCGTGAAGGCAAGTAAGTAGTGGAGAGCTATGCTTCGACACTTATGGCTCGGCTCGACTAAGAAAACCACTGCCTGACCCAACTGTTGTTATGCAGTTCTTCCATTGCATTTCGCTAGCTGATGAGGGCTACAGGAGGCCCAACCTGTTAATTTGAGGCATGATTCCCAGTGTCACATGTTGCCTTGAGTGTGGCCACTAGTGAACGGGAGGCGTTTTCCTCTCCATTCACTACAGTGGCCAGCCGCAAAGAGGTGCCGTCCGTGTGTGTCATATGTCGCCTAATTAAATATAACGGTCGAAGGTGTTGCCGGGCGGTAGGAGGGGTCTGTGATAGCTTTTTTTGATATTAAGATCCTGCCAAAGTGACTCTACTCTGCCTGATAAAAACGCATGAATAGAATCCAAGAGTTGTGATCACCATACTCATTGCAAATGCAGACAATGTAGTATAGTGACCCGCACTATGGCGGCCTTGTGAGATGCTTCTTCACACCCCGCTTGGGAACCTAAAAGGCATGACAGTCATCGTGACAGTGTAAGGCTTACACAGTTACCACGATAACTGTCACCCCTGCATCAATGGGCCTCCGGTCTCGCACTCACCAACGAAACACGACAACACAGATGCTGGCACTTTAGGTTGGTTTTCTGTGGCAGGGTAGTACTGCCCCGGTTGAGCCGGCCCGCTCGTGCTGAAATCAGCGTGGCTCTACTACCTAGCATTCCTGTTATCCCAGGCGCAAAGTGAGAAACCATGTGGTTTTAGTCGATCTGATTTCGACACACCATCCCATCGCAAACTTCAGTAGGATAAAAACTCTAAACTTAAAAAAAGGCACAACCCCTTCCCCTTAATTGTGGGGAGTACTTGTGTCTCTTGAACTTTATGTGTCACTTAACCATAGATGAAACATTTGTCCTCAACAATAAAAAAAACATAGGATTGGGCAACATAAACAAAAGTTTAAGTGGGTCAAGGCCAAGTACTTATAACTCAGAACTAGCCGTTGCTTTAAAGCCTTATTAACAATTTTAAACACGTAAATAAATAACGTCAAATGAAGTCTGTTTTTCAAATAACTTCGTTAGAAGTCAATACAAACATCATCATACGGATAACAACACCATAAAGCCATCAATTCGTATCATTGTTCGTCTACATCGACACTAACAGCCAACAGGTGAAATCTGTTTTATTTTAAAGAAAATATTTGTAACAACACACGGTCGACTATTTGTAAATATTTAGTGTTCTAAATTTGAATGTATCCAATAGTTATATTTAAAAAAAAATTGGTAAAAGTAGAATTGCCAGTGTAATAAAAAATAATCCATACTCTATTCGAGATTTTAATGTGTCTTTGTGCCAAATTGTTTTCAAATCCTTTCAGCCGTACTGGCGTCATTGAATCAGATGCATATTTTTTTTAATAGTTGTTACGTTAAGGAATTCTCAAATCCTTGTATTTTCGCACCGAACGTTTTCATTATTGTTTAATCGACTTGAAAAACGTTCAGTTATATTTTTGTTTCATATTTGTTCCTTCAGAAGTTCGTTGTTAATAACTTATTTTAGAAAATTCTTAATTTGATTTGAAGCGAGATTCTAGTTACCAACACATACCAAATACAACACATAACAAATATCAAATCTAAGGGTAGAAAATATTTCTATTCTTATTGATGCAGTGAATAATGTTAATGTTAGATATAAATCTAACAGTATTCTGTCTTCATACACTGAACTGACTGAACACTAGTCATAGTTACGCGTGTTATATATAAAAGTGTTTTATTTTTTATTTAATCTTCTAATCAAAAAACACAAAATATATTTTTATTGACCACCACCATTTAATTTGCATATAATTGTATCTTTAAATTAACAATATAACATTTATAATTACAAAACCCTAAAGAAATTCAAGGCGAGCAGCCCTACCGCGTGTTTGTGTACCGCGCGGCTGTAAATAATTATTTCAAGAATAGACCGCAGTCACAAAACTGTTTAAATAATGTTACCATGATACTGGTGGGTTGAAGAAAAATGGGGAAATTTCTGAAATGTACGCACCTAGTATAAACAAACACGATTATTTTCATAATTAAATATTGATTAAAACAATTTATCCTTATAGCTAACATTGTGTGACAAACAGAATCATTAGTTCTGTGTCTAGGTATCATTTATTTATATATCCATCGGCATCGACAGCAATAGGTTTGTCCCTATTGCTTAGTTAATGTCAAAGTTACTGTCTACAAAACGTGATCATCTAAACCACCTGATATTACTGAAGATATGTTAGACAGCCCATCGTACGAATCTCTCAGTTTTGAAGAAACTTAACATCCACAATGCTCAACACCTGTCAACGTTTGCAACGCACGGTATGGTTTTTAAACACATCGCAAGAAGAAAATCTGATAGCCTGGAACGCCTGATGATACCGAGAAAGATGGAAGGGAGATTCAGAGAGAGTCCAAAACGCTAGCCAAAGATAGCTGGTAAATTGGCCATAGCAGCCAGCGCGCACTACTACACTGAGATACTGTGGAGACACACAAACCAGCTACGTCAAAATCAAGATCCTCAGCAATGAGCAACGAAAACATGTTTCAAATTACAACAATTTTGTGTTTAGAGGTAAATGTACTGTGCGCTTATCATTGCTTTAGAAATAGAAATCAAGTGATGTAAAATTATATATGCAATGTTTAGTCTGTTAATTTTAAAATATTTGTATGGTACCAAGAATCACTGCTAATAAGAAAGCACATACGGGAAAATATACAAAAAGAAATTATAATAATATTAATTTCAAAATGACATCGCACTCACATCCATCTAATTCTAAGCTAGGCAAAACTCGTAATGCAATATTCGTCCTGGATGGGAACGATACCCAGTTTAGCAGTCAAGGTTACTTTCAGATCCACAAGCCGTTCTTAACGATTTTACGAGTAAGTTTGCAGCATTGGTTTAAAATTTACTTTTATTATTTAACATCGTCGGTAGAGTTCGAACTCGCAACCACTTGGCTACAAGTTCTAGATATTAGCCATTACACTATCATCACAATGACGGCAATATAATTTTATGTATAAGATATTTTTCTTTTAATTTCGCCAATTGTCGTACTAAATCCTCAATTAACACTACAAATAGCGTTGTCATAAAACAGAATGTCATAAAAAAATAGAAATAAAAGCGTAATTGTTTGTTTTTTTGTAAAAATGCAATTTTTTACGAAAGTAGCACAATATAAAAAAGTGATTTGCCAGCTTCTTGGCAAGTTCACAAATATTTCTTTTTGTATTTATGTAGTACATACGTACATACTTGCAATAACACATAAAAAATTTCAATTTATGTGTCAAAGCGCGATATTTTTCATTTATTTATAAGTATGATAACTGAAATATCTATTACATATAGTTCAGTTTTTTTTAATTATTTGAAATCGTCTCTTATGCAGACTCTTAAAGTCATAGATCCACAAACAAAATAGCAAAACTCTCTATCCTATCAAATATTTAGCAAAACGATCGTGAAGAAATCACATAAAGAAAATACAAAATTATGTACTTAAAATTTTATTACCCCATAATCGTTTTTAATGACTTTAATAATATTAAACGTCTTGGAATTGAAGATAACCAGTTAAGAGAGGAGAACCAGTTAAGAGAGGAATATGAGCTGGTCTTACTCAAAGAAGGAATAAGCGAAACATGATTCGGTATGAAGAGTTTCGACCAGAATCAAGCAGAAACTTTCAAGCAGTTCTTGCAAACCTTCTTACAGACTGAGGTTATCTGAACTTAAACCTCGCTAACGTGGGCCTTTTTTTTGTTGACGAGGCGGAAAATCCCTTCAGATCTCCTGCTCTTTGGGGGTACAGAAGTCAGGAGTATGGGGTGTTCCCACTAAAAACCGCCCCGACGACCGGCCTCTGGCACTCTACTCTGGAGGAGGGAGAGTAGGCCTAATCTATAATTTGGTCGTTTACTCTTTATCCTTCAACTCACTTATATATTATATATATAAAACTGTCTTAACTACATTTTGCTAACTGTAACTATTAAAAAAAAAGACGCCCGTATTAAGATTTTCTGTGTAGCAAACAACAAATGTACACGAAACAAACACAAAGAATACCCAGACTCAGAACATCAATTTCTGGTTCACACAACGTGTTTGGACCTAAAACACTCAGTGCAGTAGGGAGCGGTGTGGTGACCGCTTGAACCAGTACGACATCTGTGTCGTCAAATTACTAGGATAACTATTTACTAGGCAATATAAATCTAACTTTTCCTTGTATAAAAATAAAAAAATAACAGAGTCAGTTGGCAATCGTAAGTCGTAAACGTAGCAATTTGCCGTAAATTGAAGCGACGTTAATTATAGGAATTTTCCTTTAGTACGAAAACCTATGAAATTTTCTTAAGCCATAATATTTATGTCAGTCTGTTGCGCGTATGTTTATTTCAATGCTGGGCTATTAACTTGTTCCATATTACTTCTTGGCAGAACTACTTGTTTGAATTTCATTACTTATGTTTCACTCGCTCCACTCCCGCTTAGTCCAAGTATTTGTATACAAACATTATCCGTTGACATCAGTGTCGGTGTATATGTATAATTTATGAAAAGTTACGTATTTTTAACCATAGAAGAGCCACGCACAGTCTACTGGAGATTGGAGTGATATCGCGTCCTCACAGTAAACCAGTGTCTATCATTTCTATTACACACCTCGCTAATTATGAAAGAGGTATTCAACACCTTGTGTCTCTTGATTATTATTCGTCCAAAGACAGCTTTAATCACATACTTTAAATTGACTCAAATGCTTATTTACCACCTACACCATAAGAAAGATGCTCTAACACAACAAAATCTAAAATTTTGTCGTCATGTGTATCAATAGACCCTCAACTCGCCTCATAGTAAGCCAGACTGAAGTACAAATATTGGAGGCCGCCATTACAGATACAGTCAATTGATTAATTAAACAAAATAAATATTTACTAAGGATATACAAATTCAGTCACTCGTTAAAGACGTGAGTAAAATTCTTTATAAGTAAGAAAATTATAATTGTAATGTAAACAAAACGTAAAACAGAACTGGTTGCCGCGTAGTGAAAATATAAATACACACATATTAAATTGACGGATTTGTTGGTCTAGTGGTTGGTGACTCTGACTTCTGAGCCAGAGATCATGGGTTCGAATATCACACAGGACATATACACGTATTATGAGCACGATTATTGCGTCTATGTCTGCGTGTTACCTACGATATTTACTTATTAAAATATACATACACAAATGTGTATATCAGAAGTTTGGTTGCCATTTTTTTTTTTTTTAACGTTTGGAAACCCCCTCGGGCCGAGAAGTTTGGTTGCCATAGCACAGGCTCTGGCTGGTTTGGAATCAGAAGACTGTGTATGATCTCTCTACAGCCTCTGACTTTCTCGATCTATTGTTTACAATCCCCAATCATCTCTTTCTAATCTACGTCCGTTCATCCGTCTTCTCCGTCTATTCTTTCTTATAAACCATATCACTTTTCTACAATCGCCTACACTTGTCTACTAACAATTTTCACATGAATAGGCTTGCTACCTATTACGTAAGTACGTTCAGTATGTTCACGTTCAGTCCGCGTGATAGAACCTGTTGCTCTAGAAATGGCTTACACAGTCACGAAATAATGTGTACGGCCATAGGACGGTGACTCAATCGTCTGGAGGTCAATGAAGATGATGATTCTGATGATAGCCTGAAAAATATGAACATCCACTGACCTCTGCCTTCGAGAGAATATGCGTGAGTATGCGTGCAGGTTAAAAATTAAAAAGTTTTAGTTATATGATATCGGTGCAACGACTGATGACCTTTAAAAGAAAAATAAACAAAACCGATTGTCGACAGCCAAGGTACACATCACAAGAATCGATACAGAACATAGTAATTTCGTGATATAGGGCACTTGACCGATATCAGGTAATTGAACTATGAATGTTTATGATAACAAATGACGCACAGTACTACTTTAATTATAAGCCACTCCAGACTTGTGATAGTATCAAACCACGGATTATTTGTTTGAGAGGCGGTACGTCTACCTCTCTCAGTCCACTTCTGGACACAAACCTCTCTTTTAAATAAATTCGTCATAAGAAAATACTAACGGAATGGTTGTATTTTTCAAAAGAAAATTTTAATCTTCATACTTGACGAAAACATGTAAATGTATTATTGTATAGCAGCTGCCCACGCGGACGCATCGCTCACTCAAGTAGGAGAGAGACAGATGTCGAACGTTACCGAACGCAAAGGCCGATTGTGCCTCTTTGTCGCTCGTTCCGCACTCTCGCTTGCACTTCAAGCCTTAAATGGAACGCCTCAGAGCGAGGTAACGCCGCATGAGTCATATTTTTTGGTGCGTGCAGCCGGCTCCATTGAATTATAAGACGTTATCACGTCAAAAAGAGGTTTTGGCTTATTATACTATACTCGTCGTTACCACATTCAGTGTGGTGATGGATCAAAGATACGGAGTGTCACCAATCCTACTCATCCTGTGAGTATCGTAAGATGTGACCCAGAAAGCAGGACAACATCCCTGCAAAGAGACGGAAAACTTCAAACAAACACTATATCAATCCGTCTGGTCAACATGGCATAGTAGACCAAAACCTCCCTGCTAAGAAGACACCTATGTCCAGTAGTGGACTACTAAAGACTATTGATGATAATGATGATGAAACAAGCAGACCGATCACCATTTACAAGGCCACTTACTAAGTTACTACACACTTACAAGTTCAAGCTTCCAAATGAGTTACCTCCTACTCATCCAAAAAAATGCAAAAACACTCTCCTTACTACCAAATAGGCCATCACAGTGTGGATCACCATATTGAATTATCTGCATTAACAATGAATATGGCGACCACCACTCTTGGATTATATTTATGCTTTCCATCAGACATAGTAGAGGCACTTTGGTAGGCCAAGAATACAATGAAAATTAAAAAAAAATGGAGGCAGAGTAAGGATTGAGTGTGAACTCTAACTCACGCAGTAAAACACGACAAAATTATTAGGAGACAGGAGGTCCTTTGATGCAGGGGTGACAGTTATAGTGGTAACTGTGTAAACCTTACACTGTCACGATGACTGTTACGCCTTTTACGTCCCCAAGCGGGGTCTGAAAAAGCATCTCACACGGCCTCCATAGTGTGGGTCACCATACTGCATTGTCTGCATTTGCAATGAGTGTGGTGACCACAACTCTTGGATTCTATTCATGTTTTCCATCAGGCAGAGTAGAGTCACTTTGGCAGGCTCTTAATATAGAAAAAAAAAATTAATACGGATGCACTGTAAGCCGTGATCTGCACGCTAACGTACGCCTTAAAATTAGCGTAGACATGCTAAATAATGGTTATTAAGAAAGTTTCTATTTAAAAACAAATTGAGATACGTACATATACGAGTTGACGTTCCATAAATGTTCGATTTTCACACAATAATCTATTGCAAACAGTTATTGTTTGACCGTGAACGCCACCGCGAATAGGTTCAACCGTCAAAACAAACATGGCCGCCTTCAAAGCGTTATACTTATATTTTATAGTTTCTTTTGAAGTATTATTTTGGAAAAAAATATATTCCAACGTCGAAATATTTCAGGATAGTTTGGTTTGTCTGTTTGTTTAACTCTTTCAAATGAATGCTTGTTGTTTATTAGTGAACAGTATTTTACAGTCGACGCGAGTTTAAATATTTTTGTACTTCTAATCTTAGAAAACTAAGAAACAATTAATGCTTTGAAAGTATACTATTTCTCAAATAGATTTTTTAAAAATACCCACGTTATGAAAATATATGATAATCCTGACAGCTGAAACGATTTTTTTGTATGGGGCTTTTACAAAATACATGAAACGGCCACAAAGTATACTTCTACTCAAAATAAAAATTTGTGGATCACACAAAATGTTGTTATACGTGGGGTTTGAACCCACAACACTCAGTGCAGTAGAAAGCGGCGAGGTGACCGCTCAAACCACTATGGCTGTACCAAAGAAAGTGACGCACAATGGCAATTGAATTAAGTATTCACCTGTATAATGTAAAATGGTTGAAGCATGTAATATAGCCTCTCTGGATGTCGTAATAACAACTGTACCCGGATCCCTCTTATGTCAGGCGCAGAGTAGCACACCGTGTGGTTTTAGTCGGTCCGATTCCGACACACCACCCCGCCGTAAACCCCGGTGGGGTGACGGCCCGAGGGGGTTTACACACATTAAAAAAAATGAGACTTCATTTATTAAAAAAAATGTTTAAATATTATAATGATATTCTTCTTCGTTTCTTATCAATAACATGACAGCTAAGTAGACACCTGTAACTCAAGAGATATAAGTGGGTTGCCATCCTTTGAAAATCTCAAGAGTTAGTGAGGGAGTTTAGGCCTCTGAAAAGCTGCGAAAGAACTCCTTAACATCGATTTTCAGGGAAACTTTGATATGACCCTGGTCGAGACCAACCATGACTAAATCCTAAGACAACAAACGATTAAATATTGTTCAGAGGCATCATTTTATTCCTCATTTTTGATCAAAAACGGAAAAACTATTTATACATACAGTAACTACAGCGGTATAGAACGCACAAATACGAGCCAGTCAAACCAAAGACAGTGACACTAATAGCTATGGCCTCAACCTTGTTGACGTCACGCCCAGCCCCTATAGTTAGCTAAAAGCCCCTTAGTAATGACTTGTTACACCCAATCTAATATAATGATGGAAGGTAAGGTCAACCTTCAGATGAAACACTGCTATCGTATGCTGTCTCCCTCTCTCATGTTGTCTCCCCAATTAGCTTTGCGATAAGAATAGTATTTCGCATATCGGTCATGGCCAGATAGGTTTGGTCTGTAAAATTAGGTGATAGTTTGGAGTATATTTGGCTGTTTAGCGTAAACGTAACAACATAGGTATATTGTATACCAAAACGATAACAATAACATCTCACACACGGCCGTCTGATCACAAACTAGTCCTAACTTGTACTATGGTAACCAGGCTGCTGATAAACATACTGTTATATTTCTAAACACATACATGTTATAGATAAATTATCGGACGCGTTGTTGTAGACTTGTTCAGCCATATAAACTATCAAAGAAAACAAAACGAGAACAAAAATGGAGTTGTGGAAGTAGGAAGGTGAAAAAAAGCTTTACAAGCTTTTCATACCTATACACAAATAAATAATACGAAAACATTGAAATCGGTCGAACCGTTTTGAAAGAATGCGACCGCAAACTCTGTGATACCAGATTTTTATAATTAAATTAAAAACATCAAACCCCCCTTTTCAAGGAGAGGCTATGTCTAGCAGTAAAGTAAATAATGGCTGTTTATGTGACATCCAAACACTGAACAAATAAAATACATAAACAAATATTTCGGACTTTTGACACACAACGTCATCTAGTTTCAAACTAAGCAGAGCTTGTGCTATGATAACTAGACTGACTGATAGAATGCTTATATGCTTTTTTTTGTAAATACATACATATTATATATATAAAAAAATACCCACAGATCATACAAACGTTTGGTCCGACCCGGGAATCGAACCCGAGACAGTTGCATTCACTACAGCTGCGCCACCGAGGCAGTTTAATGTTTTCAGTACATACAGTCAGTTATTCATGTTGCATTCATGTATTCTTTCCACAAATGATCGTGTTCATCACACAACTATCTGTCATACTAAAGAATCGAACTCACGTCAAACAGGACACCAAATTTTACTATTAACATATAAAATCCTAAGTAACAACTAAGACAGTAATGTTTTCGAGTTACAAATTAAACTGAAAATACACACACAGCCCCATAAACGCGCACATATACCAATCCTCGACTATTACAACTCAATATCGAGCGATGTCCATGGGTTTCCCAAATAGCTATGGGGTGGAAAATCCCATCGCGACACTTGGTACTTACACTACTATAGCGTGTCATTTCAATCGTTCAATAACAACATGGCTTTTATGATAAAATATTGGTTTTGATAAGTATGTTGTGTTACTAAAGTAGTAACTATTTTATTTATTTATACCTAATGCACATGTTGTACAAAGGCGGACTTAATGCCATGGGGCATTCTCTCCCAGTCAACCTTTGGGTGATGTAGAAACATGATGCGGTAGGCTATTAGGATGTGCTATTTCGTATTACATTAAAAACGTGTGTGTGAACTTGTGTAAACACGTCAGAAGTTATACTTCTTTCGCGTAACAAGTTAAAAATCTTTCTGTAAAATTTTATCCTTCACGTTACCCTATGTTTGCAGAGAAAACTACACTAGTAATGGAAAAAAGGTATTTAATACATTGTAAGTAAGTTTAATTATAACACATTATCTAGTTAGTTGGTTGGTTCTCATTTGGATTCATTTTGTTTTATTTTTTTTACAGACCCCCTTGTCTGTGTGTATCGTTCTGTCGTCATTTCGTCCTGTATCCTTTATAAACTTACAAGAAATGGACACAAAGAACACTCAGACTCAGAACAACAATTTGTGGATCGCACAAATTAGACGTTTGATTCATATTTGAAGGTCTGAATGCACTTTAAGAGTGTCACCATCATTGATATTTTCTGACGTGATTAATTTGAGTTTCTTACTTGACATGGACGGTAATTTGGCTAGTTCATTTTTTTTATTTAGAGCCTGCCAAAATCACTCTACACTTGTTAATTCACATAATAAATCAACTGTAAAACTTTTTAGGTATTCATTTATTATTGGTTTTTTTTTATTCGTTGCCTACCAAAGTACCTCTACTCTGCCTGATGGAAAGCATGAACAGAATCCAAGAGTTGTCGTCGCTATACTCATTGCGAATGCAGATAATTCAATATGGCGACCCACATTACGGCGGCCTAACATTGTATTAATAACGTACTTTCCTTTAAACGCTAGATTTTTATTTAAAATAAATAGTCTGACCATATGAAACTTAAGATAACGATAGATCCACTTTAGCTGATAGAGTACATGCTTACGTACAATGTGCACTTGTGGATTTGTATTCGAGTGAGCTTCAAGTAGAAAATAAAAAAAATGTAAAAGAATAATTATTTAAAAACGTTTCATATCTACACGCATATCTGCGTTCGTGTGTACTTTGAGTACAAAATTACTTAGAACTGTTAATCTTCTACATAATTTTATATATAATACGATTAACGTAATTTCTATAACCAGTACATTTAATTATATAACAAACATCACATAACATCTGTACATCGTTACAACAACAAAAGCCAATATAGAATGGTTAAAAAGATTTATAATTCTAATAACAAAGAAACGTAAACACGTCTGTCAAGAGATGCGCATACGCAACTGCTTAGCATCAATTCGTTAATATCAAGCTTTATGTACAATTAAATGTGTACAAAATCCACATTGTTGTTTGTTCTTCAAGGTGAAACGGTACGCACTGTGTATTGAAGGTTGGGGTTTGTTTATTGGGTAATAACGGATATTATTGAATAAAAGTTATGTAGGAAGTTGTGTAACAATGTATACAAATTGGTTGTGTATAGGTTTTTACTGTTACTAGACTGTCCACGGAAGCTTTGTCCCCTGGATCTAAATTTAGGAGGACCATTTTTAAGAACGGCAGAACACGACGCGACGTCGTCGATGCCGACGACGCCGACGTCGACGGTTTTATTTATTAACTAGCTGGCCCGTGCAAACTCGTCTGTGTCTCCTAATGCCGGAGCGTGATGGTATATAGCGTGAACAAAGTCGTTTACCGTAAAAGAGATATAGTGAACCAACGTTTAAAGATAGACATACTCGTATGTTGTCACAGACTTTTTTTAGAATTTTCTTTAAACAAAATAATTCTTTCATACATTCTTTTTCTAAAATTTTCTGTTTACGCAGCGCACGCGCACTCAAAAGGAACTATATACCCTGGTTTGCATAATTTCTCATTGATGCTCGTTACCTTTTGGT
Organism: Hypercompe scribonia; assembly: GCA_949316085.1. Taxonomy (NCBI): domain Eukaryota; kingdom Metazoa; phylum Arthropoda; class Insecta; order Lepidoptera; family Erebidae; genus Hypercompe; species Hypercompe scribonia. Next base: position 1,634,894 of record OX438973.1, read on the forward strand.
CATAGCTTGACAGTATGGTTTATAGATATCCTCGATAACTAGGCTATCTAACACTGAATTTTTAATTTAAATCAAATAATCAGTTACTGAGATTAGTGCGTTCAACCAAACAAACTCTTCAGCTTTATATTGTTAGTATAGATGTGTTATGATGAACCTATTGGTCTTAGTGGTTAATGATCCAGATTACTAAGTCAGAGATAGAGAGTTCGATTCTCACCAAGTACAAATAGTTGTGAGATGAGCAAAACAATGTATATGTATATATATATTTAAAAATAAAGAAGTATTATGGTCAGCAGTCATCATAGCACAAGTGGGATTAGACGACCAGGTATGAGATGTGTGAGTTTATTATCACTATGTAATTATTTATACTTTCACTCACCCCCCTATCTCCCATAAGGTAGGCAGAAGACTATCAATATGGGAAAGCTCAGTGACGCAAAAAAGGTTAAAATTTCATGAGAAAATTGGGAATATATCGGCAGGAAATGTATTTAAAAATAGAAAGCAAAGACAAATAGTTTTCATGCTTCCTTCGATGTTTTATCAAAATTGATTGAGGTCTGCTTCAAGTCTACTACGATACGAATGAATTTCAATTTTTTACGCAAATCAACTGACTCCAGACCTCCACCTAGACTTTGTTGGGCTGCAACTACCCGTAATGATTCGGAAGGATCTTAATTTGCCAAGAATGGTCACCATTATAGACTGATCTGGCTAGAATTACTCCTTACTCTCGCTCCTGCATTCTTCCACTTAGTTACTAAATAGTTTTCTACTTAGCTATATTTTGTCCAAAAGAAGACGATTCTTTAGTATATACGTAGTAGTATCCGGATACTTTGTTACTTACTTGACATGACACCCTGACCTTTTCGTGTCAATTACTTATACTAATCCACTAATCTTTCAGTATTAGCGACCTTTCCGTTCATTACTTCCTGCTTACCTTTCTATGTTAATAAAAATAATCATTATAGTCATCATCATCAGCCTTTAACAGTCCACTGCTGGACATAGGCCTCTTTTCAGCAAGAAGGTTTTGGCTTACTGTACCACTGTGACCTGACGGGTTAGTATGGAATTTATTTCAAATTTTCCTTCTCTTTACGGTGATGTTATTCTGAGTTGTTTGCTCCATTAGCCGCCATTTACGACACCCATGGGATGAGGAGGAGTGGTAACCTGTCAGGTAGGTAATTTAGGTCAGGTAATCTGTCACCTGACGGACAAGTAACCTCACACAACTCACACGCGGCAGTTTGAACTAAATTCAGCCGGACCCTGTACCATAAAGTCCAGACTTCTGATAAACAGACTTGTGTACAAATTAAAGGTAAATTATCCCGAAACAAAGTACAAATGATCATGTTTCTTACACAATTACTTATCCAGAAATCAGAATCAGTAACCACTTACCATGTCTGCTATGATACCCTCATATTTTTGTTGTGTTTTAAAATTATTAAGTCAATTATGTTAATTTTATAGTTACACAAATGTACAAGTAAAAACTACATGTTATTTTTCGACATAATATGGTGATAACAAAACAAAAAAACAAGGTTTATAGATCGTGATATGCGCATACGCCGAAATTTAACTGACCAGACACCGTATATTTGAAGAATAACACTGTAAAATATATACGGTTTAGTGTTGTGATTAGGACCTGAAACAATTTAATGTCCGGACATTTGTGTCGTTGGAAATAACATGCGTAGGAGACTACTGATGTGCATGGACACGAATAACTCAAAAGGCAGGAGTACGCTTCTATCCTTTAATAGCTTCCTTTAGAATTTTAAAGGGAAGGAATTAGGCTACTGATCACTTCAGTCACTCGCTCAAAAGCTACAAAGCATATTATTAACACCAACTTTTTGAGAGACCAAGGGTATTTCAACTATCGAGCGAACCTATGTGTGCTGAATTAAGGTTTTCCTATGATTATTTAGAAAAGATGCTATACAACGTGGTCAATTTCGCAATTTTTAATAAAAAGAATTCGGAGTAGCAAATTACAAAGACAAAGAAACACAAATCTTTCTTAAACCAATACAAAATTCAATTCCTCATTTAATCTATTATCAGAAGAATGATGTTTCCACTCAAACATTAATTATAATTAATCAACTTACATCTAAATGAAAATATTAGGTTAAGAATATTTTAAACAAAATTATAGCCGGATATCCGGCTATTTATAAGAAGATATCGAGACCATATTACTGTCAGTAATAGAGAATTATTAGGTTTATGAGTATAGTTGTGAATAAACATTTGAAATAGTTACAAGTAATTAGTAAACATATGTTTTCGTATCATAAACATTTCTGTCTGTACGTCTGTATTATGACATTAATATCATAGATGTTACAACAAAATTATCTATGTAAGTGGGAGTGGGGAAGGTGCTTATAGTTGGTAGTATTGAAAAAATACTATTAGGATTCTCCATTACCATATAGACAAGCAAAGGAGTACCAGGTTTGACAGATATCTTTGAGACAACATAAGGCTGAAGCTATAAATATTATCATCATCAAGAACCCCCTTGATGGTGAGTCATGCTTCGGCACATAAGGACCGGCAGGACGTGTCAAAGAACTTGAGTCTCTAAGTGGCATGTGACCATGGGCGACGCTAGTCATTTACCACCATGCGGTAGCCAGTGGGCCAGGTGACCCGGTTTCTCATTTGCTTCCTGTCCCTTACAAAAAAGGATATTGTGATAAGTAAACATTTCAAATCTTTAATAATATACTAACTATAATAACTTAATATATATAACTTTCAATTTACACATGTTTGTTTAAAATGTTATCAAACGTAAGAGCGAGTGATAATAATTTTGTTTGAAAAGAAGAGGTGTGATGTCAGGGCATTCAGGGGTACCCTCGCTCGGTAGCATGATCGACTGGAACTCCGTCGTCTCCTTTTGCAAGCAGGTTATGTCGGAGCGGGACCGGGCAAGGTTTAGAACTCTCCCGGTTCGTCAGGCCTGGGAAAGGGTCCTGTATGAGAAACGGCTCGGCCGCCAGAGATAGCAGAACGATCGCGAACGACGCCCATAAGTACAAGTCTGGGGATGACATGTGAGGCCATCCGTCACCCTAGCAGAAGCAGGCCAGGATGATAGCAGGAAATGCTACGGAGCACACGCTCTTTTGGGGCAGAAAAGGGGTCATCTGCAAGCCGTAGGTAGATGGTCCGAGGTACGTCGGGGTTCCAGGTATTTCCTTTCTAGGGTACACCTGGTTCCCCGAGTACTGGTACCTGAGACGGTGTGCGGTTTTTGGTCGTTTCGAGTCCCGGCATAACCACCAGTATGTGGTATCCGAGGGGATTTCGGCACAGAAAAAAAAAGGGCATTCGATGAAAAAATATAATAATATACACAATACACCGTTAATAAAATACAGTGCACTCGATTCTGCCAGTTTAGGAACTGCTAGTGTATTGTGTAGAACGTCTTGTAAAAGAATTTACCTGTTGCTGGGTCTACATATTGGAAAGAACAACTGGCTTAACGAGTCCGGCTGACGGACGTCTATTTCTGACAGAAATATACATTAGTTTATTATTTGCCAGCGAGAATGTAAAAATTGCAGAAAACTTTAATAATAACCAAAGTTTAACGCACTTAATATCCTTTCACATTACATAACTATTTCCTATAGATAACAATAAATGTTTCAGACATCTGATACACAACGCCATCTAGCCTCAAACTAAGCAGAGCTTGTGGTATGAAAGCTAGATTGACTGATAGAATAATTATATACTTTTCTTTGTAAATATGCACATATTACACTTATAGTAGTCATATAAGCTATCACTACGCCACCGAGGCAGTCAAAAATTTCAAATAACCGTAATATTAACTTATAGGTTTCACGAGTACCTGAAAGAACATAGTCCCTGCAAATAAACTCTACCTATTAGTTTCACATCGAAATACGAAAGTTTAAATATTATTCTTACAAATAGGAGTGAAAGCATCAATCAACAAACTAAATGGTTAATGACGTTACCAATCAAAGCTACACTAATTATTTTATTCATATATACTGATCATATTACAAAAAATTAAGCCCTGTTAAAGATTTTAAGGCACAAAACAATCAACTCTTAAGAGCCATTATACTCGCAGTACACCAGAGCTATCTCATACAAAAAAACTGATCAAAACTTTAACTAAATTACGACCAAGGACAGAACATGACGATTAACAGAATTCTGACTTAGGCAGTAAAATCAAACGTAATACAGAAACCATGGCAGATCGTCACTAATTGACCGCTTTAACCAATAAGCAATCCCTTCAATACCGAGTAAGTAAGGTTACAAAAGATCCAAATCCCGCTCCTCATAATTCTAGGGTAGGGTGAATCAAAAAGCGACGACACACTTTACACCTGATTCTGGAATATTGTCCCCAATAAATAATCTGCTTAACTTTTTTCTTCAATTTGAACATCGCGTTGGCGGAATAACATTTAGAGCGAGTGACGTCAACTCTCTACCTGTAACTAGGAGGGGAGTGATATAAAATATTAATATATATTGATGATATCTTTGTACCCAGCGTACACGTTCAAAATATCAGACTGTAGGCGTAAGTCGGTGAACCGTACGTTATAATTAATTCGGCGAAAATCGTCAAAAATTATACAAAAAACTCGCTGACAGCATTGTTGCTACAAAAACAATTTATATTTATGTTAGATCGAGATACTTTTTGGAATTTCAGTATTTTGTTTATTTGAGTTGAATATTCATGTGGCTTTATTAATAGCGACACTTGTCTCTGAATCAAAGTTTAGAAATAAACACTTGTAGACGTTACTTAAAACTTGCCCGGAACAGAATTAGTCTTGTATGTTTGATCTGAGGAATTAGCCCTGGGTTTCTATAGAAATCACGCCTGTTTCGGAGGGCTATGTAGAAGCACATTAAACATCTGCTTTGCTCCCGCGTAAGTGGCGAGGCTATTGCCGCTAATCGGGATGCTTTTTTTGCCACAGCTTCGTCTGTCGATCAACAGGTGCATCACCTTCAGGTGAGGTAGACTTGGGGCCTTAAGTTCTTGATCAGAACCCTATGCAGATCAGTTTTATTAGCTTTAAACTTCTTAAGGACGTTACTGTACATACACACAAAATTTTATACATAATTGCTTAAAATAACCCGTATCTGTAAAATTTCTGGTACGATTTTTATTTTAAAATGACTTCCTCGATGGTGCAGTCTTAGTATATGCATCTGTTATTCTTCAGGTCGTCGGTTTCCTGGGTCGTAACAAATATTTGTGTGACCAGCAAATATTTGTTTCGAATAAGGGTTTTTTATATATAATACGTACAGTCAATCGGGGTAACTTTGACAGATCATCGCTATATTTTTTTAGCTAACTTAATTTTTTTTTAAAATAGAGACAGAAGAATTTACATAATATGTGACCTCAGGTGACTTGTATGCTTTTAAATTATTTATCGCATTTAATAATCATGAAGTTATATCAAAAACTGCCAATTTTGTTGTGTGTCAAAGTTACCATCCCCATATGGGTAACTTTGACACAGATGAAATTTGTTACAGGAATCATAACTTTTATACATGTTATAGCTTCTGGGTAACATTAGTTTCATTTTTTAACAAATGCTAGAGCAACGGAGTCATAGACAAGCCAATAAAACCATAAAATTGTAGCTCTATCTTTATTTAATCTCTTTGGTAACACAACTAAAATCAAAATAAGATTTTTTTTTAAACATGCTCTTAACTTAAGAAATAGCTTTTTATATTTAACAAAATCAACTGTATCTCTTAAAAGCTAAACATATAAGACTCTAAAGCAGCCTGCTTTAGAGTCTATTCGCCCCATTCCATAAAGAGCAAGTCATCTTCCAAATGATAAACTCCAACAGATTTGATTTTGATTTTGCCTGTATCTACAGTTGATACAATGTCGTCAAACTTAATTTTGACCATCTCTTTTTTATTTGGCCACCTCCACCCGCCACCTAGTGATCTGGTCATAGCCGCAATTTCATAATATGGGGGAAAGGACGATACGACTTTCCCTGGGAACAAACTTCCTTCATTTCTATAGACAAGAGTAGTCCCAGGCGGGATTGTAGCTAGGTTCGTATTGCTCACTGATACAGATTTCATCTTTTCGGCGCATTCTGATCCGCCGTTCAGCTCTTCTTCAGCCTCGTTTACAATTAGATATTCATCAATTACAACTTCACCTCCTATATCTAAATCCATTGCTTCGAATTCTAGAGATTTGCCCACATTTGATTCTATTCCCATCGAAATGTTTATTTGTTTTGAGGTTGACGGTTGGTTGATTATATTTTCTATGTCATAACATTCGTTTACATTATCCAGGTTCTTCCTACATATAATTCTTCCATCACTGGTTTCTTTTTCCTGTTGTTCGTTTGTTTTGGATCCTGAATTCTTCATCTTTCCTTCCATAATCTCTTTTTGATCTTGATTATATTTGTCTTGACTTTTCATCTTCTTATTTTTTGAGCCTTGAGGACGACCCCTTTTTACTGCTTTCTTAGGATCTACTGAACTGTTTGTGTCGGTAGGCTGCTTTGGATCCGTACTCTTGGCTTTATCAGCTTTATTCTTATAGAACTGCTCAACTTCCTCCACTGACACGCTCTTCCCAGCAATAACGGGCATTTGAAATTTTCTTTGGCTTTTAGTTCCTAAATCATTTTCACGCAATTCCGCCAGATAGCTCTTGAAACTCTCACCTAAAGATTCCTTAGCAGTTTGTAAATCGACTTTTGCTTTGGCATATTCTGGAAGACGCTGCAACACCTCTTGGCGGTTTAAGGGATAAATACCCGTTACTCTAAAACCTGCCTCAATGTTAGCTTTACACTGTGGAGCTCCTAAATTAAGAGTCTTTTTGACAAGTGCCGTAAAACAGTTCTTTGGCAAAGCAACAGTTTTTCTGCCTCGTGTGGTCTCTCTCCATTTAAGTAGGACGTTTCTCCAGTTAGCTTTGAGAGAGCTGAAATAACCCACGTCGAGAGGTTGAAGAAGGTGGGTCGAGTTTGGTACTAGGCACACAAACTTAATGTTATTCTCCTGGCATATCCTCAATGTGTTTACTGAGATGTGGGAGCTCAAATTGTCACATATTAGTATTTTTTTTCCTTCTTTTTTTATAGCGAATGCAAGAAAATGATACTTCAACCAGTCGTCAAAACTCTCAAGATCAATCCAGCCACTTTTAGTCACAGTCATTCGAGATCCAGGCGGAGCTCCAACTAGCCAGTCCGACCAAGCGTTTTTGGCTTTAAAAATGAAATAAGGGGGAAGCATTTCTCCTGCAGCATTTCCACAAAAGACTGCTGTATAACAGGATTTCGTAGTGTTCCGGATCACCTCAGGATTACGACATTCTCGGCTAAATAGCATTTTTTTCTTTTTAGGATCGTCGTGGAACCCTGTTTCATCGAAATTATAGATGTTCTCAGGTGGGACACCTTGAATTTCTGATTCAAGGTTATCGAAGAATTTATTGATTTTGTCCTCATTAACCTGAGCCCGACTTCTACTAATATTATGTCCCAATGTTGCCTTCAAATCATGATGTCTATCTAAAAAGAGTTTACCCCATTCCCAGCCTGGACAGTTATTTTTAAAAACCTTAACTTTTCTGTTTGCAGAATTCAAATATCTTTGTATTATATGTGTAACATCATTAATGCCTATTGGTATCCCTGAATCTGCCAAAGCCATGACATGCTCTTTTATAATGTTTTCTTCTTCTCCACTTAAAGCTGTGGGCCTCCCTACTTTTTCTATATGTTTATTTTTTATTTTATTTTTTATCGTGTTAATTGGTATTTTATATTGTTTGGCAGCAGCGTAGGCACTAAGTGTACCAGATCTAACCTTTTCTATACATTCTTCTAAAACTTTCAAGGTGTAATTGGATTTTGAGCCATACCTGCGGGTGCCAGGCTCTGGAGCTATCTTCTTTCGAGGCATCGTGTTTTTGGCTGAAATATGAGTACAAAAAGTCATCAATGTATTGTATGTTTCAAATATATTTGTCATTGTCAAGTAGATACAAGTATATCTGCTAACCTATGTATTATTTCGACGTTACACTCTATGGCAAAGTTACCCGGATTAAAAATGGTAGATCGCAAAAAAGACAGGGTAACATTGACACTGTCAAAGTTACCCGAAGTTGTCACTAAATATGACTTACTCTTTGTTTTCGTAAATTTTATAAAGATGGAATGTGAAAACAACAAAACAGACTTGTTTACTACAAATTAGACATACTAAAGGTTACAATTCGTTTTTTACGTACCTTGATATGAGCCAAATTCTGGAATAATCTTAAAAGTTAACCACTGAAAAAAACACACAGTTTCTCGCGGCAATTTTAAGATAGTTTTTGACATAAAAGTTGTTTGACAGCTTCTTTTTTTTTTTAAGAGTTCCTTTACGAAGTTTGTTAGCGTTGCGAATTGGATAATTTTAATATTATGCATGAAATATTGCCAACGTAAAGAATAAATAAAAACTTTGTGATTTGACTGTCAAAGTTACCCTGTAAATCAAAGTTACCCCGATTGACTGTATGTATTTACAATAAAAAGAAATATATCCGTTGTCAAATATCCACAGTATAAATTCTGCTTAATTTGCGACTAGATGGCATTGTGTTAATGTGGCAGGATGTTATTATTATTTATTAATTATTATTAAATTTTACACTGCTTTACTTAAAAATTAGAATATCCAAAACTTGGAGATCAACACTTTCTTTCTAACCTTTCCTGTATGAAAGTTGTGACGTAACTGTTGTTAAAGGTACAAGTACCCATTACGGCTTTCAATCAATACCTATTTATGAAACTACTTGTATTAGTACTGTTGATGGGCTCCTTTCCCCATTTAGACTTCAGAACAGTTCTTTTTCGTGATGGTAAGGTTAGCAAGGCAAGACAGCCAGCTGATTCTGTGTCTAAAAGTACTCGTAGACTTTTCATAGAACTTTTCATAGAATACCAGAAATCATTAATATTTCTAATTCAATCTCGTAAATTGTTTAGCTATTTCCGTAATTTTTCCGTGACAGTGATCACAAAATTAATAAATCAACTACGCCTCAATCAAAATGCGTACCATAATATCGGCAGTAACGATATTGATTGCGGAGAGTGACCTTTTTAATTTGGCTGATTGGTTCATTGGGGGATGAAAATAGAACCTCTCACTCCACCTCACCCACGATCTGTCAAGGTATTATGTTAACATAATACGATCGATCAATGTGATGGCTCACTGAATATCTTCTAAAAATTAATTACGCTTTAAGTATGGTATGATAACTAGACCATATTTTTTAGGATATATTGGGCCTGGCACCTGATGAAAAGGGTCTGACTCTACTCCAGGGAACTTGCAACTCAAGAGCTACAAGTGTTTTGTGGCTTTCCTTAAGTTTGGCTTATCCTCTGCAAGAGGTGAACCATGCCTCGGCACGAATCCACCGACTCGACCGGAGTGATATCACGGCCTTACAAGGAATTCGTGTTTTACAGATGTTTCGTTACTGTGAGTGAATTTACTGAAGCTCAAAGTGCTATCGTACTTGCTTGCACGTACTATCAAGGGCCCCTGTCTGCTTTCTAAGCCACAACAGAAGAAAATGGGGACGTTAGACCATGTCTATAACTGAAGAGTCACCTCTTGCCGGTTTTTGAGGCGAGAGAACCTTCTTTTCTTAGAGATTTGGAAATCATATCGATTAAGATATATCACAGTTCGTAATTTATCATACAGATAGGTTATGTGAAGCAAAAAAAGATTAGATCGTGTTGACGAAAGGTCAAATTATGTCCAGTTATATGGTTTCGTTTAAACACGTTACGAATCTTTTTTATAACTTGGCAGATTAAGTAGCTTAAGTTACAAATCTGATACGCGTAGGGCAATGTTTTTATAGCAAAAGAAGGCTGCGGCTAGTTATGTATCTACCCTAAGAATTCGCGTGAGGGTGGATGGCGAATGTGGGTAAGAGCAACCTGAAATACAAATGCTAAGACAAATTTGTGTGATTAAGATTAACAAGGTGAGGACATCAAAGAAAGTAAACGTAGCGTCTCTCGTCTAAATGTTGAGAATGAAAATGTAGTTCTGGAAGCAGGCATAAGTTGCAAAGAGATAACCAAAATATGGTGAAGAAATTGACAGTGAATTAAAATTGACAGATACCAAGACAAAGAAAATAGAAAGATAAATTTAAAAACAAAAACTGAATAGAAAAAACAAAATCAGTCCAGAAGCGTATAAAACAAATTAATTGCTACACCATTAAAATAATTAAATTAAATGCACATAAAATCAAAAATAAAAAATTTCAATAGGGAACATATTGACTTCAATTGTCAGAACTCAGTTTCAATTTCTGTTCTAATTCACACTAAAAACTGACTTCCTTAGAGGTACACAAAGTGGAGTGTCTGAACTACGCAGAAACCTGGATGAAACTCAAAACTTTAAAAGGGCTACCAACTAGAGACAGTTTATTTTCTGGTCAAAAATTTTGTGCGTGAACATTGCATCGTTCAGGCCCATATACCCTTAAAGATGTTTTCCAAAGTGCCTCATTTTGCCCTCATAAGAGTGTTTTTTCGTGATATCATTGCAGAAATTTTTCAGAACAGTTCAGTACGTGATGTATGTACAACATAATGTGGCCTTTCCACTACACCACCAAATGCCAAAATGTTCCTTGGAATTTCTGTTTAGTTGTTGCGAAAATTTCTATAGTTTCTCAGAACAAAAGAAACATTTTTAATGGCTTTCTAGTGATGTTATCCAAAAGTAGTTCGAATGTAAATTTTTCATTGACGAGGTTATTCCGAGAAAAAATTAAGCAGAGAACTGACACATGATAAAAGAAAGAGAAAGAAGAAAGTCTTTGAACACTATTTATAGGTTAATTATATGCCTGAGTGGGTGGGTAAAATGTTCAAGAGGGGCAAAAAGGTCTAGAACGGAACAACAATCTCTCTATTTTCACAAAATAACCTAACAGTTGACTGAAAGGAAAATATTATAGGCGTGAAGTTTTCTTAAATTTCAAAGTTCCACAACGTAACATAAATTACTATTAACTATTGCTAATTCAGAATCTAAATAACTATACTATACTATACTATATTACGTGATCGAATCAGGAATGAGGAGATCCGCAGACGAACCAATTTCACTGACATTGCCAGTAAAATTGCTAAACTTAAGTGGCAGTGGGCGGGTCACATTACACACAGAAACGATGGCCGATGGGGCCGTAAAGTTCTAGAATGGGGACCGCGTACTGGGAAACGCAGCGTTGGTAGGTCCCCCACAAGTTGGTCCGACGACCTGGCGAAGGTCACGGGAAGTTGCTGGATGCGGGCTTCACGGGACCGTATCTAGTATGTATATATGCGTTGCCTGTATATGTTTTAATAATATTATGTACTCACCAGCATGATGAAGGGCTGTTTCGAAGGGCGCGCGTTGCATGCGCTCCTTAGTCTCTGCCAACAAAATATAAATACATTAGTATCACTGCCAACTATTGATCTACAAGATAAACATTGCATACCACGGCAAGATATTGATAAGGATACGTAGTGTGAATATTGGGAGCTTTCCTCTAAAAGAATTTAGATTCACGAGTGAGTTAGTACGGTAGATTTTCGAATAAAATGCAAAAGTATCTGAAGTGAAGGACGGGAACATCTACACTCACTGACCTTAAACGGTAGTAGCCTCCTTGCCACTTTCTACTACGTTGAGTGGATTACATCTCCACATACATTTGTGCGATCCACAAATTTCGAATCCACATAATGTTGTTTTGATACTCGTTGTTCTTGGTGTCATTTATGTATGTCTTTAAAGTCCACTACGTCATAGGATGTTTAGTAATATTGGAGCAGTCTTTGCACAGATTCATTGATAAACTATCTTCTTTTGTATTCTTTGAAAAAATGTTTTCCTACTGCCCTATTACGAAAATTGCAAAATCGTGCAATTTCATGTTGTTTTAAATTTTTAGTTTTAATTCTGAAGTCTAGTCTTCTTAATTTGACCACTGGGAGAACACATCCAAGCAATTTTTAGTTGTCTATTCTAGAAGCACAGGGTGAAATATGGAAGTAAACAACTACGCTTATATAACACAAAGATTTCATGAGTTTACATAATAGAGAGCACTAAACGCTCCTAAGAATCTAGGGTAAACCTAAATACGAGTAGATGCAAATATGACAGCATCGGGCTTCCTGAAACGGATTACATGCCGTCAACAGGTGTTTGATAAGTAAGAAGTGTGTTATTAAGCCTTCGTTATCTAATATTTCATTTCAATTTGATTCCATTATTCAAGATTCAACGGAGAAATACATGTTCACGACAAAAGTCGGAACATATTTTTTGTCTATTTTGAGCCTGCCAATCGTTCTACAGATCTCATTTGTTGATATGTTTTTAATACCAGATTTTGAGGTACAGTGTTGTCCTCATGCAATGGCAATTCCATCTTTCTTGTTTTCTTAACTTATCCTCATACATGATTTCTATTTCTACATTTTTTGTTTTTCACAACTTTTGATGGAGATGTCTTTGGTTCTGATTTAGGTGTACAATTTTTTTTTGGTCTAAGACATTCGTTTTACCCATGTTAAGTAATAAGCAATATGCATATATTTTTTTTATTTTTAAAAGCATTTCTTCTAGATATTACAATCCCAAAAATAGATATAACACATCCAAAATATTAAAAAAATTAAAAACAAATCAGTTAAAAACAACAAGCTAAATAAAAATTAATCACTATAACTTTCGGATGATTTAAACGTGGCCATTTTGGCGCGCTTATTTTGTGACGACATACTAGACTCGTGTCAACGATGAAGAATTTGGTTCACAAATACCTGTTATTTTTAGTTACTTTTTTAAATCAACTTATTATCATGGTAAAGTAAAGAAATATAATGAAAAGTAAATATTATAATATGTAGTTGGGCAGATCACTTTAACATAGGTAAGGATATTATAAAAGTGATATAATGCATATAACAATATTTTTTACTTAGTTTTGCACTTAGTTAGCACATACTGTTTTGTTCACAAAGATTGACGAAAATATAACCTACTTCACGAAATGATCCGAGGGTAAATTTACGTCAAATTTCGTCCAACCAAAAGCGTTACGTTTACGAAATTTACGAAGGAATTTTAAATATTTTTAAATGGTGTAGTAAATGTTAAATACTTATATATGTGATAAGGTATTGGCGAAATAAAAGTCTTTATGGGTTTTATTGTGTAATCTTTTTTTAACACGCTTCATCTGTATGTTTGTTAGTGTGTTACCAACTTTTTTAGGCGTATTTTTTAATTTTTTGAACTAAATCTATTACTTCACTATTCGGCGTTCTGCCGGATATTATGTCCTAGTCAGCCGAATACTTAATAGTGAAAAAACATGGCTCGAACAACCGAATAGTTATCGAATACTGCTGTCATCTCATGCTGCTTATTCTGGACTATTAAACCATTAAATATGTAGATATATGAGGGTTGCTTTCTTAGGCTAATAATTGAAAAGTCCAGGCAATAGATATTTAGTCAGCCAGTTCGAGTTACAAATAAGTGACTCGAACCAGCTTAAACTGCTATTTGCACTCACTAATCCCATAAGTATAGATAGTAGCCATTTATTTGCATTGCTTTGACTTCTCAGATGTTTTTCCTTTTAATATTGCGCCACGTTGGTGGCAATAGCCTTACCTTCAACGTGAGTGAATCCAAAATGGTACGTCGGAAAGTGTAAGTGAATCTGGGCGAACTTTAATTATTGTCTTATTAATTACACTTTTTATAAAACAAATTAATAATGTATATAATAACTACTTTCTAAATTATTTTATTGAAGTGAAAACTTCTTTAGGCGCGTTGAGCGTTTTGGTAGAGGGTAAAATCCTCGGTTCGCGTCACCGACATGCTAATGATAATAGTATATCTATAGCTATGGAGAATATGATATTATATATTATATATGAAATTTATTATTATTATATATTATATATGATATTATATATTATATGTAGCTATATATGAAACAAAAAATTTCATATAATTTTTGCATATAGTTTTAATTACTCTCAACTTAATAGTTCCGTTTTCACTTCTATCGGCAGTCCCACGACTGCTATTGATTTCTTATATATTTTATTAAGTAAACGTTTGAATTTTAAATGTGTGTCTGCATATCTCTTCAGGAACATAGACGGGAATGTATGTTTATACAAATGTTTGTGACTAACAATTGAAACACACTCGGCTCTTAATTAGGTAGTTCCTGCGCAGGATCTGTTTAATTTGTAATTTGTATAATGTCTAAATAAAATATTGCATAACATATATAACGCATGTAACAAGTAACATGTATTACAAAGTTGTAATTGTATTGTGTAATGAATGTATGTATGTATTTTAAATTACTAACTTGTGTATTGTTATTATTGAAGATGGAGTCTCCTGTCGCAAGTAAATACAAATATATAAATCTTATCTTATCAACAGCCGTTTACAGTCCACTGCTGGACATAGGCCTCTCCTTAGCAAGGAGGTTTTGGCCTGCTATACCATGCTGGCTAGACGGGTTGGTATAGGATTTGTTTCAAGTTTTTCCTCTCTTTGTAGAGATATTTTCCTGAATAGTTTTTTCCCTTACTCGCCTTTTACGACACCCACGGGATGAATAGGGGTGGTAACACTGTGTATTCTTAATCGTCAGGTCATGATCTTAATACGATTATGGGTGGCAATTATTAACATCTAGAACAACATGTCAATTAAATTATTTTAATTTATCCGAGAGACAAATTTCTTTTATCATTTCTCACGTGTCGTTTCTCCCAAATGATTGTGTGGAGTGTTTTCGGTCAATAGTTCATTCATTTGTGTTAAACATTGCGATAAACAAACATTTATTATAAACACATTACAGTAATTGTGATGTATTATTAATTTGAAATAGTAATATTATTGAAGTAATTTAATTGAGGTATACGTATCTTATATCAATTCCGTTTAGAAAAAGGAATAGTATACAGAAAATTATGCTATTTTGAAACATTGAGTTGAAGTTTAATTTCACGATTAGCTTCCAATTCAATCAATAGGGTATGTGCATGAAACTCCAAAATGAACAACATTTTTTTTATTTGTAAACTCTCCTACTAAAAAAACATATATATGTAATTATTCGTACTTGTATTATGTAGGTTTGTGGCTCGGCGTTAACTACGAAGGTCAAAACATTACAAAGTTAAGCAATTCTAGCCTTGTCAGTTTATGGATGAGTGAGGGTTCACAGCATATTGAGACCTAAAAGACCTCTAGTTGTTAGAACCCTAAAAAGTTCGACAAAAGTATTTCTACAGAACTTCAATTACGCTAAGTACTTGGATTGTGGAAGTCTCATGACAGTCACTCCACATAAAACATCGAAGTTCAGAAGTATCATAATAGATTTCAACACGTTCTTTTTTTTTTTTTAACGTGTGGAAACCCCCTCGGGCCGTCACCCAACCGGGGTTTACGGCGGGGTGGTGTGTCGGAATCGGACCGACTAAAACCACACGGTGTGCCACTCTACGCCTGAGATAGGAGGGATCCGGGAACCGCTGCTGTTACGACATTCAGAATAGATTTAAACCCGACCCAACCTAATGGGTTAAGAAAGCTCAGAGAAAGAAAGCAAATACGTAATTGTTTTGTTCCTTACACATTATACTGACTTCGGAAAATAAGCGTTCACGGTATAAACTGCTGCCGAGAAATGACAATTAGATGACTGTCATCATCGCATCCATCTCATGTTGATTTTAATCGGCCACCTGCTAAAAATACTTGATATAGTATTCGGCTGCTGAGTGTTCATCACTTCGGCCAAAAGGCTCGCCGAATATTCGTTATGATATTCAGCAAAATCATGGCATCTCTAATCTAGAAGCGTTCTCAAAGTTTACCACTATTATAAAATACAATTTATTTATCACACACAAAGTGAGAAGTAGGACACGAACTATTTCTGACCACGATCTCTGTCAATGGCAAACTGTCTAGGTCGCGATAGCCGAACACATATGCGAGGTTGACGAACTAGACAAATGTATTTCACGTTTATCGGGTGTTTAATACCAAATAACAAGAGCATAGCTTGTTAAAGTGCATAATAAAGACTATCATGGTAACCAGCATGATATCACGACCTCACAAAGAACTGGTTGTTACAAATCCTGTCATTACTTTTCACCAAATGAGCGGTGAACTCGTCAGTTTTAGAGGAGGAAGGGACTGAACAGCTGGTAATGCACTTATGACCCTTAAGTTACAGGTATTTGCGAGTGGCGGTAATCACTTACCGTCACGTGACCATCTGCTTTTTTCCTTACCTGTACCATAAAATGCTGTTGACAAGTTTAATTGAAACAATAATAAGCCTTCCATCTTGTATGTTCATTCTACTTTAGATCGTAAAATCTAGATTTGTACAGTGGCGCGATTTAATCACGGTAAATATAAAAATATTACATAAATTATTGCATTTGACCTGTCAATTTGCATCCGATGAAAAATGACGATAAAAATAATATCAATTGATAATGGTCGTCTGTGCATCTAGATATCACCAGTCATCATTTATGACACAGTAATGGTACAATGTCCACTGTTTTGTTTGCACTCTTAATGGATATTGACGTAGAATACTAACTATTGCACTTACATAAATACTACAATTTTATAATTTCTACTGCTGGACATAAGAGCCCATCAATGACTTACAAGAGGGCTGGTAGCCAATTTTTTTCATGGATGACCTGATGTGCTGTACAGAATGAAGTCTTCATTCTAGCAATATCAATACATCTTCATAAATATTGCCACTGTAGTGACATCCAAATACAGCGTCATCTATCGAAGACACACTACACTACGTAGTTATTACTAATCCTGTATTGCGATATAGAAATTGATACGCCGATTGGCATGTAACTACTCAATATCAATCGTTGGACCGCGATCTGCCAGGCATATTCGCCTTACCTGGTCGGAGGTTTCCCCCTTTGGTTTAGAGGGATATGACACCTCCACAACCACAACTGAGGATTTTGGATAAAGCAAACTTCTGAAGAAGTATACGAGTAAGTCCATGGTATCTTATATTTAGGAGAATGCTAGTTATAAAACTACATAAGAGATAAAATGTGTCTATAGAAAATAAGTATCTAACCACCAATTAGCGTTTCAGGTATGCAATCTCGAGTAGCTCAAGCTATTACTCACACTTTCTAATATACCGCTTATAAGCAAGTCCGTGTGGTGACGGATTAAGAATACATAGTGTTACCACCCCTATCCATCCCGTGAGTGTCGTAAAAGGTGACTAATGGAACAAAGTATACAAGACAACATCATTACAAAGAGAAGGAAAACTTGAAAGAAACCCTATTCCAACCCGTCTGGTCAGCGTGGTATAGTAGGCAAAAACCTCCTTGCTAAAGAGAGGCCTACGTCCAGCAGTGGATTATAAGAGGCTGTAGATGATTATAAGCAATATCCATTTTCTAACGATTATTTGCCCATCTCATCAACTTTTATTTTCAAATATAGGTAACTGCCAAGTATCCCATCCAATTTATAATGTAACAGTTTGAAGGCAATAGACTTATACCCAATTATGTAAGTGATATTCAAATCATAGTCGACTAAATATATTAGTATACATTTAATACACCTCTACTTGCCATACGTTCTAATAACCAAAAAACATAGGCCGTCTATCATCCAAAAACAATACTATAACCGATTCCAAATGTTTCTAGAACAATGCTTACAGTAAATTAATGTAAACTAAGACCTACCCTACAAACGTCATAAGCATTTATTAAACAGTAATTTGAATCTAGAGCTAATCCTGAATGGTTCTAGTTATCGAGTAACAATCGATACGTCTGATAACTCGATACATGTTTAACTCATTATGTCTGCCGGCACTCGGAGTCTCAGTTTACTCTTGTTGGCTTATCTCTATTGAACCGTTATTGGGTCATGTATATTAACACTTCCGTACATTTTATTTATAAACTGTTAAATTGTATACACTGTTAAGATGGTTAACCTTAAATGTATATTCTAACCGATGTATTTAAATGTAAAAATGGTTTAAGTTGTTGGCTCTTTCATAGCTGAACTACTTAGAGGATACCATTATGAAATTTGGTTGAAATGGTGCTAGGTGTCAAACATTACATAAAATATCATTAATAATAAATAATATTGAACCTGAGAAATAGAAAAATGACAGTAAAAGAGACCACAGCGTGATATTTTGACAAAAAGAATCATCGCAATCGTATATTTCGCAGTCAAATCAATTCTTCATTATTATTATTATAGATTCAATTTACAAAAGAATTAATCACAGCGAATATACATGTAAACGTACTGATAAGAATAAAAACATATACGCGACTATAACATACACTATGCTTCTCGATTTACGTCAACGATTACTGGCAGTTTATTGAAAATCATGTTAATCCACACTAAGATTGCCTTCATGAGATATTGATTTAATCGATTAAGCTGTCCTTTGTATGTTACCGATGCTACGTATTTCACGACTAATATTCTGAGCAAAATTCTAATATAAAATATAAGTAATAGCGGTGTTTTTATACAACGAAGTTGCTACTTGCATGCATTTACTTGGCTATGTAAAATGCTTTTGTTGCCTGCAAAAGAATTTTACATACCGGATGCCCATTGATGCAGGGGTGACAGTTATCGTGATAACTATGTAAGCCTTACACTGCCACGATGACTGTCATGCCTTTTACGTCCCCAAACGTGGCTTGAAAAAGCATCTTACTTGGCCGCCATATTGTGGGTCACCACACTGCATTGTCTGCATTTACAAAGAGTATGGTGATTACAACTCTTTCGATTCTATTCATGCTTTCTATCAGGCAGAGTAGAGTCACTTTGGCAGGCTCTTTATTTAGAAAAAAAGAAATCAAGTGAGTACGATCACCAGACTATACAAAGTTGTAATACTTTTACGACTTTACGAGTACGAGTACGAGTGAGCACCTTCTCTTTCGGAAGACAATACTCAATGATGTTCAAAATTCGGGACCAAAAGCCACTATAACTTACAATATATATTACTTTTAATAGCCACCATTGTTCAGCTTTATAGTTTAAAACACGCGCAATTTGAGGTACATGATCCGAACAGACGCTTACACAAACAAACTAATTAAAACCATTGTTGAGCTCAGTAACAGAAACGGTATTGTTCCTTTAATCTTTGATTAATCCATGTCACTTGCATCAACGCCAATAAAATTTAATTGCAATGTGTATGTTACACACTCAGAAGTATTTGAGTCAAAAATGAAAACAACTGTAGCAAAGCGGATAAAACCAGATCTACCAACACAACGAATGTCAGTTACCATAATAGGCATTGTTCTCAGTGTAAACTTGTAACTCAGTGCTATAACAAATCTCATAGAATGATTCATCATAGGAATTTTCCTGCCCTTTCTTTGAAATATGAGACAAGTGATAAGACAATTTACCTGATCATAAATGACTATATGCATGTATTGTTCTCCTAGTCGATCTCAGCCACGGCAACCTGTCTAAACAGAGACCAGCGAACTACACAGGAGGTATTAGCAGCACAAGCGAGTACCCAAACACAGATACACCCTCTGTTCCCTCACTCTCATAATTCAATGGGATGGGCATCTGACACGACCACGAGATCAGGTGCTGGACGGACGGCTCTACGCGCTCTTCGAGGTACGGGGATTGACGCCCAAAGTTTCAAATTCTTTTTTAACCCGACCTGGGCATCGATCGGTAGTCGCATACACTAACTGCTAGACCAATGAGGCCTACCTCTTAGGACAGAGGAATATTAGAACGCCAATAACCTGACTCGTTGGATGAAAAGCATGGACAAAATTGCCTACCACGGGTTTTTCGCGTAGTCGTGGCACGACTTCGTTGAACCACGCCACAAAGAATGGTTTTCTTACTTCCCTAATTTCATTTACCCTCGGCACATACTAGAAAATGACAAATTAGAAGCCTATGTCTAATAACGAACTCAAAATATTGATGATGATGATGATAATGATGAATCAACTGCAGCTAAACATGATAACAAGAAAATCAATCATGAAGGATTCGTTCGTTTCGTTGTAAAGAAAACATATTCTGCCAGTCATCGATAGCTTCTGACAACTACAGAAAGAAAGTCTAAAGCATTCATTATATTCTCATGCAAGTGTCAATTATGGCTCAATGGTCGAATTATATTAAAACAAGCTATCTAAATATGGGGCAATTAGTAATATTAAGCTGCCCATCAGTGTATGAAGTCAAATCAGACTTGATAATGTTAAAACTGACAACAAAATCTACTGGATTATGGAAGCATGTAGAACTCTAGTGACCAGTTGAAAGCGCTTCTAAGCGGATTTTTGTTTGAGTTTGTGTCAGTATTTGATTGATCCGATTGGCGATTGTTTGTATCTGGTTAACAGCTGAATTGTTTTTGGAACAAATTGGTGCCGTCTGGATACTGGATAGATATGAATTGTTTTGATTTGTGTCACTGCAAAAGTCTAGAAAAATCTAATTGATCGGTTGATACCTCATACGATGTTAATTGTACTGTGATGTCTAATATGTGTGATATTAGAATTTATTTTACGTGAGTAAATTGGTGAGCAGATTGGATGAAAACTTGAAACAAAGCTTATACCAACTCCTCCGGTCAGCGTGATATAGTAGACCAAAACCTACGGTATATAAGAGGAGGCCAATGCTGACCTCTTAGTTCACCACCTGGTGTTATCATATCTTATTGTGGGAATATGTGTGTATAGATATGACGTGTTACATGTATGTGTATTATATACATATATGTATGTCTATATGTACATATATTTGCTTATTTATGATCAAAATAGCTGTATGCTGAATCCTCTGTTATTTATTAATTATCCTTAAGTGTACTACATCTTTTCTCTGCATCGCCCAGTCGATTCACTGGCAGAAAATGCCTTAGATATGGCATTAAATCCACCGACGCATGTGTTTGTGGATAAAGTTCTAAATGAATAAAAAAAATCTGATGATGGTGATGAGTTTTGTACATCTGGGTTTGCTGACTCGATTGCCGCATCAATATATTTGCATGCCATTTTTTTTAGGTGGTGTTTTCATCAACGAAATTGTCTTGTTTGGCCTTGATTTGTTATAAACCCATATTTGCAGCAGCAGAACATAGATACAGACAGCAGTATGTGTATCGTGGAATGTCGTTATAAGAAAATTAGGTTACACGCTTATGTTTCAACAGGAACAGTAATTTTAATGCAAATTTGGTAAAAAAACCTTGAAAGAGTTTCTTGAATATTGTTGAATTGTTAAACATCTTGTAATTACTCTAACTCTTGGAGATGAATGATCATCTTTAATTGCGAGTATGCATGAAAACAAAAAGCATGTCAAATAATTTAAAACTTGGACTTTTTTAGTTTTAAAGAGATACAGTGGATGTCTGAATAATAAGATCCATGGTTTAAGTTTTATGTAAGAAATCGTTTTAGCAATGAACGTCCCTGGTATGAATTATGTGATAATGTAAAAATTTAATCTCGAACACTAAAAACAACGTTATCAAAACATTCACAAAATTGTGTTCTAATTATAATAATCCTTTATTGTAACAAAGGATGCATATAATTTAAGTGCAAGCTCCGATTCCCAAACTAGCGTGAACTGCCTGTTGGGAATCAGTTCCTCCCCAAAAAACAACGATACTATCATGTTTCACAACTAGCAAATATATCAAACATAGAAGCGTTAAAACATACTTAGATAATACATTTTGTTAATTTTGTGTGTGTGTGTGTGTGTGTGTGTGTGTGTGTGTGTCTGTGTGTGTGCGTGCGCGCGATCGCGTGTGTGTGTCTGTGTTTGTGTGAGTGTGTGTGTATGTGTGCGTGTGTGTTTGTGTATGTGCGTGTATGAGTGTTTCCATTTCCACTTCAGCGTTCCAATTCTCCGTGTGATGTTAGTTACTCTGATTCTCTCTTACATAACTTCAGAAAAACGTAAGTCCATCTTCAAGCAACCAAAACAGCGTCATAGTTCCTAAATATCTTGTATTTAAAATGACTTGTTTATTACAAAACAACAGACGGTGATTCAACTTATTATAATTGTTTATAAGGGGTATTGGGAGAGGTTATGTCAACATTGTCTGAATATTTACGCGCGATATGATATGATTGGGTCACATTTGATGACAGAACGGAGTAATGACCACTGCATTGTAATTATAAGGTTAGTAAACCATGTGATGGACGAATTCGAGCAAGAGATTAGCGGGTTTTTGTTTAAGGTTTGGTGATCCTGACTCTGAAATATTTCACCAAAACCCATCAAGATCAAGTAAATATGTTATGATTATGATTTTATTGCCCCTATCTGCGTGTAATTTATCATATTTATGTAGTAATTCATTACATTTTGACACACAACGTTATCTTTTTTTTTTTTTTTTTTTTTTAAAAGACAACGCCCGCATTAGGAATAAATCCTGTGTCGCGGGGGACTTTACAAACATACAAGAAACGGACACAAAGAACACCCAGACTCAGAACAACAATTTGTGGATCACACAAAATGTTGTCCCATGTAGGATTTGAACCCACAACACTCAGCGAAGTGGAAAGTGGCGTGGCGACCGCTTAAACCACTAGACCAATCGTGCAGTCAAGTATCTAGTTCCAAACTAAACAGAACTTATGCTATGGATACTAGACAACTGATATAAAAACATATTTACTTTTTTTGTAAATACATACGCATTATATATAAAAAATAACCGAACTTTGAGACAAATATTTGCAGATCCCACAAACATTTGATCGAACTGGGAATGAAGCCTTAGACTTCAAACACATCAGTCGCAAGTATTCTTATCATTAATCTGGTTACCATAGTACCTCTCCATCTCCCTAGTTTAAATTCCGCATCTGCTAATAGGTATGTAGGTATTATTTAAAATGTTGAGCTGGTCTGTCTACGCTTCAAAAACTCAAAAAGTGCTGCGCCAATTCAACTCAAACTTTGACACAATATGCAACTAATGTCCGGCCTATTTCCTGCAGTGGACTGTTAAAGGCTGTTCATGATGATGGTGATGATGATGATGATGATACAACACACTTCAAATATGGTTTCATCAATAATTAGTGCAGTGTTTTATCAATAATATGGTTAGCAATAATACGACGATAGAAATGCTTAGAAATCCTTTTTAATGTTTCAAATCATTATCTCTCGATAAATTTTCTTATAAAAGTTAACAATGGATTACAAAGTAATATCTGCACTAGCGAATTTATGGGTTCGTTGTTTTTTTTTATAAGTGAGAAACACACGAATGTTTTTTCATGTTGATAACAATTTCGGGTGATTTCAAGTTAAAAATCATAAGCCTAGGGTACTACATACTTACAAATTATTCAATTATATGTTCATAACGTCGCTAAGTAAAATTTTATAAGCAAATATCTCTTTATTTGTATTGTTCTATATTTTATGAACCTGTTTTTATTCAAAATTATTTTACGAAATCTAAACCAGTAAGTATCATGATATTGTTTTATTTATGTTGTTACCCCTGCTTAACTGTTGTGAAATACAAAGAGCTACAACATACCTGTGTCTTTGGAATTTGAAGTATTCATAGCAAAATGCTCAGAGTTTCTTTGCGTCATCGAATCAGCAATGAAGGCATCCGTGGATGAACCAAGGTCACTGATATTGGCCGTAAAATTGTTAAACTTAAGTGGAAGTGGGCGGGGCACGCGAAAATAATGGCCGTTGGGGTCATAAAGTTCTAGAGTAGCGAGCGTGGACAGCGTTAGTAAACCGCCCACAAAGTGGTCCGAGGACAAGGCGAGCGTCGCATTAAGGCATTGGATACGGGCGGCATGGCAGCGGTTATAGTGGAGAACTTTGGGGACGGTGATGATGCTGATGATAGGGAGCATGCTAGCTATTTTGTCATCAGGTAGGTAGTCAGCTTGTTCGACCCTTACATAGTAAAAAGAGTCAGCCTCGGTTTGACTGCCTCGGTAGCGCAGTGGTATCGTACGCGACCGTTGTGCTTAAGGTCTCGGGTTTGCTTTCCGAATCTCACTAAGTTTTTGCATGATCTCCAACATTTGCAATGGAGTTTGAGTGTGTTGCTCTAGCGGTTAATATATATGTATAACCGCCAATCAAGAGTCCTCGGGTTATTGAGTTTTACAGTTTCGGAAATCCTTAATAACAAAACGAATTTTAAAAGTTAGGGTCTTGAGCCCCGTGCCTCGAAGAGCACGTAAAGCCATTTGGGTAAACATTATTATTATTATACTCTACACAAAGGAATACCTACACTAACTGACGAAATCTAAAACAAAACTTACGTAGCATTCAATAAAAACTTTTTGCATAGTTCGACTATTATAGTTAGAACAAAAGCTAATGGCAATAACTAGCGAATGTTACAACTGTACTGACGTCATATATTACTTTCTATCACAGCTATCGGTTAAGTATTCGTATGATAAACGTATCTATATAATATAAAGCTAATTACATATCGTTAGGGCTGATATTGTCGCCTGATAATATTACAGCCTAACTGTTGAAAGTACTCGTGTTCAAGGCAATTATTCTATTGTATTGGGTATTACTATGTTTTTTTTTAATCTTTTTTAAACATCCTACTGTCTTTTAGTCCTTTATTATGGCAAAAAAATACCTGAGATAGTGATTATCATCTTTCATTGTGTGCCTTTAACAGTCCACTAGCTCGACATTGGTCTCCCCTTAGAAAAGAAAAAGTTTGTAGAGCTGTTGTACTGCATATTTTGGTATGGATGGTGACGTGCCGTATTCTTAATCCGTCACAACACGAATAGAGTGTAGTGAGATGGCAGTGTGACGTATTTTAGGCCTTTCTTTTTGGTATACTGGGGTTAGGTCTGTGACGGCCCATGGAGATTTCCACATGAAAAAAGGTATGTAAAATACTATATAACTTAAGGTATTGTGCTTATTGTAGAACTAATTTTTCAATCATCCTGACTCGCTCCTAGGTGTCATAGCGCTATCATTAAATAGCCCATAACCATTTTTTTTTTTTTTAACGTGTGGAAACCCCCTCGGCCCGTCACCCCACCGGGGTTTACGGCGGGGTAGTGTGTCGGAATC
Source organism: Hypercompe scribonia (assembly GCA_949316085.1). NCBI lineage: Eukaryota > Metazoa > Arthropoda > Insecta > Lepidoptera > Erebidae > Hypercompe > Hypercompe scribonia. The sequence continues at coordinate 1,660,331 of OX438973.1, forward strand.
GGACCGACTAAAACCACACGGTGTGCCACTCTGCGCCTGAGATAGGAGGGATCCGGGAACCGCTGCAAATAGCCCATAACCAACCTCAAGGATTACCCTGTCACATACAATTGTTGAATTTTAGTACTCAGTTTATCCGTGTGGTGACGGATTTAGATAATGAAGTTTCACCACCCCTATTCATCGCATGAGTGTTGTAAGAGGCGACTAAGGGAGCAAACTCCACAAGATTGAATAGTACCCTTTATTTTTTAATGTGTGGCAACCCGTGGCCGTCATCCCACCGGGGTTTACGGCGGGGTGGTGTGTCGGAATCGGACCGACTAAAACCACACGGTGTGCCACTCTACGACTAAGATAGGAGGGGTCCGGTAACAGCTGTTATTACGACATCCAGACCTTGAATAATACCCTATACCTTCTGGATAGCGTGGTAGCCAAAACCTCCAGTTTTATGATGATTTTATGAAATTCTTGTGAACGCGTGAGCGATAAATTTAAATTTAAAATTTATTAGAAGTCCAAAACCAAAAAAATGTACACAATACATGCTATGTTTGTTATGAATTTTAAACTTACGTCAAGGTTACAGGCATCTGGTATGCACGTAACTTTTTACAATGACATTTCAAGTTCATTGGTGAAGAAGAAAAAATGTATCACGAATACAGTTAAGCAAAATTAACACTAGAAGAACTCTACTATCGAAACTACTCGACCAAGAACTTGCGTACAAATTGATTTTTGATTATAAAATTGCAGTTGTTTTTTGCCTTATACTAAATTAGAATGTACAAGTTTTGTCTTGTCATACCGTTAAATGATATGACATGACCTTCAAACACAGTGTTTATTTTTATAGCCAGCTTTGTGGTTCCTGAGACCAATTTTAGGGGTCTGTATCACAGAACGAATGAAGGAACCATTCGATTTCGGTCTGTATGTATATCATGAGAAATGCCAAGTCATAATTAACATTAAAAGTTTATATCTAAAGCTACTTAAAGCTATTAAGAAATCAAGTGTTTAATTTAACGTGATTATGAGATTTAAGACTTTATTTTGTAACGTCCTATGCGCTGGACTGACTAGATGAAATTTGCAACGGGAAGGCGCATGTTTGACTGCATGCAATACTCTTGCAGACTGTCGAATACAAAGACAGAAGGTTGGGAATTGTACAAAAGACCACCGACGTGGACAGTTAACCGAAAGTAAGATCGCTAAATAAACAAAATATTTTTATTAAAAAACATTATTTTTGTTGTTGTTACAGTTGTCAATATTTCTGTGGCACGTTCCTGTATGAAAAAGTATTTTTTAAAAATCAAAGTCAAGTTCTTTTTAAAACGATACGAAAATCAATTTCTACATTAAAGTTTGTACGGAACCCTTGGCGCTCGGGTCAGACTCGATTTTATTTATTTATATTGATATTTTGATTTCTTATTTAAGTATAGCAGTTGCTTGAGTCATTTCTTGAGTATTTCGCGGTTATCAGTGATTTAGTTATTTTCTTTCTTAATATATACAATTTTATTGTTTCTTATGTGAGACTTAACACATATTACACTTGACCGCAGCCAGACTGCTGATAAACACACTAAATAATTACAAATCATAGATGAATCACACTCAAACTTACTCACAGTTACTTGTCGAATATATATGAGAATCGAACCGAAGACTTCTGCTTTAGCGGTCAGGATCAGAAGACCTAAAGGGCAATTGATGTGTGACAACACACAACCAAGACTGTATGTACTGAAAACATTAAACTGCCTCGGTGGCGCAGCTGTAGTGAATGCAACTGTCTCGGGTTCGATTCCCGGGTCGGACCAAACGTTTGTATGATCTGTGGGTATTTTTTATATATATAAAATGTATGTATTTACAAAAAAAAAGTATATAAATATTTCATCAGTCAGTCTAGTTATCATAGCACAAGCTCTGCTTAGTTTGAAACTAGATGACGTTGTGTGTCAAATGTCCGAAATATTTATTTACGTTACAAATACCGTCTGGTCAGCGTTGTGTAGTTTTTATTTTTTTTAAACAGAGCACGCCAGTCACTCTATTCTGCCTGATGGAAAGCATTAGTAGCATCCAAGAGTGGACCATAATAATACTTACTATCACCATTATAGTAACCAGGAATCAGAAATCATGAACTACGTGTTTAACCTTTGTGTAAAAGACCAAAACCTCATTTTAAAGAGCACTGCTGGACATGACCTTAGTTTAGGCATCTTAAACGTGTTTGATGATAATTAGAATTGTGGCCTAACATACGAGTATACTCGTACATGTACACACAGCAAATGACATGCGAATAACTTATGGAATGTACAAATTTTTCTAGTAGAGTCTGCACAAAAAAATTAAAAATCAAAATTATATAAACAAAATTGTAAATAATAAAACACTCATTAAAAAATATGCTGATAGAATACAATATTTCGGTAGTAAGTAATTTATTTTTTACGATTTTTACGAATCAAACGAAGTATCCGTGTTTTCGTGTTTCGTTGGTGAGTGTAAGACCAGAGGCCCATTGATGCAGGGGGGACAGTTATCGTGGTAACTGAGTAAGTCTTACACTGTCACGGTGACTGTCATGCCTTTTACGTCCCCAAGTGGGGTGTGAAAAAGCGTCCCACAAGGCCGCCATAGTGTGGGTCACCATACTGCATTCTCTGCATTTGCAATGAGTATGATGACCACAACTCTTGGATTCTATTCATGCTTTCCGTCAGGCAGAGTAGAGTCACTTTGGCAGGCTCTTAAGATAGAAAAAGAAAATGAAGTATTTTCAGTGCACCTCTAAATTTTGACCACACAATTCTATAACGCCCTATATATCCAACACATAACATATATCATAAACGCAATATGAACTTTCGTTTATCATCTTATCAACGTCGGTGAGTAATGTTATTTATTACCATCCACTTTGTATACTGTTATTATTATTTTACATACAATACCTTTAGAAAGTATAAAACATTTGAATATTTTTATGGCATAACAGGGCAAACGAGCAGACGTGTCACCTGCCACTAAGCGACTCCCGTCAACCATGGACACTCTTAACTCGAGAGTCACAAGTCCTTCTCCACAGAGTCAGAGAAAGGGGGTTTGCCCTCCGATATCCTCACTCACTCGGTCAAACGCAACGACAACATTACTTAACATCAGGTTTCGATTATTCCTTGGTATTACTCCCATTGAGCCACTCTCCCACGGTTAAACGTGGCTATAAAGCATACTCTTAGGATTTACATCATTGTGAATAATTTATATCGTGTTTTTCTATGTTAAGAGCCTGCCAAAGTGACTCTATTGTTCTGGTCACCATCCACACTATGGTGATCTAATGAGATGCTTCTTCACGCCCCACTTGGATACGTAAAAGGCATGCCAGTCTTCGTGGAGGTGTAATGCTCACATATTTACCACGATAACTGTCACCCCTATGTACATATTTCAATGTCATTTTTTAAATAAAAGAATTCTTTAATAAAAATAATTTAATTGCCATACTTTTTTTTGTTGACGATGCTTTCACAGACAGCCTGTTTTTTTGTTAGTGGTCAGGATTAATAATCGTTAGACGAGCAGGCTTGTCAGGCATCAATTGTTAGATAAAGTCTAAAAGGAAGTCGTGTAGGAAAAATGATGATCAGGAATTAGAAACGACCAATTCTTTTTCCTTTGATTGCAATATAATTGAATAATTTCTCTATGATTACAGTAATGTTAGCATTGAACGACAACAAACTGAACGAACAAAACGAATCATTACAATTGATAATGGTATTATTGTATTGCGTTTAATTATCCTGAACGACAAAAATGATAAAAAATAGATTTGCAATTAAAGTTGGGTAGAGTATGTCCTTAGACAATATCAGGATAATATCGAGGCAGTAAAAGATGAAAACATTTCTGATCGTTCGTGATCTTAAAAGAAGAAAGTTCTTTTGTCGTGTTTAACCTAAGTATTTTTATATCTATAAATAATTTCGTCTCTTTATATTCAAAATTTATATAAAATGGAATATTATATTAATTATATATTTGTACATTTATGTATGGTGTATGTGTGGTGTTGTCCGTGTGGTGACGGATTAAGAATACATAGTGTTACCATCTTTATTCATGCCGTTGTCGTAAAAGGTGACTTAGGGAACAAAGTATGCAAGATAACATCATTACAAAGAGAAGGAATGCTTGAAACAAACCCTATTCCAACCCGTCTGGCCAGCGTGGTATAGTAGGCCAAAACCTCCTTGCTAAGGAGAGGCCTATATCCAGCAGGGCACTGTAAAAGGCTGTTGATGATATTGATGTTGATGATGTACCTATGGTGTATGTATTGTTTATATAAAAGTAATATTTTATTACTAATGTCTAGCGACATCTTATTCGTGAAAGATTTGTCATTTTATGTACCATGTCAACGTCTTTATTTTACCTTTGCACCTACCATATCATATTTCTACATCACCTAAAGGTTGACCAGGAGAGAATGCCCCATGGCATTAAGTTCTCCTTTGTACAATATGTGCATTAAGTTTAAATAAATAATTTAAAGGAGAAAAAAATATCACTATAAGACTGTGTATACAATAACTGCTTTTAGGCTTTCGCGATTTTTACGCATACACATACTTTTCTCTATCCGTGACCACGTTTTTAAAATAATTTTATCGCGAATTAATCCCATTGTACAATAAAAGTATGTATATGTGTAAAGAATATGTTTTAATTTAAAAATGGCGGCAGTTAAACATACACGAACCATGATCCCTTTATGTGTGAGATATTCCAAGAACAACACCCCCCCCAACCTCCTACGCCTTATACTAGGGGAGGACTCAAATGGCGGCAGCACACAAGTGAGTCGCAGATGGTCGAGATCGCATTCTCGTAACTAGTTAGTACCAGAAAGATCGAGACCGGTAACCTCTCCTTCAAGCTTCTATATGTAATCAACACATGAAACATGATCGTACTTCGATCGAAACTTAAGAATAGTTAAATAGTTATCTAAAAAACTCAGAAAAAAAAAACTATGTATTTTTGTCGCCTTAAGATTTACTTCTAATAACCTTTTTTTACGTATCGAAACCTTCTCGGGTACCACCCCAACGGATTTTGTGGCAAAATCGAAATTTTGGAATCGTACTGACTAAAATTTTTCGGTGTACTACTCAAAATAAGTGAACCGGAAACAGATGTTATTGAGACATCTGATCTTTGCTCTTAAATAGCCTAAGAGAAGATGTAAGACCTGATTGGAGAGAATTCTTTGTCTAACAGTAAGATACGCTTAAATCTACTATTAACTACTACTAAGTTATTTTTCTCGAATGGCATAAAATCTCTTCAAGGCCGATACCGAAGCCAGACAATTTAATGACTAGCGATAAGGAATGTTACACATCTCTGTATATCCATAAGCACGTTAAAAATAATAACTGTCCATAAACAGATAAGTAGATTTATTTTTCCTGTCACGAGCACAAAAAAAAACTAAACAGATGCCAACCACTTAAAACTAGCTACACTAAGCGGACGTAAAAAAAATCTCTATTGACATTTCAGACTTTGACAATAGTGCAATAAATTGGTACGTAGGTATGAAATATTTGTTAATTATAACTTAGTGCGATCATCAGCTGCCAATCGCAGTGATTATGGCAGACTCCCAAGAGACAATTCCAAAAACAAGACACTAAAAATCTGACAAACATCTGGTTATTAAAAAAAGAAACATTATTAATACTTTATTTATCAACCCACTTCGTTTCAGAGAAAGAAAAAAACGATAAGTGCAAAAATGAAACTTGCAAAATAAATCAAAATATAAAAGTCTAACTAATAAAAAATATCGTCATTAAAAGAATGATTTACATTACATTACATTACACATTTATTATTAATTAGCAATTAAGTGTTAATTTAATTATTAATACTTGTATGTTTATTTAAAACAAATTACTGTTATTTGCATTTAACAAAATTAGACACATATAATGCCAAGACTGAATTTACCATAGGAATTCCGGGCTTCAAATGGAATTTAAATTTCATCTTGATAAATAATCTGTACTAACATTAGAAATTACCACTAATGTAACAAGAGAACTAAAAAGCAAATAAAAAAGTAGGCATCCATAATTGGATTAGTCCCAAGTGACAGACTTATAATTATAGCGTAATAGTGTCCCATAGGAGAACATTCCAGGTGTTGAAACATTTACTTCAGGAATTTATTTAAATGTGGAAAATATTTAAAAAAAAATATAACGTTATAAACTTTTCAATTTTTACATTTAATTCTAATTAAACGAGCAACAGGGTGGGGTGCCTATGACGTCACTGAATCTCTTTTACGAGGCCGTTTTCGAGAGTCCTTCAAATTATGTTAACGTTTATCTTTAAGCATACATTAAGAAGACAAAGACACGTTTAGTATTCGGATAAATATTATTACTTAAATTGAATATATCAGCGAAAAAGTGCCAGTTGTCGTACGTTGCCGTAAAAAAATTGGCCACCTTCCCAACCCGGCTTTACAAAATTCAAGTACAATTTTAAAAATAGAATATTTTCTAAAGTTTTTAAATACACTCACCTCCTTGTTCTTCCATAACTAATAACTAACAAAACTTACACTAAAAAGTTCCTAAAACTAATATCACACTTAAAAAATATAATCACTACAAATGATCACCACTAAATGTTTTTTTTTAATTTATTAGAGTCACTGTTCGAAATTTAAACACTAGCGATTATTTATCCCATTTGTTAAATGGACTTTTTTTTTTAATTTTTAGAGTATGTATTTTAATTTGACTCGTGAACGGGAGTTCGGAGGCATTGGTTGGGCGGCGACTGAACTGTGTCGCTGTCTGGGCGGGACTGGACTCGCGGTGCTACGCGTTCAGTGCTGTATAGTGCTGAAATATATATCGTGGTACAACTTAGCTCGTCACTATGTAACACCGAGGGTGCATGTCTTCGCAGTATGGAAACACGGGTTTACGCGAACCTATGCAAAATACGGCATTTTAATCAATTTTCGAAATAGCTTTTAATTTAAAATTAACCAGCTGAATTAATTTTGTCATGTTTGTCTTTGATGATCCTCTCCTATTGGTCGTAGTATTATATAATATAGCCTATAGAATTCCTTGATAAACTACCTATCCAACACTAAAAATATTTGACTTGCGGACCAATAGTTTCTGCAATTAGCGGTTCAAGGAAATAAACAAACTCATCGTTTTTACAAAAAACATATTTTTGGAAAGCTACTAAGCTAAGTAAGTGATATAAATACATACATATATATGTATAAAATCATGCCTGTTACTCCAGAGGGGTAGGCAGAGGCATATAAAACGTCCACTTTTCGCCAGTATTTTGGCCACACGTGATAGGTAGCGAGTCTATTGTCACTAATCGGGATAGGTTTTTTCCTGGTGATAGAGGGGTTGGTAGAACCGGTGACTTATTCATTCGGTGAAAAACGCCGAAATAAATACTTAACACCGGTATTTTGTAAGGCCATGGTGTGAACGGGATTAATCCCAATAAAAAAGACGGTCACTCATGTCGAATTTCCCAATATTTGACGAAATGCCTCTCTCATACGAGCTATCTTCGCCACGGTTGTAGCTGAAAAGTTCTGAAAATCTAACTACTGTTTTTAGTGCTTGTATAGAAAGAAAACAAGCTTCTAGGTAGTAGAGCCACGCTGATTTCAGCACGAACGGGCCAGCTCGACCGGGGCAGTACTACCCTCCCACAGAAAACCAACCTAAAGCGCCAGCATCCGAGTTGCCGTGTTTCGTTGGTGAGTGTGAGACCGGCGGCCCATTGATGCAGGGGTGACAGTTATTGTGGTAACTGTGTAAGCCTTACACTGTCACGCTGACTTTCATGCCTTTTACGTCTCCAAGCGGGGTGTGCAAAACCATCTCACAAGGGCGCCATAGTGTAGGTCACCATACTGCATTGTCTGCATTTGCAATGAGTATGGTGACCACAACTTTGGATTCTATTTATACTTTCCATCAGACAGAGTAAAGTCACTTTGGCAGGCTCTTAATATAAAAAAAAACTAGCTACTTATATAGGCATAGAAATTAGTGATCCTGACTACTAAGCTAGAGGGCGTGGGTTCGATTCCTATCCAGGACAAATCTTTGTGTAATGACCACGATCATGTGTTCTGTGTCTGAGTGTAATTTATTTATCTATAATATTTTGCCTAGTTTGAAATCAGACGGCCGTGTGTGAGATGTGTGAGTATATTATTACTACATTATTATTATTTACTGATGGTTATAATTAGTGGTTAATGACTCTGACTGCTAAGCCGGAATTCACGGGTTCGATTTCCAGCAAGCACAAATACTGTGTAATAATCACAATCATTTGAGTCTGTATTTAGCAATATATAAGTATGTGTCACCCAAAGTCACCCAAAGAGCAATGGAGAGGCATTGCTCTTTGGGTGGGCAATGCTCAGAGTTTCTTTGAGTGATCGAATCAGGAATGAGGAATTCTGCAGAAGATGCAAGGTCACCAATATTGCTAAACAGAAGCGATGGCCGATGGGGCCGTAAAGTTCTGGAGTGGCGACCGTGTACTGGGAAACGCAGCGTTGGTAGGCCCCCCCACAAGGTGGTCCGACGACCTGGTGAAGGTCGCGGGAAGCTGCTGGATGTGGGCGGCACGTGACCGGCTGTTGTGGAGAACCTTGGGGGAGGCCTATGTCGAGCAGAGGTGGCGCGCCTAGCCACCACGGGAGTCTCTCTGGTGGTCGGGCGTATTGAGGCGCTGGGTTTACGGGTGGCCCTAGATAAGACGGAGGCCCTTTTGTTCCATGGGCCCCGTCGTGGTCCACCCTCCGGGGCCTCCATCGTAGTCAATTCGGTCCTCGTACCGGTTCAGGCCCAGATGAAGTATCTGGGCCTGATCCTTGACGGCAGGTGGCTCTTTGACGAGCACTTCCGACAGCTTTCTCCAAAGCTGGTCGGTGCTGCTTCCGCCCTTGGGCGACTTTTGCCCAATTTGGGTGGAGCTAGCATCGCGACGAGACGGCTATACACGGGGGTTGTCCGGTCAATGACATTGTATGGTGCACCGGTGTGGGCGGCGGCTCTGACCGCCCAGAATAGGGCTCGCCTCTGGCGTCCTCAGAGGATATTGGCGGTTAGAGCCATACGCGGTTACCGCACTGTATCGACGGAGGCGGCGTGCGCCTTAGCTGGAACTCCCCCGTGGGATTTGGAGGCGGAAGTGCTCTCCGAAGTTTATAGGCGAACGGCAGACTTTCGGGTGGGTAGCGGCATCCGGCCCCCGCCCGAAGTGGTACGCGAGTGGCGAGAGGCCGCTCGTCGAGCCATGATGGTTCGTTGGTCGTCCCGGCTGGAGGCTCCACGAGCTGGCTTTGCCGCCGTGGAGGCTCTCCAGCCGGTCATCGCCGAGTGGGCAGGGCGACAGCATGGGACCCTTTCCTTCCGACTGACGCAGATCCTTTCCGGGCACGGTTGCTTCGGGAAGTATCTGCACTCGGTCGCCAGGGGGAATTGAGTCCCGCCTGTCACCACTGCGACTGCAGTGATGACTCGGCTCAGCATGCGCTGACGGTTTGTTCCGCCTGGGCGGCGCAGCGTGGAGTCCTCACTGCAGTTATTGGAGGAGATCTCTCGCTACGGGCCGTAATACGCTCCATGGTCGGTAGCGACAGTTGTTTTACTGTGGTCGCAACCTTCTGCGAAGACGTAATTTCGCGAAAGGAGGCTGCAGAGAGGGCCCGGGAAGACGACCTCCACTCGGACCCAATATACCGCCGGCGAACCGGGCGGCGAAGGCGCGTACCAGCGCCTCATGCCGCCTTGAGTGTGGCCGCGGGAGGACGGGACGGGTTTTCCCCTCCATCCGCTATAGTGGCCAGCCGCGAGGAGGCGACGTCCGCGTGTACCGTACGTCGTCTAAATGGAGAGGTTATCCGCAGAAGGTGCCCGCGTTAGCGGGCAGGCGCTAGGAGGGATCTGGATGTCGTAATAGCAGCGGTTCCCGGATCCCTCCTATGTCAGGCGCAGAGTGGCATACCGTGTGGTTTTAGTCGATCCGATTCCGACACACCACCCCGCCGTAGTACAGGTTTTGTCAAGTTTGGGATCACATTGGCGCTGTCGTGTGTGAACGGTATTAAGTAACAATTTAGTTAATATATTTTAAGTGTTAAGTATGATTATAGAGCAACAATTCATGATTTTATTTAATTAAATAAATTTTTAAACACACTCCATAAATACTGTCCGTGTAGTGACGAATTAAGAACACATAGTGTTACCACCCCTATTCATCCCGTGGGTGCCGTAAAAGGCAACTAAGGGAACAAAGTGCACAAGACAACATCATTACAAAGAGAAGGAAAACTTGGAACAAACCCTATTCCAACCCGTCTGACCAGCGTGTCATAGTAGGCCAAAACCTCCTTACTAAGGAGAAGCCTATGTCCAGCAGTGAATTGTAAAAGGCTGTTGATGAAATATATTTTACGTTATATTCTTGACAAATTATTTTTCAATAGTTAATATTTTAAAACTGACTACGACTAGACTTCACGGATGGCACAGTGCCTTAAGGTCATCACACCGCTCTCTACTGCGCCCAGTGTTATGGGTTCAAGACCCATATGGAAATCGACAAATTGTTACTCTGAGTCTGGGTGTTCTTTGTATCCATTTCTTGTATCTTTGTGAAATTCCTCGCGACATTGGATATATTCTTTGTCTCTTCGTTGCTTTTCAAAAAAAGAAAAAAAGACATATGGTAACATGTCAACAATCCATATCAATTGTCAGTAGAACATACTCAGAAATAATGACTCAACACAAACTGAATTATTTTTCTTGAATCATTATTTAATAAATATTGCAATATAACAGCACACAGTTTGAATTGGGGATTTCCTGGAAATAGCTACTCTATGAACCTTTTTGTCTTTGCTTTATTCAACATTTTTTTACCCTTTTCAAACTTCTTCAGAAACCTCTAAGTGTATGTATTTTTAATGTACGTTCACCGGTAATTCCGACATCAATATCAAACCTCTTGAACATATTTCGAACATTTCGGACATTTAACACACAACACCATCTAGTTTCAAACTAAGCAGAGCTTGTGCCATGATAACTAGACTGAGCGATAGAATACTTATATACTTTTTTTTGTAAATAAATACATGTTATACAATATTTACTGATCATACAAACATTTGGTCCAACCCGGTAATCAAACCCGAGACCTCAAGCACAGCAGTCGCTTTCGCTACCGCTACGCTATCGAGGCAGTCGTCAGAGATGACGGTGGACCAAATGTATCTATCAGATATATAGACTAAACCGACCAATAATTGCTATATCTTTTTCATATTACGTCATCATTATCATCATCAACAGTCTCGAACAGTCCACTGCTGGACATAGGCCTCCCCTGAGCAAGAAGGTTTCAGTCTACTATGCCACAGTGGCCAGACGGGTAGGTTTAGTTTGTTTCAACTTTTCTTTCTCTTCGTAGTGATGTTGTGCGTATTTGATCTCTTAGTTGCCTCTTACGACACCCACGGGATAAATAGGGATTGTGACATTAGACAATTATTAATCCGTCAGATCACGGCGTATGGCATACTGTATACATGACATATCAGCAGCTAGGAAGTAGAGCCACGCTGATTTCAGCACGAGCGGGCCGGCTCGACCGGAGCAGTACTACCCTCCCACAGAAGACCAACCTAAAGCGCCAGCATTCGTGTTGTCGTGTTTTGTTGGTAAGTGTAATACCGGAGTCACATTGATGCAGGGGTGACAGTTATCGTGGTAACTGTGTAAGCCTTACACTGTCACGATGACTGTCATGCCTTTTACTTCCCCAAGCAGGGTGTGAAAAAGCATCTCACAAGGCCGCCATAGTGTGGGTCACCATACTGCATTGTCTGCATTTACAATGAGTGTGGTGACCACTACTCTTGGATTCTATTCATGCTTTCCATCAGGCAGAGTAGAGTCACTTTGGCACACTCTTAATATGGAATTTTTTTTTAATATTTTTCACCATGTTTATGGTGTAGCGTAGTGTAATACTGCCTGATCTAGAGGTTAGTGCTTGCGAGTGCCGATTAAAAGATCTCGGGTTTGATTTCTTGGTGGGGCCAAAAAGTTATAGAATTTATCTTACAAGAAATCCTTAATAACACACTAAACTATGAATATTGGCGATGTTACACACCCGTACCGTAGGCATCAGTCCCGGTTTTTATGAACACCTATGATAATCGTTATTGAGAAATCAGTGCCATCAAATCTACTGACAACTTGTTCTACTTTCGAATTCAATACGCCCTCAGTTGAGGTCTAATGCCAATCGTTCAGCGGCAAAACTGACATTCAGACAAAATGGATTCAACTAGCCTCCGCCAAATAATGTTGGTATTAATAAAGGTTAGGTGGCGAATGATCATCATCCTTTAATAGTCCACTGCTGGACATAGACCTCTCCATAGAAAAGATTGTATATATCATCACAATGCATGACATTCTTGTTTTAACTTGTCTCGGAATAATTACGTTTTCAGGAAGAGCTGACGTCAGACTGTAGCCAAAACCTTTGAGCCGTCTCCAAATAAACTTAAGAAATAAATGTTGTACGATAAACAATATTATATTGTTCATGTACACTGCACAGAAGTTGAACTCGCGACCCTAGGCTTGAAGAACAATTGCTCTACCGTCGCTTATCTCTATGCTACGTCTCATAATTATTATATCACTACCAATATATTTATATCTGTACATACTCGTAATCTTAATGTTTACAAAGCAACAAATAACACTAATGTTTAACCTTCAATAAAATACAATTAAACTAGCAACTTACCTTTCTCTTCAACAAAATAAAACATTTTAAACACAATTCACATTAATTCTGTACTACTATCACTTATCAATAACTTATCGAACTCCTAATAAAATAATAACGAAAAATCAATACCAAAAATAAAAAATTAAATTATTTAAGACTACAAAACCCGAGTATTTTTTTTTGTGAAACGACCTTATATCTTGAAAGACAGCGATAGACTAAGTAGATTGTTATTCAACCTCTTTTAATATAAATATAGATCACTTTCAACATCAGGAAGTCTGCAAGGATGATCTTAATGCCCCAGTTTTCCTCTGGTAAATCTTTAAGGAAACAATTTTTTCCACAAACATCTCGTAATCAACCTTGACAGATAATTATTGAGTTAAATCGAGGAAAACAAAATCATTGTCACTTTGTGTGTGGCTGCTGTGTTGATAGTCTATTAGAAAGGCGTAGAAGAAGTCCAGATTTTGGCAACTATAATTCCACTGCCGTCAAACGGACTCTTTAGAATTGTCAACAGCCTGTGACAATTCGCTGTTGGACATATTCCTCTTCGTACAAAAGAGGCTTGAGCCTACTATACAACGCTGGCCATAAGGTTTAGTAAGCCTTGTTTCCAGTTTGCCTTCTCTTTAGAATAAGAACCTGAAAATGGGAAAATTAGAAACCGAAAATTAGGAAAGGTAAGAAGATACCTTGCCTAGTGATTGGATGGGTTTTTGCTTCTACAGATGAATCGGAGAGTGTAATCGATAGTATTATGTCGCTAGGCACTTTACAAACATTCATGGAACGGTAAAAAAAACACCTAGACTCGGAACAATAATTTGTGGATCACACGAAGTGCTGTGTAGTGTAAGAATCAAGAAGAGAACGGCGAAGTGAACGCTTAAACCACCACGCCATCTGTGCAGATCCGCTCACAACGCAACTCTTACTTGACTTGTACGACTTTTAAGTCTTATTATGACGACATAGGGATATAGAGAGCCTACTTGTTCACCAAATGAGTAGCTTACTGGTTAATGACAGACGCAAAACTCATGAGTGCGTAGTCATACGCCTGATTTAACGTATATAACCACTACCACATGACATAACATAACATGACATGACATACCTCATACGATAGACATACGCTCCCGAACTAAACGGTTCGGCACTTCCTTCCTGTGCAAATCATTTAAAGCCTGGAATTAAAACCAGCGCACGTATTTCCCTCCCACTACGATCCTGGGTCCTTCAAGTGAGGCGTGAAAAAGCATCTCATTAGGCCGCCATAGCGTGGGTCGCCATATTACACTGTCGTCATTCGCAGTGACTATGGCGACCACCGCTCTTGGTAACTATTCATGCTTTCCATCAGGCAGAATAGAGTTACTTTGGTAGCTGTACATTAAAAAAAAAAAAGACCTTGCAGGTGAAAGTGCGCTTTTTTCTTGTAGGCTTGAAGGTCATGCTAGTCTGAAAATCGCAGCTAGCAATTCGTTTGATTAGTTAGGCGACGCAAAAAGTTTCATACAATACTAGAGTGGCAATTATTCAAGTGAGTAAAATAAAAAAAAAGTTGTTACATTGAACGATAGAGAATATTAAATATTGCTTTTGTTGCTTTTCATAGAGTAAATGAGGTAACTAAGCCCCAATCCTTCCGCCCCTCTATTCTGGAAGACAGAACATCTTTGAGAGTCAACACACTTGTGTCCTGAAGTTGCAGGTGTTCAAGAGCGGTGATAGTGCCTTACCATCGGGACTATACCATGGAATAAGTTAGATAATGAGAATCACTCACACTCGGGATCATTCTGATCATGTTTTTCTTCACGTGAAATCGAAAAGAACAGTTAAGAAAACAGTAAAAGCAATCCGTGTCTCAAAGTGAAGATTTGATAATATTTAAATTAACATGAATATGTATTTGTATCTTTGTATGTGAAGAAAGTGTTAGTTACCGGGTTAAAAATACTTAAAGTAAGTAGATAGGGTTTCCACCAAGGGTTCCAATTCAATCTCATCTGCAAGTGGCACATCTACTGATCGACGAACGATGTTCTGGCAAATAAAACATCCCGACTAGCACCAATTGGCTTTTACGTAAGACCAAAATACTAGCAAAAAGTGGGCGTTTAATATGCCTTTGCCTACCCCTTCGGAGAAACAGGTGTGATTTTACGTATGTATATATGAAAAAGCAATTTGCACTCCTTTTAAGTGTAATTATTCCCTTTTAAAAAATTATCACAAACTTTTATATTTCTACATCATGCCGAATAACCTTTAGGATTGGTATTAAGAATTTTCATTCCCAATAAAAATTATTTTTTTAAATCCCTTTTGTGAGTTCAACTCAGTTCATTCGTTACAGAGTAATGATACTACAGACAAGTAGAGTTTACATAATCTTTCAAGTAATGGCACTTCATATCGACGTAACAAAACAAAACAAAGACAAAACGTACATAAGACAATAAATAATAAATCATATCATTAAATATGTATTTTTTAGCGATCTTATAAAAAGAACCATTTGGTATATTATAAAAATTGTTTGTGGACAAGAAAGTTAATTAGTTGAAATTTATTTCCCAAAAATTACGTCGTCTAAATGACCATTTTTTTCAACGTTTGCACTCTTCTAAGCGAGCACTGAAATTTCCGAAAACTCGTCGGCAAAGAGACCGCGAGATCGCCGACATCTCTTCGCTAGTTTTTTTGTTTTAGTTGACGTAGTGTATTTGGTTTATTAATGAAGACACAATTCTTCAAATAACCCATAAAAAGAAGTCTGCTGGGGATAGACCTGGATTGCTGGGTGGCCATGGAATGTCATCTCGTTTGGAAATCAGCTTTTCTTGAAAAATATCTCTTTGAAACATATCTTTGACCACCTACAGGGGCACATTGAATGTGGGACAAATGGTTCCATCTTCTTGGAATCATGTGTTCCAATTATAGCCAACAAATTCAAGTAGCATCGGTCCTAAGAACTCCCGTAACCCGTGTGCGCGGGATGTTAGATTCAAATGTGAACGAATTCTTGGCCCACGTATATAATAATACACATGCACAACCGTGTAAGGAAAGACTAAGAGTACAGAGTGTCACCCCTATTGGTCCCGTTGGTGTCTTAAGAGGCGACCAGTATATCCAGGATAACATCAATGCAAAGAGAAGGCAAACACGAAAAACTTAAAATAAATCCTATATCAAACCGTCTGTTCAGCATGATAGAGTAGGCCAATATCTCTAAAGAGAGGCTTATACCTATTAAACATCATCAACATCAACAGCCTTTTACAATCCACTGCTGGACATAGGCCTCTCCAAAGCAAGGAAGTTTTGGCCTACTATACCACGCTGGCCAAACGGGTTGGAATAAGGTTTGTTCCAAGGTCTCCTTCTCTCTGTAATGATGTTGTCTTGTATACTTTGTTCCCTTAGTCGCCTTTTACGACACCCACAGGATGAATAGGGGTTACCACCCCTGCACTGTATTCTTAATCCGTCACCACACGGACATAGCCAGTAGTGGACTACAAGGCTGAAAGCTGTTAATGATGATGATTATGACACGCGCAGTAACAATATTTTTAAACATAGGAGATTTCCTTTCTTTAATGTACACTGTAGCCAGCTACAGTGTACATTAAAGTTATGTAATATGTTGAAGGCAAAAGGTTTTTGTCTACCAGATACTTCAGGAATTTGATATAAAAATTGATATCAAACATAAAAAAAAATATAAATAAAAAACGAACGGTAGAAAATTTCTAATACTATAGGGACAAACGAGGAGACAGTGATGGTAAGTTGCTACCGGCATCCGTAGATACCAGAAACTAGTGATACCTCAAGAGGGCTGTGTACAGTACTCATACTAAGATTAAAATGTTTCATTTGTTTATTGGCTGTGGCCGCCTCAATCTCAGGGGTTACTGGTTCGAATTAAAAAAATATTTTATTGTTAGATAGCATATAACATCACGCTACGACTAAAGTAGTCGAGCAGTAATTAATTATATTGCAAAAGCAAGAAATATTTACTCCTTTCAAGGACGCAAACAAAGTTGCACGGGACAGCTAGTTGATGATAAATTGGTAAGTTCAACCAACGCTATGTACCGGTAAAATAGGTATTGAATAGTTCCGGGATTGTGTAATAATGAATAGAACTCAGCCAAGTGTTATTTATTTACATTGGGTAGATATTTATCATTAAACGCTTGCGTCATAGATGTAATTTGGAATTAATGAAGTTTGTGCAAAATCTCAGGTATTTGGTTAAGGTGCTAACACACGTAAAGTCGAAAAATAATGTACACACATACTCTTACTTCTGTTGTTCCCATTATAGATAGATATTTGTGAGTGTGACCACTTCCACTTACAATGGAAACAAAGACATACTACAGCGCCATCTACTGAATATACACAGAACTCCGGAGTTAATAATCCTGACTCGCGATATATTAAACACCCACAATTTACCAAGTAACCGTATAAAAATGGCAAGTAGTCCCAACAAACAATGCAATGCGTTTTTATCTCAGTTAAATAAATACGTTTTCGTTTGTTTTTTATGACGTGGGGCAAACGAGCACACGGCTCTCTATCATCAACATCAACAACCTTTAACAGCCCACTTTAGACATAGGCCTCTCCTTGGCGAGAAGGCATTGGCCTGCTATACCCCGCTGACTAGACGGGTTAGTATAGGGTTTGTTTCAAATTTTCCTTTCCCTTTGCAGTGCTGTTGTCCTGCGTAGTGTGCAGAAGGCTCACCTGATGATAAGCACTCCTGAAACTCAATAATCTCAAGCGCGTTACCGTTATTTGACTCCCTCCTTTAGAATGAAGCGGAGGGTAATTAGAGAGTTGATAATCTCAGTGTCTCAGTGACAAGCATAAAGCAACATAGGTCACCGGCAGACATGATGAAAATTAATGAAAAATGGATTACACCGGTCGAGTATGACCCATTTCTGAATTGAGTTGACTTGAATTTTGCTCGAAATTGAGACGTAATAAGCTTCATATATAAAATAAGTCAAGTTTTGACGAAGTGTAATTGTTATCAATTTACTATATAAGTAAAGCAAACCGGTAGCAGTCAGCGCTTTAATATGTGACGTTTAAATAGCCATCTGCTCTTGAACGATTAAACCGGTGAGTACTGAGGATGACTAAGAAATATCAGTTATTTCAACATTTTATGGGCATGCGAAACCGATATCATGTGGTGAGAACTGGGCACGGTGCCTAACCACCAAATGAATACATGAACTGAACATTATCTAGTTTAATATTCAGTATCTAAATTTTACATATATACATGTGGATACATAAATATGCAATCCGTGTGGTGGTGGATTAAGAATACCATATCGATACCTCTAGTCATCCCGTAGTTGTCAGTCGGTGGTGGTCAGCATCTACAAGAGGCTAGTGTGGATGGTTTGATTCAGCTGAAGGTTACACCCCGAAGTGATTCGGACCATCTATGTTGCGTTCGTAGAGACCACCAGATTGTACATTGCCAGCAGTTGTTGCACGGAAGTGAAAGGGTTCGATTTCCGAAAACAACTGAACGTGTTACAGCGTGGATTCATCCAAAAGCTACATAAGAACTACCGGATGAACTGTCTGCACTCAGCACTGATCCTGATTGGTGTGCTCCCTCTGAAGCTCAAAACTCACGAGGTGACTTCATTGTACGAAACCAAGCGAGGGGTGGACCTGTCTTGGTTGGGGGACGAGGAAATCGAACGAAACGCTCAGGCAATAGAGACGCTTCACCCCATGGAGCATGGGGCCATTGAGTTCAAAAGCCAACAACGAGGTGTGTGTTTTCATGGACGAGAGCAACTGAGGGCCGGATCGTTGCCGTGTTATCTACATAAAATAATGATGCCGAAACTAGTGCTTTCGAACTTGCTCTATCACCCCACTGTACCGTGTACCAGATTGAAATCCTGGCCTTGTACAAAATGGCCAGTGAAGTCCTCAGGCGATCGGCAATCATATTCAGTATCTTTAGCGACAGCAGAGTCGCACTCATAACGGTCATTAGCCGACACAACTTCTATCTCCTTGCAGTGGAGTCCAGAGCTGCCATTCGAGAAGGCAATGATCATGATAAAGAAATATTCCTATTCTGGGTAACGACCCACGCAGGATTGAATGACCACCTGGTCATTCAATCCTGCGTGGGTCATCCATCCTGCTGCATCAAGAGTACAGCCCTGGGACTGAATAACGCACCAAACTATGATCTGTACCCTGTTTCAATCGTGAAGCAAGGTCTTCGACAGGCTTCGCTTGGCAAACGGAATGGGATGTACAGAAAGGGCGAGACCGCCTGTGTCACCAGGTTCTTTTTCCCCTGTACACTAGCAGCATATTGTATCGTTCGTAAAATGAAGATCGTCGGTACTACGATTCAATTGTTAATGGGCATAATGGGTTCTCCGAATATTTGACACGAATGATGTGACTGGATTGTGACTGGAATGTGCAAGAAACTGTCCCACATTTTATGTTGGAATACTCTGTGTATCTCAAACAAAGATACGAAATTGAGATAAAAGAAATACTAAGAATACAATTTAAAATATTAACCACATAATCAGCAAAAAATTTAAGTATATTTATTGAATATTATGCAAACATAATGAAACTAGTGAATAAGAAAAACAAAGTTAAGAGTATGATTCAATAATAATATAAGATTATTCGTAATGTACTCGTAATTGGTATTAAATTAGACGCTAAGTTTCGTACAATAAGCCAATGGAAAATACCTAGAGTTAATGTATTAATTTTAATTCAGTTTTAGTAACTCTGTGGATTTGATACAGCAAAAAAGGTGATAAGATAATTATAAATAAATATTGTATTAAACTTATTACCCAAGATAGATATAGAACAGCAAGAATCTCACCTGGACATTATGAAGGGCAGAATCAAGACAGAAAGATGGACTGTAAAGAATGCGTTAATTCTTCATACTTTATCTTTCTTTCTCGATTCTGTGAACGTGTAGAAGCAAATACGCGTACCGGTATGAAAGGATATAATAGGAAATATGATCCAAATTAATGTGAGGTTAAAACTATTAATAATCGCTCTAGTAATTATTGTCGGCAATAAAAATACAAATCTTAAAGAGCCTAGCATCTTTAACAGTTTAGATTTATTCTTATGGAAAAGCAGTACAAGATGGACAACCGGAGTGATGGAACGGAGTCACAGAAAACATCAAGTAAGTAATACCTAACCACTAACCTTCCTTTCCTTTAATCTGCCTCTTTCTGGGTGAAGGGAGACAAGATATAACTATGTAACTATGCAGTAATTAATCTTCATTTGCAAGTGTCCATCGTCGGCGACAGACCGTCAAGTAACCTGTCTGTTTGTTTGCCATCTGAATAACAAAAAAGAGGAAATAGTTGTATATGACTAACACTCTAGGTAGGTAGGAACTGTATCGTATAATGGAAAGGAATATTGTTTCTATGAAAGAATTAGGCAGCGGAGGAGCTAAAGATCAGAAAATATACGTGACGGTCCGAGAAGGTCATTGTATCAACATATAACAGCACACAACAAAACTGTGGGATACAACATCTTCACATTCCTTGCCTTTATTATTTCCAAGATTATTGAAAGGCGGGTACTCGTTCAATCAATTTACCTGAAATTTTATTTTCACGGAGCGACTGACGTCGAATCTCCATAACTCTGAAGGCAAACTGAATTCGAAGGTTAAACTCTTGTCAGTATATTTGAGTGCACTGACTTCTCAATAACAATTGCCATAGATGACAACCGCGGCCGACATATTTTAAATTGAATATTATCAAAATATCTGGTCTGATATAAAAGAGTGCATGCATTTAATTGTCTGATGGCTTCACAAGTCGGATCTAGGCGGAAACGAGCGATTGTCACTAGTCTAGCGTGCTAACAGTCGACTACTTATGATACAATAATATTTATGTATATTATTGAGTGGTCTGTTGATTAATGACCGTGACTATGAAGCTTTGAGTTTTGATTTCCACACAGAACAAATAATTGTGGATGATCACGAACATTTGTTCTGTGTCTGGATTTAATTTACATATAATACATATGATGACGGATTAAGGATACATAGTGTTACCACCCCTATTCATCCCGTGGGTGTCGTAAAAGGCGACTAAGGGACCAAGTATACAAGACAACATCGTTACAAAGAGAAGGAAAACTTGAAACAAACACTTTTTTTTTTTATCGTGTGGAAACCCCCTCGAGCCGTCACCCCACCGGGGTTTACGGCGAGGTGATGTGTCGGAATCGGACCGACTAAAACCACACGGTGTGCCACTCTGCGCCTGACATAGGAGGGATCCAGGCACAGCTGTTATTACGACATCCAGATCCCTCCTAGCGCCTGCCCGCTAAAGCGGGCACCGTCTGTGGAAAACCTCTCCATTAAGGCGACGTACGGCACACGCGGACGTAGCCTCCTCGCGGATACCACTATAGCGGATGGAGGGGAAAAACTTGAAACAAACCCTATTACAAGCCGTCTGGCCAACGTGGTGTAGTAGGCCAAGACCTCCTTGCTAAGGAGAGGCCTATGTCCAGCAGTGGACTGTAAAAAGCTGTTGATGACATATATGTATGTATGTATTTAAAGATATATAAGTAAGTTTATCAGCAGTCTGGTTACCATAGCATAGGTACCTAATTTGGGTTCCGTCTGATCCCAAATTAGGTAGAGCCTTTGCCGTGTGTGAGATGTATGAAGTTATTATTAAGTTATGTTGTCATAACATATTTGTTATGGACCAGTATGTAACGTTTCTAAACATAGAAATAGGAATATTACCACAGTATTCGAGGAGCGGTACACAACAATGGTTTACTTAATCACTTAGCGCCTGACTCTATAAGTAAAAAGAAAATGGAATTATTCACGATTCGTAAAACCAATTTTGTGAAAAAACAACAATATATGTTCTTTTTTTTTTCTATATTAAGAGCCTGCCAAAGTGACTCTACTCTGCCTAATGGAAAACATGAATAGAATCCAAGAGTTGTGGTCACCATACTCATTGCAAATGCAGACAATGCAGTATGGTGATCCACACTATGGCGGCCTTGTGAGATACTTGTTCACACTCCGCTTGGGGACGTAAAAGGTATGACAGTCATCGTGACAATGTAAGACTTACACAGTTACATCGGTAACTGTCACCCCTGCATCAATGGGCGAACCTTAAGCAACGTTTTTTAAAGAAAATCTAAGCAGTAGCTTGTAACTAGTTATTATAATTGTTACATTATGACATTGACTTTATTCAAACTCAATTTCTTCCTATATTTTCAACGCTACGTTCTGAATATCTCCGATTCTAATTAAGACACCAGTGTAAGTCTGTAGATACTCGACAAAACGATCTATTTGAATATTTGATTTCATTTAGTTAGAGAAACGCTAGATTTCAACATTCACCTTAAACTTCATGATTCTAAGCAATACAAATCTTCTTTTAAATGTGTATGATATTTTTATCCGACTATGTTAAAAAGAGAATTATATTTTTCGAGTGTTTGTACGTACTTGTGTGCATGTATATTTTTTGGGTAAAGTCTGAAGCCTTTATCTACTTAGTGTATTTTAGTGTTTGTGGCGTCGTTCATCAATAGTCTTTTACAGTCCACTGGTGGACATAACTTCTCCTTAGCAAGGAGGTTTAGGCCTAATACCACTCTAACCAGACGGGTTGATATTTTTTCATGTTTCCTTTTCTTTGTAGTGATATTTTCCTGAATAATTTGTTTCCTTAGTTGCCTGTTACGACACCCACGGGATGAATAGGGCTAGTGACACTACGTATTCTTAATCCGTCACCACGCAGACTGTTTGTATGGTGTCGTTAGATTCACTTTAATTGTAAACCGAATAAAGTTATAAAAATTAAGTTCACAGGTTATATTTTAAACATACATTTTTAATCAATTGGCCTTTTGCTTTTCACAATATTCGCTAATCTATGTCCAGGACTCAAGCGTAACTAGTAGTAAGTAGTAACCAATCACGACAGGAAATCACACTAATTGATAACCTCCAAATATAAAAAGGAATTTCCTTATTATTAATCACCTACCTACTCTACCTTACCTACTTACCAATACCTCCCATTGTAGTAGACCCTAAAGTGCCTTATCGATACCTCTGTGTCTACTACAACCGATATACTTTATAGCTCATTCATCGTCCCATCAACAACCTTCAACAGTCAACTGCTACACCACGTTGCCCAAACGGTTATACGGTTAACCGGTTGATATTCGGATAAAATTTTGTTCAGACAGTACTACTCTGGAATGCGCTCCCGCTCAAAGTCAGGATGTCCACAAACCGTTTTACATTCAAAAAGAATGTACATAATCTCCTTCTTAACGAGATTGAAGAATCGTCTTATCGATAGTTGGCTCAGCTTATAGTCAAGTTGTCATAGTGTATGAATATAATCTTAACGTGTGTGTATGTGTATATTTATGTATATATGTGTATGTTCATGTATGTATATGTACTCATGTATGGTATATTTTCATTGTCAATGTAACCTCTGTGCACGTTCCTTACAATATTTCAATACCACCCTAAGGTTGACTGGAAGAGAATACCTTGGGCATTAAGTCCGCCGATGTACAAAGTGCATAAAGTGTAAATAAATAAATAAAATTAGTCTTTGCTCCCAATGACCCTTTTCTTTGCAGCCATGTTGTCCTACTTAATTCTATTCTCTTAATCGCATCTTATGACACCTATGGGAACAACAAGGATGTTGACGCTCCATATTTTTAATTTAGCACCACACTACATTTTATTTATATAATTACTTAGCGCCTAAACTTTATTATCTAGCAATTCTGTTATCTTATAGAATTTAACATTGCATTCATATTATAATTCAGTCCCACAAAAACCAGTTGTTAATTAATGCTATTAGCGAAGAGATTCAAGACACTAAAGTACACTTCCCCTCTGCTTATTTCTGGCGGGGACGATAAAAGGTTTATAGTTGTGGTTTTTTATTAGTAGATTACAATGAGCAGTGGTACTATGAAATAATTCAGTAGGCTAGTCTGATCCTATTACATAAAGGTTTCAGAGAGAATCAAATTTCTTTTCATCAAAAATACTATAGTCGCAATGTTTACATAGTCACTGGCTAATCTTGGTCTTACGTGAACGTGATGGACGCAGAAATCATTACACAATCAACTCTACCCCAACAAACCCTCCACAGCCTCCCCCTTGCCACGCGATAGCCGCGTGTGTCTTAGTAATCAACTTTGAACGGCTTCTCTGCTACAAATTTCTTGTACCGAAGGACGGTTCGCAAAAAAAGGTATATTTAAAAAGTATATTATAAAATCTAATATATGAAATTGTGTATTCGATTCTGGTTAGTGCTTGTATGCTACGTCGCTTGCTTCACCACAAACCAAACGATACCATCATGGCTACCAGAAATTGAGTTAAATGACTAACTAACACTAACTACTAACAGTTACTCACAAATTTAGTATTTTCGTTAAATGACACAAGTATATTTTTGTTTTACTGTATATGGAAGTTACCACAGTGATAAATCTGTACGCCAATATCTTACATTTAAAAGACTCGACTGCCTCGATAGCGTAGTGGTAGCGAAAGCGACTGCTGAGCTTGAGGTCTTGGGTTCGGTTCCCGGGTCGGACCAAATATTTGTCTGATCTGCAAATATTTGTTTCGAAGTTTGGGTATTTTCTATGTATAATATGTATCTATTTACAAAAAAAAAAGTATGTAAGTATTCCATCAGTCAGTCTAGTTGTCATAGAACAAGTTCTGCTTAGTTTGAAACTAGATGACGTTGTGTGTCAAAGGCGCGAAATATTTAAAAAAAAGAAATATTTACTTTAAATATGAATAATATATTTTTTTCTCCCAAAACATATCGAGACTGAGACAGATTCGCTGACTTAAACCATCCCTAATGTGAATAAAATCTTATAAAATTAAAATATTGCCACTCGATTCTTTTAATGTTCTAAACACCTACTAAGACTTTATATATTTTTATTTTTCATCCCTTAGAGTTAAAGGAAGGATGAACTGATAAATGTCATTTTCAATCTAAACAAACAACATAGGAAACAATCACACGAGCAAAACCACGGGTCTTTTATATATTATATAAGTGACACATTGCATATTTGACAATTAAATCATGAACAATTCTGAAATTCAGTAATCAAAATAAAAAAATTATTTTGCTGTCTCTCCTATTGGACTTTGTTCGCTGGTCCAAACCTGCAGCGTGAAGGGTACAAGGCGAACTAAATCAGTTCAATCGCTATGGTTTCTGTTGTACCATTCATATATACTTGACCCACAGTTTTAAGGCCATTTGAAACATGGTTGAAAGGTAATCGACCCAAAATGACTAAAAATAACAAACTATAAAAGAAAATGTTGAATAAGATCGGCAATAGGTTATTGACGGCAATAGTTTTGCCCCCTATGCCATCAGTGTAATCAATATTAGGTATAGCTAACAAAATCGTAATCAATTTATATAAACTTACTGCGTGATTATATATGTATGAGCTTAAAATTGACTATATGAGTGATGTAATTGTGTTAGTTATGTTTGGGAGTATGAGTATCGGTGGAATTAAGATTAGTAAGGGTACATGCTCAATAGAGAATTGGATGAATGTGTATGTCTGTGTGTTATGTCGTATTATATTTGTTTATTTTACTTTAACGGTTATACCAACCACAATAATTAAAAATAAAACAAATAAACCTACAAGACAAAACAAAAAAACATCCATCTTGCTCACAGAATATTCAGCATACTACCATTATGTTCGACCAATTTTATTATCCGTCCGCAAACAAATCACAGTCGAGCTTCGCACTTTGCAGAGCGTTGAGTGCAGAGTGTGCAATATTAATAGGTGACTTAGTGTGCGTCACAGTGCGACATAATGGTACGACAAAAACAAATGAGCTCTTCCAACTCATCCCATCCTCTCCGTTCCTCTATAGGACAACTCATGCTGGCCTTGGAAATCACCGTTTTAGAATGGTAGACATACGCTCCCGAACTAAACGGTTCGGTTCTTCCTTCCTGTGCAGATCGGTTAAAGCCTGGAATTCATTACCGGCGCGCGTCTTTCCCTCCCACTACGATCCCAGGTCCTTTAAGCGGGGCATGAAAAAGCATCTAATTAGGTCGCCATATTACACTGTCGTCGTTCGCGGTGAGTATGG
Source organism: Hypercompe scribonia (assembly GCA_949316085.1). Lineage (NCBI taxonomy): Eukaryota > Metazoa > Arthropoda > Insecta > Lepidoptera > Erebidae > Hypercompe > Hypercompe scribonia. The sequence goes on from OX438973.1 coordinate 1,686,609, forward strand.
CGAGCACCGCTCTTGGATTCTATTTATGCTTTCCATCAGGCAGAATAGAGTCACTTTGGTAGGTCCAATATTAAAAAAAAAAATGAACCCACTTGCGACGACAGTTATTGGTTACAAAAAATCGACACGAAACATCATGGAGGTCTGGTGCTTGATTTTCGCTCTAAAAATTTTACACATAATTGCGAAGATGCACGTCTGACTGCCAATGAATTGTAGCCTAGACATCCGAGAAGAATACCTGTCCGATGTATGTATGATTAGTATCCATATGTGTACTTGTACAGATATCTAAGAAAGGCTTTTGTAGATTTTCAAACAACAGAGCACATATACTCTCGTATGGTTTCCACACACACATAGCAGTTTCGAGCTTGCAGCAATCTAATGTTCTACAAATTAACTTTATAACGGATCATGATGACGTCCGTTCACGAAAATAGTCTACAAGAAACCAAAGCCAGAATACGTCCACTGCTGGACGTAGGCCTCCCCCAAGGTTCTCAACAACAGTCGGTGCCGTGCCGCCCACATCCAGCAGCTTCCTGCGACCTTCACCAGGTCGTCGGACCAACTTGTGAGGGCCTACCAACGCTGCGTTTCCCAGTCGGCGTTTACGCGTGTAATGTGGCCCGCCTACTGCAATTTAAATTTAGCAATTTTACTGGCAATATCGGTAACCTTGGTTCGTCTGTGGATCTCCTCATTCCTGATTCGATCACGAAAAGAAACGCCTAGCATTGCTCTCTCCATTGTTCTTTGGGTGACTTAAGCCCATAGTGAGCGACCATGTCTTTGCGCCGTAAGTCATCACTGGTAACACACACTGGTCAAAGACTTTTGTCTTGAGACACTGCCGAGAAAACGTTACGTAGCATCCCGAACGCTGCCCAACTTAGTTGGATCCGACGATTGACCTCTTTATCGAAGTTGGACCTACCTAACTAATGTATACATGAATTAAAAAGGTTTCTTGAATAGTTGCTCAATCTCATCGTTAGCCAACTTTTGGAGATAACTATTACCTTAGCTATTATATTCAACTTTGAGAATTGGATACATCTTACAGGTTTTATTGATAGTGTTCTATAGATGACCATTAAGAGTTGGTTAGCTTCGGCTTCACTGTATTGTTTTGCAAGCAACAGGTGGACAGACAAGACATATTCGTCATTTATGCTTAAGTAACGTTTGTTCGTAACTTAATTAAGAATTTATACTTTAAATAAGTTTAATTAAGCGTACAGAGTTGTCGCACACTGAGAACAAATACGTTTTTGAATAGCTGGCTAGTTGGATAGCGGGAAGGTTTGTGCAGTTTTGATATGGTCATCTTCGTGGCCTTTATTATTCCAAGATTATTTGGGGTCGTCTACTAATTCAATCAGTTTTATCTGAATATTATTTTTGCCACCAACTTCAGAAAACTTCCATACTCCGACTGGCCAGACGGGTTGGAATATATTTGTTTCAAGTTTTCCTTCCCTTTGTAGTGATGTTGTCTTGTACATTTTGTTCCCTTTGTCGCCTCTTGCAACAGTCATTGGAAGAATACGGTTGGTGACACTCTGTATTTCTAATCCATCACCACATGAAGAACACTTACTTTTAAGTTTTCGCAAATCATGATACATAATTAGCAATGTCCTTATGGTACGTATAATGATGTGAATAACAGGCTAGTCAACCTTAAAAAACCTACTCCTAATTCGAAGCTCGGCAACGTACCTATTCGTAACAGTTCCAGGTAACCACGACGCTAATTATCTAGCAACAGGTGATACATCTGCTCATTTTGACTTTACATATCTTTACAAGACATGGTTTCTTTACCTCTTTAACCAACAGTTTCCAGAGATAAATAAATGATATCCCGCGCGTTGCGTGTGCGCATAAACACATAGATAAAAGAACAACGACCCAGTATTTTTGTCCAATGTCATGGACTTCGTTACAACTTTTATAGGTCAACGATATCAAATTGCTACGTTTGAAGTACCAACTCTCAGCTGGTCGGGGATTACGTTTTGACAGGGGAATTTTACACTAGATTAGTGTCAGTCAAACAGTAATTCATATTTAATTTATAAGGTAAGCGAAATCTGTTACTCTTAAATGGCAAGCATCCGTTGACATCGGTTATCACTTGCCATCATATAACTGCCATTAAATATCAACAACCTCCAATAATCCACTACAGAATACAGGTTTCTCCTTAGAACGGAAATTTCATGACAAGTTCCACCAGTTTCTGATAAACTTTTAACTTGTTATCTGTCAAATAATACTGTTTAACAGACAAAACTTGCAGATATATATTTCTCTAACCAAGACTTGTGAAATCAGTACCTACAGGTAAGTTGACATTAGTCTCTCAGGGACTTAATCAGTAAATAGTAAAACTGATCCCTACTGTATCACGCTATTGGTAACAGGTTTGTTTCGAGGGGTCTTTTACTTTGCAGTGGTGTTGTTCTAAATAGTTAACTCCCTTAGTCGGCTTTGCAACACCAATGGTATCAAAAATGGTGGTGGTATTGCTAGGTAGTAGAGCCACGCTCAGCACGAGCGGGCCAGCTCGACCTGGGCAGTACTACCCTCCCACAGAAGACCAACCTAAAGCACCAGCATCCGTGTTGTTGTGTTTCGAGTGATGCAGGGGTCACAGTTATCGTGGTAACTGTAAGCCTTACACTGTCATGCCTTTTACGTACCCAAGCGGGGTGTAAAAAAGCATATCACAAGGCCGCCATACTGTGGGTCACCATACTGCATTGTCTGCATTTGCAATGAGTATGGTGACCAGAATTCTTGGATTCTATTCATGCTTTCCATCAAGCAGAGTAGAGTCACTTTGGCAGGCTCTTAATATAGAATATAGACAAAGCGTATTCTTAATCCGTCAACATACGGACTATATACTTTTGCTATACTGTAATAAAGAAACTCCATATAATGCTTGTACTGCTGCTTTTAAAGTACGGATAGACAATAGATCCAAGATTTTTTTTAAACACACAGAATCACCTAACTTAATAAATATAAATATCCAAGTAGAATTCAAGACCATTGCTGATCAAAGTGAGCTAGATTACTGTATTGATAACTTCAACGGCAAATAGTGCCAAATACACAGATTTCCAATGTTAAGACTACTCGCCATTTATAAACAAACACACGGACGGAAACAACTGTAGTTTAGTCTTACAGAGGTGTTAACAAGCTTGAAGTTTACATAAAACTCGCTGCTGTATCTGGAATAGTTCTATCGCATCATATTTTTACATCACCTGACTAGACGACCGGTTGACTAGAAGACGATGTCCCATGGCATTAATTTTGCTTTTATGCTTCATACATTTCAATATCTGCCTCGTTGGTGTAGCGGTTAACGTATTCGACTGCAAATCAGCTCGTGCTCGATTCCCGGGTCAGTCAAAATGTGTTATTGAGTTTTTCCAATTACAGAAATACTTAGTAATTGTCTGGAGTTTGGAAGTTGAGATCTTAACACTCGTGCCACGGAGAATACGTGCACCTAATCTCTCCCCGGTCGTGTCGAATGACCGTCCAATTGTATTACGAGAGTAAGGAAACAAAGAGCGCAACTGTGTTTGTGCACACACTTTTTTATTCTATCTTAAGAGACTCTACTCTGCCTGATGGAAAGCATGAATAGAATCCAAGAGCTGTGGTCACCATACTCATTGTAAATGCTGATAACGCAGTATGGTGACCCACACTGTGGTGGCCTTGTGAGATGCTTTTTCACACCCCGCTTGGAGACGTAAAAGGCATGACAGTCATTGTGACAGTGTAAGTCTTACACAGTTACCACGATAACTGTCACCCCTGCATCAATGGGCCTCCGGTCTCACACTCACCAATGAAACATGACAGCACCGATGCTGGCGCTTTAGGTTGGTCTTCTGTGGGAGGGTAGTACTGCCCCGGTCGAAACGGCCCGCTTGTGCTGAAATCAGTGTGGCTCTGCTACTACTAATCACACTTATACACTATAATATCTCCCACGTAGTTGATTGGTCACTATTGAGAAATGGCCGAAATATCCTATCGAATCCGAAATTGCCTAGGAATACATCATCACGTGTAAATAAATAATTAAAGAATATGATCAAAAAACAATGCTAAACATCTATTTCAATAAAACATATTTCATCTATTATTATTCTTTGTAATGAAAATGTAGATATTATGTATTTATGTAAGCATGTATTTGTTTGTTTGTATTAATATACAATAATTCTTTTGTTATGTGGAGGGACGGGCATCATATGGCCCTCCGACACAAAGGGAGGATCCTCCGACCAGGCGAGGTGATTATGCCTGGCGGGCCACGGCCCAACGGTTGATGTTGTATATTTTTCTTTGTGCTGTAGTGTAGAAGCCGCCAGTTATTTACTTTTATCTCAATCATTTGCATTATTTTTCAATGTTTGTTTCTCACATCAAAACTGCACATAAATTCGTCTTCTTACAGTCATTTCTTTTCATCCAAAGGTAGAAGAAAATACCTTCTATTGATAAGGCCACCAATTGTACATGGCCATTCAATTCATTCAACTATATTTACTGACGTATATTAAAGTTTTTTTTATTCTTTTCTGAATAGCAGCTGCAGAAATTCCCAGTTGCCTCAATCTTTTTTGTTGCAGAGAAGGGCAAAGAAGCAGACAAGTTTTGTGACTGTATAGTAACTACTGCTGGCAATGGACACCAAAGTGATAAGTGCATGTTCCCTTTCTTTCTTTGTGAAAAATATAGTGGGAGGGAAACACTTGCGCTGGTAGTGAATTTCAGATTTTGACTGATTTGTACAGACTCTTAAATGCTGTCTAAGGCCAGCACATGTTGTCATGTAGAGGAAGGGATGAAATAGGATCAATTGGAAGAGCTAGTCAGAATACTCTCCACGATAAAGGCGATAGAGGACTGCTAGAAGCGATATCTCTTTGCAACTGCAGAGGCATCGGTGATGTTAATAATGCGAACTGCTCACGGCTGCAACCGTATCTTCAGACTACAGTGTGTCATGAGATATTTCAAGTTATTACTATTTATCATAATATTCACAACAAGTATAAATAAACTGTTTAAAATGTACACATAACTTCAAAGTACATAGAAATAACCTTAGATTATATCATTGTTCTACATCTTCATACATTTTAGATACCAGCTCATTTAATTTTCAATGTCTCGAACACAGTTAGGAAGGTTAAATTGTAACTACGTACTTACTTGTATTTAATCACACTTTACACCAGTCTATCGTTAGACTAGGCAACAAATGGATATTTTCTAAAAATTCGGCATTAAATTAAAATTTTCAAAATGGTCAAGTGTGAAGCGTAAGATACTGCAGCGAAGGAAGAAATACCTCACGATCATCTGTTCAAAGTAACTATAACTGACTGTTCTATGGATGTATTGGTGAGTGGTTCTGGCGAGTGAACCAGAAGTTATGAGTTCGTATTCCACAATAAACGAAAATTGTGTGTTGAGCACGGTATTGTTCCGTGTCTGTGTGTCATTTATTTGTTCTGCACTATTATGCTCTTCGTTAGCCTGCATCCATCTGCGACCAGATACTTTCTTTAAAGGCACATATAATTCTAAATAAATGCATTACAATCTGCAACTTTAAACGTCGAAATCGTCTCTGCTTACCCCTTTAGTGTATGTATAAAAAAACACTATATTTATCCTGAATCGCAATCGAAACCACAATGTACCATGAACCACCAGTAAAAAAGACACACAGGTCTTTCAGAGTACATATTCAGTATACAAAAAGAAACTTATATACGTACAAACACTCACTTGTTGATGAAAATTATATTTAAAATAAACACATAAAGTCATAAATGCCTACTTTTGATCAATGTTTTGGTCTCACACAGGTGGCGAGACTATTGCCGCTAATCAAGATGTTTCGTTTGCCAGAGTCTCATCCGTCGTACAGTAGGTGCACCACTTGTAGGTGAGACAGACTTGGGGCCCTAAGTTCTTGTTGGGAACCCTATGGACCCTAAAATAAATATAGTTTAAAAACTAAAAACCTCGCTTACAAAAGTCGATTATAAACAGCAAGTAAACATAAATCTGAAGCCAATAAAAGCGTGTTAATAACTCTAATTGAATTTTTATCTATTTGGCTTTGTATTTTATCAATCCAAGTCATATGATAGCAGCCAATCATAAATTTAATATCGATGTAAATTTAAACCATGGCAGATCTTAACAAAATCTTATTAATACACATAAAACAGCCGAAGTCAGATTTAAAATCAAGTGTTATCACCAAATATATACATTACCGAGTAACTGTTTACATACAGATATGTACCAAGTTGACTTAGCATACCCACAAAGCCTCTTCAAACTAAATGATACAACATATAGCAGAAACGATAACATTATTACCTCATTGCTAAAAGAATTGAGTAATGGAGCTATCGTTAGACCAGGCAACAAATGGATATTTTCTAAAAGTTCGGCATTAAATTAAAGTTTCCAAAATGGTCAAGTGTGAAGCGCAAGATACTGCAGCGAAGGAAGAAATACCTCACGATCATCTGTTCAAAGTAACTGGTTTGTCTTCTTCAAATTTAGAGAAGTTGGCTCAAGGTAAGTGCGATTCTTTTAAAAATGAATACGGATTGCTTTCTCTATAAAACACCAGAGCTTAGAATCTTTTTAAGCAATTATTTTTTAGTTACTGTAACTAAAAACTATGAATTTATTTACTTATAGTGTTTTTAATAATTCTTACACATGGCAGTCAGTTTCCAAACTAGGCAGAACCTGTATCATGGCAACTAGACCGCTGATAATTCTACTAATATATTTATAGATAAATTACTTCCAGATGCAGAACAAATAGTTGTGCTCATTTCACATTTATATGTCTTGGAAATCGAACCTTCTACTTCTGTCAGTCAGTCGTTATATAAATATCAGGCTTATTAATTAAAAGAACAATTAATCTACCTGTCCAGCGTAATAGTGTTAATAACATTTACAGTAAACTGAACGAAAATATTCAAATATTTACAATTACCAAATGTGTGTATAAGCCGTTACGACTTACAGTCCGAGACGTAGGCACTGACGATTTAGTCCACAAGTTTAAAGTCGTGTCGTCCATTACTTAGTATGGAATAAACAGTTCCTCAGAACAAAAAACAAAATTTACCAATGGAATACCCAAATCTGCATAGAAAATCGATAAAAATATTCCATAAACGAAACGTAGAATCCATCCATCCAACCATCTAGATGAGACTGATGGGGACTGACGACCTAAAAATGGCTTTAATAGATTAAATATATTGAAAGAGATTAAAAGAGGTAAGTGAGAAAAAACCAGGACATACAAGAAAGCAGTATGGTGTTGTTGCCACACGTTGTCCGTGTGGTGACGGATTAAGAATACATAGTGTTACCACCCCTATTCATCCCGCGGGTGTCGTAAAAGGCGACTAAGGGACAAAGTATACAAGACAACATCATTCTGGTCAGCGTGGAATAGTTGGCCAAAACCTCCTTGCTAAGGAGAGGCCTATGTCCAGCATAGGACTGTAAAAGGCTGTTGATGATGTTATTGATACAAGAAAGTTATTGTTTAATTGATGTCAACTTTTTTACTAGGGTCATGATATTTAAGAACTATTCATACAATTGATAACACCAAAGTGCCATTTCTCATTAAATTACTTATCATTTTCTATTTTGGATACCGGCTTGTTCTAGTGATTGATAAGCCCGACGGCTAAGTCAGAAGTCGTAACTTCGATTTCCACCTTGTTGTATCTGTATTTAGAAATATAAATGTGTTCATCAGTAGTTTGGTTATGATTGAACAGACTTTGCCTAGTTTGAAATCAGACTGCCGAGTATGAGGAGTTATAGTTAACATTTATGTCTTGAAGGTCTCATGCATCTCAGCAGAAATACTTACTCCCATATTATTATTGAACAACAGCAATAAAACTAAACTGAATGACATTTGGTGTTAAAGACCAAAAGCTCGGCCTGGGATCATTGGCTCGGCTCCAATATTTCAGGTTAAAACCAGACTGGTATGAGACGTGTTTGTTTTTATCAACACGATTGGCGTATTTTAGTTGATGAAACCTTGTATTTTGTTCACCAATCTACGTCACTTGAAGTATTTGGTTTGATTTTATTTTCATTTAATTGTTTATTGTTTTGCGTTTCTCTTGAAATGAAATCTTTAGTTTTATAACAGATGAATTGACTATTCATGATTAAATGTTAAATTTAATACAAACAGAATCATCAAGCAAAATCGTGTTATATAAGATCACAAATATTCAATTTTACATATGAAACGGATGCATACTCTTATGTGTTTAGAATATAAAAACTCGTAAATAAGCTAATCAAAAAATGACAAAATAAATTCAACAAAGTTAGGCCAATTTTTAAAACAAATGTAACTGAGATGTGAAGAACCTTTCTTGTGTCCAGCTTTTTACGTCTTTTGGCTGTGATGGTGATGATGATAAATGAGATATGTTGAAGTTTATTAAGATAAATCTGCAAATTATTTCGTGGTAATAAATTTAGTAATTTACAAATTACTCGACATGTTAAGTACCGAGAACTGAATTCATGATAATCAATGCGATTTGAAGAATTATTCTCTTCCTGCTGATGTATTGAATCGTCAGGTTTAGGGTTTAAAAATTTGAGAGAAAAGTGCCAAAATTATAAGTCTGAGCTAAGACATGTGTCACACAAGGCTGCCGAAAAAATCAAAATTTGCTTCATTTCCAGAAGCCGAGCCGTCAGACTTTGAAAGTGCTATCGCCGCGACTGGATATGGCAAATTCAACATTGCTCTCATGCTGTGCACACTACCTGCTTTTTGGAGTGCGGTTTCTGTCACCAGTTCAACTAGTTACATCTTCACTAGAGCGCAATGTGATATGGGGCTAAGTTTATTGGATATGGGGACGATTACTGCCATGACTTATGGAGGTAAGTTCAAAAGCGGAAATAACGATCAGCTCACGTTGAATACTGCTATTGATCAATTTCAGAAAAGGAATCCTTATTAACAGAAGAGAACAAAGTACGTATATTTTTAATCTTATATCTAACATAAGACCACAGCTGGTTATGGGCCTCTCCCAAAGTACATCATAAACTCAGTTACTCTACCTTCCACATCAAATCTTTCTCAGCTACCTTCCGTCCAGATAAATTAACGACCTAAAGAACACACACTTTATCACAAAATGTTTCATTTTACGATTCATTACACAGTCTGAGACGCTAAAATAAATAAATACAACAGATGTTAAAAATAGTAAATGATATCTAGACAATCTAAATGATATTATTATTCTGCTATTCAAAAGTGTACTAACAAATTACTAATCTAGGGAAAATTTAGACCACTGGACCAAATACAAAAATGATAGTTAATATGATTATCAATAACTTTTTTTTAACTTTTTGTAATCCTGTAATCCCCACCGGAGATTGCGGTGGGTTGGTGTGTCGGAATCGGACCGACTAAACCCATACGGTGTGCCACTTTGCGCCTGGAATAGGAGGGATCCGGGAAGTGCTGTTATTACGCCATCCGGACCATGTATATAAATACTAGCTTCACCGGGCCACACTTCTTTGTAGCACATTTACGTTGCATGAAATATATAAAACCCTCTTTGAAATGTGTATATCGTGACAAAATTTGAACTCAATCGGTGTAGTACTTTCTGAGTTTTTGAAGCGTACATGAACCTATTTAACATTTTTATTTTAAAAGTAATAACAAATTTTTACAATAAAAATATTCCTTTAAACTGTAAAGTCCATAAACAATATAAGCGACTTAAAATTGTTGATATACTTAACAACAAAAACGATAGAGTTAAGCAAACAGATGCGTTGTTTTCAGCAAAATTAAAACATCTATTGGTAGAAGTCCTAAACCCTAAGCAAATAATTATGTGAATTGTTGGCATTCGTGATATGTTTGTTTTTGTGTGTGACGTACGTAAAATATTACTTTAATGTGAGAGTTGTTGATTATTTTATTATGTATTTTTAGCTGTATCGTCATCGTACGACCTCTTTATAAAATTTACTTTCTCATGTACAATAACGTTGGTAGATTTGCATACATTGATTTAGTTGGTAAATAACATTATATTGACGCTTTGTGGTTTGTTATCTGTAACCATGAGACAGCCATGCTTCAGCAAATATATCACGGCCTCTAAGAAAACCAATATTATGGAAGGTTTACGCTTTTGATTTGCATCAAGTAAGCAAGGTTTGCTCACTAAGGACAGCACAACACTTATGTCCATAAAAGTAGTTGTTACAATTTAACAACACTATTTCGCTGACACCAAGAAGAAGAAGGCGTTTTCGGCTCCTTGTAGAGACATGAAACTAAGCTTTGAAAGATGTCCAATAGTCAACACTTTGTAAAATGCGATAGAACAGCTTACAGCTGATACTATGTAGGTATTTTCATGTTTACAGACCCCATAAACAAAAATACGAATGCTGTCTAAAGACACGTGAATTGAAATCGAATGATGACATTCATCCATTTCGTGTCACCAGACTGCTTCCTATTCTCCTAATTATAACAGTATCTTTATCACATTAAAATAGTGAAAGAAACTCCTTATCTGCTCTGACCAGTTTCATGTTCAATTCAATTCGAATTCAAAGAAGCAAATTTTCAAATCGATCAATTGACTGCCTTTTCAATTTTGTGAGCAGAATCTTACGAGTTTTGATGTATGACTAACCTTACTATTATAATTTATGAATCTGCAACTAATTAAACAAATTATTTTAATATAGTTTTACGTCATTATCACAATATTTAAGTGGAAACTGGTGATACTAAGTAAACAGAAACATAGAAATCAGGTGATATTGTGTATTGTCTTCCCATGTGTACATATTTGTGTTTTGCAGAAACATAATGTTATCGAAACAATAGTAAACAAAACAGATCTGATATCACAGTTTATTTATATAAATTTATAAAAATACATTTCATCAAAGCAGAAAGTGCGCATATGTCAAATATTGCGAAACTAGATTCACAATTTTATCATCTTCAATAGCCTAAAATGGTTCATTGTTGGATAAGAGGCTCTCTTAGAAAGAAGGTTTTAGCCTACTACACTGACCAGACGAGTTGGTGTTGAATTTCTTTCTCTTTGCTGATTTACAATGGGCAGCTGTAGCTAACTTACGTAGTAGACACAAAACTTATTGACGTCTACGGAATACGTACATTTCTAAATACAGATATATAAATATCTAAGTAAATCCCTATAAAACTAGGCACAGAACACGCTTATCACCTCTTATTCGTCCTGGTTGGTCTCATTCGGCCTCGATCTCTGGCTCTGTCTGTCTTTACCAACTGCAGATTAAAACCGTCCCTATGAACGTGCACTTGGTAAACAAATAAAATGATGTTCATAAATGAGAATTAATACAAGCCTTTAACAGTGTTACAGTTATATCTCTGACCCCGGCACGTGCGATCAGGTTGAAGCAAAATAATTAGGATGAAACGCTAAAGTTTTGTAAATTAGCATGATTGAAGATTATACAAAATCAGTAAAATGAAAAAGAAAGAGTAGGTATTGATGTGTCTAACTTTGTCTCAACAACAACTAAGTAATTAGTTTCGAGGAAAAACATTCAAAACACATTGTACGGTACAAATATTTTTGCTTACTCATCGATGACTCATAAATTCTTATACAAGAGTTCGTAAGACGATAAGCAGAATTTCCTTTCTTTTCAAAAATTCAATGTTTTGAAACTGATAACATTTTTAAAGATTGAATCATATAGTCCATGTGCTGTGAACACATGGATCATTTTGATTAATTGCAGTACTTAATTTTTTTACACCACACACGTGCGGAGCATTGTTATTGCCAGAGAGTTTTTTCTTCCAGCTAATATTACAGTAGGCTATGATTACATCACGGTGAATATTTTATTTAAGTCTATTAAAATGTTTTATCATCGCACCACATGAACTACTTTTAACAGTCCAACTGCTGGACATTAGCCTCTCCTTTGAAAGGAGATTTTGGCCTACTGTACCACGCTGTAGATGGGTTGGTATAAGGTTTGTTGAAGTTTGATCTGGATGTCGTAATAACAGCTGTTTCCGGATCCCTCCTATGTCCGACGCAGAGTGGCACACCGTTTGGTTTTAGTCGGTCCAATTCCGGCACACCACCTAGCCGTAAACCACGGTGGGGTGACGGCCGGTGGGGGTTTTCACAGGTTAAAAAAAAAGATTTGTTGAAATTTTCCTTATTTTTGCAATACTGTTGTCCCACGTAATTTGCTCCTTTAGTCGACTCCTATGGCACATATTGGATGAATAGAGATGATAACAGTCGGTACTAATAATCCATCACTACACGGATATTGTATTATATCTTAGAACATGCTATGAGTATTGTTTATTTTAATAAAAATCATATTCCGTGTCTAGAGTTATTCCATTATTGTAAATGCAGGATCGTAAGGTTTAGAACACTTGCTTTGATGGAAACAAAAAATTAGACACTGAGTAATAAAAAAACTCCTTCCCAAACCTATGTGCACTAATGTTTATGATGATATTGAAAACGGAGCAATTATAAGACTTAAGGTAAAGACATGCGGATTCTATCGAGTGTAGAAAAAATCGAAGCATATATATATTCTTGTAACTCACAAATATTGTACTAAAGTATCAATTTATGTTTGTGCACTATGCCACGCATAAGATCTATCGGACTTATAAAACCATAAATCTAAGTAGTGAAATACAAAGCTGGAGTAGCGGCAAGGAATTCAATTCCATTGTAAATCATCATTGAAAACATTAATACTCTTAGAAACAGGAACTCATAAGTAAAGAATCAATCGAAGACTGAATTTGGACCTCACAAACAGCGAAGATATTTCTTACCTTCAGTTTTCTTTTAGCCATATTGTCACTTCAGCCAAGCCCGTTTCTACCGTAGCAATATTAAGGAACAAACTGAATAAAAATCATAACTTCTCTAAGAAATCTTATATTCAATCTAACGTTATTCTAATTATTCCAGGCATGATTTCGTCAGCGATGGTATGGGGATTCTTATCAGATACTTTAGGCAGAAGAAAGATTATGGTGTGGGGATTCTTCTGTTCTGGTCTAGTCGAAGTTATGGCTGCTATGAGTCAAAATTTTGCCATGCTTCTTGTGACTAGGTTCGTTAGTGGATTCCTGTAAGTATCTCAAATAATTTTTGTTCAATAGTTATGCTGTCTTCGTAAACACTATTTTGTAACATACATAAGATAATTGGAAATATTACATATATATTAATTTGTAACAAATGTGGACCGTCTCCTACTAGAATGAGACAAGGGCTCACGGTCACAGGATACTATTAAGATACTAATAAGAATCACGGTCTTGTCTCTTGTACGATCCATATTCATACACACTTACCATTAGATGTCTCGTGTTTACGATGATTTTGTTCATTTATCTTAAATAATCGAAATTTAAAATAATAGTTATATATTTTCAGCTTTAACGGACCATTCGCAGTCTTGATCTCCTACCTGGCAGAACTTCATCGAACAGAGCTTAGAGCCAGGGTGATTCTGTTAACAAGCCTCTTCTACACCATTGCAAATACCACTCTTCCACTTCTTGCCTGGGCCATTCTCACCAGAAAAATGGACTTCTATATATTTAATTATTTCGGTAAGTTAGTAGTTATTATACAAAGTTTTAGTCCCAGATACTTTCTTCAGTAACTCTATTTGCCTAATCTGCCAAAGGTTAAGAATAATTTATTGGCATTAAATGTGATACAATTATGAATGTTCTCCTAAAAGGTAGTATTTAAATACGTTGATCAAAGTGATAATGTACTTTGTATAAATGTATTGTATGTATTTTGAGGTAATTGTCAACATTCAGTAAACATTTTTCATTATTTGACTGATATTTCGGCAAAGATGTCTAATATTCCTAATATTAAATAAAAATTTCAGACCTTTGACACACAACGCCTTCTAGTTTCAAACTAAGCAGAGATTGTGCCATGATAACTATACTGACTGATAGAATACTATTTTTTGTAAATACATGCATATATATAGAAAACACCCAAACTTGGAAGCAAATATTTGCAGATCATACAAACATTTGGTCTGACCCGGGAAAGGAACCCGAGACCTCAAGCACAGCAGTAGCATTCACTACCGCTGCGCCACCGAGGCAGTTTAGGCAGTTTCCAACACAATAAGTGCTCTTTGTGTCCGTTTCTTGTGTATTTGTAAAGTCTCCCGCGACACAGGATATATTCCTATTGCAGGCGTTGCCTTTAAAAAGAAATCGTTAAAGTATGCATCACATAACACACCCACCTCAACAGCAGGTATCGTACTGAAGACTTATGAGTTGCAGATGTCTGTTGGGTGGCAGTCGATGATAGTAAGGCAACCCATCGGCTTGTTAGCCTTTTAAGTTAAAGAAAATGAAATAGAAAGACTTGAGTGGTTTGTTTCAACTAGTCCATTAATGAGGAAATACTTTGGTCGACATATGAAACTGCCGCTTGATTTCTATAAACTGACCTTAACAATCTCAACCAATAATTGTATTCTCTATTACAGTGATTCACTCCTGGAATATCTTTCTGTTTTCGACTGCCCTCATCCCACTCCTGACTGGCTTGGCCTTTCTCTGTTTACCAGAGAGTCCAAAATTTCTCATGTCGCGAGGAAGGAACGAAGAAGCCTTGGCCGTCTTTAGGACTATATACAAATGGAATACTGGGAAACCTGCCGAAGAGTTTGCAGTAAGAATTTAGAAAATTAATCAAATAGAGAGACTTCTCAGTAATCTTGACTGACAACTGACGTCAACAGACTAGCGGCAAGATAAAAGACTTATGTTATTTTGTCTCTTTAACTCGTCAAAAGTTACAGAGAAGTTTTCTCTATTTTTTGTTGAAACCCTTAAGGAACATCACCTCACCGAGACCTATATAGTTATCTATATACTTAACGAGAAATCTTAAAAAATATTCACAATACAACAGAAATATTTAAAGTTCATGTTTTAGGAAAGGTGCAGAATCTTTAAAACCATTTACATATCAACATTATAAACCTTTAATCGTCCACTGCTGTGTATATTACTATCCCTAAAAAAAATTTTGACCTAAATTATATTACATACATATTATGCCACGAAAAAAAACACATGAGTCATGCCCATTTGCCTGTCATGATACAGAAAGTCTATATAACGACAGTACAAATTACACTATCCAATAGTATGTCCAACTAGCAATAGATAAAGAGGAGTTCCATTAATCACAGCACAATCTTGCACCAGAAATTATGATACCACAAGATCAAATAAGACAAAATAGTCAGTTCTTATAAATTTTCTTTCAACTTCCGCGAGAAGATGACAGACTATGTAATCAAATATTACGTCGTCGGTTTTGTTTGACTGGTGTAAATATAGATTTTCTAATTTTCACGTACACAATAGCTGTTGAAAAACCAACGTTTCAGTACGTAGCTAGTTCTGAATCAATTAATCAATATTTAAAATAATGTTACTTACTACCAGCTCTACTATAGGGGTTTTGACTTACTAGCAAATCAGTAACGGCATTTTAAGTTAAGTATAGTATACCAGGTACACCTGATGGAGTTATTCTCTTTCTGAAATCGTCATGGTCGTCTTTTGAAACTCTTATTTATAAAGAAATGAAAAGAACAAGATCTCACGACCCAACGTCGTGAACCAATATCGTAAAAGATTGTCTAATTTTTAATAGTGGTCAATTGTGTGATTACTCGATGTTTTTGACATAGTCCCATGTGAGACTTGAGAATTCCCTACCTTTGTAACATCCGGAAGTTAAAAGACATCAGGCAGGCGGCTGATTATCTGATCAGCATGTCATTGCCAAAATCTTTTGCAAAGTCACACATTAACGCCAAACTTAAATTGAATTTCAAAGTGAACAGCTATTAATGTATGTTGCTGATGGTGTTCTTTGATTTACAGATAAAAAGCTTAGTGGAAGAAAAGAATGAACAGCAAGGTCAAGGAATAGCTGCACTCAGAGGTGGGTGGGCACAAATGGCACCGTTATTCAAACCACCTCACCTCAAGTGGTTGACACTTATCTGCTTCATACACATTGGCTGTATGTTTGGGTACGTTCTAGTATCTTGAAGGTATAATATATACTTGAACCCCTGAAAAAAATATATTGAAATTAAGAAAGAAGTTTCAAAATGGCTGCTTTCGTCAGTGTCTCTGAACCATAAATTTTTATTATCCTTTAAAAAAAACGCTGCAAAATAAGCAAATGCTTAATTACTTTGAGGACTTTGAGATTATGAATGTGAATTTATAGTTTATCAGTGAATAAAGTATTATTACTTGCTGATAAGGTATATATTCTTATAAAATAATATATGATATCAGATATGTCTATTTCACATGCTTTAGCTGAACCTGGGGACGACTTCTTTCAATATCTCTTCATTTCTAGGTCCAATACAATTCGTCTCTGGTACCCGCAACTGGCAGCTATGATCGGCTCGGATTCACAAGGTCTATGCTCAGCCATCGCACCTGCAAACCAACCTGTTGCAGATGAAACTTGTGTTCCTATAGCTACTGACATGCTGACATATCTCCAAAGCGCAGCTGTTGGAGCAGGATCTGTGCTTACCTACGGGATTGGAGGAATCTTTATCAATAGGTGAGATGAGATCGACAACTATGTAAGCGAGGTAAACTTAAATGACCATGCCTTACAGAACGTTTATTTACCTATTTATTTCTTCATTGACAAAGATGTTGTTATCAAATTAAGCTGAACCTGACTGTTGAGTTAGAATATTAATTCCATTCTCACAAAGGTGATAAATAAATCTGGATGTAATTTTTTTATGGCACGTATGTATTTAGAAATACAGATGTAAGTAAATTTATCTGCAGTTCCGTTACTATAAATTGGCAATGGCGAGATTGGGTTTTATGTATATACTCTCAAGATACTATAGGGTGAGCCACAAGTTAGTTAATACTTGAAAAAATCATATAAATAAACCATTTGATTTATTATAAAAAATGTTTATTTACAAGAAAGCTAATTAGTTGGCATTTATTTTTTAAAAATTACATTATCTAAACGACCACCGCTTCAAAGTTTGCACTCTTCTAAGCGAGCACCAAAAGTTTCGAATACATATCGGCATAGAGACCACGAGATCGCTGACACCTCTTCGCTGATTTTTCTTTTAATTGACGTAGTGTATTTGTTATATTGATGTAGACAGGATTCTTCAAATAATCCCATTAAAAGAAGTCTGCTGGTTATAGATCTTCGATTAGATCACGATTGTAGCCAGCAAATACCAGTACCAGCAGTCCCAAGAACTCACGTGACATGTTTGCGCGGGATGTTAGATTCAAATGTTAACAAATCCTTGGCCCGCCCTATATTAGTATGTTAGTGTGTTAATCTGTTTTTGTGATAAGTACAGTACAGAATCTACCTAGTTAAATTAAGACCGTGGGTCAAGTGTGTCAAGTTATTTCATTTGTTAATAACAGCTTCCCTAATATACATGTTGTTACTTTGAATTCCCAGATGCGGCAAGAGAATAGTGGCATTCTTCTGTGGTATAGCAAGCGCGCTTCTAATAGTTCTGATGCCATTCCTCGGCAACAGCGCGTTTGCTGTAGTGGCGATGGTGACCATAGCCATGGCTCTTACATCATTATATGGCGCTTCTCTATCCAGCATAACGGTGGACTTATTTCCTACTTCACTCAGGTATTCTTAGCTATCTTTCCTATGCTGCATATGTATCTTTATTAAAATACTTCTAAAGATCACATCTTGTTGTCATTAAGACTACAAGTTTCTGTGAGTCCTGAACAAATTAAAAAATGCAAAGAGATTTAGTTTAAACTCGGCTGGTATCTATAATACTTACAAATATTAGCGCGTTTAACCAATAAAACTTTAATTTTATTTAATAGTACATTAAAAAATTTTTAATTTATCTATTTCATGTTGGTTTACACTAATTTAATGTCTATACCTGTGTTTATATACAGTTGAATATTCGATTACTTGCGTAATAATTTATTAAAAAAATTAGAAGCGTCTTTATGGATAAACTCTAGTTCAATCCAGCGAAAACTGGAAAGTTAATATGAACAATTTTTCATCTAATTTTAAATTTACTTAACTTTTTTTTTCTATATTAAGAGCCTGTCAAAGTGACTCTACTCTGACTGATGGAAAGCATGAATAGAATCCAAGAGTTGTGATCACCGTACTCATTGCAAATGTAGACAATGCAGTATGGTAACCCACACTATGGCGGCCTAGAGAGATGCTTTTTCACGCCCCACTAGAGGGCGTAAAAGGCATCGTGACAGTATAAGACTCACACAATTACCATGATATCTGTCACCTCTGTATCAATGGGCCGCCGGTCTCGCACTCACCAACGGAGCACGACACCACGGATGCTGGCACTTTAGGTTGGTCTTCTGTGGGAGAGTAGTACTGCCCCGGTCGAGCCAGCTCGTTCGAGCTGAAATCAGCTCGACTTTACTATCTAATAAAGCTTATATAAGAACTAGAATTTACGAAGCAGTTAAATTTCAGTCATATGTCCAGTTCTATGAGATACAATTTTCATTGTATTATATTGAATTTTTATATATATTGCAACATAGAATTCACTACAGCAACTCCAAATATCTGCATACTTTTCTGTACTACTTTATAACATTGTAAAAATATCAAACATTTCAAATAGATATCTATTTGTTTGAAAAGAGAATTTTCTTCACAGAATAAAAAGGTAGGTTAAAACTATTCGTATATTTCAGAGTAATGGCAATGTCAACGTTCCTCATGAGTGGCAGGGCTGGCACTATTACTGGTACTGTGATATTCCCAGCGCTGATAGACTACGGCTGCCTACCGCCTTTCCTAACCATAGCCGCCGTTCTAACAGGTACTTTATCTTCATTCTAACCTATAAACTCTTCAGATAGCAATATAGATTCAAAAGTATGGCCAAAGAAAAAAAAACAATGTTTTAGAGACATAATTAAAGTCTAAGAGAGCAAACTACACATTACAACGCTTTAAAAAAATGTTTTTTCCAACCTGTCTGGCTATGGTAGTTTAATAATACGAAAGACTTTTTTTTCCAACGCCTAAGTCTGACATGTGAATATCTAATAACACTGAAATTAATTATTTATCTACTAGGCCTCTAAAACTTGCCTAGTGTAGTATAGTAGGTCAAAACCTTTCTAAAAAGAGATCTACGTCCTCCAGTGAAAAGTTAAACGTTGATAATAAATAATGATGATCAAAATCCATGTCATTTTTTAATGTCCTCATAAATTACAAACAGACTGTAGAGTTATGATGGTGCCGTTGAAATAGAGAACTAAATTGTTAGACAGCAAGCTTGTTAGTGTATACCACAGTTACAAGATGGCGCTGTTTTACATTTTATTAAAAGTATGTCGGTTTTCAGTATGCGGATCAGCGTGTTTCCTAGTGCCAAATACAACCCTGAAGAAATTGGAATAATGAATGAATGATTACTTGAAATGTATGTGCATTAATGATTGTTTGTGTTGTTTGTATTTAATCGGGCATAGCCTTAAGTAGATATTATTGTTATATCAAATTTAGACTATCAGTAGTTATCAGTAACTATTATTATTGTTTATTATACAAATATGTTTAAAATTGATGCTATTGTAAATATTTTTTCTTGTAAACCGTTTATCCTAGTATATATTATAAGATATAAATATATGTGTGTTATAGTTCAGTAAAATGTGAGGTTAGGTTTTTTGGTGTCCAAAATTGTGACTTATTATTGATTAAGTCAAATAAAACGAGTGTTATTTTAAAAATATTCCTCTTTTATTTATAAATTATCATATCCTAATCTCATCCGTTGTCAGTCGAACACAACAATTTACCAGCGAATCAGGGAGAAATATTACAACTATTATTATTATATTTTTATATTATTATTTTAGCATTTTTACATATTTCCAAAAAGTAACACTTACATTGTTATAATTTTCAAAAAATAAAAGAAAAAGTTACTAATTGTTTTTGTAAAATAAATACAAATCAGATTGAATTTTTTTACACTTGTATTTCTACAGCTATACAACTTTATACATTTTTAAAAATATGTAAAAATATAATTTGTTTAAGGCGCTATATCAGTCTAATGTAATGACTAAACAGTTCTAACACAAAATACTAATAAAGTAGCTCAAAATTATGCATTTGTGACTGCAGTAGTACATTTAACTGTGAACAAGCTGCCATTCAACATTATGTACATTTTATTTTCAAAATTGAGCCAATTCTGAAGTAAATTATGACTTGAAGCGAACGTAACACAATTTATTTTAATTTCAATTTAATTAATAACGTTTTATTTTGTATCTTTTTCTTATCACACTTAACTGTCCCCTTTAACAGAGTGTAACTGACTAAATCACAGATTTTATGACATTTACAAAAACAAAGGAGCCTGCTCATACAGAAACATTCCTTAACCATCTATTTTAAGGTACATTTTTCACCATCTTTACTCTTTTTAGTACTTTATAACCACAATCATTTATTTAAATGTATTAAATATGTAAGTCATAGTTTACTCCAAAATCTACAATAAAAATATATACTATTTCCTTGCACCAATGTGGTCCAAAACTGGCCCAGTTACTTAACAAACAAAGCAATGTTGCTACATAGACTAGATTTTATTCTTATTGTCCAACCACTTTATGTAAGCGATTATACCCTTAAATTCGAGGATTTTAGTGTCGCTGGCCACTATAGCGTAATAATAACTATCCTTTGACATACAGCTTTATAATATTGAGAAAGATTTAGAAAAGAAATAATAACAGCTGTACTCTTAACTTAACAAAACTTGAGTAATCCAGAGAGAAAATTATATCGCATACATCATAAAAACCAGAAACAAGAAAATAGAAAAAAAAACAAAAAAGGATACAGTTGAAAAGTTTAACATCAAATTAAAAAGACATTTTTTCACGTCAGATAAATATTAAATTAATTATGTAAATATGAATGTTTTTAAAACACATTACTGTTGGGACATATTACGCCATTGTGACCAACAGACTCACAATAAAAATGAATATTTATACATATACATGTATATATAAATATATAGAATTCTATAGGCCAGTGAAATTGACTTTTTTACTTACACACAATTTAAGTTAACCGTAAACATTACTTCGATACAACACAAGGCACATTTTATCTGTTTAATAACTATTAAAATCATTAACATTGCACTCTCATTATAGTTTATTACGGCAGATCTTTTTTAAGCTTAACACGCTTTAGTTAAAGCGATTCCGAGTTGCTCCCATAACGCACAAAGACTGTGATACATTTGAGTCAATTTGAGAAAAAAATTGAATTCGCAGCGGTTAATGATAAACTGTATTTTTGTTGCAATACAAAAATACACAAAAAGCAAAAAGTCTAAATAGTTCAAATTTGAATTTCCGTATCTTAAGTTGAACACCCAAGTAAAAGAAGATACAAATAAATCAATATTTTCTCAAAATTGTACCCACAATTATTTTTTCATTTGAGGTCAATTAAAAATGCTTTTCACACAGCCTTCTTAACTTTAAAACGAATTATCGAATATACAATTGTGTCAAATTACATTTCATACACGTATGTATAGATTTTTGTAAAAAATGTTGAAACTATTCACTAACTCTTAAATAAATTATAATCTAAGGTAAGGCATATTTCAATAATTATAAATAATTAATTAATTATATAGTACATGTATGTATCATTATATATACAGTCTCGCATTGTCTTAAAACCGAGTTTATACAATATGTACAATTTTAGAAAATGTGTATAGCTCGCTATACATTATACAACTTAAGGCCTCAAATTGATGTTTTTAAATACAATTGGAAGAAATCTCAGGAAAGGAATGGTACTTACTCCACAACTAAAATTGGTTAGCTCCAATCTGTGAGAGTAGCTTTAACATGGTAGTGATTGTATGTATTTTTCGTGATAGAGTGTGTTTGTATTTATATACAAAAATACACGTCATCATCGACAAATGTGTATATGATTAGTACTTAACATGATAATGATTGTGGTGATAATGTGTTATGTTAATTTTTAATGTATTATAGGTACTTATTATATTTGCCTAGATTTCTTTCAACTGTCAAAAGATTATTAATAAATTGTGGTCAATTATTTTTTGAATCACATAACAAGGCCCCTATAGATACAAACCTTATTTACCAATCGCTATTTACATTATTATGGTGAATATAAAAAATGACTTTTAAATTATACAATACACCGACAATGATACTACTTATATACACTTGTATACAATTTATACAAATAGTATTATATCGGTAAATACACTTTGTACAAATCTATGGACTGTGAACTTAAAAATTGACTTTTCTAATAATAAAAGGTTTATTTGGTGACACTGCCCCTTTGCTATAGCGTTTGATTTTCAATCTTATATTTGTAGTCAAGTGGCTTATTTTAATTTGACAGTAAATCTTGTGTGATTTTATTTTGATGATTACTTGCTTAATTAACGCAACTGTGTATTGTAAATAAATAAGTAACAAATCCATAGTTATAACAAGTATGAACACGTAGAATGTTGTTAACGAGAGATGTAAATATATAATATGCAATATGAACACATAAGAAAATGATCAACTAAAATAACTGAACAAATTTTGCTTTTTTTTTTTAAATATGTAAACAATTATTATATGAATTTTATTTATTATTAATTTCATACATTATTATTTTAGTGGACCTCTTTCTCGTATCATTAAATATAACAATAAATGTCCAATAAACCAAAGTCACCTAGTTTATTACAAAATGTTCTAAACTTCACTTTGTTTGGTCCTTTTTCCACTTTTATTGTCCAAAAGAAATATTTGTGTGACTATTTACTTTAAAGAAAAATAAAAAATTTACTAAAAATAACAAAAAAATCCAATTCCAAATTTCTTCTTGCCTGAATACAATTCCAGGCCATTACCGATACATAACATGTATTGTATTCTTCACAGTAAATAGTCACACAAAAATATACACAGCACTCTATTTACGTCAGCTGGGGGGCGCTAGCAACACCTCGAGCCAGCACGGACAAGCCGTCACATCCCTCCTCGAGTACTTCGGGCCCCACCCCTTCGCGAAGGAGATCCGCACAGACCTTGGATCGATTGGTCCAACGTTAGGCAGAGAAACTGCGGGTGGGGGACATGCAGGATCAAAGATGCAGAGACAGTGGCCAGGGGCTACTCTCCAGACTAATAAGGCCTTGGCAGCTGCAGCGTCTAACGCTGGTGAGCTGACGAACACCGGCTCTTGGCTTCGGTTGTACAACCAAACCCCATCTGATTCAAGAGATAGAGTTACGCCTAGACCAATTTTCGCCCTTGTTTTTCGCACCTGTAATTAAAAGAAAATAGACGAATGAGTTGATAATACAAATAGAATTATAATTATATATTTTGGGATGGAAAGAGTGTCAACGCTCTTGTATTTCATGAGTTACAGGTGCCTATAGATGTCGGTACCCCCTTACCATCTGTAAGCTTCTTTGCCCTGTCTACAAATCCAAGACTAAAATAACACTTTTAATTCGGCCCAGTAGTTCCTAAGATCAGCGTGTTCAAGTTAACGCGCTTTATCATATTAGTACAGAAAATAAAAGAATAATATAGCAGAAAAATGTGTTACTGGAATGTCCTTGTAAATTTACAAAACAGAAATGATTCTCTTATAAAAATATATCTTAATAGCTCGCTGCGTTTCTTCATGTTATCGCAAATGCTCCTGTCGCCGCAGATTACATACAAACGGATTGTTACATTGATTTAGAGCAGAGGCGCGCCAGATAACCCCCGATAACCCTGGCGAATACATCGAGCTCTTTGTTGAATGCCTCGGACGTGTGAGCTGATTGTTCCAATATGATTATGATTTCTACGTGTCTTATAATAATAATTTCACACATCTCACACACTGCCGTCTGTTTACAAACTAAGCGGAACCTGTTTTAGGTGGAAAGTTTGCAAGTTCTCCCAGGATACGGCCTGGTTAAGTGCGATACTGAAAGGACCTGACATCACAAGTCTGGGTCCTCAGAGTAGTGAGAATCGAACTCATGATCTCTGGTTTAGCACTCAGGTTGATAACAACAATCTCCTGCATTCGTTTTTGCTTCAATTTACCTTGAGCAGTAAGTATTTAATTCTTTGAGATGGATTCTTTCCTCACCTGTTCTGCTTGAGGTGCATCTCCTCTCTGGTCCAGTGCATCTAGACACAAGCCATGCCTCCCCGACCCACAAGCTCCTCCGCCGCCCCCGAATACATCAACTGCTCTCACTCGAACACCAAACTGTCGACCCACTCGCTGCGTTAACTCCCAGTACGCGAGTCTGCACCATTCTGACTCCCAGCTCTGACGTTCTGGAAAGAATGAGAAATTATGATTAGCTTAAGGTTTTTTATACAGGCACAAGTGTGTTGCAGCCTGAGTCACAGTTGGACACTGAGACAGATCAAGTAGTGTTCTCTGTGGGGATCGCACCCACAACACTCAACTCATTAAGAAGCGGCGAGCTGATCGCTCAAAACTACGCAATCCGTAGTCAATTAATACACAGGAAGCTGGGTTTTCTTACTGATTTTAAAGTCCACCAACGCAACGCGTAAAGACCAACTTCCTGTCATAAAATGTCGATTTGTTATAATTTTGGCATAACAATTGTATTCATTCACCACCCGAGTCAAATTACTAGTTAACTAAACCTACAAAATTTGCTGATATTAGTTAGTTGGCAAAGATTTATTGTCATAGAAGCCAAGATACTGGAGAAGTGATGTCAGGCGCTAAAATACAAAGGGTAATAGTTATTATTACGGTTGGCTTATTATCAATTGATGATGAAACCGGTCGGCAATTGTTTGAACTTTCGTTACTTATTTGTAAGTTGATTGTTCTGGCAACCACTAAGGAATGTTAGATTACCTGTATGTCACATCATGGAATTGACTACAAACATACTTAAATCCTGGAAGGGGTAGATAGAAGTGTATTTTAACCATAGGGTATTCATCTGATGGATTAAGAATACAGTATCACCCTCTCTATTCATCCCGTGGATGTCGTAAGAACCGACAAGGAGAGCAAACGACACAGAAAAACAGGACTCCAAAAGAAAGGAAAACTTGACATAAATCCACCAACCGTCTTGTCAACGTGATATTGTAGATCAAAACCTCCTTTATAAGGAAAAGTAAACCAGTCCTATATCCAACAGTGGACTACTAGAGGCCTTCATAAAAATACTCGTCTTCGCAAAGAGTGTATCATCACCTATAAACAATTTAAGGTATTCTTCACGAATTTGTTGCTCCCAACTTATTAGAATCATTCTGGAATATATAATAAAAGTGTTTGACTAAAATAAATATTTCGGATATTTGACACACAACGTCATCTAGTTTCAATCTAAGCAGAGCTTGTGCTATGATAACTAGACTGACTGATAGAATAATAACATACTTCAACACCTAACTTCGAAACAGGTATTTGCAGATCAAACAAACATTTGGTCCGACCTGAGATGAAACCCGAGACCTCAAGCACAGCAGTAGCATTCACTACCGCTGCGCCACCGAGGCAGTTTAGTTTACTACATAGTGTATAAAATTGCGTATCGGGGCAACACTAGTTTTATTACTCCAGCCTTGAGTGCGATGCTTACTGATTCACAGTCTACTCTTACAGATCAATAATTTGTACACTAGAACCTTGTATATATAAATTATAAATAAGAACATGGTTTATATTGCTGTTAGTAACTTCCAATCCAGAATCAAGAACCAAACAGTAGCATCTAAAACTCATCATATAAGTTATTTAACAGATTTTGAGGAAGTCAAGCTGTATGGAAACCGTTAATTAGGCGTCAATTTAACAGATTGGAGACATAAAAATGGATGTTGGAAAAATAGATCTGTTAACTATGGATTTATTTGCAGTCAAACAAACGAAAGCTCAAGAAAACGAGTTGAAAATTTGTCACGTCAGCTGTTTTTAGCTCCATTATGCTTCCAAAAGAAAAAGTCTTATGGAATTAATCGTGTGTCTCCGTCTTTAACAGTAAATTTGCTGAAGTCTTCCAGACCGATTAAGTTGAAATGATAGTTTCTCATTTTATTCATCTATACGTAAAATAACAGAATTCTGTAATAGGAATAACATCTATTTGAATTACCTGACGTTTCGACCACATTGCACTGGCTGTGGGCACATACCGAGTGGTGGCATTTGTATTTTTTATTTTATGCATACATAAATTTTCTATAAATTAATGCCTTATTAACTTATTTCTGTAAACTCTTTCTCTTATCCTATTAAACTAAATCGAGCTGACGATTCCCCATATATGATCCCACCCATTTGTATAAGAACATCAAGACAATACCAATCCCATGAAATAATAGCACGGCGTCGATGGCGTGGGGCTGGCGCCAGACTGTCGGCGAGCGATCGATCGTCAAGGTTAGTACCACTACCACCAGCTAGGACTGGGACTTCACCACTTTTATACCGGCTAGTGAGATTTAGAAAGCCGTCGAGCTTGAGATAATTATTAGATTTTCTTTTTTAATTAAGCATCTTTAGTTAAGTGATCAAAAAGATATTATTCAATCGGTACCAGCTTTTTTTGAGGTTAAGACTTAAAACTATATATATTAGGTAAGAATATAGTTTCAAGTTTTAATTCTTGAAAGAAAAACAAGAGTATATGTCGGTAAGACACTGATTACGGATGTTAACTGGAGACGTCACGAGTAAATAATAAGCTAGAGAGAGAAATAAGTTCAAAATAACTTTTTTAATTGATAGTGAGGCATACTTTTATTAAGACTATTTGATTTTTATCGAATTAGGAAAATTAAAAAATAAAGTTTGATAGAGTATTACTATCCGAGTGTTAACAATTCTTAAAACAATTTGTACACGCACACTGCGTTGCAAAATTAAATAAAAATGAATGCAATTAATTACTATACAACTTTGTCCTTTCTTAGAGGTTAATTAATAAACATTATTCTTATATATAGCGAATTTTTTGCTAAAATATTTCTACGTCTTACAATAATAATATATGTTTACCAATGACTTTATGCCAGCAACCGTGTTGTCGTGTTTCGTTGGTGTGAGACAGGAGGACCATTGATGCAGGGGTGACTGTTATCGTGATAACTAAGTAAGGCTGACACTGCCACGATGACTGTCATGCCTTTTACGTCCCCAAGCGGAGTGTGAAAAAGCATCTCACTAGGCCGCCATAGTGTGGGTCACCACACTGCATTGTCTGCATTTACAATGAGTGTGTTGACCACAGCTCTTGGATTCTATTCATGCTTTCCATCAGGCTGAGTAAAGTCACTTTGGCAGGCTCTCAATATAGAAAAAAATAAATAAATAATCGGTGGTTTAAGTATACGAGTATAGAGTTGTGCAAAAGTTTTCCGTCACACCAAGACCCTGTGACGGAACATCGTGTCGTTTTAGGCGATTTGAGTCCCACATGCAATGTCTTTGCCATCTTTGAGGTGTTCATCCCTTATTAGTCTTTCATAGTCCTTTTTTCGACATAGACATATCCTTATAAAGGAGTTTTAGTCTCCTACATTACCCAGATCAGATGATAAAGGGTTTATTTCAAGTTTTCCTTCTCTTTAGTGCTGTTATCTTGCGTTATTTGGTCTCTTAGTCTCTTACGACACCACGAAATGACTAGTGTTGACAATTTATTCTTAATCTGTCACCACACGGATTCAACTGTCTAACGTCTACATGCGGAAACAGCACCTCCTACCAATACCCATACTTGTACCAGGAAATTGTAACTCGTTTTTCTTCTATAAAAAAGTTAACTTCCTAAAGTGATTAGAATAAAGTGTATGTATGCTCACCTTCGCCGTCAGTAGCCAGGGATCCCGTTACAAGCCGCTCGTGGTCCGTCCTCCTTGCATCCTCTGTACTCTCTCCACGCTCTGAGGACAAGAAGAAAGTTTTTATCAGATACATCCATAATAATAGCATATTAGTGCAAAAATACGGGTCTTTTAAACCCTGACATTTGGACAAAGACGAGCTCCGTAATTCCAATCCTGGAATTATTTTGGTCTTAATACCTGCTTGTCTTAAATTGCCTATGATACCTGTGTCTATGATGCCTATGATTGTGTGTTACAATCAAAATTAACTTCTAGTACAAGTATTTTTGATATATATTTGTTTGCGCTAACATTAAGTCAGAATATAACATTTCGTATGTC
Source organism: Hypercompe scribonia (assembly GCA_949316085.1). Classification (NCBI taxonomy): domain Eukaryota; kingdom Metazoa; phylum Arthropoda; class Insecta; order Lepidoptera; family Erebidae; genus Hypercompe; species Hypercompe scribonia. The sequence continues at coordinate 1,715,191 of OX438973.1, forward strand.
GTTACGTATTCGTATCTTAATCAATCAACAATGATTTTTTTTGTTCATCATCAACAGCCTATAACAGTCCACTGTTGGAGATAGACCTCTCCTGAGGAGGTCTTGGACTACTATATCACGCTGTCCTGACGGGCTGTCCAGTATAGGGTTTGTGTCAAGTTTACCTTCACTTTGGAGTATTTAGTACCTCCGAATTGTTAAGCAAAAACACTCATTTACCACTCTAATATTATTTCCAATTTAACTCGTTTCAATTTCTATATCGAAACTATTTGACTAATTCGCTAACACCGATACTGTCAAAGACTTGAATACTTATTGTTCACAGACGATTTTTAATTTTTCTCAAACAGATCATAATCAAATATAATATATTTATCTTAATCAATAACTTTTCATACATGTTCAAACGTGTATAAATTAAACAACATGTATAAAAAATAATAATGGTTGTGATGCCGACCAGTTTTTCTAGAAGTGACATCACAAACACGCACACGTACATACAAACAGCCCAGGTGTGTCTATAGGTATATGTATAATAATTTATTACATATATGTATAAACTTGTTGTTAGCCATCATATAATTTGGTTTGAGGTCCACTTTGAGGTGATAAGTCCTTCAATTTTTCCGCAACTTCAACTCTAATACTTATGAAATGATTTATTTTTGTTAGACATTTTTATAGCAAATGTTTCTAGAAAAAACACACTATCTATTTACGTATTTATTTTAAAAACTACTCTGCCTGATGGAAAGCAAAGTTGTGGTCACCATACCCACTGTGAATGCAGACAATACAGTATGGCACTCATTTAGTGGTACGCGTACCCCCAGGAGTACGTGAAATTGCATCAAGGGGTACGCGAGCAATCTCTTAATTAAAATATTAAATCCTTAAAAATCAATACCTAATGATTATTTAATCCTTCTCTCCCGACTCTTTAAAGTTATTTGTGGTCGAGTCATTTTCTTAATGTTAAATTAAATGTCACTTTTTACATAAGTGTTCTTAGAAACCTATTTTCAATAAACGCATTTTACTTTGACTTTGACTGAGGGGTACGCAAGTTCGAGGTCTTTCTTGAAGGGGTACGTAGAAAAAACTAATCGGGAACCACTGCGGTATGGTAACCCACACTATGGCGGCCTAGCAAGATGCTTTTTCACGCCTCACTTGGAGACGTAAAAGGCATGACAGTCATCGTGGCATTGTATTGCACACACTAACCACGACAACTGTCACCACTGCATTAATGGGCCTCCAGTCTCGCACTCACCAACGAGACACGACAGCACGGATGCTGCCGCTTTAGGTTGATCTTCTATGGGAGGGTAGTAATCACTTCGTCGAGCCGGCCTGTTCGTGCTGAAATCAGGGTTTCTCTACTACCTCTAGCACTAACAAAAGAAATTGCTCACGATAGACTTTGAATTACTAAGTCCCATGACGATATACATTTGAAAATCTGACCCTGGATGAATACTTATTATTTACTCAAATTAATCATTTACAACACGATTTGGGAGAACTTTTTCATTTGGTTGAATATTCCACCTTCCTTCCTTCCTTTTAGCCTACACGTTCGTATTGAGAAAAAATATCCAATAGGGGAAATTTATCAACAGCCGTTACCAGTCCACTGCTGGACATAGGCCTGTCCTTAATAAGGTTTTGGTCTACTATACTACGCTGAAGGTTTTTTTCAAGTTTTCCTTCTCTTTGCAATGGTGCTGTCTCGCATACTTTGCCCCCTTAGTCGCCTCTTACAACACCCATTGGAAGATTGGATTGACACTATATTCTTAATCCGTCATCACACGGATGGTGTTAGTTAACAAAGGAAAAAATATGGTTAACAAAAACGAATTGAAATGGTGATGGTGATATTTTTTAAAGTTTTATCTCAACTCTTCTTTACTGTTCTTCATAGGTTTATACTTTCTGCACATTTGAATAGGTGGCTTCATAAAAATCTCAAAAAAAAAGTTTATAAATGGTTGAATTCTGTGGTGACAAACTTACAGACATACCTATAGTCGAATTCAGAACCATCAACTTGTTTTTCAAAAGCAGTTATTTGTTTGATGATGATGAAAAGCCTAGGCTGTCTAACCTCAATTTAAACGAACATTCCAAGTATTTTCTTGTGCAATATAACATATAGGTTACAATAAACCACAAAGATTTAACACCAGCCGTTTCGCTGTGACAGCTAGTTAAATATTAAACTTCTCCATAAATTTTGCAATTATTTAGACATTAAACGCGTGTTTAGAGTTTGATGTTCGCGCCATTGAGTGGGTTTTGGCGCCACTGTATATCTTAGCCAGTATCTATATAGTTTAATATAATTATGTGTTTTTATTTTAGTCTTTATTACTGGGAGATTATAAAAGTCGTGTGCAGACTTGATGTAGACATTTGCTAAAATACGTTTCAATAAATCGCTAAATAGGTGGGATGTAAATTAGCAAAAGTCACGCTTTTCCGCATTGAGTTCAACATGTATAATAGACCAATGATTTTCCGTCCCAGATCTGAGACGATGCTCATGAATTAAGACTTTAACCTAAAGGAGCCGCAATTTAAAAAGTATTTAAGATACATAAGGGGTAGGCAGAAGCGTAAACTAAACAATTTCCTATCATCATCAACAACCTTTAACAGACCACTGCGGGACAGGCCTCTCCGTAAAAAGGAGGTTTGGGCCTACTATACCACGCTTTTTTTTTTCTATGTGAAGAGCCTACCAAAGTGACTCTACTCTGCCTGATGGAAAGCATGAATAGAATCCAAAGAGTTGTGGTCGCCATACTCATTGCAAATGCAGACACTGCAGTGTGGTGACCCATACTATGACGGCCTAGCGAGATGCTTTTTCACACCCTGCTTGGGGACGTAAAAGGCATGACAGTCATCGTGGCAGTGTAAGCCTCACTTAGTTATCACGATAACTGTCACCCCTGCATCAATGGGCCTGCGGTCTCGCACTCACCAACGAAACACGACAGCACGGATGCTGGCGCTTTAGGTGGATCTTCAGTGGGAGGGTGGTACTGCCCCGGTCGAGCCGGCCCATTCGTGCTGAAATCAGTGTGGCTCTACTACTTTAAAAGTCACGCTGATCAGACGGGTTGGTACATAGTTTGTTTTAAGTGTTCATTTCCTTTGCAGTGATGTCTTGTAAATTTTGTTCCATTGGTCGCCTTTTACGACACGCATTGGAAGAGTACGAGTGGTGATACTGTATTTTTAATCCATCCCCATTTTTTTTTAATGTGTGGCAACCCCCTCGGGCCGTCACCCCATCGGGGTTTACGGCGTGTCGGAATCGGACCGACTAAAACCACACGGTGTGCCACTCTGTGCCTCAGATAGGAGGGATCCGGGAACTGCTGCTATTACGACATCCAGATCCTTACTAGATCCAGATCCCTCCTAGATTTTAATTTATCCCCATACGTTAACCCCTCCTAGGTAAGACATTTACTAATAGGTGACCGGTTGACTGTTAGTTTACTGCTATCATAAAAAAATATAGACCATTGGTTAGTAACAAGTTCTAGTCTTGAAATAACGCTGCATAAACGAAAATAATCTATCTTACAGCTTTCAACATATTCATAACGTATTCAGAGTAAACAGCTAATTTTTAATGAGAATATTGGAACAATACCGATGGTAATACAAGACAAAATTATTTACCTATACATACTAATGCACCTATTTGTTATATTTGCACATTGAACGGGCCACGTGTAGGGAAGTTTACAATAAGCGCTCTGCACTTAGAAATAATATTTCTTCACGTACACCCACCATGAGAGACACTTTTTTTTATAGCAACCTACCAAAGTGACTTTTCTGCCTGATGGAAAGCATGAATAGAATCCAAGAGCGGTGGTCGCCGTACTCACTGCAGACAGTGCAGTATGGCGACCCACGCTATGGCGGCCTAGTGAGATGCTTTTTCACGCCCCGCTTAAAGGACCCGGGATCGTAGTGGGAGTAAATATAATGTAAAAAGTTCGGTGATATCGTCAACAACCTGTCCACTGCTGGACGTAAGTCTCTTTTTAGAAAGGAAGTTTTGGCCTGCTACTGGCCGGACGGGTGGACATAACGATTTCGTTAAGTTTTTCTTCTCTTTGCGGACCTGTTGACATGTTGAACGAGCTGAAAAGGGGTGGTAAAATTTCGCATTCGTAATGATAACCATAACATGTAATATCGTCCATTAAGCGTAAATTTTTCATTCTGCAAAAGCTCTTTTACACCAAACAAAAGGGCTAGAAGAATCCTCGCGAATAAGTTACAAATTGTTCTGTTATAAAGACAAATATATGCGTATAATGTGTGCGCATGAAGAATGAGCAAAGTATGCAGTGCGTTGTGCGCGTGCGATGGGCTTACTCTCGGTAGGTCGATCCCACCAAATAGTTATAAGCTCAATGACACCGCCGAGGGGCGCTTTACATACCACGAGGTCGTCACGATCTCATAAACAGTGCAACGATCACAAGCATGCTTTAAAAACGACAGTAACTTTGTAATTTGGCTTTTAAATAAACCTGGACGTTTTTAGTTGATTATTATTTTTCATGGAAGCTTTTCAAGACTGATTATAATTATAAAAAGAACATTATTTAGTCTTGGAACTTACAAGTACTTAACACTCCATCTCCAAGTTTTCGAACGCAATTTCTTTTTCTCTTAATTAATCAATACAATTTTGTTTATGTTTACTTTTATATTTTTTTAAACAAAGTATTTAGATTTAGATAAAAGAGAAGAATATGAGAAACACACCATCTATTTAGTTATTTTATATAAAACACATTTTTAAGGATTATATTTTGTTATTTCTACACAACCCTTAATGGATACAGTTATTTAAACCTACCAAAAATTGTAGTCTTTTTCTATTAAGCTCATGTGACTTCTCAGCGTCTCCCTGTCACAGTTTTCAACTTCTAAAACACCATGGTCCCGTCCCGTCCCCATCTAGTTTAAAAGCGGCTCGGAACTGACACACAAATGCTACAAGTTGATGGACCGGGGTCCCTTGTTTACAAACTGTGGAACTTTGCATCGCAGTTCCCACATAAAAATGTAAGAAGGTTTTAATCAATCATTAGTAGTTAGTGTTTGAACGTTTAGAGGGTAGGCAGAAGAGTTAGTAATGTGATTATTGTTCAGAAGTATTCATGTTTACTTACGCTTCAATTTTGAAAATGGCGAACTTTCATACAACTGTTAATCGCTAATTTTATCCCCAAAGCGGTGGGTTTTCTAAAAAGGTTTTCTTAGTTAGCTAGCTGTTATAAGGTATTTGTAATCGGTTCTATATTTTTGAAGTTTGTTTCTTTAACATACAAAAATAATTTTCTTCCCCTCTCATCCAAAGATTAATTGAAACTAAGTATAACAAACCATTTAAAATAGCAATGGGTATACCTTATGGTACAACTGTTAACATTTACATCGATAAAAGCATTTTCTTTGATCATCGCCACATCGATAGAAAATTTACCCGACAAGCTATTGTAAACTTTACGAGCTAGAAGAAAAAGTACACAATAACATGAGCGCCTATTAATAGTCAAACGTGTAAGTCGAATTCAAATATCGATTTAGTCCAACATTTGAGGTCGTTTGTCTCCTTGTCTTTGTCCTGTATTTCGTAAAGTACAAAGTTTAGTCTCAGAGATGTCCAAAGAAAGAAGTCCCTTTGGCTAAAATGTGTGTACGAACCAGCGCACGTGTTTCCCTCCCACTAACACCCCGGGTCCTTTAAGCGGGGTGTGAAACAGCATCTCCCTATGCCACCATAGCGTGGGTTGCTATACTGAGTTGTCTAAATTCGCAATGAGCTTCGTGAACATCACTCTTGGATTCTAATCATGCTTGCCTTCGTGCAGAGCAGTCACTTTCGTAGGCCCAGAAAAATTTAAAAAAAACTAATAATCATTCTGTGATAAATAAACATGACAAATACCACCTTTAAATATATTTTATTTGATATAAAACCTTTTTTGGAAGTTAAAAGGCGTTACTAGCAAGTAGGTTTAATTTGATTCTTTGTTTCTGAATGTAAATTCGTTTAAAATTAATCTCTCAAGCAATCAATGAACACATTAAATTCCAGCCAATCTTAACACAGCCTGCACAACATTAACACATACACACACACATACACAGAAGACAAATAACCCTTATTTGTGTCACCCGGCGCCGGCGCCTCGATACGGAACGATACCGGCACGATAACGTTAATGGACACGCGCTTTGTCACCACACGCCGAAAACCCATCACCACTTAAATACCACACAGCTCACATCTTAAAATCATCTCTTTTTTCTCCAAAATAAAACCGAAAATCCTCTGACACAACTACTGAGCATCATAAATTTGATAATTCAATAAAAAATTATACTTAACAGTTCGACGGTAAGGTTTAAAGTTGTGTGGACGATATGATTGGTTGGGTAAGGAATGAATGGGTTCGGGGAAGTGCATTTACGTGGGACCGGAATGTGAATGTCAGGCCTATCAGGAAAAGGATGGGTTAGGGCCCATTCAGAAACAGGATATCGTAAGTGCTTTGATATACCTAAGAGGGTCACGATAATTGTCACTTTTTGGAAGTGTCGAGGTACCTACTTACGTAGGTATATGGTAAGCTAATGACGTCACTGCACGTGTAATATTCTTTTGGATTCCAATGAATAAGGTTCTATTTTATTACGTAGGTGCTATTTTCAACAGTTTTTTTATTGAAGTAAGTAGCTACTAGCTCAGGAATAAGAAAATGAAATATGTCATTAACGATGCAAAAAAAAAAACACGACATGCCATACAAATAATTAAAAATAATAGTTCCAATAACAGAATAATTCAGTTCAATTGTGGCCCATCTCTGCCATGCCATGTCCAATATTACCAGCAAAATATCGTTATCGAAATAACTTTATAAAAAAGTTATCAATAAATTGTTAAAAACTACTCAAAAAACCAATTGAAGGATTAAAAAATCATAAATTTAACATAGTCCTTAATCTTGATCGCAATCGGCAAGGCACCCTCAACAGGAATCCGTCGCGCCAACGTGGGGCGGTTCATGGGAAATCCTATGATCAACGTTGCAAGGGAATCCCGGTGTTAAACGGTTGAATTTCGCACCCTAGCGTTGATTGAACAGGGATTTCCGGGATGACAGCAAGTAAAGGGTTACGCTTTTACTTTAATTAGAGGGTTGGAAAGAAAGGGTTAAACTTATCATATCAGTAAACCAATTATGTCATTAGAATTTTGATTATCTCCGTTTTTTTTGTATTAATGAATGTATACGAAAAAGGTTTGTCAACACGAACAACTTAGTTTAAAGTTATGATCGTGGTTATTCCGTACCCTGACCTGTACAACTTGGTCGAAACGTCAGGCAAATCAACGTTATGTCTAGTTTGAATTAAAAAAATATTTTCGTTTTCTATAATCCAGTTATGGAGGACGGCTATATAATATCACGATACGAATATTCCGAGAACGGAAAATGTATTTAATACCTAGTCCCAATCAAATCAATCGTGTCAGCTAGTTAGTATGCAACTTTTATGAATGCTTATCTTCATTACTATATTAAATAACCGAACTATAATTTTTCCAAAAGCATCCATAACAGATATACCGAAAGCTAAAAGACAATCTCAGTATGGAATTTCATCAGATATTGTAAGTAGTACTTCAGTGCTAGTATCTGCATTTAACACACGCGTAGAATTACCAGAGAGAGAGAGAGAATATTTCCAACCAAGAAATGAGTTTAGATTCAACAGAGAAAGAATTCTTGAAAGTAGATCCCAAGAGTTATATTCTTATACCTTGACGTCCAATCATCACAATACCATTGTTCAAGCTATGAAAAAACAAAAAGCCTTCTCATTAAGCATTTTAACACAGCACGCAACCCACTAATAACCCATAAGTCTCTATAAATTCCATATTATTCAAAATATAATACGGAAACATCACCAAGAATCTCAAGGGACCATTATTATAAACAAATACATTGAGCCGCATGGTGCCTGGCGGTAAAAAGTCAAAAGTCCGTCCGTATACGCTGCGCGGGCGCAGGCATTAATAATGTAGTTTAAAGATGGCGCTGGAATGCGTTGAGCCCGGTGGGGATGCGCGGGAGCCGCTAGTGATGTACTCATATTTTATAAAAAAATACTTAAACAAAATTAAGATTTCGTGAAAATGGATTAAGGAAAAGTTGGTAAATAAAATTTAAGACTAATATCTCATTTGGTGTCGTATATTTCAAATTGAACATTACTGCTCTTACAGAATGAAAGACAATTGCAATCTATACAAAATATGTAGTAGGCATATACCGTCAGTTTCAGGGATTTCCTTTCTAGGGTACACCTGGTTCCCCAGCTATTGGTACCTGAGACAGCGTGCAGTGTTTGGTCGGTTCGAGTCCGATATAACCACCAGTAGGTGGTATCCTGGGGGATTTCCGCACAGAAAAAAAAGGCATATACCGTCAGTATATTTTCAAGACCCGTGTTTCACCCCTTGAAAAAGAACCATCGTCAGGTCCGAAACTATTCATACGCTAATTAATATACACATGAGTTAAACCGTTTATCTATACTATTATTATAAACCTGATGAGGTTTATTGTTCGATTGAACGCGCTAATCTCAAGAACTACTGGTTCAAATTGAATTTCTAACGTTTGATAATCTCATCTGTGTGGTGACGGATTAAGAATACGTAGTGTTACCACCCCAATTCATCCCGTGGGTGTCGTAAGAGGCGACTAAGGATACAACAAAATATCACTAGAAAGAGAAGGAAAACTTGAAACAAACTCTATTCCAACCCGCCTGCCCAGCGTGGTATAGTAGGCCAAAATCTCCTTGATAAGGAGAGGCCTATGTCCAGCAGTGTACGTGGATTGATAATTGATATCTTCGAGGACATAGGCAATGAGAGATAGATACATCAGTTTCTTTTCATAGATACAAATGGCGTTACGTGGTACAAAGAGTAATTGGTAGTCTCTAACAAAGATAACTCATTTATGATACTATAACAATATCTCATAAACATGCTATTAAAGAAGGAAATTGAGTGCACTCCCAAAACGACAGCTTTATCTTACATTGCGTCTGTTATATACTAATAGTAATCTGTCAATTATACTATTTAATTAGCAATGATAAGTTTATTTGCTATACTTATCACAAATTATCTGTTTGTATGACAGATATTATGTAAACATGAGGGTTTTTGTGGAATGTATTGTGTTTATTACGTAAATTGTATTGTATTGTTAGAATGCAAAGAATATAATAGTATTATAAAACATCGTTACTAGGGCATATTATTATTCTTATCTAACTTGCTTTAAGGGAATGTAAAGTCAATTCGGTTTTATTTCTTTTGTAGTTTGTTACCTCATAATTTCGTCAGTTATGGACTGATTCGAGTTATACTTTATTTATTTAGGTGTACCCTCCGTTTGGTTCCATTCTAATTGGAAGCAAAACGAGTGAAAAATTTATTATTGAAGAATTTAGTTTGTTACAATTCATTATGACATATAAAAAATTTAGTCATATTCATATTGAACCTTAACAAATAAATTCATTTAAACTTACAATTCGTTGAACATCCCTAGCGATCCCTAATTTCCAGGAAGCTGCGCCGGCGCCGCCTTGTGGTCTTATTCCACGATCTATCCGACTTTTGTCACTCATTCCGTCGAATATTTTAAAATAATAGGTTTCTAAAACGCACGTGGATTTGATTGAGCAAGATAAATGCTTCGTTATAAGCTTTAAAGCGACGTTTAAAAACAGAAAAGTCTGTAAATTTCTGTTCCAATTTTAAATTCTAGAAAAAGTATGTTTTTTTTTTCGCTAATGGCAAACATTAATCGCAATGAAAGGTAATGCCAGAATAAAAACTGCACCAAAATTCACTAAGAATATTGCCATACCGCGGTAATTATAAAATCAGTGGGTGTGACCAATTATGTGATCTTATTAGCATTGAGAAATAATAATCGTTGTTACCCTGATTTATTATCAACTTATAACAAGATCTATAGTACACCGATAATAAGTTAACTTTGAATATAAAAAATAATATTTAATACTGTATATTTATTGTCTTTTTTTTTGATAAGACAACTGCCATAATAGGAATATGTCCAAAGTCGTGAGGAACTTTACAAACATATATGCAACGGACGCAAAAAACGCTCAAAAAATCAACAATTCGTGGATCACACAGTGTTGTTTCCATTTGGGGATCGAACCTACAGCACTCAACGCAGTAGGAAGCGGTAAGGGGACCGCTTTAATCACTACGCCATCTATAAATCTCAATTATCTTTATACATATTTTTAAGACACTTGTATAACAAATTCATTAATAACCTAACTACCCTCAAAATCAACGTTACTTTAAATTGAATTATTCTTACTCTTACCTTTAGGTTTGACTTCCTCCATTGCGTAACGGCTGTAGGGTGGAGGAGGGGTTTCTGGAAAGACAGAAAAAGGAACATAAGTAAATAAGATTCTGGATCGGACAACTCATTCACATTAACAGATCGATAATTTAAAAAGAGGCAAAAACCACTTTCTTTAAGTATTAACATACAAATAAATTAGCACACTCTGACTCTCACACAACTATTAGAAGTAATATATTAATAAGTAAAGCTACACTCTCAAATAAATACTAGTACGGTCGTTAACTCAATATTTCCCAAGCTAACTCAACGTATAAGTTAACGAAAGAATGCAAAAAGTTTCTGAACCATTTTTGAATCCACTAATCACCCGCATTACTCGTCTCCACCAGAAAATAAAAAGTAAAATTCAACTTAAAACAAACAACCCGTAACCGGATCAGGTAACAACGATCCCAGACCGCCCGCAATTATGTCCAACCGTGGAATCAAACCACGATGCCAGACTAAATAACGACTAACCTATATTTTGACCTCATATAACGACGTTTTATGTACCTCAAGATCACTATTACCGCTGTCATTGGCTGTAATTTTGTGTAATCAAATAGTGTTTGACCTAAAAATTAAAGAGCCGCATCAAAATTTGAAAGAGACTATTGACACGGAATAAAAAATAACAGAGACAACTAGGAAGAAAGCAGAGACAATGAAATAACGTTTTAAATAATGTCGTTTGAATCCGAAACGCGATTTATTCCATTTACGAATTACGAAGCACGCGCCAGTGGTCATAGAATTTCGAACGCCATTAGTATTTTCGAATTCTGAATGTGAATGTGCAATTGTCATTTGCAATTCGGCGCCAGCCAGTAGCGGACGTGTCAACATTGTTTTTCTACTGAATCGATGCCGCAGGACATTTTGAATACAAATTATATGATCACTGTATTCAATATGATTTTATGATGAATAGTTTGCGCACCGTTCTGGGAAGTATTTAATGGCGTTTGCACAAGAAATTTCAAAACAATCGTTAGCGTATGCACCTGCATAACCAATGATGTATCTTGGAATTTCGGTAGGTGTGATATAACTCAAATAGGTGAGAATTTTATTAACTTTTTATTGCTTATTCAAATCAGAATGTATAATTTTGACGACAGTTACATAGATTTAAAACGATTGTCGACTAAATCTTAGGAGATTTAGAGATCACATGACGTCAGATACTTCCGACGCCGATCTTACAACATTGCAGCTGAAAAAAAGTACGCAATGCAAAAGTAAATGACCCTAGACGCCTTGCGTAGCATCCAGCAGATATAAATAATATTGTAGCTGAACTTTATGCCTATATGAATGTACGCGTAAGCTACAACCTTGTCGCTGACGAGCAGCAAAACGAAACCTTAACTAAACGGCGTAAAATTGATATTTAATTACCGACGACAGCGATATAGAACCATTTTGCAACAACACACGATCACACACAAATATATAGAGTGGCGTGACTGAAATTTCTTTAACGACTATTACATCATAAACACCATAGATTATTAAAGGAAACAAGACTCTGTCGTGACGAATTTAAAGCGCAGTTTTCTAATAGCAGTAATTAGAAATCATTAGTTCATTTACTTCTAAGCTTAAACTTGTAACATGTGTAAATTGATTTATGTCGAATGTCGAGGAGGGAAGGTTCAGATTTCAGTGGGACAGTGTGCTATATCGTATTTCAATTATTGAATTGCTCCGTCAATGAAGAATGAATCTTTAATGAATTAAGATAGGGTTTAAATTTGTGATGTGAATAATGGAATGTTGTCTGATGAGGTAGATAAGTATTACGGTAGGCGCGTATGGAGGCCCGGCATGTGTAATTAATCTAAACATTCAATCTATAGCAATAAATACCGTAGGTTGTCAGTTTGTCCTTCGATTACTATGTAACTACTAAGCCGGTCAGGCAGGCTGGTCCCTCGCGTCAATCGCTCTATCGATAGTATAGTTGGCCAATATGGCCGCGATAATAAATATCGAAAAAATATTCAATTATTTTGATGCATACACTACAGTTGTATATGAATGCTACAGTTATTAATAAGTTTGTTTTCTTGCAATAACTTACAATATCTTGCTCTTGAACAGTAAGTTATAGCTTATTTCTACAATAATTTAAGGTTATCTCTTACACACCGTTACTTAATTAATAAACAATATCAAACAGTGTCATCCATTACTTTATCGTTCACTGCTTCCATCCTTAATGTCATAGAGTGTTGTTAAATATTCAATATCCTTCCTCAAGAACTAGACTATCAAATACAAGAATATCTTTTCAAAACCCCGCCAGTTGTTTCCGAGATAAACGCGTTTAAACAAAAAAAATTAGTAGTACTTTATTGGTGTGGAAATATTAAGTATGTCTCTAACGAGTGATAAAATTGAAACAGAATACCAATTAGAGGACTTAGAAGAGTGAAATAAAGTTTAAAACAACCATTGTACAGAAATACAACGTAACGATATTTAAGTAGTACATTCAAATGTAGTTGTGTGCGCGGCGCCGGCGCAGAACGCGATACCAAATTGTAAATATACAGTGATTCATCGTTCTGTTTAGAAAATTATTGACTTTGTTATTTTGGCAGATTCTTGAGGATTCGATGTTGTTTCTTAGGGGAATATTGTATACTATTTCGGTAATAAGGACCCAGAAACTAGTACTGGTGTATCTTTGCGCGTTTTTGTTACTAGACTAAACACAATCCACAATCAATTAAAGAGTTCACGTTTGGTGACGGATTAAGAATACAGAATGTCTCCAACCCTAGTCAACCTGTGGGTGCCGTAAAAGGTGACTACGAGAACAAAATATACAAGACAACATGGTTGCAAAGAGAAGGAAAACTTGAAACGAACCCTATTCCAACCCGTCTAGCCAGCGTGGTCCAAACCTCCTTTCTATGAAGAGGTCTGTCGAGCAACAGTGTTAAAGGCTGTTGATGACGATGATGGCAAGTTTAGGAAAACTATTAATTCATGATCATCTTCTATTAGGCCTATTAGAGACGTAGGCTATTAAAAACTGTGTTGTGATATGATGTGAAATAAAGAGTTATTTATTAAACGTTAAAATGTCTTTTAGAAGCTATTATGAAATAGACGTCATACTTTGGTATCATGAAGCCCTTTGGATTTAATACTAATACAAAATAAAATATGTAAAATCAAACCTCTCTTATCAACTCTTATTTTCACTTATTTAAACATACTCTATGTTGTGGTTTTAACGAATTCGGATTCAGGAGTTTATACCTGGTGAAAAAAATATGTTAGCGACATCGATTAATCATTGGTACCTACCCAAACTTTTACCTATTTATAAAGAATTTTGCACTAGTAATTACCTTATTTGTGTTACATATTACACCAGCATCATAAAAAAAAATATAATTTAAAAAAAGTAAAAAACATGCTTAAAAGACGGTTACAAACAAACAAACATACAGGTAAAGCTAATAAAAGTGTGACAAAATAGTAAAAATCTAATATTTTAAAGTTCATAATAAATGTGATAAAGTCGATAATAGGAAGTCAACTTTACACACACAAAGTTGCCCAATTTAGAATAAGATGGTCGGCCATCTTATCCTAAATTATACACGAATTACATCCAGGCACAAAACTAATGATCATGCACACAATACTCTGAACACACCCTCTGTCTAAGCAATTAGGACCACTCACTAGACCAGCAGGCAAGTCACTGTAAAATATGAAAAGTTTCTGCTAAATATGAAAAGAAAACAATGAATTTATTACTGAGTAACAACACGCTAACAATAGCACAAGACTCGTGCGAAATATTGGAAATCGCATTTGAATGCTAAATGAACGTTCACAGCTTAATCATGTCGTGTATTTAACAACCTAGACAGCTCTAGAATTACAAACTAAATAATGGTATTTAATTTAGAAATACAACTAATGTTGTGAAAGGGCATTATCCAATGCTAAAATTTATGAACGTTGATCAATATTCTTATAGAAGTACTCAGGAAGAAATAGTATTTTATTCATTTACAAAATACAATAGTATGGCAATAACTGCAGCAGTGCAAATTGTTTTCCAACAACGCCCAATCCGGATATGCGTAATGCATAAACAATACATTGCAATTCGTTTATTTATAAAATAAAATAAAAAGAAATTTAAACATTAGAACAACTTAAATCAGAAAAAAGACTAAAAATTGATAGCATAGACAAAATGTAAAAGAGAATGATCATGATAGGTCAAGAAGAATTTTCTTTCCGTTTGAAATAGCACGACTGCTGGAATATATATCTGTAACTATAGTCTATATGTTAATTCATGCATTAGTTGCCTCCTCTGCTGCATCAGTTTGTTGAAGTACTAGTACAAAGTCTGTCGTTTCAAGGTCCTTCACAACTGCTGGAGTATCTAAGTTTTTACATATTACTTTATTTATATAGGCCGTCGTTTTAAACTCATTGATAAAAAGTAAAGGAGTATGATCAGTAATATAGCTATCAAAGACAAGAGTAATGGCCCTAGCATTACTTTTGAGCATCACGTGATCTATACATTTATCTTTATTGGTAGGGAATGTTGGCAGACTCGGTGTCTTTATATTAACACTATTTTGTGACCATTTTATGGAAAGACAAAGAGAAGTGTAGGAAACTACGTTTAGTGATATGATTGAACAATATGAATGAAGAAAATGAATTTGTAAAAGATCCTATGCACAGGTATGGCGAAGTGTTTTAAGCTGTTACAACACTGAGTGATCCAAAAAAGGTTGTTCTAAGTCTGGGTGTTCTTCGTGTCCGTTTCAGGTTTGTAAAGACCCCTGCGACACAGTATATATGCCTAGTGTGGGAGTTTTCTTTAAAATAAATAAAATATGTATGTTGTCGTAGTAAAAAGTATATTTATACCTACTATTATATTGTCATTGCTAAATCTTTTTCAGACAAATCAAGATACGATGCAATAGCCTACAAATCTTTAAGTATCCTATTCTGATGAATGTGAAGTAGGTAAATACCTACTTCCAAGTAATGTTTAACTATGGATTAAACAGTTAAGATAGTTAGCAGTATTGCCAGAACTCAATTGGACGAAATATAAAAGAAAATCGCTGTTTCTCTCTGCATTTCTCTCTTTTCTCATAAAAACATCTATCATGCAATACGTATTAGCATTTATGGAGTACAGTGTCAAAATGTGATGTAATTCTACACAAGAATGAAACAAAAACTTTGCACGTTACGATTGTCAAATGAGAATGTGTGACTGCCCTCAGATCGGAGAATACGCCCATTATGTTGGCGTCAATATAATCTACATCACACCACGTACGGATGACGTTAATCATCACAAGAATGATGCTCCTCTTGACGCAATGCATCTACAGCTAAACAAAACTTCAGATTCTTAATATATATTGCGATCTTTAAATTTATCATTTCGGCTTTACCGTACACCTTGTTTTTACTTTCTTGTATGATGCCATACTCAAAAATTAAAAATACTTTCAACAGGTTTATTATCTTTATGAACACAACTCAGAACTATTTCTTTAAAATTTCTAGTCAAAAAAATGTATTGTTTACGTTGATAAATAACAGAAACTACAAATTTAAGTCTATTACTTAAAAATTCTAAATAAAAAACAATCAATAAATCTACTTTAATACGCCATAAATCTGGCAGAAAACTGTGTAAACACGTCACGGCGAGCCATAACCGTCTCAAGGACGAAACCACGCGGTCCTAGGAATACAAAACTGGACTACAACACAAGTGACCAGGAGAGCAGTAGACCACGAGTGACGACCATTATTTAAAATGAAGCATAACGAAATAGCAACTTTGAGGATAAACTCAACAATAGTTTTTACCAAATGACCTATGGAATGCCAACATATTAAGAAACAAGAATTAATATCTAGTTTTAGATAATTCGGATACTGGGCATGTCAAATGTACATTTAGTGACATATTTAAATTAATTCAGAATTTGAAAATCCAAAGGGTTTGTAAATTTGTCTTCTCAAATTCCCTGAATTAATAGAAAACAATTTGGGACAATCATGTTCTATGAAACGAAAAGACCATAACTAACCTTGCTAATACGGGACACAAAATTGAAGGAGGTGAACACAAAATTGAGGTCCCAACCTAGCAACAAATGTGTGAAATTAAAAAAAAGTCAGTTATACGCACAGAACGGCGCGCGCGCGTGTGAATCGACGAAAATAGCCCGCCCGAATTATAACATGGCGAGTGGCGCCGGCAGTGGCGCCGGGCGGCCGCGCGTCGCGATCACCCACGCCAGCTAGCGATAAACCCTAGACACGGTGCACAAGGATTCAGGAAGTCTTTTCATCAAATGCAAATATATGCACCAATTAAACATTCCAATCAAAATAACGACCTATATTTGTCAATTTACCTTAACACTTTAACAATATTAAAGTATTTGTGACGTAGCGGCTATAATTCGAGTATTCTTTATTTCAACTTTGACATTAAGATATATATTAGAATATAACAAACATGCGCCAATCGCGTTAAAAACATTGAAACAAAGCAACACTTTTTTTCTAAAGCCGATTAATAACTTCCCAATGCGATAACAACACAAAATCTCGATGGCGCCAGTCTCATTGACGTAAGATGTCAGCAGCAGACCTTGCTTGTCGGCACTAGCTTGGCCGGAAGACGAGTGACGTACGCACAATACAATCTGAATTTATATGATGCGAATAGTACGTTGTTGATTGATCGGGAAAATTACATGCAGTTACAGCCAATGTTAGTGTTGAGAACAAAAACGTGCTTAGCATAACGACCGGAGTAGCAAATAGACCTAAAGATATAGCATGAATAGCAGAATTAGAATAATTTAACAATAGCCGAAGATAATCATAAAACTCAATAACATGATTGACTATGAGATTATGAGAATGTTAGTGAACCGGAATTGATTTTGATAAAATCATAAATCAGAATTAGACATTATCTCAAACGATTAGTCATTTAATTATAAATCAAACTTTACTAATGAAAAATAGACCTTTGAATGTCATAAATAATTCAAAAATCAAAATTACCATTTATTTTAATAAATATCAATATATGTATACTCATAACATGTCACTAGAAAAACAAACAGTGAATTTTGATAAATTAAAAATAATCATGATAAAGTTGAAAGGGCTGAAGATTGGACTGCAGACATTATACCTAATTATATGTGGAGAACGGAACTGTGGTCACCGTACTTGATAGTATATTATCGTTGTTGACGGTAGGCACCGGCACTTCTGATTAAATAATTAACACTCATTAGTGAAACATAAAATGTGGCTTAAGAGTCGAGTCAATGAAATAGTAACGTGAGAGGTTTTAAGGTTTGTCAGTGTTTCGTAACTATCTTGTTTGGATTCAAATGGTGTTCAAGTGCTTCTGGTATACTGAGTTCGAATTAAAAAAAAAAGAGAATTCAGCAGAAATTAACTTGTACGTCAGAAGTAGACAGCTACATTATTTCTGTACAAAACCACATCTTTAAACATCCCGCGGGTGTCGTAAAAGGCGACTAAGGGACTAAGTATACAAGACAACGTCATTACAAAGAGAAGGAAGACTTGAAACAAACTCTATTCCAACCCGTCTGGCCAGCGTGGTATAGTAGGCCAAAACCTCCTTGCTAAGGAGAGGCCTATGTCCAGCAGTGGATTGTAAAAGGTTGTTGATGATGATGATGAAACAGTACAAAATAGGTGCTTTTTTCTTATGCGTTTAGATCTTCGAAAGTTCGCAACGGATTTGAATGTGATGGTTAACATCATTTAGGTTACGTTTCAGGGAAGGTTTATATGCATAACGCACTGTGTTATATAAATATAACATTAAAAAGTAAATATTTCTTAAAAATACAGAATGTTCAAACGCTTTCTTCAGCGTGAAAAAATTGTTGAAGTTGTAAGCCGACGTTAAACATGGATATTTCTTGTTTTTTTAAACTTTTAAAGAAGAAAAATGGCGTTATCCAACGCACACAATGAATTTTCAAAACGAAAGAAAATTCTCTTGTTTTTGCAAGTTTTCATTGCTACTTCGTTATTTGTCGTCGTCGATATATCAAAATGATGTACTACGGAATTGTATATCATAAAAATACCTATAAAAAAGTCCACGATAGTATACGTCTATGTCGTTCTACCCATAAGAACCATTTTAATATTTAATTTGTGAATACCCATATTTTCAAAATAATTTTGACCAATATATATTAACCCTTGTCTTAAATTTAACCTAGACCAAAATTGATTATTACAGTTTATCGTTAAAATGAATATCTTAGAAGATATTAAAGGATTAAAAGCAGAGTGGCAGAGTGGCCAAAGGCGCCGATTGCTCCCGTGCGAAGTCGGAGATGGTTGGTAGTTACGCATATTATCCGTAATGTTTAAAAATCTTTTTTTTTTCTATTTGAAAAACCTGCCAAAGTGACTCTACTCTGCCTCATGGAAAGCATGAATAGAATTTAAGAGTTGTGGTCACCATACTCATTGCAAATGCAGACAATGCAGTGTGGTTGCCATACTATGGCGGCCTAGTTAAGACGCTTTTTCACGCCACGCTTGGGGACGTAAAAGGCATGACAGTCATCGTGACAGTATCAGGCTTACACAGTTACCGCGATAACTGTCACCCCTGCATCAATGGGCTTCCGGTCTCACGCTTACCAACGAAACACGACAACACGGATGCTGGCGCTTTAGGTTGGTCTTCGGTGGGAGGGTAGTACTGCCCCGGTCGAGCCTGCCCGTTCGTGCTGAAATCAGCGTGGTTCTACTACCATTATCTGTAATTCATACCCAAAAACCCGAAACCAAAAAAGAGACCTCAGCAGTGTCTAATAACAATAATATGATTTCAATATTTTATATAAGATTAATAACGGATCACCTGAAACCCAGAAAGGCCTCTTCGAAACCAAAACCTGCCTTGCCAAAGACAAAACACATGTAACATGAATACAACGAGAAATGTATTAGTATAGTTAATTCAAATGATCACAAAACTGAATCTTAAATCAAAGGATTTGAGCAACAAATTAGGCTTTGAAAGATCGACATGTTTGCATCTAACGGCAAAACGGTTTCAATTTTCAAAGAGATTGACGCGCAAATCTCCATATTCAACCATAAATTTTCTTTTGAATATTATAATTTATTCAAAATATGAATATTATTAAAATTATATACATCTTTTTATAAACATGAACGAACGAGCCGTTTTAGAGAAATTTAGAATTTTCTGCATGCAAGCGTAGATTTTAGTCAACAAAACAAACTAACCAGGAACAGTTTGATTTTGTTCGAAATGGAGCAAGCCACGGGAATTTTGGTAATTGTTTTAAGTCAGTATCTTTGTGTTGGTTAATTACTGTTGAGTAAGTACTACATACACTACATACGTAGCATACACGGAGAAATCATCTCCTCTTATTGTTTCCTGGTAAAAATAAATTGAAAACATTAGTCTAAAGACCACGTCCTCGCTCGGTAGGTACTTGTAAGTAATAAAAGACGACAATTTTTCCAGTTTCGCAAGAGCCGCCACCGGGAGCAACCGGTTCTGTCATAGATGCCGCCAGTCAATGGGCTATTTCGTGACACAATCCGTACACCTACTAAGTTAATAATATCAAATCAGAAAGTAAATTTATCAGGTGTAAATACAATGTATCGAGAGTGTATCGCAAAATGGAAAACGACGAATGCAACTAGTTTCATCAGTGGAAGCTTTATCTCACTAATAGGTAAACAACAAGTCATAGCGAAATACAAAAAGGCTAGCTGTAAAACACTTATTTATTGCAAACCTATTCTTTGGCGTACATAATAAGAGAACCATTCACAAATTCAACAAAGCAACCCAAAAACATGACCAGACTACAATAAAACGAGAAAAAAAAACGAATCACGAAAATCGAGTTGAGCTTACGCAGTGCGGCAGGAGGCGTACCTGCGCCGGCGCAGCTCCCCGGCCCGCGCACCCCGCGCCGTTCACCCGCTCCCCTGCCTCGACCCCGCACACGGCGCGACACGGCGCCGGCGCCAGTCAGCCGACAAGCAATTATGGCTAAATAAATATCGGCCATGCCGCCGCCTCCGACGCGTCGCTAACATCAACAGATGGATTCTCATACTGGTATCTAGACGATATCATTAAATTTTGGACCCCACTTGTAATGGTCGGTGAAATGGCGTGTGGGCACGAAATTACTTGTAAATGGTAGTTAGAATTCTCCGTTAATGTTTGTCCGTCGTGGATGTGGGTTTAATTGCCGGATGTGGGTGACTGATTTCCGTAATGGGTATGAGATGATAGACCGTCAGATTGTCACGGCGAACGTGCCTCAGCATCGCGCATTGGCGGCAATCTCTGATATCGTGAGTTGCCGCTGTGTTATATTGCCGAGAATGCTCGATAAGATAAAGATCCCTGTCTTCCCACTAGCAACGGCTGTTCTGAGGCCCTGGGATGGTAGAAAATAATTATCAAACGTAAGCCAGCACAGCATGATTCGCTTGGATTTGCCAACACGCGCCATCGGCATATAGAACAATTTATGTCCGTAAATAGTTTCGACACTTTCAATCTAGACTTGGACATCGAGGATTTCCTGTTCGGCCTCAGCAAAAACACGTCTCGACAGACAAACCGAAAAAAAGTGATGAATCAAGAGACGCGACGCGGCGCAGGTGTCCGACGATACCGATGATTAAGTTTACGATGAGTTATATTACGATCTGCGAGCTCGTAAAACTGAAATTGTTACCCGTAATACTGGCCTTATTAAAATAGGTTTTGTCTGAGTGCTATGCTTGGAATGTTTATCAAACGCTTGCTTGACAAGTTACAGTCTGATTAGAAACCATGTCAAAAAATCAGACAAACACAGTTTAGTGCCTCGAAAGTTGGTAATATGCATACAAATTAAATAGGTGGCACAGTGTACAGAACTTACGTAGCGATTGCGGTGTGGGAATCCGATGGGAAAGTAGACAAAAACGTTGGCGACGCGAACTCGTCGCGACACGAGACGAAGAAAAAAGTGCCGACTACGGGAGCGAACAAATGGAGCCAGGTGTGAGTCTTCGGCAGTTTCTACTCAAACGATTATCTCTTCATTAGTATAGCAAAAACGTAAATAAAATTAAAAATAACAATCAAACAGGTTCAGGAGATTGCACTTTAAGATATCAATAACTCGGAACTTATGCAAAAAAACAACAGAATCGTTAACTTTCATAGACTCGAAATCTTTTTTTTAAAAAAACTAATCGACGAAACAAATGGTATACCCTGGAACAAGCTTATTTATCTTGTGTACTGGGACATTTTAGAAAATTACACAACTTGTAATGCTTGTGCAAAACACATTTATCCAATTTGTAACCCATTTATGGTTATTCCGTAGCGAAAGTGAACGGTAAAGGATTAGACGCCCTGATATGGCGTTAGTTGTGTCTTTGACGTAACCTTGCATACATTTCTTAGTCAATACATGTGATATGAATTAGAGAACATCTACATCTACATCATAAAGTTTATAATTAATATATTGGTGAAGTAAGAAGTATAAATATCAAAAACCAGCAGACGTAAATTGATGTAAAAAAGGTATTATACATTAATGGCGATCGTGTTTTGACTTTGTTGAAAAACAAAACGCGTATAATATCAACATTACAGCCCTTGGTAAAGACTTTTGTATCAAAAACATCTGCAATACCAACTTGAGATGTTGGTACATGCCTTGCCTCTTAAGGAAGATAAATATTCATATTTTTTTAGTCGGCTTTCTTCTTAATTAATATGCTAACAGGCATTGTCAACACACCCACGATGCCAGTAGTGTTGTATATGGTGGGCGTTGTTGTAAGTAGGCGAAGTTGCGCGTGAGTCGATGTCATGGTCAATCCCTAGTTGGAATACTAGAGATTCTATAGTTATACAACCTTTTTGGGAAAGCTTTGTTTTTAAATTTTTGATGATTACGGTCGTGTATGAAATCTTTTTTGTTTAAATTATTTTTATTTATTGCAATGAAGAATATGAATGAAATGGTGTTATAGACTTCTATATTGTAATAAAATTACATTAGATTTGGTTTGCTACCTCGTTAGAAATGTTGAAATTAGAATCACTGACTTATTTTTTTTTAAAGAAAATGTGGGTATTTAGAGAATAGTCAATGGCCGCTCTGCCTATATATTTTAATTCTGTGATACCTTCAAGTATTCATTATAATAATGTGCTGTAGAAAGACAATTTTGGCCTGCATTAAATACATGACATATCTAACACATGTATTGGCTAAAATTACTTTGAAAACACAAATAAATTAAATTTTAAAATAAAAATTGTTACTGTGGGTTATCCATAAGTTACAGACCTATACCATTGCGGACTTTCTTGTAGGTATTTTCAAGATATACAATTCCGTGGTACTTCATTTTTATTTATATAGTAGAGGTTAGTCAGTATTAGTAACAAAGCGTTTAAATATTAAGTTTCACGAAAAGTTACATTTTTATACGTATTATAATATCGGTGTATTTTATATATATATACCTTCCTTGAAACATAATGCTGAGGGTGCTGACATCTTGATTTATAAAACGATACAGTGTTGTGTAAGATAGATTTGCGCCCATCAGTCGATGTTATTAAATATGGAAACTGCTGCAGTGACGTAAAGAAGGCTAGATATATTTTACTAGTTTTTTTTTCAGTAAATGCTTCTGTGACTCGAGACTTGAACAGTATGTGCCGTTGGCAGGAGGTGTGAGAAGCCGAAAATTGATCGAAGGTGTGGTCAATGTGAGAGGCCTATGTCCAGCAGTGAACTGTGATAGGCTGATGATGAATACAACATTGTAACTATTATTTAGATATTTCAAAACTACCCGATCACAGAATATTGTAAAAGATAAGAGAGGCGCTACAAACAAGTTTGGATCACATCTAAATTAAGACGCGATTAGGTAAAAGAAAATTTACATAAATTATAACTATAATGACGTCACTAAATGGTATTGACTGTATTGTAGAAGCCAAGAAATAACAAGAAGGCTTACATCAAGCTAGACTTCGAGTCCTACCCTCCATAAATAATTATATTTGAACACAATGATTTGTTCTATATCAAGTTGTAATTAATCTACTCGTATGTATTTAAAAGTATGTTTATCAGCAATCTGGTTTCTACAGTACACGCTCTATCTAATTTGGGATCAGATGGTCGTAAGCGAGATGTAAAAAAAACGTCTTAGACCATGATGTACACGGAGTAAACTCGTATCTGGTATTTACCTAACAAAGGCTGACGGCCGGCGGTAGCGCCATAGCCTGACGAATTAAAAAGTTAACGGGCTGTTGGCGCGGCGTCGGTCGCGGCACGGCGGCGCCGGCGCCGCGACCTTGTCTACTTATCGCGAGCGAGTGACCCTCGCCACGACAGATTAGGCGAGCCGCTTCTCACACACCCTGACTACGCAACAACACTTTGGAAATTATAAGCACTATTAATTAGCAACTACAGTCCACACATAGGTACCCACTTACAAATCAATTGTACCTTTACTCAAATAAATCAAGCGCAAATCTACCGACAAAAACATTTTGCAAGACACATACCAACGGTACAAAAAGAAAGTGGTGACCTTTGAAATTTCATACATTAAGTGTAAGAAACTACAGTTCATGTCACAGCTATAAATAGAACACCGAAGTATTATGTTTACACTGTCAAGCTAACGTATGAGTATATGATGGTGTTACATATCATCGTACTTGTGTCATATACGCTTTATGTGACCGGCGACCATCACCTGACGTCACGAGCAACGTAACTATAGATACAGAAACAAACAGTAGCGATAATACACTGATAACGATTCGCACTGATAATTTGATGCAACCCGCGTGAACCGACTAATTTACACGACAACTACATGCTACCAGTCCAAAATGCGACTTTAAAGGTGCTAAAAGCATCCAGAAACACGTAAAACGCATAGTGACATTCAAAATAGTCTACCGACCGGCAACGACGCTCAAATTGTAATTAAAACACACTAAAGTAGGTTAGGTTAGACGAGGTTAGGTCGTATTAGAAACGTATCGAGAACCGAAATCTAGCGACGAACTCGTCGCCAGAGAAACATCTTATTCGAAACACAATCGGCGGCCATTCATTCTTTTGATCGTCCATTCACACATTATGCAACTGAACACGTTCAGAAAACAAACATAGGAGACACACAGCACGACGCACCGACTCCAAGATTCGTATACGACATGGACGTTCAGTTGTTTACTCGATGCACTTGTTGCACGGGTCAACGTCCTCTATCACGTCACGTACCGGGCTTGCAGAGGCGGCTCCAGTGGTACGGGTTGCAGCAATGCTGGTCGGTGCAGAGGGGCAGGCGCCTCAGCTCGGTGGTGTCACGCAGCTCGGGGAACCTGAAGAGGCGGGTGACTGCGAGTCGTAGCTGGGAGGCGGCGTGACCGGCCGGCACGCACTCCGCACCGGCAGCGCCCGCGTCCAGAGCCCGTGCGAGGCGCCGCAGCTGATCGTCCGCCAGGGGAGGCGCGCCGGCCGCCGCCAGCCGCCGCCGCAGCGCGCGCCTCCGGAACATCACATGCCGCCGCCGCTGTCACAAGTCGCGCGGCCGTTCGCGCCACGCGACACACACACGCTGACGACACGACATCACTCGCCGCGTGCGGCCACTCGACTAACGCTGCTGACGGACGGACCGCTCCACAGCACGGTGTACTGACGCGCCTCGGTGCGATAACAACATAAACAAAATCTCCCCGACACTGTACCCTATTTACCTAATTGGTCTTGAAGAGTGCGATAGGGTAACGTTAACGCTTCACAGTAAAATTCTGATCACTAGTATTACAATATGTTTATATGTTAGCTTTAACATGATTATAATAACTATAAGATACCGAAGCCGTAAATGATGATAAGAGCTTATCTTAACTGTTAAGACAAGGTACAGCCAAAAAATAATAAAATAATTCTAAATTATTTTAAAAAACGTGACGCATTATTTATAAACTATGGAATAAATATTATTTTTTTATATACAACACAAGACATTAAAACTAACTGTGAAATAAAATACTAAAATTTGAATTCTTGTCGTACCATACTGTACCAATTAGTAACAAGTGACCCATATGCACCAAAGAGTTTTTCGGTCTAAAATAAAATTATCGGAGTGCTTTGAGTTACCCATATTTTAGGGAGTTTATTTGTACATGCAGTCTTGGAGGGTGTGCGCGGGGCAGGCGGGAGGGTGAGCGCGGCTGGCGCCACCGGCGGCGTCAGGTGCGCGCGCGTGTGTGCGTGCGGCGCCACCCAATCCACACGGAAAATAATCTACACAGATAGATCACTCGGTAGTTCGATAATGGATAGTCGCCATGCGCCTCATTGCGGTTCACAAGACGAGGGTATTAATTTAATAGAAATATATTTTAAGCAAAAACTAAGGTGCAGAGAACCACTACACTAACATTACAGGAATTTAGGAAATCGGATAGTAAATGATATATTTTTACTGTAGTACCACATTGTGTAGAAAATAGATGGGTCATGAAATATTTTCTTACGGTACACCATTTTGTTTTTTAATAATTTAATGCAAATTTAAGCAAATTTCTTTGCCACGGCGAATCAAACACTATGTCAATACCGAGCTTTCCATGCAAAAATGTGTCAAACTTCTAAACAAATCATCATTCACTTAAAGAATAGAATTACTCACGTCATTAAACAAAATTTGAACATGTTTTAAAAACCAATAGAGAAAAATCACCCCACAAATTTTGAGAAACTATCAACGGAAATTAATACAAATTACTTCGTATCTGATCTCATTGATGATTGTAACCTCAAAAACAATCTTTCCAATTATAGGTCAAAAAAGACTTTAATCTCAAAGCATAGCCGCGTCTACTTTGAACATAATCTATGCCCTCTTATGGTTCGGAATGCGCAGAGCTAAGAGACACATCAACAAAATAAACGTATAACGTGACAGATAACGTGTTGCGTGCCGCTCGCTTCTGATACAGCATCGTCACGTTACTTCTACTCCTCTCCAAAGAGATAATGGGAGAAAGAAACACTACACAACTTAATTACCAATCCATTAAGAGATTCAAGTTTCACTTCTTTGCTCCGGTTTTCTTCTCTTCACGATCGACATTTTTGACCTGTTGATCTAAGACTGCCTTTCTACTACAGAGATCGCGGGCTTCACCCCCACAAACTTAACTATGATCCATTAAGAGATTCAAGTTTCACTTCTTCGCTCCGATTTTCTTCTCTTCACGATCGACATATTTGACCTGTTGGTCTAAAACTGCTTTTCTACTACAGAGATCGCGGGCTTCACTCCCACAAACTTAACTATGATCCATTAAGAGATTCAAGTTTCACTTCTTTGCTCCGATTTTCTTCTCTTCACGATCGACATTTTTGACCTGTTGGTCTAAGACTGTCTTTCTACTACAGAGATCGCGGGTTTGGCTCCCACACACTTAACTATGATTAGTTCTATCTTGGCACTTACAATTTATCTATAATATGTATGCATATAAAATTATTGAAGTATTTTTATCACAAGTTTGATTACTCAAGTACAGTTCTACCCAATTCTGATGAGACGGCTCCATTGTTGACAAAATTTGTTTCGAAAATATGTAGGTATATAAAACTTGTGAACTTAGGCAACTCATACTTAAGGCTTGTCAGTCAATAACGCTAAAATAAACAATACTAATTTCAAAGTAGTGAGTCAGGATTGGTTTAAGACATTTTCCTCCCCAGAGAAGGTTGATGGTACAACGAACCTTCGCATACAAGAAAACAAAAGCATGGACGTAATGCAACTTACTAATCCAAAGATTATAGACACAAGGACGTAACGTATAACTACAGAAAGTTTTTTTTTTTTTTCTATATTAAGAGCCTGTCAAAGTGACTCTACTCTGCTTGATAGAGAGCATGAACAGAATCTAAGAGTAATGGTCACCATACTCATTGCAAATGCAGACAACGCAGTATGGTGACCCACACTATGGCGGCCTTGTGAGATGCTTTTTCACACTCCGCTTGGGCACGTAAAAGACATGACAGTAATCGTGACAGTGTAAGGCTTACACAGTTACCACGATAACTGTCACCCCTGCATCAATGGGCCTCCGGTCTTTTTATAGTGCATTAATAACATCAATATTATATATATTTATCTAAGGAGGAAACTGCACGCTTGACCATTGAGTGAAAGTGCCTGACAGCGGATGAAAGAACCAAAGACCGGGACGTTATCTGGTCGAAAACCCCCTCAAAGGATAGTCACACACTGTTGATGTCCATGGTGTTTGATAGTTGAACCCTTGTGCTCGTTTCTCCCTAATCTATAAAAAAACCATTAGTATTTGATATGTTGGCGCCAAGATAAACATTAATGATTGTTATTTATTTATAATCTTAATTGAACACATAAATTACTGTAAATGAATATTTAATTTTGTTACTGTTGGAATATAAATAAAGCTAAAATTGATAAAAGAACCATTACCAGACTTCTGGAAGGATTTGGGCTCGCTTATTGCAGAGTTGTCCGCGTCCAGGGTGAAGACGGACTAGTCAAGACCGGGATGGCTTCTTGGAGAGTCCTTCGTTCAGTAGTGAACGGAATACGATAGAGTTTTAGATGTGGGAATAAAGGTATGAGTATATGAACAGTTCCCGTAGTTTTGCTGACAGTAATAACGTGATAATGTACCATCACATAATTTAAAAGGAATTAATGAAGTCTTTGGTTTTTTTGTTGGATTTTTTAAAAGACGACTTGTGTACTATGAATATGCCGCGGTACCGCGGAGGACTTTAGACACATCTTCAAACAAATCGCCTTTTACGTCCCCTAGCGAGGAGTAAAAGCGCCTTACTAGGCGGCCATAGTGTGGGTCACCATACTGCATTGTCTGCATTTGGAATGAGTATGGTGACCTCAATTTTTGAATTTTATTCATGCTTTCCATCAGGCGGGGAACAGTCACTTTCGTAGGCCCCTAACATAAAAAGTAAAAAAAGGTACACAAAGGCCACCTAGACTTAGAACAAGGATCTGTGGGGCATACAAACTCAGGAGTAGGAGGTAGTGTGGTGATCACTTTTATCACTGCGCCATCGGTGCAGTTAAGAAGCAGAAACAGTTTTAGAAGACAACAATGGATTTAGATATGGGAACTAAGTGAAGATATTATCTAAGCGAACTACGTTGTTGGATGAGAATTGTTAAGGCAAACTACACCTCACCCCTTGAGTGTCTATGGGCGCGGTACCCACTTACCACCAGGTAACTAATCTGGTCTTTTCGCAAAACATTGATGATGATGATGATGATAAAACACATGTAAAAGTAACGAACAGAAACTAAATTTTTGCATTCTTTTACATGGACTACATAGGTGTATGATGTAAAAGAAAAAAAAGTAACAATAGAGTGCTTCTGTTGCCTTTTTCTCGCAGACTATCCATCCTAAGATACCGTCAGATAGATATATGTACAATGGATTCGTGGTAGCGAGGTCCTTACTAAAGACCAATATTTTGAAATACCGATTTGTGTATTTTCTTCAATTTATTTCTGAGGTAACACTTTATCCCTAACGGGGGTAAGGTGATAAAATGTGGAGGTTTTAACGTGTTGGAATTGATATAACTTTCAAACTAATCTACCGAGATTTAATTTAGCTTTTAATTTTTAAACCTTACGAGATTCTTATCGATGATGTATCTACAAGTTCTACATCTATGCGACGCCGAGGAGGGTTGCTAGTGAAGAATAAAGCAGTTCTTTATTTGATTTTTAATAAACTATTAAAAAAAACTGTTTTGTTTTTTATGCACGGATGCTTTCAAGGTGAAAAAAAGAAATTATTAAAACTTAATTTTAATTATTTCATTTATTACTTTAATTGGGTATTAATAATTATGTAATACGGTTCTTTTTAGCGGAGTGAATCTTATTGACCTTGAATTGTTCGTTCAAAAACTGGCATCTGCCTTTGTGAT
Source organism: Hypercompe scribonia (assembly GCA_949316085.1). NCBI lineage: Eukaryota > Metazoa > Arthropoda > Insecta > Lepidoptera > Erebidae > Hypercompe > Hypercompe scribonia. Next base: position 1,744,928 of record OX438973.1, read on the forward strand.
GGGCCCACAATATTGGGGTAGTAACTAAGGTGATGATGATGGCTGGTTATGTGTGATGAATGACAACGTTGTTTTTGTGTGATAGATTGTGTATGTGTGTGAATAATTTTACCAGTAAAAGTTGGACTTAGTACTTATAATTTTTTGTTAATAGTATATTTGTACGGCGGTTACGCCTTTTTGAATTAGTATCTACTATCATCTAATTTTGGTAAAAGTTTCTCGATTGATAATGAATTATTTATTTAACTTTGTTTTACTTAAAAGGTCAAAATAAAACCCCGAAATGCTGTACTTAGAAAACTGCATAATGAAAGTTATTCAATCTCTGTATTATGTGAACGAAACAGGACAAAAAAATCAAAAAAATTAAGAAAATTTGTAAAAAGAAAATAAATAATCCATATTTCGGGTGTTTTTTTTATTTAACTTGAAGTCATACATTTATTTCCATAGAACTCACCTCATAAATGTTCTAAAATCCATAAAAACATTTTCAAACACCTCCACAAATTCAAAATATAACAGTTAGTTAAACATGCAGTAAACTTAACATTATCTTATAAGTTTTCGTATTGTCGTGAACAAATTCGTATATCCAGTAATATAGCGACGCGTATCATGGCTGCCGGTCGGCGCGGGAATGGCGCGAAAACTAGGAAAATCGCTGTATTTATGCGCCCGTACTCGGGACTTGTGAATGAAACTGAATGATATTGTAAAGCTTGCATTCAGACTCCAACGTATGGTTACTCAAGTCTCAATAATTATTACGTATTCAGTCGTTGCTTAATAAACAAAAATGTTTACTTCATTTTTTAAATTGACTCTTATAAATAATAAGGACGAATCCTATTGTTTGTGGTTTCCTTTGCTAATTTACCGAAAAGTTGTAAAATGACAACACATGAGCTTCGCCAGAATTATTTTTAGGAAAGTGCATCTACATTAATACATACTATTAACTAATATAATTTAGTTTAATTAAATTTCACTAGGTCTCACCTATAAAATCTATTTTTTTATGAAATAAATTGAAAATTTGTGTTGTTCTATGTATTTTCTTTTCTACCAAGAGGGGTGCAAGTGCATCTCCTTATGCGTCCTCCCGACGCCCATGACGTAATAAGTGATTTTTTTTCCAATTATTTTACTGCGTTCAGAGATATACATACACAATACAATACAATTACTAATTTGAAAGTATAATATCCAAATAACTATTTATTACAGTATAAATTAACAAGAAAAACCACCATTAAGCCTGTTTTGATGTGTATTACACAATGGCAGTTGTAAATACGACGCATCTTGCATGTTATCCTAGGGTGGCGGCGAAGGGACGCGTCACTGTGGCGCGGCGGTATGGTGCCAAGCAGCCGGGCACCCACGGCAGATGGCCTACCACTGGGTATAGCAAGGATTGAGTACCTTGAAGGTACAACACTAACATCGTTTTTGTGTATTCTCTATTGTTAGTGCACAACATTGGCAAAAGAAATCAATTGACACACTATTTTTGTCGTTGGTTTTTGTGAACATTCTTTATTCGTACATCGTATTACAGTTACAAGAGTGTACATGTAATGTACAAAAGGTGAGCCTTATTGCCAAAAACATCCTCTTCCAGGTAACCTTGTGATATTTCAGGAAAATATGTATGTTTTACATTTTCTTTTACATTATTAAGTTAATTTAGAATAACAAATGGTTCTTAATTGTTTCTTTATCAGAAATTACCGGAAGTGTTTTTCCATGTGGGGATTGAATCCATAACAAGTAGTAGGAAGCGGTGAGGTGACAATACAAGCGACTACGCCATCAATGCAGCCAAATTGTAATCAATATTAAATGTATAGAATAAAAATTGAGATGAATTAAAGTGACTTGAAGTTTGGAGGCTTAATCAATTGTAACTTTGTTGTTTTTGCTCCAACATAACACATCTATTTAGTTTGTATGAGTGACCTCCTACGGACACACTAACTTTTCAGAAGAAAGTCCACTTTATACAGTAAACGTTTATACATAATAATAATAATAAAAAAAAAAAAATTGAAGTATTTGGATCTGTCTCACGAGATTGCCGATATGTGGACTGTGGATTCGGTGATCATTGTTCCGATAATCATATCTGTTCACGGATTGATAGCCAAGAGCCTCGACCAACACCTTAAGAGGCTCACGTTAGCAGGATCAAGGGTCTGATGCAGAAGGCGGTCCTCCTTGACGCGACCCGTATAGTGAGGAGGTTCCTGTATTTGGAGCCCTAACCACCGGTGTCTTGATCCCTGTACCCGATGTCGGTGGTCTACGATTTTTTATATTTTTAAATGTATTTTTATTTTTATTTTTTATATTTAAAAATATAATTAATATGTATATATATACATATATGAATTAAAGCACAGTTTACAATTTACATATCGAAAAGAAACTAAAATATAATTAAAAAGTTCTCGCTGATTTGGTATGTGAGCGCTGTCAGCCGTGTTAATATGAACTGTGTGACGGCTGTCAGCGTAATAAAAAATACATATAATTAAGGAATCTATAATACACTTTGCATTCCTTTTTTAGCAACACCATCAACATTATCAGACTATCGCAGTTTACTGCTGGACATAGGCCTCTCACATTGACCGCACCTTCGATCAATTTTCGGCTTCTCACAACTGCCAACCGCACATACTGTTCAAGTCTCGAGTCACAGAAGCCCTCAAAACAATATACTTAAAAACAACGTCCATCTTTAAAACCAGCATACAGATTTGTGATATATTCAATTGGATAGAGGATGAAGTGGGTAGAGACTTCACGATTGGCCTAGTGGTTTAGGCGGTCGCCACGCCGCTCTCTACTTCGCTGAGTGTTGTGCGTTCAAATCCTACATGGGACAACACTTTGTGTCATCCATAAATTGTTATTCTGAGTCTGGGTGTTCTTTGTGTCCGTTTCTTGTATGTTTGTAAAGTGCCCGTGACAAAGGATTTATTGCAAACACAGGTATCGTCTCTTTTAAAAAAAAGAGAAAAAAAAGAGAGTTAGGATACCGAAGCCCAAGATCAAGAAGAGAAGACCCAAGAAGGCGACGCGCTTGTAACTCAGGAGATGCAGGTGCACCTACAGTAGGATGTCTCACCTGTCCGTTTTGCAGTTAAATGTTTGCTGTACCATCACAACACTCCTACTTACTTATTGAACTCTTCTCTTATATTTATTTATTTACAACTTTATGCACAAATACATGCATCGGCGGACTTAATACCTAAGGCATTTTCTGCCAGTCAACCGGTTGGACGATGTAGAGAAAACATGAGGTAGGTGCACTTAAGGATAAGAGGTAATTGACAGAGTATTTAGTATATATAGACTAGTTTGACCATAAATAAGCAAAAACACTTACATAAACACATACATGTATAATACACATACATATAACTCATATATATTTTGCAAAAAAAAAAATTAGCTATGAGTCTTAAAAAACCTGTAGCGACTATAAACGAGAAGGGTTCTAAAGGTAGTGTAGAAGTCCAACACTATTTTTGAAAATGATAACACACAAGCGTTGATTTCTTATTTTACCACCTTAGGGGTGAAACTTCCAAGAAATGGATTTTAACGTGAGTACTTAAAATATAAAACGCTTAACCTTCCAAAATGTTAAATTTGTATCCCCAATGTCTTTGGCCCAAAGTTGATGATCAGTCTATAAAAAACCCACGCATCCCACACGGCTGTCAGATCCCAAACTAAACAAAACCTGTATGGTAACCAGACAGCTGATAAACATACTTATATATTTCTAAATACATGCATAATTAGACAAATTAAATCCAGACAATAAAAAATCGTACTCATCACGCAAAAATTTGTCCTGGGTGGGAATCGAACCCACGATCTATGTTTACCAGTCAGGAGCGCTAACCACCAACAAGTCCGTCTAGGGTGTGAGGGTAGTAATTTTATATATAATTTTATGACAAGGGAACAAGGCTCTCATGGTTTGAAGGTACCTTCAGCGTTATGCTCATTACACCTGCTTATTTTTCTACCAAGGGTTGAAGGTTATCATACATGGAGCCATCTTTAAAATTCTGGAACCGAGTGCAAATGATGAGCTTTTTGCCTTTGGTCTAGTGTTGTACACACTGCTAAACCAGAGATCGTCGGTTCGATTCCCATCCAGGACAGATAAAGACGTGATGAGGTTGACTTTTCTTTGGTGAGTGTTTATTAATTTCACAATTAAAATTGTTAGAAATAAAAATATTGGTAGATAAATAAATTTCCCCTTTTGTTTCTGTTAAAAAGGATGTACGTCCAGGACGAAGCTTACTACTTAATTATTAAGTAGCCAAATTCAACTTTAAACTTTGTCTTTAAAAAGCCGTAAAAAAAGGGAATTCATCATCATAGCTAACAGTCAAATCTGAATTGCAAGTATATGACAAACGTATATAAGTTAGTGTGTCCCTCACAAAAATATCGATGTATTACCAATGGTGGCCACCCTCGGGTGTTCGCATCCCCTGCAAGCTGGGGCCGTGGCGGCGAGAGGGCGCGTCGGCGAGGCGCGCGGCGGGACGGTGCCACTACGCCGCCAAGCCGACGGTCACCTATGAGATCGGGGTTGCCAGATAATGGACACATAAACATGTATATTTTCATTCAAGTGTTTTCCTTTTATAAAAAATATTTTATGACTTGTATCGTTAGCCGTAACTGACAACCTTCGGGTGTGGACAGACAAGATAATTGATTGATATAAATAAATTTACATACCCTGTATGGGACGTTTGATTTCAAATTAGGCCGTCTGATTCAAAACAACTTTGGCGTCAAGCGTATGGACTATTTTTGTGACAGAGTAGGTAAACAAGCAGAGGAGTCACCTTTTGGAAAGTGACTACGAACTCTTAAGAAAGTCTGCAGCTCAGGAGACAGAAGAGCTTCGACTGTGTTTGAGGCAAGAGCAGTGTGCTCATGCAGAACTTTTTGCCAAACGTGTTTTGTTACGAATTCTTCAGTAAGTAAACTTCTACCTATAAGAAATAGTAATTATTTCAAAAATAGGAAAGCCGGATCAAAGAACAAACCATCATCATCAATATAAGTCTATCGCAACCTACTGCTGGCCATATCAATCATCAATAGCTTGTAACAGTCCACTACAAGTCCTAGGTAGTAGAGCCACGCTGATTTCAGCAGGGACGGGCCGGCTCTCTACGGCTCAGTATGGTGACCATAACTAGTGGATTCTATTCATGCTCTCCATCAGGCAGAGTAGAGTCACTTTGGCAGGCTCTTAATATAGAAAAAAAATAAAATAAAATAAGCACCCCCTTCGGGAGGAAGTTTTGGCCTACTATACCCTCTACTACCCCTAATAGTGGTACTGACACTCTATGTTCTTAAGCCGTCACAACACGGATAATGCTAGATATAGGTCTCTCTAATTGCATGCCTCTTAATTCAGTCCTCGGCTTCTTGCATCCAGCCAGTCATCTTACGCAAAACATCACTCCACCTGGCTTGTGGCCGTCCTACACTACGTTTGCCGAGTTTACCCTAACGGTTATCGATTTGTATTCTTAATTGACAATGCATTTCTCGTCGTCAGAATATGATGTCTGCTTATAAGTAAATTAATAATCTGATAAGTTATCGATTTATTTTTTAACTCATTGTTAATCCATCCCTATAAGACGACATGAGAAATAGGAAAAATAAAAATTATCTATGTAATAAGAATTATATGTACAAATATAATAACACAAAATGATAAGATTTGTAAATACTTCCCCAAACCTAGTCGTTACCAACATCTTGTATACTTTTATTCAATTAATAAATAATGAATAAAAATACGTCCAAAAACAGTACTATAAAGCTGGCAACACTAAGATCGCTGCCAATCTACAGTTCGTTACTTTATTATTCGTTATCCGACATGATGCCCTCTTACACAGACGCACTCGGCCATGAAACTGACAAATTAGCGTAACGTACACATTTCATTATTTCTTACAAAAATAGAAAAATATGGCGCCTTTTCGCCTAAAGTTCTGGCGACTATATACATATACAAAGTTCCGTGTACGACTTTTTGTCCGCCTGTTTGAAAGTGATAAACATTCAATAGTCCACTACTGGATCTCCCCTTCGAAAGCAGGTTTTGGCCTACTGTACCATAACTAACCATACATTTCAAGTTTTCTCTTTCCAGAGATTTTGTTCTGTTGGTCTGTTGTTTTGTTTCCTTAGTCGCCTCTTGTGAAACCCGTATGATGAACATGGGTGGAGATCTGGAGATACTCGATAATTTTCATCTGTCACACACTGGTGAACATTTGAAGCATCGAAATGAAAATTAAAACTTCATATAATAAGCGATCTTATCATGAAAGGTCGAGCCTTCTCATATGTATGAAAGCATGGCTAAGGAGTGATGCCTTTCAAGAAAATGGCGTAAAACAGTTGCTTTGTTGCATACATATATTGTTGCTGCATGAGTCTGGTTACTGAACTCTGTCCGTCTTCCCTAAATCTCAACATTCAAAGGTAGGGAATGCACTTTTGACTCTTGAGTTGCAAGTTCCGATGAACGGACGGCGACAGTCGCTTACCATAAATAGCCTCACCTGCTCCATATGCACGTGCCCTTCAGATATATCAAGTAGGTATCATTAGAATCTCAAGTCAACCCAAATTTTCTAAAAAAAAAAACAAAATAGCAACTTTGAGCTTTTATCAGGTCAATCATAGTTTCTTTTTTTTTACAACAACGTATGCGACTGTGTGGAGTTTCGGGTTCGAATCCCCGGACCAAGTGTTTGCTTGATCTGCAAATATTTGTTTCGAAGTTTATGTAAGTATTGCATCAGTCAATCTAGCTTTCATAGTAGGTACAAGCTATTTAAATTCTATGGCATTGCGTGTCAGATGTTCAAAAATAGCAACTATTAAAAAAAAAAATTGATTGTCTATACTAATATTATAAAGAGGAAAGGTTTGATTTTTTGTTTGTTTGTTTGAAATAAATAAACGCCGAAACTACTGGACCGATTTAAAAAATTCTTTCACCATTGGCAAGCTACACTATTCCCAAGTGACATAGGACATGTTTTATTTTCAAAAAAATTAGGGATGTTTACTAAAACTTGAAGAATCTAACCCAAGGTGTAAAAAAATTAACAAAAAACTTCCTTAAATCGCGTGCGCTGCGAAAACTATTAATGATAGAACAATACGATGTATTACAATTTTTCAGAACACATCACTATGTCTAAAACATGTCGGGACAGCATGTCTCTATCTTTTATAGTTACGTCACAATAAGCGCCCTTTTATTAAAAAAATATATATATACCACCGCTAGAAAAGGCTCTTTATTCGTACCTAGGTATTGATCCTTATCAAAATAAATATATCATTATTTAAGACAACTTCAATACCTTCATATTACCTTTTAAATGATTTGATTCGGATATTCCATTCAAAAGATATCACCAGTTTAAATAATAGAAAAAACTCCGCTCGGCTAGCTATGCGTTGAAGAGGTACTGGAGGGAGTCAACATCACGAAATTGACTTGCCGCGCAGCTCATCCGAATATATTCACAAAAAACAATTAATATCTTAGTTTTTGGTTTTCAATGAATGTTATTTTTTTAGAAACTTACTGTAAACCATTGTATATTTTCTTTTATTATAATATTATGCCCGTGCGAAGCCGGGATGGGCTGCTAGTAGTAAATAAACACAATGCCGATTTTGTTAGTTTAACAAGGAAAACATATTTAAAAAATATTTTTAAGCAACCCTAAAAAACTGATAACTGGTTCTGTTCTAAACAAAACATTCGTCTTCTACAGTTGGAGAAATTAGTCTTCCACCTCTCTACGCTTTTCATGCAACTTTTTGCCTCGTACAACCGGCCTGTGGAAGAAATAGTTGCCTGCAGTATTTCAGGATCGATATGATCTCCAAACCTTCAAGAAAAAGAAAGAAAAGCAGTGCTTGAGGTCTTGTGTTCGACTCCTAGGTCTTACCAAATGTTTATATGATTTGCAAATATTTGTTTCGTAGTTCAGGTATTTTCTATGTCTATTATCTTTTATATAATATATATGTATTTATAAAAAAAAGTATATAAGTATTCTATCAGTGCATCTAGTTATCATAGTACACACATAGTCTGAAGCTGGATGACGTTGTGTGCCAATTTTGTACATGTTACTTAAAAAAAAACATGGAATTCATAGACGGCGACCAAGACTTTCCAAATTTTTTGGGTTTTAATTTGAATTTACCACTAAGACGTTAGATAATAATAATAAAATAATATTAATTCGTCTTGAAAATCTACTTGTGCAGTACTAACTCTCTACTAAACGACTCCAACATTTAAAACCTCTTTTTATAACATCTTATCTATGGTATTTCACTCTGTAAAACAAAATTTTATTGCGTGGCTGTCTAAAATGAAGTGCAGAAAGGATTATGAACAATGGAGAAGTCACCTTTGGCTGGCAGCCGCGACGACGTGACGCCTTGTTATGTTGATGCAATTGGATAACTTCACACTGACATATAATTAGGACACAGTATGTAGTTTGTAAACTAGTAAAAACAATGTAGAAACTCGCAAATAGAAATCACTACAACATTTATTCGAAACAGCTTTTGTCTAGTGATTATTTGGTCCATCAAAATTTTGCCACTATACAACTGTTAATTAAATGATCTACTCTTAGCTTATAGGTATGATTGTAGCCAAGTCATATGAACACGGCGATTTCGGCCTACTCAACCTGGGCAGTCCCACAGAAGATCAACCTAAAGCGACAGAAACTGTGCTGTCGTGTTTCGTTAGTGAGAGTGAGACCGGAGGCCCATTGATACGAGGGTGACAGTTGTCGTGGTAAGTGTGTGTGTCATGCCTTTTACGGACCTAAGCGAGGCGTGAAGAAGCATCTCACTAGAGCGCCATAGCGTCTGTATATGCATTGTCTGCATTCGCAATGAGTATGGTGACCACAACTCTTGGATTCTATTCATGCTTTCCATCAGGCTGAGTAGAGTCAATTTGGCAGGGTCTTTGAATAAAAAATAAAAAAATCGGCGAAATCAGCCAACCTCGCAGGAGATATTACAGGGCACAAATATGTGTGCAAATACAGGTACACTATCTGTTCCCTCACTCTCACAATCCGACGAGACAGTTATGCGACACAACTGGTGACTGCTCAGACGTAGGACTGACGGCTTCACGTGGTGTCCGAAACATGGAGATTAAGACTCCAATTTCCAACTCAGGACTGTAATTAAAGTCCTTGTTACCAAAAAAATTCAATAGTACTTTTAGACCCAATCCGGTAACCGAACCCGACACCTCTTGATCGGCAGTCGCATGCAATAACGACTGTACGGATTGCGTAGTCGTGTAGTGGTTCAAGTGGTCGCCTCGCCCGCTTTTTACGGCATTATGTGGTAGGTTCAATCCCTGCATCTCCATCGTGGGAGCACACACTCGGATCGCACTCGGAAAAGTCTGAAAATCACGTGGCCAGGAGAAGTATTATCTATGTCTGTAAAGTCCCCTACGATACCTCAGTGCGGGAGTTATCTTGAAAAATGTTAGATATGTAACAGGTATACGTATATCTAGCAATTGATTGATCGTATTCTACTCGTATTTACGTTTTATTCACGCGCTTGGCTGCTCATTAGCAAGTTGGATTGCTGACGAATATAGAGCAACTGAATCTTACAAACCAGAGCAATGAAAATTCCGCGTTTCGATAGAATTACTAACCTCTGTGCTAATGTGCTGAACCTTTTTCTTGTTTTTCTGTCCTCTATGGGAGTAATTTTGTGGAAAGGGACAAAAATTAGTAACAGAAAGTCGTAAGAAATTATTTATTTTAAATGATTGATTGATTTGTATTTTTTATTGTTTTTTATATAACATTTACACATACATATTAATTACATTTTCAAACACATAAAAAAGGAAAAATTAACACAGTTGGAGATAGATGGCGCTGCGTAATAGTTGTCCAAAATACTTATTATTTTTCTCTTTAGTTCATTAAAAATACGTTTAAATTGCAACTTTAAATACACACATACAAACATATTTAAAAGTATAAAATAGTAGACCACCGACTTCGGGTACAGGGACCAAGACACCGGTGGTTAGGGTTCCAAAGACAGGAACCTCCTCACTATACGGGCCGTGTCAAGGAAGACTGCCTTCTGCATTAGACCCTTGATCCTAACTTCTAACGTGAGCCTCTTAAGATGTTGGTCGAGGCTCTTCGCTATCAATCCGTGAACAGATATGATTATCGGAACACTGATCACCGAATCCATATTCCACATATCGGCAATCTCGTGAGACAGATCCAAATACTTCAATTGTTTTTCTTTTTCAACTTTCACGAGATTCTCGTCATGAGAAACGGCGATACCGACAATCATTGCGCGGCGCTCTATTCGATCTATCACCACAATATCAGGGTTATTGGCAACAATAGTTCTATCTGTGATAATAGATCGATCCCAATATATCGTAACACGATCACTCTCGAGGACTGGCTCGGGCACACATATTAATATTATTACCATTTAACACAATATAATTGCTTAACATCGATTTGGCAAGAACCTGCAAGAGTACAGCAAAAAAATGTGAATTGTGTGTTATTTGCAACCAGTAAAAGTGGCAACACTGCTATAAACTATGGTTCTCTTCACAAGAGCGAACCGATTGGCTATGGATTCCATACTTGCACGAAACATTCTCGTGACCCACTGACCCTTGCAGTTGTAGAATTATTCGCTAAAATAGCCCATTGTCTAGAGGTATTGAAGATAAAATAAATGAATCCGAATGCTAAGTGGTTACTAACCCTAACTGTTACAACGGCGCTCGTAGGTACGATTCCCACCAAAGACAAATAAATATGTAATAAGTATAATCATTTATTGTGTGTGAGTGCTATTTATCTGTATCAAATTAACTTATCGCCGTCCATTGGTGAACGAAGATCTTTCCCAAGGAGCGCCAACCATCCTGGTCTTAGACAATCCGCATGCATCCATCCATCTGCCAGCAACCTTCTTGAAGTCTACACTACATTACGTTTGCTCAATCGTGGTCTCCACTCTAACACACTTCGGCTCCAGCGATCATCGGTTCGTCTGGAGACGTGACTTCCGACTTCCACTACAGTGCACTACTAATATGTCTGTAAAATATATTGTATTCAGAAAGATTTAAGTATATATTTGTCACCGACTAATTAAACAGCCTTAGTTTTACTGATGTAAGCTAGATGGCGTTGAATGTCGTCACAAGTTAACCAGTCAAAACGTTAGGCAATATATTGTTTTATGTTAATTCCCGTAAGTGTAAAAACATTACAAATTGTTGTTGAAAACTTTTACTAAGAAACGTCTAAACTACATTTAATTAATAAGTGAACACAGTTATATATAGACATCAAAATATATTTTCAAGAAGAATCGTGTTTTTGATTTTTAAAGCTACTAATCTTTGGGAGTTACTATGGTTTGTGTTACTCCACAATATATTTTTATTTGATGCATCTACCACTTGAATGGTCAAATTAAACACAGTATATACTTAATATGGATTTACTGTTTCAGGTGGTACCAATATTCACAGTGTTTTGTCTCCAAGAACTTGAACTACACGCTTTGAGTCGCTTTGTTAATCAGAGTCCACTTAACATTTTTGTGTACTCAACTCGGTGTATAAAAAGTGGCATCGTCAACACCAGTGTTGCCACATGAACGCTACAAATCTAACTCGAAGATTGTTAAGGAAAATACCTAAACATAAAACTGGGACAAATATTACTTTTTCTGAAATCCTATACATATAACCTCTGTTCATATATAAAAGGTTGAAAGAAACTTTGACCTGGACACCTTTCTAAGAACTTTAATTATTTGCATTCTTTGTACTTCTACCTTCTTTTTAAGTTCCAATTAGATTCTTTTAAAGCTAATATATTTTATTGTAGATCATAAACAAAACAAATTTGTTAGCGAAATTACGAATTATGTATTATAGTTTAGAATCAATAATACATTATGTGCTTAGTTATAATATAATTAAGTGCAGTTTAGTTTTTTTTTTTCTATGTCGAGATTTGCCAAAGTGGCTCTACTCCGCCTGATGAAAAGCATGAATAGAATCCAAGAGTTGTGGTCACGATACTCATTGCAAATGCAGACAATGCAGTATGGTGACCCACGCTATGGTGGCCTAGTGAGATGATTTTTCACACCCCGCTTGGGGACTTAAAAGGCATGACAGTGAGCGTGACAGTGTAAGGCCATAAGTTACCGCGATAACTGTCGCCCCTGCATCAGTGAGCCTCCGGTCTCACATTCACCAACGAAACACGACAACACGGATGCTGGCGCTTTAGGTTGGTCTTCTGTTGGAGGGTAGTACTGGCCCGGTCGAGCCGGCCCGCTTCTACTGAAATCAGCGTGGGTCTACTACCTAGTGAAATTAGCTAATACCCGCAGTTTCGTTCGTGTGATTCTTTTTAAATTTGAATGTCGATGTTCCATACAATCTTTTATCTCTCATTTTAAATTTCAAGAATTCCTTTCTTAGTGTATATATTAATTATAACATAATAACACAAAAACCATCAACTGTCGAAAATTCAAGTCTATAACTTCGGCGGATTAGACTCTGCGTTGATGTCTCTGTCAGTAGGGCAAATATTGATGTTATGTGAATGTAGGTTACATTTTTTTTTTTAAAGTACACATGTCATTAGACACTCGTTTGGAACGAAGTCCCTTTCGTGCGTTAATTAAGGAAATCTTGTTGTGCTATAGGTTTTTCTCCGATGGTTTAATAAACATATATCAATAATTAGCTTGTATTGAAATTATGATGTTACGGACGACTAATGTAGGAATAACTAAATATATATACGTGTATATATAGATAGTATATGTAGGAGACTAGTTATTGGTCTCCTTCATTCTCTCTTTTACTGTTTTTCATAACGTGTTAAATGTAATGTAAACGTCTTTCTCGGCTTGGTCCTCTCGCCAAGCCACCATAATAATAAAATTGTGTATAAATAATAATTTTCAATCAACAAATATAAAACGTAGTTATGACTATTTAAAAAGTAAAAAAATATCTTCCAAATTTCTATTTATGAAACGTGTAATGTTGCCCGAATATTTACGATTGATTTTCAAGGCGTGAGTTTCTGATCTCGGCTCGTAAATCAACTTAACGAATTATTGATGAAATGTACTGAATAAATCATGGATACAACATACAAAACAGGCGTTAGACTGAGTCATGTTGTAGCGAGAAATAAGTGGAGAATAAAAAGTTCGATCGTAGATGATCTAAGATGAACCTAAGCACAGATTGACCGACTCGAACGGAGTAACACCATGATGGAAAACCGAAAAGTTCTGTTATTGCGTGATTGTAGTTACTAGTGAACCAAAAGAAGATACCGGCGGTGACTAATTCTAAAAAACAGTTTATAAATTTATTTATATATTAGTTATAAATTAAAACTTTTGTCAAATCAGCGTGTAAGTAGAAAGTTAAAGAAGGATTCTTGGCTTTTTAGGCATGACAAAGATTTCATTTTACTACACCTACTCGTATATTTAAAAGAAATAAGTTCATTTGTGTAAACTTTTATGTGATTTGCAAGTCACATAAAGGTTGGAGTCATAGACATAGTCACGCTGGAGCTGTGCGGTCCATGGCCCTTTATGGAGCTCCAGTATGGGCGGAGATCCTGAGGGCCAGCAATATAACGTTACTGAGACGACCACAGCGAATGCTGGCCATCAGGATTATAAGGGGGTACCGCATGATTTCTTTTGAGGCAGCGAGTCTCCTGGCCAGAACTTCACCACGGGATCTGGAGGCGAGAGCCCTTGCAGTTCTTTATCAGTAGCGCAAGGAGGCGCGGGAGCTAGGTCGGAGTCCTGACACTCGAGAAATCTAACATCAGAAATCCCAACTCCGTCAGGCCCTCGTGGAGGAGTGGATTAGGGGGTACCCCTTAGAGGGTAATCTGTGTTTGCACGTCACTTTAGTTCCCCATTTCTCGTCAATATAACCAAAACGTGCCACAGCTGAGCTAGTACAGTTGGAGTGTAAGTAATAAATTTAAAATAGCTTTTTATGTTAACTAACAATAGGAAAGCTTAATACCCACAACAAACTTTATTTATTTCGACTAATGTGAAAAATTTTATTACACTACCTGTATTATCTATCACAGACGAGTACAATGGACACTAATATATTGTTTTATCATAAAAACAGAATATTTGGCTGCCGTTGCCGACAGAAAGACGCCGTGGCGCGGACGCCAGTCAGCCATCTTGCTTCGGTGAATCATCTATGGGACACATCATAAGGAAATGGTTAAGATTTTCTTTTTTCATTTCCGAATAAGTTTATATTATTTTTTTTACTTTTTATACATTTTATTTGTAATAAATTTTACCCGCTCCTTTTTTCAACGAATTTCTTACCTTATTTTTTTACCCGATGTATCTTCCTTTAACACGCTCTGTACCCCAAACTGTTATGAATTTTGGCCTTTGAGGTGTCAGTAACGTATTTATCGTGAGTGTAGTTATAAAAAATTAAAATGGCAGATGTTTGGTGTCAAATTATGAGTTATCTAAGGAGCACTAAAGTAAACTGTTTTATGATTGTCTTACAAAAATATAAACAATTTTTATATTTAATTTGCAATCAAAGATATAAAATATATTTTACTAGGTAGTAGAGCCACGCTGATTTCAGCAGGAGCGGGCCGGCTCGACCAGGATAGTACTACCCTCCCACAGAAGACCAATCTAAAGCGACAGCATCCGTGTTGTCGTGTTTCGTTGTTGAGTGAGACCGGAGGCACATCGATGTAGGGGTGACAGTTATCGTGGTAACTGTGTAAGCCTCACACTGTCACAATGAATGTCATACCTTTTACGTCCCCGAGCGGGGTGTGAAAAAGCATCTCACAAGGCCGCCATAGTGTGGGTCACCATACTGCGTTGTCAGCATTTGCAATGAGTATGGTGGCCACAACACTTGGATTCTATTCATGCTTGCCATCAGGCAGGGTTGAGTCACTTTGGCAGGCTCTTAAGATAGAAAAAAAAACAAAATATTACGAAACTAAGTATATGTGCGGTTTGCACAGTCCGGTTTTTTGTTCTCTTCCAATAATTAATTTGTTTAACCTCTGTTAATTTGTAAATGTAATTCTGTAAAGTTTTAGGAACGAAGCGAAAGTTTAATAAACAAAGATAAATTCGCAGTCACTATTGTGTTCTACACTAACTTTTACCCTCGGTTTCGCTAGTGTTAAGTGGATTTCGTCAATCATTTTTACCTGGATTTGTTTTTGCCTGGGTTTTATTTGGGTGTAAACTAGTGTTTCACCTAGTTTCTTTACCTATATGAAGTCGTACTATGAGTATATGTTTATAGTATAATATGTATAAGTAATAAATGTGACATATGAAACACACTTTCGCGTTTACAATGTTAATAATGTTTTTTTTTATCTGTCAAAACGACATCTAAGCAGAACTTGTACCATGGATACTATACAATTGATACAAATACTTATAGACAGTTTTTTTGGCAATATATGAATCCAAATTCCGAAATAAATACTCGCAGATTATGTAAATTTGGTCCTACCTGGAAATTGAACCTGAGACTTCAAACTCAACAGTCGCATACGCTACCACTGTGCCAAAGAAGCAGTCGATTAATTAAATTATCCACTATGTAACTGTTTCTTTATTAAATTTATCTTCAATTTACATAAATACACGCTAATTTAGAACATCTGTTGATCAAACAACTGTTAAAATCGTGATGGTATCGAACATGGGACTCCAGGCCAACTATTAGTTACTAAGTGATCAATTAAATTATTAGCGTTGGCAATTATTCTGGGCTTTTTAATTGAAAACGCAAACCTTGACTTTCTTTTTGCAGTTCGCACTTGACTTGAACAGCGAGCGTTTAAGTCTTTTTATTTGAATTTCGATTTTGCGAATGTTTCCGTTCTTAAAAGACTTAAATAATTATTTGAAATGTGCTACATACATAAACATATTAAAAATACTGTGTATATTAAATCTATTTTATTCCCAAAAGACCTCTGGCGACTAAAATAAACAACAAGGATAATTAACAGTCATACTAATTAAACCCGCCATTTTGAAAAAACTCACGATAGTCAAAATAAAATAGAAAGCATAGATAATTGTATAATCTGTGCGAAGCGCCACAGACTAACAAAGTATGCAGACTATTGCGTATATAAATAACTAACACGCGAATTTACGATCCACGTTGAAATGTGTAGTTATAATATACATTGTGGCACTTTGTCGTTTTGCTTACCTAGCAGTTTATTAATACTTTGTGGTTTTAAGAACGTCTACCTACATTTCTACGACGGCACAGATTCTCTGGCATCCGGAACTTATTGTGTCTGGACAGATAATTGTCAGTGGCTTTTGTCATGGGCTTTTAATTTACATTAACTTATTGTTATGTTATATTCTTTTATATAAAAAGAAATTAATAATAAATAATAAATACTTCGGATATTAGACACACAACATCATCTAGTTTCAAACTAAGCAAAACTTGTACTATGATAACTAGACTGATTGATAGAGTACTTATATACTTCTTTTTTTGTAAATACACACATATTATACATAAAAAAAAATCCAAACTTCGAAACAAATATTTGCAGATCATACAAACATTTGATCCGACCCGGGCATCTTACCCGAGACCTCAATCATAGCAGTCGCATTCACTACAGCTGCGCCACCGAACCATTTATGATTTACAATTAGAGATGCGCAATCATTTATTAAACGTGACGATATGCTGCTGGTATAGTTGTTGATTATAAACTTAATAATGTGTTTCAATTACGACCTAAATAATTGGAATAAGAAATAAAACACGGTACGAATGGTAGAGTGGTTAAGCAGTCACCACATCGTTTCCTACTGCGCTGAGGGTTGTGAATTCGATCAGCACACGGGTCAACAGTTTGCATGATTCACAAATGGTTGCTATAAGTCTGGGTGACACAGAATCTTTTCCTTACGCAAAAGATGTCTTGTTAAAGAAAGTGAGCGACAAAATTTTACTGTGTTGTCATAATTCGTATTCATCATTTAATTATCTACCCTTACGGGTGAAATATTCTATTGAAAGATGAATTATTGAATGGGTTTACAAAAATTCAGTCGAATTGAAATCGGTGACGATAAACTTGGAGACACTTGGACATATTATGACTTCTGAACGTTCACTTCAGCACTACTTGTAAATATAACTCATAAACAAAGCATTCTATAAGAATATATATTTTATAACTTCACTTTGCTCTGTGTGGGAGTCGCCAGAATTACAGTAAGGGGGGTGCATCTATATCCACACATACTCTTTACCGATATAAGATATAGAATAAGTATTTTTCTATAAAATTGACTTTTTTAATGGAATATGTTAAAAAGATGTGTTTGTATATGTATTTTCTGTACCAGGAACTACCACCTTCCTGGCCCCCATGACGTTATGATTATAGCTTAATATTGGTAGAAGCAAGTGACTGCGGCTTCGATCGTGTGTAAATTTCTTATTTCGTATTTCTAGCTTTTAATATTACAAACATCCTCACAGTTGTTTATTTATTCTTTTACCCCGTTAGGGGTTAAATTTCTAAAAATATTTCCCGGTGGGTACTTACAACATTTCTTTTTCTATGTGGAGTTCCTCCCGGATACCACCTATTGGTGGTTGGTTAGGTACCAGTAGCCGGGGAACCAGGTACCCTGTCAAGAAAATCCCCAGAACGATTTTTTGTGCCAAAGGACTACGGCGTGGGTGTATC
This sequence comes from Hypercompe scribonia, assembly GCA_949316085.1. NCBI lineage: Eukaryota > Metazoa > Arthropoda > Insecta > Lepidoptera > Erebidae > Hypercompe > Hypercompe scribonia. Next base: position 1,762,921 of record OX438973.1, read on the forward strand.
ACTCAGTCAATCAGAGGGTTTTTATTTTTATATGTATAGACTATTTATCGTCCTTTATGCTTTAAGTCATACACATAAAAAAAAATTAAAACCTTAAAAGTAATCTTATTTGTGAGGGTTTATTGAATTAATATTGAAAATGGTGATCTCAACAATTTTGAAATGTCCACAATCACCAACTAATTGTGACAACGATGTATAGTGTGTAAACATACGTCATTGTATAACAACAGCCTTAATCCCAAAGAAAAATCTGTTTTGTAGTGTATTAGGTTTAGTTAAAGAGCTAATGTGCATGTCTACACAGGTTGTGGTACAAAGTTATCCGCTACAACGCCAGGCGATGCGATTTAGAGTTTTCAAAAATTGACAATGCGTCTAAAAAAAACAAAAAGAATAAAAATAGGAAATTGGTACGACAGTCTTGTAGAAAAACTATGCTGACCAAAAAAAAACTATTCTTTCGTTGCTTTTCATCGAGTGAGTGAAGTTAGTTAAGCCTAAAGTAAGTTTGACCTATTTTACTTACCACAAAAAAAAAATTAAACAACATTTTAAATTTGGGGTGATGAATTGAATTAAAAACTACAAAGAACAACGTGTACCAAGTAGATGTGTTAACAAAAAAGTCTTTTTAATCTATCAAATATAGTTTAACATACTTAACAACACTTTTCACAGTATTATAACCTCTTTATTTTCTTTAGATGAGACGGGACCGTATCTAACTTAATTAATTACTTAACAACTTAATTATCAATAAACTTAATTTGAAACTATCTAATTCATTGATCAATAAGCATAAATTATGACCACACAAGTTATCAAACAATTATCTTAGACCATTAGAAATAATTAATCAATAGTAAAAACATAACGAAATTATTAGCAGAGCAGAGGCCGAATTGTTTACGTCTTGTGCCCGCCGTCGCGTCGCTCGTACCGACGACGCTACGTTTTGGCGCCAATTTCGGGCGCCATGTTGACTCATTCACATGATTCTTGACAATAAAAATAATTTGGATTGGTTGGATGTTGTTACTGATATTAATTGATAAATTAGCTATTTAGAATGATATCGAAAGCAATTGAAAGAAATATAGGTAAAATAGATGTTTCATTTGAGTTTTTTCATTAACTTGACATATTTTGCGTAGAGTCTGGTTACCGTATCGCAATTTAGGATCAAATGAGCTAATTTATTGTAAATGTATTACATTTCATACATATTTTAAGAAATTACCGCCAGATACAGATGCGAAAAAATTATCGTACTTATCACACGTCGTGGGTGAAAATCGAACCCATAAAGTCAAGCTCAGCAGTCAGATAATTAAGCACTAGACTCACGCACCAGTCCTTAGTTATAAAAAGTTTTAATTGACGTCCAGACGTTGTAAAACCACTTTCACTAACGTAGAAATTGTCTATTTATGAACATTGTTATGATAGACGACCATTGACTGAGCGGATGATTAGGTATCCTAATGGCCGAGACAGAGGTGTGGGAGGTCGTGGATTCAATTATCAAACAGGGCAAAAATCGTGTGATAGGTACGACCATTACTTCTCTGTCTGTCTCTGTCTTCTGTCGTCTGTTTGTAATTTAAACTAAATACCTATTGTAAACATTCTATTGTCCCTATTCTTCTAAACGAATATTAATTGTACGGAAACTTTACAAAAATGATAAGAACTTAAGTTGCAAACCTTATGAGACATTTCGTCAAAAACAAAAAAGGGGGTATTTTAGAACGACGCGGAAAAAAAACAATATTGACAATGTTGTAAATGAAAAAAAAACCTTTTAGTAATAATACTAACGGCCTCGAACAACACTTTAAGAGGTTAACTTTAGACAACTGGATCAAGAGTCTGATACAGAAGGTAGTTCTTCTTAGCACGGCCCTTATAGGAGGTTCTTGTCTTTGGAGCCCTAACCGCTGGTGTCTTGGCTCTAGTTCGCGAAGTCAGTTATATTACTTAGATGATTTTATTTTTTCTAATGCCTTTGCATTTACAAAATATTTTTTTAACGTAGCTAAATATAAACTAAACCTTTTGTTTTATAAAGCATAGATCGTAAACCATTACTTTTGCCAGCTTCCATTTCTTGAAGACAACATTTTTCGCCGTGAAACGTGATTCCAATAAAAACTCTACATAAAAAACATGACTGATGTGAAAACTACTGATCTTTTCTCATTTTGCAGGAATTCGTCGTTTTCTTATTAACACAAGTCTTTATCATTCTAGTTTTTTTTTATTAGGGGAAAAAGAGAGTCATTTCACTGTTAAAATCAAAAATAAACTCCTGAGAACACTTTAGATGACAAATGAACTACCACGAAACATACATACCGCGTGTTGGCGCCCTTTAAAAAGTAAAAATGGACTACAAATCCAAGCTTGTAGAAATTTATATTTATCATAAACTGAAGTCAAGACAAATGTGAATTCTCATGAGTTTCAAAGAGGTCATAATGAGAGTATGATTCTGTTTATTTGAATGCTATTGTTATTGTGAATTAGAAGTAATATGGTGTTAAAACCAATCAAAGCATCTGATGACGAATGAATACCGTCTATCCACGCCCATCTTCAGAAAAACGGTACGAATAACGATAGATGTCGCTAGAACAGCACAGTTAAATCTCTATTTTCGTGTTGTATTAATTTTTTCCTGCTTCCATCAGCTCAATTTTTTTTTCTTTTCTTTTTAAAAAGACAACGTCTGCACTAGGAATAAATTCTGTGTTACGGAATAATTTACAAACGTACAAGAAACGAACACAAAGAACACCCAGACTCAGAACAACAATTTGTGGATCACACAAAGTGTTGTCCACGGTTGGATGTGACCCCACAAAACTCCGCGTAGCAGAGAGCGGTGTGGCGACCGCTTCAACCACTTTTTTTTACGTGTGGAAAGTCCCTCGGGTCGTCGGTCGTTTACGGCGGGGTGGTGTGTCGGAATCGGACCGACTAAAACCACACGGTGTACCACTCTGCACCTGACATAGGAGGGATCCGGGAACAGCTGTTATTACGACATCCAGATCCTTCCTAGCGCCTGCCCGCTCCCGCGGGCGCCATCTGCGGGTAAACTCTCTATTTAGGCGACTTACGGCACACGCAGGCGTCGCCTCCTTGCGGCTGGCCACTGTAGCGGATGGAAAGGATATCCGTCCCGTCCACCCGCGGCCACACTCAAGGCGGCATGATGCACTGGTACGTGCGCCACCACCGCCCGGTTCCGAATTGGGTCCGAATGGAGATCATCTTCCCGGGCCTTCTGCGCCGCCTCCTTCCGCGAAATTACGTCTTCGCAGAAGGTTGCGACCGCGGTAAAACAACTATCGCTACCGGCCATAGACCGCTTAAACCACTAGGCTAACCGTGAAGTCAGTTGATGGCAATAGACTTACCCCCACCACCGAAGTGAGATTAAAATTCATGTTTTCATCATCAACTTCCTTTGGCAGTTTACTACTGGACATAAGCCTCTAATTAGAAAAGAGGCTTTGGCCTACTATACCACGCTAGTCAGACTGGTTGCTATAGGGTTGGTTTCAAGTCTTCCCTCTCTTTGCTGTGATGTTGTCCTGCTTAGTTTGTTTCCTTAGTCACTTTTGACGACACCTATTGGATGAATAAGGCAACTGACACTGTACTTTTAATTCATCCCTACACGGATAGGTCAAGGGAATAAAATTAAAGAAATTCATAGGGATTAAAGATATTTTTTTTATATTAAGAGCCTGCCAAAGTGACTCTACTCTGCCTGATGGAAAGCATGAATAGAATCCAAGAGCTGTGCCATACTCATTGCAAATGCAGACAATGCAGTATGGTGGCCCACACTATGGCGGCCTTGTAAGATGCTTTTTCACACACCGCTTGGGGACGTAAAAGGCATGACAGTGTAAGGCTTACACAGTTACCACGATAACTGTCACCCCTGCATCAATGGGCCTCCGGTCACACACTTACCAACGAAACACGACAACACGGATGCTGTCGCTTTAGGTTGGTCTTCTGTGGGAGGTTAGTACTGCCCCGGTCGAGCCGGCCCGCTCGTGCTGAAATCAGCGTGGCTAGAGCCTACGTAACAAATAATGTGAGTATTTAATATAGGTACGCCTCCGTTTACGCCTTCCACGATGAAGGTGTGAATGTATATATGTGTGAATGTATCCTTATACCTACCATACATCTACAAGGAATTGGACCACAGTGTTAAAGATCAGAGGATCTACTGCGAGTCTATTTTAAATCAAATAGATCGTCACGGTGACTGTGTTCGGTGTTGCAATAGGGTAGATGACTGTATCGTAAATAAATACCAATGTCCACTTTATTAAAACTAATATCGCGAAACATCTCAGAAAATACAATTAACATAGCTTTTTATTATTATTACGAATTTCAATCAAATATACAATGAAATATTTTGTTCAATTGAGTAGTCTAAAACAGTGACTTCACAATTTGGTATTTAGTATCATTTTCATACAAAATTGTCGTTTTGACAAATGAAGGGTCCACTGCAATAATGATGAATGTCCTTTGTTTTTTGTTTTAAGATAATTGGATTTTAAATTTACAAACGGTGTAAAAAAACTCAGACATGAAGATTATAAAATGTTGTTTATTAAAGTTAAAGTATAGGCATTATGGTATTAATTTTTAGAAAATAATCATTCTTAGGGTATTATAAACTAATTAAAAATATTCGAATCTTAAGTAGGTCTTTAAAAATCAGGACTATAATGATTACTGTCCACACTGCGTTCATAGTCAATAATGATTGGTGTCCAAATGACTGTTTTAATTAACTTCTGAATCCTTAATATTTGCAGCATGTGGAAGTTCATCGTAATAACGTCTTGTTTCAGGCCTACAGAACTTTTTCAAGAACTGTAGGTCGTTATATTTCGCTGTTGATATAGGTAGCTTCTCTTTATAAGCCAAATCAGGTAATTTGAATTCGCCCTCATTAACTGCCTTCATAGATCGAAAAGAAACTGGTGTGTTCACCACACTTGATTCCCATGGACTATTATTAAAATTTCTGTGAAACATGAGCCGTGGGTGTTTTTTCTGGACTCTAAATTCACGCACAGGTCTTATGGGAAAAGGACAAGTTTTCTTGTAAAACGGTTTCAAAAATGCAGTCCAGCCCTTGAATGCATCTTGGGAGCATTCGATGACATTGAAAGGTTTCGGTCTCTGTCGAGCTCCACGCACATGTTCGGCCCATTCTTCAGGAAGTTCAATCCTAGCCTTTTGCTTTAAGTAGGCCATGTTACGATCGCATTCCATGTATGAGTGCCCTCTTACCGGGAATATAACTGTGACAGATTCTAAGCGATTGCAGCAGTGAACTATGTAGTGTAACATTCTGAAGATGGTATAATTTTTATTTTGACCACCACACGAGTCACAGAAAATTATAAGACTCTTGACCTGTACCTCCATTACATTAAATATGAAATGGAATAGATGAGAGGCCACATCGTCTGATCCTTTTTTTCCAATACTCTCATCGTAAGCGAAAAAATAAGATGAGGAATCAGCAAGCACATGAATATTAAACATAAAATAACTCAGCTGTCTTTTATAATATACATCGTTTGTAGTTATGTTCGGTACAGGAAGATTTTTTGAGAAATCCATTGTCATCGCTATTGTTGTGACATCTTGCCTTGATCTCAAACGAGCTTTTCTTTTTTTATCATAAAACACTTCAGCTCTCTTCTTGTGTGCTAAGTTTTCAATTTCGAGTGTTCGAAGTTGAGTCAAAATCTGAGATTTTTCGTGGCCATCAGGAAGAGAAGCAATCTTAATTTCAAATTTTCTCAGCTTGAAATTCATCGCAAGTCGAACATGTATCCATCCTAGGATAACCGAATGATATATTAAAGTTCTTATTGAAAAAGTTGCGATATGTTTCGTACGATACTTTGTTATTTGGATTGTTTTCATTATACATTTTGTGAATCTTCGACAAGTTCAACTCATCCGACAGATATATTTTTTGACTCTCACGTAAATTATAGTGGCCTTTTTTACCATTAATTGTTTTCAGAGTGTCAATTTGCTTGTACATCAAATCAGTAGTTAGTTTTGAAAGCTTTGTTTTAACATGTATCCCCCGTTTATCTTGTTGGACAACGCCATGCTCAGTGAGTGATTTCTGAAGAAATTGAAGTCTGCTTCCAGTGATACCATGTAAGGATATAAAAGCTTTTCTACACACCGGTAACTCGTAAGTATCATCCCCAATCATACGAATCTTGTAAGAGTATGACTTATTATGTAAATTCGCATTTTCTTCACCTACTCGTGGACGATGACGTTGTACATTAGAAATAGTTATAAGCCCGCTTAAATAATTATCCTGATCATACCTGTTTGCAAAACTATTAAATTGTCGTATTATTCTTGTTCTTTGGTCTTCATTTATCATTTTAAAACATTTAAAACGATTACACTTGCAGTCATCGCCAATTTCATGTCCTTGGAGTCGAAGTTTCTTTAAAACATCACTCATTCTTCCTGTCTGTTTTCTTTTTTTCGTATTTCTGTTCATTTCGTTGTTCTCAGCCATAATTTTAAGAAATAAAAGACTAAAATCCGTATAACATAACCTTACAGAACGACAGACTAACAAAGACTGACAAAATAATTGGCGGGATCGACACTGATTTCACAGCAAGATGGCGGTCAGTGCGAGGCGATGGACATTTATCATTATTGCCGTGAACACCTGCGATGTTGAGCGTTCTAGCCGTGTAGTCAATATATTAAATACATATTTATCACAAGACCGCATGTGATATTGCTAAGATTGAAAACTAGTTTTGTAAATATAATTTCAAGTGACCGAATGGCATTACTCGTTACAATTTAAACATTTTTGGACATTCATCATTATTGCAGTGGACCCTTCAAATGGTAAAAAGTAACTAATTTGACTAAGATGTCATCTGCATTGAAATCTTCACCAAACACGCTCGCAGTCGAGAGCGAGTTGATGTGACATAAATTCACACTAGGACTTTGATAATATGAAAATGACAGCAGTGAAACAGCCGCACAGCACTTTTTCAATGCGCTGTTTGACAGTTAACCACCCGTCAATTGAATAACTGATATATTTGTTTAACAATTTGTTTGTCGTCTGTCACTGTTTAAACTCGTTTAATGTTGAAGACAAACAGTGTTTTTCAGTTCAATTTTATTGTTAAGTTAGTCAATTGACCTCCTGTCAAATAAAACATAAGCATAACCAAAGTGAAAGTAGACGTATTGTTACGATTTACACTTTGATGTACTAATCATTTATTCGGTAAAGATATTCAACTGACTTGGGTTCTCAAAAAACTCAACTTTTTTTGCTTTATTTTTAACTACCGTCCGGCCTAGGCTTCGCACGGGTCCAATCTTCAGCGTTGGTCGCTCTGCTCATACATTTTATTTTAATTGTCTGATATCTTTTAAGTTATTAATTTTAGTGATAACTTATTTAGCGATAGACTATCGTCAGTATTATCGACCTATGATTATTAGTAACAATTTTTTTTTTGTTTTTAAATGATAATAATAAATAAATATTTCGGCAATTGGACACACAACGTCATCTAGTTTCAAACTGAGCAGAGTTTGTGCTATGATAACTAGACTGACTGATAGAATACTTATATACTTTATTTTTGTAAATACATACATATTATACATAGAAAACACCTAAACTTCGAAACAAATATTTGCAGATCATACAAACATTTGGTCCGACCCGGGTATCGAACCCGAGACCTCAAGAACAGCAGTCGAATTCACTACCGTTGCGTCACCGAGGCAGTTTGGTGTCTGTGCTAAGCGTCAATGCCATTTCAAACTTTCATTGCCAGGCGATTAGACAGGTCACAATACCATAAGTGGTTGCCGTCGACAGCATGGACGTCGCCAAAATTATATTCAGGGTGGTGTATCTACATCTACACATACTTTTAACCAACATAAAAAATAAAATTGTGCTAGGTCTTTACCTATGAAATCGATTTTTTTTAATTAATAAAAATGTGTGTTTTTCTACGCATTTTATTATTCTGCTAGTAATCATCAACTTGAGACAAATGCATCTCTGCTTTTGCTGATGAGGCCAGAATCAGGTTTAGGCCTCATTCACTAAGTGAGGAGTAACAAAAGAATTGCTTTTGACTGTTTTTCTGTTACACCCACGCAAAATAAATTGCCATTGCATCATTACGCCGAGGTATCACTTCGGTCGAGCAGCTTCATTTCGGCTAAAACATGGTTCTCCTACGAGTAAAGTCTTAAAAAACCATCTAGAACTAAAACCACATACTTCTGCGGTGACTGTTTTCCTTTCAATATAATATATAAATAAAAAGAAAATGAAATGAATCAACTTACTGCGGAAACGGATAACTTTTACATTCCTTTGTGGTGAATACGTTCAGTGGACAGACAGTTAGTAATTGTCGTTTATAATTAAAGTTTTGACTACTCCTGTGACGTGGTAGAACTTTCGACCGTGATTTTAGAGGTCAGGGTACGACTCCCACTCGGTGCAATACAAAAAGAGTTTGTAAAACGGATAGGGCGAGACAAATCAGCAGCATGAAAAAACCGGGTTTGAGTATTTGAACTCCATCCTGTCATTTAACTCAGACTAGAGGGCCGACGTCAACTGTTATATATAAAAAAATAACAGACAGATTAAGAACACGGAGTGTCACCATTCCTTTTTTTTGTCGTGGTGGAATATCCCTTCGGATCTCCAGCTCCTCGGGGAGCAGGAGCCAGGAGTATGTGGTGTTTCCACTAAAAACCACCTCGGCCGCCGGTCTCAGGCGTCCTTCTCTGAAGGGGACCCGGACCATATTATTTCAAGTCCCCTCCAAAATCAACGTCGCGCCTAGTCAGACCCTATCCTAGGGAGGCCACAAAGGCTTCCCCACCTATCAATCCGGTTATTATAATTTGTTGCGCCCCGATCGCATTTTTGCGACCAGGCCGCAACAAATTATCCTATCACTCCCGTAGATGTCTTTAGATCCGACTAATAACGAGAAAGGAAACTTGACACAAATCCTCCTTTCTAAGAGTCTACGTCCAACAGTAGACTATGACTAGTATGGTAGGCTGTTAATCAAATAAAATAACATCCAACACACCTTCTATTCCAACACTTAAAGTAATTAACATAAAGACATCGGCCAAATACCAACATCGCTTTGATTTATGGCTTAAATAAAATCACACCATACATCGCGGCATCGTCTAGACCAGAAGTCGCATCAGTAATGTTATTGGCTGCAATGAAATCATTTTTATTTATATCTTCGTTCATTCATTGACTAGTTGACAAGTAGTGGAAGGGGACCTAGCGTACCCCCGTTACGTCGGAGGATCAATAAATCCTCCCTAATTTATATAATAGTGTCACAATACCATGCAAACGTTCAAAAACTGTTGGACAGCTATGCGTAGGCCACGAAAGTCGCGAGTATGGTAACCAGACTACTGTGTGGTTGTGTGGGTTTGTTATTGGCATATTTACACACATAAATAGGTCTGAAAATGTACATTTTTAGATAAAATACCCCCAGACATAGAAGAAATACAGGTGTTAATTACACAATCATCGTGTCGTTAGTAGTAATACTATCTGCTAAGCCATAAGAACTCATGACTTGTGGTTTAGATAACAGTATTACTACCAACTCTAGACCAATAGGTCAGGCGATAACATAATAATTATAATTCATCCCTCATTTTAATTTTAAGCGCATTGAAGAATTATTTTTAAAAGTATGTATTTGGAATCTTTAAGGTTAAGTGTTTATTTAATAAAAAAACTCGCAATGTTGCCGGAACTAACACCACGTTGCACTCACTATACGCCCCTCAAGTTTAGTGGCCCCACGACAAAGAGCCGCCGCTCGCCGCAGCGCAGTCGGCGCCGGCGGCGGCGCCGCCGCGACGCACGATCGCTCTTATTATAAACAACTACACTCATCTAATATTGATTCTTTTTATACATTAGCCATTGACATAACACATCCTGGATACACATGTTCATCTAATTTTGGATGCAAAGGGCACTAATGTAGTAAAAAATGTTTGAAGTTACTTAGGGATAACGGAAGAGACAGGTCACCTGACGGTCAGACACATCCAACCCCCATGGTCACCCCCATGGTTACATCAATAAACCAAATATACTACGTCAACTAAAAGAAAAAATCAACGAAGAGATGTCGGCAACCTCGCGGTCTCCTTACCGACGAGTATTCGAAAATTTCGGTGGTCGCTTAGAAGTGTGCAAACGTCGAAACTGTAAGCATTTACACGATGTAATTTTTAAAAAACAAATTTTAACTAATTAGCTTTCTTGTAAATAAACATTTTCTACAATATATCAAATAGTTTTTTTTTGTACGATTGTTTCAAATGTTAACTAATTCGTGGCCCACCCTATATAATACCTATTCTACTAAGTGGTATTAATTCTCGGTCCTGTAACCGGTTTATAAAACGAACAAATTGTGTTATAGTAAACCCATTAGCTGTTTAAATAAAACTAATACCACTGATATTAAAACTTGAAGTAAATTGATAAACCAAGGAATTCTTATTTTGCTTGTAATTTTTTCAATGAAATGACTTTGTGAACGAGTCACAAAGCCTACTTGCTTTAAAAGGAAAGGTCGTTAAACAATTTATCGGCGGCGGTACCGGGAAAAGTAATGCAAAACGCATTAAACCGCACCTGAATTTGATTCAGCTCTGTCAGATTATATTTCATTTTTATGTTGTGGGTTTCACAGAAGTAAAGAAATACATATTAATCTAAGTTTTAACACATTATAGAATGTCACAATAGGCTAGATGACACCTTAGTCAAATTAGTTACTTTTTATCATCTGTCAAAACGACAATTTTGTATGAAAAATGTACTAAATACCAAAATTGTGACGTCACTGTTTTAGACTACTCAATTGAACAATATATTGAAATTCGTAATATTAATAAAAAGCTATGTTAATTGTATTTTCTGAGATGTTTCGTGATATTAGTTTGAATGAAGTGGACATTGGTATTTATTTACGATACAGTCATCTACCCAATTGATAACAATTGTGGACGTTTTTTTTTGATTTTTTTTAAATTGTGGAATAACGAACAGCTGATTGAAACTTTTTTTTGCTCCGAAACATACATCTCAGTTTTTTTCTAACCTCCGGCACGACACTGAAGTGCAGGCTTTGTTTTTCTTTTTGTAGTTTTTATTGTTTTACTGTGGCTCAGAAGCTTCTAAAACTTCGAATGTATTTTGCATAAATGAATTGAATAATAAAGATATGGTTGAAGGAATTCTTTGATACCCACTTTAATAAATTAGTACGAAGGATATTACGTTTTTGGCAAAGATTAAGTATATTTAAATAAAATTTTGCTAGCAATTGCAAACTAAACTCGAAACCAAATTTCAAATTCGGAAAGATAGACCCAGAGGTTTGCTTTTTACAAAAAGTTTAGCTTTGTTAATCACTAACCTTTCCGGACAGTTTTGCAATCATTTGCGGTCGCTCCTAGGAGTCGTAGCGGCATTTTAATAGCATACTGACCACGACTTTGGTTGTTAACGCCGATTCAGTTGTAGTATTAGTCTGCAAGGGCGGTCAGAACCCTAAATCAGACTTTCAGTTTAGAGTTCTGACGTTCGAAATATTGACAAGAGTGGAAATTGATAAAAAGACTATACTTTAATATCGTCACGTAGTACCAACCTAAGTCGATTACCGCGCCTGTGTATGGGTAAATCCGCTATCACTTATTTTCCTACACAACGAATTTTAATTGGATTTTCCCTATTAGGTAAATAATATGCTTAAGTTAAATTCTCATTTAAGTAAAACAAAATTGTAAACATATTACCGAAAGTAAATTTACGTGACTTACGTAGGCTAAACCAAAAGAGATAATCAGGACTCACTTAGACTGTTGCCAGAAGCATTTCCACCTCAAGAGTCAGCACAGAACTTGCAACTCTTGAGCACGGGTTCATAGGCTGCTGTAACTCTTCGACATTAACCATTCGGGTAAGATTTGTTTCGGAGTTTGGGTGTTTTATTTACAAAAAAGGATGTATGTATGTATGTATTTATATCAGTTGTCGAGCACCCATAGTAAAAGCTCTGCTTAGTTTGGGACTAGATGGCGTTGTGTATCAGATGTCCGAAATATTAAATATTGTCATCATCATCTCAGCCAAAAGACGTCCACTGCTGGACATAGGCCTCCCTCAAGGATCTCCACAACAGCCGGTCCCGTGCCGCCCGCATCCAACAGCTTCCCGCGACCTTAACCAGATCATCGGACCACCTTGTGGGTGACTACCAACGCAGTGTTTCCCAGTACGCGGTCGTCACTCATATAACTATTATATTATATTATTTTTTACCTTTAGGGTAAAACAGGCCGTAAAACAACTTCACATCAACACCTCAACAACACATCAACAGTCTTTATTGCTTTACAGTTAGATGTAGGCCTCGCTTTAGCAACTTAAGTCCGTACAAAGCAGTGTCGGGTCACTAGTATATAATATAGTAGGTATAGTTTCAATATAGTTAGTAGCCAATGGGCATGATCACATCGGTAAGTCAATAGCCTCTGTTTTATCGCTATACTTGGCCGGCATAACAAATAAAGTGAAGAATTAAATTATTCTATTAGAATAACTGCATTTGGCAAACATGTTGTCTGGGGTTTTTTACCAACAAAGCTTGTTAGTCTGCGTCAGAGTGAGCTTCGAACATTGAATGCGCTCAGTGTTTTCTTTTTTAATAAAAGATAATTCTCGCACTAGGAATATTACTGTGTTGTAGGAGAAAACATACATGAAACGGACACGAAGAACACACAAACTCAGAATAACAATTTGTGGATCGTACAATGTGTCGTCTCATGTGGAGTTTGAACCCACAACACTCAACCCAGTAAAAACCGGTGAAGTGACCGCTTAAATATCTACACCATCCGTGTAGTCCATCATGTGGAATTTTAAAGTTTTACCTTAGGAGGTTTTTTAAGTTTATCAAGGTGGTGGAGCCACGCTGGTTTCGGTACAAACGGGTCAGCTCGACAAGGAGCAGTACTACCCTCACACAAAAGACCAACCTAAAGCGACAGCATCCGTACAGTCGTGTTTCATTAGTGAGTGTGAGACCGGAAGCTCATTGATGCAGGGGTGACAATTATCGTGATTACTGTGTGAACCTTACACTGTCACGATAGCTGTCATACCTTTTACGTCCTCAAGCGTTGCATGAAAAAGCGTCTCACTAGGCAACCATAGTATGAGTAACCATACTGTATTGTCAGCATTCGCAATGAGTATCGCGACCACAACTCTTGGATTCTGTTCATGCTTTCTATCAGGCAGAATAGAGTCAATTTCGCAGGTTTTTAACTAAAAAAAAACCATCTGTCTGTTCTTAATTTAAAGAAATAATGAAAATGTTATTTTCATAATAAATTTTTGACTTGAAATTTTTTAAAAAACCTTTCGTATAGTACCTATGTAAAACAGACTTGAAAGAAAAGTATTACGTCAGAATTAGATCAATTATTATAAGAATACTTAAATGTAAGCACTTAGTTGCAACGTGGACACAACATAGATGAAAATTATAAGTTTTATTTCTTAACTCTCTCAATAGCCGCGGTAGCTACCACAGATTATCCCCTTTTTTTTCTGTGCGGAAATCCCTCCGGATCCACCTACTGGTGGTTATGTCGGACTCGAACCGACCAAAAACCGCACGCCGTCTCAGGTACCAGTAGCCGGGGAATCAGGTGTACCCTAGAAAGGAAATCCCTGAAAACAGATTATCCCCTAAGGGAGGAGGTTAACAGTAGTCGCGGCTGGCCACGTCCGTGTGGTGACAGACTAAGAATACATAGTGTTACCAACCCTCTTCATGCCGTGGGTGTTGTAAAAGGCGACTAAGAGAACAAAGTATGCAAGACAACATCATTACAAAATACAAAACTTGAAACAAACCCGATTCCAACCCGTCTGGCCAGCGTGGTATAGTAGGCCAAAACCTCCTAGCTAAGGAGAGGCCTATGTCCAGCAGTGGACTGTAAAAGGCTGTTGATGAACTGTCTCATAAATAAAATATTCATGAGACAAAATTGACACAGGTCAATATAAAACTTAGCTAACAATAGTTAATAGTTAGAATGCAAAGTAATCAATGATCTACATTTGAAGGGCAACGGAACCAGAGCTCTCAGCTTTATCTGGCAAGTCTTCTTCTGTTAAAACACCTTACTCGTCATCATCATTGACTGGCTTGGCGGTCTAGTGGTTAGAGACCCTAATTGCTAAACCCGAAGACGTAGATCTGACTTCCAACCAGAACAAATAATTGAAAAGTATAAGTAAGTTTATCAGCAGTCTGGCTACCATAGCACAAGATATGTGGGATTAGACGGTTATGTGTAAGATGTGAATTTTAAAGTTATTCTTATATAATTAACGAGTCTGTTGGTCTAGTGGTTAATGGCCGTGAGTCGTAAGCTGGAGGTCGAGGGTTCGATTCCTAGCCAGGATAAATATTTGTGTGATAGGCACGATTATTTGTTGTGTCTGGGTGTCATTTATCTATAATATGTACGTATTAAGAAATATTTAAATGTGTTTATAAGCGGTCTGGTTATCATGCACAGGCTCTGACTAATTTGGATTCAGACAAACGTGTGTGACATGTGTTTATTTATTTATTTATTTATTAATCCTCCCAAATTTATTTAGGGTCGATGCAATGAATATCTTCCGTTCTTCTAAATCACTCGACTTTTTCACGAACGAGATTATTATAATTCATAATATTAAAAACCTGCTTTCTACCAACACCAAATTCAAACCCTTCAGAGAACTCTAACAACAAATTTGGCTGTCAATATTGACACAGCTTTGTAAACAAAATTTGTCTGCCCAATATCACGCAATTGTATTAAGAGTACTCGTAAAAAAGTAATAAAGCTGTACAATGTACACCTTTCCACCAGTTTGCGGAATCAGTGGAGGATAAAAATAAGCTGTTCAAATAAATCATGAGCAATCATTAGTGGGGCTCTCGGGAACGAACAGGGTTGAGATGAGCGGAGCGGGTGACTTAGCGTTTAATTTATGGTGGACTTAGTTTAACTTTTTTGAAGTGAAAAAATTTAGTGTAACATTTTTTCGTTACGCGTCACATTTTTTCGTTACGCGCCATCTTTTTCTTATCCCTACCACGCGTGATTCGAAGTATACTTTCTCCAGCGGAGTAGGGATTGGTAAATGTCTCCAATGTATTTTGCGGCCCGTTTTGAGTAGTTACTTTTTTTAAATCCAGGTGGCGATTGCATCGACTTCGGACGGGTTTACATTATTTTTTTGAAAAATAACGTCATAAAGAAGTTTCACTTCTTACGAGTGTACGCTAGTACACGCACACATTTTTTTTTTACTCGCCTGTCCGCTGTACTACGTCATAAAAACATTTGCACAACTTTAGATTATTGTATTATACATGATATATCCATTATAACAAATAAAATATAACAATAAGAAGGGCAAAAAAGGCTAAGCCGAGGAAAGGATATATGGAGTTTTATATTTTTATTTTTTAATGTATTAGCAAAGAAAAACAAAATTAAAAAAAAAGACATTCACATTCTGTTTATGGCAGTAAAATGGAACAGAATAGAAATAAAATTACGTTGTGATACTAATATGATATGTGTTCTTTTTGCCTTTAAGAGTACTACTTTGGATGACGTAAAACTCCATAAGCCTACATCAATACACTGATTCTTTAAATAGTGAGCTATTTCGCTATACGCTCCTCGCTCTCCCTTGTGCGAGCAGTCACAGCCCTCCAGTGGCGTGGACCGCAGGGCGCCGTCGGGCGGCGGGCCGAGGCGGCGCGCGGCGGCCCGGCGCGGCTCGCCGGCACCGCCGATCACAAATAAGTAGGCGCCGTGTCTTCACCTCTGAGCTCCGCGCCTTGCACCGATACAGGGGAGCCATTGTTTTGATAAGTCGCCATGTAATTAAGTAATAGTTTTTGCTGTTGTTTATAACACAAGCCCCCGTGTCGCCATCTCTGTCACGACTAATCAGGGGGACAATTGTTTTGCGATAGATTCATATTCTGCCGTGTCTTACAATTTTGAGTACTTCGTGGTGTGTTGTTTAATGATGTCAATTGATCATAACATTATTGTAGGGACTTTTTTAATAAAAAGAAACTTCATTGCCACAACAATTTTGCTCGTACTGCCATTTCAGTGCACATCTTTTTTATTGTAAATTATTTTCTTTTAAAATAGATATAAAAAATAATTATTATCCATGGCCAAGACAGCGCCTCCAGTAGTAAAAAATGTAACCTTTTTACAAATTAATATGACGATTATAAAATGATTATTTAATCGATTGAACATGAGTTGTATTAATCAATTGTGTTTTATCGTCAACCTCAAGTCAATCATGCAGTCATCCTCTACTGCGGTGGTATCATCAGGAAGTCTTTCTTGTCGTTACTCAAGTATAATCTGTGGTTTAACTATGTGGACTTATCTTAACTACATGATGAACTTATAAGCATACAGAGTGATACCATCCCTATTCATCCAACATTCAATGGGTGTCGTACGCTGTGATTAAGGGAGCAAACTGAACAAAACAACATATTATTTTTTGTATAAGAGACCACACCCGCACTTGGAATAAATCCTCTGCCTTGGGACTTTACAAACATACAAGAAACGGATACCAAGACCACCCAGACTCAGAACAATAATTTACAGATCACACAAAGTGTTGTCCTATGTGGTTTGAACCCACAAAACTCAGCGCAGTAGAGAGCGGCGTGGTGACCGCTTAAACCACTAGGCTAACTGTGCAGTCAATCAGCAAAAAATAATTGCTAAGAGAAGAAAAACTGGAAACAAACTCTACATATCAAACCTTGTGGCAATCGTAGTTATAGTAGCTAAAAAACTTTTTACAGAGAATCCTATGTCCAGCAGTGTGCAGCAGTGTCCAGCAGTGGTCGTAAATGATGATAAACTTATAAAGAAGAACTGCCTACATATTCTGCCTGATCATCGAGGATTGCAGTCGTCTTGATTTTCTTCAAGTTAATCAGATGAAAATAAGTGAACGGACCGATATAATACTGGTCAAAGCTGATTACAGTACTTTCTGTTGTACTTCTACACTAACGTTGGATCTAAAAGGTCAATAGCTTCAAAGGAGAGAGGATTTAAAAAGTAATCTTGACATTACTGCTGCTGACAACCTTTAATTTCTCTATTTAGTAATTTGAAGAAAGTGACTGCAACAGATGGATGCCGTCTGCCCATAGCTAGGTGCTTCCTGATGACGCTGACGATTATAAGTTTTTTACCATGTGAGACGACCCCAATTTTTTGAATCGACACGCGGGAAGAGTAATTGCTATTAACAACTTCAATTTGAATCATAGAGTATTATAATAAACTGTACTTTTCATTCCTTAATTTGTGTCCTTACTGGTCGAGTTTTTGGTCTAAACCAGAATTGAATCCCACTTTAATTCATAAAAATGTATACGCAAGAATTTCCTCCTCTTTAAAGTCGTTAATAAAGCAAACTAAACCTGCAATAGTAACGTTTTTGTAGCACTTAGTTATAGGTGTTCATGGGTGCAGTCTGGATAGGGCCTAGTCAGGTGCGGTGTCAATTCGAGGGAACCTGAAATCACACGGTCCTGGTCCTCCTCAGACTAAGGCGGTTGAAGCTGGTCGTCATGTAGTTTTTAGTGGAAGCACCACTCACTCGTAGTTCCTACGTCTGCGAGGATCCGTAGATCAGAAGGGATGTTCCACCCCGTCAAGAACAAAAAAGCCATCCATGGGCGAAAGTGGTAGTTAACCATCAAGTGATCCGTCTGTTTTTTTGAACTCTACCTTCGATAACAAAATAATTAAACCTATAACTATTTTGAAAATTAACTTATTTTATTTCATTAATTTGATTAGCACTGTGGAGGAACAGCTAACATGATTCCTCCGACCAGGTGTAATGATCATGCCTGGTGGTCCGCAGCCCAATGGTTAATATTGAGATGTTGTGTATATGCTCATCGCCGTGAGAACTTCTATAACGCGATACAGAATTAGCAGCTACCCCGTAGTTCAGTATGTCTTCGATTGATGGTACTGTGGTTTATTTTTTGGTTGCGCTGTATGTGGAGGTCACCACAGCAACATAAACCAAGTAATAAGTACAACCTTTTTTTTTTTTTGTTGTCAGGTTGGCAAATCCCTGCGGATCTCCGGCTCCTGGGGGACGCAGAAGCCAGGAGTATGTGGTATTTCCACTAAAAACCACCCCGGCGACCGGTCTCAGGCATCCTTCTCTGAAGGGGACCCGGACCATATTATTTCAGGTCCCCTCTAGAGTCAACGCCGCGCTTAGCCAGACCCTATCGTGTGGAGGCCACAAACGTTTCCCCACCTATCAGTCCGGTTGTTATAATTTTTTGCGAACAGGCCGCAACAAACTATACTATCGCCGACAACTGCAACTAATCCGCCACCAGAGGTCCCCACTCTCTGTTGGCTCGCGGTCCCCTCGACGGCTCATAACGCCGCCGACGTCTTCTTCGCTCGGGATCGGCGAAGTAAGTACAACCTAGCAGTCGTTATTGTCTGCTATTTAGGTACCTAGAGAATAAGACTTAACTAGTGTTGTTCAAAGGGATGGCTTTCGCGGTCAGGTGGCTTCGATTAAACCGACATCGAATGTCATTTGTTATTTCTTGTA
Source organism: Hypercompe scribonia (assembly GCA_949316085.1). Lineage (NCBI taxonomy): Eukaryota > Metazoa > Arthropoda > Insecta > Lepidoptera > Erebidae > Hypercompe > Hypercompe scribonia. Next base: position 1,781,828 of record OX438973.1, read on the forward strand.
CCAGTGAATTTTTTTAAGATCATGAGAAAATATTGCTATATATCAAGTACTAAGACTTTTAGCAGAACTTTGGTGCACCAATAGATTTTAATCAGTGCCATCTAGCGGCAGCTTTTGGCACTTTATATCGGTTGTAAAGTTAACAAAACATATTTATTCTTAGGAAAAGTTTAGAAAATTATTATTCACATTTAGGTACGCACTAAAATATATATGATGTGTTTATTGTGAGTACGTATATGTGTATAAGTATACACAATGTGTAGCTAACCTCTGTGCACCTTACAAAATTTCTACACCACCATAAGGTTAACTGGAAGAGAATGGACTGGACTAGACAGATGAGACAATGCAGTAAATTAATTAAGTAAATAAAAATGTTTTATCACGCCTCACTTGGGGACGTAAAAGGCATGACAGACATCGTGGCATTGTTTTGCACACACTTACCACGACAACTGTCACCCCTGCATCAATGGGCCTCCGTTCTCGAACTCACCTACGAAACACTCCAGCGAGTATGCTGTCACTTTAGTTGATCTTCTGTGGGACCGTAGTACTGCCCCGGTCGAGTCGGTTCGTTCGTGCTGAAATCAGCATGTCTTACTACCTAAGTTCAACCAGTTTTGCCTGACTATCATTTTTTCCACTGAGCGACTGGCATCCGACCTCCGGAACCCTGAGGCCGAACTGAATTAGAAGCTCGAACTGTTTTCAGCATATTTGAGAGCACCGAGCTCTTAGTACCGATTGTCATATATGTTCATGACAAACAGGACGAATTTTTTAACGTGCTCTCCAAGGTTTAAAACACCATCAAACTTCTATATTCCATTATCATATTTATATATAGCAGAACAAAATAATGTTTGTTTTCATTACACAATTCTTCTTTCTAGGCAGGAATCGTGAAATAAAATGAAAATCATAATAGTATTTCAGTTTAATTTATTAAAGTAAAAATTACTTAATATTACCACAAATTAATATCCTTTCTTACTGCTGGCAAAACTAAACATATAATTTGACACTGCGACAATCTGTAAGGCGTGGCGTGTAAACACACTTGCTACAAAGGAGAATGGTAGGTTTTTGTACCGCCTTGCGTATCTCATGGTAGGAATTACTTTTGTATTTATTTAGCTGGTAATATCAATGACAAAAATATTTCACATATCTAGATTTTTAGAACTTTGCGCTAAAAATGATTTCAGTTTGCAGTTTAGTAGAAAATCAACAGACATGACAGCCAGCTGTCATGTCTGTTGATTCATATGAGTTATGATTGTTGTCAACAAGATGACGTAGTACCGTATGTTTAAAATCAAAATCATTCGTTAACAATTTTTGGCTCCATCAATAAAATGATGCTCTGCTGCTACATACATTAGTAAGCTCATTAATAAATATCGATTTACATATTTTATAATTTTATAAAAATATTTTCGAACATTTGACATACAACGCCATCTAGTTTTCACCTTAACAGATTTAAGGATGGTAATTTTAAGACTTTCGAGTTCTAAAATATCATGAGAATGTTGTTGAGAAATTACATATTGCTAGCGGCACAGGATCTACCATTCTCCTTTGCTGGTTTATGTCTTAAAATACATTTACATCATTGTATTTGACATACTGACTATTATTCTAAAAATATTATGTAATAAAAGGAAACCGAACATGTCAAATCTATCATCTCACTTGCTATGTTCAAATTCCTCCATTGGCCACATCAAACAGCGCGTCTTTTTGGCTTCCTGTTACATATTTCCGTCTCTTTTTTAGGATAGGAGGACAGATTTTACACATCTATCTTAAGAGCCTGCCAAAGTGACTACTCTGCCTGATGGAAAGCATGAATAGAATCCAAGAGTTGTGGTCACCATTGCAAATGCTGACAACGCAGTATGGTGACTCACACTATGGTGGCCTTGTGAGATGCTTTTTCACACCCCGCTTGGGGACGTAAAAGGCATGACAGTCATCGTGACAGTGTAAGGCTTACACAGTTACCACGATAACTGTCACCCTGCCAATGGGCTATGAAGTGAATTATATCAACTAGGTAGACGCAAAATTACGACTGTGACTTCGCCACAAGGGTTTGTAAGGGGGTAAAAACTATTAGTGTGCGCCTAGTCTTACACAGATAATTAAATTTACCATACATAGAAATAATACGATATTATTTATATTTTTAATACATATGTCGTGTTACAACTTTATTAAGCAATATCCAGTTGTGCGAAAACTAAAATATCGTAGCAATATTCGTAAAATAAAAAGGAGTCATCCTCCATTAATTAAGTCTAATGTTAAATACATCTACAAAATGGATTTATTATCGAATTTATAAATTACTGATTAAATTTATTGAAAACGGAGGTAAAATGGTTGGCCACTTGACACAACAACTTTAGAATATTGGAAGGAAAGGTGACGTAAGTGACGTCACAGTAAAGAGAGGTTCACACTAATATCATAAAGGTGTATCCAATAATTATGCAATGAGTATGACGTAATTTATGGATGACCCCTAATTATAAAGATACAAAAATAGCTTTGGACCCAATTTCACTTCCACACACATACAATTATATTTAAATGGTTAGAAATAAGTTGGTTTAGTTTAAGAGCTGATGGCATAAAAAAAGTACATTCATAAAACGCTTTCTTCGACCATTTTTGCGTTACAAAGGGAAATGCAAGACTCACCTTCGAAACCACTGAACATGTTAAGATCCGTCACGTTTAGATCTGACATTCTCAGATACACACCGGCCTATTTTTTTTTATTAAAGTAAAAATCTCTCTTACAGCTAATTTTTCTAAGTAATGGAATAAAAAGTCACATGAAACAGTCACACAGTTTCATGAATCGTGACGCTACATCTCGAAAACATTAGTAAATAAGATACCTTTAAAATACACTTTTATTTGGCTATCAGCTCTCTAACTATATTCCAACTACAATAAATAATTACTTAGGAAGTTTAAAAATGTGACGAATAATCCGAGTCTTGATACCTACATATTAGCTTACCTAAAAAAAAACTAATTTAAGAGTCTTTTGCTGACCATACAACAGTGGAGCTACAAGGATTTTTGATTAATCAAATTATTACAAACATTTATAATTGAAGTGAAACTTCTTTATCGGGGTTGGAAAAAAATTTAGTGTAACATTTTTTCGTTACGCGTCACATTTCTCCGTTACGCGCCATCTTTTTCTTATCCCTACCACGCGTGATTCGAAGTATACTTTCTCCAGCGGAGTAGGGATTGTCTCCAATGTATTTTGCGGCCCGTTTTGAGTAGTTACATTTTTGAAATCCAGGTGGCGATTGCATCGACTTCAGACGGGTTTAAATGTTTTTTTTTAAAAATTACGTCATAAAGAAGTTTCACTTCTTACGAGTGTACGCTAGTACACGCACACATTTTTTTTTACATAGAAACTGACGTAAAATCTAAGTCAATAAAATTTCACATATATGGTGTATAAAATAAAGTTCAAAATAAAAATTTACGCTTAACATAGAGTCCAATAATGTTTACTTTATTAAGTAAAATTGCCTGTTTTTTACAATGTTAGATGTCATGGTTATGACGTCACCGTTTTACATATTTTTGTCATCTTTTCGAAAGCATGAAGCTGCTTCCACTTGCCTTTACCATGTCTTCTATGTTTCCGTTACGGATAAACGGACAAAATTGAGATGAATCCTACACTATAACGTAGATACAATATTAACTGCTAGAGTTGCACTTCGTTTGAAAAACTCTTAATAAGCGGGTAGCTTTAAATATCGCATTGTTACTTAACCTCCTTTCTAAAGAGAGACTGTCCAGCAGTGGGTTATTAAAGTTATAATTGTTACTTTCGAAAACATTTAAAGGTAAGCTTGTAATAAAATATAACAAGGAAATGTGTAGGGTACTTAGAAGTCACAAAGTGGCGATTTTATTAATGTCATGTGTCCCTCTCACAATTAGACAGTTTGGACAGAAGAAATATACATACACTTGAAATACTTAACCCTCCTTCTGGTAGTCGGGTAAAAACAAGTTTACTTCTTGCTGACCTTCAAGTGATAGTAACCGCTAAGGTCGCAGTCATAGGTGCCACTTTCTACCAAAGACAATTATTTGTTGTGTTGTCATTTTATCTGTCTGACAGTTTATTTAAATGAAAAAAATAATGTACACTATGCCCTCTAGCTTCAATGACTGTCTGATAGAATACTTATATAACCTTTTTTTGCAAATACATACATATTATACACTAAAACCCAGAAACAAATATTTCCAGATCATACAAATGTTACGGAATGGTTACCCGGCAATCGAACCCAAGATCTCAGGCATGTCAGTCGCATGTGCTACCATTGCGCGATCGAGGCAGTCGATGTATGTATACTTTTGTTTCATTAGTTGAACACTCAAAAATAATCGCAAAATTACAATATAAAGTTGCATCAGAATACAAATTCAATTATTATATATGTAATGTAAAAATTCTGTTTTATTAGTTATTAATTACTTGAGAAAACCCTTATTATTAGCTCTTCATGGTGGTATGAATGTTTTAATTTCTCTTTATACTGTCGAAAATACTATTCTGAGGGCTATAGCCCACCCTGAGATATTTATACCAAGTATTAAAACTCGTGTACAGTGGACCCCCAGTAATTCGACAAATGTTTTGCAGGGCAGTGTCGGACTATCGAATTTGTCGGATTACAGAGTACTGCCTAAGACCCCCTATAGCCCGGATTTTTTTACAAAAGAGTACCTTGTAATCCGACAAATTACAGACAAATGATAAAATTCTATATGTTGTCTTCTGGGCTTGTGACGACATTACTAGGTATGTATACGTAATGCACAATGAATAAACGCTAAGCTGCACCGCTATCACACGTAGTCAAATTCAAACTAAGCAATCTGAATTGAAACAATACCTACGCGTCGAGCACAAGTTGTAACATGTTCAATCATGCACGATCTACATTAGTGAAAATTGTTTGATTGATGTCGGATTACAAGGGGGTCCGGATTACACAGGGGCCGGATTACCGCGGGTCCACTGTATTTGCTTTACTTCCATTGCCCTTCTTGAATGTACCAGGAAGTTTTTTTTAAAAAATCATTATTAAATACTGGATTTAGGGATCCGTAGACTACTGTCCTGAGAAAACATTTTTTAATTAAAACTATAATCCCATTTTCTACGTTTAATTATAAAATGTCAGCATGAGGTCATACAATATGAGGGTGTATATACAGTGCTGTGGAGCAGCATTCCCACAGCTACCCGCTTACCAACGAGTGGGAGCGTGGGCGTCAGTGCGTGGGCATCGGTGTGTGGGCATCAGTAGTTGCGGAAGTTCCTGTTGGGCTTGAACCCGCCACCGCCGCCGCCCGGCGCCGAGTTGAGGAACAGCTCGATGTAACGGTGATCCATGTTGTTTTTATCGCGTCGCATCGCCTGTTGAAAGACACCGTACGGGTGTTAATGAAAAATATCATTCAAATATGCCAACAGCATTTATTATCTGAAATTTGTGGTATTCCGACTCCCTCTTCCCCGTCATACCTTTTTCCTTATTCCAATATTCCTACAAAAGAGGCTCAATCTCAGACAGAGGCAGATCATAAAAGAAACTAGCCAAAATCCTTTGTAAAGATACTCTAATCTCACTAAAATAGATTTGGAAGGCGTAAAACGATGATAATGATGGCTTGAAATTACATAAATATGATTGCTCACCCTCATGGCGTCCTCATGGCACTCGAACTCAACATCAGCTTCTCCTGAAGGTCTACCAGTGTTATCGTACAATATGTTGATATTTACAGGCCGGATTGGCTTGAAAAACTGCAATGTAGAAAAATGGACAGATTAAAAACAATTCTAATATTTTTTAGTTAAACATGTGGAGTTCTTAATCTTTATATAGTATAGAGGGAAAACTAACAGTCCCCTCATGTTAAGCGACTACCGGCCCCCAACAACACCTGCAACTCCAGAGTCACATGGGTACTGTCATCCTCCCCGACCCCCTAATAATTTGATGAAGGGTTGGCTCTAGTAATACCACTTACTTAGTGAAAAGCAACAATAGAAATTTTCAACAGTGGTTTACTATGCGACCTTGTTGACCCATGAGCCCCCCCATCTACAAGGCAGAAAATAAAGGTAGATACGTAATGCCGGCGTGGCCCGAACTTTGAGTGCAATCGCTTATGTTAGCCGGTACCTCTGTACATCTCTGAAAACGATCGTATTCGAATCGTTATAATCTAACCTACAAAAACAATTATACATTGCGTCTTAAATGTAAGTACTAAGTTCATTGTTACCGCGAGAGCACGCAATGAACTGCATTTCTGCGGAAATATTTTGCGCGAAAATATTTGGTAGTCCGTGTTAACACTAGAACACTAAGTTGCAAGTGAAATGCTACCTTTTTAAAACACAAGGTTGCATTTAATAACTGGCATTTAATAACTGGCGTTTAGAACTTTATTCACTAAACCCTTTGGACGAATTAGCATAAACTTAGTTATGTACGTATTTTTTTTCTTAAGAGAGTGCCAAAGTGACTCTACTCTGCCTGATGGAAAGCATGAATAGAATCCAAGAGTTGTAGTCACCATACTCATTGCAAATGCTGACAACGCAGTATGGTGATCCACACTATGGCGGCCTTGTGAGATGCTTTTTCACACCCCGCTTCGGGACGTAAAAGGCATGACAGTGTAAGGCTTACACAGTTACCACGATAACTGTCACCCCTGCATCAATGGGCCTCCGGACTCACACTCACCAACGAAACACGACAACACGGATGCTGTCGCTTTAGGTTGGTCTTCTGTGGGATGGTAGTACTGCCCCGGTCGAGCCGGTCTGCTCGTGCTGAAATCAGCGTGGCTCTACTACTACTATGTATTATATGATTAATCGTTTGTGTGTGCGTTTAGGAGATAAAGAATCTTTTAGGACTTCTGTTTATTTCTCTATTCTGTGTGCCTAGAAAATATCAGAGAGTTCAACCTTCAAATTCCGTTCGCCTTCATGTTTTTGGAGATCCGAAGCCCGTCACTCTCTCAGACAACTGATGTTCAGGAAAAATCGGTTGAACTAGAGTAGCCGATCCCATTTAATCTTGGTAATAATAATAGAAGATGACCACGGCAAAATAATAGTATATGAACTCACATAAGCGATGTCTTGTGGCGAGGCTTTGAAGGGAAGTCCTCTCATGTGCACGCAGTGACAACCCCCGCCCCCTCCGCGTCTGAACCCGCCACGACCACCGCCGTAACTGCCACCTGTTCACCCACAAACACTTTACTCTTACAAACTCTATCTTCCTCTACTTAGTATCCCTTCAAGCTGACAGCTGCATGCAAGTAATGTATTTTAGGCATTGTATATGAAAATCCACTGTGAGATACTTGTAATAAGGTAATGCAGAATAAGCTTCATCCTCAGAGCATCTTTTCCAAAGTATGTTAGGATCGGATATAAGTCTATTGAGATATGATTAAGTTTCGTCCTTTTTAAACGGGGAGTGACTGGCATCAGACCTCCACAACCCAAGTACTAGGCGATATCGAAGTTCTGATGCCCTAAAAGGATCGAAAAGTTGTTCTGGAACTCTTCAAGACTCTGCAGGTAAGGATTGCCACAACTGTGGGTTAGGCAATTGGAACCAACGGCTTAGCGTGCTCTCCGAGGCACAGAAGTGTCTCAATGTGTTAAAAATGGTCACCCATCCAAAGACCGAACGGGCTAGGCTATTTTATATGTGATATTGCATAGTTTTTAACATATTCTATTGTTGATATGCCAATTACAACGATTTTAATTTCTATTGAATGACAAATATAAACTAAAATTGAAAGCAAAAGCCATGACCACCACCATAACAAACTCACCCTTACCGAAAGACCCTCGACCTCTGCCCCCGAAGCGGCCCCCACCGCCGAATCTATCATTCCTATCGTAGGGGGTGGGTCTATAACCTCGCGTGGAGCGGAACCCGCCCTCCATGCGAGCAGAGTAAGCGCGAACTTCGTCCGCTGAGCTCAGGAAGACTTCAATATACCTGTTGGGAGAAGTGAATATTGAAAATTGTCATTAATACAATACCGCGTTGTATATACACTATATTTATTTACCAATGTGTGCACACGACAAAAAAAAAATAACTGATCAAGTTTACACATCGTTTAGTATACAGAGTGACTGGTGAGATACCTTCAATATTTGAGGACGTGATAGTATGCGAACATATATCATGAAATAAAATAACATAAAAACGAAATATTAAATAACTTCTTAGTAAACTTCGTACACAGTACACCGAGAGCCCAGTATTTAACTGCGGAATACTTGGACACCGCGCGGCCGCACGTGTAGCGGGATGGAGGGCGGGGGTGGGTGCCGCCGCGCCGCTCGTGACTAGATCAACGTAAACAGTGCGGCGAGCTTAGGGAGTATAATATCCAAATTTCACTTATTTTTTAGAGACATTTCGATAAAAAATAAGCACCTTTTTTTTTATATCAAGTTAACGAGAATCGAGTACCGAGTACTCTCCATAAGTATTGAAGGTATCTCACCAGTCACGCTGTATTATATTGTCCTGTTGTGAATAGTAAATAACGCATACATTCTGGATATGTTAGTTTTAATTTCTCCAGTCATGTAAGATCACAGATACTTTATATTACTGACCATTTCGTTTACCATGTGAACATACATACAAATCTTCACTCTCAAAAGCAAAGTAAAGTTTATAAACATAGTGTATATGTCTTAAAACTAGAGGAAGTATCAATAATCCTAAAATACAAAGAATATAAAAGGATGAATGCATAAAATATTAAGACGGTACAATATTAAATACGTTACATTCATACTTGACTTATAAAATGAATTAAAAATTGTACAAAATAGGGAAAACAAGTGAAACAGCATAGAATAAGCTAATATAGAAAGTATTTCTGAGGTAGAATGAAATACACCAATAAATATATATTTCTAGCGTACAATATTGTTATATAATAATAGATCTGAGAATATAATTGTGACAACTAGAATATATTAAAAAAATATTAAAAACAAATTAAATTAATTGGCAACGATTTAAGATTTAAAAAAAAAGTTTAATGTGGTTTAGATAATTCCAGTTCAAATTAAGAACACTGTTTTTATTACCAATTTAAATTCACATCATAGGTGTAAAGTCAATTTAGAAAAGCAATAACCTGATAAAATTATCAAACTATCATAGAAACAATGAAAAATATTGTTCTTAAAATTCATATAACCTGAAAGACACAAAGATAAATGATACCACAGATTTAATATCAGTTTTTATAACGTGGATCCGGTGCCTCTTCCCCTCTTCGTCTCCGCCCCGCACTCCCCTCGTCCCTCGCACTCCCAACCTTCGACAACTCAATAACTAATCACTAGTACTCTCTGAATGCTACCTTTAGAATCGATCGAGATGAAATGCGATGAAAAATACCGTGAAATCTATTAAAGACGAAAGTGTGGATAATTTTGTCAAAATTTGCGTAAAATGAAACGTAAAATATGTCAAAAAGGTAGCATTGAGAGAGCATACAATATCTGTTGATTCATATAAGTTCTTCATACATCCCAAAAATAATCTATTACACCCACCATTCTGTTACTGGCCATTATGATTTTTCACCATATAATTTCATTAAACTGAACCAAAAACATTAATTGTAAAATATATAAAACAAAACCATAGTGGTAGACCAATAACAAAGGAGGTCCCATACTTATCCCACTACACCAAATATAATATTGCGGCCGTGGCTTGTTCTTTCCAAGGTGGGCATAAAGACCAAGTTTCTATCAATGCAATTAGAATCACACTCACACATTCAATAGACTGTTAAACTGGGCATATTTATGACAAAAAAGCACAGTTGTACATGTGCAAACATGGAGAGGAATGCATTATTTAAAATTTAAGACAAAAGAATAATTTTGCCACCAAATTTTTCAGGCTAGGTACTCCTTATCACCACATATAGTTTGCATATTGCTGTGGTCTGTTGGTTTCTGCTTGAGTTATATATGTCTCTGGTTTAAATAATGTAAAAAATGCATTTTAGTGTCTATGAGTTGACAATGCATCCAAGCCCAAGAGCGCCTAATATAATTAACAAAGATATATATAATATACACTGTTTTGTGCATCTAACTACTGTTATGTATCCATATCCCCACCAGGAGATATCCGACAAGCCACGCGCAAAATAAAGTAACGTTTCCCCCCACCTGTGTCCTATTTTCTCCCTGTCCCTGTTGAGCGCTTCCTGTGCGCTCTCCTTGTCAACGAAGTGTACGAACGCCTCTCCCGAGGCCCGCCCCGTGTAGTCCGAGAGCAAGTGGACCCCGTCCGCGGCGACGGTCAGTCCTGCCCCACCCGACGTGCAAATAAAGATCATGTTATATGCGTCTGTGGTGTGCGGTAACTGACTGCGGGTAATATGCAAGCTTACACATGGTACAATCATGCTCAGATCTTGTATTCAAACACAAAACATTTAGAACATGTTGAATTTGACCAATATATTTGTGAGAGGAAGTATAGCATAATATAAAAGGGTAAAGTTATTCTTTTATGTTAAACTAGAAATTCTATAAATAAACATTATTTTCTAATCGGTTTACCCACAGTACAGCTACCGAATTCACCTAGAACCCCATTGCAAAAAGCAAGTATGAAAATAATAATTCATTTTACTTACCGTCAAAGAATTGTACGATTTCCTCCTTGGAGCAGCCGAAAGGCAGACCCCGAAGTTTAACTATACCCATGTCATCAGACACGTTGGGTATTCCGTCGAAACCATTCTCGCTTTGGCGCATAGCGTTCAAAGCCCACTCCATGTCTTGGCGGTCAGTGGAAAATACTAAAAAAAATTCGATGGTATTTAGTAATGTTATTTTTATACCATTAATACATATTCCCTGTATCTACATATGCCCCTTTCTTTTGTCTGTGCTGAAATCTACTGGATGACCTGCTGGTGGTAACATCGGACTCGAACCGACCAAAAATTGTACGCCGTCTCGGCAACCAGGTGCACTCAAGAAAGGAAATCATGTAACCCCAACGTATCTATGGGCGTTTTGGAAGACGGAAATCGTTTTGTGATCTCCGGCCCGTTCCCGTACTTGGCGGACCGAGTCTGTTCTAAACCTCTACCGGCCCACTTCGCCATTCTTAGCAAGCTTAAGTTGCTCACAGAAAGAGACTTTACTTTTTGTCATTATTGATTAAGATTAGATGGTTACTATTAGATGATTAGATTAGATTATCGTGATTAGTTTGATTAGTCATCAACTCCATAGTTGTTACGAAAGTGTTGAACCATGAGTTTTTTTGTAAATTTGTAAGAAGTGGTAAATAACAGAGCAACTATTTCAAGAAATTGAAGACAAATTTAAGTAATTTTTACAATGATAGTTGTAAATAGATTGAAAATATTTTAAAATTCAATAATAAGAAAATATTTTAAAATACATGTAACATGTAATATTGTTACAAAGTACAATTTTTTTAAAAACATTTGAAAACAGGGTGGCATCACCTACTAAGAAGACCATAAATAAGCCACACAATTTTTTTTATGAATATATGCATTCCTTGTGCCAGTTTTGTGTATTTTTGTAAAGTGTCTAGCGACACATATTTAGAGTGAGCAAGTTTTTTTTTTTTGAAAACAAGAGAAAAAGCATTATTTTTAGCTTTAGAACAGACACTTAAAAAGATTTAAAGATTTGTATTATAACTATGTTGCAGAATATAACCAAGGTGAGGCTTCTATCCACCTGTGGACTACTAAAAGCTGTTGATAATATGGAGCAGGGGATAAGTTTAATATTAAGTTTTTCACAGTCTTTGGGAACACCTGAATCTGGCGTGACACAAACGTAACACACACTTCTATGGCCGCTTAAAAAAGTAGTAAGTCTTTTATTAGGGGCAACAAAGTGACCTGAAATAATATGGTCTGGGTCCCCTTCAGAGAAGAACGCCTGAGACAGGCCGCCGGGGTGGTTCTTAATGGAAACACCACATACTCCTGGCTCCTGCGTCCCCGAGGAGCCGGAGATCCGAAGGGATTTTCCACCCAGACAAAAAAATAATAAAAAGGCGCAACAAAGTGTGGGCCTATAATGGTTGGATCATGTTAGTTAGTTATTTAGTCATTTAACCATCAAGTTAACATTAACTGTTGAATATTCCCGAACTAATCAGCACAGGCATATTATATGTACATACATATTTCTTCAAATTAGTTGTTGGCATATACGCCAGGGGACGTATTCAGCTATCAAGCTGTCTTGAACTGTTGAATACTCCTGAACTAATCAGCACAGGCATATTATACCTATATATTTCTTAAAATTAGTTGTTGGTATGTAGGCCAGTTGACATATTTAGCTATCAAGCTGTCTTGAACTGCTGAATACTCCTGAACTAGTCAGCACAGGCATAATATGCCTATATGTTCCTGGAAAGGTTAAATAACTTTATTTATGGCACAACAACTAACCTTCAATGTATCTTTTCCCCATAATGTCCTTATCTTTTTTGAGTGCTTCCTCAACATCTTGATTACTTTCTACTTCTACAAAGCACTCTCCTGATGGCCGGCCTGGACGCACTTCAGTTAAATGTACACCTGAAAATGTAAATTACATATATATTATTAAAATATTTTTTTCATAATATTGTCAACACAAAGACTGAATGACCGATCCTATACTGCTAGCTATATGTAATGGATGGTTATATATGTACCTTTTATAAACTATAGCCAAGTTCATATTTTTGTAACTTTGCTTAAAAATTGTAAATTCTTTTAAAAAAGTTTTACTATATAATATTTTTATATTGTTATAAAATATTTAAATTACTATTTTAGAATTAGATTTCTAGCATATTTAACAGTATAGCCTCATTTTATTGACATAAAAGAAATGGTAAACAAATGGTTTTGATTTAAAAATATGGTAGTATGTCATCCTGTTGACATCAATGACAACTCATTTGTGATTACCAGCTATCACGGCGGGTGACTCTAGTAGCCGATATGTTACATTGAAACTACAAACTGAAATAACTTTTTAATGTTAAGTTCTTAAAATATGGGCATTTTAAATGTTTTTGTCTATGATAATTACCAACCAAATTAAAGCAAAAATAATCAAAACATACTGAAGTCTCACACATTGCTGCCATTGTCTTTTATAGTCAATATATTTATTATGTAAAGACTAATTTTACACATTTACATGCATTTAAATATTCATCAACAGCCTTTTACAGTCCACTGTTGGACATAGGTCTCTCCTTAACAAGGAGGTTTTGGCGTACTATTCCATGCTATCCAGACAGGTCGGAATAAGGTTTGTTTCAAGTTTTCCTTCTCTTTGTAATGATATTGTCTTGTATACTTGGCCCTTTAGTCGCCTTTTACGACACCCACAGGCTGAATAGGGGTGGTAACACTATGTATTCTTAATCCGTCACCACACGGACATTTAATAATACAAATGTTAATTTTTTCTATTTGAAAATATTGATATAGAAAAATTATCTGTACATACATTAAAATTATTCACCCTGACTGATTCATCAAAACCGAGCCTAAACCATAAGCTACAAACTTAACTACACAAAAAGAAAGGATTTGGAACTCCTCTGAGGTAGTAACAGTAGGGATGAACTTTTGTATGGAACGATTTTGAAGAAAGAAACACGCGAACGCAACCTGCGCTCGTGTCGAATATAAATTCGATTACGAATTCCAGTTTTCGCAAACTCATGAATGAAGTCCATTTACTAATTTCACACAGTTGATCTGCTAACTGTGTTTTAAAGGTTAAAGTTCAACAACCTCCCAAAATAGAAATTTGAATCTTAAAGGAAAGCATAGAATATCTAGATATGTATCACGAGATCGATCTTAAGCAATATGTTTAGTTTAATCTAAAAAACGCTTGCTTGTGTTTCATTTATCAAATCGATAAAGGTTATAAACATAGATAGGGTTAGGCACATGTAAATCATAACAAAATTCTAAATAACAATAAAATATATGTTATTATGCAGCCAAAACTAGAATTTCATTAAAAAGCGGCTATAGCATGGGAGTCAAAGCAAACATTTAAATTAGATTTTTGATAAATGCTAAAATAACATCAAAGAAACCTGCTACGTTAGTTCTAAATCAATAAATACCTTCTTTGCCGTTGACCACGTTTACGCCAGAAAGAAAATCCAGGACATCTTCCGCAGTAGTAGAGAAAGGCAATCCGCGTAGCTTGACTATGTAGCCACTGTCTCCAGCGCCCAACATGGTTACAATTAACACTAACCACTAATAGGCACTATTAACACAAAACACGGGTGTAAGTAGGTTCTACAACTAAACAAACTGCAACAATTCGCAAAACAGATAAGTATATTTTACGAACGGCGTCTTCAATACCGTTTAGCTTGTAGGTCGGCCATTAACATAAAATGTTTTTCTCTTCAGTTGACCAGCACATACTACTAACTCGTTTTTAAAAGAGTCGATTTACTAAATCGATACATCATGATTTTTAAAGTTGGATCAAATTATCAAATTATAATTTTGGTTAGGTTACCGTCCAAGTACAAGAAAAGAGCACAAGATCAATCCAATTGCATCATGGGGTAAGACAGGGAGATGTTATATCTTCGAAACTGCTTACCAATGTTTTGGAAGACGTCTTCAAAATGCTCGATTGGTGGAACGGGCGGGGAATCAATATCAATTACCAATACCTTCTACATCTGCGGTTTGCAGATGACATAGTCATCCTGGCGAAACCTCTGTATGATTTGGAAGAAATGCTCAACAGTCTGGACGATTTTTTAAAACGCGTGGGAATGGGGATGAACATCGAAAAAACCAAAATCATGCATAATAGGCATGTATCCCCGAGCTCCGTAACCGTAAATGGCATCATAATGGCACCGTAAATGCTATCGGAGCTATGTAAGAATATATTTACTTTGGGCAAACTATTAAACTTGGCCGGCACAATTTCGATCGGAAGGCCAATAGGAAAATTCGTCTGGACGGGGCAGCATACGGGAAACTGTGTCATATCTTCAAGTCGAGGATTCTACAATCATTGAAGACCAAGATATTTGAGTAGTGCATCCTACCCATAATGACATATAGAGCCGAGATATGGACCATTGGCCTGGTTCACAAGTTTAAAGTAGCTCAGCGTGCGATGTAGCGTGTGATGCTTGCCGTTTTTCTGGCTGATAAAATTAGTAACGAGATTCAGTGAACTGAAGTGTAAGTGGGCCGGTCATGTCTTCAGGCAAACCGATGGTCGCTGAAGCAGAAGGGTGCTAGAGTGGAGACTACGATTGGGCAAACGTAATGTAGGGCGTCCTGTGGCGCTATGGACTGACGACTTGAAGAAGGTGGCTGGCAGCGGATGGAAGTGAATTGCCAATACCAGGATGGTTGGCGCTCCTTGGGGAAACCTTTGTTCAGCATTGAACGGGCGATAGGTTGAATGGGACAATCGAACCCGATAAAGTCGAGTATCAATTTATTATAACAATTTGAGTTTGACATCTGGCAACTCAGTTTTGTTTGTCAAGTGTTTTTAGTGATTGTCGTGGTTTTAATTTGGGAAAGAAATTTCTCAAACAGTAACGTTACTACGTTAAATGTGTGTGGTTTTTGGGAATCTGTCCTAGAATATTTTCTGATACTTTAATTTCAAGTTGTAGTGATCACTTAGTGAAAATGACTGTAGACGGGGATGAAAAAGCGGCCCGGGTTCGCGTGTTCATGGACATTTCGATAGGGGGCTTGCCATCAGGGCGGCTGGTTTTTGAGTTATTCAATGACATCGCTCCTAAGACGGCAGAAAATTTCCGTGCGTTATGCGCCGGAGATTTGGGCATGGGGAAAAACACGGGGAAACCTCTCATGTATAAGGTTAGTTGATTTAATCACTAAACCTCTTTGGTCTAAAGCTTCGTTCCTTAAAAAAGTATCTATCTCTTTAATGAAATACTTTATAAATATTACTCAGGGCATTGTAATCAATTCATATCATTGTAATGTTCATATGTTCTATAGTGGATCATAAATGAAAAATTGAGAAATCTGGTTGATTTGCAATTTGAAACATTAAAATATTCTTTTATTATTATTATTGCGTCGCATCTCTACACTACGAACTTGAGTCTAGTTGTGAAATAAATATTTTCTACAAATCACAGTGACAAGTCACCTGATAGTGCACTTTAGTTTCATCATCCAAACAAACAGACATATACAAAGAAAAAAATAATAAAAATTTGGTAAACTGTACTATTTACAAGTGAAGAAAGCTGAAAAACTATTCTAGAAAGAAATACCTGCTCTTAATAGTTCTACTATTAGGAGCAGATGTGATATGATGATTTTTTTTTACCTGAACTATACAAAATACACATATTATTTGTGTAGAAAATGTATTGTCATAATGTATTCTTAATTGATTAGTAATATAGACACTATAAACTATTAAAATGTATTTATAGTGTTTAAAACTTATACTTCAATCAATTTCTAGCAAGTAAAGATATGTCTTTACATATTACTTACTGTTATTCCATACAGAGTGTATTAAACCAATTTAAAACAATCAATAATTCCATTGTGTGTTCTTTTTGATACAACCTCGTAGAAAATCGCATGTTAAGCAGTTTTTAAATTGCCTTAAACCTTCCCCAATCTCCTGATTCTTGGGCAGCATCATTGGCAACAGTGGTAGTAACTTATCTCTGAACTCTGTGCTTGCACCCTACTATAAGAAGTATTTTTTCCAGGGCATGGTGTTCCATAGAGTAGTGAAGGACTTTATGATCCAGGGTGGTGATTTTACAAATGCCAATGGGACTGGAGGGGAATCCATCTATGGTGGAACCTTTGAAGGTAAAACTATATTTTTAAGAGAAAATGCTTTTTTATTTTTTTAGTTGTGGATTTGTGGCCCATTGTCGTGCCTTGTTAATGTAGCATAACTTGAAGGTTATATTATGATTTTTTGTGGTGAAAGATTAAGAATGTGGAATGTCATCATCCTTATTCATCCTATGGGCTCATAAGAGCCGACTAAGCGAGCATGTAGCTATAAAGGCACTGCAAAGATAAGGAAATTTTGAAAACAAACCCGTTACCAATCTGTCAGAAAGGTATAGTAGACCAAAATTTCCTTTTCAAGGACAGGCCTATGTCTAGCAGTGGAATAATAATGTCTGTGGTTGACAACTGATGACATTTCATGCTGAAGAAAAGCACATTGATGTCATAGCGTAACTCCAAAGGATGTAAATTTGACAATTGTTTTTAATGTAAACTGTAAAATTTCAGATGAGACGTTTGAATTGCAACATGACAGGCCATATTTGTTGTCGATGGCAAACCGAGGCAAAGATACGAACGGTTCACAGTTCTTTATGTAAGTTATATGGAAATGGGTAAGATAATGAAACATGTTGCATTTTCTGATCAGGAAAACTAGTAGTCTGGTATGACTCCCAATCACTTGGTGATAAGTAAAATTAGGTATATTCTCAGCAGTAAATTCAAGACATTTTTGTTTGATTTTCTAACATATAATTAGTCAAAAAGTCTATGTTTCTAGCTTAAAAGAAAAGATGTCCAAATTAATTACCTAAAGGTAAAAATATCCTACAATTTTTTATTTTTAGACCCTGCAAAAGTGACTACTCTGCCTGATGGAAAGCATGAATATCCAAGAGTGGTGGTCACCATACTCATTGCGAATGCAGGCAATGCAGTATGGTCACCCACACTATAGTGGCATAATTAGATATTATTTTTCAATATATTTTTATTGATAAATTTTCTAATTAATCTTCTCCTTTTTACTAAAGCTGTAGTGTCTATATTCGGTATGGTTCAGAAGGATTAAACTACAGCTTTCAGAAAATTGGAACTGTTATGACTTGACCAAAAATGATTTTTGTGTGTGCTATAAATCTTTTTGGCATAATTATAACAAGCTTCATAGTACTCTATTGAGTTCTATTTGATGGTACATCATGATTTATACATTTAATAAAAAATGTTAAAGCAATCTTAGAATCATTGTTTAAGAAGCAGAAGATTACGGTGGAAGAACCATGCTTCTGTACGAATGAGGCAGTTTCACCAAAACAATACAATATTAATCTATATACTCTTAATATAGTAACCAGACTGCTAATAAACATACTTAAGTTTCTTAATACATTAATATTGCAGGTAAAACACCTAGAAACAGAACGAATGATCGTGTTCACTACACTAAATCATTTGTCCTGAGTGAGAATGAAACTCATAACTCCTGGATTCTGGATCACAAACTCCTAAACCAGAAATTTTCTTTAATGCATGTTGCATATAATAATTAGAGTAATCAATTTTATGACAATTATCTATATCCCAATTGCTAATTGTCTGTCTAACGAGATTTGATAATAAGAAATTTAAAAAAAAGGTTGAACAGATTTTTAGATAATGTTGAGTTGAGTCTGCACAACATTTTTAGATAACTAAGATGGTGATGATGGTGATGGTGATGATGATGATGATGATGATGATGATGATTTAATGAATCTCCCACGTAACTTGGCATGTCCGAAACGATAAAGATTGTTTTGCCTAACTATAGCGACAAGTGCAGTACAGTACTTATCAACTCTTGTCGGTGTTAGAGATATAAAGTGACATATGAAACGTGTTGTGTATGCGTTGTGTAGAGATCGCTGCCAGCTGCGGCGGTCCCCGCTCCGCTCGCCCGCTATCATTCTTGTTGTGTTCTGTGTGTTGTAGAACAACACAGCCGGCGCCGCATCTCGACAAGTGAGTACATACAATATATACATTTTTGTCTACTTAATATTTGAGATAACCTTCCATTTTTGGTGCAAAAGGACGGAAATGTGTAAAAAGAAGCCACTACAGCGCGCTGTATTTCATTTAACCAATGAGCAAGTGCGATGTCAGAATTGTCTGTCAAATTTGAAGTGAGATGTCACACATGATAATTATGGCTATATTTTTTTAATTTCTGTTACTTGGTATTAAATGGCTGGTAGCTTTCTCCAATGATTTAAATACTTAAAATATACCATATGACCGGTTACTGATGTAGAAGTACTATGACTGACCAATTTTTCTTCTTAAATGTACTAAGCAGACACCTATGAAATGCCTGAGATTTCGTGAGCATGTCATTCGATGCAATATATAGTGTAATTTTTTTTTAATTATTTTTAAAATGAAATCTCAGAACAAATGTTTTTTTTTTCGATCGCGCTCTTTACGCAAAGACCAAATTTTTATTCCATCTATATTAAGAGTGTATATAGCCAGTGTTGTGACCACGATCTCGCTCCTCCAGTGTGCACGTAGTGTTCGGTCACGTAATCGGCGGTGCGACCCTGGTGCGGCAGTTGGAGGCGCTGCCGGTGGACCGCAACGCACGACCGCTGCAGGACGTCGCAGTCACCAACTGCGGACAGCTGGTCAAATTGCAGGCTGGTGAGTACCAATACCGCTTTAGCTCCTAGAACAGTCAGAAATAACGGGGTTCGATTATCTTTTAGTATTCTATGTTAATCTAATGCGACACGCCTGAATATAGTATGGGGCTCTTCAAGAAGGGGGTAAATAGGTCTTTAAAGGGTCGGCAATGCGCACGTGATGCCCCTGGTGCCGCAGGCGTCCATAGGCTGCGGTAACCGCTTACCATCAGGCGGGCCGTATGCTTGTTTGCCACCGTCGTGGTATAAAAAAAAAAAATATAGATTTTTTTACGTGTAGGGACTTCCATCCGAACCCCACAACTGTCACACTTGAAATATTATAATCCAATTATTAATTAGGCTTTTTCCTGTGGGAAATAATAAAAAAAAAGTTAACTCTCTTCATCAGTCTAGAGCGTACGTAACGTAAGCTGAAAAATACATATTTTTAACTATTTTCACTTTAATTTCATTAAAAAGTCGATTTCATAGATAAAGACCGAGAACTGTATATTTTATATTGGTAAATAGTATATGTGGATAAAGATGCACCCCCTTGAAAATAATTCTGGCGACGCCTATGTACCTTCCTAACTAAAGTAATATTTTTTATTTCCCTAATAAATAACCCACAATTGTAAATAATTAAAAGTAATTATTATTATTGAATTGGTTGACAGATACTGTTATTTATGTATGGAATTAATATTTTTTTGTATGAATCAGCAGCTAAAAAGCGGAAAGAGGAGAAGGAAGATAAAGAAGTAAGTGATGCAGAGTCTGAGCGTTCTCAAAAGAAGGACAAAAAGAAGAAGAAGGATAAGAAAGAAAAGAAGAAGAAAAGGTATCATTTGTACAGCTGTTATACACACATACATACATAACTACAACATAACAAATTAATAACCCCAAGAAGAATACAAAACTAAATTTAGATAGTTTTTAATCCAATTATCATATGTTTCTTTCCAAAATGTAGACAATAAATGATATTAAAAATATAAAAATACAGAATCATTATCTGCCCCACTGGCACTGCAAAAACGTTAGAAGTGACAAAGAGATCTAGGCAGTTATAACTTTGTACTAAAAACTAATTTTCATATATCTATTTTCCAACCCATCTGGCAAGTATGATATAGTAGGCCTCAGCTTATTATCTAAGCAGACACCTATGTCTAGAAGTCATCATCATCATCATCATCATCATCATCATCATCATCATCATCATCATCATCATCATCATCATCATCATCATCATCATCATCATCATCATCATCATCACCAGCAGCCTTTAGCAGTCCACTACTGGACATAGGCCTTTCCTTAGCAAGGAGGTTTTGTCCTACTATACCACTCTGGCCAGACGGGTTGGTATAGTGTTTGTTTCAAGTTATCCTTCCCTTTGCAGTGATATCTTGCATATTTGTTCTCTTAGTCAACTCTTACAACACATAATAAAAATAAAACACTCATCTTTTCATTCAGGCGACACTCGGAACCATCCGAAAATGAGGAAGCAGACGCTCCTGAAACGCCAGCTCATCCCCTTGTCACCACTTCTAAGATAGACCCTCGGGAGATACCAGACGTACCAACTAATAGGTTTCTCATGAGAGGTGGCAGAGATAACGATGACAGGAACGACCCCAGACGCGATAGAGAGAGGTAATACCTAACTACGACAACGGCTTATCAGATGTTTCATTAGTAACAGTGAGTCCTAGTGCCTCACTTTTAGAGTCTCTTTTTGTATATTTTAGTTATCAGTGTTATGATGTTTCGTGATGGTAGATCAACATTTAAATTTGTCATTGACTTGCAATGCTATAAGTAGACTGAAGAATGGGACTGAAGAATGGGTTTGAAGGTTTTGACTGGTTTCTTTTATGATCGATTATATACCTGATTCCAAACTTTGAGGAATATAATGATTTGGGGAAAGAAAACCGGTAGGATGAACCATTTTCAGTAAGGAATACCACAAGTTATGAATGAGAAATGGGACTATGATAGCGGGATTATTGGGATTAATAAATAAATGTTGTATTTATAACTCCTGAGATGGCATTGTGCTATAATTAATAATAATAATGTTCAATTCAAACAGCTCACACACGGCCACTGATTTCAAATTAGGCAGAGCCTGTACTATGGTCACCAGACTTCTGATAAAAGTACTTAAACATTTCTAAATAGATACAAATCATTGTGCTCTTCACACAATTCTTTGTCGTGGGTGGGAATCGAACCCACGACTTACAGCTTAGCAGTCAGGGTCACTACCCACTAGACCAGCAGGCACATCAGTACATTCTTACTCATATTAGATTATTTGAACATCAAAGACATTCTTTATATACATTTAACATAAAATAGATGTATAAAGAAGATTAAATTATATTTTTTTTAATTTTCTAGCGCTATTTAATATTTTGTTTTTCAGTTTTTCTCGATTTTTGATGTAAGTTTTTTTTGTGTTATATTTAAATCATACCAATCAAATGAAGCTCAATTAAGGCTTTTAGGGTCCACAAAGTTTTGAAACAAGGCAGTAGAGAAACGCCATCATGTCTTGTCATCAGTTAGAATAAAGAGATTAAACTTTTCACCTTGGAAGATTTTCTAGGTTGTTCAAGGTAGTAGAGCCATGCTGATTTCAGCGCAAATGGTCCGACTCGATCGGGGCAGTACTACCTTCTCACAGCAGACCAACCTAAAGCGACAGCATCCGTGCTGTCGTGTTTCGTTAGTGAGTGAGACCGGAGACCCATTGATGCAGGGGTGACAGTTATCCTGGTAGTGTGTGAGCCTTGTACTACCCTAGTGATTTACATGCCTATTACGTCCCCAAACAGGGTGTGAAAAGCATCTCCCAACGCCGTAGTATGGGTCACCATACTGCGTTGTCGGCATTCACAATGAGTATGGTGACCACAACTCTAGGATTCTATTTATGCTTTTTATCAAGCAGAGGGGCGGTGAACGATTCACACTGCATGGAAATAATGATATAGCTGTATTTGTGTATGAATACGACGATTTACGCAGTATGCTCAATAAGCCTATTATGCCTATTATTACGGATTCGTTCGTTTCGTTTAAAAAAGACAACACCCGCGTTAGGAATGAATCCTGTGTCGCAGAGGACTTTACAAATATACAAGAAACGGACACAAAGAACACCCTGACTCAGAATAACAATTTTTGGATGACACAAAGTGTTGCCCCATGTAGGATTTGAACCCACAACACTCAGCGAAGTGGAGAGCGGCGTGGTGACCGCTTAAACCACTAGGTCAATCTTGCAGTATTAAATAATGTATCTTATTTGATTAAGTTTTGATGGATATTTGTCATCAAGTATAACATGGTTTAAAGATTATTGTAATCGATTCTATTGTCGATTCTGAACAATCTATTTTCTAATTTGTTTTGTTTAACTTGGTACAAATGAAATTAATATATTGTAATGTGTGGTTTAGGATGAGGTACCGCGAGAGGGAACACCACCGGTCCTACACTCGCAGCGGCAGGGTCATTAAGGGACGCGGGGTATTCGTAAGTATACTATAACTCTTAGGATTATTTTTTTTTTACTGTAAGGTCTATGGTCCATACGCGTTACGGTCCGTTTCCGACACAGCACCCCGCTGTAAACCCCGTTGGGGTGACGGCTCGAGGGAGTTTCCACACGTTAAAAAAAAAAATGGTTTATACGCGTTAAGAAAATAGTAAACTTGTCGAAAGTAAAAGTGTATTTATGATGGACAAACAAACTTTATCTCAACCTGTCTGGTTGTATAGTCAGCCGAAATCTCGTTTCCAAATAGAGATTTTGCCCCAACAATGGATTAGCAAAGTTTGTTGGTGATGATTAATGACACTTGTATAAGAAGTCACTTTGTAATTTTTTGCAACCTGATTGGTCAAAGAATGAGGCTTGATCAGTTAACAACGAACTTTCATAACGTAAATCGACTATACTGTAGCCTACACATGCTTGAACACTTCAATATAATCGTTGTTCATATTTTTTAATAAGAAAGTTGTCAAAATAATTTTAATGGTTCTTTTTAGGACAGTTTTAGATGTTCATTTTCTTATGATTGAGTATTCCGCAGCGCTATCGCACGCCATCTCGCTCCCGTTCCCGCTCGCGGTCAGTCACTCCCCCCCACTGGCGCCAGGCTCAGCGACGTATCATTAAGCTGTCAGAGTTTGAGGTAAGCCGAACTTTCTATATTTAGAAGAATAAGAGACTATAAAAATGTATGATAAGGTAATTTTTAGTTATTTTAATCTCAGATGTAAGGTTATGCTTATCGATTTTTCTATTTGATTAAATATTGCTAAATTTTCTGAAGTGCTTTCATTCTACTTCTAAAGAAGAAAAAAAAGATAAAGAAATAGTTGTATGTCGTACCGCGAAATTAGATTTTAATATTGTTTACAAAATAAATTCAATTTTTGACTATACTTGCAAGTATTCCATTATAAGCTTACTCTGTGAGTACTGTTACGTGTTATGGTTAATTAGAAAAATAAACCTTATGGTTACTTAAAGAGACTTTATTACAAACACTCTTATCTCCTTTAAATAATACAGAACAATTGTCTTTGATGATCACTGAGATCACTGAGTTAATCGCTTAAATCACCTCGATATTTATCGCACTGTCGTTCAAACTGAATTGAACTGGCTTGCAGTCGTTAAAACACCTACTCATATTACTAGGTCTCATTAGTTCATTCCCAATTCTTCCAATTGCTAACAGAACATTCGAACACGACCGCTTCCGAGAAACGCTTTCCAATGTGAGCAAGCAATCTACCTATATTCGACCTTATGAATATTGCAGTAAAGTCTATTGCTCTGTGCCATAATGCTTTATTATTAGAACCCTGTTGTTTCCTTTCTCGAATCTTAGTAACAATATTTTTGTTCCTTAGCGTGCTGAACAGGAGAGAGCCGACAGAGACCATCAAGAGTCTACTAGTAAGAAGGCCGCGGAGAGACAGCAGAGTCGTGAGTATATTCAACAGAAATGAAAATTTATAGAAAATTAGTAATGATTTAGTGTTTCTTACTGAATATTAAGTGGCATTAAGATCACCTCGTGCAGTATAAAATGAATGGTATATATGGTACATCGAAATTTTAATGTGTATGTATGTTTCAAGCGAAATGCGAAACGGTTGTACCAATTTTGTTAAATTTTCAGTTTATCTTCACATTAACCCGGCGGGTGATCTACTGAAGATTGCCGATCGGAACTACAGACTGTTTTTTTTTTCGTGTGTAGCTTGTAATTTGCTGAGTCGAAGCTAGCTCTAACACAAAAAATAGCTTTAAAACAAAGACATTCTCCCTGCCTCCTAACTTTCAATGTCTGCTGTTTAAATACATGTTGTGCTGTAATTTTTCAACCTCTCAACAGATGGCGCTTTTTGATCTGTCATTTGCTGTTTTGATGTTGTGTACATATTTTTAGGGAGAAGCTATATTATTTTTTTTGTAGCGGCGCATACGTAAACTACGCCAGCAATGTTGGACATGTTCAGACATGTCCGTGCTGTCGTATTTCGTTGGTGAGTGCGAGACCCCAGGCCCACTGATGACAATTATGGTAGTAACTGTGTGAGCCTTACACTACCACGATGACTGTCATGCGTTTTACGTCCCCAAGTGGGGTGTGAAAAAGCATCTCACAAGGCATTTCACACTATGTTGCGTTTTCAGCATTTGCAATGAGTATGGTGACCACAACTCTTGGATTCTATTCATGCTTTCCATCAGGCAGAGTAGAGTCACTTTGGCAGACTATTAATATAGAAAAAAAAATGTAATAATATGTAGTACTTAATGTAAATAAATTTGTATAATAAATAAATATAAAAAAATAAATAGACCAGTCGAAATAAAATAATTTACATTTATTTGTATTTAACTATTGTATGTATTTAACACAGAAATGAAAAAAAATAAAGTTTATTCAATTGTGTATTTCATTTAATAATTCATTTCTAGCATATCTCGTCTTTTACTTCACCACAAATGTAAACAGTTAATCAGTTGAAATATAAACAACATTAGATTAATTCTCTTCTAATTTCAGGCGACGGAGAAGGTACTCCAGCGAGGCCACCTTCAGAGAAAGAGGAAGGAGAGTTGGACACTACTCAAAGCTCTGATCGTCACGACAAGATTGACTATAACGCGTTGGACTTCGAAGAAGATATAGAGCACGACCATGGTAACATTATAAACCATAGATTAATAAAGAACCCACAATTGTGGGTCCGAAAAATGGCAGTTTGAGCAACGCGACTTTTATTGTTGTTATTAGATAATATAACCGTTTTAATATATAAAAATGTTAAACGAGTTTGTGTACGCTTCAAAAATGAAAAAGATCGGAATCGATAACGCTTATATTTTGATATCAAAAACAACCAAATACAGTCAAACCTGGGTAAGTGAGAACTGGATAAGTGAGAAAACTCTATAAGTGAGAGGAATAGCCAGGACCCTTCATTTTAAGCTCCCAAAACCTCTATTAACGAGAAACAGAAACCTCTGTAAGAGAGAGTCGTTTTTCCCTCATGGACCTCCGTAAGTGAGACCGCTACTTATCTATACCTCTATAAGCGACAGTCGAGCTTTATTTATTTATATTATTTAGGAGGAACAAATGACAAAACGAATTACAAATTTAACATCTGGCATTTTATGACTCATTCTATTTCGTGGAACTACATAACGTTCTAAATAAAATAAAATTACATTTTATCATGTTACATATTTACTATATTCGTACTTGCTATGACTTGTTGTTACTGCGTACCTCTATAAGAGAGAAACGCTACCCATATACCTGCATTAGCGAGAAATTCGGGTTAGTGAGAAACCTGTATAAGCGAGAAGATTGTGCTCCTTTGAACTCTTGTTTATCTAGGTTTGACTGTAGTTTTAACTTGGTTTTTACATCACTCATATTCTATTATTTGTTATCAATGCAACTGTAATATAGTAGGATAAAGCTTTTGTCGTATAATATAATATTATTACAGAAGTGTTAAGTCTGAATAAAATATATGTGTGTATTTACAGCAGTCTATCGGTCGGTGTAGTTGTCATAGTACAAATTGTCTTGAAATAAACCGCCTCGGTGGCACAGCGGTAGCGTATACGACTGCTATAGTTGAGGTCTCGGGTTCGATTCCTGGTTCGGACCAAACATTTTTATGTGCTGCCAATATTTGTCTCGGAGTTTGAACGTATTTATGCCAGTCGTCTAATACTCATAGTACAAGCTGTTTAGCTGGCGTCGAGGCAGGTAACCGATATATGAATTTGTACGTATACGTAGCAGATCCCGAGAGCGTGCACAAGCGCAAGACGGGTGAGGAGGCAGAGCGGCGCCGCTCGCCGCACGACGCGCGCGCGCACCTGCTGGCGCTGGCGCTCGGCGTCAACCCCAAGCACGACCAGCACAGGTACCGCGCCGGCACTCACCCTTGCTCCGCGACCCTTCCTCCTTGGACGCGTCATCGCGACGAACGAACCGTTCGACGGCCTTTAACACTCCACTGCTGGACGTTGACCTAGAAAAACGACTTTGGCCGTTGCATACGCATTGATATTGAATTTTCCTTCTCTTTGTATGGATGGTATCCTAAATTGCTTGCTCTCTAATTTGGATCTTACGCCACCCGCGGGATGGAAAGGAGCGGTGACTCTTCGTATTCTTTACCCTTGACCGCAGGGAAGAGAGTGAAAAACAGATAAAACGAAAGACTGCTATCTCTCCCGTTCACAATATAAACCACTCGGAAACTCAGAACTAAAAATAAACATTCAATTGAGATAAATCAAAATATATAAAGGCATTAGAAATATAATAAGTAGTTTAAACCGTTACGTCGCAATTTAATGTTATTAATTATATATATTGATTAATTATATAGAAAAAAATAACGTTATTAAAAAAAATTGTAACGTTAACGCCACCAAGTATTGGCAGTACAATCCCTAATTTATAAACTACAAATAGTTGTTACAAGTATAAAAATTCTTTCTCCATTTTATGTATGTATTTCATTTTTATACGGCGGTTTTTCAAAAAAAACCCCTTAATTACAAGACTAATTAAACACAAATTACAACAATAAAATCTCTGAAACATCTTTCTCTTTCTATAGTCAACTTATTCAAGACAACACGTCAACACGTCTTTTTACGTTGCCATTTGAAAGAGATTAATCCTTTTCGGCCGCTATCACAACCGAGTTTCACAACCACTTCTGAGCTAGTAGCGACAAAGATTTTTTTCTTTATACACAACGTGTTGCCAACAAAAAATTGTTCAAAAACGATTGTTGAATAGAAGTATTTATTTTCTTCTTAATCTTCTTAATCTATATATTAATACGTGAAGCAAAAACTTTAGACCCCTTTATACG
This sequence comes from Hypercompe scribonia, assembly GCA_949316085.1. Lineage (NCBI taxonomy): Eukaryota > Metazoa > Arthropoda > Insecta > Lepidoptera > Erebidae > Hypercompe > Hypercompe scribonia. The sequence continues at coordinate 1,809,949 of OX438973.1, forward strand.
AAAATTGTGCGGACGGAGGAGTATGAAATTTAGCACTCTTATAGTTTATATGTAGAAGAAGTGCAGAACGCTAATATTTTTCAATAATTATGCTTATAAAATACGTTAAATCAATAAATAAAACATTACACACACTACCATGCATTTGACACTCACAGATAAGTATTTGCTACACGCATACATACTCTGTGGTCAAATTGTTTCTTTTGCTTATCAATTTGTCTATAGACATTAAGTACTGACATAGACATAGATTACAGAAATTTATATGTTTACTGTGGTCTTACTGAATGTCGAACAGAAAAGTTTTATTTGCCCCATTTAATATAAAAATGCTACGTGAAATACCGCTCGCTTATACAAATTTATGTAATGTAAGTTGTGTTTTATTATGGTCGAATTTCGACCACTAGGCGACCACTAGTATCTATAAATTACGTATCACGGTGTTTGTCCGCGATACTCCTAAACTACTTAACCAATTTTAATCAAATTTCGCACACCGTGTGCAGTTTGATCCAACTTCAAAGATAGAATGGCTTACATCTCAATTTAATAATTTACTGTGCAATAAAAAATGCGTTGCGAAGAGATGTCGCCTCTATGGCAGCTGTCTATCGTCTTTATCATGGAAAGTGTTCTGATGAGCTCTTCTAACTGATCCCATCCTCTCCGTTCCTCTATAGGACAACTCGTGCTGGCCTTGGAAGTCACCGTTTCAGAATGGTAGACATACGCTCCCGAACTACACGGTTCCTTCCTATGCAGAACGGTTAAAGCCTGGAATTCATTACCGGCGCACGTGTTTCCCTCCCACTACGATCTCGGGTCCTTTAAGCGGGGCGTGAAAAAGCATCTCATTAGGCCGCCATAGCGTGGGTCGCCATATTGCACTGTCGGCATTCGCAGTGAGTATGGCGACCACCGCTCTTGGATTCTATTCATGCTTTCCATCAGGCAGAATAGAGTCACTTTGGTAGGTTTAATATAAAAAAAAAAAAACAAAAAATTTAGGCACAGCAACGCGTGGCTTGATCTGCTAGTCTACTATATGATGATGTAGTCTTCATCCATCAACAGTCTTTTACAGTCCACTACTGGACATAGGTCTCTCCTTAGCAAGGAGGTTTTGGCCTACTATACCACGCTGGCCGGACGGGTTGGAATACGGTTTGTTTCAAGTTTTCCTTCTCTTTGTAATGATGTTGTCTTGCATACTTTGTTCCCTTAGTCGCCTTTTACGACACCCACGGGATGAATAGGGGTGGTAACACTATGTATTCTTAATCCATCACCACACGGACAGTCTTTATCTAATAAAATATAATTATTTTTAGTGTAAACACTGATCTATATTTTTTTTCACTTTAATTAAATGTTCCTTCATAATGTTTTTCACTTTAATTTCATTTTTTATTTTTTCAAGTTATACCATAACTGGGCCAATAATTGGTGGGGTACCGAGAATAGGTAGAATTATATATATAAAAATAATTCCCAAACTCTTTCTCTTACATTAGAGATGCTCGCGTACAGCGCGACGTCCACACCCGCCACCGTGAAGTTGCATCTTCCTCCGTCAATTACGCCACGCCGAAGCTATCCTCGGCTGTCGCTAACGTGTCTGAGGGTCTGGCCAAAGCCAGTCAGGATGACAAACCTAAAGAGGGTTATGACCCATTCAGCCTGCTGAGAAGCACTTTCAATAGAGGTGGGGACAGGGATACCAGAGACCAGAGGTATGTTAATTCATCCATATATTTCCTACTCAAAACTCCTGATGGTAGTGTTTCGGGTCGATGATCTTGACCTATAACACTGTTTAGGACTTAAAAAGACACCACAGTAGTTTGTTTCGGTGTATAGGTACCAGCGTAAGACTCACTCTGGAAAGAGTCCCAGATTGAGTCTTAGGAAATACCAACGTCTTCTAGCTGTAAAGTCTGACTATGCCTGTAAAGACTTAATCACAACTAAAATTATTTACTAGTCACCAGAGCACAGGCACTACCTATTTTGGGATCACACTGATTTGACTCACTGTGTGTGAGATACGGTAATATTTTAAAATGTTGTTACATCATAAACAGCTCTTAAAAGTCCACTGCTGGACATAGGCCTCTCGTAAAATTGTGTTTATTACAAATTAATTTTGTAAAGTTGTCAAAAGATGTCCAGTAAAAGCAGCGAATGAAATATAAAATTTAGTTTGTTGTGTACGTTTGTTTTACAATAAAATGAATTTTATTTACAAATACAGTACACTGAGTTGTATCAGAATGGTTATAGTACGTACTTTTTAATTAAAACACTCAATTAAGTTCGAATTTGTGTTATTTTTTTAGTGTTGAGTTTAAATTATTATATCTTCCTAAAATGAATTCATTTGTACCAAATGTTTTGACAGTAAAAAGTCAAATGCCCTCATAAATGTATACATTTCACTCATATTACATTATTTACACAGAAAAGACGATCGTACTAATCGCTTCGAACGAGCAGAACGCACGGATCGCCCCGAGCGGCCAGAACGAGCAGATCGTGTTGCAAAACCTGATCGTACCGAACGACCAGATCGCTTCGATCGTCGCAACAACAGGGATAGACGCGAGAGCGAAAAAGATAAAGAACGCGATGATAGGCGTGACAAAGAGAAAGAAAGAGACGACAACAGGCGTGATAGACATCGCAGCGAGCGAGACAGAAAACATTCAGAACATAAGAGAGATGATAAAGCCGATACGAAGGATGATAAAACGCTGAGAAGTGATAAATCGGAAAAAAGGGATATTGAAAAGCCAGATGGGAAAGATAGAGAAAAATCTGAGCGGAGAGACAGAGAAAGAAGCAGGGATAAGAAGAATAGAGATGAGGACAGAAAGAAAGATGACGATAAGGATAAGAAAAGGAGACGTTCACGTACACCGTCACCGGTCAAGGATAAAGAACGGTAAGAACTTCCTCTTTAATATCACTTTTTATAGTCCACTGCTGGACATAGGCCTCTATTTAGCAGGTAGTGTTTGGCCTAACATACTAAGCTGGCCAGAAAAGATGAAATAAGTGTTGGCGTAAGGTATTTGTTAAGTTTTTCTTCAACATTATCATCATCAACAAGTTTTAACAGTCCACTGCTGGACATGGGCTACTCCTTAGCAAGGAGGTTTTAGCCTACTATACCACGCTGGCCAGACGGGTTGGAATAGGGTTTGTTTCAAGTTTTCCTTCTCTTTGTAATGATGTTGTCTTGTATACTTTGTTCTCTTAGTCGCCCTTTACGACTCCCACGGGATGTATAGGGGTGGTAACTCCTAATCCGTCACTACACAGACATTAATTACTGTAATAAGTGTAAAAAAACCTTCGCGCGACCTTCTGCGAAGACGTAATTTCGCGGAAGGAGGCGGCGAAGAAGGCCCGGGAGGACGATATCCACTCGGACCCAATTCGCCGCCGGCGAGCTGGGCGGCGGAGGCGTGCGTACCAGCGCCTCATGCCGATGTCGTAATAGCAGCTGTTCCCGGATCCCTCCTATCTCAGGCGCAGAGTGGCACACCGTGTGGTTTTAGTCGGTTCGATTCCGACACACCACCTCGCCGTAAACCCCGGTGGGGTGACGGCTCGAGGGGGTTTCCACACGTTAAAAAAAAAAAGGGTTTGTTTCAAGTTTTTCTTCTGTTTGTAGTGATATTTTCCTCAATAGTTTGTTCCCTTAGTTGCCTAGAATAGGGGGGAGGGGGGAGTGACGGTAATCTGTTCGCAAAAATACACAGACATTCTTCAACATCAGAATATAATATTCAGTATATGTTCCTTTACTTCATAATTTGCTTTAATTTAGTTAATTTATGATTGTTGTATGAAGAATAACATATATTGTCATGACCTTACAGCTCAAAATCGCGCGATCGTAAACCGTCTGTAACGGAAACACGTGAGAAGAGCGGAGAAAAAACCCCTCAAGACGTTGAGAAAAAGAAGGTAAGTGATTCATACATTTTTTACATTGAATATTAATGTTATATTTATATATTACTAGCTGTGCCTGCGACTTTGTTCGCGTAGGCATTTCATTTTGAATTTTTACCTTAGAGGCAAGGTTTTTGCTGCGTAGATCCGGATCGCGTGGGGAAAGCCGGGACAAAAAGTAGCCCATTTGTTACTCAGTAACTTCCACTATCATTAAGTGAAAGTCCCATTAAAATTGGTTCAGCGGTTTCAGAGATTAGCTCAGACAAACAAACAGACAGACTAACAAAAATTTAAAAAAGGTGGTTTATGTTTTAGTATCGTGTAAAGAGCTATAAACACTTGAGAAAACTATTTTTTTTTGTTTATAAATCATAGGCTAAGGTCCGAATTGCGCTCACAGTACTTACGACGTTCAAACTCTTAACGTGTGGTCCGATTTAGTGAACGCGCCGACGTCTGTTAGCAGTATTAATAATTCGGACCACTTGTGAGTGTGCTTACGAATTAAAAAAAATTAACATAACCTAACAGAGCATTTTTTGACATAAACATGAGTTGAGTATGAGGTGTAGCCGATGAAGATGGTAAAATGTTTGTATTTCAAGCATTTTCCGGAATCATAGATTCATAGATTCATATAATGGTACGGGAGCTAGCAACGTTTGAAAAGTAAGAATTTTAGGTCAGCTGATTTTGTGATATGTCGTTCTTCTTGCACTTTCGGTTAGAGTCTGGGCTATCTGGCTGGCGGTAGCGGTTGCGTTCATTAGTGCGCATCCTACCTGTCCAGGTAATAATCCTGGATTATAAAAACATTTTAGAAGGCGCAATTTTTATTTTTTTGTTTTTAAATAAGTCTACCTGACATACTTTTTTTTTTATGAAAATTTCAAAGTATTTTATAATGTTTGTAATTTTAATATTATGTTATTTAAATATTATAAGAAAAACTTAAAAATAAATTTGCCAGACATTAATTCGATTGTTAACTCTTGAATTAAAATTAGAGTCATGAAAAGTATTGCAGTATAGCTAGTAGTTCGAGAGAGACAGTTGCAGAATAAGTCGAGAATGATACAGAGAACCATTACGAAAGTAAATTACTTTTCACTGTGCATATAATAAAAAATAATAATAATAATAATATGTATCTAGGTTTTTCACAGTCCTTGGGAATACCAGAATCTGGCGTGAAATAAATGTTACAGGAACGCTTCTTTGGCCGCCTAAAAAAAGTACAGACTTAAAAGTCTTTTATCAGGCGGTAACAAGGTGCGAGCCTGTAACAGTTGGGTCATGCTGGTTCTGATGTATTCCTTTGGTGTACTTAGATGGACTCAGACCGAATTAGATGCCCTTGACAGCAGAGTCCAAACATTGCTGACTGCATTCCGCATGCACCACCCACGTTCATCAGTTATGAGGTTGTATATTCCGCGAAAGTTTGGAGGTCGTGGTCTATTAAATATCAATCAATCAATCGTGAGATATACAATCTCAGAGAATATTTTCTACAGACTAATGTGGGAGTGCATCGTAATGTAGTTGCAGTGGATACTGGTTTTAACCCGCTCGCTCTGGCTAAAGAGGATTGGTGCAAACCTGTAGTACTTAGTACTACTGATTGCAAGGAAGTATGGAAGGGTAAAGAACTTCATGGTCGATTTTATCGGGCCCTACACGGGCCTGATATAGACTTTAAAGTGTCTACGTATTGGCTACGGTATGGTGATCTCTTCGGAGAAACCGAAGGTTTTGTTTGTACAATTATGGACGAAGTTGTCATGACAAATAACTACCGGCAACATATCCTGAAAGATAGTACGGTTGACATCTGTCGGACGTGCCACCGTCCTGGAGAATCTATTAGGTATATTATTTCTGGTTGTTCTCGTCTTGCTAACGGTGAGTATTTCTACAGGCACGACCAAGTAGCCAGTATCGTACACCAACAACTTGCCTTTAAATACCAACTTGTCAATTTTGAAGTACCTTACTACAGGTATGTGACCGACCCAGTTCTCGAGAACGGTCGTGCTACGTTATATTGGGATCGATCTATTATCACAGATAGGACTATTGTTGCCAATAAGCCTGATATCGTGTTGAGAGATCGATTAGAGCGCCGCGCAATGATTGTCGATATCGCCGTTCCTCATGACAAGAATCTCGTGAAAGTTGAAAAAGAAAAACAATTGAAGTATTTGGATCTGTCTCACGAGATTACCGATATGTGGAATGTGGATTCGGTGATCATTGTTCCGATAATCATATCTGTTCACGGATTGATAGCCAAGAGCCTCGACCAACACCTTAAGAGGCTCACGTTGGAAGGTTGGATCTAGGGTCTGATGCAGAAGGCAGTCCTCCTTGACACGGCCCACGGTATTGTGAGGAGGTTCCTGTCTTTGGAGCCCTAACTACCGATGTCTTGGTCCCTGTACCCGATGTCGGTGGTCTACTACTATTTTTTATATTTTTAAATAAGTATTTTTTAGTTTTTCTATATTTAAAAATGTAATAAATATGTGTATATAATGAAATAAAGAAAATAAAAATAATCATTCTAGTCAGAGCAAGTTTCAAAAAAAATTTAAGTATAAAATGGAATATAAAATTAGATTAAAATTTAAAAAACAACACTTTTTATTTAAATTGTTCTGATTACTAAGTGTAAATTATAAATAATTAATATTAAGTTTTTCAAGTTGTTTCAGCCTTTTATACGAAAAGTAGTTAATATGTTATGTTATCGTTATGTCCTTTACAAAAAACACATTTTATTTTATCACTGGCCATTGTAACCAAATTAAAAAATAAACATTAAAATCAAAACAAAAACAAACATGTGACATTAGACTGACGCCATCTTGCAAACTTGCCTGTCGCGCCACTGTCGTTGTCTATCTCTCTCGCGCCTTCAGCTGTCTCTCTCGGACTACTAGCTATATTGCAATACTTTTCATGACTTTTTAATTTTAATTCAAGAGTTAACAATCGAATTAATGTCTGGTAAATTTATTTTAAGTTTTTCTTATATTTAAATAACATAATATTAAAATTACAGACATTATAAAATATTTTGAAATTTTAATGAAAAAGAAAAATAATATCGCGTATGGCACATAGTTAGCATTGTTAAAAATGTCTGGCAATAAAAAAGTATGTCAGGTAGACTTATTTAAAAACAAAAAATTACGCCTTCTAAAATGTTTTTAAAATCCAGGATTATTATCTGGTCAGGTAGGATGCGCACTAATGAACGCAACCGCTACCGCTAGCCAGATAGCCCAGACTCTAACCGAAAGTGCAAGAAGAACGACATATCACAAAATCAGCTGACCTAATATTCTTTCTCGAAAACGTTGCTATCATCTATACTATAAAAGGCGCAAAATAACGTCAATGCTCACGATGCTAACGATCCGACCCGTCAGTACTGTGAGCACTAGGTAGTGACGTCACATGTGACGTCATAGCATCCACAACGCTAACGGTGATCGTGAAAAGCACGAATTGGACCGCACGTTGGTACGCTATGAGCGCTGTGAGCGTGATTCGGACCACAGCCATAGACAGAAATTACAATTTTGTTTATAAATGTTTATTAACTTTTTGAATGCCACCACATTATTATTTCACTAGACCGCCATGGTGTGGATCACCATACTACATTGTCTACATTTGCCAGGAACGTGGTGACCATAACTCTTGGATTCTATTCATGCTTTCCGTCAGACTGTCTAATCACTTTGGCAGGTTCTTAATATAGAAAAAAAAGAAAAAATGTAACAAACTGTATTCTTTATACCTTACTCTCCACCTTTTTTTTAAAGGCCAAAGCCTCTCTACCTGGCTTTAAGGGTCTGGTCGATGCCTCTGATAATAATGAATTGAAACGGACAGCTTATACTCAAAAACAAAAACAATTTTCCAAGACCTATCCGTGTCTAAAGCCATGTTACTAAATCGGGCACTTCACTTTTTGTGGTATAGTAAGCGACTCTGGAATGGGCATTCCAGAGGTTAGAGGGGGGAAGGATGATCTCGCTTTCTCCTTAAAATACAACTAAGAAATTACTTAACATCGATTTTCTATTATTATTTTTAAGTCTGTTAATAAGAAAAAGAAGCACTTATGAATTGTTTGTACAGGAGGAAGAAAGAAATGAGGCTCGCAAGGAGTTGATGGAGATCGTTCGCCTCATCAAGTCTAGACAACGTGACCGGGAGAATAAAGCCGCAGGTACGTCCTCATTTATACTTAACTGTGAACAGAAACATGCAATTTGACTAAAGAACGAACGTTATTTTAAATCGACCGAACGAATGAACGAGCGTTGTTTGATTTGACCAATAAACGTATGCTATTTGATTTAACCAATGAGCGCGCTGTTTGATTTGACCGAAAAGCAGACGTTATTTGATTCAACCAATGAACACGCGCTGTACAATTTCTAAGAAGCACGCTCTATTTGATTTGACCAATGAGAGCGCGTCATATTGTTTAACAATGTGCGAGCTTTGTATTATTGATTACATACAGTTACTGCCCACCCTCAGTCTAACTTTAGAGGGGTGTGTGGGTTCACTCAAAGTGCATTAAGCGTCAAAACAGTTATATTTCTTGAATATCCACTGGCTTGGTGATGGTAGTCACTTACCGTCAGGTGATCCGTTTATTTATTTATTCTCCATTACTTTTTGTTGCCTCTCTTGTTGTGTGTTGTATTTTTAACTAGTAAATTATTCATATATGTGTTATATATTTTATCAGTAGAAGTGAAGAAGAAGAGAGATTCGTCTCACTCTCACAGTTCCGATTCAGACGACGACAAGAGTAAGAGACGTCGCCGATCGTCCGATAGAGATCGCAGGAGACGTAGCAGGTCCAGGTACGCTCGTGTTGTTTAATCTGCATATATCAGAGTTTCTCTTATATGATTAAAAAAGTAGATTTGGAGTGAATCTCATCTCTCAGATTTTTTTTAACATTTTTACCTATTTATGGGGAAACTTTTAAAGGAAGTTTGATTCATAAACACGTAGTGAATATCTCAATAATCGACACAAATTTTCATTTGCATTATGTTTAAGCATCTGAAGGCCTCGTGTGAGTATATTTTAGATTTACTCGGTTGCAATCTACGCGTTTATCATTTTGACCTGTTTTTAATTATTTGCCAATTGTAGCACCAAACGTGTCTGCTGTCGAAAGCAAACTCATATAAATAATACAAATAGAATAATAATGGAAATAAACTCACATTAGGTCCTTTGATCAATCTTAACGAAATCTTTAAAATCGTGGATAGATAGTTATGAATGGCCCGTTGGTCTACTGGTCAGTGACTCTGACTGTTGAACCAGATGGTTCGATTCCCATTTGGGACAATTATTGTATAAGCACGATCATTTGTTTTGCGTTTGGGTGTAATTTACATTTGTATGTATTTAGAAATATACAAATATGTTTATTAACAGTCTCGGTAACTGTAGCACAGGTTTGTCTACTTTAGAATCGGATGGCCGTGTGTGAGTGGTGTGATGTTGTTACTATTATTGTCTACGAAACTCGCAACTCTGAGATTTATGAGTACTTTAACGTGAAAACAGTTGCTCAAGAAGTCAAAACACTCACAACGACCTGGAAGACATCCTTATCATTTAACAAATGGGTCGCTGCCAAGAGCCAGGAGTAAGAACAGTGGTCCAAACTACCCAAAACGCTCAACCGATCTGCTTACAGTCGCTTGGACGAGTAGCAGATTGAAAAAAAAAAACGAAACCATTTTTAAAACCCTTCCCCGTGACTGAAATGCGTACACGTGCGTGCAGGAGCCGCCGGCGCCGCACGCGCTCGCCGCGCGCCGCGCGCCGCCGCTCCAGCTCCTCGCGCTAGGGCCGCCCCCCACCACCCCCCCCCGGCCGGCCTCGTATGCAGTGATCGGTGTGCTCGCATTTGAGGTAGTAATACTTTAGGCACTAACGATTTAATGTACTTTTATGGTTTATAAAGCACTCAATATTCTCATCGTCGTCACGGTTTTTATTCCCCTGCTGGACGTAGTGGTGTAGTAGACCAAAACCTCATCAAAGAAAGGTCTATGTATAACGGTGGACTTATTGCCCACAACAAAAAATCCGACTGCGTGAAGAGTACTAAAAATTTACAACTTACAATTTTAATTTATCTGTACATACATAAAATCACGCCTGATTCTCCATAGGGCTGACAGAGGCATATTAAAGCCCACGCTAATATTTTGTTCCTTTTTGTGTCTTTTTTAAAAGAACGCTTGCACTAGGTGTAAATCCTGACACGGAAAATTTATAAACATACAAGAAACGGACACAAGGAACACCCAGACTCAGAACAACAATTTGTAGATCACACAGTGTTGTCCCATGTAGGGTTTGAACTCACAACACTCAGCGCAGTAGAGAGCGGTGTGGCGACCGCTTAAACTACTAAGCCAACCGTGCAATCAAGTAGTCACACTATGAGGCCTTTTTTAATTTTTATAATTTGCTTATACCAAGTGTAACTGTAATAACTTGAACGAATAGAACGGTATCAACCGAGACAAAATTTATTGAGATATTTAAAGTAAAGAGTAAGTTAAAGAAATGATTATATAGACACCCGAAAACCAATTCTTTTTAATGCAGTCGAACAAAAATACAAATATTGAGGTTAGTTTGGTGACAAATAAAGAATACTCACCACCCCAATTCGTTAGCCAGGGAATAATAATAGTAAAAGCCGATTCAGGGAGCAAAATACGCAGGACAAAACACAATACAAACTGACTCGTTTGGTTAACCAAACACTACATTCTGTGAAGAGGTCTACGTCCAGCAGTAGACTATAAAAGACCGTTGATGAGATGACATGTCTTAATCTGAACATTTTTTTTTGTTTTTGGTTCTTGATATTTGATAACCTAATATAAATCTAGTAGATTCATTTATGTCTGTTAAAGACCACCAGATACTGGACATGTGAAAATATATTAGATTGATGATTTATACAAATTGTATGAATAAGTCTATCCTACAAAATATTGGACTTAAAATAAATCTATATGATAATTCATTCAAAATGTATCTGTTATTTCCTTATAAAACTTAATAAACTTTAGATATTAATAATAAATGTTATGGGCTTTTAATTTACTATAACCATCCCTTATGCCAACCTATTCCTTTGCCTTTCCTATTGTAGAGGGAACGGGTTTCATATCCCTCCGAAGCAAAAGGAGGATCCTGCGACCCAACGGCTATTGCGCGGTACAGGATTAATAGTTGCTTATAGTTCATTATAATACTTCGTAGTTCGATGTATCTTCGCTAGATGACGCTGTTGTATATTTTTGTATGCTGTATATGGAAGTCGTCACACTATCATCTTTAAATACAGAAGAAGAATGAAGAAAAACATTTCTATACATTTTGAGGGTTTTTCTTCCCCCTTTCTATATTGTATAGAGTCTGTGTGTTGGCACAAAGTTATTTCGATCGGTAGTCCCTATTTAATTTGTGGTACATTTTGTGGGAAAAATAGGACTGTAATATGCCATGAAAGATGTGATTTGGAAGATTGAGAATAAAGAGTGTCACATACGTTTATCTCACGGGTGTCGTAAGAGTCGGTTAAAGGAACAAACTACACAATAACATTACTGCCATGACGAGGAAAACCTGATACCAACCCTTTGCCAATCCGTCTGGTTAATGTGGTATAATAATCCACAAGAAAGAGTAGCCTATGTTCCAGTGGAAGATTTTGAAAAAACACAGTGAAACTTGGAAAATTGGTATATAAAGGGATCTACGAATTTGTTTCACGTAAAGGGGTATTCTACTTTTTCTTTTTTTTTCTTTATTTAGAGCTTAGAGCCTGCCAAAGTGACTACTCTGCATGATGGAAAACATGAATAGAATCCAAGAGTTGTGGTCACCATACTCACTGCAAATGCAGACAATGCAGTATGGTGACCCACACTATGACAGCCTTGTGAGATGCTTTTTCACACCCCACTTGGGGACGTAAAAGGCATGACAGTCATCGTGACAGCGTAAGGCTTACACAGTAACCACGATAACTGTCACCCCTGCATCAATGGGCCTCCGGTCTCACACTCGGCAACGAGCACAAGCAGGCCGGCTCGACCGGGGCAATATTACCCTCCCACAGAAGACCAACCTAAAGCACCAGCGTCCGTGTTGTCGTGTTTCGTTGGTGAGTGTGAGACCGGAGGCTTGTTGATGCAGGGGTAACAGTTATCGTGGTAACTGTGCAAGGCTTACACTGCTACGATGATTGTCATGCCTTTTAAGTCCCCAAGCGTGGCGTGAAAAAGCATCTCACTAGGCCACCATAGTATGGGTCACCACACTGCATTGTCTGCATTTGCAATGAGTGTGGTGACCACAACTCTTTGGTTTCTAATCATGCTTTCCATCTGGCAGAGTAGAGTCACTTTGGCAGGCTCTTCATATAGAAAAAAAATTTAGGGACAGTATTCTTAGGCCTATGAGGATAATGACTCTTCAAAATAAACTTAAACTAAATTTAGTAAAAGAGGTAAAATACACTAATTGTCTCAATTATAGAAATAAATAGGACGATAAAATGGAAAGAATGAATCCCAGATATAGAGGTTGGCTTTGTCCCACTAATAGTTTCTAAGCCAAATTTCGCTGTAGATTTTCAGTTCGACCTACGGTTTTACACTTGCGGTGGAAGGATTAGTACGTAGTTCTATAGAATAAATAGGAAAAAATGGTATTGCTGTGTCGTATATCGTCATGCTACATAGAGCAAACAGAAACCACCGAGTCCGAATTTCTATAAATATGTAATTTTGCGCTCGGACAAGTTTATTTGCTCTAATGGCGAATTTCTTTCACTGTTTTTAGTAAAATTCAATATCGAAAGATTGATTCTTAAATATAGATTGAATCAAATTATTATTAGTTTTAATTTGGTATTTCGAAGTCATACTTTTTTTGGCGCGTTAGGGAAAAATGTTAAGAGTAAATTTTTACGATTGCACGAAAACGTCACGAAAAACCGACACCATGAAATTAGCTGGTCAACATTCCAGTTTTTTAAAAAAAGTTATGTACAAATATTTTTTTTATGATATTTAAAAAAAAAAAAATTAACTAGATAATGTTAGAGATACAGTTTATAGGTAATTCCTATTCATTTCATTTACGTTGGACATATTAAGCCGTAACGGTAACGGAATACATAGTGTTACCACCCCTATTCATCCCGTGGGTGTCGTAAAAGGCGACTAAGGGAACAAAGTATGCGTCTTGCATTTCTGCAATAATATGTGTTTGATTGACGGCAATAGGCCTTGTTCTTAATACATAGAAGCTAAAATTGTGACGTCAAATTTCGGGCTTTTACTACGTCTCTGTTTATTTCTTTGAGGTTAATGAAGTGAGTATATATATAGTCCGTGTCGTATAAAGTCCGTGTGATGACGGATTAAGAATACATAGTGTTACCACCGCTATTCGTCCCATGGGTGTCGTAAAAGGCGACTAAGGGAAAGTATGCGAGACAACATCATTGCAAAGAGAAGGAAAACTTGAAACAAACCCTATTCCAACTCGCCTGACCAGCGTGGTATAGTAGGCCAAAACCTCTTTGCTAAGGAGAGGCCTATGTCCAGAAGTGGACTGTAAAAGGCTGTTGATTGATATTAAGCACAGAACTACCACGCATATTGATATGTTCGATGATGCAATGTATGTATGTTAAATGGTTATTTAATTTACTGACCCGTTACATATCTTTATGGAGGGTATTAATTTATAATTAATATCGAATATACAAACATGTTGTTACGATGTGCATCAGAAATAACAATACAGGTGCCGGCCTTCACAGGGTCCTTATGAAAGGTTGCAGCGACTTGTCGTTTCAAGAGATGCGACCTTATCTTTAAACCACTGTTTACAATTTATTTTGAATGTAAGTGTTTTTTTTCCTCTATATTAGGAGCCTGCCAAAGTGACTCTATTCTGCCTGATGGAAAGCATGAATAGAATCCAAGGGTTGTGGTCACCACACTCATTGCAAATGTAGACAATGCAGTATGGTGACACACACTATGGCGGCCTTGTGAGATGCTTTTTCACACTCCGCTTGGGGACGTAAAAGGCATGACAGTCATCATGACAGTGTAAGGCTTACACAGTTACCACGATAACTGTCACCCCTGCATCAATGGGCCTCCGGTCTCACACTCACCAACGAAACACGACAACACGGATGCTGGCGCTTTAGGTTGGTCTTCTGTGGGAGGGTAGTTCTGCCCCGGTCGAGCCGGCCCGCTCGTGTTGAAATCAGCGTGGCTACGATTTTTTGGACAAACGTACTATTATAAATATTTAATATTAGCAACATGCCAACACAGCCTTATTAAATAAGGGTTTGTCCACATTCCGCTAACATAATGGTTAGTCACTGACAGATTTACGGCGCAACACATTAATGTATCTTTTATTGGGTGCAAGTGTATTATAGTAGTATAGGATTAAGAACTAATTTTAAACATACGAATTGTAATTAAAAAGGTGAAGAAACATGTTTGTGAATGGTTTTAATAATCCTATTAAGACAAATTATCACGAACACCAATCTAGCATATATTCAGCCGATCACAATTATTTGAATAGGGTAGATGACTGGGTGTACCTGTTTCCCCGGCTACCTGAAACAGCGTGTGGTTTTTGGTCGGTTCGTGTCTGACATAACAATTTTCGGTAGTATTCACGGGAATTTTCGCACAGACAAAAAAAGGGTAAGTGACTGTCGTAAACAAATACCATGTCCGTTTCCTTGTAACAAATATTGCAAAACATCCCGAAAAATATAATCAACCTAGATTTTTATAATTGTTGCGAAAACTCGAATATACAGTGAAACACATGTTCAATTGAGTAGTCTAAAACAATGACGTCAGAAGTTTTCATTTAGGTTATTTTTCATACAGAATTGACAGATGATAAAAAGTAACTAATTTGACTTGAATTTGATTTGAACTATCAACTACCCTTTTCAAAAAGAGTTTTCAGAACAGTCTATTACATCAGACGCTTAAAAAACACTCATTTAAAAAAAATGAAGAACTTTGGTACGTTTCGGCCTAAGCATGCGGCAGATTATACGCTCTTTGTGTACAAAACTTTGAAGCTCGTATTCCATGACGCAGTCACTGAGGTCATAGCTAGCAGAGATGTTGATGTAATACTACACATAAAGAAGTCCTTAGATACTGTTTCAATTTTGTCAATAAAATTATTTTTCTACAATAGTTGCTTTTATTTCAAACCTAAATATCCGTGTGATGACGGATTAAGATTACAGTGTCACCAGTCTTACTTATGCCTTGGGTGTTGTAAAAGGTAACCTTGAAGGAAGGAAGCCTTGAAACAAACCCTTTTTTTTTAGCGTGTGCAAAAATTCCCTCGGGCCGTCACCCCACCGGGGTTTACTCGGTTCGGAATCGGACTGACTAAAACCAAACGGTGTGCCACTCTGCGCCTGACATGGGAGGGATCCGGGAACAACTGCTATTACGACATCCAGATCCTTCCCTTGAAACAAACCCTATACCAACCCGTCTGGCCAACGTGGTATAGTATGCCAAAACCTCCTTGCTAAGGAGAGATCTATATCCAGAAGTGGACTGTTAAAGACGAATCAGGAAATAGCACTACCTTTTATCGTACTATATTGTCAATGTCTTTTTTTTAGCACCCGCGAAAGTGACTGCTCAGCCTAATTCAAATCATAAATAGAATTTAAGCATTGTGGTCACTATACTCATTGCGAACGCAGGCTATGCAATATGGTGACCCACACTGTGAGTGAGATAGTTGTGTGAGAGAGAGTGAGATGCTTTTCACACCCACTTGAGGACGTAAAATGCGTGACAGTCGTCGCGGCAGTGTAAAGCTCACCTAGTTATCACGATAACTGTCACCCCTGCGTCAATGGGCCTTCAGTCTCGCACTTACCAACGAGAGACGACAGCACGGATGTTGTCACTTTAGGTTAGTCTTCTGTGTTGTCCGTTGACCAGCAGGTGCACCACTTGCAGGTAGGTTGACTTGAGGCCCGAGCCCTCGAACACATGTCGGGCCGCCTCAGGGAGGTCTTGGACGCTAGCTTGGCGTCCGGAAGCTTCCCTGAGTGCTGGAAAAGCGGGAAGCTGGTCCAATTAAGGAAGCCGGGATGACCTGCCGATTCGGTAGCGGCCTATAGGCCCATCGTGTTGCTGGACGAGGCGGGTAAGCTATTTGAGAGGATACTCTCTGCCTGCATCGTTCGGTACCTCTGTGAAGTGGGTCCCGATCTGTGGGAATTCGGTTTTCGGGCGGGGCGTTCGACGGTTGACGCCGTGCTGCGCCTGAGGGCCGTTACCGAAGAGGCGGTGAGCTGTGGCGTGTGACGTGCTGTTGGCGGTGTCGTTAGACATACCACTCCTGTAGGACATAGGATACGACTAAACCCTTCGAAGTCGTCTCTCCCGCGGGGTGAGTGTAATTTGTTACGCCGATGACACATTGGTCGCAGCCCGGGGAGCGAACTTTCAAGAAGCGGCGCGCCTGGCCTCTATGGGTGTCTCTTTAGTGGTCGGGAGTATTGAAACGCTTGGTTTACGGGTAGCCCTAGATAAGTATAGTTAGGAAGTTACCTAACACTGCTCCGGGAATAGACGGTATCTCTGCGCGCATCGTCAAACACGTTTGGTGTGCTGCCACCAGAGACTTCACTGAGGTGTTTGGTAGGTGCACAAGAGAGGGAATTTTCCCGGGTTTTTGGAAGGAAGGCAGGCTGCTCGTCTTGCCGAAGGGCAACGACAAGCCTCTTGCCGACCCGAAAGCATACCGCCCCATCACGTTGTTGCCGATCCTTGGTAAAATTTTAGAACGCGTAATGCTCTCGTGCGCCCCGCAAATCAGCAGGGGGCTGTTGGACTGCCAGCAAGGTTTCACTCGGGGTTGTTCGACGGAGTCTGCGCTACTGCAACTCCTATCATCTGTGAGGAACAGCAAGTCGAGGTACGTTCAGGCTATTTTCTTAGATATCTCTGGAGCCTTCGACAACGCATGGTGGCTTATGATCTTGCTGAAGGCTAAGCTGGGAGGCTGCTCGCGTAACATCTATTCGATGCTCGCGGGCTACTTCGTCGACAGGCGTGTTGGCTTGTTCGTGGGCGATCATGTGGAGTGGAAGACAGCAACGATGGGTTGTGCGCAGGGATCGGTGTTGGGACCCACGCTATGGAACATCTTATTGGATGACTTGCTTCGGTTGCCGCTCCCTTGGGGTGACGACCGTGGCATACGCCGATGACGTGACCATCCTGGTTGAGACGGATTCCCGGGCGAGAGTAGAGGCTTTGGCCTCTACCGTTTTGAATCTCGTCGGTGAGTGGGAGAGTAGAAATCGCCTGTAGTTCTCATCCTCAAAGACATCAACGATGACGATGAAGGGAAAACTCCAGCGTCCCCCCTCCATCAGGTTTGGCGGTGAATCGATCCGGAGCGTCACGCCAACCACGGTCTTGGTGGTGGTATTCGACGCCAGTCAGTCGTTTGCTCAGCATTCGGTATTCATTGGGGAACGCGCGGCTAATTGTTTCGGCAAGATGTCGCGAATATGGGCGAACTCATGGGGGATGAGGTTTAGGGCTCTTCGTGTTTTGTACCAGGGCACGTACGTCGCTACAGTGACGTACGCTGCGGTATGCTGGTACGAGCGTGCGTCCCTACACGTTGTGCGGGGTGCGCTCCTGCGCACCCAGAGACCAGCCTTGGTCCTTTTGACCAAGGCTTACCGATCGATGAGCAGTTCCGCCCTCCCGGTACTGGCTGGTGTGCTTCCGGTGGACTTCGAGGTCATCCGTGCTGGCAGACTAGGTGAGGCTCGCACACAGAACGTGACCAGGGAGGAGCTAGCGGCGGTGAAACGCAGAGTGTGGGACCTCGTTGTCAACACCTGGCAAACCAGGTGGAACGCCTCAGAGAAAGGGAGGGAATTGCATCGGTTTTTCTCGGACGTGGCGGTTAGACTCGGGGCAACCTGGGTTGAACCGGACTATGAAACGTCGCAAATTCTCACCAGACACGGCTGCTTTCGTAAACGGTTGTATGATATGAAGCTAACCGGAGTCAGCGAATGCTACTGCGGCTTAGGCGAGGATGAGGATATGCATCATGTGCTGTGGTTTTGCCCACTATATGAGGAACAGAGGCGAAAGATGTTGAACGGGATCGTACGACAAGAGGACGGACCGGTGTACTACACCGACTTGATTTCCTCAGAGGTCAACTTTAGGCAGCTACGGGATTTCGCGGACAGGTGGCACAAGATCAGGAACGAACTGGAGCGATGATAACAGTGGCTAACAACATCTTAGCAGGGCGTTAGAAGAGCGGAGGCGAAGTCACTGTTATGTGACGTCAAGCCCCAGAAAAGGGAGAGTGTACAACGGATAGGGATAGGACAAAGAGATAAACAATATGTAGGGAGTCAAGAAAGGTTGCGCGTAAAAAGAGCCCCGAGCAAGTAGCGCGTGCCCTCTCCCGTGATTCGACCCGTTATAACCGCGAGGTTCGTAGGGTCATGGGAAGGTGGAGGGTTGGCCCTAGATAAGATGGAGGCCCTTTTGTTCCATGGGCCCCGTCGTGGTCCACCTCCCGGCGCCTCTATCGTAGTCAATTCGGTCCTCGTACCGGTTCAGGTCCAGATGAAGTACCTGGGCCTGAATCGGTACGAGGACGCGGTAGCGGAGGCGCGCGTACCAGCGCCTCATGCCGCCTTGAGTGTGGCCGCGGGTGGACGGGATGAGTTTTCCCCTCTATTCGCTACAATGGCCAGCTTTGAGGAGGGGACGTCCGCGTGTGCCGTACGTCGCCTAAAATAGAGAGTTTATCCATAGATGGTGCCCGCGGTAGCGGGCAGGCGCTAGGAGGGATCTGGATGTCGTAATAACAGCGGTTCCCGGATCCCTCCTATGTCAGGCGCAAAGTGGCACACCGTGTGGTTTTAGTCGGTCCGATTCCGACACTCCACCCCGCCGTAAACCCCGGTGGGGTGACGGCCCGAGGGGGTTTCCACACGTTAAAAAAAAAAAAAAAGTAGTTTATGCGGTCGCCACGCCGCTTTCTACTGCGCTGAGTGTTGTGAGTTCAAATCCCACATGGAACAACACTTTGTGTGATCAATAAATTGTTGTTCTGAGTCTGGGTGTTCTTTGTGTCCGTTTCTTATATGTTTATAAAGTCCCCCGCGACACAGGATTTATTCCTAGTGCGGGCGTTGTCCTTTAAAAGAAAAAAACAGAAATATTATTTCTACATTTTGCAAGGGTAAGGGGGTGTCCCTTACCCTAAATGGTTCACAGCGGTTGAGCTGGTTAATTTACACTAAAGCATGGATCTCCCAGGTATTCATATGTTACTCAGTAAAAATGCCCGCGTAAAACGCCGAATAAAAGAATTGCAATGGTGTTATGTAAGGCGTTAAAGGTTAACAAGCTTGAAAGTAGGTAATGAAAGGTAAGGTATGGTAATCGGACTGCTGATAAACGTATCATCATCATCAGCCTATCACAATCCAATGCTGAACATAAGTTTCTCCCATTGCATGCTAGTCTGATCGATTTTGAACTTCTAGCATCCAGCTTCTGCCATTTTGCGCTAATCGTCACTCCACCTAGCTTATAGGAGTGCTACAATACATTTAACGAGCGGCAATCTCCACTGTAAAGCTCCTTCAGCTTGCTAATCGAGTGGGTTATGGTGATAACCTTAGTTATTTGCTGTACCGACTAGTTCTTGATGCGATCCCTTAGAGAAACACTGAGCTTAGCCCTTTCCATAGTTTGCGGAGCGAGTTTGAGTTTGTAGACCAGCCGTACCGGAAGTGTCCACGGTTCGGCTTTGTATGCGATGATGGGTAGAACGCACTCATCAGAAAACTTGACCGTGGATTGACGATTAGAAGTTTCGAGGTAGCTTCTCAAACCCTGCTCAACTCAACTAATTTCTTCTGTTTATTTCGTTCTAGAAATTGTTTCTACCTAATTACAATGTCTGCTCGAACTATACATATTTTTGAATAACATCGAGAACAGCACCAAATACTACAACCGGTTCCGGTAGTGTATGTTCGTTGAATATGACCTTGATTGTGTTCAAGTTCAACTGTAGGTCCGATGTGTACGAGGCGGTAACAGTCCTAGCACGTTTCCCACCTTTTGATATCCTAGCGGATATGGACGCGAGGGTCTGTGACCGTATTCACGCTATCTGCCGGGGTGAGAGCAGGGAAGACCTGGACGAGCTCGAAATGCAGCGGAGCGCTCACCGACAGGCATTGGCACAATGGCGTGCGCGGCTGGAACAGTCACAAAATACGCGCCAACGAGCTCTTGGTGCCATTCTGCTCAACCTTGAAGCTTGGGTAGGTGGGAAGGGAGGTCGTGTCACCTACCGATTGACGCAGATACTCACCGGGCATGATTGCTTTGGTGAGTATCTGAATAAGATCGGACGCGAGGAGACGGCACACTGTCACTACTGCGCAACCGACTGGGACTCCACCCAGCATACGCTGGAGGACTGCCCCGCATGGGCATCTGCACGTGGAGTCCTAGGCGATAAAAGACCTATCACCGCCAGCAATCGTTGATACCATGCTGGAGGGTGAAGACGGCTGGGCCGCAGTGGTCTCTTTCTTCGAAGCTGTTATGCTCCAGAAAGAGAACGCTGAACGGGAACGGGAGAGAGCCGATTCCGAGTGAAGAAGACGTCAGCGGCTTTATGGGCCTTTGACGGGACCGCGAGCCGCCAGGGAGTGGGACCCTCTGGTGGCGGATTAGTTGCTGCGGTCAGCGATAGGATAATTTGTTGCGCCCTGGTCGTGACTGATAGGTGGAGAAGCCTTTGTGGCCTCCCCAGGATAGGGTCTGACTAGGCGCGACGTGGATTCTGGAGGGGACCTGAAATAATATGATCCGGATCCCCTTCAGAGAAGGACGCCTGAGACCGGAGGGGTGATTTTTAGTAGAAATACTACATACTCCTGGCTCCTGCGTCTTCGAGGAGCCGGAGATCCGAAGGGATTTTCCACCCCGACAACAAAAAAGAAAGAAAAAAGGTCAGATGTGTACAGAAGAGTCGTCCAGTATTTGTTGTAGGTCCTGCAGCGTCTCTGCCATCCAAAATCCAAAAAATATCTGTGTATTTATATAAATCTGCTTATTTTAGAACTACGTGGTGTTGTGTGTATGTTCGAGAATATTGTTGTTGTTACTTTAACCTTGACTTACTTAAAAGCTGACTTGTAGTTAATATGCAATTTTATTTCGTAGTTAAAGATGAAACTGTGGTATGTAGACTAAAATACAATACAATTAAAAACAAAAAAACAAAAAATAAATGACCGTATAACGTTTTTTTTTTTACTTTACGTATAACCCGATAAGTATTCATCCACCCATCGATTCATCCGTACACCTTTATCCTGAAAGGCTTAGTAGACCCCTACATCTTGCCGACTGTGATTTTAGCTACCTAAGTAATAAACTGATGACTATCAACCAGTCAAACAAACACACTTATATATTTCTAAATGTGCAAGAAAAAATTACACCCAGATAAAGAAGAAATGAAAGATAATGTTACATAAACCAGCAACTGACCTGTCTTAATACCTACCTTATTACCTATGGTGGGTATAGCCTATACTTTTTAAATACCCTTTGGTTAAATAACTACTATGCTATTCTGTGATATGGACTTACCTTTTCATAATGAGAGAGTGTGTGTTCCTACTAAAAACCAACCCGATGGCTTCCTTACCAAGTCCTATTTTGGAGGATACCCCCCTTATCATGTAATTTCAGGTTCATGCTGTGCCTAACCGGGCTCTATCCTGGTCACTACACTCTGGCGACAGAGGGTTCATACGACACGATACGCCTTTTTAGATCTCGTTTGGTTGTGATACTGATCTGACTACAATTTGCATGTGTCTATAACCATAAGGTTGTTGAAGTCCGTGTGGTGACGGATTAAGAATATACAGTGTTACCACCCCTATTCATTCCGTGGGTGTCGTAAAAGAGGACTAAGGGAACCAAATATGCAAGACAAGATCATTACAAAGAGAAGGGAATCTTGAAACAAACCCTATTCCAAACCGTCTGGCCAATGTGGTATAGTAGGTCAAAACCTTGCTAAGGAGAGGCCTATGTCCAGCAGAGGACTGTAAAGGCTGTTGATGATTGGTGAAAAAGTACATACAAATTGTAGACATCAAGATAAGGGTATATATATATACCTTGTATATAAATATGTAAGTATACCCTTATTTTATGTCCCTATAGCCTTCAAACCCTAACGCTTCTAAGTTCTTAATAGATACATTGCATATTTGTGGGATATCAGCTACCGAGGGGCTAAAGGCAGAAAACGGAACGTGATAATTTTCTAAAGTGACGGGATGATTGTCTCACTGCCAAGCGCCAAGCGATGCGGCAGATGCGAAGGTGATTTTTAGTGGAAATTGCAAATACTTCTGTCTCCTGCGTCCCTGAGGAGCCACAAATATTCCACCTCATCAACAAAAAAAAAGTCTCACCAGACTACTAATGGCTAAAGGTGTATTTGCCGCAGTGAGAGGTGAAAGAGTTATGAGTCTAAGTCGGATTATACTTGTAACTGTTTATTATAACTCCTTCATTTTTATTTTTTATCATTTAGAGCCTGTCAAAGTGAGTCCACTCTGCCTGATGGAAAGCATGAATATAATCCAAAAGTGGTTGTCACCATACTCAATGCGAATGTCGACAATGCAGTATAGTGACTCACACTATGGCGGCATTTTCCATGCTCCAAAAGTGTGCTGTTAGTGAGTTCCAGGTTTTGGCTGGTTTGCACAGGAAAGAAGAGCCGAACCGTTCAGTTCGGGAGCATGTTCGTTCTAAAACAGTTGCTTCGAAGGCTAACACGTGTTGTCTTGTAGTAACTACATTAAACAAGTTATTGTCGCGACTCCGCATGCGTGTGTCCGTTATCAAGGTAAACAGTAACTTTTGTTAGTCGCTGATACAAACAAACAAACTTACATTAGTATGGTAATTATACATCTGCAGTTCATATGTATTTGTGCCGTCCGTGTGATATTGATATGTACACTCAGCAATATTTTCGTTTTCCTAGTTGATTTTGTTATTACCTACGTGATATTTTTCATCAATAATCACGTAAAGGCTGTACGTGATTACTGATGTATTATGATTACCTATCAGCACATTCTTGAACGTAGCCGTATAGTGATACAACTACGTTCAACAATGTGCTGAGATGTTACGTTCCGGTATAAGCAGTGCACATCACACGATAATTAAATTAAAAAAATAATAATACAGGTACTCCTGACGTGACCTAAGATTAAGTTTCTAAGTGTGTGATCTAATGAAATAAGTAAAAACACTTCCTACATTTTTATGCCTAGGAGGAAATTACATTTAGTTTAACTCAAATTTGAAGTATTCAAACTAATTAGACTATTTCCCCAATTATCTGACTACCTTCACATTTTGTTAAAGTTGAAATAATTTGATTATATTTGCCAAATACATTCAACTAATAAAAATTAACATATTTATCGAATTTATTAGCACGAATTACCCTATTCACCTCATGGGTGTTGTAAGAGCCGACTAAGAGAGCAAACTACAAAGGATAATAATGAGTAGAAACTACTTCGGACTGTCACCCCGGATTTGTGGTGAGATGGTGTTTCTGAATCGTACAGACAAAATTACACGGTGTGGCATTTTGCGTCTGAGATAAGAGATCCGGGAACAGCTGTTATTAACAGATTAAGTTATAGATTCACTCTCCTAGCGCCTGCCCACAAGCGTAGGCACCGCCTTTGAGTGCAATCGATATTTATTCTGATGCGTTTTGCGACTGGTCACTGTAGCGGATGAAGGGGAAAACCCGTCTCATCCACCCACGGCCATGCTTAGAGCGGAATGAATCGTTGGTAAGAGCGCCTTAGTCACCCGGTACTCTGGTACCGAATTGAGTCCGAGTGAACGTCATCCTCCTTCTGTGAAATCTACAAAGTTTTCGCTGAAGAATGCGACCGCTGTCAAACAGCTGTCCTACTGGGGCTGTAGCCGACCGGCAGCGAGAGATCCTCTCCGATGACTGCAATGAGACTTCGACGCTGCCGCACCCAGATGGAGTGAAGCGCCAGCTTATACTGAGCCGAGTCCTCAATGCAGTCACAGTGGTAGCAGGCGGGAATCAATTCCCTTTTACCGACCGAGTACAGGTATTTTCCGAAGCTACCGTGCCCGGAAAGGACCTTCGCAAGCCAGGAAGGAAAGGTTCCCGTGCTGCCCCCCTCACAATCGGACTTGAAACAAACATCATAAAAACGCGTCTGGCCAGCTACGTTCTATGGTGAGGCCTATGTCTAACAGGTAAATATTGGTGAATGTTGTTGATGTGATTAGTAAAACAATATTTTAATTGTAATATTTTTTTTGTTAAACGCAACTAAATTAAATTAATATAATATAGTGGTAGTGATAAAAGTCGCAAATATTACTTTTTAACATACACTATTTAAAAAGTTTTATGTGTGGAAGTTAACTTATACAAGTGGGAACAGAGCACGGCTAAAAAAAGATGTATGAACTACGTGAGAGAGGATATGGAAAGGGAGTAAGCAGTGAACTGACGAGTGATAGAGTAGAACGGAAGAAGAAAACTCATTGCACACACTTAACTCAAATAAATAAAAGAAGAACTAGTAATAATTAAAGTCAAACGCTGAATATATACATATATTAGATATATATTATTGTAAATGTCAGTGACAGTCACGAGTGTGGTAATAAGAGAACGTTGCGGACTGACTTGAAAGAGGATGTAGTGACAGATTGAAAAGTCCACGCTTCGATAGTTTGACCAGGTAGAGAGAATGGACGATGTAGGACTCACTCGGTGTACAAGCGTCGGAGAGATCATCAACAATGAATATTTACCGACAAAATTGGTGATATTCTGAAGAAGGGCTATGTGAAGAGTCAGGAACCGACGAGTATGCCTGCAGTGATTGATGAATGAACGAAACAAAAGATGTGTGTCAGGACCGTATTAACTTGAGATCAGTTGTCTCTACTTAACCCTCTAGGAAATAGGCGTGAATTTATGTTATGTTGTATATTCAAACAGTTTAATGTATAGATTCACGTTCGCGTCGTTTGTTTTGCGCTTACAATTAAAATCCTTACGATTTTAACTTTGCGTATTAGTATAGTTATATGTATGTGTTTATGTAAGTGTATTTCCTTATTTATGGTCAAATTAGTCTATATATACTAAATACTCTGTCAATTACTTCTTATCCTTAAATGCACCTACCTCATGTTTTTCTGCATCGCCCAATCGGCTGACTGATAGAAAATACCTTAGGCATTAAGTCCACCGATGCATGTATTTGTACATAAAGTTGTTAATAAATAAATAAAATAAATAAATATAGGTATCAGTTGCGATATAGTTTTTTTTATCTTTATTGATTATAATCAATAAAGATAAAAAAAACTATGTAATTACATATATAATGTAGAGGCTTTTAATCAAACATGATTATGCCAGCCTCATTATATCCCACAATAACATCATAAAGGAAATTTCTAAAATTATGTTTACATAATAACATAAATATAACAATAACAGCAAAGATTCAAATCAAGATTCATAATTTGGGCAGACAATCACATCTTCTTTAAATTGTAAATAAACTCGTAAATTCTGATTGCATCCTCACTGCACGGCTTGGACAAGATGGAATGGAAAGTACCTACATTTAAGACATTAATTTTTAAGCTGGACAATAATGTTTCCCTTTCTTTTCTGTATCGAACACATTCCACTAACAAGTGATGGACATCTTCAACAATTCCACATTGTTCACAGTTAGGACTACTGACTTTCTTCATTGAGAAACCAAACTTGTTGAGCGGAATATGTCCAGATCTCAACCTATGTGCAGTAACAACATGTCTTTTACTGATAATGAAGCGATATAGTTCTGCAAACTATTTATTTTTAACTTGATGACATTCCGACATTGCACCAAAGACAGTATAGGATAGTGCACGAGTTGGCTGAAATTACTTTATTACCGTTTTCTTTTATGACGCAAGACAATTATCACAGAATCCTCTTTATGAGAAAAGAAGAAATGGAAAAAACAAAATGTCACTAATAAGCCCATAATTAGTGGTCAGCGATCCTGACTCAAACCAGAGATCATAAGTTTGACTTCCATCCAGAATAAATATTATATTACGGGCTCGAGGATTTGTCCTGTGTTGAGTTTTTATTTTATTTCTGGTGTATAGAGTTCGCACCTAGAATTTAGTGGTAGTAGTTCACCTGCTAATGGAGCACTTGCTGATCGATGGACGAGGCTCTCGCAAACAAAACATCCCGATTAGCGGTTCGCCAAACGTGGAACCAAAAACTTCGTGAAAAGTGGCCGTTTAATGTGTCTCTGCCTATCCTTCCGGGGAAACAGTAGTGATTTTATGAATGTTTTTTTTTTGTTCTAGAGGCTGCCAAAGTGATTCTTCTCTGTTTGATGGAAAGCATGAATAGAATCCAAGAGATGTGGTCACCATACTCATTGCGAACGCAGAGAGCACCGTATGCTGATCCACGCTATGGCAGTCTCGTCAGATGCTTTTTCAGACCCCCTTGGGGAAGTGAAAGACATAACAGTAAGGCAGTCAGTGTAAGGCTCACACACTTACTACGATAACTGTCATAACCCAATAATGCAGTGGGCATTAATGGGTTTCTAGTCTCGGACTCACTAATGATATACGACAGCACGGATGCTGTCGTTTTAGGTTGATCTACTGAAAGTGGGTAATCTTGATGTCGTAATAGCAGCTATTCCCGGATCCCTTCTATGTCAGGCGCAGAGTGGCACACCGTGTGGTTTTAGTCGGTCCGATTCTGACACACCACCCCGCCGTAAATCCCGGTGGGGTGAGGGCCCGAGGGGGTTTCCACACGTTAAAAAAAAAAAGAAAAGAAAAAAATTGAGAGTGGGTAGTACTGCCCCGGTTGAACCCGCCTGTTCGTGCTGAAATCAGCGTGGCTCTATTAAAGCGGCTACAAACGACTCTAAAATCACTGGCAATATCGGTGGTGGGGTGGGTGACAGTGTTGGGGAGGATCCTAGATCGTATCATAAATCGCCTCGTGTGTAGGCAAATCCTACCCGATTTTTATCGTCCCTAAATCGCTTCGATTTCATCCCCACTACCGCTGTCCCGATATCGCCAGTGATTTTAGGGTCGTGTGTAGCCGCTTTTACCTGACTATAACATATTAAACTAAACTATATTGCACACCAGTAAAAAAATATACCCAGAAGCATACATCAAATTAATAATCATGTACAAACACATGTATTTAAATATGTAACTACGTTATTTAGAGATAAATATACCTACTTGTTGACGGCAATAGGTTTGCCTCCTTTACCGTAAGTAATAAGATTAAAGTGCACTAAATGTGGACGTTTAATACGCCTCTGTTTACCCTTTCCGGACTAAAAACTTGAGTGTATTTATCACATCTACAGCCTTTAACGGTCCATTGCTCTACATAAGCCTCTGCTTCGAAAGAAGATTTCGGCTTACTATACCACGCTGGCCAGACGGGTTGGTTTAGAGTTTGTTCAAGGTTTCTTTCTTTTTGCAATGATGTTGCCCTGTGTAGCTTATTCTTTTAGTTGCCTCTTACAACAACAAGTCAACAATTAAAGAACTCGTGAACCAGTCAATCACGATACGTGTGTGCACACACACAAGCGCACGTGTGTGTACATGTGTTCATGAGCGTGTGAGCATTCGTGCGAGCGTGCGTGCGTGCGTGCGTGCCTGCGTGCGAGAGTGCGTGCGTCCGTGTGTGCGAGTGTGTATGAAGAAGCAGGAATTATATAAAATAAAAATACTTCATTCGATTAGTGTTAATGGTAGATTAAAGCCTTATTGGTTAGCAGGAATTGAAAGATATACAAGAATACTTTCTGAATTGATATAACTCAAGAGTTAGGCAGCGTTGGATCTGTGGTAGAGAATTACCTAAGTAGCTCTCTCGCAATTAGATACCAATTTGAAGGTCACAGTGAGGTTTTACCGTATACACATGTAGTAGAACTCTATTTCGACTAATTATAAATGAGATAGTAGCTGTCTGTTTGGAATGCTTTTACGGCTACACTGCTGAACCGATATTGAAGAAATTCTTACGGTAGCTGATATACACGTAAGCGTAGCCAAGGACTAAAGCAAGTGTACATACATTTCGACGTGTCAGATAACCGAATACGTGTGTGCAAATATCTGTGGGTAAAAAATCTAATGACACGGATGTTTTATACAATGAACCTGTAGATTTTTTTAGTAAAATTAACAATTAAAATAACGCTGTAAGTTATAAAAAAGTCTATTATTGACTAAATGGGTGACGAATTTGGAATACCGAGTGTCGCCACCCCTAATCATCATAAGAGGTGGCTAAAGGAGCAAATTATGCAAGACAATATCATTGCAAAGGGAAGGAAAACTTATTACAAACCTCAAGTCAAAACCTCCTTTCTAAGGAGCCCTGTGTCCAGCAGTGGATTGCTAACGGAGTTTATCATGTGATATGATTGACCAAGTTTCTATTCAAGTTACAACAATAAAGTCACACAACACTCGGCCGTCTGATTCCAAACTAGGCAGAACCAGATATATACATACAGACATATGCATTTATATGTAAATCTTTACATATACCATAGAACAAATGACTGTACTCGTCGCACAATTGACTGCACGGACGGTGTAGTGCTTTAAGCGGTCGCCACGCCGCTCTTTATTGCGTCTCGTGTTGTGGGTTTTGTAATCTACAAACTGTTGTTAGGAGTCTGAGTTTTCTTTGTGTCCATTTCGCGTATGTTTGTAAAGTCCCCCGCGATACAGGATATATTTCTAATGCGAGTGTGGTCTTAAAAAAAACAAAATTTATTTCTTCTGGATGGGAATGGAAGCCACGGCCTCTGGCATAGCAGTCAGGATCACAAACCACTCGACAAACAGGCCTATTAATTATAATTATTTAAATACTCACACACAGTGCCATTTCAAACGTATCTCATTATTAGGTCCTGACAGTCAACTGTCGTTTGAAGGTCACACATGTAGGCATATCGCTATAAAAAACCTAAAGCTCCGTATCCGTTTGCGTGGATCTAGACTAGAACTTTAATAAACCGTACGTGTATGACAAATGCTATATGCTTAATAGCTATTTTTATCTACGTCACGTTAAAAAAAAAAACATTTTTACTACCAAAACTACCTACAACTTGTTAAGTTTATAGTCGATTTATCTATCCATAATCATCATCTGAAAATATGTTGTAGCGATAATGAATCTATTCCTCTAAGAGCTTATGCACAAAAAAATTCATAAAAGCTAAGTAGTCATGTCACACGTGCTATCAATAAATATAATCCAATAACAATGTATATAACACTAAAAACATCTATTACTTCTTACAAGACTCCAAGGTTTGCCGTTGTCCAATGATCAGACACGAAAATAAAATGGCGCGAAAATAACGCGGGAAAATTTGAGGCGTCACTAACTTTCCAATCAAATTTTACTGAGACTATAAAACGTAAGCATTAAGCTAGGTACACAAGCTTTTATTAAACATGATAGAAAGTATTCATTAATTTAATTAATAGGCTTTACACATCCATCTTTAAAACGACTACCAAAATATTCTACGTTACATGTGTAAGTGCATATATAAAATCTTATAGTATGCCTGTATGTATTATTAAACCGACGATATGCTGACGGCCTAACCGCGTTGGTGCGGTGATGTCAGAATGCACAAATGTAACTAACCTAACCTAACTAAATAATGTTGACACCGACCGCCGCTTGCCGCAACACTACGCAAATAATTCCTACCATTACACAATTACATGCAAACTACAATACAAACTAGTTACTATTTTGCATACGTCTATCAAAATTCATGCAAATTTAATATAATGGTATGTTTAAACCACAAAAAGTTCTCAATACTTTCAAAACAAATATTTAAAAGTTGAAAACTTTACAGCGCTGACGTTTACAAATCATCCAATGCGCGGTTAGCGGGTGGTCTGAACAACTTGCTGCAAGCCTACTCATCGATGTGTTTCGTGACATACTTTAGATGCAGCGCGCGTGCTTGAAAGCGGAAGTATAATGCCATTATCGATTTGCTTATGACAGAAAATGCGTTGAATGGACAAGGTTCTGGCGGGGCGTTACGGGGGTAAGGGGCGAGCGAGGCACGGGCGGGGGGCGGTGCTACAGGCCGGAGGAGCGTCAGTGCGCCGGAGGCAGCGGGCTGCGCCGTACGTCTCCACGCAGCCCGCTAATCAAATAATTCCGAGTGTTGTGCAAATGCTTGTATTTTTATGGCGGTCACATTACTACGAGTGTTGGTGCTGGGTGTGATCGCGGCGGCTGCCGACGGTTTGTTACTTATATGTGTTGATTGTGATAGTTGTTGTAGCGTCCACGTGTTTTTGGCCGGGAGCGAGCCGCTGTTTACGGTGCGGCCGGCGCATGCGCTCGGCTTGTTTGCGTCGCCTACGACGGGTCAAACACCGGCCTAACTCACAGCCTACTCTTACCTACATGTTTTGGGTCTATCAAGTAAGTCTAGATATAAATCTGGAGATGTGGCCGATGAGCAACTCCGAATCAAGGTAATTGATACGATGACTTTTCTCACGATGTCATATTTGTTTAATCAAATATCGGACGAGCTTACCGTTACCCAATGTTATACTTTGAAGATGCTAGTTCTGGGTACCTATTTATCGTTAAGAACTAAGTTTGAATTTACAACATTCGTTCGCATTTAATTCTAGTCAACTTTCCTCCGAAGTTTGTCTAATGTTTACCAAAGAACAATAGTAAATAGTAACTTAATACTAATCGTTGCGTAGCCTACTTATTGGAATTCGCATTGGAATTATTTAGCTTTCGAATATTCTTACTTTTCAAACTCAAGGACAACGTCTTGGTTTGTGTACGTTCGTCAATGGGTCACCAACGTAAAGACATGAATAAGTTATACTACGAATACGATTTATTCTCTTTTCAGATTCTTCTTTTTTTAAATACTGAACAGGTTGTTTGTGTGCCGCGTTTCCTATAAGTCCTAGCTAAATCTTATTGGAACTTTTCCTATTTTCTATTTGACTGAAGTATTTAGGCACGGAAACATGTTTTGATAGTTCAATTTCCTGTTAGTACATTGACGTCACAGCCCTTAATAAGATTAATCGTTGTTTAGCCAACACAACACACGGATCGTGAATATATCGTGGTGTTTTCATTTTCAGTATTAGTTTGTGGTAATTATCGGTTTTATGTCTGATTGAGGGTAGTTTTTAATGAAAATGCCTTATTTTTTTATCGTCTATGTTTTCATTTAATTTGATTAGTGTTCTAATTAATCTCGAAGATCGTAACCGCCTAAAGTAGAATTTGGATGTGTAATATCTATGTACGAAATAAATAATTGATCACTTTGGCAATTTTATTTCCCTGTAGCTTGATCCTGCCAAGAAAAATTTTAAACTTTAAAATTGCTCATTTTAAACTTATTAGTCAATTCTTACAGGTAAACTTCACGTGTTTAATATTCGTATAAGTTGCTTAAAACCACTTTAAGAGTAACATATTATTATGGCCAAGAACAAGAGTAACTATCTAAATAATGCGATTATACATTGACCCAAAAGGTCTAAATAAGATGCTCAATAGGGACTACTGCCAAAGGGTTACAGTTAATTAATCTGAGATGAAGTATAAATGATTATAGTTTCTGATCTGTCGGTTTCTTTTAGACTTCACTGAAGTAAAAGAAACGCAACAATTGTTACAGAAATGGCAGAATTTGACTTTTACATGACAATACTAAAAATGGACTGGTTGTTTGTAAAGTGAATGGTAAGATCTCAAATCTTGATTTAAATAAATAGTAATTCTAGAATAAAATGACTTGCCCCTGTAAGACTAATTCATCAACAAAGATTCTAACTGCTGTTGCTGCACACATGTTTTTGGAACTTGACATTTTTTATATTGCAAACATTCACTGAGGGGGTGATAGCACGAAATAAGAAATAATCATTTGGCAAGAGCTAGTTTACTAATAGAGTATACAATAATATATTCATTCATTCCTAATTCGTCGAATTAATTATCTCCAGCACGCTGTAATCCTCCGAAGTAAATCGTGGCGACCACCGTGGGACCTACTCCGTTCAAAAGGATCCAGACAACAATCGTAGCTTAAGTCAAGTCTTGCAAAACAATTTAGGTGTACGATTTAGTCCATTTTATCATTAAATTCCTAATTAGAATTTGCTGAATGTCTAAAATTAAGTGTTGCTTTAAATTTGTCAAGTAAATTGACAGTCGGATTTGATAGGCTTACGTGTTACTAAGAAATGCTAAACACGATCTTGTGTTTAATGAAATAACTTTACTCGAAATTTATAGCTAATCTGGAAGTATTTGTCATAATAAAATTATTTTATTCTGATTTAGGTGTAATCTAATCTTGATATACGACCGAGATATATGTTGGCACAAAATGTAAGTTAAAAGATTTAGTGTATCCTGGCTCGTGCCTTCGTCGTAAAGAAAAACTACATTAAATCACTTCTTAATTTAATAGATATAAGATAAAATATGGGTGTATTTATTAATATACATATCCTATATGAAGTTTAATCTTATCGTTATGTCTATTCGGTTTTCAGACGAGAAAAGAAAGTACCAAGTACCTACTTGTCTTTTGGTCCTTCGACTTTCGTTCAGCTAACTTCATGTTATATTTTTTAATCATTTTCATGATTTTTCTTGATTTTCTTGAATAAATGACTGCACGGTTGGCCTCGTGATTTAAACGGTCGCCACACCGCTCTCTACTGCGCTGAGTCTTGTGGGTTCAAATCCTACATGGGACAACACTTTGTGTGATCCATAAATTGTTGTTCTGAGTCGGGGTGTTCTTTGTGTGTACGTTTCTTGTATGCTTGTAAAGTCCCCTATGACACAGGATTTATTCCTAGTGCGGGCGTTGTCTTTATTATGAAAAAAAAATAGTAGTCCATGTGTCACTTATTTATAAAACGACTTAGAGAAAGCAATTTTTAATCTCTCTGAACGGTTAATTCAAAGTTAAACGTTCTTTTAATCATCAGTTTTATTTTAAAAATTCAATCACATCTATTATGCTTAAGTAAAATTAATTTCTGCTCTATAGTGCCTCCATTATTTTCCTATTTAGACTTTAAAGCCAAGCTATGTTCTAAGACCAGTACGTGAATGTTTATATGACGTAATAAAATGATATATGAGTAGTTTAATAGAACTTCCCAATTTAGGATACGATACCTGCGTATATATAGAAATAGTATCTAAAACATTAACTTTAAGTGGACTTTCATTCTTCTATCCACCTTTTGCGAAATAAAAACGCGAGACGTCTGTATCTTATTTAACGTTTATACACCATATTTACAGTCCAAAAGCAAATGGACTCTGGTTTCTAATATCCTCATTTTAATTTAATTGAATTGAAAATGAGAAAAGTTACTGAATTTATAATCATCAATTTCATTTGTGCCTGCGCATCTTGCACAAGAACAATGCGCATACTAAATTAACTACCTACCTACTTTTAAGTCGATTATTATGAATGAACAAAGAATTGTCTGATTAGCATTGTTTTTAATACAAATTAAACTGTAAGGTTTATTAAAATTTATTAGTTGCTTAAAGTAAACGAGCACTAGACACTTTCTATTTGTTTATCTTTGTCGTTCCACTTAAATACACATTAATTTATAACAGAGAATTACAAATACATGGGTTAAGACAATAATAAAATTGCAATTTAGATCCTACCACATGACATTTGAGCATTATTTCAATTGACACAATATCCAGTTTCTATTTACTACTTATCAATCAAATTACTAATTATCGGAAGCATCTGTCTTTTTTAAATTGACCGAACAAAAAAGGATCTAAGTCATACCAATAAATAACATTTTCTTTCCCTGTCAAAACAATTGTGAGTGAGCAAAAATAAATTAAT
Source organism: Hypercompe scribonia (assembly GCA_949316085.1). Taxonomy (NCBI): domain Eukaryota; kingdom Metazoa; phylum Arthropoda; class Insecta; order Lepidoptera; family Erebidae; genus Hypercompe; species Hypercompe scribonia. Next base: position 1,844,243 of record OX438973.1, read on the forward strand.
TTAGGTCAAATTACGTATTCTTGATTGAGGGTAATCGATGAGTGATTGATCATTCATTCAAGTCATCATTAATTGTACAATTACAATGTTTGTTTTTTATGGCCTATAGGTTTTTTTTATCGCAAGCATTACCGCCACGTATAGAATTTCAAGACAGGCAAGTACTTAACCTTGCCCTTTGAGTGTCCCCTCTTCTAGGGTTACGGTTGGCGTAAATAAGGCCTCCTGAATCTCAAATGAAAAGCACCAAAAAATGGTTATCATCGGTTTTCTGAGAAACTTTGGTATAAAACCGGGCCCAACCGATCCTTATGTGCCAGAACATGCCTTTTCCACGATAAAATTGATTACTAAGAACAGAATTATTCTTATTTTTCTTTATATATTTTACTTAGTAGTTACTACTAATTCGAGCAATTTCAAGATGTCAAATAATCCCAACACCGGAGATAGTTCGGCAACAAATAATTCATCCTGTCCAAACTCAGTCAGATGTTCACGTCGACTCGAATTAGGGTCAGGACAAGGTCGCGGTAATTGCGTAAATATGTATTTACCTATTATATCAAATGCCAATTTATGTCTGGTCCCTTTACTAGTTCTTAAGGACTTTGTACATTTGGATTTTGTGGCAGTAATATATATGTTAGGATGACTGGACAAATCTTGACCTTTTTTGAAACGGTTGCTAAATTCAGTATAATTTTTTAATGTTTATAAAGGAGTCTTTGAACATCTCATATCATTCATAGATGACTAGAGTCTAGATGGAGTGTCATATCGCAAAGCAACTTAAAGAAACTGTTTATGCTGGTGTGCGTACAAACCGAGCATTTATAATGACAGACAGTCACAAAATTGTGTCCAACAATTGGACCCGAATTCTTCCTTTGACAGTTACTCAACAAGCATTGGTCTGAGAATGCCGTGATACGGTATATAATGTAAGACACGCTCCATATTCATTGTCATTTCTTAATAGGAAGTGTACTATTTGTCTCAATGGGATCTCCGGTGTGACAATGCAGACAGTTACTTTACTTATAAAACATGAAACACGATGATTCAATTAATGTGTCAAATTCAATAAAGTGTAGAGTTAAATTAGTCGAGACTTATGTTCCTAGCCATTTAACAAAACCTGTTCACAGCTAAATCATAAAGCTATTAAAATCTCAATTTACATTTTACAGCTACGACAAATAAACTGGCAAATTTTCGTAGATACCATTATTTTTAAGACTTTAGGTTCGTAAAGTTTTGCTCTCTGAATCATCCCTAACGTAACGGCAGGCAAATGGACAAATATGAAAATTTCGTGAAACAATTTTTGTCTACTTAATTGTATATCGATTTGACCTAAAGAAAAAAGCTATTTATAGATTAGTATATTAAGTTGTTTCGGTATAACGATCTTGAACATTCTTTATTTCTTCGAGTTTTATTATCAAATCCTTTCGATGTTATCAACAATAATGTACCAATATGATTTAATCATTTCTAAGACTGTACTATTTCGAACTAGTTACTTAACTAAGTAGTTATTACTGACATAATGGTAATTATTATTTTTCTAAATTATGACTGTCTTCAATGCGTCTACTTCGTGATCAACCCTAGATTTTCATATTGAAGGTTAGAATTTTCTTTAAATTTGAAAAATGAGATCGAATCGAAATTTTAAATAAAGGTGTTCTCAGATCCATCATCAATGGAGTTTAAAAGTCCAATACTGGTCACAGGCCTCACCTTAGAAAAGAGGTTAAAGGTAACAAGAAAAAAAAACAGCTGAATTGAGGTCCTCTCCGTTTTTAAGTCTTTTTAAAAATGATTTTTATATAATTGATACAGAAAACCATCCTAGAATAGAGAATGCTGTTTACTATGATGACGTAATAACTACGGATAGCAATTGAATCGTTTGATAGTACGAGAGGCCGCCTTTTTTATTTCTATAAAAAGTGGCAGATAAAAAGCTTTCTGATGTTGTTAATTAACTGGATTCAATAAAGAATTTTAATTGTTAGCAAATAGATGTTATTAATTATACTTTCTAGACACCTAAACTGTGTAGCAGTAGATTACTTGCAAAAGAAAATTGCTAATATTAGATTTTATTAAAATAAATTGTGTACAAAAATTACTCATAAATCAAGAATATAACGTTTATTTCTCTAAGTCATTTTAAATAATAGTACTTTTGTATATTTCTTACACTCTACAAACAATTTTGTTTGATACTAAACCAGATTTAGGCAATTAAATGCCTACTTTAAGAGAATAAATGAATCTCTACCCTCATTCTGACATCCAGATTTTCGCCATTATTTTACCGATTTATTACCCTTTGTCTCATCGTTGCCCCTTAAGACTAACATATAAAAGCCTTTCTTCACTTCATTGCAATTCAAAATGAAACAATGAATATGATTTATATTAGCCACCTTAAAAGACAAAAAATATTATAAAGTTATGCGTGAATTCTAAAATTAGTTTTTAAAACTTTTGTATGAGCGCAGTGTTGTATCACTGGTGTGAAGCTATACGAGTACTCAATGTTGAATTATGGAAACTGAGTTATACTTAATTTTCTTCTTTTGATTTATTTAGACTCGACACAGTGAGTTTTCTTCTTTCATTCTCCTCTGAGACTCGTCAGTTCACTGCTTCTATTCTAGCCGTATCCACTTTAACACAGTCCATCCATCTTTTCGTTGATCGTTTCCATTTCTTTCTTATAACCGTCAACCCCGATCACAAAACTTTCTACACGCTAAGTGAGTTATACTTATAAAAAGACAGATTTTGATGATCCTAAATTGAGTTGTTGAGTTGAGTTATATAATTTACCACAGGATCGAGAAAAGTATGAAAAAAAAACGTAAATATAATTTTTTCTTGTGTAGGAAACTCCAAATGAATTGAGTTTATAAACCGCGCAAAATGTATGCGAATAAACGCAATAGAGGCTATATTACCATAATAGTCTGGGGAAGGAACACAAACAGAATTTATTACTTTGTTATTTCTTGATAACTTTTATAAAACATTAACTGATTGCGATTGATGAGAAGTTGGAATTAGATCAGTGTGTTGCAAAGTTGCAGATTTACAATTGATTCAGCATATTCACACTTACGGTGTAGTGTTTCTACGTGCAGATAAAATATATACCTACACGTTTAGAAAGAAAGTAATGTATTTGATTAAAAGCCATTGTTTCATGTCTACCATTGTGATGGCGCTACTATAATTTTGGATGTTGAAATCGAACAATTGTTGTATCAAAATTTTCATCTGAACTATGGTGTGGTTACCAAAAGTTTTGGAGCAATGCCTGATGACAAGAGGAAATGATAAGTGTTTTGAAGTTCTCAAGACTATAGAAGAAGGATTGCAGATTTATTTTTCATAAAGTAAAGGTCTAGTGGGATATTTCGAGCTCCTGAAATATATGTTATTTTTATTTTAAGTCGAATTATATTCGAATATTATTTGACCTGTTTGGTTAACTAGAATGATCAGATTGGATAGTGTGTTTACTACGATAGTTTTCGTGAACAATAAGAAAACGAGAGATGGTAACTCGCTGACTCGCGTAACTTCATCTGCGCCTCACTAAAGCCATAAATTTTCTACATTTTCCATATTTTTTTATTGATGCTGCGTAATTATTGGATACAGCGTAATGTCATGTAGTCTATAGCTTTTCTCGATAAATTATTATTTAATTCGAACCAGTAGTTCCTGAGTTTAGCCCATTCAACCTAAAAAAATGTTCAGCTTCATAATATTATAAAGCTTTATTATTTGTGATAAAATTATTGATGTTTTCTATTTCCCGGCGTTTCGAACGGGTTGTACCGCTCGTAGTCACGGGTAGACGGGTAGTCCACGAGTAACAAAAACTGTGTTTGTAAAAGTTCAGAAACAGTTAAACTACATTGAGCTTAATAGTGTTTGTGAATCTTTGTCGATTGCCATAACAAATATCATGTTAACTAATATCATTATGCAGATGGCTTTATACAAAATTTGGGCCAATATTAAGTCCTTGTGAAACGTCACAATATTTTTTATACAAAGTCCTTCAGGAATACACATTATCATGTCATTTCAACAGAAAGGGCAATTTTATTAGTAATTGTTGCGGAACTTCTGCTATAGCTGTAAGTCGTTTTTTCGAATCAAACTGGCAATCTGCCAGCTTTCGGTTATCAGGATAAGTACACACTTACGTAAGTACCATATAAAAAGACATATGAAATGATAACAATTATTGAATCGTCCGAGAGTATGAAACTAATGTCGAATATCCACGGTACACTTTACTAGAAGAAATATTTAAGGTCGGCGTAACAAATGTTTCGGTTTAGCACAATTAAGCTTACAACGTTTAGTTATGCCTAGTGCAAATTGTTTTATGAAGTTGTGAAAAACGAAATATGTGAATTGTACTCTGATACAATGGTCTAAAAAATTGTAATTATGCTAAAAAAATGTTGTTTTTATACAGCAAAATATCAATCTGATTTCGCTGTAAGTTCCTACGTGTGAATACATCATCAAAGTAAACAAATTCATTTACAAACGATTTTAATCGCATCAAGTCATAACTCGAGTCAATAAATAATTCAGTTAATTGCTTTCCTTTCAAGAAATTTGTAAAATTCAATATTAAATGGCTGATGTGAATGTTCACTATTTAACATGACAATACCTCTTACTACTAGATCATAAGTGTTTTTCTAAAACTACTATGATTACATACAGTTTGTGGAAATCAAAGTGGCGTGTTATAGAGGGGCGCGGCGGGGCGGTGACGTGCGGGGGGTACCGCGTGCGCCGAGCAAGGTCAGGGGCCCCTGCGCGGGCGCATTGTACCACGAACCTTCATACTCGCCGCGCCGGTCCATCCAATACTATTGACCAAATGTGTAACTGCTCTAACAAGGCTTAGCCAGAAAGAGATCTTCATCCGTGATGTCTTTACATTTTCAACAGATTTGTTAAGGTACCATGCCAAGAATGGTACTTCGCAATACGTCAGGGTGATCATCATAAACTTACTTAATCAATATCTCGATGTTACTGATAGTCATGCAATGTTGTTCATCGATTTTGAATATGTTTTGTGGCGCGAGCTGAAATAATAGCGACCACGCTTTATCAAGGTCAAGGTCAAATGAATAATGATAAGTAAAACATGGCATTCGATCATATTTATATATTGCGTTACTCAGATTTTCTTTGGCCTTTAACATTTCAGAACACGTACGTACAAGTGTAACAATACCTCCTTTGGCATTTTCTCTATTAGGACGACTAAAGTCTGATCCAATATTTAGTGTTATAAGCTTTAGCCTGGAATTAAGCTTGTAGATTCTGTGCTTATAAGCTTGTGGAAGCATAGACCAGCTTAACAATCATCTAATTTGTTCTATTCATTAAAAATAAAAAGAAGAAGGAAATATACTTGAATTTTCCATTGGGAAACAAAAAAGGCACTTAAAGTTTTTGAAATCTATCCAGCAATAGTAGTCCTTACTATGGTTCCTGCAATGCAACGTCCAAACAGCTCAATCACTATCTGCATAAACTTGGATATATTCAAGATTTTAATAACAATGAAGTACAATGCCGGACCCCAGGGTGAAGAACGGCGAATTTTTTTCCAGCTTTTGATGCACTATCCAGCAACGAATTAACAGTTTTAAGAACCGAATCTAGAATTATACTTAACGTGGAATATTTCAGTCTTTAAATAAATAATTCAACAAAGTCGCCTTTTATCGAAGTAATTACTTTTTAAAACAAATTTTTTGGTTCAGCTATGCTATTTAGATTAGGTTTTCTGCAAAAACATATTTATGTGTCCTTGGGTATCCGGATATCTGAACTACTTGTAGTTTTAGTAACCTAGTCGTTTATAGCTATTATTTGCATATTTATATTTTTCCTGCTTCAAAACTCAATGAATTTGAGTGTCATTGGCTGAGTTACATCAGAATAATACAAGTCAAACTTGATCTTAAATTTAAGGGCATGTTTAGTTGTTTTATAACAACCAATCCCATCTGACAATTGTCTATAAAAGAGTGTTAAATAGTTAATAAAGTAAATACATTTCTAGTACAATGAGTTTTGGCGCAAACCCATGTTTGTAAAAAGTATGAGAATTAAAGAAATTAAAAGTACTAAACAGTTTAATTATCAAAGTTCCAAGCATTGGTTCCACGGCGTCTCGCTTGCCGTCTAAAAAAAGGCAGAAAAAACATCGTGTGATAGAGCTGAAACGTAGTTTAATTAATATTTGCAAACAAGTCTCGGGAATCTTTATAGTTTTTTTTTACTGGTCGGAAGTTGTGTATTTGTGTGTATCACATGTGTTTGTAGATGTATTTGAGTGGATCGGTTGATTTTTGAGTGATTTCGCGACAGCAAATATTTAGTACACATATGTATATGTATGTATGTATACATATCATGTTTTTCGTGCGTTGGTATAGACGTAATTCTTTGTACTGCTAAAGCATCCCAACTAGTAGAAAGAGTTATATACCGTGAAAAGTTTTAGCGCTTTAACATTAACGTTTAGTTTAAATAAAATGGCGGCCGTAAACTATAAAATGGCGGAGAGGATGGACGATTATACTTATGATTTGATTTACTTAATATGATGATTGCTGTCGAGATATAAGTCCACGTGTTTCTAGTGTATTATTTTTATTGTCTTTATTTAAAAATATTCCATAAATAAAGGATTGTGTTTTAATTGTGTTATAAGAATTAAGGACAATTGGTTTAGATACTATTTCACGTTATTTATATAGTTATTAAAATAGGAGAATTGGTTTCGTATTGATTGTGTATACATCGAATGAACTACACCAGCATTGAGTACGAAGTACGCTTTGAGAAATTTTAAAAATTCGAACTGCGTTTATGCCAGTTTTGGACTGCACCTATTGTTCACAAAGAATATTTTTTTGAGTTAATATTGGCAACTAAAAGAATTCCAACCAAACCTTCATGTCTGAACAAGTTAGAGGCATTTATTAAACGCAATCAAAAAAATATAAGGAAATTGATGATTACAATTTATTTAATTGTGGCTAACATTAATCAAAATTAACCACTAATGGCATTTTAAAATTTAAATAAGTGAAATTAAATTTTCCTATTACTTTATTTAGATTAAGATTTATCAATTAAAGAATAATAATCATCATAATTATCATCATCAACAGCCTTTAACAGTCCACTGCTGTACATAGACCTATCCTTAGAAAGGAGATTTTGGCATGCCATACCTTACCTAACATACCACGCTGGCCAGACGGGCTGCTATAGGTTTTATGCCAAGTTTTCCTTCATTTTGCAATGCTATCCGTCCTGCGTAGTTTGCAAATAATAATAATAATTACAATTAACTCTTCTAGGGATTGTGTTTTCACGGTGACAAACACATATATGTATACCTAAACACAACACATGGTAGAAGTCACAATTAACTTAATGATTAATCGCAACACCAACAATTAATGATTAATTGGTTGTTAATCGCGGGAGTCACAATCAGCAATTAATTAATTCTTAAAAGTGGTAATTTTATTCTTTGTTCGTAAGAACGACTTAATTTTATTCGACGCTGTTTTGGAATATGTTAAATATTCACGCTACCTGGAGGAAGAGGGACTGGAAAGACCTGGTGCATCAATGGCGATGGAAGTACACTCATTACTAGCAAGTATTTACAAGTAAAGATGTATTTTTCGGGATATTTAAAGACACCACACCACCCCAACACTGTCAAAATAACTTTTAATAATAAAAATAATAAATAATAATAACAGTGGCCTAGTAAGCCTAGTGGTTTAAGCGGTTACCATGTCTCTCTCTTGTGCTGAGTGCTGAGTGTTGTGGGTTCAAACCCCACATAAGACAACACTTTGTGTAATCGACAAATTGTAGTTCTGGGTCTGTGTGTTCGTGAAGTCCCCCACGACACGGCATTTATATAAAAATGCGGGCGTTGTTTTTAAAAAAAACATTAACACTACGTAATCTAATCACAAATTAAACAAGGCTCGTGATTGGTCTGATGTCATGCACTCTTATTTGTTGTAAATACATCCATATTATAGGCATCTAAATGAAACATAAAAAGTTCACAAATGTTTTCATTTGAACAAGAATCGAATCCACAAACTTTGACATAGCAATCCGTTACACAAACCACTGGATCATCCGGCAATTTGACCCAGTGTAGTAGGTAACTGCTTGTTTACGAGTGTCATGTTAACTTCCTCATGTGTTATTGTGATAAGCTCGCATCGGATCCGATGTCAATACAATGTATTGAAACTGATCTCACAACTCATTCATTGATACCTGTTTCTTTCCTTTCCATAATATTTTGAAGGAAAGCTTATATTTTAGCATATAGGCAAGTTAGAGAGTAATAATAAATAAATAAATATTTTGGACATTTGACACACAACGTCATCTAGTTTCGAAATAAGCAGAGCTTATGCTATGATAACTATACTGATTGATGATGATACGTAGAAAATTCCCAAACTTCGAAACAAATATTTGCAGATCATACAAACATTTGGTCCGACCTGGGAATCGAACCCGAGACCTCAAGCACAGTAGTCGCATTCACTACAACTGTGCCACCGAGGCAGAATGTACCGGTAGGCGTAGTAATAGGGTTCCTTTGACAACCTCAAGGCAAGTATCAGTAAACGGAATTACATATTACTGTCAGACTACAGAAGCTAGTTACAGGTACAGAAGTAACTGGAATTGGAACTTGAAAAATCTTATTAGCACAAGAAATAATATAAATGTATAAAATTATGATGACTGACTCGTTAATTCATCAAAACGAAGCTAAATCGAAAATATAATCGGTTATCAACTAGAAATTTTGGCAATATGAGATGCACCCACTAAAAAAGGGTTTTTAGAAATTTCGAGGCGCAACAAGAGATGAACGTTTGTAAGAAACTTCGTCATTTTCAATGTTAGAATAACGAAATAATGAATAATCACGGGAAAGACTGCTGGCATAAGCTAGTAATATTACACTAGTTATACTAGCAAAATTAAGTTTATTTTTTTATTGATGATTTATTAATTACTTAATCTAGTAGAACTAACCACATGGCAATAGATATCTCTTTTTATCAAAAGTAAGTACACACAGTAAGAGATCGAAACTTTCAATACTTTGTCCACTTTGTCTGTGGCATATACCAGAGACAAAATGCACAAACAATTGAAAATTTATTGGATAATTATACGCGAACATTGTGAGGACTTTATTTAGGTAATGTTTATACCACATATTAAACTGCATTGGTACTACAATCGTCCAAATGACCCAGCAATGCAGTGCCACACTGACCTGTTTCAATTGGCGAGTTTCCTGTTAACTGCGATGTATATTACGCATTGTGTACTTGGCTTATAATTGAAAAACATATCAGTTTGTAGAAGGAAACAATGTATAAATATATCAAGGTACTGAAATTGTTTAATTAATAAACAATAAGACTGATTGACAACGATGTAAAACGTAGAGTTTTATGGCAATAAAGAATACCGAGAAATATTTAGAGAGTAAGACAAGTACTTACTACTTTTAATGATGTTCACCGAACCGACCACGGCGGCTAGTTCCAGCGAAGAACAGCAAACTACGCAAGAGATATTATAGTGTACAAGCGTGTACGCTAGCACAGGTGCACTCTCTGTTCCTTCATTCTCACAATCCAATGGCATGGCTATTCGACACGATCTCTTAATTTAGGTGCAGGGCCGACGGTTTTCATGCTGTTCGAGGCATGGGGATTAAGACCGCAATTTCCAAACTCTGGACTTTCTATTCGTTCGGACGTTCTGACCTGACTCGGAAATCGAATCCGAGATCTCTTGATCGACGGTCGCAGACTTTTGATAATAGCTGATTTAGTAGTGTTTATATTTTATATACTGAAATTATTCCTACCATCTATGACTGTAATAAATGAAATTGTCTTTGAATACCTACAGGTAAGAAAATTCTATTAAAAGTACACTGATGTAGCTAAGTGGCTTTTTTCACGATAGGAATCTCAATTTTCAGCCAAGACTTCCTGTTTCCGTCGTAGTACAGTCTGATTTTAATTAACTTAGAACAAACCTTTTATGATTTCAAATATTTAGGATCTCATCTTATTTTTCCAAATGGACTTACTTAAGTGGCAGTGGGTGGGCACATTACACGCAAAAGCGATAGCCGATGGGACCGCGTATTGCGAAACGCAGCGTTGGTAGGCCCCCCACAAGGTGGTCCGACGACCTGATGAAGGTCGCGGGAAACTGCTGGATGCCGGCGGCACAGGACCGGTTGTTGTGGAGAACCTTGGGGGAGGCGTATGCTCAACAGTGAACGTCTTTTGGCTGAGAAGAAGAAGAAGATAAAGTAAAATACTGGATATACTTAAACCTCCTTGCTAAGGAGCGGTCGATGTCCAACAGGCTGAACAGTGAACTGTTAAAGGCTGTTGATGATATTTACTTCATCAGTAATATACTTCAAATCGATCTTTAAGCTTATCATCATAGGAGTATACTATCATTCTCAAGGGAGTTGCTTGATTAACTAAGCCCATCCTCACAAAAAAACTACTGGACAGATTTGGATGACACTTTACAGTAATATAGGTTAAACATCGGAATAAGATATAGGCTACAATTTTTTATGAGTTTATGTAATTTTGGTCGTAATGTAACGATACACGTCAATTAAGTCGGTTAAAAATCTGGCCTCTGAGAGTTATCTTGGCGTGCGCTGCTTAAACCATTGAAGTTACACAAAGATGATGTACCGTAAGATTGTTTGTATGTTTAAAAAAATATTTATTTAAAATGATCTGTTACGAATCTTAATGTGGCAGACCAAAGTTCAAGAGCGAAGCCGCGGTCAAAAGCTAGTCATCAATAAAATGTTGGTCAAGACCAGTTGTGAAAATTGGTGATTGTTTGTACAATAAGTAAATATGGAGCCGAAAAGTAATTAGATACAAATGTTGGGACCGTCAAAAGCATTATTCATTTTAAAAATGTTTGGACATAAAAAGGATTCAAATTAATCAAACGAGAGAACATGTCCAATGGAATACATCTACATGCTGATGAGACCCTTTTAAATGTAACTTTCTGGCATTTATCTGTGTATATTCTGACAGCCAAAGCGAGTAGGGTCTGTTTTACAAGTCGAGAAATCCGCGGCACAATCTGCTTCTGAAGGAAACCAAATATACAGATTTTCTCGGTTAGAAATCTTGCTAGTGCTGAGAAACACCCAATAAACCTATCGCAGTCGATTACTGGCAGTCTACTCGTCTCTGAACTGACCTTATGTTAGGCAGGCTTAAAATCTGGATGTCGTAATAACAGCTGTTCCCGGATCCGTCCTATCTCAGGCGCAGAGTGGCACACCGTGTGGTTTTAGTCGCTCCGATTCCGACACACCACCTCGCCGTAAACCCCGGTGGGGTGACGGCCCGAGGGGGTTTCCACACGTTAAAAAAAAAGGCAGGCTTGAAATAACGTAATCTGGGATAAGGAGGAAGCTCGCTGGCTCGAAGTACTTTAAATTATCTAGTAACTGTAGTGCTTTGGTATTGCTCAGAATTGAAAGAATCCAAAGTATGTAATCTTAAGCGTGTCGCATCTAAATATGAGAACAGTTCTTCTAAAGTACAATGTTACTTTATAAACTTTGGTTACATACAAATGTTTTCAACCTCCTCGTATTTTCTCAAGTTAGAACGCTTTCCAAGGAAATAAGACGCTACGTTAAGCCAATTTGTGGTCAGTTAAACTGTTTAATCTACTTGACTGATTGTTTTGCTATTTTAAGTGTTGCTATCATAAATTTACATAAACTAAATTAATAATTATAATTGCTGATAGCGATGATGAAAACAATGCCCATGACGAAACCCTGGTGGGTGGTGGCTAGAGGGAATTTTCACTAGTAAAAGAGAAAGTAGGATGTTTTTGTATTAGCCCCTATACCTGAATTCCGGCAGTATTTTGTGGAAAAGCTAGCTGCGACACAAACTAAGCCTAGTACTACTGGTTAGTGACCCTGATTACTAAGCCAAAGGTCGTGGGTTCGATTCCCACCCAGGACAAATAATTGTGTGATGAGCACTATGATTTTTTGTCTGTGTGTAATTTACCTATAATGTATACGTATTTAGATATATATATTATATAATAGAGCAAGAGCCCGTGAGTGCCAGACTTTCGTCATTTTATAAAAGCTGAAAGTTCTTCTATGTGTGTCCCTAGTACAGGTAAGAATGATCCCCAAACATGAAGCTGAGGCAGCGGTGGCTTTGGCAGATAACAGGCAACAAAGGTATGTAAAATTCCATCTCAAATTCGTCATAATATAAAACTTGATTTTTTTATATTTGATTCATAATAATATCAAAACTCGCGTTGCTCATTGCCAGACAGTTAGTATGGTTCCAACCCTCTGCCGGACACCCCTAAACTATTATAATTTATAATTATACTTACGTTATATTATAAAACCTAAATTTAATATATAATTTTTTGGGAGCCTATTAAACTATGTTTATATAGTAGCCGGACAGTTTCGAAGGTTCTATCATCTTGCCAGACGCATTCAAAGTAAGCAATAATCGGGTGAGCAAGGAGCGAATACAGTAACTAAACGTTATATTATAAAACCTAAGTTTCATATATAATTTTTTGGGAGCCTATTAAACTATGTTTACATAGTAGCCGGACAGTTTCGAAGGTTCTATCATCTTGCCAGACGCATTCAAAGTGAGCAGTAATCGGGAGAGCAAGGAGCGAATACAGTAACTAAGCGTTATATTATAAAACCTAAATTTTATATATAATTTTTGGGAGCCTATTAAACTATGTTTATATAGTAGCCGGACAGTTTCGAAGGTTCTCTCATCTTGCCAGACGCATTCAAAGTGAGCAATAATCGGGAGAGCAAGGAGCGAATACAGTAACTAAACGTTATATTATAAAACCTAAGTTTTATATATAATTTTTTGGGAGCCTATTAAACTATGTTTACATAGTAGCCGGACAGTTTCGAAGGTTCTATCATCTTGCCAGGCGCATTCAAAGTGAGCAGTAATCAGGAGAGCAAGGAGCGTATACAGTAACTAGTGCGAATGAAACAGAGCGCTTAGTCTATTGCGGGATTTCACTGCGCACCCATTGTTATTAATTTCAAATTTTGCAGTTTATTTTTTTCTTAATCCAGAAATTTCATTAATTAATTTTTACAATTTCAATAACAAATATTTAAAATAATACTGAGTAAAATGTTTCTCATACAATGTCAATCATATCGAAAATCTAATAATTTAATTGATATTATTTTTCATTTTTAAGAAGTTTATTATTGTCAATGCTATTAAAATTATAAAGCCAATGAAACAAAGTAAATCAAATATTAGTGTTTATTATACCAAAGGACACATTTTTTTAAGATAAGAAATTTACAGAGAAATTAATTTATTTTAATTGAATCTAAATATTTTCATCATTTTCATCGTTATCGCGCGCTCACTAAATCGGTCCACACGTTAGCAGTTTAAACGTCGTAAGTGCTGCGAGTACAATTCGGACCGCCTTTGAATGCGTCTGGCAAGATGATAGAACCTTCGAAACTGTCCGGCTACTATGTGAACATGGTTTAATAGGCTCCCAAAAAATTATATATGAAACTTAGGTTTTATAATATAACGTTTAGTTACTGTATTCGCTCCTTGCTCTCCCGATTATTGCTCACTTTGAATGCGTCTGGCAAGATGAGAGAACCTTCGAAACTGTCCGGCTACTATATAAACATAGTTTAATAGGCTCCCAAAAAATTATATATAAAATTTAGGTTTTATAATATAACGTAAGTATAATTATAAATTATAATAGTTTAGGGGTGTCCGGCAGAGGGTTGGAACCATACTAACTGTCTGGCAATGAGCAACGCGAGTTTTGATATTATTATGAATCAAATATAAAAAAATCAAGTTTTATATTATGACGAATTTGAGATGGAATTTTACATACCTTTGTTGCCTGTTATCTGCCAAAGCCACCGCTGCCTCAGCTTCATGTTTGGGGATCATTCTTACCTGTACTAGGGACACACATAGAAGAACTTTCCGCTTTTATAAAATGACGAAAGTCTGGCACTCACGGGCTCTTGGACCATAAGCATGTTCACAGTCTCTTCCTAGTTTTTGATCAGACGGCCGTGAGTGAGTTGAGTGGCGGTATTATTCTCTTTATAACATTTACATACATATTGATTACATTTTTGAAAGTTAAAAATAAGGAAAACAAATCGATAGTTTTCTGATACAGGGACTAAAACATCGGTGATTAGGATTCCAAAGACAGGACTTTCTTCACTTTACCGGCCGTGTCAAGGACTGCATTCTGTATCAGACCCTAGATCCAGCCTTCTCACGTGAGCCTCTTAAACGATTGATCGAAGCTCTTCTCTCTTATTATTATTATTAAAAACACAGTTACAAGTCAATGGCTGCACGTAAACCTCTCCGTAGAAAGGAAGCTTTGACCTACTCTACCATATGTTTGTATATATGTGTATGTACAAATATACACATGTTTATAACGTAAACTCATTGTTTTCATATGAAATACATAGAGTATTCTTGCGTGACCCTTTTAACCAAGGAGTAGGACTACTCCGTAGTAAATTGTAAGTTCATTTTTTTTTTATATTAAGAATCTGCCAAAGTGACTCTACTCTGCCTGATGGAAAGCATGAATAGAATCCAAGAGTTGTGGTCACCATACTCATTACAAATGCAGACATGCAGTATGGTGACCCACACTATGGCGGCCTTGTGTGATGCTTTTTCACACCTCGCTTGGGGACGTAAAAGGCATGACAGTTATCGTGACAGTGTAAGGCTTACACGGTTACCACGGTATTATCTTAGGTCAAGGATTGCAAAAATCTTATTATTGTATCAAAAATTGTATTTTGATGTCTATAGATCTTAAATAATTGCAACATCAGTATCTCTCGTGTGTTTATTTACGAGTATATCTGGTTTTTTAGGCCGTGGTGTGTTTAATCGAATTATCAAGTAAATCAATGATATATAACTTTACTTGTTACAGTATACACAAATACAATATATACATATATAGATATGTTATGTGAGTTTGTGTATCTCTTGAAAATTTAATATAAATCTGCACTGATTGAGTTGAAACTTTAACACGATATAATAAAACACGCTTCGAAGATCGTAGTTATCTGTTTTTCGTATCAATTGTGTTTCTTATCAATGCAATTTTAATGTGTCACAGCGAAGACACAGCTAGATGATGCAATGCGAAAGTTTTAAAGTAAGTTTTTATTTAATATTAATTTTTAAGTGACTTTAAGAGGGGAGAGGTTCTTAATACTATTGTACATCTTTTTGATGTTCATTTTGCATTGATTTGCCATTTTTAAAGTAATTGAATATTCATTTGTTCGATTGAACTGGCTGTTATTTAAGGTCTCGGTCCTCTAAGCGTGAAAAAGCATCTCACTAGGCTGCTACAATGTGGGTCACAACACTGCACTGTCTGCATTTGCAGTGAGTTTGGTGACCACCACTTCACCAATCAGGCAGAGTAGAGTCACTTTGGCCGGCTCTAAAAAAAGAACATTTTTGTAAGATTGAGAAAAGATAACAAGCAGAAATAATCTTTTTTGTGTGAAAAATAAGATTCGGTTTCCAAGGTTTCTACCTATCAGGTTTAGCCTGTAACATCCTCTATAAAATCGTCAGTCATCCCAAGACATGGCTTACCTATATAAGCATAAATCAAAACTTAAATTCACATCTTGAGTATCCAAAAAGAAAACGTCTTTCTTTCACGCAATAAATTTTGCAAAAACTAACTTTGCCCTAAATAAATTAAGGCTGGAAATGAATTGCATTAAATTTTTAACATCCATAGCAACTGACCGCTAGACAGGTTTTATTCTGCCGAGTACTGACCTTACTCTACACCACCCTGGTTGCAGGTCATTGTTGAACTTCAAAGGGCTCGTATACAATGTTCGTGTCCTTGTGAAAGGGTCGTCCCAGATTATTTGTGAGGGGACTCGGTAATTCTGTATAAGAATGGGCTAAAATTAGACTTGTATCGTGAGAAGATTATAGTTACGTTCAGACATCGAGAGCAGGTTAGTGATACAAACGATCGATTTCGTGTAAGACTGGTTCGTGAATAAATAAATATTTGGAAAAAAGGATGGTGTCTGCCAGAATCTTAAGAGATAATTTGGCAACTCTTTACAAGTATGTAATAATAATAATTATTCAGAAACACATAGGTACAAAAATGCTCAGGGTAGAGCCGTGGTAACACCTACTATATGCCTACCTACTGTGTTCCTGGCACCCATACAATCACATTAGGCACACAATAGGTGTGTACCATGGCTCTACCTGGACCATTTTTGTACCTACTCATATCTGGATTTCTATCCGAATTATTTTCTTGTTTCGCTCTTTTTACGTAGTCGGGCTATAGTTTTTTAAACTTTTTTTTTTTTGGCTTTTCCTTTTTCCGATCGTTCGATACTTTATACATATTTGTAATGTACTCGCCGAGATCTTGTTTGTGATATCACACACATGATAATAATCTCAATTTAAAATTATGTCATAAAAGTATATAGCCTGTCTTACCAGAGTCACTAATACGAATTTATTAACAACACATTCAGTAAAATCAGTTCAGTAGTTTAGGCATCCCGGTAATATACAAACATATAACTATAGACTGATAAAATCATTATGCTTCACCGTAGTCGGATAATAAAGCAATAAACAATGAACTGTTTTTTTTTTTAAACATAAGTCCTGTGCCTTGGTGGACTCACATCACAAAATAATCCTGCAATACAAGTTTAGTTTCATATTTTAAAGCATTTACAATCTCAAATATGACTGTAAAAGCCTGATTGCTAAAAGAACACATACAGGCGAATTTTTACAGCTTCCTTCATTATTAAGTATTAGAACCCGCTTATTATTTAGTACCGTCTGAGGTACTCCCATTCAAATACGCACTTTCATAAACCCTAACAATAATATTTTAGTGATGTACAACACAAGTTTATTTGATATCGATGATTTCGAAGTTCACAATGTTTGTGAATCGATTGTTTTTGTAATTTTTATTAGAATTTTGCGTTATAATCAGGACATTATGTCTTTAATACTCCACTACTGGACATCTCCTTAGAACGGAGGGATTGGCCTACTATACCACACTGGCCAGACATGTTGGTAGAGGGTGTATTTTAAGTTTTTCTTCTCGTTACAGTCAAGTTGCCCTATGTTGTTTGGTCTCTTAGACGTTTCTTACGACGTCTAAGGGGTGGTGGCTCTGTATATTCATAATCTGTCACCACACAGAGAACTAGTATTTAAATAGAACAATTTTTACACACATACACTCACGTTTACATACCCAAAGAGGTAGGCAGGGGTGTATTAAAAACATACATTTGGCCAATTATAATTTTAGCCCCCGACGCAACGAGCAAATCGTATTTCCATTTGCCAGTTACTTGAAAAAATTAACTATTATGATTAGGAATTGGATGATAACATGAGATAAAACTAAACTTGAGAGTAGGAGGCAATTGTAGGAAAAGCATAAAACTTCTGTGATGGACTAGAGCAAGCAATAGAGCAGGTCAGAGTTACCTGTAACTCGGCATTTCCTGTTGACGGAAAGTTCAATTCTTCTTATCTATTATTTGTATATGAAACTATTTATATCCTACCACACTTTGCTATTTTAAATTGAAACGATCAAGATAAAAATATTCTTTGAAGCGGGTTGTTGCACGTGTCAAAATTTGAACACAATCGGTGCAGAAGTTTTTGAGTTTTTGTAACGTACATAATCCTAGTAATAATTTCCTTATATGAGAAGATAGAGGCGTGCTTCTAAACAACATTTACCATAGAACCTTTTTTTGTGTACCATCTGCATGTGTAATAAGGCAAAGACCTCATTATCAGTATCTTTTAGGCATTTTATTTTGTTAGCAGCATATTGTGTATAATTCATTCCATTCATGAGATTTTTGTCAATGATAAAACTAAAGTAACAAAAAATTATTCCAGCTACGCATTTGCATTTTAATTCATATTATATTTTTTGTCGATATATAATTGTAGATTCTTAGTTTTGAATGAATCTTCTCGAGCTTATACTACAAAATCCATCTTCTTTTTTTGCCTGTTTTACTTTAAATATAGTTTAAGACTAAATTGTTTAAGAATGTGAGTGTCAAAAAATCCTCTGATTAAACTGGATACATTATACATAGTACGATATAGTCTTAACAAATTACAATTTACACACCTCAAAAGTGCTGAAAAAGACGTCAGGTTAGTGTGGTATAGTAGGCCAAAACTGCGTGTTTTATATGCCCGTTTTAACTATGTTTGTAAGTGCAGGAGTTGTCTTTAACAATACCTCTTCCTAAGAAGTCTACGTCCGGGAGTAGACGTTGTAGTAAACTAAAAAATATGTATGCAACAAAATTGGTTTACTTCCCCGTATTTCTAAAAACATTGCAGAAATATAAGTGAATTCAGCTAATAGTTATTTTATTATTGAAGTAAAAATTGTCAAGTAGGAACTTAATGGAGTGTCAAGTTATTCAGTACAGAACGTTGACTACGCGCCAGCGGCGTATTCCCGAAACGACAGGCGATATCATTTACGAGACATTGACATGTGTCAAGTATACTTACATGTTTTTCGGTATCTAATACATTTTGTAGTTTTTTTTTCGTAAAAATTCATACGCAGAAAAATACTCTATATTGTGCTGTTTTGCTTGTTCCTCTATAAATATATTGTATTTAAGAAAAAACGTACCTACTTTCACCTCAAAGACCATCAATACCGTTGTGACTTCTGAGTGTGAGTTGCAAGTTCATAGACGGCGGTAGTTACTTTCCATCAGATCAGCATCAAGCAATTAGTTACTTAATTACATAATGTTTCGATTATTGACTCAAGTGAGCACAGAAAAACAAACATGACACAATTGAACTGTTACAGCCACTTCACACAATTATGCTATGATAATTTTCCTCTAAGCTTTAGGCTTCATCAACTCGTATGGGTCTAAGCTGTTGAACTATTACTGAATATCGGCCATGAACAGAAAGCAACTCCTTTTTGAATAATTTAACTATCATTTGCCATATCCATAGCCATATATTACGAACGTAACAATAGACTGATTGTTTTTTAAATATCTATAAACGTAATGTCTACTTGGCTTTGTATTAAAAAAATCATTATAAACGTTTGACTCATAGCCCAGAAGTTGATATGTTTTTAATATGTTATGTATACAACGAGATACAAATCTTCTAGTTATGGTAATGCCGTTGGAGGCCACGGCTTTATTCGAGTAAACGAAAACAACACATTTGGAGCATTACATGAAAATGGAAAATGCATTTTGAACATTTTATCATTAGAGAAATGTAAAAAAAGCAAGTTTTGAGCCTTTTAAATTGACTTTATCCTATCAAATCACGCCTGTTTCCCAGGAAGGGTAGCAAGCATATTAAATACCCACTTTACGCTAGTATTTTGGTCCCACGTAATAGTTGGCGAGGTTATTGCCGCTAATCGTTGTTTTGTTTTCCAGCGTCTCGTCTGTCAATTAGCAGGTACACCACTCGAGGTGAGGTTGACTTGAGGCCCTAAGTTCTTGGTGGGTAAAATCTCGAACTCTATTCGTTTTTAATAGGATTGGTCATTAATTTAAGCAATTTCTTACGATCAAATAATTTAAATGTAGCCCCAATTTTCTCACCTAATCACTGTGTCGATAAATGGCAATAGTCTTGTTTAAAATACATGTTGGCCCCACTTACGTAAGGGATTAAAAGTTTGTTAACAAAACGTACATTTGATAAATTTTACAAACATAATTTCTTATAAATAAAATTTAAGAACGAACAATCTCATTAACAATACAACATATAATTAGAAGATGTAAAAACAAAATAGCGGCAAGAGCACAACAATTCTAGAGAGAAACAACCGCTAACATATCCATTCTCCAATAATTAAGCTCTAAAAACTTAACAAAGATGTTTTACGCATAAATAGGCACATTTAAGGTAGTGCTGTCCCAGTGGTTGGTAAATAACATCGATATATCTATCGTCAGTTAAGTTAATCACTAACTCGTAGCTAAATGGACTGGTTTCGTCAAGATGGAGAAAATCAAGTTTGGGGAGACGGCTTTGTCATTTAGATTTTTTTTTTAATTGTGAGACCTATTCGTTAATTTAATGGAATCGTTTACTAAAGAATTGCGTGTCGTTTTATGTCCGTCACGTAATATTTAAAGAGCGGTCTATGACCAGTAGTGGACTATGAATTTTTTTTTATTTCACTTGCTTTTTTAATTTTTTTGCTTCTAAAACCCGTTGTGTGGTGTTACTTAACTGATACTCTTCATCAATGAATACTATCATTCAATATGTAAAGTGTTATTGAAATTTACTTTATTTGAAATAGAAAAAAAACTTCGTATTTCTTATAAATAATAGCATGACAAGTAAACCCCTTCTTGTTAATGGAATTAATTAACATAGATAATGCAGGCATTAACATTTAAATTGAATTATTATTAAGACTGTAGCAAATAAATTGGCAAATTTTAAATGTGTGCAGTAAATCGTTAAATTTATTTTTAAACTTATATCAGACATACCTCGAGTGATACCGTTATCAGTAAGTATAAAACACCTTTCTATTGCCCGATGTTTCGACCATTGCATTGCCCATTCGCCTGTCACCAAGTATCACCAAAATTTCAGCCAATTCATAGGTATGTGAAATCTACTAAGTCCGGTCATTCTCAAAATAATACTTATTTTTCTGGCTGAGCGATCCAAAATCTGTTTTGTTCTCTGATATTAAAAGTAACAGTCAAATATAACTATATAGGTATGCTTAAAGTACCTTACGTTAATTTGTTTCATATCTGACCTGCCGATATAAGCGTAAAGGTAAATTTTAAATAATCCGTTAAATTACAAAACTAGTTTCGGGATAATAGAAAAAATAAACATGATGGTTCAACTGCGGGAGAATCACGCTTCGCAATTAAGCAAGTTAAGCAATTCTTGCGTAGCTTTTCACAAAGTGAGTGAAGTTACCGGGGAACCCCCATCCTTCACTTTTCCTTGCATTCTAAGGGGCAAAGACAACACACTTCTAATTCTGAGAGTCGCAGGTGTTTATGTTCGGTGGTAATGGAGTCTTTAAAATATAAAAAAATTTGTATCAGAAGACCCCTATAACATGAAAAAACTAACTTTGAATACAGTCTGATCACGAGTCACAAACCTCATGAAATCTGTTTAAGTACGAGTATAGTGTTGAGGAGAAAACATTAATATCCATGTAGCTGGTTATAAATCATGAATATACTCGTATACGCGTTAGGTGGAATTTTGATGATACAATTTCGTAATGTTAATATTCTCAAGTCTGGTCGGAGATAGATACTAATATGATGTCACTGAAGTCAGCCAGCTTGATAAATGTCACGTTACCTGTCTGAAATGGAAAACAATCAGATGTAATCTTTGTTGGTTATAATTAAGGAATGAAATACATTATCTTCACTCGTGTATTGTAAATTTAAATGTGTTTTTTATTAAAATGCCAAAGTGATTCTACTCAGCTTGATAGAAAGCATGAATAGAATCCAAGAATTGTCGTCACCACTTACAACAATTACTGTCACTTCTGTATCAAAGTTTATTTATGTTGAGAATAGATGAGACAGTCAATTTCATAATATTAATGAAACCGCAGGACGAAAGCATTGAGGTGTTATTTAGAAATTATAAAGACGCTTAATGAGACGACACGTGTAATAAGAGCTGAAAAGCTGGCAGTTGTAGGTGTGTGTGAGCAGAGGAAATCATTTTCTATCTAATGATCAGTGTCCGCGTTTGCTAATCATACGAGTATGTGAAAAAGAAAAATAGATAGATAGAAACTCTTTATTTGTACAGCATATTAGAGAGTTTTCGGAGAGTACATACATACAATGTATGATATATAGCGCACAAACGGTGACCTTATTGCCAAAAGCCATCTCTTACAGGCAACGTTAGGTTGGATCAAAATGCTTCGTAAAGACAGTAGTAGTTGACATATTTTCTAATAAATATGATTGGTAACCTAAATATATATGCGTAGATATAGACACATATATGTATACTCGTGAATAAAAGAAAGGAAAAAAACTCATATCGGTAAATATACACACATATGTATGCACGTATGTGATTTGCTGTTTTCTTAAGGATTTAAAGACATTGATCTGGAAATAGCGTAGGTAGTTTTTTGAAAGACAGTGTTGGAGAAACGGTTATCCATACACTGGAGTTTTTTCACAAAGTGTAAAGCTGTATCCTTTATTGTATTATTAATTAAATGTTATGAAATACTTAAAGTTGAACCAAATTTGTATATAATACGTAACACAATTAAAAGTTATTTCAAACAAATGTCTGCCTCAAGTACGATTACCTCATTCGTCAAGGAATAGTTTTATTTTTAAAGTCATGAATTTAAATCGCCCAACCAGACCAATTAAATAGAAGTCCTAGTATATTTGAATTTGAAATTAGAAGGTCGTCTAATGGCGATGGGTGGCAATACTACATATGACGTAACTTTTGTTTTTTAATTCATATGAAATAGTGTACACCTTACAAACAATTTTAAAAGGCGCGAAAGCATAATGGCTGGCCCATCGAGCTTGCGATTAAGAGTATTCAAATCCTATCAGGTAAATTGCCACTGTGACTTATAACAGAAGCATTTAGCTGAAGAGTTATGAAAACCAACAGTATGTGATATTAACATTAATTATAAAAAAATAAGTAGATACATATTAGTAACACAAATTGCTAACAAATTGAAAAAAGGCAACGAAAATTTCTTTATCAACGTTTAATCTTCTATAAAAAGGATTTCTCGATCGCATATGTGATGCAATTTAAAAAAAAAACCACAAATGAAAAGCATAATAAAAAAATAATTAAAAAATAAAGATGGCACGCTATTAAATAACTCGGAGTTGTCGTCCTCGAAACGGCGTGGGAACCGACACGAATATTTTGTCGGTTATAAAATATAATTGTGTAAAATTATCGCAGGTTAAGCACAACACTATTCTATATTTTTATTGTCTTATTATAAGTGCTGTGCTTTGGAAAGCATGTAAATCGTTGGTCCTAGTTGTCATACGTACATCTTCGACAGTCGTAATGGGTATTTGGGGCCATAAAAAGCCTGACAACTTCGATATCGTAGAGAAGGTACTTGGCTCTCAGAAGATCGGTATGTGTTATGTAGATCCAAGGAAACATTCACTCAAAGGTTCAAAATAGACAAAAAGACTGCGGGATAGATAATTTTATTTATAAATATATTCTCACGACTTCATCCTTGAAGGGATTGGCAGAGGTGTATTAAATGTCTATATTTTGGTGTTTATATTTTTTGTACCACTATCTCCGTAAAACAAATTTGTCCTGAGTGAGAATTGAATCCACCAGCTCTGGCTTAACATTAGCGATTGTTCTTATATGTCCTAGAAATCGAATCTCAGCTGTATGGTACTAGACTTAAAGTTAACCCGAACGTAACGTCGATAAACGGCTAAGCTTGGATTTGATGCCGAGCTAGGACTAATATTGTTTTCAACCGAGCAAACATCTTTCTATACAAACAATGTTAAACACCCAAACTTAGAATAATTGATCATTCTAATCACACAATTGTTTGTTGAGCACCCAGGGTTACTAGCCGCTAAGGTCTGTCACTACTTTAATTAACCACCCACCTGCGCATTTCTTTGATGCAACATATCACATTACCATACTTATTTTTAAATGATTCATTTTCAACATGGCAACATTTATTTATGTATTTATATGATTAAGTTTATATACGTAGTTCATAATACAATATGATGGTTCTTGACCCTGTGCTATATTGATGGTGATGATGTACTCTTAGCCGATTTTGGCCAAGGCGGCTTGTCTAAAGGGCAATGCTAAAGTGCACAAGTGTGTGCGCAGACACAGATACACTCTCTGTTCCCTCATTCTAAGAATTCGATGGAACGGCTATCCCCGGTCGTGTACTACATTAAGAGGTAAATGATATAGGATTGTTTAAATTAAACATTAAGTTAAAGGTGGCATAAAAATCATTATATCATTTGGTAATTTTGAGTCATGATCACAATAATACTCACGCAAATAATATGTATAGGGTGGGCCAAGAATTCGTTAATATTTGAATCTAACACCCCGCGCAAACATGTTTCGGGGCAGCTCTTGGGACCGATGCTCCTGGAATTTGCTGGCTACAATCGTAACACATGGTTTCAATAAGATGGAGCCACTTGTCACACATCTAATGTGCCCCTGCCGGTGGTCAAGGACATGTTTCCGGAAAAGCTGATTGCCAGACGAGGTGACATTCCATGGCCACCGAGAAGTCCAGATCTATCCTCAGCAAACTTCTTTTTAGTGGGTTATTTGAAGAATCATGTTTACATCAATAAACCAAATACATTACGTCAACTTAAGAAAAACAATATTTAGATTCTTATAATAAAAGTAGAAACTCCAAGTGAGGATATAGGTAGGTCAATAGACATATCCAATTAGCTCCCGGAAAGCATTAAAATTAATATAGTGATGAAAAATTCATTGCTAAACTAGAAGTGATGTTAATTAGTAAATTTAATTAAACAATAAACGAGTACCAACTTCATTGAAAAAAAAACACTAATTCTTAAAAATAAAGTCTGATAATAACCAGACATATCCGAGTACATTTTAACAACAAAATGTTACAATAAATTATTTACTTTATATTTTCCATTAACGACTTCGCACATGGAATAGGAACGTATCCTGTCTCGTGGAGACTCTACAAACAATCGTTCAAAAGGACACAAAGAGTACCCAGACTCAGAAAATATGTCACTTGAACTCAAGACATTTAGCAAGCAGCGGCGAAGTCATCGCTTAAGCCACCACGCCACTTGTATAGTCAATTATATAGCTGGCAAAATTTTTGAAGTGAAACTTCTTTATCGGGGTTGGGAAAAATTTAGTGTAACATTTTTTCGTTACGCGTCACATTTCTCCGTTACGCGCCATCTTTTTCTTATCCCTACCACGCGTGATTCGAAGTATACTGTCTCCAGCGGAGTAGGGATTGGTAAATGTCTCCAATGTATTTTGCGGCCCGTTTTGAGTAGTTACATTTTTGAAATCCAGGTGGCGATTGCATCGACTTCGGATGGGTTTAAATTATTTTTTGAAAAATAACGTCATAAAGAAGTTTCAGTTCTTACGAATGTACGCTAGTACACGCACACATTTTTGTTAATAGTTAAGACATCGTATTTTAAACAAGACGAAGCGTAGGTAGGCCCCCCAGTAGATAGACCGACGACATAGTCCGAGTTGCGGGGAACCGATGGATGCACTTGGCGTCCAGTCGTACGGCGTGGTGTTTTGGGGGACGCCTATGTTCAGCAGTGGACGTCTGCTGGATGATGATGATTTTAAATACTTTGTGTTTAAATGTAAAAGGAAATGCAGATAATTAAAAAAAAAGAGTTATATAAACACTGGAATAAAGTGCACAGGACAACACAACTGCAAAAACAAGGAAAATTTTAACAAATCAACAACAATTTTTTAAGTGTGGCAATCCTCACGTGCCGTACCTTACCGGGGTTTGCGGTGGAGTGGTGTCGGGATCGGACTGACTAAAACCACACGGTGTGCCACTCTGCCCCTGAAATAGGAGGGATCCGGAAACTTCTGTTATTACGCGTCTGATCAGTGTGGTACAGTAGTCTCAAACTTCCTATCTAATGAGAGTCTTATATCTAGCAGTGGCTGTTAAAGGCTGTTGATGATGATGATGATACAACTAGAATTTATGAAAAAAGGATGACCTAAAGTTATTGGAGTCCAGTTTATAATTTGACTAGTCAATACAGAAGCGACTAAATGACAGTCTAAGTTTTTTGTTTTTTAAAAAAGACAACGCCCGCATTACGAATAAATCCTGTGTCGCGGGGGACTTTACAAACATACGAGAATCAGACACAAAGAACCAGACCCAGAACAACAATTTGTGGATCACACAAAGTGTTGTCCCATGTGGGATTTGAACCCATAACTCTCAGCGAATGGGGAGCGGTGTGGCAACGCTTGCAACACTAGGCCAATCGAGCAGTCATAATGGCTTAATATTGGTTTAAATTATAATAGTTAAAGATTGTTTTATAACAACCACTCGATGATCTTTACAAAGTAACCGACATTATAAACCGAATTGCCAGACGGACGATTTAACCAGGCAACACTGGCTGTGGTCACATGATAGACGCAATCTGAGCTCGATTATAAAAAAAAATATATTTGAAATACTTTTTAATCTTGGTGTTCTTTGTGTCCGTTTCTTTTAGGTTTGTAAAGTTCCCCGTGACACAGGATTTATGCCAAGTGCGGGCGTTGTCTTTAAAAAAAAAAACTTTAATCTTGAAGGCTCTCAAATCATACCGCGATACTAAAACTGAACATTAATAAAAGATGTGTGTTAGACGTCATTCTTTATGTTTAAGATACGTGTCGAGTGTTCACTTCAAATATTCAACATATGTGCAACAATTAAATATAAAAACGTATGGCATTTAGATATAATTAGGCAAACAATGTGATAAACACATATTTGTTTATAGTTACTATTTTAACGAGTAATTCTTGAATAAGATTATCAGATTTTTGTGTGCGTTTTTCCTTATATTATTTATTCGTATTAGAACAAAGCATATAAGTAGCTTAACATGTGTGGTTTAAACTACTATATAATACATAGACATAAACCTGACTCATGCTATAAATGTGAAAATAAGCTTTTCTATCTGTAACGCTTTGACGGCTTAACCCCTAAATAGATGTTATTAAAATTTGGTATGAAGAGACCTACTTTGACTCTTGAGGAAGAACGGAGGCTGCTTTTACCACGATAACTGGCATATAATTGCAATAAACTGTATACCTTCTCAAATAAAAATAAATTTTAAAATCACAGCACAAGTGACGGGAGTTCAGAAGTCCTAAAAAATACCACTAAAGCACAATCTCCTTCGTTTTTGCAGTCGGTTTAAAACACTTCGAAACGATAAAAATTGTATTTTTATAAGTTTAAGACTAGGTTCTAGAAAAAAGGTTACAGGGAAAGTTGTAAGCTTCTATCGTTAAGGGCGATGATTGTATTAAATAGCCCCGAAGGGGGAGGGGTATGTTCGTAATGCTCTTTTTGTTTTGAACATCGAATGTGGGTAGTAAAATATATTACTTATATCCTGAGATGTTAACCTATTTATAGTGTTACTATAATAATAATATCGTTTTATTGTATCTCTGTGTGGTGACAGATTAAGAATACAGAGCGCCTCCCCCCATACTCTTCCCATGGGTGTTATAAAGGAACAAAATATGCAGGTTAACACCACTTCTTGATCTCACCGTCCTTCTTCTTCTTCGACAATATTTCTAATAGCGTCTTTGGTATCTGGATCTTGGACTACAACAAAAATCCACGGTTCCGTATGAGCTCCAGATGGAGATGTTCCTGGGAAAAAAATAATAATTCAAATAAAAAATTTTGTCCGTGTGGTGACGGATTAAGAGTACATAGTGTTACCACCCCTATTCATCCCGTGGGTGTCGTAAAAGGCGACTAAGGGAACAAACTATGCAAGACATCATTACAAAGACGGAAAACTTGAAACAAACCCTTTTTTTTTTTTTTTTTTTTTTTTAACGTGTGGAAACCCCCTCGGGCCGTCACCCCACCGGGGTTTACGGCGGGGTGGTGTGTCGGAATCGGACCGACTAAAACCACACGGTGTGCCACTCTGCGCCTGACATAGGAGGGATCCGGGAACAGCTGTTATTACGACATCCAGATCCCTCCTAGCGCCTGCCCGCTCATGCGGGCACCATCTGCGGATAAACTCTCCTTTTAGGCGGCGTACGGCACACGCGGACGTCGCCTCCTCGCGGCTGGCCACTATAGCGGATGGAGGGGAAAACCCGTCCCGTCCACCCGCGGCCACACTCAAGGCGGCATGAGGCGCTGGTATGCGCGCCTCCGCCGCCCGGCTCGCCGGCGGCGAATTGGGTCCGAGTGGAGATCGTCCTCCCGGGCCTTCTCCGCCGCCTCCTTCCGCGAAATTACGTCTTCGCAGAAGGTTGCGACCGCGGTAAAACAACTGTCGCTACCGGCCATGGAGCGTATGACGGCCGGTAGCGAGAGATCTAATCCAATAGCTGCAGTGAGGACCCCACGCTGCGCCGCCCAGGCGGAACAAACCGCCAGCGTGTGTTGAGCCGAGTCCTCACTGCAGTCGCAGTGGTGACAGGCGGGACTCAATTCCCTCCTGGCGACCGAGTGCAGATACTTCCCGAAGCAACCGTGCCCGGAAAGAACCTGCGTCAGTCGGAAGGAAAGGGTCCCGTGCTGCCGCCCTGCCCACTCGGCGATGACCGGCTGGAGAGCCTCCACGAGTGCAAAGCCAGCACGTGGAGTCTCCTACCGGGACGACCAACGAGCCATTGTGGCTCGACGAGCGGCCTCACGCCACTCGCGTACCTCTTCGGGCGGGGGCCGTATGCCGCTACCCGCCCGGAAGTCGGCTGTCCGCCGATAAACTTCGGCGAGCACTTCCGCCTCCAAATCCCACGGGGGAGTTCCGGCCAAGGCGCACGCCGCTTCCGTCGATACGGTGCGGTAGCCGCGTATGGCTCTAACCGCCAATATCCTCTGAGGGCGCCAGAGGCGAGCCCTATTCTGGGCGGTCAGAGCCGCCGCCCACACCGGTGCACCATACAGCGCCATTGACCGGACAACCCCCGTGTATAGCCGTCTCGTCGCGACGCTGGCTCCACCCAAATTCGGCAAAAGTCGCCCAAGGGCAGAAGCAGCGCCGACCAGCTTTGGAGAAAGCTGTCGGAAGTGCTCGTCGAAGAGCCACCTGCCGTCGAGGATCAGGCCCAGATATTTCATCTGGGCCTGAACCGGTACGAGGACCGAATTGACTACGATAGAGGCGCCGGGTGGTGGACCACGACGGGGCCCATGGAACAAAAGGGCCTCCGTCTTGTCTAGGGCCACTCGTAAACCCAGCGCCTCAATGCGCCCGACCACTAAAGAGACTCCCACGGTGGCCAGGCGCGCCGCCTCTTGAAAGTTCGCCCCCCGGGCCGTGACCAATGTGTCATCGGCGTAACAAATTACACCCAGCCCGGGGGGAAGACGACCTCGAAGGGCCCAGTCGTATCCCATATTCCACAGGAGTGGTCCGAGGACAGACCCCTGCGGAACACCGCACGACATGAGCCGCCGTCTCAGAATGCCATCTCGGTCCTCGTACATGACGGTACGCTCCTCAAGATAGTCTGCCACAAGCCGCCTCAGGTACTCTGGCACCCCGTGGTAGTGGAGTGCTTCCCTGATGCAGCTAAATGGCAGACTATTAAATGCCTTGAAACAAACCCTATAGCAACCCGTCTGACCAGTATAATAGGCCAAAACCTCTTTACTAAGGAGAAGCCTATGTCCAGCAGTGGACTGTTAAAGACTGGATGATAATTATTGTAGATATATTAAAAAGCGATACTTACTTTTAATATTTTGACAACCCTTGCTAAAACAATACTGAAATATTATATTTTTAACCTGATTTCTTTAGTTATATACTAACACTTAACTGTTGTATACCTTAGTTAAATTAATCTAACTTCAAATACAGCTCGTCAAAAATATATCGATGATAAGAAATAAAAAAAATAAATAAAAAATATCAATGTAAATAGCTGATGTAGTTGCGAAGTGTGATGAGTGTGTAAGTGTGTGTAAGGGCTTTAGACAAGTTCTACATTTCATCAATTACTAGTCCACTACTGGACGTTCATCCTAGACATAGAACCTAGGCTAAGGCTTTCAGTCTATCATACCACGACTGCCTTGTGCCACATATCAATAACCTAAGCCAAATATTTATAATTTCAATTCATTCCATAGATACTTAAGTATCACCATTTAAAACTTTGTTAAGATATTCCTCTAGTCTAATAAATATCCCTGAATATTCGGCAATTTATACAGTATAAAATAATTAGTAAGATTTCAGTAGAAACTTGAATGTTTGAAACAATATTTAACTCTTGAACCCTACATTAATTACCTACTTTGTAAAGCTTAGGTAAGAAGATTCCTCTTTCAATTATACTTCAGTGCAATTAATAGCACATAAAGATACCTAAAAATCTCAGAAAATAAAATATTACAAGTACTGTAGTAAAAATAAATTGTGCCTCCTAAAATAAAGAAAATCTAACGATACCCTAGACAAAATCTACATCATCATCATCATCATCATCAACAGCCTTTTACAGTCCACTGCTGGACATAGGCCTCTCCTTAGCAAGGAGGTTTTGGCCTACTATACCATGCTGGTCAGACGGGTTGGAATAGGATTTGTTTCAAGTTTTCTTTCTCTTTGTAATGATGTTGTCGTATATACTTTGTTCCCTTAGTCGCCTTTTACGATACCCACAGGATGAATAGGGGTAGTAACACTATGTACCTATTCTTAATCCGTCACCACACGGACAAAATACAAAATCTGAATCTAAAGCTACATACGTTCATATAAAGAAAAGTGTATATATGTTTTAGACCATAGACATGTTTTACACCGTTTTAGAATGGCAGATATACGCTCCTAAACCAATCGGTTCGGCTTTTCCTTCCTGTGTAAATCACTTAAAACCTGGAACTCTACTATCGCACGTGTTTCCCTCCAACTATGACCCCCGGGTGTTTTAAGCGGGATTGGAAAAAGTTTCTCACTAAGCCGCCATAGTGTGAGTCGCCATACTGAATTGTCTGCATTCTTAATAAGCATGGCGACCACCACTATTGAATTCTATTCATGCTTTCCATCAGGCAGAGTAGTAACTTTGGTAGTCCAGAAAAAAAAACATACACTTAAAAACAATCCTTATAGTGCAGTCGGGTAAAAGACCTATTCATGTGCGTTCGGAGATCACCGGTTCTTTTCTAAGCTGTGAAAATACTTAACTTTTTCAACTATAACCCTCATCCAATATTATCGACTAAAAAACTAATTAGTTCAACATACACTTTTGATAGTTTCACGTGTATATAAACAAAAGACTGGCAACACTTGTGAAAAAGTATAACATAAACAATATGGAAGTGTTGCGTTTAGATATTGCACGATATTGAAACAAATATGTCTACCCAAAACTTACTTAATAACACAATGTGCTGGAAGGTTATTAGTAAACTTCCACCCCTAACATACGTATGTCAGACAACCCTTAATATGAAACAATCACCTAACTAATATTTTATCTACAAATAAGAATTTCAGTTTGTGTTTGTATTGTGAAAGTCAACAGGACACGTCATAATTTAAGTTAAATATAAAAAATAATATGGAGGCAAAAGTGTAATCGGACCACCAAGCACGCGTCTATGGACACCTCAAAAATCACAAACGTGTTGCCACACTTTGAATTTTCTTTCCCTTAGAACCGGTGATAATTTAACCGTGATAAAGTCATGCTTTGGTATTATATTCAACTCAGAAGATCATTGTATTTCGTTACTTTTCACCTATTGTGTGAGGTTATCAGAGACAAAATCCTCATCAAATTCAGAGAAGCGCTGCGCGGTACTAGTCACATACCATTGACTGTTCTTACCACCCTTAGGTACACGATACGAAAGAAACAGCCCCGATTTCTCCCAATTGTCGTGTACACCGTAACGCAGTCTTATTTTATACTTTCACGTGAATTCTCATTTGGCGCAGTGTTATTTCAGGCGCAAACTTAGATGTGTTCTATATACCAAGAATATAACCATGGCGCTGACATACACAAGTCAGATGAATGGTCTATAATACTCTGAAACGGCCATGCTAAAGTCTAGAAAATAGTTTAACTAATGTATATTTAACCAACGCGCCCGTCGACAGACAAAAACCTGCCGGCACTCTATGTACTGCAATACCATGCATACTTATTTTTAGAAATTTATCTATACTAATAAATGCGAAAGTTAGGTCTGTCTGCTATGGTTAAACTGCTGAGCAAATTTTGATACGTGTTTGATGTAGAGATAGGTGGGATGTTAAAAAGTATAGTGTCTATTTGACTATAAAATTATGTTTCATTTACCATGTATGCATGTAATATCTCTATGTACTTGTATTCCTAATAAATATATTATTTTTTTAACAACACTTTTGCTCCACTTGACTACGAAATAACTTTTTACGTAATATGTATATATCTACTCGTATCTCAAATTGTATAAAAAATTATTTATACATACTGATAGAAAATGTACTTAGTTTATATGTAGCAATAACATCGACTCAAATCTAACAAATCTATTTGAAAGTATATCACAATTCAAAATATTTCGTTATATAATAATAATAATAATGAGAAAAAGAAAAACTATTGAAGTATAGTTGAAAAAGAAAAACAATTGAAGTATTTGTATCTGTCTCACGAGATTGTCGATATGTGGAATGTAGATTCGGTGATCATTGTGCCGATAATCATATCTATTCACGGATCGATAGCCAAGAGCCTCGACCAACACCTTAAGAGGCTCACGTTAGAAGGTTGGATCAAGGGTCTGATGCAGAAGGCAGTCCTCCTTGATACGGCCCGTATTGTGAGGAGGATCCTGTCTCTGAAGTCCTAACCACCGGTATCTTGGTCCCTGTTCCCGATGTCGGTGTTCTATTTTTTATATTTTAAATATTTATTTTTTTATATATTTAAAAATGTAATGAATATGTGTATAAAATGAAATAAAGAGTCTATCACATTCACACAACATCACCTAGTCCCAAACTAACAACAGCCCTTCACAGCAAGGATATTTAAACGTACTATACAATGCTGACCAGACGCATTGGTATCACGTTTTCTTTCTCTTCACAGTGCTGTTCTCCTGTTTGCCCCCTTAGCTGCCTCTTACGACACCCATGGGCTGAATAGGGGTGGTAACACTTTATGTTCTTAATCCACGCGGAAAATAATGAATGAACAAACATGCAAACAAATATTTACAGACCATATAAACATTTCATTTTTATGCAATTTGGTCCGACAAACACAGCAGTCGCTTACGCTACCGCTACGTCACCGAAATAGTCAATTACACAAAATAATTTAAGAAATGATAATAATATTATTTTTCCTACCCTGAAGTCATTTTTTCCTCTCGGTAAGTACTTATTTTTGTGACACAGGATATGTCGATTTTCCTATAATAGTTAATAGAAAAGCATGTCTTCATGGCGAACCAAATTATAACGCAAATAATAATTTCACAAGTCACCTTGTTTTGTTATTAGACTATCATAAACAACTTCAAAAACTTTGCACGCATCATACGAATACTCAATGAAGAAATCTACAACCATCAGAAAGGATCTAAGATACGAATTTATATTTGGTACTAACTTTCCAATTACACAAAGGCACAAAGTTTCAGTTCGAAAGGGCTATAAGTAGGTTCAAATTGACATTTCAGACTTCTTTAAATAGTTACGAATGAAGCCAATTCTTTTTTTAAAATTTTACGCAGTGCTGTCAATCGTACACGAACGCGTCCATCTTTAAATATAATGTGTTCTAAATTTAAACTAACAATAATTCTTCATCGGTTTCTATATACAACGATATGTAAGAGCTAATTTCTCGTTATAACAAACTCAAAAACATACTTCATGTCATTGTTTACACAGTAGTTTGTCTAAAGAAAACACACAGTTACTATAAAATTGTCTTTAGTCTTACTACAGCAGGTTGTACTAATCGCTACTTGATGTTTGGGACATTTTGGGCGGCCGCCACGCACACCCGGTCATCGACTCCGTCATAGATTAAGTAACATCTAAACAAAACAATAGGCAATATAATGCCGTACAATATTCTGAAGTTTATGGAATTAAATGGAGTTAAAGAATGAAGTAATTTAACAGGATGTTTAATGATAAATTAGTAATAAGTTTTCTCTCTCCTTTTTGCAGAAAATCAATTTAAGTATGACCTTTCGAGTTAATATTTTGAAGTTCAATATATTTCAATCACTTGCGCATTTTAGATAAATTATATAAACATTATGTGCTTTTTAAAAGTTTAAACATGTATTTTTTTCTATAACGATGTATGTTCCACAAACAAAACAAACTCTACAAACGAAAATTAAATATTTTCTTATGTTGTTCATTTATTATGTGGGAGCAAATATGCACAGACAATGTAATGACTAAATAGAAAGGAAACAGCAATAGAATCAGAAAATACTAATCTATGCAATAGACCATTATGTGAATACGGTTTGATTTTACGATCAATAAATTACAATACGATTGTTGGGCATTATACACCCCTCTAAGAGTTAGCAGGTGTCACAAAAGGAATGCGTAGTACAGGTGCTACACAGTTCCAGCTTGCATTTGGATTCCAAAGTGTAGGGTGGGGTGGTAGGTGGTACATAACTTTACGAGTGGACAAGTATCCTAAGAATATAAAAGATTAGTAAATTTTCAGTAAAATCATAAAGTACCCTGTAATAACTCTGGATTTAAGTTAATTAAAAATTAAGTTAGTTAATTGAATATAAGAATTAAAATTGTCAAAGAAATTGCAACTAATTAGGATGATAATGGTGGTAAATAAAACAGTTGTGTTACATTGCCATTTTTTATTAGGACTCAGACTTAGTCATGACACCACACAAAGATTGACTGGTAGAGTCACTCTGGGCTGTAAGTCCACTGATTTACAAAGTCGCAAAAAATTATATAAATAAAAAATAAGACCAAAATTAATTTTGCTCTTACGGAATATGATCATTTATTTTTGTTAGCTTAACTTATTATTATATTTATTTTAATACAGTGCAATTTCTGGCGTATACTGGCAATATTTGGTAATCCAATTACGTAACTGTATGATAAAAAAGGTTGTTTTACGGAGATAATTACTTCACAAGCAAACCGAGTTTATGTTTCGTACCTAAGTAGTACGAGTAAAACATTTTCGATGCATAAAAATAAGATAATGTTTCATTCATATGTTTCCTGTATAAATGATGGTGGCGAAATATATATAATATAATTAACGTAGTTAATATTTATAATGGGTTAATTAGTGGTGTCATGTCTTGATAAATAACTCAGACTATAACAGTAATTATAATTTATTACAATATAATAGTCTTCAGTCTTGGGATAATTAAAGTTTGTTAAAAATATAGAATATGTATACGTCTTTACCTGCGTCGCAAAGAGTACGTAAAGACGTATTAAAAATCTAAATTTCGCCAACTAAAATTTAGTCCCGCTCACGTACACTGTAAGCAGAGATAAGACGACTGTTTGTGCCTTTATGTCTTTATCTCTGTAAATATTGTAAAATGTTTTTTACGGCGTCTAATAAAGTGTGTCGCATTGTATCGTTTACTGTCTTATTATTATCATTTTTCTTAGCTGTTGGCGTGTTTCAATGTATTTTTGTCTTGACAACTAACTTTCTTAATGCAATTGATAAACGATTTACGTCAATCAAAGATGTGATTTGATGATATTATATAAAGTCCATATCACTTATGTACACTGGCAACTTTGTCTGCCAGTGATTCACTGAGGTTATTAAACTTATGTTTGTAAGATAGCAATCTACAAACTTTGAATCGTCATAGAGTAAATACCTAAAGTTTTAGAAGAGAAAACGGTTGTTGGAACTTAATTTTATTAATTAATTATTACACAATATTAAAAAACATTGTTGCCAGTTATGGATAGATAGATATTAATAATATACATAGATTTGATGCTGAACCGTAAAAAAATCCCATTTGCCAAATCTACTACTAGGTTTTTAATGTATTAAGTTAGAAATAATATATATATAACTGTGGTCACTCGTTTGTCGCATCCGCGCCATAATCTTTGGCCGCCAAACGTCACGCAGTTGATCGTTAATGAAGTAATTTTTTTTTCTAGTGTCTTACGCACGAGTGTAACACCGATCGGCCTTGCTCGTCAAACCGGCCGAATTTAGAACGACCATAACATACTATAACGTAGTATTGCGAAATGTTATATTGAAATTGGTCGGGTTATGAGGCGCTGAAGGGTGTAGGGCAATTCACGCCACTAGCTTGATAATTGTTGGGTGTTGCCATTTTCTATTTATATTACCTATGCTTATTTCATCATGTTTGTGATGTTGAACAATATTGAGTATTGTTGGATTGTGTTTTTTTTTTAAATAAGGGATCACTTCGATTAAAGAGAATTATATATATATTTATTATTGTTTTATATACTGTCAACGCTGTCATATTCATTTGGAGAATTAGATTAATTTGTTTTTCTTTAAACATTTTGATTCATCCTTAGTCAAAGCTTGTCTAATTTTTTCAGGAACATAATTATCGAGAGTATCATAAATGGACTTGTGTGATCAAAATTATTGGCAGGTGGTACCTATTGTTGGTAGTAGAAGTTTATTAGAAGGTCCTAATATTAAGATGAATTTGCTTTATATGGTTCGATAGTCAAACAAAACAGAGAACCTTATAGGTTAAGACTTAGCGTTTTAACCGATTGCAAAGTGACAATTTCGCCAAGATGTGATTTTAAAATAAAATAGAATTAAACGATTAACGTAATGAAAAAGTAAAGCAGGGTCCTCACTCTACACCCCGTCTAAGGGACTCAAAAGGACGGTAATGTGCTTGTGTCTTTTGATTTTTCTTCCGTGGGCGGCAGCAGGTTACTATCAAGTGACGTATCTGTTTCCGAGAAAAACTAATAAAACCGTGTTAAAATGTCAGTAAAGGTTGATTTATGGTCATTTGATCACGCTGCCCAGTTTAACATAATCTGTTCAACTAATTAAACACGCTTTTACAAATTGTTTACTTTTCTCTAAAGCTTATATCAACTATTAATTTCTTGGCAGTAGATCAAAGCCGTGTCAAAACGGATTTGTTTCGTTACATCGTTTAGTAAAATACTTTCATTTCTGTCTAAACTGTGTTGGTTGTTCAAACATGTTGATGGCTAAACAGTCACACTGATATTGGTCTTTGGAATTGAGTGTGATCATTTCTAGAGCCAAGTTTGTTTCACATTTGAGTCAATGTTGCAAACTCACATAATTAATGATTTTTGGCAGTTTCGGACGTTGTTTACAGATTAAAAAATAAAGAGAATTTTATGGAATAATGAAATACGATCTTTAAATTCTTTTGGTGGAAAGAAAAACTTCTTGATTCTAGTATAGTGTACCAAAGTTTGGCATGGACTTTGAAACAAAATAGAGCTGTCAAAGCATATGATGGTCTGAGAGCCACACTTCGACACGTGTGGGTCGTCTCGATCGGACTAACGGCATGGCCACATACAAAATCGGTGTATACGGTTAGAGGAGGCACCAACCGCTTTTCTTCGTAATCTTGGTGGATTTTAAAGAGCTGCAAAGAACCAGGCATAAAAAGCCAGCTAAAGAAATTTTTTGACAACCTCACAATTTACGAAACCAAATAAAATTCAGGAAATATTTATGGTACACATTAACCTATTTTTATCTGGACGTTTCTGGACGAAGTTACAACTACTTAACTTATAATTTCCTAAACAGTTAGCTATTTATTGTGATATAAAGATATTTCGCTAACGCGTTTGACACAGATACATCAAAGTTTATAACATTTTATCTAATTTGGTACTTGGGTGAATAAATGGCGCGTTCACGAACATCGGTTGACATATTTATTACAGCGTAAACGATAGTTTAAACACACTTTTGAAGAACCTTGACAGACTTTACTATTGATATTCAATCATTTGAATTGTTAAATGGCTGTTTTGTTAAAGAATTATTTTTTGAGTGGTTTAGTTTTTACACGTTCCGTAACACTTAGACTTACATTAGCTTTTGAGTTGCATGGTATTGTTTGCCGATTTCCATACTTTTACTCTAACAAAGTCATCTAAAGATACGTGACTCTAGGCTGCCCATGGAAATTATGATGTCAGGAGACACAAATCTGTTGCCTCTCCAGAGTTTTAGGCCTGCGATAACCTCACATACACGGTGAAGAGTTGCGAACAGATGTCACCTCTATGGCAGCCCTCTGTCGCCTTTATCATGGATAGTGTGCAGATTAGCGCTTCCAACTGGTTCGTAGATATACGTTCTTCAACTAACCGGTTCAGCTCTTTCTTCCTGTGCTAATCAGTCAAGATCTAGAACTCGCTACCAGCGCAAGTGTTCAAATACAACAATGATCCCGGGTCCTTTAAGCGGGGTGTGAAAAGGTATCACACTAGACCACCATGGTGTGGGTCACTATACTGCATTGTCTGCATTCACAATGAGTATGGTGACCTTTAAAATCTACTCATACTTTCCATTAGAAAAAAAAATAAAAAAAGATAAAACTTAATATTTGTTTTCTGCGAGGCTGAGATATCACTCCGATCGAGTCAGTTTATTTGTACCGACACATGCTCTCGCACGGTAATTCTTGTTAGATAACAAGTTATATCAAATTTTGTTACATTTCTGTGGCTTTAATATAACTGAATATGATTGTTAACCCCTATTAAAGGTTTCACTGAATCAATTTTGTAACAGTTGCGATATTTTTAAGGATTCTGCGTAATAAGTATTAGTTTTTCAAAAGTTACTGGTGTTTGTATATCATTGGAAACCCAAAAAAAGGCTTTCTTGTGTAGGGACCAATCTGACATATCTGAAAACACTGCCATATACTTGTGCCATCTTAATTATAACAAGACTTCATATTCAAATTCAAAACTTCCGCGCTGAGGATCTGAAGGATGTCATCTGACTACTACTGTGTTATAATATACTTAATTGGGTCTCCACTCAATGTAAGAGGTTATTTGTTTTTGTTTAAGACATTCTTAAAAAACTTCCTTCAAAACAAAGTCCATAAACATTGAAAAGTAACTGTTTAGTTGTTAGAATAGAAAATTTAGTTACAATATTTGTCTATTTAAATATGTACATGTGTTTACCGTGGGAATATTAAGCATCGACACATACGAACTGATTCGATCGGGGTGATACTACGACCTCGCAGAAAACCGGTCTGAGGCAATTTTTTCTTTGCTTTTCATTATCAGAATTTTATCCTTCTGATTACAATTAAGAAGATCTTGATCGCTAGGACATCTAAAACCTGATCAGGATATTTCATCGAGGAGTGAAACGACATGTTATGCCCGTATCAGACGCTACACTTTTAGAATGTCAAATGTCTATGGTTGTCCAAATCAATCATATAACCTACATAAATTTATTTACAAGATGATTAAGAAAAAAAAAGAACGAACTCTTTGTCGATTTATTTAAGTGTTTTAAAATTTATTCATAAACGCAAAATATTTTGCGGAAACGTCGACTGAGTAGTAAGATAACGTGTAGTGTGTAATAAATAGCGACATTACGATAGCATACGTCACGGCGAGCGGCGTTCGCGCTGGTAGGGTATTGAGGCCCACCGCACCAGCTGAGTGCGTAGTGCGCAGTTGTGAGGCACATGTTATTTATAACTATATAGGTGTTGTCTGTGACTTCGATCGCGTTCCAAATTTAAATTCTATAACTTTTTTTTTTATTTCTTAAATTGTGAGAGTATAGTTGACAAGTCAATTTAAATATATTTCCTTGCAAATGGGGGTAATAATTTACTATCCTTGATAAGTCTCCGTTTTAATCTGTTGCAGAAATAAAAATATTTAACATATCGTTATTTACACTTATTTTTTTGGAACGAAGTTCCTTACGGCAGGCTTGGAGGGGATAGGGATTTCGCTGCGGGACCGAACCGAAAAAAATGTGATAGTAAAACCGTAAGTGGAAAAAGTGCGTGGAATAAATCTGTGGAAAAAAGTGCGTGGAATAAAACCGTTAAATGAGACGTGCGCAAGCGCGAAAGCGCGTCATGTGTGCTATTTTATTATTTTAAGGAATTTATTATTTTATTTCCTAAAATACTGAATTTCCTAAATACGAGTACTTTCTTGTACTTAAATAAAAACTAATCAGCAAAATTTAAGAGAAAAATCAAGAAAACCTACATAAAATTGAGCACGATTTTTTTTGCAAATTGTGTCGATTCCACATTATCCGAAGGAACTTCGTTCCTACCTGGTGTCCCACGACACCATTCATTTTTTTAAATTAATTACGATCTTTTCTAAACTAAGTTCATAACTTTTCTAAAATTCATTTGCGTTTCAGTTTTCCATAAAATGAAGAGACTTGAAATCGTCTGGAGTTTCACAAGATTTTAATCTGAAATTATACAACGGTTGGCTTGTGAAATTATTAATAACCCATATTACCAACCCTACCCAATTCATTATAAATATGACGTTACAATACAATGGACTTGTTGAATATTACAAAATTATAATTTATTTTAATTCTGTAAATTGTATAGACACGATGTTTTTAATGATAAAATATACGTCCTAAAACGAAATGGCTATAAAGACTATTTATTTTTTGTATTAATTATGTAACATAGCATAACCATTCTCATACTTGTACTCTGCAGGTGGAGATGTGGCAATTTTTTCTTATAATGGCCAACGATGCGTTTGGGTTGCCATGCGTAAGGTAGAAAGCACGCCTTAAATTTACTATTTATCAATATATTTCTACCGTAATAAGGTGACAGTTATCTGTGTAATAGAAAAATAAATAAAGCGATTTCTGTTATTGCTATATTTTAAATACGTTAAGGAGCCAAGGTTTTTGATTAAAAAGCAATAATACTATTGTGTAGTGTTTTATTCGTAACTATAATATAATTTGTATTCCTATCTATTACTGCGATATTAATGCGAAAGTGAATTTCTTTACTAGATACCTTTTCAGGTCAAAATCACTCAACTGATTATATTATCATGAAATGCCAGGGTTACAAAAAAAGATAGTAGAGAAAAAAATGTGTGTGTACTTATGTACGCATGTAAGAAGTTAAACTTCTTTGGTATAACAAGATATAAAAACTTTTAATTATTTTTATCCTTTGCGTTATGCAGAGTAAACGATTCTAATAAAAAAAATTACTTCAAAAAGGTATTTATCACATTGAAAGAAAGTTTCATTATAACGTATTTTCTAGTTAAATACATTTTATTTGAATATCATAAAAGAATTGTTTGTACATAATAAAAACTAAAAAGTTGACTAGCTAATTTCATGTTGTTGATTTTTCGTGCCAGAGTGCGTGCGCCTCGTAAAAACTCACTCGGAACATTTTTCGCCAACGCGCCAAAATAAGTATAACTCAAAAAACGGTCCACAACGCATGCAGTCCAAAACTAGCTTTTAATACATTAACTATTTACGATATAAAATATGTAAAATATATATTTTATATTCATCACGTAGTTCTAGTGGCGAATTTGATAGTTACAACCGCTATTATAAATGTTGCCAGATACAGTAATGAGATAAGATAATTGCCATTATGACTGTACGCATGAACACTATAAAAAATAAGAAATGGTCTTCTTTGAATTGGATGTGAAGTATATTTAATCGTTGAAATATGTAAATGTGTACGTCAAATGTTAACGTTTCTAGTGGGACCGAATGTAATTATAGCTTTAAAACTATGGGTGCTAAATTACCCCAGAACGGCTGAAAGTATCTCAACGAGTTGTAGCTTCGATATAGATAGATTATAGTTATAGGCTGTAAACACTATTGACACTTGTGAATAAGGAGTTCAAGCTCTTACATGATAGTTTTTGAATTGATTAATCTGTACTAATATTATGAAGCTGAAAAAATTGTTTCTTATATTACAAAGTGATAGAGCGACGCTGATTTCAGCACGAACGGGTCGCCTGGACCAGGACAGTATTACCTTCTTACAGTAAACAAACCTAAAGCCACGGTATCTGTGCTGTCGGGTTTATTGGTAGGTGCGAGACCGCAGGCCTATTTATTTATCGTGGTAAACGTGTAAGACAGACTTGTCTCAGACAGGCACCATGACTATCATGCCTTTTATGTCCCCAAGCATAATGTAGGTCACCATACTGTATTGTCTGCATTCTTAATGAGTACGGTGATCATAACTCTTGGATTTTGTTAATGCCTTCCATCAGGCACAGTAGGGTCAATTTGACAGGCTTTTAAAATTACACTATCAACCTATCGCCGTCCACTGCTGAACGAACGTCTCCCTCAAGGATTGCCAATCATCCCTCTTGGCGCTTCTTGGTCTTAGGCAATTCGCATCCATCCAGCTACCTTCTTTAAGTCGTCAGTCTATCGCGCCGCAGGGCGCCCTACACTACGTTTGTCCAATCGTGGTCTCCACTCTAGTACACTTCAGCTGCAGCGACCATCGATTCGTCTGGAGACATGGCCGGCCCCCTTCCACTTCAGTATACTGATTCTCCGTGCGATGTCAGTTACTCCAGTTCTCTGTCGAATAACTTCGCTACGAATCTTATCTGTTAGAGAAACACCCAGCTTCGCACGTTCCATCGTACGCTGAGCTACTTTAAACTTATGGACCAATCCAATAGTGTGTTTCCACGTCTCGGCTCCGTATATCATTACGGGTAAGACGCACTCGTCAAATACTTTGATCTTTAATGATTGTGGGATCTGCGACTCGAAGATGTGACGCAACTTTCCATATGCCGCCCAGCCCAGACGAAACCTATCGGCCGCCCGAACGAAGTTGTGCCGGCCAAGTTTAATAGTTTGCCCAAGGTTGCACAACCCCGATAGCAGCGCCATTTACGGTTACGGGACTCGGGGATACATGTCTATTATGCATGAGTTTCGTAATTTCGATGTTCGTCCCCAGTACCACCCGTTTTGAAGAATCATCTAGACTGTTCAGTATTTCTTCCACACCATGCACAGATTCCGCCAGGATGACTATGTCGTCTGCAAATCGCAAATGTGAGAGGTATCGGCCATTGATATTGATTCCCCGTCCATTCCAATCGAGCGTTTTGTAGACGCCTTCCAATACATTGGTAAATAGTTTCGGAGATATAACATCTCCCTGTCTTACCCCATGATGCAAATGGATTTGTCTTGTGCTTTTTTCTTGTACTTGGAAGGTAATTGTTGCAACTTCATAGGAGGCATCTCATCACCTGAACAGCCGACCAGGCATCACTGCATGGATTCCAGGACAGCCCAGGTCTCTTAAAATAAAAAAGTAAAATAAAATAAATTCTTCCAATTATCCCATATCCCTAAATTATCAGATAAATTGTTAGATTTATTTCGTCTTTCCATACTTTCATATTCCATGACATATTATGGCACGTATACTGCCTGTAAAAAGT
The DNA here is from genome assembly GCA_949316085.1 of Hypercompe scribonia. NCBI lineage: Eukaryota > Metazoa > Arthropoda > Insecta > Lepidoptera > Erebidae > Hypercompe > Hypercompe scribonia. The sequence goes on from OX438973.1 coordinate 1,887,960, forward strand.
AGAAATGACTGACGGGACTGAGTATTTATTCTTTTGCCCTTTCATGAGATTTGTTTTCAATTTTTTTGCAATCATGTTAATTTTTTTCCCGTTTTGACATACGGCTTACAAATATAGCTGTCAAATGAAGTGACATTTGTGTCTAAGCTCCGTGATGCCGCGTTAAAAATATAAAAATGAATTCAGTATTATTATAAAGTATAGTTATAAAGTATTCGTCAGTAGTCTTTAACATGCTGGATATGGTCTCTCCTTAGAAAAGAGGTGTAGACCAAATATACTCCACTGGCCCGTTGCGTTCGTATAGTGTTTTTTTTAAATTTTCTTTCTCTTTGCCGTGCTGTAGTCTAGCGTATTTTGCTCCCTTAGTCGGCTCTTACGACACCCACGGGATGAATAGGGGTGATGACCCTCCGTATTCTTAATCTGTCACCACATAGTGTATTCATAATCTCAATATTGTATAATAATCCAGAGAGTTTTTAAAAGCTTGTTTGTCTGATGTTTTACATAATGCAGCCTAATTGGTGTTTACTAAACTCAATTTGTAGGTGGACCTTTATACACCCACACGCTGTTATTTTGACAGGTATATTGCTGATTCCAAGTGACCGACGTCGAGAGTTTTGAAGTCACTTTCTCGTTTTTAGACTATTGATACTGTTTTAGGGTACATCACCAGCCTTTTTACAATTTATTTAGGGTGCTTGTTATGCTTCCATGTATATTAATATGTTTTTCATTTATTTTATTACTTTATGCACACTGAGGTGGACTTATTCCTTAAAGTATGCTCTACCAGTCTACTTTTGGGTGATGTAGAAAATATTTAGTGTAAGTGCAATATGGTGACCCACACTATGGCGGCCTAGTGAGATGTATTTGCACACCAAGGTTGGGGACGTAAAAGGCATGACAGTCATTGTGACAGTGTAAGGCTTACACAGTTACCACGATAACTGTCCCCCTGCATCGATGGGCCTCCGGTCTCACACTCACCAACGAAACACGCCAACACGGATGCTGGCGCTTTAGGTTGGTCTTCTAAACATACAATGTCTACACACTTTGTTTCGTTTCGACGGTGGTGATATATCTTAGTGTAGGTACAGGTGTACATTAATGAATCATCTCAGAATACAGATATTGAAAGAAAAATATCTTGTTTTTTCTGGTTTTAATTAAAAAATAAATGACCTTGCACATCTCACACACGGTTATCTGATAAATGGCAAATTAGCAGAACCTATGGTAATCAGATTGTTGATAAACATACTTAAATATTACTAAATACATATACTATGAATATATTACACCCAGGCACACGACAAATAATCGTGCTCTTCTTACTAATCTTTATCCTGGGTGAGAATCGAACCCACGACCTACGGCTTAGTGTCAGTACAAATGCTCAGATATTTTACACACTACTAGGCGCCCCGCTCCGCTTTACTATGGCATATTATGGGTCTATGGTACTATCGCATTTTTGGGTCTTTGAAGCGTACTTAAACAATCCCAATATTTGTATTTAGAGTTGGCCAAGAATTCGTTAACATTTGATTCTAATATCCCGCGCAAATATGTTACGGGAGTTCTTGGAACCGATGCTACTATAATTTGCTGGCTACAACCGTAACATATGATTTCAACAAGATAGAGCCACTTGTCACACACCCAATGAGTCCCTGCCGGTGGTCAAAGACATGTTTCCAGAATAGTTGATTTCCAGACGAGACATTCCATGGCCACTGAGAAGTCCAGATCTATGCCCAGCAGACTTTTTTATGTGATTATTTGAAGAATCGTGTCTACATCAATAAACCAAATATACTACGTCAATTAAAAGAAAAAATCAGCGAAGAGATGTTGGCACCTCGCGGTCTCTGCAAATGAGTGTTCGAAAATTTCGGTGCTCGCTTAGAAGAGTGCAAACGTCGAAACGGTGGTCATTTTGACGATGTAATTTTTAAGAAATAAATGCCAACTAATTAACTTTCTTGTAAATAAACAATTTTTATAATATATCAAATGATTTTTTTGAACGATATTTTCAAATGTTAACTAATTCGTGGCCCACCCTATAGGTTGTATTTTTTCTGTAAGTTAATTATCTGGAGTCGAGATGGTGAATAAAATGGGGCGTATCCGAAAATCTCAGTCCCTTGTTCTGTTTGGAATTTAATTGAGTCTAGCGAGAAATGGTGAGCTGATTTTAGGGCAGAACAATATAAACTGGACCCCGGAGGGGTGAGCAATTTAATAATTCATTTAGATTATGATAACAATACACTATTTGTTTAGGGCACGAAATTTTTTCGTAACAATATCAGATAGAATTTGTTGAAAGCTAAAGTGTTATCATTTAGTTTTGTCTATGTTTTTAATGTAATAGAAAGGTAAACGAGAAAATGAATGACCTCATTGTAAGTGACTACGACTATATTGACTTAACTGGTGTTACGCCGTAGTATTACTCTTGTCGGGCCACGCTATTTGTGTCAACTCTACTCTGAGGATATATAGAATCCAAGAGTGGTGGTCACCATACTCATTGCGAATACAGACAATACAGCATGATGACCCACACTATGGCGGCCTATTAAGATGCTTTTTCCCGCCTCGTTTAACGAGCGTATAACACTCCAACGGATCATGCAAGCAGTGTATTTCACAGTAGATTATAAAATACTAATTAATAACTCACATACAATATTATATAACTTATCCTTTCTATTCGTATGTCATTCAGAAACACAATACAGACAATAAATCAACAAAAATAACATCGTTTGTTAACCTACTTTTGACAACGGGCGTAAGTTCCACAACAACAAACGTGAATACAAATCAATCACACTAGGATCACCTTGAACCTTGTCCTCGGATAATATTTCAAACCCACCCCAATTTGCCCAGCGCTTCAAGGGGTGGCGTTTCTGTTATCGACCGCCCCACCGAACTACAATGCTTCGTTGACACGCAACCACCAAAATATAACTATTAAATAATATATATTTAGACATTGGTACTAGATCTTAAAATTGATCACTTTATAACGTGTGTATTTCATAAAATGGCCTGTAACACCATTATAGAACTTATAGCGATTAGCGGCGGCGCGCAGTGGTAGCGTATGCGACTACTGTGCTCGAGATCTCGGGTTCGATTCCCGGGTCGTATCAAATATTTGCACGATCTGTGTGTAATAATAAGAAAAAAAAGTGAATATGTATTTGTACTAGCTGTCCAGTATCCATAGCACTGCGTAGTTTGACACTATACGGCGTTGTATGTCAGATGTTCGAAACTATATTTCTGATTCTCGACAGGTTTAAATAATTGGCCTTTGTAAGATAATTCACCAGGTAGTAGAACCACGCTGATTTCAGCATGAACAGACCGGCTCGTCCGGGGCGGTACTACCCTCCCACAGAAGATCAACTTAAAGCGCCAGCATCCGTGCTGTCGTGTTTCGTTGGTGAGTGTGAGACCCTAGGCCTATTGATGCAGGGGTGACATTTGTCGTGGTAAATGTGTGCAATACAATGCTACGATGACTGTCATGTCTTTTACGTCCCCAAGTGAGGCGTAAAAAATCGTAATAGGCCGCCATAATGTGGGTCATCATACTGCATTGTCAGCATTCGCAGTGAGTATGGTGACTACAACTTTTAGAGTCTATTCATGCTTTCCATCAAACAGAGGAGAGTCACTTTGGCAGGCTATTAAAAAAAAAAATGGCAAACTCTGTATCAGTAGAAACCTGGATTTTGTGTAAATTAGTGACGTTATGTTCATGTTAGACGTTAGTTAATACATCAGGTGTTAAAAATTATCTATATATCTAAAAATAAAAATTCTTTAAAAGATTTACTTGCATAAATAAATATCATTTATCATTCGCACATCGGCAGGGCGATGCGAACGCATAGCGACAAAATCCTAAAAAAGAAAATCCGAAAAAAAAAAAAAATTATAAGGTTTCGACAGATCAGGGCTGGCACGCTGGATATTTCCAGCGTCAGATGATATAATAAAAACCTCACAAATCTCAAACGGTCTTCTGATCTGTAACTAGAGGTGGAGTCTGTACCTAAACCGAAAAATGTACCTTTTTAAACACACATATTGAGCTCGTAAAGCCGTTAATTCTGCGCCTGATCTCTCGCCAGTCGTGTCGAATATCCACCTTATCGGATTGTAAGAGCGAACAGAGAGTGCACCCGTGTTTGCGTAAACAATTGTACACTATAATATCTAATGGGTGGTTGGCTGTTCTCCGGTTAGACTGGCCGTCGTTATCGGCTAGGAGATTGTCGTGATCATCACCATAGATAAATTAAAACGGGCTACAAAACACTCTTCACAAAATCACCACACAAGCATCGGTTTTCTATAAGATTTTCCGTGAGGTAAAACGCCTAAAGAATTCTGGGCGACAATATTACATAATATATTAAAAGTGATTTTATTGTTCGACGTGTCATAGTAACCTATTCTGAACATAGCCATATATCCAATTGTGTAACCCACCCCAACGAAACACGCCTATTCGTTTGAGACAGAGGGACAGACACGGAGACAATTTAATAAATTATGATATCTAAAATACGGGCCCATATTGCTACTTTCTTTCTGATTCTGGAGGTCTATGGTAGTCCGCGTATCGTATCATAGTTAACTTAAAGTCGACCCAACTTTGTGTGCAAAGAGCCTCAAAAAACTGTGAAGATAACAGAAGCTGTAAGTATACAATTATTAAGTTCTAAGATCCTGAAGTTATTTTAAAATATTATACTTTCGGTAAGTTTTGTTTATAACTAATAATTTAGAATCAGATAGGTGCGAAAGAGACAGTAACAACAGTGTTTTAATGTACTAACCATCACACAGGGACACATCACGTCATCAGACGAATAAACTTTAATATCACTATTGGAATAACCTTTCTCCTTATAAAGGAGGTTTTGATATACCATAAACTAATTTGTACACAATTTATGGAATGACTTGGCATTTCAAGTTTCAAATGTCCAAATCTTAAAAATCTCGTATGTCATAATAAGGAAACTAAAAAGATTTTTGTGATAAATATAAAAGGGTCTTCAGAAGATAAAATATCGAAAAGCACTAAATGAAATGAAAACGTGAGTACACCGTTGAAAGGGAATTGGAAGCCACTTGAGCTCTTGACGGAATTCAGAAATGTGATCATATTATCTTAATTCATTATAAATCTTACCTTCAAGTTCGCTTAAGGTTATTAAGTGGAATTTGAGCGGGATTCGAAGAAGGTACAGAAAATAAACACTTATACAAAAGGTTTTCCAACATACCTTGTACCCATAAATTAGGTGGGTTAGGTGACTTCTGTCTGAGTAATGGGACTTTCGTTGTATTACATTTTATTAGGGAGATATAAGGCATTTTGTTTGAGATGAGGTATTTTACACTAGTGTTTCAGCTCCAGCAATATCTGACAATTTCTGACGTCGTTTGATTTTTCTTAATTTCTGTCTCTTCTCTAAGAAGTTTCATGACCTTACTACTCTTTAGGATTTTATTTTTGACAATGGTTCAATGAAGTTAATTCAGCCATTAACGTATACTATCATTTGAGGTCTTATTGCTGTATTAGTTAAGCGTGGGGAAGCCACGCCGTAGCACATAGGGGTCCACTCACCTGGAGTAATACCCACGCCTCACAAAAAACCAGTCATAAGCAATTGTTTCCTTGCTTGTCACCCACAAAGGGAAGACACAGGAAGATAATCGTGAGGAAAGTCCTCAAAGGACCACATGTGCTTATAACTCTTAAGTTACACTTCCTCATAATTATCGGTACTTATGCCCCATCAGCTGACTGGTGATCTCGTTTACCTTTACCCCTTGAAAAGCTCGAGCTAAAAAAAAGGAGATTTCAACACATATCACTGCCTTTTCAATACACATGAGTTAACATTCAGAATGTTGGAAACCTATTGAGATAAGTCGTTTCACAGTTCATTACTTGGAGCTGTCCGTAAAAACTTGTGAATGTAATCCATCCAAAAAATATAAAGACTTTTGGTAAAAGGGTACACGTTGTTGTGTTGTGAGAAACGTTCCGTGATATTTTATATTGTTATTTTCTGAGTGAACACGCTTTTTATAAGAAGTTGTGATAGTGTTTGCTGCTTAATACAGATTTATTTAGACAATAAAACCTTTATCCACATATTGTACGAAGCCAGACTTCGTCTAAGGCAATTTCTGCCTGTCAATTTTAAGTTGATGCAGAAGTTAAAATGCGGTTAGTGCGGATACAAACTAATGATAATACTTGAGATTCCAATAATTAATGGAACATAACATTGTTGAAACGAATAACAATCTAGTAGCAATTTATACGTATATATCTTTAATTATACTTCATCTTTCGTCAACTTTCAGAACTCAATAAAACCAGTAATATCTCAGGATGTTAAACGACAAAAAGACTTTGTTTTTTCCAAAGTATTATTTTTGTTTATAGCAAAATTAATCAAAACAAACCAGACAAATGATAGTCTTCCCGAGACAACTTTGATTCATCTTTGGCACTTTCAAAGTTTATCTTCGCATATAAATATAAATGTACCTCTCCACAAGTTTTTGTTTATTTTTACATCAACATTTATCAAAATTAGTAAGATGGCAAACCATAACTGAAATACAAAAGTATATTAATTTTACACAATTTTGTTTCTTAATCCTTGTAGCTGATATTAGCTTCATGTTTAACAATTCCTATGAACATTTGCATTATTTTTTCATATTTAAATGTTTAATTAATCGGTGTCAACTTGAGGGTTACAGCGTTAATTAAAAAATACAACAAGGCATCTAAAACTTATCTTTTTTTAAATTTAAGCAAAGAAGGAAGCAAAGAAACATACTTCAGTGTGTTCTAATCGTATTTTTAAACATTCACATTATAGAATTATTCATTCAATAACGTAGTCCCTGGGTATATTATATTACACGCTTTTTATGTTACACACGAGCTCGTACTTGCGGCCAATGCAACCTGGTCGAAACATCACGCATTTAACGGATGATACCTTTCGACCATATTAATTCCCGAAAAAAACTACATTGTCATAATATCTAAAATGTGCTAGAAGGTAAAAAAAAATATATTTACATCCTACACTTTGATCATAGCCACAAGGACAAGAAACGGTGACATTTATTTTGTAAAAATCCAGACCCTAAAATCAGGCATTTTTTATAAGAATAACTCCACTTCCAGGCCACGATTAGTTCGAAAAACGAGTACATATACGATCCGAACTTGTTTTCTAACTTACCCTTCCCATTCCATTAGCACCAATAAATGAAATACAGTATTCAATTTTTTTCATTGGCTTCCCTTTTTGTCAATTTTCCCTTTCAATATACATTCAACTTGCCTGTGACTGAATTCTGAAGTGGTGAAGGAAATAAAGCTTCGATTATTAAAAATTAACTTTGACTTTCCTCTCGAATTCCAACACAGCGTTTTGTATTACGTATCAAAGGTTACAACATGGCACGTGTAACTTTAACATTTCTTGACAGAACAATAGAATTTAGAGTACAATAAATTCGGTACAAGTGGAAATAAACGTTCGACGATACCGATATTCCATCCAACGGTTTTGTAAATATGTACAATGTAGGCTTCCTGTAAATTAAACTTACGGGGGGGCGTTTTTAAGTTAGCGGAATGGAGGGTATTGAGTAATAATAAAAACACAAAATTATTTTTCTTTTTCTATATATTCCCCTGCAACACGAATACATTTTTCAGATCTTTCAATTAGTTTTTTTATTCCCTCGTAAAAAAAAGTTTTATCTTTGTCTGAAAAATACGCCGAAACCGCCTCCTTAACCTCCTCATCAGTTGAAAATTTCTTACCACGTAATTCTTTTTTCATTTTTGGAAAGAGATAATAATCACTCGGAGCCAAATCTGGACTGTAGGGTGGGTGATTCAAAATATCGAAGCCCACCTTATGCAGGGCAGCCAGTGCGACTCGGCTCTTGTGAACGGGAGCATTGTCATGCAATAGCAGGACACCTTTCGTTAATTTTCCCCGTCTTTTTTCTTTGATGGCTTCTTTTAACTGTTCTAAGATTGAAGCGTAGTATTCCCCCGTTATAGAAATGCCTTTATCTTTATAATCTATCAATAATATTCCTTCTGAGTCCCAAAAAATCGTTGCCATGAGTTTCCCAGCCGACTGTGAAACCTTAAATTTCTTGGGTGGTGCTGTGCCCTTTTTGTGCCACTGCATGGAGTCTTGTTTGGACTCAGGTTCATAATGATGAACCCAAGTTTCATCCCCAGTAACAATTTGATTCAATACGCCATCCTTGTCTTCATTGCAGAGGTCCAAAAACGCACGTGAACATTCCACGCGCTGTTGTTTTTGCAATGGCGTGAGCATTCTCGGCACCCACCGTGCGCTAACCTTAGTCATGCCAAGATGATCGTGTAAAATTTTAAAAATTGTTGTATCCGATACTCCAACCATTTCTGCGAGTTGTTTCTTTTTTAGTCGAGCATCTTCCAATACAATTTTTTCTACTTTTGCAATAACTTCTGGCGTAGTCACCTCAACGGAGCGCCCCGGCCTCGGGTCGTCTTCAAGTGATTCCCTGCCTTGTTTAAATAAACTATGCCACTTGTAGACCATTGTTTTTCCTGGGCAAGAATCCCCGTAAACCGATGACATCTCATTGAGTATGGTTTGAACAGACTTTCCTTGCTTAGTAAGGAACTTTATCACCGCACGGAATTCAATTTTCTCCATTTTTTTCACTTCGTTCCCGATTAAAATACTTGGTCAACGATAGTTTAATAACTAATGATCCAATCACAACAAATTTTACTATGCAGACTAATTATGAGTCACTGAATACGGTAGGCATCAAAAGAGCGCGTTTACCCGCCTTTTTCACTGTCATTCCGCGAACTTAAAAACTTACCCTCGTACTTACTAAATTCTTTGTTTTCGAATAGATTGGGTCAAATTTCAGACCAAAATGCATAATTTATCATCATAGCATAGGGACATAGCCCCTTCTTAGGATATCACGCTGACGCTGGTTAGACGGGTTAAAATAAGATTGTTACAAGATTTCTTCACTTGCAGTGCTGTTCTGTGCTGTGCTACTGAAAAAGGGAGGTGACATTCCGTCTCCTTAGTCCATCACCGCACGGATAAATGTGTAATCATTGTAACTGAATATTCGCTAAGTACGGAGTCGATGCGTGTGAAAGAAAATTCACGATTAAATTATCTAATGACTGCCTTTTCTAAATAAGCCATCAAAGGCAAATTGGTAAAAATTACACCCAAGAACAATTTGAAAACTTGTAAAGTTAGTAAGACGGTCGACAAAACAGGTAGTTAATGTGGTGCTTTCAGCAAGGTGAAAGTTATCGTGGTAACTATGTACGCCTTATACTGACACGATGACTGTCATGCCTTTTACGTCCCCAAGCGGGGTGTGAAGAAGCATCTCACTAGGCCGCCATAGTGTGGGTCACCATACTGCATTGTGTGCGTTTGCGATGAGTATGGTGATCACAACCATTGGATTCTATTCATGCTTTCCATTAGGCAGAGTGGAGTCACTTTGGCAGACTCTTAATATAAAAAAAGGGTGTACGACATTGTTTTATTACGAGAAACAGGTTAAATAAGTTGTGTTCAAACTTTTAGTTTTCTAAACTTTTGTCATGTGTTTAAGATTAATTTGAATTATAATTGAAATAGTTTGCTACTCAAATTTTCTCGAAACAATTGATGCAACTGCGTCTTGATTTTTCCATTTTACTATCGTTATCGCGATGAAAAATTCCCTTCCTCGAAAATCAAAGTATATCCATGTTAAATTATATTAAAAAAGGTACAGCAGTTTAGTCAGGGAAGCTTAAAAATAGTAATAATATTAATAGGACATAATCGTGCCTTCGTATTTTATTTTTTTGACTGTTAGTAAAGTAAAGATGAGTATAGAAAATAATGGTAGGAGTAAAAAAAAAGATGTTAAATTGAAATTAAATACGGTTTGTATTTAAAATAAAATAAAATTAAAATGCTTGCAAAAGACGAAACAAATGTTTGCCAAGTAAAAGAATTAAATATTTACAGTCGATTAAAATAATAGGTTTTTAAAACTTGGCTCGGCATTTAGCTAATCATTTCAGGGCCGGAACAAATTCAATTTACGAGTATATCGTCAATAAAGAAAAATGTAGTAGGATCAAGTTGCTATAATAATTTACAAAGTTCTTGTAAACATTATCAATCGGCCCTAAGTGGGACATAGGGAGGAGGGAGGCTGCGTGCCTCACGTCCTAAGGCATTCATCTCAAAATAGATGTAAAGATATTTTTAGACATTCTATTGAGTTTTATTTTTCTATTTTATGAAATGAATGTCACCTTATACGTCTAAATTTTATTTTTGTTGTAAATTTTCATAAAACTTACAATAGTACATTATTAGTACTACAGTAAGCGATCACCGCTACATGTTAAAGGTGGAAAACGATTTTCTCGTATCTTCAAATATCTAATTTTATAACAGAGACCATAAACTATTTCAAACATTCATAAGTTGTTAAGATTTGTGGTAAAAACTAAAAAAAGTAAATACTGTAATATTTCTTTTTTTTGCCATAGGATTACTTAGACAACGCTAAAAGTAAACTGAACTAGTGTAAATATAAAATATGCCTCATGTCTTTTTACGTATTCTGAGATAAAGATACTTTTTTCTATCATTAGTCAATAACGTCAAACTCATTTATTTAACTTTGGCTCATTGCCTTCATTAATTCGCAATTAATCTTCCGTAACATTAAAAAATAATCACAACATTATTAAAACAAAATTACATAACCCGGCAGACCGCTGAAAATAGTGAAGAGGCAATTTAAATGAGTGCTCTTGGGTTTCCCGCGCCCGCCATATTGCTATAGACGTCAAAAGTACATTCACCCCGTGCGACGGCGATGCATATAAGAATGTATCTATTTAATCAGCCTGCGACAGACATTTTTAAAGTTAGTTTATGGTTTTCCGCCTTTTTGTTTTAGTTTAAATATAATTAGTTTGAGTTTACGGACGTTGGAGAGAGTTTTTGTTACGTAGCTGGATTTAGAAAGCTTATAAACGTAGTGAAAGGCTATTAAAGGACAGCTTAGGTACCTTTATAGTAAAACACTAGTTAATAACAAGTTGTGCGAGAACATTTAGAACCTGTATCAGAATGTCTGAGTAGGTAAAAGTTGTACGCGAGATTTATATTGCTTTGGATTTAATGTAAACTATATTGTATTCAATATACGTTTACGAATTATCAATATAAAAAATTGGTTTTGTGGTTTTGATGTTACATATCTATCATAATTCACCTTTTTATCTTTTCCTCAGTCCAATCTAAGGACGCATAAAGGGTTTTCATTTTGATGTTTCCTGTTTTAACTGCCTAGCGTTAACCTTTCTTGGGAATATAATCTTTTTCTACTTAAAGTAGGTAAAGAGGTCTCAAGATCTAGCGAAGTATCGTAAGCCATTAAGTGGCGTTTACGGAGGTGCCTAACCTACTCCCTTACTATAAATCCGAGATGGGGCCAACTTGAGTCCTCAAAAGGCGTCATCACACTTGTCACTTGTTTAGGTTGGTCTTCTGTGAGAGGGTTTGTGCTGATATCAGCGTGGCTCTACTTACTACCTGATGATTACTGTTCGAATTCTATCTAAACTTCTTTTCTAAGGAGAGGTCTACGGTCAGCAGTGGACTATTAAAGGCTGTTATGATATTTTGATACTATGGGAATAATTTGCTATGTTAGTAGTTAGATATTTCAACATTAGAATTATGTTTTTTCCATATTAAGAGTCCGCCAAAGTGACTCCAATCAGCCTGATGTAAACCATGGATAGAATCCAAGAGTTGTGGTCACTATACTCATTGCAAATGCAGACAATGCAGTATGGTGATCCACACTATGGCGACCTTGTGAGATGCTTTTTCATACCCCGCTTGGGGACGTAAAAGGCAGTCATCGTGACAGTGTAAAGCTTACACAGTTACTACGATAACTGTCACCCCTGCATCAATAAGCATCTTGTGATATGCCGGCATAATCTAGCGTTAGTTGAACTTAATTGGGTAAGATGTAGCGCGGTGGACTTTGAAAGAGATTGCATTGTAGGAAATGTTAACAAGTCGGTAACAGGTGAGAGATAATCGAAACGAAAGAAAATGAGTAATTATAGAAATTGAAATTATGAACAACAAATTATGACATATTAATACTCGTGAGTATTGATTTCAGTCAAGTTTTACTCTGATTAAAGGTGATGAAAATCTCGGAGGCTAGCTCTAGCTTACTAAAATGATGCAGGGGTGACAGTTATCGTGGTAACTGTGTAAGCCTTACACTGTCACAATGACTGTCATGCCTTTTATGTCCTCAAGCGGGGTGTCAAAAAGCATCTCACAAGGCCACCATAGTGTGGGTCACCATACTGCGTTGTCAGCATTTGCAATGAGTATGGTGATCACAACTCTTGGATTCTATTCATGCTTTCCATCAGGCAGAGTAGAGTCACTTTGGCAGGCTCTTAAGATAGAAAAATAAGCTATTTTAAAGTATGAAATATTTACTACTTGTTGTTAAGTACGTTAAATATTACCTATTATTAAATATTATATAAATTAATATCACAAAGCTAGCATAATTTTTTTCGGAGATATTTAGGTGTCTTTATGTGATTCGGATATTTTTATCTGTGCTCTCGCGTGTACTTTCACACAAAACGCAAACATACAAAACTTTTTAAATGATATAAGAAATTGTATTGTTTGTACAAACGCAGTTTAGTGATTTGTGAATACGATTCTCAATGCGGATCTCTAAAAAAGACTGTAAAAGACATTATTGATCTATCAGCTACGAAAATGCCATCAAACTCATCAGCTTGTCTTCCAAACAATCAAAGTGCTTTTCAGAACAACGCTAGGGGACGAAAAACAAAATACTGAATAATTCTCCCGATCAGTACAGTATCGGGCCTGTCATTTGCCCCTCGGGGAAATAAAAGAAACACTTTTGCAATTGATCTTTCTTTACTTTTCGTATCTTTTTCAATGTACCCGCTATTAGTATAATGTTAGGAGATATTTGGGTATGTCGATATATAGGCACTGACTAAATTTGTGGACTCAGTAAATGTAAGAACAATTTAGAAAAGCAGTTCAGACAGCTTTGCGCGAACTTGATACAATAATTTCAAAGTAACTGACGTGTTAGTAGTGTTGTTCAAATTGACATGTGTCATCATCATTATCACATAAGTTTAACACCTAACCTAATTACTGGTGTATAAGAGGTAAGGCAGAGACATAATCAACTGGCTCATTTCTTTTAAATTCTATGGTTTAGTTAACCATTGTTTTAGTTTTACCCAATAAGAGGCGGTCTATCTTCTTTGATTGGTTACTCTATAGATCAAATGGGAAACATTAAGCTACTCCAAAAGCATACTTTTTATAGTACCTTACTCATTAAGTATTAACACATGTACTCTTTGCTAACTGTCAGCTGCCAACCACGAGGTCTCGGACTCGTTTCCCAGGTCGGGCAAATGTTATTGAGTTTTTGATCTGAGGGAAGTTGGATATTGACCACTGTGCCTCGGAGACACGTAAATCTATCGATTTACGCCTGATCTCTCCGTGTTCGACTCGGATATAGCCGTCCTATTGGATTGAGAGAGTGCACCTGCGTTTGCGCACACACTTGTGCTACGAGTATAATATCTCGTGCGTAGTTTACTGGCCCCCTCTTAGACTTTCCTTTGCCCAAGTCAGCTAGGAGTACAGTAAAAATGAGTAAATTAATAAGGCTAATAAAATGATCTCTTGTTAAACGTGGGTATACTTTAATGTGATACTGAATGTGGGTAGTTTTGAATACTTTTATCGTCATAATCATATTCGTTTAACTTAACAAAATAAAAATTCCTTACTAAGGATAGAATTATTCTCAGCAGTGGAATATTATTTGCTGTTGTAGATATCATTTTATGCCAATCGCTCCCTGTGCTAGTGGCATCTCTGCATACCACAGTCAGCCATGCTTTGACACATATTAATCGAATTGATCGGAATAATGCCACGGCCTAATAGAAAATCGGTGTTAAGTAATTCGTTCGTCTAAACTCCGGTTGACAACGTATTTGAGACTGAGTCGATGCTCCCTGCCCTCTACCACCTCCTGCTATTTAACATAAGAATGGCACAATAGCATTTCTATTTATTATTTGTGGTCTGAAAAAGATTAATATCTGGTGTTGTAGACGGGTGCCAGACGTGGTATATTACCATATTTATTATATTGAGATGTGAGGGTACACTGTGCTTATTATTCTAGGCCTCTTCGTTATATAAAACCGATAAGTACACGATATTATATTATTATACGATATATATATATATAAATTTGAATTTTAAATTTTTGCCATAGAGACGTATTTTTTGTTGAGTAAACCCCGAGTCCGTGGGCAATTCGTAATAAAAGTAGCCTATATGTTGCATTTTAACTTTTCCTGTCGCTAACGAAAGTCTCATTAAAATCGGTTCAGCTGTTCCAGGGATTAGCCCGGACAAATAAACAGACAGGCAAAACTTTAAAAATAGGTAGTTTATGTTTAAGTGCTATAATCATTTGAGAAAACAGTTTTTAAATCACAGACAGACACTTCAAATATGATAGAAAACTTAATGTTGTAAGCGTACATAAATTTATATATTTCACCTATTTTTTTGTATGTATTTATTTAACTATCCACATATGTGTATATATACATATATTACTTTAATTGCATTTCCTATTCACTTTCTGATATACCAGACACTATCCTATACAGTCCAACTCATACTTTTCTTTATTTCATTAATCAAATATGATAATAGGTTTCATTACTGAATTTACCAATATTTAAAATAAAATATACAGTTTTATTGTCCTATTAATTAGTGCAGGCCCTAGTCGCTAGGATTCAAAATTGTGTGTGACAGCTCCGACGCATGACTGGGGTTTAGTATCCTTAAGTACGATTGTCGATATAGACGCAAAAAAAGCTTATTTAACTGAAATTAACTGAAAAAGATTGATACCGTATGAAAGGGTAAATTAACAAATTAATGAAAATAACATATAGATATAGTCGCTTTGCAGCATACTCTATACACATCTTAATACACTCACAACCAGTGCAACCGCACCAAAACCAGTGCAGCCGCATCAAAAACGTAACGAGGTCATTCGCTCAGTAGATTTTACTCCTCACATTTTTCTCATACCGGGACCTTAAATCAAAAAACCGATTCTTAAGGAATAAACTCCAAAAAGGTTTTTGTATTGTATTGTGTGTAGTTTTTGTACGACATCTTTTTATTATCAACTTTGACAACCCTGCGTGGAACTGCCCCCAGTAATAACGGCTATAAGATTCTGGTTAAATGTTTTATTGATGGACAGCCTAGTGTTATGACCTATATAATATTTTTATGGGTTTTTATATATTACTTTGACGTAGCAACATTATTGGACAGAATTTGTTAGATGTTGACGAAACTTGGTTTTATTGATGACGACAAAATGACAGTTTAGTTTATAACGGTAGTTTTGGGTCACATAAATGAGTTGTTTGTATATGTTTATCATAAAACCAAAGCTGTATGTGTGTCAGCTTATTTTTACTGACATATCTAATGAAATTGAAAGGTTTATTTTAGTTAATTTGTAGGTTTTTGGTTTGTTTGATTGAACGCTTCTCTGGAGTTAATCTCTGGAATTACTGGTTGAGTTTGAATATTTTTTGCATTTGTTAGACCATTCTTTGTGAATTTCGATCATCATGTTTGATATTTAGGACACTCTTTTTTTGTTGACTGGGTGGAAATTCCCTTCGGATCTCCGTCTCCTCAGGGACGCAGGAGTGAGGAGTATGTGGTGTTTCCACTAAAAACCGCCCCAGCGTTCGGTCTCAGGCGTCCTACTATGAAGGGGACCCGGGCCATGTTATTTTAGGTCTCCTCCAGGATCAACGCCGTGCCTGGTCAGACCCTCTCCTGACATTTAGGACCTAGTGTTCATAGGTTGTAGTTAAACTGCTGAGATGCATTAAATATCACAGAGTTTGGTTTAGTTCAGTTATATGTACCTAAAAAACACTAATTCTCAAAATAATTTTAAACGACCAGTCGGTTTACAAGTCTTAATTGCTGGTTCTCCTTTAAAATACCTCCTCCCAACTAAAATAAGGAGAAAGAAGACGTTTTGGTTCCGGTAATTTCACTGACTCGTTGAAAAACAATGTCAGAACCGTTTCATATCAGTTTATTGTGAGACCGTGATAACACTTCGGTCAACTCGGTCTATTTGTGGTGAAACACGACTCCTAGGATTTAATTTTGAACTTATAACTGTATTTTAAATGAGTGGAAGTTAATTTTAGAATTACAGTTTATTTTAACTGAAATATAATTTTATAATCTACTTTCTCGTGGTGTCACGGAGTAGAGAACTCTATATAGAAAGAAATGGTAGGTAACGCTACAATTTTTTCCAATTTAACTTTAAGTCATCATCATCAACATCCTTTTACAGTCCACTGGTGGACATACGCCTCTCCTTAGCAAGGAAGTTTTGACCTACTGTACCACGTTGACCAGACGGGTTAGAATAGGGTTTGTTTCAAATTTTCCTCCTCTTTGTAATGATGTTGTCTTGCATACTTTGTTTCCTTAGTCGCCTTTTACGACACCCACGGGATGAATAGGGGTGGTAACACTATGTATTCTTAATCCGTCACCACACAGACAACTTTAAGTACTTACACTTAAAAGATACGTCCACACTTGCTCATTTAAAACGAATTTTAAAATAAACAGACGCTTTTGGAATACTAATTTGAAGACTCACACGTTCCATGAATAGAATATACCGATTAAGACTTGGTAATTAAAGTTTATGTATTATTCAGACCCTCGACCGCATCAGCTTAAGTGTGATCACGAACAGTGGTTTGTTAAGTGGTCAAACGTAAAAAATATTTTAGTACAGCAGCTAAAGAAAATGAATAGATATACCAAACATCTTACACATGGCTCTCTGATCTAGGTAGAGGCAGTACTTTGGTAATTAGACTGCTGATAAGTGATTTATTTTTAAATGATTGCGTGGATGAGTGACAGCCGATAAAGCAAAATATTATGCCTGAATGGGAATCATGTTCGTGACATTTGAAGTAGCAGCTGGAATAACTATTTATGTACTTTATAAGCAGGCTAATCGATTGCAGCGTACACGACGTCTTCAAATGCATCTGCCTGATTGTTTTTATTCATTATAAATTCGCTATTTCTTTCATATATTCTTAAAAAATGAGATACTAAGAATTAAAGAAATGTTGATTTTGAGGCAAATTTCCTATAAATAATAATAATAATAAGGCTCACATTAGAAGATTGGATCAAGTGTCTGATGCAAAAAACAGTCCACTTTGACACACCGCGACTAGTGACGTGGTTCTTGCCTTTTTTTTTAAAGACAAAGCCCACTCTAGGAATAAATCATACAAGAAACGGACAAAAAGAACACCCAGACTCCAATCTTGGACCCTGTCAATCACGACTTAACTTAACATATCTTTAAAAAAATAAAGTGTAATTTTTCTTATAGAAGAAAAATAATCAAATCAGTGAAGACTTTTAAAATTTTAATTCCGTTTCGACAAATGTGGCCGACACGGCTACAAATTATGTATGTAAACTTACACTCATTGCAAGTAATAAGAAAACCCCAAGTCTATTACTTCTTTGTTTTCGACTTCCTTCAATCCTTTTGTCAATATGCAATAGTGACAATTCTCTACTACGAATGACGCATGTTGGCCTAGACGACCCGACCTGTCCAAATCTAGACCCCAGACAAACGAAAGTGAAGCCATTGACCCCATCAGTTCTTTGCAATGAACTAGACACTATTGTGATCAACAATTACAGTCTAGGATTTATCGGTCAAAGTGGTGATGACCTTATAGTTTTGGAAAAAAAAACAGGTATATTTTTTGCGTCTGGGGTATTTAACGGTTTTTTGTGAGAAACAGTTTTGTTTTTACAGTGACTGCTAATTATGCTTAAAATATTTAATACAATGACTATTTCTGATAATGCTGAATGGATTGACAGACAAAGGAACTCTTTGGTTGGAAGAGTGTGGTTGGTTGTGTTTGTGGAGGTAAGATGGTAGTAGCTCCACGTAAAAAATCGTAGTTCAGACGTGTCGCAGTAGACTGAAAGTCGACCCCAACCTAGTCTCGTTCTTGATCCTTGATCTTGATTGAATCTTTTTAGAAAAGCCTCAAAGGATGTTGATAAATATTTGTGTATAGGTATGTAAAGGTTTCTATTAAAATACTAATCTTTTGCTGGTTGAAAAATTATAAATTACATATTATAGAAATAGATTTGATTTAGAGAAATTTATGAAATATTTGAAATTTTAAAGAAAATTAAACTAAAATATTATATATTTTTAGGGCGTTTTTCCCAGAATCTGTGTTATATTTAAGCATAGTTATATGTTATTTTTACCAATATTTTTATTTCCAACAAATGTTTACTTGAATAAAATCGTTTTTCCATTATACCTATGAATACCACCCACGAAGGCTTTTATCCAATATGTTAATTTACTGAAAACCAAATATGTAAGGCTTTATTTACATCTGTATTAAATGGAGTTAGTGTAATGGGGTCTGTATCTAACTATATACCTATTTTTGAACTGATAACCTTTTTTCACGTGATGTGTCCATCATTATTAAAATGTAACTTTAAGTTTAATGTGGTAAATTCCATTTTTATATGTCAAACAATATAAATCAGATTTCTAATCCAGATGATATCTAGAGAGGTGTATAGCCTTATCACTTAGCGACATACTTTGTATCTAATCCTACAAAGCTTTTAGAAATTGGAATTTAAATATTCGAACTGCATAAATTAACTACTGTATATTGATAAGAACATTTATATTCTAAAACAGAAAATTATACAACGGCGTGCAGTAAAGGTCTGGGGTTCGGTTCTCGGTCCGTTAGCTGTCATTGCAATGGCATTTGTTGGCGATAAACCCAGCGCGGCGGTCGTGACTTTACTTGCATACCAGTCGTTAGGCTAGTGCCACGTTATCGTCCTTTAGATTCTTATTTAAGTTATTTTTTGTCGTTTTAACTTTTGAATTGATAAAGTTGTTATGTTTAATGACAGTTTTTTGTTGGGGATTTGGAACTGAATGTTTAAACATCGGATTTGGGTTTGAGAACCTGTTTTCTCTGGATGAAAGATACTCGTTCTTTGCTGTATCGAATAAAAACGAAGTTCGTTCGTTGTCATTGATTTTTTAAATATAATGAGTCCTCTGATGTGATAAATACACATACTTCGGATATATAACGACGATATACTCCTTTCCGATCTGTCATGGCGGCCAGTCTCAACAAAGATCGGCCACCTACACTGAAGTTTAATATCCAGTATACAATTGTGTGTGTAAACATAGGTACCCTCTCTGTGCCCTTACTCTCACAATCCGGCGGACGGTTATCCAACTCGATCGTGAAGAGATCAGGCGTAGGACCGAGGCACGGATTAAGACCCCAGCTTCTGAGCGTTCTCGCCAGAAAGGGTGTACAGGATTCCCTCTAAGAGCTTTCGGTTCCAAGACAATCTTACCTGCAACTGGTGTACAGAATAAACATTCTGATTAGCGGCAATTGGCTCACCATCTATTACGTGGAACTAAAACACTGCCGAAAAGTGGGCATTTAACATGCCTCTACCTACTCCTCAGGGGAAATAGCCATGATTTTATGTATGAAATTGAAAGTAGCAGAAAAAGAATTCAATCAAAGAAACATACAAAGTCTAGTCTTATAAGACAGTAAAGGTGCAATGTGTCTTATAACACGATAGTGTTCTGTATTTCCAATTTTTTTCCTATGACCTGATATGTTCTTTTGTTTCACTTTTTGTGTCCTACTTTACAATATGTCTACGTATTTAATAGGTATTTCAAAACGCTGCAAAATTTCACGGTGTCTGACTTAGCTGTCATGCGAGTCTACGGTACACTTATTGTTTTATTCAGCAAATGATTCACGGCATTTGGAAAATATTGGAGCCGTATTGACCGTATCAAATTTATTTATTAGAGTAACTACTTTGGTATAGTATGATATTTTGTTATTTTAGAATGCCGATATAAATATGTAAAAAGATATGCATTAGTTTGGGGGACAGCGGGCAGATGATCGATAAGCGATATGTGTGTAAAGTAAGTCTTACACTGCCACGATGACTATCATGCCTTTTATGTCCAAAAGTGGGGCGTAGAAAAAACATCTCACTTGTCATAGTGTGGACCCTTATACTATATGTCTGCATTCACAATGAGTATGTTGACCACAACTCTAAGATTCTATTCATGCTTTCCATCAGGCAGAGTAGATTGACTGTAGCTGGCTCTGAAAAAAAAATTCAGCACAATGCAGACTGTATTCCCAGAGCGTGAATAACCTTAAAAAAAAAAATATAGTTTCTTGTCCCAGATAAGCGCGTCCTCAGACAGTTTTTTTCCAGTAGTACTAATTGAATACAAAAGTCCTACTAGTTTCTGTTATCTAGGCGAATATAAATTAAACAAGCAAATTATCTTATAATTAGATTAAGTACACAGTAAATATTGTATATCTCATTAAAATTTCTTTGGCAATGAACTCTGACACTTATATACATATCATTAATTGCTTATTTCAAATTTACCTTCTATTTACGAAAGTAAATCATACTAATAACTTAATTAGGCTGTGTCTGAAACCTACATTTCATAATATGTATATTAAGTTACGTGAGTGTATATTATAATCTAAGTTTTCGAACTTAACATGAACTGAGAGAAGGAAACATGAGAACTGTTTGACCTTTTGTTTTCAAACCTTAGTTTACCGAAATTAAATTTAATGAAGGCGAATGTAATATTAATAATAGCTTCACAAATCTCACACACGATCGTCTGATCTCAAACCAGGCAGAACTTATGCTATGGCAATCTGACTCTTGATAAACATACTTAATTTTTTCCTTATTGGTCAAGTCAAAAAAGTGCACGCTCATTCGGCTTCCTGTCACACACTTCCGTCCCTTTTCACTAAATACCTCCCACAGATTGCAGGAATGCGAAAAAAGAAGTTAAATGTAAAAAGCAGGCATTTATTTTTTCTTTTGCCATAAAATTTTACATACCACACGCATAGATAATAACTTTACAAATCAAATTCTTCAAATTAACTGAACGTTAAAATTAAATCTCACACTGTTAGACAGAGATAGAGTAGTACATAGTTGTACGTTCGTCTCGTTCTAACCTAGGTTTTGTTTTTTCATAGCATTTTACCTGCTTGTGAATGAATCATTTGATTGTGAGTTGTGAGAAACGTAAATGGAATTCTTTTTTTTTTGTGTAGACGGTTAAATAAATTGTGTTTTTGTTCGTTAAATGCCTTACAATAGTTGAAAATGTAATTAATTGTTTTAAAAATGTAACGTAAATATGTAGAACTGTAGTGACTGTAATAAAAATTCGTGTCAATCAGTTCTCAGAGAGTTAAAAATAAATAAATTGTTGCCGAAGATATTGCCGAAAATCATTGATGTTTGCAATCATTTACATTCATTATTGTAACCTTTATGCTAATTCCAACTATTCTAGATAAACTTTAAATAAGTAAGATATTGAAAGTTGCTTAAAAGGACTTGTTGATGATCCTTGAACGGCAGCAATACACAGGTTTAAAACAATAGAATGTTAAATCCAGTAAATTTTTAAAAATAAAAACGTAATCATGGCTCAAGACATATTTTGTTATAGATGCACTCACAGAAAACGGCTGTTGAGTTGAATGACTGCACGGCACGGATCGCGTAGCGTTAGTGTTGTGGGTCTAATACCCATATTGGACAACACTTTATATGATTCAAAAATTGTTGTTCTGAGTCTGGGTGTTCTTTGTGTCCGTTTCTTCTATGTTAGTAAGGTCCCCCGTGACATTGTATTTATTTCCAGTGCGGGAGTTGCTCTTTTTTTGTAATCTTTCGTTACTTTTGACTGAGTGACTGAAGTTACCGAACTCAAGCTAATTTTGTCACCTAATTCTGGCGGTAAAGTAGGTGCTGAAAGGCAGTCAAAGCAGTCATAATTCTTGCTTTGCAGGTATACATTAGCGGCTGTAGTCAAACTAAGTTTAAAGCATTTCTAAGTACACCGTTGTTATCCACTTAGACAAGAAGTTTGTAAGTACAGCCCATAGAGGTTCGATAAATAAAGCGATTATTTACAGCCATCATGTGCTTTGTTCGGCCATTATATAAGTTAGGAGAATTTAGCGTAACTATTTATCACACGAGCCATTGCGAGACTTAACCTGTCTAAACTAAGTTTCTCTAGAATAGGCTATCGACTTTTAATTACTTCGGGGTAGTAAATACCTAGCTGTACATAGACGTAACTGTAATAAATAATGAATGAATGTAATAGTGGGAGGAAGAGAGCTTTCTCTATTTAGTCATTGCTGATTAGTCGTATGCTGCCATGTTTCGCTGTGTAACTAAGGGACGAAATTAAAGCGAAAAATAATTTAAAACAATCTTCAAAGCGGTTTGTACATCGTGACAAAATTGGATATCAGTCGGTCCAGAACTTTTTGAGTACTTGAAGCGTATACAAACAGATATAATATTTATATATATTATCTATGCGTGTGGTTCAATCTTTACTAAATGGTATTTTGTTTTAATTTGTAAATCCATTGGTATTTTTTAATCACCGAATACGTTGCTAATAGTCGATTCACGACAACCCCAGCATGAAATCTAGAAAAAAACTTGCAGCTCGCCGTTCACGCCTACGAACTGTAACCGAAGTGAATGTGAATGAACGAAGATTGAATGGATAATTCTAACAAAGGAACGAATAACGTGTAATTTTGTCGTAAATTTTTATTGCTCATAGATTTGATAATGGCTGATTCGCACGGCCGACAATAATAATTTAAATCATTGACCTACGTGTGATGATAATTGAGATATTCTGATACATTCATACGTGCTTTGTATACTGTCGTGTTTCGTTGGTGAGTGTGAGACCGGAGGCCCATTGATGCAGGGGTGACAGTTATCGTGGCAAGAGTATCGTGCCTTTTACGTCCCTAAGCGAGGCGTGAAAGAGCATCTCTCTAGGCCACCATAGTGTGGGTCACCATACTGCATTGTCTGCATTCGCAATGAGTATAGTGGCCGCTACTCTTGGATTCTAATTATGCTTGCCATCAGGCAGAGTAAAGTAAGATTCTTACAAATACACATGTACTTCTATATTTTATATATATTCTCGTGTCACCTCGCACCTTCCTTCAGCGCTGAGTGTTGAGGATTCAATCTCCACATAGGGCTACATTTCGTGTGATCTAAAAATTGTTGTTTCGACTCTAGGTGTACTTTGTGTCCGTTGTATTCATAGACAAAAGATATATATCTAGTACTACCTTAAATACATAAATCTCAATCAAATTTACATCAAATCGATTTTTTTGAAGTTGTGCCCGACTGATGGATAGATAACATCTGTTAACAGCCTTAAGTTAGTCCACGACTGAACTTAGGCCTTCGCTATGAAGTTCCTTTACGCGAGCAACCAATATTTTACTTATAAAATCTGTCCAGACCATCTGGTGACGGATTAAGAATACGAAGTATGGCTATGAGACTGCAGGACAAAGTTACTTCAAAGAAAAGAAAAACTTGAAAGAAACTTTATACCAATCCGTGAGGCAAGCGTGGTATAGCAGGCCCAAACCTCTTTTCTAAGATGAGGCCCATGTCCAGCAGTGGATTATTAAAGGATGTTGATGATTAACTGTCTACCTTTACCTATCACTGTCAATAAATTTTGCTGGGTAGGTACTTTTCAACGAGAAATTGGAGCTGAGAGAGAGAAAAATGTTTTCTTACGTGAACAGAAACGCAATACTTGTAAAACAGTTTCAATCAATAGAATATAAATAAAACTGAAATGTCTGTTTGTGATAAAAAGTAAACAGTGTTTTCTCAATAACTCATATGTAGTTCTTTGCACGATACTAAAACATAAACTACCTTTTTAAACATTTTTGTCTGTAAACTGCTGAATCGATTTTAATGGACCTTCCACTAGGGAATAGAGGAGATTATTGGTCAACATATAGACTACTTTTTATCCCGGATTTCCGAAAGTATCGGGAATATGACGTCTCTGAAATAAAAATTCAAAATTCAAAACCTACATGAACGAAGTCTTGGACAAAACTAAATAAACAGCAAGCATTTTGATTCTTAAAAATGTTTTCTACGTTTACGTTAAGATCTTAACGAACACTAAATACAGAAAACCATAATCCGTTTAGTCTTTGAAAACTGTTTCATATCCATTGAACCCTTTGGAAAACCCCAAGTATTAATTTCTGCACCCTATCGTGTGTTTCTGTTGTTTGTATCAGATGGGACCAGTGGGGCGTGACTCGATCGAGGTGACTTTTCACGCGAACACCAACTTAATGTTATGAGTATTTTTATGGTGGGAATGGACGTTTATTGTTGTATATTTAATTCCAACTAATATTACAAATGCGAAAGTAATTCTATTTGTTTGTTACGCTTTTATGGATAAACTGCTGAACCGACTTTATTTTTTTTTAAAAGACAATGTCCGTTTTTTAATATATCATGTGTCGTGGGGACTAACATGCAAGAAATGGACACAAAGAATACCCAGACTCAGAATAACAGTTTGTGGATCACACACATGTTTAGTTTGAACCCACTACACTAAGCGCAGTAGAGAGTGGTGTGGCGTGTGGCGCAGTGGATAAACGGATTTAAACATTCTAAATACGTACATATTATAGATAAAATATACTCAGGCACAGAGCAAATAATCTTGCTCCTCACACAATTATTCATCCTGGGTGGGAATCGAAACCATGACCTCTGGCTTAGCAGTGAGAATCACTAACCGCTAGACTAAATTTTATCATTCACCGTCCGATAAAACTACATTATTCTTAATTAGGCGGGAAATGACTTGTAAAAGGATTGGAATAGACCAATAAAATGTACGCACGAGAATTACTTCCGTTATTGTGATTGGTCGAAAAAGTGTTGGGTTTTTCTGTTAGCCAATCATGTGATGTTATGAATATAAACTAGTAAAACTCTCGTTAACCAGTCTAAGCTGAATGGTTATGTTACGTAAGCTCGCTTCGGGGCAAGGGGAGGGATGCTACATCTTTATCTCAAGACAAGCTCTAATGTCCGGCTATACAGTCTTATCGTCGAAGATAAGAAAACACCACAAAAAGTGTTTAAAATATGTTTCTTTCATTTTAATAATTGAGCAACCTTGAAATATACTTTCATATTTTAAATATATTATAGAAATTGCAAGTATTTAACAAATTCTATCGAAATCTATCTGTTAATTTAATGTCTATAAGGTCACGGCTAAACACACAAATTTACCCACTTAAAACAAACAAGTATTGTTTTTATTCATTTTTGTTACAAACACGAATAAAAAAGGTTCAGTAATAATTTTCGATCTTTAAACCGATGGTCAGTTGCGAGTGCATTCACCCTGCGCTAGGCTTTGCATGCTCGTTGCGCAGGCGCCGGTATCGCGGCATTTCCGGAGGGACGTTGGAGGGGGCATGCGCGCCGGGGGGCGGAGGGGCGGTCGTGGGAGAGCCTTAGCTTAGGAATGTTGGTCAATACTTGCACCGGTATGTGCTATAAGTTGTAACGGACTTCGATACACGGATTTGTGAGTACACAGAAGGTAGCGGGTTTGAATAAAATGTTCTTGACGGCATAATGATGATGTAAGATGATTGTACGTTAAAAAATTTATGTTGAGTAATATTTTTTAGAAAGAGAATGGATTAATGTCTGAATGGTACTCAAAATGTGATTAGGATAGATTAGTTAACCGATAACATTCTTGATCAAGTCATGTTTCAGACAAAAGTAATCAATCCAATCATTTTACGAATTATTTTTACAAACAAACTATTAATTTTTAAAATGCCCGTTTGATGGTAATTAATTTATACCATAAAACACGAAATTTGAAAAGTTTGTACAGTTTTAAACCGATTAAGTATTAAAGGGTCTCACTTAAAAGATTAGTAAAACCAACTTGTAAACTCTAAACTCACCCGATAACTAAATTAGACGGTCGAATATCCTAAATTCTCGAAGTTTTGCTTAGACCGTCTTGTATCATTATCCCGTAAATTTTCACTAAAAAATGTTTCAAAGCTTTTTATCGACTTACTTAATAATCAAATATTTTCTTTACAAAATGGGTAAAGTGTAAGAAAGCTTGGTTCCTTACTTATAAACACGTAATTTAAATCATTCCATGTAACATGATGCTGATATACTGTTAGCTGATTTCGATGACATGACCCCGTGGTCGAAATCGTTGTGACTCGCCACAATCACAAGTCAAGTCACACTGACAATCGCTGTCACGTTGTCCTCTCCATCTGACCAGCCGACAACGTCGGACATGTTATAGAGCACAAGTTTGTACGCGAGTACAGGTGCACTTTCTGTCCCCCCAATTACAATCACGGCTGACGGCTATCCATCACGACCGGGGAGAGTTCAGGCGCAGCACTGACGGCTTTACATGCTCTCCAAAGCACGAGATTTAAAACCACAACTTCCAAACTCCTTGCTGTTTTCATTAAGCATTTCAATTCGGGAATTGAACCCTCTTGATTAGCAATCGCATACTCTAAGCGTTAGACCCACGAGGCAGTGTAATATATTGAATTACTAATAGCTATGTAACACGTAAACTTACGCCTGTATAGAGGGGCATATAATGTGCACATTTCGCTAGCTATCATTTGCAAGTACAGCTGCAATGACCGTGTTCATATGCTGTTTGCCATCTGCTTGTGGTCTGTGCCGTTTGTTAGCAATATTTGTTTTTTGTAAAGGTTAATTTCTTATCTAAATAGGGAATAGGTTAGCGTTATAGGGCATCTGTATGTCCGTGTGGTGACGGATTAAGAATACATAGTGCTACCACTCCTATTCGGTGTCGTAAAAGGCGACTAAGGGAACAAAGTATGCAAGACAACATCATTACAAAGAGAAGAAAAACTTGAAACAAACCCTATTCCAACCCGTCTGGCCAGTGTTGTATAGTAGGCCAAAACCTCCTTGTTAAGGAGAGGTCTATGTCCAGCAGTGGACTGTAAAAGGCTGTTGATAATGATGATAGGTTATCTTAATTGTGGACACGTAGTACTAGAGATGTACTTTAACTTATAAATGTATACAAAATGATGAAACTATTGTAGGTATATATCTTACGGTACGAGAGCTTTAAGCATAGAAAACCGATGTTAAGTAATTATTTCTTTATTTTTCGCCAAATGGGTTACAAAAACAATATTTTAGCACTTTTGAACTGACATTTCAGTTGTACCTAAGTTGTTCTTTAGGGACGATTTCGATAGGGACAGTTTTAGTAGATAATTATAATAGCACCTCATAAAGTATTATGAGAATTAACATTTGTTTGCATCACATGACACCTGGCAACACTAACTTAATATGTCATGTCGGGCGTTCTGATATATTATCTAATGTTATCTGAGACTAGATGATGCTTAAAGTCAATGTTTTGTAAAACAACTTTATATGATAACTTGGTGTTTTTTTTATTTTAAGAGCCTGCCAAAGTGACTCACTTCCGCCTGATGGCAAGCATGAATAGAATCCAAGAGTTGTGGTCACTATACTCATTGCAAATGCAGATAATTTAGTATGATGATCCACACTATGGCGGGCTAGTGAGAAGCTTTCCCACACCCTGGTTGGTGACGTTAAAGGCATGACAGTCATCGTGGCAAAGTTAGGCTCACACGCGAACAAGAACTGTCACCCCTGTATCAATGGACCTCCAGTCTCGCACTCATTAATGAAACACGATAACACGTATGTCGTCGCTTTAGGTTGATCTGTGGGAGGGTGTAACTGCCCCGGTCGAGCCGTCCCGTTCGTGCTGAAATCACGTTGGCTCTTCTGCCTATCTAGACAATGCCCACTGTGTGTGAACTTGTCCTGCAACATAGCTGCGTCTCGTGATGTTATATAGCGAGAATAAATTAGGATATAATTACCCAATCTTAAGTTTTAACTTTCTTTTATTTTTTTTGCGAAACTTTAACCGCTTACATAGCGCATGCAAAGAAATCTGTCAAGATCCTTTAAAATTTGTTCAGCGGTCCCAGAGAGAAACAAACAGACAACAAAGGGAAGTTTTTGTTTAAGTATGGTGTAAAAAGCTATAAGCAATTGTTAAAGCACAGTTTTGTTTTTAATTACAGACAGATACTTAAAATTTAATTATATTATTATGTATTGATTAACAAAGAAACATAGGATGAACAATATAATAATTTGCTAATTTAACTGTAAATAATATGCCATTTAACTATTATGAATATACATATAAATAATTAATTATTATAAAAAAACAATATAACATTATTGTTATTGACCTCATGTATTAGCATAGACAAATTTTCCGGTACTATGACCAGCTTAAAAGAATTATAAATAGTAACCAATTAATTCAGTATATATGTTGAATAACGTTTTTAATAATGTCCGTGTGGTGACGGAGTAAGAATACCAAGAGTCACGACTCCTATTCTTTCCATGGGTATCATAAGAGACCGAGGGAACAAAATAAGTAATTTTGTTTGTTGAATCCGAGGTTATGAATTCGATACTTACGTGAAACAATTAATTAGCTTGCACACAATTTATAATATTAGTATTAGTACATAAGTATATGCTATGCACTTAACTATAAGATGGTGGCGAAATTTTTTTTAGTCTTTTAAAAAAAAAATACGATTCTCGTGTACAAATTTCGTGTAAAATTTGATAATACGAATTTTCCGGCGCTGCGCTGTGGGTCAACGGTCCAACTCCTGCGCAGATGGCAATACACCTGTCCAAGGTTCAATAACTGATTTACTGTGACGACACCGTGATTACTAATGAATTTTTAACAGCTATGATTAAATTATGGTTTCTACTGCTTGTATTTTGCCAGCGATTAGCATACGAATAAACATTCTTATATATCGTACCGTAATTTATGATTCACCTGGATTAGAGTTCTAACAAGGTCTTATAGAAAACTTATGATTAAAATTACTGAGGACAAGATCCCTGTAAAGAGAAGGGAAACCTTGAAACAAACCTTTTTTTTTTGAACGTGTGGAAACCCCCTCGGGCCGTCACCCCACCGGGGCTTACGGCGGGGTGGTGTGTCGGAATCGGATCGACTAAAACCACACGGTGTGCCACTCTGCGCCTGACATAGGAGGGATCCGGGAACAGCTGTTGATTTTTTAAGGAAAGACTTATGTCCAGCAGTGGACTGTTAAAGGCTATCGATGATAATTTATTGTATTGGTGTTAAATAGTCAAATATCAATAGCCAAATTTCAATTTTGTCAACTAAATCTACTTAATTTTAAACCACAATCTCTACGCCAATGTTACATCGAAACCCGTTCAGCAGTTTCGTTTTCATTTCTAACTTTCGCACTTACAACAGTAGTGAAACAACACACCATCACAAAAAGGTCTTAAATCCCGAAATTTTAAAAAATACTAGCCGCTGTAAGTATCACCATACATTTGCTTTAAGTACTGGCATTGAACTGTTATTGAACTGGCCTGTAGGCTAATCGCCCATGAAATTGGGGCCTCTCGCTTCTATTCCTTGCTTCGATATCTATAAAAAATACATTGCTATTAAATCCTCTTTCCGCTTGCGGTTACAACGTAGCCCTATCCTTTCAGATGATTTTTAGAAAAAAATAATAAAAGTTATATGGGCAGTTGTTTTTTGTGTTTTAGTTTGTATTTTGTGGGTATCGTTCATGGGAACGTGGGGACTATTGCTGACTTGCTAAATCGCTGTTTAAACACTTGCTACAAACTTACTTATCCAGAGAAAGGTCTTGAATTTCTGATTTACTGGCTTAAAGGATCCTGACCTTATGTATGTGTTTATGCCAAGAATTTATCAACAGTTGGGACCTGTATGTCTAGTGGTTAGTGACCCTGACTGACTAGTGGGTTCAATTCGCACCCAGGCCAAATAAATATCCGATGAACAAGATCATTTGTACCTGTATTTCGATGTAATTTATTTATATGTATGTATTTAGAAATATTTCAGTAGGTATATTTATTTACTTTCTGGTTAGTATTATATATTTGATCTGCCTAGGTATAAAACGAGTGTAAGACATGTTTAGTTATTATTATTTATTTATATCATTATTTTAATAGCTTGTTCGAAAGGTTTAATCATGACATGACTTTCTTCCCAAGGTTTTTGTAGTTTTTACACCATTACATATGTTTTTTTTTTATGGGCTTTAAAAAGAGGTGATTTTATGTCAACGGTAAGTACTCTTATATAGCTGGTATGATTCTATGGCTGGAGAGTTGTTGCTTTTCACCGAGTGAAAACTGGAATCCGAAGCATCCTCTACCCTTAATTTTGAGAGAAGGTGGGTCTTATTTGTGACTTGAGAGTTGTCGAATTTTAAAATCTATAATTCGACTAGGTAAAAACTTTAAAAAAAATTATATAGCCTATGCCACCCCATTATTATGAATCACTTCATTATTATAATCCGTTCAGTGCTATAGACGCTATGGTGGAACATACAAACATACATACATAGGTTGTCAAAACTATTACTCTTCCTTTTGGCTTGGCCGTGGTCGGCTAAAAGGGGTTTGTTTGTTATAATATCTTATTTTTATGATTAATATTAATAATTTAAAAGGAAATCGCTTTCCGCTCACAGTATGACCACAGTTAAAAAAATGACTATTATTGAATCGTTGAACACCGTTAAACCATCCATGAAATTGTGCTCGCTGACAATGTTTAGCAGAAACACGACCGTGTACCTCCGCTGGTACTGATTTATCGAACGGTCTGCCCATCATGACACACACAATATAATAGACAACTCTCAATGGTCAACCGACCCCATTCTGATCAGATCAATTTAATTATAAAGAGGTAGAGTGTCATATAACATGAGTTTGAAAGGAGATACTGCAATTTTCTTTAATAGTAACGTTTTAAAATCAAATATATTTCGATAAACAAGTAGTACGCGGTGAGCTGGGGCACAAATGTAGAATAGAATAGAATAAACTTTATTTTACACTAAATTTTTACAGATTATATACAAGGGCATATTAGTTGAGTGACCATGTAGAAATGGTGGCCATATCGCTAAAAGCAATTTCTTTCAGGCAACCTTTAGTTAGTGTGTATTGTTTACCATAAAACATTTTGATTTTTGTAAGGATCTGGTAAGGATTTGTATTTCCCGGTAGTATCGAGTTCGTATAACAGATATGTGAGTCTTATTCCTCGATAATTGAGCTATTAAATAGAAAAATAAGTATTTGTAGCCTGTCAAGTTACTCCATAGAAAATAAGTCAACCATCATCATTACCGGCCTTTAAAAGTCCACTGCTGGACATAGAGCTTACCTTAGCAAGGTGCTTATCAAAACCTTGGTTTTGGCCTGCTAAACTCGCTGGCGGTGTTGACATAAGGTTCGTTTCAAGTTTTCTTCACTTTGCAGTGATGTTGTTTTGGATATTTTGTGGCCTAAGTCGCCTCTTGCGACATTCATGGAAAGAACAGGGCTGGTGATACTTTGTATTCTTAATCCGTCACCACATCTCTGTAAACAGTTACTTGCCCTCTCTCACTGACTGCTTTATGTTTGCTTGCAAGTTTGAAGTGACAACTGATATATTTTTCGTTGTAAACACCTGTAAATAAAGAATTTTTCCAAATTTAAATCTTAAGGGGGTAAGATAAGCGATGAATGAAAGTGATGGCGACGGATGAAAGGACCAAATATGGATGAAAGTGTATGAAAGTTTGTCATTTTCAAAGTTCGGAATACGAAATAATGGCGTCAAGTAGCTAGGTTAAGATAATTTACATAGTTTTTTCATTTGTTAATTCAAAAGGTATACAGTATATTAAGTTTACTGGAAACTTATAAAGTAAATTCTTACAGGAAACGAATTCCACTGCGTCGCGTTGATTTCCGTTGAAACTAAGCACTGCGGTTATGAACGTCGTCACAAAAATATTGCACAGCTAATGTTGTACCATAGACAATTTTCTGAACTAAATGTGCACATAAATATTTATTTAATGTGTTATGTAATTAAACATACCTAGTGACATTATTTCGAAGTTGAGTACAGAAAACAGTGAATTAAATTTCTTGATTTTTTTATTAGTAGGCTTCATTTATGACGTAGAAAACCAAATACGGACAAATATAAATATAAAATATATGCTTTTACAAGTTTCTACACTTGTTGATTAGCAAATATCTCAGGAAAAACACAATTACAACTTTGAAAAAGGGGCAACTGATACAAATAAGGAATATGTAGTCAATTTACAAGAGTTTCATATTAATAGGTACAGTCTTTTTCAGTTAACGATTCCATTAAAAAGCACATCGTAATTATGGGATGCTTTAAACAGCGAAGTAGTATGGGGTGAGAAAAAAAACTTTTCGCCGGTAACAACATGGCAAATGTTGAGTGTTGCGTCGGGGTGGGTCGGGCATCGAACCCGGTCTATTGCCGACAGACACGCGAGCGAATAAGCTCTCGTGTTATAATCTGCTTAAATGCCAATTGGGATATAAGTGCTTTTTATAATCACTAAGAACTATGGACATGGGTTTAAGGGTAAATAGTATGCTTCCTTTCGAAGTCAGGATGGTTAGAGCTCGTTACTTCTTTAAACTTTAAGTGAAGGAGCTTTTACTGGACTTCTTAGTTCACCACCTTTTTTTTCTTTTTCCTGTGCGGAAATCCCCCGGATACCACCTACTGGTGGTTATGTCGGACCCTGAGTTCACCACCTGGTGTTATTATGTCTTATTGTGGAATACGTATATATGAATATGTACATGTCATATATAGGTGTATTATATACACATATGTTCGTGTATATTTGCTTATTTATAGTCAAAGAGTCTATATATGCTGAGTCCTCTGGCATTTATTTGCCCAAATCATTCGCCTGTATCATGCATCGTCCAATCGGTTGACTGGCAGAAAATGCCTTAGGCATTACGTCCACCGATGCACGTATTTGTGCATAAGGTAAAAAGCTATAGTTTATTACGGTTATATTCTGTGCTACGATACGTTCATTAATAACCATTTATGTAATATATAGTTAATATATTATATATATAGTTAATATATTAATATGGTTGTCGTACGCAGTAGCGGCGCCAGATCATAATTTTATGTGGGCAAGATACATTTTGCGAGGCCCTCTCCTCGGGCATAAAGACAGATTTGTTAAAATAAAAAACATATGTCATTTCATTATTAAACTTTTATTCATGCAAAATATAGTCAAACTTACAACTACCCGATGAAAAATGTTTTTATCTAATTATGTATTATCATATATGATTATATATAATTAGGTAAAAAAAAATTTCATCGGCTAACCTAAAAATATTTAAGATATTAAGACCAACGTTAAAAAACAATTTAATTTAATTATTACAGGAACAGAAATTTTCTACTTTTCACACTGCTGAATTGTTTAATTACGTGCTCGTAATCTAGCTTGGATGCTATATCAGCCTCGATAGACAAAATTGCGACCGCAGAAAGTCGTTCCTGTGACATCGTACTCCTTAAATAATTCTTAATGAGTTTTAATTTTGAGAAGCTCCTTTCAGCGGAGGCTGTACTAATTGGTATTGTTAATAATATTCTAATGACGATGTAAATGTTTGGGTATATTTCTTTTAAGTTATTATGTGTAATGTATTGAAGCAACTGTTTTACGTCTGTTATAAAGTTAGGTAAATTAGGGATCATTATTTGTAATTCTTCATATAATTCGTAAGGTTGAAAGTCACTGCTCTCACCCACTCGTAGGACTGTGTGTAAATCTTGACAATTTTTTAATATTTGTTCGTGTGGAATATTTTTTAATTTACTTATATCATACAGAAAACCGAAATTTTCATGATGTTGATTTAAAGCCATAAATCTCAAATCCATATTGGTAATAATTGAATCAAGCATAGTGTTAAAAAAATTTGCTTCATACCGGCTTTTGGGACACTGTATAGGTTGATCCTCGCCCTCATAATCAAAGACCCTTTTCTTTTTCACTACTCTTTTGTTTTTAAATTCGTTCGGCAGATCATAACAGATTCTGTCAATAAATTGTTGAGCATCAGACAAGCATTTTTCAAATCCAGTTTACCGATATTCTTTGATCCAGTCACAAAATGTATGCAAATGTTTAAGGGCAATGCTCAAATGGACTTGTACAGATTGCCATAGTTTGCTTATCACATTAACACGCGATAACAATTCATACCATACATGTAAAGATATTACAAATTCTAAACTAAGCATTTCGTTTAATACTGAATCACAATCACTGAGAGTGTCTGATTGATCTGTTTGATTTTTCAAACTTTCTATGCATCCTACAACATCATCAAATTGAAATAGTATGGACTTAACTGCCTCGATTCTGCTTTCCCATCTCGTATCCGATAAAGGCTTCATGGTAAGTTTTAATTTATCTTTGACCAATTCCCAGCGTTTGCTGGAACCTGAAAACAGCAAATAAATTTTTTGGATAAAACCAAAAAATGTTTTTGCTGACACCGAAGAATTAGCGGCGTCTACCAACAGCAGATTCCAGCTATGGCAAGGCGTGAAAAATGCCCTAGGATTTATATTTAATATTCGAGTTTTGACTCCACTATTTATGCCTACCATATTTGCGCCATTGTCATATCCTTGGCCACGGCAGTTTTGAATATCTAACCCATACTTTTCTAGCTCGCCTAGTATGGCATTACTTAAATATTCTCCTGTTGTCTCACTTACAGCAAGAAATCCAATAAAATGTTCTTCTATTGTGCCCGTTGATGTATTACAAAATCTTAAGAACACAGACATTTGTTCTACTTTACTACAGTCTCTAGTGCAGTCAAGCAAAAAAGAATAATATTTTGCCTCTTTTAATTTGCGAATCACTTCATCAGTTACCGTTTTTGACATCAGTGTAATCAATTCATTTTGTATGTCGTGACTTAAATAATGATGCGCAAGTTGTTTGTCAGTAATACGTCTCATATGTTCTCGTAAAGTAGGATCAAATTTTGATATCAATCTAAATAAATCAATAAAGTTCCCACTATTCCTGAAGTCACCGTCTGTCTTTATAGTTTCTCTGTGACCTCTGAATGCAAGATTATGAGAGGCTAAGAAGTTAATAATATCGATTAACCTCTCAAACAAATTGTACCAATGTTTTTGAGATTCACGAATAAGCCTTTCGTTTTCTTTGTCTATTGTTTTCTCGTGTTTTATGCCTCTCTCTAATGTTATCCATTGGAACATAAATGCCATATGTTCTTTGGTATTCTCATGTCTTTGTAAAATACTGCTTAAATGTTTCCAGTCACAGCATCCTCCCTGTACCATCTGAGTTTGTGAATTGCCAAAAAGTCTGCATGGAAAACAGAATACTTTATTTTGAGACTTAGAATAAACTAACCAGCGACGATGTTGAATTTCACCATTATTTAGTTTTCTAGAGAAATGAAAATTTGAAAAGTGCCTACGGTCGTCGTCTTTGGGATAATCTTCATCATCAATATTTAATTGTTGTGAGGGGCCGTTCTGAACTATATCATGACGCTGAACATCTGATATGGGCAACGACCACATACCTGGATCAAAATTATCAAATACTTGTTTAATTGCGTCACTCGCATCGCTGCTAGTTGGTGGAGAACAAATTTTCATTTTTTTTTCGTGATCTAGAATATTGCTCTCTGGAAACACAGGAATTTCATCGTCGGAATCTGATTCGTTAGATATTGATTTTGTATCAATTTCAGACTGTCGTTCGGTATCAGTATTTAGTGGTTCTCCATCAGTACTTCTCAAATTCATAGGAATCTCAATCGTGGCTGAATATTTTTTAGAAGTCGACGCTGTCGATTCAGATGGTTCTGTCGTACCAGATGCAGTTGGATTAAGAAACTTCATCATACCTGTACTTAACGCCTGGTTTGATATTGCTCTTTCAGCTTTTCTTCTTCGTTTTGCTGATCCGGATTCCCATTTCCTCCCAGCATCTCTATCTCTCTTAGGGCCTAAGCCTGACATGATAAGTAATCTGTGGGCAAAAACAATAATACTTTATAAGACTAGCTCTCGTGGTCCATAAACAAGGCAGACACATGATATATAGAATTCCCCTGCCTCGTGTAACTTTATGTCTGCTGGGTTTAGTTACCTACGTAATACTACTGGATAATTAGTACACTTTACGCTTTTTTCTTATAAAAATAAAGTTTTAAATATTAATTTAAATTTATTGAAAATAAAACCTACATTCCTCGATCAGATAATAAAATAAACATTTGAAGTCAAAAAAAGAAGTATTATGTGTAAATAAAATGATTTCTTACCTTTCACTTAATCCCGGTACAATTATTTTTCTTCAGATCACAAACAATAAATCAATAGTTAGTACAAGACTACGTATCTATTATTTTATAAGTAGTTATAGTTACAAAACAGCGTATTGAAACAGTAAACCACAGATTTAATTTCTTAAATAGAATGTCACATAAAAAAAAAGATATTATCACTTATACACGACAAGTCAACCCAAGTAGACTATACATACGCTTTGCTTTGACGACCAACAGCATGAAAACAAATCGTCAAAAAGTTGCGGTGTCCCGTACACCGGGGCTGTTATTTGACGAACGGGGAATACCCTATTTTGTTTTGGGCGGCGCCGCGCAGCGGAAATTCTTCGCTAGCGATAGGAACGCAATTTCAGGGGAATACCCTTTTTTAGGCCAGTGGTGACGTGCATTACAGCGGGGATTTCTCACGTGTGATAGCGACGCAAGCACTTTTTTCGGCGTGTTCATGGCTTAGGTTTAAGTAATACATAAATCTCCATGGCGCGAGGCCCCTTGGACCGCGAGGCCGTGGGCTGTGGCCCACGTCGCCCACGCCCTACGCCGCCTCTGGTCGTACGCTTCAAAAACTTAAAAAGTTCTGAACCGTTTGAGCTTAATTTTGGTACGATATGAAACCCACTTCAAAGATGGTTTGTTTATTTTGACGTTAATTTTGTTCCTCATTTCTCATAAATATAATCATAATATCTCTTAATGTTAAAGTTTTATTTAAATCTGATCTGATCTCTGTAGTTTTTCAAAGGATATCTCAGCCATGGCTTCGGCCAGAGTCTTTAAGACATTTTGTATTAACCCTAACGATTCATACCTTAAAAATTTCGTGTAAACAGATCCCGCCGTTTTGAAAATTAGCGGAGACAAATAGAAAAAAAATATGAATTATATAACGCCATGTAAACATCAACATGCATCTAATAAATCTACATCCTCAATCAATCATTATTTATTTATACATATAATATTTTTTTTACCTTATTTGAGATTATTTTACCAGCGTTTTCAATTTCTCACACAGCATAAATAAATTCTAGGCAAGTATTATGTTCACCGCAGCTGACTAGTAGCATCTTGCAACAATTTGTCACATGATTCCCATGGGGGTGGGCCATCCACCGCTTATATACGTAGCATTACAGCCGTCTCCCTCCTTATTGTGGGAGGGCGAGTGATGGTGCATTCAGCCGTTACTTTTCACCACATACAACAATAGCGAACCTTTTTTCATATATTCAGTGGATGGTTTATATAAATATTATTATTGTGAAATGGTTTGAATGAAAGAAGTGAATTAAACAAAACCTTAATAAGAGTGCACCATTTTTTAACCGACGTCAAAAGGAGGAGGTTCTCAATTAGGAAAATGCCTGAAAATCTGTGAAATTTAATTTGATTCTAATTTTCTTTGGCCCCTAAAGATACAAAATATCTGCCATGATACATGGAACACCCTTACCTTGGACATGTTTGTGGATTTTGTATTTACGGAATCAGTTTTTATAGGAATTAGCAGGTCACCTGCCTTCATCACGTTATCAGACAAGCCTACCAAAGTAACTCTGCTCAGCCTGATGGAAGGCATGAATAGAATCCAAGAGGCGTGGTCGCCATATTCATTGTGAATGCAAACAATGCAGTATGGCGACCCACACTATGACGGCCTAGTGAGATGCTTCTTCACACCCACTTAAAGGACCCGGGATCGTAGTGGGAGGGAAACACGTGCGCTGGTAATGAATTCCAGGCTTTAACTGATTTGCACAGGAAGGAAGAGCCGAACCGCTTAGTTCGGGAGCGTATGTCTACCATTCTGAAACGGTGACTGCCAAGGCCAGCACAAGTTGTCCTGTAGAGGAACGGAGAGGATGGGATCAGTTGGAAAAGCTCGTCAGAACACTCTCTATGATAAAGGCGATAGAACTACCATAGAGGCGACATCTCTTCGCAACTGCAGAGACTCAAGGGATGGAACAGATCAGCGGTGTGACGATGTGTGAGGTTAATATTATTATAAACAGAAAGAACAAAATTCAACTATATTTTTTATGTATTAATACTCAAACTCCCTTCTCCGTATAAAACAACCCTTATATGAAACCATATGTTCTGCTCAAAGATTGTAAAGTGATAAAACAACCCTTACAAACGATTGATTTTACTATAAACGCAAGCCGTTGCTCATGAAACATTCAGGCAGGAAGTGTTGCGAAGTACCAAGGGGTGGGGGTGCTGGGCAGAAGTACAAGGCCCTACTTCCGTTGGGAGAATGTGCACGGTTATATTAGCAGATATGAACAGATGTTTTCTTTGTGTATGATGTCGCATTTTGTGAAGTGAATTAATATTTTTAATGTTTACTAAAGTAACGGTTGCTGACTCAACAAAATTTGAATACTTAACACACCTGACACATCTAATTCAGAGTCATCTGATACCCAAGTAAGCCGACCCTATGCTGAGGTGTTCATCATATAGTTGTGAGTTTATGATTATTCAAACTTAGTTCTGACTCCGAGGTCGAGGGTTCAATTTCCATATTATAACTTTTTTTTTGTTTATTTCATAAATATGTATGAGTCTAATAATGCTTTTTATTAGATATGACAGTTCTTAAGAAAGAATACATGCTATAACGTACTTAAAATACAAATAATACTATATAAGTACTATACTTAAAATACAATATAAGTATATTTGGATATTTCTCCACATAGAGGGCAAATAAGGAGTAAACTGTTGTACGCAGGGCGCTCCTTGTCACCACTGTCGCGTCACTTGGGGTGACACGAATAAAACCACCGTATCGCACTATACTGTATATTTCACATAAATATAGCAGCCAGCACATGTGCCTTTTTGAATTGATATTTAGCTGTTGGCCTCAGACGGCCTCTACAACTTTACCCGGTTTAGTTACGGTGAGCGCAGAGGGCTCTCAACCGGCCTTTATTAAACAACATTGCCCAAGGGCACCCCCTGCGGGGTACGAACCTCGGCTTGGGGTGTTGCTG
The DNA here is from genome assembly GCA_949316085.1 of Hypercompe scribonia. NCBI lineage: Eukaryota > Metazoa > Arthropoda > Insecta > Lepidoptera > Erebidae > Hypercompe > Hypercompe scribonia. The sequence continues at coordinate 1,927,834 of OX438973.1, forward strand.
AAACACTGGGGCGGCCTACTCCCATGTTTTGTTGACGGTTTACGCGGCCCGTGTTCCGCCCCCGCCGGCGGGGACGAAAACGCGGACGGTTCGCACCTAGTGTGTTCGCTCTGCGTTGAGCGCGTGTAATGTCGTCGTCTAGCTCCCCTAACGCGTGTTTGGGTCGACGTATTTTTGATATTTTGCTCGGTGTGTAATTTACAGCCGCAACCACTAGAGGGTTGGGGTGAGTCGGAGCAGAGTCAAAGTAGCTAAGGGAGCACTGTTTAATGAATTGCTTGATGGTCGGCAATCTGAGGTCGATGTGAAGATCGACGTTGCGTACATACCACGGTGCTCCCGTAGCTGTGCGCATGAACCTATTCTGTAGTGTTTGAAGCCTATGGATCCTGTGTGGCCTTACATGTGCGAATACTACACTACCGTACGTCATTATAGGACGTATGCATGCAGTGTATAATCGGACTTTGTTTTTTAAGTTTAATTTCGAACGCGCGTTAATTAAACTGTGTAAACGTCCTAGCACGAAGGCAGCCCGGTTGCGGACTGCCTTGATGTGGGGGCCGAAGGATAGACGGTCGTCAAGGGTTATGCCTAGGTATTTGGCCTGCCTAGTCCAAGGGATAGACTTGCCGAACATCCTAATCTGAGGGGTCTTCTCCAAAGGATACAAGCTTAGCTGTCTTCTGTGAAACAGCACCGCCTGGCTTTTCTCGGGGTTGACCTCGATCCTCCATTTCCGGAACCAAACGCCCAGTGCGTTGGCTGCGGTCTGGAGTTTCTTGGCTACTGTCGAGGGGTTCATTCCTGAGCAGTAGATAGCCGTATCGTCTGCGAATAGAGCCGTCTGCACATACCGATGCTTCGGAATGTCGCTAGTATACAGCGTGAAGAGTAGGGGGGAGAGCACGGACCCTTGTGGGACACCGGCTCGAATGGGGTGAGTGGAGGACATTGACCCTTCTACTCGGTAGCGGAAGCTTCGATTCGACAAGTAGTCTCGTATGATGAGCACGAGTCCGTGTGGCACTCCCATGGTGGCCAGCTTAAATAGTAAGCCGTTGTGCCACACTTTGTCGAAAGCTTTCGCTACGTCGAAAAAGAGGATTCCTGTAAACAGGTTGCGTTGAAGCCGATCGCTGGTGTATTCAACGATGCGGTGGACTTGGTGGACGCATGAGTGTTCGGTACGAAAACCGAATTGCTCGTGGGGGACGAGAAGATTGGCATCGGCATACGCTTTCAGCCTACTGTAGATTAGACGCTCGTATAGCTTGCCTAATCCGTTAAGCAGACTGATCGGTCTATAACTGGTCGGTTCGGACTTTGGTTTGCCAGGTTTGGGTATCCCAATAACAACGGCTTCTTTCCATTGTTGTGGAAAGATGTTGTTTTTGAGTGCTGCGTTGAAAATGAACGTCAGCAGGACCAGTAGCCTCTCCGGAAAGAGTTTTAACACCCTGTTTGTAATACCGTCCGAACCGGGCGCCTTGCGAGCGTGTAGGCCCTTGACGATCGTTTCGACTTCTTCGGGGATGACCGTGTCTAGGTCATGTTCATCTGTCGTCGTTCCCGTCGGCGTTGATGTTGATGTAGGAAGTGAGGTTATTAGGCGCTCTACTTCCGAATCAACTTCGGCTATTTGGTCCGAGTCGCAGTGTATTACGCTGGGCGTGCACTGATTCTCTAGACTCTCGGCCAGGCACTCTGCCTTTTCGATATCGTCGAATGCCGGTGGAAGGTTAGGTCTGCTTAGAGGAGGCATAACGGTGACGGTGTCTCTCTTAAGCGAGCGGGATAGTTGCCAGAAGGCAAGGTGGGTAGGTTCAAGGTCTTGTAGTGTCCTATCCCACCTGTCTTGGCGCATTTGGTCGATGCGTGACTTGACCGCTCTTTCTAAGCGTCGTAACCTGATCCTGTTGGCGTCGCATGGATATCTGTCGTAGGCTCGTACGGCGGCGTTCTTCCGCCTCAGCAGCTCACGTACGTCATCGGGTAGGTCCCAGCGGCGATCGTTCGTCGCCGGTGCCTCCCGAGTGCATTCGTTAATTAACGATTGCACGTGAGCTGTGAGGTTGTCGATCGCCATCGTGGTGTCCTCTTGGCTATTTATGTGGTCGGGTATCCTATCTAGATGCACGGACGAGGTTGCCTCGAGTTTTGTCCCGAGGCGCCTCCAGTCCGTGGTTCGTCTAGTGGGGGTACGATGACCTGTGTCGATGGGACCCAGTCTGGGTGCGAACTCCACGACCACAGGTCTGTGGTCTGAAGTTAACTCGTGAAGCACCTCTACTGAACACAAACGTAGGTTCTTCAGGAGTGCCACGTCCAGAATGTCGGGTCGGTGAGACACGTTGTGCGGATAGTGGGTCGGTTCGAGCGGGGCGATGATGTCGAACGCTAGTCTATTCGAGAGCGACTCCTGGGCTCTGCCTTTGGCGTTGGACTGGTGACAGTTCCAAATGGTGTTCTTGGCGTTAAGGTCGCCGCCGATTATCACGGCGTCGCTCAGTTCTAGCAGCGCTCGGAGGTCGCTCTCGAGTAGTTGCCGATTGGGTGACACATGTGCCTTAAATATCTGATGTATTTAATCCGCCATGTGAAACAAAATATATCGCGATTCAGAAAATACGATACACGCCATCTATCGATCGATCGACAAACTATGTTTACGTCGCTTCTAAACAACTGTTGTATGGAAACTCGTCATTTCAAAGTTAAAAAAGACGAAATAAGAAATTAACACGCGAACTAAGTCGCGCGGAATATCTACATTTTGTTACCAGATCCATAACGAAATGTATGCCGTGTAAACACGTAAACACGTGTTATGACAGTTATGAGATAAAGCTGACTTATGTTCGTCGCCTTCTCAACGTGACGTCACAAAACCTCTTATCAAAAACTCCTTACGATATCTTCATCATAACCCTTCGATGTTCTCGCGAAGATCCCGGAGGTGGTCGTAAATGCAGATCACCAGTATTAAAGGCAGCCCTTCTCGTAATGCTGGTATAAAGGGCTATTTGGTTTTTATTACTGAACAGTCCACCCAGCCAAGTTCGTGTCATTTGATTCAGTTGGTGTATGACGTCATTCGATGTGGGGTCTCAGTGTTAGAGTGTTGAACAATTTTATTGTAGAACAGGTGAACAGATTGTGTTGCATTGCGTGCTTTTGTATATGATGATGCTCTATGTAAGAGAAAAATGTGTAATGCGGCTTCGCTGAAAAGTAGAAAACGTTCTGTGCCATGCAACTGCTTAACACCGGGCTGGTAATATTAGGATCAAGGAGGTTCGTTATGTACGAATCATGGCTACAATAAAAGGTGCCATTTATTGAAATCATAATATTCAATTCAATTTGGGTGTTCATTGTATCCGTTAATATGCATGTTGTAGGTATGTTAGGTTTCTATCTACAGCGAGTTATGTGTTTAAAAAAACTTTTCAGGCTTATGCGCATACAAAGATCACAGAATGTGTTACATACTTGATGAATTATAAATCTTTTTATCCTTCTAATAATACCGTAGATTTTACCGCACATATACAATTTGTGTATTAAATTATTGAACTATATTTGTATTACACGGGGTGTATATCCTCGCTAAAGAAAGGCCTATGTCCAGCAGTGAACTGTTTAAGGTTGTTGGATGGTTGGATGGGTGTACTTAATAGTGACTTAATTAATGGATATGGACCCATAATATAAGTTAATTTGGGTAATTTGGTAAGGGACAGGTGTATTGAAACAAAATTAAAAGAAAGTTATACATTTACATATAAATGCAACTTATTTAACGACACCATTACAAGAATATATAAGTAGGCACTAAATATAAATTATTTGTATAATGAAATAATTATCTGAAAATAACTTCAATTTTTATATATTCTTTTATAATACTTTAATTATGTCTATTGCCCGCGGCTCGCTTACTTTATAATTTAGTATTTCGTATATTTCAACCTTTGAACATGGTGAACTTTCATACAACAGTTCATTCTTTATTTAACTTATTTAGGGGTGTAATTTGATAAAAAAATCATTTTTGTGGGTGCTCACAACTTAAAAGTATCCGCTGCTAAAATTTCATGTTTGTAGTGATTGGCGGTGCGTAGGCTCTTTGTTGAATTAACTGGGGCAAGTAATTTTATGTGTATAAATAAATTATAAAAATATTTCAACCCGTTTTTGTGCTAAAAAACAAAATTGTAAGTACCACGAAGCCATGATTAGTTATTTCCTGCCGACCAAAGCTCCCCGCTCTCAACGGGGACGCTCATCCACCCCCACACTCGATTTGCATAGCCCCCGCGATACACGCTATCGCAAATTTTTGTTGACGTATGATAGATATATATACGTACATTATGTGGACCAGAAAGTACGCGGGAATGTGTGACTGCCAATCTTCGTAAGTTCTTCAAACTTCCGGATAGTATGAAAAAGAAATCGTTTCATGCATTACGCAGTTACGAACAAAACAAAAATACAACTAAGATACCGTGTTTTTGGAGTCGTATAACTCAAATTGATATTAATTAATACATAATTCATGAATAAAATGATATGTTATAGTTAAAACACTTTACAGGATCGATATTATTAGATTCGCTAAAGGCATAGTGTAGTACTCGATCTGTAACAAATAATTCTTATTGTGCTGTCGTGTTTCGTTGGTGAGTGCGAGACCAGAAGCCCATTGAAGCATGGGTCACAGTTTTCGTGGTAGTGTGTGAGCCTTACACTGTCACTATGACTGTCAAGCCTTTTACGTCCACAAGCGGGTGTGAAAAAGTATCTCACTAGACCACCATCGTGTGGATCACCATACTGTAGTGTCTGTAGTCGTAAGGATTGTGGTGACCTCAACTCATGGATTCTATTTATCCTTTCCATCAGGCAGAGAGAGTCACTTTAGAAGGCCCTTTAAAAAAAATCTTATGTATCTGTATCATATACACATCTATAAAGTTATAAATTTGTCATATATATATTATCAACAGCCTTTTACAGTCCACTGCTGGACATAGGCCTCTCCTTAGCAAGGAGTTTTTGGCCTACTAAACCACGCTGGCCAGACGGGTTGAAATAGGGTTTGTTTCAAGTTTTCCTTCTCTTTGTAATGATGTTGTCTTGTATACTTTCTCTTAGTCGCCTTTAACGACACCCATGGGATGAATAGGGGTGGTAACACTATGTATTCTTAATGCGTCACCACACGGACTCTATACGACACGGACTATATATATACTCGTCTCATTAACTCAAAGGAGTAAACAGAGGCGTAGTAAAAGCCCGAAATTTGACGTCACAATTTTAGCTTCTACTATGTATTAAGAATACGACATATAGCCGTCAATCAAACACATATTATTCTAAGCCAATACTGTTAGCCCATTCAAATGCATATATGTATATTATTGACAAATAATATACATTTGTTTATGTGTGGAAACAAAGGTTTATTAAGCATAAAATATGTTTTAAAGTATTAAAGGGAAAAACCAGTGTCCATGTCATTTAATGACAAGTGCCCACCACCCATGGGCATCTGTACAAAAGTCACAAGTACGTTACCGGCTGTTCGAGACCAATAACAGCATAATGCGATCAAAGTCGAAACCAAAATATTGGTTACCGTTATGTTCCCTAGAGGGAGCTGTCACAAACTTAGATCACGCTATCGTTGTGTTACACGCGTTAGTGTATAACGCCTACAAGCACTTTGTATGATGAGAACATGTAGTTTAGTACAAGACGACAGCCAATTAAACCGTGGAGTCCTACAAACCCATAGTACAGTGCACAGTGGTTTTATTTAAATCCCTATTAGTGTCACATACCCTTTTTTTTTTAACGTGTGGAAACCCCCTCGAGCCGTCACCCCATCGGGGCTTACGGCGTGGTGGTGTGTCGGAATCGGACCGACTAAAACCACACGGTGTGCCACTCTGCGCCTGACATAGGAGAGATCCGGGAACAACTGTTATTACGACATCCAGATCTAGTGTCACACACCCAGTCCAACGATACCACGCTTGGTATCAGACACCGGTCTTTGTAATGTTTTGTTTAGTCAGAACGACATTGTGAGTACACCATGCGTGTGATGTATAAAGAGCTCATAAATTTATTCTTAGATTTCTCAACTGACATCCGTACTTCGAATAATAAAACGGCCTCTAAGACTTGCTGGTGTTATGCAACCAGACGTCTGGGTAGGTGCGGTAGGTCAGGTTGAATAATAAGTCTAGTGTACGCCTGACTTTATTTTTCATTTGAATACCTATTAAGGCATTGAATTCAATACTAATACTTGTGTTATAGTATGCTATATACATACATATATAAAATCACGTCTGTACCCCCGGAGCGGTTGACAGAGGCGCATTGTAAGCTCACTTTTCGCCAATGTTCTGGTCCTACGTAAGCCTAATGACGTTAATTGGGATGTTTTGTTTGTCAGAGCTTCGTGCGTCGATTAGCAGTTGCACCACTTGTGTGTGAGATTAGCTTGGGGTCCGAAGTTCTTGGTGAGAACCCTATGCACCGAAATAGTACGCCACTATGGTATTGTTAGTCTTCTGTATGTCGTAATAACAGCTGTTCCCGGATCCCTCCTATGTCAGGCGCAGAGTGGCACACCGTGTGGTTTTAGTCGGTCCGATTCTGACACACCACCCCGCCGTAAACTCCGGTGGGGTGACGGCCCGAGGGGGTTTCCACACGTTAAAAAAAATAATGATATTATTAGTCTTAATCGTGGCCAAAAGAGTTATGCTTCAGTTTATACAACACGCACAAAGTCATAGGTAGTCACTTGTGAAGGAAATCACGTACGAAAATGGCTCGATAATCTTACATCCTTAATTATTCTTATTTGTTTAAAATATCTAATTGTCCCCATAGAATTTAAACATGTAGACTGTATATATTCACCGTGGTAACGTTATTAAACTGCAATAAATTTTCTTATATGGCAACCAATAAAATCTATTTGTCACCGCAGGCAACATTGGTCGTATTAAGTCAGTTTACAATGTAAGTATGGACAAAAATAGGCAAGTTGCATTGTGATGGGGGTCGCGTCCAACACTATTGTTCATTCCGGAAGTCTAGAACAGTTCCTCTTTTTATTAAAGAAAATGTTTGTATTCCGCACAGTTTGGTAGGGTTGCCAGATGTAACATTAAAATGCCCCTACAAAAAGTTAAATTATATTTTTTTTTACATTTTTAATATGCTGCTATTTATGATATTTAAGTGGTAGTGATAGTATGATGTTTTCTATTATTTGTATTTGACGGCTCGGACCCCGATTTAAATCGTATCTTGAGTGTTGAGCTTGGAGATCGTGAGTTTGATTTCCACCCAAGTAAATAATTATGTGATAAGAAATAGGTAATAAAGTATAAGGTTAACATAATAAAGAGTCTTCCTAGTCGGGCAGATCAGAAATCATCATGAATAAAAACTGCTCAAAATTCAGAATATTTAAATAAATTACGCCTGGCAACCCTAAGCGCGGACAGCTCTAATTCTTAGTACGACAATGCATTTCCTCTGTCATTTCGCATTTGATACGTAATAGACGAATTATATGGACTCTGTATCCTATTTATTTTTATTTATTAGGTATATTTTGTTTTTTTACACAAGCAGAGCTTGTACTATGGCTACTAGACAACTGATATAAATACATGTATTACACTTTCTTTGTAAATAACAATCACACAAATTCCGAAATAAATTTTTATAGATCGCACAAAAATTTCGTCCGACCCAGGCATCGAACCCGAGACCTTAAGCACAGCAGTCGCCTACGTTACCACTGCACCACGGTGGCAATCAAGGGTGCCAGTTTGTTTATTTAAAGTATAAAGCATAGCCTATTCTGCAGCTCGCTGGGAAAGGTCTGATGTCTGCAATACTATAATATGACCTATCTTACGAAATCTGCACTTTTACTAAAAAATCCCTTAGCCCAATAACCGGAGATTTTTCAAAGGTGGCAACATATAACTTTTGAGTTGTAGATGCCCATGAGCGAAAACAAACACTATTAGTGACCCATTTACTCCTCATGCTATAGAAGTTCCAAAAAAAAAAAATTTACGCTAGCAACACCGCAAGCTAAAACTAGTCAATCATCAAAGCCAGCTGCGTAAATTGTCCGTGTCCTGTCCTAACTGGGATAGAGAAAGTTTTACTAAGAATAATATCGCTTTCTACATATATCAAATTTTATTGTCAGTCTGTCTCTCAATAAACAACTAGATGTCAATTTTATATTTCGCTAGAGAACTGGAAATTTCCTGGTAATAGATAATTTGGTATAGACTTCTTGAATCATTATTTACTCTATCTTTTAAGTACAATTAAATTATTTTTACGTCCCCAAGCGAGGCGCGAAACAATATCTTCACTAGGCGGCTATAGTGTGGGTCACCATAATGCATTGTCTGCAGTATGGTGACCACAACTTTTGGATTCTATTAGTCATCACCTTGGCAGGTTCTTAATTTAGAAAAAAAAACAATTCTTTCATTAATAAGATTTCTGTATCGCGTGGACTTTTATGAAATACATGAAATGAACACAAAAGCACGGAACAACAATTTATGAATCATACAAGATTTTGCTCCATGTGAGCATCGAAGCCACAATACTCAGCGTGCTAGGAAGCGGTGCAGCGGTGAGGTGATCTCTTCAAATACTACACCATATTTTCTTACCAACTCTTCCCTTTCAATATACTTTGATTTTTTTAAATGACGCTTAAAATGTACACGATCCTTCAACGAAACGCGACTACCCAATACGAAACGTAAAGGAAAAGAGAGCCAATCTTCACCACTTTTTGTCTCCATCTTGTTTTTTTTTTTTTTAACGTGTGGAAACCCCCTCGAGGCGTCACCCCACCGGGGTTTACGGCGAGGTGGTGTGTCGGAATCGGACCGACTAAAACCACACGGTGTGCCACTCTGCGCGTGACAATATCGACGCTTATTGTATTGTGAATTATATACATTAGTATATAAACAATATATCTGTAAAGAGATGATCGATCGAGACGAAACACTCAACGCGGATATCGAACTTGTCAGAAAGCAATTAATTATAATATATAGTGCGGCTTAGCGTCGATAAAAAGATACGTAATATGCATGAGACTACTACGTATTTGGAATCTGATTGAATTGCATCGGTCACAGACAGCCTTGTGTGCGGACGTTCACGCCACCTAATACATTCATCTAATCACACCGCGACAGTTGTTTTTTGAACGCGAACATTTGAAGATCTTGGTCCGTTACACAACCAGTGTTTCACAGAGAACGCTCGTCACAATCGAACATAGCCGAAAATGTACGAAGTACAGTTTTTTCGGCGCATATTATGAGGTTATACGTATACTGCCTAGATTTATTCAAATATTAAGGTTATTTTTGTATGGAAATGAGTTATTTCACGGAGTTGGGTCGGTTAGGCGTATTTAAAAATATAGTTCATTATTGTTACGTTTGAGAAATAAAGATATGTGCGTTTTATTGTGTCCACGAGTACGTCTGCTCGGTCTATTCGAGAACATTTAGAGCTTAAATTATTTTAATATGAATTAATGTAGAGATAATGACGATTTTATTTAAATTTTACATGTACATGACCGGATGTTTAGTAGAGTATTATCTAAGTGAAGATTAGCACCTATTTAAACTTTAGACAGTAATTTGTAGAAAATGGCGTACATCGTAATCATAAATAAGCACCTTTTTGGAACGAAGTTCCTTACGGCAGGCTTGGAGGGGATAGGGATTTCGCTGCGGGACCGAACTGAAAAAAATGTGATAGTAAAACCGTAAGTGGAAAAAGTGCGTGGAATAAATTTGTGGAAAAAAGTGTGTGGAATAAAACCGTTAAATGAGACGTGCGCAGGCGCGAAAGCGCGTCATGTGTGCTATTTTATAATTTTAAGGAATTTATTATTTTATTTCCTAAAATACTGAATTTCCTAAATACTTTCTTGTACTTAAATAAAAACTAATCAGCAAAATTTAAGAGAAAAATCAAGAAAACCTACATAAAATTGAGCACAATTTTTTTTGCAAATTGTGTCGATTCCACATTATCCGAAGGAACTTCGTTCCTACCTGGTGTCCCACGACACCGTTCATTTTTTATTTATTTTTGGATTTTAGTTAAAACGAACAGTATTTAAATGAAATATTCATTAAGATTTGTAATTTAAACAAGTATTTATCGTTATATAATTTACATATAAGTTAGGCCATCACTTTTTATGGGTATGATAAGCCCTTCTACTATTGGCAACTGCTGCTGAATCTACCTAATACGATAATCACCCTTAATTAGAAACATTATGTACCACACTAGTGTTAAATCAGAAGTGGAAGCAGAATTCTATGTGATGATGGAGTGTCACCACCTATGTATCTTAAGACTGGCTGTGACTTCCTCGTTATTTTTGCGTCTTGTGTATGCGACTGGCGATCAAGAGATCTCAGGTCTCACCTCAGGATATCGGGGCGGCAGAGAGAAGGTAAACTTGAAACACCACCCCATATGGCAAGCAGAGTATAGTAGACCAAAACTGCCTTTCTAGGGAAAGGCCTTTATCGAACAGTAGGCTGTTAAAAGCTATTCTTGAAAGAGTATCACCCACTCACAAGAGTATGATTGTAAGGATGACCTCCAAGCGGTCGCCACGCTACTCACTACTGCACTGAGTGTTGTGGCTTCAAATCCCACATGGGACAACACTTTGTGTGATCCACAAATTGTTATTCTGCGTCTGGGTGTTCTTTGTGACCGTTTCTTGTATGTTTGTAAAGTTTCCCGCGACACAGGATTTATTCCTAATGAGGGCGTTGTCTGTATATATAAAAAAAAGATGTACTTCCATCTATAGCCGAATCTCTTCAGGAGTAATACTCACGATGGTTTTAATATGATTTAAACCTCATTAGATTAGAAAGTTGTGGTTTTGACTGGAAAGTTAGATGTCAAGACACTTTGATTTCCATCTAGAATAAATATCAAATATCAATAACATATAGAAGAGATGTCGTCTGGCAGTACTCTATCGCCTTTATCATGGAGAGTGTTCTGACGAACTCTTCCAACTGATCCCATGCTCTCCGTTCTTCTACAGGACAACTCGTGCTGGCCTTGGAAGTCACCGTTTCAGAATGGTAGACATACGCTCTCGAACTAAACGGTTCGGCTCTCCCTTCCTGTGCAAATCGGTTAAAACATTCATTACCAGCGCACGTGTTTCCCTCCCACTACGATCCTTTTAAGCGGGGCGTGAAAAAGCAGCTCACTAAGCGGCTATAGCGTTGGTCGCTATACTGCACTGTCTTCATTCACAGTGAGTACGGCGACCAGCGCTCTTGGATTCTATTCATGCTTTCTGTCAGGCAGAAAGGAGTCACTTTGGTAGGTTTCTTAGTTAATAAAAAAATTGTGTTTGGGTGTATTAATACATAAGTGTGAATATTAGTAGTCTGGTTACCTTAGTATAGGCTCTTTCTAGTTCTAAATCAGACGAGCGTGTATGAGTTGTGAGGCAGTTTCTTTTCTACTATTTTACATTAAAAATTAAAATTTATTTAAGATGAAAATGTATGTGTTTAACAATTTCATAAACGTTTTAGATAATTTATTAATATATTTATTTAAGTTCTGAAACTGTATTTGTAGCAAAATAAAAATTATACCATTTAAGAACACTAAAAATATTTCTAAGAAACTTAGCATTTTGTAGACAACACTATAATTAATATTATTTTATATTTTTAAAACAATTATTTTAATTTCAGCATCTAGTTCATATAATAATACTTAAAATTATGAAATTTAGCATAATATAATAAGCAAGCTTTTTGTTTCCCACTAATTCGTTTTTAAGTTAGTTACTAGCTATTTCTTTAAACTGTATACATTTTTAGATTTGAAAAGTAAGGTTATTGCCAGAATACTATTTTACTTGCTACTAACTTTACGAATTTAAAACACTTATCTGATTAACTTAACTGCTTAAAAATAATATTACTAATTTTTATTCATTTAATAGACTTCACTGGTTCATTTATTTTAATTACTTTACTTATTACTAATTTTATTAGGTTAATAGACTTAACTGGTTCATTTATTTTAACTGAATTACGTATTAATAATTTAATAGACTTAACTGGTTCATTTATTTTAATTGCTTTACTTATTACTAATTTTATTAGGTTAATAGACTTAACTGGTTCATTTATTTTAACTGAATTACGTATTAATAATTTAATAGACTTAACTGGTTCATTTATTTTAATTGCTTTACTTATTACTAATTTTATTAGGTTAATAGACTTAACTGGTTTATTTATTTTAACTGAATTACGTATTAATAATTTAATAGACTTAACTGGTTTGTTTACTTTAACTATTTACTTATCAAGTAACTTTAAAAAGAAGGTTAGTAAAGATTAAATATTTTGAATCAGTAGTAAAGTCTTCAGTATCATATTTTACTATTAATGATGTGATAAAATTGCAGGTGACTGTTAAATAGAAAGATAATTATATACTCGTATGTATCTGAAAATGTATTATAAATTTTAATATGATTATTAAACTACCTCAAAAGCCACAAATACAAGACAAATAATCTTGATCTCTTATTAAAGAAAAATTAGTACAATTATAGTTCATCTTATACTTGAAATGAAAAGTTTGATAATTCTTAAAATAGACTTAAATATTAAGGAATAATGACCGGAGATCCATCATTAGGCATCAGGATCATTAATTCTACAAAGATATATTCATAGTATACATAAATCCAAGGCTTATCTCGCATTCCCCCCACAGGCTGTACAGCATATCATATACCTCGGAAAGGCAATACAGGACGCCATTACGTCATACCATCCCTCCACGGACGCGGCCTCTGACGTCATCAGTTATGAATAATTTATTAACTCGGAGTACTGAGGAAGAGGTATATTTCATGGCGTTTATGTCGTGTGTCGAATGATATTGAATGTGTGGGTGATATGGTGAACGTAATAAGTTTTGTGAGAGAATATTAATATTTTATATATTTTTGCTATTTATATGTTGGTATTCTGATGTTAAGTTTTATTGAAAGAGTGACTGCACGTATGGCATAGTGGCTTAAGTATTCGTCACGCCGCTTCTGAGTGTTGTGAGTTCAAACCTCAAATGGAACAGCACTTTTTGTGTTTTACAAATTGTTGTTTTGGGTCTGTGTGTTCTTTGTGTCCGTTTCATGTATGTTTCTAATCTGCGTTACGGTTTCTTGCGTTACGAATATATTACTAATGTGGTGGTTGACTCTTATTAAAAAAATAGGAGAACAGAGTGAGTTTGGGCTCCTCCAGCAAGCAACATGACTCCTCCTGAATTAAATTTTGATGTCTTATTCTACCTATTTCATCTACAGACGGCCGAATTGGTATTCAATTATCATCATCCACAGCCTCTAACAGTCCACTGCTGGATATAGGCCTGTCCTTAGCAACCAGGTTTTAGCCTACTATACCACGCTGGTCAGACAGGCTGGTACAGGGATTGTTTCAAACTTCCTTGCTCGTTACAGTAATGTTGTCCAGCGTTATTTGATCCCTTAGTTACCTCTTACGAAACCTATGGGATAAATAGGGGTGGGCTACCATTTTCTAAATGCATCATCATATAGATTTTTTTGATATTCAATACATGATTTTGACTCGTGATTCAGTGTGTCACGTATTCTCTATATTTTTGCGACCGCTATATCTCAAGACACTAATTTGTCGTTTGTACATGTAATTTATAGCCTCGTTAAGGATTTTTCTGGATTTTTTGGTCTGGCATTTGCCTGATGGGTAACCATCTTTGAGACTGTAATCGGTTTGAAAAGTGACAAAGACAGAATGTGGATTTGGGCAAACGTAGAGGGCAAAAAACGTGTTTAACACTGTAGTAGCTCAAAGAGGTTAGTTTCAGTCAGTTTTGTAATGTGAAAAGACAATAGGACGTTAATTGATCTTAAGAAAAATGGTGAGGGGGTGTTCAAAATACCAGTTTTTGTCAGAGGGGCGGGTGGAAGAATCTTCATCCAAATAATGAAAGTATAATAGAATCTCTGTCTTTTAATGAATGGCCACAGATCGAATTCATGACGTCCCATTGCCTGATTTTACTTAACATTATCGCTGTTATATCCACTTAAACCCCAGATAGTATTAATAAGCCAGGATTAATCACCGGTGTGTGTAAGATGTGGTGACGTAACCGCGCATCCGCAGTGCATTGCTCTTGATTGTAATGCGCAAAAGTTTGCGCATACATCTTTTTGCATACATCCTTTAGTATTTATGAAGTAACTTACTTTTGCACGTGGTTTCACTCGCTCTTATGTAAGAAGTTTAAAATCAAATCATATGTACTTTTGAATTTATTGATGTCTATAGATGATATAATACAGGTTGACACATTTCACACTTGACAATTCCTGCAGAAACTATACTATGATAACCAGACTACTGAGATATGCTTACGTGCTTCTAAACACATTCATATACGTAAATTTTACTCAGGCATTTAAGAAATTACTGTTCTCATTAAACTGAAATTTGTTTTGAGAAGGAATCGAACCCACGCCCTCCGGCTTAGCTGTTAGGAACGGTCCAGTAAAGAAAGATAAGATTCTTTATGTTCTTTGTAACCCTGACAACGATGATGATCAGTTCAGTAGTTAAGGCCAGAAAAAGTGACAAACAAACTGACTCTCTTGTACATAATTCTACTTGTATTTACTTAAGATGAACGACGTTGCACTTAAGATTTCATAATATTACTGTGGCCGTGAGTAAATATAATGTATAATGAACCAGCTTGAACAATAGCTGATTGGTACTCGAAATTTGCAACCTTCTGGCGTCGATTCTGACCATTATCCGAATACAATTATCCACAGCCTTTAATAGTCCACTGTTGGGCATAGGTCTTTCCGTAGAAAGGAGGTTTTAGTCTACTGTTCTATGCTGATCAGGCGGATGAGTATGGGGTTTGCATCAGGTTGTTCCTCGCCTTGTGCTGTCATCTTACGCAGTTTGCTCGCTTGTCGGTTCTTAGAACTGAATAAGATAGTGTCACTTCGTATTCTTTAACGGTTACCACACGTATACTCATCTAATATTCAATTATTAGTCAATAAATATGCGCGTGACATCCTCTTAAAATGTGGTGCATCGTTGAACTATTGCAGAGATGACGTAAGCTGCAGAGTGCATTGCCCCCGATGACTTTAGCGACGGTACTAAACAGTTCTCGCTTTGTTTCTTGTTTTTGAACTTGCAACGAATCTAAATAATAGATATTTTATGTTCAGTGTCACGATGTTCAACCTTTAGATAATTTCTATATTATGTTATAGTTCATTGATCACTGATAGTGTTGCAATCATTTTATTTTGTGTTCAGAAAGAACGGAATCTTTTTGATCTCTTAGATGGACTGTTACCTTTGGCTGTCTGTCAGTCAAAGCATTTTTTCTCAATTGAAATTAGCGTCGTTTTAGGTACCTTCAAGCTGTCAAAAGATACTTTGAACCTTGTATTACGTAAAAGAAAAAGCTTACAGAAAGAGTGATAGAAAAAAAAAATGTTTTACGTTTGGAAAGTTTGCTTTTAAAGAAGTATGAAGGAAACGTAAATCTACCATATGAGATAATGTATTTGTTTAAAAAATTTGAACTGCAATTAAGATTGTGGTTCGGACAGTTTAAGATTGGCAATTAAATAATATTAAAATTAACAAAGAAGCTCATTGGTGCCATGACTTTTAGATAAAGTAAAGAAAAATATATATTGACACATGTTAATTTCTATTAAACAGTGCCAATAGGTCTCGAGTTCAGCATGCATTTTTAGTTGACAACACTGGCTGTGTTGAAAGTTGAAAATCATTTTGGAAGTGTGTTTATGTACGTGTGAATATATGTTTACATGACACATCGCTATAATAAAAAAATAAGTAAAACTAAGCAACAAGTATACCGCAGAGAAATGGCAATTACAGCATGTTTTTTTTGGCCGATATTTTTAAATTATTGTCGATTTTAAATTTAATACATTGAATTTAAAATTTTAATGACTTTCATACGCATACATACTCTCACGTCTTTAACGCAACGCTAGCCAATTACTATAGATCGGACACTTTAGGAAGTAGATGTAAAATAGAAACTACAATATGAATAAAAGGAATAATAGGTAAAAAATTCCATTCATCTATACATATAAATAAAATTGGAGTGTCTATAATATTGAAATAACCACTTTTTACTACATGCATATGAATATACATACGATACATACACCAAAAAAACATTTTTACAATTTTGTCTGTCCGTCTGTCTGTCTGCTTGTTCCGGCTAATCTCTGAAACGGCTGGACCGATTTCGACGATACTTTCACTGACTGATAGCTGATGTTATAAGGAAAAACTTAGGCTGCTTACATTTTAGAATTTTGGAATTATAAAAAAATTCCACGCGAACGAAATCGCGGGTGTAGCATAAATAAATTTAAAACTGCCTTCCGAATTATCGTGAGTGCATCGTGCCAACAGTTCTGTATCGTGACGTAATCCAGTGCAATGATCCTAAAAAGTTTGCGAGAACATAAAACGGACTTAGCTGTTATTAGTTGAACGTACTGAGGTTTGTTGTACGCTCTTTTTAATCATTTTCATCAACAATCTAACAGTCCACTGCTGGAAATAGGCATCTCTTTTGAAAGGTGATTTCGACCGATGATAAGTTGGTATAGGATTTACTTCAAGTTTTCTTTCTTTTTGCATGTTATCTTGTTTTTATATTTATTTATTATATATTAAATTAATTAATTTATTGTCATGGATAAAACATCGAGTGAGTTGAACTTCTATTATTACAAAAAGTTACCCAAACTGATATTTATTGTAATTAGGTCAAGAACACGTTTAAGATATTCATACTATGTACGAGTTAAGGATACATTCTTGAGAAGTATTTGTGTGAGACAAGTCACCGATTGTTTAAGGCAAAAGGCTTTTGCAATGAAATGAAAAAATGCATAATTGATTGTGTTTGAGAAGATTAGAAAAAAAAAAACACATTACAGCTTCCCTAAACCAATGTGGGTACACAGATTCAAAATAAAGTATTTGCTACGATTCCGTTGCAATTAAAGAAATTGACTTTTTCTATATTTTAAAAGCCTGCTAAAGTGCGTCTACTCTACCTGATGGAAAGCATGAAAAGAATCGGAGAATTGTGGTCATCAGACTCATTGTAAATGTAACAACGCAGTATGATGCTCTATGGTGACCTTTACTGACAGTATGCAGTTGTGAGACGCTTTTTCACGTCCCGCATAGAAACGTTAAAGGCATGACTGTCATCTTGGCAGTGTAACCCTCACACACGACGATAACTGTCACCCCTGCACAATAACGTATAATTAATTATGAGAATGATTCTTTTAACACATCTTATAAAGTTCATACGTTTATAGTAGGCACATATATCTATATATACCTATAGTGGACCTGTTTCCAATCAATTATTTACATCTGATAATATAGTAAAAAAAATTGTTGACGAAGGCTGGCTCACGATTACACCCGTTGCCGTCCTCACGATAGGGTTGCCAGTATCAGTTATGAACGTCACAAATAAAAAAAAAAATGTAAAGCTAAATTAAACGCTACTTGAATCTTTAAAATGAGACCTTGACATGATTTTATATCATAAATGTTATATTCGATGTTAAGGCTGTTATTATTGTATTATAGATTCTTCTGACAACCTTAGCAGACGTTAGGAGTAACTTAACTCAAGCAAGAATTCACTGTAGCTATAATAATAATCATTGTTTCACCTACAGATATTTTTTTTTCTATCTTAAGAGCCTGCCAAAGTGACTCTACTCTGCCTGATGAAAAGCATGAATAGAATCCAAGAGTTGTGGTCGCTATACTCATTACAAATGCAGACAATGCAGTATGGTGACCCACGCGGCCTTGTGAGATGCTTTTTCACTCCCTGCTTGGGGACGTAAAAGGCATGACAGTCATCGTGACAGTGTAAGGTTTACACAGTTACCACGATAACTGTCACCCCTGCATCGATGGGCCTCCGGTCTCACACTCACCAACGAAACACGACAACTCAATTGCTGTCGCTTTAGGTTGGTCTTCTGTGGGAGGGTAGTACTGGCCCGGTCGAGCCGGCACGCTCGTGCTGAAATCAGCGTGGCTCTACTACCTTACTGAAATATATATAGATACCTTACAGATGTAGAAAATACTTAAATTACTAACGGTAAACCCCTCTCTCCGGGTTGTCAACATCTATAACAATCGTTATTAGGCTGTCAGTGCTCTCAAATATACTTACAACTACAACCTTCGAATTATCACCCTCAGGGTTACTCAGGTTTGATGCCGGTCGCTCCGTGGAAAAATTGATATTCAGATAAAACCGGTTGAACTGGTAACCGACCCCAAATAATCTTAGAAATAATAATGGCAAGGACAGTTACTCCCTTATAACCCTTTCTAAACAAGAAAATTCACCCAAAATTAGGTAGTCAGAACTCAAGATAATTTTTACTATCGTCGTGAAAATTAATTTTGTCATGCACAAAAAGGCCGGTTATGGTCTCTCAAAGACTACTGTTAAGCAATTTCTTCGTTGCTTTTTTCCAAGGGAGCGAAGTTTCCGCAGACCAAATGATGCTCGAGGTTCAGTCATAGGCAGCGAGAGTTACTTACCATGATCCGTCTGTTTATTTACTTTCCAATACGTCAAAAATAAATATTTATGAACGGCGGTTATCTTACTCTTAACACCGTCTCCTCATTTTCCCTCCATATCATAATATCTAAATAGAATTCCACGTGAAAGAGGATATGCCTGGATAGAGAACAAGTCGCAACATAATTGTACGGAATCCAAATAAAACTACGAAGATAGAGAGATTTTTGGAGTTGAAAGGATATTGTGTTTGTTTACTTCAGTCAAATAACACAGGCCTGAACGAAAATAAGCAGAGCCATTTATTATTCACAAATGCTTAATAAATTGTAAGTATCGATTTGTCTGTCAAGTTTGTTGGTAAACAAAAGCAAATAATTTGTTTCTTTTACTGTAATATTTTTTTTGAAGGCATATTGTAGTGGACTATTCAATTTCCCAACCTCTTTGGGTAAAGAAGAATACACCCTTTGTTCTGAAATGTTAAGCCTTCTTGATTTTGTAAATGTTTTTATCCGGTTTTTAAACACATGTACTCTTAAAACTGGTTCTATTTGGAATTATATCCGGATATTCTCCGGTAGCCATTTCTTAACTATACGCTGCCTCTTTCACATACATCTCTAGTTCTCTGGAATCTCACTCTAGTCTATTGACAGAACTATTATCTCCAGCAAAAATGTAGATATATTTTTAGTTTTGTATTGTTAACAGTGGTTTAAATAAACAAACAAAGTCTTCTCTATTATTTACATAGTTAGATTAGTTATCTATACAAATATAATTACATAATATCCCTTATATATACATCATTATTTACATATGAGTGAAATTAATTTATAGCGTGTTTACATACATCGGCAAGTGGGGATAGCTGCAAAGGAATTTGTATCATATTCCTGCAGTTTTAACGTCACTATTTGAATAATGTCTTTCAAACTGTGACAGATTCGTTATAAATTCCATCCCTTCCTGGTAAAGTTACTTATATGATTGTACTGAGGGGTCTATTATGTTTTGTAATTGTATTGGTTCCAGAGCTCTTAATATACATTAAAGGCCTGTAACTTATTCTGAAAAAAACGCGCTAACGTATTGACTTTTCGTGGTTGGTAACCCTATCGTTGGTAGGATTATTTTATGTTTACAAGTGTAACAAAAGAAATAAGAATAAAGCACTATTTTATTGCCAGGCTATAAAAAATGTAATTTTATAAGCCTGAATATAAGTATCGATATTAGCTAGATTGACCGGTTAATGTACGGACTAGCCGGACACTGCGGTCGAGAGATACTACATTTTGTTTTATGTAGCTTTTTGTTAACATCATAAAATTGTAGTAGTTTATGAATGAGTAAATAGAGAAATTGGGGGTTAGTGACGATAGTAAATGGTTTTAACTTCCTTCCCTTCGCTTTTAGTACAAAAAATTTGCTCATAAAACAAAGAAAAAATAAATATAGTACTAACAATATAACGATTTCTAAATTATGAACTTTAAATTTATATGCTAGTTTATTTTTGCATTTTATCGTCAATTTTAATCACTGGTCTAATTGTAAAATTTGTAGCGTGTTGTAATATGAAATAATACCTTATTAACAGGTTTTTTTATGACATTTTTGTGTCACAGATTTACAAGCGATTTATCAAACCCATAAATTAAAATACATTAAAAAAAATGTGAAAGGTCCTAATAATACATACGTTATTAAATAGTATTAGTAAGAACATAAAAGAAGTATATCGAAATTGAATGACTCGTCAAACAGGTTTTTCCAAAATGCATTAAAAATTGACAAAATATTTCAGCAAGGGCTGTGCCTACAATGACCACACTTTGCATAATAACTGGCAATTCTAATCCTCTACTTACGAGCTAATTGGCGTTAGACACATCTGCAGCTATTGTGGAATGTGACCCCTCAAGTTAAATATTCCAATGAAATTCCTCTAAACACTCACGCACACACATACGCACGCGTATGCATACGTCGATATCTATTCACCCACACATAGGCACAAGATGCCTGCAACATTCCTTCCGCAGCTGTGCGAAATGTCCATTTATTGATGTAGGTCAGTGTAGTTAGACTCTTCGCTCCTGTGTTCTTATTTGTTTTGTCTCACTCGCACCGGGTCCGGCCGCCCGATGTATTTATTGAGCGAGCCGGCTTGTTGGGCACTGCAACTTGCATTGGCTCCAATACATTCTTTTATTATGACTTTTACAGCCCTTCTGTCTTTAATTATACAAGTTTTATAACTTAAGCAAAATTAAAAAAGGGTACTAATATGTGGCCAGAGAAACTATGGCAATATTTATTTTGCCAAACGTATGTAGGTCTTATATTCAGTAGATAAACGATTGATTATTGTTTGACATGTTTGATCTTACTCAATTATAGATGAAGTAATAAAACACTAAAAACTTAAAATATATGGCGTTTTATCTCAGGTAACAACTAAATAAAAAGAATAAGCGATGTTAAAGAACGCGCTGGAGTGAAAGAGACAGATATATGCGGAAGAATCCACGATGTATTTTAGAGAAATTACGTCGTAAGTTGTTGTTAGTTGTGAAGTCGTGTAAGACTATTTTTGTTTAAAACTGTGTAGGAAGAGCTTTTTTCATAAACAATTTAGTATAGTAGTAAGATTGCATTAGTTATTGGTTTAATAGTTACTATTAGTAATGTACCCGTCCGTTAATACTGTATGTCCGCGGATACGGTTAAGAAATTCAGATATTATGAGCTTTCTGATTCGTGAATCGTACGTACTCATTGTTTTTCTAGTTTATGCCAATAAGTCTGACAGTTGAGCAACCTTTTGAAATCAGAACAGAACTACATATTTTTCATTTTTTAATTCAAATGTTTTTAAATTATAAATTAGATTTGAAAAAATATTTCTCTATCAACAAACCATTTTGATAATAAGAAAGTATGACGTCACAAGTTACTATTTCATTTCAAACCCTTTGACATTTATTAAAAAATAACCGAATTGTTTTGACAGTGTGTTGCCATTTTATTAAAAACCTGTATAAATGTTGTCAACACAAATAATTAGAAATTAGATAATAACATAAGGAATCCCTATATTAGACAGACGTGAAATTAATAAACAAATAAATGTTGTTTATTATAAAATAACATTAAGAATACGGCATTTCATCCCTCTTCATGCCGTGAGTGTCGTCAGACCTGAACAAAGCAACAAAATATGCAGGACTACAGCACTGCAAAACGGAAAGGAAACTTTAAACAAAACCTAGATCACCCTTCTGACTAGCGTGGCATAGTGAGCCTGTTGTGGTGAGTCAATTGAGAGCCACTAACTGCTCATACTGCACAAATAACCAATCACACTTACGTTTCCACCAAAGAGATACGCAGAAGCGAATTTGATGCCCTCATGATTTTAGTTCGAGTAACAAACAAATTCAGAATTATAACATAAAGTTACAGGAAACAGCTACGAAATTTTTGCTGTGCTAAATAACACAAGACGAAGAATCAGAGAGGGAAACAAGCTGTCTTTCGATGTACGATGCAGCCTTGACCGAGATAACTCAACCCCAACGAATTATTTATGTTGCAAGTCACCGTGGTTGGTTCAGACGGGGTTGGTACTTCGGCTATGTTAGACGGGTTGTGATGGCCATGGGACTTACTTAAAAACTTAATTAAACAAGAAAATAATAAATATACTGTGTGTTTATTTTTGTGATTTAAGACTAATATAATGTGTTTTAAAGTTGATGGTTTTAAAGTGAAAGTGATTAAACTAGGTGATGTACTTATTGCAGTTGTGATAGAATTTAGGGGTTTTGAGAATGATGGTGGTTTATAAGGTGTTGTTGATTTTATTGTATAGCTGTTGGGTTGGGTCAAAAGGTAAGCTAATAACGTATACAATAAGGCTATATATACTAAATTAAAACAGTTTAAACTAAGTAAAATATTATAAAGCAAATTGTTTGGAGCTTTGAGAATTTATTGTCATTTTTAAAGTTTCTTATACTCTAAGTAGGCTTTTTATATTATTGTTATTGAAGTTTCATTGTGGTAAGTCAAGTATGACTTCATTTAGTTATGTGCATAAAATAGACAATATGCACCAAAGTGACTCTACTCTGCCTGATGGAAAGCGTGAATAGAATCCAAGAGTTGTGGTCACTCGTTGTGAATGCAGACATACTGTAGTGGCTTCGTGAGATGCTTATTCACGCCCCGCTTGGGAACGTCAAAGGCTTGACATGATGTAAGGCTCGCACGATTAACACGATGACTGTCATCCTTACATCAATGGGCCTCCGGTCTCGCACTTACTAACGAAACACGACCGCGCGGGTGCTGTCGCTTTAGGTTGGTCTTCTGTAAGAGGGTGGTACTGTCACGGTCGAGCCTGCCTGTTCATGCTGAAATTCACATGGCTCTACGACCTGGCTAATTAATGTAGATGAAACGCAAGAATGCTGGCGTAAACTTCACAGTAGTATAGTTTAGATCTATCGAACATCCATGACATTTATCAGGAATAGTTGGCACATAAACAGTTTGATCACATTTCTATTTTTATTATTAAATAATCTACTTTGAGAAAGTTATCACTTGATCTGGAAGTTTGTCAACAAGACATTACATAAACTCATATTACCGTTCACAAGTCTCGTGACGAGCATCCAATCTTAACAAAAACTTTATACATCTCGGAAACTTTTTGTACTCTACAACAGTATTCAAGAGTTGTCATTTCAATCGTTACAAAGTTGTGTGAGGAAACTTAAATGTGTCGTTGTGTGAACCAGCCGTAATGTTTGCAACTTGTGATCACGTTTGGAGGAAAGTTCCAATAATGTTGCGATCGTGATGCTAGTATTGTAGGGTACAGATGGTACGAGTTTTTGTAAAGTTGCTTTTTTTTTGTGCTGGATTTTTATAAGTTGTGTGCGTGTTGTTTATTTACCTTCAATAAGGTTGTAGTGGAAAGGTTGTAGCTACCCAGAAAATTATGGTTAACAGATTGCAGAAGTGCAGCTAGTCTGTTGATGTTAATGAGTGAGTAAACTTATATCGCGCAAGATAAAGGGTCAATGGCTCTAAGGTTCGCCTGGTCTTTAATCATCAATCAACAGACTTTTACAATCCACTGCTGGACATAGGCGTCTCCTTAGCAAGGAGATTTCGGCCTACTATACCACGCTGGCCAGACGGGTTGGAATAGGGTTTGTTTCAAGTTTTCCTTCTCTTTGTAGTGATATTTTCTTGAATTGTTTGTTCTCTTAGTCAGCCACAGGATGAATACGGGTGGTGATACTACGTATTCTTAATCCGTCTCTACACGGAATAAAGATCTTCAGTAGATGGTGCTGCAGCAAGTTCTCTTATTTGGTTTATGTGTCACAATGCTTATTATCTCAAGTATTTTTGTAGTAAAGGACAGGGCAAGTACAAAATCAGCAAGATTGCCAGTATATCGATTGTCAAAATATCAACTTGACAACAATTTCCTCTCACAATTAAATATAACAAGACAATTTAGAGACATGTTTCATTATAATCTGTATTGTGTAGAAAAATGACTCGTAAAATTTGTCTCAAAGACATTTTATTGGTAACACTGTTCGAGATTCCATAGAAATTGCTTAGGGAGAAAAAATAATTTATCTATTTTTGGTTACGTTAACAGTTTATTATTATGTGGAAATATCTTGATAGAATTGTCGTCTAGAAGGCACAATAGAAATAAGAAATATAGTTACAGGTCAAAGTGATGTAAAATCAACTGTGTGTATATTACTGTAACTCTACCACCAAGGCTAGTAAGCACTTGTGATTCTTGTGGATTAACTTAATTCTGAGCTGATTCTGCTGTACTAATATTACTCATGTATTGGACGTGTGGGTAGAATTATAAAAAAGGTAGATTAAAAATGTACTAAGATATAAAACATGAAAACAGAAAAGTGTACACTTAAAAACACTCTTTACGTACATGGCATAAAATTGAAATTCTAAAAATCGCTACACTAGTTTCTTGTCATTTCTTATGTAAAAATATATATCATAAATAAAAGTAAACTTTATTTTGTTGTTGTTAAAGTTTAAAATATCTTGTTTGTGTTCACGAGTACAATACCATGTTGGGTTCCAGAAGTCTACAATTGTATTCTACAGAGGCCTCGCCCATGATTTCAGTGTGCGATAATTTCGTGTCTTGACGTAAAACGATATAATAAAAAAGTTGTTATAAAACGACGGCATAACAAGTAAATTTATGGCGCTACTTAGCAGCTCTTAATTAGGTATATTAATTAAAAATATATGATCGGACCTACTTAACATCCAGCTAAATAAATGTGCTGAATTAAATATAAATTAATTTTATTCAGTTTAAACATTAATCACGCCTCATAAAAGTTCACAACTGACTGTTAACTATGCAGCTACTAAAATATATTGTTGATAAGTTGAGCATCATCATCTTGCTGTTATTAATCGATATATCAGGAACTGGAGCATCACTTCTCGTTAAGTGATCAACAATATGGCTTTAGACTAGGGTTGGGCAAACTTTTCCTATGCAGAGCAATTTTGACCAGATTTTGACCAGATTTTTTTAGCATTAGCATTTCATTAGTTTTAGCAGTAACATTAATCATTTATTTATAAAACATTTTGTTTTGGATTAAATCCTTTCTTAACCTTTTCCCAATTTTTGTTGGGTTCAGTGTAGTGAGATTTCTTCTTTAATTCTCCTCTATTACTCGTCAGTACACTGCTTACTTCCTTCCTAGAAATGTCTGATTTTACGCAGTCCATTTATCTTCCTTTGGTAGTTCTCTACTCTCATATCCGTGAACTTCTATACTTAAAGTTTTGCCACTACATTTTGCTTATCTCTACACATCACGTTTCAATACCAAGATAAC
The DNA here is from genome assembly GCA_949316085.1 of Hypercompe scribonia. Lineage (NCBI taxonomy): Eukaryota > Metazoa > Arthropoda > Insecta > Lepidoptera > Erebidae > Hypercompe > Hypercompe scribonia. The sequence continues at coordinate 1,953,606 of OX438973.1, forward strand.
TAGTACTTTCGCTTCTCTCCAAACTACCCGCATTCGGCCTGCTCCCTCAGACTCTGCAAATGTGCTGTCTTCCTGTACCAGCGCCGCATTAGAGTTCTTTATGATGGTAAAACTGGTGTACCTTAGGACTTTTCCTGCATATTAATGGCGTGTTAGCCTGGCAACAAACATTACTATGCCATCAATAGCATAGTGCAATATTTTAGGCAAACGCCAGCTAAACGAGCAGATGTTAAGAAAAACATTGGGAACTTGTCGCTAAGCTCGACCAAGTTCTGAGGCGCTTTTCTGAATAGGCTTATAAGAATTTGGCCGAGTTCTTTCTTTTACTTCATATTTTTTATTTTAAGAGCCTGCCAAAGCGGCTCTACTTTGCCTGATGGAAAGCATGAATAGAATCCAAGAGTTGTGACCACTATATTCATTCTTAAAGATATATAAATCTTAGGGTCAGTTTCAGCACTTACTGATAAAGTCCCTGATAGACTTATGTCAACTTATCGATAAAGAAACTACAGACTTCGGTTTCACAAGTTTTGGATGGAGTCAAGTCATATATGTCAGATATACACACATTTATCAGTAAGTTTTGCCTGTTAACTAGATATATGGCAGATAACTATCTGACATTTTATCAGCAGCTGCTGAAACAGGCCTTTAGTCTGTAATAATAGCTACCAAACAATTACCGTTCTTTTATGCGTAAACACCTTTAAATTTAAATAGTTTTATCAAATAATTGAAGAGAAACTTAACTATCAACAATCATTCAAAACAAAAAAAACTCGTCACGTTGTTAGAGTATGTGCGAGTGAGATAGCATAAATAATAAAAGCGTGAAAAAAAGACAGCACTATAACCTTGACCTGCACAGACAAGTAGCGCCACACTGCGAGGTTTGGAGAAACTATTGTAGTTATAAATGGCGCGAAATTAGTATTTTAATAATTTTGAGTTGTATTTAAACTAAAATACTGTTATGTGTGTAGGAAAAGTTATATTAAATATTGAATTTTAATATAACCTCGAGTTGAACGGAGTGTGTTCACTTTTCACGGGCGAAAAACTTACATATCTGGCAATGTGATATGTTGTATTATATCAAGAAATGCTCATAATTATATGAACAGAATATAATTTATAATATAGCCTTTATTTCTTATATTTATTTAATTTAAATCTCAAGTGTCTAAATACAAGCTCGAAAATTTTTCTCATTTCATGTTAAGTACAATAATCCGGTTGAGAAAAAATATTACGCGTGTGCCCATCTGAGCCGAAAGATGTTCACTCAAAAAAACACTTAAACAAACCAACACTTTTATGTGTAATAAACTATTGCTTAATTTTATTATGTCATCATTATCAGTCTAGGTAGTAGAGCTCCACAAGGTACGCTGATTTCAGCAAAAACGGGCTCGATCGGGCCAGTACTACCCTCTCACAGAAAACCAACCTAAAGCGACGGCATCCGTACTGTCGTGTTTCGTTGGTGAGTGCGAGATTGCAGGCCCATTGACGCAGGGGTTACAGTTATCGAGGTAAGCATGTCAACCCAACACTGCCACGATGACATCCCCAAGCGGAGCGTGAAAAAGCACATCACTAGTCCACCATCGTGCGGATCACCGTACTGCATTGTCAGCATTCACAGTGAGTATGGTGACCATAGCTCTTGGATTCTCTTCATGCTTTCCATCAAGCAAAGTAGAGTCACTTTGACAGGAAAAGCATATCGTAGTCCACTGCTGGACATAGGCCTCTACTTTTGTTGTTACTTTATTTGTTAGCTGCATCATAGTCTTTAATGTCATCAGTCTGTTAAGCTGTGTTTTCGTATCTTGTGGGTACTTGAATAATTTAAATCAAAAAATGACTTTGTATTCTCGTGGCTCTTGTGTTGTCTTTTTGAGAATAAATGATTTAAACCAATATTCATCAGTCTCTGTCCAGGCAAAGCCTCGTTTGTTCTAAAGTTACATGAAATACTAATTTTCTATACATTTCCTTAGCAAACCTTTGCGATAAACTTCTATTGAGTTAAGAAACTCGTTACTGTCCAATTTCCTTTCTTGTGAGCAAATTTTCCTGTTACTTATAAATCTTATTGTACACGGCCGCTATTTGTTTTTAACTACACATCTATTTCAGTTTAATATCCGTTTCTTTTTGTTTTTTTTTTAGGTTTTTTTGTGATTTTTATATAAAACTGACTGACTGTATTTATAACTCTAAAATTGCGTATTATGCTGAATTTATTTTTAAATATGTTTTCACAGAATAAAATATTATCTAAGGCTGAAATATTATATTTTTTAATATTTTGAAACATTGTTATAGTAATCTATGATTGGTTCAGTTCGTAACCTCACATAATGTACTCTCTTCGTAATAGCTACGGTAAGTCAAAATTTAATTTCTTTCTCCCCCGGCCTGCAGTCTCAACATGTACAAAGGTTTGGATTATTTTCTTAAGATCTTTTTACTTCTTTAGTTTATATACTTTTTAATTCTCCTCCATGTTCTAATACGGTCAAGTACCGTGACTAATAACAACAATAATATAGGTAATCCGAGTAGGTATATGATCGAGTATCTCAAAGGATAGCAACACAAAGCGGTGGTAGTTACTTACCATGAGGTAAGGTTTTGCGCTCGTTAGTATCCATTTTCCATACTTTATATTTTTACTTACTTCATTCACTCTACGCCTACGCACGTAGCAGATTCTACGGCGTAGAGTTTATCATATAATCCTATTGGCTTTGTACTCTCTCTCTAAATTACTTATTATTTTTTCTAGATGTGCCGATAACTTGGTGGTCTTCGCCGCGCGCCTCGCTCTCGTGCGTGGTGCCTGACGCAGACAAGATCGTTGCAAGGCGTCCGCCGCCACCCCTCAACACCGACGACAAACCGCGACCAAGGCAGCCCTACTTATGGCGCAAGGGCAATGAGGATTTGAAACGGTGAGTGATATAAATAAAAAATTGAAAGTTAGTAGTATTAAAGAGATTCTTCATTTTTTGTATTGTGTGTTTTGTGAATATATCCTAGTTTGTATAGTGAAGTGAGCTAACCTCTAGAAACACTTGAAAATTCAAAATGTGGGATAGTCCATTTATTGAACAACGTCATGCTTAGGACCAATAATAGCCAAACATTAATGAAAAATGTTGTTAAAACGGGACACAATTATTATTTTCAAGAGAAGCATATAAAAATATTATTACTTTTATAACGCTACTAATAATAGCCGGCCACACTTCGCTGTGGTATTGTTAAATGCTAAAAAAATTGATAAAAACTATCTTTGTAGCGGATTGTATTGTGATAAAACTTGAGCTCAATTCGTGTAGAAATTTTGAGTTTTTTAAGCGTACACAAAGTTATCATTATAACCCATAGATAGGTGGAATGTGATAGTTTAACAGTAGTATTGAAGTTAGTACGTTCTCCTTGTTACAGAGTTCTAAGTAACGGCGCATTGGAGGTGTTGCGCAAGAAGGATGGCAGCAGCGAAGGAGTCTACCAGTGTGCGGTCAGGCACAATGCTGGGTTAGTGCTCGGGTATCCGCTGCGCCTCAAATTCGCTTGTAAGTACACATTTAGATAGATGTACATCTTCAAGTCTTTAACAGTCCATTGCTGGACTTGGGTCCTTGGTTTTGACCTACTGTACCACAGGTTGGCATAGAGTTTGTTTCAATTCTTTAATCAAAACTAAAACTAAAACCAATACTCTTAACGAAAGAAAGAAGGAAATGAATAAGGAGAAGGAGAAAAATGCAAGAGCAGAGGACTTCTCTTCGCATGAAGAGGAAGCATTAGTTGGGATGCCTATCTCGGTGGGGCTCCCAGAAGTCATTATGGCTGCTGGGAGCCGTAGAACATCGGAACGATTACGTTCCAGATCCGTCGCGGGTGGTAGCTCTAGTGCTAGGGAGGATGCACTGGAGTTTATGGAAACTGAACTATGCGACAGCCGAAAACGCGGACGCGACAGGGACGAGGAGAGCGACACATCCCAGGAGATGTTGCCTCCTAAGGTTCCAAGTAGTCGCAGAGGGAGGCCACGAACCCCGGTCTCGGCCCCGGCAGGCTCCGTCTTCTGCAAGGCGGAAGCCTATAGACGAGTCAGGGCAGACGGCGAAACACTGGCGGAGGAGGAAATTGCAGATCTCCTGCTGAAAATTAAGGAGCCGATGGTGGGGGATTCAGTTCCCCAAACACCATCGTCCATGCAGGAGAGAGCGAATGCGGCGGTGGCCATTATTCACAAAGTGGCCACCAAATCGAGTAACCTTAAGGGCTCTTTTGTAAGAGCCCTTAAGGACTCCTCTTCCGCTATTGCGGGGGTCGTCGATACCCTCATCGGGGACGTGGCTCGTCTGCAGGCAGCCAACGATCGCCTGACGGGGCAAGTGGCTGAGCTCAGCGCTCAGTTCGCCCAATTCCGGGCGCATCGTCCGGCTGTAGATCCGGTCTCGTCCGCGTCTCAGCCTGCTCCCTCTTCCAACCTCGGTGGTATTCCTGATGCCCATCTGCGCCAAATTACGGATGCAGTATGGCGCATGATGGACGGGCGTCTGGCTGGCCTGGAAGCGAGGCTGCCACCGGCCCCCGTTGTCCGCCCGCCGCTTGCGGCGCATAAGCCGAAGGCCGCATTGGCACCGTCAGCGCTTCCCGTTGTGGGCGGTCGCGTGACCTGTGCGGCAGCGGCGTCGGTGTCTGCTGCTCCCGCAACAGCTCCGGGGGCACGACGGGCAGCGAAGGTAGCGACCAAGACGCCTGCACCGAGGTTAGTGTCCAAAACAGCGGCAAAGGCTGGAGCGGATTTCCCTCCGCTCCCCACTCCAACCGCTGTACCTGGCACCACCACATCTGCCCCCTCCACATCTGCCCTATCCAAAGATGGTTGGCAGGTAGTCGGCGGGGCAAAGTCCCGAAAGCGGGGTAAACAGGCAGCTCAAAAAGCAGCCTCTACCCCGCAGTCGCCATCAGTGGTAGTGGCCACTACGAAGAAGCCCCGCAAGCTGCAAGTGCCCAAAACCGCGGCGGTGGTGGTCACCGTGTCACCGGAGGCGGCTAGCAGCGGACTGTCCTACGCGGCCATATTCCAGAGGGCCCGGGCTAGTCTTACCAGTGATATCGGGACGGTAGGAGTCAGGCTGCGCCTTGCTCAAACAGGAGCTCGAGTGCTCGAGTTCCCTGGAGCTGAAGGCGCAAAAACGGCAGATGCCTTTGCCGAGAAATTGCGAGGCATGTTTGCGGCCACGGATGGTGTGAAGATCGCCAGACCTACCAAGTGTGCAGAGTTGCGCATCTCGGGTCTGGACGACTCTATAACGACCGAGGATATCCGCGTTGCAGTAAGAGAGAAGACGGGGTGCAACGCGGAAAACATTAGGGTCGGCACCATTCGCCCCGGTCCAGGAGGGCTTGGCGCAGTGTGGGTCAGCTGTCCCGTAGCGTCGGCCAAAATTTTGGGCGACGCCGGTAGACTGCTCATCGGTTTCGTGAGCGCTAGGATCACAGTCCTGGCGGCGAGACCGATGAGGTGTTTTAAATGTCTGGCATCGGGACACACACGCGCCAAGTGCGTGAGTTGTTTTGACTGCAGCGGACTATGCTTCCGCTGCGGTCGACCGGGGCACAAGGCGGCAGAGTGCTCTGCCGCCCCTCACTGCCCAGCGTGTGCGGCGGGTAATAAGCCCGCCGATCATCAGATTGGACAGGGGGGCTGCAAGCCACCACGCACATCTCGGCAAGTGTCGGGGGCTAGCCAGTCGACCCAGGCTGCCTCTGACGTCGTTTCTGCGTCGACATCATCGCCCATGGAGGAGGTTGTAGAGACGGTTCAGTAATGGACCAAGTCTCCAACCTCCTTGTCCAGACGAACCTCAACCACTGTGCCGCGGCGCAGGACCTTTTCCTGCAAACCATGGCACAGTGGTCTATCGGTGTTGCCGTAGCCGCGGAACCCTATTACGTTCCTCCCCGTCCAAACTGGTTGGGTGACCGGGACGGTTCCGTGGCAGTCGTCGGCTCCACGGCGGCTCATTCCCCGCCCTTGTCGCTAAGGGACAAGGGTACTGGATATGTTGCTGCCGAGTGGGGGGGCATCACCGTATATGGTGTTTACTTCTCCCCCAACCGGAGTTTGAGCGACTTCGAGGTTTTCCTTAATAACTTGGAAACCTCGATGCGGCGTCTAACGTCTGGGCACGTCTTAGTGCTGGGGGACTTCAACGCGAAGTCCATTGCGTGGGGTTCCCCCAGGACGGACGCCAGGGGCGAGGCCGTAGAGGAGTGGGCGGCCTCGGTGGGCCTCTGTTTATTGAACAGGGGCTCCACCAACACGTGCGTGCGACAGCAGGGAGGGTCGATAGTGGACCTTTCGTTCGCTACCCCTGCCCTCGCCGCACGAGTAAGGAACTGGTGTGTCCTGGAAGAGGTTGAGACGCTCTCGGATCACCTCTACATTCGATTTGAGCTCTCCCGGACCCAGGACCCCAGTAGGGGTCACGCGGCGCGGCGTTCTTCTCTCTTTCCACGGTGGGCTGTAGCCAAACTGAATAGGGACCTACTAGAGGAGGCAGCCATAATTCACTCATGGCTGTCTCCGCAGGCTCCGGCCGAGGAGGTCGACATGGGGGCTGGTCGTTTCCGCGATGCGATTACGCAGATTTGCGATGCGGCCATGCCCCGCATCCGAGGTTGTCGGCCTCCACGGAAGGAGATTTACCGGTGGTCCCAGGAGTTGGCGGACCTCCGCGCGGCCTGTACTCGTGCCCGGAGGTCCTACACCCGTAGTCGGCGGCGACACCGTGAAGATGGTGAGGAGGATCAGCTTCATGAGGAGTACCGAGAGGCGCGGAAAACTCTGAAGCTGGCCATCAGCCGCGCCAAAGAAATTAAGCGAAAGGAAATGCTGGAGGGTCTCGATCGTGACCCCTGGGGTCGCCCTTATCGTGCGGCGCGACAAAAGCTCCGCACATCGGGCCCCCCCCTTACAGAGACCCTCCAGCCCAGCTTCCTGCGGGAAGTGGTCGAGGGCCTTTTCCCGCAACGGGTGGAGCACACACCCCCGTCGATGGCCTTCACGGTCGGAGACGACGGGGCGAGCGAGGACAGTGTTCCGCCCGTCAGGGAATCGGAGGTAGGGGCGGTTGTTCTACGGATCCGCTCTAAAAACACCGCCCCCGGGCCAGACGGGATACCTGCCCGAGTGCTGGCCCGAGCCCTCGAACACATGTCGGACCGTCTCAGGGAGGTCCTGGACGTTAGCTTGGCGTCTGGACGCTTCCCTGAGTGCTGGAAAAGCGGGAAGCTGGTCCTATTGAGGAAGCCGGGACGGCCAGCCGAATCGGTAGCGGCCTATAGGCCCATCGTGTTGCTGGACGAGGCGGGTAAACTGTTTGAGAGGATACTCTCTGCCCGCATCGTCCGGCACCTCTGCGAGGTGGGCCCCGATCTGTCGGACGCCCAATTTGGTTTTCGGGCGGGGCGTTCGACGGTCGATGCCGTGCTGCGCCTGAGGGCCGTTACCGAAGAGGCGGTGAGCTGTGGCGGCGTGCTGTTGGCGGTGTCGTTGGACATCGCCAACGCATTTAATAGTCTGCCATTTAGCTGCATCAGGGAAGCACTTCACTACCATGGGGTGCCAAAGTACCTGAGGCGGCTTGTGGCAGACTATCTTGAGGAGCGTACCGTCATGTACGAGGACCGAGACGGTGTTCTGAGGCAGCGGCTCATGTCGTGCGGTGTTCCACAGGGGTCTGTCCTCGGACCACTCCTGTGGAACATGGGATACGACTGGGCCCTTCGAGGTAGTCTTCCCCCCGGGCTGGGCGTAATTTGTTACGCAGATGACACATTGGTCACGGCCCGGGGAGCAAACTTTCAAGAGGCGGCGCGCCTGGCCACCACGGGTGTCTCTCTGGTGGTCGGGCGAATTGAGGCACTGGGTTTGCGGGTGGCCCTAGACAAGACGGAGGCCCTTTTGTTCCATGGGCCCCGTCGTGGTCCACCCTCCGGCGCCTCCATCGTGGTCAATTCGGTCCTCGTACCGGTTCAGGCCCAGATGAAGTATCTGGGCCTGATCCTCGACGGCAGGTGGCTCTTCGACGAGCACTTCCGACAGCTTTCTCCAAAGCTGGTCGGCGCTGCTTCTGCCCTTGGGCGACTTTTGCCCAATCTGGGTGGAGCTAGCGTGGCGACGAGACGGCTATACACGGGGGTTGTCCGGTCAATGGCGCTGTATGGTGCACCGGTGTGGGCGGCGGCTCTGACCGCCCAGAATAGGGCTCGCCTCTGGCGCCCTCAGAGGATATTGGCGGTTAGAGCCATACGCGGTTACCGCACCGTATCGACGGAGGCGGCGTGCGCCTTGGCCGGAACTCCCCCGTGGGATTTGGAGGCGGAAGTGCTCGCCGAAGTTTATCGGCGGACAGCTGACTTCCGGGCGGGTAGCGGCATACGGCCCCCACCCGAAGAGATACGCGAGTGGCGAGAGGCCGCTCGTCGAGCCACGATGGCTCGTTGGTCGTCCCGGCTGGAGGCTCCACGTGCTGGCTTTGCCGCCGTGGAGGCTCTCCAGCCGGTCATCGCCGAGTGGGCGGGGCGGCAGCACGGGACCCTTTCCTTCCGACTGACGCAGGTCCTTTCCGGGCACGGTTGCTTCGGGAAGTATCTGCACTCGGTCGCCAGGAGGGAATTGAGTCCCGCCTGTCACCACTGCGACTGCAGTGAGGACTCGGCTCAACACACGCTAGCGGTTTGTTCCGCCTGGGCGGCGCAGCGTGGGGTCCTCACTGCAGTTATTGGAGGAGACCTCTCGCTACCGGCCGTCATACGCTCCATGACCGGTAGCGACAGTTGTTTTACCGCGGTCGCAACCTTCTGCGAAGACGTAATTTCGCGGAAGGAGGCGGCGGAGAAGGCCCGGGAGGACGATATCTACTCGGACCCAATTCGCCGCCGGCGAGCCGGGCGTCGGAGGCGCGCATACCAGCGCCTCATGCCGCCTTGAGTGTGGCCGCGGGTGGACGGGATGGGTTTTCCCCTCCATCCACTACAACGGCCAGCCGCGAGGAGGCGACGTCCGCGTGTGCCGTACGTCGCCTAAAATAGAGAGTTTATCCGCAGATGGTGCCCGAGGTAGCGGGCAGGCGCTAGGAGGGATCTGGATGTCGTAATAGCATCGGTTCCTGGATCCCTCCTATCTCAGGCGCAGAGTGGCACACCGTGTGGTTTTAGTCGGTCCGATTCCGACACACCACCCCGCCGTAAACCCCGGTGGGGTGACGGCCCGAGGGGGTTTCCACACGTTAAAAAAAAAAAAAAAAAAAAAAAAAAAAAAAAGAGTTTGTTTCAATGATCTGTTCCCGGATCCCTCCTATGTTAGGCGCAGAGTGGTACACCGTGTGGTTTTTGTCGGTCCAATTCCGACATACCACCGGTAAACTGGCGAGGTGAGGTGACGGCCCGAGGGGATTTCCACACGTTAAAAAAAAAAGTTCAATTGAAGTTTTTTTTTTTTTGCTGTGCTATCCTGCGTAATATACTCTCTTAGTCTCCTCCAACGACACTCATAAGGTGAACAGGGGTGATGACACTTTGTATTCTTAATCCGTCACCACACGGAAATATATAGAAAAACTCTTTATTTATGCACAATTTTTACAAGAATCGTATATAAAACACTAATGAGCGGTATTATTTTTAAATTTTGTTGTCATAGTACAGGTTCTAGCTAGTTTGTGATCAGCTAATTTGAGCGAAATATGTTTAGTTATTATTACATATTATTAATAACAGTATTCAGTAGTTGCTGATAGTTACATTGGCTAGACAAACCGTTGATTTTTGATAGCTACAAATAATAATATGCTTCTAAAAGCCAGAATGGACTAAATTTATTTAAATAATATTAATTTGACTATTAATGGCCAGTATATCTTTACGAGTCTCTCAAACAAACTCTGGTTTATGATCTTTTGATATGCTCGTTTTAGTAAAATGGTGCAATAAAATATAAAATGTTTAATGTCATTGTTTTATTGAGTTTAAATCACTATTTTATTGAGTTGAGAATGTAGAGTGGCATGTTGAGTTGAGTTGGCTTAATAGTTTAAGCACTAACCTCCGGCTAACTTAGGAAATGGTCTGCGGGTGACGAACACAAATGTATTCTGCATGCGTTTTTAAAGAACTACGATCGATGGGTGACGGAATCTCAGTCCTCTGTCAGTGAAAACAGAAGAACACCAAGGTGTTTTTGGTCGATAAAAGTCTCACAGACCCCTTCGATGCCCCCTCAATTGACGAAGGGTATCCAGGACGATCTTTTACTAAGTTGAAAAAAAAAGATGTATAAGCAGTTACCTTGCCACTTCCTACTGTGCTGAGTTTAATGAGTTTGATCCTCACTCTTTGTGTGATCCACAAATTATTGTTCTAAGTCTAGGTGTACCTTGTATCCGATTGTAAAGTTACTCATGACAAAAGATGTATGCCTATGAGAATAAGAGAAAGAAAACTCACGCACTGGGAATATATTCTATGTCGCGTGGAACTTTACATACATTTAGTTAAATGAACATAAAGAACTCAGATAACCAATTTGTGAATCACATAAAGTGTTGTTCCATGTGACGATCAAACCCATAACACTCAACGCTGTGGTACTACGACGTTACCATTTAAACTGTTTTACAGTTTGGCAGAATCTAAGTATTTAAGTATGTAAAATAAGTATTAATAACAATAAAAAAAACACTACGGCATGCAACTGGTATACCTATATACATAACTTCAGTACTCTCTAGCTGGTAATTAGTCAACAACTTGGTTAGGCACAATGCTGGGCTGTCTCGGGTATCCGCTGCGCCTCAAATTTTCCTTTAAGTATATATTTAGATAGATATACATCTTCAAATCAAAAGCCTTTAACAGTCCACTGCTGGACATAGGCCTCTCCTTAGCAAGGAGGTTTTGGCCTACTATTCTACGCGGGCCAGACGGGTTGGAATAGGGTTCGATTCAAAATTTTCCTTTCTTTACAGGGATGTCTTGCGTATATGGTTCGTTTAGTCACCTTTTACAACACCCATGGGAATGATAGGGGAGACAGCACGCTATAATCTTAATCCGTCACGGCACTTGATGAGCAGTACTTATCACAAGTTTATATGAGATTAACCCCTCCGATTTAGACTGTAACACATACCTGCAGTCATTGTTCTTAAAAATATCGTCACAAATAAATAAATCTGACCAGATTAAGACTAGTATAGCTTTCGTTTAGTCGTGTAGTCTGTTATGTAAGTTCATCGGTCGATAAAATTAATCACCACTGTTAAAATAGTTGTAAACTCGATACGAATTCGATAGTTACTCTTAACACTTACGTGTAGAAATACTATTTGTAACTAATTATTACAATATTAGAGTTTAGTAAAGGACAGAAATACACCATATTAATGTATTCATCATCATCATCATCATCATCATCAACAGCCTTTATTAGTCCACTCCTGGACATATGTCCATATGTAGGTGTCTCCTTAGAAACGAGGTTTTGGCGCACTATACAACACTGGCAAGACGGGTTCTCAAGATTGCCTTCTCCGGTACAGTACGGTTGTTCTACGTAGTTTGATTTCTTAATCGGCTCTTAAGTGCAATAATATTGTAGAGATTTAAGGCAAAAGTGATAATTTAGTAGAATCGTCGGAACGATACTACCCGAGTGAGCATTTATATGGAATATTGTATTAATTTTATTATGTTTATGTATTGTGTATGTATTGTTTATATAAAATAATATTTTATTGGTAATGTATGTCAACTTTATTATTTTACCTTTGCACCTACCGCATCGTGTTTCTACATCACCTGAAGGTTGACTGGGAGAGAATGCCCCGTAGCATTAAGTCCACCTTTGTACAACATGTGGATTAAGTATAAATAAATAAATAAATAATTTAAAACCACTTTAAAACCTCCCTACTTTGAAATAGTTAAAAAAGCGTCAAAAACTGAAGTTAAGTTCCTCTAAGCTAGTGGAGATTACTCGAATAGGCTAATTGATGCCCAATAGTTGTAGGTTGTAGGAAACTTCTCGTTGCGCGATACAGAATTAGTAATATACTTAGGTGAGTTTCTCTTGAAAGGTATTCAAGTATGTCTTCGGAGGCCCCTTGATGCAGGGGTGACAGTTGTCGTGGTATGTATGTATGTGCAATACAATGCTACAATGACTGGCATGTCTTTTACGTCCCCAAGTGAGGCGTAAAAAAGCATCTTAATAGGTCGCCATAGTGTGGGTCACCATACTACATTGTCAGCATTCGCAATGACTATGGTGACTACAACTTTTGGATTCTATTCATGCTTTCCATCAGGCAGAGTAGAGTCACTTTGGCAGGCTCTTGAAATAAAAAAAAATGTCTTCGGATAGGCATATCATTAAAAAATTAGGGTACGTCTTGTTTCTTGACACTAAAATATTATTTTCTTCACTCTTCCCTGAAGTAGCAATAAGCATATAGTTACCTATAGTTATGTATAGTAAGCCACAACAGTTGCTAATCCTCAGGGGAAATTATTTAACCCTTCAACCGCGATAGACTATCCTGTGTTGAAAACTGACTAGAATGTTAATTGGTAATTGTAGACGCAGTCAGGCGAGTTGCCAGGTTAGCTAAATTTTGACACATCTTCGTTGAGAGAGAGAAAGAGACGCGTCCTTACGTCGCGTCGCGTACCTTCGTCGTATGTCGTGCTATAGAGATAATATTTCTGCCTATCCCAACTGTGAATAAGTCGTGAGTCGTCATTGCAAATATACTCACTTGAGTAAACATTTATTATGATTTCCTGTGAGAGGAAATAAATTGTTATTTGAGTAAGCTACTCTCTATCAACTACGTTAGTCAATAACATACAATATTTAATGTTTGAGACATCATATTTCTCTGTATAAAAGATAATTTCTGGGAATGTATGCACAATGTTTGTGCGTAGAATATATCCTACACAATTTATTTTGATAATATAAGTTATAATGAGTTACACTACTACACCACTACACACTGATACGTGAAATTATAGAGATGAATTATTTACTATTACTCTTAGAAAAGGATCTGGGAACGTAAAGCTATGTAAAATGATTAGTTATTCATTTGGTGACGGATTAAAGAGTGTATCTTTAATCCGTCAGTGTCGGTTCATTCCGCGGTCACGTGAGTGTGGTAAGAGCCGACTTAAGGAGCAACAACGCTGTAACAATACTCTTGATATTGCATTGGAAATCTAGAAATAAACTAAATTTTGGCCTATTATACCTGCCGGCGTACTTTGGCGGGCTATCAAATCCAGATTTCATAGTACATCAAAACGTCTGTTCTAAAGAGAGGCCTATGTCTAATAATGTACTACTAAAGGCTATTGCTATATAGATAACTAACAATTGTTTTCAACACGCGCAATCACGACTTGCTCAGGAGACAGAATGTAGATAGACCAACAAGTCCATCATAACGTCAGTTTATTAACAAACAAACACCTTAACAATCTAGTTAAACAATATCTATTAGATATTAGCAGAACCTTCAAATACCTACAAGTCAGAGAGATTGTTGGTGCGTAATCAAAACTATACCTTTGAATAGCCAAGTTTGACAAATTATTTATCAACTCCTCGACTATTGAAGGTTGTTGAATAATCACAATTGTTTCGAGATTAGCTTTAGAATAGTGTTTTATGCTAATAGCGTTATTACCACGTATTGTTGATAGATCTGTTCAAAATCAAATTAGTTTTCGGCTCTTTTGGGAGTATTAGAATAATAAGTTGGAGAAACTGTATACCCGTTTGGTTTGGTTGAATTGAGTTTATGTTATTCGTAGATTAAGTTTAAGAGCTTTCTTAACCGTTGTTGTATGTTTGTTTGGTTGTCTGATTTTTGGGTAAGTTTTTTTCTTTCTATGTTAAGGGCCTGCCAAAGTGACTCTACTCTGCCTGATGCAAAGCATGAATAGAATCCAAGAGTTGTGGTCACCATACTCATTGCAAATGCAGACAATGCAGTATGGTGACCCACACTATGGCGGCCCTGTCAGATGCTTCTTCACACACCGCTTGGGGACGTAAAAGGCATGACAGTCATCGTGTGAGTATAAGGCTTACACAGTTATCACGACAACTGTCACCCCTGCATGAATGGGCCTCCGGTCTCACACTCATCAACGAAACGCGACAACACGGATGCTGGCGCTTTAGGTTGGTCTTCTGTGAGAGGGTTTGTGCTGCTATCAGCGTGGCTCTACTTACTACCTGATGATTACTGTACGAATTCTATCTAAACCTCTTTTCTAAGGAGAGGTCTACGGTCAGCAGTGGATTATTAAAGGCTGTTATGATATTTTGATGCTAATGGAATAATTTGCTATGTTAGTATTATTTATTTCACACCCCGCTTAGGGACGTAAAAGGCATGACAGTCATCGTGACAGTGTAAGGCAACTGTGTGACAGTTACCAGGATAACGGTCACTCCTACATCAATGGGCCTCCGGTCTCGCGCTCACCAACGAAACACGACCACACGGATGTTGTCGCTTTAGGTTGGTCTTCTGTGGGAGAGTAGTACTGCCCCGGTCGAGCCGGTCCGCTAGTGCTGAAATAAGCGTGGCTCTACTACCTACTAAGTCAACCGATTTAAATGTATTTATTGAGTATCGTAAATTGAACTGTTATTTTTCATGATACAACATATTTATTCTGGGCATCCAAACCTTATAGCACATATTGTTTAAGAGTGTAAGATGTCTGCAGTTCTTGGAAGAAACACTAAAAAATCCAAATACAATATGATTATTTGTTTTTTTAAAGGCAACGCTCGCATTAGGAGTATATCTTAGAGTATCGCGGGAGACTTTACAAATACAGGAAATGGACATACGGACCACCCAGACTCAGAACAATAATTTGTAGTAGTAAAGTGCAGTCCTTTCCACGTGTTTTTGTTTCAAAATAACTTTTTTATTTTTTTTTAAAAATGAAGGAAACATTATTGGAAAAGGAATATAAAAAACTTCTGGCACCGTTCAAAATTGTAACTCAATAAATCTATGTATATAGAGCTGTTGTAAATACCTAGTCTTGCCATAAATATTGTAATAAAGAAAAAAGAAAATTGTTAACTGCAAATAACATTTATTACTTTTACAGTGTGTCAGTTTAATACATAAATATAAAACAATTAAAAATATAAAAAGCTTATTCGAAGTGGTCTCCATTGGCTGCAATACAGTCCTTTAAACGATGAGGCCAGTTATCAATAGAAGCACGCACTCTTTCCATGGGAAAATTCTTCACTGCCAATCGTATAGATTGTTTTAGGGACTCCAAATTATCATGGCGTTTAGAGCAAGCTGTACTCTCTAAAACTGACCACAAATCATAATCCAGCGGATTAAGATCGGGACTAGACGACGGCCAGTCTTCAGCTCTGATGAAGTCCGAAACGTTCGATTCCAACCAAGACTGCGTGGACCGAGCTTTATGACCCGGCGCCGAGTCTTGCTGGAAGGACCATACTTGGTTATTGAACATGGTGATGTTAAGGGGCTTAACTACCTTCTCAAGAATGGTATCTTGATACACTTGTGCCGATGTTTTGATACCTTTTTCACAAAAATATGGCTCAGTCACTCCTTCATAGCTAACACCCCACCAAACCATCACTGAAGTCGGATAATGTCCACGTTGCACTCTGTCGACTAATTGGGAAGCTTCCTTAGAGCTTTGAGCATAAATACGGTCATTTTGTTTGTTAAAATGTTGCTCAATTGTAAAAATTTTCTCATCCGTAAACAAAATTTTTCTGTGACCTCCCTTTGCGTACCGCTTCAGTAGTTGTTTCGATTTTACCACCCTATTCTTCTTTAAATTATCAGTTAAGAAATGGCCAGTGCGTCTCTTATAGGCTGCAAGTCCTAAGTCATCTTTTAAAATACGCGACATGGTTCTAGGTGCTATCTTCATTTCCCGAGATAAAATCTTTTGCTTTCGGACAGGATTTCTTCGAATTCTTTCCCTTACTGCTTTGACCACCTTTTTCGTACGAACACTACGTGGACGGCCAGATCTTTTTCTGTCACAAACAGAGGAGGTCTCATTGTACCTATTAATAGCCCGGTACACAAACATTTTACTAATACCAAGTGTATGGAGAGTTTTAAAAATTGCATTTGGCTCCATACCTACTTTGTGTAATGCTATCACAGCGATTCGGTTCTCTTTATCACCCCACACCATTTTAATATCGCAAAATATTTTACAATGTATTGGCGCCAAAATGAGAAAACACAATGAACAATCGTATAAAAATGACAGATTCGAAATTCAAATGTAATATTTTTTTATAATTAAGTGTAACAGTATTTATGGCCAGACTAAGTACATATACATTAAACGGCTATATAGTTATTGGCTGGCCCGTTATATATTCAGAAAGGTAACTTAAGAAACTTGAATTAGTCGAATAAATCTTACATTGCGATAAAATCATACAGACACAAACTTTAAATGATCCATACAGATTTTAATTACGCTCACATTTCCAGGTGTTTCAGTTTTAAAATAAATTCCAACTTCAGTTAATAGAGAGCACACCTTTGATTCAATTTACACTTCATTTTAAATCATAAATTTGGAAACACACGGTAAGTTATTTGGCCGGGACATAATCCGAACCGCTGCGGTATAACCGCTTGTGACCGAAGTGCCGTACCATCTTACTATTGGCCCCGTAGAGTTTGTCGCATGAAAATGTTTTGGACTTATGGCCTGAATTATTTAATGTATAAATACTTTTAAAATCGTTTACAAATCAGATTTAAGTGGCGTTAAATAGTTTTATAACTTTTTGCTCTCTTCGATATAGAATTTTTATAAAGAGAGTGATTATAGTTATTCAGAATTCTGACTGTAGTTGAGTCATATTTAGCTAATCATTTCTTGAAAACGAAATCTTAAGAGTTTTTATTAACTTATGTAGCAATTAGAAGACAGCTTTAACATTATTATATTTTGGATTTGTAGGACATCAAAATATAAGTATTTAAATGAAACTAATTTTACTGTTGTTATTGCTGTGATATAAACTTAAGTATCTTTTCATATTTTATTGAGTTGAGTCGAGCTGAAATCATACCTAATCAATACATATAAATGAAATTGAAATATCTGTTATTGAAAAAAAAAACGTGTTTTCTCAAGCTCTTTACGTGATACTAAAACGTAAACTACCTTTTTTTCATTTTTGTCTCTGTCTGTCTGTTTGTTTGTCCGGGCTTATCTATGCGACCGCTGAACCGAATTTAGTGGGACTTTTACTAGGAGATAGAGATTACGGATCGAGATTTACGCAGCAAAAACCATGTCTCACAGGTAAGAATTCAAAATTCAAATCCTACGCGAGCGTAACTTGACATAGATTACAAACAAATCCTTTATATTACTACACAGAGTCTAAAACACTCTAATTTGACTGCTTACAAACACCCTAAACATCATCGTCGTCAGCCCATTGTAGTCCACTGCTGGACACGGCCTTTTCCCACTATATTTATAACACATTTATATATTTCGAAATATGTATGTACATATTATAGATAAATTCAATCTAGTGGATTAAAGTGTTCCCTCTAAAAATAATTCACATAAATAGCAAACTTGATACAAAAAGATGTTTGTATATCTTAAAAACCTATTCCTATAACAGTCGTAATCAGATGAGAAGAGATTTCTCAGATATTACTGTGACTAACTTATTAACTTGTACATTGATGAGTGTTGGATCACTGTGTGTATGATTCCCATTCTCAGAAATATGAGTTGTTAATCCAGTTTTCAATAACAGTAATTGATTTCGTTTAGTCTAATTATAACGGAAATTAAATGTTTTGTTAGTATCCATACATTAACAGGTAAACAAAAAACAATTCAATATTCGGTTTACGTGTTCATTATTTATTTATTTACGACTTCGTGTATCAATGAAATATTTGATTACATATCTTTGGGTTTTATTTTTAGTGATAAACTTAAAGAATTACGAACAATTTTGTTCTAAATTACTAGCTTTAAATAATGAGTAGGTCTCCTATATTCTACGGGGATTTCATATTATAGTCGACAAGAAGCTAGCTTTTAATACATCTCTGTCTACTCGTTCATGTAGGAGTGTATATACTAATATAAGAAATTATATTACTTACCTGTGTATATAAAAATGGTTTGTAAACATCTTTGGATATAAAGAACAACCTTTTGACCTTTTTCTGTTGTCATTACGTGACTAATACAGATCGAATATGAACGGTTTAATGTTTCAGTTTGGAGTATGAATACTTTGTTATTTTAATTGTGAGATATAAAAAAGATTTATATTTTTTCTCCTAAATGGACTAAATGTTACACATCATGTGCAAAGTTCACTTATTAGTACGCGTATGCGTATTTCCTATTCGGTAATGTTTTGATAATAACTAATTAAATGACTACAGGTGTATGCATAAAAAATATATAAGCCATATTTTAGATCCAACTCAATATTTATATTCGGTAATGGTTCTATAACAGTTTAGTAAATGATTAAATATGTAATCATGACATTCGAACAAGCCATATTTAAGATTCAACTCTAAATGAACATTAAAAGCACTTTGTCGTTTGTAAACGCGTCCGCATACATTTGAAATTTGTATGTTTACAAAAATTAAACGTCTAAAACTTGCGGTAGCTGCTTTGAATTTGTATTGAACACCGTAACGGCCAAATTTCACACCAATAAATCTTCTCTTTGACTTTGTTCGACGAATAAAACCTTTTTATCGAGAACCTTTCAAAATTCAGGCTGTCGACGGCTTTAAATTGATATTTCAGCGGTGTACATATTCAATAAAGAAGTTTTGGGATCGGCGTTAGATGATTTCACACAAGCTTTTGCAACTTCAGTTATTATCTATACGAACGGCGATGGGGAAGAATCTACATACCGACGACAGAGATTATTCTCCTTAAGAGTTTTTCCTTGTCCTCTTGATTTTAAGAGGGGTTTTCTAATAGTTTGCCAGCCGTAAATCATATTACATAAACTTACTTGCCTTGGGTGACTAACTGATTGACTCGTTAATACAGAAACTAAACATATTTAATGTTCTAAGAAAGAATTTTTGGGCATTACATACTTATATTCATAAAATCACGCCTGTTTATCCGGAGTATGTAAAACGCCTAGTTTTCTCCAGTGTTTCAGTCCCACATAATACTCGTAGGTGGCGATCCTAATTTTTAAGTAAATTATAGTATTAATAGTTAAAAACATGAAACTAGAAATAATTACTCAAGCAAAGCTTCCTTCTCATCTCCCCTCCGGGTGTTACTTTGTTCGAAATTGCTACATACTTGAATTGTTATCGCTAACTTTCTGTAAGGTCCACATATACTGTAGCATGGCTCTCTCACATCTGACAACGTAGAGATATTGCTCTGTGAAAAGAAGAGTTACAATGTACAATATTGTAATATTACATTCAATTCTAGATCACAGGTTATCACTGGTTTCATTGTTTTAATTATTTTAATTCTTAGACGACATTGATAGCGGTCATTCATCTCCAGTTCAAAAACAAGTTTGTAGGTAAGTATTAGAGTTTGTTAACATTATTTTTTTTGGAAAATATAGCACCACTGTCTTGTTCTAATCGCGAGGTTATCAGATATTTGTAGGAAGATTACATTAGTTTCATATTTATACAATATGAAACTAATGTAATCTAATGTAGTCATAAAGATATTTAATTCAAACTAGAATATATGCACCAAATATAATTGCGTGGGCAATATGTCTAAATGTTGACAGATTAATAATACGGAACATTACTTCTATTTATTCTGTGGCATGGGTATCGAAAGGAGTGTTTAAGGTAGAAGAAAGCAAACTACATCAGTAAACAGTACTATAAAGAAAAGTAAAACTTAAAACAAACTCAATAAGATCCGTCTGACCAGTGTGGTATTGTAGGCCAAACCCTTCTGTCTGAGTTTTTTTTTCACAATTATCTTCACGTGTATATTTTTGGTATGTATGAATAATTTATGGGATATAGGAGGCAAAGGAAATATGATACCTGGTGGTGGGTGACTAGCGCTGCTCTTGAACAGCTGCAACTACGAGTCAGCCAGAATTAGAGTTATGGGGCTTCGTTAAGAATAAAGTTAACAGTGGTTTAAGCGGTTTGAGCGATTTTCTGTGATACCTTTGTATCACTCCGGTCGAGTTGGTCCTTATGTGTCAAGACGTTGTCGACTGCACGGTATCCCACATGGGACAACACTTTGTGTGATGCATAAATTGTTGTTCTGAGTCTGGGCGTTCTTTGTGTCCGTTTCTTGTATGTTTGTAAAGTCCCCCGCGACACAGGATTTATTCCTAGTGCGGGCGTTGTCTTTCTTTAAAAAAAAAACATTGCCCTCGCACAGTAATTTTCGTTCCTAATATATAAACGTACATGAAAATGAACCCATTTTATCAAAAAGCACCTAAAAATAACAATTACAATACATTTACGACATTAAATGTTATTGGAAGCCAACGTTCAGATACAAAGATAATATTTTAACATGAATTATTCAAAAAGTTATCAAAGAAACACAAGCAAAAAACATTCTCATCCTTATTCTGAGGAAGTTACTTACGTAAATACAGAAAATGATGTTTTGTACCTGTATTCATTCGTGGGAAACTGAAAGATCTCTTCACTGTGAAATGACTTCGATGGAACTTTTTTATATTCATATAGTATATAACTTATGCTATCACATATTATACCCGTGTGATGATAGATGTAGAAAACAGAGTATCACCTTCATCATTTCGTAACGTAGGACAAACTTGAAATTAAAACTATGCCAAGACTTTATTTCTAAGGAGAGACCTGTGCCCGAGTGAAAGCTCTTGATGATGATTATAAGTTGCTGATGTTACCAGCAAACGCTACTACTTCGATAATGTTTAGATTGGTAATAAATATAATTAATTATTTTTCATCGAGTAAATGAAGTCACCTGATAGCCAACCTATTTACGATTAGTCTGGGGGAAGAGAGATTTGCAAATGTTCATGGATAGAGGTAGTCCTTTCATAATCATTACCAATATTACATTCTATTGTTATAATATAATAGTACGCAAATTACTGCCTCGTAGGTCTTGCGGTGAGCGTATGCGATTGCTGATCGAGAGGTCGATTACCGGGTCGAGCTAAAAAGTGTTATTAATGATTATACAAAAGCTTAATAATTGCCTAGAATGTGGAAGATATTAAGCTTTTCTATAATCACTAGGTAGTAGAGCCACGCTGATTTCAGCACGACTGGGCCGGTTCGACCGGGGCAGTACTACCCTCCCACAGAAGACCAACCTAAAGCACCAACATCCGTGTTGTCGTTTCGTTGGTGAGTGTGAGACCGGAGGCCCATTGATGTAGGGGTGTTAGTTATTGTGGTAACTGAATAAGCCTTACACTGTCACAATGACTGTCATGCCTATTACGTCCCCAACCGGGGTGTGAAAAAGCATCTCACAAGGCCGCCATAGTGTGGGTCACCATTCTGCATTGTCTGCATTTGCAGTGAGTATGGTGATCACAACTCTTCGATTCTATTCATAACTAGCTTACCCCGCGAACTCTGTTCCGCCTTGGAGGCAATAAATAAGCAGATTTTTTTTTTACTTAAACCCGTTCTAACGGGATAAAAAGTATCCTATGTCCATCTCCTGGTTCTACGCTACCTACCCACCAATTTGCAGCTAAATCCGTTCTTCCGTTCTTGAGTTATAAGTGGTGTAACTAACACCACTTTCTTTTATATATATAGATTTCCATCCGGTAGGGTAGTCACTTTGGCAGGCTCTTAATAGAGAAAAAAAAATGTTGGAGTCTTAACCCCGTGCCTCAGAGAGGACGTAAAGCCGTCGGTTCTGCCCTTGATCTCTCCCGCTCGTGTCGTTTAACCATCCCATGGGATCATTTGTGCGAGGGAACAGCAAGTGTACCTGTATTTGCGCATATACTTATGCATTACAATATTTCCTGTGTAGCTGACTAGTCTTCGTTGATACCGGCTGCCGTGGCCGAAATCGCCTATGACATCATAATAGTCTATATTTTATACGCTTATCTCAGATCTTGATGTAAATTTATATTGTCAAGTAACATACCTACAAGTTTGTGTTCCTTTCGTCATATGAAAAACTGATCAATCATCGTGATTCGTTTGTATTACCAAATATAAACAGCATTAGAAGACGAGGAGTACTATTATATTTTCATCAGATTACTAATCAGTAGGATACTTCTAAATATTCATAAGATTCCACATTATTTTCTGGAGATTCCAGCTCATTTCTCGATACATTTCTTGAAGTACATAATTACATCCAAACAGTACCGATACTATAATACATATTTTAAGCCTGAAGAACTTGCTTATTTGTTTTTACGCTCAAAAGTTACTGTTTCGTATTGAAAAATTTTTCGACTGTGTGCGCTGCCCATAAGAGCCAACATTTTTTTTATTCTCTTTGAGGGACGTAGACGAAGTTGTCACTCATATTTAGTCAAGACGAGTCAGCTAGTCAAACTTATTTATGTGGAGACATCCACATACAACTACGGAGCAACTACTAATCCTGTATCGCGATATAGAAATTCTCGCGAAGATTAGCCTATATATAATAGTATATCAACATCAACTGCTGGACCGCGGCCCTTCAGGCCACCTCACCTGTTTGAAGGATCTTCCCTTTACATTGGAGGGACATGACACCCGTTCTTCCGAAATGATGTATATATTGTAGCGACTTCCACATACAGTACAAAAAAATATATACAACAGCGTCATCTAGCGCAGACATATCGAACCACGGTGTATAGTGAACTATGAAGCAACTACTAATCCTGTATCGCGAAATACAGATTCTCGTGGCGATCAGCATATATGCAACATCCCAACACCAACTATTGGGCCGTGGCCCGCCAGGCATGATCACCTCCCCTGGTCGGAGGATCCTCCATTTATATCGGAGGGACATGACACCCGTTCCCTCCACAATATGACTATGTTTACAGAACGGTTATTGTGATTTTTCTTTATTTCAAGTCAATCTGTGATTGTTATAAGAATACATTTAGGTTTACTGAACATGCGGTTTGTAGCAATCTGTGGCCAAAAACTTTTGGGACTTTTGTAGGGCCTGTATTAACAGATGGTGTGAGTATTGATCGGTGTTATAACCTTCGTACATTGACTTAAGATTTTTGATTATACTGATTTTTACTTAAATGTATCTGTGTTAACTTTGATTTGACTGCATAGGTAGTAAAAAGTATCACATTTATGTGAAAGATCCTTAAAGTGATCAACTTCCTACTTTAAAAAGGTTGAACAGACATACTAGGTGAAGGCAGTATGAAAACAGACTACGTGTGTACCAGAGACCGACCGTCGGGGCGATTTTTAGTGGGAACGCCACGTACTCCTGACTCCTGCAGCCCAAGGACCAAGATATCCGAAGGGATTTTCCGCCTCGTTAACAAAAAAAAAAACGAAAAGGTGAAGCCTGTGTAACGTCGTCAACAGCCTTTTACAGTTCACTGCTGGACATAGGCCTCTCCTTAGCTAGGAGGCTTTGGCCTACTATACCACGCTGGCCAGACGGGTTGGAATAGGATTTGTTTCAAGTTTTCCTTCTCTTTGTAATGATGTTGTATTGCACATTTGGTTCCCTTAGTTGCCTTTTACGACACCCACGGGATGAATAGGGGTGGTAATACTATGTATTCTTAATCCGTCACCACACGGACTAGTAACGTAGCTGCTAATATTCATATATATCGTAGATAAACTACACCAGACACAGAGGAAATGATTGTACTATCACATAACCATTTCTTTTGCAGTCAGTTTTACTTCAGTATTTCAAACTTCGACGGAAGACAGTTAGTAAGGATTGAAGAGTCCTGGCGTATCAGTGCTAGGCATCACACTGGAACCTTTCTCGCGCACCGTTGTTTTTCGGACCTCACGTGTTGAAATGTGATTTCTGTATCATAAAAATACACTAATAGTCTCGTACACTCCCAAACCAAGCGGTTCGACTCTTTCTTCACGTGTAAATCAGTTAAAACCTGAAAGTCATTACCAGAGCACGTGTTTCCCTTCCACTATAATCCCGGGTCCCTTAACTGGGACGTGAAGAAGCATCTCACTTGGCTGCCATAGCGTGGGTCGCCATACTGTATTTTCGGCATTTGCAATGAGTATGACGATCACCACTTTTGGATTCTGTTGTTAGTGCAGAGTAGAGTCACTTTGGGAGGCTTCTATAAAAAAAATGTTTTTCAAAGTTCTAGTGTAATTCTACGTTTTTATTGTGGTCAACTATCCAATGTTCGAATATAAACGCCGATATTTTGTAACACCTTTTGTACCAAATAAACTTGTAAATCTCTGAATAATCAATCAACGTGGATAGATTGGACGCAATGTGTCACAATAACAGTGAGACGTTCTGACTTTGATTTACGAGTGCTGTTCAACATTGAAGCCTAACTTTCAAAGAATAAGGACTAAAAACGATCACAGACTTCAACAAGTCTAAAAAGGAAATAAATGAAAAAAAAATGTAATTAACTGTGTTCTCTTTCATCTAATTAGAGCACTCCCCTCTCTTAGGATGGGAATCTTTGGTATGTCTAGTTAAAAACTACCCAATCTTGAGTGTCACTCCTGAAATTGGTGAACACTTGTCTTAGATAGTACTGCCAAACTCTGTATTTGACAATACTTTATTTCGCGAATTAATTTTTAGTTATTTTAATATTGTTAAACGATCGTTTTCAATTTTAACTTGACGACACCTTTGGTTATATAGGTAAAACTATTTCTGTTACATTTTAATAAAACTAAACTATATGAGAAACCTGAATTGTGTGTTATATTTGAAAGGAAAGTTACCGCATATGAGAAGATATTGAGCAACTTAGGAAAATAACCGAAAACGTTATAGTGACATTTTCTTCACAACAAAATTGATGATGAAATTTGATGCTTACAAAATCATACTGTTATTACTACATGATGTAATAATACGGCAAAATAAAGTAGATATATATTTGCAGCAAATTTTAATCTAACTCCAGAAGACGGCTTTAAATATTATTCAAGTGTGGATGTATAAGTGTTTCTTTTGCCACGCTTTGTAACCTAAACAGCTTCAAGGATTTTATAGTATTTGAAGTGGCGGTAGATTCGTTTTAATTGTGACTTAGACCTGAAGGGAAAAAGTGATTTTATATATTTACTTTTACAACTTAAGGTAGGAATTTATTCAATTAGACTACAATTCAATTATGGTACAAGCCACTAAACACCCTGCGCTGCGTTAGCGCCCTGAGCATTTTAAATGGTCTTTTGTCTAATGGGAATTTGCCACCAGCACAACGTGTAATACTCGTATGTAAGGCGGCCGAGTTGTCAGCTTATTCGGTTAAGGGAAGACAGTTACTTATAAAGAGTCTAGAAATCTATATCCTGTTCTTAATTCTAAAATGTTCTATACATAATTCATTCTTAGATTAGGGTTTACTGTTAGAGGACAGAGTGATAAGTCGATAATTCCCTAAAAAAACATGTGAGTATCCTAGGTAGTAGAGCCACGCTGATTTCAGCACGAGTGGGCCGGCTGGACCGGGGCAGTACTACCCTTCTACAGAAGACCAACCTAAAACGACAGCATCCGTTTTGTCGTGTTTCGTTGGCGAGTGTGAGACCGGAGGCCCATGGATGTAGGGGTGACCGTTATCCTGGTAACTGTGTGAGCCTTACACTGTCGCGATGACTGTCATGCCTTTTACGTCGCTAAGCGGGGTATGAAAAAGCATATCTCACTAGGCCGCCATATTGTGGGTCACCATACTGCATTGTCTGCATTTGCAATGAGTATGATGACCAAAACTCTTGGATTCTATTCATGCTTTCCATCACGCAGTGTAGAGTCACTTTAGCAGGCTCTTAATATAGAAAAAAATGTGACGATGTTGGAATCCTTGATTTTTTATATTTTTTAGTGTTAACGTCGTAATTTACCATTTCAATTCTTTGCAGATTTGGATAAGCAGTTCTCAACCCACCCCGAGAACGCGACGGCATGGATCGGTCAGTCTTACGTGCTGAGCTGTGATATCAGTTCGGGACCAGCTGCCACCGTCTCATGGCAGAAGGATGGCGATTTCCTGCCAAATAATAATAGGTTAGTACTTACTTTGGACCCTTAGAAGTGATATATATATAAGACCACATTGGTCAAGACGTTAGGACAGCGAATGTGTAGCTACGAGTGCGTATTATCATAAATAAATATTGTTATATTTTTCTTAAACTGTAATTAATTGTTCCAGATTTCATGTGCTGAAGAATCAGCTTTTAATCCTGGACGTACAAAAAGAAGATGCTGGGTTATACAGGTACGACAAGTTGTTATACTTAAGTCTAATATTACTTCATTTATAAATTTAACATTCTGAATGTTACTGACAAATTAGGTATTAAGTCCTGGGACAGCCATAGAGTGAAATAACGACCTGACAGAAACAGGTGTCAAGCCATTGTTTCTTGGAATTACGCTAGGGAATACTCAAGCATATTGCTCGCAATCTAGGAATATATCCTATGTCGGGTGAGACTGTTTAGGTGGTCCGTAGACTGAAAGCCACAATAGGTGAATCACACAAAGTGTTGTACCCTATGGGGATGGAACTCACAACATTCAGCGCTGTAGGAAGCGGCGTGGCGACTGCTCAAACCATTACGCCATGTGTGCAGTCAAGCTTATGTCTATTAAAATGTATAACACGTGACTAGTCTATGCTTAGATGTTCAGGTTAAGCGTGTGCATACCAATGAGCGGCACTATTCCCACAATCGCTTATCATTGCAATCTCTCCGATAGTTGATCACGCTGACCGCATAACTTCCCAAGAGTTTTACGATACTGTGACGTCACAACATACTGGTATGACAATAGACTATAAACTATACACACACATGATTAAAGATTATTTTCCGTTGTATTAGGTAGATGACAGTTAACACGGTATTTTTTTAAATACTATAACGGCAAATATGTAGGTTTATTATCAGTGTCTTTTGTCTGATTTATGAACGAAGAGCCTAAACTGCTGGGCTTATATACTTCAAATTTTGATAGTTGATTGTTTTTATTGTAAGCACTCACTAAGAACGGATTTTTGGAAATGTCACCCTCAAAGGGGTAAAATACGGGATCAGCGGCCGTATGAAAGTTCGAAATCACGCCGACAATGGTTAATCTAATAAGCACATAGACACCCTTAAAATGTTTTGATTAACATTTAAGTAATTATGATTTTAATAACTGCTTCCCCTCCAGGTGTAAGGCAACAAACTCATATGCAAACAGAACAAGAGTTAGCCATGGTGGGAGACTACAAGTGGAATACTATTCCGGCTACGATGACATGGAGCCTTCCATGTTGCCCATACAGCAGGAGACTAATATCACGGCTAAGAGACGGGACACTGTGGTTCTAGCTTGTCCTGTAACTGGATTTCCTAAGCCTTCGGTAAGTGTAGACAGAATTTTAAGAAAAATAGTGTGTTTCAACTAGACTCTCAGAATTGACCTAGGGTAAAATTCACCACGCATTTTACTCTAGGTCAGTTATGTAGATGTTATTATTATAATAGGAATTAACATACATCTCCCTTTGTCTTTGACAGTCGTTGTCAGCACATGTAAAAAGGTGTCCAAATTTTGATTCATGATTTTATCATCCCTTTTGAGAGTTTCATCATCAATATTGTCATCAACAGCCTTAAATAGTCCACCGCTGGACTTAGGCCTCTCCTAAGAAGTAGGTTTTAAAGTTTACAATTATGTAAAAATGGGTTACCATTCTGTATTGTCTTCATTCGCAGCGAGTATGGCGGCCTCCACTCTTGAATTCTATTCATGCTTTCCATCAGGCGGAGTCGAGTCACTTTGGTAGGCTTCTATAAAAAAAAAAATGTTACAGTTTATATTTATAAAGAGCTTTGACAGCAGCAATTGATCAAAAATTGGTTTTGGAATTCGTTGTCTTTCATAATTTAAAGTATTGTTTCTTTATTTGGAATAGGGGCAAGAAAGGAAGGCTATTTAAGGAGAACATTTGTTCACTTTTATGAATAAGTATCTATTTTATGCATATGCTGTAGTCAAAGTTCGATGCATAGTCAAAACTTTCAGGCGATATCAGAAATATATTTCAATTTTGCCCTTTGATTGAAGTATTTTTAGTCAATCGTAAATAACCAAATTAATCTCTCGTAAGTTTGACGAAAATGCCTTAGTCAGAGTCGAAAAATGTAATTTATTTGAGTTTTGACTTAGTCATTAAGTCAAACCTGAGGATTGACCAGTCCAACCTAGAAGCGCCAGAGCTTCGGAGTTTGCCTATAACATATACACTGACTTTTGCCATCTACTTCGCCCGAATATATATCGATTATCATGATAAAATGATACCTATGTTACTCTTTGATAATTTAACTTTATATTGAAGAAATTAAAATAGAAATCAATGTAGTCGTTTAGGCGTTGCACGTAACAAGCAAACAAAGACATATTAACATTTATAACATTAGTTAGGATGTATTCTTTGGTATTACAACGAAGTTTTTACTTGACAGCTAATATGGCAGTTCACACCGCCAGGCGAAAGAACTGGCGAACTGGAACACGTAGGGGAGGTCCTGACGCTTCAGATGATGGATATGTACGCAGAGGGGGTCTACTCCTGTCATGTGGAAGGACATACAAATCTAACTAAGGTGAGATTAGGCTATGTTAGACACTGAAACTGAAAGTTGTTTCAGCCTACATAATGCTATCGTGGGCCTTTATTGGCCGTGGTCCATCTGGATAGATCACGGGCAATTATTTTTTTCGTGGAGCTCCAGAATGTCTACATGTTGAACACGTGCCACATGAAAGCTCAGTAAGGATTAAAAAATTATAGAAGATGCAGATATGTATTGAAATAATAACAATTGATTACAAATTGAATTATTGTTCATAATTACTTTTCGGTATATAGACCTAGCTTATGCAACATGTTTACATATAGGTATGCATAAATTTACGCCCTTTCAAGGGTAGGCAGAGGCATATTTAACGCTCATTTTTAGCCAATGTTTTGGTACGCTGGGATCGCCACCTATTACGTGACGTGAGACCAAAATAACATTTTTATGCGTATTTAATGTGCTCTATGTATCACTTCAATTGTTTATGTATAATAAATTAATATTTTTGAATCCTTGTATTGAACAATTTCTGTAAACAGCAAAATGTAAATGAAATTACCTCCAGTTCAAAGATGTTGAGTTTAATTCAAAGAATTTGCAAAGATATCCACAGCCATTATTTTTACTAATTTAAGGATTAACTTAAGGATTACGTAGTGTTACCACCCTTATTCATCCCGTGGGTGTCGTAAAATGCGACTATGGGAAAAACTATTCAGGCAAATATCACTACAAAGAGAAGGAAAACTGGAAACAAATCCTATACCAACCCGTCTGGCCAGCGTGGTATAGTAGGCCTAAGCTTCCTTTCTAAGGATAGGCCTATGTCCAGTAGTGGATTAATAAAGACAGTTGATGATGATGACGATATATTTTTACAAAAGAAAAAATGTATAATAATTTGTGGTCTGTTCGTGACCTTCCAGAAACTCGGTGTTTAGCAATTCTGTTGTATCTTCCCTCTGAGTAAGTGAAGCTACTGGTGCCCAAATTTCTTTCTATTAGAGAGGGAGAAGATTTTAGGTGACGGCAGTAATATAAATAAATAAATAAATAAATAAATATTTCGGACATTTAACACACAACACGATTGCGCAACAAACACAACTGACTTATGTACTTATTTTTTCGAAAATACGTACATATTATACATAGGAAACACCCAAACTCCAAAACAATTATTTGCAGATCATACAAACATTTCGTTCAACCCCGAAATCGAACCAGAGATCTCGAGCACAGCAGTCGCTTTCGGTACCGCTACGCCATTGAGGCAGTCGTATTACACTAGGAACATATCTCCTGAAGATATTAATTATAGTTTTATAATTAAGTATAATCGACTATACGAAATTACTATGCTTATATTTTGCTTAACTCGCTTCTGTAATTTTTAAAACGATTTTCGTAAACAAAATCTAGGTAAATAAATCTTATAACTAGTGAAATTTCTAACAAAATCAACAAAACTAATATTTAAGTTAAACTTGATCGACGATTTTAAGGCTCTAATTGCTTTTAATCTAGGCTTTGATTTATACACTGAAATTCAAGTCTATATGCTCAGATGAAGATTAATTCTAAAACCTACATAATATCTTAATACCTACGTTTGGATATTACTTTCAAATGTTTTTATTCAAACATTTGTTTATTTGACTTCTAATTGCACCTCGCGGTGTTACTTGCTTGTTGTTACTAAAGTATAAAAAATAAAAAAGGAGCCTCTGTGATAATTGATCTCAGTGCCAATTTTTATACATATCGATTAAACTATTTTTGCGTACAAGAGTTATACACCTTGAACTCTATAATCTTTGTGAGAAGAAGCTTATCACCGAGTGTGTGAAGTTACTTCCAAACTCCCCTCCATAATTCTGGCAGAAACGGAAAAGGAAGTGTAACAGTAGCTCACCTTTGAGTGAACCGTCTACTTGTTTGCTTCCTATTCCATAAAAATGAAAGCCATTTAAGACTAAATCTGAAAAGAACTCAGCGATGCTCCCATAAAGTGGAAATTTCTACACCTGCTCTCAAGCATCTCTAAAATTATCCTGTTACAACTCTTTCTCTCTTCCAGACCTTCAACGTGTCGATATCCAGTCCGGTGAATATTACAGCGCCGCCGTTATCGAAACATGCCTTTCAAGCGAGTACCGTGAGGTTCAATTGCACAGCTGTCGGGAACCCAACACCGAGAGTCAGCTGGTACAAGAACGGCAAACCATTGGTGCTCGCTGGCAGGGTAAGACTCTTTTTCATACTCTCTAGACATTATCGTGGTATAGTGTATGAACATATAGTATTTGGTGCGTATGGTGATGGTGGATTAAGAATACGGAGGGGCACTATTCCAGGAGTAGTGTAAGGACAACATAAGGCAAAGAGAAGGAAAACTTGAAACAAACCCTATACCAGCCTGTCTGCCCAGAGTGGTCTAGTAGGCCTAAGCTTCCTTTCTAAGGATAAGCCTATGTCCAGTGGTGGATTAATAAGGACAGTTGATGATGATGATGACGATATATTTTTAGAAAAAAAAGTTTGTATGATAATTTGTAATCTGTTTTAGATTGCGATGCGTCTATCAGCCGAAGATAAACGCATGGAACTTCTCATCAGGAGCGTCACGTCTGAAGACGCCGGTGAGTCAATCATTTTTTTAGACCATTGAGAACGCAAAACAAGTTCATGTTCACTTCATGGAAGCGGCACTAGAAGGTAAAGTATATCCTACTCACTATCATCCATCGACAGTGGTATCAACCACGTCCTTGTAAAACACTGGTGTTCAGAAATACTTTTTCTACTGTGACATTATCGAAGCCCAAACCTCCCCTCTTTTTGAATCTGGTGGGAGGGGGACACAACGACGTCTACGACTTGTAACACTTGAATTAAAGGTCTCTCTTATCATCAAAAGACATAAAAAGTCATAGGACCTCCACGCCAAGAAAACTGGTTGATGTAGATCCTATGTTTCAACATGGATAAAATTCCATTAATTGATTTGTGATTCTTCAGGTATATACCAATGCTTCGCCCACAATGGCCATTCCATCGCATCAGCCTGGGCAGTTCTCAACGTGACTGGCTCTGCAGTGACTTCCCCCAGTGGAGTCAAGTGCTGGCCGCTGGCAGCCCATCGTGTGCTGGTCAGCTGGCCCGAGATCAACAATACCATCGCTTATACTGTCGAGTTTGCTAAACCTGGTAAGAATTCGCTGAACTAAATACTCGTACTGTTTTTATCAGTGTCCGATCGAAACAAGTTTTTCAGCTGAAACTGAACTTTCAGCCTTGCTCTCGGTTACGGTCGAAACCGATACGGAAACATACCTAAACATTTATATACAAAACATAACATCAACTCACTGAGGCGAACGAATCCGGAGGCACGGGTGGGCAAGCACGAGTTAATTTGAGCACCATAATTCACGGGCACGCGAGTTTCGCCTCAGTCGAAAGTTTCGACATTTTTTGGCCGAAACTGCAACAGAGGCCGGCACTAGATTTGTTACCCGAAACCGTGCTTTCGGTCGGTAACTAGCTTTATACTGGTGAATGCTTCAGGCAATTATATTATTAAGTAAATAATTGACAAAATAAGTACCTCAATCAATCAGGGCAATCAGGGCTGAGTATTAACACAGTAGGTTAAAAGCATTTTTTCATGTTATACTCGTACTATAAAATTCAGAGTACACGCTGAGCTTTATTCAGGATAGCGAAGTGTTATAAGTACCAGAATTTGGCTATACTTTAACAGTCATTATAA
Source organism: Hypercompe scribonia (assembly GCA_949316085.1). Taxonomy (NCBI): domain Eukaryota; kingdom Metazoa; phylum Arthropoda; class Insecta; order Lepidoptera; family Erebidae; genus Hypercompe; species Hypercompe scribonia. The sequence continues at coordinate 1,986,351 of OX438973.1, forward strand.
TTAACTGCCTCGGTGGCCCAGCGGTAGTGAATGCGACTGCTGTGCTTGAGGCCTCGGATTCAATTCTCGTGTCGGACCAAATGTTTGTATGATCTGCAAATATTTGTTTTGAAGTTTAAGTGTTTTCAATATGTAATATGTATTTGCAAAAAAAATATATAAGTATTCTATCAGTCGGTCTAGTTATCATAGCACAAGCTCTGCTTAGTTTGAAACTAGATGACGTTATGTGTCAAATGTCCGAAATATTTATTTATTTTATTTTATTTAATTCTTCTCTGATTCTACTTGCGTTATTAACAGGTGGTGCATCACTCCCCAGTCAACCCAGCGTCTTTACAGAAGGAACCATTAATCTGGAAGAAGAATTAACACCATACGTATTTCAGGTAAATATATACCCATTATCATCGATCATCATCTAGATATGCGCTTCTCCTTAACTAGTATTAACCGTTCATAACTAGATGCAACCTACACTTCCAGTTTTAAAGTTTGCTTAGTTTAACATTGGACTAAATTGTCAGTTTTTTTTTTTTTTTTTTGCGGTGTTCCACAGGGGTCCGTCCTCGGACCACTCCTGTGAAATATGGGATACGACTGGGCCCTTCGAGGTCGTTTTCCCCCCGGGCTGGGCGTAATTTGTTACGCCGATGACACATTGGTCACAGCCCGGGGGGCGAACTTTCAAGAGGCGGCGCGCCTGGCCACCGTGGGAGTCTCTTTGGTGGTCGGGCGCATTGAGGCGCTGGGTTTACGGGTGGCCCTAGATAAGACGGAAGCCCTTTTGTTTCATGGGCCCCGTCGTGGTCCACCCTCCGGTGCCTCTATCGTTGTCAATTCGGTCCTCGTACCGATTAAGGCCCAGATGAAGTATCTGGGCCTGATCCTTGACGGCAGGTGGCTCTTCGACGAGCACTTCCGACAGCTTACTCCAAAGCTGGTCGGCGCCGCTTCTGCTCTTGGGCGACTTTTGCCCAATTTGGGTGGAGCCAGCGTCGCGACGAGACGGCTATACACGGGGGTTGTTCGGTCAATGGCGCTGTATGGTGCACTGGTGTGGGCGGCGGCTCTGACTGCCCAGAATAGGGCTCGCCTCTGGCGCCCTCAGAGGATATTGGCGGTTAGAGCCATACGCGGTTACCGCACCGTATCGACGGAGGCGGCGTGCGCCCTGGCCGGAACTCCCCCGTGGAATTTGGAAGCGGAAGTGCTCGCCGAAGTTTATCGGCGGACGGCTGACTTCCGGGCGGGTAGCGGCATACGGCCCCCGCCCGAGGACATATGCGAGTGGCGTGAGGCCGCTCGTCGAGCCACGATGGCTCGTTGGTCGTTCCGGTTGGAGACTCCACGTGCTGGCTTTGCCCTCGTGGAGGCTCTCCAGCCGGTCATTACCGAGTGGGCAGGGCGGCAGCACGGGACCCTTTCCTTCCGACTGACGCAGGTCCTTTCCGGGCATGGTTGCTTCGGGAAGTATCTGCACTCGGTCGCCAGGAGGGAATTGAGTCCTGCCTGTTACCACTGCGACTGCAGTGAGGACTCGGCTCAGCACACGCTAGCGGTTTGTTCCGCCTGGGCGGCGCAGCGTGGGGTCCTCACTGCAGTTATTGGAGGAGATCTCTCGCTACCGGCCGTCATACGCTTCATGGCCGGTAGCGACAATTGTTTTACCGCGGTCGCAGCCTTCTGCGAAGACGTAATTTCGCGGAAGGAGGCGGCGGAGAAGGCCCGGGAGGACGATATCCACTCGGACCCAATTCGCCGCCGGCGAGCCGAGCGGCGGAGGCGCGCATTCCAGGGCCTCATGCCGCCTTGAGTGTGGCCGCGGGTGGACGGGACGGGTTTTCCCCTCCACCCGCTATAATGGCCAGCCGCGAGGAGGCGACGTCTGCGTGTGCCGTACGTCGCCTAAAATAGAGAGTTTATCCGCAGATGGTGCCCGAGGTAGCGGGCAGGCGCTAGGAGGAATCTGGATGTCGTAATAGCAGCGGTTCCCGGATCCCTCCTATCTCAGGCGCAGAGTGGCACACCGTGTGGTTTTAGTCGGTCCGATTCCGACACACCACCCTGCCGTAAACCCCGGTGGGGTGACGGCCCGAGGGGGTTTCCACACGGTAAAAAAAAAAAAAAAATTGTCAGTTTTAGTTTAATGCTACCTAAACTTTCTGTTTATTAATGTAACAGACAACTATTCTAGCATCTATATCTTCTTAGGTTCTTTAAAAGTGATTATAATATGAAATTTGTATTATTTTTTACTTAAGCGCAAAATACGATCTTTTGTACCCCTGACATATTGTACCCCTGACAAATTGTACCCTTGACAAATTGTACCCTTGACAAATTGTACCCTCATTGTGTCCTTTGTAATAGCTAATTCCGTAGTTAAGGCATAAAAGTTTAAACGAACAAATAAGCTCACATTGTCTTTATTTATAAATTGAAATATCACAGGACAATAGCGCAAAAAGGTAATTCAGTATAACATATATGTTCACCAAACGAAACTACTAGGAATGGCTCTAAGAGTAGTGTATTTGATCTCATATGACCATTTTGTTTGATCTACAAATTGATGTACTGACTCTGGGTGTTTTGTGTACGTTTCATGAATATAGTGGACCCCCGGTAATTCGACAAACGTTTTGCAGGCCAGTGTAAGACTATCGAATTTGTCGGATTATAAAATACTACCTAAGACCCCCTATAGCTTGCATTTTTTACAAAAGAGTACTTTGTAATCCGACAAATGATAAAATTCTATATGTTGTCTTCTGGGCTTGTGACGACATTACTAGGTATGTATACGTAATACACAGTGAATGAACGCTAAGCTGCACCGCTATCACACGTAGCCAAATTCAAACTAAGTAATCGGAATTGAAACAATACCTCAGCGTCGAGCACAAATTGTAACCTGTTTAATCATGCATGATGTACATTAGCGAAAATTGTTTGATTGATGTCGTATTACAGGGAGGGTCCGGGTTAGACAGGGGCCGGATTACCGAGGGTCCACTGTATTTGCAAAATCTCTGCAACACGTAATATATTTCTTGTTTAGTAGTTGTCTTTTTTAAAAGGAAAATTAAACATTTTAGAATTATAACGACGAGCTTCGACTAATGAGTGATATCTGTATATTTATGTGTATAGGTACGTGCGTACATCCTCATCCTGACAACCAACAAAACCGTCGCGAGTGACATGTCTGAGGGTGTAACATGTCAGGGTCAAGGCGGTAAGTTTACTTTTCATTGTCTTTTCGTCATTGCTAGAGAGGGCCTCTCTTTAGAAAGGTTTTGGCCTACCAAACTCGGCCAGACAGGTTTTCATGGGATTTTTTTCAAGTTTTTGTTCTCTTCTCGTTATCCTCAACAGCCTTTAACAGTCCACTACTGGACATAGGCCTCTCCTTAGCAAAGAGGTTTTGACCTACGATACCACGCTGGCCAGATTGGTTGGTGTATTGTTTCAAGATTTTCTTCTCTTTATAGTGATACTTTCCTGAATAGTTTATTCCTTTAGTCGCCTCCTACGACATCCATGGGATGAGTAGGGGGAACATTGCCCCTTACAACCTTACATAATCTTATTTAGTATAGGTAAATGCAACAGCCTTATTGCTTTTTACGTACTTGGTTTTGTGGTCTGGTGGCTATTGATCCTAACCATTGTGCTACACGTTGTGGGTTCGGTTCCCACTCATGACAAATAATCCTAAGATGACCATGATCACCACACATTGTGCTTGAAAAAATTTATGGTCATATTGATGGACCTGATTGGTCTACTATGTAGTGATTTTAACTATTAAATCAGAAGTCATGTGTTCCATTCCCGTCTAGGGCAAATATTTTATTCTGAATGTAATGTATAGAAAATATTTTTAGAAATAAATAAGTATTGTTTTTCAACAGTGCCAATAAAATTTTCCCGTTCGAACGATTCGGTGTACGTCTCCTGGAGGCAGTTCGCGTGGCAGAAGCCTGGCGTGAAGGAGTGGATCTTACAGTACAAGGAGGAGGGGGACTTAGAAGAACACAACATCACTCTTGGACCCAAAGTCACTAACTATACTATCGCCAGTAAGTGATTAGTCAGGATTTAGATTAGAATATATCTTTCATCATCATCATCAGCCTATCGCAGTCCACTACTGGACGTGGGCCAGTAGTTTCCGTAGTATAGTTTAAGTAAACTGTAGAGGGAACTGGTGTCATGCCCCTCCTACACAAAGGGAGGCACCTCCGACCAGGCGAGGTGATCATGCCTGGCGGGCCAGGACCCAATAGTTGATGTTGAGATGTTGTATATATGCTAATTGCCACGCGAATCTCTATTTCGCGATACAGGATCAGTAGTTGCTTCGTAGTTCATTACATTAATACGTTTCGTTCGTACTTCGTAGATCAATTTATCTTCGCTAGATGGCGCTGTTGTATATTTTTATTTGTGTTATAATGCGGAAGTCGCCATAAAACAAAAGAGTACGTAACACATTGCAAAGTTAAGCAACTCTAGCCAGGTCAGTTTATTGCGGTGGATCATTCTTAACATTTTGAGACTCCTCTGTGCCTCAAAGAGTACGTTAATCCATCGGTTAGCATAAAGATATTTGTGATAATCGTTAAAAGTAGTTGGAACCCTTAAAATCTGATAATATTCTTTCAGCAGAACTTCAATATCACTTGGTTTTTACTTGGGATGTGGAGGTTTAAGGGCAATTGCGTAAAAAATTGCCTATCATAGTAGACTCAAAGCCGACCCTCTGTGGCGACTTGTGACGAAGATACATGGAACTACGAATAGCGAAGATACATCAAACTACGAAGGATAATAATGACCTACGAAGCAACTACTAATCCTGTATCGCGAAATAGACATTCACATGGCAAATTAGCATATATACAACATCCCAAAATCAACCGTTGGTCCGTAGCCCGCCAGGCGTGATCACCTCGCCTGGTCGAAGGATTCTTCTTTTGTGTCGGAGGAACATGACATCCGTTTCCTCCACACTTTGTTTAAGAATAAAGCTCGGAGGAAGACTTTAAACTCAATTGTCAACCGACGGCCAACTATAACGTGCTCAGGACTCAAATCATTAACGGGCACGTCGGCTTAGTGGTTAGTGGCCTAGATTTCTAAGCCATTGGTAGCGGGTTCGATTCCCACACAGGACAAATATTTTTCTCTGGAATGTGTGTATTTTTTATAAGAAAATATATTTTATCAGCAGTCTGGTTACTGTAATACAGGTTTACCCTCATTTAAAAGCAGACAGTTGAGTGTTACATGTCTGAGGTATTATTATGCCGCAGTTTCCTGTTACACATTTTTGTCCCTTTTCACGAAATTATTGCGATTGTAGAAAAATAAGAAGTATTACATAGCATGGCGTAATGGCTTTAGTGGTCATATTGTCACTCTGTACTGCCTGGGTGTTTTGGTATCGAACCCCACATGGGACAACACTCTATGTGATCCACAAGTAGTTGTTCTGAGTGTGAGTTACAGTACAGAACACATTCTTTTTCATATAGGAACATGTCAGGATGCCGTAGAGACGAGCACAAGAATATGTCTAGTGCGTTAGTTATCTTTTAACAACAAAATACTTATAGACATATTGCGTTTACAGCAAAGACCCCATCACAACTGCAAGTTCGGCTGTTAGGAACGAAACAATTGCCCTGGCTGCAGCAGAACCTCACTCTGGTACCCTGGCGGTCTACCGCCAACGCTGGACTTGTACCTGAACCTGGGTAAGTTTCTGACGAATTTTCTGTGTAGTTTCTGCCTCTGGGCTAGGTTACTTCTCCTGACTACCAAGCCGGGGGTTTTGGATTCAAGTCCCACCCAGAACAAGATCATTTTTTCTATGTCTGGGTGCAATTTATTCATAATAGGTACGTATTTAGAAATATATAAGTGTTTATTTGTAGTCTGGTTACCCACGCACAGGATCTGCCTAGTTAAGGATCACACTGACAGAAGGCATATAAATATATATGTAAATAGACATATAAATGACAGAAACAAGCTTTTAGCACGACTTTGTTCACGTGTATGTCGGTTATCACAGTAAACGCAGCCTATAATCATTTCACGCCAAATTTCATCTAAATCTGCTCAGTAGTTAAAGCGTGAAGATGTAGGAGATAGACAGACAATAGGCATATTTTCGCATTTATAATATTAGTATCGATGAAATTAAATAAATAATACTACACTACTAATAATAATGACTACTGGGCTGCATGGATAGTGTAGGTTAAGCGACCACCTTTCTACTGCGCTGAGTGCTTATGGCTTAAACCCCACATGGGACAACACTTTGTATATTCCACAAATTGGATAGATGACTGTATCATAAATAAATACCAATGTCCACTTCATTAAAACTAATATCGCGAAACATCTCGGCAAATACAATTAACATAGCTTTTTATTATTACTACGAATTTCAATCAAATATACAGTGAAATATATTGTTCAATTGAGTAGTCTAAAACAGTGACGTCACAATTTTGTATTTAGTACATTTTTCATACAAAATTGTTGTTTTGATAGATGATAAAAAGTAACTAATTTGACTAAGGTGTCATCCAACCTATTGTTGTATGTTGGTAAAGCCCCTGCGACGCTGGACCATTTCTTGAGCGGGTGGTGCCTTTTAATAATAATAGTGTTTCTTAATACAAACATATACCAATGTTGTTTTCAGCGAACTGGCAGGTAAGATAAACAAGGTGGAGGTAACAGACCTGGGTCCATGGAAGTTTGTGGTGCGCTGGAGCTATGATGAGGCGGAGATGGCCGAGAGCTACGTCTACACAGTATGCACTAAGAAGTTGGACGATGAGAAACAAGAGTGCTTTGAGACGTGAGTCACTTTCTTGCATTAAATTGCTAATAATAGCCCACTTCTGGATGTAGGACTCTTTTTTTTTATTAAGTGCCTGCCAAAGTGACTCTATTCTGCCTGATGGAAAGCATGAATAGAATCCAAGAGTAGTGGCCACTCATTGCAAACGCAGACAATGCAGTATGGTGACCCACACTATGGCGGCCTTGTGAGATGTTTTTCACACCCAGCTTGGGGATGTCAAAGGCATGACAGTCATCGCGACAGTGTAAGGCTTACACAGTTACCACGATAACTGTGTCCCCTGCATCAATGGCTCTCCTTAGTAAGGAAATTCACGTTGGCCAGATGGATTGGAATTGGATCTGGTTCACGTTTTTCTTCTCTTTGCACTACTTACATAGTTCCCTTCCTTATTCGACCCTTACAACACCCACGGGATGAGTAGGGGAACACTCCAGATCCTCAATCTATCACCACACGGAGCTATATTTTAATATATATAAAAAAATATGTACGAAAGTTTTAATGGACATTGAGAAATTGTCATTTGAAAAAAAAATATGCTTTCCCCATACGACTTTCTTCTTCTGTCTTTGTCTCTGTTTCTGTCAACATTATACGGTTTATAGTAGATAAACACTGCGCAGGCGCTTGTCGGACCTTAACAATATGTATATCTCTCTTTTCAGTCGTGAAACGTGGGCTACTGTGGAAAACCTGTTGCCAGCTACCGAGTATTCTGTGAGGGTGAAGGCTCAGGATCCGTCTCGGCCTTACCTTGTCACGGAGTTTACCCAACCCATACACGTGAGCACACCTCCGGACGGTAAGTTATAACTCCTAGATCTTTCTAGAAGATATCCTATTAATGTGCTTCTTAATTAGTATTATTATTAGTATTTCGTCAACTTTAGTCAAATATTTGTGTGTGGAGTGGGATCACATCATCGTCATCATCATCTCAGCCAAAAGACGCTCACTGCTGGACATAGGCCTCCTCCAAGGTTCTCCATAACAGACGACCTTCACCAGGTCGTCGGACCACCTTGTGGGGGGCCTACCTACGCTGCTTTTCCCATACTTATTGTTTGTGTTTTATCTGATGGTGGTGTCCACATTTTGTTAGCAGTCTCAAAGATCAGTCCAGGTGTTTTAATAAAAGTTGCGTGTGGATTTAGTCGGTTTCATTTTAACACACCAGACATCGCAAACTCCGGTGGGATGACAGCCCTTGGATGGGAGAGGAGGGAGTTCTCTTACGTTAAAAAATGAGTTAGTTCCGTCTATCAGTTAAAAGATACTGAAAATGGTTCTTAACCGAGGATTAAGTGTGTGGAGTAACCTGGGGACCTGCAAATATTTGTTTCGGAGTTTGGATGTTTTCTTGTATTTAGAAAACAGATTATTTTGTTACTCAATCTAGTTTTCATACTACAAGGTCAACTTAAGTTGAACTAGATGGCTTTGTGTTAGATTTTCGATAAAACGATTACTCGATGCAATTATTTTTTCTATCGTTACCTTTAGGTCCAGAACGCATTAAGGACCTGACGTATAAGGTGATCAACTCGTCCACCCTCAGTGTCGCGTGGAATGGCGCGCCCGACAACTACAAAGTATACTACAAAGACAAACTCGAGTTGCCCATCGTTTATTGGCCCTCAGTCGACACCTTTGGGAATACTGCCTTGGTGAGTGAACTTCTATTATCATCATCGTCATCAATAGCTTTTAATAGTCCACTGCTGGACATGGAACCCAATTTAGAAATGAGCTTTTGGTTTCCTATACTACACTGCCTTGATGAGTTGAATAAGGCTTTGTTTCAAGTTTTCCTGCTCTTTGTCGTGGTAATATTAAGCTGCACGGATGGCATAGTGATTTAAGCTGTCGCCTCGCCACTTTCTACTGCTCTGAGTATGGTGGGTTCAAAACCCAATATGGGATAACGCTTTGTGTGATCCATAAATTGCTGTTCGAGTCTGGGTTTTATTGGTGTCCGTTTCAGGTACGTTCATAAAGTCCCCGCGATACTGAATATATTTCTAATGGGGGTGATTCGGTGATCATTGTTGCGATAATCATATCTGTTCACGGATTGATAAAAAAGTGCCTCGACCAACACCTTAAGCAGATCACGTTAGAAGGATCAAGGGTCTGATGCAGAAGGCAGTCCTCCTTGACACGGCCCGTATAGTGAGGAGGTTCCTAACCCTAACCACCGGTGTCTTGGTCCCTGTACCCGATGTCGGTGGTCAATAATGATATCTTTACCTATAAGTATGTAATACAATCAACTATTGTTTCAGATAACCAATGTGAATACATCCAAAGAGTTGTTCGTCATCGTGTCAGGGCATGACCCAGTAGGGTACAGCTCCGTCTTGCACATCCCTGTGCATGTCCCTGGTAAGCACTTTCCTCATCGTTTTATATACTTATTACTTGCTGCCTCGTTGATCTAGCGATATAGCGTATGCGACTGCCGATCAAGAGGTCTCCGGTTCGATACGGACCTAAAAGTTTTTATGTATATTTCTTATTATGAAAGTGCTAAATAACAGCCGGAGTTTGGAAGTTGGACCCCCGTGTCTAGGAGAACTCGTAAAGCCATTGTTCATGCGTCTGCGGATAATCGGATTATGATAGCGAAGGAACAGAGAGTGCACCTGTGTTTACACACACGTGTGCGTTATAATATTTCCTGCGTATTTGGCTTTTGTCCGCTGAGACTGGCCACCGAGGCCAAAATCGGCTAGAAGTACATCATATGTTATCGGGAACAAATGAGCAACTGAGAGCAAGTAACTACCGTCACCCATGGTTAGGTACCATGGAAACCTGCAACTAAATTTGAGTAACAAATGCGTTGCTCACCCTTTCAGTTTATCATGAATTGAGCTTAGAACCATGTGTCAATACATGGTTCTGCCATGTTCCTACATAGTCCTAAATTAAAATTGAACACACGATTTCTTATTAAACAGTCAAGTTAGGTAACCTCGGCGGCGCAGAAGTAGCGAACAGGACTACTGTGCTTCAGGTCTCGGGTTCGATTCCCGGGTTCAAACGTTTGTATGATCAGCAATTATTTGTTTTGGAGTTTGGTCGTTTTCTATGTATAATATGAGTGTACTTACAAAAAAAAAGTATATAAGTATTCTATCAGGCAGTCCAGTTATCATAGGATAAGTCCTGCTTAGTTTGAAACTAGATGGCGTTGTGTAGCAAATGTCGGAAATATTTATTTATTAAAATAGCAAACTAGATTAACGATTCCTTGAATTAAGTAATTTGACTGTCGTCTCCCATCAGAGGTCTGCAACAGGTTTTGAAAGTAATTTGATTTGATAGTCGGCACGGTATGTCATGGTGTTGTTGCTCCTTCCACTCGTTTAGCAATACAAAGTAACTTCTACTTCCAGGAGCGAAAGAGCTCAACTACACGTTCACGAGCACAGGGTTAGAGGTGACTTGGCAGAAAATAGGAGCTCGTGTGGTTCGCTACTCGCAGAACCTCACTCAGCCACTCGACCACTGGTCCACCATCAACGTCACTGGCAACTCCGTTGAAGTGAGTATACCAACTGTGATTTTTTTCTTCGAGTTTTTTCTTAAATCAGATTGGAGTCGGCTAAGTCTACTGCGATACTATTATACTCGGAGCGACTGCCATCAGACCTCAACTACCTAAGTAATAGGTGATGTCAAAGTTTTATAGAAAGACTATTGTCAGACTTCTTAGGACCTCCCGAGGCACAGGGAAAGGCGGCTTAATATGTCAAGAATGGTCATCATAGACCGCTAGGATTGCTTAAATTTACAATGTGTTAACTTACGCGTTTATCACGGCCTTCTGAAATTTAAAAAAAATCATAGAAATTAAATTACTGGTTCGGATTAACTGATTCATCAACGCATAGCATAGCCAACAACGTTACGGTTATAAATTTGAATGTTTAGGAGTTTTACCTCCAAAGTGATAAGAAAAGATAAACCAACCCTCTCAAATTTTGAAACTCGTAATAAGAATTAATCACGCGACGCTCAACTATGGGAAATAATTATAAACTATATTTCAAACTCACTAAATCATTTAAAAATAGAAAACGAATTTTTTATGTTTTTGCAAAAATTGTTATATTTTAAACAGATTATTTTAAAATATATAAAAAAAATATAGCCTTGTACATAATATAATAATAGAGTAAGATGCATACAAAACCTTACTGTAAAAATATCAAACTTTTAAATTGATTAACTAAGTTATAAAATGAGTAACACTTATGAATGTCATAACTTGCGCACTGTTGTAATATGTCAACAACTTAAAAAAAAAATAAAAAAATATTAATATATATTCTTGTTACGTGTTCGTATTAAAATATTTTGTCTATGCTCACGCGCGTAATCACAAACATAACTTTATCGCTTCATAAGTGTTACCCATCTAAGTTACGACTTAGATGACATCTCATATTTATTTTTTCAACCTTTTAGAAAGAGTACATAGAGTAAGAGACTATAAAAGCGGGAAGTACCGATAAAGGCTTTCAACTACAAAAGTATCCACCAAAATACCATAGATGTATTATCTTTTTGCGGTAAGCAACCAGACGTTTTCTTTTAGGTTTCGGTATTCAATTCAGTGCACATTTTGATGGATTCAATTTATATTCCAGATTACCGGCATAGACCCTTCGCTGCCCACGCACGTAGTGGTGACAGTGCTGGGCCAGACCGCTAGTCAAGTGCTCACGGTACCTCCGAGACCGCCCGATAACTCCTCGGTCTATCTTAGTGAGTACAAGTAATTTCGTTTTACACACGACTCTTTAAAAATTATATTGTTGGTGAATGGAATTGTCTCGAATGTATCTCTATTAAATGTTATAATATAAATAACTATTTCTTTATTAAACTTCTTTTAATATTTTCTGTGATTTACTGACTCTTTTTTGTTGTTGTATTTAATTTTTTGTATTTTAGTTTAAGTATATATTTATTTTAATAAATGTGTAGACTATGTTGACTTTCTTTCTTCTTTCTTTCATTTATGGTGGATAACCACGTAGGTTATAAGTCTATGATATCCTAATTTTTTTTCTTCTTACTATTATCTTATTTCGATTGTTATGAGCGAGGCCCGGGACGGGTGCCCTGCTCGCCACCCCAAAGACTGTCCTTGATCCTAATTCGTTACTAAGGTAACATAAGATTATGTTTGAACCTCATTATTCAGTGATTTTGTTACATTACAACGCAATACAAAACAAAAGTGACTTTTGTAAGAAAAACTCATTTTGAAGAAATTCATAGACAAGGAAAGCTATGGTTATAAAAATTATCAATAGCTGCATATTTGTTGAAGTATCCACTGATTGAAATTAGTGAACTCGCTTTTCTGTTTGATTTTATTAAAAAATTGCCTATTTCTAATACAACCATTAATTATGAAGTATTAAAAATGACATTATTGGCAATATAAATTCGTGTACCAATGTGGTTATTAGTAAAGGTAAAGTCATCAAACATGATTTTGGAAGTATACCGGACAGTTTACTCGTTGTATAGTGTCAGAGGACACTACGTCTCAACCGTGGGAGAGCCTTGTTTCGACACAAATGAACTGACTCAACCGTTCAGGAAGACTTATTTCCATTGTAATACAGACGCTACGGTTTTACAGAAAACCGACGTTAAACACGTCTTCCGTGACTTCTTCTTTTCACTGAGTAAGAGAAGTTATCGGTTATATCGTCATGTAACTTTACCCCCATATCACTGAAAAAAAATCACCATACTTCATTTTACGGCGCAAGTAATTAGCTTCACTCTGTGAAAGAAATTATTTTATCTAAAGAGTTCACAAAACATAACTACATTTTAGCACAGAAGTTAGTCATCACAAGTCTGATGGTAAGCAGTTACTTGTGTCGTAGCTTAAACAGAACTGTTGCTTTAGTGGTTCTGTTTTCAGTCAGGGGTCGTGAGTACAATAGATGACACCTTAGTCAAATTAGTTACTTTTTATCATCTGTCAAAACGACAATTTTGTATGAAAAATGTACTAAATACAAAATCGTGACGTCACTGTTTTAGACTACTCAATTGAACAATATATTTCACTGTACATTTGATTGAAATTCGTAATAATAATAAAAAGCTATATTTCATTATATACACTTATTTATTACATTTTTAAATATATAAAAAGTAGAAAATACACATTTAAAAATATAAAAAATAGTAGTAGACCACCAACATCGGGTACAGGGACCAAGACACCGGTGGTTAGGGCTCCAAAGACAGGAACCTCCTCACAATACGGGCCGTGTCAAGGAGGACTGCCTTCTGCATCAGACCCTTGATCCAACCTTCTAACGCGAGCCTCTTAAGGTGTTGGTCGAGGCTCTTCGCTATCAATCCATGAACAGATATGATTATCGGAACAATAATCACCGAATCCACATTCCACATGTCGGCAATCTCGTGAGACAGATCCAAATACATAAAAAGCTATGTTAATTTTATTTGCCGAGATGTTGCGCGATATTAGTTTTAATGAAGTGGACATTGGTATTTATTTACGATACAGTCATCTACACAATTCTCATTTAAGACAAAAATCCCATCATTAAATCCATGTTTGGACGTAATTTATTTGTACAATTTGGTAAGAAATAAGTGTATATATCAGTAGTCTAGGTATGTAATTACGGGCTCTGACTAATTTGGAATTAGTCGGTTATCTGTGCGATATATTAAGTTATTAATATTAAGAAAAAGAATGGCCAGAATTAAAAGTACTGTACTAAATGTACTAATGAATGCTGAGAAACAGCAAGGTATAAAAATAAATACTATGAATGTGATGGAATATTCGTTTTTGCCCGAAATGTGTCTACACACAGTTTTTGAAGAAAATTTACAACAAAAAAAAATGTTTCCAAAAAAAAAAAATTCTATCATCATCACCATCATCATCATATCAGCCGAAAGACGTCCACCGCTGGACATAGGCCTTCCCCAAAGCACGACTATAAACTTTACAGTAATCTTCAATAAATTATCTTCAATATGTTGTTAACTAGAATCCTTACCAGGAGTAAAAAAAAATTTAAATGGTAATTAATAATCCTTCTAAATTGACACATCTGCAACTGAAGCTGTCATAGTCATTTTCCCACTGATAAGAACAGGAGTCGATCCCAACACACCAGACATAAACCCAATGGAGAAAACAGGCAAGACACTAAGGACACTCTTATTCAATATGTTATTATTATTATTTTATTTTTATATTATTATTAACTGGGTTATTAGCCTAGTGGCTAGTGATTCTGACTGCCAGGTCAGAGGTCGGGGGTTCAATTCCCAGCCAGGACAAATATTCATGTGACGAGCACGTTCATTTGTTCTGTATATGGGTGCAATTTATCTATTATGTAAATACATATGTATTTAGATGTATATATAAGTATGTTGATCAGCGATTTGGGTATCCAGGCTCTGTCTAGTTGGGTCCAGAAAGCTGCATCTGAAATGTGTGAGGTTTATTTTTGTTATTATATGTGATAATTATATGTGGTTTCATAGAAAGGTCAAGTTACATAGATATATGTTGGTATCATTTTAGGTGTGGGCATCGGGTGCGCTTTCTTAGTCCTGTGTGTGCTGGCAGCTGCTATAATCTGCATCTGGCACAGGAGGAAGGGAGCCAGGCCTGCTGGCAGGTACTTTGTTTATATTGATTATAAAATAAATAAATCTATTTACAGGAATTGAGTTTCTAACTGCCTCGGTGGCGCAGCGGTAGTGAATGCGACTGCTGTGCTTGAGGTAACGGGTTCGATTCCCGGGTTGTGCCAAACATTTGTATGATCTGTAAATATTTGTTTCAAAGTTTGGGTGTTTCGTATGTATGTATTTACAAAAAAAAAGTATATAAGTATTTTATCAGTCAGTCTAGTTATCATAGCACAAGCTTTGCTTAGTTTGAAACTAGATGACGTTGTGTGTCAAATGTCCGAAATATTTTAAAAAAATTTCAAGTAAAATAATTCTGACCTCATTAAACGAAATATTGTCTCATTTGAATTAATTTAGTAGTATTTCATAATATAAACTACATTTAAAGAAAACTCTGCGTGATGGTAAGCGGTTACCTTAGCTGATATAGGCACTTAAAAACATGTTATTCTTCATGGACAAGCAAATGTGGTAATAGGAAATTTAATGCCAGGCACAGTCAGTAAATCCCAGTGAAACCAAGGCCTTTTCTTGAAGGTAACTTTTGTAGTTATGCTGGTCGTGTATGTTAAATTTATCAGAAATTATATAACCGTTCTGATTCTAGCAATAAATCTACCAACAGAAGTATATACCAAGTAATGTATGTGAATAGAATTTTAGAGCTATTTTTATTGCTGACTGTACTTCTATCAAACATGGATGCCTTTAGACTTTTGTCATTTGACAATAAAATAGAAAAAGTTTCTCAAAAGTCCCGGTAAATATTAAAAATATTTAATGAATGTATTTTTTTATAGGTCGCGCAGAAGGAGTATTTCCGCCTCTGATGGTCACGAGGAAGAAATGGCGGAAATGAGGGTATGTATACATTTAAAATTGTTTGTAGTATTTTTTATGCAGTAAGGGTTCCATTGAAAGTCAAATAATCTTACTTGTTATAAGTGACTACTAAGAAAACAAGGTAGCCTGAGATTTTAGAGGTTTGAAAAATGTAAAACAAATTCATTTTATTAACACTAAAGATTTGAATATAAGCTGGAATTAAAATATCATTTCTTTCGTTAAAAAGAAAAGCGAAATTTTTTAACAAAGTACTTGGTACTATTTCTTAAAATGGCGACGTTTATTTAAGATGGCGGGCATGTTTGAGTAATAACAAGTCACTAGTTAAAATAAATGAGAATTTATATTTTTGTCCGATTTCGCATTAAACAAAAAGTACAGTCGTCAATACATTATTTAAGAAATGTGAAATGGTAGATTTATTTTTATAATGGTAGATTTATTAGAGTTTATTTTTATGATGATAAATTATAAGTTTGAAAGACAATATTATGATGATGATGATCTGGTAGCCGTAACAGACATGGATTTCTCATATATTCACATGGTTTGAATCTCTGTTTCTGTTCTGTATCTCGTAGGCACGTCTTATAATATAGGATCATCATGTAATACCTCAGATCACCTTCTGATCTACCTGTTGATGGTTAGGAACTCATAGGTAGTGGTCATGAGTTCGATTCCCGTCTAAGATCGTAGAATTACTATCGTAATTAATGTATAAACCACACATTAAAAAGAGTTCGCGTTCTGTTGGCAAAGTTGAGATATTTTTCGCTGTCTCAAAATCTAATTAATGAATACATTTATTTATTGCTTTAAAATTTAAAAACACATCTCAATCTTTTTCTGTTTTCTCAAAAAAATGATTATTCAACCTGTGTGAAATTAGTTATTTTAAGAATTTGCTATTTAATCAGTTTGAAATGCTTTTATTTACAAATTGAAAACAAAATGACTTTTCCCCTGGCTTGAAGAAATGCGGATCAAATTGTCTAATAGTTCTTGTTATAATCTGTCTCATTCATAAATGTCTCCGCCCCTGGCTTGAATGAGTACAGATCAAGTTGTTCGATTCTTCTTTTAACGGCGGCAGGGTAATAACGACGCAGGTTTGAGAAACGAGAGACTGGCTGCGATTTGCCTAACAGAATATTTTCCTTGACACAATACCACCATTCTTACTAGTGAGTCCTTAGACATTCAACTTGGTGGTTCTCAAATGAACAATTTAAAAAAAAATGATTAAAACAGCTTTCAGGTTGAAGTAAGAAAGAGGATAATTTATCTTTGACCTCGTTTTTTTTTTAATATTTTAGATTTTTGTTTTTAATATTTCAACTTCCCAAGTGAACGCAATTTTTTTTGATGTGTGTATGTATGTATTTAGAAATATATAAGTATGTTTTAATTTTTACGATTGCGTTCTTCAAGAGAAAAATAAATCTGTGTAGGATCACTGCGTTGTCCGTCTGTCTGTCTGTCTCTAAGATAGTTTTTCTTAACAATTACATCTAGCACAATATTAAATACTTATAATATTTGAAACTGTTAAATAATTAACTTCTAAGTCAAATAAATCACAAGTTACAGTTATTTAAGGTGTATTAGTTGACTGATTGTTGGACTTATATAGACTGAACATGACAACTTCCGGTAAATGTGAAAAAATTATCATACCCCATTCGCCCCTTGAATCTTACCCCTTCAAATATAATATACAATTTACATCTCCTTGGTGTATCAATTAACGAGTGGTGAACATATTTGGTGTATCTAGCCCCTAAGGAATTTCAACAATGATTTGTACGAGTTAGGTACAGTTAACACCAAAAATAAGTTAAAATATGTGTACAGTTGGACCCTCGGTAATCCGGCCCCTGTCTAATCCGGACTCCCCTGTAATCCGAAATCAATCAAACAATTATCGCTAATATAGATCGTGCATGATTGAACAGGTTACAACTTGTGCTCGACGCGTAGGTATTGTTTCAATTCCGATTGCTTAGTTTGAATTTGACTACGTGTGATAGCGGTGCAGCTCAGCGTTTATTCCTTGTGCATTACGTATACATACCTAGTAATGTCGTCACAAGCTCAGAAGACAACATATAGAATTTTATCATTTGTTTATAATTTGTCGGATTACAAGGTACTCTTTTGTGAAAAAATCCGGACTATAGGGGGTCTTAGGCAGTACTCTATAATCCGACAAATTCGATAGTCCGACACTGCCCTGCAAAACGTTTGTCGAATTACCGGGGGTCCACTGTATTTAGATATATCAGTTAACAACCGCTAATTTATTCATAAGCTGCTAGCGTTTTATTGGTGTATTTTTAAGTTAACGAGAATCGGGAGCGAATGACGTATTTGAAATTTATGAGGGCGAATACACTGTGGCCCTAAAGAAATTAGATTGAGGGGGCGAAACAGCCTTACAGCGAAAGAATTTGAGGGTGATCTGTGTGACGTTCTGGGGCTATACAGTGATGATGATGTTTCCAGAATGTCGGCAGTCAACTTGCGAACGGTGGCAGTTCCAAAGACGCTGGAGAACCACTACTTAATGGACACGTTCATATCACTGAGAACCCTAACGTAAGTAGTTGAGCCTCCATCGATTTTCTTCTGTTAGAACAAGGCAAATATGCTACTTCTAGAAGATTACCTTCCGTGTAGGAGAAATGTTTTTTTTTTTATATCAGCCCTAAATTGTTGGCTTCTGATCTGTGTTGTGTAGAAGCCAATAACTAGAGTTTCAGAAATCTCGACTGTGTTAAGTCTCGACACAAATACGTTTAGTCCCGAGTATTGTGGGACTTGGAGACTTGAAATATAATTAGAAACGAGCTTATTTCTTGCCGAGGTTTAGTAAGATAGAAATTATATTATCGTAAATGTAATATTTTGTGTACACTTCAAAGATTTAAAATATACTACACCGATTGACTTCAAACGACACAATATACAATCTGATTCAAAAATTGTCGTCAAAGTATTTCTCGCTTTTACTTTATTCTTAATTTCTCATCAATGCAACCAGAAGATATCACATTGATAATTATATAAAAGCTATATTAATAATGTCCGTGTGGTGGCGTATCAATAATACGGAATCTCACCACCACTATTCTGGCCACGGGTATCGTAAGAGGCGACTAAGGGAGTAACTAACACCAGACAACATCACTGCAGAGAGAAGGAAACCTTGAAACAATCCCTCTATCAACCCGCCTGGAAAGCATGATATAGTAGGCCAAAACTTCGTTTCTGACGAGAGATCTATGTCCAACAGTGGACTATTAAAGAATATTAAAACTTATAGTTTAAACACACATTGCATATAAGACGTGAACGACCAGATAATTTACTAAAACTTTAATACAATTGAAAATCAGTATTAATGTGCGTTAAATTTTGATATTTTTTCCGTTGACATTAACTGATACAACACTCTAACACTACGTTGTAGATAGTACCAACAAATAAACAATGTTAAGATTTATATATCCGGCAGTTTCTTTATAAAAAGCTATCAAACTGACTATACTCTGCCTGATGGAAAGCATGAATAGAATCCAAGAGTGGTGGTCGACAAACTTGTTGCGAATGTAGACAATAGGCTAGATGACACCTTAGTCAAATTAGTAACTTTTTATCATCTGTCAAAACGACAATTTTGTATGAAAAATGTACTAAACACCAAATTGTGACGTCACTGTTTTAGACTACTCAATTGAACAATATAGGTATATCACTGTACATTTGATTGAAATTCGTAATTAAAAAGCTATGTTAATTGTATTTGCCGAGATGTTTCGCGTAATTAGTTTTAATGAAGTGGACATTGGTATTTATTTACGATATAGTCATCTACCCAATTCAGTATGGCAACCCACACTATGGCGGCTTGTGCCCGTTAGTCTGTATAACGGTTAGACTTATTTTGAAATAACTTTTATTAACATATAGCTGTTATAAGTTAGTGTATTTTATTTAAGCAAAAATCTACTAAATTGCGCAAATAATTAAGCTTAGACGTAAGCATTGCTAGTGCGTTATAAAATTGATTAATCTCCATTACAAACGTCACCTATTGGAGGATAAACACAGACACAACTCCCTTAATAATATACTCGTAATAACTCTCAGCTCAAGACAGACAGAACGGCATTATCAATAATATTCTTAATTCAAGACAACGTGTTTGTATGTAGGTACAATTAAATGATAATGAATTGAGTAGTAAAGGTATGGAAATGTAACAAACACACCCACTTTAACATCTGTAACGTTGAATTAACATAATGCTTTATTTTATTCGATACATCTCGATAAATAATAAACTCGATTCTAATTATATTGTACGGAGTTTTGAAGTCCCAGGATAATTCGAGCCTTTTATCTAACGTCCTAGGGACTCGTAGATTGTAGACATCTCCCTGAGAAATATTCTTTTTTGTACCACTTGTACTGATAGATGTTAGAGGTCACCTTCCTTGACATATTGATTGTAACTGATCTAAGTATCTATGTAAGAATGAAAATATTCTAAGCTAAACACTAAAACTTTAGTATTATTATGTTAAATGTTGTCATATAAAAAAAACAAATTTTATTTATTAACAGCCAACAAAAACACCAAACGGCCGCATGCGCAGAGGGCACCGCTACGAACCGACTTTCGACATGTCCCGCTACGAAGAGCCGGACACCACTCTCGAGACAGTTCTCGATGACACCTCATCCACTGCTTACAACCTGCTGGACACCTCTCGAAGACCAGAGTACGACCTATCGAGGTCCTCTCAAAACCTTAGCGCAAATAACTCCTACAATAAACTCCCGGACGATAACATGAACTCAGAGCTAACTAGAAGCACAGACTTCCAACTAGACAACAGCCAAATTCTACCAACCCTCCAGCCTAACGGTTGAGACAGTGCCTGCCTTCCCCCCTCCCAGAGAACTATACTAGGGGTAGGTGACCCCTGAAGTCTCGTGAGACTTCTCGCGTCAATTTGATCGGTGTTGCTATATTTAAGTCAAGGATTGTAATAGTGTATAGACATCTTTTTTTACTAGTTAGACACAGTAAAATGGATATACGAGTATATTAAGCAAAAAATAATAATAATACTTAAAGTTTTGAATAGATAATAATGAGGCTTGAAACAGAGCGACGTCGACGCGGGTTATGTGAGGATAGCTGCCGTGTTTCGTTCCTAACGTTAGAATTTATTTTTAATGATCACAAGGCTGATATTAATTTGGTAACCAATAGTACGGGTAAATAATTTAAGTGTTAAAAATGGATTCAGGTCGAGAGCAACCGTTATTTAGCAGCACGCGGAGTTATTCTCGCATACACCGTGCACAGCTTCACAATAGTAAAATCATCCCCCTATCATTGTTACGGTGTAATGAATGAGGTTTTATTGCCGTTTTGTGGCAAAGCACTTGTACATAGAGTTGTTTGTTAACGGCCTGAGATTATGCGTCCGACAATAAGGTAGAAATGGCGCGTTCACAGTAGAGCCCGACGTCGCGTCGTCTACGACATTCAGTTATGTATATTGACAGTGCCTCTGATTAGTACACAGATAACTATATTCATACAAATAGATTCACCGTTAGTGCAACATTATCGTACAAAATATAGACCAAAATGATTCCAAACGCTCATTAAAATTCGCGTGTAAATAACATTAAAGTATTTTATCGATGTTATAATGTTTTGTCGGTTTTTTTTTTAATTCTGACCATAGACAAAGCCACAGATGCTAAATAACCTTCACAAGTTACATTCCAAGTTTTTTTTAAATGTATTTTTTTACACACACATCACAAAAATATAAGCAAACGCACAGGTTTTATTTATCTGTTGACGGGCCTCTTTGTCTAGTGGTTAGTCCTGACTGCTAAGCCAAGGGTCGTGGGTTCGATTCCCACCCAGGACAAATCTTTGTGTGACGAACACGATCGTTTGTTCCGTGTCTGGATGTATGTATATATTTAGAAATATATAAGTATGTTTATCAGCAGTTTGGTTACTATACAGGCTTCGCCTAGTTTGGTATCAGACTGCCGTGTGTGAGATATGTGAGAATATTGTTATTATCTATATATATATTGTTATAATTTTACACTTTTTAACCCACAAATTTCTTTCTAAACACTTAAAAACCTAAGAAATCGAGTAGATAGTATATAAATAACTGTATGTATAAGTAAACATTATGATATAAAAGTAATAATTTATTACAACGAACTATGACTATTAAAAATGAAAATAGTTTATAAAAAAAAATAATAATTCACGCGTTATCGTTATAAAGTAAAAAAAAAAAGTTATTGCACAGTTTTGTCCTTGTGTTGTCAAGCTAGGACATGTTTAGCTTACGTCTACTCTTAGGGTACGGATGTGGTCATTAAAGCTGTATCGGATTTTATGTAGATAACTTCATTTTGTCTCGTCTGTTACCTTCTTTATTCCGAATTAGAACGCTAGCCAAATATTTCGTCCAATAATATTTAATAATTTATCCAACATATTAGTTTTAGATATGATTTGGGATTATTTTTTTCATCCCGACACATCTTTGAGGTTATATTTTTTAAACAAATGTACAATACAATCCATACACAAAGTTATTACAACAAAATAATAATAAAATGTTCAGTTGACCATTTATTTTACAAAATTTTCAGTAACTAAATGGTTTTCACGTTCGATTTAATAGTTTTTAGTCTGTTTTAAAGAAAATTAAACACACATAGCATTTTAAGAACATTATTTCATCAGTACAAGAGATTTCTCATTAGATTGACTTCTACTATTTAATACGAGTGGGTCTCGGGACGCGTGACCGAAGTGATAAACTAATCTAAGTTGAACTAACACTGAGTCATACAAAGAGAGGAGAGAGAAGCGTCTGTCCGAAATACGTCTAGCGTTGTGGGTTAGAGTGAGAGAGAAAGTGCTGCCTGCTGCTGCCGTATACGTGAGAGAATGGAAAACTAGACGGACTGGTGCCGTAACGCGTTACGTAACATAGCGGTTTTCACTCCCATAAGAAGTTAGCACTTTAAAAATATGTTAGAACAATTTAAAACACAAGTGCTCCAAAATATATAATTATTAAATTAGTAGTTAAAGGTGAATCTTCTGTATAAAATACATGAGACTGAAGTGGCCAAATTCTGTAGTAGCGTAAGCTAAACATACAGCTCAGTTTGTTAATCATTATTTCATATCACAATTGATATCTACCTCATTTTATTCGTAGTAAGTTTATTTTAGATGTTTAAAAAAATATTAAAATGATTAAGTTTTCTACGGTAGCCCAACGACATGGTTAACGGCACTTACTGGTAGCTTTTAGTGGTGTTCTTTTATTATTTATTGCTAGAACAGTAAGCATTTCACTGATTATTTGTATCGTATTTTTCTTTTTTTTTAGTGTAAGTTTGACATGTTCTGTCAGTTTGACATTGACACATGTCATATGTGTCAAAATTTATTTTTGTTATTGTGTAGCTCCGTTAATTCTTTTTCTGGTGTTTATCAGCGAAATAATATTTGAGTATTGTAATACTGTATCCATTCATTTTTTTTTTTTGACAGTTATGTAGATAGTTATTGATGACTTAAAATGTAACCGTTGAAAATAACAATCAAATTGATGGCAAAACAAGTTCAGATGTATACATTTGTTAATGCTTGTATTGTAATAATATTCATATTGATGAGAACTATTCTTAATTATAGGTTTTTAAACTAATTTAGAAAGAGATACAGTGCGAAACATTTAAATGAAAAGTACATTTTTGCGTACAGTTTTTTTTATCGTTAAAAATGGTATGTTAGTTTAACTTTTCCAGTTAAAGTAAAATGGCAGATTTTGTACCACTAGCAATACGTATTGAATATTACGAGATTTGTAGCGTTTATAAAGTGAATCGTCGTATCTATTTTCACGTAATTATTATGTTTTGAGAACTTTGGTAAAATAATTTAAAATTCTTCTCAAAAAGTTACAACTGCAATAACGAAACGCATTCCTATGTTTTCCAAGCGTATAGTCTGCTTTGTTGAAAACTAAATGGCGTTACGTGTCATATATCCGAAAATCAAATTTTAGATTATTACAAAATATAAATTACATAAAAACGATAAAATATTTAAAATTGATATTTACCGATAAGCTTACTATCGTATTTATGACGTTTCGAGAAAATCGCAAAACAAATGATTTTTATTTTAAAAATATAGTACTATGCCATCTTGTTGACAACAATGACACCTCATTTGTGATAACCAGCTGTCAAAACTGTAGCCTTCAGCACAGCCTATGTATTACAAATAAACTGAAATTTATTTTTAACTCAAAGTCCAAAAAATCTGACAATTTAAGACCAGTCAAATAAATTTAATAATAATCCCTACCATAAGATATGCAAGATGGTACAAAATTCCCATACAAGTCTGCCATTGTCCTTTAGCAACCTTGGTAGACGTGCTGTAACTGTGAAAAAAGGTAAAAAATGAATGGACGGAATATATTAAGTCGTGTTTTATGAATGTCGAATCATCGTATATACCAGATTTTATTTACTTTTCAGTAACAATTAAATTTGTCTTACAAGAGACCAAGGCAATTCACTTTTTACGCTTTGTCTAGTTCAAATCACACGCCAATCTTCATGTATGTAAGTACCTCTTTATATGTTGAGAAAAGGCACCTAGGTACAATTTACTATACTTTAAGGTTTAAGTGGCTAGACTGTTTAAAGTCAAAAAATAAATTAAATTGAAAAAAAAATGACCCTGAGATTCTAAGTTTTTATCAAAGTCATAATTGCTACTTTTATTTTTTGACTTTGAACGTATATTAAGCTATTGTAAATATAATAAAACTTTAAACTCAGTTTCAATATTAAATTGAAAAGGAAAAACGCCCACTATGTACCTGAAAAAAATCAATTACACTAAGTTAGCTAGACTTAGGTGTAGTGTTAGATCTTTAAAAATCTAGAATTTTATCTTTGACGCTAGGTTTTATCACAGGGTCTAAGCTTCTATTCTGACTATACCGACTTTCCCTCTGTTTATTACTTTTTTAAGTGTTTATTACAACTTGTACATTACAAGTATCCCGCCACGGTAAAGTGTGCACTGGTTTCCATTAAATATATATTTTTTGCATTTTTTTCTTTTTACTTAATATTGTTTAATGATTTGACAGAATTTCGCTGTTGTCTTTCTACAGTTCACCATCTCGCTTATAACTTTGTCTGTTATACAAACAGTTAAGTGTTAAGGGTCATTTACAACCAAAAATATGTATAATTTTAATAAATTGCCTGTCTATATTCATTTTATTAAAATGTAATTTGTAAAAATTTTTCATCTTTAAAGTTACACTTAAAGTTACAAACGCTTCGGTGACTATTTTAAAAATAAAAAAAAAATAACATTTTAAAATATTTTCTATATGAATAAATAAAAATAATATTAACAACTACAATATAAGTGTAACACCAATATTTTTCTGTAAATCGATGCTAATTACACTGTTTCGTATAATTAAATTTTATAATGAATTTAATAATACAAGTTGATTAAAATAATGAACGTTGCATTTTAAACTATTATATAGTCTAAATATTAGTATTCGCTACACTTGAAAGAGAATTTACTATAAAGAGTAAAACATTTGATTTAAAACGATTTGTAATGAAGTAGGTTTTAATACAAATGTTCAAACAAACCGTAGATTTTAAATAATAATAATTCATTTTTACCATAGGATTACCATCTAATTAAACATTTTTAATATTAACTTATTTTATTACTCTTTAATAAATAATTATTACGGTTTTTTGATGTTCACTCGTGGTTGTGTTATGTAAAATATTCACCACATTTAAATGGAAACTGTTTGGATTGTTATTATTATTTTCTTATTATTAACAATAATAATTGTAATGTGGAACCAAAATAATTGAATCGTCGACGCAATAACAGATACCTGAATCGTGTACAATTCGTTTCTAACTTATTTATTTAATAGTGCAAGCATATATTAAATATATTGTTTTCCTGGTCTGTCTATTTATTGGTAAATAAATATTATAAAAAAATAAAAGTAATAATAATTCAAATACAATTATTACCAAGCAGCTGACGTCACAAATCGCTATTACGCCTCTCGACTTATTAATGTCAGTTTATCGATAAAAGGATGAAACCGTTACTTTATAGATGTAAGTTTACTACAATAGTTATTTCCGTAGCCTGATATTAGTTTAAATGTTGTTTCTATACATTTTTACTATTTTTTTTATATATTGGCTTGTCCGTCCTTGGAGTGAAAATTAAAAAAAAAAATTAAAGCCTGATTATTGTGCCTCTGATGATCATTTTGAATCTCATTTCGCAATGAATATTCTCTGTAGTGGAGACGGTTTTGTGTCATCGTGTGTTTATCTCATTTTGATGTAAATTTTTCTTGTTTTTAACAAGAAATGTTTTTGAGGTAAATTGACATGTTTCACATCAACATGTATTATGTATTTTAATTAATGATATACTCACTGTTTGACCTACGTGTGTAGTTTGAAGATATCCGATTTCGAACCTGGTGAGAGCTCTTGATAAAATGGTGAGGTGAAAATCGATTATTGGCGTCATATGAAGTATGGTGTACTACTATTTGGGGTATAATCAACTAATACTTTGATAAAAAATCCTCGAAATACACATGTAAATATTGATACCACTCCGTAAGTTTGTGTGATGTTTTGACACATATTTGACATAGTTCTAACCATTCCTCTTTATTTAAGCAATAGACATCTTATGTTTACTAACTCACATTCCATATTGACTGCAATAGTACCATAATTCCACAGATTATTATATGTAAATACAGTTTTTTTCTTATTTGTTTTCATTTATGATTATTTAACTTTATTATTGTGTTACATAGATTACTGTGTAGCATTTTGACCATACAGTTATATAGTTACGATCCAATATTGTTATTAATAATGTAACACTCATAAATAAGCAATAATATTATGTTTATAAATATTGAATAACCAATTATTTCATAAGTACACACAATAGACGCATTTTTATCATAGAATTGAATTGAAGATATTTAAATATTTTTTCAATTTCTCGCTGTGTTACCAACAAATTCTACCATTAAAGTCATTCACGTTTCTATTTGGTAATAAATTGCTACCATTTTTTTACCCGCGGTAACACCGTTTTCTGTGTGGCCCGTCGCGACATGTGTAATACAACAATATCACAGAAAACGATGTCAAGTAATCTCTTGTGACTGTTTCGTTGCTGGTCACCATAAGCGGAGTTAGTTATTTAACATCAGGTTACCCATCTCTTAATTTACAAGTTGTCAAATGTTTTTATTTCAATTCTAAATAAATTAATGTGTAACAGAATTCTAAAAGTGATTGTGTAAATCGAAACCAATAGTGTAGTTTATATTTGGCGTATATATACTTATGTTGTTTGTATTTCGATTTTAGATATTTCAAATACATCGGCTTTAAATATATTTGTAAGTAAAGGATTTTCTAAATATAAATCTTAAACACCGTAAGCATAAAAAATTAAAGATGAAAAAAATAATCCGAATTTTAAATAAAATCAAGTGTCAGTCAATCAAAAAAGCGAAAAAGTCAGAATGTTAAAACGTCAGAATGTCAACTAAGTCAAAATGTCAGGAATATTAGGAAAAAGCTGGACAAATTTACATAATGACTTTAGTGTTTACAAAAGTATCCTTTACTATCAAATAAATACCGATTTTAAACTATTAGCGCTAAGACTCATTTTTGCGTGACGTTGATATTACAAGAACGTACTTAGTTAAACGCGTCCAAATATTTCTAAAAGTAGAAATACGTTTGCACTTCTAACAACTCTGCATTTGACATTTTTATTACTCCTGTTTTAATAATCTACATGTTATTGGTTATCTGTGCGAAGATACAAAATGGCGGGAGTCCTAAAAATCGTTATTATAAAATATTGTTCAGGGGACCAAGACCTCTGTAGAGATTGTTTTCGATGTTTCCCTTAGAAATATGTATCTTAGGATCCAATTATTTGCTTGATTATGGTCCAAACTTCTGCCTTAACATTCTTAATTAATCATTTTTCTAGTTTTTGACACTCCTCAACCTTGTCTTTTGATTATCTGCAAAAGTTTGTTGTCATTTTATCCACAGTAAAGTGTTGCAAGCCTCAAATTACTTCTACATTCAGTAACTTTATTTGTATGTTATTTCAATTCAATATCTTTATCCACAGCGATAGGAAATTTTTAATTCAGCATGAATCAACTAGCAATATCTAAATGTTAGTTAGAGGTTTCTAAACGAGGCTTACCGGCTTTTAGCGCCGAAGGTTTCCAAATTCGAAGATCAGTTTTAGTCGTTTCGTAACCAGTATAAAGGATTTATTTTTCAAAGTTTGCGAAATAAACTGTTAATTAAGAAATAAAAAAGCAAGATAGTGATTAAAAATAATTTACATGATAGTAAAGTTCTATTTATTAGTTATATATTGTTTTTGTGTTGTTAACTTAAGTTGGTCAAAATAGATGTCAAAAATATATTAACTAAAAACTCAACAATTTGTCCACTAAATAATTTTAAGTAAAAACTTTTCAACAAGTTCTAATAATTATAATATCATATTAAAAAATCCAAAGATCGGTAAAATTGTTCATGAAAATTTCAAGTTGCAGGTTTTAGATATATTGAAGTCGGTTCAAATAATGTTTAGTCAAAACATTTTGACTATTTGAGATTATGAATCATTCACAATCTCAAATAGTCAAATATTCGACGATCGATATTTGAGATTATGAACAGAGAAATGTTTAAGGCAGAAGTGTACCAATAATTTTAATTCGTTGCAAGACACCAATAGCATTTTTACAGGAGATAATTTAAGATGTTGTTGTAAAGTAATATTATACAAATATAAAGACCATTTTGGTGGCTCAATTTCGATGTAAGGTAACTATTGATAGCCACGGCTCCGTGCTTTTAAGTCAAATATTTTGTGTAACACCAATTGAGGTATTTTAATATGTCCATGCCTTTTGATTAAATAAGTACTCATACGAGTACTGCGAGTACCACGGTGTCTTCGGAAATCAGTGTTAGACATCTTGTTTTTATTGAGCGAGGTTACCGCACCCTGCCTCCATTTATTGGGGAAGTGTGAAAGGGTGACAACTCACGTACGTTTGTAACCAATACCATAAATAAAAATTGTGATTTCGGGTTTATGAGTGAACATTTTTCGAATATTAAAATATCTCAATGCCCTTAAATAATCAATTGTAATTACAATAAATCTGATAATTTGATTAAAAAAAAATGTTTTTGAACCTATGAATTTTGTACCTGCGAAGGTTGAATTATTAAAAAATAATAAAAATAAATCACTCTAATCCGTGGGTACACACACGTCTATTTAAATCAAGACTTGAGGGTATCCGTAAAAAAGAACATCACGAACCAGTAGTCTTAACATGGACCTACCCATATGTTGCTAGTTATAAAAAATGAAATAACTGTATCTACCTCAACCAAATTACCCATTAATATTGTTTATAAGTGTTCTTTTGAGTCTTATTATTACTAATAAATACTGAAATGTAGTGTTTTATAATGATACTATTAGTTGCAACATCCACATTTTGATATGGTAATTATTGTTACCGCACTATTGAATGGACGGCGGACTGTTGACATGGTATTGTATGAAATGATATTAAATTTGAAAATTAAGTATGGTTATTTGAGTTTTATTTTAGTAGCTTACCTTAAGAACTTGATCCCTGATGCTCACGTTAATGACCAGTATATCTTGAACTGTAATCGCATACATTTTAGTACCTTCAAAGAACCAAATATATTGAAACCACATAGTTTTATGTCTATATACTATTTGGCGTATATAGCTACAAAAAAGTATCTGGCAATGATTATGGATTCAAAATACAAAAATTGCCAAACTGGATGGGAAACTCTCCACAAGTGCAGTATAGTCTGCCCAGAGTATCAGAAAGATATCACCCTACCCATACATGGTGGTACGTCCACAAAATATGTGTTTGTTACAGCACCTGCTAGGGTTATGGTGACTATTATGATTACCTAGAAGATAATATAAGAATAAAACAGCTACTGTCCAATATCTAGTAATATATTTAATGTTTGTTTATCAGTTGAACAAGTAAACTTTGACGACAGAGACGAGAGACGGCCCCGTCGTCCCTCCGCCGAAGCTTGGCAGCTAAACGAGCCAGGCTGAAGCGAGAACGAGAGCGGCCTTCGCGACGACTACCTGTTTAATAATTAACAATTAATTACAGTCTTATTCGTTTGTGTGGTGACGGATTTAGAATATAAATTATCAGCACCCTTATTCATTACGTGAGTGTTATCAGATCCAACTGCTAAATATAGAGCCACACTGATTTCAGCACGAGCGGGCCGGTTCGATCGGGGCAGTACTACCCTCCCACAGATGACCAACCTAAAGCGCCAGCATCCATGTGTTCGTGTTTCGTTGGTGAGTGTGAGACCGGAGGCCCATTGATGCAGGGGTGACAGTTATCGTGATAACTGTGTAAACCTTACACTGTCACGATGACTGTCATGCCTTTTATGTCCCCAAGCGGGGTGTGAAAAAACATCTCACAAGATCACCATAGTGTTAGTCACGATACTGCATTGTCTGCATTTGGAATCAGTATGGTGACCACAACTCTTGGATTCTATTCATGCTTTCCATCTGGCAGAGTAGAGTCACTTTGGCAGGCTCTTAATATAGAAATAAAAACCAAGGATCAAACTATAAAGGATAACAGCACTGTAAAGGGAAGGAAAACCTGAAACAAACCGATTCCATCATGATCATACCATTCAGTCCAAACGTGGTATACCCAGTAGACCAAAACCTTCTTTCTAAGTAAATATCTATGTCCAGTAGTGGGCTATTGTAAGCTGTTATTGATGATAGTGATATGGTATTATTGACATCAATCACTCATGACAAGGAATCATAGAGAAAGGAGATAAGTAGAGTATGTTTATCGACTTTAATGTACCATGATAAAATAGTATCATGTTTGTACATGCCTTAATTTTCACTCAGATATAGCATATTAATATTTAACTACGAAGGTTGTAGAGTCACGCTGATCTCAGCACGAACGGATCGGTTCGATCGCGGCAGTACTACCCCCTCGCAGGAGGTCAATCTAAACGGCCAGCATCTGTGCTGTCGTATTTCGTTGGTGTGTGCAAGACCGGAGGCAAGACAGTTATCGTGGTAAGTGTGTGAGTCTTACACTGACTGACTGAATGATGATGAATGTTTTTTTTTACGTCACGAAGCGCGGCGTGGAAAAGCAACTCACTAGGTCACCATAGTCTGGGTCACCATACTGACCACAATTCTTGGATTCTATTCATGCTTTTGACAGACTCTCATTACAAAAAAAAATCTCTAAAATTGGATATAAAAAGAATAAATAACTTGTTTAATATCTGCCTAATAAAGCATGATATATTTTACAGACGTCAATTCAACGTCACTCAGAAATGTTTGCTATATTCTGAGTCTGTACTATAGTACGAGATAGAAGGCATACCTTCAGCGACTCTCTGCCAAGCTTCCCTATCTACATTGACCATGCCGGTGGAGGCACTTCTACCGAGTGCTGCTGATTCTGGAGTGCCAGATGAATGAGATTCTGCTACGTCACTTTCGCAACTTATTCTACTTGACCTGGAAATAAAATTTCATTCAAGTAAGAGGGAGTAACTAGTTTATATATTGTGAAAACTAATTATTAACAAATAATGTTTCATAAGCTGTGCACTAGATATATTGAAGAATTTGAAAGATTTTACCTATCTGCAGGTCTTAAATCACTAGCTGAACTAGTTCCTTCTCGTCTCATGGGCACAGTCGACGAAAGGAATTTCTCTCTAGCTGCCTTAATTTTAGCAGCTCTTTCCGTTAAGTTCACTGTTGTGGTGTCGTAATTCAGAAAAACTGGAGGTTCAACTGTTGAAATGGACCTCCCGAATAATCCAGGATTTCCTGACATGTAACTGCTAAGGCTAGGTAACGTAGATGAAGAGATTTGACTAGAAATTCGAGAAGGTTCTGCAATAGGTGTCGATTCTGGTATATTTCGGGCTAAATTTGGTACAATAGTGTCGGTGCTAGCTGTTTCTTTGATAGTTTCTTGACTGTCTACGTTCTTCTGTTTAAGTGTTTTAACTTTAGGTTGTTCTGGGTGAAGAGCGTTTGCGCTATGTGACTTAAGCACACCATCAAGATTGGGGGACGGCACTGGCGTTAAACGTTTTTCCAATGACGTGGGATCACGTCTTGACAATTGGCAAGCGCTGGCTGACTTCTGGACTTCCCTTTCGAGGAATGGGTTGTTTCTGTAAAATAAAATAAAAAAATATGTTTTATTGTTACATAAACTGATCAAAGCGTCAAATAAACTTTTAGGTTATTATAATATAATATTATAGAGGGTAGGCCAAGAATTAGTTAACATTTGAATCTAACAACCAGTGTAAACACATTACGGGAGTTCTTGGGACCGATGCTACTGGAATTTGATGCCAGATCTATCCTCAGCAGACTTCTTTTTATGAGGTTATTTAAAGAATCGTGCCTACATCAATAAACCAAATACACTATGACAACTAAAAGAAAAATCAGCGAGGAGATGTCGGCGATCTCGTGGTCTCTTTGCCGACGAGTATTCGAAAATTTCAGTGCTCACTTAGAAGAGTGCAAACGTTGAAACGGTGGTCATTTAGATTTTTTTTTTTTAAATAAACTGGAATTTATTGCTTTCTTGTAAATAAACAGTTTTCATAATATATCAAATGGTTTTTTAATACGATTTTATTACAATGTTAACTAATTCGTGGTCCACTCTATATAAGGTAAGCCACGAATCGGTTAACCAAAAAGAGATCACGAGATCGCCGACATCTCTTCGCTGATTTTTTCTTTTCAGTCACTCATGCACACTGATTAATTGAGAATAACCAAATAAACAAATGTTTAAAAGGTATTTCAGTTCAAATACCTGATGTTAACACCAACAGGCATATCGGGAGGTCTTCGACGTTCTGTGGAAGGTGATCGCCAAGCTGGGGATGACGCACCACTGCTGACTGGTGATGTACCTATTATTATAACTAATTGTAAGAGTATAAAGCAAAACTTACTAGTCAATATAATTTGTAATAAAAAACACTTTCTCAGATAATAGGTCCACGCAGATTTCAGCACGAACGGGCTGGCTCGACCGGGACAGTACAACATCAACCTAAAGTGACAACATCCGTGTCGTCGTGTTTCGTTGGTGAGTGCGAGACTGAAGGCCTATTGATCAGTCAGTGTATCTCAGTGCAACCACAATGAGTACATCACAACTCTTGGATTCAATTCATTCTTTCCATCAGGCACAGCAAAAGTCATTTAGGCAGTCTCTTAAAATGAAAAAAATTAAAAAAAAAGTTTCGTAGCGGAACTTACCTTCTTCATTTATCTTTTTATTATATCGTTGTATCATAATACGAATAGATGGTGCTGTTTCCTTCAGTTGTGGTTTTCTCTGAGATGATGGAGATGATGGCAAAGGAGGCCTAGTCCTTTTTTTCATTTCCTCTGTGTCATGCAAGTCACCGGAACTTTTCGATCGTGCGCTCTTATCCTGCTTGACTTTCGCAGGTTTAGGTTCCTTTTTCTTGTTTTCATTTCTATGACTGTTTTCTGACTGTCTGACTTCAGGGAGATCTTCGACGTTTACTGGTATAACTGCACTAGGCACAGTTTCACCACTGCGGACTACAGGTGAAAATATTTTTCGTATTGTTTTAACAATCACTTCTGGAGAATGGTCGCGTTGTCCTGTTGTTTTAAATTTAAGGATGAATACCTGAAAATAATTAAGCATGGGTTGGTTTAAAATCGAATTCTTAATACCAATTTTATAAATAAACAACAATCATCATAATCATCATCATCATCATCATCAGCCGGAAGACGTCCACTGCTGAACATAGGCCTTCCCCCTAGAACGCCACGCCGTACGACTGGATGCCAACTGCATCCATCGGCTCCCCGCGACTCGGACTATGTCGTCGGTCCATCTAGTGGGCGGCCTACCTACGCTTCGTCTTCTGGTACGCGGTCGCCACTTGAGAACCTTTCTTCCCCAACGGTTGTCTGTTCTACATCATATTAATATAATAGTAATAATACATACTACAACATACTCGTAATAGTAATAGTCTAACATGTTTTATGTGTGTAATTAAATGCTCTGGAATGCGTTCCCGCTTGAAATCAGGATGTCCACAAACCATTTTACATTCCAAAAGGAGGTACATGATCTCCTTCTTAACCAGATAGTAGAATTATCTAATCAATAGTTGGTACACCTTATATTAAAGTTATAATGGTGTACGAATATAATCTAATTATGTGTGAGTGTTTATGTATATGTATGTGTGTGTATGTATGTATGTATGCACATATATATATGTACTAGCTGACCCGGCAACCGTTGTTTTACCATATAAATAATTTCCTAGTAATTTTAGGGTTGTACTACCCCTAACATTTAGGGGGATGAAAAATAGATGTTGGCCGATTCTCATAGATACCGGATAAGCATAAAAAAATTTCATCAAAATCGGTCAAGCCGTTTCGGAGGACCAACGGAGCACGGAGCAACGAAATCTGTGACACGAGAATTGTATATATTAGATTAATGACGTATGTATTCTATGTGTGTTTATGTATGTACAAGTTTACTTATGTAGTGTATATTTTCATTGATAATGTAAGCTCTGTGCACCTCTCAATATTTCTACACCACCCTAAGGTTAACTGGAAGAGAATGTCTTGGGTATTAAGTTCGCCGATGTACAAAGTGCAATTAGAAGAAGAAGAACAATTTAATACGTACTTCACCATCAGAATCCGAATGCAAAGAGGCAGGAGGAGTTCTCGGCTTTTCAGAAGCTCTCCTTGGCCTTTTCCTTCTTCTTGGTATCTCCACAGTGACAGTATCTACTTCATGTTCAGTATCGCTTTCAGACGGTTTTGACTGTTCCCTTTCCAATCTTGCTCTGGATTTAGATTTCTTTTTACCATTCGTTTTCTCTGTATCTTTAAGTTTTGGATCATCTTTAGATTCATGAGTATGATTTCCATCCTTACCGTCTATATATTTATCATTATCATTTGATTTGGAAGGCTTCGGAGAATGATCTTTACGTACTATACTTTCACGCTCTTTACTACTTTCATTATCAGTGTCTTCTTTTTCTTTGAAACGACTAGAACTGCACCTTTCTATTTCCTGTATTGTTTGCCTAATAAACATGGCATCTTCTTCGATGCTGGGCTGTCTAGTAATCTTCTTTCCTCTCTTATATTCATGTGGTTTGTTCTGTAATAATAGTTACATATTTATGAATGCCATACAAATTATGTAAGTTCAAAGAAGAATTTGTGTTACCTGTTCACGAGGTTTAGAAAGGGTGCCGGTTGATTCTTTAGGCTTGATGGTGCGGTCATCTGAAAGGATAACTGTAGAAATTGTGAGTCTTAGATTATAATTGTAAATATTGTTTTAAGATTATTTTATAACGATTATTCTAGAACTTACGAGCCAGCCTTTAAGCTGGAGGCTGGAGGTTCGATTGTCACCCAGGAAAAAATTATGTGATGAGCAAGATGGTGGGTGTCATTTATTCATAAAATGTATGTATTTAGAAATATATATGTATGTTTATCAGCTGCCAGGTTACCATAACACAAGTTCTGTTGACTGTGTGTGAGATGTGTGAGGTCATTATTACTGTTATATGACACATTGCATTTCAATCATTGACCAGTTTTATTGATCATATAGGTTATTCAATTGAATAATTTGCCAAACTTACCAGCTCCATTTGGCTGCAATACCGCTGTTCCGGTTACAGCCGAGTTAGTTTCGCACAGCAATCGAGCCTCAGCCTGGCCGTACGTATAAACCGGCTTCTGAGGAGTGTGCCGAGGAGAAACAGCTACTAGAGGAGCTGCTGTACAGATCTCTTCATCCTCGACTTCAACTAGAACAGCCCCACGGCTTTGAGGACCATCGCAATCGTCACCGCCGTCGAGCTGAACAACAAAGAAATCCCTTTAATTTAAGGAATATACATGACATTAACGAATTTTTTTGTAGGGTATTTAAATTGTCCGTTTGGTGATAGATTAAGAATACATAGTGTTAATACCTCTATTCATCCCGTGGGTGTCGTAAAAGGCGACTAAGGGAACAAAGTATGTAAGACAACATCATTACAAAGAGAAGGAAAACTTGAAACAAACCCTATTCCAACCCGTCCGGCCAGCGTTGTACAGGAGCCCAAAACCTCCTTGTTAAGGAGAGGCCTATTTTTTTTTTATTTGAGTGCCTGCCAAAGTGACTCAACTCTGCCTAATGGAAAGCATGAATAGAATCCAAAAGTTGTAGTCACCATAGTCATTGCGAATGCTGACAATGTAGTATGGTGACTCACACCATTGCGGCCTATTAAGATGCTTTTTTACGCCTCACTTGGGGACGTAAAAGGCATCACAGTCATCGTAGCATTGTATTGTATACACTTACTACGACAACTGTCACCCCTGCATCAATGGGCCTCCGGTCTCGCACTCACCAACGAAATCATTCCACCTATATCCAGCAGTGGCATGTAAAAGGCTGTCGATGATGGTGATAATAATTTAAATTTTACATATTATTGGGAATTGGAAATTTTGTAAAATGTCCAAAATATTTTTGATTGTTAAGAATTAAAGCGAAGTATCTGCAGGCCATTTATTGGTTAGTTGTTAACGGATACAGACTTACTTAGCACAGATAATTGTATGATGAACATAATTTTTAGCTTGGGTTTAAATCATCTATTGTATGTTTGTATTCCCGAATATAATATAAGTATATATATCAGCAGTCTAATTATCACAGTACACTTAGCCTAATGTGGACATAGGCAGCCGTGTGTAGACCACACAATTTACCATTGTTATCTTTATAAATAGTTCATCAAGTAAACAATGAGACTACAAGCATGATGATTTTTAAACTTCATGCATTAAATATGGAGTTGTATTTACAACATGCTATTTAAAAAAAAATCAGTATAACATACAGAGTGTTCTCCCTCGTACTCCGATTCGAAGTCATCAACGTCGTTAACGCTAAGGCTGGAGGCGTGATGTCTTCCTGACCCCGCTGTGGAAGGCGCGACGCTACCGTCAGATTGAGTCCTCGTGAGGGGGGCTTGTGTAACCTTGCTGTTGCCTGCTCGGGCTGCTCGGAGTAACGCTGAGGTTGAGGCTTCGGGTGCTATGCCCCGAGACTTCTCCCACTCGTGGAGTTTACGAGTGAAGGAGCGGGAGATACCTAAAAAAATTTCTTCTAGCTGTTATCAATCTTTCATAAAAAAAAAGAAACTAAAGACTATATGTAAACATTTTTTTTAAAGTTTAAAATATATTAAAAGTAGAAAACAAGACCATCTCATTAATTGATATTGTTGGGTAATCTTGAAGTTTAGCGCACATAATTTACCATTAATGGGAAATAAACATGTTACGTAGAGAGTAATTTTGGCGGCAACGTGAATAATTATTAAACTTTTCAACTACATATTTTACAAGTAGAGCAGCATTCATTTTGACACAAAACTCAGAAATAAAATTGCTAAACTGAAAACTTTAAAAGACATACCTTGAAATTTGAAAAGACCGGTGGACGTTTGGACCAATACTTCATCAGGTTTCGCTTCCTCTTCCCACGCTGGCACTGAGTTGGTTTCTTTCATGCGTTTCCATTCATCTGTTCACAGATATATATTGATAACAATGCATACAATGTAATTGAATTAACAACTGTCTTAGTAAATAAATAAATAATAAATAAATATTATGGACTTTTAACACTCAACGCCATCTAGTTTCAAATTAAGCAGAACTTGTGCTATGATAACTAGACTGACTGATAGAATACTTATATACTTTTTTTTTGTAAATACAAAAAACTCCGAAACAAATATTTACAGATCATACAAATATTTGGTTCGACCCGGGAATTGAACCCGAGACCTTGTGCACAGCAGCCGCTTCGTTACCGTTACACCATCGCGGCAGTCAAAGTTAGTTAATCTAAGTTAAAGTAAAAATGTAAATTATCGTTCTTATTTGCAGATATGTCCAGCAGTGGACTGTTGAAGGCTGTTAATAATGGTGATTTACATTTTTACTACAAATACTCGTATATTGTAATATAGATTATTTATTTACTCTTAGTCTTACCTCCCAAGCAGTAGTAAAATGCATTTTAATCACCTGCTTTCGCCAATAGTAACAGTAAATATTTTTCATCACGAAAAGAACGTGGAAGGGACATTACTTAAAAAAAATAATAAGAAAAGTATATGGTAAATTATTTCCTTGCCTCTCCTTCTACGCAGCTGCCTCTGTTGCTAAAGCTATGGTAGGTTAGGGTAGCTAGAATTGTCTGTCTGGATCTCATAATAACAGCCGTGCCCGAATCTCTCCTATGTCAGGCGCAGAGTGGCACACCGTGTGGTTTTAGTCGGTCCGATTCCGACACACCACCCCACCATAAACCCCGGTGGGGTGACGGCCCGAGGGGGTTTTCACACGATTAAAAAAAAAGCTAGAATTGTCTGCAGACAAAACACTTTGCGTAACAAGTATATAGTGGTTGCCAGAAAACTTACCCCATCTCCGAAGAAAATCTTCGCTCAGGTCCTGCCTGGCTGGCACCGGGAGTGGTTGCTTGACACCCTTCTTTAGTTTCCATTCCTCTAGCTTCTTGCGGAAATCTGCCGATAGCTGCTCCTCTGTTGCCACTGGGCGAGCACCTGAAATACCTAAGATAATGCATTTTGATGAAAATCTACTCTATATTAAAATACCCATAACGCATGCATTAATAGGTAGTAGAACCATGCTAATTTTAGCAATTCCCACAGAAGACCAACCTAAAGCGCCAGCATACGTACTGTCGTGTTTCGTTGGTGAGTGCGAGACCGGAGGCCCATTGATGCAGGGGTGACAGTTATCGTGGTAACTATGTAGGCCTTACACTGTCACGATGACTGTCATACCTTTTACATCCCCAAGCGGGGTGTGAAAAAGCATCTCACCAGGCCGCCATAGTGTGGGTCACCATACTGCATTGTCTGCATTTTCAATGAGTATGGTGACCACAACTGTTTGGATTCTATTTATCTTTTCCATCAGGCAGAGTAGAGTCACTTTGGCAGGCTCTTCAGAGAGAAAAAAAAGAAGAAATTCGTGATGATTTTTTGCTTCGTGTTTCTAATTCTCAAAATGATTGCCTTCCACATAACCATTCATCCCTTACTTTACCTTTTTAAGCGTGAAATTTTCAAAATATCTTTCTTTGTGAGTGCTTAGAACAGAGAAAACATCAGCTGTCAACATTATAAGTTTCTAGCACCTGCGGGCTTAGGCTCTGTGTTGAAGAGTCACTCGGTCGGGATAAGTAACAGTAGTTGGTAGGTAGTATCAAATGTTTTGATAATATCTATTCCTGAAAACTTTTAACTTTCTTTGCATTTTTATTAAAAGCAACGAATAATTTAAGTACAAACTGATACCTACTATCATTTGTTGTGATAACTACTATCATTTTTTTAGAATATAAGACGCATCCCTACTAATATTATAAATGCGAATGTAAGTTTGTTTGTTACGGTTTTTACACCAAAACTGCTCAACCACGAAATTTTGTACACATTGTCCTGGATGATATTAGAAGTACCATAGGATACTTGTTATTAAAAAAAAATATATGTATTTATATATTTAAAATGATCTGTAACGAAACTTAATGTGCCAGACCAAATTCTAGTATAAAATATTTTATACACACATTTGGATTTCGTAGCAACCTGGATAATGATGAATAATCCCACGATTAGTTGTGATATTCAATTTCATTATTATTCTTACCTGGATTCAGTTTATCACGTCTGTCAGAAAATTCTCTCCTGAGACGAGACTGGAGGGCTGCGTAGTTTCTTGCAATCTCTTCTCGTACCACGCTTGCCTCACAACCACTGCTCAGACCTTCATTTTCTGAAACAATTTTTACGATGTATTTAGTCTAGACCAATATTTTAAATGTAAAAGAAACTATGCCTATTAATTAGTCTGACTTTTATTCGAGACCCCTGAAATGATTTTGGTGAATTTTAGTATAGTTGGACCCAGTCAAGTTTGGGAGTACAGGTCGTCTAGTCTATCAACCTATCATAGGCTGTCACCAGCCGAACATAGTCTTTTGAAAATCTGTTTTAAAATACATTATTTTATCATCACATAAGTGTAATTTTTCTGCACGTGTGTTTGTCGCCTAACTTCTCCTAAACGGTTAGACCAATTTGGACGAAATTTTGTGTTTAAATTTCAATGGGTTCCTGGTTAGTTTGAAAACAGAATTAGTCTCATTAGGTAGCAATGCTGTCAGTATATAAGAAATCTGTATTTTCGTAGATCATTTCATTAGAAGTAATTTTTCTTTGCATCATTCTCATCATTATCATTACGTTGCTGTGCACTTACCAACTATGGCTAAGATCATCGAAGTGTTAATGTTGTAGAAGCATTTGACTACTTTCTTTTATGATCAAGTTTCTTTTTAAAAGTAATGTTTAAGCTAATGTATGAAATACAGCTAATCTCGGATGGGAAAAAGGAACTGAGAATGTAGTATCTAAAAATTCAGGATCTCGTTTATGTGCAAGTAATTTATATATATCCATAGGGGGTAAATAGGTTTCTGAAGGGTCGGCAACGCGCACGTGATGCCCCTGGTGCCGCAGGCGTCAATAGGCTGCGGTAACCGCTTAACATCAGGCGGGCCGTATGCTTGTTTGCCACCGTCGTGGTATAAAAAAAAAGTCCATCCTGTGATCGGAGACCCCATAGTAGTAGTAATAGTAAACAGAGATATTAATGGATTTTTAACACTTTGAATCTCTTCATATGACTAACATCATGCTAGAAATTCAATTATCTTAAGATTTTATGCTGTCTATGATGTATCAAAAAAAAAAATCTTTTTTGTTTATGGTCCTTGAATGCGTCTTTCAATGCTGTCATATGAAACTGTCAAACTAAATTGCACAGATCCTGCTTACAAACAAATAGAAGAATGATACAATGATACAATAACGTGATAGGAACATGTAAATCTATTAAATACTAATGAAATCCTCAAAATTTAACTTTAACTGAATAGTATACCTACCAGTTTTATCACTCATTGCAATCAACATTTGTATATCAACGAAAAGCACAGACGAACAATGAGGAATTGTGATAATGATGAATTGAATAGATAAAAAATTCAAAAAATATGAAATATTATATCCACTATCTAGACGAAGCTCTAGTGAAGAAGAAAAATGATACGCTCTTATATTTCGTCTAACTGGTTTCCCTACATCATTGATACTATAACTGATTCACTGAACAGTATTTAATTATTGCAAATGTTTCAGGATAAAATCAGTCTACCAATGGTTTTCGCCCTTTTCGTCTTCACAAGTTTGTTAATTGTAACAATATATTACATTGTAAGTAGAAGTTTAACCACTCAAGGATGGTTTTAAATATTTTCAAATAGATTTTGCTATAAAACATTAATAAATGTTATGCGTTAAGGACAAATAAATTAACCTATCAAAAAATGTTGTATTTCTTTTCAGGCAACCGATCCAGGACAAGCTTCTACTGCAGCTTCCGCAATACGGGAAGTATTTGCAGGCAATTGTAGGCTACAATGTCGACAACCCCGTAGTGAAGTGAAAGGTCCCCTTGTAGAAAACTTGCCCAGTGTTACACTGGCTACCGGTCAGACTAGTCAAACAAGCAAGACCTTTAAACAAGCAGTTGAACTTACTCATGAATATATAGATTTACGTAGCCCTGAACATAGCACTGAACATAGCCCTCAACATAGGCCTGAACATAGCCCGAAAACTGCTAATGCTACTGTTTCTGGTAATGAAACAAAAACCACTCCATCTCCATCAACTCCTAATCCTACACCGAAAGAAATGACGCCAGTCAGCCAAACCCAATCTGAAAGCTTCTGCGTCTGTGAAACTTGTGCTTGCGCTCTGATTGAGAATTTATTCAAGTATGTAATGCCAGATGTATTTATAGGCAGAAAGTATTTTATTATGTTCAACAAAATAGCGAAAAATAGAATATCCCTCTTACGCGGGTTCAGAGTTGCTTCTTTATTAGGGTATATCAGGTCTTCTGCAATAGAATCATTTGTAATAGACTATTTTTTAATTGTCATAGAAAAAATTCAATATTTTTGTAAAACAGAAGTCTACATATTTACTTTTTGTCAGCATAAAATTTGTTAATGAGCGGCGAGACGATCTTAGATCTTCTTATTGATATTGGTTTTTATTATAATTGGATATTGAAGTGTGTCAGTTGATCAGGTTAACCTATGTGTGACGCTTTTACTTTTTAATGCTTTTTATTGGAATCATTATTTGTATGATTTTGATGAAATATTCATCTTTATCCAATCTTTTACAGCAAAGCGAAGACACCAGAAAATGTGTACAATAATTTCAAAGAAGCCCTCCTTAATTCTCAAATGTTTACTACGGTATATTTTTTTTACAAATTTTCTAATACTTATATAACGATCATGATGAGGTAAGAAGTATACAAAACGAGATGAAAACTTTTATTGTGCGATGCAGGATTAGAAGTAATTCTGTATGTCTTGATATGTCTCCGTGTGTAAAAGTCACCACGGCAAAACAC
Organism: Hypercompe scribonia; assembly: GCA_949316085.1. NCBI lineage: Eukaryota > Metazoa > Arthropoda > Insecta > Lepidoptera > Erebidae > Hypercompe > Hypercompe scribonia. Next base: position 2,028,842 of record OX438973.1, read on the forward strand.
AAAATATCAAGATAAAAGACTCATTGCTGATTATACTTTGTAAACTTAGTTTTGTAAACAAGATTTCTACAAATTCTTGGCAATATTAAGATTAAAATAATTAACAATAGCTTAAAATATCATTTATAATGATTTTTTATTATTTTATTTCCGTCTTAAAAATATATTTCTGAATTTCAATTTTAAACAATTTTATATTCTAGCTCGTAAATATGTACAACCGCTTAGCAAGTTCATATCCAGCTGTTATAGAATACCTGGAGGAGGATAAGGTAATTTACATATCATAATAAGTGACCAGTTATATCATTGTATGTTTTAGTTCATCTAATCTGCGTTTGCTTCGTTTAAGCGAAAAATTAGTTAGTGCATAATGAGTCCAGCCTTTTACCAATGTTCTAGATTTTTTTCTAAATAAAACGAACTTCTAGTGAGCCAAAAAAAAATATAGAAAATGTTTCTGTTATAGATAGATTCAGAAGAAAACTTTTTTTTCCTCAAATCAGCTGATGGCATAACACATAAAGCTGGTGCCGTGAATAAGAACGTCGTTATTAATGAACGCCTCTTCAACAAGGGTCCCCCTAAATCAATAACTCCTTCATCAAGCATTTTCAAACCTGAAAATCCTGCTCATGCATCTCCTTTAAGTGATTCAAATACTCAAACGTCCGCTAATCCACCATCAGAAACAGTACCAATTGTACCAGTACTAAAACACAGTGAAAAAATTGTGACAACACCTGCAAGTGTAGGACTGACCGTTAAAGAAGAAGAACCACCGACACCCACGCTTCAAGAGATTCCAAAATTTGTAGCAGTACGGAGACCTCAATCCATAGCTTCTATAGAAAGAGAAATACAAGAATTTATCAGTAGTGGCCCACCAAATCAACCACCACTAAATACATGTCCAAGTTGTAAGTTAAAAGGCTTAGTCTGTGTTCGGGGTTGTCCCAAAGAAAACACAGCGGAGAACACGGACGAAAGCGACCAGGAATAAACTAGATATGTTTATTTGCTCAGTAACTTTCGATATATCGAAATAGTCATTTCATTGTAACCTCTCAAAGAACTATGTTGTAATGAAAATAAATAACTGAATAACTGAATATAAAATTATTAGTAAAGTGACTTTTCCTCATAGCAGCAGATAGAATCATATAATATTTCATTGATTTTTGCCCATGTTACTACCAATCTTACTACCAGTAGTAATACCAGTAATCTAATTACACTTCTTGCTATTGCAGTTGAAAATTGTTAAAAGAACAATGAAAAATGCCCATGTTAATAAAACGACCATATTCGGTGATGGTGATTCCTTCCTGCTCAACCTGGGCTCCACCTTTAATGGGCTTGGGATGTGACTAACAATACTGAGCTTGGTTTTGAAAGTCAGGGTGCATTGTACACAGTACAACTGGCCGTCCGAGTTGAACGAGGCTCTCTTCTACTCCAGGTATACTTGCTCGACGCAAAATCTCAGTGTTTGGTACATGATCCTGCAACTCGATGAGCAGAATGGATCTTAGACATGTAAGATGGAAGTTGTCTAGTTTTTTAATATCTACTTTGTTATAACACCATGTCTCTGCAGCACATGGCAGTTTAGACAAGGCCATGGCTTCATAGACCTGTACCTTAGTCTGCAACCTGATGTTGCGTGATTTTTAAACACGCGCTCTCATTTTCCCAAAGACTACTGAGCGTCCGCTATTCTGGTTGATACCTCTAACGCCAAAGTGTTGTCATTTTTTATGTGACTGCTGAGATATTTGAAACATAATACTTCTTTCAGTGCAGTATTGTTCAAATTTAACCCTTAACAGAACCTCTAAAGACATGCCTTGATACTTGAGTCTTACTAGCACTGACGACTAAACCAAATTTGTGGCATGATAGTTGTAGAAAATTCACATAAACCTGCAATGAATCCATGAAATTAGCCATAAGGCCTTACGGCATCAATAGGGACACGATCATTTATTGTGTATGGGTGCAATTTATGGTTAATGAGTAAGTTCAACTGCTTTTTTAAAGGTCTTGCTTGTTTGACTAGTCTGACCGGTAGCCACTGTAATACTGAGTAAGCTTTCTACAAGGGGACCTTTCATGTATTTAGAAATATATAAGTATATTTATCAGCAGTCTGGTTACCATAGCACAGGCTCTGCACAGTTTGACATTAGACAGTCGTGTCTGAGACGTACGAGGTCATTATTGCTACTACATAATACCATTGACTAAATCGCCATCATACAAACAGTGGAGTTAAAAATCTGAATGAAAAATGAATCCGTAGACTGTCACGTATACCCCAGTAAACATGACATTTATAATTATTTAACAACACAATAGGCAGTGATACTGATAACAAAACAAAAATATGAATACCACAACATAACTGTAGTCACTGAGATTGTACGATACATGAGACAAATTGGTATGGCGTGTAAATACTGTTCGTGTCCCATTGCAGATGACCTTGGTAATCATGATCGTGATATGTATTTGATATTTCTGTTATTAAGACTAATTTCCATTTTATCAGAATACAAGCTTTGATTATTATCATCATCTTTCTGCCTAATGCTATTAAGAGTCTGTGCAAGACGAACCTAAACCTAAAGCACCAGCATCCGTGTTGCCGTGTTTCATTGGTGAGTGTGAGATCGGCGGCCCATTGATGCAGGGGTGACGGTTATCGTGGTAACTGTGTCAGGCTTACACTGTCATGATGACTGTCATGCTTTTACGTCCCCAAGCAGGGTGCGAAAAAGCATCTCACAAGGCCGCCATACTATGGGTCACCATACGGCACTGTGTGCATTTGCAATAAGTATGGTGACCACAACTATTGGATTTTATTTGCGCTTTCCATCAATCAGAGTAGAGTCACTTTGGCAAGCTTTTAATACAGAAAAAAAATGTATATTATTATAGAGAATTTTTACTGGTTTCTACTATGGTCTATCTGACTTCAACCCTCCATTTGACACTAATAGTTTTCAAACAGATTCAACAAATAAGGTAAATAAGGGCAAAGAAAATTAACAAAATGAAAAATACAAAACATATAGGTATGGACCGAAAGATTGTATATGCCGCTGTAATAGTGATATTAATTGACCAGTATTACATCAACTTCATTAGCATTGATGAAATAAATTAACTTTGTTTTTTTTCTTCTTCTTCATTCTTTGTAACACTATCTAAAACATTTTTTTCAGAGTGCACCCAGATGCCACGACGTACGGTTTCTTTAAAACAGAAATATTTACGACGTTACCTCCCGATAGCCTTGATTCTTGGTTTTTTAGTGGTTAGTTATCTAGCATTATAGAGATCAATATATCTCAACTTTACTTTAAAAAGGATCAAATCTAAAGAAGAAGAACTTTTATACTCTTCATCACTAACAACCTCTAACAGTCCGCTGTTGGACATGGGCCTCGCGGCTAGACAGGTTGGTATAGGGTTTTTTCAAGTTGGGGTGCTGGGCTAGAAAACCTCCACGTGGTGCACCCTGGTAACGTTGGCATCACCGCCAACGGCTAATATTCTAGCACGAAGAGAAGGCCTTACTTCTTCGGCCATTTGATCGAGGTGTGGTCCAACAGAGAGGGTATAACTGCCGTTTCCTCTGTTGGCTCTTCGCTCCTCGGAGCAATGAGGAGGAAAACCTCATTAAAAAATCACGGAGGGGACCCTTTCATAGGTCGGAGTTTCTTCACTATCAGTGGTGGAGAAAGGAGAACGGGCTCGGTGTGTACTCACACTGCCGCCGAGTAGGCATTGGGAGATTTAATCCTTCTGCCACCGTCGTCATATCGTAATCTCGAGAGGAGTGTTGTGGTTATGTCTCACAACTCTACTCGGGAGCGAGGGTCTTGGCTTTGCCGCCCGGACCGCGAGGAAGAAAACCTCTTTAAAAAATTACCCCGAATCCCGTGTTCTGGTGTGTGGCCAGGGGATGCATGGCTGATGGGTAGTTCAGTCGTAAGCACACTCCCAGCTGAGGCACCTGCGGACCCCTCAGTTGGGCACAAATTTACGCTTGCCCGGGTATTGGGGGATCTCTGCCCGGGTCGACTTTTTGTTCTCCCCCACTCGTGGGTCTAAATATGGAAACCTCAATTAGTAAAAACAAAAATTTAAAGAAGGAGAGAAGTAGGACAGAGAAGCCTAGTACTACAAATGGTTCCTCGTCTAACGAGGATGTACAAGTACTTGGTACTCCTATCACGGTGGGGCTCCCAGAAGTCAGTTTGGATTCTGGGAACCAAAGAAGAACATCGGAACGATTACGTTCCAGGTCTGCCCATCCATCAGACCGTGGTAACTCAAGCATGACCATGGGCGTGTTGGAGTCCACAGAGGTAGAAATCTGCGATAGCAGAAAGCGCGGACGTTCCAGGGACGGGGAGAGTGACACGTCCCAGGAAATGCTACCTCCTAAAATTGGGAGCAATCGCAGAGGCAGGTCACGCACGACCATTTCTACCCCTTCAGGTTCTGTCTTCTCGAAGGCAGAAGCCTACAGGCGGGTCAGAGCGGAGGGCGAAAGCTTAGCGGAAGAGGAGATTGCGGATCTCCTCCAGAGGATCCGTGAACCGGTGGATAAAGATTCTGCCACCCAAACACCGGCATCTTTGCAGGAGAGAGCAAACTTAGCGGTGGCCATAATTCAGAAAGTGGCCACCAAATCTAGAAATTTAAAGAGTTCCTTTGTAGGGGCTCTAAAGGATTCTTCTTCCGCTATCGCTGGGGTCGTTGAGACCATAATTGGGGACGTGGCTCGCCTCCAGGCGGCTAACGACCGATTAGCAGGACAAGTGGCAGAGCTTAGTGCTCAATTTGCCCAATTTCGGGTGCATTCGAACTGTACTGAGCGACAGAACCCGGCTCCGCGGCAGCCTACCACCTCTTCGTCTTTTGGTGGTGTCTCTGATACCCAACTACGTCAAATTACCGACGCAGTGTGGCGTATGATGGACGGGCGCCTCGCTGGCTTGGAGGCGAGGTTACCACCGGCACCCATAGTTCGGCCGCCACTCGCAGCAAATAAACCAGCTGTGTCGATTCCACTGCCAGCTGCGGGTGACAGCGTGTCGTATGCCGCAGCGGCGTCCCGGTCTGCGGCAGCACTGAAGGTGACACGAGCGGCCAAGGCAGCGGTAAAAAAGGCTATGCCGGAGACGAGACCACCTAAGACCTTGGCCAGAACAGGGACGGCATTTCCTCCGCTTCCCACTCCAACACCTACAATTGTTCCCTCTAATTCAGCTCCCACGAACGACGGTTGGCAAGTGGTAGGGGGAAACAAGAAGTCCCGAAAGCAAAGCAAAAAAGCTGCGAGGAAAGCAGGGTCTACACTCCAACCTTCGGTAGCAGAGGTCACCAAGAAGAAGCCACGGAGACTGCGGACCCCTAAGACGGCGGCTGTGGTGGTAACGTTGTCACCAGAGGCGGTTAACGGTGGACTGTCCTACGCGGCCGTCTTTAAAAAGGCAAGGGACAGTCTGACACAAGATTTCGGGACAGTAGGTGTTAGATTGCGCCTTGCCCAGACGGGAGCTCGTGTTCTTGAGTTCCCTGGGTCTGAAGGTGCAGAGACAGCAAACAAATTTGCCGAGAAGTTGCGGGGAATATTGGGAGCCACAGATGGTGTCAAGATTGCCAGGCCTACCAAGTGCGCGGAGCTGCGCATTTCAGGCCTGGACGATTCAGTAACAGTCGAGGACGTCCGTGTAGCGATTCAGGAGAAGACCGAATGCAACGCGGACAGCATCAGGATCGGTACCATCCGCCCCGGTTTAGGGGGCCTTGGTGCGGTGTGGATTAGTTGTCCTGTAGCTTCTGCCAAAATTTTGGGCGACGCTGGCAAGATCCTCGTCGGTTTCGTGAACGCCAGAATTACGGTTCTGGCGGCGAGGCCGATGAGGTGTTTCAAATGCCTGGCTACGGGACACACTCGCATCAAGTGCGATAGTTGTTTTGACTGCAGTGGACTGTGTTTCCGCTGTGGTCGACCGGGGCACAAAGCGGCAGAGTGTTCTGCCGCCCCTCACTGCCCGGCGTGTGCGGCGGGTAATAAAGCCGCCAATCACCAGATTGGGCAGAGAGATTGTAAACCTCCCCGCAATTCTCGGCAGACGTCGGGGTTACCTAGCCAATCGACCCGGGCTACGTCTGATGTCGTTCGAGCATCGCAATCGTCGCCCATGGAGGAGGTTGTAGAGACAGTCCAGTAATGGACCAAGTCTCCAACCTCCTTGTCCAGACGAACCTCAACCACTGTGCCGCGGCCCAGGACCTCTTCCTGCAAACCATGGCACAGTGGTCGATCGGCGTTGCCGTAGCCGCGGAACCCTATTACGTTCCTCCCCGTCCAAACTGGTTGGGTGACCGGGACGGTTCCGTGGCAGTCGTCGGCTCCACGGCGGCTCATTCCCCGCCCTTGTCGCTAAGAGACAAGGGTACTGGATATGTTGCTGCCGAGTGGGGGGGAATCACCGTATATGGTGTTTACTTCTCCCCCAACCGGAGTTTGAGCGACTTCGAGGTTTTCCTTAACAACTTGGAAACCTCGATGCGGCGTCTAACGTCTGGGCACGTCTTAGTGCTGGGGGACTTCAACGCGAAGTCCATTGCGTGGGGTTCCCCCAGGACGGACGCCAGGGGCGAGGCCGTAGAGGAGTGGGCGGCCTCGGTGGGCCTCTGTTTATTGAACAGGGGCTCCGCCAACACGTGCGTGCGACAGCAGGGAGGGTCGATAGTGGACCTTTCGTTCGCTACCCCTGCCCTCGCCGCACGAGTAAGGAACTGGTGTGTCCTGGAAGAGGTTGAGACGCTCTCGGATCACCTCTACATTCGATTTGAGCTCTCCCGGACCCAGGACCCCAGTAGGGGTCACGCGGCGCGGCGTTCTTCTCGCTTGCCGCGGTGGGCTGTAGCCAAACTGAATAGGGACCTACTAGAGGAGGCAGCCATTATTTACTCCTGGCTGTCTCCGCAGGCTCCGACCGAGGAGGTCGACATGGGGGCTGGTCGTTTCCGCGATGCGATTACGCAGATCTGCGATGCGGCCATGCCCCGCATCCGAGGTTGTCGGCCTCCCCGGAAGGAGGTTTACTGGTGGTCCCAGGAGTTGGCCGACCTCCGCGCGGCCTGTACTCGTGCCCGGAGGTCCTACACCCGTAGTCGGCGGCGACACCGCGTAGACGGCGAGGAGGACCAGCTTCATGAGGAGTACCGAGAGGCGCGGAAAACTCTGAAGCTGGCCATTAGCTGCGCCAAAGAAGTGAAGAGGAAGGAGATGCTGGAGGGTCTCGATCGTGACCCCTGGGGTCGCCCTTATCGTGCGGTGCGACAAAAGCTCCGCACGTCGGGCCCCCCCCTTACAGAGACACTTCAGCCCAGCTTCCTGCGGGAAGTGGTCGAGGGTCTTTTCCCGCAGCGGGCGGAGCACACACCCCCGTCGATGGCCTTCATGGTCGAAGACGACGGGGGACGGAACGAGGATAATGTTCCGCCCGTCAGGGAATCGGAGATAGGGGCGGTCGTTCTACGGATTCGCTCTAAGAACACCGCCCCTGGGCCAGATGGGATACCTGCCCGAGTGCTGGCGCGAACCCTCGACCACATGTCGGATCGCCTCGGGGAAGTCCTAAACGCCAGCTTGGCGTCCGGGCGTTTTCCTGAGGGTTGGAAGAGCGGGAAGCTGGTCCTACTACGGAAACCGGGACGGCCGGCCGATTCGGTCGCGGCCTATAGGCCCATCGTGTTGCTGGACGAGGCGGGTAAATTGTTTGAGAGGATACTCTCTGCCCGCATCGTCCGGCACCTCTGTGAGGTGGGCCCCGATCTGTCGGACGCCCAATACGGGTTTCGAGCCGGGCGTTCGACAGTCGATGCTGTGTTGCGCCTGAGGGCCGTGACCGAAGAGGCGGTGAGCTGTGGCGGCGTGCTGTTGGCGGTGTCGTTGGACATCGCCAACGCATTTAATAGTCTGCCATTTAGCTGCATCAGGGAAGCACTCCACTACCACAGGGTGCCAGAGTACCTGAGGCGGCTTGTGGCAGACTATCTTAGGGAGCGTACCGTCATGTACGAGGACCGAGATGGCATTCTGAGGCGGCGGCCCATGTCGTGCGGTGTTCCACAGGGGTCTGTCCTCGGACCACTCCTGTGGAATATGGGATACGACTGGGCCCTTCGAGGTCGTCTTCCCCCCGGGCTGGGCGTAATTTGTTACGCCGATGACACATTGGTCACGGCCCGGGGGGCGAACTTTCAAGAGGCGGCGTGCCTGGCCACCGTGGGAGTCTCTTTGGTGGTCGGGCGCATTGAGGCGCTGGGTTTACGAGTGGCCCTAGATAAGACGGAGGCCCTTTTGTTCCATGGGCCCCGTCGTGGTCCACCACCCGGCGCCTCTATCGTAGTCAATTCGGTCCTCGTACCGGTTCAGGCCCAGATGAAATATCTGGGCCTGATCCTCGACGGCAGGTGGCTCTTCGACGAGCACTTCCGACAGCTTTCTCCAAAGCTGGTCGGCGCTGCTTCTGCCCTTGGGCGACTTTTGCCGAATTTGGGTGGAGCCAGCGTCGCGACGAGACGGCTATACACGGGGGTTGTCCGGTCAATGGCGCTGTATGGTGCACCGGTGTGGGTGGCGGCTCTGACCGCCCAGAATAGGGCTCGCCTCTGGCGCCCTCAGAGGATATTGGCGGTTAGAGCCATACGCGGTTACCGCACCGTATCGACGGAGGCGGCGTGCGCCTTGGCCGGAACTCCCCCGTGGGATTTGGAGGCGGAAGTGCTCGCCGAAGTTTATCGGCGGACGGCTGACTTCCGGGCGGGTAGCGGCATACGGCCCCCGCCCGAAGAGGTGCGCGAGTGGCGTGAGGCCGCTCGTCGAGCCACAATGGCTCGTTGGTCGTCCCGTTTGGAGACTCCACGTGCTGCCTTGTCCTCGTGGAGGCTCTCCAGCCGGTCATCGCCGAGTGGGCAGGGCGGCAGCACGGGGCCCTTTCCTTCCGACTGACGCAGGTCCTTTCCGGGCACGGTTGCTTCGGGAAGTATCTGCACTCGGTCGTCAGGAGGGAATTGAGTCCCGCCTGTCACCACTGCGACTGCAGTGAGGACTCGGCTCAGCACACGCTAGCAGTTTGTTCCGCCTGGGCGGCGCAGCGTGGGGCCCTCACTGCAGTTATTGGAGGAGATCTCTCGCTACCGGCCGTCATACGCTCCATGGCCGGTAGCGACAGTTGTTTTACCGCGGTCGCAACCTTCTGCGAAGACGTAATTTCGCGGAAGGAGGCGGCGGAGAAGGCCCGGGAGGACGATCTCCACTCGGACCCAATTCGCCGCCGGCGAGCCGGGCGGCGGAGGCGCGCATACCAGCGCCTCATGCCGCCTTGAGTGTGGCCGCGGGTGGACGGGACGGGTTTTCCCCTCCATCCGCTATAGTGGCCAGCCGCGAGGAGGTGACGTGCGCGTGTGCCGTACGTCGCCTAAATAGAGAGTTTATCCGCAGATGGTGCCCGCTTTAGCGGGCAGGCGCTAGGAGGGATCTGGATGTCGTAATAGCAGCGGTTCCCGGATCCCTCCTATGTTAGGCGCAGAGTGGCACACCGTGTGGTTTTAGTCGGTCCGATTCCGACACACCGCCTCGCCGTAAACCCCGGTGGGGTGACGGCCCGAGGGGGTTTCCACACGTTAAAAAAAAAAAAAAAAGGGTTTTTTCAAGTTTCTTGATGGGCGGAACATTGTACTCGTTTACCCCGTCGTCTCCGACCAAGAAGGCCCTCGACCACTTACTGCAGGAAGCTGGGCTGGAGGGTCTCTGTAAGAGGTTTTGCACTGATGTTGTTCTGTGGGATAAATAGGGGTGGAGACATTCCGTATTCCTAATTTGTCATCACACGGACAATGCTTATTCCTTTTGAGTTGAAAAATAAAAATATTTTGATTCCACACTTAAAATGTTCCTCGACGATGTAAATATTGGCTTCTAATTCAAAAATGAATGAACCTAAAATTTCATATTTAAAAAGAAAACATTTGGATAACTATAACAGAATCTCGATTAGTTTCTATTAGCTTATGTTTACAAATATTAACCTTTTGCAAGCCTCCACACTCGGTGAAAGGTAAAGAAAAAACAATTTAACACCGATTTTTTTTGAGGCTCTGGCATCAAACCGAGTCATTTGTTTTGAAGAAAGGTGCAAGGTGGTTGCACTTTATTTCAGAGCACCAGAATAAAAAGCTTCCGTGACTAACTGTGATATTTATTAAAGATTTAGTAATATAAAGTGTATGAGTTCTTATGCCCTTTTTTTTTAATGTTTAGAAATCCCCTCTGGCCGTTTCGTTTTTAGAGTCAAAGTTATAAAATAAATGGTTTCCATGGATCATGATACCTATGCATCGTTACATGTATTTTGCAGTTCACATTCATCCAAGTAGATCCAACAAACCCTCCTTGTCCAGTGACTTCAAGTTTTGGTACACGGCTATTGTATGTATTTGGGAAACCTGTGGCCAGGTAATCTATTTATATGAAATCACTTGTCCTGACTAACTAGAGTAGAATCTATAAGATGCAGCTAACATACTAGTATTATATAGTACTGTATTTTGACTCCATCCAACAGTCCTTGTTAAAGACATAAGACATCATATTGTGTCCGTCAATGGTTCACATACATACATGTTGGCAAATCTGTAATGACAACGTAAGAATATAAAATAATAACGTTGAAGGTTTTAATTATATGAATTGCCTGTAGTGTTGTCTAACAATAAAAAATACTAACTTCGAGAAATTGTATGAGTAGCAACCCACGTTAATAATAATAAAAACATCTCACCCGCAGCCATCTGACTGCAAATTAGACAGAGCCTGTGTTATGGTAACAAGACCACTGATATACATACTTTTCAAACATTTCAAATAAACATACATTGTATTGAAACAACACCCAGATATAGAACAAGTGATCGCGCTTCATCAACATCCTTTAATAGTGCACTGTTGGACATAGGCCCCTTGATCATGGTTATAACGAAATTATTTATGTTGCAAGTGGAGTCAAACCTTTCTACCTAATTTTTTTACTTCTCACCGATTCAGGATTAATTACTTTCAGACTCATCACAACTTCATTGAATTATTTTCAACAGATTCTGGATATATTTGTTGATTTCTTTGGTGACGTAAGTTATTTAAATTGTTCTTTCTATTAATTATTTTTTCTCATATGAGTTGATATTTGAAAATATGATTGGAGAAAGTATTTTCAATAATACTACATAGTCTGGTTACTTGTTCATCATTTCTACTGTCAGCAAGGTCATCATTATCATCTTAAGGGTTCTTAATTCCTTTTATTAACTTTTTAATTTTCTCCACCTCTTTTTATTCCATTTAGAAAACTATAATAATTTTTTCCATATAAGATTACATTATCTCATATCAGGATAAGTCCCTTATCCTATCGCTGTTCGGACGTAGACATCAGTAAGAAGCATTATTCGTTATTTTATTTCTATAAATTAGCTACTCAAATAGCAATCTATTTATTATCATTTACAGTTATACATGTTCATAAACAATGAAAGAAACTGTCCAGCCTTCAAGCCCCGTTCTAAGAGAACTCCAAACATTATAAGAATTAGTTCAGACACTAAAAAGATATCAGATAGCTCCATATCCACAAGTTGTTCAAGCACATCTTGTCCTGAGAAAACTGAAAACACAGCTCTTCTGAAGTCTAAAACATTTAAGTTTCAAAACAAAGTTTAGAAGTTCAGAAGAGAAGTTCAGAAGACTAATTGTCCAGCAGTTGCTACGTATCGAGGTTTGTCAGGAGCCTTACTGAATTCAGTTTAATGATAAATTTGATTCAAATGGTTTTGAAAATTTGAACAACATGCGAGATCCTATCAGAATTGAATTAAAAACTATTGTAAAATGTAAGAAATATTAAAGTACTTGTAACTAACTAACTAACCGTTATTATTTTGAAGTGAATAACGTCTTTAAAATTACTTCCATAGGGACGCAATCCAAAAAAACGAACGATTACAAAATCAGGCGATACAGTTTCGTGTTATCTGTTATATCCACCCAGAATTTAATTACACCACTGGATAGCTAAAGAATCAAAGAATTCATTGCGATAGATAAGGGCCGTAACACGTTGCGCGTGGGGGGAGGGGACAGCCCCTCCATTTTAAACAAACATTTTGATGCGTATCGAGGTTTATATTTAGTATAACTTTCGATTCGGTGAAGAAACGACGTTCATTTAAGTTTTAATCGTCAGCTCTTATCAAAATCTATCGATTTTATATATATTATTAGTAATACATTGTAACTGTAAAAATAATATGGGTTAAAATAAAAAAAATATAATGTAGGCTTATACGCATCGGAAAGCCAATTCAAAATACAAGATTCGTATACAGTTGGAAAGGGCATCTCGACAGCAATCGAATGGTACCAAAAAAAACGCTATATGATCGAGTCAAGCAGTGCCGAGAACGGAAAATAATGAATGGGGTCGACAGAATCAACGACGGTGCCAGTACATCTGCATTTATATAGAAACTTTACCCTTTACGAGATATTGTTCACGTACAACAAACGGCCATGTCCATAACACAGTCACACCCCCTTTTTTACTGTTGTATATTTATGTACATCTATTCAGTATACTCATTATATATCATAAAAATCTAATAAGTCGATACTGTTGAGAGGACAGTTCATTTGCTTCTAAGCTATAAAGACTCGATCATTTCAAAATATACAGAAACCTCGTATTTAATTTAGTATGTTTTTCTAACCATATCAAAATATGTCAGGTATCCAAAGCTTTTCAAGATTCTTGGGAGCGTGAAAAGATATAAAAAAACAAATCTTGACGGTCAAAGGTTTCTGTAATGACTATTGCACAAGAGCTAATACTATAATGTTGACTAAGCAAGGAAAAACTGGGTATTAGGGACAATAAAAAGATACGCATGTTCAGTTGTTAGAAAAGAGTCAAGTAGAAAATACTCTTTAATTAGTCCCAGTACGCTAGGGTGACGAAATATGAGGATTTCCACACGTTAACAGGAAAAACTAAATCAAGTTTTATAGCTTTAAAAGAATAAACCTATATGATAATTAATATGGTAATTTTTTTTAAGTAAACTATAGCGCAAATAAATTATGCTAGTATTGTGGTAAATTCTGTTTACTCAGAAACTTTTCTCAAAATCGCAAAATGCATATACTCGCACATTTTAGTAATAAACATGACGATAACCAAGATATTTGTAAATAAATACGTAAAGTATATAAAAACAATAGCAGAATGAATAAAGAAGGGTAATTAGGTCGAAATTGTTAAGAGGTCCACCCTGACATGATCGTACAAATTATCGTTACGTGCTTGTAAAAGGAGAAGAAATAAAAAAAACTGATACTCTTAATGCCATCTCACCGGAATAATCGACGTTCCAGGAGGAAAATACCAATAAATGGTATGCGTATAGTTAGATCTCAATTTACATTTCACTCAAATAGTGGAGAATTTTTGAATAAGACCACTGCTGGACGTCAGCCTCTACTTACAAAGGAGTTTTTCTCTACTATGGCGGCCTACGCTGGTCTGACGAGATGGTACAGGGTTTCTTTTAGTTTTTCTTTCTCTTTGTAGTGTTGTTGTCATATGTAGCTTGTTCAATTAGTCAGTTCTTCGATAAAAAAGAAATTAAAAAGGATTAGAAATTTAGAATTGATGTTGTAAATGAAATATACAAATCATGCCTCTTCATCTAATTTCTAACTATTCGACAGGGTACGTGCTGATTTTACTGATTTCGACTGGTGTTATAGTAAGTGGAGGGGATTTCGATGATAATGTAGAGTTCCGAGTGTTAATTTGACGTTTTTTTATGTAAAATATCTTATATTTTGTTTCTTTGCAATTTGCGGTCAAGATTTTATGAAAAGAAACATATGTAGATGTGTGGGTTTTCAGTATTTTTAGACACTTCGTATCATTCAGTAGTTTTTATTTATGCTATCATAAAGGCAGGGAAAAGTAGTGCCTGAGAATTTTACGAATATCATTTTTAAGATCAAAAATAGTAATACTGTACTGAACAGTACAGCAGACAGTGTTTACATATTTTGAGGTATATTTGGTAGTGTCTGATACCCATAGGCAGGACCAATATTGTATGTATACTATGTGGTTTTTGGATGTCACACATAGTCAGAATCAAAGAACTTTCTTTACTTTGAACTTTATGCAATTTTTGATTATTATTATTTACATTCATTCAGTCATTAGGAAATGTCGTTGGAACATTTTTTTTTACTTACTGAAGACGGTAATAAAACAATACTAGCTCACAATGAGTCTTTATTTTGCGGTCAATTTTCTAGTTGATTTAAGTGCATTTTCAGATCTTGACGCTGAAGGTCCCTAAGGAAAATCAGTCAGAATGTTCCCACGCTATTTATATCACAGCTGCAAGGTACATTTTTGAGCTTTACATTTTATTTGACTTTCATATCCTAGTGCTATTTTTAACTTATCTATCGTAACTTATGTACAAACACACATGAAAAGAAGTAAAAATAACAGCAACTTCCATAACAATATAATTACTTAGGTGTTTAGTAATTTGAATAAAGTAACGTGTACTCGGAAGTTTAGCACTTTTTTTAAGTTATTTGTGCTAGTACCCTCTCTGAAGAGGACAGGCATGTGAACACCTTCCACATTTTCTATGATACCGTTATATTACGATGACGCCCTGCTTGATGACATTATGGTGATATGACATTAAGTCGATCCCTTATAATACAACAGGTAGATGCTGTTTGATTTCAGACGTCATAGCATCAACAACCTTTGGATGATGCAGAGAAAATAGGCAGTAGGTGCGTTTCAGGTGATTTAGAATAAAAGAAGTAGAGATATATAAACTTAATATATACTTAATATTTACAAATACATAAATACATACATATATAGTACATACTTAAGTTGATATAAATCTATATACATACATACATACATACACAAATAAATATCATAGCAAGTATAAGATGATAATCATGTATTGGTTGATTCTGCCAGCTGTTTCAGTAAATACTGCTTCACTTTTTTTTTAAATGAAAAAGCGTTGGTAGCCATCCTGACTTCGAGGGGAAGCTCGAGAGCCTATTAAGAGCCTACCAAAGTGACTCTACTCTGCCTGATGGAAAGTATACCCATTTCAAATGCAGATAATACAGTATGGTGACCTAGACTATGGCGGCCTAGTGAGATGCTTTTACACGTCTCGCTAGGGGACCAAAAAGGCATGACAGTAATCATAGCAGTGTAAGGCTTAAACAGTTATCACGGTAACTGTGACCCCTGTATCAATGGGCCTCCGGTCTCGCACTCTCGCACCAACGAAACACGATAGCACAAGATCACATCATCCTATAACAATGAAAATTGACAAACCACGATAATTGGTAAAAAAAACTCAACTAAAAATATTTCGGCGTCAATTAAAAATAATTGTAACACGAGATTTACTTTTCTGTACACTGTACAAATTTTCTTTCATTTTTAATGCCAAGTAATAAATAAATAAAATAAATAATAAATACTTCAGATATAGAACACAAAACGCCATCTAGTTTCAAACTAAGCAGAACTTGTACTATGAAAACAAGACTGACTGATAGTCATTTACCTTTTTTGTAAACACATACATATTATACATAGAACACATCTAAACTTCGAAACAAATATTTGTAGACCATACAAATTTTAGATCCGTTCGGGAATCGAACCCGAGACCTCAAGCACAACAGTCGTACTTGTAACTTATTATTAGAATAAACTCATATATTTGTTCAGTAAATGTTAGAACTCCATATTTGCATAGGCTCTGCTTAAATTGGGATTAGATGTCAATATATATGTCAGCATACTTGCTGTTGTGTTTCGTTGGTGAGTGCGAGACCGGAGTCCCTTTGATGCAGAGGTGACAGTTGTCGAGGTAAATGTGTGCAATACAATGCTACTGTCATCAGTATCTCACTAGGCCGCCATAGTGTGGGTTACCATACTACATTATCAGCATTCGCGATGTGTATGGTGACTACAACTTTTGGATTTTATTCATGCTTTCCATCAAGCAGAGTAAAGTCACTTTGGCAGGCTATTTATAAAAAAATAAAAGTAGCAACATGTAAGGTTATTTTTAATTATTTTCGTTTACAGCCCTTCGCATATATTGCCTACCAGATCGTCCTCACCAGATCAAGTCATGTAAAAGGATTAATAGAGTCCATATCGTATAGTTCGGACGTTGATTCTATTAGTAAACTTAACGGTGGGATCAATTGCAAGACGACTGGAGCTAGCAGGATACCACAGTATGATGAGAAGATGTGTTATTGTGTTCATAGACGTGACTGAACACAAAACGCATATTTAGTCTTTTATATTTCTTTTGAATATTTAGATGGTATTAAAAGAATCTACTCATTATGCTTATTTTAATTAAAATAAGAATTTTTCTTTAATTTCTAGCGAGTTCACATCCATCTAAAATCTTACTTCAATACTGTCTTACGGAGATAGAAAAAACTACGGAATAATTATAATTTCCCACATAGATCAGTAATTTCTTCTCCTTTTGGTGGAGATACAAGTCACCTTTATACTCGTCTATTTTTTTTAGACATGGAAATTGCGAACACAATATGTTCTACCGAATAATTTTAGATATTAGATAACTAAGAACATGATTATTAATTATCAGTTTAATAGGACAAGGAAGACGGAGACACATTATTGGTCCACCATCATCATCATTAACATCATCATCATCATCAGCCGGAAGACGTTCACTGCTGAACATAGGTCTCCCCCCCCTAGAACGCCACGCCGTATGACTGGACGCCAACTGCATCCATCGGCTCCCCGCGACTCGGACTATGTCGTCGGTCCATCTAGTGGGGGGCCTACCCAGGCTTCGTCTTCCGGTACGTGGTCACCGCGATTGATCCATAAGTTTTTACCAGTGGTTTCGCGTGGAATTTGGTGTACTACATTAAGTTTCGTAACAGATCATTTGAAATAAATATTTTTTTTAATAAAAATTTTACTCATAATACCTAGTATCCTATGTTACTCCTAATACCTCCAAGAACATGTATATAAAATTTCATGATGATCGGTTGAGGAGTTTTCGCGTAAAACCGTAACAAACAAACTTACATTCGCATTTATAATATTAGAAGTATATACATATCTATTACTTAATTAGGGGTAAACTTATTCCCATCAATCGGGCACTTCAGGAATTCGATGGAAACATTGAGAACGTGATCCGTGTTGTGACGGATTAAGGATACGGAGTGTTTCTACTCACCCCACGGGTGTTGTCGAAAGCCGACTAAAGAACAAACTATACAGAATAAAATCACTAGAAAGAAAAGGAAATCTTGAAATAAACCCAACTCGTCAGGTAGTAGGCTAAAAGACTAACAAAGGCTGTTGATAATTTATTTCAGCACGAGTGGGCCGGCTCGACCGGGGCAATACTATCCTCCCACAGAAGACCAACCTAAAGCGCCAGCATCCGTGCTGTCGTGTTTCGTTGGTGAGTGTGAGACCGGAGGTCCATTGATACAAGGATGACAGTTATCGTGGTAACTGTGTAAGCATTACACTATCACGATGACTGTCATGCCTTTTACGTCCCCAACCGGGGTGTGAAAAAGCATCTCACAAGGCCGCCATAGTGTGGATCATCATACTGCATTGTTTGCATTTGCAATGAGTATGGTGACCACAACTCTTGGATTCTATTCATGCTCTCCATCAGGCAGAGTACCTACAGTCACTTTAGCAGGCTCTTAATATAGAAAAAAAATTGAGAGCATGTTAAAAGAAAAATAAATGAAATGGGAAGACAATGGTAGAAGAAAGATATTGTTAATTTTATGTATTTATATTATAAGAATTGATAGCGAAAGCAATTCTAATGACATAAAAAAAGAAAAGAAAAGTTGCCTGCACGGATGACCTAGTTGTTAAACGTCCCCTTGATAATTCATATTGCGCTGAGCGTTGTGGGTTTGATGTTATGTGGTGAGTAGAAGTTTTCTTTGTGTACGTTTATGACTGTAAGGTTCCCCACGATATTGGATATATTTTTAATACGGCAGTGGAAAGTCTTGATGAAAAATTCAGGATCTTTGATTTATTGCCACACCAATTTTGTTTCAGTATTACTTAATTTGAGTTGAGTAAGTTCAAATTTATAATGTAACACATAACATGAAGATGTGGCGATTCCACATTATAGTACAATCAAAACTATATCACAGCGCCATCTAGTGAAGATACATCGAACTACGAAGTATGGACGAAACGTATGTACGTAATGAACTACCAGTCCTGTATCGCGATATAGAGATTCGCGTGGCAATTATCATATATACAACATCCCAACATCAACCGTTGGGCCGGGGCACACCAGGTATGATCACCTCGCCTGGTCGGAGGATCCTCTCTTTGTGTCGGAGGGACATGACACTCGTTCCCTCCACAAAGATATAAAATGATGATGATTTGATGAATGAGATAAAATGTTGTTGTAATGTTGTTTATTAAAATGAAATATCGTAAGAATCACGACTGGGAAAGTGAAATGAATAATAAACGGTGGAATTATGAGACAATAATCCAACTGTTGATATTAGTGGAACTCTCAAGCCGGATATGATTGGTGGATAAAAGTCAAAAATACAACTTAGCTATAAGAATATCTATGGCCAATATAGTCTGTTTATCTATGATTGTAAATAAAAAATAACATAAAATTAACGTCGAAATTGACATCAGTCTATTATAAACAATAAACAGTTCAAAATGTCTCAATGCAACGTATTTTATATTGAGGCAGCTCAAAAAATGTAACAATATGGATCATGCAGAAGCTTAAGAATACAAGAGAAAAATGTATTTTTAGTCATCAACCTATTTTGACACAGCGTCATGGAAGTTACTGATATGGGAGATAGACCAAGAAGAGAAGATCTTTGCTTCCATTGCTATTGCCCTTGTATTAGTAAGTTTTTCTTGCAGTTGAAGCTTAGAGAACATAAAAACCTGATTTATTGTATAATTTTAGTGACTGTATACTCGAGTCTACACCATGATAAAATGAATTATATAAATAGTTATTCACACCTGAATTTGTTTTATGGACTCTAAACCAAAAGAGCGTGAAATGTCGACGTCCCTTTTCATTTCGTCGATCTCGTAGTAACCAAGTAATGGAGCAAACTATGCAGGTCGACAGCACTGGTGATGTACTCCCAACCGATTTCGGCCATGTGTGTGCGCAAACACAGGTGCACTCTCTGTTCCATCACTCTAACAATCCAATGGGGTGGTTAATCGACACGACCAGGGAGAGATCAGACACACAGCCGACGGTCTTACGTGCTCTCCGAGGTACGAGGGTTAGGATTTCAACTCTCAAACTTCGGGTTGTTATTGACAATTTCTGTAACCAGAATAACTCAATAACACTTTTTTACCCGACCCGGAAATTGAAGCTGCGACCTAATGACCCAACTAGGCATATCAATATCACTTCACAGAAGGGAAAACTAGACACAAATCTTATAGCGACTAGTCTAATTAGCAGCAGAAGGCCAAAACCTTCTTAATGTCTACGTACATAAGTGGACCATTAGAAGCTGATGATGAATCCGTGTGTGGAACATAATATAGCCCATAACGAGGTCCGGGCGCAGCTAACATGCTGGTCTCTCTATGGAACCCATCCGCAAAGGGTGACCTCGTTCGAGACGCGCCCCCCACCGGACTGACACCCGGATATACCAACAGGCCGTAGACCTGGCAAAGTCACCCCGCGACTCCTCCCAAAGGGGTCTCCCAAAGAACCACAAGACATATAAGAAATCTTAGGCACTTTGCTATTTTTTTACTCTATTTTATATCTTTTTTCTTTAAATATCTATTAATCTGTTTCAGTACCAGGCTTTAGCTTTGCGAAGTACTTCAAGTATTTATTCCCTCTACTGCTGTTGTTATTGGTTTTGGTAAGTTTAAATTCATGTTAACTTTGTAAAGATTAAAATTTGTATATTTACTAATACAGTTAATGATAAAATCAATACCATTGTGTTTCGTGTGTGTTATTGAAAAAATATTTAAGTGCCTTTTATTACTTGCAATGCACTTTGTTTGTTTGGGTGGCATCTTGCAACTCAGTTTCGAAGCAGGAACCTCAACTCTTGAATCCTTTCACTTGAAAGTACAACATGAGGCGATTGGGTATTTGATAAAAGTTTGTTTATGACGAACTTTTTTCTTTTACTTTTTTGAAGTGGGTATCCTGTCCTATGGGTGGCTAGGTAAATGTTGAAAGTTTTTCTCATTTCGTCTGGACTCTGACTATTCATTTTAAAAAAGCAATGAGAGTTAACTAAAAGTAGACAGGGGAATCGTCCGTAGTTTTGTAAATTAAGTTCAAAAAAGTTTTACAAAAGATCGAAATTGTTTTTTCATAACAAGCATTGGACATAAAAAAATTAGTATAATCGCAAAACATTCAAGATAAGCTTTAATTTAAATATTTATAGTTGAGTTAATAATTATTGTATTGTTTACGAATTTTAAGATTATATTCTTTTGCAGGTCTATCCTTTAGGAGACCCTAAAGTGATTTGTGAGAAACACACCGATGGTTCTGGTGGTCCAATCATGCGAATCCTATGTTCCATTTACAGGTACAATATAATTTACTTATTTAATCCATTAATCGTACCATTCAATAGTTTTACGAATTTATTAGTCTGTGCAACGAAGAGTACACTTCTGGAAGAACCTCTTTCTTACCAAGATGTTTACCATTGTAACTGGACTAAGTGACACTCATCGTGTTCTTTGCGTCTTAGCCCATCTGTGACTATGACAGATTTCATTCGATCTTTCAGCTGTCACAGTACAGTAGAAGTACAGCAAGCACGCGTCACGTAAATTGAACTGGCCTATTGATTTACCAGCTAGTGATTTTGACTCCTGAACTAAGGTTTGCAGCTTTTATTCCCACTCGGAACAATTAATTGTATGACGAGTATTACAAATAAATAAATAAACAATTCGGACATTCGACACACGACGTCATCCAGTTTCAAACTAAGCAGAGCTTGTACTATGATAACTAGACTGACTGATAGAATACTTATATACCTTTTTTTATGTAAATACGTACATATTATATATAGAAAACACCCAAACTGCCCAACTGCCCAACCCGAACATCGAACTCGAGACACTAAGCACAGCAGTCGCATTCACTACCACTGCGCCACCGATGCAGTTTTTGTTTTGGATCTTTCTGTAATTCATCTTAAACTTGTATGTATAATAAAAATAGTAGTCTGGTTACCATAGCACAGACTGCTTAGTTTCGTATGTCACCTAAATAGAGATTTGACTCGTTGATGAAAAACAGCAGTTCCCGGATCCCTCCTACTCCAGGCGCAGAGTAGCACACTGTGTGATTTTAGGCGGTCCGATTCCAACACACCACCCCACCGCAAACCTCAGTGGGTGTGGTGGCTAGTATGGTGAGGGCCCGTGGAAACCCCCACACCACGTTAATTAAGATTAGTTTACGATTAAACGAACATGTATGAAATGTAACTAATCAGTTTGTCAATTGAATTATAATTATTGTGAGAAAATGAAATTCCCGTACAATATAAGTATATAAATTGTTTAATGTATGTATATGTAGAATTTTGTTGCAGATATCTAGGAAAGTTGACAATACCAGAATTACCAAAGTTAAATTCCATATTAAAAATGCCAGCTGTAAGTAGATCGATAATATGCACTATTTTGTATTATTTTATGATGGATCAACGAGTTGATGGTGAACCGTTAGGTTACCCTGGTAGTCAACAACTCAAAAGACACTTCAGAGATTAATTCAAAAGGTTGCCAAGATGCTTAACCTTGTAAAATTTTTGAGCCTCTGATCTCTGACAAATTGCTGATCATTGTTGGGCTTCTGATAATCTTGTGCACTTGCTGAAAAACAATGAAAAAATACTGAACACTGGCTTTTTGTGAAGACATCATATCACAGTCAATGAGCAAGGATGCGGGCTCTTCCAACCGGTCTTTTTGAAATTCAGTGACGTGTCACGTTATGTAGTATACCGTAAAATCGATGATGGCTATATTACCAATTTTCTGGATGTTGCGTGATAAAATGAACCACGAATCCATTGTAATTAATAGTGCCCAGTCGTAAGTGTAGTATAGAAATGTTCACAGTCAAGTGGTTCTGGTGGAACTTACTAGATCGTACAATCAACTGACATATATAACTTAATGTATGTTGCCACCTGTACCTCAAGGACCATAAGTGCATTGCCACTTAGAATCAGTGGAAGGGGTTTTGGGCTCGGGTAACCTGAGCAATGTAAGAATTCTTTAGCACCAGGTTCTGTCAGGCCAAGGTGACATTTTGGTTGAGCATTCCCATTTGTGGAAACAACCATTGAAACGATATAATAAGTATATACATTATTATGATGAAGGGAATAAAATAATCAAAAATCTATCATCCATAATTTTCTTTTTGTTTTAATTATTGTACTTTAAATTACTTTCAGATTCAACGCCTTAGCCGGGGCACATCTTATGATACCCAATGCAAAGATTTTAATACTCAATCTTCCACCAAAAGCCCTAGTACGCAACCTTGTAAATTACCAGAATGTTCACCAGACAATCGATTAGACAATAAATTAGATGATTTGTCTCAAAAGACCACAGATTCTGAAAAATGCAGTCGCTTATGGATGTTGCCTGGCTGTTCGTCTAATTACAGGTGTAACATTAGACGATCGCTTGGAAGATAATCTTCGTTTCAGTACCCAAGGTTACATTCAAGCCAACTTTCAAACACAAAAAGACAAAGCCGTACCTGCCCACTTTATTGCACTGTCGTAACATTTGCTTTGAAATATAACATATTTGTACCCATTTCACTAATTATTTGCGTATTATTTTTCCTAAAATTAAGTAACATATATCTAAAGTCGCATTCTTAATAAATATAGGAAGGAATAAAACCCACAGTTCATTTCAATACACGTGAATTCAACCACCACAATACATCTGTATTTTTTCGCCTAAGAATCAATAAATCACCTGTTCGAAGCAGTGATGTGGAGGTCGGAAGTTATTACACTTTCTCCTTTCATCAAATAGGAAAATCTAACGACCAGACGAAGTGACGAGCTACGACCCACTGGATGTTGTTGGGAAGTTGGACATGTACTAACAGGTGCTAGGACTTACGTTGCACTGTACAGGATTAGTTCATCTAAATCTTAGAGT
Source organism: Hypercompe scribonia (assembly GCA_949316085.1). NCBI lineage: Eukaryota > Metazoa > Arthropoda > Insecta > Lepidoptera > Erebidae > Hypercompe > Hypercompe scribonia. The sequence continues at coordinate 2,052,322 of OX438973.1, forward strand.
TGTTCACCTACTGGCGGTAAGGAACGTTTATTTACAATTTCTTGGAGCTGGTAGAAATGATTCTAGTTAGAAACGTGCTCGGTATCGGCTCGTAACCGAAAATATGCTTATAAAATTGTTAATCTGTAACTTTGGACTACCTTCCAGAAATCTTGAGAAGTGATGTAAACGATGAATATAAACAAAGCATCATTTTTATGATCCAAACTTTTCAATTGAATGCGGTCAATATTAGGCAGATTAATTAGTATTCAAACAACGGAGGAGTTATGTCAAAAAAGGTAGGTAAAATTGACAATAAGCTAATGAAGTAGATATTCGATTGTTATTAACTATTTTATTCGTAATGCAAACATTCTAAGTGTATGAGAAAATGTCAACCTCAAAATCAGCAGTGTGGTTCAGGTCAGCAACAGGATAGACATACAACAATATGGAAAACTCAAACCGATCACCTTCAATGACTGGTAATTACCTGTTAATGGAAAAATTTTAAGCTATCCCCGTGATCATCAACAAATATAATTTGCTTTACTTTTGTTCTACTGTCCGTGTGGTAACGGATTAAGAATACATAGTGTTACCACCCTATTCATGCCGTGAGTGTCGTAAAAGGCGACTAAGGAACCAAAATATGTAAGACAACATCATTACAAAGAGAAGGTAAACTTGAAACAAACCCTATTCCAACCTGTCTGGCCAGCGTGGTATAGTAGGCCCAAACCTGCTTACTAAGGAGAGGCCTATGTCCAGTAGTGGACTGTAAAAGGCTGTTGATTACTTTTGATGTTATAATTGATTTCAAACTTTTGGTATCAACCATCCAAACATCCAATTAAGCGCTAAAACCGTCTACTAATTAAAATGAATGAAATTTGAAACTAAATTCTTTGAACTTGATTGCACTGTGATATTTTCGATCTTCGTCTAAGTATCCAGGTGCATTTAAATAACTCCATTTGAATTTTGAAGAGCTTTTCTTTCAGTACACTTAAATTTTGAATTATAAGTATAATTTCATTTGTAGTAAGTAACTAACAAATGATGTAAATACAACATAGAATTAATTTTAATCTACTTTAAGAAATTGAAATACTAGACAATGAACAAGAAAAATATTTCTACAAAAGGCTAAAGTCAAAGAATTTTTCCACATCACAAAAGCCTGGCAGTATTGCCACGTGTTTTCAGTTGAGTTTTAGAACCGTGCTGTAAATTTTTTTTACATAAATTATTAACTTCTTTGTGATTATTTTTCAGAAAATGACCATTCATTAGCGGACATATGTAGGTCTCTACTCTTCTTGGTTATCTGCACTTTTTTCACGGTTAGTACCTACTTTTATTTCCAAAAAGTTATTACTACGATTAACAGCCATGTTTTTGAAGGTCCCGAAATATTCTTGTTTATCCCTATTCACTTCTGAAATTACTTTAATAAATTTGTTAAATATATTATATAGATTCCATTTTTAGAACTACATACGTATATTACTTTATGCACCTTTGTACATCGGCAGACTTTATGCTCAGGGCGTTCTCTTTCAGTCTTGTGGGACATACATAGGTTACCTAATTAAATAAATAAAACTTAATATATCGCATATTAAAAAAATATTATTAGTTTTACTATTTTATTAATTTCCAGTACGTACCCCTGGGAGAAAATGATAAGTGTCAAGAAGATGAATTATGTCCGAAATTTTTGCCGATCACGTCGAAAGAGCTGGTAAGAGAGAGTACCATTTAATGTTGCTCTTGCTGCTACTTATAGCATCAATTCTACACATGTTTGAAGATACAGATAGATAGATTTTATGTTATTTGACAGTAACGATAAGTAAAACTTGCCGTTTGTGAATTATCTTGTCGTGCGCTGCCAACGCCGTTGGAGTTACACGACAATAACAAACTGTGGTATTATTTGACTTAAATAGTTGTGAATAAAAGTCTACGATAGCATAGATGTACCTTTTATGTGGAAATAGAAACCATACACAAAATTAAATTGGATACTTTTTTTATAATGCACATTTTAGAGTATTTGTCGATTCTTATCAATGTTGGTACACTTGTCGCTTTCAGTATTTAATATAGATGAACTTTGTCTTCTACACTTAGTAATTTTAATTAATAGTTCAAAAGTTATCACGATAAGATTGAAGAATCTCCGTAAAGCGCCTGCTATGAGAGAGCGCAGTACCGGCGTGGAGGGGTGGTTCATGCAATGTTTATTATATTAGTACGGATGAGAAAGTAACTCTGTCTGTTACACTTAACGGCTAAACTGCAACACCTATTTTGATAAAATTTCGTATGGAGATACTTAAATTCTTGAGGTAATCGATAAACATGTGAGCAAAGTAAAAGCTAGTCTTTTTAATAAGCCAATAACAAGACTTTTTATTCATTTTTAAAGACCAGAATTCTTAAAATTTCCATTGCAATAAATAGTATTCTAAACGCGCTTCAAATTCAAGAGTAGGAATGACGCTATGTAGGTATTGTAGCTGTCAGAAGATTGCGTTACATATTTATTTAACCTAAAATTCTTGTAATCTAAATTAGTTTAGATTTAGTGATAGAAAACAGTGTGTGTCTGTACAGAAGCGGGGAGAAAGGTCGATGAAAGCTAATGTACAAACACTGGTTAGCGAACAGATTCAGATTTAAATTTTCATCAGACTCGTGCGAGTTTACAAACTAAATGATTAGCTTTTAAATATGTATCACCGATTTTCATTTATTCTTCTCCTATTTTTTAACTATTAACACATAAGGGGTAATTTTTGCTGCTAATTTTCAATGGGTAAATCAGAAGACGTTTTTTTATTTTTCAAATAAAATAAGAATTTTCTAAATTGAGATCGTTTTTCTATTTTTAAATAGATGAGAATCCTTGTTACCTAAGTATTTTTACTGACGTTTTATTTACCTGTTTGATTACGAAAGATATATTTGTAATTTGTAATTAAAATGAAATTTCTTAAGAATTGTTGTTATCTGAAACTCGACGAAACGAAAATGCGTGACGATATAGAAATAAACACATACATAAATGAGAGAGAGAGAGAGAATGAGTTAGAATGCAATGTACAGTATTTTATATTCACGGTCTCCTTTTTGAGCGATGCTTTGTGTCGTCATCTCTCTCGTCTGCTAAGCATTGTCCATATACATGCGCCTTGTGTATGTAGTGGACTGCACGGTTGGCCTAGTGGTTTAAGCAGTCACCACGCCGCTCACTACTGCGCCGAGTGTTGTAGGTTCAATTCCCACATGGTACAACACTTTGTGTGATCCATAAATTGTTGTTCTGAGTCTGGGTGTCCGTTGTGTCCGTTCCTTGTATGTTTGTAAAGTCTCACATAGGAATTATTCCCAGTGCGGGCGTTGTCTCTTCAAAGAAAGAAAGAAAAGAAAGAAATATATATCTATATTGTACTAAGCTTGCTCCTGATCCTATCATTCTACGTATATACATATGTTACATAAAGCTACTTTTCAAAAGTTTTACTTTTGCTGTGTGTGAATTGCGCACGCACAGTTTTTTTGTTGTTTTTTTTTACTTTTCTGGAATCTACAGGTGTCTGATGATTTGGAAGCAAACATAATTTTCTAAAACGGACCAAATAAATCCTAACATTGTCTGACAATGCCGTATATGAAGGATTAAAGACAGGTCAGAAGGGCTGATGAAATCACATTGAAGTTAACAATCAGATTGATTTGTCAACAGTTCAAAAATAAAAGTTTATGAGTCTGATTTGTGTTTACTATTTATTTAAAACAACTTTACTAACTAAGTTAGCTGAATAAGAATTGTAGGAACACGAAACTTTGCGTTTAATAATATAAACCAGAATTCACTCATATCCAGAGACAGACCATCAAAGCTGGGTTAGTGCTAAAAAAATGTAAAGTTCAACTGATAGCGACTAAGTTCTTTTCCAATGTCGCTTAAACACTTTTCCGTAACACAGAAAAAACCTTGATTGATGTCAATAAGATTGTTTTGACATAGAAATACTGGCAGGAATGGACTTAGGGATCCTCAATTCCACAGACGAGTATCTCAGCTATAACAAGACCGTTTTTCAGTACATGACATGTGGGTTGACTCGGCCAAAGTGACATATGGTCTTACAGAAAACCAGCCGTTCGCGGAGGCCTCACTCTTTCTTCATCAGGTGGTATTACGACTTGTTTTGCTAGACTATAAAAAACACTGTACCAGATGTACAAGTACTTAATATTGTGTGACAGAAGTCGAGTGTTATCGATTTAAATCATCGATTAGCATCCGTTGAAATTGATGCTGTTCAGATTTAGTGATATTTCAAACATTTTGCAGAGTGATTTAAAAAAATGCCCACAAATATTTTTCATTAAATTACCATTCGCTTTAATGGCTGTTTGTAATATTTTAAAAACAAGGTTATATCCCCGTTTGAAGTCTTGAAGTCGGCACCCGCTGTTGAAATGACCTACATATCACGTGTAAAATGTCTGGGATTTAATTTAGCTTATAACACGCTACCTGTGGCATGCGGTTTCACTCGTATTTATATAGTACTCTAGACGTAAATATTTTCTACAAGATTGTTTTGACCAGTCAAATATTCATAGGGACATCGACATCTAACAAAATATAGTATTTGAAAGTTTAATATTTCATAATTTAGTTAAAGGTGACTAAAATGAAAAATAAACTTAATATCCTCTCAATGTTTCTGAGAATCTTAGAAAGATTTATTTCTTAAGACTATTTTACAGATTTTTACACAAATTTATCAAAAGCGCAACACAACAAGGAAAAGATGATAAGGAAAAAGAAAAGTTAGTATTATAGAACTATAATAGTAGCTGGCAAAATAAAGGGCGTTAAATAGGGGTAGTTCTATCTACCCTTTTAAAGAAATAGACGTGTAACTTCCAGTTGATACAAAATCATAATAAATTACACGCCTAATTCTTCTTCATGCATCACTTTGTCCATTGATATATTTGTAGTTTTAAAGTTTATTGTTTCAAACAGATAGACAAAATAAGATATGTAAGTAAAAACCTCTTTACTAAATTATGAGAAATTTAAAAAGAAATCAAAGAACGTCAAAGAGAAGTTGATTTGTCAAATGATTTAATATCTATGTTTTAATCAATGAGCTGATGGTGCAATTCAGTAAAATTATTTGTCTTTGTTGTGTCCTCTATGTTTGTTTCATGAGTTAACTAACCAGAAGAAGTTTAGTTATGACGCTACTAAAAGCAACGAATATTCGGTAATTTCATGTTGGCATGGAAAAGATCCATACGTCGCGGCGTTTAGTAACGGGTAATATCATTATACATATTTACAGATCAAGGTTTAGAGGTTAGTAACTCTAACTGCAAAGTGTGAGGTCGTGGCTTTGATGTCTACCCAGGATAAACAATTGACTGATGAGTTGAGTGATGGTTCTAGCTAGTAGAGCCACGCTGATTTCAGCATGAACGGGTCGGCTCGACCGGGGCAGTACTACCCTCCCACAGAAGAACATCCTAAAGTGCCAGCATCCGTGTTGTCGTGTTTCGTTGGTGAGTGTGAGACAGGAGGTCCATCGATGCAGGGGTGACAGTTATCGTGGTAACTGTGTAAGCCTCACACTGTCACAATGACTGTCATGCCTTTTATGTCCCCAAGCTGGGTGTGTGAAAAAGTATCTGACAAGGCCGCCATAGTGTGGGTCACCATACTGCGTTGTCAGCATTTGCAATGAGTATGGTGACCACAACTCTTGAATTCTATTCATGCTTTCCATCAGGCAGAGTAAAGTCACTTTGGCAGGCTCTTAAGATAGAAAAAAAGAAAAAAAAACAATGAGTGAGGTTATTATAGTGTAGAGTCTGCCTAGTTTGGAATCAGTACGTGCGTACAGTAGGTACTGTAAGAGAAGAGCTATTATTATATACCTTTAAAAACACTTGTCTTGAGGCAGCAACAATTGTCAAAGTGTAAGACTAGAATAGTGTTAATGAGAATGTTTAAAAAAAAGGGTAACCACACACCATTGAAGCAAGTCACTTAGATGATAATATTAGTAAAATGACGATTATGACAAAACTCCCCCATTATATTGGATGAGGCCTATGTCCAGCAGTGGACGTGTTTTGGCTGAGATGAGATGATGAGATGAATTGTTTTATTTTCAGATCATAGCTATCTCATAGAGTGGTGTACTAATGTATGCCTGTTTGCTGTCCTCTGTGCTTTTATCGTGGTTAGTATCCATCACAGCCGACAACTTGATTTTCGTTATTTACCATAAACTATCAGAACCATTATTAACTCGTTTTTTGGTAATTTTGATTGCTTTTTCTTATGGCGGGCAGCTTGCTGAAGTTACCCGTCCTTTGGAATGTAATGAGGAAGAAAAGTCAGTAAATTATGATTAAGGAGTTTCCTTTTACAGACAGAGTCAATAACAAACGTTACCAATTCGTATGGCCAGCGTAGTATAGCAGGCCAAAACCTCCTGTTAAAAGTTATTGATGATGCTGATGATGAAATTGATAAGTTGAGAAATGCTTCAGAAGTAATAGGGCAGAGTGATGTCACAGATGACCAGTCTTAAGAGATTCTTTCGACACTTTCCATCAGGAGTGAGGTTACATGAAATTCAATAACGCCAAACAGTCACATATCTATGTTTAATTAGTCTTCTAATGTGAAGGATTAAAATAATTAGGGATCATTTTTATTGCCATTTTAAGGACGAAGAAATGCTACGATTAAACAAAGAACATAAAATCGGTATGGCTGTTATGACAACAATACCAGATTAGAAATTTTATGTCAATTTTCAGTACGCACCCTTAGGAACTCCTGATTTCTACTGTGAGAAGGTCAATCAGTGTAGCTGCCTTCTGGAAGAGTCGGATCTTACAGGACAGCATGATAGAGTTGCCGCTTGTCTTGTATGTGCTTACTATAATTTTTTAACAAGGTAAATAGTATTTGACAGTTTTGATAAAGGTTCTACGATTATAACAGTTAGAGGATTAAGTCTTTCCGTCAACAGTTTCAAGTGTTATACATTGCTTTCTCTTTTCGAAACATTTTCTTCGACTATGCTAGCACCATTAGTTTTAGAAAAGAATTGTAATTAATCTCTTATCAGAGTAATATTTTAGGTAGTTGAAAATACATTAATACTAATTTGAATGAAAAATTTACAATATAAACCTGAACAATTATCTCGCACCAGGAACTAAAGAAACTAAATTAAGACCGTCCTAAAACGGCAGCATCCGTGTTGTCGTGTTTCGTTGGTGAGTGTGAGAACTGTGAGACTGGAGACCCATTGATGCAGGGGTGACAGTTATCGTGGTAACTGTGTAAGCCTTACACTGTCACGATGACTGTCATGCCTTTTACGTCCCCAAGCGGGGTGTGAAAAAGCATCTCACAAGGCCACCATAGTGTGGGTCACCATACTGCATTGTCTGCATTTGCAATTAGTATGGTGACCGCAACTCCCGGATTCTAGTGATGCTTTCCATCAGGCAGAGTAGAGTCACTTTGGCAGTCTCTTAATATAAAAAAAATAATAGGGTCCCAAATTAACTTCATCTATTGATCGAAGGGTCCGGCTCTGGTAAATAAAGCATTCCGATTAGCGGCAATACGCTCGTCAGACTCTATTACTGCCAAACATTAAAGTTGCATAATACTTAAAACCTTTGGTTTCAGGTTTTCAGAAACCGTTTCCGATTATGTAAACTACTTGTGTAAACTCACTTCAGATATGAGCTACAATTTCAAGTTAAGAGTACGTATGATTTCTTATTATTTTATTATATTAATAAATTGAAAACCATGTCATAATTGGTATCAAAGTTGTGTTGGGGATTTCTAACGAGACAAACTTTTGAACCGGATTGAAAGATTTAGAAACATTTTTACGAATACATCAATACATATAAATAAAATTGAAGTGTGTCTGTGATTTAAAAAAAACGTATATTTCCTCAAGTGCTTATAATTCTTTATTAATTCATTTCGCTTTTGAATTAATATTATTCAGCTGCACAGAACTAAAACAATCTAATTTATTTTTAATTTTTGGCTGTCTGTCTATGTGTTTATCTAATGTCTGTAATCGCTGAACCGATTTTAATGGGACTTTCACTAAGAGATAGAGGAGATTTTTGAGCAACATATAGCCTACTTTTTATTTCGGCTCACCCACAGAATCGGGATTTACGCAACAAAAACCAAGTCTCTAAAGTAAAAATACAATATTCAAGTCAACTAATATTCAATATTCAAATAATAGTTACAAAAAGACCTTTTATGTAGTGAAAAAACGATATTTAATCATAATGATAAAAACTGTTTTTCTAGTAAGTTTTAAAATATAGGCCACATTTATGGTTTAACCCGTCTGACCAGCGTGGTATTGGAGGAAGGCAATTCTCTTCTCTAAAGTGAGAACTTTGTCCAGCAGTAGATAATTAAAAGCTTATAATAATGTTGTATTGTATTATTTTATTTGTATTCAATCGGTCCTTTTATGAAAGGAAAACCTACATTAGATGGTGAATACTAAGGCTATGATAAATAGAGAAAAACAACTCTAAGCAAAGATGAACGGTGAATGTAGCCCAGTTTAAGGTCTAGTTTTCACGTACTACATATTTGTATGCAAGTCTTATAATTAGCCAAATACACATTCACAGATCTATAGATTTTTGGGGCAAATTGACAGAAGTGATTTGTGTCAAACTGCTGGGTGCGAAAAAGTAAGTTACTTAATAATAACTAGCTAATAAGCATGACTGCCTGACTGGCTTGATTTAGTAATTAACGTATGAGACTGGACGATTGGCCAAGTGATTTAAGCGGTCGCCACGCCGCTCTCCGCTTCGCTGAGCGTTGTGGGTTCAAACCCTACATCTCATGAACATCTATGGTAATCGTTATTAGAAAGTCGGTGCCCTCAAATATACTGACAATTAGTTTAAGTTTCGAATTCAGTTCGCCCTCAGGATTACGGACGTTCGATACCATTCACTCCGTGGTAAAACTGGAATACCAGTAAAGTAAAACCTAACACTATTGGAAATAGTATACGATAGGAAGAAGAAGAGTAATATGATTATGGAAATATATTAATTTATTGTAATATTCTGAGGAAATTTACCAGTTATATTTTAGGCTAATGAGCAGATGAATCAGTTGCTGCATTTCGGTCCTTTGAGTGATCCACCTTCCCCACAAATTTTTGGAAGGGATCACATCTAATAAGTAACGAAAAAATTGTCTAACCGATATTTTGTGTGATCGTTGTATCACTTGGATCATAACGACCAATATGAAGTCAAAAGTGAATTTTGACGATTAAGAGATAATATCAAGGACGACTAAAAAGTACATAGTAAGATTCTCTGCAGATGATCACAAATAAACGCAGTGAAAAGTTAATTTCTATTCAAAAGAGAGACACCCTTCGATAGGGAAGTAGTAAGGTGGGAATTGTCTGCGTATTCTCTGTCAAATCTTGGTACATAAAGTATATATCTATTTGTATGCTTCCATTTGTCTATGAATGAGATAAAAGCACTTGAATAAATAATTCTTTGAGTTCGGCAGGTAATAGTCAGTAAAGAATGTTTCTTTTGAATATGGACATTGTTTTATTTCGTGCAGATCGAGAGGCTTGAAGGGTGTCGCTGTAACAAGAGGAAGGCCGACCTGCCTGTTTACGAATACGTCTAATTGAAGACGAGACAATTTGAGACAGATCTAAAGTAAGAACCTTGTATTTTTTAATATTTGGTACATTGCAGGGGCATCGCTTCCACAGGTCTAAGGGCGATACTTCTTTAACTATAGCAATGGCTCTGAAATCTTATTAAGAAAATATCTGAGAATTTCTATAGATCTGTTTTTTAAGTGGCAGGCGGCCATATTTAAAGTAGACGCCTATTTCAATGAGGGTGTTCGTTTGTTTCTTTACGGGTCTAAATATTCGTATATTAATTATTTTTCAGGAGGTCTGTTGTTGACACGAAACAGAGATATTGGTACTTTTAAGAGGTTGAGTGAGTATCCGCGAGTATAAATTCCCAGGTATGTGAAGATATCTATCCGTCATAACATCATCTTTATGGTGTAATGGTGAACAAGTCGACGTGCCATGCGGTGGTTAGGACAACCCGAGTCATATATGCCGAAGCACAGTTTAAGCATACTACCGTAGTATATAGATACAAGCAAGCTTATTGTATTGTATTGTATCGTAAAAGGTGATTAAGGGAACAAAGTATACAAGACAACATCATTACAAAGAGAAGGAAAACTTGAAACAAACCGTATTCCAACCCGTCTGGCCAGCGTAGTATAATAGGCCAAAACCTCTTTGCTACGGAGAGGCCTATGTACAGCAGTGGACTGTAAAAGGCTGTTGATGATGATGACGATGATGAAGTTTATTGTATCACTGGAGTGAAGTAGATTCTAGCTGCATCACTTATGTACTAGATCTTCTGCAATTTTTCATTGAATAATTGATATATCTAACTATCCTAATTTAAGATAGAAACATAAAATCCCTACCTGAGAACCCCGTCTTTATTAAAATTTCTAATTTTATGATAAGAATTTCAACATTTCCATAGGATGCTGTCTCTTATCAGAATGTATGTGAATATTGCAATGTTATTCGCTGGATCTTCCGATACAAAACTATCAAGTCAGCGTACACCGCGGGGTGCCAGTACATCGCTACTGTTACTAAAAGGCTTTAGATTCAAATGTGATCGTACACTTGTCGAGTTAAAATGATAAATCTATTACTTGTTGGTATAAATGTCTATTTTTTAATTTCGTCTTTTATTTTTTGAGAGTAAATGTGATTAAGTTACTGCAGGTGAAATTTCTTGCAGTGGATTATACTTAGATATGAGAAACAGATCACCAGATGTCATCGGTGACAGACTCAACATTTTACAAATATTATTAATTTCTTAAGGATTAGACTTACCTAATAAAGGACACCAATCAATCTTGGTCTGAACGTGGTCAGCCAATTTTTTAACAATATAAATTGTCAATAGTTGTTTTTAAATATTTCATGAATTATATCAATAGTCCAGTAGTACCAAAATATGTAATATATATTAAAAATGGTTTTCATAATATGCTTATTTGACTTACGGTCGCACCAATCATTTGTGTTGTCACGTAAATAAATAATCGAACGCAGTAGGGTAAACTATGTTGGCAAACACTATAAAATAACCATTTCGTGTGGTGACGACTTAAGAATAGAGAGTGTCACCCCTATTCATCCCGTGAGTGACGTAAGAGACGACTAAGGGAGCAAATTCCACATGTCAAACATCATTGTAAGATGAAATAAAGCTTAATATAAAAATTATACTAACCCGGCTGGTCAGAGTGGTATAATAGGCCTAAACCTCATCTCTAAGTAGAGAACTATATCTAGTACTGGATTATTAAAGGCTGTTGATGTGATGTGACGTGACAATAGTGTACTGCTACTCATAGGCCTCACCTTAAAAAGACGTTCGCACGAGTTGATTAGGATTTTTTTTCAAGTTTCCCTACTCTTTGTAGTGATGTTGTTCAGCGTAATTTGCTACTTTTATAATGCTTTCTTTTTGTTTGTTTTGTTTTTGTATAGTTTTTTTAAATTCTTTATTTGTTTTACTTAAGAATGGTAAAAAAGTGTAGTGATTGTAAAAAAAAATACTAAAAGTGTGAGATATTTTTTTTTCTAACCTAACAACACTTGACTAATGGCAACTTATGTTACCCGACTGCGTCCTCTGTCATTCACTTTGTGCGCGTTCGCACGTACTGTGAATGTAACTTTGTGTTTCCTTCTTTATTTGGATCTATTTTGTTATATATTATGCTATGTATAAAATTACTTTTTCTATTGTATATGTGAAAAATAATGTAATTGTTTCAATAATAAATTGTCCATGTTTTGTTTTTGATTTAAGTAATACAACTCCGGTACTAGGAATATTTCTGTATCGTGGAAGACTTTAGAAACATGCAGGTAACGGACACAAAGAATACCCCGGCTCAAAATAATAATTTTTGACACTCAGCATGAGGTAACTGCTTTAACCATCACACCATCAGTGCAGTCAATGTCTGGGCCAGGAACCCTTACGTAGTGGTCGATGTCTTTTGATTGTATTTCTAAAGTTTTATTAATCATCAGGTATAGGTCTTAAACAACTCATAATCACACGAATTATATTTTAGGGTCATGAAGGACTTTCCAAATTTACCACTCTTTTATACTTAAGTGCCGTCTAGCGACAATATTTTTATGCTCTGTCGTGTAAATGACGAAATTAGTAAAAATTATATTTAATACGTTTTTGATTTTATTCATAAAGGAATACAAAAATATTTGACTAAGTGGAATAGCAGGACCCTAAATCTGCACAGCCATGTCACTGGTAAGATTGTAATTTTTCCATTTTCTCCAACCAATTTCGAGATGAAACTACATATATATCAAAATGAAACCATTCACTTATATAAAATAGCCTATTCACACTTCGATAACTATAAAATATATTTTTACGGCACCAGTCATAAAAAATTATCACGACGCATATAATGGGATTATTTATAGAGAAACTATTTTAAGTCTCGTGAAGTGATCGACAAATTCAATATGAGGAATGTCAGGAGAGCATTTTTATTGTTGACTGTAATTGCGGTGAGGAGAGAAACTTCATTAATTTGTTATTATATTCATGTCAAATTGCTCAAGGTGTATGATGCTAAGTTTACCATAGAGTTGATTCAAAAGACCGATGAAATGTAGTCCATCTGAAACCACAGACAATTCTAAACGACGTAGGAATATCGTTGATAAACTATTACTGCATCCCATAAGTTTTTAATACAACAAATAATTAACAATACGTTTTAGATTGTGGTCTAGATATATAAGAATTTAAGTCTCTTTAGATTTACTCGTACTGTTTACTACGTGTGAAACTTTCGATATCAAATGACTTTGTAAATTTAAAAATATACCTGCCGTATAAATTCTGTTATTATGCCACGAGGGAACTTTTGTGTTGTTCTTTTCACTTGCATTTCAAGCTACTTTTAAACATTGAAACATACACAAACAGCATTAAAATGCTGAGAAACTATTTATGGATGGCGCAATTTTATTCCCCTATGGGATTTTAAGTCTCAACACAAGGGGTCAGTAGCAAAGATCCCACAAATTAAATTAGCTTCACTTGTACTACTTGCGTTACAAGCCTGTGTCAGCAATGTAAAGAGGCGATTACGAAATGTAATATTAATTTAATAACGTAATACGATATTGAATAAACTTATTTCGTGAAAAGTTGAAATTCTGTATTAAATGAACAGTTGACAGAGACAATGAACGTCGACAAAGAAGAAGTAGACAAGGTCATTGAAGATGAAATCACTCACAAACTAGGTGAAGATCTATTGCAGAGCCTCGAGAAGAAGTTTCAGGTCGATTTGCAAAAGTAAGAATATTTAAGCAAGAATTACTATTGTAACGCTAAAGATTTTTTATATTTTTTTAATATTTTTAATGGAATAGGCGTTTGTCCTCCATCTCACCTGATGGAAAGTGTAGATGAAGACGAAGGTGGTACACGCCCATCCAAAAGAAACCTGTAAACTCTACTCTTAAAGGCTCCAGAGTTCAGCTCATCAGGAAAAATAGACTCAGGCAGGTCGTTTAAAAAATTTAGGTAAAATTTTCGTTAGGGTAAAATTAACAGTCTACTGCTGGACATAGACCTCTCCGTAGAAAGGATGTTATGGCCTACTATACCATACCGGCTAGACGGTATGGTAAAGGTTTGGTTCAAGTTTATATTTCTTTGTAGTGCAGTTGTCTTACGTAGTTTTGTTACCTGAGTTGTTTCTTACGATACCCACGCTACAACGTCCTGAATAAGGCTGGCTTTACTCTGTATTTTAAGCGATACTTTTAAGCAAAATAAAGTTCCATGCTCCAACTAGATATCCTCGTTCTCCTATCACCCACCTGCATCCCCCGCTTTGCAGAAGTGTCCTCGGTGCTAATTCTACCATTCCACGACTTTGCAACGTGCTTAATGGTTGCAGCTCCCTGGTCGATACACACTGACTTACTTACCAAACTCCACAATACAATACAAAATATTAAATAAACAATATTTTATTTCCTTCTTATCTGTTCTCACCCAAGTTTGTATTGTATTTTTAGCATAAGCATACACTAATTTTTTGTTTATAGTGCACGTGGTGCTTACCTATAAGTAATTGTAACACTATGTCATCTCATACTTTTATAAAATGTCTTTTAACCATGAAACAGTGTATACAATTGTTGGTGAGCCAAATAAATAAATATTCTTAATTAGTCACCATACAGATACAATACACTACCTAGCTTTAGTATTTTAACGTTTTTAAAGGTTAAAGAGAAATTTTCAAAAATGAACTCAATGTCACAGGTATTTGCCTCTTGTTCACCTTGTAGTGGTATAGCAATATGAGATTGATGAGCTGTGATGAACTAGCGATCAATCGGTAACCTGTATGTTATAGGGTTTGTGGGAAATTTTCCTTCTTTTTGTAGTGATGTTTTCCTGTGTTGTTTCTTCCCTAAGTCGCTTCTAATGATACCCACGGGTTGAATAGAGGTGGGATGAGAGTAAAGCTGGACAAAACATCTTTTCTATAGAAAGGGTTATGTCCAGCAGTGGACTATTAAAGGCTGTTCATGATGATGACGTAATAGCAGATGCTTAGAATTAAAACCGTTGAACTATATTTCTCGTTGTACTCTTGTCTTATTGTGCTCATGTTGAATGGTTTAGGTATTAAGAACATTTCTTATTTCTTATTTATTTCATATTTTTACTAGATCAGTAGATATGGTGCTTTTAAAAATTAAGATATTACTGAAGAACGGTACAACACACATCCAAGAGAAATTAGGGGAGCTTCAAGATATGCTTGATGTCATAAAACGTAACGGAGAGAAAGAAGTAAGTCGAAAGGAATAAGTATAAAATTTTTTGTTATTATGTTACTTCTCAACAGAAATAAGGGATCTATAACCTCGAGTAAAGTACTCTTCCCTGAAGCATCAAGAAAGAGAATACAAGTAAACGAAATCGCAAGCAAAAGCTAGTACTAATTGCAAATTTAAAAATATCAACAGCCGATATAATATCGTATTCCACATTTGTAGATTAATTCCATGTAGCATGTTTGCAATCATGATGTAAATCTAGTGATCATGGAAAACTTTGCATCACTAATTGTCACGAAACGCATAGCGGGCATTACCTCTTTCCTATTAACTTATTTATTAAGTGATAATTGAAATTATATAAGAGATTTCTGGCATCGCTTTTGTTGCATTGCGCAGGATCGCCGTATATCGATTTAAGATTTAGAAACTGGTCATATGATAGTGTTAAAATATATATTTTATTTTCTAAAACGTGTAAAAATAAAGAGTAATACATTTATTTGAAAGTAATCGTATTTATAACGCAATAACATTTGCCACTGCAATACTATATTTTATGTTTTACCTTTCAAACAACCTGCAAACACGATTTGCGGCGTATCTAAACAAACATATAATGTATTTATCACACTTCCGTGGCGCAAATACTGGAAAGTAAACCAGTATGTAAGCATCCTGCTGTTTGGAACAATATAACCTAATTTTGAGCAACAATTATACAAAATCAGAATTGTTACAAAGTATAGAACATATTAGCTGCATAGAATTTACATGTCAAATGTGGGATGAATTTTAAGTAAATCTTTGGAGTAAATTTAAATTCAGGGATCCCCTTCTCTTTTCATCAAAGAGAAGTCATCTATCAATATGTTGAAAAGCTACAATTTTAATATTCGATTTTACTAAACTCTGTAAGCAGAAATATGGAAATCATAACTATCAATAGTTCATTGGTTTAATGAAGTTTAACAGGGTACTGAAGTCTGCAAATGAAGCAATATTTTTGTTTCGGTGTAGTTACTGTTTTGTAATCTATCCTAAGCCGTCCGTATTCACTTCATATTTTCATCATCACAGCTCGATCAATGTTTGATAATGAAACAAAACGAAACTTCGACGTTAGCTGAGAAGGCACTGCATCAGATGGTTGTTTGCGGATATGCACTGATCGGGCATGATCCTGCGCAAGCAGTGCACAGCGTAATGTCTCTTAAGAACATGATCCGAGAAGGAATGAAACCGGTAAGGAATATTTTAATACCATAATGACTCCTGAACATAGAATTATACAAAAAATGTATATACGTATCATACACTCACACGTTCCCAATTCAGGTCCAGGGTAAGATCAGTTTTTCTTGGATTTAACATCGACAATTGTAAATACATCACAAGATTAGGACATCACTCATCATTATGCATCACAAATTGAAAGAAATCATGAAACTGCTAGTCTTATTGTCATAGTTAAAGAAACTTCAATGGATGTCATTGTAAAGAGAAATGACTGTTGTGTTTGGTAAGCTATGCGATAATATACTAATGATAGACATATTTAGGACTAACATAAATATAAAATTAGTTCAGATGTATCCAATAGGTTAGAAATATACGTGTAGTACACAATTGAATTGGCAGACAGCCAAATAAATGTAATCCAAGCAGTTTTGGAGAAGTTTCGTTTCGCACTATCGAAATTCAATGTCGTAATGTTTTAATATACAATATGTAACTTTAATGGAGTGCTAGAATGTATTTACATAAAATATTATTGATTTACTCGTATATACATGAAAAACAATCCTATGTAAAGATAATCAGTAATGAAAAAATAATTTGGTTTTCTTCTTGCCATTCGAATGTCCATTAAGAATTCCGATTGATTTTCGAGTAGTTTTCGAGAACCAATTTCAGTTAGTGTTTAATTTAATCACAGATTGGTTCAATACAGTAGTCAAGAGTGTGAAGTTCGGTTCTCATTATTTACTCGTAAAACATTTTTTCATTTCACACTTATTTGCTAAAAACGTCTAAAGAAATTCAATGCTTATTTTGTTCAATTCTATTTTCTACGTAGGCAACACTGGCTTATTAGAAAAGTAAATATTTTTCGCAAGCTAGGAAGTGATAAGATACGCAAGCATTTCTTAGTATTTGTGAAATGTTTCTTTGAAGCGATTTCAGCTAGCATGTTACATACAATAGTTTAATTTATTGGTTTCTTTTTTTCGATAAATTCCTGTCCTGAATGATAGACATTTATCAAAAAACATATTGCATACCAGGAAAGATAGAAGACCAGAAATCAAAATATAAATGTCAGGACTTAATGATCGGTGAACTTCTGTATACATATATGATGGCGCACTAGTCACTAATTACGTATGAAACTGAATTTCGGGAGCTGTTGACAAAAATTTTTCATGTCTACCATACGTTTTCCATGAGTGCAAGAAAATCGTAATTATGGTGCAGGGCGTAAATTATCCTCCTAAGATAGCACTCGACAGGGCTATTGCCGAAATTGTAGACTACTTTTGCTATCTTGGCGCTGTTGCTACATCTCAGCTATTCAACGACAGGCAAATATGTACTCAGATTAACAAAGTATTGACCATTTTTGGTAGGCTTTATACTCGTGTCTGGAAAAACAGTAAGTTCCACATTAACACTAAAGTGCTCGTATAGCAGACCTGTGTCCTGAGTATATATATTTATGCTTTTGAAACGTATGGTAGACATGAAAAATTTATGCTTTTGAAACATGGATTATATACGTAGAAATAGAGTTCAAACTTAAAAACTTAAAGTTCCATAAGTGGTGCCTGGTTTTTTAACCCCTCGTGCCGTCATTCCACCAGGGTTTTTGCGGCAGGGTGGTGTATTTACTAAATCTGAGTCACTAAAGACTTGGCAAAAAATGGTGCGCCGCCATAGCACTCAATAGCCATCGATGGTGATACAGAAACCCGTAAACCCGCGAGCGCTGCAATAATCATCTGTAACAGTGCTATGGCCAAATATATGTAACTCCTCCTGTGTACCTCACTAAAAACACAAGAGTTGTCTCAAAGAATTTCAAAAGTTTTTGGGAACTCAATTCTTAAATACAGTGTTCAAAAATTAAATAATACACTAATTAATGTTCTCCTGCGTGTCATATTATTAAATGATTTCAATACATTATTTCGGAACCGACCACACATGGGAACTGGTGAAAAGATGAATGGCTGTTCTACTATTCACCGCTAATGATTTACGTTGAAAGAGTAATTTTAGAATACCTTCCGAGCCATTTAGTAGTCTAGACTTTGATAATTTATGTTAGTTGGTGATTGTTTGGAGAGGTGGTAATGGAACGCCTGATTCCAAAGCAATATTTTTTTCTAATTGCGCAGTAGTCAAATTTCTTTTACGCTATCTGTAACTCGTCATTGTAATTATTTTAATTGTAATTTTTTTTATGTTCGTATTTTTTATGATTTTTTTTCAATAAAGTCTTGGCCTCAGAATTTTACTATGAAAATTATGCTCGACTGTCAGGGTCTTTCAGTGACATACCTCTCGAAAACCAAAATGAGCAATTTATATGAATTAGAAAGTCAATCCAGTAAAAAAGTGTCCAGAAAGCATCCAGACTAGACTTAGCTGTAAAAATAGGAAGCTATATTTTGAGTATTTAACGCATTAGCAAGATTCTCTACCTAAATTTAGTCCACGGGCTGAGAGTCTCATTCAATTTTATAGTATGATTTAATCGTTACGAGTATATAGCCGCATACATCAATACTTTACACACCAACTGGCCATTAACTTCAAAGCGCTAATCCAGATTCATACATATAACATTTAAATGAAAATTGCAGATATATGGTCAGAAAGGTGAAGTTTATGTTCTACTGAGAGTCTGCGGGCACGACCACGACAC
This sequence comes from Hypercompe scribonia, assembly GCA_949316085.1. NCBI lineage: Eukaryota > Metazoa > Arthropoda > Insecta > Lepidoptera > Erebidae > Hypercompe > Hypercompe scribonia. Next base: position 2,071,309 of record OX438973.1, read on the forward strand.
CCTGAAGAAGGTCATCAAGTGCGTCATCTCGAAGGTTAGACAAATTTATCGTCGGTTCAGACTTTATGACTTTTAAACGTTTTCCAAAACCACAATTAGAACGATCTGAATAGATGTTCAATTCTAATTGTAATTCACAGACGAAACAAAAAGTACTGGATGTTGACTGAGATGGGTAAACTTTATTTCTAACAGGAGAAATTTCTAAACACGATATAGTTTTCAGTAGTGCTGGTTCTGATCTATCTAAGTTGAATACTAATCCTTGATTAATTTTAAATGCATCAGTCTAACAGAACTGAATAAATCCTGAGTCCTGATCGAAATTAATATTATGATTAAAACAGTGCCAGAGTAGTTATGGCATCACATTCTTTATAATTATATTCTTTTACTTGATGTTGATAGCGATGATTGATGGTAGTGATTGTATGGTAGGTCAAAGATTCGTTTCTAAGAAGGGACCTAGTCTCCAGGTCTAGGTCCAAGATCCAGTGGTAGACTTTTGTAGGTATCATCGATTGAATGTTCATGACTAACATATTTGCAAATTGTCAGTGCGCTTCAACAGAACATTTCTGAATCTAATATTTTACCATAACTGACAATTAAAACTCATAGACAGAATCACCTTCAAGGGATATTGTTTATTACTGCAGTTCCATTTTTAGTTAGCTTTTATCTTAAATCCATTATTTTCAAACCGGAAAAGTGAATGTTCGCAATTGGTTCACGACACAGACCTTGAATTTTTGCCAACTGTCCCATTTTCTGTTTTTAAATTATGCATAAAATTGGGGATATCGTGTGCTTTAGTTTTCACGTGTTCGTTAATAGTTACAACTACCATTAAACTGATTAAGCTCGAAACAAACATCCATTAGGCAATAATACAAATGCATGGTATCTGATCATCAAGTATAAGTAAAGAAAATTCTTAGTATCGCTTTTTCAGCAAAATTGAAATTGAAATACTTGAAATACTTAATGTTTGCATGAAGAATATGTACCTTATTAAAGTAACTTGTCAAAATATATGCGTTTTAAATCTAAAAACGCCTTTGTTTTATATTACACATTTTTATTATCATTCAAATCAGTCATTGATGAAAGTGAATGAAAATTTGCCTATATTTCACAAATTGTAGTCTTACAAAATTTTTCGCTGTATCCAACTATTGTAAAAACTTTTTTATGACTTTAAATCACCAAAATATACTTTTGCATCATGTATAAGCTACTGTCAATATTGTACAGAAAAAAACTTTAACCTGTTTTCACAAGCTGTAACCGTGACACTGTGGGTCAAATAGACTCCATACCACATTCGTTCATACCAGAGCCTCACTGAAATTGTTTTATGGCTTTTCATCGAGCGAATGAGGTTAACGATAATCTAGTCTAGGGAAAGAGGAGGACAAAATCAAGTATAGTTCACTTAATACCCATAGTATTCAACATCAGGGTACTTATGCATTTATGCAGACGAGGACATGCAATCGGAGGACTCCTTTAGTCGTTTGTCTGCACAAAAAGTGTCCACATTTACTCCAACATATTTCCCTGGCTATTACATACCGGATATTGCAAAATCAATTACCATAACACTTAATTCAGGCCGAATCTGTTAAAAAACGTAAGTTCTGTGGCAAATTAGTCATTTCCGGTCACTGAAAAAATATGTTTACGTGAATCTTGTGTGAGAATTCTTTAAGGTGTCTAGATACGAAGAACTGTTTTTTGACTAATACAATATTTTTACAAAATACTTTGAAATATGTTAGGGAGAAATAGTGAAACTATCAACTAGCTGAAAGCTAGAGGTGTTCAATACAATATTAATCTGACACATTTTACACACGGTTAACTAAGTCAACCAGACTACCTTAGACCATGTAATCGTGCCCAATTTCTTGACACTGTAGCCGACAAATATATTTTGCAACATATCATACATTAAAAACGACCATTACTAGTAATGTTATGATCAGCTTGTCACCTTAAATACCATACGAATTTTATTGCAGTTGGCTTTTTGCCAAAGTCTAGAAATTCTGAGTTGTCGTCTAGTAATTAAAATAAATAAAGCAAAATATTAAATATCTGCTAAATTTCAGGTAATTTAGATATATTACTACTAAGAGTCAGAAATAATTATTCATTTGCATCTTGTTCGACGATATAATTATAAAAAATAAACATTATTGAGTTTGCAGACATTACATGGATTTATTTATTTATGTTTCAGTCACCTGTAATAAAGTCAGCCATGATGGAGATAACAGGAAAGCTAATTGATGGAGTTGTAAGTCTTACGAAATTAATGGCACATGGTGCAATGCATGAAGCTTGTCTCATTGAAGTGATAAAATCTATAGAAGATGAAGCTTTTCTACTTGTTGAGGATATTAGGAGCTGTGCTTATAGTAATAACACTTTAACTGCTGAAGCTAGTAAATTTATAAAAGAAAATAATGCTACAATTCTTGACATATCCAGGAAGGAAAAACGTACCAAAGAAGGGAACATTGAAAATAAAGAGAAAGATATGAAAGAGCTGATACGAAGGATGCTAGACGCAAATAAAGGACAGAATTTAGACTCTTCTTTTAAAGACAAACTGCTAAAGCTAACAAATGATTTAAATGCAGTTGATACTAATTTAATTGAAAAAAGTACAAAGAAAGATTAAAATGTGATGATCAATGTAATTGTGTTTCTTTTGCTTGGTTTATCGCAGTTAACACTGCCACTTAAACGAGTGTGTAATGGCGTAATGGCTATGTGTTAACATAGCAAAATATTATTTGAAATACCGTACATATTATAGGTTGGGATTTTATTCGGAATAAAATTAAACTATTCTAATTTCATATGATCGAATGTCATTTTCCACGCAATGTTTGATTGCTCACTAACCTTTAATATAACGTTAAAATGTTATAATTTTTATTTGTATAATGCTCGTTTAATCTAACATTCATTTAATCAACTTCCGTATTAACTAATTTTTAGCCAAATTTCTATAATGGACAGGTATCAGGAAACATCACATTCTTATAGCCTCATTTAATCCAAATAATTCAATGATAACAGCAGGAATGGAACGATCAGTGGCCGCTGCCGAGGCATGCTCGCTTCGCTCGCTCGCTTTTAAGCATTAATACTGATTATTCTAACATACATAATTTAATCATAATAGACGGTATGGAAAAAACGAAAAAAATATAAGTTTTGGTTACTACAAAAATGTCAGATGTTTAATATCTAATTAATTTTTACAAAAATAACATTTTGTACTGTCATCATCATAAACATATACATAGGCCTCTTCTTAAAAAGTAGGTTTGACCTTACTTTCGATTTTGAATATTCTATAAGTAACGTAATATTTAAATATTAAGTATGCATTATAGAAAACGTTCATCAAATCACATAAAATTAGGCACAATTTAATTATATCATTTAATTACTCGTTATATCATTCGATTGATATAATTGAAAAAAAAAGTAGAAATTAATTTAGGTCATATGATCATCCAAACTTTTAGTAATATTTTAAACATTATGGGCTCTTATTTAATAACCTAGCAGTTGACTAGTGAGCATCCAAGGCCTCTCTAAACTACTTGAGTGTTAGTTCTATTTCTTGGTTCACGATTTGCAGTATCATATACTAGCCTAATATATCAGCGCTTCAAATTCTATTCTTTCCTATTCTCCCGTAGTGTTTACGTGGACAACGTTGCCAGATTATAGCGAAATCAAATTATTTGGCATGTTTTTTCCAGCAACAGCAGAAGTGAGTAACTTTTTCTGAAAATTTCATATAAAATAGATTTTTTTTAGAAAGACACTCAAATACATAGCTTACATCGCGCGAAACTAGATGTGTACTTACTTACAAGTGAATTAATGATGAGTCTATTAAAAAATTCACACTTTAAATATCTGGGTGATCCATTAAAAAGTTATTTACGCTTACCCGACTGCGCCAGATGAAGGTTTATGTTTTTCGAGTGAGTATTCTATATTTTACTGGCGTGTTTCTGATTTGATGGATTTTAACTTGGGCGGTAGCGTTAAAATCTGTTATGTTTTTGATTTTGAGAATGAAAATTTAATTAGGCTGGTATAGTGTGGATCACCATACTGAGTTGTCTGCATTCGCAATGAGTATGGTGATCACTACTCCTAGACTCTACTCAAGTTTTCCATCAGGTAGAGTCACGTCGATAGGGTTTGTCTTGAAAGAAAATTATTAAAAATAAAATCACATGTTTGTAAATTCTTTCAATTCAATTCATTTACTTAATAATTTAAGCATTAAATTTGCATATTCTGTTTGTTTTTAGATCAGTCAGCAACATTATGTTTAAAAAGTCAAAACAAACACAGTTTATGTTTTGAAATAAAGTATTCAGTCTTAAGGGTTACTATTAAATTATCATAATTATGATCACAGCAGATTGTTTGAACGATATGACTAAGAAATTGCTTTAACAAAATGATTAGATCCTTAAAGCGTCGTTATTTTTGGTAATCTTGCCGTGACGACTATGCTAAAACTTGTGTAGAATAAGAAACTTTAAAAAAACCACCTAGTTTAATGCCCTTATATCCTGATGAATTGTTACAAACTATAATACTAATTTTTAAATTTTCTATTCTTTAAATAAAATTCAAATAGAGAGTACACCCAAACAAAAAAGAATTTTCCAAATACGTTCACCAATGACCTTCTGAGACCGAAAACACGTCCGAAAAATACAACTGAATTGATACAGTCTTTCATTTTTGAAGTCGTTTTCAATTTGGCATCGGTTTCATAGAAAAATAAAGGGAATGTACTACGATTTCTACTTGTAGTAAATTTTGTAGATGTTTTATAAAATTTGCATGCCCAGCGCGAGACGTAAAATTAATAATAGCTCACTTACAAAACGAACTAATGTTTATGGGAGAGAGATAGCGGCCGTCGGCTATGTCGGTTCTTGTTTACACGGCCGGATGAAACCAGCTGCAATCATCACGTTTGGCGGTATGAGTGTTGAAATTGATGTAATTTTGGTTTGATGTGTAGATATACTGTCGAGAATGATTTGTGGCGGCTTTAAATTGTTGTACAGATTGCCCAACTGGCGTATCGAAGCTGTAGAATCCGCCTGATGGATCCTTTTTAGAGAATATTCGAATTTATTAAAATTTAACGAAATGTGAAGAATGTAATTTAGGGTTATCTAGTTAAGATACGTCAAAATGCTTAGTAGCTACCAATTCTGTTTCGTACAGGTAGCCGATTCGAATGCAAAATGTTTGAGAAAGGTAGGTAGAATTATTTCCATTGCCATACTTCCCCAAATTCTCCAAAAATATTGGCCAAATGGACATCTGAAAGTTCTGTCGATTGATGATCCGCCTTGATCCATTTTAAAAAAGAAATATATTTGAGTGCCATAATTTTATCAGAGACTTGAGAGTTGTATGTAGACTTCATGAAATATTGTTATAGTTTTTGTATCTTTTTTTATCGTGATGCGTGGTTAGAACGTTTATATTATACGCCAGACTTGTTTAAAGCAACTGTTAATTTTTTTAGTTCAAAGCGTGGCGTATGAATCTAAAATTTTTTTACCTAAAAAGAATCAAAAAAATGTATTGAACAGATTGTAAGAAAGGCATAATTTATATTGTTAGCAAGTATTAAATGATGGAAACTTGCTTGATTAACTACTGCTATGGTAAAGGAGAGTTAAAAGAAACAACAGAAAAGAGAAGGGAGACGTCAACTGTTCTTCTGAGGATCAATTCTTGTAGTAAATATTAATGACCATTAGCTGAATTTGTTTCTGCAAGTTTTCTGAATATGTTTGCTAATTAATGTCATAAGCTATGTCATGGAATGGAATGGCAAATAAAAACTAAATTTAAATGGTTAGTAGCTGACCCGGCGAACTTCGTACCGTCTTAGCGTAGCAATGATGCACGATTATAAAAATGATTGATGATGATTATAAATATATTTTTCTTCGTAAGAACCTTCTCCTAATAATAACAAATACAACAAAAAAAAGAATTAGTGAAATCAGTCCAGCCATTCACGCGTGATGCTGTGACCAAGAAAAACGGGTTTCATTTTTATATATATAGATAGGTAACTTTATATCTTATTATCCATCATTTATTTCTTTAACTATATACGAAGTTCTGTTTAATTCATCCTTTTTTGTTGTTTAGTATTTGTTGAGACATAAGAATAAGATTACAAGGAAACAGGGAAAGATTATGACGTCAACAAGATCACTGGATACAATATCTTAAAATATACCAATTTGAAACATGTAATTACATAACCGTGTCATGTGTCGGTGTATTTCTGTCTACCGTTACGATTTTAGGCGCGTCTGTTGTATAGTCTGTTACTGTTAAGACTACTGTTTCGAAGCGACTCAATTTTAGGTCGAAAATATCAGTTCAGAGTTTGAAATCGCTGGTTTTAATTTTTGAACGTAATTTTTTCATAATATTATAATATTTTGTACTGAACAAAATTACATACTATTACTGCACTTTTTTATTTTTTCTGTACGGAAATCCCCCCGGATACCACCTACTGGTGGTTAAGTCGGACTCGAACCGACCAAAAACCGCACGCGGTCTCAGGTACCAGTAGCCGGGGAATCAGGTGTACCCTAGAAAGGAAATCCCTACTATTGCTGCACCTAAATTAATAATGCATTTTATTTAATATACTTAGAGAAGTTTTCTGTTCTTCAGTTAAAGGAATTACACGCGTGAATCAAGTCTTTTTAAAACTTGCTAAAAAATAGACTCATAAGTGTATCTCCGTCTTGATTTAGTTGTTTTGATGGTTTAAAATTTTAACCTAAATACCATGTATTTCGTGGGAGAAAAATAAAAACACTATTACTATTAAAAAAAAGAAGGTATTTCTATCACAAAAGCTTTAAACCAAACTAAGTTTTAATACACGTTTTGTGCGCAGATCTTTTTTAGCAATTTTGAAATTTGTGTACTACCATTACCATGGCCAAGCAATACTTTAGCACAGTGGTTCCCGATTAGTTTTTTCTACGTACTACTTCAAGAAAGACCTCGAACTTGCGTACCCCTCAGTGAAAGTCAAAGTAAAATGCGTTTATTGAAAATAGATTTCTAAGAACACTTATGTAAAATGTGACATTTCATTTAACATTAAGAAAATGACTCGACCACAAATAACTTTAAAGAGTCGGGAGAGAAGGATTAAATAATCATTAGGTATTGATTTTAAGGATTTAATATTTTAATTAAGAGATTGCTCGCGTACCCCTTGATGCAATCTCACGTACCCCTGGAGGTACGCGTACCACTAAATGGGAAACAGTGCTTTAGCATAAAGGGGCTACTTCCACCGGAGTCACAAAACCGGTGTTAAGCCAAGTATTAGGTCAAAACATCATTTCTAGAGAAGGTTTATGTTCAAAAGTGAACTGTTCAAAGATGTTGATGTATGGCTCTACATAGAAAATTATAGGACCACATAAACCTTTATCAATCAATCTCCAGAAAAGGACTTGCTTACCTCGTCAGTAAAAAATCCTTTCAGAACTACAATTTGACCAGCGGTTGAAGTTCTTATGATATAATCTACAATCTTATCTCAACGTCAAATGGGGTGAATGCCCTTTAATTTTTTTTAATTACCATCTTACTGGCAGGTGGCCAAGGTTTTATGTATGTACAAGAGACACCTATTATATATTGTGTTGTAGAATACGGTGACATTGGTTAGTTGAGTATACTTTAATTATTAGCTTATAGAAGTGATAGTCAACCTAAAAATAATCAACAAATATAAAGTAATATTAAAGGATTGATGACCTTTAAATAATAAATGACCTCACTCATCTCATACACGCCTGTATGATTCCAAATTAGGCAGAGCCTGTACTATAGTAACCAGACTGCTGATAAACTTAAATATTTCCAAATACATACATATTGCACATAAATTACACCCAGAAACAGAGCCAATAATCGTGCTCATCACACAAATATTTGTCTTTTGTGGGAATCGAACTCACGACCTCCAACAGGCCCGTCAGCTTTTATTGTTTCATAGGGCACAAACTGGTCTTTTCTGTTAATTTGGGGTTTGTTAAGTTGAAGATAAAAGAGTTGATAGTGTTATATAAATATTAAGATTTTTTTTTAGGTAGGATGCATTTTGTGGGTAGGAAAAAACATTTTATATTAAAATGAGTCTATATTAAACTCTATATTAAAATGAACATTAATTATGTTTAAAGCACTTACCTTCCTTTTTTAATTATTAAACATATTTTTATTTTTTACCAAAATGAATTTCAAGATTTGCTATTTTTAGTCATTCTGACCATACCACACTTTTTCAACAAAACTACAAGACTAGAAAGTGTACTCCAAGCATGGTCAATAAACACATACAAGGTAAGAGTACATCAGAAAAATTAAGAATAGAAAAAAAAGGAAAAGTTAAAAGTCCCCGAAATTTTTTGTTATCGAAATATCCGTTAACATAGCTCCAACCAGAATTGGCCATTCTCTCACAACAGCCATAAATGTCCCCTAAACGATAAGATTTAGTGTGGCGCTTCTTCGTTAAAGTTTTCTTGTCACATTGCCAAGAGCTTCCCGTAATAAACTTATTACTAAAAATTTTAATAAAATTTAATTTAACTCTGCTAGTATTTGAAATAAGTTGTGACTGCCTTGGTAGCGCAGCAATAGTGAATACGACTGCGACTGCACTCACGGGTTTTATTCCCGGATTGGACGAAATGTCTGCATGATCTGCAAATATTTGTTTCGGAGTTTGAGTGTTTTCTATGTATAATATGTATGTATTTACAAAAAAAAGTACTCTATCAGTCAGTCTAGTTTTCATAGTAGAAGCTCTGCTTAGTTTGAAACTAGATGGCGCTGTGTGTTAAATTGCTGAAATATTTATTTGTTAATTCAATATAACATTGGACTTTCGTTCGTTCGTTAAGTATCTAGGCTATTAAGGTAATGTGTAGTGCCATCACAATATTATTTATTAGTCTAATAATTACATTAATACAAAACAAACATGTCTCTAAACTACTAACTGAGCTAACAACACTACATAATATAGTTGCAGAATATATCGATCTGTAGGCTGAACGCTTGAAGTACGCAGTGAACTTGTGCAGTTTACAAGGTAAGCCACGCTGATTTCAGCAAGAACGGGCCGGCTCGACCGCAGCAATATACCCTCTCACAGAAGACTAAAGCGACAACATCCAAGTTGTCGTGTTTCGCTGTTAAGTGCGAGACCGAAGGCCCATTGATGCAAGTGTGGCAGTTATCGTGGTGTGTGAGCCTTACACTGCCACGATGACTGCCATGCTTTTTACACAAGCAGGACGTGAAAGAGTATCTCATTGGGCCCCAATAGTATGGGTCACCATATTGTGCTCGTAGTCTCTGCATTCGCAATAAGTATGGTGACCACAACTCTTGGATTCTATTCATGTTTTCCACCAGGCAGAGTATAGTCACTTTGGTTATTTGAACTGTACAAAATATAAAATATGATCATTTCAAAGATTATCAATGTAAAAAGAGAAGATACGAAGAAATAAAAAAAAAATTTAGAAAAGACAGTTATTCTTCTCATGGTAATTGTAACGCATTAAGAGAATAAAATATGCAAGACAACATTACTGCAAAGAGAAGGAAAACTCGAAACAAATCTTATACCAATCCGTCTCGCCAGCGCAGTATAGTAGGCCAAAACCTCCTTGCTAAAGAGACCAGCTGACCTTGCCGTCCAGCTGTGCAAGTGAAAAAAAATAACCTATGAAAGGAGATTTAGTCATATTTTCTGCTGGGTATCTGCATGCTAATTTCTCAAATATTTTCCTTATGTTTCCTTGTGAATCAATAACGGTAACTCACTAAACACTTTTGAATATTTCCAGGAAATGTAACCCACAATATTATAACTTGTTCGCGCGTAAATTTTCTGTTTACATTAGAGAGTAATAATATTATTTTATTGGTAACATTGTTTATGGATTCAAATGGTTCACTGTAAACATGAGTTTGACTTTTCCTGACCTTGTCGGCAATCTATACTTACGTAATGAAAGCGAAGAGTTTCGTGGTTTCCGTGGAACTGCTCCTGAATCATATTACCATCATACTATATAGATATTTTAAAGTATTATAAACTCTTTGCTCGTGGTCTTTGGTGGTCTTTGATTTCGTGCGAGGGTTGATAGTGAATCTATACTAATGCTATAAAGCTAGAGTTGCTTGGTTTGTTTGATTGAACGCACTTATCTCATAATCTACTAGATTTGAAGAATTCTTTCAGTAATAGATAGGCCACTTATTGATGAAACCGATATGAAACCACGCTCCGAGCAATGAAAACCGAACATCAATGAAACATTGCAAAAACGGGCAACATTTATTGAGAGGCAGACGAGGTTGCGTTAGTAAGTCCTTTATGATCTGGATGTCGTAATAGCAGCTGTTCCCGGATCCCTCCTAAGTCAGGCGCAGAGTGGCACACCGTGTGGTTTTAGTCGGTCTGATTCCGACACACCACCCCGCCGTAAAGCCCGGTGAGGTGACGGCCGGAGGGGGTTTAATAATAAATATTTAGGACATTTGACACACAACTTCACCTAGTTTCAAATTAAGTATAGCTTGTACTATGACCGGTAGATTGACTGATAAAATTATATATTTTTTTTTGTAGGTACATACATATTACACATAGAAAAAACCTAAACACTGAAACAAATATTTGCAGATCATGCAAACATTCGGTCCAACCCGGGCATCCAACCCGAAACTTCAAGATTAGCATTCGCTTTCGCCACCGCTGCGCCACTGAGGCAGTCAAATTAAAAATGAAACTCAAGAAAATATTTTATTCTAATGATAGAGTATTTACCAAAACTCTATTACTTGTACTGTGTCTAACGGTGCAGATAGTTTTTTTTGTCTACATTAAGAGCCTGCCAAAGTGACTCTACTCTGCTTGATGGAGAGCATCCAAGAGTTGTGGTCAACATACTCATTGCAAATGCAGACAATGCAGTATGGTGACCCACACTATGGCGACCTTGTGAGATGCTTTTTCACACCCCGCTTGGGGACATAAAAGGCTTGACAGTCATCGTGACAGTGCAAGTCTTACACAGTTACCACGATAACTGTCACCCCTGCATCAATGGGCCTGCGGTCTATTACCTTATTCTTCAAGGTATTTTATCATCGTTTTATCAAGTTTTTAAAATTGGGAACAAAGCGTACACAATACCTTAGTGTTAGTGAGTTATTTTAGTATATTACTAATGCATTAGTACAGATTTGTCGATATTTCTAGTTATTACTGCGCATTGGCGATACCACTTACGTCATTAAAGTCCCTGACATACATTATTAGTTATGGGTTTGTTACTAACAAAGTACCTAACACTCACGGAGAGGCAGTTATAAGGAAATATTGTAATAAAAACGCTGATCAGGATGTCTCAGGTTCGATCCCGGGTCGGGTCAAAAAGTGTTATTGAATTTTTCTGGTTATAAAAATACTTAATAACAGCCAGGAGAGTTTGAGACAGAACATAAAACTGTCTGTCCGATGCCTGATCTCTCCCTGGTCGTGTCGTATAACCTTCCTATCAGGTTGTGAGAGTGAAGGAACAGAGAGTGCACCTATGTTTGCGCGCTCACTTGTCAACTATAACATCTCCTACGTGGTTGACTGGTCTTCGTTGAGACTGGCCGCCGTGGCAGAAATTGATTAGGAGTACGCCGTCATCATCACCGTAGTAAAAACTGTGGGCCTGGGGAAACTAGGGACGCTTAACACGTCTTTATCCATCCTTTTCGAAAGTAAAAGAGGTGAGGGTATATAAATACCCACACGTCTAATACCTGAGTAATATATTAATTAACCATACAAATCTCATTAATGTGAAAGTGTGTTTGTTTGTTATATCTTCGCGCTTAAACCGCGCTGAACTAATTTCGATTGAGTTGAGAATAAAGATAGCTATAGTCCTTGTATAGGACAGGATAATTTTTACCCTAAAAATCATCATTTAAAGGGGTGAAAAGAGGTCTCCTCTTAAATCCTTTCCTCTTTTTTCACGCTCCCCCTATTGTGTATGAGGAACCAATAACCGCTGAATCTATTTCGATGAACTTTGGTATGAGATAATTGAGTTGTAGGGAAAGATAAGGAATGGTTTTAAACGTGAAAGTATCTCTGTCCGTCTGTTAGGCTTTCACGGCTAAACCGCTAAACCAATTTTATTAAAATTTGGCATGGATATAATTTGTTTCTTATTGGAGGATATAGGCTACTTCTTACCGTAGTAACTGATATACATACGGATGGAGACATGGGTAAAATCAAGTTAAACATAAATAAGATTTGTATCAGTATGAAATATCAATCACCCACGTGTAAATCTATTTAGAATAATTTATTTGTTATAAAACTTACTAAACTGGTGTCATTTTGTTTACCAACATCACAATATGTGTTAGAAGGAATGTACAACAACATTAAAAATAATATTCAAACATCTGATACACAATGCCATCTAGTTCCAAGCAAAGCTTGTACTAGACAACTAATATAAATACATATTTCCTTTTTTACTTTGTAAATACATACATATTACACATAGAAAACGCCCAAACTCCGAAACAAACTTTTACAGATCGTACAAAGGTTTGGTCGTTCCGGGTATCGAAACTGAGACTTCACGCACAGCAGTCGCATACGCTATAGCTGCGCTACTGAGCAGTCATAAAATATGACTGCATCAATGAGGCATAAAATATGAATATTATAGGTAAGATATATATGTAAGATATTAAATGCAACAATGTATTTCCTTAACATTGATTTATATCGAATGATTTATCTGGTACGAGAATAACATAACAGAATAACATTATTAGATGACTTGGTCTTTAAAACATCAGGCAATATGAGTACATTTATGTTGTGAAGTATCTATTGTACTCAATTTGTTTTAATTATCTGCAACTGTGAATGTATAAGCAGCGGATAACAACCGGGTCCTTTAAACGAGATGTGATAAAACACCTGCCACAGCCCAGGTCGCTGCTGGATGTCGTAATAACAGCTGTTCCCGGATCCCTTCTGTGTCAGGCGCAGAGTGGCACATCGTGTGGTTTTAGTCAGTCTGATTCCGACACACCACCTCGCCGTAAGCCCCGGTGGGATGACAGCCCGAGGGGGTTTCCACACGCTAAAAAAAACCTGAGTCGCCATACTGCTTTCGTGATGAGTATGGCGACCAATAATCTTGGATTCTATTCATACCTTCCGGCAGGCAGATTAGAGTTAGCTTGGTGGGCTCGTAAATAAAGAGAAATGTGTCATGACTCCCCACTCACGATAGTCGGCATAATTTTTTCCCATTTATCCTCAATATTGACGAAGCCAGTGGTAACGTCTGGCAATAGACGCTGCCCTCTTATCTCTTTTCTCCTTTATCTTCAGAGTATCCATACACAGTAATAGGTTTGTCTTCTATTACACGAATAAGACGTAAATTATGTAGGTAATCTCACTCGTATGTCCTGGAAACCGAACCCAAGACTTTGTAGGCAGATTAGCTTCAAGATCTTGACCAATACGAATTTGATAATTCTCAATTGGATTAATATTATTTAAAGAAAAAGTCATTTCTTATAAAAATTGTTTTACACAAAGACTTTGATATAATGTTCGGATTTGTCAGTTCAGTAACATTTTCTCTAAGAGTGTTATTAAGTTTTTACCAAAAATCTCATCAAGATATTAAAAGGAAAAAAATACCTTCCAGGTAAATCATAAATCAAAATTAAAGGCTAGGCACATACCTGCATCGGTGAAGAAGGCAGAATGCCTGTTAGGGCTGGAGGGAACCGAAGCAGACGCGGAGGTGAGAAATGCCCTCTTCACTTTAGTCCATTTGGAAGCACGAGGGGGGCGGTACTGAGGAGGACGACCTCCGAGCTCCAGGGACAGCTGCTTTCGAAGCGCTGGATGGGAGGGCTCGGATTCTGCAAGAGACATATATAATAAATATTCTATTACTAAGGCTTATTTTGCTTTGATTTTGCGCCTTTTTATTTTCAAACTTTGTTTTTTTAAATGTGCCTTTGTGGTAAAGAAGGTTATGATAGGGATTGAAGAAAGCTTCAGCGTGGGGTCCTCACTGTAGTTATTGGAGGAGATCTCTCGCTACCGGCCGTAATACGCTCCATGGTCGGTAGCGACAGTTGTTTTACCGCGGTCGCAACCTTCTGCGAAGACGTAATTTCGCGGAAGGAGGCGGCGGAGAAGGCCCGGGAGGACAATATCCACTCGGACCCAATTCGCCGCCGGCGAGCCGGGCGGTGGAGGCGCGCATACCAGCGCCTCATGCCGCCTTGAGTGTGGCCGCGGGTGGACGGGACGGGTTTTCCCCTCCATCCGCTATAGTGGCCAGCCGCGAGGAGGCGACGTCCGCGTGTGCCGTACGTCGCCTAAAAGGAGAGTTTATCCGCAGATGGTGCCCGCATGAGCAGGCAGGCGCTAGGAGGGATCTGGATGTCGTAATAACAGCTGTTCCCGGATCTTTTCTATGTCAGGCGCAGAGTGGCACACCGTGTGGTTTTAGTCGGTCCGATTCCGAAAAGTGTGGCTAAAACCACACGGTGTGCCACTCTGCGCCTGACATAGGAGGGATTCGGGAACAGCTGCTATTACGACATCCAGATCGTAGATTAGTGACCCTGGCCACAACACACTTATTCAACAATACTGAACATTGACCTCTGATTAGAAAATAGATTTGATCTATCATACCACTCTGGCCAGGCGGGTTTGTATAGGGTGTGTTTCAAGTTTACCTTCTCGTTGTAGTGATATTTCCTGTGCAATTTGCTCCCGTAGTCGCCTCTTACGACACCAATAGGATAAAAAGTGGTTATTACATTCCGTGTTTTTAATATGTCACCCCACACGGGCATAGCCGTGGTCCTGGCCAGTGAGTCCGAAGTTAGGCACGACCATTTGTATTATATCCAGATCTTATTTATCTAAAATAGTGTTTATTTGACACTTTACTATATATTTGGCACCATAAAGTCATATCTGAAGTATTAAAACATATAATTATGAATGTAAGAATATAAAACTGTCGTTATTATTAGGTTAATATTTAAATGATCCAGTTTCAAAAAATTTATGTATATCTGGTTCGTAATGCTTAAAAAAATAAATAATGGGACATCTGAAACACAATGTCATCTACCTTCAAACTAAGCAGAGCTTGTACTACGATAGCTAGATTGACTTACATACTATCTTTTTTGTAAATACATACATATTATACATAGAATATAACCAAACTACGAAACGAATATTTACAAATTCTACCCGGGAATCGAACCCGAGACCTCACGCTGCTTATCGCCAATACGCCATTGAGGCAACCAAAATTTTTTGGTTGTGTGCGTCGAACTGTGAAATAACCAGCCCATTGAAAGATTTTGAGTCTGTTTGTTACAACTCCCTTATGAAGTAGAGCAATGTCAGCTACCACATCTAGGTTGTACGTTTTCTAGGATAAACACTAAAAATAACGCTAATTATGTGATTCAAAGAAAATTTACAAGAGTAAAAGCCAAGGATAGTTTTCTAATTGTATTCCTTTAATAACGTAAGTCATAACAGTGCTAAAGTCTCTGGATAAAAGAACCCATTCCAGGGTTGGAATCTTCTCCTTCTCCACATTGGTGATATACGGATACGCATACAATAATCCGTATTTCAAGTTATTATCCACTGCCCATCCTGAACAAGATTACATATTTCACTGTAGTCACTCCAGATGCCAGTTAAAATTTATTGGTTTTTCATCAATTTTGTTTGAAACATACACATTGACTAACGTGGTGTAGTCAAATAAACTAATCTAATAATTATCCTCGTGTTGTTGTGTAAGCATAAGCAAGCGTACATGGCAACAACTGGGTGATTCTAATTCTACACATTATCTTGCCATTTGAAAAAATGTTTTAAAAACCCCTATATTTTACTAAACGACTTCCACTAAAAGAAGAGGTCGCACATTGGGGTTGTTTTTAAACAAAAATATAAATAACTTCAGCAATTTCACATATAGTTGTCTGATTCCTAATTAGGCAGAGCCTGTACTGTCTTAACCAGATTTCTGACACATATACTTAAATATTTCTAAATGTATACATATTATAGATAAATTACACCCAAACAGAACAAATCATGCTCATCACAAAAATATTTGTACGGGGTGAGAATCGAGCTCATGACCTCCAGTTTAACAATCAGAGCCACTTACCAGTAGACCAACAGGCCCGTCAAATGTTAGGTACTCAGTAAGCAGTCATTACAATATCTGTATTTTATCAGAAATTTTCCTTATTTTTTCGAAACTAATGTACAGAAAAATTCTATTTCCAAGAGTGGAAAATGAAAAAATAAAAAATATAATTTATGAGTATAATGTTGACACATTCAAGTCTATGATACAGTTGTAAAAGCTAATAATGTTTGTCATCGTACCTATAATATAAAAATGACTTATTTTTTTACTAGCCCTAAATCAAAATTCGCGTGCTGGTTAGAAAGCATAAATGTTAGCATTTGAAGTAAACTATTTTTATTTAAATCAGTTAAAGCCTGAATTTTATTGCCGGCGCACGTGTTTCCCTCCCACTACGATCCCGGATCCTAAGCGGGGCGTGAAAAAGCATCTCATTAGGCCGCCATAGCGTGGGTCGCCATACTGCACTATATTCATTCGCAGTGAGTACGGCGACCACCGCTCTTGGATTCTATTCATATTTTCCATCACGTAGAATAGTCACTTTGGTAGGTGGCTATAAAAAAAAAATTGTAGATAAACTTCTGAGAAAGTTTACAAATTGATAAAAAACTCACCAAGTTCCTCAGAAGACGGTATCGTCAGAGTTAGGGCTGGCGGTGGTGCGTCACTATCACCACCATCGCTGAAAGACCTCCTTCTCTTTGGTACTACATCAGGGGAACTCTTGGAGCCCCTGTTGGTTTTCTTTTTGACTGACTCCCGGTGGGTTTGTATGATGTCACGCATCTTCCCCCAAGGGCTTTTATGAAGCTTGTTAGGTGAAGGTGAAGTTGAACTGTCGTCCTGTCAAGAATTTGATTATTAACCTACAACGCTATGTATATTCAGTAGTTAGGGTGTACAGTACTCGTAGTTAACTTTAAAGTTTATAGATTAATGACCCTTTTTTTTTAACGTGTGGAAACCCCCTCGGGCCGTCACTCCACCGGGGCTTACGGTGGGGTGGTGTGTCGGAATCGGACCGACTAAAACCACACGGTGTGCCACTCTGCGCCTGAGATAGGAGGGATGCGGGAACCGCTGCTATTACGACATCCAGAATATATACCGGTATACCTCAGGCAATAAAATATAATGATACTAATATTCATTTTCAGATTTAAGACACTAAACATGATTGAAATGGATTATTGAAGATTTACAATACATGGCTTATAAATGTACACCTTGACAAGAATTTCTATGATTTTATTCTGAAAAGTAAAGAAGTTATATTAGCTAGTTATTAGATAATGCAGGGGTCACAATTAGTAAGTGTGTGAACCTTACATTGCCATAATGACTGTGGTGTAATTTACGTCCATGAAAAGCGTCTCACTAGGCCACCATAATCTCAGTCACCATACTGCATTGTCTGCATTCGCAATGAGCATTGTGACTACAATTCTTGGATTCTATTTATATTTTGCATTAGGCAGAGTAGAGTCACTTTGGCAGGCTCTCAAATAAAAAAAAATATACTTAAACATGTTATACCCTCAACTAAAAATACGTGTTTTGTTTATTTTGTTTTTTTTTCGTTTATTTTTTTTTTAAAGTCGCTTTTGCAGGCACCGCAAAAAAAAATATGTGTGAAGTTTGTCTACTCACACTATGTATATATATCTGTTCTTAAAATAAAAAGAAATACTAAAAAATATTAACTTTTGCACGAACAACAAAATGTAATTCAAGGTATGTAGCGTTAACCACCTAGAAGCTGTCTCTCTTCCGAACGCGTAACTTTTATCATTTTTAGACGATACTAAGATTTTTTAACCATTCAAATCATTTCTTGCATAAATGCTTGCCGTGAATGGGCGTGAAATGAATATCAAACTATCGTTCAACAATGTGAAACGTCGATGTATCCAATTGTTTGTATGGTAGCCTCATACCTATAGCGCGCAGTGAAAAAAATTTCCTAGCAAAAACTATCTAGTCAATTTAATTTTTGCAGAAACATTACATTTCGTTAGATAAATTCCGATTAGATCAAAAAAACCAGCTACGCTTCATTTTCTATTATACTCGGATGATATGGCAAATATATTTAGAATATTCTGATTCAATGCATTTACTTACTTGCGGAGGCAGATTCAGGAATGTGTTGTCACCATCATCTCTGGTGCTCTTGCGAATACCTAGAATTATTTATCATTATTAAAAATTATCGCAACAGCTCAATACTTCCTTTGTTTGACATAAAAAAAAATACTATTTTACTGAAATATCAACATCTTAAATTATTCGATTGCATTTCATAACGTTCGCTTCATAGAGACGATGGAAGGCGCCAAACTCAAATATGTTACGATTTTGTAAAGTTTTTTTCTTACTTATTAATATAATAATAACTAAATACAGCTTACATTAAGACCATAAAAATATATTAATACAATCGGAGCTTTTTTTGAACTAATCACTCGCCCTGGCTTTTAGTAACGTTTGAAATTCTCGGATTTTCTCTATTATATTAATTACATTACTGTCTCAATTGATGAAAACCACATTATATCCATATTATATTAATAATGTGCTTATTTTTAAAGATCTAAGCGTACAGGTTACTACTTAAAGATTGGTCAAACAAAAAGTTCAAAGCGCAAACTGGTGTTAGGCAGGTATTTTTCGTTATTTTTTACCGTAAAAGTTGGATTATCGGAGTTTAAAACACTGCTCCTCTTATTGTTGGGAGGGGAGACTTAAAGAGCGGCAATTATCTTGTAACTTGTGAGTTTTAGGAGGTCAGTATAAAACAAATAAAAATTATATATTTAAAAACTAAAAAATATGAAGAATATTTAATATAATAATGATATTTTTTTGACATCTAACACAGAACGCCATCTAGTTTCAAACTAAGCAGAATTTATACTGTGGGTACCAGAAAAAGGAACACAGAAAACACCCAAAACAAATATTTGCGGAATATACAAATATTTGGTCCAACTCGGGAATGGAACATAATCATGATACTCTACCACCACAAGTTAAAGAAAAAGAAGTAAAAGTATCTCAATTAAATTACTTAAAATAAACCCATTCTGAACGTAAGTATAACAACTTTGCATATTTTGAGGCAACGCAAAGCACGAAATGCTGATAGACTTTGGCCCCTGTATTGTACACGTTTATATTCAGACAATTGATTTCCTCTCCTGCTATCCATCTCATCTTCAACCCACGTTTCTCCTCCATCATCAAATTCTTGACTCAGCAAATTAATTATACAGTTTTCTTTTTAATTCTTTGTTTTAGTGTTTTACTACGCAGTTCCGATGAAACGTTTTTTAGTTTCGATTTCATTAAATTTGTAATGATTTTTATTTGAAAGGAGTACATTATTTTATACATATAACAGCCGTATTTCATGGATCTGCTTTTTAACCAATTTTCTTTGGAGTCTGTGTAATGTTTCCTACTAGTCTTGTATGAATTTCTTTAGGTTCGGTTGCCTACGTTCCAATGCCAACCCTTTTTGGGATTGTAATTGTCCAATTTTAAAGTGTATAAGGAGACCAATAACAGAGAGGAAAAAAGTAAACAAAAACCTAATATTTTACTTTAAAAATACAGAAATATAATTATGTAACGCCGGTTTTTAGTAGGGCCATAGTGTTACTGCAGTCGGCTCATACCTTTCTCACTCAATCCATGATCAATGAATTACGTCTTTCTTAACACAATTTTTTACGGTTTCTATACAGGGAATATGCATGCATTTTTTTATTTTTAAAAACGTTTCTACTAGATATTACAACACTAAAAATAAATATAACGCAACTGAAATATAAACCAACAAACAAAAAAAGGTTAAAAACACTATAATCTTCGGTCGATTTAAACGCGGTCATTTTGGCGCGCTTATTCTGTAACCACAGACTACACTCATGTCAACAACGAAATTTTTGGTTCGTAAATGCACTAGTTTTTTTTTTATCAACTCATTATCATGGAAACGTAAAGAAATATAATGAAAAGTAAATAACATAATAGTTGTGAAGGTCATTTTAACATAAGAAAGGTTATTAAAAAATTGATAAAATACATATAACAATATTGTTTACTTAGTTAACTGCACATGCTGTTTTATTTACAAAGTTGTACGAAAATATAGCCTGCTTTACGAAAGAATCCGCGGGTAAATTGACGTCAAAATTTATTACACCAATAGCGTTGCGTTTTATAAATTTACGAAGTTATTTAAAAAAAGCCACTATTTGATTATTAAATGTCACCAATAAATTTCAAAAATAATTACATAGTTATGTTTTTTACTAGGAAAGTTTACAAATAAAAATATTATTTGATACATTATAAAAATTGTTTATTTATAAGAAAGCTAATTAATTGGAACTTATTTTTTAAAAATTACACCGTCGAAATGACCACCGTTTCGACTTTTGCCCTCTTCTAAGTGCGTACCCTATTCGTAGTGTGGTGGGTTTATTGAAGTAGACACGATTATTCAAATAACCCCATAAAAAGAAGTCTGCTGGGGATAGACTTGGATTTCTGGGTGGCCATAGAATGTCGCCTCGTGTGGAAGCCAGTTTTTCGGCAACATGTCTTTAACCACCGGCATGGACTCATTGGATGTGTGACAAATGACTTCCATCTGGTTGAAACTATGTTTACGATTATAGCCAGCAAATGCCGGTAGCATCGGTCCCAAGAATTCGCGTAACATTAGCACATATTCAGTAGAATTAACAGTAACTGGAAGGCGCCGTGAGAATCTTAGTAGGGTCCAATGATATCTTTTACTGACATTGCAGTCCAAACAGTTACCTTGGGAGAATGAATTGACCTATCGTGTTTAGCTTCGGAATTTTCACTGCTCCAATATCTGCAATTCTGTTTATTTACATATCCGTTTAGGTGAAAATGGGTTCCATCAGAAAACAAGATGTTGTCAAAGTTACTGAATCGTTCAAACATTGTTTTAGTATACGGCTTGCGCTAATTTAAATCATTAGGTATTAGTTCCTACACTGTCTGGATCTTATATGGATGTAATTTCGAATGTACATTGTGTGTCGATAAATCTGGATTACATCGAACATAAGCAGAAACTTGCTGCACGTTCTCTTCGGTCCGAGAAGTCCGTAGGCCTTCAGTTAGCTTCACATTTAGCGTAGATCCCGTCTTTTCGAACTTTTTCATCCATTTCTTTATTAAAAGGGCACTCTGACATTGATTTAAGTCGTGTAAATCGTATTAAACGCAAAATAGGCATCTCACAATAATAAGCGAACTGTTGTTTAAATAAAATTGTTTCACATAGTAATCGCGCTGCGGCCCTGTGAAGCGATGCATTGCGACAAAACTTCCGAGAAACGAGCTAGTAGTTCGACCCCGCCCCGCGCCCCGCGCGGCTTTTGTTTACGCGGGATGTTAGATTCAAATGTTAACGGATTCTACGCCGACCCTGTTTAAAGAAAACGTGAAAATATAAGCTAAGATAGAAAAATACATTGAACAACCCCAGTCAAAAGAACGCAAGAGTAAAATAAACTCAAATGAGCTAATAACACATGAGTTGAAGGAACTATATGGATTTATTATAGGCTTTTATAATCGAAATTGATTTACAAATCATTAAAACAAATTATTGCTAATATTTTAAAACATCTCTGTGATGTTTTTAAGTATCATTAATATATCTGGTTATTAGATTAGTTATTGTATTGAAGAGAAATTTAAAACGATTTAAATCATAAAATGACGAATCGTTTTACCCAAAGCAGAAACATTTTTAGAAAACATCAATATTATTTGAAATATCATTCAAAATTACATCATCATCTCAGCCAAGAGATGTCCACTGTTGAACGTATACCTTCCCCAAGGTACTTAACAACGGCCGGTCCCATGTCGTCCACATCCAACAGCTTCCCGTGACCCTCAACAGATCATCCGAAGACCTTGTGGGGGGCCTACCAACGCTGTTTTCCAGTACGCAGTCATCACTCAAAAACTTTTTGGAACCATCGGCCATAGTGCAATGTGTCCCGCCCATTGTTACTTCAGTTTAGCATTCTATTATTTTTGCTTTATAATATACTAAATTTTATCTGCGACTTTGCTCGTGTTAAAGCATATTTTTCACTGGTTTCTTTACGAACCAAGAAAAAACTAATTTTTGTTGTACTGTTATATGGTTTCTCTTGAACGGCATGTGTCTTTGTGTAATAGTCAATTAATATAAGGACCCATCTATTGATTTACGCCTGTTTATTTTGCTAGGTAGTAGAGCCACGCTGATTTTAGCACACGCGGGCCGGCTCGACAGGGGCAGTACTACCCTCCCACAGAAGACCAACCTAAAGCAACAGCATCCGTGTTGTCGTGTTTCGTTGGTGAGTGTGAAATTATTCATGCAGGGGTGACAGTTATCGTGGTTACTGTGTAAGCCTTATGCTGTCACGATGACTGTCATGCCTTTTACGTCTCCAAGCGGGGTGTGAAAAAGCATCTCACAAGGCCGCCATAGTGTGGGTCACCATACTGTATTGTCTGCATTTGCGATGAGTATGGTGATAACAACTCTTGGATTCTATTTATGCTTTCCATCAGGCAGAGTAGAGTCACTTTGGCAGGCTCTTAATATAAAAAAAAATTGTTTAAGGTTTGATCCCATTTTAAATATGTATATCTACATCCTATCTGCGTTTTAAAAATCGGCAAAACATAAATTATATTAATAAACTTAATCTCTTTCATTTCCACGATTTCTGTCTACTTTTCTCATCCCACCACAGATTAAAAATATATTATTAGTTCATAAATATCTAGCTTAGCACATGTTTCTCATTGTGTCTATGGTTTACGCAAAATTCGATCAAAGAACTACCAACTTAACTTTAGCCATCTTTACACTCGAGAGCAACGCATTTGGCAAAATATAAAAAAGAAAAAATATGTATATCTCCTAATACGTAATACATAACATTTCTGTGTTTAGTGTATACATATATTATCATTATTACTTAAAATGTAAATATTAACAGCCACTGTGCTATGATGACCACAGCCCGTATTTCAATATGGTCAATCATGCTTGACAACATAACTCTCATGCACTCTCACTTTGTTCCGAGAACTGGAATTATCTAATAGAAGTATGAAAAAATATACAGAAACGTCATATTAAAAACTTGGTGTACAGGTAAAGTAATATAATAATGAAGTTCTCCAAGCCGATTTCGGCCACAGCATACAGTCAAAACGTAGGCCAGTCAACTAAGCAGGAGATATTAAAGTCTTGTGCACTTTAATATCTCCTGCGTAGTTGACTGTGTGCTTAAATACATGTGCACTCTCTGTTCCCTCACTTTTACAAACCAATGAGACGGCTATCTAACACGACTGGGGAGAGATCAGATGCAGGACCGCAATTTACGTGCTCAAGTATAATTATAGGTACATAGAGGTTGGATAAAGAAATATAATGTTAAATAATGAAACGTAAACAAGTGCAGTAGTTTCTTATTTTCATGATTGTAATAAAAAGTGGCAACTCATCCTCGTTTAGTATTTAATTTCCTATTAAACGAAATTACTATTTCACTACTCTAATAGATAGTTTTCAAGTTTAAATCCTAATAGTGACCTTGGCTATGTGACCTGCATCATTGCTCTCAAGTGTAGGCGTACAGAGCAGTTATTCTAAAACATGAGTTGATCAGTATTATTGATAGTTTCGTAAAGAACCTAAAATTGGTGAAAGTTCATGAAATTGTAATTAAAAAAAAGTTAGTGAATTTATGAAGTATTGGTTTCCGTTTATTTTGCAGTTGAAACCTGAAAGTCACTACCAGCGCTATGTTATGTTATGTTTCCTTCCCACTATGACCTTAGGTCCTCTAAGCGCGACGTGAAAAAGCATCTGGGTCGCCATACTGAATTCTCTGCGTCCGTATTCACAATGAGTATGTTGATCATAACTCTTGGGTTCTATTCATGCTTTCCATCACGAAGAGTAGTCATTTTAGTAGGAGCAGAATAAAAAAAGAAAGAAATGATCTTTAACAAGCTCTTAACGAAACTGGCATTGAGTAAAAACATCTTGTTTGATGCAAAATGAAGTGTAAATATAATTACAGAAGTGTTTCTTTGAAATCTCTCAATGTCAAGGTGACTATTGTTTTTTAAAAAAATTCCTAACATTTGGCAGACGTCGTGGACGTTCGCTGATAATCAAAAACATGCACCACAGGTTGTCAGATAACGAACTAATATCATATGTTAAGTGTTTAAAGGTGTCGTTAAATAAGTTATAAAAACATATTAAAAATACTAGCTGACCCGGCAAACGTTGCTTTGCCATATAAATTATTTCTAAGTAATTTGAGCGGGATGAAAAATGATTATATTACTAAAATGGCTATTAAAAAATAAGGGTTGATTGTAGAAGGGTGAAAATTGAGGATTGTATGTATTTTTGTATGTTGTATCATAAAAAAATAGAAATTAAAAATTTTGTCTAAAAAATAAAAAATAAAAATTAGGGTTGTACTACCCCTAACATTTAGGGGGATGAAAAATAGATGTTGGCCGATTCTCATAGATACCGGATAAGCACAAAAAATTTCATCAAAATCGGTCAAGCCGTTTCGGAGGAGTATGGCAACGAAAACTGTGACACGAGAATTTTATATATTAGATATATTAATGAGTTGTAACACTTTACTATATAATCAGAGGTTTGTAAAATATAAAAGACTAACTTCCACCCGCGACTTGATCCGCGTGGAATAGTTTGGTTGACTTTGGGCTGACGCTTATTTTAACCCACGACTTCGTTTATATAGGTGAGTAAGGGAACAATTCTCTCATACATGATTTTTGCGAAACATTAATCGCTTATGCAGCGCAAACAGCGGCAGCTCTCAATAGGAACAAAGTCTCCCGATTTTGAAACATTCTTCATTGGTGCTCCGTTCCTATTGATCTTAGCGTGATGATATATAGCCTATAGCCTTCCTCGATAAATAGGCTATCCAATACAAAAAAAAATTCAAAACCGACCTGTAGTTCCTGAGATTAGCGCGTTCAAACAAACAAAACAGCTTAATAATATAAAATATAAAAGATTAATCATTTTACACCAGACTCAATACCAAACCACCAAACTACAGTCACAAGTTTGACTTTCATTTGACGTTATGCAATTCATTGATCAAGAACATTACATACTTGCAGTATCCACTCTGAGTTCCTCACACGAAGAGTTAGGAGTCAGCGATATTGCGCTTCCTGGTGTCAGGCTCGCAGAATCTCTCGGCTCGAGGTTAGTCAATGTTGCTGTGGATGGAGAGGAACCGGCTAAAGCTACCGCACCGACCATTGCACCAGCTGCTACAGCACTGGCAGCACCACCAATAGCTACTGCTGGCCATTGGGCTTTCTCCCATCTAAAACAAAATAAAATATATTAATTTTATATATTTTTTCTAGTGTTACCGTTGAAGAAAATAAAAACAATGAGGTAGGCAAATGTTAAAGAGGACGTGACATCCGACAATTTAACGACGGGTTAGTTGGTCGAGTTGTTAGTAACCCTGACAGCTAAGCCGCAGGCCGTGGGTTCGATTCCCACTCAGGATATAAAT
Source organism: Hypercompe scribonia (assembly GCA_949316085.1). Taxonomy (NCBI): domain Eukaryota; kingdom Metazoa; phylum Arthropoda; class Insecta; order Lepidoptera; family Erebidae; genus Hypercompe; species Hypercompe scribonia. The sequence continues at coordinate 2,097,374 of OX438973.1, forward strand.
ACTTGTATGATGAACACGATTGTTTGTTCTGTGTCTGAGTTTAATTTGTTTATAATATACTTAGTGTTACCACCCCTATTCATCCCGTGGGTGTCGTAAAAGCCGACTAAGTGGACAAGTATACAAGACAACATCATTACAAAGAGAAGGAAAACTTGGAACAAACCCCGTCAGCGTCATGTCAGCGCATTGCAACCCGTCTGGCCAGCGTGGTGTAGTAGGCCAAAACCTCCTTGCTAAGGAGAGGCCTATGTCCAGCAGTGGATTGTTAAAGGCTGTTGATGATGACAATATGCATGTATTTAGAAACATTTAAGTATGTTTATCAGTGGTCTGTTTGCTACAGGATAGGCACTGCCTAATTTGGAATTAGACGCCCATGTGTAGGATGTGTGAGATTATTTATTTATTTATTTTATTAAATAAAGGATGAGAAATATTGACAATGTTCTGAAAAGAAGAAATGACAGTCTGCTTAAGTTGGTGAGTAATAAATTCATGCATAAATATTGTTATTGGATGACTGTATGGAATCTAATATTGACTTTGATTATTGAAGAAGCTTACGGTCAAATTTACAAAACATATATATGATATTAATTTTCTACGCGCTATTTACTAGATTTTATATGTAGGTTCATTTAAGACAACAAAACTACTGGTAAAGTTCTTTTTTTTTCCTGAGTTTCAAATACATCGTATCTAGAGTTTGCTCTTGGAATTAGTGAATGTAAACGAGAATCCCACGTCTAAAACTAAATCTGTTGGGATTTTGTTATATTCTAATTGGTGTAAAATTTACTACACGAATGGTTTAAGTGGTCACCACACCGCTTTCTACTGCGCTAAGTGTTGTGAGTTCAAACCTCACATGGGACAACACTTTCTGTTATCCACAAATTGTTGTTCTGAGTCTGAACGTTCTTTGTGTCCATTTCTTGTATGTTTATAAAGTTCCCCGCAACACAGGAATATGTTTCTGCTACGGGCGTTGTGTTTTTAAAACAAAAAATAAGAAAGACGTAGCCCTTGCGATATTTATAAACACTTTTTTTTTCTTTTTTATATTAAAAGCCTGCCAAAGTGATTCTCATTGCAAATGCAGACAATGCAGTATGGTGACCCACACTATGCCGGCCTAGTGAGATGCTTTTTCATCGTGACAGTGTAAGGCTTACACAGTTACCACGATAACTGTCACCCTTGCATCAATGGGGCTCCGGTCTCACACTCACCAACGAAACACGACAACACGGATGCTGGCGCTTTAGGTTGGTCTTCTGTGGGAGGGCAGTACTGCCCCGGTCGAGCCGGCCCGCTCGTGCTGAAATCAGCGTGGTTTTACTACCTAAAGCTAAACTATCCCGCTAATGCTCGTTAAATAACGGTAAAAATGTCAAGTTAAGGGTAAATCTATCTTAATAGTTTTTTTTTACTGGCAGTGTATTCGTAATAGTTTAAAATATAATTATAACAAGTTTGCCTGTATTTTTGAGAGAGTATTTGAGAAAACTTTAACGTACTTACATATATTTTTATAACACTTTATAAAATAGTATGATTGCCTCGCTGCCTCGTTGGTTAGCGGTTAGCGTATGCAACTGCTGATTAAGAGGTCTCCGGTTCATTTCCCGGATCGAGATAAAAGAATTTTGGTTGAGTTTTTTCGATTAAAGAAATGCTTGATAACAACCTGGAGTTTAGAAGTTGGCCTCTTAACTCCCGTGCCTTGGAGAGTACGTGAAGCCGTCCTACGAATGACGTTGGATAGCCATCTACTTCTCAATCTAGTTAAAATATCGTCGAAACTTGACGCCACCGCCGTAAGGAAGCCCTTCCAGCTCCCCGCCTACATCTCGACGATGATCGAGAGGAAGAGGAAACTGCGACGGCAATGGCAGCGCTTCTGATGCCCAACCATGAAGTCCCAGCTCAATACTCTGGCTGCGGAGATCTCTGCCGCACTGGCAACGAGCGCAGCAGAGTCCTGGCACCGCACCATCGAGCGAGCTAGTGAAAACTGGCCAGGCTTACACCGCTTGTGCCGCCAGCTTTCTGGGAAACCTGCTCCGATTAGGCCCCTGCTGGCTGGTGACGGAACTCCACGTTACCGTGCCGAGGACCGAGTGGAAATATTTGCCGATTACCTGGAATCGCAGTTCCGCCCGAATCCTGCCCACAATGTGCAGCACATAGCAGAGGTTGAGAGGAAACTCCAACTATACTTTGAGCAGCCGATAACCCCGATCGAGGACCCCATTATCTTCTCCCCTGGTCAAATCCAGCGGATGATTCGCCGAACACCTCTCCGTAAAGCACCCGGGCCCGACTGCGTGACCAATGAAGACTTGCGTCACCTACCTCCGCGAGCAATCGCGACGCTGACGCGCCTCTTCAACAGCATCCTTCGCACCGGCCACTTTCTAACCGCATGGCGACTTGGCAGAGTCATCATGCTGCCTAAGCCGGGGAAGAATATCCTCTTCCCAGGAAGCTATCGTCCCATCACGCTCCTCTCGACAACGTCGAAATTGTTCGAGAAGCTGCTACTGCTGCACATGACGCTACACCTTCAGCCACGAGACGAACAGTTCGGATTACGTGCTGAACACTCCACGACACACCAGCTCGCGAGGGTACTGCACGACATCGCGGTTACGCGTAACAAGCGCGAGCGGGTCGTTGCAGTCTTTCTCGATATGGAGAAAGCGTTCGATCGCGTCTGGCATGCCGGCCTGCTGTACAAGCTGTATACACCTACTACTCCTCGTTGAATAGTTAAGATTGTGGCCACCTTCCTGCAAGACAGACGTTTTCAAGTGGCGGTTGAAAGCGGCCTGTCCACAGAGCGGGTTATCTGTGCCGGTGTACCACAGGAAAGTTGCTTGTCTCCAGTGTGCTACTCTTGGTACACAGATGACATTCCCGTCACCGACGGCGTGAAGCTTGCGCTGTATGCCGACGACGCGGCTTATATCATGACGTCGAAAAATTGTGCCAACGCTGCTACCAAGATGCAGAGCACTCTAGATGCACTTCCCAATTGGCTGAAGGACTGGAGACTGACGGTCAACGTGCCGAAGACTTAGGCGATCTCCATAGGAAGTGTGACCCTACCACAGTTGAAGCTTATGGAGGAGAACGTCGAGTGGTCCGCGACGGTGAAATACCTCGGCGTGATCATCGACCGCAGCCTCTCCATGAAGCCTCACGTTAACAACATCATTGCCCAGGTTCGTGCTGCGTGTTCCCGTTTGTGGCCCGTACTATCGTCCCGACTGCCACTCCGTGCGAAGCTCGGTGTGTACAAGGCGTACATCCGCACGTGACTTACTTATGGTGCCCCAGCCTGGTTTGCGCTTGTTTCCGAGACAAACCGCCGCCGTCTGCGTGCGCAGCAGTCGCTCGCACTACGTACCCTTGTCAACGCCCCTCGCTTTGTGTGGAACAAGACGATCTCCAGGGATCTGCGCATAGTCACCCTGGATGACTTCGTGAGACGCCTGAGTTCAAACCTATTCGTGCGTGCCGATGGCTCGCAAGCCCGCCACCTGCGCGAGCTTGCGCCTTACCATCGGCGACCGCCGGACAGGCATGGCCTACCGCGAGATCTCGTCTCCGTAGCAATCCCTACCGGACTACCCCCAACACCCTAACACCCTGCCTGGTGCTGGCTGACGAGCGCTCCTCGGGGTCTCCACCCCCTGGAACTCGACCTCGCTAAGCACAGGAGGGAACACAGAACGAGGCGCAGCTAACATGCTGGTCACAGGGACTGACACCCGGATATACCAACAGGCCCAAGGGCCCAATAGTCGCAGGTGGCGCGGACGACCACTTCGACAGGCCGTAGACCTGGTAAAATCATCCCGAGACTCCTCCCAAAGAGGTCTACGAGAATAACCACAAGAAGAAGTTAAAATATGAGTAAATAATAATAAAAAAAATAAGAGGACTGTCATAGATAACTCCTATTTTTTACATGTTCAAATTTTGTAATTTATTTTCATCAAAACAGGATACATGGTTCTTATAAATATAACCATCTTAGTTTCTATTACAAGAGCCTACAAACGCTGTAACAGTTTAGCTTAATCTTGAAGATATCGAATGGAAGAGGAATACCTATTGACTTAGTTCTTGAAGAATTTCAGAATACATAACATTAAGCAATCCATGAAAACATGCGAGTACTGTTTAGAAAATTTTAAGACAATAATTGAAAACGTCTGTTTCAGGTGCCGTCCTTAAATTACGTTACACTTGAGACGGGGTAAGAGGGGGACGGAGGAGTTTTCTTATCAATGTAACAAGGACGGAGGTAATGTACGAATAGCTCTTATTTTATAAATATCCAGTATAATTAATCGTAAATATAATCTTAGCTTGCTTTCTTTCGTCGATCCACACCTCATTAATTAACGCATTTTGTTTATGAGTTCACTGTAAACAATAAAACAACGTTTACCAAGAAACCTTTGAATTTAGGTCAGTGTACTGATTTTTATATTTTTAGCAAGAATTTCAAAACATCGCAAGAATGTATAAAATGTTTATGATTGAAGATATTTGTGGGGTATTCTGATGGGATAGACGAATCATTTAAACATTGACTTATGATCTTATTTTTTGTATGCATTATAAAAACAAAATGTTTTTAGATAGAGCTGTTGGCTTAGTTGTTTACAGATCCTGGCTGTTGAGAATAATCGTGTGATGAGCATGGATGTTCTGTCTCTGTGTGGTAACGGAGTAAGAATACAGAGTGTCTCCAAGCCTGCTCTTTCCATGGGTTTTGTAAGAGGTTACTGCAATGAGACGAGAAACTTAGCAGAAAGTCTGTACCAACCCGTCTGGCTAGCGTGGTATAGTAGGCCAAAACCTAAGGAGAAGCCTATGTTCAACAGTGGACAGTTAAAGGCTGTTGATGATGATGAGTATGGATATTTAATTATGTTCGACGCCATTCACATTCTGACCCATTAATCCAGTGGCGACTATTATCGTGGTAAGTGTGTGAGACTTACGCTACCACGATGTCTGTCATGCCTTTTACGTCCCCAAGCGGCGCGTGAATAAGCATCTTCGCCATACTGCATTGTCTGCATTCACTACTAGTATAGTGATCATCACTCTTGGATTTTATTCATGTTTTTAATCAAGAAGAGTAGAGTCACTTTGGTAGGCACTGAATAAAAAAGTGTACCGTTTATCTATGCGTACTATGTATAAATTTAGTACTACTAAAATCACCATAAGGTTAAGCTTTAATCAGTGTTATTCAAATTGATGTTGTATATTCATTTATATCATTGTACGTTAACTATAGAAGTTACTATAGGCGAATAAAGAAAACAAATAACTAAGAAAAAATTGTTTAAAAAACAACAGAGTCAATGATATCAACTCTTTTTTTTATACAGAAACCTACCAAAGTGACTCTATTCTGCCTGATGGAAAACATGAATAGAATCCAAGAACGGTGGTTGCCGTACTCATTGCGAATGAAGACAGTGCAGTACGGCGACCCACGCTATGGCGGCTCAGTGAGATGTGTTCACGCCCCGCTTAAAGGACCCGAGATTGTAGTGGGAGGAAAACACGTGCGCTGGTAACGAGTTCCAGGAAAGTTCATGATAAACACAGAACATTAACCTAAGCCTCTTAATTGGCCAGCAAATTAACTAATGATTATTTATCTATCAAAGACTACAGTAACATCAATGTTATTGACTCAAAAATAAGTTATAGTTAAATCTTTTTATGGATATATTGTTACAGGGCACCGATTATAATATTGTTACTTTGCTATATAGGTCTTTTTTTGTAATAACCTCACGCATGTCACACCCGGCTGTCTGATTCCAAATTAGGCAGAGCCTGTGTATGGTAACGAGACTGCTAATAAACAAGGGTAAATATTTCTAAATACATACATATTATAGATAAAGTACACCCAGATACATAAAGCATTATTTAAAAAAAAAGTTTATACATGTATTTAGTGTATCACTTGTCACTTTGGCACTAGATGGCGTTGTGTTAGAGTGTCTGAAATATTACATTAAATATTATTACTCAATAATCGTGTTCATCACATAAATATTTGTCCTGGGTAGGATTCCACGACCTCCCGCTTAACAGTCGGTGGCACTAACCACTAAACTAACAGGCCCGTCAACCAGACAGTTGTTTGTAGTTTTTTTTTCAAATCTTAAATGGTATTCCTTGATTTTTTTTATTTATACTTGCAGTTTGTTAAAGACACTTTCGAGGTATGTCAGATACTAATATGTGGTATGTAGAGCTTAATGCTATTGTCGTAGTATTTGCCTATTGAGGATTTTCTGTTCAGAGTGGCGTATATCAAATAAAATCCTATTTTTAACGAAAATAAATAAAATAAATAAATAAATATTTTCGGACATTTGACACACAACGTCATCTAGTTTCAAACTAAGCAGAGCTTGTGCTATGATAACTAGACTGAGTGATACAATACTTATATACTTTTTTTTTTTTTTTGTACACATACATGTACATTTTGTACATATTATACATAGAAAACACCCAAACTTCGAAACAAATATTTGTAGATCATACAAACATTTGGTCCGACCCGGGAATCGAACCCGAGACCTCAAGCATAGCAGTCGCACTCGCTACAGCTGCGCCACCGAGGTAGTTGGATCTGTTGAAATCTGATGTACTTTCACTTATGGTATTTAAGATTTATTTGTTCATTAAAGTTAGGATTGAAGCATTCAAAGATAGTTTAACATAGAGTCGGATTAAGCATGATGTCTCACCCACCTTTTCAGCCCATTAGAAGACTAAGGTAGCAAATATCGCAAGACTACAAAGAGAACGAAAACTTGACAAAATCACTTTTTTTTAACGTGTGGAAACCCCCTCGGGCCATCTCCCACCGGGGTTTACGGCAGGGTGGTGTGTCGGCACCGGGTCGACTAAAACCACACGGTGTGTCACTCTACGCCTGATAAAGAAGGGATCCGGGAACAGCTGTTATTACGACATCCAGATCCCTTCTAGCGCCTGCCCGCTAACGCGAGCACCATCTGCGGATAAACTCTCTATTTAGGCAACGTACGGCACACGCGGACGCCGTCTAAATAACTGTTGGCGATATCTAACGACACCGTCAACAGCACGCCGCCGGTGTGACCCAATCGTCGCCAATCGCCGCGAAAATTTCTATGTCGCGATACAGTATTAGTAGTTGCTCCGTAGTTTATTACTTCGTAGTTCGATGTGTCTTTGGTAGATGGCGCTGCAGTATGTCTTTTTCGCCACCTACTTAACAGTAATAGTCATAGACGGTGCAAAACATTTTCGTAGGAATGTAGTATAACTCTATGGGGTACTGTGATTGAACTCATTAGGCTATAATACTTAAAGACCCAGTACACATTAAAATTTACCTAAGTTTGTGTTATCGTTAACATTTATTCTGTGAACAATTATTTTGTCTGATTCCAAATTAGGCAGATTTGACTGACTATAACTCCAGTGGTTCACCTCTGTGTCTCTTATGTAAGAATATACTTGACGGTAGTTCAGCTAACATAGTAAACATGTTATACCCTCAACTAAAAATACGTGTTTTGTTTATTTTGTATTTTTTTCCTTTTATTTTCTTAAAAGACAACGTCTGTACTAGGAATGAATCCTGTGTTGCGGGGAACTTTACAAACATTCAAGAATCGAACACAAAGAACACCCAGAATCTGAACAATAATTTGTGAATCACACAAAGTGTTTTCTCATATGGGATTTGAAGCAACAACACTCAGCGCAGTAGTAAGCGGCATGGTGACCGCTTAAACCACTAGACCAACCGTACAGTTAAGTTTTAACCAATGGTGTAATATAATTTGAATGTGTTGAATAAAAAATTTTAGGCTCAATATGTACTAATTTTTAAACGAAGAATGAAATGATTTTGATTTAAGCGATACTGTTGTTAACATATGTTGAACTATACTTTACTTACAGAAATTTTATGAAAGACATACTACTCAGCATTTTTGGTTTAATATGATTTTTGATTTTGTGTTAAAAAGTTTATTATTAAAAATTAGGAAACTAATTACAAAATAGCAACATTTGTGATACCTATGAACAAACAACAAATCAATGGTGTGTTGTTTGCTTAAGTTGAAGCAAATAAATTTGCAAGTATTTTAGTTAAGGTTTTTGTAAGCTGGAGGTATTTTCTTAACGATCCAGCTTCAATTTAAGCTAAAATCTGATTTAACCTAACCTCTTTATAATATTATAATACAAATTAACAAAGAAGTAGTTCGTGCCATAGTAAGCAGTGATCAGTGACCTGTAGTAACAGAATTGCAGAAATATATAAATTTAAATTCACCTAAACACTAAAATTCATTATTACCTAAAAGCTGCTTTCACTCTCGTCCACTTCGAAACCTTTGACTTCTCTACTTCTTTCAGAAATATACCTTCGGATCTCCTTCTTAACGGAGTCCCTGGAGAAACATCACTTTCATCTCCCCCAGCGGACCTGGATCTCTGCTTTCGCAGTAAAGAACCTCCAAACCTTGCATGAGACTTCCATTTCGACCCAGATCGTTTCATACTCCTGCTGCCCATCATCATTGAATCAAATAGCATCTGACCATATTCACATTCGAAGTCCGCATCCAGGGCTTCGTTAATTTGCTCTAATTCTTTAGTTTCCGATTTCAGCTTCTCATTTTCAAAATCTATTCGTTTATGGGCTGAATGCAGCCTCTTCAAGTGGTTAACATCTTTTAGTCTTCTTAGTATACGATCATTCTGTTCTTTCAAAGAAACAAATTGGTCTAATAGTTCGATTAATTTCTCCAGTTGGTCCATAGCTTCAACAGTATCTTTCGTTGTTTGAGCCACATCCCTTCCTCGCTTAGAAATGGCATCATTCTGAGCTTTAAGCCGTTGAAGCATACTTTCACATAATGCCTCTGCGTCTGGTGTTTCACCATCATTTAATAACCAGAATTCATCTGGTGGACTGGGTCCTGCTGTACATGGCGAAGACCCTTCAGCGTCAGATGGTGTCTGCGGAGATTTGACTGACAAAGACTCCGGCGCTTCACCTCTGCGTCTCTTATGTAAGGATATTCCACTTGGCGGTAATTCGGCTAGCTCTTTACACTCCTTTCGTTCCATTTTACTATTTTTCTCATCTTCCACTACACTAACGGTGACGTCACTATTGTCTTTCGATGACGTCATAGTGCAACGGCAGAATTTCTACTTGTGTCTGGTACTATTTATAAATGAAAATAAAAACACGTGCATCGTCCGGTCCCTGAGCACGAGAATTTAATACGGAATGCATATTTCATGATATCTATTGGACACAGTCTTTAAATCCGTCTATCAATATTTATTAATTTAATGGCACTTGTGAGGTTATCACATAACACATTGATTTATATATTTCTAACTCACTGTAACATACACACACTAATGTTCAATTGGTTTAAAGCTTTTATTATACTTTATTTTATTAAAATACACTAAAAAGTAAAAAGTTTATTTAATTTAACATACATCGGGCATATTTTGCAATAAATAAAATATAGGCGTTATATAAAAAACGTTAAAATTTTACAGATATTCAGCGCCGCCCAACGCGTATGCGCACGTTCGGCGGGCGGGCGGCCGCGCACTGCCGAGCTTTGTCGATCACCGTCGGAAACGTCCGAATATTTCCGAACACGTATTTTTAACTTTTACATTCCTTACATTGTAGACAACTAAAAATCATCCTTATCATGAAGTCATAAGGTTTATGTGTCAAGTAAAACATAATTTTGTTGTAATATTACATTCTTAATGTTAACTCAGCGCTTCCGAGCTGTAAGCCCATTAACCCATTTATGAAAAAGGGGGAAAAACACATTTTCTTGTCTTGTACGCAATTTAGCAACTGATTATTAAATTAACTGTACTTTGTAAATATATTGGTATGTGTGAGTAGCAATTTTAACTTAAAAACCATATTATTTTAAATAGAAAGTCACACCCAGTTTATGGAATGTTCCAATGGCCTCTTTAATCATAGGACGGGTTTAAAGAAATGAGCTTTAAGTCTTAAACTGACCATATAATACATAAATTAAAGTTAAATTCTTTTGCAATATTACGTATTTATGATTCTAAACAATATGCGATCTTTCCTTCCATTCAAACAAGCTAACGAGGAAATTCGTCGTATTGACTGGAAAATTTCGATCAACGAGATGAAACGTCGTAAACTCCTAATAATACAAAAAGAGGCAAATCAGTTTTCAAATATAATTTATAATTAAACAAAATTTACTTCTAAACAATTTAATAGATAATAACCAAGGAGGTTGTGTAAATTCTCTGAAAAAAATATTGGCTGATTTTTTTGGATTTCTTTTTAAGATTCTTTCATAATCAGAACAGGCATTCATTTGATATCAAATAATTTTGCTGTAATGTCCATCCTATAGTTTGCCATTTTTCTTTCATGTTTTGATATTTTTTTTGATTAAAAATTTTACCTTGAAGTGTTAATAATAATAATGAACAGGCGGTGAGCGGCAGCTAAGTGGTAAGTTTTTCAAGAAATATTTCTTTCTTTAATTTTCTCAAGGGTCTAGTGAAGAAACAAAGCAGAGCAAGCAGAAAACATTAAAAAAAAAACAATTCGTGCCTTTTTTGGAGAAAAATAAAGTTCTATATTCTATATGCCTTGAAATCAAATGACATCTTTTTTTTTCTATATTAAGAACCTGCCAAAGTGACTCTGAATAGAATCCAAAAGTTGTGGTCATCATACTCATTGCAAACGCAGACAATGCAGTATGGTGATCGACACTATGGCGGCCCTGTGAGATTGACACACCCCGCTCGGGGACGTAAAATGCATGACAGTCATCGTGACAGTGTAAGGCTTACACAGTTACCAGGATAACTGTCACCCCTGCATCAATAGGCCTCCGGTCTCACACTCACCAACGAAACACGACAACATGGATGTTGGCGCTTTAGGTTGGTCTCTGTAATACCCTCCATTACTGGCCCGGTCGAGCCGGCCCGCTCGTGCTAAAATCAGTGTGGCTCTACTATCTATCTACCATGTCTGGAAGAAACCCTAAGGTGTAAAATGTATTTTTCTTTTCAATTCGCAGTATTTGTGTAGGTATAACTAAATGACTAGAACAGTCTCAATTTATTTTGAAATATAATCTTGAACCTGTAGAGTTACTATATTACGGTTGAATACGCGACCCAGCTCTTGCAAATGGTTATGCAACATTGTAGCTGGATCAATGTTACTGATGGCACTATTATCATCAATAATTTTGATAGTGTTGATAGGTGGCTTAGGTCACGTCTCCATGTAAAGGCTAAAAAAGGAATACAATATTTTAAAATGCATTCACAAGTTTCCATCTGCTTCAATCTGTCAAATTTAAATATCGACATTCTTTCTCTTGGCTATAAAACTTCGTTTCTCAAAGGACTAGAAAGTATTGAAAGAAAACGTGCAAAATTTGTAGCATTCTAATACGACGCCATACTTACGCGATAACATGCCAACCATACGTGCTTGCTTGCTTGCTTGCTAGCCACATGAAAATTTGCCGTATATCATATTCTTCAAGAGAAAAACCCGGGATATATATTACATTACATAGACTATATAGACCCTATAGACTTTGTAATCTATATAATATATATCCCGCTTGAGCCTTTCAATTTTGCACCTGTTTAATCTATTGCTTACAGACAATCTACCCTTTTCTTAACTGTCTTCCTACTTCAAAATATTTTCCAAAATCAAACCAAGCTGTGCAGATATCCTCAATAGGCTTGACCATTTAGTAAAATTGCACCACTGTGGAGGGACGTGTGGCATGTGTCCCTCCGACACAAAGGGAGGATCCTCCGACCAGGCGAGGTGATCATGCCTGGTGGGCCACATCCCAACGGTTGATGTTGGGATGTTGTACATATGCTAATTGCCACGCGAATCTCTATATCTATAGTTCTATAGTTTATATATATCTATAGTTTATAATGTAGAAGCCGCCACATTCAGCCTGGTGGAATTTATTCACAACAACCTTGTTATGCAGTAGAAAATTAGGCTTAATTAGAACTCGACAAACTACTACTATATATTATGAAAATATCTAGTATGATTTATGAAATTAAATAAAATAAAAACCGTATTTTAAGATCAATTCATTTATACATTTTAGGTTACCCTAACTAATGTGCGGCAGCATCATGGAGCCCGAAGATGAAAAGAAAAAAAAGTTGAACGATGATGTGGTGGTGTTCATGCGCAAGCGCAGCGAGACTGAAGCACCGCGCTACACTGCTCGCTTAAAAACTTATGTCAATATACAACAAAAGTATGTATTTTTAAGGTCGTATACAAATACGATCTTCGAAATATTTCGACTTCAATGCCATGACATCATAATTTGTTTTATAAAAAATATTCTTTATTCCTTATTTTTTAGAATTTGCCAAATAGATTTATAAATGAGTTCTGAGATAACAAATGTAAAAATGCAACCAATTTGAGAAGTTTCTCTTTTTACTGTTTACTTTTAAGAAAAAAAAAGTATTTTCATCCACTAACTCTTTTTGCTATGTTCTCTTTTCCATTAAAAAGTACGACTAGATAACTAACACTAACATCTATACTAATATTATAAAGATGAAGTTTGATTGTCTGAACGTGCTATTCTAAAGTTCTACTCACCTATCGAGGAAGAAGGCTTTATATCGTCACGCTACGACCAAAAGAATCGAAGTTGCAATGAAAATTTTGCTAAAACGGTGACAAATTACGTCGTTGGACAGCTTTCGTTGCGTGCAGTGCATAAATAGTTCTAGTTTCGCGAAAATAGTCTATAAAAACATTGTTTCCCTTTAAAGTTCTAAAAGGTATTCTCATCAGCGTATGTTAACTTTTTTTTCTATATTAAGAGCCTGCCAAAGTGACTCTACTCTGCCTGATGGAAAGCATGAATAGAATCCAAGAGTTGTGGTCACCATACTCATTACAAATGCAGACAATGTGGTATGTTGACCCATACTATGGCGGCCTAGTGAGATGCTTTTTCACGCTCCGCTTGTGGACGTAAAAGGCATGACAGTCATCGTGTTAGTATAAGGTTTATACAGTTACCACGATAACTGTCATCCCTGCATCAGTGGGCCTCCGGTTTCACACTCACCAACGAAACATCACAACACGGATGCTGGCGCTTTAGGTTGGTCTTCTGTGGGAGGGTAGTACTGCCCCGGTCGAACCGGCCCGCTCGTGCTGAAATCAGCGTGGCTCTACTACCTCTTAAGTTGGCTCACTTTTTTAATGGTAAATAAATGTGTTCACGCTGTATAACATTACCTATAGGACTAGGGCTATAGGAGACGCAGACGAGGTTACCCGACCAACTAATTTAGTGTAAGGTTCAAAAATCGTGTCTGGATTACCAAATAGGCAAATTACATTACCGTCTTCCAGTTCACACAGGAGAATAAGTGGGATTCAAAGATTTAGGATCATAAACAAATTCATTGCCTCTACACGAAAGGTTACACAAAAGGTATGGAAAAGAAAAACTTTTTGGTTTCGTTCTAGCATGTTGCTTTCATTTTTTCGCCAGGCACCGACGGGCAGCTGCAGCACGCCGCCACAACGCTGGCTATAAGCCATACAAGGCCTCTATTAAAAAAGAAGACCAGAAGCTTCCTACTGATAATGCGTAAGTTAATTCTAAAGTACACACTTTGTTCTAACACCCCGTCAGTCATAATTAGAGCATAAATGAAACGCCTTAACTTTTATTGTAGCAAAATCTACAAATCCACACTTGCTGACTCGTTTAAGAAATTTGAATTTAAATGAAACCTTTGGTTTTGAAATCATTCCATATTTTCAAAATCTGGCAATTCCGCATTCTTTGATGTTTAAAAGTACTCAAGTCTTTTGGTTTCAGGGAACGCGGAAATGACGACCGAATGAGCAGGTGTGTATTTTAGACCCTGATTGTTATAGTATGTATATGTGTGACGATTTACCTGCTGTGGGCCATTAATATTTCCGAAGACTGTCTGTCAAAATGATTTCTACAGAGGCTGTTAATTATTTCAAAGGTGTACGGCCGCTTTCTAAAATAAAAATGTTAGTGTCAAATCGTGATCATTTTAGTTTTAATAGAACTGTTTTGCTGTAGAAGAAGTAACGGAAAATAACTTTTTACTATAACCAAATGCTTAGATTACCGCTCAACATGTAATCTCTTACGCAAGTGCTTGAGCGTAAAGATATCCATAGACATGTTCCTAGAATACTTTCAAGTTTCATTCATTGGTTTACATGACAAAAATAAATATTCATTCTGTACCATAATATTGAATTTGCAAGACGTTGCAGTCTTTCCGGTTCTTCTCATTCTTAGATCCAGCAGGGTTCAGAAAGCTGTGCATGCATCAATTGTTAAGCCGTTTAACTGCGTCAGCTCGAAATAAATCCAATTCTGCAACAAAAACTAAAGAGTTAAAATATGCTTTTATTTAATAATAAAAAAGCAAATTTATTAACAAATTATTCATGCTTCTTTTTATCATATAATTAAGTAAAAAATGATTGCATTCATTCAGAAACATACCAAATATATATATTATCAAAATTTTATGATCAAAATGTATATTTTGATAAGTTTGACAACATATGTAATGTATTTAACATTTTACAAATTCAACATTTTTCGAATGCCACATTTTACAAATTCAACATTTTGCGAATTCAACATGCTGTTACAAGTCACTGTCTTTTAACCTTATAACCTCAAACGATTTGTATTTTACAGAATGGGAGGCGGTAGCATCGAGAAGCCCACGCGAATGCGTTCATTCTCGAGATCTGAATCTCCACCATCCGACCGCTGTGGGAGGCGGCGCCGTCGACGTTCGGTTAGTTCTATACGTACATGCATAGATCTGTAGCGGGGGCGGCTTTACCATAACGATCGGTTTTGTGGCGACTTCCACAACACAGTTCAAAGAAAAATATACAACAGCGCCTTCTAGCGAAGATACGTCGAACTACGAAGTATGAACCAAACGTATGAATGCAATGAACTACGATGCAACTACTAATCCTGTATCGCGAAATGGAGATTCGCGTGGTAATTAGCATATATACAACATCCCAACATCAACCGTTGGGCGGTGGCCCGCCAGGCATGATCACCTCGCCTGGTCGGAGGATCCTCACATTGTGTTGGAGGGACATGACACCCGTTCCCTCCACAGTCTTAACAGTAAGTTGTAATAAGTAAATTGTGCATTTAGTGTCGCCGTCGCCGTCGTTGTGGTCGTCGCCGCCGCCGTCGCCGTAGTTGCCGACGCCGACGCCGCAGTTGCCGACGCCGCCGCCGCCGGCGCCGAAGTTGCCGACGTCGTCGTCGCCGAAGTTGTGGCCGACGTCGCCGTAGGCGTCGTAGTTGCGGCCGCCGCCGCCGCCGCCGTAGTTGCCCCCGCTAGCTTAAACCACAAAGTGGTAGCCTGGTTAGCCCATCTGAACTGGTTAGTGTCTGTAAAAGTGCCTGTTAAATTTCAGTCTTTTGTATTAAAAATATAAAATTTTCAATGCGTTTTTATGTTTAACTCATTATAAAATAAATTTATGAATTTTGTGAAGTGTTCTTTTTGCTTAAGGGGTTTTCTTTTTAGTAGAACAAGTCATTTCGTTACAAGAATTTGTGATCACATCAAAAATATCTTGATAAATATTGCAATATTTTCTAAACCTGACTGTAATTGTTGAGTGGTTCGGAACGAAAAGACTTGTACTTACTTTCAGAACAATTATTGAGGACCCTGAAGTCACTTATCTGCTGAAGGCTAGTTCAGTGACTAAGTCACCTTTTGAACAAGTTATTCACAATATTAACATTATTCGTAGAGACCAAACCAAGACCAGCACTAGAGAGTGTAGTTACTAAAAATAAAGACATCTGAGTGAAATCGTTTTTTATTATTAATTTGCAGGAATGTCAATAGTAAAACAGAGAAAGTGTAACATTATTCAAAGTTACCTGTAAATCTTCTACTTCCAGGGATATCCAATATCAAAATGTGCTTTTGTTTTCTTCAAATGTAAGGAATTTACTAAGAACTTGATTTGTGAACAAGGCTTGTGGATCAGTGTCTCTTTATGAGCAACAGTATTCATGTCTCAACTTTTAATTGACAATTATATTTTGGGTATTTGAAGGTTTTTACAGAATTTTTGATATTAGTTTTAACTCAAGCTTTCAACTTTTACAAGGTTTCCAAATGGATCTATTTATTGGGTAAACTTAAGGGAGGCATTTAGATCAACCACAATCGACCACAGATCAACTATTGCACAGAGCTGTTCGATAGTGATGTACAAAGTAATAGGATCTTTGCTGGAACTCGGACAGTTACCTTCTGATTCAGTTTTTTTTTTGGAATAACTAAATCTTAATCTTTGTTGAACATTGACTGTTTTAAACCTTTACCTGTTTTTGACCTTGTGTGTATGAACTGAGGGATCATAGTGGCATTTCGCAAAAATAAATTGTAGGATTTAGTAGTAGGCTTGAAGCAAATGTAGAAAAATTTTGGGAATGGGATTAGAAGAACAGATAATCTAGTATTCATTGATTTTTTTTAATGATTAGTCCAGTATTTCGTACTAAATTTTACCGTACTAAATTTTAGCTAATGTTGAAATAACTTGCTAATTAACTAATTACAACCCGTATTATCTAGATTAAGAATATAATTTCTAATTTGCACAAGTTATGCGAAATAAACTTAGGTTTTGCACAAGTTGATGTCATAATAATTTTAAATACCTATGCGCTTTCATGGATTACTAAAATCATAATTTCCTGTTACATCTTATCGTCTATACTTAAAAACAGAAATGAAAATATCATAACTATATTTGAGTTCTTCAATTCAATTTCTTTATCAAAAACAATTGCCTAAAATATTATTTATTTATGTAAAGTATCACAATTCAGCCTTATTTCTTAAACCTTAATCATTATTTCATCTAGGGGTTTTCTCGTAAGATCTGGGACAGTAGTTTCTTCATGTAGTCTTCCAACTGGTAGTAATAATTCAAGCTTTTCATTCATTGGCCTGGAAAGTAGGTCTCGGAGACGAGCACTGCAGTTCAAAGGAGTTGAAGTCAGTGCTACTAAGCCGCAGTACTGGAATGAAAAGAAATTGATCATCATCAGTGTTACACTGTTTCTGTATTTCATAAGTGTGATTCAGAAATTTGTTGGTTTAAGAAAAGTTCTAAGTTTGTTTAAAAGACATATTCCCACGTAACTCTCGTGACACTGAAAGATTAGTTCTGGACTTTGTTCCCAGAACTACATTATTTAAAAAAAAATGTTATTATATGTGTATCAAGGTATTCAAAAACTTGCCACCAACTATAAAGGCATTGCACTTATTGAAATTTAAAAGGAAATTGAAATTGTGGCTTCAAGAACAAATAGTATTTCATTTTTTCATCAGTAAATGAATGAATATGAAAAGGGACAATCACTATGATACTTGATAATATTTAGTTGTATGTTATATTCTGTACTAATATTTTTTTTGATAACCAAATTGTGGCGACTTTACATACAGCCGACACAGAAAAACATACTACAGCGCCATCTAGCGAAGATACCTCGAACTACAGAGTATAATGGACTGCAGAGCAACGACTAATCCTGTATCACGAAATAGAGATTCTCGTGTCGAATAGCATATACACGACATGCCAACATGAACTATTGGGCCATTGGGCTGCGGCCCGCCAGTCATGATCACCTCGCCTGGTCGGAGGGTCCTCCCTTTGTCAGAGGGATATGACACCCGTTCCCTCTACAGAATGAAAAAAATTGACATTATTTATCTTTTGACATTTTATAATCTTGACATGAGCTAAGTAGCACTATATCTGTTAGTGAATGAATGTTATATTATGCATGTACATTTAAAATTTTGCGTACCAGAACAGACTGACGAAATATGTGAATCTTTTTAACATCTGTTTACAACTTATGGACCATATTTCTGCAAATAAAGTATCATTTCATTTCAATTTGTAGCGTTCATGTGGCAACACTGTTTTTGACGACGCCACTTTTTATATACAGAGTTGTGTACACAAAAATGTTAAGTGGACTCTGATTAACAAAGCGTGTAATTCAAACTCTTGGAGACAAATACTGTGAATATTGGGCCTATTCCACTCTGATCCACTGGACAGATCCCTTAATGGATCTGTTTCTACTTTTTGTTCCACTCTGAACCATCAATGGATCTGTTT
The DNA here is from genome assembly GCA_949316085.1 of Hypercompe scribonia. NCBI lineage: Eukaryota > Metazoa > Arthropoda > Insecta > Lepidoptera > Erebidae > Hypercompe > Hypercompe scribonia. The sequence goes on from OX438973.1 coordinate 2,115,774, forward strand.
CTACTTTTCGTTCCACTCTGAACCATCAATGGATCTGTTTCTACTTTTCGTTCCACTCTGAACCATCAATGGATCTGTTTCTACTTTTCGTTTCACTCTGAACCATCAATGGATCTGTTTCTACTTTTCGTTCCACTCTGATACAATAAAATAGCATTGAATAGATAATGCACCTCTTTCGTAATGAATAACTAGTTCCGTTGTTGATAATAATTATAATGACAGTCAATGTCAAGTATTTAATTTAATTATCCGTATATTTTGCTGTTTGATTTACTCTGATCCACTGGAATCATAAATTTAACAACAAAAACAAAATGGATGATGAGGTGGTTTATATTCAAAGGGGCAGAGGTACAGTTTTGTTGTATGACGGGCATCAATACCACAAAAAAGCTGAATTCAAAAATGAGTCATGTTTATGGAGATGCTCGGAATATAAAAAAATTAAATGTACCGGTTCAGTCACAATACAGGTGTGTACCTTCCTTGTTCAAAATTATATTTATGTGAATGTCTTAAACTCTTTCTCATAAGAATAGTAATAGAAAATAATAATAATAAAATAATCATCTAAACCTGTTCCCAACATTTTTTTTCGTTATGGTCGGTTTCCAGTCTAACCTAATGCGGCCGAATTTCAATATTTTCCGTGGAGCGACTGCCATCTGACCTCCACAACCCCATAAGAGCCGATATCAAAATTCAACGATTATACCTACTGGATCAGATATTGGGCTTAAACTACCCATCACAATTGCCAAATATATTGGTATGATAACCGGGACCGCCGGCTTAACGTGCTCTTCGAGTCACGGAGCGAATAAGAATAGGTACAGTATTAAAATACATCAGCAGTATCTTTAAAATTTGCTCTTTATTTTTCAGAAGGATACAGTTATTAAACGGAAACAACATGTTTGCATTCAAAATCATGCCCAAAACTTAATTAACCAACAACTCAGTATATGTAAACAAAAAATATTATCTGAAGAATGTACTCCAGTACCGAAAGCTTACAAAAATTTTGTGCGTACATTAGAAAACTCGGGTATAGATTTAATACAAAAAATTCCAGCTTTTTCTAAAATAAAAAGTGGTCTTTACAAAAGTAGAAATTCCAACTTGGGTGTTAATAAAATTTGTCACAATAATGCGTGTGATGTAGAAATTCCACAAAAGTACCACGATTTTGTTTTAGGTGATTATAATTGTGACGGCATATGGATAATCATATTTTGTTCAGAAGACGCTAAAATTTGTATGAAATCGGTAAAACTTTTCTTCAGTGATGTGACCTTCAAATCCTGTCCTTCGCCTTTCGCTCAATTATATGTTATCCAAGGGGATATGGGTGGTTCCTACTCAACCTTAAATGTGAGCACTTTAGTTTATGCCCTTATGAGTGAAAGAACGGAAAAAGCATATTCTATATTAATACAGGTTATAAAGTCACAGATACCTGAATGGTGTCCAGAGAAATTCATGACCGATTTCGAATCTCCTGCTAGAAATGCGATCGTATCGGAATTTACAAATATAAAATTGAAAGGATGTTTTTACCATTTTAAAAATAGTTTGCGTAGAAAAGGGAAGGCACTAGGTCTATTAAAGAACAAATTAACATCAAGGATAGTATCTTTATGTTCGGCACTACCATTGCTTCCTGAAATTAAAATAATGGAGGGCTGGACATACATACAAAAAAAATGCCCGCCAAATCATCCCGGAGTAAAAATGTTTATTAACTATATGTCTCGGTTTTGGATTAAAAATGGTAAATTTATTAAGGAATGGTGTATTTTTGGCGAGCAGTTCAGAACGAACAATAACTTAGAAGGTTGGAACTATAACCTCAACTGCGGTGTTGGGAAGAAAAATCCAAATATAATTCAACTTATTAAACAACTAAAAGAAGATGCAACATTTTTTGGCGTTAAAAATCAACAAACACGAGCTTTGTCCAGCACTTCCTCGTCAACATTGTTAAAAAAGAAAAATAAAAACCAAATAATGGTTGACAACTGGATACAAGAAGCTCAGATGGAAGTTAAAACTGGCAGCGTCACAGTTGCTCACTTTCTAGAAGAAGTGAAATAATTTTCTAAAACAATAGTTCTAGAAAATTATTTCACTTCATTTTCACAAAAGAAAAGAAGGAAACAAATATGTGGCCTTCATTTCTTTTATATAATTTAAGTGATTAAGACATTGTTTTCTTTTAATATATACTAATAAAAATAAGAGTAAATAATTTTAAAAGTAAGCGGTATGTTGATTTTTAGGGCAATGCCTTAAACCTTTTCTATTTTAGATAATTATATTTCTGTTTCTCTAATACATTTGGAATCACAGTATTCAGAACCTACTATTATTTAAAAAAAATACATAGCAGCAATGGTTTAGAGTGGAATATTAAAGCTAGTGGAAAATACTCCATCGCAGCAATGGTTTAGAGTGGAATATTAAAGCTAGTGGAAAATACTCCATCGCAGCAATGGTTTAGAGTGGAATATTAAAGCTAGTGGAAAAGAATCCACCGCAGCAATGGTTCAGACTGGAACAAAAAGTAGAAACAAATCCATCAAGGGATCTGTCCTAGGGATCAGAGTGGAATAGAGCGAATATTGATACCACCTGAACATATTGAATATATACTATGTTTAATTTGACCATTCAAGTGGTAGATGCATCAAATAAAAATATTTTGTGGAGTACACAAACATAGAACTATTTGAGATCTGTTATCACAGGCCACATGTTATAATTAACAATGATAACACTGCAATGATAGAACACACATAAGTAACAAAAAGGTTATCGATATAATCATATTTCATTGCATTTTGCGCAATCATAGAATATGCCTTTTATACTCGGAATGAAATATTAAGAAATGTCTTAGTGAAACAAGATTTAATGAGCTTGGTAGTAAGTGCTAACATACACTTCTAACACTGAAAACTTGACTACCTTACTTACTACCCAATAGAAACAATATCACAGAAGACCAACCTAAAGCGACATCATCCGTGTCGCTTGTCGTGTTTCGTTGGTGAATGCAAGAACGGAGGCTCATTGATGCAGGGGTGACAGTTACCGTGATAAGTTTTCATACACATGGCTGTAAAGTTCATGCCTTCCACTGCCACGATGACAGTCATATCTTTTACGTCCTCAAGCAGAGTGTGAAAAGCATCTCACTAGACCGCCTAAGTGTGAAACCCCTTAGTGCATTGTCTGCATTCGCAATGAGTATGGAGACCACAGCTCTTGGATTCTATTCACGCTTACTATCAGGCCGTGTCGTTATTTTGAAAGTTTCTTAAAAAAGAAAGCTTGGTAGAACCCAAGAGTGGTGGTCACTATATTCATTGCAAATACAGACAGTGAATATGATGACTCACACTAGTGCGGCCTAGTAGATGCTTCTTTATGCCCTGATTAAAGTAAAGGACCCGTGATCATAGGGAGCAGGCAACACAGGAAGGTGTTTACTGATTTTGGTGTCACAAAGTGTATATTAGTAACCAATTTAAATTAAAAACATTTATCTACCACATTGGTCAACCAGTTCTTTTTTATTTCTATTTTTAATACGTCACCACACTGTCCGTGTGGTGATGGATTAAGAATACATAGTGTTACCACCCCTATTCATCCCGTGGGTGTCGTAAAAGGCGACTAAGGGAACAAAGTGTCCAAGACAACATCATTAGAAAGAGAAAGAAAACTTGGAACAAACCCTATTCCAACGCGTCTGGCAAGCGTGGTATAGTAGACCAAAACCTCCTTGCTAAGGAGAAGCCTATGTCCAGCAGTGGATTGTAAAAGGCTGTTAATGATCTACCACACTGCCGTGGTAATCGAGCGTCCAAAGTCTTATTATATAATTTTAACTGCTCTTTATTTGACAAGTAAATGTATTTCTAATTTACTTAGACATATGAAACCTAGATATGAAGAACACTCGTTTGACGTACATTTCAAATCAGAAATAAAAAGGGCTCCTTGGACCTACTATCGTCTTGATTACCACGACAGTACACAAGTACGTACTTCATTACAAGCAAGTTTATCAAGCAATCATAAATATAATTACCTGTATTGCTGCCAACAGTATACCCACAGCTATGGCTGTACTAATTTCATTATAATAATGCATCCTTTTCTTGCCATTTTTTCTCCAGGAATATGTCTGTCTAAAAACAAGAACTAATGCTGGAGCGTCTGATAGATACGGCTTAACTGGTTTTGTGGCAAAAGGCTTCAAGTCTGTTACCCACTGTCGAGACATTCGCCTTTGATAATTCAATTCTTCTTCTTCTTCGACAATATTTCTAATAGCGTCTTTGGTATCTGGATCTTGGACTACAACAAAAATCCACGGTTCCGTATGAGCTCCAGATGGAGATGTTCCTGGGAAAATAAAATAGCTTAAATAATAAATTTTGTCCGTGTGGTGACGGATTAAGAATACACAGTGTTACCGTCCCAATTCATCCCGTGGGTGCTGTAAAAGGCGACTAAGGGAACAAAGAATGCAAGACAACATCATTACAAAGAGAAGGAAAACTTGAAACAAACCCTATTCCAACCTGTCTGGCCAATGTAGTATAGTAGGCGAAAATCTCCTTGCTAAGGAGAGGCCTGTGTCCAGCAGTGGACTGTAAAAGACTGTTGATGAATATATTTTACTTATCAGTATTACCAGCTATAAGAAGTCTATAGTTATTTCCATGTTGAAACAGATAGACCTAGAGTCTTGTGTATTAAAACATATAGCCCCATATATAATATATATGGTCTCGAAAAAAAGGTATTTTAACATGATAAAATGGGTATGATAACATACTATTATATTTTGAGGTTCAACAAAATAACTGCAAAACAATGGAAAAACATAGACATGGACATAGACCTCTGTCTATGCCCAATAGTGGACTATTAGACGCTGTTCATGATAAAAATAACTGCATTAATAACATGCCTTTATCTAAAAGTGATTTGATAACATGATATTAGTGCCAGGATCATAATATAATGAAGATTAAATCTGAATTTTCAATTCAGTAACTGTGATTACCACTGAGTATTTTACGACAGAAACTAGTACCAAAAAGCATGAGTGACACTTTCTATATTTGATAGATCTGTGGTTACCGATTATCAACATACAATTTTAAAATATTAATAAAATTCACAATTTTTTATTTATAAAATTCTTTATAATAATCTAAGGATGACAGTAAATCCAAATACCTTAGTTCGAATTTTCATCGGCATATTTCTTGTCACAATATCTGTGATAGCGTATCAAGTCTACCAACATGTGGTATTTCTACAGAATCAAAGGAAGCAGCTCATACACGACTATTACGATACTAACATAGATGATAATATTAGTTATGACATGATGATAGAAGAAGACCTCAATAAAAGAAAAATTAGAAGAATTAAAATATCAACAATAAAATCTGACATCAAACGAATCAACTTGAAGCAAAGAGTCTACAATGCTGAATTTTTTTACGGGATCACTAATGTGACACACATAATTGTAATACAGGTGCATGATAATGTATACTTATTTAAACAACTGCTGGACTCGCTGAGAACAGCCCATTCAATCGCGAGCGCACTTCTCATTTTTTCCCATGATATTTATGACACCAAGATGAATCAAGCCGTTCATACTGTAAACTTTGCCAGGTATATGCAGATTTTTTACCCGTATTCAATACAGCTGCACCCATTTGTATATCCTGGGGTAGGATATGCCAACGAAAATAAAGAAAATACCGAAAAATCTAAAGAAAGAGACCCCGTGGCAGCTCAGAAGAAACTTCATTGGTGGTGGCAGGTGAACCAGGTGTTTGATCACCTACGTGTTACAAAGAATTACACAAAAACCATTTTATTTCTACAGGAAAATGATTACGTAACAGAAGACTTTTTAATAGCGTTAAAAATTCTAGAACAGGTTAGAGATACTCATTGTCCAGTGTGTGAGATAATTAGTTTGGGGACGCATTCGCCTAAACTCAGCAACTACTTAAATAGAACGGCGGTGGTCGCAGTAGAGATATGGGCAAAAAACTTACCTGGCATTGGTATAGCATTTGATAGAGCCATTTGGCATGTAATCAAAACTTGGAGTCGGGATTACTGCGACTTTAATGATTACACCTGGGAGAATAGTCTCAAGTACATTGGCTCTCAACATATGGATATAAATTTTTATTTCACTGATATTATAGCATCTAGGGTTTTTCGTATAGAGTGCGGAACGGAGAATCCGACTTGTGATTTGAAAAGGAAACTTGATGATGTAAAGTCATTTAAAGAAATCATACAACACTCATTGTTCCCTACTCTTCTCAAGTTACGTATCGTCAAGAGCCAGGATTACACTGTAGATCCTCTGGGTTTATTTCAAGACGAAAGAGACCGGGAACTTTGTATGTATTTCACTAAAAATTGTGTATGGTATTAATTTATTTTACGTTTGTTTGTTGATGACGTCACATTGTGTTAACTTTCTTATAAAATCATATCTGTCGGTTTTAAAAATGACCTTATTAAACAGATGACAAGTAATTTTTACATATTTTTTATAGAGAAAGAGATGAAGAGCCTCCCTTATTTTATTTTCTAAGGGTTGATGTTTGCAACAATTGTTTCGCATTGACTTCTTTTCAGCGTAAAAACCGTCAACTGGTCAAATGCCAAGTTTGTAGCCCTAGCGATTTAGGCTCTCCATCGATAAATTTGTCAGTCAATCAGAGCAATTAACATTATACCTATTGTAGATCATTCCTGTAAAATGGTATTGGACACATATACCGTTAATATTAAGTTATTAATGTAATCAAAATTCAGTGTTAACTATTATAGCTGCTTCGGTGGCGCAGCGGTAGTGAATGCGACTGCTGTGCCTGAGGTCTCGGGTTCGATTCCCGGGTCGGACCAAATGGTTGTATGGTCTACAAATGTTTGTTTCGAAGTTTGGGCATTTTCTATGTATAATATGTATGTATTTACAAAAAAAAGTATATGAGTTATCATAGCACAAGCTCTGCTTAGTTTGAAACTAGATGTTGTTGTGTATCCAACGTCCGAAATATTTATTTTTATGTTATTATTAATTAAAAGAAATCAGCAAATGTTGCTATGTCTTACTATTATCTATCGATTTAACTTTAGATAGTTGATTGTCAAAGTAATGTACGCGTTAATACAAAAATTTTGCCCAATTGCTGCCAACTACATTCTTATCCACGATAAACGCCTAAGTCAGCTTAGTTGTCCTTATCATATCGAGCGATTTATCCAAATTCAAACATAAGGTTGGCCCATTTCTTCTGGTTTTTGTAGTGTGATAATTCATCTAGACATACTTAGTTTGTCCACTCATTTGAGTACACATTATCTTAAATCTAGAACAAGTACCTATTTGACAGCTGTCTACATACAGAAAGACAGATTTGCTGATAATAATATTGATTGATGACAGACATACGGACGTTTAAATTGAACTCGGTTGACGCTTATCTACTACCAAAACAGACCAATTGAATTGGACTTGGTTTATTTTGTCAGAAAACTGGCTTTGGTATATATTTGTACAGCTGTTTTGTAGATATTAGCTAAAACACCGATGGGTGAACAGAATACGGTTTAAACATAGGCAGGAATACTTCCCAACCTTATTAAGGATGTACAATATTTATTCATGTTGTTAATAGTTTGAACAACAATGAACTTTTCTCACAAAATAGTTATAATTAAATGTGGATATATTTCTTAATACGTACATACAACAAATAACTAACATCCAGATACAACAGATGATCAATGCCATCAAACTTGTTAATAATAGAAACCGAACTCAAAACTTCTTACTAAGTCACCAGTTGGCATCACCAATCACTAAAACAATAAAATAGAACATTGTTTGCAATTTTTAAAGAATAATATAGGATCATTGATTAGAACTTGTTGTTTCTTAAGAGACGGCGTAGAGACACTATGTATGGAATTTCGTACGGTAACGCATCAGCTAAGTAGTAAGTATGTAACCCTAAATTTTAGTAGATATTATTCACAACATTTGCAGCCATGTGTTTATATATCTATTGTGAAAATGCCTACCAAACCTGCTTGCTAAATAAAGTGTTTTGCAGTGAATTTTATTGCAGTGCTTTGTTCAAAAAAAAATATGCAGCCGAAGCACACCGTATGCGTGTTGAAATATATGGTGACAATGTTGTGTCGAATACAACATGTAGAACTGTTTTAGATTCTTGTAAATAGTAACTTTGACCTTGAAGATAAAGAACGTGCTGGAGCACCGACAAAGTTTTGAAGATGAAGAGCTAGAGGTATTGCTTGATCAAGGTCTGTATCAAACACTACTTGAACTCGGGTAAACATTTTAAGCTGATGCTTTAACAGTTTCAAAACGCTTAAAAGCGTTAGGAATGATGCAAAAGCAACGACATTGGGTGCCGTATGAGTTGAAGCCGAGAGACGTTGGACGACGTTTTGTCATGCGTGAATTGCTGCGGCAAAAAACAAAAGGTTTTATGCGCCATATTATCACTGCAGATGAAAAGTGGATTCGCTACGACAATCCAAAGCGTGAAAAATCGTGTGCTATGCCCGGTCACAAATTAACATCGTCTCCAAAAACAAAAATTCTCGGTTCGAAGCCGAAGCGAATTATTTTTTTTTAAGCAAAAAAAAACAAGTAGAATTATTCAAGATCCTATTATAAATGTGGTTTCTAATTTTTAATAAAACATTAATACTAAGTTATATACATAACTTGCAAAAGCATACAGCATTGAACTGAATTTATTATTATTTAAGCAAAAATACTGTAAAAACATTGAAATATTGGATAAAGGTTACTGTAAAATCTATTTTAAAATGTTTAGATACATGAAGAGTGATCAAAACCTATTGTGACTTCGTTATTATACAAAATATTCATTAATTCATCCAAAATTTTGTATTATGTATATTTATGACTTTGCCGGCCTGTAGATGTCGTGGCGACTTTCACAAATAAAAATATAATTTTCTGTCCTCTAACGAAGCCACACTATGGAGTAACTATTAATCTTGTACCATGATACGTACAACGTAAACACAGCACATTTTTTTTATAGAAGCCTACCAAAGTGTCTATTCTGCCTGATGGAAAGCATGAATAGAATCCAAGAGCAGTGGTCGTGCTCAGTGCAAATGAAGACAATGCAATATGGCGACCCACGCTATGGCGGTTTAGATTATCTACATGATCAATGGAATCAAATGAGAGGGCAATGCGCGGAGTTTCTCTGGAATTTCATCCTTTATTTAATTCCCTTGGGGTTGAAAGTTCTAGAAATCCTTTTTTAGCCCTTCTACATAAAACAGCATTAACGGGGAAAGTGCCAAGTTTGTAGCCCTCAGTAAGTCAATCAGGACAAGTTCTTTAGTATGTACTGATTGCACGGTTAGCTTAGCCGTTCAAGCGGCCGTCACGCCGCTTTCTACTGCGTTGAATGTTGTCAAATTCTACATGGGACAATACCTTGTGTGATACACAATTTGTATTGTTCCGAGTCCGTTTCTTGTATCCTAGAGCGGGTGTTGTCTTTTTTAAAAAAATGAAAAAAAAAATTTTTTTTACACATTTTTTCATTTACTGCAAATAGGGTAACACCATCTTTTCTAAAATTTACCAATAGATAAGTAGTAATTAAATCAGCCCGATTGTATTTAATTCTTCAGATTACCAAAATTGAAAGCGTTCTTATCTTTTACCTGATACGGCCTTGCAGATAAATACTTATGTATACTCGTATTGTACTTCAACACACGAATTTTTAACCCTGAACTTTGTTTTTATGCTATCACGTTTCAACATTATGTTTTTTATCAACAAAAAATATTTTTAGCAATCCGTCGGTCACTGCTCTGCTAATAAAAATTAGAGCTTAGGGTTTTTAGTTAAAAACAATTTTATTTTATGAATATTCTATCTAAGGGTTGTTCAATCCAGATTAATAAGTTTTGTGATTTCAGTGTTTATTTAAATAAAGAGACAGTAAGTAAATAACTTCACACATCTCAAACACGGCTGTGCGAGTCCAAATAAGGCAGGGCTTCTGCTATGGTAACCAGACTATTGATAAACATACCTACTTAAATATTTTCTAAGTACATACATACTGTCTATAAATACATCCAGATATAGATCAAATAATCATGATCATCTCACAAATATTTGTCCTAGGTGGATTCGAACCCTTCCAGGGATTTTCTTTCTAGAGTACACGTGTAATACATACACACTTTATTATGCCATACATAAACTTATATATATAAATCATATAGTTACATTTTATCACTACTATTATATATACTAAATAAAATAAATGAATAAAGCAAAAAAGATTTCTGCATAAATACAGCTAAATACATGAAACACACAGGTGCATAAAGCTCTTACCAAGAACTTAGGACCCCTTTTTTTTATGTGTGGGAACCCACTCGGGTCGTCACCCCACCGGGGTTTACGGCGGGGTGGTGTGTCGGAATCGGACCGACTAAAACCACATGGTGTGCCACTCTACGCCTGAGATAGGATGGATCCGGGAACCGATGCTATTACGACATCCGGGTGGTATTAAAGGCTACAACAGTTTTTAATAGTAGACTGTGATAATGATATGATGTGTACCCTGCCAGACTTAGTAATTTGACATCGCTTTATTGAAGAGAAATGAAGCATATCATAATATCGTGTCGAAATTTCAGTTCAATCGAAGCAAGAAGTTTTTCAGACTGTGTAGCTTTTGGTTTCGATGCCCGAGTCGAGTTATTGAATTTTTCTGATTATAGAAATGTTTAATAACAGCCGAGAGTTTGAAAGTTGAGGTTTTTACCCTCGTGCCTTAGAGAATACGTAAAGCCACCAGACCTGCGCCTAATCTCTCCCCGGTCATGTCGAATAGAAGTCTCATCAGATAGCGACAGTGAGAGACTGCACCTATGTTTGTGCACACACTTGTGCACGACAATGTCTCCTATGTAGTTATCTATGTAGCTGCCTTCCGCTAAGATTGGCCGCCATGGCTGTAATCGGAAAGGAAAATATCATCTCGTTACAAATAGATGTATGTACTTGTCCTTACCAGCAGTCTTAATAAGATTATCCAGCACCTCCTGCGGTATAGGCTCCTGGCTAAACGACCTGACGGTTCTTCTCTGAGCCATCAACTTGTAGTACTCTCTGGATCTCTGGAGAATCTCGTCATCTGTTCTCTTCGTGGGCTTGTAAGGGATTTGAGGTAGATCCTCCGGGATTGCAGAAGTTATAAAATCAGGGTCATCATCACTGTTGTCTGGGAAATCACGACCTGGAAACCAAAATAACTTTTGTTTAATAAAAGTTTTCTTGATAGTGTTCTTCAGTATGGTGACAGATTAAGAGTACTCGTATGCATGGAGTTTTCCACCTCTCTTCATGTCATGAGTGCTGAAAGAACCATTTAAAAGGACGAACTACGCAGGATAATAGTGTGAAATAAATCTTATACCGACCCTTTTTTTTTTAACGTGTGTAAACCCCCTCGGGCCGTCACTCCACCGGGGTTTACAGCAGGATGGTGTGTCGGAATCGGACCGACTAAAACCACACGGTGTGCCACTCTGCGCCTGACTTAGGAGGGATTCGGGAACAGCTGTTATTACGACATCCAGATCAAATCTTATATCGACCCAAGTCAGCGTGGTTACCTACTTTCTAAGGTGTGGCACATGTCCAGCAGTGGACTGGTAAAAGCTTTTGGTGATGGTGGCTATGATGTTAAAAAGTTACACAGTAAGATAAATGAAATAAAAAAAAATCCTATTTGAATGACCACAGATGCGACCTTTACAACATGATAAAAATTTGCATTAAAAAAAATCAAAAAGAATGTAATTATAGATTAATTTGGTTAAACTCATTTTTTCATTTTTTTTTTTCATTTTTTTTTTTTTTTATAAATTCTCATATGAAGAAACAGAAAATTTTTTGCATGTGAGCTACAGTAAACTTTCTACTCACTCTCTAACACATATTCTCATTCAATTCGCAGAGAGAATAATATTGTTTTCACAGTTTTCAATTGGCAGTGTGATATTTTAAAAAAAATCTATGAAACTTTTGTGTTGGAGTAAACGACTGATAAGATGACGTAATCAGGGAAGAGCGTTGATGTCTGAGATTCAGAATTCTTATCTAGTCTACGCACAGATGCCCCAATTAAATTGTCTTGACTGTCATGACTGTCGTGCCTTTTACGTCCGTAAGCGGGGTGTGAAAAAGCATCTCACAAGGCCGACATAGTGTGGGTCACCATACTGCATTGTCTGCATTTGCAATGAGTATGGCGACCACAACTCTTGGATTCTATTCATGCTTTCCATCAGGCAGAGTAGTTACTTTCGCAGGTTTTTAATATAGAAAAAAAGGTACTATGTAAAAAGTGCTATATATATTGAAGAAATTATGAGTACGTATTATACTGCAATTGTATTGTAGCAATGAAAAATAATTTTGCAAACTGAATTCCAAGTACAACCGAAATACTTAAATATAATAGTAATTCGACTTAAGACTACTCTTATTACAGTGTACAACACATTTTATTCTAAATAGTATAATTAGACTCTATAAACATAAAAAAACGAACACAAAAGCCAATCAAACACAAAACAAGTATTTCTAGAACACACAATTTTTATCTTGTGTTGAAATCACGCATGCACGCATTCAAGTACACACGCACTCAAATGCTTGCATTAAATTGTGCATTCTAAATACATAGTATCAAATATTGTCGCAGTATATGTATTTTAAACTAACATTGTACATACTTATGTAGGTTCAGTAAATACATATAATGATGTTATTGTTTCCGGACGAAACACTAATTGACGTAATGGTTTCCTTTTACTAATGATATCAACCGATTGCAAAATAATTTTTGTTTAATAGTCATGCATGTGTGCATTACACTACGGTAATATTTTGAAACATAATTGTACCTATTCACATATGTACATATATTACCATAACATAGCACGATTTAAAACTATGTAAATATTTATTTCTACAGAACAGTTAGCAATGTACCTTCAATAATATTCATATTATACTTTTACAAAAATATTTTGATGATTGACATCGATCTGGTACTAGTGAAATTGGAAACAAAAAAAATGTATTTTACTCTATAAATTATTCATTTATATTATATTACAGCCACACTGCCGGCAGCACGAACGGGCCCAGCTCGACCGGAGCAGTACTACCCTCTCACAGAAGGCCAACCTAAAGTGACAACATCCGTGCTGTCGTGTTTCGTTGGTAAGTCTGAGATCGGAGGCCCATCGATGCAGGGGTGTTAGCTACCATGGTAAGTGTGTGGCCTTACACTGCCATGATGGCTGTCATGCCGTTTACGTACCCAGCGAGGCGTGAAAAAGCATACTGTATTATCTGCATTCGCAATGAGTATGATGACCGCAACTCTTGGATTCTATTCGTGCTTTCCATCAGGCAGAGTAGTCATTTTGACAGGTTCTTAAAATAGAACAAAAAACTTCTTATCATGCGATGCTACGTAACGTTCCCATTATCGTCTACTAAGCACACACTATGTCTCACACAAGGTACATCCTCGTGTAGTCGGATAGTGGCTATATTTATATTATACTAAGCTGGTATCTGGTCGGAGCGTTCTACGTGTAAATGTTATGTCAAACTACTTCTCAGAAGTTTCACTTCTAGACCAGGGTAGAAGCCTTTAAAAATAATAAAAAGTGAAATAAAATCGTAGTAGGATGAAACCCATTAGAAAAGGAGGGGAATATTATAAAAATGAAGGGAAAAATAATTTACGGGCGATCTGAGGTCGGGGAGGGGATGGGGGTGAGTTTTTAAGGGTAAAAAACGGTTTTTCTCGATTTCCGGCAAAACTAAAAGTCCTATCGAAAAAAGTCAAATGGCAAAGTTGTAGGTAATAAAAAGATCTAAAACTTTTGTATTTACACTTTTTTCACATAACCTCAAAACTTATGTGAAAAATTCAAAAAACCAAGTTTTTGGTTTTTTATTTTTATCTTTTACAAAATTTTTTTTTTCAACGAAATTTGGTGAAAACTTACCTTTTTATGTCCCAAATACGCTGTAATTTATTTGATTAAAAATATTTATTTTTTCACCTTATTTTGAATTAATATCGAAAAAACACCCTAATTTTCAATCGAAAACTCACCCGTCAAAATATCAGCTTTTTTCAAAAAGTTGGTTCAGCTCGGTTGCAAAATGTACCTGATTTAGTCGCAGTAAAAGCGCATTATCACACTGCTTGTATGGCTAATTTTTATCACAAAAGAACAAAGAAAAAGGGGTCGCTCAGCATGTGAAAACACTAAGAATTTTATTAATTATCTTATTAATTATATCGTTGACAACGAAACAGAATGTCAATTTTCTGTAAATGAAATAAAAGAGGGATTTTCAGGAGATCTTCCAGACGACACAACTATTAAAAATAAATTGAAAAAGCATTTTCAAAACGATGTCGAGTGTCATTTAATTAAAAGGGACACGATTATTTTATACAAAAATGGTTCTGCAAGTAAGAAACTCTGCAAAGACTGGTACGAAAAAAGATTAAAAAGTAAAGAAGACGAACGAACTAGAATTGTTGAAATGGTTGAATGGCTGTCGAAATTGTTTTAGAAGATATATGTTCTAAAGTATATGATATGAATAACTACGAAACTGTCGATTTAGACGAAGGCAATCTTTTTAAGGATGTTCCTCAAACTTTGCAAGTTTTTTTGAATTGTTTTTCGATTTTTTGCATTTTCTGAGAAGATTTACTATAGTAACATATATTTTTTTTTCACCATCGAAAAGTAGAGATTTCAACGAACAGAAAACATACCAACTTTTTGAAAAAAGCTGATATTTTGACGGGTGAGTTTTCGATTGAAAATTAGGGTGTTTTTTCGATATTAATTCAAAATAAGGTGAAAAAATAAATATTTTTAATCAAATAAATTACAGCGTATTTGGGACATAAAAAGGTAAGTTTTCACCAAATTTCGTAGAAAAAAAAAAAATTTTTGTAAAAGATAAAAATAAAAAACCAAAAACTTGGTTTTTTGAATTTTTCACATAAGTTTTGAGGTTATGTGAAAAAAGTGTAAATACAAAAGTTTTAGATCTTTTTATTACCTACAACTTTGCCATTTGACTTTTTTCGATAGGACTTTTAGTTTTGCCGGAAATCGAGAAAAACCGTTTTTTACCCTTAAAAACTCACCCCCATCCCCTCCCCGACCTTAGATCGCCCGTAAATTATTTTTCCCTTCATTTTTATAATATTCCCCTCCTTTTCTAATGGGTTTCATCCTACTACGATTTTAATTGCTTTTAAAAATTATCGACCCTGGTCTATTCTGCCATATTAAATATAAAAATTGAATAGCAACTAACCACCGCAGTACATGAACGCCTGTAGCTCAGAACTTACAAAAAGTACGTTGTTTTCTTGATGATTTAAACATTGACTGCACAATTGGCCTAGTGGTTTAAACACATCGCTCTCTAATGCGCTGAGTGTTGTGGGTTCAAACCCCACACGGGACAACACTTTGTGTGATCCACAAATTGTTGTTCTGAGTCTGGGTGTTCTTTGTGTCTGTTTCTTGTACGTTTGTAAAATCCCCGCGACACAGGATTCATTCATAACGCGGGCGTTGTTTAAAAAAAAGAAACAAAAAAGATATCAATCGCAAAGAAAAATTAATTCCAGTAGCTGTAAGTTTACAAGTGACCCCGGACTTCTAACGTATACATATCATTATTTATAAATTTAACTTGAACTAAATAATTTCTGATAGCGTTATCTTCATAGCGTTGTCTAGAGTATTTGTTTAATATTTACGTAGTTATGTATGACTGTTAGACTTTGACCTAAACATTTAAAAGTAGCAGCAAGTGTTTTTTCTTTCCCAAGTGTCCACTTCATTGCTTGTTTACATTTTCAAAAGACACCAAAAAAAAGGTACTTCACTTTACTACTTTAGATGTATTTTATGTTAAGTGAGATACTACAGCAGTCACTAGTGACAAATTTGTGACCATAACTGACTTACGGATCCAATCCCGTCATTTTTGAGCTACTACAGACGCGAATGTCTCTCACTCTATCTCAAATTTGTTACCCGTTTCCTTGCAATTTTTCTGATTGCTTCCTTCTATAAATGGTTTTATTATTAACGAATATTTTAGCACCTATAAAAAAGTCAGCCACAGTTTCTTGTAAGACTACACATAATATGTTAGGAAGGGATCCTTCGAGATTCATTTCGGTGGCAATAACCTTACACACTCGTGAACAGTCACGAAGTTTTCTCTGAAGTTATGTTAACACTCCGATGGAGCCAGCTCATTTGTGTCTCCCACGGTACTGTAGTTAATAATATATAATAGGATAATTAGTAATGTGCCATATTCATTCACAAGCTAGCATCTATTCCTAGCTTATAATAAAGACGTGAATGCCATGAATTAATGAATATTGTAGTAAATTTATCGATTCTGTAAAAGGAATTCTTCGCATGTCTAGCTAAACGTTTTCTCAACACGATTGTACATAATTAAGTAGGCTTGTCACGTTTTCTAATTATTTAGCAATAGCTTCGCCCGCCGGGTAACTTGTAGATTCTATCGATGTATCTGTTAGACCTGTAGATATGGTAGTTAGTGACTCTGTTAAGCCAGGGATTGTGGGTTCGGACTCAGAACGGGACGGGACTCAGAACAAACGAATGTACATATATGATCACGTTCATTTGTTCTGTTTCAGGGTATAATTTAGCAATTATACATAACGTGCATTAACATATACGTATAGATGTTTATTACCAGTCTGGTTACCACAATATTACCATAATACCAGGTAGTAGAACCACGCTGATTTCAGCACGAACAGGTCGGCTCGTCCGGGGCAGTACCTCTCTCCCACAGAAGATCAACTTAAAGCGCCAGCATCCGTGCTGTCGTGTTTTGTCGGGGAGTGTGAGACCGGACACCCATTGATGCAGGGGTGACAGTTGTCGTGGTAAACGTGTGCAATACAATGCTACGATGACTGTCATGTCTTTTACGTCCCCAAGTGAGGTGTAAAAAATCGTAATAGGCCACTATAATGTGGGTCACCATACTGCATTGTCAGCATTTGCAGTGAGAATAGTGACTACAACTTTTGGATTCTATTCATGCTTTCCATCAAGCAGAGTAGAGTCACTTTGGTAGGCTATTAAAATAAAAAATAAAAAATAAATAATAGAGTCCGGTCTTTGGAAGACGACTGCCATGAGTGAGAAGTATCAAGTCATTATTGTCATCAATCAATCAATCACGTGAGAACGGTATTTCTTTTTGTGAAAGGTACTTCCTCCTCTCTTATCTTGTTCCACCTCCACGGTTCTTTTCTAGATGATCACTCTCCATTTCTTCCGTTTCTGAACAGACGTATTCAAAGATTATTTTATTGACAGTGTCAAGGATCCTACCCGTTCTTCTTGTGAACTTATTCTCTTGGCTACAATTCCAAAATTTTTCCTATTAACTCTCGGTAGTACAGGATAAAAGTAATACCTTGAAAAGCACTTGCTTTAAGGTTATCGCATTTTTGTGAACTCTAAAGAGTCTCACGCAGTTAAACATAGAATAGATACGTTTGTGCCGTCCAAGGTACTTGAATGAATTTCGCCATACACCATTTCTCCTACGCTACACCACTTACCTAATTTCGTTTTGATATATTGATTAGTAAAGGTGTGACAGTCTAACAAACAGACATAAACAAACCCACTTTCGTATTTCAGTCGGTTCAATTTTGGTGAAGATATTAATAAACTAAACATCTTCTGTTTAGAAGGCGCTTAAAAATACTTTGAAACGAGAAGATGCAAATTTATATAACTCGATTTAATATTTATTTACATTTGATTAAATATCTCGACCTTTGGCGTGTTCTTAGGAATAGGTATGTTATTCTTGTAAATATATACAATTTACATAAACAATATCTAGAGTACCTATTACAAATACACAGTTTTTGTCTACAAATATGTATTCGAACATAAGAGAAATAAAGTTTTTTTAGCCGATTACGGCAATATTGGCCAATGAACGGAGACCATCCAGCTACGCGGGAGATATTACAGTGTACAAGTGCGTGCGTAAACACAAGTGTACTCTCTGTTCCCTCACTCCCACAATCTGATGAGACAGTTATCCGACACGACCGGGGACAGATCAGGCGTAGGACCGACGGTTTTACATACTCTCCAAGGCACGGGCGTTGAGATCCCAACTTCCTAACTCCGGGCGGCACTTTGACGATTTGACCCAGGAATCGAACTCAGACCTTTGATCGACAGTCGCATACACTAACTACTAGACCAACGAGGCAGTTTTTTACATTACAACTCGTTTAAAACGATCCCTAAGTGACCCAGTCGAAAGTTCCGCTTCAAGGAATGGTTTTTTTTTAATTTTCATGGTGGTTTTATTCCTCGTCTCTTATCAATACAAACACTATTTGCGTGAAGTGTGAGAGGGTGGGGAGCTATGTAAATACATAAATATTGTATATATGTATATTATATCTCTCCGTGTGGTAACAGATTAAGAGTACAGAGTGCTACCACCCCTACTCTTCCCAGGGAAGTTGCAAGAGGCCACTAAGGAAACAAAATAAGCAAGATAACATCACTGCAAAGAGAAGGAAACTTGAAACAAAGCTGATACCAACCAGTCTGACCAGCGTGGTGTAGTTGCATACTAAAGAGAGGCCCACGTCCAGCTGTGGACTGCTAAAGGCATTTGATGATACATTTTCTACTTTCTATTATATGGAAAGCATCGTGTTAGATACGCGCTAAATTTTTAGTATATTTCAGTTAAAGAATAAATACCGCTATGCCGTAATAGCCTATTCTTTTAATCGATCAATTCATGGTTACCTGACATGGTAGGCTATTGAATAATAATTTGTAAGTTGTTGAGTAACAAAAGGAAAAGTGTTTAGATTGAATATTTATTTACAGTTGTTGAGTATTTTAGAAAATTAAGGATAAGGTAGAATGAAAAGTGGTGCCAGAGTTATGATATATTAATAATCTATATTACTTGGATGCAAACAAAACAACCGATGGGAAGAAAGGTTTAGGTTCAAAAAGTTCACGTACTGGAAGACCTAACGTGATAGATCCCCTACAAAGTGATCTGACGGTTTGGTGCAAATCACGGGCAGCCGTTGAATGCGGGCATCACAGGATCGGTTGTTGTAGAGAGTCTTAGGTGATGCCTATATCCAACAATGGACCTCCTTTGACTGAGATGATGATGATGAAGAATCTATACTAATTTAATGTTTATCTGGTTAAATTTACTAATCGCAGTAACTACTAGATCTATTCGAAAAATGATTTTAGTGGTAGAATAAATAAATTAATGTCTTCTCGCATTATATTCTTTGATGAGCAATAAATATGTATTTACAAGCTGACCCACGCAATTTCTGCTTCACCCATAGGGACAACATTTACTAGTGATGTTTGGCCGAACCGTTTATGAGGGTTCCTCGAGCCATCTAAAGAATATTTCAATAAGAGCTATTCAACAGAACTTTTTAGCTATATAAAATTGGTATACATAAGTAATAATATTAGAATTGCTTAATAACAGCCAGGAGTTAGAAGGTTGAGGTTTTACCCCCGTGCTTCGGCGAGAAGGTAAAGCCGTCGGTCCTGCGCCTGACCCTCCTCGATCCTCCTTGTGAGAATGAGGGAACAGAGAGTGCACCTGTGTTTGCGCACACACTTGTACACTATAATAACTCCTGTATAGTGTGCTGGTCTCTGTTTAGACTTGCTACTGTGGCCGAGATCGGCTAGGAGTACATCAAAATCATAGATAAGTATGAATACCGCACGCAAAAGTTTTTATTCTTGTAACTCTATGATAAACACAGATTTTCTACTATTAATACATTTTCGTCTAGCTCTATTTAGTACGCTCTCAGTGGTAACATTAAAAAGTAGAACAAATAAAAAACCCGTGAGCAAAATTTACGTGAAACAATTTTGAATAATTGTTTGTGTAATATGACGTAGCTACGGGAAGTCGTCGGATTGGATTTAAAAATAACTTACTACCTACACACCACGGCTATCTAGCATGATGAATACTAATTTTAGAACATTATATTTCTAGCGTCCTATTCGCTAAAGTACCAGATATGCGCAATCTTATCATATGTTCGTAATTATGAAACATAATTCTTCAGATGACAGTCTGACTGCAAGAGATAGTTGATATTGAGAACTGTAAGGTTGTCAGAGGTTACAGTTTCGAACCCTGAATGTAAGAACACTTTGTAAAGAAACACCTCTTCATATCTAACATATCTATTTTGTGAAACAAAGTTTAAGAACTATGACATGTCTAATTAAAAAAGGGGTCTAAAACGGACAAGATAAGAAAGTAACTTGGATAGAAATCCAGAAATACATGGATACAAAAATGGTCATGGTAGAGCCGAGGTCACTCCCAGTATACAATTACCATATCTGTTTAATGGAGGTGTGTCTGACATCCCCATAACCATAATAGGTATGTTATAGGTGCGATCACGTCTCTACCTTGACCTATTTTCTTGTTTCTTGTGTTTTACCCTTTTAGACCCCATTTTTACATAGTTTAGTTATGGTTCTTTACACTTTATATTTGATTGAATGCTATCACGATTAGACTTATACGTACGACGACATTTTTAACATGTTTTGACTTAAACAATTTGATACAATACGCATATTTATAACGTGCTCGCCAAGATCTTCCTTTTGAAACTTTGATTTTCTTAGTTTAATTTTTTCGAGGTTATAATTTCGACTACTATCATGAGTCAAGGGACATCTCATTCATTAAAATCGAATAATATATACATACATAGATAGACTGCCGAAATCATTACTTTTCTATTTGGTTTCGCCGTAGTCGGGTGTAAAATATAAGTTACACGTTTAAAAACTAAATGTAATCGACTACAAAGCTTGTAGGCTTTCAATACCAAGACGGATCAGACAGAATGACAATTCTGTCTTATATAAAATATATGTAATAAGAAATAAGATTTTTATTACGTGTACATGACGTAAACACACTGTGTGAATAAGTCTATAGATATTCTCAAAATGCCCTTATCACAACACAATGCCATGTTTACAAACTGACGCGAATTAATGATTAAATAAACACGCGTCTTTAAATTGCCAGTTTGTTTTTTTTTCCATCTTAAGAACCTGTCAAAGTGACTCTACTCTGCCTGATGGAAAGCATAAATAGAATCCAAGAGTCACCATACTCCTTGCAAATGCTGACAACGCAGTATGGTGACCCACACTATAGCGGCCTTGTAAGATCCTTTTTCACACCCCGCTTGGGGACGTAAAAGGCATGACAGTCATTGTGACAGTGTAAAGTTTACACAGTTATCACGATAACTGAGACCCCTGCATCGATGGGCCTCCGGTCTCACACTCACCAACGAAACACGGATACTGGCGCTTTAGGTTGGTCTTCTGTGGGAGGGCAGTACTGCCCCGGTCGAACCGGCCCGCTCGTGCTGAAATCAGCGTGGCTCTACTACCTAGAAATGTGATGTTGTGTTTGTTGATAGTAACATTGACCTGATGTACATAAATGAAATATGATATGCATTTAATTCTTAGTTATAAGCTTACAATATTTAACGTCACATGATTTTTATTAAATTCTTGACCCATCATTACTCTACTGTGCCTGATGGAAAGCGTAAATAAAATCCAAGACTAGTGGTCACCATACTCATTGAAAATGCAGCCAATATGGTATGGTGACCCATACTATGGCGGCTTACATTATGAACCAACTTTATCTAGTAAGGTAACAGTAAAGAGATTTGCTAAGTAGTGGTTTCTTTCTAAAATTCTTGATAAGAAATCGATAATAGATTAAGAAAGAGCAGTTTCACCACTTCTATTCATCCTGTGGATATCGTAGGAGTTCATTTAGGGAGCAAAAGTTGCAGGATATCAACACTGCAAAGAGAGAAACCTTGAAACAAACACTACATTAAAGTGTGTGTGCAAACAGTCACAACCCGACCGATCGACCATGCAATCTGAGGTGCAAGACCGACGGCTCTATGTGCTCTCCGAAGCACAGGGATTAACACCCCAACTTCCAATAACCGGACGGTTATTAAGCAGTTCTATAATCAGATAAAACTAATAATTCTTTTTTGGCTCGACTCGAGAATCGAACGCGAGACTACTTGATCGGCAGTCGCACACGCTAACCGCTAAACCAACGAGACAGTCCAGTAGTGGACTATTTAAGGTTGTTGTTGATAATGTTAACGAAATTGTAATAGGTATTCATACACTTTTGTAGCTCTGCCACTTATATCATTATCATGTAATAATAACTGCACCCGCGACTTCGTCCGCGTTTAATTTCTTTATAATACCAAAATTCTAAAATATAATTAGCTTAAGTTTTTCCTTATAACATCGGCTATCTGTTAGTGAAAGTCCCGTCGAAATCGGTCCAGCCGCTCCAGAGATTAGCCGGAATAAACAGACAGACAGAAAGACAGACACAAAAATTGTAAAAAATGTTATTTTGGTGTAGGTATCGTAGGTATATTCATATGCATGTAGTAAAAAGCGGTTGTTTTAATATTACAAACAGACACTCCAACTTTATTTATCCTTACAATTGTACAATACCAGTTGTATTAAAGACTTTGTTTTTCACTTATTGGTAGTCAGGTAACAAGGTGACTAATAATGTCAATTATTTATTCAATTGAACTACGCATACGATGGTTCAAAGTACATGATTCGATCAAAATACCGTTTATCGATTAAATTTTATAATTAAAGTTATTATAATCAATGTCTAACGCAAATGTCTCGTATAAAGTAACTTGTTTTGCATGATATGGGCCACTTTAAATTTAAGAAATTTATTAAACTGAGGTTGTCCAAAAAGGCTTATTACTCAGTTTCAGACTATGTCAGATTTAGATGTTTGGAAATGAATTGCTCTTTTTTTAAGACCTATGATTGTTAATATAACTGCTGTTTTAATATTTAAAAGATTTTGAGTTAAAAGAGTGGTGGTGAGTTTCTTTCCTGGGTTCTTTTCTCACCACTCTACCATGAACAATCTGCGAACCCAGCTAACTGTAATTTTAATCGACAGATTGTTATGAAGTTCATAAGTGTCTTTTTGTGACCTAAATGAATAAACGAATTTGACTTTGACTTTGACTTTGACATCGGTGCCAGGAAAAAATGATGAGTAGTGGGTGCAAAGGCACTTTGAATATTGACCCCCAGCCCTTTCCGTCGGATATCGATGGAAGAGAATATTAGGCCTTGGTCTTAAGTAGCCTCACGAAAAGCAACACATTATGAATATCAGTTTGTGTTGAAACTCTTTTGTAATAGAACTACAATTCATTGAAATCTGATAGTACTTCTCGCTTGCAGTGCGTACTCATTTTTTTTTCTTTATATTTGTAAAGGAATAGGCGTTTGTCTTCCATCTCACCTGATGGAAAGTGTAGATGAAGACGAAGGTACACGACCATACAGCAGAAACCTATTCACTCTACTCTTAAAGGCTCCAGAGTATAACTCATCAGGAAAAATAGACCCAGGCAGGTCGTTTCAAATCTTGGCGACTCTCACCAAAAACGAGTTGTCAAACTGTTTAGTTCGACTTTTGGGTATGTCATCTCGTGGCAAGTTTGAGTAGGTTTATAAACTTTTCCAATGTGTACAATGTAAGTATATGGAACGTTCTGGATAATTTGGTTGGTTCTGCTACTTAATAAGATATACAGCGCCACGCATCTCAACTCCTACGTCATACCTACATAGACACGTTAATATGAACATTGGTTTTCGTAACCTACGTCAGTATAATATATAAAAAGTACACAAAAAAGATTAAATAAATATCTTCCCAGAACTCTGTCTGATTAGACATAAGACCAACTTGTATGACCTTCGTTTTATATTTAGTCAATATTGTATTTTATTTTCGACATTGTTTGTCAACGGATACATCTGATGTTTAAAGGTTTTTGAGTATCTTTTTAAAACCCTAATTATAAACGTTTATTCGTGTAGCGTACGTAGAGTAGAAATTATGCAACGAGCAGGAACAGACGTATCAGCTTTCATAACTAAGATATTGTATAATAAGAGTATAATGGATGTTTTTCTTTCATTCTCCTTCTTGACTTGGAGAGGCACTCAAAAATGACAAGAGTCTTTGGATGGCGGTAGTCATTTAACATCAGGTGACGCGTCCGTTCGTCCTTTGCCAATATTATAAAACATATTATGTATGAGAGAAAGCAGATATGAATGAAAGTATTTTGTTTTAATTTTAATTTGAATTGAAAATTAGCTATAATGTTGTTTAGAAATGCTGCCCTACACTAGGATTTTTTTTTCTATATTAAGAGCCTGCCAAAGTGACTCTACTCTACCTGATGGAAAGCATGAATAGAATCCAACAGTTGTGGTCACCGTACTCATTACAAATGCTGACAACGCAGTATGGTGACCTACACTATGGCGGCCTTGTGAGATGCTTTTTCACACCCCGCTTGGGGACGCAAAAAGCATGACAGTCATCGTGACAGTGTAAGACTTACACAGCTACCACGGTAACTGTCACCCCTCAATGGGCCACCGGTCTCACACTCACCAACGAAACACTGCAACACGGATGCTGGCGCTTTAGGTTGGTTTTCTTTTGGAGGGTAGTACTGCCCCGGTCGAGCCGGCCCGTTCGTGCTGAAATCAGAGTGGCTCTACTACCTAGCTGATGATCAATCCGAAGAAAAATTAAATACTTATCTCGATTAGAATTTATGAACTTCGTCTACCCAATCAGATTTGGTACTTTATTACATTATAAAATATTAAAAACCATAAGAAAAAGAATAACAAAAATTTTATCGTACATTTCATGTGATTTATAGTGACGTAAGTTATAAAAACAATGTTTGTGTTTATTACTTTGGGCCTCAAGCTAACCTCACCTGTACCTGCTAATTCACGGACGAGATTTTTGCAAATAAAACATCCCAACTAGCGGCAAAAGGCTCACCTATTGTATTACGTGGTACCAAACTATCCGCAAAAAGTGGGCCTCTGCCTACCCCTCCTGGGGGTGTAGCGATAGGATATAGCGTAGAAATCTTAGCTTCTTATGATATAAGTGGACAAAGAGGTAAACGAGTAGATGGATTATCTGGAGTTAAGTGAATGCTGTATGGATAACTGCATTTCAAGAGCCACAAATTCATTGAAACATTGAGTCATTTCAATTCAGTGACTGCACGGTTGGTCTAGTGGTTTAAGCGGTCGTCACGCCGCTCTCCACTGCGCCGAGTGTTGCGGATTCAACCCTACATGGGACAACACTTTGTGTGATCCACAAATTGTTGTTCTGAGTCTGGGTGTTCTTTGTGTCCTTTTCTCGTATGTTTGTAAAGTGCCCCGCGACACAGGATTTATTCCTAGTTTATTGTCATAAAAAGAAATAAAAGAAATTTGAAGTTCCCCTCTAGCATAAGGAAAAAATGTATATTTTGACGGAGATATCTATAGGTATATAGCGTGTGCAGTGAGCAAACAGAGAGTGCACCTGTGTTTGTGCAAACAATTATGCACGATAATATCTTCTACATTGTTGGTTGGTCTTTGTTGAGACTGACTGCCGTAACCGAAATCGGCTAGGAGTACATGATCATCATAATATATTAGCGACCCAACCCATCTTAAAAATTGCCGAAGTTTTACAACTGCAAGTATTGTACGTATTACCCTTCCATTTGGGTCACTTCCTCTGTAAATGAAAACCTCATTAAAAATAGTTGCATAGTTCAAAGTTGTAAGCGTACAAAAAATATAAACTATATACAGAATAAATTAGTTTCTAATGTTACAATATTTGATATACTTTTTTCCGTTTCTGTTAAAACAGTTTTTAACAGTCCACTGCTGGGCATAAGCCTCTCCTTCGAAAGGAGATTTTGGCCTACGGAAAGACGGGTTGATATAGTATAGGTTCAAGTTTTCCTACTTTTTTGCAGTGGTGTTGTCTTATGTAGTTTATTTCTTTAGTCTTTCTTACGACACCCATGGGGTGAATACAAATGGCGACACTCTATATTCTTAACCCGTCACCACACGAATAAACTTGAATAATTATAGTAAATTATTCAGTCTCTGTCTGCCTCTTGTATAACATACATCGTAATCATAACGTGTCGTATATACAAACGTAAGAGTTTAATGTCGTAGCCATTTTCAGTCTTCATACCATAAGTATAATTATAATTTGTATGGAGTTTTAATAAAATTTTATAACATAATAGACTTGTTCGTACAATTTTATCTATATATTAAAAAAAATGAATTGGTTTGTCTACACTTCACAAACCCAAGAAGTTCTACACCACAATATGCAAAGCGTTTCACAGATCATTTTTTTTTTGTCAGTTTTATTCTCATTATTTCTCATCAATGCAACTCCAATGTGCCACAGAAAAGTGTGACAGGACACAGCTAATATTCTGTGTGGTAATCCCGTTGTAACCGTGTATTAACGCCGTTGTAACCGTGTATTAACGCCGTTGTAACCGTGTATTAACGCCGTTGTAACCGTGTATTAACGCCGTTGTAACCGTGTATTAACGCCGTTGTAACCGTGTATTAACGCCGTTGTAACCGTGTATTAACGCCATTGTAACCGTGTGTTAACGCTGTTGTAACCGTGTATTAACGCCGTTGTAACCGTGTGTTAACACCGTTGTAACCGTGTATTAACGCCGTTGTAACCGTGTGTTAACACCGTTGTAACCGTGTGTTAATGCCATTGTAACCGTGTATTAACGCCGTTGTAACCGTATGTTAAAGCCGTTGTAACCGTGTGTTAAAGTCATTATAATCGTGTGTTAACGGCGTTGTAACCGTGTGTTAACTCCATTGTAATCGTGTGTTAATATTTGATGTGAAACAAAAATACGGAGTTAGACCGGCGTGTCGGATGGCATGACGACGCATCACCTCGATATGCGTCGCCACGTTATGTGTAAAATTAAGAATATGTTGAAACAGTAAGTATTTCAAACGGATATGAGATAGAAGAATAGGTAAAGATGTTATCAAAGAGACCTTTATATCTCGATCTAATGTTGAATAGCGAGTTTTTTCATTGTCAGGGTTTGTGATTCTACAATGAAATTCCAAGCAAATTTCAAATTTCAAAATTTAGTATTAACACTTTTAAGTCCATAATAAAACAAAAATTATGTTAATATTTTGACTACATAGTTTAAAATTATTTAAATGAAAAATTTACTTCGGTTTGATGATGCTCACTCCCGCAATTACGTTTGTTATATTTGAAAGTGATTTTCAATTTATTGTTGTTGTTATATGTGTTGTTGTTATATTTCGTGTTTTCGATTTTTTATATATTGTTATTAGTTTTTTTACCTACATAGAAATTGTCTTGTAATAATTTGACTGCACGGATGGCGTAGTGGTTAAAGCGATCGCTCTACTGCGCTAAGTGTTGTGAGTTCAAACCCCATACACACAACACTTTGTGTGATATACAAATTGTTGTTCTGAGCCTGGGTGTTCTATATGTCAGTTTCCTGTATGTTTGTAAAGTCTCCTGCTACACAGGATATATATTCGCGCGCGTTGTTCTTTTTTTGTAAAAAAAGTGAATAATACATTTTTTGTACATGTATAATTTTAGTTCATATTTAGTATCTTTCTGGTGGTTTTGAGTGTATCTAAGTCCTACCCAAATGTCCTGCTTACTGTAGTGTCGCGCTTCGGATCGTCAATCTTGACTAATACTGGTTAGGTAACACTATGGCTTTGGTTCGTATATTGCCAGTATGGACATGCTAACTCAAAAATATGGTCCTTTCTTCAAAAAGTTAACCCAGACCATGGGTTTGCGGATAGCCCTGGATAAGACGGCCCTTTTGTTCCATGGACCCCGTCGTGGTCCACCATCCAGCGCCTCCATCCTTGACAATTAGGTCCTCGTACTGGTTCAGACCCAGATGAAGTATATGGGCCTGATCCTGGACGTTAGGTGGCTCTTCAATGAGCACTTCCGACAGCTTACTCTAAAGCTGGTCGGCGCTGCTTCCGCCTTAGGGCGACTCTTGCCTAATTTGAGTGGACCCACCGCCGCGACGAAACCGCTGTACACGGGGGTTGTCCGATCAATGGCGCTGTATGGTGCACCGGTGTGGGCTCTGACCGGCTCGCCTTTGGAGTAGCCGGTCAGAGTCACCATAGCTGCCCGAGTGACTCTTAGGTAATGCCGCCGTCTTCTAATTGTAAAATCTGACATGTAAAAATATTTGTAAAATATCTACTTGCAGAAATAAATATCATTTATCAACGACTATTGATGAAAGTTCCGTGTGCAATAACAACTCAACGTTAGAATTCAATATAAGAAATATTAAAAAGAAAATAAGCTTTATTGTTCTCTCGTACCAAGATTAGCAGTAGCTGCGTGTATATACGTATCCTAAGACCCTTACTTTAAATCAACCTATCGCCATTCACTGCTGAACGAAGGTCTCCCTCAAGGAGCGCCAACTATTCTGGTCTTGGGAAATGTGCATCCATCTGCTGCCAGCCACCTTCTTCAAGTCATCGATCCATCGCGCCACCGGATGGCCTACGCTACGTTTGCTCTATCGTGTTCTCCACTCTAGCGCGCTTCGGCCCTAACGACCATCAGTTCGTCTCGAGACATGACCGGTCCCCTTCCACTTTAGCATACTGATTCTCTGTTCGATGTCAGTTACTCCAGTTCTCTGTCCAATAACCTAGTTACGAATTTTATCAGCCAGAGAAACACCCAGCAGCGTTGACCCTTACGGCACTGTTTAAAATATTTTGCCCGTAACTTTGGGAGTTTCAAAAAATGTTTCTTTATTTTTGAATGCCTCAATTCATTAAAATATCTTATCACGAAACAGGTTTCGCTAAATAAATGTTGATAAATCCGTGCGTGTCATTTACGTGCAGATAAGGTGCAAATAACGTTACGGTACTATTATTTAATCACGTAAATTAATGGAATAGATATACAATTACTCATTATTAGGTTTAATTTCGTACCCTTTTATGTGTCTCTACTAATATTATTAATACCTAAGTAACTCTGACGGTATGTTACATTTTCACGGTTAAACTGCTGAACCGATTTTAATGGAATTTCGCAAAGCGGTTGTTGAAGGACATGGGCAACTTTTATTACTATAAGTGACGAGCGCAACTGAAGGGAAAAAGGTCGTGTTATAACTGCCTCGGTGGCGCAGCGGTAGTGAATGTGACTCCTACGCTTGAGGTCTCGGGTTCGATTCCCGGGTCGGACCAAATGTTTGTATGATCTTCAAATATTTGTTTCGAAGTACGAACTCCAAAGTAAACGTCGAACGACTAAGGGAACAAAGTACACAAGAGAACATCATTACAAAGAGAAGGAAAACTTAGAACAAACCCTATCCCAACTCATCTGGCTAGCGTGGTATAGTAGGCCACAACCTCCTTGCTTAGGAGAGGCCTATGTCTAGCAGTGGCATATAAAAGGCTGTTGATGATGAACTATAAAAAAATAAGATATATTTAGAGTTAATATAAAGAATTTTATTAGAGAATGTATTTTAGACTGGAGTCCGTACCTCGGCAAACATAGTGTAGGACTTCCACAGACCTGACAGGAGCTGGATGTCGGCTCGAGTAATTAAAGAGGCCTATGTCCAGCAGAGGATTGCGATAGGTTGATGCATAACTAGAGAGTGAAATGTCATTATAGAAACAGAGAAAGTGGAGGTTCTGAATTCCAGTTACCCCACTTCTTCGGTAAAAAGTAACGTCAGAATTGTTGAACACTGGCCATCTGTAAGGCCGTGGTATTATTCTAGTTGAGGCCAATATACCACGCTGGTCAGACTGGTTGTATATAGGGTTGTATATGGAAAATCATAGGTTACCTACAGCAGTATTTTACGCAGAGTTCCAGCAGGACAGGCGTAGGGTTGGTGAACAATTTTTACGTTACAAGGATGTCCTCAAAAGACATTTGGTTAACTGTGGCATACCGGTGACAGATTGGGAGAGGCTATCACTACATCGATCCGAGTGGAGACGGTGAATTAAGAGCGGAGTTGACAAGTATGAGCAACAGCGTCTACAAGAGCTTGATGCGAAGGCACTCGCGAAAGACCCAGCCGAGGCCTGTCTACGACTACACGCGCAATGAAAGCGGTCAACTCTGCTGCGTTACCTGTAACCGCACATTCAGGAAGAAATTTGGTTTTGCCAGTCACATCCGTCACGTTAGGAGAATGCCATAGGGTCGCCGTCGGCGGATACGTCGAGGAGGACATCATCATATAGGGTTAGTTATAAGCTTTAAGTTAGAACACAATATGCCTCTGCTTCTCCCTTCGGTAAACGGGCGTGATTTTATGTATGTATGTATGTAGAGTCAAGAACTAGATTTTTGACTAACCTAATAGACTAGATGTATTGAATTTGACCTTTCTTTGTTCATGCTGATCCCTTACACCCTGCTTTGCAACTACACTCACAAGAATTGATTTTTAAGTACCATTATTCTTGGCAGAGCACGCTTATACACTTTTAAAATAAAGTTTTTTTTTCGAATACTTCAAGTGACCATTTTTAACCACACTAGCGCCTTGCTAAGAACGATAACAATAGCCTTGTGTTAAAGGTACTTGCGTCTTTACTTCTGAGTAATATCAATACAATTAATACCAACTACAATAGTAACTGCACGGATAGCGTACTGGTTTATGGGGTCGACACGCTGTTCTCTACTGTAGCGAGTGTTGTGGGTTCAAACCCCACAGAAGACCTTTTGTGTGATCCACAAATTGTTGTTCTGAGTCTGGGTGTTCTTTGAGTCCGTTTCTTGTAAGTTTGTAAATATTCCGCGACACAAGATATATTCCTAATGACGGCGTAATCATTAAGCAGAACCAACATTATGGTAACCAAAGTACTGCAGAAACTATCTTATATATTTGTTTCTTATACACAGAATTAATGAACACGTGCATCAGATTATTTGTTCTGGATAGGAATCGAACCCACGACCATGTGCTGATTTGATAGTGTACACATTTTCAATAACCAATCGAAAAACAATACACTTTTATAATTACATTAAAATGACTAAAGTCATCATTTTATTGCAGGTCGGCATAAATTACGATCGTCAATGATCAATTAACTATCTTTGAGATTGTAGTCGTTTTTAGACGAGACGTATAAAGTAATGTTAAATGATATAGACGGTAAATAGTCAATGACGATAAGTTACTACCTCGACGTAGTAAGTTACTATCGTGACGGATTAAGAACGCAGAGTGTCACTACCCCTATTTAACTTGTGAGTATCCGACTTAGATAGCAAAATATCCAGGAAAACAGCATTCTAAGGAGAAAGGAAACTTTACACAAATCTGTTTTTTAACGTGTGGAAACCCCCTCGGGCCGTCACCCCACCGGGGTTTACGGCGGGGTGGTGTGCCGGAATCGGACCGACTAAAACCACACGGTGTGCCACTCTGCACTTGACATAGTAGGGATCTGGGAACAGCTGCTATTACGACATCCAGTGACACAAACCCTATACCAGTAGTATGTAGTAGCAAAGAGATTTAGTACGTCTAAACCTCTTTTCTAACTACGGAGGGGTCTATGACTGAACAATGACTGCACGGTCGGCTTAGAGGTTTAAGCGGTCACCACACCGCTCCCTACGCTGAGTGTTGTGGACTCAAACCCCACATGGGACATCACTTTGGTGTGACCCATTAATTGTTGTTCTGAGTCTGAGTGTTCTTTGTGTCCATTTCTTGTATGTTTGTATAGTCCCCTGCGACATAGGATTTACTTCTAGTACGGGCGTTGTCTTTTTCAAAAAAAGAAAAAAAAAACTCTATGTCTAAACTAAGGAGGGGTCTATGTCCAGCATTGAATTATAAAAGTCTATTTTTCGTT
The DNA here is from genome assembly GCA_949316085.1 of Hypercompe scribonia. NCBI lineage: Eukaryota > Metazoa > Arthropoda > Insecta > Lepidoptera > Erebidae > Hypercompe > Hypercompe scribonia. The sequence goes on from OX438973.1 coordinate 2,148,060, forward strand.
ACCACACATTCGGGAGCACATATTGATGGTTTCATTGTATTTGTATAACACATGTTTTAATATACAAACTAAGTGATAACAACTGAAATAGATAAGGTATCTCTAACGCAATGTCTTACTTCCTTCAGCATACGAGCTCTCTGGTGGTGGTGTGGTTGTGACGCTATGTGGTTTGAAATATTTTTTTTTTGTTGTTTTTTAATTTTTTATTGTCATCGTTATCATTTCAACCGAAGAACGTAAACTGCTGGACATAGGTCTCCCAAAGGCACTGCACTTGTAACGCTTGTAGGAAAATTAATATATTTAATTTATTTTATATTTTGTTAGGGTAACATCGGTCGTCCATAGACATTCGCAGCACTAGAGACACAAGTGCTTTACCATCACTTGAGTCCTCCTCAGAATCACACTAACACTGACATACAGAGTGATACCACAACGTCAGAGAAAACCAGACCTCTGACATTACTTTTCTTGCTCTTTCTTGAGGTTACCTGGAGTACAAGTCTCCCATCTCCATAATACTGTGGTCACGAAACCCGGCGACGAACTGTTAATTGTTTAGTTTCAGAGCACCACAGTGTGGTGACGGATTAAGAATATTGAGTGTCACCACTGCTATTCATCTTGTGGAAATCGTAAGAGGCAATGAAGCAAACCAGGCAGGACAACATCGTGCAAAGAGAAGGAAAACTTGATAATTGTATCAAGGGGATGTAGGGATTGCCCTATACTCGTCTGGATAGCGTGATATAATAGGCCAAAACCTCTTATCTAAAGAGAGGCCTCATTAATGTTTGAAATAAAAGCACTTGATTTTATATTAGTAGCAGAGATACTTTAAGTAAAATCGACTAGTTTAACATCCATATTCGGTATGATTAAAATGTAAGCAGATAAATAATGGTGGCTCGACTACTGGTTTCAAGTTCAAATAAGGTTTAAGTTAAAAGGCACGAAATTATTAAACTACGGAACACAGATTCATAGAAAAAACTATATTTACTTGCCATCAGGCAATCGGACTCCTCACTTACCCTATCAACTAGGTAGGTCTATAAATTAAAAAATAATTAAGCTTTTTTTTTCTTTTCCTATGTTAAGAATCAGCCAAAGTGACTCTACTCTGCCTGATGGAAAGCATGAATAGAATCCAAGAGTTGTGGTCACCATACTCATTGCAAATATAAATAATGCAGTATGGTGACCCATACTATGGCGGTCTTGTATGATGCTTTTTCACACCCCGCTTGGGGACGTAAAAGGCATGACAGTCATCGTGACAGAGTAAGGCTTACACAGTTACCACGATAACTGTCACCCCTGCATCAATGGGCCTACGACGGCCTGACAATGCAGTATAGTGACCCACATTATAGTGGCCTATTACGATTTTTTACGCCTCACTTGGAGACGTAAAAGACATGACAATCATCGTAGCATTGTATTACACACGTTTACCACGACAACTGTCACCCCTGCATAAATGGGTCACCGGTCTCACACTCAACAAAACACGACAACACGGATGCTGGTGCTTTAGGTTGGTCTTCTGTAGGAGGGTAGTACTGCCCCGGAGGAACCGGCCCGCTCGTGCTGAAATCAGCATGGCTCCACTACCTAGTTATAGAAATGTGAAATAATTCGATCTTGGCCACGGAGGTCAGTCTCAACGGAGACCAGCTTATTATGCGAAGATGTTATACGGCACAAGTCTGTGTGCAAACAGGTGCACCCTCCTCCCTCACTCCCACAATCCGATGGGACAGTTATCCGACACGACCAGGGAGAGATCAGACACAAGACCGACTGCTTTACGTGCAAGTTCCAAACTCCGGGCTGTTATTAAACATTTATATAATCTGAAAACCTCAAAAACAGTTTTTGGCCCAACCTGGATACTGAAACCAAGACTGGTAATTGCAGACACTAACTGCTCAAACCACGAGATAGTTAATAGCACGCAAACAAACATATTGTAAAACTAAAGTTTGTAAAATAGCCATAACAGTGAGACTGTTGCTGCGTTCCGGAAATTGCATGAATACATTTTTACACCTATCTAGGAAATATGATACGTAAAACATAGGAGTACATGATTTTCGACTTTATTGCCGCAATCATATTAATCATATTCCACGAGAATTTAATCTTTGGTACAATTAACGTAATTAATACAGAATAATTCTTATGATATGACTTGAACTTGTTATGATATTTATTTGTAGATGTATGTATGTAGACTTACATCAACTTAAGTATGTATATAATAAATACGAAAGTTTGTATATGTCTACTTCTTCTATTCAACACCTGAAACGCACCTACTTCCTATTTTCTCTGCATCACCCAAAGGTTGACTGGTAGAGAATGCCTTAGGCATTAAGTCCGCCTATGTACATAAAGCGCATGATGTATAAATAAATAAATAAATAAATAATTTATAAATGACAGCTGAGTGGTATACTACGATAATATTGTGCCAACTAGAATGAATTTCCTTTCGTTTAGGTGATTCTGTTATATGTACATATAGAAATTAAATATAGCTGACTAAGAACTCATAACAAAGGACCTACAGCCGTCATAGCGTGGGTCGTCATACTGCATTGTCTGCATGTGCAACGAGTATGGTGGCCACCACTGTTGGATTTTATTCATGCTTTCCATCAGACAGAGTAGAGTCATTTTGGTAGGCTTTAAAAGAAACAAAATTATGTTCAGACATTAAAACCTACCAAAATGACAGCAAAACATCATCATCATCAACACCATCTCAACCAAAACACGTCCACTGCTGGACATAGACCTCCCCACGGCTCGCTATTACAGCCGATCTCATGCCACCCGCATTCAACGGCTTCCCGCGACCCTCAGCAGGTCGTCGGACCGTTTATTAACACACCCAGAGAATATGGACATGGAGTATGAACACTGGATGGAATTATATGGTATCACATAATCTAATTATATGGACTAATGAGTACTTAGTGCCGAGAATTAGCAAGGAGCACCTACGCGGCTAGGGAACGACTGAGCAACGGCGGGCGCTGCTGCTTCTATATACAAGTATATTTGTTTACACCTAAATTATAATCTCACATAAACATTGCATATGGAACCAAAGCAAATAGATTAGGTACGTTGTGTCGTTTCAAATATTTTGGACTGTTTTTATCATTTTCAAATTGGCGATTATTACTTTACCAATTAAAAATTTACACCTATGAGTTTTGGACGTCATAATTGTTTAAAATGTATCACATTCTGTTTCTACTCGATCTGTATTAAAAAAATAGTTTAAAGATTGAATTATTTTTTTTAAATATAAATTATTGTTATTTTTTGAAATTCGAAGTCTAAAACAAATGAAACTTACCAATTTTCCCGCTCGTTCCAATTCGCGCCAATTTTTCCTTTTTCGCGGCCCTTCTGTAATATTCATCCAATTTGTTTTTATGAAACAACGTAAAGGCAATGAAACAAACTACCATAGCAGTGTACACAATAAAACAATTTTTCTCTAATGTCCATATTAGTAACGATATCACATTCATTTTTAATAAAAAAAAAAAGACAGAAACGTGCTTGCTCGGCCGCGACGCGCGCGTTACTGAAATGTGAACCTTGTTTTGTTGTTATGCGTATAACTCGAATAGTTTTACAGTTAATAAACTCAATCTCATTTGAAAATGTACCTTATTTCATAAGCCGTAAGACAACACATCAGTTTTACATGAGTTGGTATTGGCATCCTGCAGTTTCTTTTTTACCAATATTGGAGTCCTTGACTTTTTGCCAGTGGACAGTTTTCGAGACTGTTTTACTAAAACTTATATTAATATTAAGTTCCAGTAAAAGATTATAGTTTAATCATAATATTCATAGTGATAATAACGTATATTCACGTCTTTTTCCATAAGGGATAGACAGAAGCGTACTCAACGCCCACATTTTGACGACTAAAATAAATTAAGTAAGGGGCCAAAGATATTGCTGTCGACTAGGGCCATACATATGAGTATTTTTATAAATGTAACAGCCCTTTATAACTCAAAATCAACATTACAATTATCTTACACATTAATAATTTAAATATATTACACCCAGACAGAATAAATGATCGTGCTATTAATCCATCCATTAATTTTTTTCACGACCAACAAATGTAGCTAGAAACCCCACACTACAAGCAAATGAGAAAGCAAATTGTTTATCTATCTGTTACACTTTTGCGTCTAAAACGCTGAACCGATTTTCTATTATCACTGGCATTTACTATCAGCAATTTAAGATTCAAGTGTGTTGTCATCTATAGATGTTAGGTAAGGAGGGCCCACTTTTACCTTGAACGTTTGAAGGTAATACTAGCCTCTAACATAGAACAGAAAATTAAGCTTATTCTTTGTTCTGTGGTATGAAAATACCAATGGCAAATGTGGGATTTTTTGTAAGAGAATCATGGCACACCTTGGCCGGCTCAAACAGTGTGATATTTCTAAATTACTATTTTACGTAACATTAGTGTTAAGCGATTTGCCCGATTTTTTACCTATTTGTCACATTTCACCAGTAATGTAATGTAATGTAATGTAAACTAAACACCCATTCTTCTCTAGCTCTGTATCGAGCGGGAGCTCTGTGTCTCCAAGCAGCGTTAGACAGTTTTCCTCATTGATTGGCCTTATATCATAAAAATGAAGAAATCATCAAAAGTAAAATAACAAAATCCATGAAATTAGCACATTTTTAAATAGGAACTCATTCTTATAGATACTTCTTGACGTAGTATCTTTTGGCAGATCATTGGGCTAGAAACAAAATCTAAACAGACTGCTAAGATACCATAAACATATCTGGAAACCGGTAACGGTTTTCTTCGATCAATATAAACATCTGATAGCACTGACCTCTTTTAGGAAACAGACTTATTCGGTCTTTTAGTTTTTAATTATTCATGTATTAGTTTAGATTAATTTATTACATTAATGAAACTTTTAGTCTCTTGGTTGGTGACCCTAACTGTCAAGCTGGAGGTCGTGAGTGCAATCTCCATCCAGGACAAATAATTAAGTAAGGTTACCATTGCTTGTCGTGTCTGCCTATAATTTATGTGTACGACTTTTTTTATTTTAAAAACTTGCCAAAGTGACTCTACTCTGCCTGATGGTAAGCATGAATAGAATTGCGAATACAGACAATGCAGTATGGTGACCCAAACTATAGCGGCCTAGTAAGATGCTTTTTCACGCCTCGCTTGGGGACCTAAAAGGCATGACAGGCATCGTGGCTCTGTATTGCACATACTTACCACGACAACTGTCACCCCTGCATCAATGGGTCTCCAGTCTCGCACTCACAAGATAAACATGACAGCACGGATGCTGTCAGTTTAGGTTGATCTTCTGTGGGAGGGTAGTACTGCCCCGGTCGAGCCGGCCCGTTCGTGCTGAAATCAGCGTGGTTCTACTACCTATTACGTATTTCATTGTCCATTTGATGACAGATTAGATGGTCACCCCTGTTCATCTCATGAACGTCGCTAAGTTAAATCTGACTAAGGGGGAAAATTCTGCAGAAAGAATCACATCACCAAGAAAAAAGAAAACTTGAAACAAACTCTGTACCAATCAGTCTGGCCAGCGTGGTGTAGTAGACCGAAACGTCCTTTTAAAGAGAAGCATATGGCTCATCACCAGACTGTTATAGGCTGGTGACGAGAACTTGGAAATGTTTTTAGGGCTTATTAATTTTCCAAATTTACTGCAATATTGTGAAAATCTTTTTAATTTGACACAACACACGTGATACAGAAATTAGGTCATCACTATTCATCATTTGCCGACCCTTTTCGTAATTTTTTTCCAAATGCGTAATAAGTGACATTGTCGAATCTTGCGAAATCTTCAAATCCTTGTGTCAACGCTACTTATGAGCTTAATGATTTTTAGATAACAGAAGAAAAAGGTAAATTAGGGTACAGATAATGGAGGCCCTAGGGCAAGGGATAACAAAACTTCTGAATGTGCAAATGATATTTAAATGGACAGAATCACGAACTTATATGTCCATTTAGAGAATGGGAAAACCACCAAAATAGAGGCATTAATTAAATATGCTGTACCACTTATTTCCTGCGGCTTTGCTCCATTAATCATTTCTTATTTCGTGTTTCTAACTTTGAAAATACGAACTTTTTAAAACTTTCTTTCTTTTATCCTCTTACGAGGGACATATCCAGAAATCTTTTCCTATTGACTGCTTACTGCATAAAAATATCAGCTGCCAAAAGTTCAAGTTAGAAATCCCAGTGATTTGTCTCTGGGTCTGGTTCTGGGTAAGTAATTTTACACGTAGAGTTAACTCACTGTATCAGTGTCATTCGATCAAGTTCTAGAACACATATTAGTCCTTTTTGTAAAGGGACTAACTCAAAGATCATCATTGAAACACACAGTTCCATTATAAGTTTTGACCTTTTCATATGGGCTGTAATTTAAAGGACTCATCCCACGCTGTAAGATGCAACTACATGAGTGTATGATGTGAATGACCATTCATTCACCTTTGTTGTACCAGTTTTTGTTTATTTTTATGTTCGATAATCTACATTCGTACGAAGTGGGACGACTACCTGACAAGGAAACTGGCAATATCCTAATATATCTATATATATGGTGCCTACTCAAAATTTTAACGGTGACAGTAGAAAGAAGACAGCTTTGAGAGGTACTTCTGTTCTTGTTTATAGCAGAAGATGAGTGTGTGGAGGGACGAGGTGTCATGTCCCTCCGACACAAAGGAAGGAACCTCCGACCAGGCGAGGTGATCATGGCGGGCCACCGCCCAACAGTTGATGTTGGGATGTTGTATATATGCTAATTACCACGCGATTCTCTATTTCGCGATACAGGCTTAGTAGTTGCTTCGCTATTATCATTCGATGTATTTTCGCTATTCGCAGTTCGATGTATCTTCGCTAGATGGCGCTGTTGTATATTCTTGTTTGTGCTAAATGTGGAAGTCGCCACAACTGGGTCTCATAGCATTTGCTAAACTCACGAGAGTTTAAGTTTTTTATTCATAATAATTACTGTCATCGTTTAGAAATCATGAACAAGTTGATTTACATATGAAATGATTACTAGCTGTGATACTATAATGAAATTCTAATACTAAATAAATGTAACATGTATATTAAATCAATACTTCGAGAATTCAGAGAATAACCAATATGACAATGTGACAATAACCAGTGTAACTTGGTCCAAAATTGCAAGTAACTGAAAGGGAGGAATTATTGACTAATAATATTAATATCCGAAGTAATAGTAGGTTAGTTAGGAAACTGCATAACTTTCTGCAGACTAAGTGAGGTTACCGAAACCCTAACTCAGAATGCCACTTATCCTGACGAGAAGCGAGACAAGAAGTGGCACAATTTAAGTCAGGAATATTGCAAAAGATTTCTGCCGATACACGGCTATCTGACTATAAAATTTATGCGATCGATTATTTCGTCATATAAATAAATAAATAAATATTTCGGACATTTGACATACAACTATGATTACTAGACTGACTGAAAGAATACTTATATACTTTTTTCTTGTATATACATACATATTATACGTAAAAAACACCATAACTTCAAAGCAAATATTTACAGATCATAGAAATATTTGATCTGATGAATCGAACCCGAGACCTCAAGCGCAGCAGTCCTATTTACTACAGCTGCGCCACCGAGTTCATTATTGTTTCCATTCTTTGGCCCAAATAAACAAGAAATACAATCAATCCTCTGACCTACTTGAATGAACTCTATCACCTTATCACATGTATAATTTATGTCATTAGGCAATACAAACATACTGGCTCATTCTACATACATAATTATGTCGCAACTTTTGTTATTGTTTGCCAATCTGATCCACTTTGTTTTTACTTAATTGCCACATTCAGCCTTTTGCAGTTCACTTCTAAACTTAGACCTTATCCATTACACGTTACTTTGATCGACTTTGTGCTTCTGGCACCCAACTCCTGATAGCCATCTTGCACAAAAATCAATTAAAAGGTCAAATCTAATATGGTAGTAGAGTGACACTGACTTCAACACGAACAGGTAGGCTCAACCGGTATAACCCTCTCACAGAATACAAACTTCAAACGACAGCATCCGTGCTGTCGTGTTTTTTTGGTGAGTGCAAGACCGATTGCCCCCTGATGCAGGGGTGACGGTTATCGTGGCTTTACACTACCAAGATGACTGTCATGCCTTTTACGTCCCTAAATGAGGCGTGAAACTACGCCGCCATAGTGTGGATTTGATGCTTTTGTGTTATTGTATGTAAGTATGTTTGAAAATTTCAGTCTTGGAGGGGATAAAACAAATAATCACACGGGCATAGCTGCGATCATCAGCTAACAATAATAATAGTGGAAAGTAAGGCGACAACGATGCTCCACTTTGAGGTGCAAGGATCAATGAGGCGCTGAGCTCTTGTCTTTAGGGTCAAGCGAGCGCTACTCTGATTACGAGTATTAAGACACTGGTGGTTAAAAATATCCCGTTGTTCCCAGCAAACAAATACATCGCCACACAATAGTACATTTCTTTTTTTTTAATAAAGGGATCCTAATTCTATCAGATAATATAGTAACTTAGCGTATAAACATTTTTAACACAAGTCCAATACAAATGAAGATTTTATGTAATAAATACTTTGATCAATGGTCCTCCATGAAATGTATTCTTGAAGTAAATTAACATAGAAAGACTTAATAGCCGTCACTGATATGCCCATTCTTTTTAATATGTCTGTATGTGACACAATTGAGTTGGACCTTGGCAAGTGATTACACAAAACACTCAAGTATGCAATAGTCATAAACTAAGTATATTTTCGTGTTATTTAAACACCTATTGTTATTTTAAGAAAATTACGAAATAATATAGCTATTATGCTGTATCTCTCACATTGAAGTTATTCTTTAAAATCAAATAAAACACGTAATAACGTTAAGTCATGACATCATATGAAGTGTCCAATGGGCTAAGAATTCGTTAACATTTGAATCTAACATCCCACGCAAACATGTTACGGGAGTTCTTGGGACCGATACTACTGAAATTTGCTGGCTACAATCGTTACACATGATTTCAATAAGATGGAGCCCCTTGTCACACATCCAATGAGTTCCTGTCGGTGGTAAATGACATGATTTCGAAAAAGCTGATTTCCAGACGAAGCGACATTCCATGGCCACCCAGAAGTCCAGATCTATCCGCAGTAGACTTCTTTTTGTGAGGTTGTTTGAAGAATCTTGTCTACATCAATAAACCACATACACTACGTCAACTAAAAGAAAAAAGTCAGTGAATAGATGTCGGCGATCTCGCGGTCTCTTTGCCAATGAGTATTTGAAAATTTTGGTGCTCGCTTAGGAGTGTGTAAACGTCGAAACGGTGGTCACTTAGACCATGTAATTTTTAAAAAACAAATTACAACTAAGTACCTGTTTTGTTAATAAACAATTTATATATATATTAAATGTTTTTTTTTATATTTTTTTCATGTTGCTAATTCGTGGCTAACCCTATATAATAAACAACATAAGTTCTTTCTTTAACTTTTTTTTAATAAGGAGGATTTGTTACAGAGATGTCCGGATAAAATCGAAGATTATCGACAAATATGTACCTTTTCTAACTGTTCTTAAGGTTCTTAAAAAATAACAATTACTTAAAATTAATTATAGTGTCGCTGTGAAGCAAACCAAATCGCGATTCAACGTTACTTAACAGCGACATCTACCGGTTTCATTGGACAATACAACAACAATTTATATTTTTTATGTACAGTTGAGTATTAACGCTTTTAATTTATTTGGACAATGCCTATATCATATGTTCAGCTGTGGACTATTTATTAGATGGTGATGGTGGTCAGGTAAAGACTGAAAGCAACAAGAAATAATTTCGACTTTGCTTCGCAGTAACAGAAGTTTGCCTTTGTTTGTTATAATTTTTATTTTGTTGACAGTTGACAGGCCTGTTGGTCCAGCGATTAGTGATTCTGATTGCTTAGCCGTAGGGTTCGATTCCCACCCTAGGCAAATATTTATGTGAAGAGCACGATAATTTGTTCTGTGTCTGGATATAGTTTATCTATAATATGTATGCATTTAGAAATGTTTCAGTATGTTTATCAGGAGTTTGGTTACCATAACTCAGGCTCTGTTGATTTTGGAATCAGACAGTCGCGTGTGAGATCTGTCAGATTATTTATTTATTTGTTTTATTGATTTAAATATATTTTGTAAAATTATATTAGTTTATTTATCTTCATATTTAGTATAGAATACACTTATTATATCAGTTTGTTCATATTTGAAATTAAACAATTTACTTTCTTTGGTCTTTGGTCTTTGGTCTCGGACTCACAAACGAAGTACGACAGCACGGATGCGGTCGCTTTAAATTGGTCTTCTGTGTGAGTATAGTACTACCCCTGTCGCCCCGTTCGTGCTGTATTCAGCGTGGCCTACCTAACTACCTATTTTCGGGCACTTTTAATTATTCGATTGTTATTCACCGAATTTCTTTTCTGGAATACTGATCTTGCTATCGTTTTTCCATTATTTTTTTTAAGTGTCCGACCGCAGCATCGACTTTGGATGTAAGAAGTTTCATTATTTATTTTTTAAACGTACAATGGGTAGTACCCATTTATATGATCCTTGCTTAGCTCCGTAGAGAACACAATTTCTTTCACGAATATAAGTCGTGGTCTATATATAATATCGATTCGTACTAGGGCAGAGGCTCACTAAACACACACGTTATCATCTGCATCGAAATGAAATCAAATTGCCATCAATCACTGAGTTAGCTTTTTGGAATTTAAGCGATATTCAAGAAGGTAATGAAAATAGAAGAATATTGCCCGTGAAATAGGAATAGCAGTAAGAATAGTTCTTAAGAGCTATATCCTTAGGTCAACAGAACAGTAAAATGTTTCAATAAAATTAATTTCAAATAATTATAGTCACAGAAATTTATCACAATAATCCAACCTTCTATAACTGAGGGTCTGGCACTGAAAAGATGACAATGCACTCGTATTTCTGGAATTGTCATCCGTTCAGAGTTCTTGAGTATCATAATTTGAAAACACTAAAAATTAAGTTGCGCCTGTCAATATCTACAGAGCAATCTCTGTTTTAAAATATTAAATATATTATTTTGCGTAGGTTCTTTGCACATCTTTTGAAGTCACCTGATGTACTACAAAGCGACCACTAAAAATATCACATGGAAAGTTGCCCACGGTTTCCACAGTTTCAGCAGTCTCCATCACATCTTTAAACTAACACTAGAAAAATAAAATAATTTCGGTTGTAAAAGACATATTAAATTAAAAATATATAATATATAATAAATATAATAAAATGAAATGTTCCATACGTTTGTGAACGTAGTGATTTTCACTAATTAGCTGTCTTGTTAATAAACAATTTATGTACATTTCAAATGGTTTTTTTCTATACGATTTTTTCAAATGTTAACTAATTCGTGACCCATCCTATATAATACATGGAACATTTGTGAATGTAGCGATTTTCACACACAGCGTAACCCAAAATAAACTACAGCACCATCTACTGAAGACACGTCGAACTAGAGAGTGACTATTAAATTCTCGCAGCGATTAGCATATATACAACATCCCAAAATCACAATTAGACCTGGTAGCTCGAAGCTGGACCTGTCCCCGGATGTCAGCATACCTCAGTTCAAGGGCAGCGAAATCATAAACCGCTATCAGGGAGAAACCGTCCGATTCAGTCTCCACGTGATGGACACTGTGGCGACATCGCAGTAAAACATTGGGCAACAGCCCCCAGGCATGATCACCATGCCTGGTCGGAGGATCCTCCTTTCGTGTTGGAGGGACACGACGCCCGTTCCTCCACACAACAAAGCTGTATATATCAAGGTTGCAAAAGTTGAAATGTGCTGTGCTGTCGTGTTTCATTGGTGAGTGCGAGACCGCAGGCCCATTGATGCAGGGGTGACAGTTATCGTGGTAACTGTGTAAGCCTTACACCGTCACGATGACTGTCATGCCTTTTACGTCCCCAAGCGGGGTGTGAAAAAGCTTCTCACAAGGCCGCCATAGTGTGTGTCATCGTACTGAATTGTCTGGTTTTGCAATGAGTATGGAGACCACAACTCTTGGATTCTATTCATGCTTTCTATCAGGCAGAGTAGAGTCACTTTGGCAGGCTCTTAATATTGAAAACAAAAAAACATAAAAAAGTCCTAATATCCCACGGGGTGATGGTCCGTATCCACAAGATAAAAAAAAAATATCTTATCAGCAATTTGATATCAAACGACCGTGTGTGAGACGTGTTATTATTATTTCATTTTGCTAACGTGTTTGCTAAATTAAACGCTGCTTAGACGAAGGACATGGCAACAGGAAATTTGAACAAACACTCATATATTTTCTCGTATTATGCATAAGATTTATCTAGTAATAAAATCAGAGCGCAGCTGTCATCTTTATATGAAGCTTAGAATCGACTAGACAATTTATTTTTGTTTATGTCTTATTTTTTATATCTGTCAAGTCTAGTTTATTACGTGATTAGGAACAGTAGCGGTGTACAATCACCAATAATTACATTAAGTTAAAAAGTCGTGGGTTTAAGCAGTGTGTCATTTAAAATACGAGTTTAACAAGCTTACCTATATACCAAGATAAATCATAAAATTAGATTAGGTCAAAAGATAATTATTGACTTTTTTCAACGTTCTTTTAAAACAAAATAGACAGTTATTTTGCTTTTTCTTGAACGAAATATTTAATTTCTTGAGTAAACAGCATGTTCTGTTCTTTTCTATATTCCTAACAGCGCACGTATCCCGTCGTAAGGTGATAGATATTAAGATATTAGTAATGGGCTGGCATCTTAATGGTGCGATCAGGAAACAATGTCGTTAGTGGGTCCGTTGGAGCGGGTAACCTTACGGTTATTCCAAGATAACCTGAAATCACATGGTCCAGGCGCTCTCAGAATAGAGCACCAGAGGCTGGCCGCAATTAAAGTGAATAAGAGGTAATCAACTTTAAATTAGTTTTGAATATATAAATATTATATATCGTGGTGACCGCGTACCAGAAGACGAAGCGTAGGTAGGCCCCCCACTAGATGGACCGACGACATAGTACGAGTCGCGGGGAGCCGATGGATGCAGTTGGCGTCCAGTCGTACGGCGTGGCGTTCTGGGGGGAGGCCTATGTTCAGCAGTAGTCGTCTTCCGGCTCATGATGATGATATAATTTAAAACAATACAATACAATACGAGATTTTAACTGGTGACTGTACACTAATGCTTATAAATAATGGTATTTGAAAAGTTATGAGTTCACTGAAATAGATTTTAATCTTAATAGACATTATTTATAAAGGATTAAAAGTATATTAACTAAATGAGATGTTAACCTTTTGATGATCTTGAAATGTGCAGCAAAACTCAGATGCTCGCAAGGCTACCTTGAATAATAATAAAATTTTGAAACTGGAAATATTATTTGTACCTAACTTTTATAATAGTGCTTCATCATCATAATTGTCATCATTATCATCAATAACCTTTAGTCGTCCGTTGCTGGACATAGGCCTTTCCGTAAAAAGGAGATTTTGGCATGCTACACCACGTCAATACCTCCTTTCTAAGCAGTTTGATCCCTAAGTCGAATGTTACAAGAGTCATAAAATGAATAAAGGGGTGTGCAGGCCGCCTTCAATATGTGTTTCGAATAATTACAATTATCTTTAAAACCATCATATATTTTAGATACATTTTCGTTACTTTTATAAATTGTACAGAACCTGCGTTGAATAAATGCAATTAAGAATATGAAAACGGTTCAAAATTAATAATAATATGATATCTCTCAGAAATGGCAGTCTGATCCCAAACGAAGCAAAGCCTGTGCTATAATCATTCTCAGTTTTTCTAAACACATTCATATCAATCAATATAGTTAAACAAAATTGAAGTGTATGTAGTAGAGCCACGCTGATTTCAGCATGAACAGGCCGGTTCGTCCGGAGAAGTACTACCCTCCCACAGAAGATCAACCTAAAGCGACAGCATCCGTGTTGTCGTGTTTCGTTGGTGAACGCAAGCGAGGCGTGAAATCTTACTAGGCCGTCATAGACAATGCAATATGGTGACGCACACACCATATTGCATTGTCTGCATTCACAATGAGTATGGTGACCACAACTTTTGAATTCTATTCATGCTTTCCATCAGGTAGTGCGAGACCAGAGGCCCATTGGTGCAACGTTGTCAGTTGTCGTAGTAAGTGTGTGCAAAACAATGCTATGATGACTGTCATGTCTTTTACGTTCCCAAGTGAGGCGTAAAAAATCGTAATTGGCCGTCATACTGCATTGTCAGCATTCGCACTGAGTATGGTGACTACAATTTTTGGATTCCATTCATGCTTTCCATCAAGCAGAGTAGAGTCACTTTGGCAGGCTGAAAAAAAAAAATGTCTGTGATTTCTCAAATGCTTATAACTCTCTACTCGGTACTAAAAGACACACCTTTTAATTGTTGTTTGTCTGTCTGTCTGTTTGTTTGTCGAGCTAATCTCTGGAACCACTGAACCTATTTTAGAGGATCTTTCATTAGGAGATAGAGGAATTTATTGGACAACATCTAGGCCACTTTTTATCTCAGATTGACCACGGAATCGGAATTTAGGAATCAAAAATCACGTCTCTAAGATAAAAATTCAAGATTCAAATTCTACGTGAACGAAGTCACGGTCATAGCTAGTTATAGACAAAATACACTTAAGAACAAATGATTACACTCATCACACGATTAATAATTGAATGTCTAAAAAACTTTAAGAAAGGATTCTTGATAGGATCACTTCAATGCCTGTCTGTCTGTATGATTGTCAATACCCTTTTTGAATTACAAATTAATCTGTCTTCAGTTTCTTAAAAATGAAAAGTGGGTATTAAAACATTAGGCGTGTCTTTCTCCGCAAAAAAGAGTAGCTTCGACTTAACACCCACCTTCGAAAGTATCTCCTTACCGATTACTAACTATCTATGGCTTCTAGGTATTACCATTACCTCTAACTTCACCTTTGGCCAACAAATAGAGTCTATGGCACAAGCGGCGTCCAAGAAATTATCAATTCTTGCAATCTTAATCTTTACACTACTCAAGTTCGATCTTGCATGGAGTACTGGAGTCACCTCTTGGACGGTGCAGTCAAATATCATTTGCTTTGGACTCAGTTGACCGAAGAGCCCGTAGGTTGATTAATAATGAAAAATTCCCAAATAGCAGACTACACACTCTTGAGCATCGTCGTCGAGTTGCCAGCTTATCGGTTTTTTATAGGATACACTTTGGAGAGTGCTCGAAGACTCTTTTCGAACTGATTGAGCCATCTCCATTCCTTTATCGGACTACTAGACGCATGCAAAAGTTTCATCCACACGTTGTTGACATACCCAAAAGTCGAACTAAACGGTTCGACAGCTCGTGTTTGGTGAGAGTCGCCAAGATTTAGAACGATCTGCCTGGGTCTATTTTTCCTGATAAGTTGAACTCTGGAGCCTTTAAGAGTAGAGTGAACAGGTTTCTTTTGGATGAGCGTGTACCAGCTTCGTCTTCATCTACACTTTCCATCAGGTGAGATGGAAGACCAATGCCTATTCAATTACAACTACAACAAAAAAAATAATTAAAATCTAACACTATAAGTGTTAATCAAATATATAAGATTAAATATGGAAGTACATTTAATTATTTAGCATCTACACAGTAGTATAGTAGCCAATTTTTAGAATTTTTAAAAAATTCTTCAAAAAAAAAAACAATTTATGCTTCTAACACTCTTCATTCCCGAGATGGATCAAAAATAAATTCATACAGAAGCAGAACAATGACACAGTACCACTCCCGCCTGACTTTTTTAACCATTAACGCTTTCTATTCTGGAGAATATAATAATATATGAACAAATCAAAATTCAAGTGCGCTGTTACCCGTAGATGTTATAGGTAAGGAGGGCCTACTCTTTTTTTGAATGTTTGAAGGTCATGTCAGTCTGGAATAGAGAAAAGACAGTTAAGCTTATTCGTGGCCTGGAAAATTGGTGCTACATACTTCTTATATTAACACAGGTAGTAGAGCCACGCTGAACGCTGAACAGGACGGCTCGACCGAGGCAGTCCTACCCTTTCATGTCACAACATAAAACGACATCATTCGGGATGTCATGTTTCGTTGGTGAGTGCGAGACTGGAGATCCATTGATGCAGGTGTCACAGTTATCGTGCTAATAGTTCGAGCCTTACATAGCCCCTATGACTGTCATGTCTTTTTTCCGCAGCGTCCTCAAGCGTGGCGTCAAAAGCATCTCACTAAGCCGTCATAGTTTGCCTTACCATACTGCATTGTTGGCATTCGCATTGACCACAACTCTTGGAGTCTATTCATGCTTTCTATCATTCAGAGCAGAGTCACATTGGCAGGCACTTAATTTTAAAAAAAAATCGGCTACTGAAATAGGCAATGAATATTAAAATTGATGTCTAAAGTACTCTAGGCGCCACACTATACGAGGTCAAACATTATTTATTTTGTCACTTTATAATTTTAATTGAGTTTTTAACATATTCAAATATGAATATAACTAAATACGTTATATTTATCTATTGAAAATATTGCAATGTATACCTGTTGGTATTGTGATTTACGATCCTGTCGGACAAGCCAAAGGTCATGGGTTTAATTCCTGTCCTGAGGCAAATAATAAATAAATGAATAACCTCACACATCTTACCCACGGCTGATTCCAAATTAGGCAGAGGTTGAGAGCATACATAAATATTTCTAAATACCTATATATTGTAGATAAATTACACCCAGACAGACACAAATAATCGTGTGCGTCACACAAATATTTGTCCTGGGTGGGAATTGTACCCACGATGTCCGGTTTAGTACTAACTGCGCCTATAGGCCAACAGCACTAATCACTAGACCAGCAGGCACGACCATTTGTTTTCGCACCATGTAAATCAATTGATATAGGTTAAATATACAATAAGAAAACTCATTTTAATATTTTATTTCATAATTTTTGCTTTTATACTTATTTTTTTTTATATCTATCCTACCAAAGTGACTCTATTCTGCCTGATGGAAAGCATGAATAGAATCCAAGAGCAGTGGTCGCTGTACTCACTGCGAATGACAACAGTGTAATATGGCGACTTACGCTATGGCGGCCTAATGAGATGCTTTTTCACGCACCGCTTAAAGGACCCGGGATCGTAGTGGGAGGGAAACACGTGCGCTGGTAATGAATGAACGAAGAGCCGAACCGTTTAGTTCGGGAGCGTATGTCTACCATTCTGAAACAGTGACTTCCAAGGCCAGCACGAGTTATCCTATAGAGAAACGAAGAGGATGGGATCAGTTGGAAGAGCTCATCAGAACACTCTCCGTGATAAAGACGAAGACTGCCATAGAGGTGACACTGCAGAGACTCAAGGGATTTAGCGACTTTCGGTTTATTGATAATCCGGACTGCTCGCCTCTGTAACCGATCTAAAGCGTCCAGCAAATACTGTACGAATCCATCGTAAAGATGAGAACAGTAGTCCAGCCAGGAGCGTACCTGGGTCTTATAAAGAAGACACAGGAGCTCAGGCGCAAAGAACCGTCTCACTCTGTTCAATATACCCAGCTTCCACGAGGCCGCCTTAGTAACGCTTTCAATATATTCTCGCGGATTGAAGTCCCGGCCAACATTCATACCCAGGACACTGAGATTGTCCTGCAGTGACAGTTGAGTGTTCTAAAAAGTGGGAAGGGGAAGGAATGGAGACTTTTTGGCAGAGAGCGTGCACGCCTGTGTTTTCTTGGCGTTGAACTCGACCAGATTCTCATGACCCCATTGAGAAATGCGGCCTAGAACCCGTTCGAGCTCAGTGACAAGCTTTTGTCGCTTTTCCTCAACGTCCGCTAATTTGGTTGTAGGGTGACCATATCGTCCATAAACTGTGATGCATAGTAGTGTATATCGCCAAGGATCAACATGTCATTGATATGCAGAAGAAACAGTGTGGGTGACAGGACGGTACCTTCAGGTACACCAGCATTAACCTGCTAAAAATTGGAGGTGGCGCCGTCGCAGAGGACGGCCACCCAGCTGCAGAGTTTGGGGGGCAGGGCCGAATGACGGAAGTTTGGAGATGAGCGAACGGTGCCAGACCCTATCGAAAGCCTTGGTCATATCGAGGTTGATAGCCAAGGACTCCCCATGCCTATTTACAGTCTCACCCCAAAAGTGTGTAAAGAACGCAAGAAGATCACCGTGGATCGGTACGGTCTGAAGCCGTATTGCTGATCATTTAACAACGAGTGATCCTCCAGGTGACGGACTAGTTGTTTATTAATGACACGATCGAGCACCTTGTAGATAATGGAATGGTCGGTAATTGGCCTGGTTGGAGCGGTCGCCTTTTTTGGGGATGTGTTGGACATTCGCCGCTCTCCAGATCTCTGGCACGATGCTGGAGGAATACGACAGGCGGTATAGGCACGTCAATGATGAAGACAGCTCTGGAGCGTAGTTCTTAAGAACAACCGCCGGAATACCATCTGGTCCACTGGCTTTCCGGACGTCGAATTACCGTAGACGCGCGGACGTCACTTTGCCGCATATGAATATCCCGCATTGTAACGTCACCGGTCGGAATGGTGGACGGGTGTAGACCACGGTCCTCGATTCGGGAATTGGCCGCAAAAAGATCAGCAAGCAGATTCGCTTTCTCTTGCGGCTGATGGGCGAGCGATCCGTCGGGATATTTCAGTGGTGGTAGCTAGGATTGGCAATGATTGGACTGCACGGCTTTGGCCAATTGCCAGAACTTACGGCTACCCGTAGGGTGTGCAACGAGTTCTTGGCCAGCCCGTGCAATGCGCTGGGCATCCGCTCTAATGTAAGCCATCTTGCATACCCTGGTAGCTTTGTTGTACGCTGCTTTTAGGCGATCCTCGTCTGGATGGTCCTAAGCGAGGGCCCTGGCCCATGTACGATAGGCTGCTTGCTTGTGAGTAACAGCGTGAGTGCACTCTCGATTAAACCAGGAGCGAGCCTTCGTGCTGGCGACCTCAATGTAGGGAATATAATAATCCCAAGGCAACAGTGATCTGGCCAGCAACGGCAGATGAACTTTGCGACAGATCCCTGCCTTTGAAGCAGCGTTGAGCCCAGGGGACAGATGCAAAATAATCTCGCATTCCATCCCAGTCTGCTGACGAGTAGTGCCGTAACCGTCTTCTCGCCGCCACAGGTCGTGGCGGGGCAACAAGGGGCACCGTGGTGGACATCAGGCAGTGATCGGAGGATCCCAGAGGGGAGAGAACCGATACTGCGCTGAGTGAATCGTCAGCAGTAGGTCTAGCAAAGAGGGCGCTTGACCTGTTATGTCTGGTATCCTGGTAGGCTGGAGTACCAGTTGGGTGAGTTCATGCGTGAGAGCGAATGCGTGGATGGTTCGACCCGCATGGTTAGTTCTGGAAAACCCCAACCAGGGCTCATGGTAGGCGTTAAAATCGCCCAGAAATACCAGCTCAGCGGTCGGAAACTGCTCCTGTGCCTTATCCGCTGTCTGACTGAGATGGTCAAAGATGCGAGTTGTCTCAGAGTCTCCGGAATGGGATCGATAGAGGCACCGGTAGATTT
The DNA here is from genome assembly GCA_949316085.1 of Hypercompe scribonia. Taxonomy (NCBI): domain Eukaryota; kingdom Metazoa; phylum Arthropoda; class Insecta; order Lepidoptera; family Erebidae; genus Hypercompe; species Hypercompe scribonia. The sequence continues at coordinate 2,167,880 of OX438973.1, forward strand.
GGCTTGTAGATCCGAAATCTACGTGGAGCCAGAGGATAGAGAAGGATGGGTCCTCAAAGCAGCGCAAACGGTGGTAACAAACATCCGCGCGTCGTGGCAGTGTAGTCTGAGCTTCGGAATACTGTAGTTTCACATTATGGTGAAGCACGGCCCTTCCGTACCCCGTATCGAAGAGTCCCGTACCCTCCCGGAAGTGGTCGCCGGGCCCCACGGTCCGGTCACCAACCGGCACGATGAGCCACTCCGCAGATTATACGCGACCTGATGGGGCAGCCTCCTAGGGTGGTTAGCCGTTTCTGGGCCCCTCTCTATGCGCGGGCGGCCAGCGGCACCACCGTTTCTACGGGTCTCCCTGGCCAATGGTTCGATCCACGGCACCCCCACAGTAACCCCACGAGCACTCCACTGCTCACACACATACTACGACAACCGTCAACCCTGCATCATTGGGCCTCCGGTCTCGCACTCACCAATGAAAGGCAACTGCACGAATGCTGTCGCTTTAGGTTGGTCTTCTGTGCGAGGGTAGTACCACCCCGATCGAGCCAGCCCGTTTGTGCTGAGATCAAAGTGGCTCTACTACCTTTGAAATTATTATTTTCACAATTCTCTTCCTTTCTTTCACAGGACAACGTGCACTGGCTTTGGAAGTCACCATTTTAGACAGACATACGCTCCCGAACTAAACGGCTCTTCCTTCAGGTGCAAGTCAGTTAAAACCTGGAACTCACTACCAGCGCACGTGTTTGCCTCCCACTAGGCTTCTGGGTCCTTTAAGCGGGATGTGAAATAGCATCTCACCAGGCTGTCATAGTGTAGGTCGCCATTTTGAATTGTCACCATTCGCAACGAGTATAGGGACCATTACTCTTGGATTCTATTTATGCTTTCTAACAAGCAGAGTAGTCACTTTGAAAGACCCTTAAAAAACGAAATAATTTCAATGTTTTACGCCTGCTTCGCTTTTTTTAAATACCTTTTATCATATTTAGTAATACCATTACGTTAATATATATTATAACTAATTAGTACGGTAAACGCATGTCAATAGTCGTGGTCGCATGTCACATCCTTGAGGAAAGAGCTTCGTCCGATCTGGAAGACTGTCGGCTTGGTTTGAGATCATTATGGCGTCCAGTTTTGACGCCTCAATGCCCGGAATCGTTCCAGTCAAAAAAGGTTCGGTGTACTGCTGGAGTATGGAGATGAGATTGACGGTCGCAAGATAGCGCTGCACATACCTTTGAGCCCAGAGATATTAAATATTTTTCGGACATTTGATACACAACGTCATCTAGTTTTAAACCAAGCAGAGCTTGTGCTATGACAACTAGACTGACTGATAGAATACTTATATCCTTTTTTTTTTGTAATTACATACATATTATACATAGAAAACACCCAAACTTCGAAACAAATATTTACAGATCATACAAATACTTGGTCAAACTGGGGAATCGAACCAGAGGCCTTAAGCACAGAAGTCGCATTCACCACCCCTGCGCCACCGAGGCAGTTAAGATGACGGCGAACTAGCGATGTAAAAGTAAAAGGACATCCATCCATTCATCCACTGACTTTAATACTTTAATAATCGTAAATTTGTTCACACTAATTAGTTACTCATAGATATTTCATAATTTATGAATTTTAATATACTTAGCCAACTATTTAAGGTTAAATTAAGTAAATAGAACTTGAAAACATAATGAAATGTTGTCATGTGGACTGCATGTGTGTCATGATCAATTATGTATATCCTAATGCTAATGTAAGTTTGCTATGGAAACTTTTAGACCACAGGCATAGAACAACGCTTTACCAACTGTATTTGACATATTGTTAACATATATAATACCTTTAAACGAGTAATATAAAGGGTGTTTTTTATAGATGTATAGAAGTTTAAGTTGGCATTACGTTTCAAGATGGCGACCGATTTAACAGCTGTCAAGTGATTTATTCTTAGTTTGGTTTGGCAATTTATCATGAATAGACTCACGCCTGAACAACGCTTGCAAATAGTGCAATTTTTTTTCGAAAATAACGGTTCGCGCACTACGTCCATTTTATCGTCGACAAAATCGTTCATCAGAGCAGTTAATTCGATTAACCATGGAACGTTTTTGCACCACGTTTACTCTTATTGATCAAACGATCATCAAGTAAGGCGTAGATTCGTCGAATGGGCCCAAAACGAGATTGCCGTTGTTCCCGATTTTCATAAGCGAATTTTGTTTAGCGATGAAGCGCACTTCTGGTTGAATGGCTACGTCAACAAACAAAACTGCCGCATTTGGACTGAAGGTAATTCTCAAGTGTATGTCGAAACACCGTTACATCCACAAAAACTGTCTGTTTGGTGCGCTTTATGAGCTGGTGGAATCATTGGTCCGTACTTTTTCAAAAACGATGGTGGCCAGAACGTTACAGTCAATGGTAATCGGTATAGAGCCATGATTACTAACTTTTTCATGCCTGAATTGAATAACCATGATGTCCAGGACATGTGGTTTCAACAAGACGGCGCAACATACCACACAGCTCGTGCCACAATAGATTTATTGAAAGACACATTTGGTGACCGCCTAATTTCACGTTTTTGGACTTGTGAATTGGCCTCCAAGATCTTGTGATTTAACATCGCTAGACTACTTTCTGTGGGGCTGTGTAAAGTCATTGGTCTATGCGGATGAGCCATGATGACAAACGCTTGACCATTTGGAAGACAACATTCGCTGTGTTATTGCCGATATACGACTACAAATGTTGGAAGAAGTCATCGAAAATTGGACGTCCAGATTGGACTACATCCGCGCCAGCCGTGGCGGTAATATGCTAGAAATCATATTTAAAATGTAATGCCACAAGATTATCTTTCGGATAAATAAAATTCATGTCAATCGAATAATCCATCGTTGTTTTACTGCAATTTAAAGTATAGAACTTTAAACTCTATAAAAAACACTCTTTATAATCTGAATCTCGAAAACGGCTCCAACGATTTGCATGAAATCAGAATCAGTACGCTGAAGTGTAAGTGGGCCCGCTATATCTCCAGACGAACCGATGATCGCTGGAGCCGAAATGTACTAGAGTGGAAACCACGATTGGGCAAACGTAGTGTAGGGCGACCAACGACTTGAAGAACGTGGCTGGCAGCGGATGGATGCGAATGGTCCAGGATCGGGATGGTTGGCGCTCCTTGGGGGACACCTTCCTTCAGCAGTAGACGGCGATAGGTTGATTTGATTGATGTAGTTTTATAAATATTTCACTCTAAATTATTTATCTATGTGAATATGGGTTAACACAAACTGTAAGCGTTGTCTGCAAATTATAGTTGGTTAAACGATACTAATATTTCAGACATCTGACACACAACGTCATTTAGTCCCAAACTAAGCAGAGCTTGTACTATGGATATTAGACAACTGATAGAAATACATACATGCATGCATAATACACACAGAAAATATCCAAACTCTAAAACAAACATTTGTAGATCACACTCAGCAGTCGTATACACCACTGTGCCAGCGAGGCAGGAAAAGTCTTGGTGTGGGTATAATTATAGGTTGACATGGAAAAGTTTAACGGTGTGCCATAAAGTTAAAAACTTCTAAAAATGACTACCTAAAACTACAGAGAGTATCCGATAGGATTTCTGCACAGATCCAAAAAGGGTTATAATATAAATTTTGAAGTCTTTGAACAAAACTTTATACAATGACAGTTCAAGTTATACTTGTCAAATAAATGAAACACGATATTCAAAACGTTCCGACGGCCAGACGATACTTGGCAAACAACTGCTGCTCTGCGATTTATTGGCTAACTTGTGACCTGAAGCTTTTAGACCTTCACGTATTACATTGTGACCTCCATGAATAATATAATATTGACTTTGACCTTATTGTACTGGATAATTATTATGAATATTGTTTACAATTTGATGTGAGGTTATGGATAAGTTTTTAAACTTTCACATTAGCGTCCATGCTCCCAAGCTAAACTAGTTTTTTTAAATTTTTATTTATCTTACAATGTTAGTGAATTTGCTCATGCTAAATCTTGCAATTGATTTTGAAGGCGGTTATCCTCCATTAATTATGCTAAAAATTGTCATTATTTGTCGTGATTCAAAGTGTTTGACAGTTAGGGATAGGTGTAATATACTTGGGTCCGGATGACTTAACGACAGCAGTGCCCGGAACCCTCCTATTGCAGGCGCAAAGTGGACACCGTGCGGTTTAATCGGTCCGTCTCCGACACACCACGTCACCGCATACCTCAGTGGGGTGACGGCTCATAAGGGATTCCACACTTTAAAAAAAATGGTGTAATATGTTTGGAGGTTTGTCTGGAAAAAGTAAAGTATTGTTTTTACTATTTATTCATATATTCTGTCTGTAAGAACTTTTAGTTACACCTTAACGAAATATGAAAACAACAAATATCAGTCGCACTGTTATCGAGTTCAGCATTTGACAACATATTTGACGATTCATTTTTATTTATATAAATTTGCCAATACAGGCAGAACGTGTGACCATTTAACTTTTCAATATTATGTTTTTACAATCTATAGTAAATTAAATTGAATGCTTTAACGATTTTTTTAATAAAGTGCCGGTCAGATCGGCCCGGTATTTAATAACAGCAGTTGTCGAATCCCTTCTATTTCGGATGCAGAGTAATACAGCTTAGGGTTTTAGTCGATCCGATATTGACACACTACCCCGCCACAAACTTCGGTGGATTGACGGCTCGACTGGGTCTTCGAATACGTAGAAAACGACTATCAAAGAAAGGCAAAGTCAGCAGCCTCTAAGTGCTCTAACAGTTCCGCGTCTAGGTTTTCCTTCATTCGATAATTTGTTCACACGTTCGTTCATTCATGCATTCCATTATTAATTCATTAATTCAACTGGTTTTTACCTAACGGAATTCCAAACAAACATGTATTAATTAGTACAGAAGTGTATAATAGAGCTGTTAGTTTTCCTCAATACTAAAGCTCACTGTGTAAGTGATTAATAATACAATTTATCCTATGATTTACTTGCACATGTCACAGTAATAATGTAGTTAATCTCAGTAACAATTAATATAACAATGAAATTGTGTTCTAAGAACTAATATTCATCGTTTAATACCTGTTTGTTTTGTCTTAAAGACAACGTCCGCTTTATAATATAACCTGTGTCGCGGGGGTTACTGTCAACTACCTAACAAACACTTTCAATAAGAGGATGAAAGACTTAGAAATTCAGTTAGTCTGTAAGTGTGGCCAGTTCATCCACAGAATTTGCCGCATTTAGAGCCTTTGTCACGCAGGCCTCACAATTGATGCAGCAGCAGGTGGAGAATACCGCTGTAAAAACGTTAACGCAAATCAATCAATGGCCAGACGCTAACGCTTGACATCAAGCGCTGTCGAAAGCTAGACTGAGCCACTCCGACCAAAATCTATAGACCCATACGGATCAAGTTTGCCGATGTGACTATCTGTGACAACATGTGGTTTACTAAAACGAAGCTGAAGGGTCCTGATATCATGCTGTCGGAGTTCTTGACCTTGCCTGGGCATGGAATATTCGTGCCAACCCGTCAAAGCGCAGGTATTGCGAGGTGTTGGACTAGAGAAGACATTGTCAACGTCTTCCACGGTCCAGATGATGCGTATCTTCGAGTGGTCCTTAGCTGAGTTTGACAAGGTTCTCGCTATACCACCCGATATCCTTTATCGTGGTCTCTAAAGCTACAGTCGTAAAACCTAGGCTGCCTAAACCTAACCTGCTACAAAAACTAAGTGCTCTACCTACTTATCTCGTCTATCTACGTTGCATGGTCATATTTGTTTACATACTCTTCATTTCTATATCTTTGTGAAGTTACTTTTATATATTCTGTTATTAATAACCTATATTTGCATTGCTAGGTAGTAGAGCCACGCTGACTTCAGCCGTAAATTTTATGAATTCAATCTAACCTATTTTTTTTTATCTTACGAAGTAGAATGTGTACTTATAACACGCACTTCGCGTTAAGTTTTTGTTACATTTTTTCGACATCCCTGTACACAGTTCATTAATTGGTTTGCCAAAGTCGGTTACTTTATTATTTTAGAGTAATTGGCACGCCATTAAAAATTGTATGACGTCAACGCTTTTTGTTAATACACGACTTTTTCTAATGTTCTTTATAAGATAATTAGTTATAATAGGTTAGGTTAGGTTAGGATAGGTTTCGTTCTTCTCGCTTTCCGCGGTGGGCTATAGCCAAACTGAATAGGGACCTACTGGAGGAGGCAGCCATTATTCACTCTTGGCTGTCTCCGCAGGCTCCCATCGAGGAGGTCGACATGGGGGCTGGTCGTTTCCGCGATGCGATTACGCAAATCTGCGATGCGGCCATGCCCCGCATACGAGGTTGTCGGCCTCCACGGAGGGAAGTTTACTGGTGGTCCCAGGAGTTGGCGGACCTCCGCGCGGCCTGTACTCGTGCCCGGAGGTCCTACACTCGTGGTCGGCGGCGACACCGCGAAGAGGGCGGGGAAGACCAGCTTCATGAGGAGTACCGAGAGGCGCGGAAAACTCTGAAGCTGGCCATCAGCCGCGCCAAGGAAATTAAGCGTAAGGAGATGCTGGAGGGTCTCGATCGTGACCCCTGGGGTCGCCCTTATCGTGCGGCGCGACAAAAGCTCCGCACGTCGGGCCCCCCCCTTACAGAGACACTCCAGCCCAGCTTCCTGCGGGATGTGGTCGAGGGCCTTTTCCCGCAGCGGGTGGATCACACACCCCCGTCGATGGTCTTCATGCCCAGAGACGACGGGGGGAACGAGGACAATATTCCGCCCGTTAGGGAATCGGAGGTGGGGGCGGTTGTTCTACGGATTCGCTCTAAGAACACCGCCCCTGGGCCAGATGGGATACCTGCCCGAGTATTGGCACGATCCCTCGACCACATGTCGGACCGCCTCAGGGAGGTCTTGGACGCTAGCTTGTCGTCCGGACGCTTCCCTGAGTGCTGGAAAAGCGGGAAGCTGGTCCTATTAAGGAAGCCGGGACGGCTTACCGATTCGGTGGCGGCCTATAGGCCCATTGTGTTGCTGGACGAGGCGGGTAAACTGTTTGAGAGGATACTCTCTGCCCGCATCGTCCGGCACCTCTGCGAGGTGGGCCCCGATCTGTCGGACGCCCAATTTGGTTTTCGGGCGGGGCGTTCGACGGTCGATGCTGTGCTGCGCCTGAGGGCCGTTACCGAAGAGGCGGTGAGCTGTGGCGGCGTGCTGTTGGCGGTGTCGTTGGACATCGCCAACGCATTTAATAGTCTGCCATTTAGCTGCATCAGGGAAGCACTCCACTACCACGGGGTGCCCGAGTACCTGAGGCGGCTTGTGGCAGACTATCTTGAGGAGCGTACCGTCGTGTACGAGGACCGAGATGGTATTCTGAGGCGGCGGCCCATGTCGTGCGGTGTTCCACAGGGGTCCGTCCTCGGACCACTCCTGTGGAATATGGGATACGACTGGGCCCTTCGAGGTCGTCTTCCCCCCGGGCTGGGCGTAATTTGTTACGCCGATGACACATTGGTCACGGCCCGGGGGGCGAACTTTCAAGAGGCGGCGCGTCTGGCCACCGTGGGAGTCTCTTTGGTGGTCGGGCGCATTGAGGCGCTGGGTTTACGGGTGGCCCTAGATAAGACGGAAGCCCTTTTGTTTCATGGGCCCCGTCGTGGTCCACCCCCCGGTGCCTCTATCGTTGTCAATTCGGTCCTCGTACCGATTAAGGCCCAGATGAAGTATCTGGGCCTAATCCTCGACGGCAGGTGGCTCTTCGACGAGCACTTCCGACAGCTTACTCCAAAGCTGGTCGGCGCTGCTTCTGCTCTTGGGCGACTTCTGCCCAATTTGGGTGGAGCCAGCGTCGCGACGAGACGGTTATACACGGGGGTTGTTCGATCAATGGCGCTGTATGGTGCACCGGTGTGGGCGGCGGCTCTGACCGCCCAGAATAGGGCTCGTCTCTGGCGCCCTCAGAGGATATTGGCGGTTAGAGCCATACGCGGTTACCGCACCGTATCGACGGAGGCGGCGTGCGCCCTGGCCGGAACTCCCCCGTGGGATTTGGAGGCGGAAGTGCTCGCCGAAGTTTATCGGCGGACGGCTGACTTCCGGGCGGGTAGCGGCATACGGCCCCCGCCCGAGGAAATACGCGAGTGGCGTGAGGCCGCTCGTCGAGCCACGATGGCTCGTTGGTCATTCCGGTTGGAGACTCCACGTGCTGGCTTTGCCCTCGTGGAGGCTCTCCAGCCGGTCATCACCGAGTGGGCAGGACGGCAGCACGGGACCCTTTCCTTCCGACTGACGCAGGTCCTTTCCGGGCATGGTTGCTTCGGGAAGTATCTGCACTCGGTCGCCAGGAGGGAATTGAGTCCCGCCTGTTACCACTGCGACTGCAGTGAGGACTCGGCTCAGCACACGCTAGCGGTTTGTTCCGCCTGGGCGGCGCAGCGTGGGGTCCTCACTGCAGTTATTGGAGGAGATCTCTCGCTACCGGCCGTCATACGCTCCATGGCCGGTAGCGACAGTTGTTTTACCGCGGTCGCAACCTTCTGCGAAGACGTAATTTCGCGGAAGGAGGCGGCGGAGAAGGCCCGGGAGGACGATATCCACTCGGACCCAATTCGCCGCCGGCGAGCTGGGCGGCGGAGGCGCGCATACCAGCGCCTCATGCCGCCTTGAGTGTGGCCGCGGGTGGACGGGACGGGTTTTCCCCTCCACCCGCTATAATGGCCAGCCACGAGGAGGCGACGTCCGCATGTGCCGTACGTCGCCTATGTAGAGAGTTTATCCGCAGATGGTGCCCGCTTTGGCGGGCAGGCGCTAGGAGGGATCTGGATGTCGTAATAGCAGCGGTTCCCGGATCCCTCCTGTCTCAGGCGCAGAGTGGCACACCGTGTGGTTTTAGTCGGTCCGATTCCGACACACCACCCCGCCGTAAACCCCGGTGGGGTGACGGCCCGAGGGGGTTTCCACACGTTAAAAAAAAAAAAAAAAAAAAAAAAAAAAAAAAAAAAAAAAAAAAAACAAAAAAGGTTAGGATAGGTTTGGGGTGCTGGGCTAGAAAACCTCCACGTGGTGCACCCTGGAAACGTTAGCGGTGGTGGTGTTCATCACTGCCAACGGCTAATATTCTAGCACGAAGAGGAAGCCATTTTCTTCGGCAATTCGGCCGAAACTTGGTCCAACAGAGCGGGCGTTTCTGTCGGATCCTCTGTTGGTTCTTCGCTCTTCGGAGCAATGAGGAGGAAAACCTCGGTAAAAAATCACGATGGTGGGACCCTTTCTAGGGACGGAGTTCCTCCGCTTTCAGCGGTGGAAAAGAAGGACGGGCTCGGTGTGTACTCACACTACCACCGAGCAGGCATCAGGAGACGCTGTCTCCCTGCCGCCGTCGGCATATTGTAGTCCCGAGTTGGAGTTTTGCGACTCTAATCGGGGGCGAGGGTCTTGGCTTAGCCGCCCGGACTGCGAGGAAGAAAACCTCTTTAAAAAATTACCCCGAATCCCGTGTTCTGGTGCGTGACCAGGGGATGCATGGCTGATGGGTAGTTCAGTCACAAGCGCACTCCCAGCCGGGGCACCTGCGGACCCCTCGGTTGGGCACAAATTTACGCTTGCCCGGGTATTGGGGATCTCTGCCCGGGTCGACATTTAGTTCTCCCCATCTCGTGGGTTTAAAAATGGAAAACTTTATAAACACAAACAATAATATTATGGAAAAGAAGGAGAAGAAAACCAGAAAGGGAAAAAATACAAGAGCGGACGACTTCTCTTCCAACGAAGAGGAAGTATTGGTTAGAGCGCCTATCTCGGTGGGGCTCCCAGAAGCCATTATGGTTGCTGGGAGCCGAAGAACATCGGAACGGTTGCGTTCCAAATCCACCGCGGGCAGTAACTCCAGTACGAGGACAGATGCACTGGACATAATGGAGACGGAGCTGTGTGACAGCAGGAAACGCGGACGCTCCAGGGACGAGGAGAGTGACACGTCCCAGGAGATGTTGCCTCCCAAAATCACCAGCAGCCGTAGAGGGAGATCACGGACCCCGGTCTCGATCCCGTTAGGCTCCGTCTTTTGTAAGGCGGAAGCCTATAGGCGAGTTAGAGCGGACGGTGAAGCACTAGCGGAGGAGGAGATTGCTGGTCTCCTGCTGAAAATAAAGGAACCGGTGGTGGGGGATTCAGTTCTCCAAACACCATCGGCCATGCAGGAGAGGGCAAACGCGGCGGTGGCCATCATTCACAAAATGGCCACCAAGTCTAGTAATCTTAAGGGCTCTTTTGTGAGGGCCCTTAAAGATTCCTCTTCCGCTATTGCGGGGGTCGTAGAGAGCCTTATTGGAGACATGGTTCGTCTCCAGGCAGCCAACGAGCGTCTGACAGGGCAGGTGACTGAGCTTAGTGCTCAGTTTGCTCAATTCCGGGCAGATCGCCCCCAAAGAGAAGGCTCACGTCCGTCACTACCTACCCCCTCTTCCAACCACGGGGGTATTTCTGATGCCCATCTGCGTCAAATAACGGATGCAGTATGGCGCATGATGGACGGGCGACTGGCTGGCCTGGAGGCAAGGCTGCCACCGGCCCCTGTTGTCCGGCCGCCGCTCGCGGCGCATAAGCCGAAGGCCGCATTGGCACCGTCTGCGCTTCCCGTTGGGGGCGGTCACGTGACCTATGCAGCGGCGGCGTCGGTGTCTGCAGCTCCCGCAACAACTCCAGGGGCACGACGGGCAGCGAAGGTAGCGACCAAGACGCCTGCACCGAGATTAGGCTCCAAAACAGCGGTCAAGGCTGGAGCGGAGTTCCCTCCGCTCCCCACTCCAACCGCTGTACCTGGCACCTCCACCTGTGTTCCCTCAACATCTGCCCCTTCCACCGATGGTTGGCAGATAGTCGGGAGGGCTAGGAAGTCCCGAAAGCGGGGTAAGAAGGCTGCACAAACAGCAGCCTCTACCCCGCAGACACCGTCGATTGCGGTGGCTATCGTGAAAAAGCCGCGCAAACTGCAGGTGCCTAAAAGCGCGGCTGTGGTAGTCACCGTGTCGCCGGAGGCGGCTAGCGGCGGACTCTCCTACGCAACCATCTTCCAGAGGGCCCGCGCTAGTCTCGCAAATGACTTCGGGACAGTAGGAGTCAGGTTGCGCCTCGCTCAAACGGGAGCTCGAGTGCTCGAGTTCCCTGGAGCCGAAGGTGCTAAGACGGCGGACACATTTGCCGAGAAGTTACGAGGAATGTTTACGGCTACGGATGGTGTCAAGATCGCCAGGCCTACGAAGTGCGCAGAGTTGCGCATTTCGGGCCTGGATGACTCCGTAACGACAGAGGATGTCCGCGTTGCAATTAGCGAGAAGACGGGCTGCAGCGCGGAGAACATTAGAGTCGGCACCATCCGCCCCGGTCCGGGAGGACTTGGCGCAGTGTGGGTCAGTTGTCCCGTAGCGTCGGCTAAAATGTTGGGCGACGCCGGCAGGCTGCTCATCGGTTTCGTGAGCGCTAGGATCACAGTCCTGGCGGCGAGACCGATGAGGTGTTACAAATGCCTGGCATCGGGGCACACACGTACCAAGTGCGTCAGTTGTTTCGACTGCAGCGGATTATGTTTCCGCTGCAGTCGACCGGGGCACAAGGCGGCAGAGTGCTCTGCCGCCCCTCACTGCCCGGTGTGTGCGGCGGGCAACAAGCCTGCCAATCACCAGATTGGGCAGGGAGGCTGTAAACCTTTCCGCAACTCTCGGCAGGCGTCGGGGGCTAGCCAGTCGGCCCAGGCTGCTTCTGACGTCGTTCGTGCGTCGATATCGTCGCCCATGGAGGAGGCTGTAGAGACGGTCGAGTAATGGCCCAAGTCTCCAACCTCCTGGTCCAGACGAACCTGAACCACTGTGCCGCGGCGCAGGACCTCTTCCTGCAAACCATGGCACAGTGGTCGATCGGTGTTGCCGTAGCCGCGGAACCCTATTATGTTCCTCCCCGTCCAAACTGGTTGGGTGACCGGGACGGTTCCGTGGCAGTCGTCGCCTCCACGGCGGCTCATTCCCCGCCCTTGTCGCTAAGAGACAAGGGCACTGGATATGTTGCTGCCGAGTGGGGGGGGATCACTGTATATGGTGTATACTTCTCCCCCAACCGGAGTTTGAACGACTTCGAGGTTTTCCTTAACAACTTGGAAACCTCGATGCGGCGTCTAACGTCTGGGCACGTCTTAGTGCTGGGGGACTTCAACGCAAAGTCCATTGCGTGGGGTTCCCCCAGGACGGACGCTAGGGGCGAGGCCGTAGAGGAGTGGGCGGCCTCGGTGGGCCTCTGTTTACTGAACAGGGGCTCCACCAACACGTGCGTGCGACAGCAGGGAGGGTCGATAGTGGACCTTTCGTTCGCTACCCCTGCCCTCGCCGCACGAGTAAGGAACTGGCGTGTCCTGGAAGAGGTTGAGACGCTCTCGGACCATCTCTATATCCGATTTGAGCTCTCCCGGTCCCAGGACGCCAGTAGGGGTCACGCGGCGCGGCGTTCTTCTCGCTTTCCGCGGTGGGCTGTAGCCAAATTAAATAGGGACCTACTAGAGGAGGCGGCCATTATTCACTCTTGGCTGTCTCCGCAGGCCCCGACCGAGGAGGTCGACATGGGGGCTGGTCGCTTCTGCGATGCCATTGCGCAGATCTGTGATGCGGCCATGCCCCGCATCCGAGGTTGCCGGCCTCCACGGAAGGAGGTTTACTGGTGGTCCCAGGAGTTGGCGGACCTCCGCGCGGCCTGTACTCGTGCCCGGAGGTCCTACACCCGTAGTCGGCGGCGACACCGCGTAGACAGCGAGGAGGACCAGCTTCATGAGGAGTACCGAGAGGCGCGGAAAACTCTGAAGCTGGCCATTAGCCGCGCCAAAGAAGTGAAGAGGAAGGAAATGCTGGAGGGTCTCGATCGTGACCCCTGGGGTCGCCCCTATCGTGCGGCGCGACAAAAGCTCCGCACGTCGGGCCCCCCCCTTACAGAGACACTCCAGCCCAGCTTCCTGCAGGAAGTGGTCGAGGGCCTTTTCCCGCAGCGGGCGGAGCTCATGCCCCCGTCGATGGCCTTCATGGTCGAAGACGACGGGGTGAACGAAGACAATATTCCGCCCGTCAGGGAATCGGAGGTAGGGGCGGTTGTTCTACGGATCCGCTCTAAGAACACCGCCCCCGGGCCGGACGGGATACCTGCCCGAGTGCTAGCCCGAGCCCTCGAACACATGTCGGACCGCCTCAGGGAGGTCCTGGACGCTAGCTTGGCGTCCGGACGCTTTCCTGAGTGCTGGAAAAGCGGGAAGCTGGTCCTATTAAGGAAGCCGGGACGGCCAGCCGAATCGGTAGCGGCCTATAGGCCCATCGTGTTGCTGGACGAGGCGGGTAAACTGTTTGAGAGGATACTCTCTGCCCGCATCGTCCGGCACCTCCGCGAGGTGGGCCCCGATCTGTCGGACGCCCAATTTGGTTTTCGGGCGGGGCGTTCGACGGTCGATGCCGTGCTGCGCCTGAGGGCCGTTACCGAAGAGGCGGTGAGCTGTGGCGGCGTGCTGTTGGCGGTGTCGTTGGACATCGCCAACGCATTTAATAGTCTGCCATTTAGCTGCATCAGGGAAGCACTCCACTACCACGGGGTGCCAAAGTACCTGAGGCGGCTTGTGGCAGACTATCTTGAGGAACGTACCGTCTTGTACGAGGACCGAGACGGTGTTCTAAGGCGGCGGCTCATGTCGTGCGGTGTTCCACAGGGGTCTGTCCTCGGACCACTCCTGTGGAACATGGGATACGACTGGGTCCTCCGAGGTCGTCTTCCCCCCGGGCTGGGCGTACTTTGTTACGCAGATGACACGTTGATCACGGCCCGGGGAGCGAACTTTCAAGAGGCGGCGCGCCTGGCCACCACGGGTGTCTCTCTGGTGGTCGGGCGAATTGAGGCGCTGGGTTTGCGGGTGGCCCTGGAGAAGACGGAGGCCCTTTTGTTCCATGGGCCCCGTCGTGGTCCACCCTCCGGCGCCTCTATCGTGGTCAATTCGGTCCTCGTACCGGTTCAGGCCCAGATGAAGTATCTGGGCCTGATCCTCGACGGCAGGTGGCTCTTCGACGAGCACTTCCGACAGCTTTCTCCAAAGCTGGTCGGCGCTGCTTCTGCCCTTGGGCGACTTTTGCCCAATCTGGGTGGAGCTAGCGTCGCGACGAGACGGCTATACACGGGGGTTGTCCGGTCAATGGCGCTGTATGGTGCACCGGTGTGGGCGGCGGCTCTGACCGCCCAGAATAGGGCCCGCCTCTGGCGCCCTCAGAGGATATTGGCGGTTAGAGCCATACGCGGTTACCGCACCGTATCGACGGAGGCGGCGTGCGCCTTGGCCGGCACTCCCCCGTGGGATTTGGAGGCGGAAGTGCTTGCCGAAGTTTATCGGCGAACGGCTGACTTCCGGGCGCGTAGCGGCATACGGCCCCCGCCCGAAGAGATACGCGAGTGGCGAGAGGCCGCTCGTCGAGCCACAATGGCTCGTTGGTCGTCCCGGCTGGAGGCTCCACGTGCTGGTTTTGCCACCGTGGAGGCTCTCCAGCCGGTCATCGCCGAGTGGGCAGGTCGACAGCACAGGACCCTTTCCTTCCGACTGACGCAGGTCCTTTCCGGGCACGGTTGCTTCGGGAAGTATCTGCACTCGGTCGCCAGGAGGGAACTGAGTCCCGCCTGTCACCACTGCGACTGCAGTGAGGACTCGGCTCAGCACACGCTAGCAGTTTGTTCCGCCTGGGCGGCGCAGCGTGGGGTCCTCACTGCAGTTATTGGAGGAGATCTCTCGCTACCGGCCGTCATACGCTCCATGGCCGGTAGCGACAGTTGTTTTACCACGGTCGCAACCTTCTGCGAAGACGTAATTTCGCGGAAGGAGGCGGCGGAGAGGGCCCGGGAGGACGATATCCACTCGGACCCAATTCGCCGTCGGCGAGCCGGGCGGCGGAGGCGCGCATACCAGCGCCTCATGCCGCCTTGAGTGTGGCCGCGGATGGACGGGACGGGTTTTCCCCTCCATCCGCTATAGTGGCCAGCCGCGAGGAGGTGACGTGTGCGTGTGCCGGACGTCGCCTAAATGGAGAGTTTATCCGCAGATGGCGCCCGCGAAAGCGGGCAGGCGCTAGGAGGGATTAGGATGTCGTAATAACAGCTGTTCCCGGATCCCTCCTCTCTCAGGCGCAGAGTGGCACACCGTGTGGTTTTAGTCGGTCCGATTCCGACACACCGCCCCGCCGTAAACCCCGGTGGGGTGACGGCCCGTGGGGGTTTCCACACGTTAAAAAAAAAAAAAAAAAAAAAAAAGGTTTTTAAATTGCAGGTGTCCACTGGAGGCAATACATGTTTTAACACACAGAGGGGACTTCTATGTTAAATAATGTGGAGAGACGGTTGCAATGTTTACCAATACTAAATTATAAGTATTTAATTGATATTTATGTATATTTATCCGAGATATAATACAATTCTAGGTAGTAGAGCCACGCTGATTTCAGCACGAACGGGCCGGCTCGACCGGGGCAGTACTACCCTCCCACAGAAGACCAACCTAAAGCGCCAGCATCCGTGTTGTCGTGTTTCGTTGGTGAGTGTGAGACCGGCGGTCCATTGATGCAGGGGTGACAGTTATCATGGTAACTGAGTAAGCCTTACACTGTCACAATGATTGTCATGCCTTTTACGTCCCCAGGTGGGGTGTGAAAAAGCATCTCACTAGGCCGCCATAGTGTGGGTCACCATACTGCATTGTCTGCATTTTCAATGAGTATGGTGACCACAACTCTTGGATTCTATTCATGCTTTCCATCAGGCAGAGTAGAGTCACTTTGGCAGGTTCTTAACATAGAGTAGAGTAGTAGAGTAGCGGTAACGAAAGTGGCTGTTCTGCTTGAGGTCTCGGGTTCGATTTCCAGGTCGGGCCAAATGTTTGTATAATCTGCAAATATTTGTTTCGGAGTTTGGGTGTTTCCTATGAATAATATGTATGTATTTACCAAAAAAAACTATATAAGCATTCTATCAGTCAGTCTAGTTTTCATAGCACAAGCTTTCTTATTTATTCTCGGTATTATCTACAAGTAACGACGGTCAACCATAATCTTTTAAACGAAATTAATGAAGCCAAATGTGACATATGTCATTGTCATTTGACTGTGTTACCTTCCGCGATACTAAATCTGTAGCTTATTAATCCTATGTCTGAATACAAAGCTTTTGAACATACATATCTGGATTAAAAGTGTACCCATTCAATTATCGTTTCTTTTTTGCTACTTATAATTTTCTTTTTGTTTAACACTTTAGCCGTTTGTTTTCTTTTCCTTTTTATGTTATATTTAATTACAACTTCATTTTTACTACTGGTCATTTTGTAACTGTCAACCACCAGATGGAGTTAAACTGGTGTAAAACTTTTCCTTTGATCACTCCTTATTTCATCTTAAATGTATATTTTTGCATTGTAATTCATTACCCTAAGAAACTAATAGCTATATTTTTGGAAATCTTTAGGCAAATGCATCTAAAGGCATTCGACCATTTTGTATGGACTCCAGACTTAAACGTGTACAATTTATTACTGAAATCGTCTGCCTCGTTTGTCTAACGCTTAGTATATGCAACTGCATATCTAGAGGTCACAGGTTCGATACGTCTGTCACGTCAAAAAATTTTATTGAGTTTTTCTGGCTACATAAATTTTAGTGTAAACCCGGAGTTTGGCAGTTGCGGTCTTAACCTTCGTGCCTCGGAGAGTATGTGAAGCCGTCGGTACTATCCCTGATCTCTTTCCCGATCGTGTCGGATAACCTTCCCATCAGATTATGAGAGTAGGCGAACAAAGCGTGCACCTGTGTTTGCGCATACACTTGTGCACTGTAATATTTCCTGCGCCTTTGGTCGTCGTTAAGATTACCCACCGTGGCCGAAATCAGCTAAGAGTACAAAAGAATTGAAATAATAAAATAGTCTTTCAGTAGCCTAAACCTATATACAGAAAACATAATTTTATGTAGTTAAGTATCAAGTCAGTTATGTAGTAAAATAGGTAGAATGAGAAAAATTAGCAAAAAGACAAATATGCAGTTCGAGCGAGTGTGAAATGACGCAGGCGGAAAGCATAAATATTAATCAAGAGTCGCTAAGACAGGCAAAAAAACAGTTTCCACATGTAATTATTTTATTATATTTAGCAATTAGTAATTTTTTATGTTTCTCAAGTAAAAAATTACAGTATTTAGAAGAAAAGAATGTTCATTTACTTTTGTAGTACTGGAAACATTTTATAAGTTGTTTCATTTTTGCCCTTGAATAGTTTACCTACTACAGGTATTAAATTGGACCACCTACCCTAATTTGATTAAAATATTGCAATGAATTATATCGCAACACAAACGATTCGCACTATCGGAAACAAAATAAAACTCTTCAGAAAATTATATTTATAATTTATTATTATGAAATACTCCAATGCACAGCTCAGTATTTACTTTTATTCCACTTTTAACTCTTTCATCGGTCAACTAGTATAGTTTCCATTACACATCTTACCACCTCAATGGTTATCCAACGACTGACCCAGCTCCTGACTTAATAATCAAAACACTGTTTAAACCCCACCACTCTCAATCCTTTCACCGGAAGTCGTCACAAAAGAGTCACGGAGTCAAATAGTGTTGCCATTTAAGAAAAATAGAACTACCCTCCATAAAATCATTACATTATGTTATAGAGAAATCAGATGTCAATGTTCAGGCCAGGACTGCTCGCTGTCCTCTCTCTGCCTGTAACATTCATAGTACCTTTTTTAAAGTCCAGTTGTTTTTCGAATTATTATTCGTCATTTACTGTTCAAGATTTTTTATTGTCATTACTAAGACAAATAAATCCAACCGTCAAAAATTTTCCTTTGTTATTAGTCAGATGGGGGTGACGTTAATTTAACCATTGTGGCGTAGATACTTTACAACCGGTACAGCTCAATTTATGACTTTACTTCTTACTAAACGCAATTAACACCTAGTCAGTTATTCACAAAACACAGATCGACGTCGGTACGCAATCGTGTCTTAACATACGATCACACTTTCAGACATATGTCATTTTGACTTGTCGTTGTGTTTGAGACTGAATAATCCGCTCATCCGTGTGATGACAGGTTGAGAATACACAGTGTCATCCACCCCTATTTATTCCATTGGTGTCGTAAGAGGCGATTAAGGACAACATCACAGCAAAAGAGAAGGAAAAATTGAACAAAATACTACACCAACCCGTGGTGCAGCAGGCCAAAACCTCCTTTTCAATGTGAGTCCTTAAGCTGAACTATTAAAAGCAGTTGATGATGAACCAGCACAACTCTATCTACATCTCTCAATAGTCATAATGTTTATGTATCACCTTGCATTTACTCCTATTGGTTATAGAATGGACTTTCTCAATAAATGGACAACACAGTCAAAAGTAACGAATACATTACTTACTGCCGGGATATAGCATCACTTCAGCCTTTATAGGGCTGACAGACCTTTTGGTCCAATGGTTAGTGATTCTGACTACAAAGCCAGTGGTCGTAGATTCGATTCCCACCCAGGATAAATCTTTGAGTGATGAGCAAAATCATTTTTTCCGTGTCTGGGTGCAATTTATCTATGAAAAATACGTGCGTGTTTATCAGCAGTCTGGCTATATAGCACTAGCCTAGTTTGGGATCAGACAGCCGTGTGTGAGATGTTTGAGATATTATTCACTGTTATATGTACTATGTGTCTTCAAAGCTCTCCCCAAACGTGGGTCACCTTAGATAAAATAGAGTGATATCTGTGATTCTGTTACTTGTTTATTTAGTTTTATAATTTTTAATACTAAGCTTAATACTTCATATTTAAATACAAAACTTTGTCGACAACCGTGACTTCACCCTTATCTATTAATGAACGATCAAAGTGTGGGTGTACTTGATAGCACTTAGATGTTTATGGTTCTAAGTTTAAAATAGACGTAAATGACAGCTATTTTATGACTTATTATGGATACTGGTATCATTGTTTGTTCGTTAAAATTGTATATTAGCGCTACCGTAGAGCTCATTCGTGAGATTTTGCGTCCACATTTTCTTACGACAGGTAATATTTAATCGAGTGAGTTCTAATTCTTCATCAAGAGAGGTCTATAACTCTTCTATCCATCAGGCCCTGAAATACACCAGGCACTACAGGTGGCTTAGCTGACCTTGATCCTCCGTAAGCGTGGACCTGGGACAAGAAAGACCATCAGAATTAGTTATACTGGCCAAAGTAGATATCGGTACGATGTTCTCTGAAACGTGCGCTTTCTTTAGAAGCTAGAAGGTAAAAGAGGATTGATAATAGAAGTCTGCCAAAGTGTTATTAATGTTACACTTTACGTGGATACCAGACTGCAATAAAAATTTAGAAATATTAGAAAAAGGGCAGATAAATGTAGATAGATAGATAATTATTCTTTATTGCACCCAATACTTAGGAAACTACAATGTAGGATAGAAACAAAGAAACAGTGATTCAAAGAGCAGCCTCATCACAGTTGCGTTGCACATTATATTTTATAATTTTGACCATAGTCAAAATTATAAAATATAATGTTTCTGTTTCGTTTCTATTTTTTTCTATAGAATCAAAAAAGTTGTTACCAAGTCAGTGTACGTAGTAGTCTTACAATAATAATAATTCGTTTTGACTTAGTAGTTTTTTCCTGGCATTGAGTGAAATATCATAAATTATCGTCATCATCAACAATCTTTAACAGCCACTGTTGGGACCTCTACACTGGCCGGACGAGCTGGTGTAGTCCTGTGTATTTTACACTCCTAGTCGCCTTTTACGACACTCATGGGATACAAAGTAGGTACAACAATATATATCTGGAGAAGACGAATATACTTTACATAGCTCCAACAAAATTGCAAAGGACTGACAGATTATATAATTGTACACAGATTACCTCATGAAATTATACACTTAATTTTTTATTACATATATTTTAATACACGTGTCCTGAGTTCAAAAATTCCGAATTTCGTACACGGACACAACGTCTAGATACGTCAAGACATTTTATGTGCAGATGTAATTAAAATTTTAACCAGAGAATAGCAATAATTTAATTTTACAATGTCATTTCAAGACACAAACTTATATTATTTTATTTTTTTAATTAGTTACAACTGTAATTAAATAACAATTATATGGAATCAGGTACAATCAAAATAAAAAGATTTATAATTATTTATTTTAAATTATTTTGTGTGTATAAAGTAAACAATAATTAAGAAAACAAGATGTATTTATAAACTACCCGTGCATCTGTGTCGTAGGTCGAGCCATGCTGATTCCAACACGAACGGAGGGCTCGACCGAGGCAGTACTACCCTTTTATAGAAGACCAACCTAAGGCGTCAGCATCCGTGCTGTCGTGTTTCGTTGGTATGTGCGAGACCGGAGGCCCATTGTTACAGGAGTGACAGTGATCGTGTTAAATGTGTAAGCCTTAGACTGCCACGATGACTGTCTGCCTTTTATGTCTCCAAGCGAGGTGTGAAAAAGCATCTCACTAGGCCACCGTAGTGTAAGTCATTGCGGTATTGTCTATTCAATTCAATTTAAAATTCAGTTTAGGCTTTCCATCAGGCAAAGTAGAGACAATTGCGTATTTTCTCTAGGGAAAATGGGGTAAGTAAATGATACTGCAAGCCACCAGTGGCAGTGCAGTCTAGCCTTAGTTTATTTCCATTTTTTTCAAAGGCCATTTCCAAGAAAATTAATAATTGAAGAAGCTACTATTATTCCAGTATAAACAGACTGTAATATACATATTTTAATTTTCAAAATAAGATAGTGACATAGATATTGGACTTAAGTTTCAAGTTTCTGAAAAATACTCTTAAAAATGGCATTCTTTCGCTGGGTAGCATTAAAATACAATACGCATGAACTTTAAGAAGGTAAAACAGGGTCGCTAATTAACAACTTAGGACCTTTCAAAGGGAATACAAATAATAGTATAACAAGATATTTATTTGTATAAATACGAACTTGAATGGATAGGCTATACAGATTTGGTACGTGCGCAAATTAAATTGTATCAAGTAAGGTTATTTTGTGACTGGACCGTTGTGTATTTATATCCATTCTATTAATATTTCAGACTAAACTTCTTCGAAATATAACATAATACAAAGAAATGTTTGTATTTCTATCAATCAGATACTAGAGTAATGTTTATTTGGTCATGAACTTTATTGTAATTATTTTATCAGTTATGGCTGGTATACATTACGAATAACATATGAACTAGTATTTTATGGTACGTAACTTTAAGAGTAGATGAGTCAGGTGATTGCTAGTACATGGACACTTGCAACTCAAGAGTCACAAATGTGTTACAGTATTTTGTCAGTTCCCGCCATCGTTAACAAGGCAGAGGACAGGTTGCCCTTACTTACTCCCTGAAAAACAGTTAAAGAATAAGGAACTTTCCTCTGCGATCAACACCTATTCTTCTGGGCACCTTTCCCATCATAAGGACCTGTAAATTTTCATATATTTTATATCTAGACACGCGTAAATAACTACCATTGCTCAATTATATCTGCAACTATATAGCCAGAAATACGGTGTCACCTGTGGAGGGACGTGTGTCATATGTCCCTCCGAAACAAAGGGTGGATCCTCCGACCAGATGAGGTGATCATGCCTGGTGGGCCACGGCGTTTGATGTTGGGATGTTGTATATATGCTAATTGCCACGCGAATCTCTGTATCGCGATACAGGATTAGTAGTTGCATTGTAGTTCATAACATTCATACGTTTCGTTCATACTTCGTGCTTCGATGTATCTTCGCTAGATGGCGCTGTTGTATATTTTTCTTTATGCTGTATTATAAAAGCCACCACACCACCCTTGGAAGCTTCATCCCCAGAATCAAACTGTTCTTCTCACTCAAACGGGTAGACTTTAGTATGGAAGTAACTGGCAGCATAGATAAATAAGTAGTCCACGTTTCATCTCAAAAGAGCGGAGTGTTCCCGTGAGATGAGCACAGAATAAAAATATATTAGATAGAGCGCAAGTAACACCTCAGGATGCAGCTAGTTTTATTATAATTTAACAACTCACAGATCAAATAATGAACCCAGAGCATATTAAAGCTATAATAACAATTATATAGAGGCGCCCGACTGTTGACACTGACTCCAAGCAATTGCCTCACCTTTGAACTAATCATATTTCTTACGTGTGACTGCATAGCAATCATACACTTATAATAAGTAAAACTGACACGTGATTTTACTTGAAGTGTCACACCCTCAGGCTTCTTCTATCTATTTTTTATGGTAGAGAAGACAATTGAGCAGATAATTCACGTGATGGTAAATGGTTATTGAACTTCTTGTACACATGCAAGTTAAGAGATATATATGTCACCGGTCTAGGAGTGCTAACATCATTATCATCACATAAAAGACGTCCACTGCTGGACATAGGCCTCCCTCAAGGTTTTCCACAGCAGCCGGTCTCGTGAAACCCGCATCCAGCAACTTCCCGTGACCTTTACCAGGTTGTCGGACCACCTTGTGGCGAGCCTACCAACGCTGCGTTTCCCAGTACGCGGTCGCCACTCCAGAACTTTATGGCTTCATCGGCCATCGTTTCTGCGTGTAATGTGCCCCGCCCACTGCCATTCAAGTTTAGCAATTTTACTGACAATATCGGTCGGACAATCTCGTCATTCCTGAGTCGATTACACAAAGAAACTCCGAGCATTGCCCTCTCCATTGCTCTTTGGGTGACTTGTGGTGATAGGAGTGCTATAGCAACATGAAACTCTACCATTTTGAGTTGAACGTCGGCAACCGGCAGTTCGTCCCGGCCCACTTGTCATGTACTCATCCTTCCACACATTTACATACATTCAAATATCACCAGCACTTTACAACCGTTTATACGACAATGATAATCAGATAAGAATCACACGGTAACCATTGATTTACGGCACAACAGCACAGTGCTTTAGGCAATACTTTGTTTATCAAATAATGGAAAATTTAAATAAAATGTCGTTTTAGAAAAAAAACAAGTTCTTTTTCGTCGTTTGTCATTCCATATCGTATAATTTTATTCATCATCATCCTCATCATCAACAGTCCACTGCTGGACATAAACCTCTCCTTACCAAGGAGGTTTTGGCCTACTATACCACGCTGGCCAGACTTTGTTGTCTTGCATACTTTGTTCCCTTAATCGAGTTTTACGACACCCACGGGATGAATAGGGTTGGTAACACTATTTATTCTTAAGCCGTCACCACACGGACAATAATTTTATTAGTCCAGAATTAACATTTATTCTATGCTATAAAATTTACTATTAGTTTGCATGTCAATGACCACACCGTGCAGCTCAAATCTCTAACAGTTTAACTTTTCTTTATTTACACATATATACTTAGCTTTTTTTAATTTTAAATTGAAATGTTTGGGTATTAGATAGACAATAAACTGCTTTTAATGTCACAGTGTATAAAACATGCGCTGACATCATATCCTTCAGCCAATTTGACAGGTATTTCGCCACTCCACTTGGATGTCTCAGGAATATTTTATAGTCATTTACTTGTTTATCAAATCGACTGTGAGACATGTGTTTCCCCTTCTCAATTGTTTATATTAGCATTGCATTGTACGACTCCTAAGAAACTTGAACGATGTCATCGAACACGTCATCAAGTTAAAGAACAAATGGAAAAAATTAGGTAACATTGAGTGATGAATTTCGCAAAAAAATAGGTTGCACAATGTAGGTATAGAATTTAAAACTTTTGACTAGACGTGCAGTGATAAGTTTCTTCATGAGGACGTATCTTCTAGACAAAAGATATTTTCTGTGTATGTAAATTTCATGATGTTAGATTAAAATTTAAGTCATAAACTTCAAAAAGAGAGACAGCTTCCGCACTTGGAATAAGTCTTGTGTCGAGGGGGACTTTACAAACATACGAGAAACGGACACAAAGGGCACCCTTACTCAGAACAACAATTTATGGATCAAACAAAGTGTTATCCCATGTGGAGTTTGAACCCCCAACACTCAGCGCTAGTAGAGAGTGGCGTGGCGACCACTTAAACCACCAGGGCATCCGTGCAGTAAAATGACCTCATATTCTTTGGAATATTCGTTAGTCTGACAATTCTAAAAAATAACGAGCCGGCAGGTTTTAGTGGAAACATTACGTGTATTTTTTTTAAATAAGCTGTATTTACCTATTGCTAATAAGTAATTACTAGGCCGTCATAGTATGGGTTGCCATACTAATTTGTCTGCATTCTCATAATCGCATATTCGTGCTTCCTATCTGGCAGAATAGTCACTTTTGTAGGCCCAGAATATAAAAAAAAACTCTTGCAGTAAAATTGAGTAAAAAGAGGTGATTAAATAATCATTTACCTTCCTTTACCATCTTTTTTAATTTACCTTATCCTAATGGTATACTCCCAACTTTCTCATCACTAATTTCCAAAGTGCTTGTCACAAATAGACTTGCTTTAAGCAAATGAGACTAAAATGGAACTCCAAATGTGAGTGTGTGCCTTTGCGTACCTCTGATCTAATAAACGACAGTAATTATCTCTTCACTTTAACTGTCCACATTAATATCAGTAAAAACAATATGGTATCGTGACGTCACAATCAGGTAAACCCTCGAGTACAAAGGAATTTGTCATTCATAGAACTATAATTGCCAATTAAATCTATTGATCAAGAAAATTTATTGCCTCGTATATCTGGAATCTTTTATGACTTGATGACATTTTACAATATATACATATATATTTTTTTAATAAAATAAGAATTAATGATCAGAAGTGTTACCAGAGGGCCTAGTGTGAGTTTATTTCACGTCGACTTGCTCTCGACAGGGACCACATTCAGTTTAGTGATTGGTGAAGAGTTCAGTGCGGGCCAATCACAAAGCCGAACGCGGTTACTGTGACGATCGAGTTGATGAGACATGAACTCACGTTTTGTTTTCGAATAAAAAATGACTTGCTCCGACAATGAACGCTTGTAACTATAGAGTTCTAAGTCTCCCGGTAACCTTATTCACTCAGTAAAGTGCTGAGTGCCAAAGCATGCCAAAATTTTGCAAAATCTTTCATTGTTACTCCACTCTCATTGGTTGTAACGTACCAAAAAAACTTAAATCTTTTCGATAAATGGAATATCTAATACGGAACGATTTTTGCAAATAATACCAGTAGTTCCAAAGACTAACACGTTCAACCAACTAAACAAATAAATAAACAAGCTCTTCAGCTTTATAATATTAATATAGATATAAACTTAGAACTACAGGATCACAGCAATATTATGAACTTAAAAAAAGCCTTCCCCGTCTTAAATATGGCTAAATCTTCATGCTAAAATCTTACTAATGAATGCACGGTTGGCCTAGTGGTTTAAGCGGTCCACCTGGCCACTACAGGTGTCTCTCTGGTGGTTAGGCGTATTGAGGCGCTGGGTTTGCGGGTGGCCCAGGACAAGACGGAGGTCCTGTCTCAGGCGCAGAGTGACACACCATGTGGTTTTAGTCAGTTTGATGCCACACCATCCCGCCGTAAACCCCGGTGGGGTGACGGCCCGAGGGGTTTCCAAACGTTAAAGAAAAAGAAAAAAAGAGTGGTTTAAGCGGTCGCCATACCGCTCTCTACTACGCCAAGCGTTGTGGCTTCAAACTCCACATGGGACAACACTTCGTGTGATCCACAAACTGTTGTACTAAGTCTGGTGCATAGGGTTTCCACAAGAACTTACGGCCACGTCAACTTCACCTGCTAGTGGTGCATCAGCTGATCGATGGACGAGACAAACAAAATATTAGCGAATAGCGACAATACTCTCGCCACCTGTTACGTGGGAAAACACTGGTGAAAAGTGGGTGTTTAATGTGCCTCTGCTTATTCCTCCGCATAAACAAGCGTGATTTTATGTTTATATGTAATTATTAATTAGATACAGTTTATTACTTTTTTAAATTTAGTTTGATTTAGATTTGCAGAAATGAGTCTCCCGCCCTAAGAGAAAGATAGACAGTGAAAGTTCGTAGTGATATTTTTATATGTATATTCGTTCCTTCTACCCCTTTTAAAGAGATCAGTGTCACATTGTTTGCTGCGATTTATCAACAAATAGTGATTGTTTCTTTAGCGATTCATACGGACGTAAGCCTCAAGGTTATGTTTGTTAAAAACTGTTTACACACCAACTTGTGATTTTTGACCAACCACCAAAAAAGATGTTTATGAGCCTTTTGCGGTAAGAGCAGACATTGATGGAAATATTTTTTGTGTGTTTATTTTTGGTTAAACGTGGCCGCCGATTCATTACGTATGTTCTCGAGAAAAACTCAAATCTCTGGTTAAGTTTTAGTGATATTTAAAATTTAGAAATATAATCTTACCTCCAAACTTTGAGGTATTTTGATATATTTACAGTTTTGATAATATTAGACAAAACTGAATTGAAATAATAAGATTTTGAGGGCTTCTTTCACCGAAACTTCTTCTCAAACAAGATTAGCTTGGATACCATTGAACTTCTATTTTGTACGTGGAGCGACTGCAATCAGACCTGTCCCCTTAGCCGAGACGAGAGTGTTTCGCGTCGATTCTCTTTCTACAATCGCTAATGCTTATATTCTCTTGTATTATTGGGTAAAATTTATTTAAACTACGCGACTTAGTGTTGACGTTACCATAAATTTATTATTTTCTATTAACGTTTACTTTTATAGAATATCAAGTTAACAAGAGGCAGCACAACTCCATTCAAGAAGTTCTGTAGAAAGTTGTTGGCAGTCTTTTGAGATGTTTATGTGACGACTGTGACCAGCACAAGGTTTTAAGCACTATGTTATTAAAATAGCTTGATATATATTCATATAGATATGCAACTTATTTTCATTAATAATTATTTATTTATTTATATTTGATTTCAATTAATTATCTATATTTATATTGCAATTCAATATGATTTATAACAATATTTTAATATGTATTGGCAATCGTGTTTTTGTTTTTTAATATCAATTACTATTAACTGTCATATCTGGCAATACTTTGGACTCTTTTCACTGGTAACATTGTTTTTCCCATTTGTCGTCACCTCTGGCTGATTACTATTATGGATTTAAAAGAAAGCTCCTTTGGTTTGCTTACTACTATTAATAATATAATAAAATATAATATAATATTTTGGACCTCTGACACACAACGACATCTAGTCCCAAATTAAGCAGACAACTGGCATAAATATTATATACAGAAACACCCAAACTCCGAAACAAATAATTGCAGATTATACAAACATTTGATCTCGAACCCGAGACCGCATAGCAGTCGCATAAGCTGTAACTGCGCCACCAAGGAAGTTAAGCTGTTACCATAATTTGTTTAAGTATAACTCAACCTGTCAAACTTTTCCATTTTGTTGAATTTCGAGTATATTTAGCATTGAATAGTAGAGTACAGTAAAGCCTCTGTAGCTTATAAAATTCCGCACAGAAGTAGAGACACCAACTTGTATTTACAACAGATTGACTAATGAATGCTTAAAGTTACGAAGGCAATATACTCAATATATGCGGCAATGTCTTCCACTGTACAGGTATGAGTTAGAGGGCATTTATCCCAAGTGGCACTATGTGGCACTAATATTTGATACGAGATTAGAAAGAGTAGTCAAGTTAGTGATGGCAGCTATCACTATTTTGTCCATCCTGTCATGTTAATTTTATATTAAAATTGTATTTTCTTCAATGATAAAATAATCTCTAGAAGACGTGCATTAAGTATTTAGATATTTTATGTTTCCTTATTCATTTTTGTTTGTTATATAAAAAACAAAAAAATTACTTTTTTTTTTGTTTTCAAACGCACACAATTTTTGTGATTTCATTGTCTTAAAGTGCACACGGCGTAAGATTTTTTAAATAATTTTTAGTTTAAAGACCTAATTAAATCTGATAAGTGAATTTTCAAAAAGTAATCTTACGAAGTGTAATGGTTTTGACTGCCAAAAAAATCATATAATTATGTACCGAGCATAAAAATTTATTAGGTATAATTTATCTTAAATATAATATAATATATAGATATGAATTTAGAAACATATAATCCGATTAAGAATTTGCAGTTTAATTGACACAGTATAAACTCAACCAAGTCTGAAATTTAACAGTAGCGATGGCGTGTTACTTTAAGCGGTCACCTCACCGTGTCATAGGGAGCTGGGCCCACATGGATCTACATTTTGTGCCCGTTATGCCTCCTCTACACTACTCACGAAGTTGGACGAAGTTCCTCGGCGAAGTACTCTAGAAAGTCGCGCGAGGTGAAGTAAAGTTTGACGAGTAAGCCGAAGTGTAACATCGTCCAACTTCACGAGTAGTGTGGAGGAGACGTTACATGACTGTTTGTGAAGTTCCACCACAGAAGAACAAATCTTTAGGCGCTTATCACTCAGTAACTGAATTTACAGTAGACAAACGCTAATCTCTCTAATGTTTTTTAATAACCTCACACATCTCACATGCGGTTATCTAATTTCAAATTAGGCGGAGCCTGTGCCTTGGTTACCAAACTGCAGTTAAAAATACTTTAATACTTTTAAATACATACAAGTATATGACACCCAGACATTAGATCACGATTATTCGTGTTCATCACACAACTATTTGTCCTTGGTAAGAATCGAACCCACGACCTTCGGCTAAGCAGTCAGGGCCACTAGACCTATAAGCTCGTCAATTAAACGATATTTAATTTTGTAGTAAATCTTTTATAGCAATTTTTGCAAGTTAGACTTAACAGTTAGAAGGCGCCGCTATTTTCTAAAACTCTTGGAAGAAATCCTGCAACAAACACAGAGGTGTTTTTTTTTAATCTGTGAACATTGATTAAATCTCACGTGTATCAAATGTAGGTGTTAAAAATGATAATTTGATTTCTTTGGCTTTATCTGAATAATTAATCTAATAAACTTAAAAAACAAACAGTTGAACATCACTCCGCACGTCATACAACATACAATACAACAATTTAAGTTTGTCAATCAACTTCATCTGCATCACGTACGTCTGCACTGAACATATAATTTAAAGTCTCCAAAGGTTACACTTACGGTCAAAATGTAACCTTCCGTACCAAGAACGATCGTGCAATTCACTTGACGTAATCATATTGCCTTCATTTCTTTAAAATACTTGTCTTCGCTGTAATACTTGTTGGTTTGTTAGTATTAGTGACCCTGTCCTGGACTAGTGGACTGTTAGTCTAGTGGTAAGTCGGAGGTCATGGGTTTTATTCCTACCTAGGACAAATATTTGTGTGATAAGCACGGTGATTTGTTTCGTGTTTGGCTGTAATTTATCTGTAATATGTGTGTATTTAGAAATATTTAAGTATGTTTATCAGCAGTCTGCTTACCATTTTTTTTTTTTTTTTTTTAACGTGTGGAAACCCCCTCGGGCCGTCACCCCACCGGGGTTTACGGCAGGGTGGTGTGTCGGAATCGGACCGACTAAAACCACACGGTGTGCCACTCTGCGCCTGACATAGGAGGGATCCAGGCACAGCTGTTATTACGACATCCAGATCCCTCCTAGCGCCTGCCCGCTAAAGCGGGCACCTTCTGCGGAAAACCTCTCCAGTTAGGCGACGTACGGCACACGTGGACGTCGCCTCCTCGCGGCTGGCCACTATAGCGGATGGAGGGGAAAACCCGTCCCGTCCACCCGTGGCCGCGGGTGGACGGGACGACTCAAGGCGGCATGAGACGCTGGTATACGCGCCTCCGCCGCCCGGCTCGCCGGCGGCGAATTGAGTCCGAGTGGATATCGTCCTCCCGGGCCTTCTCCGCCGCCTCCTTCCGCGAAATTACGTCTTCGCAGAAGGTTGCGACCGCGGTAAAACAACTGTCACTACCGGCCATGGAGCGTATGACGGCCGGTAGCGAGAGATCTCCTCCAATAACTGCAGTGAGGACCCCACGCTGCGCCGCCCAGGCGGAACAAACTGCTAGCGTGTGCTGAGCCGAGTCCTCACTGCAGTCGCAGTGGTAACAGGCGGGACTCAATTCCCTCCTGGCGACCGAGTGCAGATATTTCCCAAAGCAACCATGCCCGGAAAGGACCTGCGTCAGTCGGAAGGAAAGGGTCCCGTGCTGCCGCCCTGCCCACTCGGTGATGACCGGCTGGAGAGCCTCCACGAGGGCAAAGCCAGCACGTGGAGTCTCCAACCGGAACGACCAACGAGCCATCGTGGCTCGACGAGCGGCCTCACGCCACTCGCGTATCTCCTCGGGCGGGGGCCGTATGCCGCTACCCGCCCGGAAGTCAGCCGTCCGCCGATAAACTTCGACGA
The DNA here is from genome assembly GCA_949316085.1 of Hypercompe scribonia. Lineage (NCBI taxonomy): Eukaryota > Metazoa > Arthropoda > Insecta > Lepidoptera > Erebidae > Hypercompe > Hypercompe scribonia. The sequence goes on from OX438973.1 coordinate 2,198,424, forward strand.
GCACTTCCGACAGCTTTCTCCAAAGCTGGTCGGCGCTGCTTCTGCCCTTGGGCGACTTTTGCCCCATTTGGGTGGAGCCAGCGTCGCGACGAGACGGCTATACACGGGCGAACAGATACGCGAGTGGCGAGAGGCCGCTCGTCGAGCCACGATGGCTCGTTGGTCGTCCCGGCTGGAGGCACCACGTGCTGGCTTTGCCGCCGTGGAGGCTCTCCAGCCGGTCATAGCTGAGTGGGCGGGGCGACAGCACGGGACTCTTTCCTTGCGACTGACGCAGATCCTTTCCGGGCACGGTTGCTTCGGGAAGTATCTGCACTCGGTTGCCAGGAGGGAATTGAGTCCCGCCTGTCACCACTGCGACTGCAGTGAGGACTCGGCTCAGCACACGCTGGCGATTTGTTCCGCCCGGGCGGCGCAGCGTGGTGTCCTCACTGCAGTTATTGGAGAAGATCTTTCGCTACCGGCCGTCATACGCTCCATGGTCGGTAGCGACAGTTGTTTTACCGCGGTCGTAACCTTCTGTGAAGACGTAATTTCGCGGAAGGAGGCGGCGGAGAGGGCCCGGGAGGACGATATCCACTCGGACCTAATTCGCCGCCGGCGAGCCGGGCGGCGGAGGCGCGTATACCAGCGTCTCATGCCGCCTTGAGTCGTCCCGTCCACCCGCGGCCACGGGTGGACGGGACGGGTTTTCCCCTCCATCCGCTATAGTGGCCAGCCGCGAGGAGGCGACGTCCACGTGTGCCGTACGTCGCCTAACTGGAGAGGTTTTCCGCAGAAGGTGCCCGCTTTAGCGGGCAGGCGCTAGGAGGGATCTGGATGTCGTAATAACAGCTGTGCCTGGATCCCTCCTATGTCAGGCGCAGAGTGGCACACCGTGTGGTTTTAGTCGGTTCGATTCCGACACACCACCTCGCCGTAAACCCCGGTGGGGTGACGGCCGGAGGGGTTTTCCACACGTTAAAAAAAAAAAAAAGGCTCTGTCTAGTTTGGAGTCAAAGGGTCGTATGTAAGTTGTATTTGGTTATTATTATAATGTAATTAATTATTTACTCTTTCTTTTATCATTTATGTATTTACTCCGTCCGTGGAGATGCTCAAGTCTCAGTGATAACGGCGACCTAATGTCTCTAAGACACTATTTGGTTGACTTTTTACTTACATCACTCTTCCAACAAAAGACCGATTACTCAACAGCACTAAACTCCGAAGCCCCATTGATTCAGGGGTGACAGTTATCCTGGTAACTGCGTAAGCCTTACACTGTCCCAATGGCTGTCATGCCTATTACGTCTCCAAGCCGGGTGTGAAAAAGCATTTCACAAGGCCGCCATAGTGTGGGTCACCATACTGCATTGTCTGCTTTTGCAATGAGTATGGTGACCACAATTCTTGGATTCTATTCATACTTTCCATCAGGCAGAGTAGAGTCACTTTGGCAGACTCTTAATACAGAAAAAAAACTCAGATTAAATTGATCATGCATCATTTATAAACCCATAATTGCTTGAAGCCTTAGCCAGTTGCACTGAGCGGGGTTGGAGGGGGTGAGGTCACAGTGTCAGCGTTACCATAACTCTGTTTTTATAGGAAGTAACTTAGTATTCAATTATCTGTACAAGTATTTTATATTGTTACGATTTTATATACACGTGCATGTATTTAGAATATATCTTTGTGTCTATTTTAGTTGTGTAGAGGCAAAATAATAATATATATTCTAGAATTGATACTTTTGATGACATTATTTTTATGATGATAATGATGACTTCTAATCGATTTCGCCACGACGGAGACGTAGCACTACGCACGAGATACTGTAGTGCACATGTGTGTGCACAAACATAGGTGCACCATCTGTTCCCCTACTCTCACAATCCAATAGGACGGCTATCTAATACTACCAGAGCGAGATCAGGCACTGAACAGTTTTTAGTAATCTTTGGGCTCAACTTTCCAAACTGTGGGCTCCAAAAATTAAGGATTTATATGTATTAGAAAAACCCAAAATCACTTTTAAGCATGACCCGAGAATTGAACCTGAGACCTCTTCGTCATCAGTCACATACGCTAACCACTCGACCAACGAAACAGTGGACAAAAGAGCATACGAGTCCTTATTAGGTAAGTGACCTACACCACCCATAGACAATTGTAGCTCGATAGTAAATTGTGCGTTGCCAGTTGAGTCCACTACCGGAAAATCCTCTTTGCTTAGATTGAATAACTTATTCATTGTTATAATATATGTTTCTTTATGTCTTTTCGATCTGCCACGATTTGTATTGGATAATGTCTTAGGGCTACAGTTTGGAGCCCTTAACGGGCAGACTCGATTATTCTATACCATGGTGTACAGTTGAATAAAATTGTAAAAAACGTTGAGAATGTGTGAATTAGTTTTAGTAATCAGAAAAAGACTAACTGTACTGTGTAACACACTAATAAAGAAAAAAATTGAAAAGAAATATCACAATTAAGTAAGTTCTGTTCGTTTAAGGACATTTACAGGTAGTAGAACCACGCTGATTTCAGCATGAACGGGCCGGTTCGACCGGGGCAGCACTACCCTCCCACAGAAGATCAACCTAAAGCGACAACATCCGTGCTGTCGTGTTTCGTTGGTGAGTGCGAGACCGGAGGCCCATTGATGCAGAGGTGACAGTTTTCGTAGTAAGTGTGTGCAATACAATGCTACGATGACTGTCATGCCTTTTAGGTCCCCGAGTGAGGCGTAAAAAAGCATCTTAATAGGCTGCCATAGTGTGGGTCACCATACTACATCGTCAGCATTCACAATGACTATGGTGACTATAACTTTTGGATTCTATTCATGCTTTTCATCAGGCAGAGTAGAGTCACTTTGGCAGGCACTCAAATAAAAAAAAAAAGAAAATAACCAATAGTTATCATTAACAGGTTTAATAACAGCTGGACATAAGCCCCTTCTTAGTAAGGTGGTTAAGTACGTTTTGGCAAATTAATTCAGTCTTGGAAAACATGTAGTGTTTAAACTATAGACACACTATATCTATCAATTTAAAACTATGATTATATGGCGAGTGTGCCGGCCCGACAAGCTATTTACAGCCTTTTTCAAATTAAATATATTATATTATATTTATTTATATAACTAGATACACTTTTGTATATCAGGGAACTTAACACCCTACCCATTCTCTACCAGTCAACTTTTTGGTGGAGTAGAAATCGTGTGAGGTATGCCCACATAGGTTACATTATTGGTCAACTAAAAATATACACTATACGTCGTTACATAAATAACTTTAAACACAAATTAAGTTTATACATAATGTATTTATATAAAATATTTTTCGTCAGACCAAACGTTATTTGGTTTCAAGTGATTTTAAATTCAAAATTGGTAGCTCTAGTATAGTTTAAATTAATTAAAAATGTAACAAATTAAATAAAAAGACATATCATAGATAATATCATTAGTGTTGACCTCCGGTCATTCTGAAAAGTAGTATAATCTACCAAGCTTTCGTAATACATATTGACAGGTGTAAAATCCTTCAATATTATCATGAGAAACTCTCACGCGTGCAGACTTATTCATTTCTTCACTGGTAATGAAATAAAGTATTCAAGTTCTAAAAGTCATAGGTTATTGACATGAGAAGTCGACGTAGATTTTTAGACTTCAGACAGCCTCGCTTATACCGAAATATTCAATCGTGTAATCGACACACCAAACTGTCTGGATGGCGTAGGGGTAGCGAAAGCGGCTGCTATACTTGAGGTCTCGGGTTCGATTCTTGGGTCGGATCAAATGTCTGTATGATCTACAAATCTTTTTTTCGGAGTTTCGGTGTTTTCTGTGTATAATATGAAGGTATTTACAAAAAAAAATAAGTATTCTATCAGTCAGTCTAGTTATCATAGTACAAGCTCTGCTTAGTTTGAAACTAGATGACGTTGTGTGTCAAATGTACAAAATATTTATTTATTTATATATTCATTTATTTATATATTCGCCTATATTTCAATGAGTGCTTGAGTTTCATAATTAAACCAGTGGACAATTCAGAGATTTTTATATAGAAATATAAAAGTAATATAGTATAAAAGAAATAATATTAAATCAAGTCTGCCAAAGTGACTCTATTCTGCCGAATGGAAAGCATGAACAGAATCCAAGAGTTGTGGTCACCATATTCATTGCAAATGCAGACAATGCAGTATGGTGACCCACACTATGGCGGTCTAGTGAGATGTTTTTTCACGCCCTGCTTGGGAACGTAAAAGGCAAAACAGTCATCGCGCAGTGTAAGGCTCACACAGTTACCACGATAACTGTCACCCCTGCATCAATGGACTTCCGGTCTCACACTCATCAACGAAACACGACAACATGGATGCTGTCCCTTTAGGTTGGTCTTCTGTGGTAGGGTAGTACTGCACCGGTCGAGCCGGCCCGTTCGTACTGAAATCAGTGTGGCTCTTTTACCTAATAATATAATTAAGTTATTAGCAGAAGACTTTAAACGCAACTTTCTGTCATTGCTGATGCACTATCACGAAGGTAGAGAGTTTTTGTTTGCTTTTCTTTACATTTTCTTCTCTTCTCATTCCAATTCCAGCAGAGTAAGAATTCGAAAATGAAAATGAAATGGCAAAGCAAGTTTTTTTCTTTGTCACCGGAGAACTTACAAAATATTAATGTCATATATAGAAAACTCAGACTGTATGTGTTCGAACACACAGCTTTATGATTGACTATTCTGGCAGATTCGATTCGAGATTCGTGACAATTCAAAATACCTATAACTAGTTTTATTGGAATGACGATTTTAGTATCTTGTAATAAAATATGATAACATCATGGGTCAAAGGTCCAACTATAAGGAATTGCTGAAAGTATCAAAATATGTTTTGCTCATAGGTTTGACGTATGAAAATGATTAATTTGCTTGTCATATAGAGGAAGGTATTGCCGGTAATGAGAAACTGTGAAAAAGAGATGTGTGTGTTTCTTGCTGTATGTGTTTTTTTAATTGTTTACCGTTTGTTTAATGGAAAATTTCAAAGTATTGGTCAAGTATCGTGACAGCCTTATATTTATGAATGAGGGTATATAATGAAAGTTTAACTTGAGTCTAAGTGAGTAATAGTTTTGTTACAGTTAAATGTTTATTTATTTAATCAACTGCTCAATGCACTTACAGTTTGCCCAACACGTTCAGTTAGCCATCACAATGTTATCATGTTAGAATAGTAATAAATATTTACATATATACATAGAGATATATTAAAACCTTCTACTTAGAAAAAGTATACAAAAATCAAAAAAGAACTGAATTTAGTTAGTGTAGAATATGTCAATGAATTTTGTTAAGTGAGTAACAGTTAACAGTTAAAAGCTGTTGGCCGCAGCACAGAGTACAAGCACACAGAACATCGAGAATTAAAACACCTATTGGTGGACTTGAACAATACTTGCGGTGTAGAGACGAAGCGACTAATTTCGGCATGAGTCACCCTTCTCAACATTAAGTGCGATAATAAAAAAAAGTGTTAACTCTTTATGACAAATAATACGTAGCCCGTTTCATTGGACCAACCAAATGTTTTACGCAACCACTCAACAAATCAGCACAAACAACAAAGAGGTTCTTAAATTTAAGATTTTTTGTGTTTATGAAAAAAGAAACTCAGATAATTGTGTATTAATTAAGAAGATTCTGTTTTTATTGCATAGATCATAGAAGAACAAGGTAATTATTTAAAAAAAAAACAATAATAAAAAATTGTTTAATTGACACATATATTACATAGATAGGACCTAAAATTTAGCACAAATATTTACAGTTTTCAAAGTTATATACTGAAATTGTAACTGCATCAATATTTGTTTTAATTTACAAATGTATCTCAGCCAAGAGATGTCCACAGCTGGACACAGGCCTAGAGACATCTACAAACTTGCAATCATAGGTTTTCATAAGATGAATTTAATCATATCTCAAACGTCAAAATCTACCAAGCCATTTAGGTCTACTGCAGTTTCTATTATGTAGCAGGCAAACTCAACCAGAGTGACAGCTCATTTACCCAGAAAACGGTTTTTAAGCAATGTTTCCGTTGTTTTTTACCGCTATAGTGAAGTACAAGAGCCAAATCCTCCTAAGAGTCACCCATTCACTTTAGAAGGACTCAAGGGGCGGTAACACAATTGTTACCCTCCCAGTACCTAGTACATAGTTGTAGTACAAGTATCTTCTTTTTGTTTTTTTTTTGTTGTGGGGACGAAAATCCCTTCGTATCTTTGGCTCCTCGGGGACGCAGGAGCCAGAAGTATGTAGTGTTTCCACTAAAAACCTCCCCGGTGGCCGGCACTCGGAAGGGGAAGTAGTAAAAGTACTTAGTATTCCTATTGTCAGTATCTTCCTAGCTTTTATTCACTAAATTATATGGGGACGGTTATTAGTTCAACCGGTTTCACCTCAACTGACTGCACAGTTGGCCTAGCGGCTTAAGCAGTCACCACGCTGCTCTCTACTGCGCTGAATGTTGTGGATTCAAACCCCACATGTTACAACACTTTGCGAGATCCATAAATTGTAGTTCTGAGTCTGGCTGTTCTTTGTGGTCGTTTCTTGTATGTTTGTAAAGTCCCCCACGACACAGAACTTACTCTTTGTGGGGGCGTTATCTTTTATAAAAAAAAAAGTCACGGGGCGACTGACGTCTATCTGCGGCAACCTTGAGGGCGAACTATCTTTTCAATAACGATTGCCAAGATGTTCATTACAATCGAACCCGACACTTCTTAATTGACAGTCGCATATGTTAACCGCTAAAAAATGTAGGGAAAAATTTCACATTGCTTTTTTCGCATGAAAAACAATCATGAGATAAAAAAAAAATTTTTCATTAATTATTACTAATTTACAAGTATTTACATTTAATGGTCTTCGTTATTCCTAATTTTAATGGTTATTAATATAGTCAAATAATAATACAAGCATGTCTTCCATTTCTTTTTTGCTAATAATGTTATACTCTACAAACAAAGAAAAGTCGTATACGTATGACAAGTATAGTAGAGCTACGACCACTAAGCAGGATTGTCATTACCAATAAATTGTTTTAGCTGCTATATAAGCAGCTAAATCAATAACAAATCATTTACCTATGCCTCTACATTTATTTATTGCTATATTTTGAAATTAAAATCAGACAACAGTTTCAGCAATTACTGACAGTGAATGAAGTATTTTGTAGTCATTTTCTCACTTGACAATTAACACGTTAAGTGTCTTCTTGTGATCTAATCTTACGATTCTCTGTTATGAATGACTGAAAAGAAAAATCTCTGGAATTCACCGTTTGTTTAATATCCGCGTGCGAGACATGCTTCGGCATGTACTGGCCAACTGAGTCGGAATGATACTATAATAATGTATAATTCATGTCGTATACAATTGATTTCAATGTATACAATTACTATTTCTTATATTATCATCATTATGAACAGTCTCTAATTGTAAACTGCTGGACATAGACCTCTTCAAAGAAAGGAGGTTATGGTCTCCTATACCACACTGGCTTGACGGGTTGATATACATTGGGTTTGTTTAAACTTTTTCTTCTCTTTTCAGCGGTGTACAGCGTAGTTTCTGTCCATTGCTGGCTCTTATGACATCCAAGAAATGAATAAAGATGGCGACATGGTAGAACTAATCCGTCACGACACTGACGTCATATACAGAAGGTCCCATATGCGTGAGACCGATTTGAGACCGTATATCAGCAAGCACGTCGGTTAAGATGAAAAAATACAAATTATGGCATCAGTTAGTATCATATAAGTGAAAAATTTAAGACGATAAATCATCAAACGTATCCAAACATATAAAAAATGTTAATTACCTATCATTGTGGTGTATTTATTATATGCTTCTGTAATGTAAAAACTCTCATTATGTTTTAAAACACATATGAAATGAATTCAAATGATAATTTCCATTTTTTTTAATAACCTTTGATGAATTTTGATAACTAGTCGCTATTTGATGATAACAGTGTTAAAGTTTCGCCGTCGTCCCATATTTAGGTCTTGGTGCTCTGATAGCAGTCGCTCCACATAGAAAATTGAAGGTCAACCGCTTCATGACTGAGTTAAAGTCGTTCTCTATATAATTTGGGCAAAATTCTAGAAGAAAGAAAAGGTGATATTCAATAATAAATAAAGAAAAGCGGTTGTATATGATGAGCCTACTAAAAAGCGATTTTTTATATATACATATATTCTGTAACTGCTAGTTCGAATTGAATTTTATAGCCAGTGATTACCACTGGTCACATATGAAACTCAAGAATCATGAGTAAGCGGGGTATGAAAAAGTATCTCACAAGGTTACCATAGTGTGGGTCATCATACTGCATTGTCTACATTTGCAATGAGTATGGTGACCACAACTCTTGGATTCTATTTATGCTTTCTATCAGGCAGAGTAGAGTCACTTTGGCAGGCTCTTAATACAGAAAAAAAAGCCCCGTAGAAGCAGGGGAAGAGCGATCATAAAAACTGTTGTTGATCTGTCTGGCCTAAGCATCCGTTTTGTGAATTTGCAAAGACCACCGTGATCAATAATGTACTCCTATTGCGAGAGTTATCGTGACGAAAATATGATATTTTTTAATTATTAATTGCAAACGTAAAATCACGCCTGTTTCCCCGGAGGGGTAGGTAGAGGTATATTAAACCTCCATTTTTCACCAGGTTTTGGTCTCACACAATAGGTGGAGAGCTTATTGCCACTAATCGCGATGTTTTCTAAGCCAGAGACTCGTTGGTCGATCAGCAGATACACCAATTCATCAGGTTGACTTGGGACTCTAAATTCTTGGTGGGAACCATATGCACCAGTTTTTTTCTATATTAAGAACCTGTCAAAGTGACTCTACTTTGCCTGATGGTAAACATGAATAGAATCCAAGAGCTGTGGTCACCATACTCATTGCAAATGCAGACAATGCAGTATGGTGACCCACATTATGGCGATCTTAGTTAATAATTGTTTCTCAGATGTTAGTTAAATATCAGTTCTGAATATCTATAAAGTTTTTTGAAGACAAGGAATAGCAGAACTCTAATACAGTCGGTAGGTTTACCAACATATACTTTAGAATCGCATGATGTCTATAATTAATAACACAAACAATTTTATGTGTCGGTTATTTTTTTCGAAACAAGTAATGTATTCGAACTCAGATACCAGGATATGGTAACTGAATAGTTAATCACATAACCATAAGATTTGTAGAACTAAAAAGCCTAGTTTGCGTACGTAAGCATTTCGTTATTAACATATTAATTTATCCTCTTAGTTTCGATAGGTAAAAATGTTTTTGTTTGTTTGTTTGACTGCGCTTATTTCTGTAACTACTAGTTCGAATTGAAATTTTTTGCTAGTGTTAGATAGCCAATTTATTGAGGAAAGCTATGGGCTATGTAATATTACACTTTGGATCTATTAAAACCGAGTATCAATCAAAAAATGTTGCGGAAAAACGAGTAAAAATGGCACGCAGACAAAGTTTTGCATATGTAGATGAACCTGCGTAACTTCATTTATATTTCTCCTAGTAATTTAAAAGTAACTTTGTCTGTCTATTACCCTTCACAGCTAAAGCGCTGAAACGATTTTAATGAAATTTAGCATCTAGATGCTTTGATTTTTGAGGAAAACATAGGCGGACATGGTACTTTAATCTCGATTGCCTTGTACACGAGCGAAGACGCAGTTAAAAGCTAGTAAATACTCAAAGAATAAAGCAAGTTATGAAAAAACTTACTTTGCTCCCATGTTTTTTGTTCAAATATGATAGTAATTAGTCAGTTTAGGCTCCATTATCTTCCATCAACGTGTTCAGTAATAATTAATGATGGTTAATTTGTTTACTTGATTAATTACGGGTATCTGACGGGTAGAAGCACATGAAACACTAACCACTTGAAATAGGGGTTTGCAATTACTAGATAGTAATATGGTCAAAGTCTATCGCTATCTTAGTGTCTGGATGGTATGGATCAGCTGCACGTGACCTATATCTCCTCGTCTAGTGAAGTCATGATCTTGTCTCCTCATCCGAGACTGACTCATTCTCCTTATCAATTTCTTTACCCATATTTCTCTTTTATCTATCCTATAGCAATCCACAATATTCGACAGAGAACTAGAGTAACTGACATCGCATAGAAAATCAGTGCGCTGAAGTGGAACTGGGCCGGTCATGTCTCCAGACGAACCGATGGTCGCTGGAACCGAAGTGTATTAGAGTGGATACCACGATTGGGTAAAGGTAGAGTGGGGCGCCCTGTGGCGCTATGGACCGGCGACTTAAAGAAGGTGGCTGGCAGCGAATGGATGCGAATTGCCGAAGACCGGGATGGTTGGCATTCCTTGGGGGAGAGCTTCGTTCAGCAGTGGACGGCGATAGGTTGATTGATATAGCAATCCACAGGCGGCTGGCTGGCAATCAGCGAAAATGCTCACTATTACTTTAAATTACGCCGATTACGAATACAATTACCAAAAATATTGATAAGTGTGCATGTAAAAATTATGTTTTTGGTGTAACAGTATAATAATGTGTTAATGAACTCTGATACATTTAACTGTAAGCAGTAATTGAACATCATTCATTCATTCATCTCAACCAACAAGCATTCACTGCTTGCGGACATAGGCCTCACTCGAGGTTCTCCATAACAGCTGGTTCCATACCGCCCGTATCCTGCGGCTTCCCGCTACCTTCAGTAGGTCGTCAGACCACCTTGTGGGGGTCCTACTAATGTTGTGTTTTCCAGTACGAGGGCGCTACTCCAGAACTTTATGGCCCCGTCGGCCATTTTTTCTGCGTGCAATGTGACCCGGACACTTGAAATTCGCTTCTTGTAAATTTTAGGGCATGAATATACTAACTAGGTACTTGCATTTGTCTAGGTGTCCTGTACATGACGCAAGTATGTATTATACGAGTAAGTGTACTTTAAACCAGAATCCCACCGTATCCTGTAATCAGAAGCATGAATTGATTATAGTTTTAAGCTGTCAAAATTAGTTAAAGTATTTAATCTAATCAGTTGCCGTTGAATGAATGTTTAGAATTATCTCAAATTAGAAACACAAAATTAAAAGTGTTATTATTAGTATTACGTAGTATGGGGTGCCCACAGGCCAGGTGGAGTGGCGATTTGTACAAGATGCCTGGCAGAAGTTGAATGCGATTAACCCAAAATCGATGAGATCGTGCAATGGGAGAGGCCGATGTTCAGCAGTGGACTGCTATAGGCTGATGATTATGATGAGGATGATAATAATATTATTAGCAAATAACTTCAGTGTGGTCAAAATTTTATTTATTATTAAAGTAGTCTAAAATTAACGCAATGGCAGAAAGTTATACCATGCTATAATAACTTGACTAAGCTTTAAGAAATTTGTCAGTCTAGCAATTTGAGACATTAGTCAAAAGCAGGTTTAAAATAATCGAATTTGAAAATGAATTATCCTAAGTCTGGATACTTAGTAAGTCATCTAGACTCCCTACTGCTTTTTAGGAGTTGAAACCCCTTCGGGCTATGGCCTTTGCAGGCTTAAATTGTCCGGGGTTTACGATTGAACAGTGTGTCAGAATTTCACCAACTAAAACCATACAGAGTACCATTCTGCCTCTGAAATAAGATCCAAACGAGATCCAGAAACAGATGTTTTACAATTGAAATTAAACATAATCGTATGTGAGTCAAACGTTAAGTAAGTACAACTTAGTATTTTTTAAAGTAAATTTATTACAACAACGGTTAAAGATTTGCATTGAACGGGATCCTAAATCTGGTTATAAACACTTAAACTCTAACAGATAATCCCTTGATATTTTAAAATAGCTCCGTTAAAATGTTTCAAAATAGATTTAGTTCTTTTTCTTTTTTGAAACACAACACCCGCACTAGGAGCAAACTCTGTGTCGCAGGGAATTTTACAAACATACAAGAAACGGACACAAAGAACACCCAGACTCAGAATAACAATTTGTGGATCACACAAAGTGTTGTCCCGCCGCTTAAACCACTAGGTCAACTATGCTGTTGACAAAGCAATGCTAAAAAGTCTAAAGTATAAAGGTTTAATTAAAAAAAAAATCTAGTAAAAACTCAACAACCATTAAATGGTCTGTATGGACAAAAACAAGATATTCTTTTAACAACTTTAAACAAGTTGAATGAACTCATGGAAAAATGTATACTGTGCCCATAACCCATTTTATACTCTGGTTCGGCATTTTAGCATAATAATCAACCTGGCAACATCCACTTCCATTCACCTCATCGTCCGATCTTTTATCCAAACTAGTTTGGGGTTGACTTTCGTCCGGTGAGCCGGAAGTCAGTCCAGAAAGCCAGTGGACCAGATAGTATTCCGGCGGTGGTTCTTAAGAACTGCGCTCCAGACTTGTCTCCAGCATTGACGCGACTCTACCGCCTGTCGAATTCCTCGGGGATTATTCCGGGAATCTGGAGAGAGACGAATGTCCAACCCATCCCCAAAAAAGGCGACTGCTCCAACCCGGTCAATTACCCACCTATAGCTATCACTTCCATTATCTGCAAGGTGCTCGAACGTGTCATTAATAAACAACTAGCCCGTCACCTGGAGGATCACTCGTTGTTAAATGATCAGCAATATGGCTTCAGACCGAACCGATCCACGGGAGATCTTCTAGCATTCTTCACACACCTTTGGGTAGATAGGCATGGGGAGTTCTTCAAGGCTATCAGCCTTGGCTTTGACTACGATCCCGGGTCCTTTAAGCGGGGCGTGAAAAAGCATCTCACTAGGACGCCATAGCGTGGGTCGCCATACTGCACTGTTTTCATTCGCAGTGAGTACGGCGACCACCGCTCTTGGATTCTATTCATGCTTTCCATTAGGCAGAATAGTCACACTACAATAAAAAAAAATAATTCCGACCCGTCTCACCCAAAACGACTCCCGTCTACGTTATTCTTCAGTCAAAGTTCTCTAAAGGCACATACGGTATACTGTTCGCTACCTCTCAGGCCTGTATCTATTCGGACGACGAAATATTAGCACTTATTCACAAGAATTTTGAGTAATCAGTTACCTTTTATTTATTTATTACAGTATTCTGTTTTTGTCTCCACAATTATTAACAATTTCTTCACAAAAATTCTTAGTAGTGACACACAATTACGTTCAGCTAGCATCTTTAAGCTAAATTTGTATCGGTCTCACTTTCCCATCCGAAATGGGCAGTGTTCCTTAGCCTAGCTCTCGTCCTATATGTGCTCCTTAACTCAATTTACCTTCTGCCTTTGTCATTTTTGGAAATGATAACATTCTATGTGACAGACCTATTGGTCTGGTGGTAAGTGACCTTGACTGCTAAGTCAAATATCGTGGGTCTGATCCTCACCCAGGTCAACTAATCGTGTGATGAGCAAAATACCCAAGGATCATTGAAAGACACCAGCCGAAAACCTTTGCAGTGACTATATTTGGTCAAAGGGCAAACAAATGAGATATTGACTTCGAATACATTTCCATAATATGTTTCATTCTGATTCTTTGTGTTTTTAAGTGTTTTTAAACATGATATACGTGGCAAATTACACCTTAACAGTAAGAAACTATATATACGTATATAGGTACCTATGAGGAAGTGTTAACTAATTTAAAAATAAATTTGACCTAAAACAAAATCAATTTTACCTTCAAAAATATTTGTTTAGTAAATTTCCATTAATGTTTAAATACATATTAGATTTAGTCATAAATTATCGAACTTAACTCTTATAACAGTGACAACATGGCTGACTAAATGCAAGGCCGTTCTATGTGTGTCTATTTATAGTCTAATCTAAAAGGTATGACAGTTTTGACATATTTAGAAATAGGGAGTGTGCCAAAGAAATCGATCACTACAATTCTCGATATCATTTTCTTACATTTATAAATTGATTTATGTATATACTAGACATGTAGAGAGTAGATAGATGTTACGTATTGTTAAAAATAAACTTCGCCTCGATACAAACGATTTATAAAGGAAGGGTTAACATACGATTAATATAGGAAAAATCTTATTTTCCTTATGTGTTTTCATTGACAGTTGAATATCAGTCATAATTTGTGTGTTATGAAATATTAAAAATAGGTTTGGATTTGAAATGAGTAATTATTTATAAGTTCAAATTCAGGAATATTTAATGATGATGCCCTAACCCTTAGAAAGGATGTTTGAGCCTCTCCTTCGAAAGAGAGTTTGGCGTTCTGTGACAACGCCGTGGCCCCGCCAAGACAGTTTGGTATAGGATTAGTTTCAAGTTTTCCTTCTCTTTTTATCTCGGGGTGAAATATTCAAATGTTTGTTTCCAAATAATCTGTTTACAGTGTTATAATGACAAAAGACCAAAAATAACATATTTGAATGTGAGATTTCTGTGTCCTAGATAGTATTTACCGAACTAAAGGTTGTTCCACTTAAAAATTGGTATTCAAAAAACACAATATTATATCAATTTTTTTAAATTCAAGCCCAAGTTACAGGCTCATGAGCGATTGGCTGACACTGAACTCTTCACAAACCGCCACACCAAACGTGAACACCGAGTGGTTGATGTGAAATGAACTTATATTTTTTAAAAGACAACACCCGCACTAGGAATAAATCCTGTGTCGCAGGGAACTTTAAACATACAAGAAATGAACACAAAGAACACCCAGACTAATCACACAAAGTGTAGTTCCGTGTGGGGTTTGAACCCACGACACTCAGCGCATTAGAGAGCAGCGTGGCGACCGCTTATACCACTAGGCCAATCGTGCAGTAGTTAGTGAAAACTGTTCCCTCACCTCTCATATGATTTTGGGCATAGTAAGCGTATAACACACTTTGATCACACACAATCAAAAGGACCCTTCCTTCATTGTTCCTTGTTTCACACCATATTGAAATGTAAAGAGGTTTACTGAAGCCATTTTTCTAGTCAACGAATAAATTCAGTATCTATGCAGACCACTCATTTATTACGTTTATTTACAGAAATATTAGTTCTACATCAAAACTAATAGTGTCACGTATGATGTCATTGTGTAACATACATATTTACAGTTTACATGTATCATATTAAATGAAGTACCACGTACGTACGTACCATGATTAAAGACATCTTTACTACTATTGTGTCCAGCAGTGGGCTGTTAAAGACTGTTGATGACACTAATATTGTAAAGTTGAAGAGTTGCAAAGCAAGCAAATGACTCGAAGTGCAAAATTATGAGCAAATACTCCTCTCAGAATTAATAATAATAAAATAATCTCACACAATTCACACACGGCTCTCTGGTCCTCAATTTGACAAAGCCTGTACTACTTTAAACAAACTGCTGATAAGCATACTTATATATTTCTAAATACATATATATCACAGATAAAGTACACCTGGACACAGAACAAATGATTGTGCTCATCATACAAATATTTACCCTGGATGGGAATCGAATTAAAGACGTCTGCATAGCAATCAGGATTACTAACCACTAGGCTTACAGGTAAGTCATAATTTTTTTTTTAAATACAACACCCGCACTATTAACAAATCCTGTGTCGCGAGGAACTTTACAAACATACAAGAAACGGACACAAATAACACACAGACTCAGAACAACAATTTGTGCATTACACAAAGTGTTGTCCCATAACCATAGGATTTGAACTCAGCGAAGTGAGAGCGGTGTGGCGACCGCATAAACCACTAGGCCAATCATGCAGTCAATTCAGTCAAGTCTTAATTGATATTTGATATTTTGATAAGAAAAAATCCGTAAGTGATGTTTTGACGGATTAAGAAAATAGTGTTACCATCCCTGTTATATATATATATATGACGGTGCGCTGCTTATGGATTAGTTATTATAAACTAATTTATTACTACTTAACCCAGATAAGCCTGAAACTAAAATTTTCTGAAAATTTTGAAAAAAGTTACATTATTTAGTTTATTAGATCTTATGCAACATAAAAAAAATTATGAAAAAAAAATTAAGTGTAAGGCTTTCAGGGAAACAGCCGTCCTATATGTAGGACAGTAGGATAATAAGAGGAAATAAAAGACCATTTATGACAAAACAGAATGTAATCAAAAAGTGTAGTTTATTAGATAACTATTGATTATATTACCCATTGTTATATGTAATTTACTAGATTAACACTATTTATGAATGATATGTTTCAAAACACTTGACACACACTCCAACATCACATTTCTTGCAACGTGTCAAACATTTTTTGTGACTTCATCATGATTGATGATTGATGATTTCATGATTGAGGAATAACCAGATGATTCATCTGGTCTTTACGACTATCAGCATGTTCATGATGGGAGGGTCGGCTAGGCCCTCTTTTGGCATTTTTTCTGTTTGATTCAATCAAAGCAATTGCTACCCTTTTGCGAAAGCCAAGATGATCCAGTTTTCCATGATTTATTTTATATAACTGCCATGCATTATGTTCGGCAAGATCAATCATGTGTGTGAGCAACGGCATGTACCATTTCTTACCTCGTATACCAATTCGGTAATGTGAAATATTTTCATTAGACCGATCCACTCCTCCCATATATTTGTTATAGATGGACACCATATGTGGTTCTTCTATGACAATGTTTCTCTTTTCACTTTGTGAGAAGCGTTTGGCAGATTGTTTAGGATTTATTCCTACAGCATTAGAAGCAATACTGAATATATTATTGTCATGCCATTTAGCAATAATGAACGTGTTGTCATGTGTCGTTCTGTAATCGACAGCACCACGTTCCTTTTTTTTCAGTAACTTCGATGTAATCAGAGGACAACTAGATGTCCTGTTTTCTCGAACTGTCCCAGTGCAACGAAGGCCTTTCTTTGTTATCTCTTCCAGCAAGGGCGTCTCAGTAAAAAAATTATCAAAAACTACGTGGTAAGGAAGGTCGAAGCCACGTGAAATCAGCACATCGCAAAAAGTGAGAACAACGCTTGCACCCAGGCCCAATTCTTTATATATTGGATTGCACATAGTTGTAGCACCTTGGTATGGTTCCATCCATAAAACATACCCTAACCGTGTAGCACCAACCCAAGCTTTGAACCCGTACCTAATAGGTTTACCTTTTATGTGCTGTTTGCAGCCATGTCTACCATAGTAGGGGATCATGGCCTCATCTACACTGTAATGCTCTTCAAGAGGAGAAAACTCTAAGAACTTTTTATTTAGAAGTGTAACTAGGGGGCGTACTTTTGTGTATTTGTCTTGCAAATCCAGATTATCATTGACATGAAGGTGGCGAAAAATAAAGTCAAATCTATCCCTAGTCATAGCCGAGCTGATCAATTCATTCTTTGTATCAGGGGAGTTTTCCCAATACATTCTTCTACGGGGGAGCCATGAATAACCACTAACCAACAATATGCCGATGAAACATTTCATATCTTCAGTGGTTATGTCTCCAGGCAAATTCTTTTTGACAGCATATTTATTGCTCTCTGACACCAACAACGAAATAACATCTTCATCTAAGAAGTTTTCAAACCACTCAATTGGGCGCTTATCTTGGCAAGCGCCTTGAACATCTGGCCAATTCACGGGATTTTTTGCCAAGTCCCGTTTTCTCCATGCGTAGGTACGCCTACGTTTAGTTCGACCTGTAGAATCAGAAGGTTCTTCTTCTGTATCACTCACCATAATCTGCCCTTGAATCATTACTTCAGCCGGTTGAAGCAGAATGTTTCGTGGCAAATTATTCAAAGTTACATTATCTTCTTCACCCGAATCTTCGTCAGTGAGACAGTCAGGATCAACAGGAGGAGGTAGAATACATATCAGTCGTTCTCTATAATCTTCTTCATTATCAGAAACATTTTCTAAAGCATCTAAAATTTCATGCGCAGCTAACGGTCTGTAAAGAAAAAGTTGTATTATTGTACTAAAATCATGTATATTATCCTACTGTCCTATATATAGTACGCTAGTATTTGTAACAAGTTATACGTAATTTATTTATATTATTTTGCTAGAATATTTATTTAGTACAAAAGTTAAGGTTATCATCTAGATATTAACACAGAAAAAAACAACTCACGTGTAGAATATAACTTTTTATACATACCTGTCATTTGCCATGTCTGCAACGCACTTTTATTACACACTTATAAGGTAAAATATAAGGTAAAAACTGTTAAAATAACTGTCTTTTTATTTTTTCTAATAAAGCTGACACGTTTCTTAGTGCAAATCATAAGACTAAATAATCTTAGATAAAGAGGGTATTCTGATATTTTTTTTTATTTCTACTGTCCTAAATATAGGACAGTAGGCTTATCTGGGTTAAGTTACGAATTATTTTAATCATCATTTGATTTGTTTATTTGGTTCTAGTAAGTTGATTCTGTATACGATAATATTAAAATAAGATTGTTTAAACAAGAGCGGTAACCCCGAATAGAGTAGTAGGTGTCGCCACGAGTAATGCTGGCTGTCAGTTGGTTTTTGAAAAAGGATCAGGCAGACAGCTGTCACGCGATGCCCACATGCTAACCTATTGGCTCTAAAATTTGCCATTTTATTTAAAGTTTGTAGATCTATGAGACTTTGTATGAAATTGTATAACGATTAAATAATGAGACGTTGAACAGTACAAGTGTGCCCTTATTTTGAAAGTTCCTGTTACACCGCCCACGATGGATGACTACAACCAAGACCGCTATGATGCTCCCCCCCCCCTTCTGACGCTCTGCATGATCTAACGGAACGGAACGTCTAAGGGAATCTCTGCATGATCTGGAAGAAATGCTAAACAGTCTGGATGATTCTTCAAAACGAGTGGGGCTAAGGATGAACATCGAAAAAACAAAAATCATGCATAATAGGCATATATCCCCGAGTCCCGCAACCGTAACTGGCGCTGCTACCGGGGTTGTGCAAGAATGTATCTACTTTAGGCAAACTATTAAATTTGACCGGCCCAACCCCGATCGGGAGGTCGATAGGAGGATTCGTCTAGGTTGGGCAGCATACGTAAAGTTGCGTCACATCTCCAATTCGACGAACCCACAATCATTAAAGACCAAAGTATTTGACCTGTGTCCCCCCCCCCCCCGTAATGACATACGGAGCCGAGACGTGGACACTCACCATTGGACTGGTCCATAAGTTTAAAGTAGCTCAGCGTGCGATGGAGCGTGTGATGCTGGGCGTTTCTCTGGATGATAAAATTCGTAATGAGGTTATTCGACAGAGAACTGAAGTAACATCGCACGGAGAATCAGTGGTAGTGGGCCGGCCATGTCGCTAGACTAACCGATGGTCGCTACAGCCGAAGTGTGCTAGAGCGGAGACCACGATTAGGCAAATATAGTGTAGGGTGCCCTGTGCCGCGATGGACTGACGACTTGAAGAAGGTGGCTGGTAGCGGTGGATGCAAATTGTCCAAGACCAGCATGGTTAGCGCTCCTTTAAGGGAGACCTTCGTTCAGGAGTGAACGGTAAGAGGTTCATTTCATCCCTACTCATCCCATGAATGGCGTAAGAGGCGACTAAGGGAGCGAACGACGCAGGATAACGTCAGCGCAAAGAGAAGGAAAACTTGAAAAAAACCTTATATCAACCCACCAAGTTAGTAAAGTTTTATTTTTCTATATTAAGTACCTGCTAAAGTGACTTTGCTCAGCCTGATGGAAAGCATGAATAGAATCCAAGAGTTGTGGTCACCATACTCATTGCAAATGTGGACAATGCAGTATGGTGATCCACACTATGGCGGCCTAGTGAGATGCTTTTTCACGTCCCACTTGTTGATATGAAAGACATAACGGTCATTGCAGCAATGTAAGACACACACGGTTACCACGATAACTGTAACCCGTGAATCAATGGGCCACCGGTCTCGCACTCACCAACGAAACACAACAGCACGAATGCTGTCGCTTTAGGTTGGTCTTCTGTGACAGAATAGTACTACCCCAGTCGGGATGACCCGTTCGTGCTGAAATCATCGTGGCTTTACTACCTGAGTACAGTCTGATTTTTTTTTTTTTAAATACCACGCCCGCCTTAGGAATAAATCCTGTGTCGCGGGGGACTTGACAAACATACAAGAAACGGACACAAAGAACACCCAGACTCAGAATAACAATTTGTGGATCACACAAAGTGTTGTCCCATGTAGGATTTGAACCCACAACACTCAGCGAAGTGGAGTGCGACGTGGCGACCGCTTACAGCACTAGGTCAATCGTGCAGTCAATTAGAGGACTGCGTCCAGTAATAGACTGTCAAAGGACATTGGTGAAAATAAAGTCCTGATTTTGATACTCCTTAATTTATAAGAGATTGATGCTCTAAACTTATACTTGTGATATACATACTAATGTACCAGTTTGACGTTGTTAATGTTGCAAAATAACATTCATCTTTTTGGGTGAAATCAGATTTCGTGCGTACCACGTGCGCGGTAATGACCTACTAAGAACTTGTTCATACATTTTTTACACGACGTAATGAAAAAGGTAGTGGTTCAATAGTTATATTGTTTTTATTAAATGTTTTTACTGATATTCTATCCCTAGGGGATGGGGGAAAATGTTCATCGTGTAAATGACTGTCGTTTCTCTTTTAAACATCACAATTTAATCCAGTTTAAGGTTGTAAATGAGCGTGATTTGTCAATAGTCCCAAGTTTTCATTATACGATCATACTTACTTCATTTTAGTTACGTTTGAATGTTTTCTATGTATAATATGTATGTATTTACAAATATATTTTTGTATTTATATTAGTGGTCTAATGCCCATAGTTCGAGCTCTGCTTATTTTGAGGCTAGATTTTTTTTTCTATATTAAGAGTGTGCCGAAGTGTACTCTGCCTGATGGAAAGCATGAATAGAATCCAACTCATTGCAAATAAAGACAATGCGGTATGGTGACCCACACTATGGCTGCCTTATGAGATGCTTTTTTACACTCCGCTTGGGTATGTAAAAGGCACGACAGTCATCGTGACAGTGTAAGGCTTACACAGTTACCACGATAACTGTCACCCCTGCATCAATAGGATCATCATCATCAGATGGCGTTGTGTGTTAGATGTCTGAAATATTATTATTATTAATATTATACTCCCGACGACATTTTGATAGGTAGGACAAATAGAAAAATTTTTGAGTGATGGCCTTCTCTTCTAATCGTTTCCTTTCCCGTTTTTATAAAATCTTTGTATACACATCGAATGCAATAAACCATTTGTGTGTTCTAAATACCCCTTAATGTAGGTATATATATATGTCTCTCTTTTTTAAATTATAGTTATTTAAATCAAAAGTTACATTTCAATTTTAATTTCAATGCTCCTCGTGGGGAGAAAATATGCATTTTATATTTGCATGGCACAAAGAATTAATAGTGTTTTCAAATTAGGAAAGCTATCAATCTTCTAAGAATGCTAATAGTATGTGACGATGCAAGATTCTATCAATGTTTACAAATGTAGTTTTTAATTTAAAATTAATTCAATGTTTCTAAAATTTTAAGTTCCAAATTTTTCATTGTTTTTAAATAGTCATAACTATATATAGTCTGTGTGTAAATCAGCCCTCACCGTCATATGATGGTGTGTTTGTTTAGGCGATCACACCATTACTTCCTGCTATGCTGAGTGTTATGGGTTCGATCCCTACGTGGCACAACACTTTGTTGTTCCACGTTTGAGTGTTCTTTACACGTAGTTTCATGATTGATTATAAAATTCCCCACAATGCAAGATATATTCTTAATGGGGGAATTGTCGTTTTAGAAACAAAGGACTTACGGTACAAAAACATACAAAAAATAATGAAATGTTACCACCTATTTTTTTTTTAACTTGGGGAATGCTTTTCGCGCCATACCCTCCGGAGGGACGAAGGGCGTGTGTGGGACTCCCGGAAAACCGCTCTACCCACTAAACCTCGCGGCGGCCTACCTCGGCAGTCGGGAACAGCTCCAGGAAGCAGCTTCTATAGTCCTCCCTGCCGTACCTCGCAAGCGAGGCACCCTGGGCACCTGATGCCCCAGGAGCAAGAAGCTATTGCACCTCCACTCCTATAATAATTGCTGTAAGAGGTGACTAAGGGGACCAATTACACGGAACAACATCACTGCAGAAAGAAGTAAAACTTGAAACCCTTTTTTTTACTTGTGGAAACCCCCTTGGGCCGTCACCCACTGTGGTTTGTGGCGGGGTAGTGTGTCGGAAATAGATTGCCTAAAGCCATACAGGGATAGGGGACTCTATACCAACTGGTTTGACCAGTGTGGTTTTGTAGGCTAAAATCTCTATGCTAATGAGAGGTCTACGTCCAATAGTGGATTGTTAAATTCTACATCATTATACAAATTAAAAACTTTTATACGACTTGAATGAATCCAGTCAATGTTTAACGTGCAGTGTAAAAAAGAAACATCATAAATAACATTTAATGGTAGCAGTTTTTTGTTCTTTCTGGTTTTAGGCAACTGTAAAAATACACGTTTAAAAATCACAGTTTTAACAATGTTAAAATTAAAGTTTAAATATAGTGGGGCAAGAATTCGTTACTATTTGAATCTAACATCTCGTGCAAACATGTTACAGGAGTTCTTGGGATCGACGCAACTGAAATTTGTTGGCTACAAACGTCACACATGGTTTCAACAAAATGGAGCCACTTGTTAAACATCCAATGAGTCCCTGTCGGTGGTCAAAGACATGTTTCGGGAAAAGCTGATTTCTAGACGAGGGGACATTCCATGGCCACCCAGAAATCCAAATCTGTCTTCTTGCCAGCAGACTTCTGTTTATGAGTTTATTTGAAACATTGTGTACACATCAATAAATCCAATACACAACGTTAACTGAAAGAAAAATCAGCGAAGAGATGTCAGTAATCTTGTGGTCTCTTTGCCGACGATTATTAGAAAATTGCAGTGCTCGCTTAGAAGACAGCAAGCTTCGAAACGGTGGTCATTTAGACGATGTAAATTCCAACTAATTAGTTTCCTTGTAATAAACAAATTTTTAAAATATATCAAATGGTTTTTATACGATTTTTCAAATGTTAACTAATTCGTGGTCCACTGTATTCTTACAATTTACACTTGTTACAGGATGAACTATAGAACAGAGAAATATTCGCTATTTGGTGGTACAAACGATGTATGTAGTAGGTATATTAATACGGCATGGAAAATTTTAATTTTTAACGCATGAAGGTAACTATATAAGAAAGTTTGGCTAAATTTACACCAAATCTTACTTAAATTAATCAAGTCTTTCTATGGTTTACTACTTGTAAAGAATCCAATAAAAACAGTTTATATAATTAACTAACCTCAATCTATGCCTTTGCTCATTTTAACACTACTCAAAATTTCATTTTTTGGATTTTGAATAGTTAACTAGTCTTACGTTTATTTATAAACTATTCATCAACATCATTATCATTACCTCAGCCAAGTTACAAGTTACTGCTGCACATAGGCCTTTTTTTCTTTTTTTTTTAACGTGTAGTAACCCCCTCGGACCGTCACCCCACCGGCGTTTACGACGGGGTAATGTGTCGGAATCGGACCGACTAAAACCACACGGTGTGCCACTCTGCGCCTGAGGTAGGAGGGATCCGGGAACAGCTGCTATTACGACATCCAGACTGCACATAGGCCTTTTTTTTTTTTTTTTTTTAACGTGTGGAAACCCCCTCGAGCCGTCACCCCACCGGGGTTTACGGCGAGGTGGTGTGTCGGAATCGGACCGACTAAAACCACACGGCGTGCCACTCTGCCCCTGAGATAGGAGGGATCCGGGAACCGCTGCTATTACGACATCCAGATCCTTCCTAGGGCCTGCCCGCCAACGCGGGCACCATCTGCGGACAAACTCTCTATTCAGGCGACGTACGGCACACACGCACGTCGCCTCCTCGCGGCTGGCCATTGTAGCGGATGGAGGGGAAAACCCATCCCGTCCACCCGCGGCCACACTCAAGGCGGCATGAGGCGCTGATATGCGCGCCTCCGCCGCCCGGTTCGCCGGCGGCGAATTGGGTCCGAATGGAAATCGTCCTCCCAGCCCTCTCCGCCGCCTCCTTCCGCGAAATTACGTCTTCGCAGAAGGTTGGGACCGCGGTAAAACAATTGTCGCTACCGGCCATGGAGCGTATGACGGCCGGTAGCGAGAGATCTCCTCCAATAACTGCAGTGAGGACCCCACGCTGCGCCGCCCAGGCGGAACAAACCGCTAGCGTGTGCTGAGCCGAGTCCTCACTGCAGTCGCAGTGGTGACAGGCGGGACTCAATTCCCTCCTGGCGACCGAGTGCAGATACTTCCCGAAGCAACCGTGCCCGGAAAGGACCTGCGTCAGTCGGAAGGAAAGGGTCCCGTGCTGCCGCCCTGCCCACTCGGCGATGACCGGCTGGAGAGCCTCCACGGCGGCAAAGCCAGCACGTGGAGCCTCCAGCCGGGACGACCAACGAGCCATTGTGGCTCGACGAGCGGCTTCTCGCCACTCGCGTATCTCTTCGGGCGGGGGCCGTATGCCGCTACCCGCCCGGAAGTCAACCGTCCGCCTATAAACTTCGGCGAGCACTTCCGCCTCCAAATCCCACAGGGGACTTCCGGCCAAGGCGCACGCCGCCTCCGTCGATACGGTGCGGTAACCGCGTATGGCTCTAACCGCCAATATCCTCTGAGGGCGCCAGAGGCGAGCCCTATTCTGGGCGGTCAGAGACGCCGCCCACGCCGGTGCACCATACAGCGCCATTGACCGGACAACCCCCGTGTATAGCCGTCTCGTCACGACGCTAGCTCCACCCAGATTGGGCAAAAGTCGCCCAAGGGCAGAAGCAGCGCCGACCAGCTTTGGAGAAAGCTGTCGGAAGTGCTCGTCGAAGAGCCACCTGCCGTCGAGGATCAGGCCCAGATACTTCATCTGGGCCTGAACCGGTACGAGGACCGAATTGACCACGATGGAGGCGCCGGAGGGTGGACCACGACGGGGCCCATGGAACAAAAGGGCCTCCGTCTTGTCCAGGGCCACCCGCAAACCCAGCGCCTCAATTCGCCCGACCACCAGAGAGACACCCGTGGTGGCCAGGCGCGCCGCCTCTTGAAAGTTCAAGACTGCACATAGGCCTCCCCCAACGTTCTCCACAACATTCGGTCCGAACCACCCACATCAAACATCTTCCCTTGACCGTCATTAGGTCGTCAAACCACCTTGTGGGGGGCCCTGTCAACACTGCGTTTTTAACTGCGCAGTCGTCACTACACAACAGAAATAAACTATACTAAACTATTAATCTGAATAAATTATGAAAGGAACCCACGATCGCTAGCCCTACCCGTACTTGTTGAGTTACATTTATCTAGGTCACAATATATTATACAAATGTACTTATACCCTTGCAATGACGACATTTACATTTTAGACTCACTGTTTGGTGAACGGAGCATTCGTGAGACCAACAAAACAAATGTTAGTAATAAAATTCTAGATTGTAGATAAATTTTATTAGACATCTTGTTTAGATGTGTATTCTTTTCCCACGTCATCTTTGATGGACCTGATAATCTATTGGTTAATGACCTAGACTGCTAAGCCGAAGGTCAAGGGTTCAATTTTGCACCCAGACCAAATATTTTAGTGATGAGTTCAATTAGCACTGGTAGAGCAGTTTTATCCATATCATACCTTAGTATACTATATACTATACTACCTTAGTATAATACCAGAGTATTCATAGTGTATGTCAATATAGTTATATACTGTACGTTTATATTTGTATATATGATGTGTTCTAATGTGTGTGTATATATGTGTATTTATAAACATACATATACCTTATAAAGTTTAGCTGACTTTTAGGTAGCCGTGTTCGTAGGATTCGTGAGGTTATTTATTTGTATATTTACTGATCGTTCTTGGCATCTCTCTAGTTATTTGATTACCGTGAAAAGGGACGAAAGTCTGTAACAAGTCACTGAGTGCTAGATGGCTGTCACACGGCAACTGAGATGTCAGAAGGCCTATTCTCGGAATAAAAATTAGGAAAAAACTCAATTTCAATATCACGGTTATAAATTAAGGTAAATATTTCAAAAGAAAATGTAATTTTCGTTGTATTAAACATTCCACTTTGACAGTGATGTGACCGAAAGTTGAATCAGGATTCTGCTAGCTCCTTACAACTTAATTACAAAAATATTTATTATGATTAAATCGCAACTGCATTGCGATCGAATTTTTATTACGAGTGTTGGCCTTCAGATACATCGTATATGACTATTAATATGGCTGCAAAAGAAATATTTGTTTCTTATCTTCTCTCTCCTTTTGTTATACTCCTAGTTTTCCCATTCAATTCCTAACGGAAATAGCCTTGCCATTTGTTATAATCATCATCAGCCTATCGCAGTCCACTGCTGGACAGAGACAGACAGACAGACATAGGGCTCGCCCATTGCACACCACTCTGATCGATTTTGGGCGTCTCGCATCTAACTCCTGCTAGTCATCTTGCGCAAATCGTTACTCCACCTGGCCTGCCACTTGTTAAGTGGGAACAAAATAGTGTTTCTTTACCTTTTATTTTAAAAGCTTATCAAAACATCTGCGCTGCCAGGTGTAATGCATGAATAGAATCCAAGAGTAGTGGTCACTGCATTTATTGCTAATGCAGACAATGCAGTATTGTGACACACTATAGCAGCCTAGTGAAATACTTTTTCATGCCCCGGTGGGGAACGTAAAAGGTATGCCAATCATCTTGGTATTGTAAGGCTCACACTCTTACCATGATCACTGTCACCCCTGCATCAATGGGCCTCCGGTCTCACACTCACCAAGGAAATACGACAGAACAGATACTGTTGCTTTAAGTTGTTCTTCTGTAAGAGGGTAGTACTGCCTCAGTCGAGCCGGCCCGATCGTGCTGAAATCAGCGTAGCTTTACTACCTATCATACCTACGTGAATATATCCTCCCCTTAGGTGCCATAGTCGTCGATTATAATATTGACTGGCGTCTAGATCTAGTGATAAATGATCTTAACCACTAAGCCATCAAGACGGGTAAGTCTATGATGAGCAGACTCATTTATTTTGTGTTTAGGTATAATTTTTCTCTTTTTTTTTTTCTCCCGGTTGGGAACGGTTTGGGTGCGTGGCCCACTTGCGGTAGTACGACAAGTCGCGGCCGCCCAACGTCTGCAGGTGGGTTGGGCGTTGGTCCGTACCGAAGCATTAGCACCGAGGCCCCTACAATGCTACCAGTGTCTTGAAATGGGGCACGTCAGGGTAAAATACACGGGTCACGCTGACAGAAGTGGGCGTTGCTTCCGCTGTGGGGAATTAGGCCATAAGGCCCGAGCCTGCGCAGCGAGCGCACTGAAGTGTCCGGTGTGTCTCGACTACGGCCGGGCCGCCAACCATAGGCTGGGCAGCAAAAATTGCTGCCCGCCAAAGAGGAAGAAAACGGGACAGCTTCAGCCTCGGCCCGCTTTTGTTCAATCAGGGCAGTCCGTGTCGAGTGGTAACACGACGAGAGAGGCAATGGAAACTTAGGATTCCCACCCCACACAAGGATTTTACAGGGCAATCTCAATCACTATCGCGCAGCACAGGACCTTCTGATCCAGACGCTTGTGGAGCAGTCGGTTGCCCTGGCAGTAATCGCAGAGCCCTACACAGTCCCAGATCATCCACGGTGGTTCGGGGCGGTCGATGGCTCAGTGGCCATATATTGGTCGGGGGGGGAAAACCTGCATTGCTCTCTCCTGAGGAAGGGTGCAGGCTTTGTGGCAGTGGATTGGGGAGTGACAGTGGTGGTAGGCTGTTACTTCTCTCCCAATCGCGGCCTAGCCGGTTATGAGGCATACCTGCACGGGTTAGAAATTTGCATACGCAGCTACACTGCCCGTCCGGTATTCGTCTTGGGTGACTTCAACGCCCACTCAAGAGAGTGGGGCGATACCCGGGATGACGCGAGAGGAGAGGGCATCCTGAAGTGGGCGGCTAGACTGGACCTCCGACTTCTCAATCGGGGTTCAGTCAGCACATGTGTGCGGTGGCAGGGGGAGTCAATTGTCGACCTGTCATGGGCTACTCCCTCTGCAGTGCACATGGTATCGGGATGGCGGGTGGCGGAGGAAGTGGTTAGCCTCTCTGACCACCGCCACATCTTATTCGATGTGTCGCTCCGTCACCCAGAACGCCTAGACCAGGAAAGAGAACCCCCGCGAAGATGGTCCCTTAAGCGGCTCAACCGGGATATGGTCGTAGCCGCATCCCACGTCGCGGATTGGTCAGAGGAAAGGGTTTCGTCCGATCCAGAGGCACTGGCTGCCTGGTTTGGGAACATTATGGCGTCCATATGTGATGCCTCAATGCCCTGAGTCAAGGCGGCGAGAACAGGCTTGGTGTACTGGTGGAGCGCGGAGATCTCGCGGCTGAGAATGACAGTCGCGAGATTGCGCCGCCCGTACCTTCGAGCTCGGAGAAGACGGCGAGCCACAGTCGAGGAGATCGACAGAGTACGGCGGGAATATGGAGCTGCAGTAAAGGATCTCAGCGATGCAATCGCTGAGGCCAAGGCTCGGTCATGGAAAGAACTCATCGCGGGACTGGATAGGGATCCATGGGGGCGCCCATACAAAATGGTACTGGGCAAGCTCAAGCCATGGGTCCCACCGTTAACAGAAACTCTGGATCCGGAGTTTCTGGGAAGAGTGTTAGACACACTCTTCCCAAGGGTCCAGGACAGTCCTGCGATTCCTCCGTCCCAATCGGTCCGCCAAATGTGGTCCGAAGAGTATAAGGTGACGGAGGGTGAACTTGACCGAGCCACGCGGCGGCTCGCTTCCCGCAACACCGCGCCTGAACCTGATGGCATTCCGGGTCGGGCGTTGGTGATAGCTCTGTCGGTACTGGGGGACAAACTGAGGCAGATTTTCACAGATTGTTGCCGCCTCGGTATCTTCCCCCTCGGCTGGAAAGAAGCAAGACTGGTGCTTTTAAAAAAAGGACGGAAGGGCTGCAGATTCTCCCTCTGCGTTCCGACCGATATGCCTGCTGAACGAGTCAGGGAATCTCTTTGAGAGGATAATCTCTGTCCGGATTAGCGGGCATCTGTCGCGAGTGGGCCCTGACCTATCGGACTGTCAGTTCGGATTCCGACGGGGACGTTCGACAGTAGATGCAGTTAGGTGCGTTCGATCCCTATCGGAGTCAACAGTCCGATCGGGGGGGGTGGCGTTGGCGGTTAGCCTTAATATAGTCAACGCTTTCGGTACCCTCCCCTGGCGGGCAATTAGGGCGGCCCTCGAATATCACGATGTGCCACTCTATCTGCGAACCGTTATTGAGGCCTATCTGCGCGACAGGACGGTGAAGTTTATCGGTCGGAACGGAGTGGAGAATCGAAAGGAAGTATGTTGTGGGGTTCCCCAGGGCTCGGTATTGGGCCCATTATTATGGAACCTCGCATACGATGCTGTCCTTCGCACCAGTCTGCCCTCTGGCCTAAGTGTCGTCTGCTATGCGGACGATACATTAATACTGGCTAGAGGGTCACACTTCGAGGAGGTGCTTTGGCTCGCCGAGCAGGGGGTGGCTAGTGTTGTGGAAAAGATACGTGAGCTGGGCCTGAGGGTAGCGCCTCATAAAACTGAGGCGATATGGTTCCATGGCCTGCGTAAGCGCCAGGAGCCACCCAGCTCATGTCTCCGGGTAGGTGACGCTGAAGTCCAGGTAGGCCAGTACATGAAGTACCTAGGCCTCATCCTGGACAGTCGGTGGAGCTTCGAAGAGCATTTCGGGCGATTGGTACCCCGAGTGCGAGGGGTAGCAGGTGCGCTGCATCGTTTGCTGCCCAATCTCGGGGGACCACGGGAAGAAGTTCGCCGCCTCTACATAGGGGTTGTTAGATCCATGGTCCTCTATGGGGCACCCGTCTGGTTTAATGATCTAGCGGGTGCCTCCCGCTGCCGGGCCCTACTCAGGAGCCTGCAGCGGCTGATGGCCATACGGATCGTGCGGGGCTACCGCACCATCTCCTATGAGGCGGCGACGATCCTGGCGCGATCTCCGCCCTTCGATATTCTGGCCCACATGGACGCAATGGTGTACGACCAAATTCGTTCTGTCGGTCGGAATGCTGAAGAGGCTGCGAGAACGCGCATAAGCAAGCTTTGGTGGTTTGGCAGGCACGGCTCGAAACTCAGGGTTGTGCTAGCCAACGCGCCGTCGGAGCCGTTCTGCCGAACTTCGAAGCGTGGATAGAGAGGACCGACTATGTCACCTATCGATTGACCCAGATACTCACCGGGCACGGCTGCTTCGGTGAGTATCTGAATCGAATAGGATGGGAGGCTACGGCACAATGCCACCACTGCGAGTCCGAACGGGACTCCGCCCAGCACACGCTGGAGGACTGCCCTGCTTGGGAGTCTGAGCGTCGAGTCCTGATCGGACGAATCGGACGTAACCTTTCACCGTCAGCATTGATCGCGGCAATGCTGGCGAGTCGTGAAGGATGGGAAGCCGCGATCTCCTTCTGTGAGCAGGTTATGCTCTGGAAGGAGACTACAGAGCGAGATCGGGAAAGGGCCGATCCCGCTCGAAGGAGGCGGCGAAGGGGACGCGGCAGAGGTCGCTAGCTCCCTAATCGCCGCCTAAGGGTCGCTGCGGTCACATCTTGGGACGTTGTGACTGCTGCAAACGACCCGAGTCAGGTGATACTCCGGTGCGGCCGAGGAGTGTCGTCTGGGGCGGGGCGCTGTTCTGCCTCTTACTGCGCAGGGCGATGGGAGGTGCGATAGCGTCTTGCCCCTGGGGCATGAGGTGCCCGAGATGTACCTCACTTGTGAGGTACGGCAGGGAGGACTCTAGAAGCCGCTAATGCGTTCCTAGAGCTCCTCCCAACTGCCGAGGTAGGCCGCCGCGGGGTTTAGTGGGTAGACCGGTTTTCCGGGAGTCCCACACACGCCCTTCGTCCCTCCGGAGGGTATGGTGCAAAAAGCATTCCCCGCGTTAAAAAAAAAAAAAAAAAAGGTATAATTTTTCTATTAATATGAAATATAAATGTATTTTTCAGTTCTTTGATTGCCATAGAACATACTCTGCCTAGTTTTTGATCAGACGGCTGTGTGAGGTATGTCAAGTTATTATTTACGAATATAATAAATTACATCAGGAAGTAAGTAATAAGTAAATTCAGTTATTAAAGAATTAAATTAAATTATAACATATATGGCCATATTATCGATGAGGAGTTGATTGCTCCTCCGGGCTGCGAAGGTCGACCAACTATTATTTTCATGTAAAAAAAGTCTTTAAATCAGTGGCTCTTAAGTAAACAATGATTATTATCTTAAATTTAAATTTACTTAAGACCTATTTTTTGATGAAAGAGGGTGAAAATTCCAAATTAAAAACTGATATTTTGTCCCATCAGCAAAGAAGGATTTTTTGTTTATTGCGCAATATACTAATTCGATTAATAGTAAAAAACCGAATGTGAGTTTGTTTGTTTATAAAATTCCTTCACCAATGGAGAGCTTCATAGCCGGAAAAAGCAACTTTTTGCCCCGATACCCGAGAAACACGTGAGCGGAGACACAAGCAACAGGTTTTCCAATCTTAAGCGCCAGCATCCGTGTTGTCGTGGTGAGTGTGAGACCGGAGGCCCATTGATGCAGGGGTGACAGTTATCGTGGTAACTGTGTAAGCCTTACACTGTCACGATGACTGTCATGTCTTTTACGTCCCCAAGCGGGGTGTGAGAAAGCATCTCACAAGGCCGCCATAGTGTGGGTCACCATACTGCATTATCTGCATTTGTAATGAATATAGCGACCACAACTCTTGGATTCTATTCATGCTTTTCATCAGGCACAATAGAGTCACTTTGGCAGGCTCTTAATATAGAAGAAAAAGGCAAGAGCTAGTACATGCATAAATTGATTTCAGTGAGCACTTCGCTTGTGCGTTACAGATACTATGTTGTACGCTTTATGCTCAATAAGATCACTGGAAATCTATATAAGAGGGGTAAGGTTATCGCTCATGAGATGACACCAATGTCCCGTCTTTGGTTCGGTTGTAATGTTAGTATGTTTAGTTCCAGATAAAAATTACGGTCAGACAGTTAAACGAGTAAGAGTTCTCTTCAAAGACATCGAAGAAAAACAAGTTAAATATCAACTGTTAATTTTGCAATGAGATCCTATTTTTTCTATATTGTTATCATCTGTAGACGTTTTGGAGATCACGACCTCACAGTACACCATTGCTGAGAAATTCGTTCGTTACTTTTGAATGAGTTAGCAGTGTTACCGGCCCTTAAGTCTCACTTCTCCTAAAAACTCAAGAGTAACAATATATTTCTTGAATTACAAATTATCTTAGGGGCGGTAGTCACTTAACATCAGGACTAGTTTGATTGTTTACTTTAAAAAAAAACACTGTTGTTATTGACCTAACAGTTAAATCATAATAGCGTAACGTGACCAAAAGCCGTGAGCTCAAGTGACAATTTTGAGTTTTAAAAAATCACTAATTTAACTCATTCAATATTATGTAAATTGGATTACATCTGAATGTCGAAGCATCAAGTTCATAAAGTCAAAACTACTCACAGCTTCAACAAAATATGAAAACTTTATTTTTAATCGTTTTGACGTAATTATCATGACGATCTTAACCTTTTAGTTTATTTCGGGTCTCGATGATTGGATTTTTCTTTCGTGACTCAGTTCATTGCCTTCTTACTTACCGACAGATCAGTTTTTGAACTGATAACGATGACTGATGGGTCCAAACAGTTGCCAAGTGAAAACGGAAAACGGATAGATTGTTGTGAAGAAGAGACAAGGAGGCCTTTCCTTCTGTCTTTCATCATCCAGCAGTGGTCGTTTTTGGTTATCATGATGATGATGATAGAATCATCAACATCAACTGCCTTTTACAGTCCACTGCTGGACATAGGCCTCTCCTTAGCAAGGAGGTTTTGACCTACTATTCCACGCTAGCCAGACGGGTTGGCATAGGGTTTGTTCTAAGTTTTCCTTCTCTTTGTAATGATGTTGTCTTGTATACTTTATTGTTCCCTTAGTCGCCTTTTACGACACCCACGGAATAAAAAGGGATGCTAACCCTATGTATTCTTAATCCGTCAACACACGTATGATAGAATACAACATGTGAAATAAAGAGTACAAAGATCTGAAAGCCAGTAACAAGTACTTTTTAAACTACTTGTTTCGGAAACACAGAAGCAGACACTTACTGTTGACGGCCAATTTGCATCGTTAATCACGGCACAAATACATGACCTTGATCTTATCGAAATACTGTAGTTTCTATCCCGTTTTGCCATCTGAAAATTTTACTAGTCAATTCACTTTCTTTGTCTCGTCTGAAATTACTTATATTACCAGAACTGCTCAATTTCAGTTTCTTAATGACGCCGTGCCCTTATTGGCATTGGTGCCGCAGCATGGCTTTATCAACATTACCTACCTTCCTAGTTTCAACATCTGTATCAAAATGTTACCCATTAACTTACAGCAGGGCCCAGGATCAGTAAAAGTTTTTATGCGCTCATAAACATTACCAGTATTTGCTCTACATCCGCAATTTTTTCGAGGAAAAGAACCTTAAAATATATTCAATAAATATATGATTCTTCCTTGACGTTCGTTTCTCTTTTTAACCGTTTCCTTACTCGAACATAAATGTGCACTTCCACTGTCGATGTACTATTGACATGTTGCTCTTGCTATTTCTCTGAAAATGCGAGGTTATTTATTAAAATAATCTTTCCACTCACAAATCCGGTTCTAAGAGTTTTAAAACTGGTTATATTAAGTATGTGATGGCATTCAATTAGTCCGACTAAGTCACCTGATAGTAGACAGCCACCGTCACGCAGCTGAGGTCTTAAAATGTTCCCAAGAATTAGATGTAAGCTCTGATAAAATTAGTCCAGTAAAACAACGAAATTGCTTAACAATGATTTTCTGTGAAGCCCTGGCCATGGTAATACAGTTGACACATACGTGCATACAACTCTCTTCCACACTCAGTATAAATATTAGCAACCAGGAATGTAATTGTTGATTTTAAGTGATTAGACCTTTCCACCAGAAAGACATACCGTAAAAAGGATGGCAGGCAGATCTATTGAACCAGACGGTGAAGGTGTGCTTTTTTCAAATCATCATTATGATGTCAGACCATTCAAAATAAAAACACTGGTGATGGAGTCGGACAGATTTTTCCTTTACAATTGCCTAACATGAAGGAGTTATATGAATATCTACCTTCACAAAGCCTATCTAGAAAAGTAAGAAAACCGATTGCTGACTTAACAAGAGACTGCCATTCGCTCTTTTATTTGTGTGATTATTGGACTGAATCAATGAAATAAAATTTATAAAATTCACAGGTAAACAATACTTGACTATTTGCCGTTTCCTTCTCTCTAGACAAAATTGATACTTAACCTCAATCAATTATAATAATAACCTCGTACATCTCACACACGGCCAGCTGATTCCAAATTAGGCAGAGTGTAGTTGTACTGCGGTGACCAGACTGCTATTAAGTACATTTATATTTTATTATTAAGTTCTTATTGAGGTACGGTATTTATTGAATCTAAGAATATTAGTTTGTACGGAAAATACTTTTATTATAACCATATCATTTAGCCAAAAACATAAAATAATTCTGCACTGATTAAAAATTAATTTATTGAGCAACATTTAAGTTTATATTTATACATTTAATAACATGTCAATAAAACTATTCATATTTCATTGTTAATTAATTTATTGATTAACTTAAATTAATTTGTTGCACAACTTAAATCCACAATTTATAAATCTAATTAAATCAGTCAACTAAAACGTTATTAATATTTATTTTTATTACTTAAATATTAATATGTTTATAATATGGGTGGTAAATAGCTGTTACACAACACAGTAGAGAGAGCTGTGGTGAGCACTAAAACCACTATACCAACCGTTCAGCCGCTATTTATAACTAATTTTATTTAACTATTTTTTTAGTAATCTAAAATAGTTCTAGCGCTAATTTCAATAAATAAAATTGTATGAAATTAAATTATAGTATTTACATAACATTATGGTATATACTTATATTTATATTCGTAATAAATATTGTAATATTCACTATTTTCAATAAGTATTTATTATAAAAGTTAATTCATCATTAAAATTAAAAAAAAAACAAATAAAGGTTTTTACTAAATGTTAAAACACTACATTAGTAAGTTTATTAAACATAATTTAATTTATCACGTAACTTAAATCTACAATTTATAAATCTAATTAAAACAGTCACCAAAACATAATTAATATTTAATTTCATTACTTAAATGTTAATAATTTTGTTTATAATATGGATGGTAAGTAATTGTTGCTTAGTATTAAGTTTACTGTTTATTTATTTCGTACAAAAACTTCACTTAATTACACTTTCAACATTTTTTTATCTTTTTCTCTCTTAACTTTTTTCAAAGTTCCTAAAATGTATGTTCCAAAGAATAATGACACGATATTAATCTCACAGTGTGTATGTGCGTCAACAAAAGCCGAAACTTGACTAGTTATATAGATGTAAGACTGACGGCGGCACATTCAGTCTTAGCCAATACACGCGTGAACAAATCGGTTCGTGGTGAATCAGCGGTGTTTATATTGTGAACGTAGTTAACAATTTAATTTTTTTAGGAAGTGGTTTTTGTGATTTTGTTATTTAGGTATGTTATTTATTTATTTTTGTTAATTTAAATAATTATTAAACAAATTTTAGAATTAATTCTTAATAATTATTATGTTTACTAACGACACGTAAAAATTTGTTTATTAAACTTTTGATATTATTTAAAATTTATTTACTAATTATAAAATACATTTTAAAAAAATTAAACTTATTTTACTTAACTATTTTTTTTACAAATCTAAAATAACTATAGCGCCAGGTTAAAGAAGATTAGAATAGGATGAAATTAAATTATAACAATTACAGTACATTACGATATCTACTTATATTTATTTCGTAATAAACCTTGTAATAATTAATTAATAAACATTTATCATGAAATTAAATTCATCATTATAAATAAAAAATCAATATAGGTTTTTATAAAATATTAAAACACCTATGTGCCACAGCCACGGGGTTGAAAAAAAGAAAGAAATAAGTTTATTAGCCATTATAAATAATAAAAACCATATAATAATATAACAAATAATTACATAGTTCCTATACTAAGGCCTCTAAAAGTGACCACGGTATTTCCACTTTATCTAATACCTTTTTTTAACGTGTGGTAGCCCCCTTGGGCCGTCACACCACCGAGGTTTACGGCGGGGTGGTGTGTGTGTGTTATCTAATACCTAACCTAGGTCACACTAGTGTGGGTCACCATGCTGCATAGTCTTCGCAATAAGTATGGTGACCATCATTTTTGGGTTCTATTCATACTTTAAATCAGGCAGAGTAGGGTTCAATAATTGCCGAAAAAAAAATACCTCGTAATGAATACAACACTTGCTTTAATGGCTTAAAAAATATATATATACAATGACATTAATAAACAAAACGGCGCTAAATAACATTTAGAAAATTAGTATAAACTGTGAATCATTTCAATCAACCTATCGCTGTCCACTGCTGCACGAAGGTCTGCCCTAAGTAACGCCAACCATCCCGGCCTTGGGCAATTCGCATCCATCCGCTGCCAGCCACCTTCTTCAAGTCGTTGGTCCATCGCGCCGCAGGGTGCCCTACACTACGTTTACCCAATCGTGATATCCACTCTAGTATACTTCGGTATAAAAGTAATTGTGACAAACGAGACGCTTGACGCTGTATTGGGCAGTAAGACGTCAACTTAAACCTGCCATCGTCACCTCTGCTATCTACCATTCATCATTCTATCATAGATGCCTCCCACATTATCATAGTAACGCCTCGTTAGTCCAACATATAACGTATACGATTGCCTATCAAAAGGTCTTGGGTTCTTCCCTGATTTTAGAAATGAAAACTCAAAGTTTGGAAGTTGGGGTCTTAAACCCTGTGCTTCGGAGAGGACACAAAGCCGTGGGTCCTGTGCTTGATCTTTCTCCGTTCAAGGGTTACCGTCAGAAAGTGCATCTGTGTTTGTGCACACACTGTTACACTACAATATTTTCTACACAATTAGCTGGTCTCTGTTAAGACTAAACTGTGTCTGAAACTTGACTGAGAGTACATCATCATAGTATTAAAAAAGTCATGATGTCATAAAAAATATTCTCTATTGACGTAGGTCCAAAATCCGGTTATTTACATACCATAATATCATGGCAATTTGTATATCGTGACGAGTTTGCTAAGTTAATATTATCATAGTTGTTTTTTTTATTTTTAAATAAGAAAATAATACTAATGTTATATACTATTGGTGGTGATGGATGGAAAATATAAAGTGTCACTAGCCCTATTTACAAACATTGAAAAAGGCATACTTCGAAGGCTTGGTCACGTAGAGAGGATGACAGAAGACTCATGAAAAAAATTTATAGAATGAATGTGTGTGGAAGAGATAATCCACGGTGAACACTCACCGACCAAATTGGTGACGTTCTTAAAACGGGCCGTGTGTAAAGTAACAGGAACCGAAAAGCATATATGCAGCGATTGATGCATGTGGACGAAGCAAAAGAGGGGTGTCAGTGTAGTAAATTAAAATCAATTGTTTCCGCTTATACTTCTTGGAAATAAACATAACTTTGTGGTGTTGTGAGAGCCAAGTAAACAACATGGTAAAAAGGATAAACCCTTCATTAAGCCATTTGGCCAGCGTGATACAGCAGGCCAAATTCTCCTGTCCACGGAGAGGGCAATGATAATGACAATAACATGGGTAAAGATTTGTATAAATATGTATATATTTGTGTAAATAAATAGTAATTTTAGCATTCGTCTATTTGTATATGACCACGGCAAGACTTTAATAGTGATAATAATATCTGCAAATAAAAAATGCAATCGAATTGAATACTTCCTTTTACTTGAAGTCGGTTCTTAATTTTGAAGGCGTTGTTTTAGAGTTGTAAAATCAACTTCATAATTATTTTAATGATTGTAATTATACAATCAGTAAAATAATTAATACTAAGTTTAGTTTAGTTTTTATTTGTTATTATAGTTATATATTAAGCTCTAAAACTACAAATTTATTTGTACTGTGTGCAATCGAACACACAACTTTCAAGCCCTCTGCTGAGCCAGTAGTCGATTTTGATAACCTATAAATCTACTTGTTTCTTTTGAAACCAAAATAAAATGTTAAATTTTAATCATCTTCAACAGGATTTAATAGTCCACTGTTGGGCATAGGCCTCTCTTTAGAAAAGAGGTTAATAATAAGTTATCAATGTTAATAAATAAACAACTATAAAGTACATTGTATGTTTGTATGTCACAAGATAATCTCGAAACATGTGACAGTTATTTAAGAATGAAATACTTGTAGTATGATTACAACACTAATGAAGACTTTGATAAGACTAATAGTTTTCTAATTTGTAGATTTGTTTGGTTTTACAATTTCCGGTCGCTGAAGATAAAGTTATTGAAATGAGAAATATAAATAATGTTAAATAATCAAAAAAAACATGTTATTCAGCTAGGCACTTAATTTCTAAACTTAGGATTTTGTTTATTGGAATAAATCATAATCTCGATTTGATCCGAGAATTGCATATCACGAATCCAATTTGCAATGGCTCGATATGAAAAATATAAAATGAAATATTATAATATGGATCTAATACCTACATTTGTTTTAAATGAAAAATTAATAATAACAAATATAACACTATAATTTACATAACTCTAAGACAAGACAAGTTATGTAAAGATCGATTTAAAAAATAAAAGTATATAGTTTCTGGTTCATGACTACATAATATTAAAGATCAGCATTCTCAGATTCGTTAACATTCTACAAACGTTAACGTTATTAGAAAACTATTCAAATTTAAAGGAATGACGTCATTTCAACGTTAAGACACGTGGTCAAAACAAACTAATGGAATAGTAGCGTTAGTGATTAGAGAAAGATGTATCTTGGTTAGACTTATTGATTATAGGAGGAGTTTCGACGTGAAACACTTGTGTCTTGGCTAACTCCGCTAGTTGTAGAAAGAGATTCGACGCAAACACTTGTATCTTGGCTAACCCCGCTAGTTGTAGAAAGAGATTCGACGCAAACACTTGTGTCTTGGCTAACCCCGCTAGTTGTAGAAAGAGATCCGACGCAAACACTTGTGTCTTTGCTAACCCCGCTAGTTGTAGAAAGAGATTCGACGCGAAACACTTATATCTTGGCTAGACCTGTTAGTTGTAGAAACACCAATCAGCTCGTCTGCCTCTTATATCATAATCTGGAAGTTTAGATTCTGGAATCACTAATAAGTACTTCCCACCTCCTTTGTCACTATACCAGATAGTAGAGCCACGCTGATTTCAGCATGAACGGGCCGGCTCGACCGGGGCAGTACTACCCTCCCACAGAAGATCAACCTAAAGCGACAACATCCATGCTGTTGTGTTTTGTTGGTGAGTGCGAGACCGGACGCCCATTGATGCAGGGGTGACAGTTATCGTAGTAACTGTGTAAACCTTACACTGTCACGATGACTGTCATGCGTCATACGTCCCCAAGTGAGGCGTAAAAAATCATCTTAATAGGCCGCCATAGTGTGGGTCACCATACTGCATTGTCAGCATTCGCAATGACTATGGTGACTGCAACTTCTGGATTCTATTCATGCTTTCCATCAGGCAGAGTAGAGTTACTTTGGCAGGCTCTCAAATTAAAAAAAAAATATACCACTTTCTATAGTGATAAAAAAAATATTATCCTCGTGTTATATCACAAATAGTAATCATAATTATTTCATCCGAAAAACGTCTACCGCTGGACGTGCGCCTCACCCAAGGCTCAGTAAACAAATAACTGATAATATTAACACACAAGATAAATACTAGAATTTAATTATCATCCGTTTGTCATATTTATTTAATTAATTTCATTTAATGATGTAAATAAGTAGTAATTTGAAATATCTCACGTGACCGTGCTATGACTGTAAAATTATACTCTTATACTTTATTGGTATGGCCAGCTAGAGGCTTTTGATGATTATGATGATACATAATATAAAATAGATTGCATCCAGGTAGAAAATAAATTATACAACACTTATTCTGGGTGGGAATTGAACCCACTCAGTGTCTTCCTTAACAGTCAGTTACTAATCGCCAGAATTAACGTGACAGGTAAATTCTAACAACTAGACATCATCTGACGATTGGTTTGAATATACGTTTTCTTTCATTGTTCAGTACAACTCAGCTGTCATTGTATGAACTTTTGAACTTTTTTTTTAAATATGTAAGTATTCTATTAGTCAGTCTGATTATCATACAGGGTGGGCCACGAATGAGTTAACATTTAATCATTTCATATGTTATAAAAATTGTTTATTTACAAGATAGCTAAGTAGTTTGCATTTATTTTTTTAAAAATTACATCGTCTAATAAACCACTGTTTCGACGTTTGTACTCTTCTAAGCGAGCATTGAAATTTTCGAATACTCGTCGGCAAAGATCGCGAGATCGTCAACATCTCTTCGTTGATTTTTGCCATTAATTGACGTAGTGTATTTGATATATTGATGGATACACGATTTATCAAATAACTCCATAAAAAGAAGGCTGCTGGGGATAGATCTGGACTTCTCGTTGACCATGGAATGCCGCCTCGTCTGGAAAGCCGCTTTTCCGGAAACAACTCTTTGACCACCGGCAGAGCCAATACGCGGCTATTGGCCCTGCCGGTGGTCTGTTTTTTTACATGTTGTAATTCTGTTTATTAACATGGTCATTGAGGTTAAAATGGGCCTAGTAAAAAAATTAGACGCTGTCAAAATGACTGAATCGTTCTAACATTGTTACGGCATACGACTTGCGCAAATTTAAATCGTTAGGTTTTAGTTTCTGTACTATCTGGATCTTATATAGATGTTATTTTAAAGTACGGCGTAACGATGTGTGAAATAACCTAATTCGGCCGAACGTTTGCGCGTCGATAAAGCTGGATTACGTCGAACAAAAGCTGTAACTTGCTACATGTTCTCCTTGGTGCGAGAAGTCCGTGGGTTTCCAGTTTGTTTTACATTTAGCGTAGATCCCATCTCTTTGAACATTTGACCCATTTTTTATTAAAGGAGCACTCAGACACTGATTTAAGTCGTGTAAATCGTAATCGTAATCGTCGTGAAATAAGCGAACTGCCTTAATAAAATTGTTTCACACAGTAAGCGCGCAGCGGCCCCGTGAAGCGATCTATTGCGACAAAATTACCGAGAAACATTAACGAATTCTTGGCCCACCCTGTAATTCAAACACTGCTTAGTTTGAAACTAGATAGCGTGGTGCGTCGAATGTCCGAAATATTTATTTATTTATTTACTTTTTAACACCCGCTTAAGAGTTAAATATATTTCATGTAGTATATATTTAATAATATAAATTTATAGTATTTTAATTAAATCTGGATAGCGATGCGAACGAGCGATATAACAGATATTGCTAAAAGTATAAAAAAATCCACAGTTGAACTAAATTTAAATATACCCACAAAAATGTTCACTGAGCGGGAATCCAACCCGAGGCCTACAGCGTAGCTGTCAAATGCGTGACCGTCACACCATAGAGGTCAATGCTCCTAACTGAATTGACACTAAAAGATCTCAACACGCAATATGTCTATGATCACCTTTTGATCGAACGACGCTAATATATTCTGCCCGTGACCGGGATCGATAAGATTGATCGTAAATTGATCAAAACGAAATCTTTAGAAGAAATATGACTGGTATTAATCTGATCATTGGTAATTAAAGTTTGACGATAACATTTAATTTTATTTCAGTATAAAAAACCTCCTCACCTTTTTTGTAGGTACTCAAAACCTTAAACCTAAGCGTACTACAAAATTGTGGGTTATTATACTGGTCAGGGGTGGTACTAAAAAAAAATAAAAAACAACACAGGTTGGGCATTTTTGTTGATTAAAAATTATAATTGGTTAACCAACTGTTATAATTATAAGACTTTTTATGTTTTTTATGAGATTATTTATGTTGAAACCTGGATAATTCCGACGGCAAATCCGATAATTCCGGAAACAGTAGAGATGGAAATTTTACCACCAGTGCTAATTTATCTAAATTCGAAGATGGGACAAAACTAGAGTTGTTAAAACCACCACATATAGTTTTTAATCAATGAATCCCGAATTTTTAAATGATAAATACAAGCAATTACTCAACACGACAAGAACATAAAAACAAAACAAGATTAATTCAAAGTAATAAAGTTCTTATACAAGCATAAAACTTATTAACTATACCTATTTCCTGTATACACATATATTTTATTTTGAATGAATAGTTAAAAAAGTGATCAACTGATGATTATATGATAACCTCCCTAGCAATAATATTAATTTATTGAATCAGAAGTATTACAACAGCAAGACAATAGACACAGTAGTTATTTACAATATTATACGCTTGAGTTTAAAGTTACACAAAAATATGATCCTTTTCTGAATGCATTTCTTTCTTTTTTTTTAAAAAAAAAAGTTTGTGTCGCGCGGGACTTTATAGACATACAAGAAACCGATACAAAGAACATTCAGACTCTGAACAATGATTTGTGAATCACTCAAAGCGTTGTCCCATGTGGGGTTTGAACACACAACACTCAGTGCAGTAGTGAGTGGCGTGGCGACCGCTTTTTTTTTTTAACGTGTGGAAAACCCCTCGGGCCGTCACCCCACCGGGGTTTACGGCGAGGTGGTGTTTCGGAATCGGATCGACTAAAACCGCACGGTGTGTCACTCCGCGCCTAACACAGGAGGGATCCGGGAACAGCTGCCAACCGTTCAGCCAAAGCCTGTATCTTAAGAGAGGTTTCAGTTGTATGGTTATCCAATAGTGATTTTCGTTGGATTTTTATTAGTTTATATTGAAAAGAGAATCTTTACAACTCGGTTTTATTTCCGTAAGAGAGTCATGCTCCTATACAAATAGTTAGTTTCGATCGATGTGAAGCCCAAACCAACCAGTGCCAAGCACATTTTTTTATTTGACTTCCGTCGAGTGAGTGAGGATTTAGTTAACAAGTTTGAGGTTCTGGACTCGTATTTCCAGGATTCTTCTAACATCCTTTCTTATACATCCATGCTATATCATAAATCTTATCACTTTTATCAAGGTCAACGTCATATACCTGACACTACCACGGGCAGTTGGTATGAGCACCCTAATCGCTTCTGTGACGTACTTAAAATACTATTAGGACGATAAACTTTTTAATCATACAGGTATTTAGTTTACTGTTAATAAATGATGACTTTAGTAATAAGTTTACCAGTT
This sequence comes from Hypercompe scribonia, assembly GCA_949316085.1. Taxonomy (NCBI): domain Eukaryota; kingdom Metazoa; phylum Arthropoda; class Insecta; order Lepidoptera; family Erebidae; genus Hypercompe; species Hypercompe scribonia. The sequence goes on from OX438973.1 coordinate 2,242,063, forward strand.
AAACTTGTTGAGACTTGATTGATAAATAATATTTTAGTGATAGCTTCAATTAATATATCTAATATACACTTCATAATCATCATCATCATAAGCAGCCTTTCACAGTCCACTGCTGGACATAGGCCTCTCCTTAGCAAGGAGGTTTTGGCCTACTATACCATGCTGGCCAGACGGGTTGGAATAGGGTTTGTTTTAAATTTTCCTTCTCTTTGTAATGATGTTGTCTTGCATACTTTGTTCCCTTAGTCGGCTCTTATGACACCCACGGGATGAATAGGGGTGGTAACACTACTGGTAATACACGAACAAGACAATACACATAGGTAAATATAAACTGTAAAGATTGTCTGCAAATTTTGATTAAATGATACGGAAACCTGACACACAACGCCATCTAGTTCTAAACTAAGCAGTGTTAGTACTATAGATACTAGAAAACTGACATAAATGCACATTTACTTTTTTTTACAAACATCCAAAACCGGAACAAACATTTGCAGATCATACAAACATTTGGTCAAACCTGGGAATTGAATCCGAGACCTCAAACACAGCAATCGCAAACGTTACCACTACGCCACCGAGGCAGACAGTGGTAGATTAGCCCCAAGGGATTTTTATTTAACACCTGTGTATAAAGTAAGACAATATGGTGGACAAAAAACCATGTATTGACTACTCAAAAATATACAAACATTTGATTTGGCCCGGGAATCGAACTCGAGCCCTCAAGCACAGCAGTTGCATACACAACCACTGCGCCACTGAAGCAGTCGAATTCAATCTATTTTTCATTTATTTTTAGTCGTTCAAATTGCGCCGGAAATCATCTGTATTATTATATCCACTGGATTTAGCTTAATATCCATCCATCATCATACGTCTTTTATATTTACGCCTGCACACACACAGACATTAAAATACCCAACGCATTAAGTCTACTTTATGCAACATATATTATGTACAAAAAATGTTGTAGCAATCCACTGTAGTCCATGCTATTATCAATTTTTAAAATGATGATAAAAAGTATTCTGGTCTTGTCTTAAATGGTACCGCAATAATTTTACTCAAACTAGGATGTTTTAAATATTCTGAAAAGTACTTCTTTTGAATAAACATATTTCATAAAAAAATCTGTTATACAATTTTCATATCAAATCTACCAAGTTGTATCATTATCATTAAGTACTTATTCATGTTACAGAACAATTCATTTACTTTTATATAGTTCTTAGAACTTCAGTTGTGTATATATCTACGAAAAAAACGATTTCAAACAAATTTATAATCAACAAGATATGTACCTAATCGCACCATTAGTACGATCAAAAAGGATCCGATCGTAATCATGAGTAAACTAAACTTAAGATCATAAAACGAAAAACATTTAGCAATACCCTTTGGTTATTTTATGGCATAAAGGAATAAATGAGTTTTGTGTCACCCGATGAAAAGTCGCTACAGACGGTCATAGATTTGTATTACCGTCTTAGGTTGGGCATTAACCAAAATCACGATGAGGGGTGTTCAGACTCCAGTAAACACACTGATTCGATAAAAGTAACGAAGTATTTGTTTGACATAAGTTTTCTGTAAAGCCGTATATCTCCTGTCCTGACTCATCAGTACCGAAGCGTGACCCTCGCACGTGGCAAAATCAAATACCATTAAGAACCACTTACAGAAAGGACTTGAACATATACTCGTACACTAAAGTATTTACAAATAAAATATACACTTACACGTACACTTATTGTCGATTATATGTTTTAGTCATATAGTAAAGCTTGACATGCGATTATACGTATTGTGTTACTGCTTTCTTGGTTTAGTAGTTAGCGTACGTGACTTATGTGATGTATCAAGAAGTCTCGAGCTCGATGCCCGCGTAAGGTCAGAGAGTGCTATTAAGATTTTCTTATTATAAAAGTCTTAATAACAGCCGGAGTTTGGCAGTTAGGGTCTCAGAGAGCACGGAGACTGGCTCCTATGATCGAAATCGGTTAGGAGTATATCATTACTTTCTATATACGCACATACGTACTAATTTATATAGAATAACATTTAATCAATTAATTGCCCGTCTTCAAAACCTAAGTGATTTTGTTGACCTCAGGAAGTCTGATTAAATCTTGACAACAAGTTCAGGGTTTAATTCCCAGCCATAATGAGTAGTTAGTAGTTACATATGTGACGACCATATTATCATTTCTTGAGGCTGGATGTGTAAATTATCTATAATTTATTTAGTCTCTAGCTATAGCCAGTTCTCTTTACATAGCAACGTAAAACAAAGAAATAAATTCACAGTTACATTTGGCTGCCTTTAGCGATTAGTGTATACAACTACGAGTACTGATCAACAGGTCTTGAGTTCGATTGAGTCGCTCTAAAAAGTATTATATATCTATTAGGGTATATCTCTGATTATAAAAATACTTAATAACAATCCGGTCTTAACTTCTGTGCGTTGAAGAGCACGTAAAGCCGCTGTTCTTGCACCCCTACTGATCCTTTTCTGATCTTGTCAGATAGCCGTCTCGTAGTGCTGTGAGAATGTGGGAATAGAGAGTGCACCTATCTTTGCGCACACACTTATGCTCTATAATATTTCCTCCGTAGTTGTTTGGTCTCCGTTGAGACCTGCTGCTTTAGCCGAAATTGACTAGGATGACATCATTATCAAACATACATATTACTGGTAAGTTACACCCAGACATAGACAAAAGAAATTAATTTAATATTATTAATTATCTGCTACTCACATGTTCTCTTCACACCTTTAACTTTGCCTTTTCTTCAAATAGTACCACTTTTGAATGTGCTTCTGCTGGAACGAAACTTGCATTCAAAAACAAAGTTCATGGTCCTTCTCAATGAACTGGCAGAACGATCTAATCCATAGCATACCTTACATTCCGATATTTACAGTGAATAACAATAATACATACGTGTATGTCTATCTATATATGAATATATTGTTATATGTATATTAAGATTTGTTTGGTTTTTTTTTTATATAAACCTACCAAAGTAGCCCTATTCTGCCTGATGGAAAGCATGAATAGATTCCAAGAACGGTGGTCGCCGTACTCACTGCGAATGAAGACAGTGCAGTATGGTGACACACGCTATGGCGGCCTAGTGAGATGCTTTTTCACGCCCCGGGACCCGGGATTTATATTTAAAGTGTGTCTTGTTGTGAAGATGTATATGTGTATTAATATGTATAAATATATCGTGAATTGGTTGCATTTTAATGAACAATATACACACTATCTTATAAGGTTTCTACAGCACCTGAAAGTTGACTTGAAGAGAATGCCCTGGGCACTAAGTCTGCTGATGCACAAATTTAGTGCACAAAGTTTATAAATATTAAACTAACCTTAATCTTATTAACCAACCTCCTTTTTAAGGAGAGGTCTATACCCGACAGTGTACTGTTAAAGGCTGTTGATGTGGCAAAAAAACGTTTGTGATGATCGCATATTTTAACTATTTTCTTACCGTTAGCCAAGCCAAGAGGACTGTTTGTATTTGCGTCAGATTAAGATTGCTAATTAAACACCTGTTGTTGTAACTGCTACTATATACTTAACCCACATATGTAGCAAATTCGGATAACGGATGTATACACTTTATACCACTTACTTAATACCAGTAGCAACACTTGTAATTCAAGGTGAAGAACTCTTCAAACACAGGCGTATACTATTAGCTAAAGTTAGCTAGTAGTAGCCGCTGATATCAGTGGGTTGCGATTTTAACGGTCAACAGTCCTTTGACATACTAAATGAACTCATAGATTGTTTAGATAGACATTAAATGTTTTTTTATAATTTCTATTCGAATAAAAATGTAACAATACTTCTTTTATTTAAAAAACTGTCTTTTAACGATAAACATGTGCAGTGTGATTTAAAATCGTAAACTCACTATGACAGTGTTAAATTAAATGCACTTACAAGCATACATAAACGCACACGCATATACACAAGCGCACTAAAAACACTCGCATATGCACATGACACACTCATAAGTGCACAAATATGCACAAACGAAGATGTACTTACAGCACAAGCATAGATAATAGACATATATATATTACATATAACAGTGTTAAACTAGATGTCCTTGCATAAATTGCACAAACCACTATCGATTTAAAATGTTTATCTAAAAGGAAGTCTGTCCTAGGTCAGTTTCTGAGCTGTAACAACTTCAACCGTGTTTTAAAACATAATCTAAACAGTTTAAGACAAACTGGATTCACCAGTCATCTGTTGCTAAGCGAAATAATTTTCTTAAAGTTATAAAATAATGTAAATTATTTTGGAGTTGTTTAAAAATGAATAATTTAATACAAAAGTTTATTTTAAAATATTACAACATATCAACTGCATTTCCCATTCATCATTATTTCGACACAAAATAAAATGAATAATTATAATGTCAGATTATTAATTCATCAAACGCCAAACGGCAAATTAATGTTTTGACTTCTATTAAAATAAAAAACATCGACTTGAAGACTAATATAATATTAAGTTGGGTGTTCTTTGTGTCCATTTCTTGTATGTTTGTAAAGTCCCCCGCGACACAGGATTTCTTAATAGTGCGTTATCTTTTTTTAAAAAAAGAAAAGAAGTGAACATAACTAATAAACTAACGTCAAGTGTGGCAATAACTGTGCTAAAATGTATATATTAGCGTTATAACAGAAGTCGATGTTATGTCTTGAATAAGAATACAATATAGGTATTGTAAATATTTCATTGAGAATATCATTGCCTTTTCAAACTTTTTGTTCTAAGCTTAAACTGTTGGCAATAACTCCGCTTAAGCTTAGATTATACACAAAAGCTAGCTTTTACCCGCGGCTCCGCTCGCGAGTAAGTCGATTATCGTGGTAAATAGTAGCTTATGCATTATTCTTATGTATAAACTATATTACTGTAAAATTTTATATATTTAAAGTTTTAAAACCATTAATAAGTTTATCAATAAGGAATCTAAGTACCAATATAAAGCCAACTATCAGAAGCCATGGGTATTGTTTATAAAATCTAAAGACAAAAATTTTGTACTGTATGTAATCGGGCGAAAAATCTAATTGTGCCTCTATCGGTATTTATAAAATTTGGAGTGATTCAAATACGCATCATAATGGACCTCTCATGGGAATGAGATGTTTTACTGCGGTAAAAAGTAATCAAAAAGGGATTCCAGAGGGTTTAGTGTAAGTTTACGTGTGTCAATAAATAAGTGCTTGAGCTACGATTATAAATACCTGTAAATTCATACTTACGCCTATTTAGACCATTTAAAATTTATATTCACGCGAAAATAACATTGGTTGAAACGGGTTCACAAAAAGAAACTAGCATTTGACTTTTAAAACATAAGAAGTTAAAAATAAGGGCTCTCACATTACTATAATAAGTTTTAAAATAAAAAAAAGATTTTGTAATATGATGTGAATGATTTATTTAACGTTACACAAGATATCTTCCTAACGTGAAACGTTCACGCTGGACACAATTAACACCCAGACTCAGAACAACAATTCGTGAATCATACAAAGTTTTGTTCCACGTAAGGTTCGAACCTACAACACTCAGCGCAGTAGAAAGACAGCCTAGTGATCGCTTAAACTACGACGTCGTTCATGCAGTCTGATTGTGTCATGTTTTTTTCTTGGTTTACCAAAGTGACTTTACTCTGCCTGATGGAGAGCCGAGTAGAATCCAAGAGTGGTGGTCGCCATACTCATTGCAAATGCAGACAATTTAGTACGGCGAGCCACAGTTTGGCGGCGTAGGTATGTATGTATGTACATAAATCAATTAAAAATCTTAGAAACAGAATTATTAATCGGTCAGAAGTAAGTGTCGTGATAAGGTCAGCTTCGCATTTGAATAACAATTACACACATTTTATTTGCCTACGAATATAATTTGAAGCTTGGGTTTGAATGGATGTAATTTCGTCTATAAGTTATTTATTCAGAAATCGTGACAGGTTTTATTAATACCCAGTAGAATAGTGATAAATTTACACATGTTATATACGGCTAGACCCAGATTAATGGATGTCTGGATTTGAGTGTAATCTGGTTTAGCTGTCAGGTCTAAATACCGAGGATAAAAGGGCTTCATTCTCACCCATAACAAATAACGTACAACATGATTATTTGTTCTGTCTGGATCTAATTTACTGATAACACGTATGTAGCTTTATGTGTCTGTACATATATCTTAAAAAGATATTTTCTAAATTTCATTTAACAAAAAAAAATACGACATTACGTTGATTGATTTTTAAGCTGCTGTAAAATAAATAAAGTTTAAAGTATATACCTTCAGTTCATGAGTAATTGAGTAGTCAATACATAGTTCTTTTTCTACCATATTTTATTACTTTATACATAAGTGATTAGAAATAAAAATCACTTGGGGCTAATCTACCACTGCCTGCCTCGGTGGCGTAGTGGTAGCATATGCGACTGCTGTGCTTGAGGTCTCGGATTTAATTCCCTGGTCTGACCTGATTTTTCTGTATTTACAAAAAAAAAAGTGTAAATATATTTAAATCAATTGTCTAGTGCCCATAATACAACCTCAGCTTAGTTTGCGATTAGATGGCGTTGTGTGTCATATGTTTGAAATATTATTATTCTCTTTATTTCGTGATATACACATATTTCTTACATTTTTAATATATATAAAAAACAAAAAATACACATTTAAAAATATAAAAAATAGTAGTAGACCACCGACATCGGGTACAGGGACCAAGACACCGGTGGTTAGGGCTCCAAAGACAGGAACCTCCTCACAATACGGGCCGTGTCAAGGAGGACTGCCTTCTGCATCAGATCCTTGATCCAACCTTCTAACGTGAGCCTCTTAAGGTGTTGGTCGAGGCTCTTCGCTATCAATCCATGAGCAGATATGATTATCGGAACAATAATCACCGAATCCACATTCCACATGTCGGCAATCTCGTGAGACAGATCCAAATACTTCAATTGTTTTTCTTTTTCAACTTTCACGAGATTCTCGTCATGAGGAACGGCGATATCGACAATCATTGCGCGGCGCTCTAATCGATCTACTACCACAATATCAGGCTTATTGGCAACAATAGTCCTATCTGTGATAATAGATCGATCCCAATATAACGTAGCACGACCGTTCTCGAGAACTGGGTCGGGCGCATACCTGTAGTAAGGTACTTCGAAATTGATAAGTTGGTATTTAAGGCCAAGTTGTTGGTGTACGATCCTGGCTACTTGGTTGTGCCTGTGCAAATACTCACCGTTAGCAAGACGAGAACAACCGGAAATAATATGCCTAATAGATTCTCCAGGACGGTGGCACGCCCGACAGATGTCAGCCGTACTATCTTTCAGGATATATTTCCGGTAGTTATTCGTCATGATAACTTCGTCCATAATTGCACAAACAAAACCTTCAGTTTCTCCGAAGAGGTCACCAAACCGTAGCCAAGACGTCGACGCTTTAAAGTCTATATCAGACCCGTGTAGGGCCCGATAAAATCGACCATGATGTTCTTTACCCTTCCATACTTCCTTGCGATCAGTAGTACTAAGTACTACAGGTTTGCGCCAATTCTCTTTAGCCAGAGCGAGCGGGGTAAAACCAGTATCTACTGCAACTACATTGCAATGCACTCCCACATTAGTCTGTAGAAAATATTCTCTGAGATTGTATATCTCGCGATTGTTGATATTTAATAGACCACGACCTCCAAACTTTCGCGGAATATACAATCTCATAACCGATGAACGTGGGTGGTGCATGCGGAATGCAGTCAGCAATGTACGGACTCTCCTGTCAAGGGCATCTAATTCGGTCTGAGTCCATCTAAGTACACCAAAGGAATACATCAGAACCGGCATGACCCAACTGTTACAGGCACCTTGTTACCGCCTGCTATATTATTATTATTATTACTAAACCAAGACAGCTTACTTATTTTACTTGTAGAATCGTAATTAAAGAAGAAAATAAATCCTTAGTTTTAATATTATTCGGGTTGACGTGTAATAAATCAGTGAGTAGTTTGTTCATTAAGCGAAAAAGGCGGTTGACTGAACATTGTTGTTGCATTACTGCCTCTGCCTACTTTGTGATCAGTCTTAAGTCATTGTTATTTTATTAAAATAGAGCCTAGGTTCGAGAATATGTTATTTTGTAAGCGTTTTCAAATGTCGTTCATAAATAAAATGGAAGCTGGTACTAATTTACAACATTACTCCTGTCGGGCCTCATTCATTTAGTATTCCGTGAGGGTGCGGACGTTTTGGACGAAACAGTCCTCAGTGAATCTAATGACACATTTTGTGCGAAAATTAACATTTTTAAATGTAACATACATAGTCCATTTTATGTTTTACTAGTGCCAGTGTTAAAAGAAGACTTAGGTATTAGAATATGTGTTTATAAACAGGTAACTATTGATATTACATTTCACGACTTCAGAAAAAATGATAGATTTCGTTCTTCCTTAATTTTACCCCCTTAAGAATGAAATTGCCAAAAATCCTGTGCTATGGCGTATGTACAGCATAAAAATGTTTCTATGAAATAATATTTTATTACTAATGTATGTCAACCTGTTTATTTTACCTTTGCACCTACCGTATCGTGTTTCTACATCACCTGAAGGTTGACTGGGAGAGAATGTCCCATGGCATTAAGTCCGCCTTTATACAACATGTGCATTAAGTATAAATAAATGAATAAATAAATAAATAAGTGTTATCATAATCAACAACCTTGTACAGTCCACTGCTGGACATAAGACTCTTTAGCAAGAAGATTTTGGTTCACTAGACCACGCGGGCCAGACGGGTTGGTATATTTTAGTTCAAGTTTTCCTTCTCTTTGCAAAGATGTTGTCTTGCATATTTTGTCACCTTAGTCGCCTCTTACAACACCCATGGGAAGAGTAGGGCTGGTAACACTCTGTATGATCACCGCCATCACACGGAATTATAGTACATAAAAACAGAAGATGAAAACATTTGAACTTTATAACCACACCACTTTAAATTATTTAATTAAAAGCGATTTTATATGTGTAGATTATATAGGCTTGAACTTGAAGATCACTTTTAATATTTACATAGGTTCATAGGTCATGGGTTCTATTCCCGAGTCGGACCAAATGTTTGTATGATCTGTAAAAATTTATTTCGGAGTTTGAGTGTTTTCTATGTATAATATATATGTATTTGCAAAAAAAGTATACAAGTATTCTATCAGTCAGTCTAGTTCATAGCACAAGCTCTGCTTAGTTTGAAACTAGATGACGTTGTGTGTTCACCTTACCTTCATAGCTACCTTTCCTTTAAAAATATAAAACTACTCCCAACTTTCTCATCTATTATTAGCTCAAAGAAGGGTGAAGGTTAAAGCTGCGTAACACTGGTTTCCATAGTATAATTAATCCAATCTTATCAGCCTATTTATGCAATAACCTCTCCCCTTCCTCTTCTACGAAGAATTCAAATAGGAAACCTCCTAATTAGAAGTCATTGAACTATTTCACACATACAATTAATCGCTATATCTAAAAATAACACTATACAGCATAATTTCAACATATTAGAATATTTAATGCACCCTTGTAAACTAATATGCATATCTATTTATAATTGGCTGAACTTATATTAACTAATGTTTTTCTATGGAAATTTCCTTCTAGCTTAACATTACCTTAAATATCTAATAATATCTGACCTAGGTGAATTTGCAAGGCTAATTAATTTGTTTGTCTTTAACACACTAATCTCAGTTTTTAGGCATCTAATTGAAATATAATTTTGCGATAGATTTTTGAAGTGAAACTTCTTTATCGGGGTTGGAAAAAAATTTAGTGTAACATTTTTTCGTTACGCGTCACATTTTTTCGTTACACGCCATCTTTTTCTTATCCCTACCACGCGTGATTCGAAGTATACTTTCTCCAGCGGAGTAGGGATTGGTAAATGTCTCCATTGTATTTTGCGGCCCGTTTTGAGTAGTTACATTTTTGAAATCCAGGTGGCGATTGCATCGACTTCGGACGGGTTTAAATTATTTTTTTGAAAAATAACGTCATAAAGAAGTTTCACTTCTTACGAGTGTAAGCTAGTACACGCACACATTTTTTTTTTGTAAAACACCGCAGTATCTTGTGTCGCGGCAAATTTTACAAACACCCAGACTTAGAAACATAATTTGTAGATCACACAAATGTTGTTCCATGTGGGGATAGAACCCACCCATTGTCGGCAGTGGCGAGGTGACTGTCCAAATCACTACACCGGCCGTACAGTCACATTAAAACATATAATTTAAAAATACTAGCGGTTTGAGACACAGGTATGCGACTAAATATAGGCTCAACACTACAACAGAACGGAATTCGGATGTTTTTACAAAATACTCGAAAATAAATCATAATAAAACGCAAGGACGCAATAATAAGCTGAAGTGACGTAAAAATGATATAATTTTTATGATAGCTGAGCGTAACTCGATACCGGTTTTGCACTCGATTTGAGGACACGAATTGGATCGAAAACATTGCTAGTAAACTGATATTGACAAAACAAGTTATAACATGGCTTTATTTCTTCATTATATACAAGCTTTTACTAACTTAAGCTATAACTAATTACAGGAATTTTTACCTTTTTTTTTATACCTATAAATCCTGTATCGCGGGGAACTTTACAAACATACAAGAAACGGATACAAAGAACACTAAGACTCATAAAAAAACAATTTGCGGATCACACAAATTGTTTTCTCGTGTGTTATTTGAACCCACAGCACTCAGTGCAGTGGAGAGTGGCATGGCGACCATTAAAACCACTAGGCCAACTGTGCAGTTAAAAAATTAAACTTTAGCGAATAAAATTTGGATGACAATACAATATTTTGAAATTTTACATTTTTTCATTAATGAAAGGTAACATGGCAAAAAAGGAAATACATAGAAAAATACGTATTTTTAACTTAGTTCATAAAAAAAGTCGATTTCATAGGTAAAGACCAGGTATAATTTCTTTTTTATATTGGTTAGTGGTATGCATGGTTGTGGATGGCTCCCCCTGAAAATAGTTCTGGCAACGCCCATGAAAGATAATGTTGCCAAGGAACCACAAATGCAAATAGAAACTATTTAAATTAACTATTAATTACATTGAACAGAATTCGCACTGTCCACTTCCTAAAACGGAAGTCCATAAGCGAAGCTGCTATCATAAAGTTATTTACACTCGACAATTATACCTATTATCTACGCTAGTAACTAACTAACTTGACTGCATGGTTGGCCTAGGTTCAAACCCCACATGGAACAACACTTTGTGTGATCCATAAATTGTTGTTCTGAGTCTGAATGTCCTTTGTGTCCGTTTCTTGTATGTTTGTAAAGTCTCCCGCGACACAGGATTTGTTCCTAGTGCGGGCGTTGTCTTTTAAAAGAAAGAAAGAAAAAAAAGAAGGTAGCTTTAATATTTTTATTTTTTCTTTCTTCTTATTCATTCTTTGGTCGGAGTCGGCTTTAAGTCTACTACTATATACGATATGATTTCATTTTTTACGTAAAGCGACTGCCGTCAGACCTGCACGACTTATTGAGACAGAGATGTTATACGACATTTAAGGATTGTCAAAGATGTTCATATGGCAATCGAGGCCGAAGTCTTAGCGTGCTCTCCGAGGTAAATCACCAACAAAAAACTCTTCTACTCAAATTCTCAAAGCCGTTTAATAAAACGCCTATGTGACTCTCCCGTTGCAAGTACCCTTCGACGGCAGTACATATCTTTTCTCTTTCCTATTTTATCATTTTAAGAATACCATTGGTTTTATGTTGACGTTACAACGACCTACGTCAATGACGTTGTAATATAAATAGGTTTAATTTGTTTAACAACAAATACAGCGACCGTGTGTAATACATATATGAATACCAATCTTTGCGGTCCGCGATTACGTTCAAATATTAATCTGGGAATTCCCGAGTCCTTCCCTTGAGCCAGTATTAAAAACAGTTTCTATATTATGTTTTTGCTGAGGTGCGACTCAGCAAACAGATGTATGGAGTGAGTCACAAAATAAATAACTTACTAGTGTACGATCTTGTTAGGTATTCTGTTAGCGATTACAAATGAAAAGCTGTTCAAAAGTATGGAATCAAACTTTTAATTCTATTTAACAAGTCGCACACATTAAATAAGATATAGCGATCTACCTGGTCTAATGGTTAGAAAGAAAGAAGAATCAGACTGAAACCAGAGATTACGGGTTCGATTTAGTTCGTTTTTGGTTTGAAATATGTATGTATTTCAAAATATATAACAATGTTTTTCAACGATCTGGTTACCATAGACTCTGTTTAGTTTGAGATCAGACCACAGTGCTATTATATATTTATTAAGGCATGTTTACGAAATAAACCCAGACATTCACATACATTAATTACTTCAAACTCAGCACACATTCTTATTAAAAATATGCACAACCTTCACATAAAACAACATAACATAAGAAGTAAAAATAATCAATTAAACTTAACAAAAAATTTGTGCACTTAAGTGCACAAAGTGCATAGTTAACTATGAGATCAAAAGACTAGATTGCATTATGTTAAATTTTTAAGAAAAAGAACAAAATTAAAACCTAAACTCTGTAACAATGATAATTATGTAAAATTTAATTAAAAAGCAAAAAATTCTGAAAATATATCTACTACATTATGCAGCTTATATTAAATACGCGTCATCGAAAATGTTCTGGAATGGTTAGCTACGATATCAAGGAAAAGTTTCTTCCAGCAGCTCCAACGTACAATACATTGCAATTTGTCTCTTTAGCACCCAGGAGCTTAAGCACCTAAGTTGGTTCGGTGTGTCGGCACGTTGGCGAATGGAAAATTATTTCTAGTTCTAGCGTTTGGTCTAAGTACATTGTGGTACATTATGTATATTTATATATTATAGTGACATATTTCTTATGCTTCACGGCAAGAGGTTTGCGGAATATTCGGCAAAATGTAGATTTTAATACGCTTTTAGAGTTTAAAGAGTATGAGTAGAATTATTTCGATATGAAACAATATACATACATAATATCACACTTGTTTCCCGGAGGGGTAGATAGAAGCATACTAAACGCCCACTTTTTATCAGTGTTTTGGTCTCACGTAATAAGTGGCGAGCCTATTGCCGTCAATCGGGATGATTTGTTTGCCAGTGCCTCGTCGGTCGATCAGCAAGTCCACCTCTTGCAGTTGAGGTTGACTTGGGTCCTTATTTCTTCTAGATGTCGTAATAGCAACTGTTCCCCGATCCCTCCTATCTCAGGCGCAGAGTCGCACACCATGTGGTTTTAGTCGGTCCGATTCCGACACACCACTCCGCCGTAAACTCCGGTGGGGTGACGGCCTGAGGGGGTTTCCACACGTTAAAAAAATAGGATCCTAAGTTCTTGGTTAGAACTCGGCACGATACGATATATGATACAATAACCTGTGTATTGATAAAATCTAATATGTCAAATTTGTGTACCTATTAAGTTTCGCACCTAATAAAATATAATTACTTAGACGCCATAGTTGACGACAAGATTTTTGTCAACTGCTAAATGTAACAGGAGTGTGTAAAATATTTATAATATACACTTAGATGCTAATATAAAGAACGATACAGAAAGGGACCTTCAAATAATTGGAAAAAAAGGTGTTGAATATAGCCTCTATATTTAACCTCTAAACTAACTGACCCACGCAACTTCGTCTGCGTCTGGAAAAAAATAATGAATTCATACCAACTATTCCCGAATTTTAGTTAAATTAACAAACAGTTATTAATTTTTAACCGACTTCAAAAAAGAGGTGTTCAATTCCACTGTTTTTATAGTTTTGTTACCTCATAACTTTTTACTGGATGTACTGATGCTTTTTGTATTCGAAAGCTGGTGCGTGTCGTGTAGTCCCATTTAAATTTGAGCCACACCTGACTACTAGTTTTCCAGTTATCCGTAATAATGCGTACCTAATTTCTAGTATACTAAATACTATACTATATTATACTATACTATAAACTAGTCTATATATACTAAATCCTCTGTCAATTACTTCTTGTCCTTAAGTGAAAATATGTAATAACTTATGCTACTTATGAAATAAATCACTAGTTTAATTATTTTAACATTGTATAGTTAATTATAGCTTTAATTGTCTACTGTAAAAGGAAAATGTGTCATTGATAGATTACTGGTACTTATAGCACAGGTCTTCCTATTTTAAGTACCAGCTGAACTTAAACATTGTTTTAACCATTTAGTATACGAAACAAACTGCTCCACAAGATGTAAACACTGTGTAACATATAAATAAATAAATAAAAAAATAAATAGAATATCAAAAATAGAATATGAAAGTGCACCTACCTCATGTTTTCTCTGCATCGTCCAATCGATTGACTGGCAGAAAATGCCTTAGGCATTAAGTCCGCCGATGCATGTATTTGTGCATAAAGTTGTAAATAAATAAATAAATAAAATAATTTACTCCAAAAGTAACAATAATTGTAGACACAAGAATATATATTTAGTTTTTATTGTGCATTTTTTGTTCTAGAATATTTTTTGTTTGAAGTCGGTTTCTTTAGCTGCTAGTGGCCCCGACAGATTTCGTCCTATTAAGACTTATTGGCCTATCGAAAAAATAAATATAATAAATAAAACATATTTCAAAATGATCATTTTCTTTCGAAGTTTATTTAATAATAATAATAATGAATAAATATTTCGGACATTTAACATACAACGTCATCTAGTTTCAAACTAAGCAGAGCTTGTGCTATGATAGAATACTTATTTTTTTGTAAACACAAACAAACACCCAACCTTCGAAACAAATATTTGCAGATCATACAAACATTTGGTCCGACCCGGGAACCGACCTCAAGCACAGTAGTCGCATGCACTACCGCTGCGCCACCGGGGCAGTTTATAAAGATATAGATTAATATCTATATAATCTAATCAACTTAAATACATACGATAAAAAGTCTTAATACAATGATATTGTTTTAATTGACGTCAAACGTATTGACAGCTAGGTACAGATATTTGAATTTACTCTGTGTTTTGTGTGGAAAAATTGTTAATTTAAATTTTTTCTTGCAAATTTTACGGTTTCTTTTTCCATACGAATTTTAACGAAAATATGAAAGAAAACATCCAAATGAGTAAACTGTTAGCGAGTTCATTTTCATTTATGTAGATACAGATGAGAATTATAAGAGAAAGAGGTGATGAGACTAAAACATAATATCGTAACACTTATAGGATGTCATCCTCGTTATCACTCTTTAACAGTCCACTGTTGGACATAGGCCTCTCCTTAGGTTTTGGCCTACTATACGCTGACTATGTGATTTTGTATAGTTTTCTGACTTAGTTACCTCTTATGGCACCCATGATGTGTAGACTCGAGTAAAACCCACATGCTACGAAGGCAGGAAATGTAAAAAGCTAAAAAAAGAATCAGCTCCATTATATACCATCGGTATTTATCTATGATGTCAATATTTCCTACTCTCCATGGATTTGTAAATAGATGCGTATGTTTTACGGAAGTGACGGTTAAAGCTTTGCTTTTCCAATGTCACGACGATGTCGGTAAACACGTAATAATTGATGGACCGTTTCAAAGGTCTTCGCTTGCTAGCCGAAAATATTTCTTTCTGTTTAATTATTCATCCAAAAATGAATAATATCAATAGATTTTATTAAGTATTCATGGCCGTGTGGTGGTAGATTAAGAATACGGAGTGTTGTCACCCCGAATCATGTTAGGAACATCGTAAGAACTAACTAAAGCAGAACAAGAGAAGAAAATTTGGCACAAAGTCTATTCCAACTCTTCTGCCCAGCAAGGTGTAGTAGGCCAAAATCTCCTTTTTAAGAAGACATCTATGAAAAGCTGTTGTTATTTTCATCTTAATAAATACAGCCTCGATGGTGAAGCAGTAGCGGATGCGACTGCTGTGCTAGAAGTCTCGAGTCTTATTCTCGTTTCGGATGATGATCTGTAAATATTTGCTTCGGAATTAAGATGTTCTATGGACAATATACATGTATTTACATAAAAAAAGTATACAAGTATTCTATAAGTCAATCTAGCCGTCATAGCACAAACTCTGCTTAGCTTGAAACCAAATGGCGTTGTGTCAGATGTCCGCCATATTTATTTATTACAAAAAAATATTGTTGATACCCCAATATGTTAATATTTGATAATATTGAACAAATCGAAATAATTAATTAAATATCAGGCCTTTTTCCGTTAATGAGCATCGCTAGTAGACATGGCAACACTTCCAATACTCTTTAACTATACAACAATAAGCGGCGAAACAGCACAGGAATTTTTAACTCATACATACAAATGTCCGTACGTTAAAATTGTTTAAGTGTATTAATTTATTTTTAAAGTTAAATTGTTGTCGATTTATTTAACCCTAGCTTTTGCCCGCGCCTTCGCCCGCGTTCTGTTGGCAGGTGCAAATCATTAGCTAATATCAAGTGATGAGTGAAGGTATATCAGGGAATATCACACACTCATCTTCAAACTTCTCAAAAGTCTCTGTTAAAGAGATTATTAAAATAAATCCCAGTTGGCAGGTGGTGGGACTTTTCCACCCAGTAACAAACATACATACTAACAAACATACTATAGATATGTAACTTGTTTGATATTCAAATTTTTTATAGCAAATAAGGAAAACTTTAAATTTATCTTCACAATTTGCCAGTTCTGTAGCTAAAATAAAACTATTTTGGAAAAAATTTGATCAAACACAAAGAAGCTATTTTAAGACGGATATTCAAGATGTTCATGTAAAAAGTTTTACTATTATTCTCAATGAGATTTATACAAAATATATGTTTCTTAATCTTTCCTAAAGTCTTTCCCTCAAATGTGGTTAAGATCGGGTTTAAGTCTACTTCATCAGCAGCGTTTAACAGTCAACTGCTGGACTCAGGTTTTGCCTTACCAAGGAGGTTTTGGCTTTCTATACTATACTAGACGGGTTGGTATAGAGTTTGTTTCCAAGGAGTGGGCGGCCTCGGTGGGCCTCTGTTTATTGAACAGGGGCTCCACCAACACGTGCGTGCGACAGCAGGGAAGGTCGATAGTGGACCTTTCGTTCGCTACCCCTGCCCTCGCCGCACGAGTAAGGAACTGGTGTGTCCTGGAAGAGGTTGAGACGCTCTCGGATCACCTCTACATTCGATTTGAGCTCTCCCGGACCCAGGACCCCAGTAGGGGTCACGCGGCGCGGCGTTCTTCACGCTTGCCGCGGTGGGCTGTAGCCAAACTGAATAGGGACCTACTAGAGGAGGCAGCCATTATTTACTCCTGGCTGTCTCCGCAGGCTCCGACCGAGGAGGTCGACATGGGGGCTGGTCGTTTCCACGATCCGATTACGCAGATCTGCGATGCGGCCATGCCCCGCATCCGAGGTTGTCAGCCTCCAAGGAAGGAGGTTTACTGGTGGTCCCAGGAGTTGGCGGACCTCCGCGCGGCCTGTACTCGTGCCCGGAGGTCCTACACTCGTAGTCAGCGGCGACACCGCGTAGACGGCGAGGAGGACCAGCTTCATGAGGAGTACCGAGAGGCGCGGAAAACTCTGAAGCTGGCCATTAGCCGCGCCAAAGAAGTGAAGAGGAAGGAGATGCTGGAGGGTCTCAATCGTGACCCCTGGGGTCACCCTTATCGTGCGGTGCGACAAAAGCTCCGCACGTCGGGCCCCCCCCTTACAGAGACACTCCAGCCCAGCTTCCTGCGGGAAGTGGTCGAGGGTCTTTTCCCGCAGCGGGCGGAGCACACACCCCCGTCGATGGCTTTCATGGTCGAAGACGACGGGGGACGGAACGAGGATAATGTTCCGCCCGTCAGGGAATCGGAGATAGGGGCGGTCGTTCTACGGATTCGCTCTAAGAACACCGCCCCTGGGTCAGATGGGATACCTGCCCGAGTGCTGGCGCGAACCCTCAACCACATGTCGGATCGCCTCGGGGAAGTCCTAAACGCCAGCTTGGCGTCCGGGCGCTTTCCTGAGGGTTGGAAGAGCGGGAAGCTGGTCCTACTACGGAAGCCGGGACGGCCGACCGCTTCGGTCGCGGCCTATAGGCCCATCGTGTTGCTGGACGAGGCGGGTAAATTGTTTGAGAGGATACTCTCTGCCCGCATCGTCCGGCACCTCTGCGAGGTGGGCTCCGATCTGTCGGACGCCCAATACGGGTTTCGAGCCGGGCGTTCGACAGTCGATGCTGTGTTGCGCCTGAGGGCCGTGACCGAAGAGGCGGTGAGCTGTGGCGGCGTGCTATTGGCGGTGTCGTTGGACATCGCCAACGCATTTAATAGTCTGCCATTTAGCTGCATCAGGGAAGCACTCCACTACCACGGGGTGCCAGAGTACCTGAGGCGGCTTGTGGCAGACTATCTTAGGGAGCGTACCGTCATGTACGAGGACCGAGATGGTATTCTGAGGCGGCGGCCCATGTCGTGCGGTGTTCCACAGGGGTCTGTCCTCGGACCACTCCTGTGGAATATGGGATACGACTGGGCCCTTCGAGGTCGTCTTCCCCCCGGGCTGGGCGTAATTTGTTACGCCGATGACACATTAGTCACGGCCCGGGTGGCGAACTTTCAAGAGGCGGCGCGCCTGGCCACCGTGGGAGTCTCTTTGGTGGTCGAGCGCATTGAGGCGCTGGGTTTACGAGTGGCCCTAGATAAGACGGAGGCCCTTTTGTTCCATGGGCCCCGTCGTGGTCCACCACCCGGCGCCTCTATCGTAGTCAATTCGGTCCTCGTACCGGTTCAGGCCCAGATGAAATATCTGGGCCTGATCCTCGACGGCAGGTGGCTCTTCGACGAGCACTTCCGACAGCTTTCTCCAAAGCTGGTCGATGCTGCTTCTGCCCTTGGGCGACTTTTGCCGAATTTGGGTGGAGCCAGCGTCGCGACGAGATGGCTATACACGGGGGTTGTCCGGTCAATGGCGCTGTATGGTGCACCTGTGTGGGCGGCGGCTCTGACTGCCCAGAACAGGGCTCGCCTCTGGCGCCCTCAGAGGATATTGGCGGTTAGAGCCATACGCGGTTACCGCACCGTATCGACGGAGGCGGCGTGCGCCTTCGCCGGAACTCCCCCGTGGGATTTGGAGGCGGAAGTGCTCGCCGAAGTTTATCGGCGGACGGCTGACTTCCGGGCGGGTAGTGGCATACGGCCCCCGCCCGAAGAGGTACGCGAGTGGCGTGAGGCCGCTCGTCGAGCCACAATGGCTCATTGGTCGTCCCGGTTGCAGACTCCACGTGCTGGCTTTGCCCTCGTGGAGGCTCTCCAGCCGGTCATCGCTGAGTGGGCAGGGCGGCAGCACGGGACCCTTTCCTTCCGACTGACGCAGGTCCTTTCCGGACACGGTTGCTTCGGGAAGTATCTGCACTCGGTCGCCAGGAGGAAATTGAGTCCCGCCTGTCACCACTGCGACTGCAGTGAGGACTCGGCTCAGCACACGCTAGCGGTTTGTTCCGCCTGGGCGGCGCAGCGTGGGGTCCTCACTGCAGTTATTGGAGGAGATCTCTCGCTATCGGTCGTCATACGCTCCATGGCCGGTAGCGACAGTTGTTTTACCGCGGTCGCAACCTTCTGCGAAGACGTAATTTCGCGGAAGGAGGCGGCGGAGAAGGCCCGGGAGGACGATATCCACTCGGACCCAATTCGCCGCCGGCGAGCCGGGCGGCGGAAGCGCACATACCAGCGCCTCATGCCGCCTTGAGTGTGGCCGCGGGTGGACGGGATGGGTTTTCCCCTCCATCCGCTATAGTGGCCAGCCGCGAGGAGGTGACGTGCGCGTGTGCCGTACGTCGCCTAAATAGAGAGTTTATCCGCAGATGGTGCCCGCTTTAGCGGGCAGGCGCTAGAAGGGATTTGGATGTCGTAATAGCAGCGGTTCCCGGATCCCTCCTATGTCAGGCGCAGAGTGGCACACCGTGTGGCTTTAGTCGGTCCGATTCCGACACACCACCCCGCCGTAAACCTCGGTGGGGTGACGGCCCGAGGGGGTTTCCACACGTTAAAAAAAAATGAGTTTGTTTCCAGCACTTCCTCTCTATGCAGTGATGCTGTCTGGTCTATTTTGTTCCCTTAGTGCCCCTTACAACGTCCATGGGAAGAGTAGGGATGGTGGCAGTCTGTGGTACTACTAGTCTACTACGACATTTTATATTTTTAACTGGAGCGTCTGTCATCAGACCTCCACAATCTAAGTACTGGGCGATATTGAAGTTCTATAGAATGTTGTTGGACCTCATGGTACTCCATCCAAAGACTGACCTGAGCAGAATTGTTTAACTTTGCAACATGTTCACTTACTCGGTTATTACTTACCCACGAGCCATTAGCCCGTTTCTTACTATAGGGGTGCGAGTGAGTTTGACAGACCAGTGACTTAGTATATTGATGAAGACTCCTTAATAATAAGAATACATGATCAGTAACCTCACGATGAAACACGTGACAGAATCAAAAACCAGAAAATACGTGCAAAATATCAACAAAGTTAAATGTGTATAACGGGTTTTTAGATATTAAATTATTGTCCACATTTTTTGTATTACTATTAAGTCATTATTTATATTTTTAATTTTCAAAAATAGATTCACTAAAATATTTTATAATTTTATGTTTCTTATTAATAGTTATCATTTTTAATTTTATTGTTTTTTTTGCTAAAAATTCATCGTTTCAAATAATTTGAGTGGAATTATGATCATTCTAAGTTTACGACTGATTTATAACCAGCCTCAAAAAAGGAGCAGTTTCTTAACTTTCAAAATTTTATTATGGATTATAATAGCCTGCTAAAGTGACTTTACTCTGCTTGATGGAAAGCAAGAATCCAAAGTTGTGGTCACCATACTCATTGCGAATGCTGACAATGCAGTATGGTGACTCACACTATGTCAGCCTATTACGATTTTTTACAACTCAGTTGAGGACGTAAAAGATATGACAGTCATCGTAGCATGGTATAGCACTTGTAAGCCGATTCTATTCATTGCCGATAAATTTGCTTATACGTGTATATGTACTAAGTATGTACACATTAACATGACCTTGGAGAGATCCGACGCAGGACTCACGGCTGTAGGTGCTCCCTGACCCACGGGGGTTAGGATTAGGACCCAAGCTTCCAAACTCCGAGCATTTCTTAAGTATTGCCATAATCAGTAAAATTTAATAACACTCTTTTGACCCGGGACGGGAATCGTATTGTAAAATCATCTCATCGGATTGAGAGAAGGAACAGAGTGACCACAGAACTGTGTAATTGGCTCATCTTCGTTAAGACTGGCCGCCGTGGTAAAAGATTAATTAAACCACACCTAGATACAGAACTAGCGATCGAGTTAAGTAAATAATTATTTATCTTGAATGGAGATCGAACCCGTGACCTTTGGCTCAGCAATCAGGATTACTTGCAACCAAAGTATGTTTCAAATTAATTTGTCAATCAAACAACTGGTACATTTGAATAATCTCAGTTACGCATGCAACTTTAATCAATTTTATTGCCATATAAATACACATTATCAGTACAAATAATCCTCTAAGCAATTAGCGTAAGCATTGCTGAGCGAAATTTTTATAAGTATAATTATAAAACCATGTCAATTTTAACTTACTTTATTTAATATTTGATTCGGACATTTGACACACAACGCTATCTAATTTCACACTAAGCAGAGCTCGTAGTATGATAACTAGATTGACTGATAGAATACTTACTTATACTTTTTTTTGAAAACACCTACGTATATTCGCAGATTATACAAACATTTGGTCTGACCCGGGAATCGAACCCGAAACCAGTCAGCACAGCAGTCGCGTATGCTGCCGCTACGCCATTGAGGCGGTCAATATGGTTGTATTTGCTGATATAGCAAAGAGCTACCAACACCTTAATAATTTCATATTAGATGGTTGGATCAAAGGCCTGGTGAAGAAAGCAGCTCTTCTCGATAAAGAAGGTGCATGTAGTAAGGTTTATGTATCAGGAGTGCTAACCACCGGAGTCTTAGTCCCTGTACCCAATAATGATTGGACATAAATAATAATAATAAAATAAATATTTCGGACATTTAACACACAACGTCATCTAGTTTCGAACTAAGCAGAGCTTGTGCTAGATAACTAGACTGACTGATAGATACTTTTATACTATTTTTTTGTAAATACATACATATTATACATAGAAAATACCCAAACTTCGAAACAAATATTTGCAGATCATACAAACATTTAGTCCGACCTGAGAATCGAACTCGTGACCTCAAGCACAGCAGTCACATTCATTACCACTGCACCAGCGAAGTAGTTACATAATTTTTAATTTGTTTTTTGTATGGGGGATAAACTATCCTGCCCTCCTGTGTGTGTCTGTTTTCACAGTAAAAGTAACCTATGTAACTGATGATGCAAAAGTGTTTTTAAAATCGGTTTACTGCTTCAGGTGGTCAAGCGTAACACGGCCGTCTAATCCCAGACAGGAAAGACAGAGTCTGTACTATGGTACCCATACTGTTGATAAATCTAATATATACATTACAATTACACCACTATGGAATAAGAGGCAGTGCTTTGGATCTTCTTACTTCTTATTTGAGTGATAGGATTCAAAGAGTAGATGTTAATGGTAAATTATCCCAGGGATCAGCTGTGGCGGTGGGGGTGCCCCAGGGGTCTATTCTGGGTCCATTTCTGTTCCTTGTGTACATCAACGACTTGCCTCATCTTGTGAGGGATAACCATGAGATAGTGTTGTTTGCAGATGACACATCCTTAGTATTTAAAGTTAACAGACAGCAATCGGTAATTGACGATGTAAACAATGCTCTCTCTAAAATGGTACTTTGGTTTTGCGCTAATAACTTGTTATTAAACAGGAGTAAAACCAAATGTGTTAAATTTTATACTAGGAATGTTAAACAAGTAAAAACTAGTGTTATGATGAACGGGGAGGAACTGGAATTGACAGACAAGGCTGTCTTCCTAGGTATAACTTTAGATTCACGGTTACAATGGGGCCCACATATAGAAACGTTATCTGGTAGACTTAGTTCTGCAGCTTATGCTGTGAGAAAGATTCGTCAATTGACGGATGTTGATACTGCGCGATTAGTTTATTTCAGTTACTTTCACAGCATTATGTCCTATGGTTTGTTGCTTTGGGGCAGTGCCTCTGATATCGATTCAATCTTTGTGCTCCAGAAACGAGCTATTAGGGCTATCTATAAGATGGGCCCTTGTGAGTCACTAAGAAACAGATTCAAAGAAATTAACATTCTCACACTACACTCACAATACATTTACGAGAATCTTTTGTATGTTCATAAAAATCTGTGTAAATTTAAGAAAAATAGTGATCTCCATCAATTTAATTTAAGAAATAAAAATAAACTTGCCTTGCACACTACTAGGCTCCATAAAATATCGAATTCGTTTGTGGGTCAATGTATACAATTTTATAACAAATTACCAAACAACATAGTATTATTATCTATTAGTAAATTTAAGAAATTTGTTAAGCTGAGGTTGTCCAAAAAGGCTTATTACTCAGTTTCAGACTATGTCAGAGATTTAGATGTTTGGAAATGAATTGCTCTTTTTTTAAGACCTATGATTGTGAATATAACTGCTATTTTAATATTAAAAGATTTTGAGTTAAAGAGTGGTGGTGAGTTTCTTTCCTGGGTTCTTTTCTCACCACTCTACCATGAACAATCTGCGAACCCAGCTAGCTATAATTTTAATCGACAGATTGTTCATCTTTCATCTTTTATTGTTTTTTTTTTTTTGACGTTCATAAGTGTCTTTTGTGACCTAAATGAATAAATGAATTTGACTTTGACTTTGACTTTGACTATAAAATTCTCGTGTCACAGTTTTCGTTGCCATACTCCTCCGAAACGGCTTGACCGATTTTGATGAAATTTTTTGTGCTTATCCAGTATCTATGAGAATTGGCCAACATCTATTTTTCATCCTCCTAAATGTTAGGGGTAGTACAACCCTAATTTTTTTTTTATTTTTTAGATAAAATTTTTAATTTCTATTTTTTTATGATACAACATCCAAAAATACATACAATCCTCAATTTTCACCCTTCTACGATCAACCCTTATTTTTTAATAGCCATTTTAGTAAAAATGGCAAAACAACGTTTGCCGGGTCTGGTAGTTTACTTATATATTTCTGAATACATATATATTATAGACAAATTACACCCGGATACAGAACGCTCGTTACGCAATTATTTAGTCCTTGTATTAATTTAACCCACGACCTCTAGACCTAGACTAAAGAAATACAAAATGTACAGTTTTCCTTGTAGAAAGTAAAATTCACATCGGTGTAGAACTGATAACGCTAAATTCTATTCTCTAACATAACTTATAGTCAAATAAATTTCTCGATATTTCTACTGGTTGAGTATTGAACATCCTTTGGATTTACAGCCAGGATCACTAGCCAAGGAGTACTAGAACAACAGGTCCGTCAGGTATAGGCCACTATTAATAACTAAAAAACTGTACGTCTTCATTATTGGAACATACTACCACCTCAACAGCCAAGAGTCACACCTGTACGTACGTTCCATGAAAGCACCGGAATTTGTAAGAAAAACATGCTACAGTTTCTCTGTAACGTCCGAGTGCCTTGATAGATGCCAAACACGTGATTATAATTTGACACGTGAACGTACTTTTTGACACGTATCTGCTAAGAGGAAAAAAATGCCTGGTATGTATTTATGCACGTGAGATCTTCTGTAATAAGACCTATCATAAATCTAATCTCGTGAAACAGGTCTTTAAGTACTACCATTCAAAATGGTTTAGAAAAAAATTGAGTTACTATTTTACAACAAGTTGTAATTCTAATTAAAAATCAAGGTCGATAAATAAATTTTGAACTTTATTACTTTGAGATTGGTTATTACGAAAAACCTCTGTAATTTTTGTTGAGTTAAAGTTTTGTGTTTTTAGGATCGAGTTTCAGAACTTTGGATATTTTATATACACATGAAATATTTTAAATGAAATACATTTTCAAGCGTCAGACATATTTGTTTAAGTATGTTGTAAAAAGAATTGTGTTCCTGGATTAATATAAAGATATTATATATTTTTTCTATTTCATTTTCTTTATTTTATCTTCATTGTCACATATTAATAGAAAAAAAAGAGTAACAAATTATATAAATAGACAGCCTTTGTACGAATGCCAAGCATTTACAAATTTGCATAGTTTGTAGCACATAAATCCAAAATCTACACTTTACTTAAAAAAGAAACAAAAAAAAAGAAAAAATGAACAAAAAAAAAGAAAAACACATAAATAAAAAAGACATATCAGCTATTAAACGGTCTTCAAAAAGATGTAAAAAAGAGATAGTTTCTAATTTGGTTGTTTTTTTATGACAGGTGTATTTTACAAATTCAATATGGCGAGGTAAATAAAAGAACAATACCAGCTTTTTGGGTGAAAAGTAACTTATAAAGAATATAATGACGAACCTGTTAATCTAGTGGCTAATGACCCTGACCTTTTTGAAGTCAGGAACACTCCTTTGTCCAAAAATGTAGTCTTATAATTATTAATAATTTAACAAGCTTATATAAACAATCGACTTAAGAATTATATTATTTTGTTTCAGAAAATTGAAGAATGGTTGTCGGCACCTTACAACACGTGCCCAGTAAGGGACGGATATCTATTATGAAAATACAGAACTTTACAGTTCAAAAACGACGTAAGTAATCACTTCTATATCCGTATATCAACTTTATTAACATATGACTCAGATTCCATCAATCAACTGTTTAATAATCGTTTCATTAATCTCATTTGAAAACCCTTAAAACGTGGCATTAAAACTTAACCTACAAGTGGTGTAAACAAAACATTCCGATTTACGGCCATAGGCTCGCCACCTATTACGCGAGAACACTGGTAAAAAGTAGGTTTAATATGCCTCTGCCTACCCCTCCTGGGAAACAAGCGTGATTTTATGTATGATATAGATAACACGTTTAACTTAAGATAAATCACGCGCTATATTAATCAACAAAGCCATTGCCAGCATAATGATTTCTCAATATGTATTTCTGACTTTGAAAACACTTCCGTTCAACTGTTCATCACTTATTTCACAACCATAAGTGTAAATTTCCAAAAACGCTTTATTAGCAGATGCTTTTGTCATGAAAGATAATTTTTCAAATGCCATCTCATCTACAAATCGTTACTTTTTGCAATTAAACAAAATGGTTGTTCGTGTTAAGAAAAAAACAAACAAATATGATGACCTTTTTTGTCGTGGAAACCCAGGACCACGTGGTGATTCGTCAATTTAACTGTAATTAGCTAAAAATCTTTTATGAACATCTAATTCACAAGTGAAATAAAGATTAAGAAATAAAACACATACATAATTTTTTTTATATTTTTTATATCATCATGATAGTAATTAATGGAAACGAATTTAAATATCATTAAAAACGTTTTTATTTATCAGTTGTGCTCATCATAATGAGTGCATCAAATCATTTAAAAACTATCAAAGAAAAACTTAAGTCTGTTAAATCTCCTAGTAACTAATCCGCAAATACGTCTGCGTCTTTAAAAAGGAATACTTTTTGTCCTGTTTTTGCAATATTGATGCTCAGCTGCTTCTGTCGATAGCGTGATGATATGTAGCCTTGATAAATGGGTCGTCTAATAGATTTTGATTCAGTTTAGTCCTTACTTGAGTTTAACACGTTCAATTAAACAAACAAACAGTGGAGTTTTATAATATTAGTGCTCATATATAAGTTTAAAAACCATTTAACTTATTTTGAAAAATGTATGATTTTGTAGGTGAATATCTATTTCTTGTTGTAATTAAAGTGATCATGTAACTTTAAGGAAAATAACTTAAATTCTTTTGTAAACATCAAATTTATAGTTATTTTTCTATTTTTTTATGTACATGATAGTAATTCATTTAAATATCATTAAATTAAATTTTTGATTATTACGTTTGCTCATCATAATGAAGACGTATACGAGTTATAATGATGATGTTATCTTAGCCAGTATTTCAGCCAGTCTCAACGGAGACCAGATAACTAAGCAGAAGATGTTATAGTACACTAGTGTGTACACAAACACAGGTGCACTCTCTGTCCCCTTCCTCTCACAATCCGATGGCATGGCTATCCAACACAAACGTTTTCTCCGAGGCACGGTGGTTAAGTTCTCAACTTTCAAACTCATATTAATAAGTATTTTTATGATTAGAAAAACTCAGTAACCCAAGTTCTCTGGATTCCCTGTCGCATACATCAATCGCCGGACCAATGAGCCAGTTAAATAAAATACACACCTTTCAGCGACTTTAGAAATCTATAAATATCTATTAACACATTATACATGTGTATAGGTAAAAGCAAAAGTGTTTTAATCATTCTATTTTTATTATTTCGACTCAAGTTTCATACATAATTAGGTAAAAACTTCATTTTAAAATCATCTCAATGTTGGAATATAAAGTGATAAAATAATAATCATCATCATCAAGCCTTTTATAGCCCACTGCTGGAGATAGACCTCTCCTTAAAAAGTAGATTTTAGCCCACTATATCACGCTAGCCAGACGGGTTGGTATGCAGTTTACATCAAGTTTTCCTTCTCTTCACAAATACTCCCTTAGTCGCCTCTTACAACATCCATTTAAACATTGCATGATTTCAGCATATTGAAGGATTTGTCAGGTATTGTTAATTTTTTTCCCTAGGTCCAATAGTTTACGTTTAAAAATGTGGAAAGATAATTTTCACTACTGAAAGAAAACTAGTAAATTTAACTTATTTGTCTTGTTTTAGATTCTGTGCTTAAGCTGGCTTATGGAGTACTCCTACTGGTAATAGCAACGGTCATGGCAGCCATCAACCCCATAGAAATCATTACAAACTATGTAAGTTTTTTTGATTACATAACAGCTGCATTGTAATTGTGTTTAAGTTTACATTTTATGCGCGGAACCCTAATTTACTTTATATTTTTTACTTCTTACATCATCGACTATACACTAGTGAGAATTTCATGAAAATTGATCCATCCTTTCGGAGCTTGGTTGGCATATCAAGACAGACATATAGGCACTTTAGTTTATTATCATCTATCAGAAAACAAATATTTACGATTTTTTTTCAAGTTTATAAGTCCACGTTTGAGTAAGTATACAAGAAGATACCTTATTCCATTGTGATTGAGTTATAAATTATATATTATTGATAGGTTGTAACAAATGTAGATACTTGTTACATATCAAGCGTTAGAAAAGAAGTTGGACAGTATAAAGCTAGGTTCACACGATGAGCTTTTGTTGCTAGCCAATGTAGAAAAACAAAATGTTGTTCCATAGCATTGTAACTAACAAATGATATCTACTACTTTATTTCAAAAAATCTGCAAAAAATAACACTTATTTTGTAAGAAAGCTCATAGGGCCCATTCACACTGAAGTGACAGTAATCGGTGACGTATTGGCTTGTAAAAAACAAAACGCTTGAAACCAGTGATGAGCGATCCGTCAAAGAGATAATATTCAAGCAATACTATGCACTATGTTATAGAAAAGAAACTTAAAATTCTAAGACGCTATACTTGTATGTAATTACGTCTTGGACCGCAAACTGTACGCATACCCTAATATGAATTGGAATGTGAATTTATCACAAGTATAGCTCATTGAAATTCCTACTCTAATGAGAGAGTTTTAGAGTAGTAATTATGTTATTACACTCGGGTTTCGAGATTTTAAATTTATGTAAGACAAGTGAAAGGAATTCCCTTGCACTGTGTATTTACGTATTTTATATTTAGTTAGTGTCCTTATTAAGTATCGTTAATAAACACATTAACGTCCTTTGTTTATGAGGGCGTGTAAACTTGTCATTGACCACGGATGTTACGCAGTGATAAGGAATTCAATTATTACGTTAGAGGTTGAACGTTTGGTTCCGTTTGGTTCAGTGTAACTGTTTGTATCTTTGTATTCGTGGTTATTCGTGGTACTACTAGTTGTGGTTAGTTTGGGTTCATTATAGAAATGTATATTGCCGACGCCTTTTAACTGTACGGTCCGATGTGTAAAAATATTTATAAAAGATTAACTTACAGAAATAAATTCGTCATCACTTGCACTTAACATTATTTTTTTTTATACTTTCTTTAAAAAAATTGCGTATAGCTGACTCAAAATAATAGGTGACCCTTTTTAGGGTTCCCCAAAAGTATAAAGCAGTTTTTATAGGATAACTCTGTGTGTATATTTGAGGAACACGTGGAAGTCTCAAATTAAACAATGAAATTTCTACGACAACACAATCAAAAGAAATAAGACAAATCAAATTTTTTAACCCATTTAAATACTTCGAATGTCAATCATAATTTTTAAGACACTTCCCATTGACCTAGAATCATGAAATTTAACATCAAGCAAGGTCTCACAGCATAATGAAAGGAAAAAACCGAAAGTCGTTATTTTGTTGTTATGGAACATATTTCTCTTTAACTAGTACTAGACCTGGAACTGTAGTCTTGTGAACAATTTCAGGAATCTACTTGCGTGACGAATGCTTTATCTACATACAATTTTATTCCCTTACGGAACCCTCTGTAAGTGAGTTAGACTTGCCCTTATATGACCCAAATATGGTTATTATAATTTAATGTAGGTACTTAGATTTTTTGTACCGAAAATATTTTTGCAGATTAAGTCTTCATATACGACGTGATCGGCGTGAAAAAATTGTAATAGGCGGCAAATTGCAGTATTTAATTTTTTTGCAATAGCTGTAATAACTTAAAATGATCCTATACTTTAGCAACAAACAGGTTGTTACAGAAAGTGTGGCCATATTCTAGAATCATAGACCGAGTGACTTGTGTAAAAGTACTTAAAATAAGCCTATACTTTAGCAAGAAACAGGTCGAGTGTGGCCATATTTTAGAATCATAGACCGAGTGACTTACGCAATATAACTTAAAATAAACCTATACTTTAGCAAGAAACAGGTCGTTACAGTAAGTGTGGCCATATTCTCGAATCATAGACTGGGTGACTTACGCAAAATAACTTAAAATAAAACTAGACTTTAGCAAGAAACAAATTGTTACAGTAAGTGTGGTCATATTCTCGAATCACAGACCAGGTGACTTACGCAAAATAACTTACAATAAACCTAGACTTTAGCAAGAAATAGGTCGTTACAGTAAGTGTGGCCATATTCTAGAATCATAGACCGTGTGACTTGCGTAAAATTACTTTAAATAAACCTATAC
Source organism: Hypercompe scribonia (assembly GCA_949316085.1). Taxonomy (NCBI): domain Eukaryota; kingdom Metazoa; phylum Arthropoda; class Insecta; order Lepidoptera; family Erebidae; genus Hypercompe; species Hypercompe scribonia. Next base: position 2,272,564 of record OX438973.1, read on the forward strand.
TTTAGCAAGAAATAGGTTGTTACAGAAAATGTGGTCTTGTTGTAGAATCATAGACCGGGTGACTTACGCAAAATAACTTAAAATAAACCTACACTTTAGCAAGAAACAGGTCGTTATAGTAAGTGTGGCCATAATCTAGAATCATAGACCGGGTGACTTGTGTAAAATGTTAATATTTTTTTAAATCATATTTCTATTATTGTATAATACTTAAAACACAAGGCTCCTTTATTTTAAAACTCAACTTTAAAACTAACAGAAATAGTAAGTATTTCAAAAGAATTAATAGGAATGAAAATATGACTGATTTACATTAAAAATTTTAGTGAAATTTCTGAATATTTTAAGCAAGTTATTTAAAAATAAAAGCAATAAACTCAATGAAATAGACGTATAACTCAAAATATAACGTATATCGTATTCGAGGTTTCTGTAACATACTGTATATCCGAATGTCGATTTTTTTTCTTTGAACAAAAACAAGCATTCATATTTATATTGTCTTATACATTTTTGTTCTATCGAATGTTTTCAATTATAATACCATTAAGGTTGTACCTGCGTACGCTTTCAGTACAAAAAATTCAGCTATAAAGTACGTGATGGCTTTTTATATGTTATTTTCGTCGTGGAGAAGTTGTCTGTCGATTTCTGTTTTTGCTTATAATATTTAAATATACATTTCTGAAGACTGCAATTGTACAACTACCTCGGTGGTGCAACGGTAGTGAATGCGACTGCTGTGCTTGAGGTGTCGGGTTCGATTCCCGGGTCGGACCAAATGTTTGTAAATATATGTTTCGAAGTTTGGGTGTTTTTTATGAATAATATGTATGTATTTACACTAAAAAAGTATACAAGTATTCTATCAGTCAGTCTAGTTATCATTGCACAAGCTTTGCTTAGTTTGAAACTAGATCACATTGTGTGTCAAATGTCCGAAATCTCCGAAATTGTCTGTCAATATTGTCTACTATAATGTAATTACTACATAAATACCTTATATTTAAAAGATTACCCCTTACAGAAAATGGATTATAATCAGACCCAACCTGCCAAATTGACTCTGCCTGATGGAAAGCACGAGTAGAATTCAAGAGTGGTGGTTATCATACTCATTGTGAATGTAGACAAGGTAGTATGTGACCCATACTATGGTGGTCTAGTGAGATGTTTTTAAACTCCACTTGAGCTCGATATTACAGTGCGAGTGAACCACATGCGCTAGTAGTAAGTTTCAGGTTTTGACTAATTGGCACAGGAAGAGACAAATAGTTTAGTTCGAGAGATATATAGAAGGGAGAAAGTGGGACTAGTTGAAAGAGCTCGCCACCACACTCTTCATATCTACAAAGGCTCAAGGGGCTCGAGTCCCCTGGCTTACAATTCTCGTGAGGGCTTTTGGGTTGCTAGTGACAATCATCAGCTCCTTTTACCCTTTGCCGTAAAAACTAAATTAAAAATATGTAATTACATAAATTCATATTAATTACTAAATGTGACTGAATTATAATCAACTGCTATAAATATTATTTTTGTTATGCTTATTGAATGTTTTTTGAATTAGTTTCATCAGATTTAAATCAAACCCATCTTGAGTATTACCAATTCAATTAAAAAAAAGGTGATTAAAGTTAAAAATATACACACAAAAAAAAAGTCTGACGATTTGACAACCAAGCGAATGCTTAAAAAAATTTAATTAAATTGCTTTTTGTTTAGGTTTTTCATATTCTAACGTCAACTCATTATTTTATTTGACGAAGGGAGGAGTTATTTGTTTGTTGTCTTTTACTCCACCATCAGCTACACTTCACTGTATTTCGTGTGATTATAAACACATTTATCATATATTTACATTTACGAGAATTTATTTATTATTAATAAAACTGGCGGTGGTCACAGACTGGACTGGTATGCACTTAATGTCTACACGATAATTCCTGTAAACATAATTATTAAACTATCGCGTTCTAGATGTATATACGAGTATATATATAGTTTAATACTTAATATAATCACGTAAAAGTGTTCGGATCACAAATTAGTGAGTAGTTTTAGTGGCCACCTGTAATTTAAGTCACAAATTCCACTTTGTCAAATGATAGGTGCCTATCCAAATCTCTTTGTCCATATTATTGGAAGAAGTTGTTCGATTATTCTCTATGTCGATATAATACATACAAGCGGAAGTATTTCGACGAACTGATAACCTCAATCTATTTTCAGATTCAGTTCAAACACAGAGGTTTATCGTGGGGTTGAATCGTTTGAATAAATAATATATTTCTCACGTATGCAAAGGAAGTAGGTGTGCCATGCCACGTTTCGTTGTTGCACATAGTATTGGCTATAGGTGAGAAATGTAAAATAAATCTGATACGAAAAGATAGGTAAAATCTTTGGTACAGGTTGTATTTCGAGTCAAAATTTTAATTCAATCGGTGTGCAGCTGACTATTCTGCTACTGCATCTGTAGAAAGCCTCAAATAGTGTAGATATCAAAAATTGTGTGTAACATTTTTAAACCGTTTGGGGTCGAGATGCTAGGATCATGGGGACCGAGTGCTCGTGCTATCTTTAAACAACTACCTAAGCAATTGATCTTTCTTTTTTTTCAAATAAAACACATAGGTATAAATCCTGTGTCACGAGAGACTTTACAAACATGCAACAAACGGACACAAAGAATACGCAAAGTCTAGTCCCATGTGGGGTCTGAACTGACAAAACTCAGCACAGTAGAGAGCGGCGTGACACCCGCTCAAAACATTACGTCACCCGTGCTTTTGGTGACCAGAAGAGTGGTCTTTCTCTAGCATAGAGAATTAGCATTGCTCTTCAACGTGGTAGGCTGCCAATCTTCTGGGAACGCTACCAGTGGACGATGATGTGGCAGAATTTTTTGACTTTTGTATGTAAATACCGTAAATATTTTAATTTTTTTATTTCTCAAATATTATTATTTTATTAAGTGTTTAATAACTATAAATCTAACATAACACATGACACACACACACATACAAAATTTTTGATTTATTGAATCACACTTACAAGTGCGGAAACACAATTCAATTTAATGTTTCATAATATTTAATATACACAGATAGAAAACTATGCGATCACAATATATTTTTATGTACTAAATCATACATTTTCAGATGAATAGAACATTGGTAATTTATGTATAGGGTGGGCCACGAATTAGTTAACAGTTGCAAAAATCTTATGAAAATTTAGTATATTATAAAAATTGTTTAGAAAGCTAATTAGTTGGAATTTATTTTTTAAAACTACATCGTCCAAATGACCACCGTTTCGACGTTTGCAGTCTTGTAAGCGATCGCCGAAATTATCGAATACTCATCGGCAAAGAGATGGCTGAGTTTTTCTTTAAGTTGACATAGTGTATTTTGTTTATTGATGTAGACATCATTCTTCAAATAACCTCATAGAAAGAAATTTCCTGGGGATAGATTTGGACTTCTGGGTGACCATGGAACGCCACCTTGTCTGGAAATCAGCTTTTCCGGAAACATGTCTTTGACTACCGTCAGGGACTCATTGGATGTGTGACAAGTGACTCCATCTTGTTGAAACCATGTGTTACGATTGTAGCCAGCAAATTCAAGTAGCATCAGTCCCGAGAACTCCCATAACAAGTTGGCGCGGGATGCTAGATTGCAATGTTAACGAATTCTTGACCCACCCTATATAAAGAAATATAAAATAAGATATCAAATCGTCGAATTACACACAGGATATAAGTCTGTCTATACTTAATCTAGCACTTAATTCTACCACACCCACCTATAGTAGATAGGTGCGGTCTAAGTTTTGGGATGGCAATGTGGTTTTGTCTGCGGAAGATGATCTAATATGTACATACATGAAGTCCTAAACGTCCTAGTTAAAAGGACTACGTCCACTACTAGACGGTTAAAGGCTTTTCATAATGATGATGTACATTAAGGAAAAACGTACATTAAAATGAATCAGATGAATTTTAATGATTTTTCTTAAATTTCTATACAGATCTGAACTCGAAATCAATGTGTTCGTTGTTGACACGTAAGTGTAATCAAATCACCCTTTTTCTTCATACGAATCATTAACTTGATTAATTACTTTTTAAATTATATGTTATTGTGAATTTCAAAACAAGATTACCGTATTTAATTATTACACTATATAAGGTACGGAAGGGTTGAGGAAAATCCACGAGCGTTCGATAGTAAAACATGAGCACAAAAATCAAATTGACGTCCACAAATTTTAAAAGGTACACTTGTCATTTCGTCCACCGATGTCATGACCCTTAAACCTCGGATTCTGTGGTAAAAAAAAACAAGTTGACATTCATATCAAGTACCAAAGAGAAGGTGTTTGGACACGTACCATGGAATGTAATTAAGTTTGCTTTTACTGTGTTATGTAATGTGACGTGTCATGGTTTATTTGGAATGTGATTTAAAATAACCTGATGTAGCTTGAATATGTCAACATCCGAAGAAGTCAGAAGTCGACCGAACAATAACTTTAGATATCTCACACTCGTCTGTCTGACCTTACACTAGGCAGAGTCTATGCTATGGGAACCAGACTGCTGATAAGGATATAGTATTTCGAAGACACAGAACAGATCGTACTCATCACACAAAATTTGCCCGGGCTTGAAACAGAACTACGCTGTCCAGTTTACTAGATCAATAGACTCGTCAACCTTAGAAGTTTCAGAGCTTTCATATACGGTCAGATACTTGCCAGTTCTTCTTGGCATGAAATCAGTTTTTCCTTTTAGATTTGGTTCACAGCTTTTGTAGAAACGCGTCAAATTGGCTTGGAAATGACTCGCAAGATTTAGTCAAACATAAATTAGATAGGTGTATAGATAAATTAACAGTTTCCGGTCACGTTTTGTTAAATGTGGGTAAAGATATAATAAATTTCAACTTGTGAATTATTCAACGAAATAACGCAACAGAGTGGACAGTTGGCGTCCCTGTCCTAGTGGCGTCTCGAATATCGGACGTACGGATGGATATACGACTACTCGATTCTAGCCTTGTCGAATAACTGTACTCTCAGTCATATTTCCTATTCCGCTTCTTGCGTTATCTCTTAAGCTACCTTTTTCAAATAATTTACTTTTGTTTTCCCAATTTGTTTTGTTCTTTTATCCTATCGCAAAACCATTATATTTTTTCGGCAGTTTAGCAGAAATAGAAATCCAATCAAGTGTATGTCAAGTGTGGGTCATCATTCTGCATTGTCTGCATTCGCAATATGGTGATCACAACTCTTGGCGAGTAGTCATTTTGGGAGGTACTTAAAAAAAAAATTTGCCATTTAACGCATTACGACCCTGAATAAAATTAGAAAAAGATAGAATAATTTACAATACTTCTGCACCTAAGATCATTACATAAACTTATACAGAAACACAAGTGAACAGTATAAATCGCTGCTATTTGAAAAAAAGTCGGTTAAAAAGATTTAAAACACAAAATTATATCACTAAATTGTTTTAATCGTGTATTATTGTAATTTTCTAAAACAATGTTGCCACAGGCCGTTTGCTTGAAACCTACAATACTATTTGCGGCAAATTTCAAGAACCTACCAAAGTAACTCTACACTACCAGATGGAAAACATGAATAGAATCCAAAAGTTGTCGTCACCATACACGTTGCGAATGCAGACAATGCAGTATGGTGACCCACTATGGCGTGCTTCTTCACGACAATCATCTTGGCATTGTAAGGTTTACACTTTTACCATGATAACTGTCACCACTGCATCAGTGGGCCTCCGGTATCACACTCACCAACTAAATATGGCAGCACAGATGCCGTCGTTGTAGTTGTTGGTATTCTACGAGGGTAGCACTGCCCCGATCGAGCCGGACTGAAATCAGCGCGGTCCTACTACATAATAGTTGTATTTACGGACAAACTTCCCACTTACAAAAAAGCTGTTTAGAGTTTATTAGTTTATGCCACTATCAATTTACCTAAATATATTTATTTTAATTTTATTACTTCATTTTGATTGTATTATTTTATTTTTATTATTTTTCTTTTATTTTTCACTTGTTTTATACTATTATGCATGTTATGACACCTTAAAATGGTGTGCGTTTAAACTGGTTTTTAAGAATTTACTGTTTCATATACGTAAGATGTAATGTTACAACAACTGGTTGGCCAAATAAATTAAGTAATTAATCGGTTCAATAGTTTTATGACGTCAAAAATTGTTATCAAGTACAAGTTTCTACACAAGTAACGTTTGATAAAATTAAATAATTTATATTGTTGGTCTACTTTATTTATTAATTTTGTCTCTATTAAGAGCCTACCAAAGTAACTCTACTCTGGCCGATGGAAAGCATGAATAGAATCCAAGAGTTGTGGTCACCATACTCATTACAAATGCACACAATGCAGTATGGTGACCCAAACTATGGCGGCCTTGTGAGATGCTTTTTCACACTGCGTTTGGGGACGTAAAAGGTATGACAGTCATCGTGATAGTGTAAGGCTTACACAGTTACCACGATAACTGTCACCCCTGCATCAATGGGCTTCCGGTCTCGCACTTACCAAAGAAACACGACAACACGGATGCTGTCGCTTTAGGTTGGTATTCTGTAGGAGGGTAGTACTACCCCGGTCGAATCGGCCCGTTCGTGCTGAATTCAGCGTGGCTCTACTACCTAGCATACTTTATGTAATATATCTATCTTAACTAATTAGTTCTCTATTACTTTGTTTGACTTTCATGCCTTTCATGATTCTCATGTAGTCTTATATACATCTTGAAGGTTTTTGATTGCATGGATGGCGTAGCGGTTTAAGCGGTCACCTCGCCGCTCTCTACTGCACTGAGTGTTGTGAGTTCAAACCCCACATGGATAAAACTTTGTGTAACAAATTGTGGTTCTGAGTTTAGGAGTTCTTTGTGTCTATTTGTTATATGTTTCTAAAGTGACCGCGACACAAGATATACTCGTATTCCTAATACGAGAGTTGTCGTTTTAAAAGAAAAATAGTTCACGAAATTTCGACATTGTTGCAAATGGAACACCATGATTCCTGATATCCTTCATATCAATTCGTTTTTAACAACTTATCTAGCTGTCTGTGTTATTTAACAAAATATACTTTCAAACGAAGGCGCACGCAAACGCTATTTACTTTAAAATGGTTTTAAAATATAGAAAAGCTCTATAAAGAAACAAATCGTTAACTAGCGCAGGCAATTAAGTTTAGCTAAATATCAAACAGCTATTGCGAGATCCGGTCTAGATGTGACCAACTAACTAGCTTTGGTAATGGATGTACTAGCTTCTATGTATGCTTTATATCGACAATAAATATAACATATCTTTATTTGTTTACGATTCTAATCATTAACTAGTTAAAATAATGAAATTACATACTGGCTTGATGTCATAGCTCCTCAGAAAACAAGTCAAACATCTCATGGCTTTTTATCGAGTGAGGTTATCAGAGACAACCATGTAGCCATACCATAACCCCCGTCAAATAATTTATTTATTGAGATACTAGACGCAAACAACTTTATTGATAAATCTATTTTAAAGTGAATACGATCAATAAGTAATCTAATCTTAAAACTAGTTCAAATAAAACTAAAATCCAATTCAAGTGTTAATTTAAGCGCCAAGATTAATTGGGTATATTGAGTCCAAGGCTTTTAATCCTTTTTATAAATAGCATAAATAAGACACGCAGTACAGCAAAAAGTTCGTATTGCATAGATGTACTGATTGTGTGAATAAATAGCGCTATTTATTTACGTATCAATTCTATCCATGGTATTGGTGATTGGTAACCCAGAAATCATGGGTGCGATTCCCATCCAGAAAAATAATTGTGTGATTGGGCACGATCATTTGTTCAGCGTCTGGATGTACGAGTAATTTATCTATGGTATGCATATTTTTAAGTATTTTTATCAACAATCGCGTTATGATAGTGAAGGCTCTGCCTAAGTTGACCACATGACCGAACCGAGCGTGTGTTTGATATGCGCCGCGTCTACATATATTTCTATTTTAATTGATTGCGTGATTTAGGATCAAAGTTTATTAAGTTCTTTCATTAGACTAATTGTTACGTTATTTTTTTGAATAATACAGTGCTACGTATATTAACTGTATGTAGATGTCATTACAAAGTCGCTTTCTTAAGCATTACTTAGAAACATAATAAGCATGAACAGATGTCAGTATCCAATTTGACATAAATACTTAACGTGTTATGAATATAAATTTGACCTGCATAAATGCATGTGACAATCGCTTGTAAGTAACGATAATATATACGTATTTTTTTTGATTTTTTTTTTAATTTGAAAAAGACAACGTCTGTACTAGGTATAAATCCTGTGTCGCGGGGGACTTTACAAACATACAAGAAACGAGCTCAAGGAACACCCAGACCCAGAACAACATTTTCTGGATCACATAAAGTGTTGTCCCATGTAGAATTTGAACCCACAACACTCGGCGCAGCAGAGAGCAGCGTGGCGACCCCTTAAATCACTAGGCCAACCGTGCAGTCTAATGTAATTATATTGAATGAGTTTTATTATTGTACGTTCCATGTGGCGACGGATCAAGAACGTCACCACCGCTAGTCATACCGTAGGTGTCGTAAACACAAACTATGCAAGACAACAGTACTGCAAAGCAGAAAACTTGAAACAAACTTTATAACAACCCAGATGAGTTGATGTGTTGCCCACTTGGGCAGATAGTAGTATTCAGCGTAAAACTTCCTTAGTCAAGAAGAGACCTTTGTCAAGTAGTGGAATCATCGAGGTTGTTGATGGTGACTTGGTGCTGTGTTAAGACTGGCTTGTTGATCTAGTAGCTCTTCACTGATTGTTATGTCACATCCGTCGCCACACTTTCTGTGTGTAACAATATAAAGTGTCACCACCCCTATTCATCCCGTGCGTGTCGTCAGCAGCGTCTAAGAGAGCAAATTACTGGTAAATGCTACAGCATCACTGTGAAGTCCTCCCCCTCCGGGCCAGAGAGGTGTAGGCTAAAGCCTCCTTTCTAAAGAGAGGGTCTATGTCCAGCAGAAGACTATGACAGGGTGTTGATGTGATGTGACGATTACGTCACTTGTCTAGTCAATAAATTGTATAGATAATATCAAGTTATTCCTACTAATATTATAAAGGCGAATGTAAGTTTGTTTGTTACGGTTTCACGCGAAAACTACTCAACCGATAATCATGAAATTTTGCACACATGATCTTGGAGGTATTAGAAGTAACATAGGATACTTTACGCACTTGTGAGGTATAGCAGGGAGGACTCTAGAAGCCGCTAATGCGTTCCTGGAGCTCCTCTCGACTGCCGAGGTAGGCCGCCGCGGGGTTTAGTGGGTACACTGGTTTTCCGGGAGTCCCACACACGCCCTTCGTCCCTCCGGAGGGTATGGTGCAAAAAGCATTCCCCGCGTAAAAAAAATCACTCAGGTCGGATCAAATCAGTTAAACAAAAGGATTAAACTATTTGTTTTATCATTTAATTATGTCTTTGAAACTACTGTATATATTATAGTATGGCCGCTAATAGATTCTCAGGAAATATGTGTAACAGTTAATTTTATGTTGATTTTACGAGTTCTTAGTTAACTATGTTAAAAATAAAGTTTTATATGACGTACACTTTGGTCTTAATTATTCTTAGCCGTTGTTACAATATAAAATACATGTTTTACTGTATTATTTTACATAAATCAATATCAATTGGCCACACAGAAGCGTTAAAATGCTTCATATAATACTTATAGTGATAATACGTCAGGATATTTCTTCATACATAACATCAAAGATGAATTACACTTGGACGCGGGACAAATGGCCGAGCTTATCACACAATTTGTCCTGGTAAATCAAATCTACGGTCAATAGCCAGACACAGTCAGTCACTCAGTTGAACATCTAATTTTCCAAATACAATCTACGTCACTCGTTTGTTTTCTACCGGATGATAGACAGAGCCTTGTTTTTTTTTTACGTCTTTATGGCAAAGATTATTTTTTTCATGTCAAACCTTAAATATGCCGACATGGATATGTATCAAATTTATGATGGTATGTACGTCAGAGATATACCGGTCTTAAGAATTGATTTCGCTCTGACGTAAGCAGATGTTTATTTTTTTTAAATAATAAGTTGAAGCAACGGCGACTGGTTTATAAGAGGTTAATCCCCTTTTACTTAGGTGAGTATTGACATATATTTTTTTGAATAGAAATATTTTAACTGTAAAAATTAGAAATTCTATAAAAAAGTATGTTTTTGTTGAAGTTATTTATTGATGTTTTAGCTTTCACTTACTTTGTCAAATGTGTCAGCGGTTATCTTAAATAACTTCCATAGAATACAAAATATCCCACTTAGATACTAATTTCTATGCTGTTTTTACACGATAATCATTTGTGTACATATAGAACGTTTCACCTAAATAAGTTACCAACAGGGATTAAACATTGTTTGTATTTTCGTTAACCTGTTTCTTATACTTAAACGGATGTGCTTCAAACCTGCAAACACTTGATCGCTACTCCCAATGGGACTAGTTTTGAGTACAACAACTTCAAACCTATAAGCCAAATCTAAAAGCGCGCATTTTCTCCGCTCCGATTCATTTATTTCTTACTTTTGTCTTTCAAAACACTGACATGTTCACATCTTTAATTCTCCAAGCAAGCGACTTCTATCGTCTTAAACTCTATTATATGAGTAGGACTATGGGTTATATTTCTGTCTGATAATCTGTGTGGTGTTGGATTAAGAATATGAAGAGACACCATCCACTTTTAACCTTGTGGATTTCTTAAAAGCCGTCTAAGAGTAAAGCACGTACAATAACTACACTGTAAAGAAAATAAAGCCCACTCGGATCATCACCCCGCCCGAGTTTGCGGCGGGATAGTGTGTCAGCATCGGACCGAATAAAACCACACGGTGTGCTATTTTGGGCCTGAGATAGGCGGACTAGGCGGAGCAGATCACTGGCCAGCGTATGCTGAACCCAGTCCTCACTGCAGTGGCATTGCCCTGACACAAACCCTGTACCGAACTATCCGGCCAGCATAGTATAGCGAGCCAAAATCTCCGTGCTAAAGAGAGTCCTATGTCCAGCCGTGGAATATTTAAGACTGACAATGTCATCGACGTTTAATATCGCTGTTATATGTAAGTGCATGAGTGATTTAATGCACGTAAACGCAATTATGTCACGTTGCCGTCACATGACATAATTACATCGTGGTATTGTCCAAATACGGAGGCTCATTTGATGCTTGATGCTCCTGGCATACTCATAAATCGATTCAGGTTGTGGAAACTGGTTTGCCTTGACGTAGTTTTACTGATTGGATGAAATGAATGTGTCTTCATATGGACTACAAATTGGGCAGGTAATAATTTCAACCTTTTTTTGTTGTTGTCTTGTTTTTAATTAGTGGGAGTGAGCGCTACCATGAGTAAACAGTGAAGACTTAAATCTTATTAACGATCCAATTACGCAGATACGTGTGTTATTTTTAGTACTGTATTACGTGGCTGTAGATTATTTCGATTTAACTGTGCCTTTTGAGTTTACAAATGATTCTATAGTAGGTATACAGCTACCAGCAGTTTGTATCTTGTATATTTTTTGAAACTAGGTTTAGTTGAAGGGCTTGTATTGTCTTCTGCGTTAGCTTACCTCGATCCTTTCCACTCGTATCTATTATTTATTAATGTCTTACTGATCCATATATCTCAAAAACGAAAGACATATCGTATAAATACACAGGTGGGACAGAAGGTTTTTTATATGCCACACATTATAATTTTTTTCAATCATCAATTAACCCTTCACGAAAGAACTAATTTGAGTTACTTTTGCAATGTTTTCGATTTTTTAGCATCGCGACTTCGATCATCTGCAATCGATGTTAATCGATTATCTTTAACGATTTTCTGTCTTGCCTCGTGAAAGATTCTAATGAAAATAATAATGATTACAAGTTCTGCCAGGCCTGCCTGGCGGCCAGTCTCCACGGAGACCACCCAACTACACAGAAAATATTATACACACATTTATAGTGCACATATGTGCGCAAACACAGGTGCACTCTCTGTTCTCTCATTCTGACAATCCAATGGTGTGGCTACCCGATACGACCGGGAAGAGTTTAAGCGCAAGACAGGCGGCTTTACGTGCTCTCCAAGGCACAGCAGTTAAGACTTCAGACTTCTTATAATCATCAAAACTCAACAATACTTTACTACTTAATCGAAATCGAGACCTCTTGATCGGTAGTCGCATACGTTAACCACTAGACCAACGAGAAAGTAACAAGTTCTAACAAACATATAAATTAGTTATAAAGATTAAATTCAGGTACAAGATACTGATGTTGTAAATAAAATTAATTTCCTTATGATACAGAAACAAAAACTAAATAAAATGGCGGCATTTTAATAAACAGGTAGACGTCAAAACGAATGTCAAACTGACAATATACAATATTCATGGCGCTTACAAAATTATTCATTAACTAAAATTAATTAGACGAACGCATTACGAAGTCGACATATACCTATACATACATTTACATATACGAATCTGCTGGAATAGCGGCTGGTGATCTTGATTGCCAAGAGGTCGTGGGTTCAATTCCCGTCCAGTACAAGTAATTGTGTAATGAGCACGATAATTCTCTGCCTGAGTGCGATATTTATTTATTTAATATTTACATTTAGAAATATATATGTCTGTTTATTATTTTCGCTATTTTAATTTTCACATACCTAATGTCACTGTCAAAATTTAGACGACTCTAATTACATGTTAAACACTTCAATATGTTTAACTTTTTAGGCTACAAAGTAGATCAAACAAATAGACAAACATACACTTTTAAAACACAACCCTCCTTCGTGCAGTATGGGGTTATAACAGTTTTTGTCGATCGTCGCCATTATTTTTTTTAAATATACAGTGATAGCTGTCACTCCTGTCATTTTAGAACTTATGCAGTACATTTTAGATGTGTTTTTTTTTGTATTTATAATGTATTATGCTTTATTTGTGATAAAATGAAGATATAAGTGATACAAAATAAAATTACTGGTTCTAAGCTACTACGAGGGTAAGTTTTTAAGTTCGCGGAATGACAGTGAAAAAGCCGGGTAAACGCGCTCTTTTGATGCCTACCGTATTCAGTGACTCATAATTAGTCTGCATAGTAAAATTTGTTGTGATTGGATCATTAGTTATTAAACTATCGTTGACCAAGTATTTTAATCGGGAACGAAGTGAAAAAAATGGAGAAAATTGAATTCCGTGCGGTGATAAAGTTCCTTACTAAGCAAGGAAAGTCTGTTCAAACCATACTCAATGAGATGTCATCGGTTTACGGGGATTCTTGCCCAGGAAAAACAATGGTCTACAAGTGGCATAGTTTATTTAAACAAGGCAGGGAATCACTTGAAGACGACCCGAGGCCGGGGCGCTCCGTTGAGGTGTCTACGCCAGAAGTTATTGCAAAAGTAGAAAAAATTGTATTGGAAGATGCTCGACTAAAAAAGAAACAACTCGCAGAAATGGTTGAAGTATCGGATACAACAATTTTTAAAATTTTACACGATCATCTTGGCATGACTAAGGTTAGCGCACGGTGGGTGCCGAGAATGCTCACGCCATTGCAAAAACAACAGCGCGTGGAATGTTCACGTGCGTTTTTGGACCTCTGCAATGAAGACAAGGATGGCGTATTGAATCAAATTGTTACTGGGGATGAAACTTGGGTTCATCATTATGAACCCGAGTCCAAACAAGACTCCATGCAGTGGCACAAAAAGGGCACAGCACCACCCAAGAAATTTAAGGTTTCACAGTCGGCTGGGAAACTCATGGCAACGATTTTTTGGGACTCAGAAGGAATATTATTGATAGATTATAAAGATAAAGGCATTTCTATAACGGGGGAATACTACGCTTCAATCTTAGAACAGTTAAAAGAAGCCATCAAAGAAAAAAGACGGGGAAAATTAACGAAAGGTGTCCTGCTATTACATGACAATGCTCCCGTTCACAAGAGCCGAGTCGCACTGGCTGCCCTGCATAAGGTGGGCTTCGATATTTTGAATCACCCACCCTACAGTCCAGATTTGGCTCCGAGTGATTATTATCTCTTTCCAAAAATGAAAAAAGAATTACGTGGTAAGAAATTTTCAACTGATGAGGAGGTTAAGGAGGCGGTTTCGGCGTATTTTTCAGACAAAGATAAAACTTTTTTTTACGAGGGAATAAAAAACTAATTGAAAGATCTGAAAAATGTATTCGTGTTGCAGGGGAATATATAGAAAAAGAAAAATAATTTTGTGTTTTTATTATTACTCAATACCCTCCATTCCGCGAACTTAAAAACGCCCCCTCGTAAGTTAGTTTCGTAGCCATCTGTCACAGAGAACAAGCTATATTTTAAGGACTGTAGTCAAAATATTAAATGTTACGGTTCAAGAATCTATTCTTTCAAAAGAATTTACAAAATTCACTTATTGAAAAAACATACACAAATGTAAACAAGTGAGCGTCTTAACCGAACATATAACAAAAGTGGGTAACAGATTATGAACTTCCCTTTAGAGTACGACGCTTGAGACCGGCCGCGGGGGTGATTTTTAGTGGCAACACCACATACTCCTGGCTCCTGCGTCCCTGAGGAACCGGAGATCCGAAGGGATTTTCCACTCCGTCAACAAAAACAAAAAAAACCATAGAAAAAAAAAAATATGAACTTATAAAATACTCGAACAAAGTAAACAAGAATGCAACTGAACCAAAAATATACGATAATTTTTTAACTAAATACGACGTTCGTATGATAAGTACACTCGTTTGGTTTTTTTTTGTTATTTTAATTAGACGTGTATACAGATCGTATTGGTCTTGAATGTCATAAAGGCACTCGTAAAAGTTGATTAAGATAACTTGCACGAGAATTATTTATATATTAATTGATTTCAACCAAAATTGTTTATTTAGTGTACATTTAGATTAGATAGTTACTATAATGAGCGGTCTACTCAAATTATTAAAACGATATGCGAGCAGATGGGTAGAAGTAATAATAATAATTAATACAAATTGACTGCACGGATAACGGTCGCCACGCCGCTTCCTACAGCGTTGTGGGTGCAAAAACTTTGTGTGATCCACAAACTGTTGGTTTGAGTCTGGGTGTTTTTTCTTGTATGTTTGTAAAGTCAACACAGAATGTATTTTTTTTTATATTAAGAGCCTGCCAAAGTGACTCTACTCCACCTGATGGAAAGCATGAATAGAATCCAAGAGTTTTTATTACCATACTCATTGCAAATGCAGACAATGCAGTATGGTGACCTACATTATGGCGGCCTTGTGAGATGCTTGGGGACGTAAAAGGCATGACAGTCATTGTGACAGTGTAAGGTTTACACAGTTACCACGATAACTGTCACCCCTTCATCAATGGGCCTCCGGTCTCACACTCACCAACGAAACACTACAACACGGATGCTGACGCTTTGGGTTGGTCTTCTGTGGGAGGGTAGTACTGCCCCGGTCGAGCCGGCCCGCTTGCACTGAAATCAGCGTGGTTCTACTACCTACTAATTTGATAATAATTTCTAATGCGAACGTTGTATTTATGAAAAAATTTGGACACATTTCACATACTTCCGTGTCTGATCTCAAACTAGGTAAATGCTGTACTATGTTAACCAGAACGCTGATAAATATACGTACTACATCGAACTCATCGATGGATTGAATATCATGAATATCTAATCGATCCATTATTAATAAAAATCGTTTAAGATAACTTGGACAAGAATTAATATGTTATTAATCGTTCAACCGATTTCAATCGAATTGTTTATTTAATGTAAATTTAGATTAGATAAGTTATACAATTAGCAGTTTACTTAAGTTACTTGAACGACATACGAGCAGATAGGTAGAAATGAAATTAAAAACTACATATCTCATACACGGATGTGTCTGAGCTTGAAACGAGGCAGGACCTGTATTACGATAACCAGACTACTAAATGTAGTACTTCAATATCATTGATCGGTCGACTATAAATATCTAATCAATCGATAGCAAATATCGACTAAGAAAACTTGACGAGTAGCAATATGATATTAATCGATTTCAATTAACATTGTTTATTTAGTGTACTTATTCATTAGGTAATACAATTAAGCGGTCTACTTATCTAAATTATATAGGGGAGAAACGAGAAGATAAATAATAATAACTTTCCTCTGCTGTATGATCCTAAACTAGGCAAGGTCTATTCTATGGTAACCAAACTGCTAATAAATATACTACTTTGATCAATCGATCCATAGTAAATATTTAATCGATCGATACTATAAATCTACTAAGACAACGGTCGAGATTTAATGTGATATTAATCGATAGACCGATTTTCATTAATAACGTTTATTTAATGTACATGTCAATTAAACAATACAATTATGAATTAATAATTTCTTTTTTTAATTTGTTACTTCTCAAATTTATTTACCTATAGAGGGTTAATGACGTGCTTTTTTTGATTGGAATACAATGTTATTTATTTGTTTTTAATACAATGAGAATTAAAATGAATAAAAGACACAGACGTAGTTTATTGCAACGAATAAGCTAATCTAATTTTAAATCACAACAATTAAAACCTCCATGTGGTAACGGATTAAGAATACATAGTGTTACCACCCCTATTCATCCCGTGGGTGTCGTAAAAGGCGACTAAGGGAACAAAGTATGCAAGACAATATCATTACAAAGAGAAGGAAAACTTGAAACAAACCCTTTTTTTTAACGTGTGGAAACCCCCTCGGTCCGTCACCCCACCGGGGTTTACGGCGGGGTGGTGTGTCGGAATCGGACCGATTAAAACCACACGGTGTGCCACTTTGTGCCTGAGATAGGAGGGATCCAGGAACAGCTGATATTACGACATCCAGAACTTGAAACAAACCCTGTTTCAACCCATCTGGCCAACGTGATATAGTAGGCCAAAACCTCCTTGCTAAAGAGAGTTCAGCAGTAGACTGTAAGGTTGTTGATAAATAATTAAAATATAGTATTCAGACGAGGTGGTGTAATGGAAACCTGTACTTATTGAGCAATGCGTGATCACACTGACCTAACTAAAGTTAATAGAGCTATAAGATAAGGTTTTTCTAGAAAGTTCAAGTTTCAAACATACCTAATCAAAGAAGAAGTGTGTTACCCAATTACCCAGTCAGTAATATCTATCTGTAACAGTAAGAAATTATTTTAAGACGATTATTAAATGGAAAGTCGGACAAGAGAGAATATTCGTATGTGTATTTTATTAACAGCCTTTTACAGTCCACTGCTGGACATAGGCCTCTCCTTAGCAACGAGTTTTGGCCTACTATACCACGCTGGCCAGACGGGTTAGAATAGGGTTTGTTTCAAGTTTTCCTTCTCTTTGTAGTGATATTTTCCTGAATAGTTTGTTCTCTTAGTCGCCTTTTACGACACCCACGGGATGAATAGGGATGGTAACACTATGTATTCTTAATCCGTCACCACACGGACGATATGTGTATATACACTATTTATACTAAATATGAATTTTGAGTGAATTATGCCAGCACGGAAGTTTTTAAGCTGTAGAACACTTCAGAAACATATATATATAATGTTATTATATGATAATATCCTTACACATCTCACACACGGCCGTCTGATCCCAAACTAAGCAAAGCCTGTACTATAATAACGACTTCATTTTCAGGAAATTTTCTATACAGGGGGTTTCGGGGGCGTGAAATCAATCTAGCTATGTTTTATTTCTAGAAAACGTTGTTTTATCCATATTTTCAAAAAATACTGAGCAAAACTCGGTTCTCAGGTACCATATATTTATATTATTGATAAATTACACCCAGACACAAAACAAATGATCCGTCACATAATGATTTTTCCTGAGTGGGAATCGAACCGACGATCTCTGGCTTAACAGTCAGCAACACTAACCACTAGACCAATAGAGCCGTCAAAATCTTCTCATGTGTTCGTAAATAACAAGTTTACAGTGGAGACCGGGAAATTGAGTCACCTAACTGTTTTTCTAAGGATTCTTTGAGCCTCCATGACTACTGATTAACATGAGCTGTTAGTCGTCCACAGCTGGGCATAGGCCTCGGCTTAGGAGGTTTTGGGCTGCTATCCCAGACGTGCCACGTGTTGGTACATTATTTATTTCAAGATTTTCTTCTCTCTACAGTGCAGTTGACCCGCGAGTGAGCACAGAAGTTATCAAACTTTAAACACTTCCTAATTTCGTAACAAAATGAAATTATTCCACTTATTTATTAAAGTATATGTACCATTACTGATAACTATTTATTTTGGTACTATTTCATTGTTTATCTAAACGGTTAGGATACATATAGTGTGTCATGTCATGTCAGTAGAGTAAAAGTGATAAATAAATTATGATAACACTTGACATCGACGAAATTTCATTAATAGTTCACAGTTGATATCACTGACGTTACATTCTTATAAGTAAATAAGTGTCCTATCTTTTTTATCTCTTGTATTACAATGTAATATTTTAATATTAAAGATGTGAAAATGAGTTTATTTTTCGCTTTTATATCAAAATCACTGAACTGAATTAGAAAATTTTATTCACTAACGGCATGGCATTGCCAGTGAGTAAATGTACTGTCCATGTGGTTATGGATTAAGAATATAGAGTGTCGCCACTCCTTCTCGTCCCATGTGTGCCGTAAGAGACAACTAAAGGACCAAACTACACAGGACAATATCACTATAAAGAGAAGGAAAAGTTAAGACAAATTCTATAGCAACCCGTCTGCACAGCGTGCTATCATAGGCCAAAACCTCCTATCTAAAGAGTGCCCTCTGTCCAGCAGTGCACTGTTAAATGCTACTACACGAGAACCGATATATACAGTTAAAGCAAAAGCAAAGCTTGTGTTAATTAAATCTTTTGTTAGGTATAAATATCTTCTAAGTGTTTGATATTCCCAGCTCTTTAAATGCCTATTTTGTGCCTTGAAACGAACGCCTTTAATTACTCATATATCATGGCAACAGTCTTTAATAGTCCACTAACTAACTAACACAGGTCTTTTCCCGAAAAGGTGGCTTTACACATATGTGTTACTTTAACTGAAGTTTAATTTTAGTTAGTTACAAAAAGTACAAATTTATCTGCACCTATAATTTTTGTATTAAAAATATATCTGACCTAAAGTAGGAGACGATTAAAGAAACAAACAACGCGGCACTAAATCACTGCAAAAAGAAGGTAAAAGTAAGCCAAAACCTCCTTCTGAGAGGGGCCCATTGATGTAGGGGTGACAGTTACCGTGGTAACTGTGTAAGCCTTACACTGTCACGGTGACTGTCATGCCTTTTACGTTCCCAAGCGGGGTGTGAAAAAGCATGTCACAAGGCCGCGACAGTATGGGTCATCATACTGCATTGTTTGCATTTGCAATGAGTATGGTGACCACAACTCTTGGATTCTATTCATGTTTTCCATCAGGCAGAGTAGAGTCACTTTGGCAGGCTCATAATATAGTAAAAAAAAGGGGCCTATGCCCAGCAGTGGTCAGTCCTAGCAACAATCATTAAATGTATGTAATAAAAACACATACAAACGAATAAACTCAAAAAAAAGACAAGTAACATAAAAACTAAGTGCTACCTAGTCCATTATTAACTCTTTAAACAACAGACCATTAATTATATAACATATTTCAGACGTCAATAAAATTATAGGATAATGCGTATATAACTATTTGAACAAACACTTACTTTTAAATAATATCTTAGATAATTTACAACATTAATGATAATGTACTTCAAGTCGATTTCGGCAATGGCGGCAAATCAACCAATTACACAGTAGACATTACAGTGCACAAGAATGTGTGCATATACGGGGGCGTTCTCTGTACCTTCTGTTGCCTTATGTTATGCACAAATACATGCATCGGCGGACTTAACGCCTAAGACATTTTCTGCCAGTCAACCGATTGGGCGATGCATAGAAAATATGAGGTAGGTGCACTTAAGGATAAGAAGTAATTGACAGAGGATTAGTATATATAGACTGGTTTGACGATAAATAAGCAAATATACTTACATAAATATATAACACACATACGTATAACTCATGTTTAATAACAGCCCGGAGTTTCGTAGTTGAGATCTTAATCCTCGTGCCTCAGAGACCACGTAAAGTCATCGATCCGGCACCTGATTTCTTCACGGTCGAGTGTGGTAACCGTCCCATCGGTTTGTGAGTGTACACCTGCGTTTGCGCACACGCTTCTGCACCATGATATCGCCTACGTAGATGGCTCGTCTCCGTTGAAACTAGACTTAGGTAGAACATCAGTTAGGTATACACTACCTCTAAAGGTCATTGACAATGATGATGACGAAAGCAAATAATGAATCGGCATCGGCAGAACAAAAGCTTTTTGCAGTTACTTTACGACTCCACAATAAATTTAAGTTACATTGTTTTCGATGTTTAACGACGAGTTTACATCTTGAAACTACACGTAAGTGCCAATTATGTCTGTTTCTAACAGAATGCACACATTAGTACATATTTAATTTCTTGCTGTATTACATAGGGTTATTAACCCGATAACCAAATTGTTTCCTAACTACGGTAAGGCAACACTATTTATTTTTTCGACAATCTTTAATAGTACACTGCTGGACAAATATTTCTGTGTTTGGGTTTGTGTCAAGTCCGACAAGACGGTTCTACACGGGGATTGTCCGGTCAATGGCACTGCATGGTGCACTGGTGTCAGCCGCGGCTTTGAACGCGTAAAATAGGGTTCTCCTCTGACGTCCGCTGTACACACTGGCGGTTTGTTCCACCTGGGCGGCGCAGTGTGAAGTCTTCATTGCAGTTGTTGGTCGCTACCGGCCGTCATACGCTCCATGGCGGTAGCGACAACTGTTTTACCGTGGTCGCAACCCTCTGCGAAAACGTGATTTCTCGTAAAAGGATGGGATGGAGAAGGCCTGAAAGAAGAAGATGGTGCCCGCGCCGCGCTAGGAGGGATCCGGATGTCGGACAGCTGTTCCCGGATCCTTCCTATCTCAGGCACAAAGTGTGGTTTTAGTTACTCTGATTCCAACACACCACCCCGACGCAAACACTGATGGGGTGACGGCCCGTCAGGTTGCCACACGTAAAAAGAAGGGGTTTGTTTCAAATTTTCCTTCTCCTTGTGATATTAAATTCGATTATATTTTAATCTAACAATATCTAAAGAGCCTAGTTGACATCGATAGGTTTGCTTACTAAATGTATAACTAAAATTATAGTCAATAAACTGTAGGCGATACAAAAAGCTCTGCCTACCCTTGTGGATGTAAGTGGGAGTGATGGTACTTATAATGAAAGAAAAACAACATGTAAGAAAATCTTTTTCAATAGCTTAATGTTAATCGTTAACTCATACCAAAAAAAAGGACCAATCTTATTTCTGTAATATTTTTATATTATCATACAAAAAATTTATGGTAACGAACTGTCGTGGTGAATTATACTCAAAGAAACTAATTAATACCGACAAAAAGCAATTAGATTTAACTGATAATTCTGATCGACAAGCATCAGATAAGTCTTACGCTCGAACACCTTAAGAAACATTCTTAAGGCCAGTTTACTACCCAGGAGATACTATAGTGTACAAACGACATACTTGTACAAACGGTGCACTCTCTGTTTCTTCATTGTCTAGTCTGATCGGGTGGCTATCCAATACGACCGGGGAGAGATCAGGCGCAGAGCCGACGGCTTTACATGCTTTCTGAGACACGGAAGCTGAGACTCTAACTTCCAAACACAAATTTCTATAATCAGAAAAAATCAATAGCTCTTTTTTGACAAGACCCGGGAATAGCCACGTTTTT
Source organism: Hypercompe scribonia (assembly GCA_949316085.1). Lineage (NCBI taxonomy): Eukaryota > Metazoa > Arthropoda > Insecta > Lepidoptera > Erebidae > Hypercompe > Hypercompe scribonia. The sequence goes on from OX438973.1 coordinate 2,294,625, forward strand.
TCCGAACTCGACTTAAACACTTCAACTGAAGTCGATAACGAGCTCCGGTGATAACTTATTACGTAGGTTTAAGCAGTTCATAACAAATTTCACCATGCTGATCTTTGATGTCGATTTTTTATGCTTTGCATCGTCGTGGTAGAGCCAGTTTTCACCTTCAGTGATACTGGAGGTGAAATGAAATACTGGATTCACATACGGTGCAGAAAACCTTTCCTTTCGTGCCGTTGAAGTAGGAATTCACACATGAAAAAATACTCTCGGCTTCAAGTCAAACGGTACCCAATGTCCTTGCTTTTGGATCATTCCTAACGCTTTTAACCGTTTTGAAACTGCTGAAGCATCTATTTGAAACGTTTGCCTGAACTGTACTAGCGTCTGACATGGATCTCGGACAATGCTTCCAATTCTTCATCTTCAAACTTTGTCGATTCTCCAGAACGTTCTTTATTCATAAGGTCAAAATTATTATCTTTAAAGCGTCTAAACCATACTCTGCATGTCGTATTCGACAGAACATTGTCACTACATGTTTCAACAAGACTTCTATGTGCTTCAGATGTAAATTTCTTTTAATAAAACAGTACAATAAAGTACCCCGTAAAACACTTTATTTGATACAAAAGTAGACAATTTCAAAATAAGTAAATAAACACGTGGTTGATACTGTGGTAAAATAAATCTACTTCAGTTTGAGGTTGAGTACTACTCAGCTGATGCGTGGCCGTACTAAGTTTCACACACAGAGTGCCGCAACGCCATCTTTTAGGAAATAGCTAGAACTTATTACAAGTCTTTAACAGTTTTACAAATAATAAAATATTTAATATATAAGGAAATATATATTGTAATGTTAATGTTTAAGACTCATATAAATTATTTGTTTCTCTGTCTGCAACTACAAATTGAATCTAATGTGATATAAGAAGGAGCTCTGAATTTAAATAATTACTAAAAATCTTTTAGTAATTTAGTAATTAGATAATTAAGCAACCTCTAAATTAAAATTATTATTAAATTAAAATAAAATAAAATGGTAAGATATTAACATAATTGCGTGCGTTTTGAGTAATTTCATATTTTATGAGAATTCACGTTACTTTTTTTTATTTTTTAATTACTTGAATTATATGTATAAGAGTGAATACTTTAACTATAAGGACGGGAACATACTTGTAAGTCTGTAGAAACTGCTCAGAAACAAATGTCTCAGAAACGTTAGAGAATAACGGAATCAGTGTGATTAGGCTATAACATTCTAACTTTATTTTCTTTATTAAAAATAGGCTTGCACACCGATATTTTGAAACAGTCAGATGACAAAATAGAATCTTACATCACTTACACAAAGATAATAAAAGTAAACCCACAGAAGACCAATCTAAAGCGCCAGCATCCGTGTTATCGTGTTTCGTTGGTGAGTGTGAGACCGGAGGCCCATTGGTGCAGGGGTGATAGTTATCGTGGTAACTGTGTAAGCCTTACATTGTCACAATGACTGTCATGCCTTTTACGTCCCCAAGCGGGGTGTGAAAAAGTATCTCACAAGGTCGCCATAGTGTGGGTCACCATATTGCATTGTCTGCATTTGCAACGAGGATGGTGACTACAACTCTTGGATTCTATTCATGCTTTCCATCAAGCACAGTAGAGTCACTTTAGCAGGCTCTTAATATAGATAAAAACGATATTATATACTCATTCCGTATAAAGATTAACTCCATAATAATTGCTTTAAATACTTAACCATCCCATTAGCAGCTTTTAACAGTCCACTGCTGGACATAAATATCTTTGAGAGGAGGTTTTGGCCTACTATACCACGCTGGCAAGACATTTTGTTATAAAGTTTGTTCAAGTTTCGGGCGGGTAGTGGCATACGGACCCTTGGAGGCCGCTCATCGAGCCACGATGGCTTGGCCGTCCCGACTGGAGGCTCCACGTGCTACCTTTGCTACCGTGGAGGCTCTCCAGCCGGTCATCGTCGGGTGGGCAAGGCGGCAGCACGAGACCCTTTCCTTCCAACTGACGCAGGTCCTTCCCGGGCACGGTTGCTTCGGGAAGTGTCTGCACTTGATCGCTAGGAGGGAATTGAGAAAAAAAAAGTTTGTTCGATTTTGCCTTCTTTTTGCAATCATGTCGTCCTGTGTAGTTTTTTCCTTTAGTCACCTCTTACGACACCCATAGGATGAATACGGGCGGTGACATTATATTCTTAATCCATCACCATTCCATTTCCAAGAAGGTTAAGTTTCCGTATTATTTTTACCTTTTCATTGCTCAGTTTCTTGTCCTCCCTCAGACATTCAGACTTAAAATAAGTAATGTATTCTAAAGAATTAATTACGAACAACACTTAGAACTTCAAGTAGGATATAATAGGTGTCTAAAGGTGCATTAAGTCTAGCAGTCAGACCTTCTGAACCCGTGACTGCGCATGATTGTCTTGTCCATTGTTTAAAGTTAATGTGAATTTAATAAAAGTGCTGAATGAGTCTTAAAGTTTTACGCGAAAATCGTGATGTGAATAGGCTATAGTCTATATTCACATTTTAATAAACATATTAGTCAAAGATTTTTTAATAAATATGCTAATGGGTACTAGGATTATTCTTCTCATTAGTGATTCAAAGTAATCCGAACTGCTGACATATCATCACGTGACTATCTATTCTATGACGGGCCTATTGGTCTAGTGGATAGCGGCCCTGACTGCCAAACCAGAAGTCGTGGGTTCGATTCTCACCCAGGATAAATATTTGTGTGATGAACGCGATTATTTGTTCTGTGTCTGGGTGTGATTTATCTTTAACATGCATGTATTTAGAAATGATTATGTATGTTTATCAGTAGTCTGGGCACCATACTACTGGCTCTGCTTAATTTGAAATCAGACAGCCATGTGTGAGATGCGAGAAAATAATAATAATATTTAAGTGTAACCTCAAACCACGCAAAACATGGTACTGGTTCAACATGGTTTGATGAGACGTCTGAGTCAACTTGAATTAATATTATAACATTGCTGGATATAGGTCTATCCCAAAGCTTATCACAACAACTGATCCTATGTTGCCTGCTCCCACGGCAAATAAAATTAAATCAATCAAACAAATAGAATGGTTTGAACTGCCTTAGCGACGCAGTAGTAGCCCATGCGTCTGCTGCGCATAAGGTCTCGGGTGTGATGCCTAGGTCGGAAAAAATTCTGTATGATCTGCAAATATTTGTTTCGGAGTTTAGGTGTTTTGTAAATATGTATGAATTTACACAAAAAAAATATAAATATTTTGTCAGCTAATTTAGCTGTCATAGTACAATGTCTGCTTAGTTTGAAACTAGATGGCGTCGTGTGTCAGATGTTCGATTATTTCTTTTTTATTTCAATTTTAAGATTTAATTTCGGTTCATATTCATTTTCATTTGATACCTATATGACAGTAGCAAAACGTGTTAGAGACAAAGTTAGGTCCAGGCTAAGAAAAAATTAAAAACACAAAATCTTAGATCACAAATCTTAAAACACAAAAAAAACTATGTGTTAATATCAGTTGCCTAGTACTCATAATACAAGCTCAGCTTAGTTTGGAACTAGATGACGTTGTGTGTCAGATATCAGAAAAATAAAAATATTATATCATAATTTATGGGTCTGCTTCTCTTGACAACTAACATATCTAGTGTGCAATTACAGCCACTTAAAAGCAGCCGTGTTGTCTATGTTTAAAGTGCGTAAGATATGTTAAGTTTGTATTAGTAAATGGCAACAGTGATTTTGCTCTGAATAGACCATAAAAACTAAGTGTGTGTTCAATTTTATACTTTATGACATGTGCCATAAAAAATCATATTAAGTTTTTTTGAAGAAGTCCTTTAATTAGCATGTCGCCTGACGTGATATTATCCAAGACAGTTTCGTAATTAACTTTTTTTTATATTAAGTGATCTTCGACAGCCTGTAACAGTCCACTGCTGGACATTGGCTTCTCGTTAGCGAGACGCCACGCTTACCAGACAGAATGGTATATAGGATTTGTTTAAAGTTTTCCTTTGTTTGTTGTTTTGTATTCTCGTCTCTTCTTCTTTTGTTCCGACATGAGTTTAACATTTTTTATCTATCACAAAAACAGCACAACACCGCTAAAGAAGTTTTTACTTTATAAATAAAACATTTGAATGAACTAAACTGAAGAAAAGCTTGAAACAAACCCTATACCCACCCGTCTGGCTAGCGTAGTACAGTAAGCCAAAACTGCCGCACTGAGAAAAGGTCTGTGTACAGCAGTGGACTGTCAAAGTCAGTTGATGTTGATGATGATGACTAAAGCCAAAAAAAAATAAAAAATTTCCGCTGTAAACCATAAAAGTAAATATAAAAACATTAATCATTCTGTACATGAAGTGGAATAAATGACATACGATGCAATGCAATTTTTACCAACAAATTATTTATAATTTTTTTTTCATGTCTAAAAACACTTGCTAGGCTAAGCTTTTCAAGCACCAGGAGCCACTTACGCCAACAAGTCTCTAAAAGCAATTGCCGGTTCCATATAAATCTTAGCATTTGTTAATTGTGATTGCACAGATAGTATAGTGGTCTCAGCAGTCGCCACACCGTTTCTTACTGCGCCAAGTGTTGCATGTTCAAACTTATATATATATGATACCCTCAGTATCCTCACTAGTAGCATACTGAATATCGTACTTTTGATAACACTTACACACTTTCACTTACATAAATAATTTTGAACCCACAACACCAGGCACAGTAGAAAACGGCGTATCCCACTTGAGGCAACACTTTGTGTGTTCTATAAATTGTTGTTCTGATTCTGGGTGTTCTTTGAGTCCGTTTCGTGTATGTTTGTAAAGTCCTCCGCGACACAGGATATATTACTAACACAGGCACTGATTTTTTTTTAAAGAACAGGAAGTAAGTATAATATGCAGAGCAGCATTTAGGAGTTTTTATTAATAAGTGAATTGTCGAAGCGCACATTCTTGTGCATTATTCTCATGCGTAGATGGCTGGTCTCCGTTGAGGCTGGCTGCCGTGGTCGAGATCGGCTCGTAGTACATTTATCATTGAAGTCAACACTAATAGAAATAAAAATCTTGCTATAATTAAAGTACAATACAAGTAAAATACTATATAATCAGTTCCTTGAAAGAAAAAATTGAATAACACTTATTTCCTACGAGGTCATGGTATCGTTTTGGTCGGTCAGGGCCATTGTATGCCAAAGCATAGTGCTCCCACAGAATAAGTAGCCATCGCTATGGATAGTACAATTAAAATTCATCTCACCTGACTCTATAGTCCAATTCCTTAAGTCTAGTACGACAAGATTGTAACAGTAAATGTCGGTATGCAGACATAGAACGAAAAGCCAGCCATGGCCATCAGACTACTGAACGCAAATTAAAAGTCTGTATACTCTGTATAAATAACATGCAGACTAGTTTACTTACACAATCATTGAAAAGTATACAATATGACGCGAGGACCGCACCTCCGACCTCAGAACCTCTCACCGAGACATTAAATACGACTCATAATGTTATTATGGAACAAATAATAGATTAACTTAATACGTCTTAACAATTATGAGTGATTACAGCACTTATGTTGGCTTGGTTTAGGTTTACTCACCAAACCACATTATAATCTGACGTAAGAGACAATGGAGTCGTTTGTGAACGAATTTGCTGCTTTTTTCAAATACACAAACGGATCACTCAAGAGCCAAAATTACGCTACTGCTCTTAGAGAAACCATTGAAAGTTTTGGAGTTCAGATACATTATTCACTTGTACTTATTGCCCTTATCCTAGTGAAAAGACATTCACTGCTGGAGATAGGCCTCCCTTAAGGTTCTCCACAACAACCAGTTACGTGCAGCTCGCAACGAACAGTTTTCCGCGACCCTCCCCAGGTCGAACCACCCTGTTGGGGGCCTACTAATGCTGCTTTTTCCGGTACGTGGTCTCTACCCAAAAATAACACCGCCTCGTCTCTTGCCGTGGGTGCCATAAAAGTCGGCTAGGGGATAGTATATGACTGCGATCGCCAATCTGCATACCAAGCATAATGAAACCTCCTTATGGCAAGCACAAAGTAAAATTGTGACACTATTTACTCAGACTTCACTTTATTTTATGATCAAAGGTTTTTAATATACCTGGTAATGATACCAGGTATATTAAAAACCAGGTATATTAAGTTCCATGTAATGACGGTTAAAAATGACGCTTAAAAAATTATGCGAAACAACAGCGCTGTGAAGAGAAGGCAAACTTCAAACAAACAGCCTGATATAGTAGGCTAAACCCTCCTCTCTGAGGAACACTCTGAACGACGGAGCCCTTTTCAAAAGCTGTCGGCTCTCACTGACGGTACCGGAGACGTCTGTAATGTCAACGTGTGCCAAATATTTGACGAAGAGCATCTGTTGGACGAACGTCTCGTAGACCTTGGCCTTTGTACTCGTAGTTCAGCCGCCACTCACAGCAACTGAGGCGAGGACCATGTTAACACTTGCCAAAACAGGTGGTGGCTGTACCGAGGACCAGCCCTAAGATCACGACAAAGGCAATAGTGTACTTCCCTATGCTTCTCACTCCGATAACTTCATCGGGCCGCTCTACTTCTGCTCCCTCAAACTTCAGACATCTACAACTGCAGCCGTACTGTACCATCAGAAGCGACTAACGGTGAGGACATTAAAGGCTATTAATTATAACAGTCACATGATTCACAGAACTCTTTGCGAATCTACAACGTTACAATGTCGTACTGACCTTATGTCCAATTTATCATCTGAGCCTAAGGAATTTTCCTCGTGATTAATCATTATTTATTTATATTCCAATCAATTTGATCATATATTGTATAAATAGATTTATCGGGGTCAAACGTTATTTTGTCTTGCAAAAAGTTCAAGTTGAATGACAGATTATTAACAAGGTTTTTGTGGTCATATCGTATTGTATATACGTTCATCAATATTGAGATATTAATATTATACAGACAGTTACAAGATAGTTAATAATATATTTTAACTGATAGCGTAGTGATTAGCGGTTACCTTACCGCTTCCTAAAGCGTTTTTTTTTAATTTACAAATGGTTGTTCTTTGTTGTTCTTTCATGTATAAAGCCCTCAACTGCCTCGTTGATTTAGCGTTTAGTGTATGTGATTGCTGATCAAGTGGTCTCGATTTTGATTCCCAGGTCGAGTCAAAAAGTGTTATTGAGTCTTTTTGTTTACAGAAACACTTAATAATAGCCCGGAGTTTGGAAGCTGGGGTCTTAACCCCCGTCAATAGGACCAGCGTCTGATCTCTCCCCAGTCGTGTCAGATAGCCGTCCCATCGTATTGTAAGAGTGAGGATACAGACAGTGTATTTGAGTTTGCGAACACACTTGTATACTATAAGTCCTGCATAGTTCGCTAGTCACGCAGGACAGTCCTCCAGCATACGCTGGGTGGAGACCCAGTCGCTGCGCAGTGACGACAGTGTGCCGTCTCCTCGCGTCGGATCTTTTTCAGATATTCACCTAAGCAACCACGTCCGGTGAGTATCTGCATCAGTCGGTAGGTGATGCGACCTCCCTCCCTACCTACCCAAGCTTCGAGGTTGGGCAGACGGAACCGACAGCACGTTGGCACACATTTTGTGGTCATCCTGGTCTTTCCCGCTCTCACTAAGGCGGATACCGTGAATATGGTCATAGACCCTCACGTCCATATACGCCAAGATATTAAAAGGCGGGCAAGATGCCAGGACTGTTGCCGCCTCAGACGAGATGGTGCGGTATTCACTTACGATCCGAATGGCCGCAACCCGCTGCGTTCGATTGAGCTTAACTCGGCAGCAGGAGGAGGCCGATAGGCGCTTCGTCCATATCGGCGTTCCGTAGAGAGCCATGGATCGTAACACCGCACAGTAGAGGCGACACGCTTCCTCTCGCAGGCCCCTATGTAGGTAGGTGGTCATCCCCAAAACTCGTGGGATCATCAGCTCGAAATGCTCCTCGAAGCTCCAGCGACTGTCCAGGATGAAGTCGAGGTACTTGAAGCGAGCTGGTAGAAACGGCACCTCTGCGTTTCCTGTAAAACCACAGGGCTTCCGTCTTATGAGGATAATATAGATACCTCGTGCCGAAGTTGTTCTTATTTATTTTTTAAAATTTAAACGAAAGCTTTTGAATATTCTTAATAGGGAGTTTCCCTGATAGTGAGTAATTTTTTACAATTTAGCGACAATAAATAGCATATTAGACATATAAATGACAACCTAACGATAATTATATTCTATGTGAAATAAAAGATATGTAAATAACCGGGTATTCCCAAATCCTTTTGTATTTTAAAATTATTTTTCGGTCTACTACATATTTAAAAGTGTAATAAATAAACTCAATTTTGCATTTTAATGTTAGAAACAATTTTATGACTGAGAAACTGCGAAAGAATGAATTCTATCGTAAAATATCATTGGTATCTGCAATATATTATAGCTAACTAAAAGCTATAGATGGGGTGATCATCAAACTACAACCAAAACGAACGGAGTTTCGACGAATACTGTGTTTGTTTTTTAATTTCTTATTTAATACTACCTGTAAATGTAACCGTCGATCTCGGGTCCTTTAAGCGGGGCGTGGAAAAGCATCTCATTCGGCCGTTATAGCGTGGGTCACCATATTGCACTGTCGGCATTCGCAGTGACTGTGGCGACCGCCGCTCTTGGATTCTATTCATGCTTTCCATCAGGCAGAATAGAGTCACTTTGGCAGGTTTAACATAAAAAAAAAAATTAGGTTGCATAAGGCGAACTTCATGCCGCGGGCATTTTCTTCCAGTCGGCGTTCGAGTGATGCAGAGATGTGTGTAGCAGGTGTAACATTGGAGCTAGTGGGGTGGATTATTTCATTTACGCATATACCACGCAACAGTTTATATATTACATAATATTGAATATAAGAAAAACAATAGAGAATGATTCCTTTTGACAGCTTCCATTACCTATGCTGTGTAAACGATTAAGGTTTAGCTTAAGTAATGTATGTAAGATTTTTCCCCCTTCAAAAGTTCTAAGAGAAGTCCTTAACAGCGTAACTTAACCTTAAAAGATAGATATATCTTTTAAATATTTGTATATTTTGTGTAATGTTACGCTACGGACAATAGGAGACACAGACGGGGTTGCGTATGTCAGCTAGTATATTATCACAGAATACATTAAACCTTAATACGCCACTACTGGTATTCTATACGTATATGCACTTATATTCACGCCTCTATCACCAAAAGGATGTGCACAGACTCAATAAACATCAAAACTTTTTCCACTACTTTGCAATTGCATGCCAAGAACGGTAATCATTTTGAGATTTAAAGTAAAAAAAAATTAAGTCCACTGCTGGACATAGGCCTCTCTAATTGCACACTACTTGGTTCGATATTCGACTTTTCGTATTTAGTTCCTGCCAGCCATCTTGCGGCGATTGTCACTCCATCTGGCCTGTGGACGTCTTACACGTTTCGTAATTGATTAAGGGTTGAAAATAAAAATCTCAGCTGTTGGTAATATCCGAGATATAAGTGTCTATCTATCTATTTATCTTAAGAGCCTGCCAAAGTGACTCTACTCTGCCTGATGGAAAGCATGAATAGAATCCAAGAGTTGTGGTCACCATACTCATTGCAAATGCGGACAAAGCAGTATGGTGACCTACGTACACTATAGCAGCCTTGTGAGATGTTTTTTCACACACCCAGCTTGAGGACGTAAAAGGCATGACAGTCATTGTGACAGTGTAAGGCTTACACAGTTACCACAATAACTGTCACCCCTGCATCGATGTGCCTCCGGTCTCGCACTCACCAACGAAACACGACAACACGGATGCTGGCGCTTTAGGTTGGTCTTCTGTGAGAGGGTAGTACTGGCCCGATCGAGCCGGCCCGTTCGTGCTGAAATCAGCGTGGCTCTACTACCTAGAATTGTATTATATCTCGGATAAATATACATAAATATCAATTAAATACTTATAATTTAGGATTGGTAAACATTGCAACCGTCTCTCCACATTATTTAACATAGAAGTCCCCTCTGTGTGTTAAAACATGTATTGCCTCCAGTGGACACCTGCAATTTAAAAACCTATCTCCTCCAACTATTTATATACCTGCGTATATCTATTATAACTAATTATCTTATAAAGAACATTAGAAAAAGTCGTGTATTTACAAAAAGCGTTGACGTCATACAATTTTTAATGGCGTGCCAATTACTCTAAAATAATAAAGTAAGCGACTTCGGCAAACCAATTAATGAACTGTGTACAGGGATGTCGAAAAAATATAATACGCACTTCGCGTCAAGTTTTTATTACAAGTACACATTCTACTTCGTAAGAAAAAAAATAGTTTAGATTGAATTCATAAGATTTACGGCTGCCTATTTGCCTATATATAATTGTACTGCATGCGCGCGAGTAATCTAATGACGTGTGCAAATTAAGTAAAATACTCCCAAGGTATCCTTTCCGAAACTGTAATTTACATATTAAGTACTAAAGGACTCGATGCTAGGCTCACTATCATCATCGTTTTCCTGACCTTTTTTCTTTTGGGGTCTTGTGAAAATTTGTGCCTGTTTTCTTAGAATACTGGCCGCTCGCCTGATTTCAACTCTCCTTGGGATATCTTTGTTTTAAAGGAGAAACTTTAAAAAGAGAATAAAACTTAAGATAATCAAAACGTATAAGCTAAGAGAACAAAGATAAGGACCACCGTCACGAATGGATAAAATCGAAAAAGAGACCAACACAACAGTAGCTTGAAAACTTCGTATAATTGGAAAAACCAAAAAGAAAACAGAAACATCAACTAACCTAACATTGACGTATTCTTATGTAAATACAGAAAAAAATGTCAAGTATTTTATAATTATACGTTCGTATTTATATACCTACCGCTCAACTAATTTGATTTTTCTAGAATTGATCTTAAAGTTAGCGAAGCGACTCGAGGCGACTCAAAACCATTCACCGTTGCATCGTCTCGAGTACCAATGGCTGGGGTTGAAAAATAAAAATCTATTTGCTAAACCTATAATAGAATGGCATTTTTTACAGCGAAATCACTAACTACAAAAGATAAAAACGGTATTTGAAAAAAAAAACGGTTTTGTAAAATAAATAGTTGTTTTCATAAAAGGTAAGTTAGTTCATAGGAAATGTAGTAACGTAATGATATAACCATCGACCTTAAGAAACAATACTTTTTGCAAACATGCCATTGTACTGTTAAACAGTTATTTACGAACACATCCGAAACGATTATGTTCCGCGTATATGTACATAAGTGCGGAACTTAAACTTGAATGCGTACTTAACACTTTTTAAGTAGGAACTGCTCAAGTGCTTGATCGCCGAACAAATTACCACAGCATTAATAATGACATGATATTTAACTAGTTGTAATAGGATTTAAAATAAAAGGATATCATAATTATATACATTTGTGAAGCGTTTTTATAAGGTAGTAGAGCCACGCTGATTTCAGAACGATCGAGCCGGCTCGACCCGGGCAGTACTACCCTCCCACAGAAGACCAACTTAAAGCACCAGCATCCGTGTTGTCGTATTTCGTTGGTGAGTGTGAGACCGGAGGCCCATTGGTGCAGGCATGACAGTTATCGTTCTAACTGTGTAAGCCTTACACTGTCACGATGACTGTCATGACGTCCCCAAGCGGGGTGTGAAAAAGCATCTCACAAGGCCGTCATAGTGTGGGTCGCCTTACTGCATTGTCTGCATTTGCAATGAGTATGGTGACCACAACTCTTGGATTCTATTCATGCTTTCCATCAGGCAGAATAGAGTCACTTAGGCAGGTTCTTAATAAAGAAAAAAAAAAAGTAACCGAACGGAATCAGCGTACGTGTTTTCCAACTGTAGAGCATCGTTTTTTAGTTTTTTCTGGTTAGTGTAACTGTAGGGAAACCAATGTAGCTAAATGTGAAATTACTCGAGCGTCATGCTGCATTTGGTAGATGAGATGATTCCCTCTCACTATGATTCCGGGTTCTTTAAGCGGGGCGTGAGGAAGCATCTCACTAGGCCGCCATAGCGTGGGTCGTCATACTGCATTGTCGGCATTCCCAATGAGTATGGCGACCACCACTCTTGGATTCTATTTATGCTTTTTATCAGGCAGAGTACAGTCACTTAAGTAGACTTCCATAAAAAGAAAAGTTACGTAACATGTTTTGATATATGCCTGATGTGCGAAAGAGGTAGTCATGAAACCATGGCCTTGTAGAAACCCGGTGTTACACAAGTTGTTGCATCCAATCATCCAATTCAATATTTTTGAAGAGACATTGCACTTTAAGGGCAGTAGCACACTTGTGCCTTTTGTGTTGGATGTGTCTTTAGTCAGCACTGGGCAGAAGGCAAGTGTAAATGATATTTCATTGCGAACATTTCTTCCTTTTGGATATAAAGAGTGGTAGGTTAATAAGTCTACGTCCTAGTATATATACAAATATGAAATTTGGTGTAAATCAATCAAGTACTTCAATAATAAAAAAGTGAGAATCGAACTGATCTTCACTGTTACAATCTTAATTAAAATAAGGTTTTTACAGATGCCATCAATTTCTATAAAGTTATAAATTCAAGCATCTATAAACACATGGTTTTATTACCATTTTGTCACCACACCGGGTGATTTTACCACTTATAAATCACATTTATGGTTTTGTTTGATTTAACAATTTGACAGGCCTTTCATACAATCCTTAATGTTTATTACGAATTCTGGTATTATTTTAAAATAAAAATATATCTACACCAAATGTTTTTTAAGGACCTAACCACTATATTTACACCTAAACTTAATTACATGATAAGGTAAAATACTTACAAAACCAAGATTTATCATTTAGTTAGTATCTAATGTAGTAGGTGTTATATTTTTTTCACTAGCGAATGAAATTGCCAGAACCGAATGTATTAAAGACTAGATGCCATGTAGAAACGTAGGAGCTACAATTGGTTTATTGTCTACTAGCTGTACTCTGCGCGTTTTCCTAAGCCACCAGCTAAAATAAATTTGAAGGAAAGACATAAAAAAAACATTCCTACAAACTCGGCAATCTTCATGGGCTCATGAACAATAACTTTGCTAAAGATGATCACATAATCAAATGCATATTTTTCGATTCTATAAAGAACATACAGACAGATAGACAAACGTTTATTTATATATATATATAGATGTTTTACACACCTAAATGGACGGACTGATTTTATTTCGCTTTCTTTAGAAGTTGACTTGTAAATGAAATATGAAAAATTTCATCAGTTCTATTGCAATAACTTCTTAACAATAGTTAAGTAAATATACCTGTTGGTTTAATGGTTTGTGTTATTCATAATCCACAGCCGTTTACAGTCCACTACTGGACATTGGCCTCTCCTTAGCAAGGAGGTTTTGGCCTACTATACCACGCTGGGCAGACGGGTTGGAATAGGGTTTGTCTCAAGCTTACCGTCTCTTTGTAATGATGTTGTCTTGCCTACTTTGTTCCCTTAGTCGCCTTTTACGACATCCACGGGATGAATAGGGGTGTTAACACGATGTATTCTTAATCCGTCACCACACGGACATACTCTTAACTGATAAACCAGAAGACATGGATACGATTCCCGCTCAGGACACAATATCTTATGTGATAAACACAATCATTCGTTCTGTGAAACCGACTAACCACATTATTGATGCAAGGATGACAGTTACCGTGGTAACAATGTGAGCCTTACACCGACACGATGACTGCCATGCCTTTTACGTCTCCAAGCGCTACGTGAAAAAGCATCTCACTAGGCTATGTGTGGGTCACAATACTGTATTGGCTGCATTCGTAATCAGTGTGGTGACTACAGCTCTTGGATTCTATTCATGCTTTCCATCAGGCAGGGTAGAGTCACTTTGGCCGGCTCTTAAATTGAAAAACAAAAGAATTATTGTACAGATAGTCTTCAGTATAAACTGTAACTTTTATTAGACATATTGCCATATTAAAATTTTATTTTTTCTATTATCTACAGGTTCTGGACATGAAAGAAGGTTCATTTATATTCAACATGTGGGCCAATCCAACGTATGAAATGTTCACAAACATCCGATTGTTCAACTACACGAACACTGAAGCCTTCCTGAGTGGAGCTGAGAAGGTATTGAGGGTATCAGAAGTCGGGCCTTTTAGATATAAGTAAGTACAAATATAACTAAAAAGTATATACTATAAAACATATGAATAAATAAAAAAATCATTTTAGTAAGTACTTGACGGGCCACCACCAACGGCTTAGAAGTCAGGGCCACTAACCACTAGACCAACAGTGTCTAGTGTTTAGTGGCCCTGAGGTCATGAGTTCGATTCCCACCTAGAATAAATTTTTGTGTGATGAGCACGATTATTTGTTCGGTACCTATGTAATTTATCTATAATATATATGATTTAGAAAATATTTAAGTACATTTATCAACAGTTTAACCATACTGTTGCATGGTAACCACCATAACACAGATCCTGTAATTTGGAATTGGACAGCCGTGTGTGAGATGTGTGAGTTAATTTATTTATTAACCATTGACATCCCCTTTTTTTGTTTTTTGTTTTGACGCGGGGAATGCTGTTCGCCCTATGCCCTCCGTAGGGAGACAAAAAGCGTGTGTGACCCTGTGGCGATCTAATTCCTAGGAACACATCAGTGGCTTCTCGTAGCCTCTCTGCCGTATTCCACGACTGAGGTTCATCCCGTGATGACTAGAACCCCCAAGGCAAGATGTTATCGCATCTCTTACTATTCTACACAGTAAGAGGAGGAAAACCGCCCCTCCTCAGTCGATACCCCGCGGCCGCATCGGGCTGTCACCTGTCTCATATCGTTTACAGCAGTCACATCACCTCAAGCCGGTTCAACCCGATTTAATCTTATTTACAATCGTTCTTTTCAATCTTTGTTTCTCATTGATAACGTAGAATCGCTAACGAGTATATGGGTGAACTGTAGAAAAGACATCTGCATCTCAAGAGCCAAAAATGTGTTTCCATCTTTCAGTCGTCACCCTAAAAACATTGGTTTTAAGTTCCGTTAAACTCACACATTCGGTTAAAGTAACGAAAGAGTTGCTTAACATCGGTTTTCTGTCAGACTGTGGCATTACGCCGGTCAAACCACCCATACGTACAATATCTTGTCCTTAATTAATATACGAGATCCTTATCCATGTATTTAAAGCCTCGGTCTCACTGTCTCGAACTGGGAAGGGTCAGTTGTCACACAATAGTGATTGTTTATCAGTTGCCTTAATCATCTTTGATCATTTCCGTCGTGATCTTCACCTTCTTTTGTTGTGAAATTTTACTTCTAATAAAACATTTTTTCCTTAATCCACCTGCTTCATCACCTGGATTAAAAAAAATACTATAGTGTTTGCAATACCGTTTGATTTTTTAATTATTTTAAAAAAGACACCGCCCGCTCTACTTACAAATCCTGTCGCGGGGGACTTTACAAATATACAAGAAACGGACACAAAGAACACCCTGACTCAAAACAACAATTTATGGTTCACATAAAGTGTCGGCACATGTGGGGTTTGAACCCACAACACTCAGTGCAGTGGAGGGCGGCGTGGCGACCGCTTATACCATTAGTTTTAAAACTTTTTGCTGTCAGTCAAATAATTAAATTTACACTCTACTTTTTATATATTTACCCACTCACTAAAACATAGACAATATAGATAACTTGTTGCAATGACTTTGGTCGTTATGATCAACACATATGTAGTTTTTCCGGCCCTCTATTATTTCTCATTTATTTGTAATACAAAATATTTGTCAGATTTCGCCGTAAACACGTTTCCTGTCAAAGGTTTACACAAAGCGAATACATAAAAACTTCCTGACGAACTTAAATTATTTACACACAAACCCATGTTAACTAAATAAAAAAATATAAGGTACACAATATGCCTAAATGTTTCGTGTAGATAAACAGACAAATATATTTCTTACAACTGGTTATCTTTGTCCTCTGAGAGGCCTCAAAGACCATATTGTACAAACAGCTCATATAACATGGACTAGTAACGTAAGGGTTACAAACATCAACATTTGTTGTTTTGTTCAAGTTCAAGTTTACAACTGTTTAAGTGAAGGTTAAATCTAAAAAGAGACAATTTAACCCTAACACGAACACTTTAAAACTAAGTCGGTCTAGTTTACTGAAGATGCTGTACACACTTCTGGATAAGAACAGGTCGTTCATACCGGATCTATTCTCAAATTTATTGGTTTGGCATTTAAAATACTCCACCACAACGCTGTATATCACTGTCATTTTTTGAAGTACCAATTACAAATTTGTACTTTTTTATGTACAACAATTATCGAATTTAGTATTTTTTCCCTTGTGTTGTGAGTAAAACAATTAATTAGACACTGAGAAGAACCGCAAAAGTCTTGAGAGGTTCTGACAAATGCTAAATTAACTGATTTTGCTGACCACCTAAATATTTTTACTACATTGGAATGCTCCAATTACGTTGACATATTTAATGCTTATTTCAGTTTGACACTTATGATGTAACAATTTACTTTCTTTTCGTTATAAGACATACAAAAAAAAACTTTATTATAATATTTTGTCATAAGTGTATCATCGTAATCGAGATATAGTCTGTAAGTGTGTATGCAAACACAGGTGCACTTTCTGTTAACTCACACATCAGGCGCACAATCGACGGCTCTACATGCTCTGCAAGGCTCGGGAGTTAATACTGCAACTTCCAAACTCCAGGCTGTGACTATAACCAGAACACTCAACAAAACTTTTTGGCCTGATCCGGGAACCGAATCCAAGATCTCTTGATCGGCAGTTGAATACGGGTTTGTTTCAAATTTTTCTTCTCTTTGCAGCGTTGTTGTGTGGCATAGTTTGCTCGCTTATTAGTCACTTACATAAGACACAACGTCACGAGAAGAATAGGAAGCCTGTATAGGACGTAATATAAGTGTATAGATAGATATACCCATGTCTCCAATAACGGATCCTTCTACTGATATTTATGATCCACTTGCTAACAGTTTATCATTTGTAATGAATGTATATCGTGACCACGAACTTGCATAATTCAAGACCGCTTTACATCCACTTTTCTTGGTTCTTTTTAAACTTGAACGGAATAGCAATTAGTTTGGGCTGTTGTGTGAATTTGATCTAACGGGAAATTAAAACTTGTGCTAAAAATATTACTCTACTGCTATTGTAGTCAAGGACACCGGGAGGGGGACGCAAAGGGATGTACTTGCACCCCTAACTGTGCAGAAATCCCTCGGTTTTCCAAAAACCGCACGCCGTCTCAGGTACCAGTAACTGGGGAGCCAGGTGTACCCTAGAAAGGAAATCCCTGGAATCCTAACGTACCTCGAGCCATCTATGTACCATCCATAAAAGAAAACCCGTCTATTTGATTTCTTGGACACGGATATCAATAAATTGCCACTGTGCTGGCAAAGGTGAATCGATCGTATGGACGATTATTTTAATTAATATATATAAAACATATAGAAAAATAATACGTTAAATTACTTCATAAAAAACTTTGATTTCATAGATAAAAACCCAGTATAATTATATATGTTCTAATAGTTAATAGTGTGTGTACTCGTAGATGTATATAATTCTGAAGACGCGCTAAATGCACTGTTTTTTTTTACTCGAACTGCACAAAAACCAGGTGCACTTTAGTGAGGAAATCCCTGGAACCCCGACGTACCCTCGTGACGGACCCTCTCCCGTGTAAGAACTCCAATGTTCCCTTTTCTGCTCCCAAAAGGGCGCTCGCAGTCCATAGCGCTCTATCACCACCACCCCAGCCTGCTTCTTCTAGGGTGACAGATGGCCTCACCTGCCACCCCCAGGCCTGCGCTAACGGTGGTCGGAGATAGTTTAACGATCTCGTTAAATGCACCTCTCTAAAAATAATTCTGGCACCGCCCATGATCGTGGTTTGTTAAACATTATTATTTGAATATATACTGAATATATGTATATAAGTTAAAAATCGATTGTAAAAAACATTTGTGTTAAATCCGGTGTGGATACACTCCTTTGTAATAATTTGTACTAAATATTACGTAAAAATTATTTACTATCACATTGGTTTGTCCCCAGGGAAGTGCGCACGAACGAGAACCTTCGAATAGATCGAGAACGAGGAGTGTTGACCATGAACCCTAAAATCATTCTGAAGTTTACCAAGGAAGGGTCCGTAGGTGACCCAAAAGATGTTCGTGTTGTCATGCCTAACCTGCCTCTAATTGTAAGTACATATATATATCACATGCTGGCCGACACGGGACCGATTATCTTTGAAGGGTTAATTCTTATCATTTAGCAATCGTGGAGTTAGTGAAGTTTCAAAAGTATAATTGGGATGTTTGCTACTAAGTTGCGCTAAAACGGCTGAACGGATCTAGTCAAAATTGGACAAGTTGATAGATTGTAATCTCGAGTGTTATGTGACTAGACCTTTTTATTTTCCTATTGTTGATAATTAGTTTATGGTGGGCAAAACCGAGGGTGAGGAAGTAAGCTAATAATTGTTTCATAGACACCTTAAGATGTCTATCAAAAAAATAAGTAGCGTAAAACTGAGGTTAAAATGTTCTGACTTAATTTTTTGTGTTTTTATAATAAATTTTAAGCTTGAAGTGTAATTAAAATTCAGCTTGTCTTTAGATAAAGATACAGTATATTAATTTATAAAATGAATATAAATCTATTTAGTTGTGTTTTTATCACTTGGCCCGAATATCTCTCACCTGTCTAAGGTCTGGTGGTACGAATTGATAAGTCCGTGACAAACGACAGTATCTAAGAATGCGGAAGTTACGAAATGCATATTACATATTTTTAAATGCCACATATAATCACTACTTTTAAACGAAGACATTCTTCAAGTCAGCTTTGAAGGGCATTTAGCTTATTTTTATATTGACTCTCATATTTTTGTCCTCGAGAGAGTAGACAGAGGAAAGGGCAAATTAAAAACCTATATTTTATAGACCATAGAAATTTTAGTATCATTTCATCATCACTTTACGGGACTATATTTAAATAAAATGTAAGTAAAATGGAAAAGGCAAATAATTGAAAAGGGGCTTATATGTATGGATTTTTAATATTAAAATTAAAATCGTTTATAAACACAAAAACTTCATGATATACGACTTGTTGTTTAACTTAGTATTTTATAGGTGGGCCACGAATTAGTTAACATTTGAAAAAATCGTGTAAAAAAATCATTTGATATATTATAATTTGGTACATACTATTATATAATTTGTTTTCTTTACAAGAAAGCTACTTAATATTAATATTACATCGACTAAATGACGACCGTTTCAACGTTTGCACTCTTCTAAGCGAGCAACGAAATTTTCGATCGAATACTCATCGGCAAAGAGACTGCGAGACGTCGACATCTCTTCGCTGATTTTTTCTTTTAGTTGACGTAGTGTATTTGGTTTATTGATGTAGACACGATTCTTCAAATAACTCCATAAAAAGAAGTCTGTTGAGGATAAATCTGGATTTCTCGGTGGCCATGGAATGTCCACTCGTCTGGAAATCAGCTTTTCCGGAAACATGTCTTTGACCACCGGCAAAGATTCATTGAAGATTCAGATCTTGTTGAAACCATGTGTTATGATTATAGCCAGCAAATTCCGCGTAATGTTTACGCAGGATGTTAGATTCAAATGTTAACGAATTCTTGGCCCATCCTATATTATTTATAGCATCAAATGTTAAAAATAAGTTATTGCTCAATGGAATTATTCAGGGGTGAATCACACGAAAATAACATTTTCTGTCCAAATAACTTTAATTTTTTTATTTGTTAGGACTGAAGTGTGAATGACGTCGTTTTGAATAGTAATGTTTAATGATAATAAGCTGTTATATCGTAGTTTTTGTTTGTTTCCGAGTAGGTATTGAATTAAATAATAGAAGGTGTATTATTAGAGTACTTCTGGATGATATTAGGAGTTATTTTTGTGGCATGCTCGGTATTTTTGTAACTTTTATGAATGAGTCACATATATCGGGCTGTAAAAGAGAGTGAAATTCAATAAATAGTGGTTATTACAATATTAACCCAAATGTAAATAATACATTTGTCACTGAATGTACACGTAGATTATTTAAAAATAAGAAAATTATTTTAATAAATAAATTACAGACGGATTTGTTACTCAATAATGGCTGTTCAATTTTTATGATGTTTGCCTTTTTATATTGATACCACGATCTCACAAAAAACCTCAGCGAAGCATGCTTTTTGTTGCTTTACACTGGTTGAACTAGTCGGTGTGGTGACGGTTTAAAAATATATAGTGTGTCACCTCCACTATTCATCTCAAGGGTGTTGTAAGAGTCGACTAAGGTGCTCCCTTGGTGTGTAAAAAAAGTAGTATATGGTAGGTACACACTACCTCTAGATGTCGTAATAGCAGCTGTTCCCGTATCCCTCCTTTGTCAGGCGCAGAGTGGCACACCATGTGGTTTTAGTCGGTCCGATTCCGACACCCCACCCTGCCGTAAACCCCGTTGGGGTAATGGCCCGAGGGGGTTTCCACACGTTAAAAAAAATGGTTTTTTTCATGTTCATATTCTCTTTGCACTGACGTCCTGTGTAGTTTGATGGATGAATAGAGGTACACTCTGTATTCTGAATTTGTCACCACACAAGCAGGTAGAGCCTTAGATTACCTTATTCGCTTGAAGCAAACATTTTTGTATGCACGAATATTTTTTATTTACATTGCTAGACATGTGTCTAAGTATGTTTTCCGTCTCAAAACCTCTAACTTATCATAACTTATGTCATATGTTACATGATAAATTAATTAACGTTATTTGTATGTAATTGCGTATGTACTGATGTTTTTGTCCGTATGCTACTACTGATCTAATTATCTGTTAAACTTACGTGGAGTTTTTTTTTTTACATTTGATATAACTTTAATGAATTGTTAGTTTTTGACATAACTTATATATATATATATATATATTTGTGTTATCACGGTTAAAATGTATGTCATTAAGGTTAATATTTATAATTTAGCAATCATGGAATTAACTAAAAGACATTTACAATGCTGTGAAAGTTTAGTCGAGACGTTTGTTCTAAATAACACCAAAACAGCTGTACTAATCTTGTTAAAATTTGATGCATTGATAGATTATAGTCTGGTGCTACCAGACTTGTTTCTGGAACAAAATTATTAACTAAATCAATTTTAACGTGAGAAAAACCGCATACAAAAGTTAGTACGAGGGGATTTGTCTTAAGATGTTTGTATAACAAGATTTTAACATAAAGTTAATTAATATTCTGCAATGTTGACAAAGATTCTTCTAGACAGTTGGGTCAATGTATTATATTACATATAAAAAGCAAAGGTAGAGCTGGATAACATTATAAACACTTAAAAAAAATATAGCAACTTCACACGTCAACCATGTTTGTGGGATACACACTGTCTAATACTAAACTCATTGTAGTCTTTACATCACCCCACACGGGGTGCGTGGAGGCTGGATCGGTTTGCCCCCTGTTAACAATGGCTGTATCGCAGGACCGAGTGAGTAAGGTTTCCGTAACCCAACGTTAATTTAATTCTAGGGGGAGATATTTTAAGACGAGATAACTTACGACTCTAGAGTAGGGTAGAACAGGGCTTGATCTGGATGTCGTAATAACAGCTGTTCCCGGATCCCTCCTATGTCAGGCGCAGAGTGGTTTTAGTCGGTCCGATCCGGTCGATCCTAAACTCCGGTGGGGTGACGGCTCGAGGGGGTTCCCACACGGTAAAAAAAAAAAGGGTAGAGCAGGGCTTGTGGGCGGGGGTAGATATTTATTGATTACAAGTGATATTAGGTGACCGCTATGGTAGTTAGACCTTAATTAGTACATAAAAAAATAGGAAAACTTATCGCGTTCTACGTTCATTTATAATGTTTGTCTAGCGGTCTAGCGGTATGCGACTGCCAATCAAGAGATCTCAGATTCGATTCTCTTGTCGGGCCAAAAAGTGTTATTGAATTTTTCTGGTTATAGACATGATTAATAACAGCCCGGAATTTTGTCGCTGTGGTTTTAACTTCCTGCCTTGCAGAGCACGTGAAACCGTTAGTCCTGCACCTGATGTCTTTTTGATCATTTCGGGTAGCCGTTCCATCGAATTATGAGAGTGAAGGCACAGAAAGCGCACCTGTATATGCGCACACGCTTGTGCACTGTTATATTTCCTCTGTAGTGGTCTGGTCTCTATTGAGACTGACCATCGAGGTCGAAATTGGCTAGGAGGACTCTTAACAAAAAAAAAGATGTTTTTGCCTTTTTTCTCTTTTAGTTGCATCTATTCATGATGTTTAATATTACGATTGAAAAATATGACAACCTTTTTTTTCTAAATGTTACACAGAGCTTTAAAATTATTTTATATATTTAAATGCATAAATTAAATTTTGCTTTTAAAACTAGCTTACTATTAAGGTGGGTACGTGTCAATTTAAATAAATCAAACCGACGCATGTCGGTAGCTACTGACAAAAATTATGTCAGTTGAAATGTTAAAATTAACATATAATAATAAAGAAACAGTACAAAAAAAAAGTTGCTCCTCTAATATATGCATAATGACGTATTTAGGAACTCACGCAGTCGGGATTTTATATGAATGATTTACTTATATTTACTTAAAAAGTAACAAGACCTTAGATTGACACAACAAATATATAGTTAATGCAAAGACACAAGAAACCCTAATACTTTTAAGACAAATTTGTTTATGAGTCGGACTCATGAAAGTTAAGGATCTGTTAGTTTATATCGTTGAAACTTGTACTGTGATACACACATCTGACAACATCTAATTGTTTTTGTACTCGAAATCTTATTTTTACGAGTGGAAATCCCAAGAGTGTAGTGTTATATAGGAATAGAATCCACTAAAACCAGATGATGTTCCGTCATAACTGAATTAATTGCCGGGAACTCGGAATATCGTCACAAGGACCTGCTGAGAACCTTTGTAGAGTTAAGCCGCCTGATGTGTGACAATTTATTTTTTACTTCATGATGACAATATTGTGGAGTCTAGTGGCCAACACAAACGTTATTTTTGAAAGATATATAGAAATCTAATGAGAGATTGTTTATTTTTTGTCATGTTTAACTACTTATAGAAATATCAAGTTGTGTTTCTTACCTCGTGATTATTTTATTTATAAAGTTATTTTGACTATTATTTTTTTATTCTGAGAGATGTATATCCCGTTAATTTCTAATTAAAAACAAATTTAAATAGCATTTATTTTGTATTAACTTTTTGCAAGTGGTTACGAAACATCATATTTTTGTCCTACTACTAGTTCAGTGACGTGGCTGCTAATAAGGAACCTGGCAAGAAACTCAATAGGAACCCTTTTCTTAAAATATATACATTTAATTTTACAATTTTATGATTGTGTGTGCCGACTTACTTGACGAGACGACTTAGTGAACAAACTACGACAGACAACACACTATAAAAAGAAGGAAAACATGAAACAAACACTTTTTTTTTTTAACTTGTGGAAATCCCCTCGGGCCGTCACCCCATCGGGGTTTACGGCGGGGTGGTGTGTCGGAATCGGACCGACTAAAACCACACGGTGTGCCACTCTGCGCCTGACATAGGAGGGATTCGGGAACAGCTGTTATTACGATATCCAAATCCAACTTGAAACAAACCCTATACCAACTCGTCTGGCCAGCGTGGTATAATAGACCAAAACCTCTAAACCAAACCAAATGTTCAGCAGTGGACCATTAGAAGCTGTTATGAAAAACTTAATCTTAAAACTTAATTAATTAGTCTTCTCAGTAGTTTGCTGGTCTCCGTTGAGAATGACCCCCTTGGCAGACTCAGCTAGGAGTACTTGCATACATATGTATATACTATACATCTTATATTATAAAGATATACAGGGTGTCCAAGAACCTGGCGTCCAACTGGATTCCCACGATGCCCCAAGTTCTAACAGTACTCAGAAAAATATTTTAAAAAATCCACCCCATGTACTTACAGAATTATACTGATTTCAAAAAAAAAGGGGAAATGAGCACCCTGTGACATACTTTTGAATGCTGTGACTGCTAATGCTGATAATTTCGATATTTCTTGGAGGTTTTGTAATCTAGGGTATTGCTGTGTCTAAATAGAATGTAAAAATAAAGTACTTTTTGTACCATTTTAAAATAAAATATTATTTTAACTAAAGGTGATATGGAAAACTATTGAATTTCGCAACTTTGACCGACTGTAGTGTAAAAAAAATGTACCAAAATAGTATGGCAAGTGACGTCAAATTTTGACGCGTTTATTCCTCTTTTTAAAAAGGTATAATACTTACACATTAATTTGAAAAAAAAAATTTTGATAATATTTTTACTCAACAACCCAATTTTTACGATGTCTTACAGAATTCTTAGAAAGAAAAATTTACGACGAATTGAATCTAACCTCTAAAGAATTACTATTGTATGCTCATAAAAATAACAACAGGCCTCTCAAAAAACAGGTTAGACCGTAAGGGACGGTATGTGCATGCATCTCACCATAGTGATTCGTTATTACAACAGGAGGGAGCAAGACAGAAACTATCTTTGCGATTTGCTGGTTCTTCTTTATGGTACCCCATTATTCAGGTAAGAGTGAGGGAGAAAAAGGTTAGAGGTGCGAGTGAGATAGATAGTGACGCTATCTGGGATCGTGCTATTTAGGATAACAGTACGGTCAGTACACGTCACTGCCTCCTGCCGTTACTACGCACCTCTCTCTTATTGTTACCATTGATCACGTACTACGATTTAAAGCTTTGTTTATTGGACTCGATTACTCTTTGTGCTCTGGACTTTGAAACGAACTCTTTACGACGACCTTTGCCTGTGTTTGGACAGTTTGTGTTTTGTGTGTGCTACCATGGCGACCTACACTCCGCAAGAATACGCAAATATGCACTACATTTATGGAGAATGTAGAGGTAATGGACGAGCTGCAGCGAGACTTTACAGAGAAAGGTATCCGAGGGCTACGCGATATCCCGACCATCGAGTTTTCATTAATGTGCACAGATCACTATGTGACGGGCGGTTCCCCAATCAAGTAGCTGGTGAAGGACGACCCGTAAATGACTTCATACGCGATGAAGTTTTAGAGGCGGTGTCGGCAAATCCAAGCATCTCTGTGCGAGGAATAGAAGCTGATACGGGGATACCGAAGAGCACAGCACACAGTATTCTCCAAAAAGAAGAATATCATCCGTACCACGTACAGCGAGTGCAAAGTCTTTTACCTCGAGACTATCCGAGCCGAGTCGCGTTTTGTGAAACAATCCTGCAAAAACATCGAGAAGACGAAAACTTTATCGACAAAATTTTGTGGTCAGATGAATCAACATTTAAGAAAGATGGCTACATGAACCTACACAACTTGCACGAGTGGCATGTGGAAAATCCGCACTTGATGCGAGAAGATAGATCCCAGTACCGGTTCAAAGTGAACATGTGGACCGGTATTCTCTGTGGGAATATTATTGGTCCATTTGAGATGCCCGAGAATTTGACTGGCGAATCATATTTAAATTTTCTTCAAAATGATTTGCCAAACTTACTAGAAGAGACCCCACCAGATATGTGGTTCCAACACGACGGCTGTCCAGCACATTTTCGCGTATCCGTTAGAGAGTTTTTGGACGAGCAATACCCGAACAGGTGGATTGGGCGATCAGGAACAATCCCGTGGCCAGCCCGCTCACCTGACTTAAATCCGCTGGATTTTTTTTTCTGGGGAACTATGAAGGAGCTCGTTTATGCGAAGCCCATTAATGACATCGCTGACCTTCGTGAGAAGATAACACAAGCAGTGCAGGTGATACGTCACTCGCGAAACATAAAGCGGTCCTTTTTAAGGAGAGTGAGAGCTTGTATTGCCGCGGGTGGTCAACATTTTGAACATTTATTGTAATAAAATATCTTTAAACTAACATTCTTTGCTTTTATTCTACTGGGAACCCATCTACCTGTGTGTATTTCCTTCTTGCTCACTCTTGGAACCGAAGTAAATAATAGTAGTAACATAACAGTTTCTAAGATAAGAAAGGGTCCGACAGTTACCGTTAGTAGGTAGGCACTTCGTAAAAATTGGGTTGTTGAGTAAAAATATTATCAAAATTTTTTTTTTCAAATTAATGTGTAAGTATTATACCTTTTTAAAAAGAGGAATAAACGCGTCAAAATTTGACGTCACTTGCCATACTATTTTGGTACATTTTTTTTACACTACAGTCGGTCAAAGTTGCGAAATTCAATAGTTTTCCATATCACCTTTAGTTAAAATAATATTTTATTTTAAAATGGTACAAAAAGTACTTTATTTTTACATTCTATTTAGACACAGCAATACCCTAGATTACAAAACCTCCAAGAAATATCGAAATTATCAGCATTAGCAGTCACAGCATTCAAAAGTATGTCACAGGGTGCTCATTTCCCCTTTTTTTTTGAAATCAGTATAATTCTGTAAGTACATGGGGTGGATTTTTTAAAATATTTTTCTGAGTACTGTTAGAACTTGGGGCATCGTGGGAATCCAGTTGGACGCCAGGTTCTTGGACACCCTGTATGTAATATTGTAGTATTTGTAACACTGTGATCCATTTTAAAATTGACACAGAACTACAACTTCTGTATCACACAAAGTATTGCCTCATATGTCACGAACCCACCACACTCAGTACAGCAGAAAACCACGACACCATCCGTGCAGCCACTGTAACACCAGTTTACAACTAAAGAGTCATCTATAACTCCATTTTCTTCTTCCAGGCTATCAGTACTTTAGCAGCTGACAAGGTAGGGTATCTTCCCAACGTCGGTGTGTATTACTCCATGAAGACCATGGGTTCCAAACTGTTCAAGAGCCTGTCTGTAGAGGAAGTCAATTGGGGATACTACGACCCGGTGGTGACAGTAGCCAATGGACTATTGCCAGGATGGATTGACTTCAAGAAACTTGGAATACTAGATCGGGTACGTTATTTTGTTTGTTTGTCAGTTAGTTTTCGAGGTTTTATTCTCTTTTTTTTTAACCACTTTAAATTGAGATAGTTCTCAATTCGTTTTTGTTTGGTACCTCAGAACTCTAGCTATGTAAGTTAATTTTTTCATTTAAGAAAGTCTACTTCACGTTTGGTCTCCATTATTTTAGCATAATGTATCATCATCATCGTCAACAGCCTTTAACAGTCCACAGCTGGACATAGGCTTCTCCAAAGCAGGGAGGTTTTGGCCTGCTATCCCACGCTGACCAAAAAGTCTGGAATAGGGTTTGTTTCAAGCTTTTCTTTGCAGTGATATTTTCCTGACTAGATTGTTCCCTTAGTCACATCCTACGACACCTACGGGATGAATATAGTGACACTACGTGTTCTTAACCCGTCACCACATGATGTTTGTCTAAGAATAATAATTGTTGAATGAATAGAATCCAAGAGTTATTTTCACCATACTTATTACGGATGTAAGCAATGCAGTATGATGATCTACGCTGTAACAGCCTAGTGAGATTTATTGCCACGCCCCGTTTGGGGACATAAAAGACATAACAGAATTAAATTAGATAGAGTTTTGTACTATTGTTACCAGGCTGTAAATTACACCTAGGCACAAGTTAAATGATTGTGCTCATCACATAATTATTTTTCATGAACAAGACTCGAACCCACGACTTTTTGGCTTAGCTGTTAACTAACCGTTAGAAAGACAGGCCCATTAGTAGTACTTTCTTAAGGCCCTTTTCTTTTTAATAAATGTTTTTCAAACACTGCTCGTCTTTTCTATAGATATATACACAGAGGGAACAATACGCTGAGGTTGAGCTGAGAGATCCAAAACGGCGATACTCCGTCAACAGTTGGGACAACAGTAGCGGTCTTGTTGAACAGGGATACACTGATTGGAATACGAGGTGAGGAGTAGCTGCCGGCTACTGGAACTCAAATCTCTCCTTCTCTTGATTCTAGGTGTAAGACTCAATAGACAGAGACGCATACGTGGCTCCTGAGTTGAAAGTGTCCATTGATAACAGTAGTCACTTTCCGTCAGGTGACCTGGGTACCTATTTGCCCTCGTTTTCGCTAAAATTGTTTTTCAAACAAATGCGTACTCTGATTCACACGCGGATCTAACTAGAGTTGGATGTATCCATTAAACTGGTAAATAATTTTAGTTTATGCTAAGTAGTTTTACCTTCTTATTAATTTAGGAAACAAATAATTGTGCTGTGGTTTTAATAGTCAGTAACATAATACAAAAGTACTACTGGACGACCGCACTAAAAGTAGACTTGCAGAGCAAAATATAAGGTGAGCCAAGAATTCGTTAACATTTGAATCTAACATCCCGCGCGAACATGTTAACTAATTCGTGACCTACTCTATATTTTACTATATACTTGTCTTATAGCTATTGAGAAAAGACTGCAATTTAAAGGTTCCGTATTTATATCCATTGGGAAAGACCTCCCTAAGCTATGGCCTTGGTGGTTATTCATTGCCGTGCTCTTACCTTCTTCTTTCTAATAAGATTTTTTTTCCAGCATACCATGCAACAGAGTGGCCGGTACATTCGAGGGTCTGATGCTACCGCAAAATTTCGAGAAGGGTCGCAGCATTACTGTTTTCAGGAAGCAAGCTTGCAGGTCTTTTCCTTTCAGATTTATTGAAGAAACCACTACGGAATATGGGTTTAATGCTTACAGGTAAGTAAACATAATTTATACTCGAGTCTTTATTCCCAAAGAGGTGAGCAGAGGCGAATTAAAAATCTACATTTTGATGATTATAATGTACTCTCGCTTACGTAACAGGAACAAGCCTATTCACGATTATTTCTAAATAAACATACTTATACACTTCTAAGTACACACCGTGATGGAAGTACGTGTGGTGACGGATTAAGAATACATAGTGTTACCACCCCTATTCATCCCGTGGGTGTCGTAAAAGGCGACTAAGGGAACTAAGTATGCAAGACAACATCATTACAAAGAGAAGGAAAACTTGAAACAAACCCTATTCCAACCCGTCTGGTCAGCGTGGTGTAGTAGGCCAAAACCTCCTCGCTAAGGAGAGGCCTATGTCCAGCAGTGGACTGTAAAAGGCTGTTGATGAAGTACATACCTGCCTAAATACATAACTGTCCTTAATGGATAGTCTATCCAATATTAGAATAAATAGTCAGTTTAGTTTTAGGGATCGTCGCGTTGAAGAATCGAAAAACACAACATTTTTATTATACTAGTATTGATTAGTATTTAAACATGTAGGGACTTCCACATATAGCGCAATCAACGATAAAATACAACGCCATCTACCGAAGACACAACGAACAACGAAGCAACTACTGTATCATGATATAGAATTTCCCAACCTCTACCGCTGAGCCGTGACCTGTCTTATAAAACTCGTTTTTTTTGTTTGATCCCAGGTACCAGATGGAAGAGAATGCTTTCAGCAAGAGTTCTCCTTTCGCCTGCAGCTGCTCAGATGACTGTCCTCCAGAAGGATGTATTGATATCCATGGTTGCTACTACGGTAAGAATTATTTTTTTTAACAGAAATCTCATTGTGTCTTTTACCTTTTTGATAAAATAAAACTAATTATATACGTTTGATTTTAGGATTTCCCATCATACTGACGAAACCACATTTTTTGGACGTAGATCCAGTGCAACAATCGTACTTCGAAGGATTAACACCAAGTAAAGAAAACCATTCATCGAATTATCTACTGGAACCGGTGAGTTGTCATGTAACGTCATATCTCTTTAAATCAATTTAGAAAAAACAAAAACCTAGACGCAGGAAAATTACACAACTATTCGTCCTAATTGGAAATTGGATCCACGACCTCTACTTTGGCAAACAAGATAACCTATTAGACCCACAAACTGAAATCTACCATAAAGTATTCATGAATTGCCATAATGTATTAGTTCAATATTACAATAATATACGGTAATTAACTCCACACCTTCTTGTACAGTCTGTGGGAGCACCCGTGAAGTTCTCAATAAGGGTCCAGATCAACTTAGCTGTGAGGACGTCGTCTGGCAACCCCATTACGATGCCGTTTAAGGACAAGGTTTTACCTCTCATGTGGCTCGAAGTGGTAAGTAGTTGTTGATCACTGGTTACTATCATATCATCTTTGTCTGTACCTGTGTTATAGTTTCAATTCTTGTCATTATGTTTATTTGACTAATCATAAAAATAAACTATATTTTAGAATACACTTTTTAAAAACAACACTTTTTCTTATAATATACTCAACACCTTCCAAACTTCCTAATTATTTTTATGTTCAATCTCTTATATTGTGATACTGTATAATTTACCATAAAAATGCCTAGACATCATCATCTTGTTTCCCTTTTCCCAAATTTATTTGAGGTTGTTGTAATGAGTTTTTTTCTCATTCTCCTTAATCATTTTTTTTAGTGGTCGGCCTCCTGCCTGAAGTTAACCTACCTAAGGGAATATAATATGGAATGTATTTTTCTCATTAATCTGTTTTTATGTTACAGTCCTGCCATATGCCACCGCCAGAAATCATCACACTGCTAAGACTCCGTTTAGTAATCGGCCCTCCTCTATACATAACGTTATTGGTGTTGCTCTTTATCGCGGGCCTCATCCTCGGAGCCCAGGGCTTCTACCGCATATGGAGACCGAGGTACAAAATCGTTCCTCCAGTTGAAGCATTAACCCCTATAGTCAGGAAGAAGAGTATTGAAAGAAGAAGGAGTTCTGTCCATGAAAACATCGGCTTCAAAGAAGATAGCGATATGGCAAGAGAAGCTGTCTCTTTATTAGCTATTAATGAAGAAGATAATGACTTTGTAGAGCTGCTCGTTTGTGATGAGAATGAGTTAGACTGAAATCTTTACGGATTTAACGGTTTTTGAGATAATTACGACAACACTTCGTAATGAAGTGTGGGGGAAGAGCATTTAGAATTTTAGTGAATCCTGGTGTCTTTCGACATCATCAGCATTTATAACAATAGTTAAGTTGCTAAGATTAACCTCAAGTCACTCGGTTGAACTGTTAGTGACATCGACGGTATTATGTATGGGTATATCACGTCCATAGTTATCATATAGTCTCCGGTTGGACATAAGCGTATCTTTAGAAAAGACACTTTAACCTACTGTACTTGGCTGTATGATTGCAACCAGTTGTGAAAACTTAGAGACTATCTGAAAATACAGAAAATGTTATCCAATGAAGCAATTTTAGATAAAGGGTTTGAATTTGTGTTATATTTGTAATACATTTGGCCGACATATTGCCAGTCACCAATGCAGTAGCATTGTTTGGATTTTGTCATTCAGAAATCATGGTTTCTACTTATGCCAGCCATCAGGCAGACTAGAGGCAATGCGGTAGGCTCTTTTAAAAGTAAAACACACAAAAATGTTCTCCCCTTTTATCATTTGAATAGTTTTGCACAAACCATTTTCGCAATCTCCTACTGCGATAGTCTTGTAAACCTGCCTGCAATTATTAACTGTAAGTAGATAATGCCTGACAGTAACTTATTTTCCATCAGTATTAAATAGGTATCGTAATTTGCAAATAAACATCATGTTACTTACGTAATACTTTGTAAAACATTTTAATCCGATTGCAAACTGCACATTCCCTCTTAATCAAAGGAAATACACAGATTAGTAATATTGGATTATCGAAAATAAAAAAAAATCTTAAACATCTTCATTATTACTAAGCCAAATAAAATAATAATTGACGTAACATAATAATGATTATTTAAAAATACGATTTGATAGATTATTTCTCGTTCCTATCTTAACAATTTTTTAATATAATTGTTACTTCTGTTTTGTTGTGTGTGTGTGTTATTATTTCTGTGTTTTCTTGTATAGACATATTGAAACAAATTTACACATTCCATCTTTGTTACGTACAAACAGGTTAATCAAATTACAAATACTCTATGAATCTAAATATAACATGACCAATATGACAAGACAGCAAGACAGTTTTAGTCGTTTTGGTCTTGCCTGTTCATTGCTCGTGGTTTTGCAACGTAGTCCTACAGGATCAAGTGAATTTTTTTCTTGTCCATGGTTTTATCATTCGGACTATAACAAGAAGGTCAGTATTTTGTATGGGTTGTAGTCCAATAGGTGTATTAGTGAATCGAATGTTACAATCAACGTAAATATTATAAAATATTACTGGTTCTATTGCCCCTGTGTTCATTTCAAAAGCAATTATAGACTGCCAAATATACTTAATATGAAACCTCCTTTCTACGTCTATCAGTGGACTGTTGGTTGATGATGGTACATACTATCATAACAAATGAATAAATTTGTATTTATAAAATGCAAAATCAGCAAATCAATGCAAGTGAGTTGAATGTTTAGACAATAAAAAAAGTTACTATCATAGACTGAGATATTTATTAAAATGTCAATACAATATTCACTATCAATATCATCACATAACAGCCGTGAACAGTCCACAGCTGTACATAGGTTTTAGCCTACTATACCACGCTGGTGTGACGGAAACGCATAGCGAAATGCACTAAACCGTAACATTAATGAGGCCATTGATGCAGGGACGACAGTTATCGTGGTAACTGTGTAAGACTTACACTGTCACGATGACTGTCATGCCTTTTACGTCCCCAAGCGGGGTGTGAAAAAGCATCTCACAAGGCCGCCATAGTGTGGGTCACCATACTGCATTATCTACATTTTCAATAAGTATGGTGACCACAACTCTTGGATTCTATTCATGCTTTCCATCAGGCAGATTAGAGTCACTTTGGCAGGCTCTTAATATAGAAAAAAAAATTTTATCTTATTAGAATACTAAATGTGTAGGCACTATACCAATCTGAGTATAATAATGTCTATTATTTATTGTTAACTTTAAAATTTTATACATTTATCAGTGCCAGATAAGCGAAAAGCGTTTACGCATGAGTAAATGTATCCATTTACCAGAAATGTATGTACACGCAATTAGAATAGTTGTATGCAAGCTAAACAGATATTCTATTCAAATATTGATAAAACATCGATTGTATTTTGAATGCCTAATCTATGTGGTTGCTCTAGTTTCGTTTATAATTAAAAAAAAAACAGAAAGCAGACCATTCATACTACTTGGACGCTTAGAACTAACTTCAGTATCACCCTTCCTTTTAATAAAATCTATTGCGAGTTATTAATTCAAGTCAAAACCCTTGGTAAAGAAATCTAACGTCAACATGACATCATTTATTAGTCATGTAAAATAAAATATAATATTTTAGGTATGGGACACGTACTCTTTTTCAGCTAACTTTAAAAGAACTAGGAAAAGGACATCACTACTTGATCTTGGACTTGGTTTGTACGGTACTACCAATGCACGATCGAACCGATAGAACTACGGGTAGAAATTTTTACTTGTGATGGTACCAACAGGACTACAGTTAAGTAATGAAAGGACCACGATCCAACTGATAGAACTGTGGACAATATTTTTTGCCTGTGGTACTACCAGTAGCACTACTCAGTCGGACCACGTACAAAGATTCATCAAGACAAACACTACTAAAAATATTAGACAATGTAATTAAAATTTACACAGTATTACTGTGCAAAAGTAAGCTTTCATATGTAGGAAATATTCTAATAATATGATTATTTCTATCTAATGCCTATTTTTGAATTTATTAATACTGAATCATGTTAAGAGTATATGGTAATACCCAAGAACCGAATTGTGCAAAGTATTGTTACATGCTGTTTCATGATATTTCTAGAAATTCCATGTATCGTGGTATTTCATGTTTCGTCTTGACCATGTCTTATCATACTTATGATAGCAGCCAGGTAGCGAATTATGTGTATATAATATAAATAATGATGAAATTTTACAAATCACAAGAAAAAGTAAAATTCTGTTAGTATTATCAATGTTTGAAAGTTAATAAGTTTAGTTCTTAAGTTTAGTTTAAACATCTTTAGTTGATAGTTTAGTTGATAATGATCAACTAAATAAGAAACTGTTCATCCCTTTCGTGTAAATATTCATCAAGGGTAGGGATTCTCATTTCGTCGTATTAATAAATGCTCAATTATAATATTATTTATGTAAGTAATTTTAGATAATTGTATACTGAAATTATATTGATTATTATTTTCTTGCCATTCAAGGACATAAAAAATTGGATTTTGAATTGTGATTCTATTGTTATACATGTCACTGTTAAAGCCCGAATTATGGTAAATCCTAAGAATTTCCAGTAAAACTTAATTTTTACCAATCGAACCATTTTGCAAAAATAGTTCATTTGAACTTTTACGATCAAAAACACAGTAAATTTTGAAATAAACGTATCACAAGAACATTGTTATTCAATTATGTTGGTTAGGTCTGTTGTTATTGAATCATTTGGTTCCAGTTCAAAAAATCCATTCAAACACATCTCGTCTGGCGTTAATGGTCACTGTTCCATGTTTTTGTGCCAAGTTTATTTCAACATTTACTGTGATACCATCTAACTATAGAAACAGTCTACTGACAAAACTGTTCAATTTCGATATCACCTAGATTACGTCGATCATGGAGGTCTGACCGGAATGAACAAATTGCAGTTCAGCTATGTCGTAGTTGACTGAAAACTGACTCAAGCCTAGTTTAGGAAGGTGAAATGTCAAATGTTAAACGTCATATGTGTCTATTTTAAAAGTCGCTAACATTTCTCATAATATGATCACATCATCACAAATCAACAGCTTTTAATACTTCACTGCTGGACATAAGCCTCTCCTGACAAAAGACGTTTTGTCCTACAATACCACGCTGGCCAGACGTGTTGGCAAATGGTTTGTATCACGTTTACCTTCGCTTTGCAGCGATGTTATCCTGCATAATTTGCTCCATTAGTCGCCACTTACACCCATGGGATGTATAGGAGTAGTGACACTCTGTACTCTTAATTCATCAGCACATGAAAAATAAATACATTTCAGGACAATTTAGTTTTTAGTATGTTATGAAGTGTGAGGGTATCTTAGCCATTATTACAAATTGTGATATTAATTTAAGTGTTAGTGATAAGTTTTGTAAATATGTAATTTAATAGACTGAGGGTTCATAATTTTATACAGGTTTGAATAAAATAATACTTTTGAAATAACTTTTTTTTTTATTTTAAAGTATATTATACCACTTCTTTCCCCTTTTTTTATAACTGTGCGACTTCCCCGTGGATACCACCTACTGATGATTATGTCAGCCTCGAACCGAACAAAAACCGCACGCCGTCTCAGATACCAGTAGCCAGCGAACCAGGAACCTGGAATCCCGACGTACCTCGGACCATCTACCTACGGTTTGCTAGATGACCCCTTTTTTTTCCCCAAAAGAACGTGCGGGCTCCGTAGCACGTCGCGCTGCCACCCTGGCCTGCTTCTACTAGGGTGGAAGATGGCCTCACCTGTCACCCCCAGGCTTACGCTTATGGAGGACGGAAATCATTATGTGATCAACCACTTCGTCCCCTTGATTCAGGATTTTTTTTCTATAGTAAGAACCTGCCAAAGTGACTCTACTCTGCGTGGTGGAAAGCATGAATAGAATTCAAGAGTTGTAGTCACCATACTTATTGCAAATGCAGACAATGCAGTATGGTGATCCACACTTCGGTGGCATAGTAAGATACTTTTTCACGCCCCGCTACCTGATATCTGAAGTCCACTCTTTCAGCGTCGTTTTTTACGGAGTGCGACTTTCAAATAGGGCATTCAAAGGCCAAAACTCTATGTATCGAATGTGTTTGCTGTCTATGTAGTAAAAAAATATTTCATTTATTTTTTCGGTTGAAGACTTTTCGATACAATTTTATTCTTACGTCTATAAGAAACTTCAATTTAAACTTTGAGTTTTACTGCCTACTTTTCAATCACAAGTACTAGGAAAAAATAAATAAAACTAATTAAATCACAGTTTATTTGAGTAGTTACATTCAGAAATATTTTTAAATATACATGTAACTAACATTAAATATAAATAAATAATATAATAAGATTTTCTTGGCTCACGTCACACTGATCAAAAAGAAATTCATTTAAAATCACTGAAAGTATAGGTAACCTTTATATTTGACAGTGTGTTAGCCACTCCAGCTGTAATTTAGGTATTTGAGCGACAAGTCGGCCGTTCTAATAGCGTGTTAGTGGTTTTAACCCTTCTTTGCATAATGATGGAAATTTCCATCATAACATTTCATCATAAAAATATTTTTATATTTGGGACATATTGCGACAACGCATAATGGTGTAAATTTCCGTCATATTGCTTTTAACACAATTCATATTTTTATTTATAGTTTTTTTTTATTATTTATTTAAAACCTGTTTTATTTAAAAAATAGAATAGTCTTAGATTAAGATGACTCATACATCTTTGTTATTTCTGAGATTGCTAATAAGAGTCCGACTCAGTTCAATTAAAACTATATATATTTGTTAGTAAATAGTTTAATTACGGATTCACTTTAAAGTGTATGATTGCACGGATGATGTAGTGGTTTAAACGATCGCATCGTTGCACTCTACTGTGCCGAGAGTTGTGGATTCAAACCCTACACGGGACTACACTTTGTGTGATTTACAAATTGTTGTTCTGAGTCTGGGTGCTCTTTGTGTCCAGTTTTTGTATACTTGTAAAGTTCCATTCGACACAGGATTTATTCGTAGTGCGGGTGCTGTCTTTTAAAAAAAGAAAAAAGAAAGGAAGTAAAAAAAGAGTACAGCTATTTTAACGAAAACTAAATAGTAAATACTCCTCATAAAAGTTTTTTTTTTTCATATTATATTAGACTGCGGGCTGCGGCCTCTAGAATAACTAACATTGCACGGAGAATCAATATGCTGAAGTGGAAGTGGGCCGGCCATGTCTCCAGACGAACCGATGGTCGCTGGAGCCGAAGTGTACTAGAGTGGAGACCACGATTGGGCAAACGTAGTGTAGGGTGCCCTGCGGCGCGATGGACCGACGACTTGAAGAAGGTAGCTGGCAGCGGATGGATGTGAATTGCCCAAGACCGGGATGGTTGGTGTTCTTTGCGGGAGACCTTTGTTCGGCAGTGGACAGCGATAGGTTGATTGAATTATATTAGATTCCACTGAACTGAACTCCTGATGACGACATAAAGAAAATGGCAAACCTTTCTTCGTGGCTTGTACATGATTAAATTACGTAAGTGGACTAATGGTATCTATGGTCTTTCATCACTGTGACTTAACACTCTCGCTAGCTCTATAACGGCGTGTCAGAGGGCTTATTGTGAGTTTACACTTATGTCCTCAGAGAAGAGTGAGAAAAATCACGATGACAAAAATTTCTCCTCAGTTACGCTACAACAAATATTTCGGAAAATATCAAACAAATAATAATAGATTTCATTTCGAACTAATCTTACATTAAGAATACAAAAATAATACATTGAAAAAAAATTAAAACTAAATATCTTCTATCGGTAACTAATTATATACTTAAAAATGTACTAATATTATTAATCTTAAAGACCAAAAAATAATGAATATAAAAAAACTATACTGTAGTAGTTTGGTCATTTTATAATAAGAAAAAAGAATAAAATAACTTAATATTTATTAAATAACATTAATAAAGACTAGATAATATATTTACAAATTGGTAATAACTCTTACATGGATTAGGTAGGGAGACTCATAGATCGGTTCATGATTAGCTACTTTAGTTTTTAAACATTTTCGTTAATACATACATATATATG
Organism: Hypercompe scribonia; assembly: GCA_949316085.1. NCBI lineage: Eukaryota > Metazoa > Arthropoda > Insecta > Lepidoptera > Erebidae > Hypercompe > Hypercompe scribonia. The sequence goes on from OX438973.1 coordinate 2,332,687, forward strand.
TAAAATCGCACCTGTTTGCCTGCTGAAGTTGGCAGAGGCATGTCAAACGCCCACTTTTCACCATTGTTTTGGTTCCACATAATAGGCGGCGATCCTATTGCCTTTTGTTTTTTTTGCCAGGGCCTCATCTGTCGATCAGCAGTTATACTACTTGCAAGTAAAATTGACTTCTAGCCCTAAGTTCTTGGTGGAAACCCTATGTACATTTTGATTAATCTTGATAACTAATCCAAATTCTGTTTGACAACCTTAATAAGCAATTAACTGAAGTTGGTAGTTTTTCTGACTGACAAATCAACTTACACGCACATTTTATGATCAAGTTTAATGTATGTAATACTTGATTAATTTTTCATAACAATATATTAAGTTATTTCTTACATTATGGTGTGAAACGGTCTGGGTTCTCCATATCCTATACTTTTTTTGTAATATAAATTAAACGAAATATTTACAAAACATATAACATTGAAAACAAGGCACTCTCCCAGACACAAATTGCTTTTCTGGTAAAACTGGGTCACCTAAAACTGTCTACTACCTGGACACTAGTAGCTGAAAAGTGTGTTGCCGCCATTTGAGTACTCTAGGATCAGGATATATTTGCTATATATACGCTAAGTGGCGTACACGTGCGCGTAAATCCAGGTCACGTAATGTGCAACGTTGGTGTACACGTCAGGAACACCGCGACGGGCGCAGCCCGACCCGAACGACGTCAGGCCTCGTAGCTCCCAGCGTCCCCCCGACCGACACTGGAGAGGACCACCGCTATCGCCCTGGAAATTAATCAATTATATTAAAATTTTTTGCCCAATTAGTCTGTTAGTCTATATAAATATTGTAAAACTGAAGAGTTCGTTGAGTTGCACCCTTCTCAGGGACTTCCTACTCGTTCAGATTAAAAAAAATTCTTCTTGTTGGATAGTCCGCTTATCGAGGAAGATTATAGTCAACAAATATAACATCGTGCTACAAATTATAGTGAAAATTTCCACGGTTCATCTAAAATGGTTAAAAGATGTCTTTCATATAGAAAAAAAAAGAATCATACAATCCAAAGAATCGATATTAACGGAATCAATCGCAGGCAAAAGCTAAGTGTACTCTGATCACATATTTTTATATTTTATCTATTCCAATCTATTTGAGGACTCGCAATCTAACAATATCTTAAATGCTTTTAAAAATATCAAACGCATGATAAGTGAAAGCTGAAGAATTTTGATTGAACTTTCCCGTCTGAGCACCGATGTCATTAGAATTAATAAGAACAGTATTGAAACGTTACTGTAGATATATCTGATAATATCAACTGGTAACGAACTATCGATCATGCTTTGGAGAATATTAATAGCTGTATTTTTTTTTATTTAGAAACCTACTAAAGTGACTCTATTCTGCCTGATGGAAAGCATGAATAGAATCCAAGAACGGTGGTTGCCATACTCACTGCGAATGAAGACAGTGTAGTATGGCGATCCACGCTATGAAAATATGAAAAGAACTATGAAACAGCTGGCAGAATCAACCAGTACATGATTATCATCTTATACTTGTTATGATATTTATTCGTGTATGTATGTATATAGACTTACATCAACTTAAGTATGTATATGTATGTATTTATGTATTTGTATTAATTTTAGTATATGAAAGTTTGTGTCTATTTCTTCTATTCAACACCTGAAACGCACCTACTTCCTATTTTCTCTGCATCACCCAAAGGTTGACTGGTAGAGAATGCCTTAGGCATTAAGTCCGCCTATGTACATAAAGTGCATGATGTATAAATAAATAAATAAATAAATAAAAGAAGAAAGTTGAACAAAATTATATACAAACAAATAGAAAAGAAGAAACTAAAAGACATTAAAAGAAGCCTTGTAAGAGGCTAATTATTGCAATATCAACAAACTCGGCTACGTGAAAATCTATGAGTACTTCCAATTGTACAAACCAGGGGTTACTATTACATTTTAAATACATAAATCTAACGACACTTCAGATGCATAAACCCACTTAAATTTAGACTACAGAACACGCCAAAAAATATTCATACACACACTCCAAAAACACAATATGGCGCGGTCAAATCAAAAGGAAGAAAAAGAACTACATAGCTGTGTCTATTATGAAACAAAGAATAGACGAAATAAACCTTTAAGATACCATAAGTAGAACTAACAATATAAATATCTTAATTATCTACACTTTACAAATAGTAGACGATATCGGTTACAAGACTGTACTATAGTCTGTTAAAACCGTATTAGCATCAAATAATCAATAAATACACAGTACTACAAAGCATAGATATAGGAAAAACACATTTAAAATAATTCTAACTGTATTTCCCGACGGTAGCAAACTACATATTTTAGGATCAGATAGACGCAAGAATCAATTAAGCAATTTAAAACAGTTAAAAATTGATCTCCGATAAGTGTGTCTCGATACCGATTGAGAATTTAACAGATGACTATCGATTAATGACTTTGAAGATATTATTCGTTTGTGTGGTGAGGAGATTGAATTTAAATGTAAAATGAATGTTATACATACTACCGGAAGGTTATTAGTCAAAATTTTGGTAATAAATCATACACTCATTTTTACTAGTATCTCTAAAGGCATCGGAAGACTTGTTAAGTGCCTACATTCAATAGTCAATTTATTTGGGTACTTTATTTATTTACTTCTTTATTTACAACTTTATGCAAAAATACATGCATCGACAGACTTAATGCATTTTAAGGCATTTTCTGCCAATCAACCGACTGGGCAATGCAGAGTAAATACCATATGAGGTAGGTGCACTTAAGGATAAGAAGTAATTGTAAGAGGATTTAGTATAAATAAACTAGTTTGACCATAAATAAACAAATATACGTACATAAATACATACATATATAACACACATACATGTATAATACACATACATATAACTCATACATATCCGTGCACCCATATTTCCACTATAAGATATAACAATACCAAATGGTGAACTAAGACGGCACCAATTCATCAGAAAAGTTCCTTCACTTTAATTTTAAACGAGTAGCGACTTCTAGCCATCCTGACTTCGAGAGGAAGCGCGTTCCACGATAGGATAGCCTGCACTTTAGGATTAAGATGGACTAAGATGGACTTCAGAGATTATTAATAGAAAACTCCACAACTATTATATAGACAGGTTAAAGAGCGTATGTAGCAGATCAAGACTACAAATCTGTAACTTGAACTGTCTTTTGCCTAAAAATTCGGATTAGGGAATCCGAAATTACAATTAAAAATAAAATTTCGTCAAAGAAAAAGTGGCAATGGTATCATTTTAAGTTACTATTAACTTCATCACTAAACTTATCAATATAAATAAATAAAAACAATGAAAATCAAACAACAAATAAAGAGAAAGGATCTGAACCGTTTATGATATTAAGATATTAGTCGTAAGTACGTAGTTTATTCTCGACTATATATCCAGAAACTTAATGGATGGCTATAGAAAGATATATGAAACATAGTGTTGCTTTTACTTACCACACAAGCTCCAGTACTTCCATCGGTACTCCCAGCACACAAATGCCCTTCATTTAGAGGCAGAGTCAAAGCATACCTATCTCTGCATATATGCAATGGCAGTACAGGCACTTCAGCTTCAAGCAACACATCTGTTAAAGTTCCGTTTGTCTGTTCTCTTCCCCAGCCAGTAGCATAACATTCATCTTTGAAGTCCAACCTATTGTTATCATCAATAAAAGGATCTATTTCTTCACCAAACATCAATTTCTTATCACTTCTATTTACATTGACTTTATAGTCGTCTTTTAGAAGTCTTGTCCTAATTAGTTTAACAACGCTATCTAACGTTGCACTGTCGTAAATTAAATCATTGTTTCCTCTTTCACTGTCAGATTTTCTTAGCTCTTCACCAGTTTTTCTATCTTCTTCTCTATCTGAATCGTTAGAAACTCTAACGTTGTATCTTAGATTTTTATGTTTTTTATTTACAAATCCTGAGAATATATTTTTTGTTAGATTATTTAGCTTTTCCAAATATTTCACTGCGGTATCGGGGTTTGGTTTCGATGGTTTTGATTTTCGCCGCGAAGGTTCAATATGTGATTCTGGTCGCATGTAAAATGTATTGCTAATTTTGTCTGTGTCGAAGTTTGCAAGTGGTGGTTCAAAAGGAGGTAAGCAGATTGTACGAATTCGACTGCTTTTACTCACATCAGCTGATTTCGTCAACTTCATTAATGCTGTAACATAAAAAAACACATTTTATAAAAGAATGGGGTTTATAAAAGAAATTTTTTTACACTCGTACTTTATGCGCTCGCTACGGTTATTTTTTACACAATTATTGTATAAGTAATTTTCTCCCATCCTACTGCATTTTAATTTTCTACCTTTTTAGGATAAGTTATGCTGTTACTATAAGATTTTATGATTTATCTTATACACTAATCTCATACTTCAAATATTATTACAAAACGTATTAATACAAAAACATTTTTCTCTCGTTACTTTCAGCCAAAGCCATCAAATCGATCTATAAACTTCAAAGAAAACCGCAAGGAATTGCGCATCAAGTCTAGAAATGCAGCAAGTTTTATAAACGAATACAGAAAAACAAGTTTTGTGTAAAAAATAAATGATTCATATTGCAAGTCTCTTCTTACCAATATCATGTTGGTAGTTATGGAACCGATGATGCAAGACAATCTTCTCGATAGGAACATAGGCACCTTTCTGCTCAGCGCGGTCCCACTCTCCGAGGACCGCCGTCCAAAGAGCAGGCACTGGTAGGTTGAAGAGCTCACTGAAACGTTATGCAAAAATGTTAGTAGAGAAATCTTTGACCAGTATTTTTTGGGAATAAATTATCGAAAAACCCAACCTTGTGAAAACTGAATTCATTTTGTGGATTTATTCCAGATTTATTCCAATTTTGTCCGTGTAGTCCAGATTAAGACTACATAGTGTTACCACCCCTAGTCATCCCGCGAGTGTGTTAAAAGGCGACTAAGGGAACAAAGTATACAAGACAACATCATTACAAAGAGAAGGAAAACTTGGAAGAAACCCTATTCCAACCGATCTGGCCAACGTGGTGTAGTAGGGCCAAAACCTCCTTGCTAAGGAGAGGTCTATGTCCAGCAGTGGATTGTAAAAGGCTGTTGATGATTCCAAATGTGGAGAATGGAAAAAAATGAGAAATGCAATGATGATGAATGAATAATTAAAAAAGATCCAAGTTGGGTTACAATCACTTCTGTAATAGACACTTTTAAAAGCAGTGATGACTAGCGATTCATGACTGGATTAATTTTACTAATACAAGAACTTGAAAGCTAAATGCGCTTTTGAGATTGCCTAGTCAAAAAATCTGAAATGTAAGCGATGATTTGACGATGATTGATTTCTTAATCTGAAGTAGATACTTCAGTTTGGTAAAACCAATTGTACGTGACTAGACATTTTAATAAATAAAATAAATATTAGCATTAACTTATGCAGAATCAAAGATATTATTTTGTCACTTAGTATGTGAAAGAAGAATAAGTTAAATCCATTTTTTTTATTAATAATTTGGTAAGTAAATAATCTTTCTAACGATAAACATTTAACAGCACCTTAATACTGTCAAAAACTTTGGAACACATTAGTTTTGCATATTCTTTTTTTTTCTATTTCAAAAACTGGCAAAGTGACTCTACTCTTCCTGATCGAAAATACGAATAGAATTCGAGAGTTGTGGTTACCATACTCATTGTGAATGCAGACAATAAAGTATGGTGTCCCACACTATGGCAGCCTAGTGAGATACTTGTTCACACCCCGTTTGGAGACGTATAAAGAATGGCAGTCATCGTAGCAGTGTAATGCTTACACATTTACCACGTTAACTGTCATTCCTGCATCTATGGGCCTCAGGCTTCGTACTCATCAACGAAACGTAGCAGCACGGATGCTATCACTTTAGGTTGGCCTTCTGTTGGAGGATAGTACTGCCCCGATCGAGCCGGCCCGCTCATGCTGAAATCAGCGTGGCTCTAGTACCTTGTAGAAACGTGAGCGTCGCTCTAATATAAACAAAAATTAGGCACCTAAAATATGTTTTGTCATAATCTTTCTCCTAAGAAATTATAAAATATTAAAAATCCTTTAAAAGTAATTAATAATAAAAATCTTGATAGACAATATGCTACAACAGTGTACATTGAGTTTGTTTTAAAGTATAATTATTACTTGTGTATGCAGTGCGCTGTCGTGAGCAGCCACATGGGATGGACTAACACCCCTCCACACCAGTGCCCGATCAACCCGTAATTCGGGTGCAGCAGTTGAAGAGACACCTGGAATTATAATAAAAGTCCTGCTTAAAACAGAGTTCCATAAAATCATATATGACTGTCATAAGAGTATGAGAAATCGGTCTCTTACGGCTCTATCGGCGTCTTATTCTCTTGTGTCTATCTGAATCTAGTGATATGCCTCATAACAAGTTTTTTGACATACCTTATTACCTTATCATATATCATACATTTCCAAAAATGGCAGCCATCAATCAGGCTGACCAAAAGAATCTTTTGCAAAATTACGCTGGTTACTGATTCAAAACATGACAATTATAATGTTCAACACTCGTATAATTTCAAGTTTACACGCTAAACAATTAATATACCTATTAAAAATATAAAGAAATATCTTTGTTGCAACGCATTTCTTTCATATCAGTAGCAGACGTACCTGCCAAGGCCAAGCTCCTCGTTTGGACTCCCGACCTTTGATGATGCGGAGCTGTCCGGGCGTCCTCTCCCTCGGTTGTCGAGTGTGGCGCCGCAACGGTACTCCGCAATCTGAAGTAATTAAAGAGAATTCTCATTGAACATCATTGATTACGAGGAAATATTATCTTGCTTTGATTTCCTCTGTATTACACTACAAACAAACATACACGCGCACATATATAGAGTGAGAATGAGACACAATAAAAGTGACCTAAGTAAACCACTTTTCATAAACTTACAAATTATCAAGCATTAAAACTATAATTCATTAAAGCGATGACATTGTTAATAACTCAAAGCTGAAATTATAATCATTGTATCACATAATGCCCATAATTTTAGCTCGCTGAGCACGCTATTTATGAGTAGATAGAAAAACAACGGGTAATCGTTTGAGGAACAATGAGTCTATCATACATTATGTACGAGAATTACTCATTTGTATCAAGTATGAGGAATTCAATAGACACGCAATTTTTGCGGTTCGCCCCAGTGTTGAGGTGAGTTATTATGCACTAAAATAGGGCGAGTAAATGTTCCTGGTGTGATGATGATGTAATCCTCGTCGATTTCGTCCACGGCGGCCAGTCTCGACGGAGACATTATAGTGCACAAGTGTGTGCGCAAACACAGGTGCACTCTCTGTTCCCTCACTTTCACAATCTAATGGGAGGTTAATCCGACACGACCGAGGAGGAATCAGGCGCAGGGCCGACGACACGAGGGCACGAGGATTAACACCTCAACTGTCAAACTTCAGGCTGTAAGTAAGTATTTCTGTAACCAGATAAACTTAAAAATACTGTTTGACCCGACCCGGGATTGAAACCCGAGATCTTTTGATCGGCAGTCGCATAAACTGGAGCTACGCTAGAGCAACGAGGCAGTTGATGTAGTATCGCCTGGTGTTGTGGCTTCTTAAGTCACAGGCGGAATAATTATTTAGTTTCGACAACGGGGTATCTACATTTTTAAATAAATACCCTTTTATACTTCTTATTTGCTGTTTTTTTATTATATTATAGCATTTGTATACACATATCTTAGTTTGGGCACCGCTAAACCAGAAGCTATATTACTCAGAGAATACAGCTCGATTCTTTGATAAATAATTCATCGTCTGATCAACAGTATTTGTGTTCTTTTTTATACGGGCCTCCTAAAGTAACTTTACTCTGCTTGATGTCAAGTATGAATAGAATCTAAGAGTGGTAGTCTCCATACTCATTGCGAATGTATACAATGCAGTATGGCGACCCACGCTATGGCAGTTCCGAAATAGTTCACGGTTTGTACATCTTAGTCTTGAAAGCAATTGACCTAATTTCTGTTAATGGATACAATAGTTAATGCACCAACAATATTCCACTGGTGCAGTTAGCCCCAAACAATATCATTGCACCAGCCTAATAACACTTCAACTTCTGTTCTATACGCTTCTAGTAGACTATAGTAGTCTACTCTTATTTTCTACGATATTTCTAGGAAACCCCAACGAGTCTGTATACCAGAGACGAAACATAAATAGCCTCTCAAGACTAATTTCCGACTTCCAACAAATTGAATGCGGAACCAAAGTGCGGAACACGGAACATTTACTTATAATGCACAAGTAGTTACCCAAGTGTATAGAAAAAATAGTGTAATGTGTGAAATATATTATGCATTTGTCGGTTGCGTTGTTATTAATGTGTTAACACGAAGCTTATTACGAGTTGACAAGGCGGTGTGATTTTTGTCGCACTGTGTTTGTCGGTCACTAACACTAAAAACAGTCTTTTAGTGTGTCGCAATTTCTTGTGTTATGTCACATGATATCTACAACTTTAAACAGTATACTTCTGGACATGGGCCTCTCCTTAGCAAGGAGGTTTTGGCCTACTATGTCATTCTGACCAGCTGAATTGATATAGGACTTGTTTCAGGTTTCCTTCTCTTTGGTGACACTTTGCATCTTAATCCGTTACCTCGTAAACTGTTATTATTCAGCAACTACAGTTCGTATGTATGTATTTCTATTTATTACACTTTACATTTTGTGTTATCAGGGGCGAGTAAGTGAATCACCTGGTGATAAGTGACTATCGTTGCTCATGGACAACTGCTAGTCAATAGACACAAATGTGTTGCAAACCTTTGATCCCATCCTCTAGAAAGAAGGAAGATTCAGATGGAGTAGATGATGTATACTGATGCTACCTTGATAATGATCATGACTTCTAAGCCGATGGCCAATTCCTGCCCAAGACAAAATTGACTGCCATTTATTAGTAATAGTTTGATATATTTAGAAATATTTAAGTTTTTTTGCCAGCAGTCTGCTTTCTAGTACAGGTTCTATCTAGTTTGGGATCAGACTGTTGTGAGGTTATTATTAATTAGTTTGTATATAATTGACATGGAAAGTATCCATCCAAATATTTTGTGTAACGCTCCGTCACAGTACAAACAAGTTGTATGAAAGTGAAATTGTGACATGTTCACTTCTGTTTTGTTAGCTCTTTTGTTAAGTGGACGTTTTGCATAATTGAGTAGGCGGGTAGGTACAACGCGTACTAACATAGCAGTTAAAGTTTGAGTTTGAATGAGTGAGGTAACTGGAGTGAGGTAACTGGAGTACCAAAACTAATATAGTGTTGGTTGATTTCGTCATCGCGTCCTATTGCCCGTCTATCGAGGTTGTAGAAATACTTTGGTCGAGCTATATGCGTTAAAACAAGCATCTCTTTGGTGAAGATAAACAGATGAAAAAAGTATTTGGGACATCTGACACACAACGCCATATAGTTTTAAACTAAGCACATCTTATACCATGAAAGCTAGACTGACTGAGAAACTCAAACAAACTTTTGTAGATCGTACAAATATTGGTCCGACCCGGGAATTGAACTCGAGATCTCAACACGGCAGTCACATACGCTTCCGCTGTGCCACCGAAGCAGTCAAGTTAAGAGGTAAACACAGTATTACTGATTGATAAAACAACATATACATACATATCATATAAACATCTATTTGATATAGAACTCCAAAAAAATAAACGAGAATCAAACCAACAATCCCAACGTGGAAAATCAATACATTAATATCATGTCACTCAAGTCTTCGTTAATTGTAATATGTTATTATAAGGAGCATAGGAAAAACCTCTACAATATGAAAGGCAATAATTTATATACGTACATAGACTTACTTTAGTCTGCAACCTACCAGTTTTTGTCTATCTGTCTGTCCCTCAGAAGCAGAATTTTTTTCCGTAATGTATATAATATTATATCATTTAGTTTATCCTGAAAAGCGTATATTTAAGATCGATCAGTTAAGTGAATAAGTTGTCGATGTCTAGCAAGTAAGAAATTTTACATTAACGATTTCTGTCAGGAGCCAGAACTGGTTGTTTCAGGGGTAGTGTGAATAGTTATAATAGCAAAATCTCTGCTTAAGTCTGGATCAAAAGGTCGTGTAAAATATCTAATATTATTATTATTACTATTATAAAAGATTGCCTAAGCAACGCACAATAATAGGTAGCGAGTGTTGCGGTTGCCCTGTCATCGAACTCATCAACATCACATCAGTGTAATGATGTACTTTCACTGCGCATACGCATCTATAGCAGCTATATGGCTTTTGGATTATGTAATCGATAATGTCAAACTCATTTTGTTACATTTGAAGGGCTCTTATGTAAATTGTCAAATAAATTTCGATGTAATTGTTATTTGGTCATGGTGTTTTCTGTTTGTGGTATTTTTCCAGAAATACTATGGCATTTAGCATGTAAGTTACTTGACGATAATGGCTATTGGTTTTCAAGCTTTCGTGACTTACACGCATAAGTTGTCGAAATGGAAAATACTTGCTGTATTGAATAGAATGTCCTTTGAGAAAGGTTATTTTATTTTGTAACATAATAACATCATCTTTACTATCAACCCATTAGTAGTACAGCTGCATCTTACAGACGGTTGTCTCATCCTAAATTAGACAAAACCTATATTAAGATATCCAGATTTTGAAAGTAACTTGGCCACTAAGTACTATCCCGTGTCGCAGAAGACTTCGTAAACAACAACCGAATGGCAAAACAAACATTCAGACTCATAACAAGGAAAGTGTTGTCACATTGAGGATTGAACTCACATCGAAGTGTCGACGTGACCGCTTAAACCACTATGCCGTCCGTGCAATTTAATTACAAATAAGGCCAGAACAAAGGTACGAATCAAATGATTTCATTGATAAAACAAAATAAAACTGCAAATCCATAAATTACATAACACAATCGAAATACCGGACGATAAGGTACGTCTAACATGCGTCAAGATAAAGTCGTCTGAGTTGTAACTAGATACTAGGCTATAAATTGTTCTCTTTATTATCAATTCCTTACAAACGCTAATAGATTTCACTCTACACTTCAACTTTATTGAAGGAAAGTTAGTTTATTATCCAATACACAGGGTTACACTATCGAATAACTAAAAAGAAAAACACAGTACTCATTTTCTTTATTATAATGTAGGTGTAATTGACACCATAGTAGCATGTTTGAACAATTAATCCTGTCCCACTTTCGGGTCTTTCGAGCTTGATAAGGGGTTACGCTACAATATACACATTTTCCCGTAGCCATAGAGAAAAACGAGAGCAAGCGTGATTTAACACCAGTTCTCTACAACGCCGAGGTATACATATCTTCTTAAACATTTTCGATAAACATACTTATTGCTAAATAAATACCTGTAACCGATAAATTATTCTCAGGTACATAACAAAAGATCTGTTTCATCACACAAAGTTTGTCCTGGATGATATCATCGAAGGTCAAAGTGACGTTATATGTATATATATTTTGACATCAAATAAAATACTGCGATATCGCATCACACATGGGTCTATTGTAAGGGATTCGGGTTCTCCAATGACCGCCACGTTACTTGTTATGAAGTTGTTTTAACGTCGAAATAATTTTTAAAGATAACTTAAGCACTAAGAATATATTCGGTGCTGCAGCAGAGTTTGTAAACATCTATCGAAGGAACTGAAAACACACCCAGACTTGTAGCAATAATTTTTATATCACAGAGAGTGTTGTCTCATGTGGGGATTAACTCCAGATCGAACACTTAGTTAGAAGTGTCGAGGTAACTGCTTCAACCCCTATGTTATACGAGCTATCTAATTACAAATAAACCTAGAGCAAAAGTACAAAAATATTTTCCAATTAAATGATTTCACAATTCGTCATCTCGAGATGTTTAGGTATTAGCTGCTACTTACTGTTTAACCTTATATTTGATGGTCTCTTTTTAAACAGTTTTTTGTAAGTAGAATTGATGCAGGTTTTCGTAAGTAGAGTGACCGGTGGCCCATTGATGCAGGGGTGACAGTTATCGTGGTAACGGTGTAAGCCGTACACTGTCACGATAAATGTCATGTACATTTTTACGTCCTCAAGCGGGGTGTGAAGAAGCATCTTACTAGGCCGCTATAGTTTGGGTCACTATACTGCATTCTCTGCATTTGCAATGAGTATGGTGACCACAACTGTTGTATTCTATTTATGCTTTCCATCAGGCAAAGTAGAGTTACTTCGGCAGGATTTTATTATTAAAAAAAAAATACTGGCGTATTAGTAAATATCAGGATATTAAATTCGTATAGAGATGTTGAAACCAATAAAATTGAATTATGAAAAAGGATTACAGACACTTTCCGAACTTTTACTACTCTATTTATTGCTTTCAGTCCCTACGCTACCTATACCTAGTCTTGCCATAAATATTGTAATAAAGAAAAAAGAAAATTGTTAACTGCAAATAACATTTATTACTTTTACAGTGTGTCAGTTTAATACATAAATATAAAACAATTAAAAATATAAAAAGCTTATTCGAAGTGGTCTCCATTGGCTGCAATACAGTCCTTTAAACGATGAGGCCAGTTATCAATAGAAGCACGCACTCTTTCCATGGGAAAATTCTTCACTGCCAATCGTATAGATTGTTTTAGGGACTCCAAATTATCATGGCGTTTAGAGCAAGCTGTACTCTCTAAAACTGACCACAAATCATAATCCAGCGGATTAAGATCGGGACTAGACGACGGCCAGTCTTCAGCTCTGATGAAGTCCGAAACGTTCGATTCCAACCAAGACTGCGTGGACCGAGCTTTATGACCCGGCGCCGAGTCTTGCTGGAAGGACCATACTTGGTTATTGAACATGGTGATGTTAAGGGGCTTAACTACCTTCTCAAGAATGGTATCTTGATACACTTGTGCCGATGTTTTGATACCTTTTTCACAAAAATATGGCTCAGTCACTCCTTCATAGCTAACACCCCACCAAACCATCACTGAAGTCGGATAATGTCCACGTTGCACTCTGTCGACTAATTGGGAAGCTTCCTTAGAGCTTTGAGCATAAATACGGTCATTTTGTTTGTTAAAATGTTGCTCAATTGTAAAAATTTTCTCATCCGTAAACAAAATTTTTCTGTGACCTCCCTTTGCGTACCGCTTCAGTAGTTGTTTCGATTTTACCACCCTATTCTTCTTTAAATTATCAGTTAAGAAATGGCCAGTGCGTCTCTTATAGGCTGCAAGTCCTAAGTCATCTTTTAAAATACGCGACATGGTTCTAGGTGCTATCTTCATTTCCCGAGATAAAATCTTTTGCTTTCGGACAGGATTTCTTCGAATTCTTTCCCTTACTGCTTTGACCACCTTTTTCGTACGAACACTACGTGGACGGCCAGATCTTTTTCTGTCACAAACAGAAGAGGTATCATTGTACCTATTAATAGCCCGGTACACAAACATTTTACTAATACCAAGTGTATGGAGAGTTTTAAAAATTGCATTTGGCTCCATACCTACTTTGTGTAATGCTATCACAGCGATTCGGTTCTCTTTATCACCCCACACCATTTTAATATCGCAAAATATTTTACAATGTATTGGCGCCAAAATGAGAAAACACAATGAACAATCGTATAAAAATGACAGATTCGAAATTCAAATGTAATATTTTTTTATAATTAAGTGTAACAGTATTTATGGCCAGACTAAGTATAAGTAATATTCCTTTCTTTATGCATTTCATTATCATAATAAGTTCCCAAATGTATCATTTAAAACAGATATTTTGGAGATAGAATGGATTCTTCATTCGAATGCGTTTTTGCATTGCAAGCAATATCTCGAGAACTTCAAAGTCTGCTGTAACTCGGACTAGCTGTTCACAAAGTCTCACCTACAGCTAAAGCAAGCCCAACACACAACACGTTTTGACGATAATTTTTACCTATTTTCCCGGTCACTTTCTGTCATTGGAAACAGAACCAGCGACAGCTAACCGTGGTAAGATATGGTTAGTTATAAATATAAATACTAAAAATGCCATTAACAGTAACATGATCGAATAATGCCTGAATTAAAATACCAATAAGTGAGGCCACAACTTTAGAGCGTTTTAAAATCTATGAATTCACAAGGAACGTGCTTCGATTGCCGATCGCTTACTCAACAATTAGTAAGTATTTGGAGACGGAAGTTCTACATGCAACTGACAGCCCATCAATCATTGCAGGTCATCAGAATGTCGATCTGCTTTCACTATAACCATATACCAAAAACCAACGAATACACATATTTAGTTTTTAGTTTATTAGCTATAGATTAAATAGTTGAGAAAAAGAGAACTTGAAATAGGGCGGGCAAAGCCAGTTTTAAATAACTGTCATTGAGTAAACTTGTTTCTATGAGTGTCACTCGCAAAGAGTCAAACTTATGTCCAAACTCCAAACTGTATTACGAGACTTGGAGTTGCAGACAATATTTCATCACGACTCGATCGATGATATCGCGGTCTTTCCGAAACCCACAATAAAATATTTTTTGTGGTTTTTCATCGAAATAATGAGTTAACTAAAGCCAAAACCCACCTCTATTACTAATTTTGGGAGGAGAAAGCACTTCAAATGCGGGAATACGCTCATAACACATTCATTGCCTAATATTTGTGAGTACTAGACACTCACAGACGCTCACACATATTAATACACACCTACAAACCCTACACTAAAACACACACCCACACATTACTCATGCGAGAAGAACAGAAGGACACAGTCCACTGGTTGTAAAAATTTTGTATTGGTAAATAACTGCCTAGCCGAACACTTTCTCATAAGATAATACTTACCTTAAATTGATTTTTCATAATGTCATAGCTTTTAAATTTGATATTTTACTTTTGTAATACATTATTCAACGCATGTAAAACATGTCAAAAAGTTATTATCATGGGCGGAGGTAGTATACTTGTCATTAGACAGCTCGCCCGCACGTTTGTCCCCAACTCTATTAGAAAAAAATCTGGTATAAAATGATCTAAAACCAATAATTCCTAAATTAAATTTCTCGATCAAGGTGCTTGTAATATGTCTCAAGATAAAGTTGTCGGAGTTATAACTAGATACTTGACCGTAAAGCGTTTTCTTTATCAGTATTTCGTAACAAACACTAGCGGATTTCACTGTATACCTCTATCGTATTACAGGTACGCTAATTAATTATCTATTACATAGAGTTAAACTATCGAATAACTACACAGAAAAGCACGGTACACATTTTCTTCATTATAATGTTGGTGTAACTCCGACACCACAGTAACACGCTTCAACAAAGGATTCTGTCCCACTGCCGGGTCTTTCGAGCCTGATAGAGTGTTACGGTAAAATATATACATTTTCCTGTAATTATAAAGAGAAACGAGAACAAGCACAAAAATCCTCCTGTCTTAGGCGCAAAGTGGCACACCGTGTGATTTTAGTCGGTCCGATTCCGACACACCACCCCGCCGTAAACCCCGGTGGGGTGACGGCCCGAGGGGGTTTCCACACATTAAAAAAAAGAAAGGGTTTGTTTTACGTTTTCCTTCTTTTTACAGAAATGTTGCATAGTTTACTCCCTTAGTTACCTCTTACGGCTCCCATCATGGGATCTCTCACCACACGGATATTTAGTACCCGTATTTTCACCAAAATCGTAGTACACATTACGTTAGTTTTCGAACTTAACCACAGTCATTACTCAAAACAAATTCCTTTACAGTCTACTCTATCACTGTGACAACTAATCACCAGTTTAGACAGATTTAAAGAAGAATGGCGGTGAAATCTAAAGAAAAAGTTAAGTATTCAAGTAAAAAAGATTGAAATGTAAAAGTAATTAGTGGGATTACTGACATTTCGTAACTGGAGTTGTTACGTGACGGACAAGTTGGCTCACCAGCCGGATGTCGGTTGCGGTTAAGCAGTGCTCAATGGTTTCATCTAATTGAATTTGACGACTTTGTATTTATTTCAACACTAAATTTAAGAATCATCTAAGATAGAAAAAAAATATAACACGATTTCACGTAGCTCGCTGGAGTGGTAACTCTTGCACGGCTTCGCTCGCGTGGTTATTTTAATTTTGATAATGACGAAATTTCATACAACTTTTTATCTCTTATCTTTAACTCCTTAGGGATAGAATTGCCTTAACCCTTTCTTAGTGTGTGCCTACAACGAAATTTCAACTTTACGGTAACAGCAGTTTAGGCACTGCATTGATGAAGCAGTTAGTCTGGGCTAGTAACTTTACATATTTAAACATTATGTTGACTCATCTCATACGCGGTCGTCTGATACTAAACAATGTTTTGACTACTTCAATAAAACTTGCTATGCAACACAACTGTTTTTAAGCTCTCGTGATTTTTACAGTACGAGTATAGTTTTTGTTGTACAGTAAGACATTCGAGAAATTATTTAAAAGGCTTATAATACTTTCTATTTATCACCAATAAATCCCACTGCAAAACAAAAATACAACTCAAGTACAAAGTAATAATGACCTTGTGGAGGGACGAACGTCATGTCCCTCCGACACAAAGGGAAGATCCTCCGACTAGGCGAGGTGATCTTACTTGGTGTGCGACGGACCGAATGATTTTAGGATTTTGTATACATGCTAATCGCCACGAGAATCTCTATTTCGCGATACAGGATTAGTAGTTGCTCCGTGGTTCATTGTACTCTGTAGTTCAATGTATCTTCACTTGATGGCGCTGTAGTATGTTTTTTCTGTTTTCGCTGTATGTGGAAGTCACCACAACCTAATACAGCGCACGCACGGTCATCTGATCTCAAGTTAGGCAGAGTCTGTGATATGATTACTAGACTGTTGATAAACTTATTAACATATTTTTGTATACGCGTATATTAGAAATAAATTACAACCAACAGAACTAATAATCATAGTTTCAAACAGTTATATGTCCTGCCCACGACCGCCGCTTGGCAGTCAATATCTCTATTTGACTAACCACTTTTTTTTCTTTTTATTTTACTATGCGGAAATCCCTACGAATACCACCGAAAGGTGGTTATGTCCGACTCGAACCGACCAAAACCAGCACGCCGTCTCAGGTACCAATAGCCAGGGGACCAGGTGCACTCTAGTAAGGAAATCCCCTGAAACCCCGACGTACCTCGGGCCAAGTGACCCCCTCCTGTGTGGAAACCTCATAGTTCCTTTACTGCCCCTCTCCTATGTCTCCTTTATTTGACTAACCACTAGACCTTGGTCAGTTAACAATAAAATATTTCGGACATTTGACACACACCGTCATCTAGTTTCAAACTAAGCAGAGCTTGTGCTATGATAACTAGACTGACTGATAGAATACTTATATACTTTTTTTTGTAAATACATACATATTACACATAGAAAACACCCTAACTTCAAAACAAATATATGCAGATCATACAAACATCTAGTTTGACCCGGAAATCGAACCCGATACCTCAAGCACAGCAGTCGCATTTGCTATCGCTGTGCCACCGAGGCATTAAAAAATACCGAAGAAGTATCAAGTATCAAGTCATTTAGTCTTATGTTATTGTTGCGTTTCTCGCCAACTCGTGCTCCAATGAGGTAGCAAATGAAAACAAAAGTCAACTATAATAACGATCTCACGATCAAGTAAAAACGCATTTCAAATTGATTTTTACTTAAATTCAGTGAGAATTAAACGCAATCGGAACAGTTTTATGTCGTAGTCAATCAATGTTAACTATTGCACGGATGACGTAGTGGTTTAAGCAGTCAACACGTCGTTTTCTACTGCGTCGATTGTTGTAGGTTCAAACGTCATATGAGACAACACTTTGTGTGATCCACAAACTGTGTTCTTTGTGTCCGTTTCATGTATGGTTGTAAAGTCTCCAGCGAAACAGGATTTATTCATAATGCGGACGACTTTAAAAAAAATATTATCACGATATTTGATACGCTTAATTAAACTGTGCGGTTGGCCTAGTGGTTTAAGCGGTGACCACGCCGCTCACTACTGCACTGAGTGTTGTGGGTTCAAATCCCACATGGAACAACACTTTGTGTGATCCATAAATTGTTGTTCTGAATCTGGGTGTTCTTTGTGTCCGTTTCTTGTATGTTTGTAAAGTCTACCGCGACACAGGATTTATTCTTAGTGCGGGCGTTGTCATTTTCAGTGAAAAAAAATACCAAATTAAGTAATTAAACTAACTAAAATATATACAGCTACAGATCTTCTGAACCTGATTTTCTCTATGAAGCGAAGCAAAACTGTTCATTTTCTCCTTGTAAAAAAAAAATGTGTGCGTGTACTAGCGTACACTCGTAAGAAGTGAAACTTCTTTATGACGTTATTTTTCAAAAAAATAGTTTAAACCCGTTCGAAGTCGATGCAATCGCTACCTGAATTTCAAAAATGTAACTACTCAAAACGGGCCGCAAAATACATTGGAGACATTTACCAATCCCTACTCCGCTGGAGAAAGTATACTTCGAATCACGCGTGGTAGGGATAAGAAAAAGATGGCGCGTAACGGAAAAATGTAACGCGTAACGAAAAAATGTTACACTAAATTTTTTTCCAACCCCGATAAAGAAGTTTCACTTCAAAAATTAGCATAAGTATATTAAAAGAACTATTATATATTAAATAAAAACGTTACATTTATATTGATTATTCTCACAACATACGTCAATTTTGATTCATGAATATATCAGGATACTTATTAACTATCCTGATAATAAACTTTGCCAATAAACGCCGCAGGTCCGATAGTTACTGCACATCCGTTTCATTTCACTTAACATCATTTTCATTACTATCTCAAAAGTTATTATCTAAACGTCACTTAGTCACTTTCGATCTACAATAAAAAAATTAAAAACAATACGCCTAAGGCAATCTAGTTATTTAATAAAGCCAATTTTGACTTGACTAAACTGTAATATAAAATTGTCCAGCATCCATTACGTATTTTATGACAAAACTAAATTGGACGCATTCCGTGACAGCCCAATGAAAGTTTCATTTAGAAGTTCTGTAACCACAGCGGCTAGAACAAACTGAGGCTTAGAACAATATTCTGGCGGTGTGAAGTAATTACACGTTTTCGTTACGCAATAAATAAAATTATGCGATTTGGTTACGTTATTGTACGTGATTTACTTGTGTCCGGTTTCCATTTTCTTTTTTTGGTCTATCGTAATTTGCTTTTTTTTCATACATCTTGTAATAACATGAGTTTTATTACAACGAACCATCTCGTCCTAATAATAAATGTAGTTATCTAACTAAAGAAATGAATATCTTACAAAACTACCACTTACTATAGCACCGTGCACGCTTGGAGGACGGCTCTGTCCATTTTCCAGAAATCACTTTCACAAATGTGAAAGAATGTCACACTAAAGAAATATGGATTAACAATACTTCTACTAACACAATATATAATTTACTTTTAAATGAGTATCAAAGACTTCAAGATGTATTCTTCATTACTTAATTTTCAGTTCTTAGGGGTTGCACACTTTCTTCAAATTGGAATGGGATAAGGCAGAAATATATCTGCCTCGGTGGCGCAGTGGTAGCGTATGCTACTGTGGTGTTTGAGGTCTCGGGTTCGATTCCCGAGTCTATGTTTACATGATCTGTAAATATTTGTTTCGGAGTTGCGTGTTTCTATGTATAACATGTATGTATTTACAAAAAGAAAGTATATATGTATTTATATCAGTTGTGTAGTACCCATAGTACAAGCTCTGCTTAGTTTGGGACTAGATAGCGTTGTGTGTATAATCTCTGAAATATTTATTTATCTGAAATATTCTGGAATATCTGAAATACTTATATTTACTAAAGTTAAAAAAGCAAATACAACCGACTTGAGAACCTTTTTTTAAATCGATAAAAATCAGTAACAGTTATTGCCAACATGATGATCTTGGACCCATAACAATTACGTTACTATTACTACAAAACTATTTAAAGTAAAAAAAAACGAGAGCATCCAAGTTTTCTTCCACAACAAACACAGCTAAACTAGGCGACACAAATCAAATCTTGCGCCGATATGCGCGTGATCGGAAAACCCGGTTCAACACGCTTTCCATCTCACTTGCGCTTGCACACTTCCTCATACCTTTTACTTTCTGCCAGTGAAATAGATACTGTCGGGATACGATTACCGAAGGTCGATAGCCCAGGAAGAGCAGGTAATGGTTTAATGCTGATGTGATACAGTAACGGTGATAGGTCGGCCATGATGAATGACGTGATACGTCAAAGCTCATCGTGATTAGAGAAAGTAATTGAAGATGATGTCAAAGTATATACTGACACGTGATTTTGTCTTGGGAAGGGTTGACAGAGGCGTTGAATGCTCTGGATGTCGTAATAACAGCTATTTCCAGATCCCTCCTATGTCAGACGCACAGTGGCACACCGTGTGGTTTTAGGCGGTCCGATTTTGACACACCACACCGCCGTAAGCCCCGGTGGGGTGACGGCCCGAGGGGGTTTCCACACGTTAAAAAAAAAGTCGCTCACATTTAGCAGAGTATAACTTGAGTAGCCCTTAGTAAATGCTTAACAAACTTATTAGTGCCAAAAAGACACAATATTTCTATCTCATAATAACTACACACATCTCACACACGGCACTCTAATTTCTAACTAGGCAGAGCCTGGGCTATGGTAACTGTTTTATAATAAACGTAAATACATACCATTTCTTTACATATACATACACTAAATAAAGAAATTACGATTCTGTTAAAAAAAGACTTCAAAGCATTTCTCCGTCAAGTCATGTCAAAAATAATTATTTATCGTTCACGGTCATTATACAATAGCAAGTTGTGACGTAAGCTAATGGCGTGTGCAACATGACAGTTCTATGCTCGTTGCACGTGTTATAGGATTGTGACGTAACTGTATATGGTCTAAGTTATAAGAGGGCAGCTGGTTATTACTTGTACTAGTAATAATTGGAGTAATTCAATTGCTATATACATGTGTATGTATACCTATGTATTAGCTTTACATCGTAGTGTTTTAGTCAATCAATACACCACGAGATGAACCCGGTACAATTAAGTCGTTTTTATTATAGTTATATTGTTAAGGTGTGTAAAACAACCAAAATGTTTTTTTTAAGTATTCTTTCTTGTTGACTGTGAAGTTTTTTTGGTAAATTAGCTAGAATTTTTAAATGATAAATTCCAAAAAACAGAAAAAAAAATATTGGGATTTCAAAATTTGGGTTTAGTTTAAAATTGTGAGATTATAAAAAATCTATGGCAATGGACTTCTTTATTTAATGTATGTATTTACGAGAGTGAATCAGTTTTGCAATCAATAAAGTTGTCAATGCAAGATCAATGTATGGAGTCACTCTTGCAAAATATGTTTTCATACTCTTCTAATATTTTCTGTTACAATTCAATTTATTGTAAAATTTAATTATCAAAACAATTCTATATATGGTAGATAGTAGAGCCGCGTGATAGGTAGTACAGCTACACTGATTACAATGCAAATGGACCAGTTACATCGGGACAGTATTACCCTTTCACAGAAGACCAACCGTCCAAAGCGAGAGTATCCGTGCCGTCGTGTTACGTGGGTGAGTATTTAAAAGGACACCAATTGATGTAGAGGTGATAGTTAACGTGGTAAGTGGTGAGCCTTCTACTGTCACGATGACTATCATACCTGTAACGTCCTCAAGCGAGGCGTGAAAAAACATTTTACTATTAAGCCATAACGTGGGTCACTATACTGCATTGTCTACATTCACATTGAGTGTGATGACCACAACTCTTGGATTTTATTCATTCCATCAAGAGTGAAAAAGTAACGTTTCAATTAACAATATAATTATTAAAATATTGCTTCAGCATACAGCATAGACCACATGATAAAGCCTAGTCACGAAACTTAGAGAAAATACGTTCCATTGTGCACAGCATACGTGCCGCACATACAGCTGGCACGAACCCTTCATTACTTGTTTACGTAACATAGGAAATGGGACGACCGACCAGAAGCCATGTTACTTGAATTATTTAAAGGTTACGACATGATAATAATTGGTATTTTGTTGTAAGATTATAACCTTTAACGGTCTATGGTATCGTAGTGTTATGTAACATATTGTACTGCTGAGTGGAAAGGAATTCTTGTTAAGGTTTAAGTAATAAGCGAAGACGAGTAATCGTTGTATTCATATTTTTATAAATGCAATTTCAAGTGGCTTTTGTCATTTTTTTATGATATAAACGAGCAAGCATGAGTAAGTGACTATCGACGCTCATGGACAGCTGCTACGTACTTGTGTCAAGAACCGCAAGTGCATACTCAGCTTCTAAAATGGAGAGTACGCTATCCCACAGAACAGTACTAGTGAACGTGGTATCGTATAGAGGAAGGGAGAATTTGGGACCAGTTGGAAAAATTCGTCAGAACACTCTCCATGATAAAGGCGAGCCGTAGAGGTGACATCTATTTGCAATTACAGAGCCATATTATTTACAACTGGGCTAGTTCGACCAAAGTGCTATCTTCATCTCACAGAAACTGGTGTTAAAAAGTATTTTTGTTGCTTTTCACTGAGTGAGTGAAATTCAAGTGGTTACATATTTGTGACTTTTAAGAATTCATGAGAGGTAAGGAGCTACTTATCACGAGATGGTTTGTCTGTTCATTTGTTCCTCTATATTTACCACAAAAGTAACTAATTCTCATCATTCAAATCCATTTAGCCGTTCTCATATGATTTAGTAAAAACTACACCCAAAAATTTGACACAGCGCGTTATCTATGAACCCTTTATAAATATTAAGTAACCCAAGTTAAACATGAGTTATTAATCACACCAATACTATTCTCGAATTAGCAACTCAGTAAACATTAAAGTGCAACCATAACCCGTTAAGTAATGCATAATATATTCTAAGAAATGAGTTACACAGTCGCAATGTCATCGGGTAGACGTCGAACCCACGACCTTCGAGAGAAAGTTATGATATCGACATCTTGTATTACTCGCGGTCGGGCTTTGGGATTACGTTATTCATATTGTATTAGAGTCTGTGAATTTATTCTCATTATAAGAAGAATTTTGCTTAAGTTGAAGGCAAATTGATATCTTAGAGTTACGAAGTTGATCTCGGAGTAAGCTGTCTGCTATAAAGTAGTTTACAAAATGGCCGATATTAATATGATATTTTAAAAACAATCTAATGGCTTGTAAGCTTGTAATCAATAGATTATGTACCTTATGTAATACAGCCAGATATTATGCGGCCGAATTCAAACAGGATAACTAATTATATTTAGATTACTTTCTTTCATACAGCCTCTTCAGTAAATAAGAAAAGTGACATTTATGACAACCCTACTCTTCCCATGGGTGTTGTAGAGGTGACTAAGGAAACAAAATATGCAAGACAACATCACTGCAAAGAGATGGTAAACCAAACCCGTCTGGAAAGTGTGGTACAGTAGACCAAAACCTTCCCCCTAAAGAGAGGCTAATGTCCAGCAGTGGACTGTTAAAGACTGTTGATGGGAGTCTAATAAGTTACGTAATGGTGTAACTAAAGACCGGATAAGTGGATACAAATTCACTTAAAGTCCCGTCGTTATCTATTATGGACAAAAGCCCGGGATTCCGGGATCAAAAAGATTAAATCCGTAAGAATAGCTATTTTAAAACATATTTAGTTAAAGGTAAGACAAAAAGTCTTTTAATATCGAACAAATTCTAATAAATAAATAGAGTAATGTTACCCCGGGATAGTTTTTAAACTTGGCCGGTTTAAAATCTCTTTTTGCTGTGACCTTAACAATGAAATATAAAATGTCAGTACATTTAAATTGTATCGTGGCTACATGCAAGATAAACAAGTAACAACACAGTAATTTGAACCATAGTAATTCTTGTATGACTGTCATTTGCGTGTATTGCCATTTTTAAGCCAGAAAACAAAAAATTGTCATGTTTGTTTACTTATCTAATTTTTGTGTTATCTTTATTCTATTTTTTTACGTCTATATTATTAGGTAATGTACATTTCTAAGTATAGTAGCCAATAAGGTTAACAATTTGAGGTATACCATTTACTAGTACTAATTTTCATTTATTTTTGAGATATTTTTTTCAGCTGTCGGAAATGGCGTACTTTACTTCTTACTACTTCTTTTTTAATTTAAAGTAAATATACATTCGACCAGTAAACAAATCCCAGGCTTTACTTTTCTATCAAAATATTCCCAGAAACCAATATGTTAGTCAAAAATTAAGTTTAGCTAAATATGTATTCGATTATTCGATCTCTAGTTACAACTTAGTACCAAAGTATGATGAGCAGTTATAATAGAGTCTGCGGTCGAGGCTGTTTTTACTTTCACACGCACTTTGCACACATTCATTTTTTTGTTATATTTTTAAAAACATAAGTTTTTCAGAGTTTAGGCGAGTTAATTTAAGTTAACGCTGGTTCTAAGATGTCTAAATGAACTGAGAAACCGCTGAGAATTAAGAAAAAACATTCTAAACATTCTTAATTAATTTAAGAGGTCTTGGTGACATCAACTCACATGTGGAAAAAAATTGTTAAAATTTGAAGAAAGAAACTAGGACACACCCCGGTAAGGATTACCGTTCAGAGAAGAGAGAGACTACTAGAGACTACCGTTCAGAGAGTACCGTACGTAGTACTTTACGAGGGTATGTAGAAACTGTGATACATACCCCCAAAAGAACTACCTTCTGGGAGTATGTGGAAACTATACAAACCTGGACGTATATTGTGTAAGTGAAGTTTAAAAAACACATTTTTAGGAGCTTACTGATTGGTCGTAAATATACTTGTATTTAGGACCAATCAGAGGTCCTAAAAGTATTTACAAATTAAAGACGCAGTATTCCTACTAAACTTATAATAATACGACACTATACGATTCCTATAATAATACTACTTTTGTGCGTGATAACATAACAATAATAATAGTGTATTGTAAATGTTATTTAATAGTGTAACTATTCGACATTTGCAATCCGCCCCTAGCTATGAAGGTAATAACTTCATCGTTATTACAAAAGTGTGAATAAAACCAGTTATTTGAATTATTTCTTGGTATTTTCACTCTCTATACCAACTTGAGAGATCTTGAGTCTAGTTTTAGAAGATCATAGATAGTCAAACGACAGACAGGAAGATAATCAAAGGATGTTTCCAAATAAAAACAAACTCCCAAAAGCGTGAGTATTTACAATTTTAAACATTTTTTTCTTTTATTTTAACACAAAAACTGCCCATGAATACATCTTTTTACGGACTGTAACTGTTCTATCCATAGGTTGCCTGGAAGAAATTGCTTTTTAGCGATAAGACCGCCATTTGTACATGGTCATTCAACTGATAAGTTCTTATATATAACCTGTATAAATTAGTGTAGAACAAAGCTTATTGTATTCTATTCTACTTAAAATTGTATGCACTGCATTAGCCATACTTCGCCACCTATTTACCCAGTCGACAGAAATAACACTACGAGCTCAAAGAAAACAAGTATCGTGACGAAATTAGAGTCCAAAACCTCCTTGCTCCTGATTCTGGGAGGAGAGACTCAAAGTGTGGTAACATCTGCCGTGTTAATTACTTATCACCAATCTAGCTTGTATAATAAAAAAACAGTTTGCTAACACTTGCCAAGTATTGTCAATCTGCTCGGGTTCACATAGACTCATTTATGTCATAAGATTACACAATGAACACTGCCTTTTTTACGAACGACATCGATAATGTGTAAGAAACGCCAGGGGAAACGTGTTGTCTTTGTTTGCAGACAAATTGTTTTGTGTTGAACTTTATTTTAAGTGTCAATTGTTTGAATGTTTTTGTTGTGGGCAAGTGTGAAAGGACTGTATAAGCTGAGGACTGTTTTTATATGGCGCGTAAATGAAAGCTCTTATGCAATGTTGAATGGAAATCATTTAAAAAAATTACTATGGTCGCTGCCATAGAAGAGAAGTTTCTGGGAATATAAATTGTAATGTATATAAGGGATTTCATTTCATGGTAATTCATAATATTACATGGAGGTGGATTGAAAATACGACATGTCGCCACCCCTGTTCATCCCGTGGGTCTCGTAACAAACGTACAAAGGAGCAATCTACAGGGTAACATCACTTCAAAGAAAAAGGAAAACTTAAAACAAACTCTTTTTTTTGAACATGTGGAAACCCCCTCGAGCCGTCATCCCACCGGGGTTTACGACGGGGTGGTGTGTCGCAATCAGACCGACTAAAACCACACGGTTTGCCACTCTACGCCTGAAATAGGAGGGATTTAGGAACAGCTGTTATTACGGCATCCAGATCAACTTGAAAAAAACCAAATAGCAACCCGTCTAGCCAGAGTGGTATAGTATGCCAAAACCTTCTTTCTAGCGAGAGGCCTATGTCCAGCAGTGGACTGTAAAAGGCTGTTGATGATGCTGATGAGTAAAACGTGTTAAATGTGTAATTCCCAAACAGATGTCTAATATCCATACTACAAAATGGTATTAAATGTATCAGACTCCTTAGTAGAATGTTATCATGCTTCGAAGAGATCTCAATTTTGATTCTCACCATTAAAAATGTTTAAAATAACATTTTTCGCGTTCACAACAAATCATTTCTCATAACAAAGTTTCAAGTTTTAACAGATAAAAATAAGAAATGTAAAACTCTTCGTCCGTTTCACTTCCAACATTCAATTAAATACATCTTCTTTTTTCTTTCAAATTTGTCGATAAAAATCTCTTCAACAACTAACAAAGCACTTTATAAAAATGTATTTATTCTTCTATTTTTCTTGATTCTCCTAATATAGAGTAATTTTATATAATATAATTAATTTGTTTGACAATCATAGTTATTTCATTTTACTTGGAGCATGTGAAAGTGGGACTAATTCCTCCAGCTAAATCGGTAGAAATAAATAAATGTGATTGATTCGAAGGCTGAAGGTTTAATTCACTTGGAACTTATTATTGTCAGTAAGTGCCAAGTCATAAATATTTTTTTGTACATAATTTTTTTTATAAGTATTGATGAAATATAAAGCGAACGAAACTTCAAACTATTGTAATAAGTTATTTTATTGTTAAATGGAAAATGATACAATGTTGGCATTATTTGACTAATGCTTCCCATATGCCCATTAATGTAACTTTATTTCTTTGGCTATGCGTAAGTCCTCCCGAACACTACTAGTACAGTAGTCAGGGCATCAAGTGTACTTAGAAAGGGAATCCCTCGACGAGGGAATCTCCTCGAAACTCGACGTACCTCGGGCCAGTTACGGCTTGTAGATAGCCTACTTGTATGTTAGGCATGCTTCTGCTAGGGTCATAAGTGAAACCTTTCACCCTTAGGCTAGCGCTTATGGAGTACGTAGATCGTTTTGCGAATACTGTAGTTCTTAGCTAAGAAGATCAACGTTGTCATTAAACACTGCACATTTATTCTTAACAACTAATCAAATAGTTTTCGGAGAACTATCCAATTATTTTTGATACCTTAGTATAACATTGTTACTTAAATTTACACGGTTTTAATTAATATCAAACAATACATTAATACACATCTTAAAAACGCTTTAGGTCTCAACTCTTAAATGGTAATAGTACACGACTTTGAAGTCGATACCTATTCTGATTCTTAAATGTGTCCAGCATTCTTTTGGCCCCAACACAGTACTTAACTATGCTAGGCTAGGCCACGGTTACTACATAAAGTTAATTTGTAACTTTAAAATGGAAGAAGATACGCTAACTTGATGTTATTAGTACTTTGTTTCGATATCAATAAACACGAATTTGTATGTAAAAGTAAGTCACAACCAAATAACAGTAGTTAAATTAATGAAATAACAGCAACTGGCATTCCGTACACCATTATTTTCTAAATTCAAATCATAAAAGTAAAATAATTTGTATCAATCACGAAACGGTACGAATCACTCGGACCGTAGTGGTACGGTGCCAATCGAGAAATTGATCTATTGTGACGTCACGGAGCCCAATGCGCGGGCGCCGTTTTTGCACTGCAGCTTTCCTCGCAAACATTTCGTGTTTCGTAACAAATGTAACAGTGACAATGAATTCGGTAATTCGCCGTACAATGACGAACGGTAAACAAAGTTTGGTGTAGTTTTGTTGTGCCACTCATCAATAACACTTTTGTTATCGAATAACGGACTTCTATCGTGTGAGAATTGAATTGGCTGTCAGAGTTAACTAGAGTCAGAATATTGTGTAAAGTTAGATCCGTTTTGAAACTAGGAAAGACACAGTAGCATTCTGTATGTAGTCAATACGAGTATATTGGCAGGGAGGGCTAGTCTCATATTATAAAGTAAATTTTTTTTTTTATAGCAACCTCCCACAGTGACTCTATTCTGCCTGATGGAAATCATGAATAGAGTCCAAGAGCGGTGGTTGCCGTACTCACTGCGAATGAAGACAGTGTAGTATGGCGACCCACGCTATGGTGGCCTAGTGAGATGCTTTATCACGGCCCACTTTAAAGGACCTGGGATCGTAGTGGGAGGGAAATACGTGCGCTGGTAATGAATTTCAGGCTTTAACTGATTTGCAAAGAAAGGAAGAGTCGAATCGTTTAGTTCAGGAGCGTATCTCTGCCATTCTGAAACGGTACCTTCCAAGGCCAGCACGAGTGAATAGAAGATTTTCGGTAATTACAGGTGTCTAGCACAAATAGATTGTGAAACATGGTGTGGATAGACGAAAGGATATGACAAAACTATTATATACAGGTTCCGTTTTTGCAATATTAGCTATGGAACCCTAAAAAAACTTAGTAAGCTTTACAATAGCTGCATATGATGTAGCATCTGATAATCCACTTACTACCTGATAACTAACTCTAGCAGCTCTCGTGTCTGTTGGTAAATTCCACAAGCGCGCTTCCTGTAACAAACATCCGTCCCTACTCACATAATCTCTTCCTACTGTAAAGCAAAAGGAAAGATGTTAAGTTTATTCGCGGGTCGACAATATTTTTCACAGAAACCGTTAACCTCTGGTTATCAAATTGGGTAAGTGAATGTGCATAGCATAGTTTTCACCTTAAAAATAATGTTCTATGGGATTATCGAACCTTTGCCACTCGATACAGTAATTTCATGCCACTATCTTCATTACTGACAGCACACACGATAGCTTCATAATTAACATAGTTTTTAAAACATTAATAGTAGTTTGAACTGGCCATACCGTTAGAGGTGGCTTGGTCCGTTGCTGCAGGTGGTCCAGAGTTGGGATAACTGGATCCCGTATAGCAGAATATGCGTGAAGACAATTAACAATTGTTTGAGCTAAATATTTATTTTTACTTCTAAACGGTAATTTTGGTTGTTCTAATCGATCTACCTTGAACGGGTATTTATTTCCTGTGTATTTTTAATATATATATATATATATATATATATGTATTTTTAATATATATATATATATATATATATATATATAGATGTATGATGTATACGGTATGTTGTGATTTTTTTCTCTGCTTTAATAAGTCACAACTTGATAATATATATATAATATATATTTATAAAATAAAAGTGATTTTTGTGTATAAATTTATAGGATTGTTTAGAGGTCCTTCGAGCTAAAACAACGTCAATTAAAAGTTCCTATCTAGTCCTAGTCTTGCCCTGTTCAGTTGTCTTCCGTAATTTACCACATTTTTGTCCTATTTAAATATGTTTACCTTGCCAAGCAATGTTGGCGTCAGTTACGAAGTAAACCAGCTGCAATACTCGGCAATGTTATGAAAATTACGTATAGTAAAGCATTCGTAAATTTTATTAGAGAGTATAAAATCAATCATCAACAGCCTTAAACAGTCCACTGTTGGACATAGGCCTCTCCTAAGTACAGACTTTTTGGCCTACTATAAGATACTGGCCAGACTGGTTGGGTTTGTTTCAAGATTCCGTTCTCTTGGCTGTGAAGTTGTCTCACATATTTTGGTCCCTTAGTCCCCTCTTACGACACCCACGGGATACATAGGGGTGGCGGCACGCCGTTTCTTAACCCATCGCCACAGGGAGAGACTATTAGTATTTTGTAATAAAGGACGACGAAGTATTTTTATATTTTTTAAGTACACTAGTTTTGATAATTAAACCTTCTGTATTTTAGATAGCGATTTTGTGAATCGTTGCCCGACAGCTTGGTCGTCAGATCACTACTTATTATGATATTGTCTGCAACCATTTAAAGGGAAACCCGCTTGTTCACTATCCATATAAATATTGAGATTGGAAAAGTGAAATTGTGCATTTGTGTAGATACCTTTACTGTTCTATTGTACTTTTATCGTGTAAAGAAAAATGTTTATTGACTATTTTTATTAGTGTCGTATTTATGAGGTTTCGGTAATTTTGTTTGTAGCATTTTGTAAGTGGATCTTAACTGAGAATAGCGAGATAGTGTATGTGACTGCTGTGTATAACACCTTGGGTTTGAGCTCGGGTTGGATCAAATGTTTGTATGATCTGCAAATATTTGTTTTGGTGTTTAGATGTATTCTGTGTATAACAAATATGTGTTTACATACAAAAAAGGTTTTAAGTATTCTATCAGTCGATCCAGCTGTCGTAGTACAAGCTCCGCTTAGTTTGAAGCTAGATGGCGTTGTGTGTCAAATATCCGGTTATTTATTATTATATTCGGCAGGGAGCGCTTTCTAGAGCAGAATTGACTGCACACGGAAGGAAGAGTTGATGAAGTTAGAAGTGTGAGGGGGCATAGGAGTAACTTGTTTGTTGATCGAAGATTTCGGTCGTGATTGGAGCATAAGAAACGGCAGTGAGGTACGAGGTATTTGGGTAACGATGGAGAGTTGTGGCAATCTCTATCCTATCCTTGAAGATAGCCTTACTGACCGTACCTAATTCTTGCCTCAGTACAAATTTTAAAGCATACTATACTAATGCTAGAACAACAAGAAATGCTGAAGCTTTTAGAATGCGGCTTATGAATGGTATTGGTTGCTTGTGTCAATGGGCGAAAGCAACACTTAAGATGTTTCTTAATTTATTGAAATATAAGATAAGTTTAAAGATTTAAACAGCTGTTTAGGAGGTTGGGTTATCAAAGATTTATTAGTGAGACACTAACGCAATCGAAATGATCTAAGACCTGGCAGTTATGTGGTTGGTGAAAGAAACTGCTGACTCATAACAATTAATTGGTTTATTGGAGTTCATTTAAATGTTTTTTAAAATGTAGTTTCTGCTTTCAAATTGAATTCTTTGCTGACGTCTTTTTAATGAATTGTTGACATAAAAATAAGTTGAATTAAAAAATTTAAGTGTTTTTTATACAGTAAACACACACAGACATACACATCAATAATATAAAATTCAGAAATATTAAGTATATTTATCAGCAGTTTGGTTATAGTGCAGGCTTATCATCAAAAAGCCACCACTCTTAATATTTGTCGTATAACTCTAAACAATGAATATGAAGATGTTAGTAAATTTCTAACATCTTCATCTAAATTATCCACTTACTCTTTCTAACGTATCATGCTTGGTTTAGGCCCACACAAGGCGCAGAGTGGCAAACCGTGTGGTTTTGGTCGGTCCGATTCCGACACACCACCCCGCCGTAAACCCCGGTGGGGTGACGGCCCGAGGGGGTTTACACACGTTAAAAAAAAAAAGGCGCACACGATATGCAAATGTTGTTCGTTGTTCTAGCGGTTGACATATACGACTGTCGAAAAAGAAATAGCGGCAAAAGAAAAGAGTTACTGTGTTTTCTGATCATAGAAATGCTAAGTAACAGCCCGGAGATCGGAAGTTAGGTTTTTAACCCCCGTGCCTCGGAGAGCACGCAAAGACGTCGATCCTACATTTGATCACTTCCCGGTCGTGTCGGATAGCCGTCCCATCTGATTGTGAGAATGAAGGAACAGAGAGTGCACCTATATTTACCCACACACTGGTGCACTATAATATCTTCTGCATAATTGGGTGGTCTCCGTTGAGACTGGTCTCCGTGGCCGAAATCTACTAGGAATACAATGAATGTACTCCAAGCAGATTTCGGCCACGGTGGCCAGGCTTTTAGGGGTAGAAAGGAGATAAATCAAAGTGCAAACATAAAAATCATAAAGATTCAGACGTCTGACACACAACATCATTTTAGGAGTTACTATGTTTGTGTACTCCACAATATATGTATATCTGATGCATCTACCACTTGAATGGTTAAATTAAACACAGTATAAATTTAATAGGAATTTACTGTTCAGGTGGTACCAATATTTTATTTATTTATTTATTTATTTATACTTAATGCACATGTTGTACAAAGGCGGACTTAATGCCATGGGGCATTCTCTCCCAGTCAACCTTCAGCTGATGTAGAAACACGATGCGGTAGGTGCAGAGATAAAATAAAAAAGTTGACATGACATACGTTACTAACAATACAATATTTTACATAAACAATACATATATAATACATAAACATATAATACATGTATACAAAATTAATGCAATATTCCATATAAATGCTTACTCGGGTACTATCGTTACGACGATTCCACCAAATTGTTACGAAGTAGATCACGTACTTTTGCCTTAAATGTGTGACGATTTGAGGCCATCCTGATACCGGCGGGAAGTGCATTCCACAGAAGAACTGACTGCACCAAGAAGGATGAATTGATAAAGTTGGAGGTGTGAGGGGGGCATAGAAGAAGCATGTTGTTTTTTGACCGAAGATTTCGATCATGGGTGGAACATAAGAGACGAAAGTAAGGAACAAGGTATTCAGGTAGCGATGGAGAGTTGAGGAAAGAAAAAAGAGAAGTGAGTGCACGTGCAATATTCACAGTATTTTGTCTCCTGGAGCTTGAGCTACCCGCTTGTAGTTGCTTTGTTAATCAGAGTCCACTTGACATTCTTTTGTGTCCCCAACTCTGTGTATAAAAAAGTGGCGTCGTCAAAAACAGTGTTGCCACACGAACGCTACATCATCTAATCTAGAGATGACGTCAGATCAGAGCTTGCACTAGCCACCTGACATAAATACACGTACATATAGGAAATGTATGAGTTTTTTATTAATATGAAATTTTAAACATGGAAAACTACTACTGTAGAAAATTGGTAATAAATATGTTTATCATGTCATCACATAATTTTCGCATAGATGGGAATCAAACCTATGACCTCCGAACCAGCAGTAAACATCATTAACCACTAAGTCAAAAGACCAATTAACTCTTGTTAATCATATGATTTACCAATGTTTTGAAATAACAAAATGAACAAAATCACTAGAGTTTTCAGTTAACTTATTCTATTTTCCTTTTCATTAGGTACTGTAATTACACTTTCACTTCATAATACGTTTGCGTTTTAAAAAAGAAACAAAATTCTATCCGATTTAAAAAGTAAATACCACCCAGTTGTCAAGGATCATTGGATTAATACTTCACGCTTAAATAAGTACCATTGACTTTAATATATGATAATGATTCTATAAAAGATTATATTCTTTTTTCCCCAGGAGTCGGTGCTTTCTCCCTGATTGATTAGAACTCAATAGTAAAAATGCCTTCTTAAATAAAGAAGATTTTTCTAAATCGGTTCATTAATGACGGAGTTCTGACGTGACAAACGAACGCACTTTAACGTCTAATTTTTTTTTTTAAATCATAATACTTTTGGTATATTATGAGTTTCATGAAATTTCATGCTAATTGCCTCATTGGTTGGTTGATCTCAGAATTGATTGCCGAATCGGGTCAAAAGTAATGTTGGGTTTTCCCGTGCCTCGGAAAGTTGTCAAAGTCAATCATTATTGGGAAGTCAGTGTCCTCAAATATGCTGACAAAGAGTTCAACCTTCGAATTCAGTTCGCCTCAAACTTGCGGAGGTCCAATGCCAGTCGCTCAGTGTAAAAACTGATATTCAGGTAAAAACGATGGAACTAATAGTTGAACCTATAATCTTGGGGATGATAAAGACTAGCAATATGATGAAATTTCATACTAATGACTTAAAAGCATTATTTTTAACAATAAAAAAAAATACTTGTACAAAATTTAGCTTACGTTTCTCTCAAATTGTTAATTATTAAATAGGTTACTGTAATTGATACTATGAGTGCGATAAAAAAAAATTGTCGAAATGAGAATCTCCCTTATTTCAAGTCAGTTAAAGAAATAGGAGCCGTTTATTTAAAGAATTTCACAAATTCTACTGTCTTTAGAATTAAACTCATGTCACCTAAAAATCACCGTTTAGAACTCTCCTGTTTAGAACTATCATGTTGGAAGGGAACATCTATCAAGTATGAGAAATAAAATTTACAAAATTTGAGCTAAATAGAAAATTCAGCCGAAGTCTCTACTGAGAACTCTATACTGTGGTGCCCGCGCTAGAGTAGGCAAGCGCTGTGAGGGGTCCAGATGTCTTAATAAAATCTGTTCCCAGATCCCTTCCATCTCAAGCGCAGAGTGCACACCGTGTAGTTTTAATCGGTTCGATTCTGACACACACAAATTAACGCCGTCCGATGTGAATATGTATGGTTTTACAAAAAAAAGGCATAGAAGTATTCTATTAATCAGCATAAGATTACCTTGGCTTGAAGCTAGATATCGTTACGTGTTGGATGTCCAAAATATTTATTGTTAATGCAAACACGTGACAAAATCAATAACCGTTTCAAATCTATGACTACCATACACGGAAGTTAATCTTTAAAACATTTGCATTCATTCACAAACAAAAGGCATATTAAACGCCCACATTTGTAGACCATGATTTCAGTCAAACTTGCGTAATAGAGAAGTCTGCTGCCGTTGACCAAGCATATATATTTATAAATACATACATATTGTTAATAAATTCAACAACACTTGACTTCACGTGGTCTCGGTAGGATCTTAGGTGGTATTTACAATTCCGTGTGGTGATGGATTAAGAATTCAAAATGTCACCGTTCCTATTCATCCCATGGGTGTCGTAACAACCGGATTAGGGAGGTAACTACTCAGGATAGCTCTGCAAAGAGATATAAAACTTGCCACAAACCCTCTATTAACCCCTCTGGCTAGCGTAGTGTAGTGGGCTAAAACTTATAAGAATTAGGTAGTTGAGCCACGCTGATTTCAGCACGAACGGGCCGGCTCGACCGGGGCAGTATTACCCTCCCACAGAAGACCAACCTAAAGCGACAGCATCCGTGATGTCGTGTTTTGTTGGTGATTGCGAGACCGGAGGCCCATTGATGCCGGGGTGACAGTTATCGTGGTAACTGTGTAAGCCTTACATTGTCACAATGACTGTCATGCCTTTTACGTCCCCAAGCGGGTCGTGAAAAAAGCATCTCACTAAGCCACCATAGTGTGGGTCACCATACTGCATTATCTGCATTTACAATGAGTATGGTGACCACAACTCTTGGATTCTATTCATGTTTTCCATCAGGCAGTGTAGAGTCACTTTGGCAGGCTCTTAATATAGAATAAAATGAACCTCCTTTCTAGAAGGAATGGTCTATGCTCAACAATGATCTATTACAGGTTGTTGGTGATGATGGTGATGATGCAGTATGTTGATATTGATCTACAGTATTACTTATTGTAGGTGCTTGGGAATCTTTTTTGCTGCCTTTTTTGTTACTTCAAATATTTTTTTTTCAAAATTGACATAATTAAATATAAGCTTTGATCATGATGGTTGGTGTCCTTTTATGTATACATAGTTATATGTATATACAAGTGTTTCTGATTAGTGTTACATTATTCCTTTCAGAATACATTTGCACATCTATTTGCCGCAGAATGGAGCGCAAAAAAAAACTAAATTGAGATAAGTAAAAAAAACAGGGCAAGGCAACAAGCGAAATTAAGTTTTTTTAAGTATTTTGTTTAACTGTTATTTATATATGTTACCATAATTTAAGGATACTGAATAAGTCAACCGTACTTAGTTGTAGTATATAGGGAAAGCCCTACTAGACATATTTTTTTCATGAGTTATAAATTAATTGACGGTTACTTTAAAATATGAAGAATTATAAAAAGTAAATTGTTTTAAAAACACACTAAATGTAACACTTACCTCGTGGGCTATAACCGTCACAAATGTCCATAAATAACGCTAAGAATACAATTATTACACAACAGTTAACACGCTTCATAATCATTAATTTACACGACAACAATTATCATTACACTCCATTCATTCACGATGTCCGTTATTACGCGTAAATTACGCGACGATATGTATCGACGTTTAACGATTCATAAACATCACTATTAATCATCGTAACGACCAATAAAAAAGCGGTAAAAGTCTATGGTTCGATTTTTAATTTGAAAAATAATGTTTTTTTTTTTTGAAACACGTGCGGCCGTGATGGTGGCGGAATTAGAAATGGTCTGAAAAAAGTGCGCTCTGCGCTTGCGTTGTTATTAATGACTAACGATAGTGTTTTTACTTTTTTCCGTGGTGCGCCGGCGCCTAATGCCCCCACCGGGAAAATGGTGGGAGGTTGCCAACATTTTGTAAGGGTATTTTGTAGTCAGGAAAGGACATTGACCACTTTGTTTTGACTCCTGACCTAGATGTGGACAATTTAATATTGGAATGACAATATTAGTTTTCAGTGGCTTAATAATAGAAACATAATTTTATGAAGTTTAGTATCAAGTCAGTAAAATAATAAAACTAGCTGACCCACACAGCCTTGTCTTCGTCTGCTATTGACCGTAGCGTGATGTTATTAAGCACGAATATTTTTTTTTACCATAAAGAAAGAGAATCAACTTTAGAAAATAGATATATGCTGTCGTGGAGACTTATTTTTAACTTTTAAAGAGAAATAATTTTTACGTTCATAATGTTTACACTTTAACCTCTTGCGCAGTGCACGCAATGGAAGCTCTCAAAAGCATTAATTTTTCCCCCATTCTCGCTAAATTTTTCAATGATAACCATCTATTTTTGGTCACAACGTGATGATATATAGCCTATAACCTTTCTCAATAACTGGACTATCCAACGCTAAAAGATTTTTTCAAATAAGAACAGTAGTTCCTGTGATTAGCGGGTGCAAACAAACAAACTCTTCTGTTTTGTAATATTAACAAAGTTAAACGCTTTGTTTAACTATTTATTTTTTATATTGCAATCACCTTCATAAGTAATTAATATTTCAATAGTAGAAGTGGATACTGGGTCCAAAGGCAAGCCAGGTTTGTCTTTAGGAGAATAATCATCACATCTACAGTAAGAACGAGTGCGCGAAGCGAAGCGACTGACACGTAGGCAGGTAACATACGTTGTCATACGTAATTCAAGTGTTTTTAGGACAGGAAAAAGAAATAACTTAAATGTACGTACCTTATGTACTTTTTTTTTTTTAATTTACAATCAGTACATTTTTTAGGCCCTAGCAAGGACGCTTGGTTCCTTCATTTGAGGCCTATGTCCAGCAGTGGACTGTAAAAGGCTGTTGATATATACATTTTTTTACCTTTCTTTTTAAAATCTTTTAATTTTTGTTTTACCTAAACAAAAATTAAAAAGATTTTAAAGAAAAATAATACATGTTAATGTACTTTTATAGCTTTTAAAAACATTTTCATAAGTTGTTCCGTTTTTTGCCTTTGAATATCGTTTCAACACCATTTTTACATCGTAAATCAAATCAAAAACTTATTAACATTATTTTAATATTTGTTATTTGGTTACTATTAGATTGTAACCCTAGTTAATTAAATATTTAAAGTCAACCATTTACAACGTCAACAAATCAGCTGTCTACGTTCAGACTAAGGTTGGTCGGTGTCCTTTCATTGGCAATGGTTAATTTACGAGTTACGTACGAGGGTAAGTTTTTAAGTTCGCGGAATGACAGTGAAAAAGGCGGGTAAACGCGCTCTTTTGATGCCTACCGTATTCAGTGACTCATAATTAGTCTGCATAGTAAAATTTGTTGTGATTGGATCATTAGTTATTAAACTATCGTTGACCAAGTATTTTAATCGGGAACGAAGTGAAAAAAATGGAGAAAAT
The DNA here is from genome assembly GCA_949316085.1 of Hypercompe scribonia. Taxonomy (NCBI): domain Eukaryota; kingdom Metazoa; phylum Arthropoda; class Insecta; order Lepidoptera; family Erebidae; genus Hypercompe; species Hypercompe scribonia. The sequence goes on from OX438973.1 coordinate 2,371,017, forward strand.
TGAATTCCGTGCGGTGATAAAGTTCCTTACTAAACAAGGAAAGTCTGTTCAAACCATACTCAATGAGATGTCATCGGTTTACGGGGATTCTTGCCCAGGAAAAACAATGGTCTACAAGTGGCATAGTTTATTTAAACAAGGCAGGGAATCACTTGAAGACGACCCGAGGCCGGGGCGCTCCGTTGAGGTGACTACGCCAGAAGTTATTACAAAAGTAAAAAAAATTGTATTGGAAGATGCTCGACTAAAAAAGAAACAACTCGCAGAAATGGTTGGAGTATCGGTACACCAATTTTTAAAATTTTACACGATCATCTTGGCATGACTAAGGTTAGCGCACGGTGGGTGCCGAGAATGCTCACGCCATTGCAAAAACAACAGCGCGTGGAATGTTCACGTGCGTTTTTGGACCTCTGCAATGAAGACAAGGATGGCGTATTGAATCAAATTGTTACTGGGGATGAAACTTGGGTTCATCATTATGAACCCGAGTCCAAACAAGACTCCATGCAGTGGCACAAAAAGGGCACAGCACCACCCAAGAAATTTAAGGTTTCACAGTCGGCTGGGAAACTCATGGCAACGATTTTTTGGGACTCAGAAGGAATATTATTGATAGATTATAAAGATAAAGGCATTTCTATAACGGGGGAATACTACGCTTCAATCTTAGAACAGTTAAAAGAAGCCATCAAAGAAAAAAGACGGGAAAAATTAACGAAAGGTGTCCTGCTATTGCATGACAATGCTCCCGTTCACAAGAGCCGAGTCGCACTGGCTGCCCTGCATAAGGTGGGCTTCGATATTTTGAATCACCCACCCTACAGTCCAGATTTGGCTCCGAGTGATTATTATCTCTTTCCAAAAATGAAAAAAGAATTACGTGGTAAGAAATTTTCAACTGATGAGGAGGTTAAGGAGGCGGTTTCGGCGTATTTTTCAGACAAAGATAAAACTTTTTTTTACGAGGGAATAAAAAAACTAATCGAAAGATCTGAAAAATGTATTCGTGTTGCAGGGGAATATATAGAAAAAGAAAAATAATTTTGTGTTTTTATTATTACTCAATACCCTCCATTCCGCGAACTTAAAAACGCCCCCTCGTAGCAAAGAGATTGTGGTAGAAATATTTCAATTGTTCACTTCATTTGATTGTTGTGTCATGTGTTAAAGCCGAGAAAGTTTTCTTTGTGTGAACAGCACAAAGCAGGTAAGCCTTAAAGGTTAGAAATTAAGAAGTTTCATAAAATATTTTCAATTCATTAGTTCAAAGTTTTTTTTTATACGCTATATCCGAAGGAACAAATATACTTCAACGATTCTATCACCAATCCTTCCTAACGTTGCATAGTTCTATTGACATCAGTGGTCCTGGCTATAGTTGTCAATGAAACACTTTAAAAACTATACAATGACTATACTATTTTGTATTTTTTTTACTGGACAATGGCAGAACCTGGGTTTAGCCATAGCCTCGTAGCCTAAACAGTTCCATAGGTTTTCACATTTGACGTGTTAGATACGCTTTAATCTTAAAAATAACAATGTAAATATGACAATTATAAAATTTCAAATCGCTGTTTTGTGAATTTTAGTAATACATTTTCAATCAGTTTACAGTGTTTTAGGCCCCCCCCCCACAAGGTGGTCCGACGACCTAGTGAAGGTCGCGGGAAACTGCTGCATGCAGGCGGCATGGGACCAGCTATTGTGGAGAAACTTAGGGAGGCCTATGTCGAACAGTGGACTTCATTTGGCTGAGATGATGATGATGATTATGAGTGGTTTGGTCGCTTTAAGTTTCAGTTCTGCTTGCAATCCGAGCCTTGCATTATTATTTACCTTGGCTTCCTGGTCCTGTATGCTTGCCATCGTATTCCATACTCCAATTCATTTCTGTCTATGTCCCTTCAGAAACGGTGGCAGTCTCCATACTTGGCGTAAAGCGGCTGTCTTTGCAACAGCAATTTGTTTTTGGAGTCAGCACAACAAATCTAATTTTGAAAAGAATCTTATTTTAAACAGCTGAAGACACCAAACTCATATTTCTAACATTAAAAGCTTTTAATTTATATTTTTTAATATTTTAATATCTTAATATTATATTGTTGTAAATACATTTATGTGTGGATTTGTAAAAACTAACATTTCGTTATATTTTTTTAAATGAGTACAAGTAACATAATTTTGTTTAACATAAATTATTATAACATCTAAGACAAATGTTGTTTATCAATGGCTATAGAGAGTGAAATGATCGACGCGTGCGCAGTTATCGGATCCGTTCTCAGTGGCAGTCGATGAGCGATGGGTGAAGCGTCGTCACGTGATGTTTGTTGTTTTTTTTTAAATGTGAATAATTTTTTTCATCGAACTTATTTAGCGAACGATATAGAGTTTGTATTTTAGGGGATTTTTATTTAGTATTAGTAGTTTACTATTAGTACAAGAATACGAAGTGTACCATATCCAGCCCTTGGGTGTCGTATAAGCCGAATAAGGGTGCAAAATACGCAGGGCAACAACACTGCAATAAGGGAATAACTTGATCCAAACCCTGTAACAATCTGTCTGGTCAGCGTGATATAGTAGTCCAAAATCTCCTCTCGCAGGAGAGGTCTATGTCCAGCAATGAACTATTAAAGGCAGTTGAATCGATGTTAATATTCAGTTGTCTCCTCAACAAGCAGCAATCACTAAAATGTAACAAAAAACATTTTGTTAATTATTGATAAATTTGAGAACAGTAAATGTCGTCAGATGGACTAGATGGACCGACGACATGGTCCGAGTCGCGGGGAGCCGGTGGATGCAGTTGGTGTCAAGTCGTACGGCGTGGCGTCCTAGGGGGGAAGCCTATGTTCAGCAGTGGACGTCTTCCGGCTGATGATGATGATGAAATGTCGTCGAGAGTTAATAATCAAAAACCGATTCAGCACGTGTCACGTCACGTGTGGTAAGGGGTTCCGTTATTTATTAATCGTCACACTTTAACAGCCTGCAGCTGGACATAGGCCTCTCCTTAGGAAATAGGCTTTTGTTCTAATAAACCACACTTGCCAGACAAGTTGCTATAGTTCGTCCTTCTTTTGACAATGCTGTTGTCCTCTGTAGTTAGCTCGAGTTAGTAAGAGTCGACCTAGGGACTCTTACGACACTCACGGTATTTAATAGCACCTGTGACATTCTGTATTCTTAATCTATTAATACACGGATATCGTAATTTTTTGTTTGTACTGTGTCTGGATGTGGATTGTCTGTGGTGTGTATGTACTTACAAATGTTTGTGATGGTTATTAGTGATCTAATTGCAATAGCACGGACTCTGCTTGACTTGGAATCTGGCAGTCGTATGTGAAACGTGAAATACTTAATTAGTTTTAAGCGACTCAATCAAACGGCGGCGACTTACCAACCACTGATTAACCTACGGTAGGTTTTTGTAGTTAGGTTAAGATTCTTATTAGGGGTGCTGGGCTAGAAAATTTCCACGTGGTGCACCCTGGTAACGTTGGCGACGGCACTGTTTCTTCCTGTGCCATTTGGAAGAGGATATCACCGCCAACGGCTAATATTCTAGCACGAAGAAGAGGAAGCCATTTTCTTCGGCCATTCGGTTGAGGCTTGGTCCAACAGAGCGGGCATTTTTGTCGATTCCTCTGTTGGCTCTTCGCTCTTCGGAGCAATGAGGAGGAAAACCTCGATAACAAATCATGATGGTGGGACCCTTTCATGGGTCGGCGTTTCTCCACTGTCAATGGTGGAGAAAGGAGAACGGGCTCGGTGTGTACTCACACTGCCGCCGAGCAGGCATTGAAAGATTTAATCTTCCTGCCACCGTTGTCACATCGTAATCCCGAAAGGAGTGTTGTGGTTATGTCTCGCGACACAAATCGGGGGCGAGGGTCTTGGCTTAGCCGCCCGGACTGCGAGGAAGAAAACCTCTTTAAAAAATTGCTGATGGGTAGTTCAGTCGTAAGCACACTCCCAGCTGAGGCACCTGCGGACCCCTCAGTTGGGCACAAATTTACGCTTGCCCGGGTATTGGGGGATCTCTGCCCGGGTCGACTTTTAATTCTCCCCCACTCGTGGGTCTAACTATGGAAACCTTTTTAAACCAAAACAATAAAGACGACAAGAAAGAGAGGAATAAGAAAGAGAAGCCGGGAACTGACTTCTCGTCGAACGAGGAGGAAGCCATACTTGGGGCTCCTATTTCAGTAGGGCTCCCAGAAGTCAATTTGTCTGCTGGGAGCCAAAAAAGAAAATCGGAGCGATTGCGTTCCAAGTCCGCCCATCCGTCGGATAACGGTAACCCAAGCACGACTATGGACGTACTGGAGTCCACAGAAGTGAAAATCTGCGACAGCAGAAAACGCGGACTCTCCAGGGACGAGGAGAGTGACACGTCCCAGGAGATGCTACCTCCTAAAGTGGGAAGCAGCCGCCGAGGCAGGTCACGCACGACCATTTCTACCCCTTCAGGTTCTGTCTTCTCGAAGGCAGAAGCCTATAGACGGGTTAGAGCGGAGGGCGAAAGTGCAGCGGAGGAGGAGATTTCAGATCTCCTGCAGAAGATCCGAGAGCCAGTGGAAAGGGGTTCTGTTCCCCAAACAACGGTATCTTTGCAGGAGACAGCAAATGCTGGGGTGGCCATCATCCAAAAGGTGGCTACCAAATCTAGGAACCTTAAGAGCACCTTCGTTAGGGCCCTTAAGGACTCCTCCTCCGCAATTGCTGGGGTCGTCGAAACCCTCGTTGGGGACGTAGCTCGCCTTCAGGCTGCTAATGAATGCCTGACAGGGCAGGTGGCTAAGCTGAGCGCCGAGTTTGCCCAGTTTCGGGCGCAGGTGGGTGTCTCTAAGCGACAGGTGACAGCTTCGAGGCAAACTGCCCCCACTCCCGGTTCAGGTGACGTCAGCGATGCTTACTTGCGCCAAATTATGGAGGCAGTAGGGAATATGCTAGACGGACGTCTCGCGAGCCTGGAGGCGAGATTACCCCCAGCTCCCATTATCCGACCACCACTCGCTGCAGATAGGCGAAAGGCTGCATCAGCACCGATTCCGCTTTCTGCTACAAGTGGCCGCAAATCATATGCGACAGCGGTGTTAGTGTCTGCATCTACTGATGCCACGAGGACACAACAGGCGGCCAAGGCAGCAACCAAGACGGCTGCACCGGTCGCAGTAAAGAGTGTAGCAAAATTTCCTCCGCTCCTCACTCCAACACCTACGCCTGGTCCCTCCACATCTGCCCCCTCCAATGACGGTTGGCAATTAGTCGGAGGAGCTAAGAAGAAGTCTCGAAAGCGGGGTAAAAAGGCTGCCCAGAAAGCAGCTCCAACCCCGCAGTCGCCATCGGTGTCAAACACCACCAAGAAGCCACGGAAGCTAAGGCCGCCAAAAACCGCGGCTATAGTGGTTACCGTATCGCCGGAGGCGGCAAGTGGCGGACTGTCCTACGCGACTTTATTCAAGAAGGCTCGGGACAGTCTCGCCACTGATTTCGGGACGGTAGGGGTCAAGTTGCGCCTCACCTAAACGGGAGCTCGAGTCTTGGAGTTCCCCGGGGCTGAAGGCGCAAAGACAGCAGATTCGTTTGCGGAGAAACTGCGAAATATGTTTGCAGCCACGGATGGTGTCAAGATCGCCAGGCCAACAAAGTGCGCAGAACTGCGCATTTCAGGCCTGGACGACTCAGTAACAGCCCAAGATGTCCGTGTTGCAGTTCAGGAGAGGACTGGATGCAACACGGATAACATCAGGGTTGGCACCATCCGCCCCGGTCCAGGGGGCCTTGGTGCGATGTGGGTAAGTTGTCTCATAGCGTCGGCCAAAGTTTTGGCCGACGCTGGCAAGATACTCATCGGTGTCGTAAACGCCAGAGTCACAATTCTGGCAACGAGACCGATGAGGTGTTTTTAATGCCTGTCTAAGAACACCGCCCCTGGGCCAGATGGAATACCTGCCCGAGTGTTGGCGCGAACCCTCGACCACATGTCGGATCGCCTCGGGGAAGTCCTAAACGCCAGCTTGGCGTCCGGACGTTTTCCTGAGGGCTGGAAGAGCGGGAAGCTGGTCCTACTACGGAAGCCGGGACGGCCGGCCGATTCAGTCGCGGCTTATAGGCCCATCGTGTTGCTGGACGAGGCGGGTAAATTGTTTGAGAGGATACTCTCTGCCCGCATCGTCCGGCACCTCTGCGAGGTGGGCCCCGATCTGTCGGACGCCCAATACGGGTTTCGGGCCGGGCGTTCGACAGTCGATGCTGTGTTGCGCCTGAGGACCGTGACCGAAGAGGCGGTGAGCTGTGGCGGCGTGCTGCTGGCGGTGTCGTTGGACATCGCCAACGCATTTAATAGTCTGCCATTTAGCTGCATCAGGGAAGCACTCCACTACCACGGGGTGCCAGAGTACCTGAGGCGGCTTGTGGCAGACTATCTTGAGGAGCGTACCGTCATGTACGAGGACCGAGATGGTATTCTGAGGCGGTGGCCCATGTCGTGCGGTGTTGCACAGGGGTCTGTTCTCGGACCACTCCTGTGGAATATGAGATACGACTGGGCCCTTCGAGGTCGTCTTCCCCCCGGGCTGGGCGTAATTTGTTACGCCGATGACACATTGGTCACGGCCCAGGGGGCAAACTTTCAAGAGGCGGCGTGCCTGGCCACCGTGGGAGTCTCTTTGGTGGTCGGGCGCATTGAGGCGCTCGGTTTACGGGTGGCCCTAGATAAGACGGAGGCCCTTTTGTTTCATGGGCCCCGTCGTGGTCCACCCCCCAGCGCCTCTATCGTTGTCAATTCGGTCCTCGTACCGATTAAGGCCCAGATGAAGTATCTGGGCCTGATCCTAGACGACGGCTCCTAGAAGTTTATCGGCGGACGGCTGACTTCCGGGCGGGTAGCGGCATACGGCCCCCGCCCGAAGAGATACGCGAGTGGCGAGAGGCCGCTCGTCGAGCCACGACGGCTCGTTGGTTGTCTCGGCTGGAGGCTCCACGTGCTGGCTTTGCCGCCGTGGAGGCTCTCCAGCCGGTCATCGCCGAGTGGGCAGGGCGGCAGCACGGGACCCTTTCCTTCCAACTGACGCAGGTCCTTTCCGGGCACGGTTGCTTCGGGAAGTATCTGCACTCGGTCGTCAGGAGGGAATTGAGTCCCGTCTGTCACCACTGCGACTGTAGTGAGGACTCGGCTCAGCACTCGCTAGCGGTTTGTTCCGCCTGGGCGGCGCAGCGTGGGGTCCTCACTGCAATTATTGGAGGTGATCTCTCGCTACCGGCCGTCATACGCTCCATGGCCGGTAGCGACAGTTGTTTTACCGCGGTCGCAACCTTCTGCGAAGACGTAATTTCGCGGAAGGAGGCGGCGGAGAAGGCCCGGGAGGACGATATCCACTCGGACCCAATTTGCCGCCGGCGAGCCGGGCGGCGGAGGCGCGCATACCAGCGCCTCATGCCGCCTTGAGTGTGGCCGCGGGTGGACAAGATGGGTTTTCCCCTCCATCCGCTATAGTGGCCAGCCGCGAGGAGGTGATGTGCACGTGCGCTGTACGTCGCCTAAATAGAGAGTTTATCCGCAGATGGTGCCCGCTTTAGCGGGCAGGCGTTGGGAGAGATCTGGATGTCGTAACAGCAGCGGTTCCCGGATCCCTCCTATCTCAGGCGCAGAGTGGCACACCGTGTGGTTTTAGTCGGTCCGATTCCGACACACCACCCCGCCGTAAACCCCGGTGGGGTGACGGCCCGAGGGGGTTTCCACAAGTTAAAAAAAAAAAAAAAAAAAAAAAAATTCTTAGTAATGTAATAAAAAGGTTTACAGAAACTAAAATGAAAAAAAATATAATTTATTATCAGCAACCAAATTGGTAGCTATCAACTTAAATAATACACTAGATAACCTGTGTATTCTTTGCGTCTCCTATTGGTTCACTATCCACTCCTAAAAAGAATGTTCAAATGGAGCCTGTAGTTTCTTAGATTAACGCGTTTAACCAAACAAACTGTGCAGCTTTTTAGTATTAATATAGATAATATTTATTGTAAAACAGATTAGATTACCATAAAGAAGGTTATAGTTTATTTTTAACGTGTGGAAACCCCCACGGGCCGTCACCCCACCGGGGATCACAGTGGGGTAGAGTGTCGAAATTGGACCGACTAAAACTACACGGTGTGCCACTGTGCGCCTGCAATAAGCAGAATCCGGGAGCTACTGTTATTAAACCATCCGGATCCCCCCCAGAAAGGTTATAGTGGGCCAATCTTAAAATATAGACATATACTGTCATGGATTTTTTAGAATTTTTAAAGGGGAATAACTCTGTCATACATGAACGAATGACTGAACGTTGCAGACGTTTCAAAAGGAATAATTTACTCCTATTTATACCATATTTTTTTATTAATGCTGAGCGTTCAGCCAAACAAACAAACTTTTCAACTCTATATTATTAGTATAAATTAAAAAATATACACAAAATGTGTAATATATAAAATGATGTTTCTATCACTTCTATTATTTTTTTTATTTTGTAACTTTATGGTGTGCTTGTGGTGACTTCCACACATGACAATATCATCTAACGCAGACACATTGAACTACGAGTCCGGGATCGCGTAATAAAGCGTCATGGGATTTTCGGGACCGAGACTGCGGTCTTGAATTCTCCCTATGGATTTATTAACTATTTTTGAGTAGTATATTGGGACCACTTTTGAGAAAAAAAAAAATATAAAAATAATAAATTTTTTTTTGCTTTTTGTTGCAATTTTTTTTTTGTACATTTATAAAGCAATATATATTATATTACAAACATTATGAGTTAACCTCACTATCCTATTGAGTTTACCTATAAAAATAATAGTAAAGCTGATGTAATATTTTTTTTTCTAAGAAGTTAAATTACGTTTCATGATGTAAAAACAGCTTCTATTCAGGAATTATATACTACGAATACTAATAATCTCAATCAACCTATAGCCGTCCACTGATGAACGAAGGTCTCCCTCAAGGAACGCCAACGATCCCAGTCTTGGGCAATTCGCATCCATCCGCTACCAGCCACCTTCTTCAAAAATCACCAATAATCACTATACATAATACAAAACTTCCTACTGTTATGGAGTTATATATTATCTGAACTAATCCGAGTGAGAACTTTCATTGTGAGATTCAGGACTCTAGTAGTTCGGTGTGTCTTTAACTTAATAAAATCCATCGCTAGGCCATTGTTCGCTAAATATAACCACCACGTCTATGAGAGCCACCAGATTTTTTTTCAGTGGGTTGCATCTGCACATACTATTCACCTTTTTTTTTTCTGTGTGGCAATCCCCCGGATACCACCTACCGGTGGTTATGTCGGACTCGAACCTACCAAAAACCGCACGCCGTCTCAGATACCAGTAGCCGGGGAATCAGGTGTACCCTAGAAAGGAAATCCCTGAAACCCTGAAGTACCTCGGGCCATCTACCTACGGTTTGCAGATGACCCCTTTTCTGCTCCAAAAGAGCGTGTGCGCCGTAGCACATCCCGCTGCCATCCTGGCCTGCTTCTGCTCGGGTGACGGATGGCCTCACCTATCACCCCCAGACTTGCGCTTATGGAGGACACAGATCGTTCTGCGATCGATACCGGACACGTTCCCGGGCCTGGGGGACCGGGAGAGTTCTAAACCTCTTTCGGTCCCGCTACGACATCTCCTTTGCAAGCATAACTCGCAAAAGGACACGGTGGAGTTCCACGCGCTCTCGCTCCGCAACATGGCGGCGATCATGCTACCGAGTGAGAACACATACTATTCACCTATATAAAAAATAGAATTCGACTATTTCTTATAAAATGAGTTAAAAATATGTTTTTTTACTATATGTTTTCTCCCGGCGCCCATAACTACGTCCGGTCATAATAGAGATCAATCAGTCCCTTGCGATTGGAGGGACATACACCACTTATACCTCATTATCTGCATTTTTTTAATTTTATCAGCCAGCAAAGTGACTACTCTGCCTGACGGCAAGCATTAATAGAATCCAAGAGTTGTTGTCACCATACTCATTGTGAATGGAGGCCTAATAAAATGCCTTTTCACGCCTCGCTTGGGGACGTAAAAGGCATGACAGTCATCGTGGCATTGTATTGCACACACTTAGCACGGCAACTGTCACCCCTGCATTAATGAGAATAAATATTATAATTAAGGTAAATAATTAATATATTGTTGGTTTTAACAAAGTTTTGTTTTACCTAGGTTTTCTCGTGTCGGAAATTTTTTAAGGCTATGGTGACCGCTCTCGTTTAGTTAACTGTATTTATATTTCACTCTAATATTGACAGATACTTAAGAGAGACATTCTGGATTAAATAGGTTATAAGTTATTACTTGAATTGTAAGATATCATTTTTCTCCGTTACTGTATTTTCAGATAAATGATAAGAAACAAAAACCACCGTACTACTCGCAAAATCGACACTTTTAACACTGGAAATCCTTTTTAAAAATTATATTAAGAAACAAAAATCTTCAAAGAATATTTGATTTGTGAATTTTTAGACAATTTATACTTTTTTTTAACAATAATAGCAGTTTCAATTTTTTCTTTATGCTAGTGACACCTATCGGTCAACGTAATAACTACGCTGCTTGCCCATTTACTTAAAAGCGAGCCATCTTTTGAGCAAGACGTGTTCTACGAGACTTTTCAATAAAATCGAAATCAGTTTACTTAATAGTTCCTTTTTATGTCAATAGAGGTGCTGCAGTTGGATTAATCAAATACATTACAGTTATTTATACATCTTTCTTTCTCTTTCATAGTATTAACGTTCGAGTTGAAAAGAGATAGTAACAATCATGGCAATGGAACATAACGTAAACATAAGTTGTCAGTTGTTGAGCTAAATTCCACGACGGCGGGTCACAAGGAGTTTTAATTTAAGTTATAATTGAAATATCGTAAATAGGATATAGAAATATTACATAAAAATTATTATGTAGATTATTGTTTATTTGTGCTGTTGTGTTAAGTGTACCTTTGTGTAACTATAGTCTGTTTTCTGTGATATCAATTTGTTAAAGTAACGGTATTGTGTAGTGCTGTGAACCTCTGGTTTTGTACGATTTTGAACACACCTTGTAGGTACAATACAAGAAGCTCGTTTTTGTGAACTACAAGTTCAGGATGCAACGTCACGTGTAGTTCTTGAATGACCTTATTTACTGTGAGTAGCCTACATTATCGTAATAGCTATATAAACTTTGTTTACATAAATAAACTATTTTACATGTTGTTATGATGTGTTCCGTGATTCTTAGCTTGTTAGGATTCATTTATTTTATTTTGATTTTTAATTAATTTAGATGTCAAACAAGCGCCAAAAGTTATTTGAATTGTTCGAAATTCAAATCTTTTTTTGGTATTCTATTTTCAAAGGTATTCTATTTTCTTACTTTGAACAGGATATAAGGATCAAAATTGATAGTTGTGATTCATAAGCATAAATAGTAGACATCGAGAGTTAAGCAAGCGACCTTGTTGCAAAGGTCCCCATTTGCCATTCTCCACCGGTTTGTCACGCAAGTTTATATGCGAGAAATAACTAAAGTATTTATTCATATTGGATTGGTATTTAGTGAGTTTATTTGAAAAGTCAACGTGTGTTCATGTATATATATATATATATAACCATCTATAACTTACCATCAACGGGTCATAATTAGCATATGGCCGGTCTACGCAACTATAGAAAAGGTAATATACATGTAATACACGAGCTGACCCTCGTAACCTCGTCTGCGTCTCCGCCCGTAGTGTGATGTCAAATAGCGTGAACAAAAAAAAGTTACATTAAGCTAACTTTTAAAGGGGAACAATTCTTTCATACATTATTTTTACGAAACTGTAACCGTTTACGTACACAATAGAAAAAGTAATATTTTTTTCCTGATTTCGTAATATTTTTCATTGATACTCGGCCCCCTTTGGTCGTAGCGTGATGATATATACCCTTCCTCTATAACTGGGTACTATTAATATAGACATGCTTTATCTAGCCTATCAGACTGCCATAATACGCTTATTTATGGTATCTACAGAACTACATTACTTACCGTATTGTACCTATTACATATATACATAAAGACTTACCCAAGTTTTTGGTCACTGTTCCGCTCCATGCGAAATAGGCAATAAGAATTTCACAAAGTGCATAGACCACTGGTAAACACTGAAATCGCCAACTCATTTCAAAATCTAGCAGAGGTCAAGTCCAGTTTAATATTGCATATATTATTTGATTCAAGAATATGACTATTTAGTAAGCACCCATTAGACTCAAATAGCTAAGAGTTCTATTAAGGCCTTAGAAGATTATCTCGCCGCTTCCGTCTAACTACCGCTGCTCACTCCAGCAAAGGTAACAGACACATGACATAGACTCCTTGGTAAGGAAGTTTTGGCTTGCTATACCACGTTGGCCAGACGGGTTGTCATAGCGTTTGTTTCAAGGCCTAGATGTCGTAATAGCAGCTGTTCCCGGATCCCTCCTATGTCAAGCGCAGAGTGGCACACCGTGTGGTTTTAGTCGGTCCGATTCCGACACACCACCCCGCCGTAAACCCCAATGGGGTGATGGCCCGAGGGGGTTTCTACACGTTAAAAAAAAAGGGTTTGTTTCAAGGTTTCCTTCTCTTTGCAGTGATGTTGTCATGTGTAGTTGACTCTCTTAGTGACCTCTTACGACATCCGTATAATGAAAAGGAGTGGTGATACTATCTTCTTAATCCGTCACCACACGGACAATAGACACTTGACAAACCAGCACCTGAGTTTAGGATGGATCAGATGTTAAAAGAAAAGAATAGGACTTTTATAATGATAAATAAACAAATATTTCGGACATCTGACACACAAAGCCATCTAGTTTTAAACTGAGCTTGTACTATGATTGGTAGAATACTTATGTAATCGTAGCTTGAGTTTATAATTAGACGGCCGTATGTGGGGTAAACTGGGGGGAAGCTTTACACCGCCTGTATATTGCGCTCCCAAGATCTCACTTATACCATGTCATCCTATCATCACGTGCGCTGCTGAACTGTTCTTTATAATAAGTCTAAGAGCCTTCCTCCCCAAAGGCTCTCCACAAGAGCAGAGAGAGTGAGTATCATGTTACGTCATAAATGGACAGTCTCCATTAAATAGATACTCCGACCTCCCAGGAAACCGGACGAAAATGGAGTGAGTGAGCTTACCGGAGTCCGAATTTCCTCCAACTGATTCTTGGCGGAGAATTCTTGTGGCTCTTCAGTTGCAGGTGTTCATAGATGACGTTAGTTACTAGTAAATACTAATTCTGGTTTGCCCTATACTATAAAATATCCCTATACTAAATAATATACTATAAGTTATCGTGGTAAACGTATGCAATACAATGCTACGATGACTGTCATGTCTTTTACGTCCCCAAGTGAGGCGTAAAAAATCGTAATAGGCCGCCATAATGTGGGTCACCATACTGCATTGTCAGCATTCGCAGTGAGTATGGGGACTACAACTTTTGGATTCTATTCATGCTTTCCATCAAGCAGAGTAGAGTCACTTTGGCAGGCTATTAAAAAAAAAAATACCTATTGCAAGAATAGAAAAAGCCGTTTGGTAAGTTACTGAGGGCTTGAGCACTTAACCTCGTAATCGTAAAAGTGGTAAATATAGAATACATGTCTGCATTTGGAATCGTATAGAAATGCATGTCTCATTTGAGCAATGAACTATGTTGGTACGTTAAAAGCATACGTAGATTAGGTATCCGAATAAGGTTCAAGTGACCAATGTAAGTAAATATACTAGCTGACCCGCGTAACCTCGTCTTCGCCTGCTATTTTCCGTAGCTTGTCCTCATGCAGCGTGAACAAATTTGTTTACCATAAAAAAGGTGAGCCAATCTTCAAAGAAGCTAGATATGTAGATGCTCTAGAGGGCTTTTTTAATACTTTTAAAGGGGGAACAATCTTTATACATTATATTTGGAAAACACCATTCATTAATACTCGGTTTATTTTGTTCAGCTGGGCTATCTAAAGCTGAAATAATTTTTCAAATTGGACTAGTAGTTTCTGAGATTAGCGCATTCAACCAAACAAATTCTTCAGCTTTATAATATTAATCTGTTTTCCCTAGCGAACTAAGTTAATAGCGATAGCCTTAGCTAATATTACTAAAATTATAGATACAGAATTTAAGCGCTTAATATCATCATCATCATCAACATCACCACCTTTAATGGAGACTATTAAAGGCTGTTGATGATGATGTCTGATAGTCTGATATAAACAACTGATATAACTACATACATGCAGTTGTTTTGTAAGTACGTACATATTATACACGGAATACACCTAAACTCCGAAATGAATATTTACAGATCATACAAACATTTGATCCGATCCGGGAATCGAACTCGAGACCTCAGGCACAGCAGTCGTATACGCTACTGCTGCGCCACCGAGGCAAGATACTCCTCAGTTTCCTGAGAAAGATCTTTGAAAGATGTTTTTGTGTAGTTCCCCTTCTGCTTGCAGTGATGCTGACCTAGTAGGTCCCTTAGTCGGTTCTTACGATACCCACTGAATAAATAGGGGTAAACAAGTGTGTTACGATAATGCTGATGTTAAAAACAAAATTAATACACATGTTTCTTTACAAGTATTTCGTAAATTGTTCTCCATCAGTTGACACAAACTTCAAGAGTGGCCCAGTTTGATTTGGGTCACTCTTACTCGTGGTCCACTTAAAACCATGATTCAATTACCTACGAGTCACGGTAGAAACAAATTGTAATCATTTAACTTACTTTAGTTATCGCGTCATCGATTCTCAATATTCAAAAGAGAAGTGGTCTGACACTACGTCTGACTGCACGGTTGGCCTAGTGGTTTACGCGGTCGCCACACCGCTCTCTACTGACCTGAGTGTTGTGGGTTCAAATCCCACATGGGACAACACTTTGTGTGATCCATAAATCGTTGTTCTGAGTCTGGGTGTTCTTTGTGTCCGTTTCTTGTATGTTTGTAAAGTCCCCCGCGACACAGGATTTATTCCTAGTGCGGGAGTTGTCTTTTAGAAAAACAAAACAAAACAAAACAAAACTAAATAAAAAGTACCATACTAAATCACTGATTAGGTTATATTCACTTGTCTGTCTGTCTTTCACTTGTCACTGTCCTGGGAGAGCCATGTTTTTTTCCATATACATATAACACATTAGCTATCACACGCGGCTTCGCTCACATTATTGCTTCGTGTTTCTAAGTTGGAAAATGATGAAATTTGTAACTAAGTTACGCATACCATGCATGGTTTTTTTCTATATTAAGAGCCTGCCAAAGTGACTATACTCTGCCTGATGGAAAGCATGAATAGAATCCAAGAGTTGTGGTCACCATTCTCATTACTCGTTGATGAATCATTTGGTTAGGGTAAGTTATTTTTATATGTATGGAGTTTTGAAGTGAAAACTTCTTTAGGCGCGTTGAGCGTTTTGGTAGAGGGTAAAATCCTCGGTTCGCGTCACCGACATGCTAATGATAATAGTATATCTATAGCTATGGAGAATATGATATTATATATTATATATGAAATTTATTATTATTATATATTATATATGATATTATATATTATATATAGCTATATATGAAACATAAAAAATTTCATATAATTTTTGCAAATAGTTTTAATTACTCTCAACTTAATAGTTCCGTTTTCACTTCTATCGGCAGTCCCGCGACTGCTACTGTTTTTTTTAATCCTTGTGTCTTGTTGTCATCTGCATACGTACACACGTAACATCACGTCTTTTTTCCCGGAGAGGTAAGCAGAGGCATATTAAACGCCCTCTTTTCGGCAGTGTTTTTGTGATCCACAAACTGTTGTACTGATTCTAAATGTTCTTTGTGTCCGTTTTTTGTATTTTTTGTAAAGTCCCCCGTGACACAGTATTTATTTCTAATGCGGCCGTTGTCTTTTTAAGAAAAGTATAAAAAAATACCTTATCGACTATAGTGAGACAGTCTTTTATTAGAAATATCAAGCTTGAAATTCAGCGTACCCCAGATAGAAACACGAATGTACATCCACTTTCTTCAGACAACCCGCCAGACTGGTTCGGCTGCCATTCTAAAGTAACAATGAAACCTTTGACGCACTAACTACAGGCCTATACCTCGTACCTATACACATGTAGTCTGTTCAGAGATTAGTTCCAACTTTCCAACTTGTACTTAATCTAAGTATTCTATTTTTTTTTCTGACCAAAGTGACTCTACTCTGCCTGATGGAAAGCATGAATAGAATCCAAGAGTTGTCACCATACTCATTGCAAATGCAGACAATACAGTATGGTGAGCCACACTACGGCGGCCTTGTGAGATGCTTTTTCACACCCCGCGTGGGGACGGAAAAGGCATGACAGTCATTGTGACAGTGTAAGGCTCACACAGTTATTACGATAACTGTCACCCCTGCATCAATGGGCTTCCGGTCTCACACTCACCAACGAAACACGACAACACGGATGCTGGTGCTTTAGGTTGGTCTTCTGTGGGAGGGCAGTACTACCCCGGTCGAGCCGGCACACCCGTGCTGAAATCAGCGTGGCTCTACTACCTAGAAATCGTAATCATTGTACAAAACCTGAAACACCTCCAGACCATTGTTGTTCGTATAGTTTAAAGATCTGTCTCCTAGAGATACTTAATCAACACACCAGGTCTGAAAAATTTCGTACAAATCACTCCCAACGAATTATCGTTTTTAAACTTCACAACCAACATATCATTGAATTAATAATTCATCACCATCATCACCCCATTTGTGGTGACTTTAAAACGTTTTTATTTACTTATGATAAGCACTCACAGTACAGAGGCAGACTTAGCATTCTCTACCAGTCAACCTTGTGATGTAGAGAAATCAGGAAGCAGTTGCAATACAAATATAACTAATTTATGTAAGCACATTGTAAGCTTATTTACAAATGCATATAACAAATTAAAATATATATAATTATAAACTAGTATAAAAAACACATGAAAATATATTAATGAAGGAAATGGATATACCATTTTTTTTAACCTAATAGAGATTTGGTAAAAGAACAGTCTAGGCGAATTAAGTAGAGCTGACAAATCCCGAAGTGTGAGAGGGACAAAAAAGAAAATGACTTGAAAAATAAAGATAATATTTTTTTGGATTGCATGTACGAGTATATGTTAGATATTTAAACAGTATTTTGAAAGTTGTAGTTTCGTAAGTAAAATTATGATCGTTAACAAAAAACTTAAAGTTACTACATCATATTCATAATTTTAATGTTCTTTTTTTAAATATATATCTTATTTTTATATTAATCATATCTTATACAGGGTGTGGCGTAAATAGTGGTCCACCGTTCAGGGTTAGGTACATCAGGTAGGTACCTACACCATACCAAAATTTTAAACCGGTCTGCCGACTGGTTACAGAAAAAAAAATATTTTTAATTTTTTTTAAGAAATTCCCATTTTCATTACGAATTTGACCACAGTTTCAACAAAAAACATTATTTTTGATTTTCTATTCGTGTTTATTCATGTTGAATGTATGAGCTATCATAAAAAAATAAAGATTTGTATTAAAATTGTAGCCTTTACGAGAAAAAGTGATTTCTTCTCAATTCTTAACCTAAATTTTATCGCATCACTCATATTCAGGAGCGTTTTTTGAAAAAAAAATGTACTACACTATTAGTGCCCATGCATTTAAAAATATGCTCATGATGTACTGATTATAAAATGGTATAATAGTACCGCTTTTCAAAAATAGAAAAAAAAATACTGCATTTGTAACTGAAAATAAGTAAGTCTACCTGTTACCATTTTCGCAACATAATATTGAAACAAAAATTTCGTCTACCTAATTTATGTGCCCATTCTTACTGTAAACTTGGTCACAGTGACAACGACAATATTATTATTGTAATTGTATTGGCAAATGAGAACACAAAAGTTACTACAGACAGGGTATTAAAAAAAAACAACTTTGACATCATAATTATTTATTTATTGATTATTACAATCGGTGCTCAAAATGGCCCCCATTCGCAGCTATACACGCTCTGCACCGTCGAATAAAGGAGCGTTTAAGACGTCGAGCAAACCCGCTTTCATTGATTTTTCCAGCTGCTGGACTTAATGGACAAATAATTGGTCCATTCGAACTGCCAGAAACCTTAACCGCAGAAAGGTATCTTGGGTTCTTACAGACAGATTTACCCGTACTTCTAGAAAGTGTCCCTACAGAGATCCGAGACAGCATGTGGCTACAAAATGATGGCTGTCCCGCTCACTATGCAGTAAGGGTACGAGAGCACCTTAATGTGGCCTATCCAAACAGATGGATAGGGCGGTTAGGCCCAATACTATGGCCACCACGCTCCCCAGACCTTAATCCTTTGGATTTCTTTTATTGGGGATGCTTAAAGGAAGACGTATACAAGGAACCAAAAAATAATATTGAAGAATTAAGGACCAGGATTCTGACAGCAGCTGGAAAAATCAATGAAAGCGGGTTTGCTCGACGTCTTAAACGCTCCTTTATTCGACGGTGCAGAGCGTGTATAGCTGCGAATGGGGGCCATTTTGAGCACCGATTGTAATAATCAATAAATAAATAATTATGATGTCAAAGTTGTTTTTTTTTAATACCCTGTCTGTAGTAACTTTTGTGTTCTCATTTGCCAATACAATTACAATAATAATATTGTCGTTGTCACTGTGACCAAGTTTACAGTAAGAATGGGCACATAAATTAGGTAGACGAAATTTTTGTTTCAATATTATGTTGCGAAAATGGTAACAGGTAGACTTACTTATTTTCAGTTACAAATGCAGTATTTTTTTATCTATTTTTGAAAAGCGGTACTATTATACCATTTTATAATCAGTACATCATGAGCATATTTTTAAATGCATGGGCACTAATAGTGTAGTACATTTTTTTTTCAAAAAACGCTCCTGAATATGAGTGATGCGATAAAATTTAGGTTAAGAATTGAGAAGAAATCACTTTTTCTCGTAAAGGCTACAATTTCAATACAAATCTTTATTTTTTTATGATAGCTCATACATTCAATATGAATAAACACGAATAGAAAATCAAAAATAATGTTTTTTGTTGAAACTGTGGTCAAATTCGTAATGAAAATGGGAATTTCTTAAAAAAAATTAAAAATATTTTTTTTTCGGTAACCAGTCGGCGGACCGGTTTAAAATTTTGGTATGGTGTAGGTACCTACCTGATGTACCTAACCCTGAACGGTGGACCACTATTTACGCCACACCCTGTATATATATCCCATATTAATATATGCTATAATGTTAATCCGCAAAAGCTACTATTTTCAACTAAAATTTGCAAAAGAAAAAATTATACAAATTATAATTCGAAGTCATTTTCTCCTATTTTAAACGAAACATCCAAATTTAGGCTAGCGACCAAAAATTAACGTGTAAAGTTTTTCTAAAGCTAAAACTGGTGTAGACATACCCTTAGTTCCTGCACCCCCAAAGAGTCAGAAACCAAAGGGACTTAAAACACCATCAAGAAAAACGAAGCTCACCTTATACCTACTTCATCTGAACACTGAATCACACATAGTAGAGGAGTTCAATGCGCTCTATGTACAATAATACTGAATACACAAAAGAACGTTAGCACTTGATCCAAACACGGCCGCGTGATTCACGACGTGTCTGTAGACTCTGCAGTTATATTGCGTGGCGACCTGACCGCAACAGGAACACTCAAAAGAACTCTCAACTCTAAAAGAAGATTTAATAATTACTTTAATTGCCATCACTGTGTTTTTCAATGTACTATTTATCTCACACGACCTCCAAACCAGGCAAGACTTGAGTCTTAAACATAAGTCGTTAAGATTCTTGTGTTTTATTCATCATCTGCAAGACGACGGTTCTCATTTTGCAGTAATGATCCAACTGCTCGTTAACTCATATCATTAAAAACATAATACATACACGCCTACCGAAGATCGAAGAAATATGCAAAGGTGTGCGATACAACAAGACAACTTGAACATGCATGCTTAAATTTGGTTCCCTTGTCTTTCAAGCGACTTTGTTTTACCAATTCTAAATATTTATTAACGTTTTTTTAAATGTTGATTAAAAATATAATTAATTCTTGAGTTCATGAGCATGAAATGTGCACTTCATATAATTTAACAAGCTCTACTTATCATGATATATTTTAACGTAATTTTACACATTATACTATATTATTACTGCAAAACAACTGATGATCTCATCACTTTTGTAATTCATTCATCACCAAAGTCTTCAATTACAAAACTACATAAGCTAACTTGAAATGCTAAATTATACAGGTGGGTCAAGAATTCGTTAACATTTGAAACTACCATCCCGCGCAAACATGTTACAGAAGTTCTTGGGACCGATGCTACTGGAACTTGCTGCCTACAATTGGCACACACAGTTTCAACAAGATGGAGCCACTTGTCACACACCCAATGAGTTCCTGGCGGTGGTCAAAGACATGTTTCTGTAAAAGCTGATTTCCAGACGTAGCGACATTCCATGGCCACCCAGAAGTCCAGATCTATCCTCAGCAGACTTCTTTTAATGGGGTTAGTTAAAAAATCGTGTCTACATCAATAAACCAAAGACACTACGTCAACTAAAAAAAATAATCAGCGAAGACATGCGGCCATCTCGCGGTCTTTTTGCCGACGAGTATTCAAAAATTTCGAAATGGTGGTCATTTAGACGATGTATTTTTTTAAAAATTAATGCCAACTAATAAACTTTTTTGTAACTAAACATTTTTTATAACATATCAAATGGTTTTATTTTATGATTTTTTCAAATCTTGACTAATTCGTGGCCCACCCTCCTGTATTATAAATTTGATATTTGTTACGCCTCTACATTTACATCAGACAACAAGACTGGATTTTAGATTTAAATTTGACACACCGATATACAAAATGAGAGAAAAACGAGATAATGTGCCCAAATGGAATCCATTTCATAAAAGGAAATTACTATTTCTTATAACCCTTATTTCTACATATCCATATTAGTTAATGTTTATTTAATTAATCTTTCACAGCTTGTAACTGCTTATAATTTATCTGTGATTGTCCATAATTGGATGATCACAAAACATGTATTTTTGTTTTTTTTTTGTATTTACATAAGATATGTGTATCATTTGTTAGTGATCTAAAAAAAATACACATTGCAAGAAACCAATTGCAAAAGCTCTGATAAGTAACATTACAAAAAACCTATCAAAACGATTGTACCATCATATTACGGCGAGTTTGGGAGACACGAAGACACGCCGAGAGTGGTATATCTCAGTGACCGAGTTTCGGTAGAAGTAGATGCCTGCATAATTAGCAAGGCAGCCGGCAAACCGGTTCATTAAATATGTACGCCTGTTGTTAAAGAGATATTTTAACATTTTAGATTTTGTAATGAATCATCGAAATATGAGTTTCATTCACGATTGAGTAGAAGGCATACTGTTTACTTTTCATTTAGACACATAATTCAGTACAGTTAGATCATCGGCATGGCCTGGATTCTTTCGTTTTTACGCCTCTTTTGTAGCTGCAGGTTTAAAAAGTTTTGAAGAGTTTATTCAACATTGTAAAATGCGAGTTAATGTCATCAACATATCTATGTAGGTACAGTTGTCTGCTACGACGCCAAGCCTCGTTGGCAATTTAATGAAAAAGGGTAAAAGAGAAGTAAAATGGTGATAAAGAAAGTTGATAGGACGAGGGAGTTAGGACAAGGTGTTTTCAGATCGGCAAATGGCTTGAAGAGGCCGTGTAATCTTATATTATCCGTTCTAATAAGATCCTCATAGCAAATTAGAACAGTGACATTTGACGTCATTCTTTATAGTACACCGTGTACAGTATTAAACTGATGATTATCCAACTTGGTTCATCTGAATATAATTTGATTTCCGTACTTAGGTACGGTAGATTTCGAAGAACCAAGCAATGGTCGAAAAACAGCTTTACGAGAAGGTTACTTTGTGATTTCATGCTGCGGTTATAAAACGCGTCAGTATTTATACTACTTTCGTACCAGTAAAGTGATTCGCAAACATTTTTTTATGATGTAGTCATGCGCTTCTGTTTGTTCATTAGTATTAGTAGAAATTAACCACAAAACGCAAATTCATTTACATACGTGTTTTATTTAATCACCGAATGCTATGTAGAGATCAGTGTATTTGGCTAAGCTATAAGCCTCTCCTTAGCAAGGAGGGGCTTAAGAATACATAGTGTTACCACCCCTATTCATCCCGTGGGTGTCGTAAAAGACGATTAAGGAAACAAAGTATGCAAGACAACATCATTACAAAGAAAAGAAAAACTTGAAACAAACCGTATTTCAACCCGTCTGGCCAGCGTGGTATAGTAGGCCTCAACCTCCTTGCTAAGGAGAGGTCTGTATCCAGCAGTGAACTGTTAAAGTTTGCCAATTTTCAGAATTACAAACGAAAATTTAAGTAACAGTTAAGTGTAAAAAATCAATGTATTTCTTCTTTCTCTTCGAAAACGAGAGAAAAGAGTTAAAAATAATTATGATACGAGACGGTTATTAAAATAAAGACAGCACCACCGGACTTACTTCCAAGTTGTCACTGAAAAATTGTTATAAAATTTAATATTATCAATGAAACAAATACGTTAACTAAATACAAAAGAGTTATTTTTACCACATTAAACTTATCTATACCTATCAACAACATGATTACATACGCAGAGCAAAAACTACTGAGGTATACTTCAAAATTTTGGATTTTTTGATATTTCTCTTTCAAGGGTCAATAATAAAGGACGATTATGGATCGTCATCAAATGAGAAATAATCTGCAAGACGGAAGAAATAGCTAGTAACTTATGTGCTAACATTTTCATATGCTTCGTACCTAATATTCACTATACAATAAAACAGACACCGAAAGTATTAAATCGTTGGCAATCGGCTATATTATCCACATTAGTATTCGTCATTTAACAACGTATACCTGTTTTATCCGAGAAACAAATCGAGATGTTCGTGGATAAAATCACTTCTAAAGAAATAACTTAGGCGTGAGGTCACCACGAACGTGTCTTGTAGCCGTAGCATATCTGCTTAGCTTGCTTTTATTGCAATTTGATCGAGGCTGCAAGGTTTTACACAAAAAGTCAACAATCTTTAACAGTCCACTGCTGCACACAGACCTCACGTAACTAAGAAAAAAATCCCATCCTCTCCGTTTCTCTACAGGACAACTCGTGCTGACCTTGGAAGTCACCGTTTCAGAATAGTAGACATACGCTCCCGAACTAAACGGTTCGGCTCTTCCTACCAGCGCACGTCTTCTCCCACTACGATCCCGAATCGTTTAAGCGGCGCGTGAAAAAGCATCTCATTAGGCCGGCATAACGTGGGTCGTCATATTACACTGTCGTCATTCCCAGTGAGTATGGCTCTTGGATTCTATTCATGCTTTCTATTAGGCAGAATAGAGTCACTTTGGTAGGTTGTAAATAAAAAAGACACTCGTATACACGTGTACAAATTCTAACTGCATTCAAGACACTGGTAAAAGAGCATTATCTGTGGGAGACATCAATGCCCTTTGGGCAACTTTTTCCCTTTTTGTTAGGCAATGAGGTCACATGTATATAATACAACTTATACTTTGTTCATATTTATTTACGTAAAGATCCATATTTCACTTTATATACCACATTATACTGCTTTTTTTTTATTATTACTGGCACCCACCATCGCAGGGTGTTGAATCTGTTTCCTAGCACCTCCAATATTTAGAATTTGGAGTCTTTATCGAACTTTTTTCTGTCGTACTGTTTATTTTTATTATTTACAGGACAATAAAATTTACATTATATTTATATTGGTTATACTGCTTTGATAACCCCTTATTACCTACTGGTAATATACCAGACAGTATCCTAATAGAGTCACTTTGGTAGGTTGTAAATAAAAAAAACTTTTGGCGGGTATAGGATGACTTCTAAGTTTCCTTCTCTTTGCAGGACTTTCGTCCTGCGTATTCTACTCCCGTAGTCAGCTTTCATGACACCCACGGAGTGAATAGGGGTAGTCACACCACGTATTCTTAATCCGTGGCTACCACTATGGTAAAATAAATTCAATAACACATAATTTGCCATGTACCAACATCGTGGGAGTAATGCCACGGTCTCACAGAAAACGTGTTAAGCAATTCTTTCGATTTCCTTCACCGCGTGAGTGAGATTTATGGCACCCCTCCCTCTCTATTCACTTATTTCTGGGGTCACTCAAACGACGGCAGCTGACTTGTTTCGTAAAGTGGAAAAAATATATATAATCTGGATTCGCTGTATTTGGAAATATATGTATTATAATTACAATAATTTGTTTATTTGTTCATTTAATTCTGTTATGTGTGTAATGTGTTTGTTCATTAGAATTAATAGAAATTAAACCACAAAACTCAAATTCATGTACATACATGTATACTCTTTTCCAAATAGTGTCTTGGTCCCTGTACCTGATGTCGGTGGTCAACCATTTTTATGTTTTTTAATATATTTTGTTTTGTATGTATGTAAATTTATTTATTTAATTAGTATAAGGGTACAAGTAGCAGCCTTATCACTCCTAGGCAATCTTTTACAGGCGACCATAGGATGGAGAAAAAACATAATTGGAAGATACTGTAGGATACTGTCTGGTATATTACCAGTAGGTAATAAGGGGTTATCAAAGCAGTATAACCAATATAAATATAATGTAAATTTTATTGTCCTGTAAATAATAAAAATAAACAGTACGACAGAAAAAAGTTCGATAAAGACTCCAAATTCTAAATATTGGAGGTGCTAGGAAACAGATTCAACACCCTGCGATGGTGGGTGCCTGTAATAATAAAAAAAAAGCAGTATAATGTGGTATATAAAGTGAAATATGGATCTTTACGTAAATAAATATGAACAAAGTATAAGTTGTATTATATACATGTGACCTCATTGCCTAACAAAAAGGGAAAAAGTTGCCCAAAGGGCATTGATGTCTCCCACAGATAATGCTCTTTTACCAGTGTCTTGAATGCAGTTAGAATTTGTACACGTGTATACGAGTGTCTATGAACTTTCAAAGACACAGAAACAAGTGTTAAGTCAGCAGAAACTTCTAATCATTACGTAATTAATTAGTCAATTTCTGCAATCAAGTTTCTTGCCATATACTCCTATTACATAACAAGGTAAGGTCTTGGCTTACCCAAGAAATCAGTATGTCCACAGCTAGTAATCGATGTACGTGCTGGTACCTAAATACTTGATCTTTGAAATAACGTACTGGAATATTGTGTGGGAAAATATACCTTATGGTCGGTACAATAGATAAGATAGTTGAATCTACTTATGTTATACTTTAAAGTTAAGCTTGAATCATTAATCCTCCTTCTGTCAATAGTGCATCGTTAAACTTATTGACTAATATTATAAAGCTGAACTGTTTGTTTGGTTAAACGCGCTAATCTCAGTAACTACTGGTTCCAATTGCATTTCTAGTGTTGTTTAGGCCATAAACAAAAATAAATAAATATTTCGGACATTTGACGCACAACGTCATCTAGTTTCAAACTAAGCACAGCTTGTGCTATGATAACTAGACTGACTGATAGAATACTTATATACTTTTTTTTGTAAATATATACGTATTATACATAGAAAACATCTAAACTTCGAAACAAATATTTGCAGATCATACAAACATTTGGTCTGATCCGGAAATCGAACCCGAGACCTCAAGCACAGCAGTCGCATTCACTACCGCTGCGCCATCGAGGCAGTTAAGAATGGCAATTACCATTTACCATTACATAGTTATGGCTTAGCGTAATTTTTAAGTCCGTGTGGTGACGGATTAAGAATACATAGTGTTACCACCCCTATTCATCCTGTGGGTGTCATAAGAGGCGACTAAGGAAAAAAACTATTCAGGAAAATATCACTATAAAGAGAAGGAAAACTTGAAACAAACCCTATTCCAACCCGTCTGGCCAGCGTGGTATAGTAGGCCAAAACCTCCTTGCTAAGGAAAGGCCTATGTCCAGCAGTGTACTGTAAAAGACTTGATATAAAGCAACAGACTTGCGTTTAATAGGTTGACTACAAAACTCTTATGCTGTCACGCAACAAACTAATGAATAGATTTTGATAAATTCTAGCTCTTGGATAGGAGTATAGCCTACTTTTTCTCTTGAATGTAAAAATTCTTAGGATACACCTCTGCAGGATATAAAATTTATAATGCAAGAAGTGTAGTACTAGAAATTATCAAATACTTCATGTACCTACTTACCCCAAGAAGTATGATTCTTATCCTCTGATATGTATGCGCCGCAGAACAGAGAGACATAAATCTCAAGAGATGCTTTGTCGTCTAGACGCACACATATAACGAAGTCTATGCTAATTCGTCCCAAGGAATTAACATAAATCCTAAACGCTACTTACAATATTGCTAAATACGACCTTATTTCTTTTTAGTAAGGTAGCGATTTACTTGCATATTTGTGTTCTAGAGTCGGTAAAATTTAAACAGTGCCTTTACCAAATATTTTTATGTCAAATATTTCGAAATATTTCCGTAGAAACACAGTTCATTGCGTGCTCTCGTGGTAACAATATAATTAATACTCAAATTGAATGTGCAATGTATGATTGTTTTTATAGATTAGATCATAACGGTTCGAGTAAGATCATTTTTTGAGAAGAACAGAAGTGCCGGGAACTATGAGCGATTGCGCTGAAAGTTCTACGCGCGTCTACTTTTCATTTCTACTTCATTTTCTGTTCTGTGGTATTCATTTAACAAACAAAACTCTAACTACAGAACTCGCATATTTAACAATATTACATGTATATATTTTAATTAATTTGTACAATATGAACTAGCAGCTGTTACGACGTAACTTATGCATATGTATATTCCTATATAAAATACCAAGATTTTCAAGGTCGCTAAGATTCTCGCTTTTGAAGATTACGAATAGTAAAACGATGTGCTCTGAATGAATTTATCAAGATATTGTAATATTTTAATGTTTTTTTAAAATATTTATTATTAATAATTTTGTCACCAGGAGGGAAGTGAGTCCCGCCTGCCACCACTGCGACTGCAGTGAGGACTCGGCTCAGCACACGCTAGCGGTTTGTTCCGCCTGGGTGGCTCAGCGTTTGGTCTAATAGCCGGTAGCGAGAGATCTCCTCCAATAACTCCAGTTATTGGAGGAGATCTCTCGCTACCGGCCGTCATACGCTCTATGGTCGGTAGCGACAGTTGTTTTACCGCGGTCGCAACTTTCTGCGAAGATGTAATTTTGCGGAAGGAGGCGGCGGAGAAGGCCCGTGAGGACGATTTCCACTCGGACCCAATTCGCCGCCGGCGAACCGGGCGGCGGAGGCGCACCTACCAGCGTCTCATGCCGCCTTGAGTGTGGCTGCGGGTGGACGGGACAGGATTTCCCCTCCATCCGCTACAATGGCCAGTCGCGAGAAGGCAATGTACGTACGTAAACCTACAATAGAGAACCTAAAATAGAGAGTACGTACTACGTACCTAAAATAGAGAGTTTACCCGCAGATGGTGCCGCATCTCGGTAATAGCAGCTGGATGTCGTAATAGCAGCTGTTCCCGGATCCCTCCTATGTCAGGCACAGAGTGACACACCGTGTGGTTTTAGTCGGTCCGATTCCGACACACGATCCCGCCGTAAACCCTGGTGGGCTGACAGCCCGACGGCCATTCTCTTTACAGAACTTTTTACGTAGATTGCTCCCTTAGTCGGCTCCTAAGACACCCACGTGATTCATAGGGGTGGTCATACCACACGGACAGCTGCTGTAATCGCTCAAGTTAAACTGTGCTGTCTCTTCTTAAATACTATTTTTCTCGATAAATTTTGTTAGACAAGATACAGTCGCAAGACAATAGTCTTAAACCTATGATAACAGTCTATTCCCTTAATAAATGTCTAACCGTGGCAGACCCATAATTCTTTCTTTTTTTTTCTACATTAAGAGCCTGCCAAAGTGACTATACTCTGCCTGATAGAAAGCATGAATAGAATCCAAGAGTTGTGGTCACCATACTCATTGCAAATACAAACAATGCAGTATGGTGACCTACACTATGGCGGCCTAATGAGATGCTTTTCACACCCTGCTTGGGGACGTAAAAAGCAGTCATCGTGGCAGTGACAGCCTCACTTATCACTATAACTGCACCCCTGCATCAATGGGGCTGCGGTTTCACACTTACTAACGAAACACGACAGCACGGTAATTACAGCCGTTTGGATCTAATTGAGAGTTTACTTACAGATTTCGGGTATTCGGTGCAAATAAGCCAGCTCTACCGAAGTGACATCACAGCCTCCCTAAAAACTTCTGTGAAGCAAACCCTGCCTCGGTGACGCAGTAATTGTGTATGTGATTGTGGTGCTTCAGATCTTGGATTCGATACCCAGATGGGACCACTTTGTTCTTCACTTTATTCGGATTACATATATTTATAAAAAAAGTAAATAAGTATTTAAATCAGTTGTCTAGTACTCATAGGACATGCTCTACTTAATTTGGAATTTGATGACGTTGTATGTCAGATGTCCGAAATTTAAATATTCTGTCGCTGTTTTTCCCCGAATGAGTGGTAGGTAAGGGGTACTCAAAAGACGGCAACGTACTGATCTCTTGAGTCCATCAAGTTAAACAAGCAAATAAGACGTGATGGATACTTATTACCGATGTCCATGAACATTTGCAAGTCAGCTCAAATCAAAAATGAAAGTTTTCATTTAAAATACGTAAGACATTATGCAAAATCGTGGTTATTAAAAGTGAATTCTCGTATTTCATACACCAAACTCATGCTATTCACCCCAAAACTCGTAAAGCGTGAAGTTACAATATAATACACAATTTTCATTATCCGTTCCGTACTGCTGCCGACTCGTTAATTATATAATTCCAAACAATGGTTGTTCATGTTATTAATGGCTATGTAACAATGATTGGTGCACTTCAATGTTATCATTAATGATTACATTGTGTAAAGTTCCTTTATAATCATTTCTCAATTGATGAAATACTAATTAAATTCGCAGCTATGACTCCTGTATGTAAATTTGTAAACACAAACGCAAGTTTTAACGTCTGGAAAGTCTAAATGATTCTATTTCTTTTTTTTTAATTTATTCGTTTAAAAAACAACTAGCCGTTCCTGCAGATTAATTTCTCTGTTTTTTTTTTATGAAGAGCCTGCCAAAGTGACTCTACTCTGCCTTATGGAAAGCATGAATAGAATCCAAAAAGTTGTGGTCACCATACTCATTGCAAATGCAGACAATGCATTGTGGTAACCCATACTATAGCGGCCTAGTGAGATGCTTTTTCACGCCACGCTTGGGGGTCCCCAAGCATGATGTCAAGTCATCGTGGCAGTGTAAACTTCATATAGTTATCACGATAGCTGTCACCCCCGCATCAATGGGCCTCCGGTCTCCCACTCACTAACGAAACACGACCGCACGAATGCTGACGCTTTAGGTTGGTCTTCTGTGGGAGGGTAGTGCCCCGGTCGAGCCGGTCCGTTCGTGCTGAAATCAGCGACTTGACTGCACGATTGGCCTAGTGGTTTAAGCGGTCGCCACGCCGCTCTCCGCTTCGCTGTGTTGTGGGTTCAAATCCTACATGGGACAACACTTTGTGTGATCCACAAATTGTTGTTCTGAGTCTGGGTGTTCTTTGTGTCCGTTTCTTGTATGTTTGTAAAGTCCCCCGCGACACAGGATTTATTCCTAATGCGGGCGTTGTCTTTTATAAAAAGAAAAGAAAGAAAAGCGTGGCTCTACTACCTTAAAATGACTTGCCTCGAAAAGGGGCTTACTTAAAACAAATATTTTAATACTAATAGTATCTAAGATTATTACATTTTTACATTAATATTAATTGAGGTCTTAACCCCCGTGCCTCAGGGGGCATCTAAAGTAGTCCGTCCAGCGCCTGATCTCTTCTCGGTAGGGTCGGATTGTGCGAGTGAGGGTGCAGAGACTGCACCTGCGTTTGTGCATACACAAGTGCACTATAACAACGGTTTCCGTTGAGACTAGCCACTGTGACCGAAATCGGCTAGGAGTACTTACATCATCATCACATTAAATGTAGATTATTATAATAAATGTTTAGACGATAAAAAACTAATACTACCTACTTATTACGAAAAAACATCTACACAAACATCTGAGTGTCAGTAGTTAGTACCTTAGTACTGGTGGTAGTGTAATATTATTTGCAAATACTTACAAGATATTTAGTAACTGACATCACACGGAGAATCAGCATGCTGAAGTGGAAGTGGGCCGGCTATGTCTCCAGACGAACCGATGTTCGCTGGAACCGAAGTGTACTAGAACGGATACCACGAGTGGGCAAACGTAGTGTAGAACGCCCTGCGGCGCGATGTACCGACGACTTAAAGAAGGTTGCTGGCAGCAGATGGATGCATATTGCCCAAGATCGGGATGGTTGGCGTTCCTTGCAGGAGACCTTCGTTCAGCAGTGGACGGCGATAGGTTGAATACATACAAGATATTTCAGTAGCTACATTTTACCGGCCATAATTTAGCTTCGGATGCTTTATGGTGGCAAACCTATTACTGTCACTCAGGCGCATATGCTTCTTAATAAAACTTCCTGCATCGTGAGCCTGCTGCTGCGTCCCCCGGGAACCTGAGATTCTGAGAGAGAAAATGAAGACCAGAAAAGCAACTTACACAAAACAAACACAGGCTTATTTAGTTTTACTGAAATAACTAGTCGACTGAAAAAACGACAAGGCATATTTGACGAGTAAACTCGTCAATATTTGGTTGATAATATATATAACAAAGGTTAGGCTCCTTTGGAAGTTCTCTAACACCCTAAAACACATTCTAACTACACCACATCTGCTCATGGTCCAGACGACTGATCACAAGATAAAAAATTCGCCAGAACTATTAAAGTCAATGTCATTACGATGGCGGCAGATTACAAAGAAGAATGATTAAGAAAGAGCAATATTTTAGTTAAACAGTTACATTTACGAAACAATTACCTCAGTCGGTAGCGTAATAGTCGTGTAACAAGTGATTTATAATTCATGAAATGCTCGTAATAATCGTTTTTAAGGCAGTTTTTCTTCGCGATAACACGCAGAACACCGATAGAATTAGTGACACCACACATCACAACACATTTCTAAAGAACGATATGACATTGAAAGTGTTGCCCTGTGACTCTTGATCTATGCTGTGTGTGTTTTTTTATGAACCTACCCAAGTGATTCTACTCTGCCTGATGGAAAACAACAGTAGAATCCAAGATCAACATGCTCATTGCGGATGAAGAGAATGTCTATGGCGACCTAAACAGAGCTTTTTCACGCCCCGCTTGGGGACATTAAAGGTATGACAGTCATCGTAACAGTGAAAGGCTCACTTACCACGATAACTGTCACTCGTGCATCAATGGGTCTCCGGTCTCGCACTGACCAATGAAACACGACAGCACGGATGCTGTCGTTTTAGGTTGCTCTTCTGTCAAATATTGTTGAAAAGGTTAATGTTTTAAGTCACACAAAAGTAGCAAAGGTCCTTGAAAGTAGGTACAGCCGTTTTGGTCTAATTGACAGTTTACTTACAGATTTTAGATTCCATACTGAAATAAGTTAAGTAGAAGGCAAGTCGTATTGAAGTGGATAGGTTAAAATATACAATAGAATCTTTAAAAAGCAATTGAAAGGATATAACAAAGTATTTTAGATAATTAAGAAATCGTGAATCGTATACACAAACTATTTGAATCTTAACCTTCATGAATTCGGAATATTAGTTGAAGAACTTCAAACGATTGTGCAGCCAATAAGATGTCTGCGTAATGACTCGATTTTTTTTGTCCTTGCGTGTGCGCACTTCACTGGTTCATATTGGTGTATTAATGTTACTGTCATGCAATAATTGTCAAGTACAAGAAAATGTCTACTAGTTACCTTGAACGCATTTCCGTATGAACCCTTTAGCAAGCAACATTTACTGTGACATTCAAGTATAAAGTCATAAAACTTGATTTGTTATTACAGTCCCTTTAGAATATTTTATGGATACTATACCGACACGCTTAAAGTTAAGATTCGCGAACTTTACAGCGTTATTTAAAAGTATATATTGACTAAAGTATTACATTTTTAAACAAATTTAGATTTTTAAAACATCTGCCATGTTCTGTAGGGATTAGTTCGGCAAATTTAAAGAATATGGAAACGAAAGGTACAAGAAAGAAAGGCAATGGCTAGAGTATAGCTTATATGGATAGACTAGGTAATGGAAGCAAAATCTAGGCTAGTATCGTATTTCATGCTAGTATTTGGTTGCTGTAGCCCTCTGGCCGACAATTTCAAAATTTTACTTTTGCGATCATTATTACTTGTATCTTATTGATATATTTATTTATTTATGTATTAAGAAAACAATTACATATTTAAAATAATTACAGAGAAATATAATTAAAAAATTAATCACAATATGAGTAACAATTTCAGTATTTTAAACATTGAGCACATCACAAAAAAAAATATGAAGAATAAAGGATAGAATATCAATTATAATAATTATTTATTCATCATTCAATCAGTCATTCGTTTAGCAGCAAATAATTGAAAAATAACAAAATCCATCAAATCAATTAAAGTCAAATGCCAACAAAAACAACAAAATTAATAAGATATCCCTGTTTTTATTTTAATAGCCTGCCAAAGTGACTCTACTCTGCTTGATGGAAAGTATGAATAGAATCCAAAAATTGTAGTCACCATACCCATTGCGAATACTGACTGCAGTATGGTGACTCACACTTTGGCGGCCTATTACAATTTTTACGACTCACTTGGAGACGTAAAAGACATGACAGTCATCGTAGCATTGTGTTGCACACACTTACTACGACAACTGTCACCCTTGCATCAATGGGCCTCCGGTCTTGCACTCACTAACGAAACATGACAGCACGGATGCTGTCGCTTTAGGTTGGTCTTCTGTGGGAGCCTTCTGCCCCGGACGATTCGTTCATGCCCGTTGATGCTGAAATCAGCGTGACTCTACTGCTACTACTACCAAAATATATTATATTGAAAATTTAATACTTAACAAATAAATTAAAAGAAAATGACACAGATTAAAAATTTAAGCTATGTGATTCACAATTTATCAATTGTGTAATAACATTTTGTAACAGAAACCTCTGAAGCTCGCTTGAAAAACTTTTTTGCGAAATAAGTTTTAAATTTCTAATCACAATTTGTGAAGTGTTTTAATGCATCTGTAAAATGCACTTTGCTCTCCGACATCAATCATACTTTGGCTATTTAGAGCCTTTCTAGTGCTCTCCCCCTCTGTTTTTTATCTTCGTTTTCGAAATATAGTCTGCAAGAATTTGGTTTTTTAATTCTTTTAATTGTTCAAATGGCTTTGTTCTGTGAGACTAAAGCTTTACCAATATTGTGTTCATATTGCACTAAAGCAAAGTATAGTATTCTCAAGTGCTCGTTTGAGAATGCTGAGTACATTGCAGGTCAAACCAATAGTATTTTCCAAACGCATTAACTCCTCTTTCCAGATTAGTTTATCGTCGATATAAACTCCTAGAAGTTTATAGAGATTTAGCTTATACTTTCACCATTTATCTTATTATTTGTTCAGCGACACAGGATCTATTCCTAGTGCGGGAGTTGTCTTTTAGAAAAAAAAAGTGATTAGTCTATTTGTTTTTTCAGAGGTCCAGAAAAAGAATTGCATTTGCTTTGCTAATGTTTACTTGAAGGCCATGTATAGTGGATCAGTTGTAAAAGGTTGCCAAGGTTTTATTTACAACCATAGTAAGGACGTTTATGTCACTGACCGACACTAGTGCGTTAACAAAAACTACATCACTTACTTTAGCAAATAACTTACATCAGCAAAAACTACCAATTGAGCACATCCGCTACCAGTTCTATCCGCATTTTGTGTCAAGTCGTTGATGAAAATCGACAATAAAGATAATCGGGCCTAGTGTTGACCCCTGGGGAACGCCAACCCGTATTTGTGTTATTTTAGATTAATAGGTTTCTTTCCAGATTTCTATTATCCGTATTGAATGCACTATCCGTATTAGATGCAGCTTTAATATCGACAAACACAATTCTAAACTTTACCTCGTACACCATAATGGTTACGTACTTGTAACAGTAATTTGTGATTAACTGTGTCAAATGCCAGGCTTAAATCTAGGAATGGACCGGCTACTTTTTGCTTGTCGTTCATTCTATTACAACATCTTTCATAAGTGTATACATTGCATCTTGTGTCCCGACATTTTTTTGATACCCAAACTATCTGTTACTTAGTATTTTATTTGTGTACAAATGTTTTAACTATCTTTCTTTGATTATTTTTTTAAGATTTTAAATATAGTTGACGGTAACGAGATGGTTTGTAGATTGCGATTGATTAACTGCCTCGGTGACACAGCGGTAGTGAAAGCGACTGCTGTACTTGGGTCCGGGTCCCGGGTCGGACCAATATACTACCAATAAAATATTTGTTTAGAAGTTTGGGTGTTTTTTACGTATAGTATGTGTGTATTTACAAAAAAAAAGTATATAAGTATTCTATCAGTCAGTCTAGTTATCATAGCACAAGCTTTGCTTAGCTTGCAATTAGATGACGCTGTGTGTCAAATGTTCGAAATGTTTATTTTATAATTATTTATTCTGTAAAGAAATAAATAAATTAACATAAGTCTTATTGTTTAACATAAGACTTTAAATCAGCTCAGTTAATTTTGTCATAACATACCAATCCAGTAAATTCTAAACTTGTTTGAAATAACTATCGGTGACGTCATACTCCGCTTAGTGCTATTGTGAAATCAATTGCTCATAGCTTTGGTTTCAGAATAACATAAACGGAAAACCTGAAATGAGGACTGATGCAATTGTTATACATAGAACACGCAAGTTTCTGAGAATTTTAAAATAAGGACTGGTTTAAGGTGGATTGGTTTATTGTATAACGACTGCGATTACCTATTAACAATCTTAAATAGTCCGCTGCCGGACATAGCCCTCTCCTTGAGAGATTTGGCCTCCTATACCACGCTGGCGGGCGGGTTAATATAGACTTTGAAATAAGCTTACTTAACTTACTACCTGATAAAAGGCATGAATAGAATCCAAGAGTGGTGGTCATGATCATTGCGAATGCAGACAATGCAGTATGATGACTCACACTATGACGATCCGATATCATAGTGGGAGGGAAGAATTTATTCATTCTATCACCTTATCTATCAAATGCAATAAATCCGCATGACGCTCGAGTAATTTCACATCTAACTACACTGGCTCCCTTACAGTTACTCTAACCAGAAAATTAAACTAAAAAACGACGCTCTCAAAGTGTCATCGTCCCAAATGACCCACAGTGGCTTTGTCCGAATACTTTCCTTTGCTGCCTTTACCTATTATGAAACAAACAATACTAGTCTGTGGTCCGTGACAACTAAAATGAAGCGTACACAGCCAGTTGCACAACTATAGTGAAATTTTTTGTTTGTTTTAAATTGTTTTTCAAAAAATACTATAGATACAGTTTAGAAAGTAATGAATACTGTGTTTGTAACGCAGTGGTGTGTTGAATGTTGATTTTAGACATGTAGACATGTCTAGACAGATTGATGGTATTTTCTAGAAAGATCTACAGTTTTGGAGATAAAAAACCGACACAAAGTACAAACCATCATAACCTTGATGACACCTCCAAATTTGACCTGTATTTTTATTTATTTTAATACCTTATGCAGAAAAACCCACACAGAATGCCTGTAGCATTAAGTCCACTAAATGTCTTAGACATTCTTTGCCAGTCTAACTTAATGCGATATATACATACAATATAATATCTAATATATTAATATCTTCAGATTTTTCAATCATGGTCGTCTGAGCTCAAACCAAGCAAAGACTGTACACCCGGATCCCTCCTATGTCAGGCGCAGAGTGGCACACCGTGTGGTTT
This sequence comes from Hypercompe scribonia, assembly GCA_949316085.1. Lineage (NCBI taxonomy): Eukaryota > Metazoa > Arthropoda > Insecta > Lepidoptera > Erebidae > Hypercompe > Hypercompe scribonia. The sequence goes on from OX438973.1 coordinate 2,407,279, forward strand.
TACTCGGTCCGATTCCGACACACCAGCCCCCCGTAAACCCCGATAGGGTGACAGCCCGAGGCCTTATGTTTCTAAATATATGTTACAGATATGAGGGATCAGATGCACTAGCAAAAAATTCTAAATTAAGTATAAAATAGTTAATTATCCGTTCAAACGTTTATAAATGCGTCATCATCATCATCATCATGCATAAAAAACCAAAACCAATTTTTTTCCTGATATTTTTCTGAGATTTGTATTTCTTCTTAAAATTAACATTTTGATTGCAAAACAATGTACAGTTCATAATGTATGGGACTTACATACGCGACAGCATACACACATAAAATTTTGTATTAATTGAAGGTTAATTTTGTCCGTGGGAGACCCAAGCTTTTGCACAAACGACCAGATTAATCAAATACCATATTTGCTAGCTTGGTTTTCACTGAGTGAGTGAGGACCCAAAGCCCAACCCACTAATTCTCAGGGTACTCAAAGGACAGCGATGCCCTTGTGATTCCTCAGGTTGTACATGAGTGGCAAGAAGCATACCATATCTGTAAAACTTCATTAACATTTTATATGCAGGAAGTGCGAAAACGAAAGGTGATGTGAAGGATTAAATCGTCATTATCACCAGCCTTTAGCAGTCCACTGCTGGACATAATGGCCTCTTCTTAGCAATAATGTTTTGGTCTACTATACCACGGTGCTCAAACGGATTGGTTTAGAATTTGCTTCCAGTTTTTCTTCTCTTTTCAGTGATTGTCTTCTCTTTTCAGTGATTGTCTTACATATTTTGTTCCCTTAGTCTCCTCTTACAACACCCAAGAAAAGGGGTGGTGACATTTTCTATTCTTAATCCGTCACCACACAAAGAAGGATTTAAAAAGGTTTAAAGGCTACATAAAACTATAGAGATCCAATATATTTTGGCCTGTAATGGGTCAAAAATCTATACAATCACGGTTCAAGTCATAGTAGTCAATGAATCAAGACTAGCATTTTGCAATAAAAAAAACTCTTTTCTATACTCTAAACCATTCACGCATTCCACATTAATCACGAACTCGTTGATAAAAAAAATCAGCCTATCTGTCTATTATAATAAAATTCACATTACCTTAACAGGCATGTTCACTCACGATAATTAATTGTTTAAATTTATACAAATACTTGTTCTATCGGATTCGCACGTCTGTATACAACTAGGTCACCCCATTCCCATCATTGTAGCTATATACATCAGAATAATATACCCTTGTTTTCATAACAAAGACTATTAAGAGACATAACATTATTGTTTTGGTATGTTTAACAATTAGCTCTCCATGACAGAATTTCGGTTCATAATACTTCAAAATTTTAATTACATTTCTACTGTAAAAAGTGGTCAAGCCAAAACAATAGCCAGTGATATGTACCATCTCACATCCTCCCTACCTATCTAAGTACTTACAGCTTATTTATGAGTACTCGTTTATTAATAATATTGTACTCCTAACCGATACCGGCAACGGCGGTAAGTCTTAACGACGAGCCTTTTCCGCAGGAGATGTACCGCCCAAGTGTGTACGTAAACACAAGTGCACTCTCTATACTCTCACTCTCACAATCCGATGGGATGGTTATCCGACACGACCAGGGAGAGATTAGGTGGGGGATCGTCGTATTGAATATATTAACTAGACAGTACTATTATACTTCATCATATTAAGACATAGACAAATCTTAACTTAAAAAAAAATGTGTGCGTGTACTAGCGTACACTCGTAAGAAGTGAAACTTCTTTATGACGTTATTTTTCAAAAAAATAATTTAAACCCGTCCGAAGTCGATGCAATCGCCACCTGGATTTCAAAAATGTAACTACTCAAAACGGGCCGCAAAATACATTGGAGACATTTACCAATCCCTACTCCGCTGGAGAAAGTATACTTCGAATCACGCGTGGTAGGGATAAGAACAAGATGGCGCGTAACGGAAAAATGTGACGCCTAACGAAAAAATGTTACATTAAATTTTTTTCCAACCCCGATAAAGAAGTTTCACTTCAAAAACAAGACAAATCGTTGGTTTGTGCGACAATGACATTTGTACTGATCAATAATTTGGCATTGTTTTTTTTTTCAGTTGGATACAAAGGGAGAAATCCTTTCCACGAGGACACGGTTTTTTTTTCTCTACTTCAAGGAGTTATATCTTTTTGGAATTTTTTTTCTTTTTTTTTTGAAATGTATTTTTTATATTCTTGAAATATTACTAAACAAATCATAAAAAATTGCATACTAAAAATATTAACTGCTTCTTTTATATTAATTGCCAAAAAACGCTCGAAATTCAGACCTCTAGACTAGAATACCCTCTTAACGATAAACTACTACTAACACATTTACACCTATAAAATTGTTCTTTCACAAATAGAATATGCACATAATCGCTCAGTGTGACAATATATATATTATATAAGTATATATTATAAATAATCCTTATGACTTGAACTACAATATTTATAACACAATTTCAATCAGTACCTAAATTCACCTATAATTGAAAGAAAAATGATTCTTGTAACAGTTGCGGCGAAGCTGCACGTCTGCTTATTCAATGATTGGCTCAACTATTACATTTCCGGTACTTACTGTTTAACTATCTTACACAGGGTGGGCCACGTATTAGTTAACGTTTGAATCTAACATCCTGCACAAACAAATACCACGCGGGCCGCGGGAAGAAGTCTGACCACTAGCTCGTTTCTCGGCAATGTTGTCACAATAGATCGCTTCACGGGGCCACAGCGCGCTTACTGTGAGAAACAATTTTATTTAAACAGCAGTTCGCTTATTACATTGAAACGCTTGAATACAATTTACACTACTGAAATCAGTGTCCGAGTGCACCTTTAATAAAGAAATAGGTAAAAAGGTCGAAGAGATGGGACCAACGCTAAATATGAAGCAAACTGGAGGCCTGTATCTATGTAATCCATGTATATGCTGTAGGAGAAACATGCTCACATGTGAGATTCTCGCACACCTTTACAGGAAACCGGTATTATCAACACTTTCGTTGAATTACACCGAGTGATTAAGGTTACTGGAGGTGAAACTCTTCTTCTCCTAATCTATGTTTTATGTATACATAAAGATACTTCGTAAAACTCATTAGTTTTTATTCTAAATCATATATGTTTTAATAATATAACACACATTGAAAATGGATTTAAAAACTTAGGCTATATCTGTAGAGGAATATCAACTGTGACTGCTTATGAATAAGGAATACATTCTACTGATGCCTTCCTCTTTGGTTTATAAAACCTTTTTCCACGCTTCTATTTCTGTTATCTAGTTCTTACGTGAACCACCTGCACATATTTAGCACCAAACAATTATAGTTTCCTACTTGTACCTTATCACGTAATGGTGTTATGTGTTCGAAGTTGTTTGGTGTAGATGACGTTTGCTATTTATCCATGAAAATTATTGCAGTCCTTAAAATATCCAGTTATAGTGGTAACTGTGTAAGCCTTACACTGTCACGATGAGTGTCATGCCTATTACGTCCCCAAGCGGGGTGTGAAAAAGCATCTCACTAGGCCGCCATAGTGTGGGTCACCGTACTGCATTGTATGCATTTGCAATGAGTATGATGACTACAACTCTTGAATTCTATTCATGCTTTCCATCAGGCAGAGTAGAGTCACTTTGGCAAGCTCTTAATATAGAAATATAGTATCTCTGTGGCAGATAGCTACGAAACTGAGGAAGTATCTTTGCACAAACGATTTATTTTGTATCACCTAAATTTTTATTCTTTACATGCCAGTTTTATCACAAATGAAGTGCATCGTAAATATAAAAATATACACCTAAAATGCTCCTCGTAAGTTCTAAAATGACACTAGTGCCAACTGTCACAGAGATCAAGCAATATTTTAAAGATAGTAATGCACATACTAGAAAAGGAGTTACAGAATTATCCTGAGGGAAGACTCAAAGCCTGACAACGCGCTTGTAACTCCGAGTTGCAGGGGTTTATGAGCGACGGTCACTTTCCAGCAAGTTCTCGTGTGAACGCTCTATTATAAAAAATATCCATAAGTCGATTTAGATATACAGAGATATATAAGCTATATGGATAAACTCATGGGTCATGTGTAAGGAATATTATCTGCTGCTGTAGCTAAGATATAAGTGTTTCGCGTCGATTCTCTTTCTACAATCGTTAACGCCCCTATTCTCTCGTGATATTAGCTAACATTTTGTTTGGACCTCGAGACTTAGCGTTGAGACACGTCATTCCCATACATTTGCTAGTTTTCTAATAATGTTTAAATTTATAAATTGTCAATTTTGCTAGGTTGTTGTTCTTACAAAGATGATACCTGGTATTGCAATAAGCTAGCTAGCTGCCGTGGTACTAATTTACCAACTTTAATCTGTTGTTTTTTACACTTATATACATATTTATTTGGACTGTATGCTTGTATTTCTAACTTAAGCGATCTATATTATCTGTTTTAAATACACTAATGCTTTCCGTTCGTCTAGCGTAAGCAAGGACGATAGAATGCCATTTGCAACAACGACAATCCTGGTATTTAACACGCGTCAATTTGGCCTTGTTCGGGCCTTTCATGCAGGATCACGAGTTAATGAGACCCTTCCTCAGTATACAATACAATAAGCCCTTTATCCTGAACTTAAATAGTTGTGGAAGATATGTTTCCTCTGTTAGAGGATATCTCTAAGTTCAGTGTTCAGTGTCCAACATTTTCCATTGAGTTCTATCTCTGGCCACCCTTCTCCAAACAGGGCCTGCTGTTAGTTTCAGTTCATCCTCCCACCTCTTGGGTTGTCTTCTCCTTTTCCTTTTTCCATCTCTGGGATTCCTCAGTATAAGGCCAGTCAATAAACTCTTCTAGTCCTTCTCTCATCTCTTCATCCATATAAATACCCGCCTTTTCAATTCTTGTCTTGTAAACATAAAAATCGTATGAAATTACTTCGTTCACTACATTCATAACATTATAATCAAATATTACACTTAATTACAATAAATCTTTCTAAAAACACGTTTCACTGGGAAATTACGAATAACATTATTCATATAATATGTAATTATAAATGTAATGTTAGTGATATAACACGTTTTTTGTTGGCATTTTTAAGAACGATGACTCACTCGCAGTATAGCATTCGTACTATTCCATTTTTATTTTAACATACACACATAACATCACGCCTGTTCCACCAGAAGGGTAGACAGAGGCATATTAAACGCCCATTTTTCGCCAGTGTTTTGGTCCCGCGTAATAGGTGGCGAGCGTATTGTCGTAAATCGGGATGTTTTGTTTGCCAGAACCTCGATGTCGATCAGCAGGTTCACCTCTTGCAGTTGAGGTTGTCTTGGGGCCTTAAGTTCTTGGCGGGCACTCTATGCACTCAACTATTGTTTTAACATTCTTTATTTATTCTAGCCACACTTCAGAATCTTTAAATACAGTTTTATCAATGTCTAGGTACTTAAGTATAAACTTCAGAATACTTGTTTTGCAATGTACCTTCCATTCTTTTCTGCAGCTTGGTCTTGATACCGGGCAAAGTAAATTTAAAGTAAATTATAGTTAAAGAAACCGAAACAGATATATAAATTATATTATCTAGCTCTTGAGAGCTTCGTTAGATCATCACTAATGAGGTCAGTCATGAGCCCTGGCTGGAGTTTCCTAGTAGTAATAAGTCTAAATATTATTAACCGTTCTAGCTTCATTGATAAAAACATCCAAGGTGCCAAATTATTTTGTTATTTTTATATAGTGTATGGTGATGGATTAAGAATATATAGTGTTACCACCTCTATTCATCCCGTGGGTGTCGTAAGAGGCGACTAAGGGAAGAAACCATTCAGGAAAATATCATTACAAAGGGAAGGAAAACTTGTAACATTCCAACCCGTCTGGCCAGCGTGGTATCGTAGGCCAAAACCTCCTTGCTAAGGAAAACTCTATGTCCAGCAGTGGACTGTAAATGGCTGTTGATGATGATGATGGTGATGATGATGATTATCACTATAACCACATAAATCTAGACTTAAGATATCAGTTATCAAACTATGCTAGTCTTACATGAAGTGGACATCCAAAGAAATATTTAACTTGTGTTAAGGGTAATAAGAGTCAAGTCGCAAAAATATGTGATACAACATTTTTATACTTAAATTTAGATTGACATTGACTTGGAAGATTTGTTAACGTATAATAGAAAAGTTGATTACGTACAAATCTAATTCAAAGTGTATTTTTAGAGCCCCTAAAGTAGACTTTATTATAAAAGCTTGCCTCCGGTTTAGTTCCATACAATCTCCGATTGCCCTGATAAAGGTATTTCACACTAACGCATCGTGTGAATATAGTCACTATAAATTTCTCGGCATAAATCTGTCACGCAATAAATGGACAAAGCGAAGCCATTACGACAGTGGTATATCATGTGTTATTGCTGTTGACACGATTGGCTACCGTTATGACACAACTCTCAGAGGCAAATCAACTGGATTTTAACCTTCGATTTACATATTTTCGTTTTTTGTGTTATAAATGTGTGTTATTTATATAGTAACTAGTGTACCTTGCGCGCGTTGCTACGCCAGCAACTAAAATGAATTTTAAAGAAAAAAACAAAATTCCAACTCAGAAACCCTCCTTGGCTCATGCACAACAACTTTCCTGAAGATGAGACATGACCAAGTGCATAGTTTACGATTCTATAAAGGACATACAGACAAACATTCATTTTTATATATAAGAAGATATACACTACTAGAAACAAAATAAGGGTCTCCTGCATTTTGTTAAAATTTTTAAAGTCTAGTATTTTCGGTAATTGTGATTGAACAAAGTTTTGTTTGTTTATTTCTCAACATCATTATTTTAGGACATGCCAAAGTGACTCCAGTTTGCCTCATGGAAAGCATGAACAGAATCCGTGAGTTAAGATCAACATAATTGCGAATGCAGACAATGCAGTATGGTGGCCCACACCATGGCGGCCTAGCGTAATCACACCTTTACGGGTGGCTCTTATTTGGTTTCGAGTAGTGCATTTTTATATATTAGAAATTTCAAAAAATATTTAATTATGTTAAGAGATAGTGATTTAAAGAAGTAGATGTGTTTTAAACTCAGTGTTTACGAGAGGTTTAGTTTCCAAGTCTTCACCGATGTGGTTAAACGAACACAACTATACCTATACCACTCTTGTGTGGTCTTGCAACACTATTGTGTGTTAATTCCATTGGCAAATAAGCTCTCGGTCCCTCTGATAGAAGATATTTAACTGTATGCGTATCCAAACCCCATCTCACCTTGGTATTAAGTAACTTCGTCATCCTCTGTCTGTAAGCGTTCGCTGCTCTGGACATAGGCCTCTCATTAGAAAGGAAGTTTTGACCTACTATACCATGCTGGCGTAGGATCCGTTTCAAATTTTCTTTCTCTTTGCAATGTTATTATCTTACGTCCATTACTATGCCCTCCGTATTCTGAATTATTATGTAATTAGTATTATATCCTGAAATGATTTGTATCATAATATTATAAAAGTTTGACACAAAAATTACAGATATTCTGTCCGTAGTACACAATAGATTCGTGTCTATAGGGTCCGATTGAACAGTCGTGAGAGTCGACTAAACTACGTATTAAAAATAATAGTTTAAAAAAACTAAAAAAACACGCTTCTATTGCTAATCGAACTAAAAACTAGAAAATAATCTTTAATGACAAATATTACAGTAGTAGATGATCAAACAATCAATCATAGTGAATCGCATCAAAATGAAATTATAATAAAATTTAAGTTATTAACAGAATAATTCAATTCAAAGTAAAAATCGTGGGGTGCTCGATATTTTAAATATTACACTCATTCTATTGGCAACTATCTATAAGAGGATAGTTATGAATCGCAGTACAATGCACTATCTTTTAAACTATTATTTATTTTTCATTTTTTAGCCTGTGACAAACTCATAAATTGACGAATTGAGTAAGTCCAGAACTGCAGGCATGCGCAGATCGCGCGTTAGCTGTCTCTCTTACTCTACTACAGAGTATCTATAAAAGAATTTATTAATCCTGGCGATCCTAATAAGGATAATGGAAAACTATTATCAAATTATCGCATTGTCATCGGTCCTTGAGACGTGTGCAAAGTTTCAAGTTGATTAGATTTTTAGAAACCGGTGAAAATCAAGCTCAAAGATTCCGTTACATACATACATATAAGCCCCGCAAGTTGATATTGCGATGGAACCTTGTCACAATAACAGCTGCGTGACGTCATCCGTCGCATAAATGTACAGATAGCAAAAAACTTGTAATAAAAAGTAAATAAGTTAGGGTTATGGGTTTATTTGTAATAGCGAGACGGCTGTTTATGACCATAGGTATATTTCTAAGAAATTTCGGCACCTTAAAAGATTAGTTTTGTATGCTGCTTATAAAAAAACAATGATTACACCCATAAGTACATAATAATTGTATTGTTGTATGTAAAAAAGAAAATATTTCTTAATTAATGTCTGGGTTATGTGGTAAACAATTATAAATCATAAATAAAAGAAGTATAATAAAGTTTGATTTGTTCTTCTCATTAACGGTAACGGCCATCAGATTTAAAATTATTTTAAAAATCAATAATTGTTAAATCCTGTTATGGAGTGAGAAAGAGTCAATAATTAATTATTAATAATATTGCTAAATTTGTAATTAAAAAAGTTATAATAACAAAATAAAAAAAATAGGTATAGTTAAGAGTACTAAACAATAGTACTCACTTCGCAGCGCTGTAAAACCTTAGCTATTAACTTAATGAAAAAATGATGCAAATAAAAGTTGTTCCTCAAAAAACGATCTACAAAAATGGTCTGATATTATTTTTCCGTAAAATGATAAAAAAAAAAGTTATATCGAAAAATATAAATTTTTTTCTCGAATTTCTGAAGATTTTCGCTTATAACTTTTTTATTTATAGTTCTACGATAAAAAGTTACTGGACCAAAGTTGTAGAGAATTTAGTTTGCAACAAAAAATGTTAACAAATTTTTTTTATCAAATAAATAGTTTAAGAGATATATCACAAAAACCGTTTCAACCCCTATTTTCAAGATGGCAGCCGTGGGACAAGGGTGGCGACCCCACAAACTTGGTTTTAGCTTTACACTGACCCCCCCTACACATCAAAAAAATAAAATTGCGTCCTCTAAAAAACGCAAGGTTAGGCCTAAAAAATGTAACATTTCAATGGACTAATAGAATTTTGCAAAATATTCAAAATGTCTATTACTAGTTGCTTCGACAATAAAATGTCCTCAGTAGTGTCCGATGCACTTTTTAAGGCACGGTTTATATTTTGGATAAGTAATATAGAGTCCTCTTTCTCTTTTACAAAATAATTGTCCTCTTTAATTATCATTTCACGTGCACGACTGTTAATTAATTTCTTACTCATTTTAACGGGTAACAGGTAACAAAACTAAACAACAAAAGCCAACAATAAGCGCGGGTTGACCTTGCGAACGGTACTGACGGTGCGCGTCAACTACGTCACCAAGATGGCCGCCAATCGCAATATCAACTTGCGGGGCTTATAGATACAAACCAAGCTAAAGCATGAAAAAAAAATGAAAAGCGTGCTAAAAGCGTGTTAAAAAAAGGCCACCTTTTTCTCTTTGGAGCCTATCGAAGTGACTCGTAGTTGTCTGATGAATCCAAGAGTGGTGGAAGTCTCCTAAGTGTGGAAAATTAAGAAATTAGAATTATTGCAACTCATTATGATATAGGTGTATTCGTTTGAGTTATACTTTTTTTTAAATTTATTATATTATTTGAGAGCTGATCAAACATCTGTGGTTTGTTATAATCGTAGCTTATAATCATAATTTACACAACGAAATCTCAATCTTGCAAGGTTTACCGAACCCGTGCATTACTGCGGTTGGCCTGTTCCATCATTGTCCGTTACACCATTGCCATTATCTTACAGTTATTCCACTATAAATTGCCCGACAGCTGCATACTGTCGACACGGAAATACAGCAGAGATAGTTTATATTGTTTTATGGCTAAGAAGTTGATGTGGCGTGGAGTCATCACAAACTCGTTTACGCTTGTTACATACCTCTAAGAAACTGTCGGTATTTATACTGACATATTTGTTTTAAAGTTACCAATATTTTTTTAATGTAATTATTACGCATCCATATATGTATCCAATAACTCTTAAACTACGTAGTGCATTTTGATGCGAGTCTCTCAGTAGGTCTTTATCATGAATTTTTAAGCTCTCATACGTTTAGCCCACAGTTTACCTAGATCACAAGTAGGCTATATGATAATCCAGATTATTATAATCCATATTTATGCAAAATTTTATACAGATCCGTTTTGTTGTTTTGACGTGATTAGCTAATAAACATACAAACATCCATTCTTTCAAACATTTAGGTTTACAATAAGATTATTGCAGATATTCGAACCGAATCAATTATTTCATAGATATAAATAGACTCCGAAATCAATTGTAAACAGTTGAGATTAGTTATACAGCTTCAATAGAATATTATTCGTGCTAGATTCGTTTTGTCTAGGTTATAAATTGAATAAGAGAAACTAGGTTTTTAATAATTCGTATACCTTTCATATCTAACCAAATTAAAATACAGACAACGCCATTTTTAATAGCTCAATCGTCTTCAATACAAAAAATTGCTACCACTGAATGTAGTGTGTAATTACCAGTCTAAATAAATAAAACAAAGAACTGTTCGACCGATTTTGATGATGTTCGAGTTTTTGCATCTGTCTTGAATAGCGGAATAACTCAATATAATTATTTTTTTACGAAAATACTATAAAATTATGAAATAACTCTTTTTCACAGACATTGTGTATGAAACTTATCATAATTAAGAGAAATTACGTTGAAAGACACGAATAAAACTACGGGGAAGTAATAACTCTAATTTAAAGATATTTATTTTTGTAGGTAAATCTTTTACAGATATTTTTACAAGTCGGACTTTATAGCTATAAGACGCCGCCATTTCTCGGCTCATGAGACTCACAGAGGTATCTTTTTTTTTGCAGCCCCATGAACATTGATTAAATTAATATAAACAATTCGAGTACGCTACAGGGTCTGGGTTCACATTTTGAAGAAAGGAACATAGCTTTGAAGTGTTTATCGCTTACCCATTATGTTACCTAACCGTTATTAGTTTAGAATCAACGACCCGAAGCGCGACAGTACTACCAGTAGGACACTTAGGTTGGCCGTGGCAATGTTTAAAACCACCAGAAATATCGTAAATATGTACTAATATTATACACAGACAGACACCTAGATTATACTTAGATTTGCATATACAAAAAAGTTACTGTACGCTTCAACTTCCATGCAAGAAAAGAAAACTAAAATAAACAAATCGAAAACATAAAATGCAACAACTCACATGTCCATCACTTTCAAAGACAGCAAACGTCAATGTAATGTAAGGGTGCAACATCAATCCCAAGTAAATTCATCTTTGAATAATCAACTCTGATGTATGGTATGCCTTTACCCCATAGTTTTTGTTTTCTTAAGGACCTAAATTTGTTAAGACTTAATCCTAGAAAGTTTCTTGGCATTTTATTGTAGAATAACACACCCTGACGTCGAAGACTTGGTTACATTTTGTTTGTTTTCTAGTACCTACAAACAATCTCTAAAATATCCAATGAAAAACGAAAATACAAAAGGTGTAAATGCATTGCCGCTATTTGAGTACCCGCTGAAGTAGGAGGGAGAACTCCAGTAACCTCACTTTGTGAAATCCAGTGAAAGAATTGCTTAATATGGGTTTTCTACGAACTGGTCCATGTCCAGCTTAACGGTGTGATATTAAGTTATCCATAATTATTAGAAACTTAAGTATGTATATCGTACATCATAACGAGTGACTTAGGTCACTAGTGCCCGTAACCGGTCAGTGTACCAATTTAGAACCAACCAAATCTGTCTCTTGATGAAGTAATTAAGTTTAACTACCTTTTATAAACACATACATTACTTAGAACAATAAAGCTTGAGAACAAAGTCATTACCTTAATAACTCGCGTGACGTCACAAGACATCATTCTGGTCCATATCCCACATACCAAGGCCGATGGCTTCTAGTTAAACAAATTGTTTAAACAATATGAAATACACAAAAACAGTTGTTGCCCTTGAAAACATAAAAACAATGTGAATGAATTTAATTCTTCTAATGTTGAAAAGCAAAACGTGGCATCGGTGAGCTAGGTGCTGCGAAACACATCTCAATTAACGGCCGTAACATATTTCCTGTACGTCTTTTTTTGTGTAAAAAAATAACTGTTTTTAGCATCTGTAGGTCCTTGTATGGAGTATAATTGTTATTTTATTCAACTTTACTAACAGTTTGCTTATAACTTGATTTGGTCAATAAATAATTCACACGCTAAAGTTTGTGTCCTCTTTACATGTCTTGTGTTGTTAATTCACTCATATCTTTTTAGCAGGGCGCAATTGAGTAAGAGAATACTTTATAATCCCTGCTAATATTAAATAAGAAAGTAACACTGTCCATCTGTCACGCTTTCATGGCTAAACATCTGTTACATTTCAATGAAATTTGAGTTCCTATTACGTTATATGGTAAACCAACTCGCAAGTGATCTTAAGCATCTTTCAAGTTACAAACATCAAAGCTTATTTATTATATAATGTTAACTTTCATGATATTTATATGATATAGTTTTAATTTTGTGCGTGCGTTAACTGTAATAAAAACCTCTCTAGACGTATCATTAAAAACAAATACTTTTTTTACTGTGCCTTGGCCATTGTATTTTTTATAAGCGTGCGAAGCTTTGATTACGGCAAATTTTATATAAGGATAACGACTAACGGATATTTTTTATTCAGAACTTAATGAAAACCAGTTTTTATTTATGTTAAACTGTTGAAATGATAAACTTAAACCTATTTTTTACAAAAACAAGTGTATAGCAAGTAGGCTCATTAATGTGTATGTTTTTAAGGTAGTAGAGCCACGTCGATTTCAGCACGAACGGGCCGGCTCGAACGGGGCAGTACTATCCTCCCACAGAAGACCAACCTAAATCGCCAGCATCCGTGCTGTCGTGTTTCGTTGGTGAATGCGAGACCGGAGGCCCATTGATTCACGGGTGACAGTTATCGTGATAACTATGTGAGGTTTACACTGCCACGATGACTGTCATGCCTTTTACGTCCCCAAGCGTGGCGTGAAAATGCATCTCACTAGGCCGCCATAGTATGGGTCGCCACACTGCATTGTCTGCTTTGCAATGAGTATTGTGACCACAACTCTTTGGATTCTATTCATGTTTTCCATCAGCCAGAATAGAGTCACTTTGGCAGGCTCTTCATGTAGAAAAAAAACGTTAACACCCATTGCAACGTGTGTACGCAAGATAATACTGCTAATGAATAAATAAATATCGATTTCATTGCAGAAAACTTAGGTGTTTATCCTGAAGTCCGTTTATGGCATGTATTTCCCATGTCGGTGAAACGTGGTCAATTGAAGAACTCTAGTTTTTTATGGTGTCTATGTGCAAATGACCCCGACGCCATAATAATATTTACTGTTATTGCTAACAATGTTATAATACTACAATGTATAAATATATATACCCATATAAATGTATGTGTGTATGACATATCTTAGTTTAATTTATCATCAACCATCATCAACAGCCTCCTATAGTCCACTGCTGGACATAGGCCTCTCTTTAGCAAAAAGATTTTTAGTCTACTATGCCACGCTGGCACGACGAGTAGGTACAGGATTTGTTTCAAGTTTTTCTTGTTTGATTGTTTATTACGACACCCACGGGATGAATAGGGGTGGTGAAATTACGTGTTCTTAATGCGTCACCTTACGGGATCGTTTATAGTACCATTTAATTGCCCTATATAGAAATCTGATGCACCTATCGCTGTAAAAGCTTGTCTGTAAGAAATCCAACAATAAGCCTCACACGTAGAGTGTACCTACCACATGCCACTTTTTTACCCTGTACTTTAGTCGTATCAAATGAGATATCGCTTCTAATATTGTTTCCAGAAGTATTCAAATAAGCTCATGTATGTACTTTGTTAATTACATATATAAAAGTAATTCTGTAGATCACGCTCACACGGGATTGCCTAGCCAACGAAAAAAACACAAAGTGTGGTTGAGGTCTGACGTAATTGTGCGAAACAGTTATTGTGCAATGCATTGTTCTAAAGATCTGGTTCGGTTTTTGTCAGTTAGCGTGTTCTGATTTATTAAGAACGGAGTTTTTAGGTGATTATTATGTTAGATTGTTAATGGTTTATTAGCTAGCGTTGATCTTGCTTCACGTTGAGTAATTGAGGCTGCAAGTTTCTTAATCTAGACTTTTAAACGTTCGGAGAAAGTGATAAGGTTGCTATTGGTGTATATTGCTGTCTGGATGTCGTAATAGCAGCGGTTCCCGGATCCCTCCTATCTCAGGCGTAGAGTGGCACACCGCGTGGTTTTAGTCGGTCCGATTTCGACACACCACCTCGCCGTAAACCCCGGTGGGGTGACGGCCCGAAGGGGTCTCCACACGTTAACAAAAAAAAAATGGTGTATATTGCTGTGAGGTAGATCTTAGGGAATATTAGTCAAAATTTTGTTAGTTCTATCAAAAACAGAAGATTATATAAGAGTCTGTGAACTTTCCGCCGTCGTACGCTTTTAAAAATGATGGTGATAATCACTTTCCACCAAGAAACCCTTCTACTCATTTGCACCTAAATAATAAAGAAAAACTTAGAAGTTATAATTGCATTAAAGGTCTAAAGAGTAGAAATGGAATAAGAAAGTTTCAATTTAATACGTTAAATGTAAAAAGAAATAGACGTTATCCAACACAATTTTTAATTACTGTTCCATAAAATTCTATTGCACCATACCTTCATAAGGAAGAAAATAACTAAATTATGATATAAAAAAGTGTAAGTAAATTCTATAATACATAACATCTATAAATACATATATAATATACATACGAGTATACTGTCATGGCTTTTACGTCGCCAAGCGGGGCGTGAAAAGGCATCTCACTAAGCCACCATAGTATGAGTCACTACACTGCATTGTCTGTATTCACTATGGTGACCACAACTCTTGAATTCTATTCATACTTTCCAACAGACAGAGAAGGTTCACTATAGCAAGCTCCTAAAAAAAACATGTAACCTGTTTGCTTGTGTATTGCCGTGGTCAATTAAATCCGATTTCATTATAAAACTATTTTGTTTCATTTAATACAAAATTTAAAAATAAACAAATATACCGAGCGAGATGTGCATTTAATGTTAACCTTGACAAATGGCAAGACATAGCCAGTGTTGCTGTTGTAATAAAATATTTAGTATTTTCGCAACTGTAGCATTGACATTAGAAATCTAAAAATTCAAGAATATTATTTCTTTAGTCTCGTTCTACAAACTCTGTAAGTATTACGTGATTGTCCAGCAAAATAACAGTTTAATCAGATATAATAAGTGATTTATGAGACTATAAAATATATATATATATAAGCCAACAGTACTTCTCTTTCTGAACTCTAAAGTTAGTTTTAAACATGTACGTACAATGTTGTTAAGATGTTAGCCGTGGGCGGGACGTGAGTCGGCTCGGTGCACGACCTCACAGAAAACGGGTATTAGACAGTTTAACAGGTATTAATATGATTTTTTTGCTGCTAATGAAATAACTGACCAGATCCCAACCCTACTTCTCCGTGTAATTCTGGCAGTAAGGGCACTTAAATACCATCAAAAAAATTTAATTTTAAGAAATAATAAATCGATTTTCTTAGAAGTAAACCTACAAAAAATTCAATACTGTATTAATAACTATAATTTCCTCGTTGGTCTAGCGTGTAACTTATGCGACTGTCGATTAAGAGGTCTCGGATTCGATCACCGGGTCGGCCCAAAAAGCGTTGTTGGGTTTTTCTTACAAGAAATTCTTAATAACAGCCCGGAGTATGGAAGTTTGGCGGTATTTCACCCCGTGCTTTGGAGATCTCGGTAAGCGACGGTCCTGGTTGACATGAAAATATATGGCAACCATGATTAGGAAGTCAGTGCCCTCAAATATACTGACAACTTTTTTTTTTCTTTTTTTTAACGTGTGGAAACCCACTCGGTCCGTCACCCCACCGGGGTTTACGGCGGGGTGGTGTGTCGGAATAGGACCGACTAAAACCACACGGTGTGCCACTCTGCGCGTAACATAGGAGGGATCCGGGAAATACACTGACAACTAGTTCAACCTTCGAATTCAGTTCACCCTCAGAGTTGCAGAGACCCGATGCCATTCACTGCGTAGAAAAACTGATATGCAGGTAAAAATTCAAGTAAACTAGAAACCGGCCGCAAATAATCTTGTGAATAATAAAGCCTGGGAAGATGATATAATTACTATAATAATCTATTACTATTTGACAAATATTCACAGCGCTATAGGTCAATTTATATAGTAATTATAACAATTTAGAAATTTAAATCAATTAAATAATCCTTGACATACTAAAATATAAACAATTCGTCAATTAATTTACAAAGAACCCTGATAGACATTAGTGACTAAATGTGTCGGTCTCACGACACGCTTGTTTAAATACCTTATTCAAATTCAAATTTTTTGCTTAATTTATTACGTAAAATTGTTCAACAATTATTCAAAATAAAGTAAAAAATTGAATTGTAAAATCAAAGTTACTAAAAAAGTAGGCTTCACAGCAGTTGGCTAAGATACATAACATCTTAAGAGCATTAAACCCAAATTAACATCTGGCCTTGATAATAAACAACATTAACATATAAGTACAATTTCTTAGATAATAGATTGGTGCCATGGGTGACACTGTGGCGATTCCGCATTATAGCACAACCAAAAATATATAACAGCGGCATCTATCGCAGATTCATTGAACTACGTAGTATGATGAACTACTAAGTAACTACTAATCCTGTATCGCGAAATAGAGATTCGCGTGGCAATTAGCATATATACAACATCCCAACATCAACCAATGGGCCGTGGCCCGCCAGGTCGCATCGCCACCTCGCCTGGTCGGAGGGACATATGATACACTTCCCTCCACAACACCATTTGACAGTCAACTCTAACTTCACAAAGTCTTGTAACACAACTGTTGTCACTTTGCAGACAATAACTCCTTCAGTTTGTAAGAAAGCGAGAGGAAACATCCGAAAATAAACAACAAAAATCCATATGGAGACGGATTAAAAATACGGAGATTCACTACCCCTGTTCATCCTGTACGCCGTGTCGTACGGGATGTACAGGTGTGTATATGTACAGCAAAAAAAAAGTGTAAAACTTGAAACAAACAAACCTTATACCAAATTGTGTGGCCAGTAAAGTATGGAAGGCAAAATGTCCATTCTAAGGAGAGGCTTATATCCAGCAGTGGACTACTACAGACTTTGATGAGAAAAAAACAAGTCACATGTGGAGGGACGTGTGTCATATGTCCCTCCGACACAAAGGGAGGATCCTCCGACTAGGCGAGGTGATCATGCCTGGCGGGCCGCGGTCGAACGATTTATGTTGGGATGTTGTATATATGCTAATTGCCAAGCAAATCTATATTTCGCGATACAGGATTAGTAGTTGCTTCGTAGTTCGTTACATTCATAGGTTTCGTGCACACTTCGTAGTTCGATGTATCTTCGCTAGATGGACCTGTTCTATATTTTTCTTTGTGCTGTAATGTGGAAGTCACCACAGTACATATCAAAAAGTGTGTTTCTTAATACAATTTCAATTAGTAACTTTCTCTTTGACGATAAATGCTATAAGCCACTCAATACATCATAGAACAATGGTACTCATTAATTACTTAATGAGAACGATTAAACGGCGCTGATCTGAGTTGAGGTGGAACGGTCATGGCGCATGACCTCCAATTAACCCAGTGGTCTATTAATTATTTGTTCGGTCTTGGCTACTGCGCAGGTATCTTCGTGTACACTTTTCTATTTGCATTACTCTTGGTTCAGCTTTACTAGTTTTTTACCTGACTGCTGTTTTAGAGTATATATCAAATAATTCTTACATTGTGGTGCGGAGTTGTTGGTGTAGTTTGTGGTCATGGTGGCTAATTGTGTGATGAGTGGAACCATTTATTCGGTGTCTGTATGAAGTTTTTCTATAGAATTTATGTCTCTTAACTGCACTTTTGTGAACATAGTAAGTAGTCATTTTGATGTAAATTCAAACACAGACACAAAGACCCTTTAATCTTGTTCAGCTTTCTTTAAACTGTTTTAAATTAATATCTACTTGTTCGAATATAAATCTACGTCACACTTGTACTTAAATATTGCTTGATCTCTGTGGCAGTTATCACTAGTGCCATATTAGAACTTACGAAGTACATTTTAAGGTTGAATTTTTATGTTCATAACGTATTGCACTTAAATTTGTGATAAAACTAGCATGTAAAGGTTGAAAATAAAGTTGATATCAAATAAAATTGCCTGTTCAAAGTTACTGCATCGATTTCGTAGCCATCTGTCACAGAGATCGGTCTATATTTTGAGGGATGTAGTGAAAATATTACTTGTTAATAACCCTATGTGATAATCGTCACATGCAGAAACTTCATGCACAAACCTCAATTTTCTATAGTACTATAACCTCTCACAAAAGAATAACCCATGTTCCGAGGAGGTGCACACAAAAGTACTACGATATCACTGCATATGCGTTAATATAATAGTGAAAGTACAACCTACACTTTATATTCAAGACGCAAATGCTAATGCAGGATGCAGGTTTTGAAAGTGGTACTCACGAATGATAGCCAATTGCTACTCAAAGATACGGAGTGCAAGGTCATGAGGCAATTTCTAATTGGAACAAGGTCACTGGAAAACGACGATTGTCGGCCATGCTCACAATATGAGTTAGTAATAGGTTAAATGCTGTCGGCTGAATAAGGCTGAGTCTCAGACCTACCTATCTGGAAGTATATATCATAAGATTATAATAACATTATCTGTCCCCCTTTATTTCTAAATATAAAATATATACTAATTTTTTAAAGCTGAAGAGTTTGTTTAGTTGAACCCACCAATGTCAGAAACTACTTTTCCGATTTGAAAAGCTCTTTTAATGTTAAATAGTTCAGTTACGAGGAAGGCTATCGAGTATCACTTAAAAATTTAGCAAAAACGAGGGATTTTTTTTTCAAGAGCTCCCATTGCAATGATTAAAGTTTCGCAAACATAATATATTAAAGAATTGTTCCCCTTTAAAATTTCTAATACAGAGTCCACGACAGTATATACCTGTCTTTTAAAGTTTGCATACAAAAACTTTTTAAAGTTAACAAATTTGTTAACATTGTATAAAGTCGCGTTACGGGCGATATCAGACGCAAACGAGGTTGCACGAGCCAGCTTATGTATTCTTATATACCTCGGGAGAACCACAAATACGCCAGCTTAAGGAGAGTGATTTCACAGCCTCCCATAAAACCGGTGTAAATCATATCTTTCGTTGCTTTGAGCCGAACACTTGTGACTTTGAGTTACAGGGTTCTATGAGTAGCGGTAGTGGTGTCAAATCCCGGTGGTGACGAATTAAGCATTGTTGCCATCCCTATTCGTAGAGAGTCGTAAGAGATGACTAAAGGAACGACCAACGCAGGTCACCATTTCTACAAAAACCTCTTGCTAATAGCTCCCATATTCAGCAGTTCACTATTAAAAGCAGTTGATGATGATAATTAACAGTGGTAGTCACTTGCAACAACGTGCCAGTTTCAAAAAAATGACGTACAATACATAACATAAAAAAATACACATAAAATGTGTATTTTTTTATGTTATGTATTGTAGTTCTAAAATGACATTACAACCAATATTTTGAAGACTATAACATCGACTACAATAATTTTATTTTTATAAGGCCGTAGTGGTAGATAGTTTTATAGATAGTTTTTAAGTAAAAAAATAACGACAACAAAAGTGTTTTATGTTCCTCTCTTTTATAATACCTGAAAACGGAGCCCCGCTCGGTATTTTTTCGAACCGTTTCCGAGATTCAGATTATATATATATTTAAAAATTGTTCGTTTAAAGGTATTAGATTCTTGATTTTGTGTGCCTTACCTGATTCATTTATAATATATTTAGAGATAAAGCAGGATCGCTATTAAAAAATGAATTTACATACCTTATAGTTAAACTTATCGAGACACGTCTGTATCGAGGCTCAAGTTAGTTTCATAGTTGCTTTACATGAGTATTAACCTGATAAGAGTACCTGGAATTCGACCTTTGCTCGATGTTATTGTGTGATAGTCGAGTTGCAATTTACTTCTTCTGTTCCATCCCTAATTTTGTCACATAGTTAAGTGTCAAAATGGACGTATTAGGCAAAAATTTCATTGCCTTAAAACACGGATAAAATAACGTTTTCTAAAAATGAAACCTAGCCAGAGCGATTTATTGCCCCCAAAACCCCTTGCATACTAAATTTCATGAAAATCGTTGGAGCCGTTTTCGAGATTCAGATTACATACATACAAGAATTGCTCGTTTGAAGGTGATAGATGTATTTCAATAATGTATTATCACGTTGCGTATATTTACATAGTATTATAACACGCCGTCATAACACAGCCACAGAAATACTAACAGTATTCGTGATACTACCCCGTATTATGATAATATTAATATTAAGTATCTATTGTTACAGATAACTGAAGATGGAGACAAGATGGAAGTGCGTCATCGCGGTGGCGACTCTTGGCTTTGCGTTAGGTAACTTGAACAATAAGTATTGCCATTATACTGAATACAGCTTTCTAAGGCCTGTATTTACGTACTTGATATAAGGTTTGGTAATAACTAGAATGGTGTTATGTGAATTGTTTGTTACACTTTTTCTTCTCATTCTTTCTACCAATTTTATTTAGGGTCGACGTATAGAGTTTTGCTAGTGTTTTTATAATCGACCGCTTGTATAGGACCAATCTTCCGTGGGAACATAATCTCTTTTAGTCGGAACACAAGGACGGCAAAACCATAAATGTATCCTAAACATGTATTATAAAGATGATAAGTTTTTTTGTTTACTTGACTGCACTAAACTCAAGAATTTCTGGTTCGAATGAGGAAATCTTTTAGCAATATATAGTATATATATAGTCCATTTATCGAGGAATCAAGTCAAGAACATCGATGAAAAATTTGCGAAAACGCAGCAAATTAATCCCCTTTGATCAATGCCGAGGACGTCGCGCTTAGCAGTCAGGATCTCTGACCACTAGATCAACAGGTTCAGGATCTATCTTATTGTTACGGCTAAAACAATAACAGTGCTATTCAAACCGTAACCAGCTATTAACACAGCTACCAAGCATAACACATCACTATAGATTTTAACACTTCGCCTCTACGGGTATTGTGTAATGTGTGGGTTTTGTGGCGAAAGTTTTTTGCTCATAAAGTCTTATTGGTTTTGTGAATAGTTTCTGTCGAATGCTAATTAGTTGTAGTTTTTATAGCAGAAATTAGTGATGCTTTAGTGATTGAAGAAATATCGTTCATACAAATTGCGTTAACTTGTTCTTAAATGATTCTTTGTAGATCTATAGGATGGGCCACAAGTTACTTAAGATTTGAAGAAATCTTATAAAAAAAACCATTTGATATATTATAAAAATGAATATTTACAAGAAAACTAATTAGTTGGAATTTATTTTTTAAAACTTACATCATCTAAATGGCCACCGTTTCGACGTTAGCACTCTTCTAAGCGAGCACCGAAATTTTCGAATACTCATCTGCAAAGAAACCGCAAATGTTAACGAATTTTTGACCCACTATACTTAACTATTGAGAATTACTTTCCGATTGCTAATCAAAATAATGCGGTTTATAAAGAAAAGAGATTTATTATCAGCAGCATATATTGTAATCCGTGTTCCAAAATCCATGTACCATTTTAAAAATTTCGTTTTTTTTTTGATATTTCAGCGTCTACAAATATGCTGCCAGTATTTACACATGACATGAACAATTTGGCGCTATCAGAGAGTACACCAGTCGGCACCGTGGTCTACAGGCTTCAAGGTGTTGACCCTGAGGGCTTACCGGTTAGTATTACGTACGCATGTCAAGAAAACAGTAACATAGAGGCACGTCGGCGATTTGCCCATTGAGTATCGATCGACGAATGCCTCTCCCTTTTTTCTTTTTTCTATATTTTTTACAATGTGTTTGTATTTTTCTATGGAGATTTTTAGACTGGTTCAAACAGATCTTTTTTTTATTTTACTGAATTTTCTAAATTGGTTTTCTAGCTTCTTAGTTGTGACTTAGACATGCTTCTATATGTAAAAAAAATGTTGGAATTGTCGCTTCAATCTGTCGATTACTCGTTAATTGTTGTCCTGTATGCTGTAATTATTCCTTTTTTATTTACAGATAACATACAGTTTGGCTGGCACGGACAAGTTCACCGTGAATCCTGAAACTGGTGACGTCACATTGAACCGACCTTTAGACAGAGAGGTTTGTGTTGAGATGATTTCTCATTTTCTTGTTTCTGTCATCTACAAACATTTGTTTCAGAGTTTGGGTGTTATATATATAACTAGCTTACCCCGCGAACTCTGTTCCGCTTTATAGTCAATAAAAAAGCGGATTTTTTTTTACTTAAACCCGTTCTAACGGGATAAAAAGTATCCTATGTACGTCTCCTGGTTCTAAGCTACCTCCCCACCAATTTTCAGCTAAATCCATTCTTCCGTTTTTGAGATATAAATGATGTAACTAACACCACTTTCTTATATATATATATAAGATAAGATATGTATGTATTTACATAAATGTTTAAATATTTTACTAGTCCATCTTGTTTTTATAGTACAAGCTCTGCTTAGTTTGATACGAGATGGCGAAGCAATTAATTAATATGTTTAAATGCTGCAGGTGGAAGACACAATAAAATTCCTGGTATCGATAAGAGATGAGGAGCAGAATATGGAACAAACGCAGCCGGTTACTGTAATAGTGCTGGATGAGAATGACAACCCACCGAAATTTAAAAATGTAAGTTCTATTCATCATCAATCATCATCAGCCTTTAACAGTCCACTGCTGGACATAGGCCTCTCTTTAACAATGAAGTTTTGGCCTAATGTACCACGCTGACCAGACCGATTGGTATAGGGTTTGTTTTAAGTTTCCCTTTCCTTTGCAGTGATGTTGTTTTGCATATTTCGTTCCCTTACTTATCTCTTACAACACCCATAGTCTTCCTAGGGAAGGTGACACTATGTATTCTTAATCCCTGACCACAAGTTCTTTTATTGACAGTCAATCTGGAGTATAATATATGATTTTATATGTATAGAAAGGTTCACTAACTTCTATTGTACGATGCAGTATCAGTTAGTCCAAGTTGATTCAATCTATAATCGCTAGATGGCGGTGTAGGTAGTGAGAATTTAGGTAAACTATTACTAGTTTTTTTGTTCATTTACGAGCCTGCCAAAGTAACTCTACTCTGCCTGATGGGAAGCATGAATAGAATCCAAGAATTGTGATTACCATACTCATTGCGAATTCAGATAATGCTGTATGGTAACCCACACTATGGCGGCCTAGTAAGATGCTTTTTCACACCTCGTTTGGGAACATAAAAGGCATGACAGTCATCATTGTATTGTACACAATTGCCACGACAACTGTCACCCCTGCATCAATGGGTCTCCGGTCTCGTACTCACCAACGACACAAGACAGCACGGGTGCTGTCGCTTTATATAGGGTGATCTTCTGTGGGAGAGTAGTACTGCCGCGGTCGAGCAAGCCTATTCGTGCGGAAATCAGCGTGGTTCTTCGGCACAGGAATAGTCAGAGAGCAATGATTTAGTTGGTTTTTCGTTACCAGATCCCAAACTTTTTTTCATCTGGGAATCTTGGAGACTCTAACGATCTCCTAGGTTCACTATCGAGTCCTATGAGTTGCAGGTGTCTATAGGTAGAGGCGATCAATTAATTATAAGACCCGTTAACTCGTTAACTCCTATAAGTGAATCTTTTATATATTTTTGATACACTTGTTAAATAAATAAAACTTAACTCTGAATATTATTCTAGAGTCCGTATGAGGTAAGTGTGCCAGAAGACGAACTAGTTGGCACCACAATATTGAAGAACATCGAAGTAGAAGATGAAGATTTTGTTGGAGACAGTCTTGAAGTTGGCTGCGTGCCTAGTGAACAGGTATGTTCATTTAGAAAGCTTAAATAATACTTTAAAGAGTAGTTTATGCTTTTTTGCACCCCGCTTGGGGACGTAAAAGGCATGACAGTCATCGTGACAGTGTAAGGCTTACACAGTTACTACGATAACTGTCACCCCTCCATCAATGGGCCTCCGGTCTCACATTCACCAAAGAAACACGACAACACGGATGCTGGTGCTTTAGGTTGGTCTTCTGTAGGAGGGTAGTACTGCCCCGGTCGAGCCGGCCCGCTCGTGCTGAAATCAGCGTGGTTCTTCTACCTAGTAAATAACGTCCAAGATTTCTAGTGTGGTAATCATCAGCAGCCATTATTAGTCTACTGCAGAACATAGATCACTCCTTATAAAAGAGCTTTTGGCCTATTGTACTACGCTGTCGCTACGGATTGGGATACATACAGTTACTGTATGTCACTTATGATAAGGGTTCCAGAACTTAACATGGGAAGGAGCAGAGGACATTAAGTAAGACACCAATGAAATTATTTGGGTTAGGATTTTGTATCTGGTATTTCATAAATGAATGCGTAAGGTTACCAACCAAATTGATACCTAATATTAAGTCTATTTTCCAGTGGCCAGATGACTGTGAC
Source organism: Hypercompe scribonia (assembly GCA_949316085.1). Taxonomy (NCBI): domain Eukaryota; kingdom Metazoa; phylum Arthropoda; class Insecta; order Lepidoptera; family Erebidae; genus Hypercompe; species Hypercompe scribonia. Next base: position 2,432,290 of record OX438973.1, read on the forward strand.
ACCTTCGAAGTGGTGGCCATCAATTCAACAGCTCACCAGTACTTAGGAGCTTTGGTGCTCAGGAAACCTCTGAACTACAATGAGAGACAGTTTTATCAGTACCAGCTTTATGCGACTGTAAGTATGACTGAATATGTAGTGAGTAGGACTTTTAATCCTAGCAGGTCTAGAGCTTGAGACCACCGAACAGGAATCAAGACTCCGAGAGAACTGCCTTTTGCATCAGACCCTATATTCAGTAGTTTAACGTGAGCTCAGTTGAGGGTCTTGCCTATCAATCCATGACCACTTACGAATATTGGAACTATGATCATCGAGTCCTCAACGACAATCGTGAGATTCAAATCCAGGTCAATATGTCCGACAAATTCAACCTTTTGGTCCTGCAAAGGTAGATGCGGTCCAGCCCCACGATTTATTTTACGTTCTGTGTAGTTTGTAGTGTAAGAATAGCATAATTGAATGAGAAGACCATTGTTACTAGGACATACTCGGACCAATGTTTGAAATAAATCATTATTATATCACATTTGTCAGCCATCACTCTGTTCCTCATTACTTTTTTATCACCAGGACGGTAGCCTCAACTCCACAACCTACGTCGAGATCAAGGTAGTAGATGTCCAGAACTCTCCTCCAGTTTTTAGCGGTTCCTTGAGTGGTGCTCTTGCAGAAGATGCTCCGGTTGGGACTTTAGCTCTGACTGTAAAGGCCAGGGATGCTGACAGGGCACAGCCAAGAGATGTAGTGCTGGAACTCGTCAATAGTTAGTATATATATTTCTTTATCGTTCTAAAAAGCGTTCAGATTAAGTTATAACATTGCACCTTTATTATATATATGTATTTACAAAAGTGTATTATCTGTCAATCTAGCTGTCATAGCACAAGCTCTGCTGAGTTTGAAGCTAGATGGCGTTGTGTGTCAGATATCCGATTTATTATATTATAACGAATAATCCTGCACTTTTCCCAAATAAGGTTGATTTTCAGTCTACTGGGACTCAGCTGAACTTGGATTATTTACGTACAGCAACTACCATCAGAATTCCACCACCTCTTTACAAGACGATATCTACGAGTATGTTCTATAGAGAGATTGTTATCAAACTCTATAGGACTCCAACAGGAACAGACGACTTACAGTGAACCTGACTGACCTGGTTAGGATTGCTTAACATTGCATTGTGTTAACATACTCGACTACTGTTTAGCTAAGAGCTGATATACAGTAAATAGTATTTATACTATTGAATAAACTAAAGTCGGTATTAATGTGTTAATAAGTGTACTATTACGTTCACAGATCCTTTGGACTTTTTTCTCCTGGACCGCGTCACTGGTGAACTTAGGACAGCCAAGCCGTTGGACAGAGAAGCCCTTGCTGATCCGTCGTCGCCACTCAACCTTACTGTCAGAGTAAGTAGAGAAATAGAGACACGATTACCTAAGTTTTTGGGCTGCTGTTCGTGAAAACATAATGCACGTGGAAACGCTGCATCAATCCAGCTCCGCCCTCTGACCAATTGGGATCGTAGAAATTGTAGTTTCGTACTAAATCTTGTAAGCTGATTGGTCAGTTGCGTCACTATTCTCTTAACGCGAACACAGTTTTATTTAGCTTACTTTGTCTCTTTGTGTACTTTAACTGTGGTCTCCTTACCGTTGACAGATTGGTCTGATATTTAATACACACCTTTAATTCTGTCGACTGTTGATTTTCTATTATAGAGAATATTCAGTACCAATGTAAAAGTGATATGGCCGCGGCCAGCAAAGTGCGAATCACCTTATTTTTCACATCATCAACTTCAACAGCCTTTTACAATCCACTGCTGGACATAGGCCTCTCCTTAGCAAGGAGGTTTTGGCCTACTATACCACGCTGGCCAGACGGGTTGAAAAAGGGTTTGTTTTAAGTTTTCCTTCTCTTTGTAATGATATTTACCTGATTAGTTTCTTTCCCTAGTCGCCTCTTACGACATCCACGGGATGAATAGGGGTGGTAACAATATGTATTCTTAATCCGTCAACACACGGAATATTTTTCACAACTGCTCTAATATGCCACTATAATATATAAATCCCTATTCTGGACTCGTCTCATCCAATACACTAGGAAAAGAATAATTTGGTTACTACAACAACCTATCCTTTAGTGACGTCGTATATTAGAACACAAATAATAATAATAAACCTACGTTTCCAGGCGACAGAACTAGTCAACGGCTACCCCATAATCTCTGAGCTGACTTCAACCCTGGCCACGGTGACCATCACGATCAAGGACGTGAACGACGAGCCGCCTCGGTTTAACCGGCGCGAGTACAGCGTCGACATCCCCGAGAGCCTCCCTATAGGAACCCCCCTCCCCAATTTGGATATGGTGGTCACTGACACTGATATTGTAAGTATAATTCACTACTTGAACTAATTTTAAACTGTAATTAGTGCACATAAGATGGTAGTCTTTCATAATAAGTTTCCTCTATGCCTCACTACTACACTATAGACCTATAGTTGGAGACCGGAGGTCCATTGATACAGGGGTGATAGTTATCGTGGTAACTGTGTAAGCCTTACACTGTCACGATGACTGTCATGCCTTTTACGTCTCCAAGCGGGGTGTGAAAAAGCATCTTACAAGGCGGCTATAGTGTGGGTCACCATACTGCATTGTCTGCTTTTGTAATGAGTATGGTGACCACAACTCTTGGATTCTATTCATGCTTTCCATCAGGCAGAGTAGAGTCACTTTGGCAGGCTCTTAATATAGAAAAAAAACTATAGTCTATCGTGGTCATATATGCTACTCGCTATCGCTCAGTATTCTTCACTATAGACCTTAAAATATAGCTTGACCTCATAGTGACAACTGTCAAACTATATTTTAAAGCACAAGAGAACTTGCAAGGTATATGTTAGATGTGAATTGTTATATTTCCAATGTACAGTGGACCCCCGGTAATTCGACAAACGTTTTGTAGGGCAGAGTCGGACTATCGAATTTGTCGGATTATAGAGTACTGCCTAAGACCCCTTACAGCTCGGCTTTTTTTTACAAAAGAGTACCTTGTAATCCGACAAATTACAAACAAATGATAAAATTCTATATGTTGTGTTCTGGGCTTGTGACGACATTACTAGGTATGTATACGTAATGCACAATGAACGCACGCTAAGCTGCACCGCTACCACACGTAGTCAAATTCAAACTAAGCAATCGGAATTGAAACAATACCTACGCGTCGAGCACAAGTTGTAACGTGTTCAATCCTGCACGATCTATATTAGCGAAAATTGTTTGAGTGATGTCGGATTACATTGGGTTATTAGACAGGGACCGGATTACCCAGGGTCCACTGTATTGCACTTAATTTGTGATAAAATGAGCATGTAAACAATGAAAATATAAGTGAAACGAAATAAAAAAGCACTTGTTCAAAGTTATTTCGACGGTTTCGTAGCTATTTGTATATTTTAAGGACTATAATATAAGTCCTCAGTCTTTGATTGTATTTACCTGATTGTGCTAAAGGAAAAATTCCGTTTTTCGAATGTATACATATTGTTGGCACACTGTAGTTTCAACGGCTTGATGGCTGTTAGTTTCGGTTGTGTTGGAAGATTCATCTCACAGATGAATGTGACACTGAACACGCAGAAGGGTTTATTCTTTTTATTTATTAAGTAATTTGTTGTCTATTGGAATTGTGGATATTTGTGTTAAATAAGTGATTATGATGTAAAATAAGAACTGTTCATAAAGTTACGCTCTAAATATGCGCTTTACGCTTACTGTTTGCAGGGTCTAAATTCAGTGTTCAGCCTCCGTCTGTCAGATGACTTGGACGCCTTTATAGTGGAACCTTCGACAGCCACCGGCAGTGCCTCTGTCACCCTAAGGCTCAACTCCACCCTGGACTACGAGGATCCTAATCAGAGAAAGTTTATTTTAGAGGTAAGGGTTTTTAGCGTTTTATGATATTATGTGATATTTATATTGATTTTTAGCGTTTGTGAACATAAAATATTTTATGTTACGAATGTACCTAGTGGTTTGTAGTACCTAGTATCTGTGGGAATGATTTTGTGAAAAGGGACGGAAGTGTGTAACAGGGGAAGTATGCTCGGTGTTAGAGTTAGCCTTAGGTAAGTGAAATGTGCGGTGTTGCACATCACATGCGATAAGTGTAATGCTTGCCTGCTTATTATTGTATTGGTATCGATTAGGTGGTTTTTCGATCGTTAAAAGTTTAATTATGCGGACTTCGAGTGTTTTACAATATGAGCGGAGTTTGGGTTTTCTATGTATAATGTGTATGTATTTAGAAAAATAAGTATATATGTATTAATATCAGTTAATTTGGGACTAGATAACATAGTGAATCAAATGTTCGAAATATTTATTGTTATTATTTATTATGATGTGAGCTTTCTGACTTGTGTGTTAGGTATAGCTAATTAACTGATCTACGTAGGCTAATCTGTGTCGGGAACATATTTATTTATTATAAAAAAGGTTACAGTGACCCACCTACCAGTAGATAGATAGGTAGTAGGTGGCCTATCTAAAATATAAAAACATATGCTGATGCGGATTTTGTGTTTTAAATATTGAAAGGGAAATATTTCTTTCATAAATTATTTTGCGTTTTAACTATTAACGCAGTGAATGCAATAGAAGCTCTCTAGAAGCATAATTTTTCCTTTTTTTTATTGGTTTTTCGTTTTTATTGATCATAGCCTAATGGTAGTCTTGAGTGATAAATGAGTAATCTAGTATTTTAAATTGGATCAGTTGTTTCGTAGATTAGCGGGTTCAATCAAAAAAACAAACTCGTCAGCTTGTCATGATGATGATGATGTAATGAAGTATTTGGATTAAATAGGTATTACATTTGTATATATATCTGTTTAAATTAATTAGTAACTGTTGGTCGAATACAAAAGTACCACTACCATCTTATTTATCCCATGGGTGTCGTATGCGCATCATACGATACCCATGGGATGAATAGGGACTTAGGGAGTTATCCGTCTGGCCAGCGCGGTATAGTAGGTCAAAATCTCTGTTCTTAGGAGAGGCTTATGTCCAGCAGCGGGTTATTAAAAACTGATGAATGTATAATTTAAGTTTCTAATATGTTGCGTATTCTAGGCGTTCTGTTTCTCAAGTTATCGACGTAGCCTTACGAGTTACTATCATATGCATAGATATATATTTTAAAAATACTCAACGGTTCGATACGAACGCAGGTGATAGCGGAGGAGCTGCACACGTCCCCGCGGCTGCGGTCCAAGGCCAGCGTGACGGTGTCGCTGACGGACGTGAACGACAACGCGCCGCACTTCGCGGACGAGCCGGGCGCCGCGCACGTGGCCGAGGCGGCCGTGCCCGGCGCGCGCGTCACCGCTCTACGCGCCACAGACCGCGACACGGGACGGTCTGCACTCCCTTCGTCTCCTACTCACTCTTATCGCCCTCTTGAGCGGGGGCACCTGTTAACAACAGGCTAGATGACACCTTAGTCGAATTAGTTACTTTTTATCATCTGTCAAAACGACCATTTTGTATGAAAAATGTACTAAATACCAAATTGTGACGTCACCGTTTTAGACTAATCAATTGAACGATATATTTCACTGTGTATTTGATTGAAATTCGTAATAATAATAAAAAGCTGTTAATTGTATATATCGAGATGTTTCGCAATATTAGTTGTAATGAAGTGGACAATTGGTATTTATTTACGATACAGTCATTTACCCAATTTGACATTAAAACTTAATAAGTTAAGGTTCAAATTCAATTAACAGACGATTTCTACTGGTATATTAATACTCAAACAAAATTCATATCAGTTACGAAGCCCGTTTTTTAATAAATTTATATGTACGTAAAGATGTCTATACCAAACTATAATAATATGTACTGTACATTTTATCTGGTCACCATACAAAATTTCTAAGCAATTGCAGGTCAAGTTATACTGGTAATAAAAAAACAAACAAAACAATCCCTGTTTCTAGGCCGCCATAGTGTGAATCGTCCACCACCACTCTTGCATTCTATTCATGCTTTCTATCAGAACAGAGCCACTTTAGTAAAAAAAAGAGTGTGACTGCTGAACTAAAGATAGCGGGTTCGATACCCACCTAGGACTAATCTTTGTGTGATGAACGCGACCATTTATTATGTGTCAGAGCATAATTTATCTATATGTTTGCATTTAAAAATATATAAATATGTTTACCAGCAGTTTGTTGTAGCACAGGCTTTGCCTCATTTGGGATGAAACGGCCATGTGTGAGATGTCTAAGAATATTATTATTATATCTTCTGTTCTTAGATTCGGCACGGATGGCATAGTATATACATTATCCGGTAACGGAGCAGAACTCTTCCAAGTGGACAACCGCAGTGGAGTGATCACCGTAGCATACTGTCCCACGCCTGGGCAACCACCTTGCTTGGATTATGAGACCAGGAAGGACTATTTCTTACAATATAAGGTATACAGGACTCGTTGTGTGTTAGAAACCTAGAAATAGTAATAAGAATATCTCAACAACTGCCTTCTTGGTCTAGTGGTTAGTGTATTCGACTGTCAACCGAAAGGTCTCGGGTTCGATTCCCAGGTCGGGTCAAAAGAGCCTTGAAGAGCACGTAAAGCCATCGCTCGCGATTGCCATGAACATCTGTGGGAATCGTTATTGGGCAATCAATACCCTCAAATATACTGACAAATACTCGTAGTTCAACCTTCAAATTCAATTCGCCCTCAGGGTTGCGGAGGTCCGATACCAGTCTCTCCGTGGAAAAACTGATATTCAGGTGAAACTGGTTGAACTAGTAGTCGACTACAAATTATTTTGGATATAATGCGTAGGAAGATGAATATATTCTCTACCGTACTCCCTTTCGATTTAAATTGATATTCTTCTGGTAGAAGGACTCATAGGACGGTCTTTGTGCCTCTTGATAGTCGCTTACCACCTGTTGACCCGCCTATGCGATTTGCCCATATCATTAAAAAACCCAAAATGAACAGTGTCTGTAATGTTGTTGTATAAAATAATATATTAATTAGTTGATGTCACTTCTAACAGGCAACAGATGACGACGGATCTGGCCAGACAACAGTCGTCTCTCTTCAGATCTCGCTAACAGACTCCAACGACAACCCACCAGTGTTCCTGACGCAGGTCTACAAGGCGTCTATTGATGAAGATGCTGTCAAATTTGAACCGGAACTTCAGGTAGTAACTTCAAATTTTAAATATAAAATTAAATTGCTGTTTGTTAGCTTGTAACTCGGAAATGGCTGAACCTATTTGAGTAACTATGATCTTTCAATATTTGTGATAATCCAGAAATAATTGAATGGTGTGGAAAAATTAAAAAAAAAACCTTAATTAGAGGAAATAGAGTATTAAGTACTTAGAGAGTACTGTAACACTACCTAATACATTTAAACGAAATTTAACACCTATGAGGTAACGGATACAGCTTCTTAGTTAACAAATCAATGACGAATAATCTAAGAAAAAAAGAACAACTTGAAAAATCTCTATCCCAATCCATAAAGCCAGCGTGGTATAGTAGGCCTCAACTTTCTAAGGAGACTGACTCACTAGGTCGCCATAGTGTGGGTCGCCATACTGAATTGACTGTATATACAATAAATATGGCGACCACCACTCTTAGATTCTATTCATGCCTTCCATAAAGCAGAGTAGAGTCACTTTGTAGTCCCAGAATAAAAGAAAGGCCTACTTTCAGCAGAAAACTATTAAAATTGATGCATTTGGTATATTAGTTTTCAGTCTGTTTTACAACTCTTGAATGATTTGTTGAAATTCTACAACCTAGATCTACATCAATGAATGACAAATAGGTACATAAAAAAATATTTAGTGTAAATAGTTAAATAATGTTAATATGGTGGAACGAAGGTCTCCACCAAGGAACGCCAACGATCCCGGTCTTGGGCAGCCACCGCTGCCAGCTACCTTCTTCAAGTCGTCGGTCCATCGCGCCGCAGAGCGCCCTACACTACGTTTGCCCAATCGTGGTATCCACTCTAGTACACTTTGACTCCAGCGGTTATCGGTTCGTCTGGTGACATGGTCCACTTCCACTTCAGCATACCTTCGTTCAGCAGTGGACGGAGATAGGTTGATTAATTTGAATATGGTGGAAGTTCCTCGTGGATGTAATATAAATATTAAAGGGAGTATTTTGGACTCTAAAGCTGTTCCTAAAATCTATGTATTTTCAAAATAAGTTCATATACATTTACTTATCAGGTTCAAGCCCGTGACGTAGACGTGACGTCAGACATTCGGTATTCGATCATCGACCCGACGGACAGTCCGTTTTGGATCGACCCTACCACCGGGAAGATATCTGTGAGACCTGACGTCGGTGGAGTCGAATCTCCTGAAAACTCCAACAAGATATTCTTAACTATCCAGGTGAGTACTTACTACCACTTTATAGTGCTAAAAATATGTACTAGATATATTATTCACAGTATTGATCAAACCATAGTAAACAATATAGAAAGTCGATTTAAAGTTTTCTGAAACTTTTTTTTTCTAGAAATTTATATATTTATTTATTTACGCTTTATGCACTTTGCACATCGGCGGACTTAATGCCCAAGGCATTCTCTTTCAGTCAACCTTAGGGTGGTATAGAAATATTGTAAGGGAGGTGCACAGAGGTTATATTGACAATGAAAATATACCATACATGAGTACATATATATACATGAACACACAATACATACGTCATAAATACATATATAATAATATATGTATATGCACATATATACATAAATATACATATACACACAACTTGACTATAAGCTGAGCCAACTATCGATAAGACGATTCTTCAATCTCGTTAAGAAGGAGATTATGAACATTCTTTTTGAATGTAAAACGGTTTGTGGACATCCTGACTTCGAGCGGGAGCGCATTCCAGAGTAGTACTGCCTGAACAAAGAACAAAGAGTTTACCAAATCCGAGTTGTGAGAGTGACATAAGAGAAGCAGATTATTTTCTGAAATCTCTGGGCAATGTTGCTTTTGTCATTGATCTTATCATATTTTTTTAGAGTGTTTCATTAATATTACTTTTTATTACGATACAAAGTTAATTTATTAGTAAGTTAAGGTAATTCACAATTAAGATGCTGTACGAGAACATAATGAAATTAATAAGTAAATTATCAGACATCTGACACACAACGCCATCTATCTTCAAACTAAGCAAAGTTTGTACTATGACTGATAGAATACTTATATACTTTTTTTTGTAAATACATACATATTATACATAGGAAACACCCAAATTCTGAAATAAATATTTGCAAATCATACAAACATTTGCGCCGTGTCGTGATTTGAAACCAAGACCTCATGCACAGCAGTCGCATACGCTACCACTGCGCTATATACATACGTAAATGATTTCTTTTTTTTAATATTGGATTACTTTATAAATTTTATTATTATTTTTTTTCTTCTTTGTGTGTTGGACGAACGATATTATTGCCTTTTTGTAAATGTTAGAAATTTTTGTGTCCAGGCCACAGATGGCGTTCACAACGCGACCTGCAGGGTTGAAATCACGGTGCGAGACGTGAACAACCACGCGCCCGTGTTCGACAGCGACAAGTATGATGCTGATGTGTCTGAGGATGCACCTATTGGTGAGTGCCAGGAGATGCCACCAATAGCCACCCACATGCAGAGCAAATGATCGTGCTCATTACACAGCTATTCGTCCTGAATGGACATCGAACTCACGATCCCTGGCTTAGTAGTCAGGGAAACCTAACTATCAAATAACTAATGAATAAATTAAAAATTCAAAAACGAATCTTAATGTCACAGTAATGTAACAGATGGATTTTTTTTCATTAAAAATCAATATCCGCCTTAGAAATATATCCTTTGACGCAGTGGACTGTAGAAACATACAAGAAACGAGCACAAAGAATACCTAGACTTACAACAACAGTTTGTGGACCACACAAAGTGTTGTCCCATGTCGGATTTAAACCCACAACACTCAGCGCAGTAGAAAGTGACATGGCGACCGGTTACACCACTACGACAGTCGTGCATTCGTCCGTGCACTCTGAATTATTTTAGAAATCGTGTTAAAAAGCAAAAGCAAGCAAAAGAGAGAGTCACTTCAGTTCCCTTTTGGATCTAAGCCATTAAACCTGGATTCTATTCATGCTTTCCATCAGGCAGAATAGTCACTTCTGCAGGTTGCTATTAAAAAAAAAAAGTATAAAGGCTATCGTTAGACACTGTCTCGGAATCGACACTAATTCCCAAAGTAGACTTTTAAACATTTGAGCTAGATAATTGTAAATATGCATTTCCAGGTACCGAAATAGCAGCAGTTCACGCCACAGACCTGGACAGCGGGATCAATTCTGAGCTGAAGTACTCCATCCAGAAGGGAGCCCTGGACGCCTTCGCTATCGACAACATGACTGGAGTGGTCACCGTCGCCTCCAAACTTGACTATGACAAGAGAAATACGTATCGGATACAGATTGTAGCTACTGATTTTGGTAAGTTCAAAATTTTGTGTGTAGACGCATTAAAAAGGGGGTTGGGGATGTATGGGTGAGAAATCATTTATGACCTATTTTCAAGGTTATCCAATACACAAAAGGAAGAAATAATCGCGCTACTTGGTGGAGTCCACAAACATTGTGAAATGAATATATGTTAGAACAATGTTAATTCTTCTTTCTCTTTTTCTAATCTATGTTAAAAAAATTGTGAATATTCTGTATTTCTTGTTTATTCGTTCATTCGTTAAATTCGGTCATTCATTTATTCCTTAAATTTCATTTTTCAAGTGGACATGTAAAGAAGACATCCTTAGGGAAGCCCTACAAGTCCTTCTTTACAAGTCCACTTCTCCAGTAAATGCTTTTATCTTATATCTTCGTAGTCTTCACATCGCTCTGCAAGGGGTGCCTTGAGGTTGGATCGGGGAGCTTGCCCTTCTACCGGCGATGACTATATCATTGCTCTTGAAAAGTCTCAGGTCCAGGGTAGTGTAGGTCGTCGTTTTTGTAATATGCATTTATCTGTAATATGTCGTCAGTAATTTTTGTAATCAAGAATATTCAAGTTTGTGTGTAAATCTTAAAAATTACGATAGGTGTGATATAGATATTGTCTTCATTTTATATAATGTTAGTATGAGAATTAGTACGCGATTTTTTGTGTTACATTTTTTTAAAAGGACTACCCGTACTTGAAATATTCAGTGTCTCAGGAGTTTAGAAACATTTAATGAAACGGATACAAAGAGAATCTGAGACAACAGTTCGTGAATCACACAAACTGCGATGCGACCCTTTAAAGCGCTACGCCATTCGTGCGGTGACTCCTAAATTATTACTCCTCAGTACTCACTATAGTTGAAAACGAGGATCGAAAGGTTCCTTCGTAACGTACCGACCGTTCCAGGCGCGCCCAGCCTGACGGGCACGAGCGAGCTGCGGGTGCACGTGGCCAACGTGAACGACAAGCCGCCGCGCCTGGCGCCGCCCGCGCCGCGCGCCGCCGTGTCGGCCGACGCGCCGCGCGGCGCGCTCGTGCACCGCCTCGCCGCCGCCGACCCCGACGTCAGCGATACGTCCGCGCTGCACTTCGCGCGCGCGCCGCAGCCTATACGGGCCGTGGACACGAGCGGCAACGAGGTGGACTACTCTTCTAACTGTACATGCTTAAGCAGTATCAATATATATAAAAGAAAGTGGTGTTAGTTATACCACTTATAACTCGCGAACGGCTGAACGGATTTAGCTGAAAATTGGTGGGGAGGTAGCTTAGAACCTAGAGTTTCTACTAGATATTATATATAAAAAAAAATAAAATATATAATATGTTTTTTATATATATGTATATAATAATATATATGTAAAAAAAATTAAAATGACTTCAATTTTCGGAAGATGTAAACGCGGCCATTTTGACGCCCTGATTCTGTAACGACGAACACTCATGTCAACATTGAGATATTTGGTTCAAAAATGCATTGAGTTATTTTTTCTAATCAACTCATTATCATGCAAAAGTAAAGAAATATAATGAAAAATAAATACTATAATAGTAAATAGGGATATTAAAAAAATAACAAAATTACATATAACAATATTTTTACTTAGTTAACTGCACATGCTGTTTTGTTTACAAAATTAGACAAAAATATAATCTGCTTTACGAAAAGGTCTGTGGATAATTGATCTGTCAAATCTTGTTCCACCAACTGCATAGCGTTTTAGAAATTTACCAGGGCATTTACAAAATAATTACATAGATATGATTTTTTAGTAGGAAAGTTTACAAATCATAATATTTTGTCCATTTTGGAGTCTCGTGCAGATACCCTATTAAATTAATTTTTGATAATTTAGTTTCCCGTAAAGGTACGTATTTGCATGTCTAGCATATCCAAAAATGTATAAAAAAACAAAAAGTAACACAATTATTACCATTTGCTTTAACACATAAATTAAATTCAGAATAACAGAAACCGACGTTAATAAATACTTATTCATCTTTATTCAGGTATCGGAGGAAGGTATCTTCGACTCTTGGTTCACGGTGCAGCCGAACGGCTCGGTGGTGGTCTCCCAGCGCCTCGACCGCAGCCGAGCCGCCGTACTCACGCTACCCGTCAGGGTCATCGATACAGAAGCGCCTGTGCTGCAGCAAGCTGAAGGTATACTGTAACTCCCACATTAGGAATATCCTTGCCCGCGCTGACTTTACAAACATACCGGAAACACACTAAAAACACCCAACCCTAGAACAACAATTTGTGGATCACACAGTGTTGTTCTACGTGGAGTTTGAACCCATAACGCTAACGCAGTAGACAGCGGCGTGGCGACCGCTTAAATCACTACACCTTCCGTGCAATATAGTCTTGTATGTTATTAATAGTCATCTAAAGAGGATTCTCAATTCGACTGGTATGTCTATGTGTAATGTGATATATTCAAACCCCTCAATAGAAAAGGGGGGAATCGCATAAGTATATTTAATACATAAAAAGATATACTCAAATAAAAACGATAGAACGAACGTAGCAATATGTTAAGTAGCAAAGAAGAATGGAAGAAAAAAGCTCATTGCGATGACTCCAAATATATTTAAATACTAGCAATGTTCGTTTCGTTCGCGTAGGTTTTAAATTTTAGAAACGATTCCGTGAGAAATCCAGGATAATAAAATAGCTTAAATGTTACCCAGTAACGTCCTCGATCTCTTAGTGAAAGTCCCATTATAATCGGTTCAGTGGTTCCAGAGTTTAGCCTGGAGACACAAACAAACAGACAGACAAAAGTTTAAAAAGTGAATGTTTTATTATCATACATACAATTATAAGCATTTGAGAAAATAGTTTGAAAATAAATTGAGTGGTTGTCTGTGATTAGAAAATCACAGACGACCACCCAATTTCATTCTATTTATTGATTCTAATATACTTATATTCTACCCCTCAGGTGAACTAATAATAACAATAGTGGATGTGAACCGCCACGCACCAGTCTTCTCCCAACCCTCCTACCTAGAGAGTATCGTGGAGGAACAGCCCATAGGCACGACCCTGGGCACCTACACCGCCACGGACAAGGAGACGCCCATATCCGCCATCGTGATACACCCACCGAACCCTTATTTCGTTATTGATAATGTTACTGGTGAGTCTTACTGTCTAGAAGTTTCTAGACGATTTCTAGGCTTAAGCTTCTAACTAATATATGATAATTGAATTATTTGTGTATATGTTGCTATCTATAAACCTTAGACTGTGAATATATATTACAAATAGTATTATGTCCTCTGCCCTGTCTCTCTGTTATGCTTTCACTATTAAACGTAACAGTAACGAAATTACGTTACCTACCGGAATTTGTGGTAGTACGGTACTTACCTGATTATCCTTGTCGACTGACGATTGCAAAGTGTTAGTACTATTAGAATATATGTAAGTGTCAAGTAGGGTGGATCTCCGGTACTCCGACTTCACTCGAATGTCCAAAATTTCCTGGTAAAACAAGCCTAAAACATCCGAGCGACTGTATTTCACATATAAATCACCAATGCCGACGTAGTGACTATCACGACACGAAGAGGTCCGTTATTCCGACGTTGGCCACCGAACGACGCGAGAAGAAACGACCTAATATACGTTACGCTGCAAATTAGCTGCCAATAGTGCAACGCTAATATACGCGCGCGTGGAAGAATCTCTTAGGTATTGAAAAAGAAAAACACTAGCTACCCCCGATTTACCGGCCGCCGCTCGTCGGCTGAATCGATCCCACTCCAGGGCTGGTATTCTGTTCCAGATTACTTAACAGTAATATATGTATATTGTTATAATTTACTCAGTTTTCGGTTTAAATATAACGACAGTAGTACTCTAATTTGACCAAAATTCCACCCTGCCCTACCTCTTCCAACTACGTCTTTAACACACCCTTCTCTTTCAGGTGTAGTCAAAACAGCACAACGAATAGACTACGAAAAGATCCACACAATAAACTTCACCCTCATAGCCTTTGACTCCGGAGTGCCACAGCTCAGCACCTCAGCCGGAGTCACGGTGCAGGTGATCAACGCCAATGATGAAGAACCTATCTTCTCCTTGCCGGGGTACGAAGCTACAGTTGTGGAGCATTCGGCCCCTGGTACCAGCGTGCTCACTGTCAGCGCTACTGATAATGATGAAGGTATGTAAGAGAATGATAGATACAGTGGTGATATACTGGGAAACGGTTTCGTTTGTATATTTAGAAGACACGGAAATAGACCGGAGGTCTATTGATACAGGGATGACAGTTGTCGTGGTAAATGTGTGCAATACGGTGCTACGATGACTGTCATGTCTTTTACGCCCCCAAGTGAGGCGTTAAAAAGCATCTCACAAGGCCGCCATAGTGTGGGTCACCATACTGCATTGTCTGCATTTGCAATGAGTATGATGATCACAAGTCTTTGGATTCATGCTTGCCGTCAGGCAGAGTAGAGTCACTTTGGGAGGCTCATCATATAGAAAAAAAAATACACGATTCGTTTGTGATCTGAATGGGGTCGTCATGTATGGAATGAAACACCCTGCCATGTACGACATGACTCCAATGACATATGCAAGTAAAATAGTTTATTTTTTGATATTAAAAAGAATTACTAACTACTGCTCGTTAGTGTTACTTAAACTCGAAAACATCTATACCGATTTGACTAATTTTGGTCTTAAAATATTTGTGTAAGTCTAGGTAAAGATTAAGCAGAGTGTCAATATCAATAGAATGTGAAATCAAACCATAGACAAGTCCTATTACGCGATGACGTTTGAAACGGCTGTCGATCTAATGGCTAGCGATCTCGGCAGCCAACTCGGGAGAAATCATTCTGTTATAAACATAATCATTTGTTGTGTGTCTGGGTGTACGTCATCTATAATATATATGTATGTATTGAATATTTATCAGCAGCATAAGCGCCGCTGTAATCATTTTCAGGGGGGTGCGTCTACATCCACACATACAATTAATTGTAAATCAAACCGTTCATGATCGACTGAGAGTAACATGACGTCATACAACAGACGCGCAAAAATGGTTGCCTTTAAATCGCCTGAAAATAAGAGTGATTTTAAAATAAATTTTTTAGCTTGATGGTTTATATTTCAGAAGCGTTATATTTAATTTTGGAAATGTATAATAAATAAAAATAATACATGATCCCAACACAGTAATATGTATATCTTGTGATGATGCAATATTATAATGACACGAACGTGATCTGATGATGAAGCTGGAGCGTTTAAATAAAGATTAATTTTAAGGATTTTTTTTTACTTTCAATTAATTTTTTACAGTTTGGTACAGTTTTCTCAGTCTCTCATCATGAACTTGATATTCATAACAAATACAACGAACGTATTTTGCCAAATGATAGGGTTGCTTATGGATATTACCTAGGACTGACGAACTAATCAAGGCCAATCAAAAAAGCCTAAACTCGAGGCAGTTACGTCGTTTTATTACTGAGATCTTATGACCTCTTTGAAGCTTCTACTAAAGTGCTCGTCAAGAAATCAAACGAGCCCAAATTCGATAGGATTTGTTTTAGTACGTACTTCTCATTGCCACCTTCCAGCTTCATCATCCAACCCTGGACAGCATTTAAAGATAAAGTACTCGTCAAGACGAATCAAACGAGTCCAAACTCGATGAGGTTGCGTTTTTACATCACGGAGTTCCTATGGCTACCCTCCAGTTCCATCATCAGATCACGTTCATGTCTTTATAATATGGCATTATCACACCATATACCTAGTCTTGCCATAAATATTGTAATAAAGAAAAAAGAAAATTGTTAACTGCAAATAACATTTATTACTTTTACAGTGTGTCAGTTTAATACATAAATATAAAACAATTAAAAATATAAAAAGCTTATTCGAAGTGGTCTCCATTGGCTGCAATACAGTCCTTTAAACGATGAGGCCAGTTATCAATAGAAGCACGCACTCTTTCCATGGGAAAATTCTTCACTGCCAATCGTATAGATTGTTTTAGGGACTCCAAATTATCATGGCGTTTAGAGCAAGCTGTACTCTCTAAAACTGACCACAAATCATAATCCAGCGGATTAAGATCGGGACTAGACGACGGCCAGTCTTCAGCTCTGATGAAGTCCGAAACGTTCGATTCCAACCAAGACTGCGTGGACCGAGCTTTATGACCCGGCGCCGAGTCTTGCTGGAAGGACCATACTTGGTTATTGAACATGGTGATGTTAAGGGGCTTAACTACCTTCTCAAGAATGGTATCTTGATACACTTGTGCCGATGTTTTGATACCTTTTTCACAAAAATATGGCTCAGTCACTCCTTCATAGCTAACACCCCACCAAACCATCACTGAAGTCGGATAATGTCCACGTTGCACTCTGTCGACTAATTGGGAAGCTTCCTTAGAGCTTTGAGCATAAATACGGTCATTTTGTTTGTTAAAATGTTGCTCAATTGTAAAAATTTTCTCATCCGTAAACAAAATTTTTCTGTGACCTCCCTTTGCGTACCGCTTCAGTAGTTGTTTCGATTTTACCACCCTATTCTTCTTTAAATTATCAGTTAAGAAATGGCCAGTGCGTCTCTTATAGGCTGCAAGTCCTAAGTCATCTTTTAAAATACGCGACATGGTTCTAGGTGCTATCTTCATTTCCCGAGATAAAATCTTTTGCTTTCGGACAGGATTTCTTCGAATTCTTTCCCTTACTGCTTTGACCACCTTTTTCGTACGAACACTACGTGGACGGCCAGATCTTTTTCTGTCACAAACAGAGGAGGTCTCATTGTACCTATTAATAGCCCGGTACACAAACATTTTACTAATACCAAGTGTATGGAGAGTTTTAAAAATTGCATTTGGCTCCATACCTACTTTGTGTAATGCTATCACAGCGATTCGGTTCTCTTTATCACCCCACACCATTTTAATATCGCAAAATATTTTACAATGTATTGGCGCCAAAATGAGAAAACACAATGAACAATCGTATAAAAATGACAGATTCGAAATTCAAATGTAATATTTTTTTATAATTAAGTGTAACAGTATTTATGGCCAGACTAAGTATATATACCTGTGTCGGGGATCATTGTTATTCCAGTTAAAGTAAAATACACACAGGATGCCTAGCTGTGGTCGACAGATGGCGTCAACAGCATCCAAAATTTCGGCTCAATTGGTTAAAAGATATCTTCTTGAAAATGGAGTTGCAATATTGTAATCAAACAAACCTAGTTACATACATACATTGCAAATTAAATAAATCGTGTAAAACAGTCAAAAATCAAGTAAAAAAATCTTTTAAAATGATTAATCCAATGAAAAAACTCAAAACTTTCTATCTTTACAGGAGAATTTGGTGAAATCCGGTACAGCTTATCAGGAGATTCATCGCTATTCACCATCGACGTCATCAGTGGGGAGATATTCGTGGCAGAGGGCGCTGTGATCGACCGGGAAGTGATCACCGACGTGTACATGAGAGCTATCGCGAGTGACAATGCTCACGCGCATATACGAAGAAACAGTATTGTTCCTGTAAGTTACTTTTATTCTTTTCAAATCCCTTAACGTATTCCTAGATTCATTTGAAAGTCGACACGGAGGAGTATAATGGGTTCGACACAGCGGTTACACTTCATCGTTAGTTCCTGTGAAGTAAGGACTTATGATTGTTTTAAAAATATTATTAGTAGATTCATGCAAAATAGTTCTCATCTCACTAACACGACTTTTACGAGAAAGTAACTGTAATCTAATAGGTTAAGTTTAAAAGTAGTTTAAATGAAAAGAATATGGGCTCTAATTGATTTACGCACTAATTTAGGTAGCATTCCATAACAGATAAATAAATAATAAATAAATATGGACAAAACACACGAACACACACACACACACATACGCACACGCTCATGCACACGCACACGCGCACGCGCACCCACACGCGCACGCGCACCCACACTCACACACAACGTCATCTAGGATCAAAGTAAGCAGAGCTTGTGCTATGATAACTAGACCGACTAATAGAATACTTATATACTTCTTTTTTGTAAATATATACACATCATACATAGAAAACGCCCAAACTTCTAAACAAATATTTGGAGATTATACTAATATTTGGTCCGACCCGGAAATCGAACCCGAGACCTCAAGCACAGCAGTCACATTCATTACCACTACGCCACCGGGACAGTTGTAATGAAGAAAAATAGCAGTCTTCTTTATTTATTATCAATTATTTTAGTTTTTGCTTATTAATAACGTCATCTTCATAAAATTTTCAGGTGCACATAAAAGTGCTAGATATTAACGACCACGCACCAGTTTTCACCCAGAAAGTGTACAAGTCCACTATCGCGGAGAACCTACAACTCAACCCCCCAGCAGCAATCCTCCAAGTCTTAGCTGAGGATAAAGACGAGGGGATCAATGCGAAGGTGCAGTATAGGATCGTGGAGCAAACCGAACCAGGTAAATATAACAGTATTGGTCTAAGTCGTGATCAGAAGGCCCAGCGTGAGTTTATTACACATGTACTCGCTCTTGCCGGCGAACTTGCGTGATTGGTGCAAATTTTAGAGTGGACCAATCACGATGCCGCACTGTGACGTTCGAGTTAATGTGAAATAAACTCGCACTAGGCTCTCAGAGGTTAGAGTTTCTCAAATTCTTTCATTACTAGTATGTAAAAGTTGTACTAGTTGGTTTGAACTTAAACACTAAGCATGGTGCTTATAAGCACTTAAAATACCAACAGCCTTTAATAGTCCACTGCTGGACATTGGCCTCTCCTTAGATTGGACGTTTTGGCCTACTATACCACGCTGACCAGACATGTTTGTATCAAGTTTTCTTTCTTTTTGCGTGATGTTGATGAAAAAAGTTCGTGGGTTCAATTCCCACCCAGGATAAATCTATCTGTGATCAATACGATCATTTATTCTATTTCTGGACATATATTATGTACATATTTCGAAATATATGTGTGTTTAGCAGCAGTCTGGTTATCATAGTACTGGCTTTGCCTAGTTTGGGATCTGAAGGCCGTGTGTGAGATGTGTGAAACCAGTTTAACCAGTTTAGTGGTATAACTATAAATATCTAAATAATTATGACTTATTGACAGTTAAAAACACAAATTAATTATTAAATTGCGCATTCGCGTACCTCACAAAACTCACAATCATTAAACACAGGAACTGCTTAACCAGATCTTCAGACGTATTCCTTTCAGGAGTGTTCTCAGTGGACCCTTCCAATGGCATCATATACCCTTCGAAGCCGGTAATGGGTAACACCACTTATCACCTCACGGTGATAGCGACTGACGAGGATGGTTTAGGCTCCAAGTCTGACGTGGCGAGGGTTGATATCACAGTGCTAAGTGTCAACAGACATAAACCTGTCTTTGTTCATCCAACTCCTGAACAGAAGCAGCTGGAAATACCAGAGGTAACCTAAGATTTATCATCAACTAGTTTTCGGTGTTCTTTCTTCTTAGTTTCTTTTCGCCCGTGGCTCTGTCCTCGTATTTGTCAGATATCACGGTAAAAGATAACCTAAGGTAATCGCTTACAATGTAGCTATCTATTGGTGAAAGAATTTTTAAAATCACTTTAGTGGTTAGCGCTAAATTTTACAAACAAACAAACACACAGTCACTCACCTGATTTTAATGAAGTTTAACATACTTTGATAAATAGCGAAGGTCGTCTTATTTTTAAAATGATAACCGATATACATATATATATATATAAACGTGGTCGAACCCGGGGACATAAGTAGGTATATATAAAAATAACCACATTAAGAAGCACCTTCATTTCATTGTGATATCATTATGTCTTATTTACCTACAGAATGCGGCTCAAGCTGACTATCTCATAACCACAATAAAAGCAACTGACGAAGATTCCGGCGAGAACGGACGCATATCTTACTATCTGAAGGAGAACAATCAGAATGTCGGCGAGACCGCGGAGTTTAGTTTGGATAAAGACACTGGAGAGCTGAGGACTAAGACATTCTTGGATAGAGAACACAAGTCTGAGTATGAGGTATGGTTATAATTATCATAATCTTGGTTTAACTTTCCTTGGTGAGTCCTGTGTTCGAGACTTCAGTAAATTATCTTTGTTCAGTAAATTATGGAAGATGTTTCGTGTAGTAGAGCGATCGACGGCGACGGCGTTGGCCAGTATAATAAAGACAGCCAGTTGCTACACTGCTATTTTTCTCGCTGGGAGCAAATGATACCTAATTTGTCTCTTTTCGCGTTTCGGTGGTCCACATCAGAGTGATAAAGCCACTACGTTATAATTGGTGGTTCTGTGTTTAGCGGATACTTTAAACTGGAATTGCTGGAGTAAGGTAGGGTGTTGGCAGTTCACTCTGGCTCAATCGTCATGTACTCAACCTGCCACATACTAACATACATTCAAACAGCACTAACATTTTACAACTGTCGCTCTACAACAAGGATGATCAGATATATATATGAACTGTCACTACAATCTTACGGGCCTTTCCCTATAACCAAGTTAGAGTCACCTTAAGTCTGCTACGATACAGCTAAACTATTTTTAGATTTTTAGACCTGTACAAGACCAGAATAATCACGACCCTTGTCCTCACACAATGTGTATTTGGATCCTCAGTGCTATAAAAACAAAGATTAAATTTTATTTCTATTCATAGTTGGTGATAGCCGCAGTAGACAATGGAACGCCCGCCCAGTTTGAAACCCTTAAACTATTGACTGTGGTACTCGCTGATGATAATGACAACACTCCACGCTTCTCATCACCTCTACATAATTTCTCCATCAAAGAAAATTTGATCCCAGGAGTTATAGTAGGTATGTAACATTGAAGAGAATTATTTCAGCACATTTGACCGCACGGATGCGCGAATGTTGTGGATTCAAACCCCACATGGCACTGGCTCTTGAGTTGCAGATGTTCACGAGCGGCGGTAATCACTCCCCATTACCTTTTTATGGTCTATAATTGTATTTTTTTTTTCTGATGCATCTTTTAAGATTCACTCAGCTTTACAAATAAAAAATTGTCTTAATCTAACTATATACCTACCCATTTATTCCTCATTTACAATTCGTTTTATAAATACTATATCCCCGTGTATTTCGGTTATTGCGGTTAAAATTAGTCTATGACTTTCCTCTAAAATCGATTCAGTGGTTAGGCCGTGAAAACGCAATAGACAGACAGAGGTACTATCACATTTATACTTACAATATTAATATGGATCTAATAATGATTTACATTTTACAGGTACGGTCAAAGCAATCGATAAAGACTCCGGTGATAATGGCAAAGTCTACTACCACATTCTAGAAGGAAACCAAGAAGGGGCTTTTACGATGGACAGGACCTCCGGGATCATCAGAGCTAACATCAGTTTTGACAGGTGAGAGAACTTGGTCAGGTCTCAGCACTGGTCTTTAAGATAATTAGCCCGCACTAGGCATAAATCCTGTGTTGCGGGGGACTTATAAACATACAAGAAATAGACGCAAAGAACACCCAGACTAAGAACAACAATTTACGGGTCACACAAAGTGTTGTGCTTATACAACTCGCCAAAGGCCTCACTGGTACATTCCCGAATGTTCCAATTACTAACAGAACATTCGGACACGACCGCTTCCGTGAAACGCTTTAGTACGTTCCAAACAACTTAACTACCTTCTAATAGAACTCATGGTTCTGTGCTACAATGCATTATTACTAAAACTAATTCTCGAATCGTGCCACCGAATCAACTACCGTCTCCTTTCTCGAATCTTCGTGACATTTCGTAACACTTGTAACTTGTGAGGAGACAGGGTAGTAATGCATTTTAAGACAAGAGTTAACTCAAGATTGCGAGTTGCATGTGTACACTGGTAGCGGTAGTGACCATCGCGTGAAACCTATACTTACATACCTCCCTATACCATAAAATATAGTTTAAAAAAACTAAAAAAACACTCTTAAAATAAGGCAGTTACAAACAAACTAACATACAAGTGGAGCTAATATCAACAGCCTTTACAATCCACTGCTGGACATAGGCCTCTCCTTAGCAAGGAGGTTTTGGCCTACTATACCACGCTGGCCAGACGAGTTGGAATAGGGTTTGTTCCAAGTTTTCTTTCTCTTTCTAATGATGTTGTCTTGTACACTTTGTTTCCTTAGTCGCCTTTTACGACACCCACGCGGCCACGGGATGAATAGGGGTGGTAACACTATGTATTCTTAATCCGTCACCACACGGACGAACAAAAGCTTGTCAAAAAAGGAAACCCATTGGCCATCTTCTCTGCGAGCAATCTACCCACTGCCACTTAATTTTTTGCAAATCTCCTTGCAGTTTAACTGACCTTGGTTCTTCTATAGAACTCCTCATTTCGAATTCGATTAGTACAGTACGCTTTTATTTTCAGGGAGACACAATCAGACTACTCTTTTACTGTCTACGCCAGTAATAACCCTCTACTGGAGCACGCGAGCACCATTTTGAACTCGGTGGAGAACAGCACGGATGGCGTGGACCCCAGCATCACAGTGGTGAAGATCAAAGTTCTGGACGAGAATGATAACGAACCAAAGTTTCATGAGAAGGTCTACTATGCTGGTAAGAAATGAATATATCAAGTGTTCATATTGTTGTGTTAAATTGTGTTAAATTGCTTGGTGGTGTAAACTCGAAAAGTACTGCACCGGTTGAGCTAAAATTTTGACATGATATACCACTTCTTCGTTATTAGGTAGTAGAACCACGTTGTTTTCAGCACAAGCTTGCCGACTCGACCGGGGCAGTACTAACCTCCCACAGAAGGCCAACCTAAAGCGACAGCATCCGTGTTGTCGTGTTTCGTTAGTGAGTGTGAGATTGGAGGCCCATCGATACAGGGGTAACACTTATCGTGGTAACTGTGTAAGCCTTACACTGTCACGATGACTGTCATGCCTTTTACGTCCCCAAGCGGGGTGTGAAAAAGCATCTTACAAGGCCGCCATAGTGTGGGTCACCATACTGCATTGTCTTCATTTGCAATGAGTATGGTGACCACAACTATTGGATTCTATTCGTGCTTTCTATCAGGCAGAGTAGAGTCACTTTGGCAGGCTTTTAATATAGAAAATAAAAATATAGATGATTTTAGCTATTTTTCGGGCACAATGTACCACAACGCAGCGTGGCAGGGTAGAGGTATGTTTTATGAAAATATTGCTTTTCACAAAGGGATTTACTCACATCTCAAACATGTCCCGTTGCTGCTAAACGAGATAGAAACTAATGTACCACGGTAAACAGACTGCTGATAAATATACTTAGATATTTCTAAATTTATTCAAATTATAGACAATCTAGCTGATCCGGTGAACTTTGTACTGCAAGACTATTTTATTTTTTTAAACTTTTCGGCCGGGATGGTTTGTGACCACCCTGGGCGCCACCCAAAAGCATACAAAAAAATTCATTCAAATCGGTCCAGCCGTTTAGGAGTAGTTCAGTGCCATACACACGTACAGTAGAATTATATGTATAAAGATTACACCCAAGTAGAGAGAAAATTCTCATAGTATAACTCATAGCATATATAGTCATATCTGTATATTAGCTCGTTGGTCTAGAGGTTAATATATACGACTGCCGATCAAGAGGTCTCGGATTCGATGCCCCTGTGTGAATTTTACTGAAATGGAAATGATGAATAACAGCCCGGAGTTTGAAAATTGGGGCGTTACGTACTCTACGAGGCACAGGGATTGAGCCCTGTGCCTCGTAACGCAGTTAGTCCTGCGCCTAATCTCCGATCCTGTCGGATAGCCGTCCCATGGAATTATGAGAGTGACAGAACAGAGAGTGCACCTCTGTATGTGCACACACTTGTGTACTATAATATATCCTGCGTAATTTGCTGGTCTCCGGTGAGACTAACTGACTGACTGACTGACCCGTGGCCAAGGTTGGCTAGGGCATCATCGTATGATGTAAACTAGACATGTTATAGACGGTTTCAGACCAACATCCTCTTTTGTGTATAGGAATCAAGCACACGGCCCGTATCAACGAACCCATCCTGTCTGTGATAGCCGAGGACCCAGATCTAGAAGAGAATGGCACATTAATCTACATGGTGGCTGCGTCTAATCTGTACAAGTTTGGTGCTGAATTGTCCAGCGGTAGTGTGGTGCCGTCGCCTTTCAATATCAGTCAAGATGGTAAGTATTTTTACAGCCTAGGAGAGCACGTTAAGCCTGGTTTCCTAACGAACATCTTTGGCTATCGTTGCGTGCACGTACGATGTCTAGTTGGTGCCATAAAAAGTGACAAATTTCTCTACCAATCTCAAATATCACCACAATCCAAGTAGGATTGTGGAGGTCTGATGGTAGTCGCTTAACATAAAAAAATTGAAGTTAGGTAGACTTAAAACCGACTCAAAGGAAATTGGAGGCAGTTACGAGGACTGTTGTCAGAAATGACAAAACAGATAAAAATAAAAATATCCCCCTTCTTTGAAGTCGATTAAAAAATAGTCCCTTTACAGAGCATATTTACATAAAGTAGAAAATATTATTTACGTATCAAGCTGTTGATCCTTCCGACACCGTATCGTTCCACATCCCATACATTACCCCGCAGGCACACACCTTTTTTTTTTAACCTGTTGAAACCCCCACGGCCCGTCACCCCACCGGGGCTTACGGCGGGGTGGTGTGTCGGAATCGGACCGACTAAAACCACACGGTGTGCCACTTTGCGCCTGACATAGGAGGGATTCGGGAACAGCTGTTATTACGACATCAAGAGGCACACACCTTTTTTTTTTTTTGAAGTGAAAACTTCTTTAGGCGCGTTGAGCGTTTTGGTAGAGGGTAAAATCCTCGGTTCGCGTCACCGACATGCTAATGATAATAGTATATCTATAGCTATGGAGAATATGATATTATATATTATATATGAAATTTATTATTATTATATATTATATATGATATTATATATTATATATAGCTATATATGAAACATAAAACTTTTCATATAATTTTTGCATATAGTTTTAATTACTCTCAACTTAATAGTTCCGTTTTCACTTCTATCGGCAGTCCCACGACTGCTACTGTTTTTTTTTTTTTTTTTTTTTTTTTAACCTGTGGAAACCCCCTCGGGCCATCACTCCACCGGGGTTTACGGCGGGGTGGTGTGTCGGAATCGGACCGACTAAAACCACACGGTGTGCCACTCTGCGCCTGAGATAGGAGGGATCCGGGAACCGCTGCTATTACGACATCCAGATCCCTCCTAGCGCCTGCCCGAAACTGCGGGCACCATCTATGGGTAAACTCTCTATTTTAGGCGACGTACGGCACACGCGGACGTCGCCTCCTCGCGGCTGGCCATTATAGCAGGTGGAGGGGAAAACCCGTCCCGTCCACCCGCGGCCACACTCAAGGCGGCATGAGGCGCTGGTACGCGCGCCTCCGCCGCCCGGCTCGCTGGCGGCGAATTGGGTCCGAATGGATATCGTCCTCCCGGGCCTTCTCCGCCGCCTCCTTCCGCAAAATTACGTCTTCGCAGAAGGTTGCGACCGCGGTAAAACAACTATCGCTACCGACCATGGAGCGTATGACGGCCGGTAGCGAGAGATCTCCTCCAATAACTGCAGTGAGGTCCCCACGCTGCGCCGCCCAGGCGGAACAAACCGCTAGCGTGTGCTGAGCCGAGTCCTCACTGCAGTCGCAGTGGCAACAGGCGGGACTCAATTCCCTCCTGGCGACCGAGTGCAGATACTTCCCGAAGCAACCATGCCCGGAAAGGACCTGCGTCAGTCGGAAGGAAAGGGTCCCGTGCTGCCGCCCTGCCCACTCGGCGATGACCGGCTGGAGAGCCTCCACGAGGGCAAAGCCAGCACGTGGAGTCTCCAACCGGAACGACCAACGAGCCATCGTGGCTTGACGAGCGGCCTCACGCCACTCGCGTATCTCCTCGGGCGGGGGCCGTATGCCGCAACCTGCCCGGAAGTCAGCCGTCCGCCGATAAACTTCGGCGAGCACTTCCGCCTCCAAATCCCACGGGGGAGTTCCGGCCAAGGCGCACGCCGCCTCCGTCGATACGGTGCGGTAACCGCGTATGGCTCTAACCGCCAATATCCTCTGAGGGCGCCAGAGGCGAGCCCTATTCTGGGCGGTCAGAGCCGCCGCCCACACTGGTGCACCATACAGCGCCATTGACCGGACAACCCCCGTGTATAGCCGTCTCGTCGCGACGCTACCTCCATCCAGATTGGGCAAAAGTCGCCCAAGGGCAGAAGCAGCGCCGACCAGCTTTGGAGAAAGCTGTCGGAAGTGCTTGTCGAAGAGCCACCTGCCGTCGAGAGTTCAGGCCCAGATACTTCATCTGGGCCTGAACCGGTACGAGGACCGAATTGACCACGATGGAGGCGCCGGAGGGTGGACCGCGACGGGGCCCATGGAACAAAAGGGCCTCCGTCTTGTCCAGGGCCACCCGCAAACCCAGCGCCTCAATTCGCTCGACCACCAGTGAGACACCCGTGGTGGCCAGGCGCGCCGCCTCTTGAAAGTTCATCCCCCGGGCCGTGACCAATGTGTCATCTGCGTAACAAAGTACGCCCAGCCCGGGGGGAAGACGACCTCGAAGGGCCCAGTCGTATCCCATGTTCCACAGGAGTGGTCCGAGGACAGACCCCTGCGGAACACCGCACGACATGAGCCGCCGCCTTAGAACACCGTCTCGGTCCTCGTACATGACGGTACGCTCCTCAAGATAGTCTGCCACAAGCCGCCTCAGGTACTCTGGCACCCCGTGGTAGTGGAGTGCTTCCCTGATGCAGCTAAATGGCAGACTATTGAATGCGTTGGTGATGTCCAACGACACCGCCAACAGCACGCCGCCACAGCTCACCGCCTCTTCGGTAACGGCCCTCAGGCGCAGCACGGCATCGACCGTCGAACGCCCCGCCCGAAAACCAAATTGGGCGTCCGACAGATCGGGGCCCACCTCGCGGAGGTGCCGGACGATGCGGGCAGAGAGTATCCTCTCAAACAGTTTACCCACCTCGTCCAGCAACACGATGGGCCTATAGGCCGCTACCGATTCGGCTGGCCGTCCCGGCTTCCTCAATAGGACCAGCTTCCCGCTTTTCCAGCACTCAGGGAAGCGTCCGGACGCCAAGCTAGCGTTCAGGACCTCCCCGAGGCGGTCTGACATGTGTTCGAGGGCTCGGGCCAGCACTCGGGCAGGTATCCCGTCCGGCCCGGGGGCGGTGTTCTTAGAGCGGATCCGTAGACCCCTACCTTCGATTCCCTGACGGGCAGAACATCGTCCTTGTTCCCCCCGTCGTCTCCGACCGTGAAGGCCATCGACGGGGGTGTGTGCTCCACCCGTTGCGGGAAAAGGCCCTCGACCACTTCCCGCAGGAAGCTGGGCTGGAGGGTCTCTGTAAGGGGAGGGCCCGACGTGCGGAGCTTTTGTCGCGCCGCACGATAAGGGCGACCCCAGGGGTCACGATCGAGACCCTCCAGCATCCCCTTTCTCTTAATTTCTTTGGCGCGGCTTATGGCCAGCTTCAGAGTTTTCCGCGCCTCTCGGTACTCCTCATGAAGCTGGTCCTCCCTGCCTTCTTCGCGGTGTCGCCGCCGACTACGGGTGTAGGACCTCCGGGCACGAGTACAGGCCGCACGGAGGTCCGCCAACTCCTGGGACCACCAGTAAACCTCTTTCCGTGGAGGCCGGCAACCTCGGATGCGGGGCATGGCCGCATCACAGATTTGTGCAATCGCTTCGCAGAAGCGACCAGCTCCCATGTCGACCTCCTCGGTCGGGGCCTGCGGAGACAGCCAAGAGTGAATAATGACCGCCTCCTCTAGTAAGTCCCTATTTAATTTGGCTACAGCCCACCGCGGAAAGCGAGAAGAACGCCGCGCCGCGTGACTCCTACTGGTGTCCTGGAATCGGGAGAGCTCAAATCGGATATAGAGATGGTCCGAGAGCGTCTCAACCTCTTCCAGGACACGCCAGTTCCTTACTCGTGCGGCGAGGGCAGGGGTAGCGAACGAAAGGTCCACTATCGACCCTCCCTGCTGTCGCACGCACGTGTTGGTGGAGCCCCTGTTTAGTAAACAGAGGCCCACCGAGGCCGCCCACTCCTCTACGGCCTCGCCCCTAGCGTCCGTCCTGGGGGAACCCCACGCAATGGACTTTGCGTTGAAGTCCCCCAGCACTAAGACGTGCCCAGACGCTAGACGCCGCATCGAGGTTTCCAAGTTGTTAAGGAAAACCTCGAAGTCGCTCAAACTCCGGTTGGGGGAGAAGTATACACCATATACAGTGATCCCCCCCACTCGGCAGCAACATATCCAGTGCCCTTGTCTCTTAGCGACAAAGGCGGGGAATGAGCCGCCGTGGAGCCGACGACTGCCACGGAACAGTCCCGGTCACCCAACCAGTTTGGACGGGGAGGAACATAATAGGGTTCCGCGGCTACGGCAACACCGATCGACCACTGTGCCATGGTTTGCAGGAAAAGGTCCTGCGCCGCGGCACAGTGGTTCAGGTTCGTCTGGACCAGGAGGTTGGAGACTTGGGCCATTACTCGACCGTCTCTACAACCTCCTCCATGGGCAACGATGCCGACATGCGAACGACATCAGAGGCAGCCTGGGTCGATTGGCTAGCCCCCGACGCTTGCCAAGAATTGTAGGGAGGTTTACAGCCTCTCTGCCCAATTTGGTGATTGGCGGGCTTGTTACCCGCCGCACACGCCGGGCAGTGAGGGGCGGCAGAGCATTCAGCTGCCTTGTGCCCCGGTCGACCGCAGCGGAAACATAACCCGCTGCAGTCGAAACAACTGACGCACTTGGCGCGTGTGTGCCCCGATGCCAGGCATTTGTAACACCTCATCGGTCTCGCCGCCAGGACTGTGATCCTAGCGCTCACGAAACCGATGAGCAGCCTGCCGGCGTCGCCCAACATTTTGGCCGACGCTACGGGACAGCTGACCCACACTGCGCCAAGCCCTCCTGGACCGGAGCGGATGGTGCCGACCCTAATGTTGTCCGCGTTGCAACCCGTCCTCTCTCTTACTGCAACGCGGACATCCTCGGTTGTTATGGAGTCGTCCAGGCCGGAAATGCGCAATTCTGCGCACTTGGTGGGCCTGGCGATCTTGACACCATCCGTAGCCGTAAACATACCCCGCAACTTCTCGGCAATTGTGTCCGCCGTCTTAGCACCTTCAGCCCCAGGGAACTCGAGGACTCGAGCTCCCGTTTGGGCGAGGCGCACTCTGACACCTACTGTCCCGAAATCGTATGCGAGACTGTCCCGGGCCCTTTTGAAAATTGCCGCGTAGGACAGCCCGCTGCTAGCTGCCTCCGGTGACACGGTGACTACCACGGCCGCGCTTTTAGGCGCCTGTAGTTTGCGCGGCGTCTTTGTGGCAGCCACTGCAGCCGATGGCGCCTGCGGGGTAGAGGCTGCTATTTGTGCAGCCTTCTTACCCCGCTTTCGGGACTTCTTAGCCCCCCCGACTACCTGCCAACCATCCGTAGAAGGGGCAGATGTGGAGGGAGCACTTGTTGAGGTGCCAGATACAGCGGTTGGAGTGGGGAGCGGAGGGAACTCCGCCCCAGACTTTGCCGCTGTTTTGAGTCCTGACCTCGGTGCGGGCGTCCGGGCTGTTGCCTTGGCCGCCTGCCGTGCCCTCGGAGCAGTTGCAGGAGCAGCAGAAACTGCTGCCGCCGCCGCGTAGGACACGCGACCGGTCGCAACGGGAAGCGATGCTGACACCGATGCAACCTTCGCTTTATGGCCCGCAAGCGGCGGCCGGACAACAGGAGCTGGTGGCAGCCTTGCCTCCAGGCCAGCTAGACGCCCGTCCATCATGCGCCATACTGCATCGGTTATTTGGCGCAGATGGGCATCAGGAATGCCACCGAGGCTGGAAGAGGGGGCAGACTGAGACGGGGACGTGACCGGATCCTCTGTCGGGCGATGCGCCCGGAATTGGGCGAACTGAGCGCTGAGCTCAGCCACTTGCCCCGTCAGGCGATCGTTGGCCGCCTGGAGCCGAGCCACGTCCCCGATGAGGGTATCCACGACCCCCGCAATAGCGGAAGAGGAGTCCTTAAGGGCTTTCACAAAGGAACCCTTAAGGTTACTCGACTTGGTGGCCACTTTGTGAATGATGGCCACCGCCGTATTCGCTCTCTCCTGCATGGACGATGGTGTTTGAGGAACTGAATCCCCCACCATCGGCTCCTTTATTTTCAGCTGGAGATCCGCAATCTCCTCCTCCGCCAAGATTTCGCCGTCTGCCCTGACCCGTCTATAGGCTTCCGCCTTGCAAAAGACGGAGCCTGACGGGGCCGAGATCGGAGTTCGCGTCCTCCCACTACGGCTGCTGGTGACTTTAGGAGGCAACATGTCCTCGGACATGTCACTCTCATCATCCCTGGAGCGTCCGCGTTTCCGGCTCTCGTACAACTCCATTTCCGTAAGCCCCAATGCATCCATATTTGCACTAGAGTTACCGCCCGCAGTGGATCTGGAACGCAATCGTTCCGATGTTCTTCGGCTCCCAGTAGCCAAAATGACTTCTGGGAGCCCCACCGAGATAGGTGTTCCAGCCATTACATCCTCTACGTCAGACGAGAGGTCGCCCGCTCTTGTATCCTTCTTTTTCGCACTCCTCTTCTTCTCTTTCTTTTCTGCTATATTTTCATTATTATTATTATTTGTGTTTTTATTTTCATCCATGTTTGAACCCACGAGATGGGGAGAAGAAAGGTCGACCCGGGCAGAGATCGCCAATACCCGGGCAAGCGTAAATTTGTGCCCAACCGAGGGGTCCGCAGGTGCCCCGGCTGGGGGTGCGCTTACGACTGAACTACCCATCAGCCATGCATCCCCTGGTCACGCACCAGAACACGGGATTCGGGGTAATTTTTTAGAGAGGTTTTCTTCCTCGCAGTCCAGGCCGTTAAGCCAAGACCCTCGCCCCCGATTGGAGTCACGAGACTCCAACTCGGGACTACGATATGCCGACGGCGGCAGGGAGACTACGTCTCCTGATGCCTGCTCGGTGGCAGTGTAAGTGCACACCGAGCCCGTCCTACCTTTTCAACCGCTGAGCGGAGGATTTCCGACCCTAGAAAGGGTCCCAACATCGTGATTTTTTACCGAGGTTTTCCTCCTCAATGCTCCGAAGAGCGAAGAGCCAACAGAGGATCCGACAGACACGCCCGCTCTGTTGGACCAAGTCTCGGCCGAATTGCCGAAGAAATGGCTTCCTCTTCATGCTAGAATATTAGCCGTTGACAGTGATGAACAACACCATCGCCAACGTTTCCAGGGTGCACCACGTGGAGGTTTTCTAGCCCAGCACCCCTGAGGCACACACACCTCAGCCAACCTCTATACAGAGAGTTGTTTTGTATAATATGCACAGTATACCTACATATAGCTCATGGCAAGCATTCGGTAACGATAAACCGAGTACCATGATTTCTATTCATCTAAAAAGTGCTCAACGCGCCTAAAGAAAGTCACTTCGAAAATGGTGAATTTGTTACATTGAATGTACGAGTATATTAGTCTATATCAATACATAAAAACTATTGCAAAAACACTAGAACTTCAGACTTGAAATTTTGGCAGCTAGGGGTTATTAATGTTCCTAGCATAAGCAGGTCAGGGTGGCAGCGCAACGTGCTATGAAGCACTCGTGCTCTTCTGGGGACAAAAAAGAGGTCGTCTGCAAGTCGTAGGTAGATGGCCCGAGGTACGTCGGGGTTCCAGGGATTTCCTTTCTTGGGTACACCTGGTTCCCCGGCTACTGGCACCTGAGGTGGCGTGCGATTTATCATCGGTTCGAGTCCGACATAGTAGGTGGTATCCGGCTATTAATGTTGTAAGCACCCAATAAGAAATTATTTTTGTAAATTCCTATCCTCCTAGGGGATAAAATAAGGGGGGTGTATGGCAGTACGTCATTTTTAAATTCCGATTGACGAAATAGAAAATGTGAGCACAAGAACAGAATGTTTTAATTTTCGGAATAAATTAATGTCTGTACTGTAATCATGTTATACGCTATTCCAAGCACCATGATCATGGATGAACTTAAGCCGTAGTCATGACGCTGGCAACTGGAAGTAAATGATAATGTGTTTACGATACAATAAATGTGCAGGTGTTCTAATGACTGCCAACTACATGTCGGAATACAATCAAGACCGGTTCGTGCTGGACATCATCGCGCAGGAGGTGGCGCCCCCTCACCGACAAGCTAAGGCACAAGTCTATGTAAGTATACTATCTTCTACTAGCTCACTTGCGGAACCTCATCTGCATCTCCTATTGCCCGTACCTTAAAAAGGTTATAGTGGACCACCCTTGATGGAAAGACATATATAGTCGTGGACTTTTTTTAAAGGGGAATAATTCTGTCATAAATTATTTTAGCGAAACTTTAACTGTTTATCGTCCGTGTGGTGACGGATTAAGTATACATAGTGTTACCACCCCTATTCATCCCGTGGGTGTCGTAAAAGGCGACTAAGGGAACAAAGTATGCAAGACAACATCATTACAAAGAGAAGGAAAACTTGAAACAAACCCTATTCAATCACGTCTTGCCAGCGTGGTATAGTAGGCCAAAACCTCCTTGCTAAGGAGAGGCCTATGTCCAGCAGTGGACTGTAAAAGGCTGTTGATGATGATAACGATTTATGCAGTGCATAGAATGGAAGCTCACAAAAATAGTAATTTTTACCCGTTTTTACAAAAAGTTTCATTGGTACTCAGCTGTTTCCATCGCAGCGTAATGATAATAACCTTAAGCCTTCCTTGATAATTGAGCTATCTAATACTTAAAAAAAAAAATTCAAATCAGATCCGTAACAGGCTAGATGACACCTTAGTCAAATTAGTTACTTTTTATCATCTGTCAAAACGACAATTTTGTATGAAAAATGTACTAAATACAAAATTGTGACGTCACTGTTTTAAACTACTCAATTGAACAATATATTTCACTGTATATTTGATTGAAATTCGTAATAATAACATAAAGCTATGTTAATTGTATTTACCGAGATGTTTCGCGATATTAGTTGTAATGAAGTGGACATTGGTATTTATTTACGATACAGTCATCTACCCAATTCCTGGGGTGTACACTTACAAGTGAGGCTGGCTTGACTTGGCAGAACTTCCTGTATGATATTCATACAATTAATTATAATAATTTAACACAGGAAACTGGAAACTTTGTATGAAAATCCCGTGAAACAATAGAAAAATGTAATAATGAGTAAACATACAAACAACTTGTTCACAGAGAAGCCTTAGAGAAAATTGACGTCTCGTTTTGTTCCACCGATAGTGTTGCGTTTTAGAAATTTGATTATGAAATTGGACTATTCACTTTTGATAAATGTTTATTTAGCTATGATCTATTTTGCGTATTTTGAAGTGAAGTCTGTACATACTCTTTTTTTCTGTGCGGAGATCGCCACGGATACTACTAACATGCGTTTATGTCAGACTTGAACTGACCAAAACTCACACGTCGTCTCAAGTACCAGTAGCCGGGGAACCAGGTGAGGCCTAGTAAGAGTGGAAATGTCTGGAACCCCGACAAGTGTATATACCCTATTGTCGAAAAAATAGTGATGAGTTGGTATTAGTAGTTTTTGGATCGAATTCAATCGTCCAAATTTAAGAATTCTTAAGAGTACGTGCATTCTCGATTAAGAAGTATATGTATGGTGCATGCAGGTGTGGGTCATCGACCGGTCGGCGCTGATCCGCATGGTGGTGTCGCGCAGCTGCGGGGGTGCGGGGGGCGGCGCGGGCGGCGGCGCGGGGGGCGGCGCGGGGGACGGCGCGGGGGGCGGGGTGCAGCGGCGGCTCGGCTCGTCGGCGCACGCGCTGCTGGTGGCCGGCACGCGCCTGCCGCTCGTGCACGCCGACAGGCGGTACAACGACTGGTAAACTGCACTTCGATACTACTATTTTTGTTGTTCCTTGCTGCCCATTATTCCAGCCTCTGTTGACTGTTGGTACTTGGTGGAACTTTTTTCACATAATGAAATAAGGCCTTATACTATTTCAAGATATATATTTTATTAAGCCTGACCAGCTTTGCTTGAACAGCTGCATGTGAATATAAATTCGTCTAAAAATTTAAACTTAATACAAACATTCAGCAGAATTAAATTTGTTTATGAATCACATTATTGTAAATGTATCCACAGATATGGATACAAATACAAATTTTGGGTATCTACGTGTGTCAATATGTATACAATTCATAATTTTTATTGCTTGAAAATCATCCCGCACTATGGATTGTCTATAGTAATATTTCATTTGCCATATGTATTTGAGATTGTCTGGAAAATTAAAAAAGTCATATACAATTCTTATTAAAATCCTATATTCCTTTTTCAGGTGTGAAATCCATTTACACGCAGTAGACCCCAACACATACCAAGTTCTACCAGTGGAAAAGGTCTTGGAAACCATCGACTCGAAGTACGATGAGTTAAAGGACATATATTCAGAATATGGAGTGGAGACACTCATCGCAGCCAGCGCCAGTTCGAAAGGTAAGGCGATGGAAACAGTAATTTTGTGTAAATACTTATATTTTGAGTTTCTTTGCGGTGCAGTTAAATTAAAGATTTTTGTAACCGTTTAATTCTATGTAATTACGCCATACTATCAGTTATCTATTTAGTTACGCAATATAAGCTAGGTTAGTCTATGAATGGGTGACCGTTCTCAACATATTGAGACGTCTCTGCGCCTTGAAAAGCCCGCTAAACCGTTGATCCGAGAATCGTTACCGGATATTTAGAGCCCTAAACAGTTGGACAACAGTCTTTCTGCGGAAGTTCGATATCATTTAGTACTTGTGTGGTCGAGATCCTTCACTTCACCTTAATCATTGAAGCTCAGTATCGTTGTAGACTTATAGCTCAACTTAGATTGTATCTATATTTGTTTCAAAGTTTGAATATTTTCTATAAAGCATATAAGCATTCATCAGTCAATCTAGCAGTCATAGTACAAGCTTTACTTAGTTTGACGCTAAATGACGTTGTGTGTCTGATGCCCAATTCTTTATTTATTGGAAAGAAGAATGAGGAGAATTTTTTTTGAGGGGTTCATGGCCAAGTAGTAACCGTGTAGTTTAGCATATTGGAAAGCTACACAATCCTCGTCAAGTTAGTATATGGATGACTCACCGTTCTTGACCATTTATTTCAGCTCCTGACAGCTTCGATCCAGCTTTAGCAGCATTAATAGCACTGCTCATAGTGTTATTCACGGGAATCGTCACTTTCATAGTCGTGTGCGCATGCCTTAAGCACTGGTAAGATATACTTGCTAACGTACGTACATATTACATCTGCACTACTGGTGAGGTGACAGGCTACCTCTTTGGGATACAGGCGTGGTTACAACTTGATCCTTGCCCCATATAACTGAACACTTTGTGAATTAAAGATGGAATGAGAAGCATAAGTATTAGTTCTCTCATTAAACTACTTTATAAGTAGAAAACTAATAGATACGGATACAAATATTTTAATCCCTCATATCTATGGATATAGGAAAAGTATAACTTTTTCTTATTCAGAACCTCATTTCTAAGAAGAGGCATATGTCCAGCAGTGGACTTTAGAAAGCTGACGATTATGATATTAAACTACTGTCATTACTCTTGTAGTGATAGTTGGACTCTTAAGACTTTTGAAGCGAATTCACAGTCAAACTATCGCCGTCCACTGCTGAACGAAGGTCTCCCTCAAGGAACACCAACCATCCCGGTATTGGGCAATTCGCATCCATCCGCAGCCAGCCACCTTCTTCAAGTCGGTTTGCCCAATCGTGGTATTCACTCTAGTACACTTCGGCTCCAGCGACCATCGGTTCGTCTGGAGACATGGCCGGCTGACTTCCACTTCAGTATACTGATTCTCCGTGCGATGTCAGTTACTCTAGTTCTCTGTCGAATAATTTATGAACTTAAGAACTTATGGACCTCACATGGATGGAATTCACAGACCCTTCGTATATCTAAGGTCTCACTATCCAGTAAGAATATCATTCCGTAACTTACCGACTGGTAAATAGACTTAAGATAAATTGGTTTTAGAATTATTTATTTTTTAATCTGGGTCGGTGGGTTCAGACACGGTGACGACGATAACTCCGATATCAACGATGAATATCGTTAAGACCGGAATCGGAAATGTCTTAGTCTTCTATATTCCCTTAGATGTGTTTGTCACCTCACTTTCATAAGTCGTTTAAAAATCCAAGATCACGTCCCTAGAGTTTTAATTTCTGCATTTTCATTTCCAGGGTGATTCCTCCACCATCTCTGCAGTCCAGCAAGGGCGACAGCTTAGCTAGGCGGCGGATCCTCGAAGAGCTCTCGACTACTGAGAACCCTCTGTGGCTGGAGACAAAGCTAAGGCCTTACGAAGAGCAAGAACTCACCATGAACGTATTCGGTGACCAGGAACAGCAGATAATAGAACCTGCTCCGGTAAGTGGGCTATTCATCATAATAGCATTTAGTAGTCCACAGCAGGACATAAGCCTCCCATTCTATTCTATTCTTACAATTTCTTCATGGTGTTACTTTTGTTTGTAGCCTCAGATTTCCATTTACAATTTTAATTTTTAACCTACTCCAAAACTGGCAATTCCATGTATTTTTTATATTTTGATAAATATTACTTTGTAAATTATAAGAACCTTGAAAATTAGTAGAAGTTTGCCTATCTATTTCTAATCTGATAAGCATTTTCAAGCCGATTTTATGATTATTTGTACTGCTTGAACTTCTCACCCTTTGAAATTTGGAGGTCTGATGGCAGTCACTCTTCATGAAAAATCGAATTTCAACCGTATGTAGCAGACTTCAAAACTGACCCAACATAATTTACTAAAAAGGCTCGAAAGAAAAACAAAATAACAAGTATAATGTATTTAATATTGATAACATTGACAACATTGATAACCATAAAATAATTGTAATTCCCAGACGGACAACACGTACGCGACGATCCAGGGCAGCCGAGCGACGGAGCGGTTCGGCGACTACGCCACGCTCGCGGGGGACTCCCCCACACCCGCTGAAGCCGCGCTAGGCTTCCAGGTTACTAGCTGACTACTAAATTAATCTTACATTTAATTATCACATTTAGCGAGTAACTACCGTTATAACCCTTCCCACCCTCATACTCACCGATTCCAAGATTAGGAAAAGGAGGATTTAAGTCTCCAGCAAAGACAATCAGTTACGGGTTGTCCTAGGTGAGCGAGGAACGCTGCGAACTGCGACAAGACATATGTTTGTTTGTGCTTTAAATGTGATTTTTTTTAACTGCAATTGCTCATGATTCCAAAACTATGATCAAAATTACATAGAACACTTGTTACGTAACGTTGCTCACGCAGAACACTTGTCACGTGTGGCTTCACGCCATATTGTATCGCGTCGTGTCGCGTCGTATTCGACGCTCACGCAGGTCACTTGTCACATGTGGCATCACGCCGTATTGTATCGTGTCGTATTCGACGCTCACGCAGGTCACTTGTCACATGTGGCATCACGCCGTATTGTATCGTGTCGTATTCGACGCTCACGCAGGTCACTTGTCACATGTGGCATCACGCCATATTGTATCGTGTCGTATTCGACGCTCACGCAGGTCACTTGTCACATGTGGCATCACGCCATATTGTATCGTGTCGTATTCGACGCTCACGCAGGTCACTTGTCACATGTGGCATCACGCCATATTGTATCGTGTCGTATTCGACGCTCACGCAGGTCACTTGTCACATGTGGCATCACGCCATATTGTATCGTGTCGTATTCGACGCTCACGCAGGTCACTTGTCACATGTGGCATCACGCCATATTGTATCGTGTCGTATTCGACGCTCACGCAGGTCACTTGTCACATGTGGCATCACGCCATATTGTATCGTGTCGTATTCGACGCTCACGCAGGTCACTTGTCACATGTGGCATCACGCCATATTGTATCGCGTCGTGTCGCGTCGTTCACGTTCCTACGTGACCACAACATTAGTGAAAATCGGCGCTTAAAATATATACAGTTTTATACAACAAAAGTGTTTTGCAGAGTGTCTTTATTTTCTCTTTTACGTCATAAATATTTGATTAAAATATAGATTTTGTTTTACTTTCATTTTCAGGGAAGCACGTTTAAACCTCCATCAGCAGACACGCCAGAGCCGCCTCCCAGACCTTCAGGGCTAGGAGTGCTTTGATGGTAAGCTACTTTAAGTTGGTTACATATTTAGCATACAAATCGCTAAAGTTTTCATCGCTTGTGGGACAAGGGTTTAAGAGTCAACCCCCTCAAAACTTGTCACGGCTTATGTGTGAGGTGATCAGTATCACCATGTTTGTCACTTAGTTAATATCGACTGCGTCGTTGGTCTAAGAAGTCTTGGGTTCGGTTCGAAGGTCGAGCAAGACATTATTATTGAGCTTTTCTAATTATATAAATGCTATATTACAAACCTGAATTTGGAAGTTGGGATGTTAACCCTCGTGCCTCGGAGAGCACGTACAGCCATCGGTTCTGGGCCTAACCTCTCCTCGGTCGTGTCGTCGGATTGTGAGAATAAGAGAACAGAGAGTGCACCATAATTTCTGCTGCATAGGCTGGTCTCCGTTGAGACTGGCTTCCGTAGCCGAAATCGGCTAGGAGTGTATCAAAACCAATTAGGGAGTGTATTCACATAAAAGTACCACTAAGAACCAATAAGGCCAGAGGACGTGGGTTTGATTCCCACTCAGAACACACGATTGTGTGATAAGCCTACGCGTATTAAAATACTTTATGCTTTTTAAGAAAGTAATAATCAAATTTGAATTCACCTCAGTTCGTTTCTATTACAGATCGTGTCACACAAACTGCTGGACCTATAAATATAAAACTAAGTGTAAATAATAGTTATTAAGTGGTGATGCATGTTGGCAATGTATTATATTGTTATACAAACATAACACAAGACTGTTTTAATACTACATACATATATATTTTGTTACCATTATACAACACTATTTTGTATTGTGATACATTGACAACGTCCGTATGATATGGTGTATTTTTATATTCTTAAAAAATTAAACCTATTTCTTATTTTTGTTCAGTTTTTACTTTTTTAAAATTATAGCTCTTGTTAGTTACCAATTTTGCGATTAATTTGTTTTTAAAGTATTCTATGTCAGTTCTCTTTGGTTACCTTATCGATCTTTTTCTGTATTAAGAGCCTGCCATAGTGACTCTACTCTACCTGATGGAAAGCATAAATATAATGCAAGAGTTGTGGTTAGCATACTCATTATAAACGCAGACAATGCAGTTTGGTGATCCACACTATGGTGGCCTTGTGAGATGCTTTTTGACACCCCGTTTGGGGACGTAAAAGGCATAACAGTCATCGTGACAGTATAAGGCTTACACAGTTACCACGATAACTGTCACCCCTGCATCAATGGGCCTCCGGTCTCACACTCACCAACGAAACACGACAGCACGGCTGCTCTCACTCTGTTCTTTTATGAGGGAGTAGCACTGCCGCGGCCGGCTCATTACAGCTCTAATTAGCGTGGCTCTAATACTTACATTGGTATTAAGGTACAAATATCAGTACCGAAGCAGTGTATTAACACCTAAAAACTACACAAACAAAAACACACTGTCTTTTACGTCTCGGTAGCAACATCTCACTAGATCACTATTATAGTATGGGGCACCACATTGCATTGTCTGCATTCGCAAAGAGTATGGCGACCACCATTTTTGGATTCTGCTCATGTTTTCCAACAGGCAGTGTAGTCTCTGTTGGTTCTCCAGATAACAAAAAAATGAGCGAATTTTGTAAATATCAAGAACTATAATGACAAAGCTTATTAAAGTAAAAATGTAATTTGTATATTTAGCAAATAACACTTCTTAATCTCAATAAATCTTAGCCAATTGTTAGTTTAACTAGTTAGTATACGTAACCTAAATTATTTTGTTCTGTCCACTCGAATAGTTACTGCCATATGAATATAACTATTGTATATTACAATTATTGTACAAAATAATATTATTTAAGTGACATGTATTGTATTTAACATTATAGAGGATTGTTGTAGCATAACCTGACTGTAAAAATCGTATTTATGCAGTTAATGTGTGTGATTTCTTCAAAAGGGACGAAAATGTGTAACAGGAAGTAGGACAAACTGGTGATCGGATCTACTCTCGCTCTTACTAACGTCATGAAGTATTCTCATAGTAAGTAAACATACAACGTTGACTGAAATGCGATTGTTACTGAAATTTTGAAAAATTGAGTATTAATCTACTCTTGATCTCATTTTATTAGACTAGCTAATAAAATGAGATCAAGAGTAGATTAATACTCAATTTTTATGGGACTTATAACAGGACACTAGGGTAGACGACACCTTAGTCAAATTAACTACTTTTTATCATCTGTCAAAACGACAATTTTGTATTTTGTAAAATGTACTAAATACA
This sequence comes from Hypercompe scribonia, assembly GCA_949316085.1. Taxonomy (NCBI): domain Eukaryota; kingdom Metazoa; phylum Arthropoda; class Insecta; order Lepidoptera; family Erebidae; genus Hypercompe; species Hypercompe scribonia. The sequence continues at coordinate 2,473,570 of OX438973.1, forward strand.
AAATTGTGACGTCACTGTTTTAGACTACTCAATTGAACAATATATTTCACTGTATATTTGATTTAATATTAATAAAAAGCAATGTCACTTGTATTTTTCGAGATGATTTGTAATATTTGTTGTAATGAAGTTGACATTGGTATTTATTTACGACTCGGTCATTTACCCCATTCCTGTAATAACAGTTCTTTCCGGTCAAAGCGTCAGGAAATTTTGGAATAATGTCCTAAGTGCCAATATTGAGTCGTCAATTTACATAATAAATGATTAATATTTTTGGAACCAAAATAAATACAGTTGGGTTATTTTAGTTATACTGTAAGGGACCAATTTTAGCTAACAGTTATACAAGTTATATTAAAAGTGTGAAAAAAAAATGTTCTTAGCGCTGGCGCTTTACAAGAAGTCATCAGTTTTTGTATAATAAAGAAGACCTACATACAAACACATTTTTTTTATTTTATTCAATAAATTAACAGTAAATAAGGATGTTTGTTTCTTGACATTGTAAAATTTATATAGGGTGTTTTTTTTTAAAAAAAGTTTGACTCGCTTGGCTTTTTGACAGGGATGTCCGATTTGTTTCTGATCGGACGAGGATACCCGACTACAGTCGATTTAACCCTACATTATCAAGTAGAAGCGTGTACGTGTTTCATTCAATTGCACTTTTTGTAGCCTAAATGATTTACTGGATTTTGGCGTTTGACGTTTTTGGGTAGATTCATCTTCGCACTCATGACTGCCAAGCCAGGCCAAGGTGAAAAGATTTACTTACCAATTTTCTTAGTTTTTTAATACGTTTCGTTTTTCGTGAGTTTCTCATGATTAAATTTTTGACTGACCTTAGCGAGATTTCTAATATAAATTGCTTAGAACTGTGTATTTTAAGAAATATTAGTCAATTATTAGTCAAAGTGTAATGAAAAATTTCGATTTGTTATAACAATTCCAGTTGTCCGTTAAAAGAAAGAAATAAACGTCTTTCCTACCCTTAAACAGTTCACGCTCAGTGGCTTTATTTTTTAATTATTTAATTTAAACCCTTAAAAAACCCTTGTGACATATTTGCAGTAATTTTTTATATTTATTTTCAATAAAACATAACCCATAAATCCCTAGCGCACGATTAGTTACGGGACCAACAGGGGTCCTCAAGAGATGTAGCGACTTGTCGTGACTAACGTTTATAAATATAAATACGATAGCTTGTATTTTAACTTCTTATTATATTACATTATGTAAATCTCATTTACAAATAGTCATAAGTTAGGCATTGAGATGTAAATATATATTTTTTATACCTTCAAGTATTATTTAACAACGAAAAGTAAAGAGTTTGTCTATGAGAACTGTGTTTTTATTTTAAATCATGTCCTAGTAGTGGGGTCGATTAGAGACAAATTTAAAAGCACCTTTAAAAACCCCCTTTTTAAGATTTTAAACAATTCCCTTCTTACTTAGGACTGAGTGATTAAGGCCGAAATCCTTTTCCCGTAAACTCTGGGATAAGGGGATGCAAAATCTTACTATACACTTGTGTCTATTCAGACCCTTTTTTTTTAACGTGTGGAAACTCCCTCACCCCACCGGGGTTTACGGCGAGGTGGTGTGTCGGAATCGGACTGACTAAAACCACATGGTGTGCCACCGGGATTTAGGAACAGCTGTTGTTACGACATCGAGCTCTATTCAGACGCTAGCCCAAGTTAGTATTCTACAAACGTAAACATTATACTAAAACTCACAAGTGTATGGAAATGACGTCTCTCAAAGCTAAGTTACGTGGTCAAAACAAAAGTATTAGCCAATAACAGAGGCATTACCGATTGTAGAAAGAGAATCGACACAAAACACTTGCATCTTGCCTAAGGCATCATTTTTCAATGGGCGGTCCAAGCAGCTTCTATCAGCTAACTCTCTATTATGTTTGCTCCTACTACCAAAAAGGTTTCATATTTGCAACTTTGCTCTTTACTTTAATTTTTAAAAAACTTTTTAAATCTTTTATCCAAAAGAAAATAAAGAATTTTCAACATTTTTCGAACTGGTATTCAAGTACCATGCAGCAGTAATAATAATAATAATAATGTTCCGATAATCATATCTGTTCACGTGTTCCGATAATCATATCTGTTCACGTGTTCCGATAATCATATCTGTTCACGTGTTCCGATAATGATATCTGTTCACGGATTGATAGCCAAGAGCCTCGACCAACACCTTAAGAGGCTCACGTTAGAAGGTTGGATCAAGGGTCTGATGCAGAAGGCAGTCCTCCTTGACACGGCCCGTATTGTGAGGAGGTTCCTGTCTCTGGAGCCCTAACCACCGGTATCTTGGTCCCTGTACCCGATGTCGGTGGTCTACTATTTTTTATATTTTTAAATATGTATTTTTTATTTTTATATATTTAAAAATGTAATCAATATGTGTATTTGTACGTAATAAAGAGAACAATAATAATAATAATAAGCCTGATATTGTGGTGATAGATCGATTAGAGCGCCGCGCAATGATTGTCGATATCGCCGTTCCTCATGACGAAAATCTCGTGAAAGTTGAAAAAGAAAAACAATTAAAGTATTTGGATCTGTCTCACGAGATTACCGACATGTGGAATGTGGATTCGGTGATCATTGTTCCGATAATCATATCTGTTCACGGATTGATAGCCAAGAGCTTCGACCAACACCTTAAGAGGCTCACGTTAGAAGGTTGGATCAAGGGTCTGATGCAGAAGGCAGTCCTCCTTGACACGGCCCGTATTGTGAGGAGGTTCCTGTCTTTGGAGCCCTAACCACCGGTGTCTTGGTCCCTGTACCCGATGTCGGTGGTCTACTACTATTTTTTATATTTTTAAATGTGTATTTTCTACTTTTATATATTTAAAAATGTAATAAATAAGTGTATATAATGAAATAAAGAAAATAATAATAAAGATAGATATAATAATATAGAACATTCAGATTCAACAAAACTCAGATCTCTGTCTGCCACCGAAACTTACAAGTATCTAGGTTTTTCACAGTCCTTGGGAATATCAGAATCTGGCGTGAAACAAATGTTGCAGGAACGTTTCTTTGGTCGCCTAAAAAAAGTACTTAAAAGTCTTTTATCGGGCGGTAACAAGGTGCGAGCCTGTAACAGTTGGGTCATGCCGGTTCTGATGTATTCCTTTGGTGTACTTAGATGGACTCAGACCGAATTAGATGCCCTTGACAGGAGAGTCCGTACATTGCTGACTGCATTCCGCATGCACCACCCACGTTCATCGGTTATGAGATTGTATATTCCGCGAAAGTTTGGAGGTCGTGGTCTATTAAATATCAAGACTCTTCACAATCGCGAGATATACAATCTCAGAGAATATTTTCTACAGACTAATGTGGGAGTGCATCGTAATGTAGTTGCAGTTGATACTGGTTTTACCCCGCTCGCTCTGGCTAAAGAGTATTGGCGCAAACCTGTAGTACTTAGTACTACTGATCGCAAGGAAGTATGGAAGGGTAAAGAACTTCATGGTCGATTTTATCGGGCCCTACACGGGTCTGATATAGACTTTATAGCGTCGACGTCTTGGCTACGGTATGGTGATCTCTTCGGAGAAACCGAAGGTTTTGTTTGTGCAATTATGGACGAAGTTATCATGACGAATAACTACCGGAAATATATCCTGAAAGATAGTACGGTTGACATTTGTCGGGCGTGCCACCGTCCTGGAGAATCTATTAGGCATATTATTTCTGGTTGTTCTCGTCTTGCTAATGGTGAGTATTTGCACAGGCACAATCAAGTAGCCAGGATTGTACACCAACAACTTGCCCTTAAATACCAACTTGTCAATTTTGAAGTGCCTTACTACAGGTATGTGCCCGACCCAGTTCTCGAGAACGGTCGTGCTACGTTATATTGGGATCGATCTATTATCACAGATAGGACTATTGTTGCCAATAAGCCTGATATTGTGGTGATAGATCGATTAGAGCGCCGCGCAATGATTGTCGATATCGCCGTTCCTCATGACGAAAATCTCGTGAAAGTTGAAAAAGAAAAACAATTAAAGTATTTGGATCTGTCTCACGAGATTGCCGACATGTGGAATGTGGATTCGATGATCATTGTTCCGATAATCATATCTGTTCACGGATTGATAGCCAAGAGCCTCGACCAACACCTTAAGAGGCTCACGTTAGAAGGTTGGATCAAGGGTCTGATGCAGAAGGCAGTCCTCCTTGATACGGCCCGTATTGTGAGGAGGTTTCTGTCTCTGGAGCCCTAACCACCGGTATCTTGGTCCCTGTACCCGATGTCGGTGGTCTACTATTTTTTATATTTTTAAATATGTATTTTTTATTTTTTTATATATTTAAAAATGTAATCAATATGTGTATTTATATGTAATAAAGAGAATAATAATAAAATCATCACACATCACACACTGTTATCCGATCCCTAACTAGGCAACCTGTGCTATGGCAACCTGATTGCTGATAAGCATACGTGGGCGGTTCAATTAGTATCCGTGTTAAAAATGAAGTCACCATTTTTTTTTCAAAAAAAGTTTTTTATTTGTCAACATAATCTCCTTTTAGGAAAATATACTTCGCCCAACGTTCCTGTCATTTTTTTAACCCCTCCAAAAAACAGGATTTTTTGAACTCTCCAAAATACGTCTCTGTCTGGACAATGACTTCCTCGTTTGAGCTAAATTTTTTTCCCGCGAACCATTTCTTCATGTCAAGGAACAAGAAAAAATTTCAAGGAACCAGATCAGCTGAATAGGGGAGATGCGGCAGTAATTCATAACACATTTCATGCAGTTTGGCGGCGGTAACTCCGGATGAATGTGCTGACACGTTATCGTGGTGAAACAGCACCTTCTTTTTCGCCAAATGCGGCCGCGTCTCCAGTTTTTTGTCTAAGCGGTCCAATAACTCACTGTCCAGTTATCTTTCTTCCTTTTTCACGTTCTTTAGAGCAGATTCTACGGGAGAAATTCATTGTTTTGATTGCTGCTTAGTTTCCGGTGTGAAATGATGAATCCAGGTTTAACTCGACGAAAAAACTCCTTCGGATCTCGCTTAAATTACTCCAAACACTGCTTCAAAGTTACCAGCCGCATCCGCTTGTGGTCCACCGTGAGCAATCGCGGCACCCACCGGGCCGACAATTTTTTCATCACCTACTTATCATGCAAAATATTAATTGCCATTCCGGTTGACATACCTACAGACTGCTACTTGCCGCAATTCCGTTCGTCGATCAGCGAGAATGTTGTCGTGGACTTTTTGAATGATTTCGTGACTTTTTAAAAAACGGATGTCTATCCACGTTTAAATTCGTTAAACCAGTATCTAACTGTGGTCATAGATGGCGCAGTGTCTCCATAAATAGCATCCAACTTCGTTTTTATCTCCTCGCATTTTTCCCATCCAAAAACAAAAAGCGAAATATCGAACGATACTGCTATTTTTCCATCTTAGCGAAAATCACGAAACACGTCTTACTCGAATGGCAAATCCAAACTAACCTATCAATCAGTCTGAAATTTGTTTTACTGTCGCTTGATAGATGGCAATCCTAATTCTGATGTTAATAAAACAATAATATTGTTAAAATATTTATTACAAAAATAAATTGTCACATACATTTTTTTTTCAATAAAATTAACAACAAAATGATACACTGATTTAAAAAATTGTACTTTGTTTACGTATTTGTCTATCTATATTTGATCATTATGCTTGAGTGCAGTACAGAATTAACATATTGAAAATAATGGACCATATTATGTCATAATTACAAAAATTATTCACCGATACATTAAGTCTACCGATATATTTGGTGGTAATAATCGTAATGACAGTCGTTTAGTTAAAAAATACAACAAAATGATAAAACTTTTATCAAAAATTAAATCATAAATTATGAAACTAATTTCATATTAAATAATATTTATATTATAAACTATCACAGTGTGTCTGTATACCAATAGTAAAATACTAGCTGTAGTAATGTCACATTTTACTAGTAATAATTTAAAAAAAAAATAGATTAATATTGTAAACATATGTTTCTTAGGGTTGCCACCGGTAATAATGGCGCATGTCAATATTTATTTTTAAGCAACACCACGCACCGGAACCAATAGGCTAGATGACACCTTAGTGAAATTAGTTACTTTTTATCATCTGTCAAAACGACAATTTTGTATGAAAAATGTACTAAATACCAAATTGTGAAGTCACTGTTTTAGACTACTCAACTAACCAATATATTTCATTTATTTGATTGAAATTGTTTTGAAAGATGTTTCGCGATATTAGTTTTAATGAAGTGGACATTGGTATTTATTTACGATACAGTCATCTACCCAATTGCTGATATAGTTTTTAAATGGAATAAAGAGGTCAACATTATTCTGATTATCATGCTTTTATAAGAAATATTGTTTTTTGTCTTAAAAATTTACTTGGGTAATTAAATAAATTATTGAAAAATTCTATTACAATTAAAAGCATGACATTACTACAGATTAAAACATATTAAAACACAATTTAAAATCACATAACCCAATTTCATTCGTTAACCAAAATAAATTACAATTTTAATTTTTAACCTAAATAATTTTGAGTCATGATTTTGATAGTATACTAAATAAATATAGTAAAAATACATAAATATAACATATAGAGCAAACAGATTTTATGTTAACCATATAATGACAGACAAACTTTAAAGTTTTTAGATCTATAAATCACATGTACAGTCATTGTAAAAAAATAGTTTTCAATTAATGTAACCGATGTACTAAAACCTTCAATTCTTTATTTTCACCCATATTGGTAGAAAATTTACTTAAAATTCAAATTAAATAAAAAATAAATATCTAAATGAAGGGCGCACAGGGTTCCCACTACGAACTTACGGCCCTAAGTCCACCTCACCTGCAAGTGGTGCAAGCAAGCACCTGATGATGGACTGACGAGGCTCTGGCAAACAAAGCATCCTGATTAACGGCCCTAAGCTCGCCACCTATTACGTGAGATAAAAATACTGGCGAAAACTGAGCGTTTAACATGCTGTTGCCTACCTCTCGGGGAAAACAGATGTGTTTTTTGTATGTACGTGAATATTTAAATCGGTTCATGATCACTGGAGCTTTGAGAACTTTATTTTTTGAAGTCTGTTAACTCACTGCTAAGAAATAACATAACCAAAGAATCGTTAATTATTTAAAATACCTAGTTTACGTTTGTGTGATAATGTTTTTAGGTTGGTGGAAATATCTCTAATAATTTTAATCAGTATCTGGAAATATCCCAAGAATGAAGGCTTATGTCTGCCTGAAATCGGTTATTAAACATTAATTTAGTATTAAAATTTGGTGAAATTGATAACTTTTTTTAATCGTTTGAATAATAAAGACCTTTTTTCTACTCATAGACAAATAATTCTACTGCTGTAGCTCGAAAACTGACGACATTTAATTTAAAATAATATCCAACAGTTTCTGCACATTGCTTCTAACGTACATTGAAGTGTGTATAAAGGTGGGATTTAGCTAAGATTAGCAGACAGTAGTTTACAATATGCAGATCTGATAATAAATAAAATTCTACTTAGTAAGAGTGACTAAGAGATTTAGACAAAATCCTTTTTGCTAAGTAGATTTCCTGAGCAAGTATTCTAAAATTTTAACAGTACAATTTTTGTATTATATTTTTTGATATCAACTCTGCTAACAGTATTTGTATATAATGGAGAGTTGTAAATAAATATGTGTTAACGTTTTATAGGTAGTTAGTTACATATTCAAAGTCTATTAAATTAACTTAATACGGTTACATTTGCTAAAATATACGAAAATATTATGATTTGTACCTAATGACATCATATCTTATAATACTTACATGTAATACAAGAGTTTCTTGTCGGTTAAGTATATGATGCGTTAGTATTTGTATACACAAAAAATTTCGTGTCCATTTTCACTTTCTTTTTAATTATTTTGTCAATTCAAGCAACATACATTACAGTTTATTTTTCCATAATTTTGCAAAAAAATAAACAATCCAGGTGGTGGTCTGTTCGACTTTTTAGATTAAATTTATTATAAATAGATAGTCGATTAATATTCGATTAAATCAGATATCGTTACGATTCATTCGTTTTTTTTCTTAATATCAAGAATACTTATTATTATTCCTCATAGCCTCGGTAGGTTAAGTCACGTTCAACTCATTAGCACCTGATAAATCTATATAATTATTTATGTAATACGCACTTAATAACTGCAATAGTCACTAACAATAACTATGTTTGCTAATAATAACTAATAATGCAACTGACTATTTAGTCACGTTGGCTAATAATTACTAATAAATATAAATCTCATTAATTTTCACTCTTCGTATTGAAAATTAATCGTTCAATATATTTTTCATTATTTATTTATCTAATATGACACATATTATTATTTAATAGTCATCTTGGATCAACAAAGTTGAAAGTTTTTGCCACTGGCATATTTTTATAATTCCATTTTCACCCAGTAAGAAATATTTTTTTGTGGAAATTCTTTTTAAACATATTAAATATCTCAAATGTGACTAAATCGTGCTCTTCTGTTAAGTGTGTAGAAGTAACCTTCTTTCAGTTCATCGTTGCAGAGCCACCAAAAATTTACCCATTACAACGAAAACATTACGTCGTTTTTAAATATTCCTTTGACTAAGTGCCACCACAATAGGCTAATATTCTAATTATTGAATCATATTTTATTAAAATATTAATCGTTTTAAATTATTTTCTTAATTCACGACAGTTTTTTTTAAATTAATTGTAATAAAAATCAACTTTTCAACCCAAGATGTCATTATCTAGTTTCCTAATATCTTATGCAGTAATTGTACTCTTCTATAGCGTCTTTACCCCTGGAGAGGGCCTGCTTCCTCAGGTGGTTGAGTTTTCTCCTGGCGTGGGACACCAGGTCGCGGTACGACTTCTTCGAATGCTGAATATCATCCTTCACGCGGTGGATTTCTTCGATGGCGAGACGGCGCCAGCGTTTCATTCTTGGCGTTGTCTGAAAATGGTTCAAATTGTAAATTTTTTAAGGTCAAAGTACTCGTAAATATTTTATTATTATTTATTATTATTCATCAACAGCCTTTTACAGTTCACTGCTGGACATAGGTCTCTCCTTAACAAGGAGGTTTTGGCCTACGCTGATCAGACGGGTTGGAATAGGGTTTGTTTCAAGTTTTTCTTCACTTTGTAATGATGTTGTCTTGTATACTTGGTCCCTTGGTCGCCTTTTACGACACCCATGCGATGAATAGGGGTGGTAACACTAAGTATGTGTTCTTAATCTGTCACTACATGGCCGTTATTATTATTGGTAATTAAATCGCCAGAAAATTTAATGTAATTAAATGGTAATATAATTTATAATTGTGGGTAGTTGGAAAATATAAATATATTTTTCCCTTAGTTTCCTGCGATCTGTGAAAGGATTCCTTGAAAAGGGGCGAAGGCGTATTACAGAAAGCCGATGAAGCGTCACAGGTTACTTGTCAGAGGGTAAATGACGTATACAGTGTTAATGTAAGTGACCAGGTACCACATGATAAAGTGGAAGGACTATAGTCATGCCTGATCGTTTTTTTTTTTTAAATTTAGATATACGTATATTTTAAGAAGCTTTCTCACAAAAGATGTTATCACTTTCGTAACGAATTTGATAATGTTGTTACTTACCTCGCACGGTATTCCACAGTCTCGGTACACTTTCTCGTATTTCTTCAAATAGTCTTCACTCTGAAATTAGCATAATACATAATATTTGTATCATACAAGTGTAACACTGTTTCAATACCCTTATACACGTCTTTAAAACTATTAACCACTTTGCAATGTGTCATTATTTTTTTACTTCATTCGCGGTAAAAAAATAGTGACGCATTGCATACTGTTACATGAATAATAAAGGCATGGAACAAATGACTGTGGACATCAATCGAGTATTTATTCTTGATGGGAACTAAATCACACCCGATGACGACTCCTGCAGACAAGATTAACAACCGCTAGACAGCAAGTCACTTATTAAGTTAAAGGTCATACGATGTTTTACATTAACAGGCCATTAAATAACCATTCTAAATTACATCGCCTATGTTGAATTGGTTTCAGATGACATATCTGACACCAAACATGGTATTTCATCTAGTGTCAGTTGTTACACATCCTAATATGTGTGATTTTATCCGCGCTTACAAGATGTGGCAAGAAAACTAGTATTACTGTATTGTTATTGACTTCACGGATGGTGTGTTTAAGAGAACACCTCGTCGCCTTCCACTGCGCTATTGTGGGTCCAACCCCACAGGAGACAACAGTTTGTGTGAACCGTCAATTGTGTTTCTGAGTTCGAGAGTTCTATGTGTCCGTTCCATGTATGCTTGTTAAGTCCCCCGCCACGCGAAAAGATACCTAGTGAGAGAGTTGGCTTTTGAAAATAATGGGATTATGGTTAACGAAGAATATAGTGTTTGATCTAGGATTAATCATCAATTGTTTTTAGTAGATGATTTTCTTAGAAAAGAGAATTTGATTTACTGCACGTTGCCCAGGTGAGTTACCCACACGGCGAGATCATACCTTGTTAATATGCATGCGGAATACGATCATATGTCCTAAGAGGAATTTGTGATGGCTGTCTCCGCTGTAGGTGGCAGCACGGCGAGCGTCGTGCTCGATCTTCTTCAAGTGGTACATAAACTTGGTCGTGCATTCATCGGACTGGAAAGAGAAATTTACAATTGAATTAAAATTACTTTTTAATACTACTTAGGTAGCAAACAAGGTGAAATGAAAGATTACACTTTTGACGTAGTGGTTTACGGATGATTTATATTGGACCGAGACGTGTGCGGGCCGAGTCGTAGCCGGCGTCGTTAGTTAAATGGGCCCGGATGGAACACGGATTATGCACTTTGTGGCATAAACTACTTTGTACAAAATATATGTAGCGTTTTAAATGCGTGCCCAGTCCGAGCATGCACATGGTACACCATTTTTTTTTTGTTGTCGTGGTGGAAAATCCCTTCGGATCTCCGCCTCCTCGGGGACGCAGGAGCCAGGAGTATGTGGTGTATCCACTAAAAACCACTCTGGCGGCCAGTCTCAGGCGTCCTTCTCTGTAGGGGACCGGCACGCCCTAGATCCATGTTTAACATGAATGATCCGTTTTGCGGTCACCTTGCAGATTCCTCTAAGTGTTTTTGATTCGATTCCCACATGGCACAATACTTTGTGTGATCTACAAATTTTGTCTCGAATCTGGTTGTTCTTTGTGTCAGTTTCATGGATGTTTGTAAAGTTCCTCGTGTAAAATACATATAATTACTAAGGTGGAATTGACTTTTTAAGAAAACAATGTCATGAATTGAATTAGATGTCAAATTAGAATTTAATATTCCAGCGTAAATAGACGTGTCTTTGACAGGTTACCTTCGAACATAGTATGTATAGCTGCCACCACCGTTGGACATCACGAAGCTAAGAATAGAGCAAGGTTTACAGTACATTATTGGAACCAGGTTGATTCGGATGAACTAGAACTAAATAATTTGTGCGTTCATATTCATATAGTGACGTGATCTCATTATTGGGGCCAGTAAACAGACTTATTTTTTTTTTATGTTACGACGCAACGTGACGCAACGTCATCTAGCTTGTACTATGACAACTAGATTGGCTGATGAAATAGTTTTGTACTTTTATTTTTAAATACATACATATTGTACGTAGAAAATATCCAAACCCTGAAACATACATTTGCAGATCATGTAAACATTTGGTCCAACCCGAGAAACGATTCTGTGACCTCTGCACAGCAGTGGCACTCGTTATCACTACACTACTGAGGCTATATTTATTTCTATTTTCTGTCAACTATTTTTTTAATGTAACGGCTATGAATGGCACAAATAAGCAAATCATTTTTATTATTTTAGTCTCCAACATCATTAGCCCGTTGCAGTTCACTGCTGGATATGGATCTAAAGACACTATATAGTGGCGGGCACTATGGTGTGTCTTTATTCAACAGTATCAAAAAAGCAGTGGGTATATATATAAGGTATGTTATCGAGGATTATCAAAATAAACCATAATATTTTTCTCAGAAAATACAAAAAAACGACATTTAAAGTTTACTAATATCGATTCCTTAACTATATCCTTTCGTTTATCACTCTATAAGTTTTTATAACAACCAATATTCACGAAACAACCAAAACATTATCCACCATTAAAAATGACGTGTCAATCTCTCTATGCACCACAGACAACCTAAAAACGCGCGGAGCGCGGCCAATGAATGAACTAATGAAATAACGTTTCATTACATATATATATATATATACCCGCTGCTTTTTGCATCCAGTCACTGCTGGACCTCGAACGCAAAGTCGTTCCTCCATCTGGCCAGAGGGCGCCCCATACTACATTTACCAAGACGCGGTCCCCACTCCAGAACACGCTTGCTAAATAATAAATATGCGAAAATTTGGATCAATAGATGTTTTTTTCCAATCAAATGGCCTAGTGTGAATTTACTTCCGCTCAATATTGAAATCTGTTTAGTTGTTTGTCTCTTCTCTAAACTTGCGTGATGCGTTAAGCATGTAAATAAATCGCTGGTTTTAGGGCCACTGTGCTGTCGTCATTGCCAAGGTTTGTAGTTGATTGACGCATGAAAACCGACATTTTATAATTATTTATTGAAAATAAACCACGTACGTTATTATGTCATATAATAATGTGTTAAAATGTCGGAAGGAAAACATACCCACATTGTCGTTTCGAGTCTTTATGGGAATCAAACATTGTGTATTCGTATATTTTAAGATATATACGAGTATAAGTATATATGTGTACAGTTTACATATGTATATATTTCCATTTAAACTTGTTTAATAATATTGTGTAGCGGCTGATAAAATTCGTAACGAGGTTACTCGACAGAGAACTAGAGTAACTGACATCGCACGGAGATTCAGTATACTGAAGTGAAAGTGGGCCGGCCATGTCTCTAGACGAACCGATGATCACTTGAACCAAAGTGTACTAGAGTGGATACCACGATTGGGCTAACGTAGTGTAGGGCGCCCTGCGGCGCGATGGACCCACGACTTGAAGAAGGTGGCTGGCAGCGGATGGATGCGAATTACCCAAAACCGGGATGGTTGACGTTCCTTGGGAGAGACCTTCGTTCAGAAGGGGACTTCAACGCAAAGTCCATTGCGTGGGGCTCCCCCAGGACGGACGCTAGGGGCGAGGCCGTAGAGGAGTGGGCGGCCTCGGTGGGCCTCTGTTTACTAAACAGGGGCTCTACCAATACGTGCGTGCGACAGCAGGGAGGGTCGATAGTGGACCTTTCGTTCGCTACCCCTGCCCTCGCCGCACGAGTAAGGAACTGGCGCGTCCTGGAAGAGGTTGAGACGCTCTCGGATCACCTCTATATCCGATTTGAGCTCTCCCGGACCCAGGACCCCAGTAGGGGTCACGTGGCGCGGCGTTCTTCTCGCTTTCCGCGGTGGGCTTTAGCCAAATTAAATAGGGACCTACTAGAGGAGGCAGCCATCGTTCACTCTTGGCTGTCTCCGCAGGCCCCGACCGAGGAGGTCGACATGGGGGCTGGTCGCTTCCGCGATGCCATTGCGCAGATCTGTGATGCGGCCATGCCCCGCATCCGAGGTTGCCGGCCTCCACGGAAGGAGGTTTACTGGTGGTCCCAGGAGTTGGCGGACCTCCGCGCGGCCTGTACTCGTGCCCGGAGGTCCTACACCCGTAGTCGGCGGCGACACCGCGAAGAAGGCCGGGAGGACCAGCTTCATGAAGAGTACCAAGAGGCGCGGAAAACTCTGAAGCTGGCCATAAGCCGCGCCAAAGAAATTAAGAGAAAGGAGATGCTGGAGGGTCTCGATCGTGACCCCTGGGGTCGCCCTTATCGTGCGGCGCGGCAAAAGCTCCGCACGTCGGGCCCCCCCCTTACAGAGATACTCCAGCCCAGCTTCCTGCGGGAAGTGGTCGAGGGCCTTTTCCCGCAGCGGGTGGAGCACACACCCCCGTCCATGACCTTCATGGTCGGAGACGACGGGGGGAACGAGGACGATGTTCCGCCCGTTAGGGAATCGGAGGTGGGGGCGGTTGTTCTACGGATCCGCTCTAAGAACACCGCCCCCGGGCCGGACGGGATACCTGCCCGAGTGCTGGCCCGAGCCTTCGAACACATGTCGGACCGCCTCAGAGAGGTCCTGGACGCTAGTTTGGCGTCCGGACGCTTCCCTGAGTGCTGGAAAAGCGGGAAGCTGGTCCTATTGAGGAAGCCGGGACGGCCAGCCGAATCGGTAGCGGCCTATAGGCCCATCGTGTTGCTGGACGAGGCGGGTAAACTGTTTGAGAGGATACTCTCTGCCCGCATCGTCCGGCACCTCTGCGAGGTGGGCCCCGATCTGTCGGACGCCCAATTTGGTTTTCGGGCGGGGCGTTCGACGGTCGATGCCGTGTTGCGCCTGAGGGCCGTTACCAAAGAGGCGGTGAGCTGTGGCGGCGTGCTGTTGGCGGTGTCGTTGGACATCGCCAACGCATTTAATAGTCTGCCATTTAGCTGCATCAGGGAAGCACTCCACTACCATGGGGTGCCAAAGTACCTGAGGCGGCTTGTGGCAGACTATCTTGAGGAGCGTACCGTCATGTACGAGGACCGAGACGGTGTTCTAAGGCGGCGGCTCATGTCGTGCGGTGTTCCACAGGGGTCTGTCCTCGGACCACTCCTGTGGAACATGGGATACGACTGGGCCCTTCGAGGTCGTCTTCCCCCCGGGCTGGGCGTAATTTGTTACGCAGATGACACATTGGTCACGGCCCGGGGCATGAACTTTCAAGAGGCGGCGCGCCTGGCCACCACGGGTGTCTCTCTGGTGGTCGGGCGAATTGAGGCGCTGGGTTTGCGGGTGGCCCTGGACAAGACGGAGGCCCTTTTGTTCCATGGGCACCGTCGTGGTCCACCCTCCGGCGCCTCCATCGTGGTCAATTCGGTCCTCGTACCGGTTCAGGCCCAGATGAAGTATCTGGGCCTGATCCTCGACGGCAGGTGGCTCTTCGACGAGCACTTCCGACAGCTTTCTCCAAAGCTGGTCGGCGCTGCTTCTGCCCTTGGGCGACTTTTGCCCAATCTGGGTGGAGCTAGCGTCGCGACGAGACGGCTATACACGGGTGTTGTCCGGTCAATGGCGCTGTATGGTGCACCGGCGTGGGCGGCGGCTCTGACCGCCCAGAATAGGGCTCGCCTCTGGCGCCCTCAGAGGATATTGGCGGTTAGAGCCATACGCGGTTACCGCACCGTATCGACGGAGGCGGCGTGCGCCTTGGCCGGAACTCCTCCGTGGGATTTGGAGGCGGAAGTGCTCGCCGAAGTTTATAGGCGGACGGTTGACTTCCGGGCGGGTAGCGGCATACGGCCCCCGCCCGAAGAGATACGCGAGTGGCGAGAAGCCGCTCGTCGAGCCACAATGGCTCGTTGGTCGTCCCGGCTGGAGGCTCCACGTGCTGGCTTTGCCGCCGTGGAGGCTCTCCAGCCGGTCATCGCCGAGTGGGCAGGGCGTCAGCACGGGACCCTTTCCTTCCGACTGACGCAGGTCCTTTCCGGGCACGGTTGCTTCGGGAAGTATCTGCACTCGGTCGCCAGGAGGGAATTGAGTCCCGCCTGTCACCACTGCGACTGCAGTGAGGACTCGGCTCAGCACACGCTAGCGGTTTGTTCCGCCTGGGCGGCGCAGCGTGGGGTCCTCACTGCAGTTATTGGAGGAGATCTCTCGCTACCGGCCGTCATACGCTCCATGGCCGGTAGCGACAATTGTTTTACCGCGGTCGCAACCTTCTGCGAAGACGTAATTTCGCGGAAGGAGGCGGCGGAGAGGGCCCGGGAGGACGATTTCCATTCGGACCCAATTCGCCGCCGGCGAACCGGGCGGCGGAGGCGCGCATATCAGCGCCTCATGCCGCCTTGAGTGTGGCCGCGGGTGGACGGGATGGGTTTTCCCCTCCATCCGCTACAATGGCCAGCCGCGAGGAGGCGACGTGCGTGTGTGCCGTACGTCGCCTGAATAGAGAGTTTGTCCGCAGATGGTGCCCGCGTTGGCGGGCTGGCCCTAGGAAGGATCTGGATGTCGTAATAGCAGCGGTTCCCGGATCCCTCCTATCTCAGGGGCAGAGTGGCACACCGTGTGGTTTTAGTCGGTCCGATTCCGACACACCACCTCGCCCTAAACCCCGGTGGGGTGACGGCTCGAGGGGGTTTCCAAACGTTAAAAAAAAAAAAAAAAAAAAAAAAAAGACCTTCGTTCAGCAGTGGACGGCGATAGGTTGATTGAAAAGTTGTGTAGTGTTTAGTTTACTTGATTAGTAATATAATTTCTATTCTACACAAAATTTATTTGTTTCTTTAACTTTTTTTTTTAGATTAAGAGCCTGCCAAAGTGACTCTACTCTGTCTGATGGAAAGCATAATTAGTATCCAAGAGTTGTGGTCACCATACTCATTGCAAATGCAGACAATGCAGTATGGTGACCCACACTATGACGGCCTTGTGAGATGCTTTTCCACACTCCGCTTGGGGACGTAACAGGCATGACAGTCATCGTGACAGCGTAAGGCTTACACAGTTACCAAGATAACTGTCACCCCTGCATCAATGGGCCTCCGGTCTTACACTCACCAACAAAACACGAATGCTGGCGCTTTAGGTTGGTCTGGCTGGGGTAGTACTGCACCCCCCCCCCCGGGGAGACGGGAGTCCTCGAGTTCCCGGGAGCCGAAGGCGCAAAGACTGCAGATGCCTTTGCCGAGAAGTTGCGGGGCATGTTTGCGGCCACGGATGGTGTTAAGATCGCCAGGCCTACTAAGTGTGCAGAGTTGCGCATTTCGGGCCTGGACGACTCTATAACGGCCGAAGATGTCCGCGTTGCAATAAGAGAGAAGACAGAGTGCAACGTGTACAACATTAGGGTCGGCACCATCCGCCCCGGTCCAGGAGGGCTTGGCGCGGTGTGGGTCAGCTGTCCCGTAGCGTCAGCCAAAATTTTAGGCGACGCCGGTAGACTGCTCATCGGTCTCGTCAGCGCTAGGATCACAGTCCTGGCGGCGAGACCGATGAGGTGTTTTAAGTGTCTGGCATCGGGACACACACGTGCCAAGTGTGTTAGCTGTTTCGACTGTAGCGGACTATGTTTCCGCTGCGGTCGACCGGGGCACAAGGCGGCAGAGTGCTCTGCCGCCCCACACTGCCCAGCGTGTGCGGCGGGTAACAAGCCCGCCGATCATCAGATTGGGCAGGGGGGTTGCAAGCCACCACGCAAATCTTGGCAAGTGTTGGGGGCTAGCCAGTCGACCCAGGCTGCCTCTGACGTCGTTTCTGCGTCGATATCGTCGCCCATGAAGGAGGTTGTAGAGACAGTCAAGTAATGGACCAAGTCTCCAACCTCCTCGTCCAGACGAACCTGAACCACTGTGCCGCAGCGCAGGACCTTTTCCTGCAGACCATGGCACAGTGGTCCATCGGTGTTGCCGTAGCCGCGGAGCCCTATTACGTTCCTCCCCGTCCAAACTGGCTGGGTGACCGGGACGGTTCCGTGGCAGTCGTCGGCTCCACGGCGGCTCATTCCCCACCCTTGTCGCTAAGAGACAAGGGCACTGGATATGTTGCTGCCGAGTGGGGGGGGATCACCGTATATGGTGTTTACTTCTCCCCCAACCGGAGTTTGAGCGACTTCGAGGTTTTCCTTAACAACTTGGAAACCTCGATGCGGCGTCTAACGTCTGGGCACGTCTTAGTGCTGGGGGACTTCAACGCAAAGTCCATTGTGTGGGGTTCCCCCAGGACGGACGCTAGAGGCGAGGCCGTAGAGGAGTGGGCGGCCTCGGTGGGTCTCTGTTTACTAAACAGGGGCTCCACCAACACGTGCGTGCGACAGCAGGGAGGGTCGATAGTGGACCTTTCGTTCGCTACCCCTGCCCTCGCCGCACGAGTAAGGAACTGGCGCGTCCTGGAAGAGGTTGAGACGCTCTCGGATCACCTCTACATCCGATTTGAGCTCTCCCGGACCCAGGACCCCAGTAGGGGTCACGTGGCGCGGCGTTCTTCTCGCTTTCCGCGGTAGGCTTTAGCCAAATTAAATAGGGACCTACTAGAGGAGGCGGCCATCGTTCACTCGAGGAGGTCGACATGGGGGCTGGTCGCTTCCGCGATGCCATTGTGCAGATTTGTGATGCGGCCATGCCCCGCATCCGAGGTTGCCGGCCTCCACGGAAGGAGGTTTACTGGTGGTCCCAGGAGTTGGTGGACCTCCGCGCGGCCTGTACTCGTGCCCGGAGGTCCTACACCCGTAGTCGGCGGCGACACCGCGAAGAAGGCGGGGAGGACCAGCTTCATGAAGAGTACCGAGAAGCGCGGAAAACTCTGAAGCTGGCCATAAGCCGCGCCAAAGAAATTAAGAGAAAGGAGATGCTGGAGGGTCTCAATCGTGACCCCTGGGGTCGCCCTTATCGTGCGGCGCGACAAAAGCTCCGCACGTCGGGACCCCCCCTTACAGAGACACTCCAGCCCAGCTTCCTGCAGGAAGTGGTCGAGGGCCTTTTCCCGCAGCGGGTGGAACACACACCCCCGTCGATCGCCTTCATGGTCGGAGACGACGGGAGGAACGAGGACGATGTTCCGCCCGTCAGGGAATCGGAGGTAGGGGCGGTTGTTCTACGGATACGGTCTAAGAACACCGCCCCCGGGCCGGACGGGATACCTGCCCGAGTACTGGCCCGAGCCCTTGAACACATGTCGGACCGCCTCAGGGAGGTCCTGGACGCTAGCTTGGCGTCCGGACGCTTCCCTGAGTGTTGGAAAAGCGGGAAGCTGGTCCTATTGAGGAAGCCGGGACGGCCAGCCGAATCGGTGGCGGCCTATAGGCCCATTGTGTTGCTGGACGAGGCGGGTAAGTTGTTTGAGAGGATACTCTCTGCCCGCATCGTCCGGCACCTAAGTGAGGTGGGCCTCGATCTGTCGGACGCCCAATTCGGTTTCCGAGCAGGGCGTTCGACAGTCGATGCTGTGTGGCGCCTGAGGGCCGTTACCGAAGAGGCGGTGGGCTGTGGTGGCGTGCTGTTGGCGGTGTCGTTGGACATCGCCAACGCATTTAATAGTCTACCATTTAGCTGCATCAAGGAAGCACTCCACTATCACGGGGTGCCAGACTACCTGAGGCAGCTTGTGGCAGACTACCTTGAGGAGCGTACCGTCGTGTACGAGGACCGAGATGGTATTCTGAGGCGGCGGCCCATGTCGTGCGGTGTTCCACAGGGGTCCGTCCTCGGACCACTCCTGTGGAATATGGGATACGACTGGGCCCTTCGAGGTCGTCTTTCCCCCGGGCTGGGCGTAATTTGTTACGCCGATGACACATTGGTCACAGCCCAGGGGGCGAACTTTCAAGAGGCGGCGCGCCTGGCCACCGTGGGAGTCTCTTTGGTGGTCGGGCGCATTGAGGCGCTGGGTTTACGGGTGGCCCTAGATAAGACGGAAGCCCTTTTGTTTCATGGGCCCCGTCGTGGTCCACCCCCCGGTGCCTCTATCGTAGTCAATTCGGTCCTCGTACCGATTAAGGCTCAAATGAAGTATCTGGGCCTGATCCTCGACGGCAGGTGGCTCTTCGACAAGCACTTCCGACAGCTTACTCCAAAGCTGGTCGGCGCTGCTTCTGCTCTTGGGCGACTTTTGCCCAATTTGGGTGGAGCCAGCGTCGCGACGAGACGGCTATACACGGGGGTTGTTCGGTCAATGGCACTGTATGGTGAACCGGTGTGGGCGACGGCTCTGACCGCCCAGAATAGGGCTCGCCTCTGGCGCCCTCAGAGGATATTGGCGGTTAGAGCCATACGTGGTTACCGCACCGTATCGACGGAGGCGGCGTGCGCCTTGGCCGGAACTCTCCCGTGGTATTTGGAGGCGGAAGTGCTCGCCTAAGTTTATCGGCGGACGGTTGACTTCCGGGCGGGTAGCGGCATACGGCCGCCGTCCGAAGAGATACGCGAGTGGCGAGAGGCCGCTCGTCGAGCCACAATGGCTCGTTGGTCGTCCCGGCTGGAGGCTCCACGTGCTGGCTTTGCCGCCGTGGAGGCTCTCCAGCCGGTCATCGCCGAGTGGGCAGGGCGGCAGCGCGGGACCCTTTCCTTCCGACTGACGCAGGTCCTTTCCGGGCACGGTTGCTTCGGGAAGTATCTGCACTCGGTCGCCAGGAGGGAATTGAGTCCCGCCTGTCACCACTGCGACTGCAGTGAGGACTCGGCTCCGCACACGCTAGCGGTTTGTTCCGCCTGGGCGGCGCAGCGTGGGGTCCTCACTGCAGTTATTGGAGGAGATCTCTCGCTACCGGCCGTCATACGCTCCATGGCCGGTAGCGACAGTTGTTTTACCGCGGTCGCAACCTTCTGCGAAGACGTAATTTCGCGGAAGGAGGCGGCGGAGAAGGCCCGGGAGAACGATATCCACTCGGACCCAATTCGCCGCCGGCGAGCCGGGCGGCGGAGGCGCGCATACCAGCGCCTCATGCCGCCTTGAGTGTGGCCGCGGGTGGGCGGGAAGGGTTTTCCCCTCCATCCGCTATAGTGGCCAGCCGCGAGGAGGTGACGTGCGCGTGTGCCGTACGCCGCCTATATAAAGAGTTTATTCGCAGATGGTGCCCGCTTTGGCGGGCAGGCGCTAGGAGGGATCTGGATGTCGTAATAGCAGCGGTTTTAGTCGGTCCGATTCCGACACACCACCCCGCCGTAAACCCCGGTGGGGTTACGGCCCGAGGGGGTTTCCACACGTTAAAAAAAAAAAAAAAAGTACTGCCCCGGTCGAGTCGGCCCGTTCGTGCTGAAATCATCGTGGCTTTACTACCTAAGGAAACGTGCTACCTATGCACAAAATGTACGAGTACAATGGCGAACGTAGTGACATTAAGATTTCTACACCATCTAAAGGTTGACTGGTAGAGAATGCCCTGGGCATTGCGAACGCCGATGTAAAAGGCATTCAGTTATGTAAATAAAAAAACAAATTAATAAACGTTCTGCGTCTGTGTGCAGTTTATCTGTCATCAACAGCCTTTTACAGTCCCCTACTGGACATAGGCCTCTCCTTAGAAAAGAGGTTTTGGCTTACTATACCACGCTGGCCAAACGGGTTGGAATAGGGTTTGTTTCAAGTTTTCCTTCTCTTTGTAATGATGTTGCCTTGCATACTTTGTTCCCTGAGTCGCCTTTAACGACACGCACGGGATGAATAGGGGTGGTAACACTATGTATTCTTAATCCGTCACCACACAGACAGTTTATCTGTAATTTGTATGTATTTAGAAAGGTATAAGTATGTTTATCAGCAGTTTGGTTACCACACAAGCTCAGCGTAGTTCGAGATCAGACAGCCGTGTGTCAGATATATAAAGATATTCTTATTATTCCATGTTCAGAATGACTAATAATAATAAAACTAATTTCATCAACATCAAGGAAACAAATATTAATATAAGAATAGTAAAACTTCATAAGCATGTTTATAGTTTCTAGTAATTAATCTGTCTGACCTCGAGACTTGCATTTTTATTGAGTAAACATTAATTGTGGAACGCAAGAAAGGATATTACTGATGCAGTAACATTCTATAACACCTACCTCTCAACTTTAGAGGTAATGATTTATAATCAACGAGATTCCTGTATTTTATTCCCATTGGTGCATGAGTGACAGTTATCGTGGTAACTGTGTAAGCCTTACACTGTCACAATGACTGTCATGCCTTTTACGTCCCCAAGCGGGGTGTGAAAAAGCATCTCACAAGGCTGCCATAGTGTGGGTCACCATACTACATTGTCAGCATTTGCGATGAGTATGGTGACCACAACTCTTGGATTCCATTCATGCTTTCCATCAGGCAGATTAGAGTCACTTTGACAGGCTCGTAATATCGAAAAAAAAAAGAAAATTTTTCACGCTGACCAGACGGGTTTGGTCCAATCTATCTGGTCAATGTGATATACTATACATATCAAGATCAAAACTTTCTAACTAAGGAGATACCTATGTCTGGCAGTGACCTACTAAAAGACATTAATAATCGAAGAAAAACTTATTAGAAACACATTTCATAGTTGACTTGTACTTGAAACTTGTAATTCTTCGCAGTTTCATCGGCTGTTAAGGTCACTGCTTATCTCCTTAATTAAAAATTGTTTTTATTAGGCTATCAATATACCATGTCAACATTTAAGTACTAGTGTTAGCTTGCATGTCTCAGAGTTAACTCAAAAAAAAACAGCTCTTGGTTTTGAAAGATGTCCTGTGACGCTGAGAATTTTACAAACGAACACAAAGATCAAACATGCTCAAAAAAACAAGCTATGGATCGCATAAAGTTTTATTTTATTTGAGATCGAACCTACAACACTCGGTGCAACAGTTGAATTAACAAGGAAACTACCATAACACAATAGTTGTTCACCAACTCAATAATCTATACTCTGTATTGAATATTTTTTTAAAAGAATACCTGTGGCGTGATCTACAATCGATACCGAAGCCAAAAATATAGTTTTTAGAATTTTTGGTTGTTTGTCTGTTTGCCTGTATGTACATATGTACGGGCTAAACTTAAAAAGTACTACATGGATTTACTTCAAATTTTGTATGAATATTATTAACAGGTCGGGTCAACATATAGGCTACATATTATCACGCTATCACCTACGGGGGAGGAGCTGTGAATCTTTATTTCTCTAATGTATTTTGTGACGGCGTGTAATCTAACGACGTATATGTTGTAAGGTATGATACCTTTGTATGTATTTTTACTCTTTTGTGTCCTGGAATATATTCCTGCATTCTTTTCTCTATTTCCTTCAGTCACATCTTATGACTGAACTCAGCAGGATTCCCATATTCACTTACTTCGCTTGCAAGAAAACGTATACCTATATTTTCATGCTATTTTAAAAGTTGTTCAATCATAATGCTATATCGACACTGGTATCTTAGGTATGTTCGGTGCTGTAGAGCCTTCACGCAGACGACGTCACGGGCAGCAGCTAGTAATAAAATAAAATCCCAATTCAAGTCAGAATGTCGTGAAGAACGGCATAATACTAAATCACAAGCACAGACTGGCAACTGACCGAGGTTAATAGTTACATATGTTCGAGTATTTTAATGCACCGAATATTAAATGAACTGGGACGAAAATAATCTTTAAATTCTTCAATATACATGTATATTATATTTCAATATGATGGATACTCATGCGTTTACAAAATTGCCTTTCCACCTTATCTACCTTTCCTGTTCAATATTGTCAAAAATTTTCCACTTTTAATTTCCAGTAAGCTTACCACATGTGCATGAGACGAAATTGTAAATGCCATAGTGGTTTAAAGGGTTACCTAACCTTTGAGGTGGAATTTATAAAAATGTGAATACCTATTAATGCAGTAGGTGACGGTCAAGTCATTTTCATGAATCTTCAAAATGATAAATGTAGTACATATTTTATTTTTTTATTTTTAACACTTTTTGCATTACATTTGCATGAGGCGGACTTAATGCCATAGGACATTCTCTACCAGTCAACCTTTAGGTGGTTCAGTAACTGACATGTCAGGTGCACGTGTGCCTATAACAGAACGATGTAACGGTGAACGAGCACATCTAATCCAATCTTTACATAATCTGTACTAATATTATAAAACATAACAGTTTATTTGTTTGTTTGTTTGTCTATGCTAATCTCAGAAAGTACGGGTCTGATTTGAAAAATCATTTCAGTACTAGATAACCCGGTCACCGAGAAAGGCTCTATACTATATATCATCACGCGGCGACCGAAAACAGCTGACTACCAATCAAAAAGGTTTCAAAAACGGGGGAAAATTATTCCTTTTGAGAGCTCTCGCTGCGTGCGCTGCGTAAATGGTTTTAAAGTTTCGCAAAAATAATGTATGACAAAATTTTTCCACTTTTCATTTCCAAGTTCTCAAAAACGTCCGCGACAGCATATGTCTCTCTTTGAAGGTTGACTCTAACCTTCTTTATGGCAAACAAATTTATTCACGCTTTATAACGGCAACACTATGTGCAACAGGAGTCGCAGACAAAGTTGTACAGGTCGGTTAATAGAATACAAAATTGAGTTACTTCCCATTCTTGTACGCTTAGATCTTTCAAACTATGCAATGGATTTCAATAAGAGAATACATTGCATCTGTACAAAGCCTGGGCGGGTTGCTAGTGTATAATAATCTAACATCTTGTGTCGCGGTGTTTGTGGTCGCATTTTGCCGAAACGGCTCTACCGATTTTAATGTTCTTTTTTATACATTTGATAGGTATGCACATGGGTCGTAAAGTATATTTAACCTTTCTACCCCACCTTATTTTTTCAAATATTTTTGTTTTTGTTCTTTTAACAATTCGAGCATTTGAAACACAACTCCGTCTTGTTTCAAACTAAGCAAAGCTTGTACTATGAAAGATAGATCGACTGATAGAAAACTGTTTTTGTTAATATAATACAGACATATTCAAAGAAAAATATACAAAATATAAAACAAATATTTGTGGTTCGTACGAATATTTGGTCGGACCCGGGTTTCGAACGCTACCACAACGCTACCGAGGCAGTCAAAAATATGTAGCGTAACAACATTTGATGGGTCAGCTAGTGTTTGTGCAAAATGCTAGATCGTAATTCCAATGGGAGTCCAATGAATCCAGCAGCGGATATAAAATTATTCAAGAGAATTCATTTAGTCATAGAAATCTTGACTAATGGTATTACAAATATAACGTTATCGCAACATTATCGATAGCGGGTTACAGCCAAAAGAGTAACATCCTCATTCGTCAGTCGTTGGCACGGGGAGCGTTATGCAATGATGCACCAATTACTCACCCACCTTAGAATAGTGCACAAAGTCAAGGCTACTCTAGTTGCATTAACTCATCCTAGTAGGGTGACCATTATTTGCAATGAAATTAATTTTTTTTTTATTTTTTTTTTGGTATAGTTGTAATGGAATAAGCGTTTGTCTTCCATCTCACCTGATGGAAAGTGTAGATGAAGACGAAGGTGGTACACGCCCATCCAAAAGAAACCTGTTCACTCTACTCTTAAAGGCTCCAGAGTACAACTTATCAGGAAAATAGACCCAGACAAGTCGTTTCTAATCTTGGCGACTCTCACCAAAAACGAATTGTCAAACCGTGTTATTGGGATAGAATATAATTATGTGGTTAGTTTTGGATGAATACCATCTTCTGTATTATTTTTTTAGATAAATTTGTCAAAAAATAAAAAGAAATATATTAAATGTTAATTGACATTTTATTAAGGCATCATAAATAGCCTTTAGGAGTCCACTGTTGTCCAGCTTAGTTTACTCTCTTAATCTGCTCTTACAACACCCAAGAGATGAATAGGGGTGGTAAAACTCTGTATGCTTAATCAGTCAAGACACGGATAAAAATGAAACCATAACATTTCATAATGTGAATATTCAAACAGTCCAACTGAGTGCACCAAAGCACACAGGAATGTGTTGAATTGCAAGATTCGCTTGTTACTTGATAAGTGGCTAAGCATCTGGACGGGTCACCATGTTGTTTTTTTAGGTATAGGGAGGCAAACAAGCAGACGCGTCATCTGATAGTAA
The DNA here is from genome assembly GCA_949316085.1 of Hypercompe scribonia. NCBI lineage: Eukaryota > Metazoa > Arthropoda > Insecta > Lepidoptera > Erebidae > Hypercompe > Hypercompe scribonia. The sequence continues at coordinate 2,499,376 of OX438973.1, forward strand.
CTGACTATCGTCGCCTTGTCATGACTTTGACCATGGTCACCTGCAAGTCAAAGTCACCAAGTCACCTCCAGACCAATACCTGAGTCCACTAAGCTCACTCATGCAGTGAGAAGCAACGAAAGTACTATTATCAGCGGTGTTCTCCACAGAGAATCAATGTTGAATAGTCTATTCTCGGCCTTGGTTTGATTACGGTTGAACCAGCTCATATGTGCCGCAGTATAGATCTCCTACGACAACTATACAGAGATAATTGAAATATATAAACATTAGTACCAATATACTTTAAATGTGACCGATTTTTGCCTGTTACTTTATTGCTAAAAACTGTGAATTGACGTCACCATACTCATTGCTAATGCAGACAATATAATATGGTGACCCACACCATGTCGGACCAGTGAGATGCTTTTTCACGTTTTACTTGGGGACGTAGAATAAGTTTGGCACGCTTACCACGATAACTGCAACCACTCTATCATGGGACTGCGGTCCGGTTTTATAAGTTCGATCCCTACACGGATCTGCACCTCGTGACATCAACAAATTATTATTCTGAGTCTGGGTGTTTCTTGTGTCTGTTTTATGAATAACTGTAAAGTCCTCGCACACAACATTGTCTTTGAAAAAGAAAATGTTCTGGGAAGATACTATAATTAGAAATTATCATTAACATCTCATTGTACGTTTAATTTATAGTATTATAGTATCATAGATGCTGTTCAAAGTGTCAAAATGCATTTATTTAAATAGGGACTTGTCCTTAGAACCACGACACTTTTGACACCACTTTACGAGTAGTAACATTATCCTAAGTACTCAAATTAGTTACAACACTACACAGAGCAATAAAATTCACGCCTTCATCACCTGCAGCATAATTTAAACGTGTGGAAGAGTGTGACCAAGATTTAAAAAATTTTGCAGACAATGATTTTGAATTCTTGTTTTTTTTTTTTTACAACGCCCGCACTAGGAATAAATCCTGTGTCGCGGGGGACTTTACAATACAAGAAACGGTCACAAAGAACACCCAGACTCAGAACAACAATTTATGGATCACACAAAGTGTTGTCCCATGTGGGATTTGAATCCACAACACTCAGCGCAGTAGAGAGCGGCGTGGCGACCGCTTTAACCACTAGGCCAACCGTGCAGTCATTCACAAACTATCAACTATCAAAATTCAATAAACAAGAAAATAATCTGACTGTAAACGCTAACAGCCTGTCGAATGTGAAATGAATGAAGAGAAATCCCGAAAACATAATTTGACGTGACTGTTAGTACCCGAAAGGCGCGAAATTCAAATAAACATTTATTCTATCAGGGTTGCAGCGTCAATGCGCGAGGTCCTGCAGGAGTGAGGCTCTGGAGGGTTTTCTTACTCACCACTCCCAAAGGCAGACCTGCATTAGGCAGCCGATAATCCTTCTTTACCATAAATAAAGTCATCATATAAGTTCTTTGGTCTAAAGCTTCAGTGAGTCATTTCAACGTTTTACGAGTCTGAGTAATACTATTAGTAATCATAGCTATTTATTTGAAGCTTTATTGGCATTGAAAGTTATTCGTATTGTGTGTAAAACTCCTCTGATTTAATACAAATTTAAATTCAAATGGCTGTACGATTATATACTTGCTGTTTATTTACTTTGTTACGATAAATGTCAGATGAGTTTCGATGAGTCATTTATTGTTTATGACTTCTTACTGATAGCTCTGCTCAAGTTTTCTTTTCTCTATGAACCTTTTTCTCAAACTAAGTTGGATTTGGGTTTAAGTCTACGACTATACGAGTGAATTTCGAAGCGACTGTGATCAGAACTCATATTAAAGTCTTTAGAAGCTTAGAGAAAATTAAGGCCTTTTGTGTTTTCTTACGAGAAGCCTTCACCGACCCTAGTATAAAATTCAACTGTACGGAAGGCATAAAAGTTTACGGGGTTACCTTACTGTTTCATATTACACCGAGTGGTGTGAGCTTAACCCCATATGGGACGCATAGTGTGGTAGACAAATTGTTGTCCTGAGTCTGAGTGTTCTTTCATACCGTTTTACCGAACGAAGAAAAAAACGAAGATTAGTGAAGTTCCATTCGACTCAGGATTAGGTATTGATGCAGGTGATACCTTTAAAAATCAAAGGCTTTTATTTAAATTTTCACATATTTCACATACGGTAGTCTGTTTTTGAACTAGGCAGTGCATGTGGTATGATAACCAACTATGAGCAGGACGAAGAAACTTACCCATCTCCGTGTGACCACGAGCGGTATGACCCATTGGAAGCGTTTTTAAATAACTTTATCGTGAATAAATCTCGCTGTGCAATGAAAATTATGTGTTACAGTTATTTGTCCTAGACGGAAATTAAATCCGTGACTTACAGCTTAGAAGTCGAGATCACTAACTACTAAACTAGCAGGCCAGTTAAAAGATAATTGAAATCTGTCAATAATAAAAATAACCCTCTCTTCCAGAAGATTTCTTTTGACATTTAGTAAAATATCTTGTGAAAACCGAGCGCAACAAGACTCTGTTATAACAACTACTTAACTACTTCAGCTTGATTCTAAGAATACTTTTAATTAGCCGTGGTTACCTGATAATGGCCTGTGAAACTTGCTAGAATGTGAGGCAATGCTTATATGCGAGTATGTTATACTTATATACTTATATGAGATTGCGTTACTTCCTGTTAATATAATTATAAATAATTCTATGCTGTGGGCAATTTATTAAATTAAAATTAATCTGTAATTTTATATGCGTACGTCGAATCGTACGTCGCGCAGTCTCAGTCTTAGAAATAACGATTCACAAGAAAACAACAGCCTCGAATAGCCTTTTTTTTTATAATAACCTACCAAAGTGACTCTACTCTGCCTGATAGGAAGCATGAATAAAATCCAAGAGCGCCGTACTCACTGCGGATGAAGACAGTGCAGTATAGCGACAAACGCTATGGCGGTCTAGTGAGATGCTTTTCCACGCCCCGCTTAAAGGACCAGGGATCGTAGTGGGAGGGAAACACGTGCGCTGGTAATGAATGGTAAAGTCTACTACTAGACATAGAATACTTCATAGAAAAGAGTCTACTATACTACACTGACCACCGTCACCACATGGAAGACGTAGCGATATATCCACCTAAATATTCTAATTTAAATATTTTGCAGTAAAATATTAATATAAATTAGACCTGCGCTCTATATATCAGTAGCAAGAGTAACTTGTTCCATGCATTGTTACTTATGCCTCGGTAGCACAGTGGTAGTGAATGCAATTGTTATGCCTTAGGTCTCAGGTTCGATTCCCGGGATGGACCAAATGTTTATATGATCTGCAATTATTTGTTTCGAAGTTTGAATGTTTTCTATGTATAATATGTATGTATTTATAAAAAAAAAGTATATAAGTATGCTATCAGCTAGTCTAGTTATCATAGCACAAGCTCTGCTTAGTTTAAACTAGATGACGTTGTGTGTCAAATGTCCGACATGTTTATTTATTATTTTATTTATGTATACATCCCTCTTAAGCCTAAGGTTGCGCTTGCGCATAGTTGTTCATTATCTCTTATGGGACACGTTTTTATGGTTCTATAGGACAAAGAGGTTTAAGATCTATTTTGCAACCTTTTTTGCCATGTCTCTCTGATAAGAAAAGGCTGGAGAAATAGTGAGAGTGTGGAAGATGTCTATTCCTCTAGACTTATACGAGTAAGTGCTGAATATGAATACGGCATCATACCCATTGGGACCTGACCGCCACCAATAAAAACATTGGCACATTTATTTACTGGAATAGTTTGTGCAACAAAAACAAAAAAATTCGCTTAGTCATTAAGAAAAATGAAACCTAACGGGTTACATTTCTGCATCAAACGCGTGAAATACTAAAATTATTTAAATAGATTTTACCATTGTCTTTTTACAAACGCATTAAGGGAACGCCAAGTAGACAAATAGGTTTGTTTTGTCCGTTTAGGACACGTGTTTCGACACGGTATTGAGGTAAGCGAACTTGGTCATTTGTTCCGACCAATTCAGTTTTCCAAGGCCCCAGTTCTTTGCACTCTAGAATTATGTCAGATCTGATGAGTTTATTTTTCTGTCTTACCTTTTCGAGGTGTCTGGTTTCTTCAAAAAGCATATGAATTAAACATTGTGATTCTGTGCTGTTCTTGAACGTGGAACATCCCTGTTTCAGCATATGTGGGTAGTTCGATCTGTGTTATACCATGGCCTCTAAGACAACCAGAGATTGTTGGAGGAGCAACCCTTAAGTATCTGATCGCGTATTAAGGGGAAGGGAGAGATCATTCCAAGATCGGTAATGTACGGTAATCGGTATCGGTAAAGTGCTTTGTCCTTCGTATTTAAAAAAAATAAGAAGTAACAGTTTTAAATAGTCGAAGTGAATGTGGTCAAGCCACACATAGTGGCAACACTTTCTGGAAAAATATAGTTATATACAGTTATTGTACTTTATTTAAATGATTTGAAAAATAGGCTCTATATAGGTTTTTTATTCTGTGCGTATTACCCCCAGAACCATGCTACTCATTCTCTCAGTTTGAAAAGTGACAAACGAAGCACAAGTACTATTTGACTGCACTGATGGCGAAGTGGTATAAGCGGTCGCCACGCCGCTCTCTACTGCGTTGAATGTTGTGGGTTCAAACCACACACGAGATCTATGATTATATATCTATCTGTGATCTAAACTCAAGTGGCCCATATACTGTCGCTATTATACAACATCTTATTTAAGCATACAACTCCTATCTACTTAAAAAACGTTTTGTTTTTCTTCATGACACAGATACGAGTACATGATGTTGAATTTACAAAATTGAAATCCCAACACACAGGCAGTGCAGGCTGCACGTCTGTGGAACTCCTTATCGAAAGCTATTAGGCGGGCACAGTTAGTGAATGCTTTTAAGAAACACGTCAAGGATCACTGTATGTATGTTTGTGTGTGTACTCTTATTTATATACTTATGTAAGTGTATGAATATGTATTCGTATATAAATATGTATAGTTATGCTATGTAATGGTAGTTAATATACATGAATTGTAATGTGTACCACAAACTACGTAATACCATACAGTATAGTTCATCTAAAGGTTGCCTGGAAGAGATCACAGACTGCGATAAGGCCGCCCATTGTACCACTGCGTTTTTGTTTGTGTTCTACATTGTATGGAAACATACACATACATACATATTTATGTTGCGCTATAAAGAGTACCTATCTATCTAATTGTACACTTTGTGTGATCCACAAATTGTTGTTCTGAGTCTGGGTGTTCTTTAAGTCCGTTTCCCCATCTAAAGTCCGACGTAGGATTTATTCCTAATGCAGGCATAGTCTATTAAAAGAAAACTATGTAGTCATGACTTATGAGAGGTTTTGTACGGCAAGGTGGTAGTGGTATCACAGCTTTCCTAAAAACTCAGTATAAGCCTCTAATATAACATAACAAATGTAGTGTAGGGCGCCCTGCGGCCCGATGGACCGACGACTTGAAGAAGGTGGCTGGTAGCGGATGGATGCGAATTGCCCAAGACCGGGATAGTTGGTGTTCATTGGGGGAGACCTTCGTTCAGCAGTGAACGGCGATGGATTGATTAATTGATGTAAAAAAAGGAATGTGGCCATGAATAGTAGGTATGATATACTCCTAGCCGATTTCAGCCACGGCAGCCAGTTTCTGTGGATACCAGCCAATTACGTAGGTGATATTATAGTGCACATTATGTGCACCAACTCAGGTGTATTCTCTGTTCCCTCACAGATCAGAAAAATTAATAGCTGTTTACACTAGTCACTTTTTTAAAAAATATCACAACATAATGTGTGAGGGAGTGAGTAAAAAAAAAAATATTTTTTGAACAAAAATAAAAAACATAGCTACTAATTAATTCGCAAATGCTTATTTAAAAAACTCGAATTTATTCAACAATTTTAACAAAACTTATGTTCAATGACGGACATTCTCTACCAACACCTCTCTTATGACTTTTCAACTTCCTAAAAAAGAGAGCTTCCAAATAGCACCATAAGCAACGGAGTTCTAAGGCAGCAAACATTAAAAAAAATAAACATAGTAACCCTCCTGACTTTTTTTAATTTTTGTTGTTTTTTTAGAGGCAACACCTGTATTATGAATACATCCTGTGTCGCAGACGTCTTTACAATCATACAAGAAACGGACACAAATAACACCCAGACTCATGACAATAATTTGTGAATCTCAACGAGTGTTTTCCCATGCGGTATTCCGACTCATAATCGCAGTAGAGAGTGGCGTGGCGACCACTACGCTATTCGTGCAACCGAAGCCGAAGTGGATTCCAACTTGTCTAGCCTAGCGGTCTAGTATTTGGTAAGCATTATAATCTTGCAACGCTAAGCATTTCTAATCGCTCTGTTCGACAACATTTTACCTTATACAAATTAGTAATCTCACTCTGAGTCATGGAAAGTCACGATAGATGCATCGTTTGATTATGCACATAATAATTTGTCGCTTGTCACATGATCTTAGAACACGTGTTGTCCATGTTTACATGAAGAGGTGTGGCGTTATATGCGCAGAAGCATTTCTAATAGTTTTTCTGCATTTTTGAGTTTACACGTAGGAATAATACATTTTAGTAAAAAAAACAGAAAACAATCAATTTGAAACGATGATAACCGCTGTAGTATGACTAAAACTATGTCGCAGTCATCAGCGTCTCTCTCCAGGTAAGCCAGTAATTTGTTTAAGTTACATAAAAAATTTTTCGTCACATCTTCGAGTCACCGATCCCACAGTCATTAAAGACCAAAGTATTTGACCAGTGCGTTCTACCTGTAATGACATACGGAGCCGAGACGTGGACACTCACCATTGGACTGGTCCATAAGTTTAAAGTAGCTCAGCGTGCGATGGAGCGTGCGATGCTGGGCGTTTCTCTGGCTGATAAAATTTGTAACAAGGTTATTCGACAGAGAACTAGAGTAACTGACATCGCGCGGAGAATCAGTTTACTGAAGCGGAAGTGGACCGGCCATGTTTCCAGACGAACCGATGGTCGCTGGAGCTGAAGTGTACTAAAATGGATACCACGGTTGGACAAATGTAGTGTAGCGCCCTGCGGCGCGATGGACCGACGACTTGAAGAAGGTGGCAGGCAGCGAATGGATGCGAATTGCCCAAGACCGGGATAGTTGGTGTTCCTTGGGGGAGATCTTTGTTCAGCAGTGAACGGCGATGGATTGATTGATTGATGTAAAAAAAGGAATGTGGACATGAATAGTAGGTATGATGTACTCCTAGCCGATTTCAGCCACGACAGCCAGTTTCTGTGGATACCAGCCAATTACGCAGGTGATATTCTAGAGCACATTATGTGCACCAACACAGGTGTATTCTTTGTTCCCTCATTCTCAGATCAGAAAAATAATTACATTTTACAACTCAACCCGGAAATTGAACTCGAGACCTCTTTACCGGCAGTCGCATACGCGAACCATTACACCAACGACGAAGTTATATGCCATATTAGTTATCTTAATAATCCATGGATTTATTTAAAAGTGTCATGACAAGTAAAGTATCGTCCTATTTGTTAGGAGTCCGGAGAGGCCTATGTCCAGCAGTGGACTGTAAAAGGCTGTTGATGATGATAATATGTATACGTCAAGAAAATTGAAAATCTTCGTAAAGACTTCGGTGAGTTAATAAATATATTGATTATAACTTCCTGGTGTGATACAGGTTGAGAAATACCCATGTCAGTAGCCTGGTGGTAAGTCACAAGAGCGTCGCTGGTTTATAGTTATAGGCCTATTTTTAAAAAGGGGGGGTTTTGAACCACTATAGTACTATACCGCCCTGGTCCGATGTGTTGACATAGGGTTTGTTTTCCTTCTCTTTGCAGTGACGTTGTCCTTCGCAGTTTGTTATCTTGATCGGCTCTTACACTTGATTACACTTCGTATTCTTAATCTGTCACTACACAAATGATTTGATATGTTACAAAGTTTTAGTGGTTAGAATTACGGATTCTCATCATATGGTCACAATATAGTGACGTAGGGACGTTTGGCAATAGATCAACGTCGCGTGCCAACTCACTACTGATGCATGTCGGGTATTTATCTGTATGCATTTAAAGTTTGTTCCGTCAATAAGACCGAAGTCGCTACGTACTATGAATACGTACGGATTGATCATTACAATATACTCTACTATCTAATTGACCATGATATTTGAACTACTAGAAAGTTAGCTTACAGATATTCAACACTGACTTCCTCGAGCGAATGCTTGGACTCCAATCCATGTATATGAGCATCTTTATCACTATCAACAGCGTTTAATAGCTTACTGTTGGATATAATATTTTCCTTGGTTAGCAATATTGGCGTAGGATACCACGCTGACCAGACAAGGACAGTGTTGTACTGCTGTTGCCCTACTGGGTTTACTGCCATAGTCAGTTTTTACAGCACCCACAGTATGAATAGGGGTAGTGACACTCGGTATTTTTAAGCCGTAACCATACAAAGCAACATCCTTTCTTGTTATTTTTCTTTCCTTTTAATATATTTTTAATTTTCACATCTTCAATTCCCAAAGTGATCTTTCTCGGTATGTTTTTTTATGCAAATGTGGGCAAATTATTTTCGTTGTGGGTACTTAATATATTATTACCTAACTTCTCGGGAATATGAGCTTGACTGACGTTATACGAGACTATTGAAATTATATTTTCCGAGTTGTATAGTTTTTTCTTCTAGCATCGGGTCCATCAATTGACGTAAGTCGATGACCTACGTCAACGCTAGCAGTTTCCACTCGTAAAAAAACAAGTAAAGAGTAGAAAGTTTAGGGGAATGATACGTTATCATATGGTAGATGATAGTATGAACAGGTGAGGAGACGCAGTTCCACTTAAAATTTTATTATTTCACGAAACAGCCTAACAAACAAGTTTAATACAACTTAAGTTACCACTGATGTTTTGTTCGTTTTAAACGATTAAAATCAAAGTAGAAGTACCTCTTATTTAAAACATCGTTAATTAGGAAGTGGTTTTTACATTGTTTATCGCAATTATCGTAAGACTGTTAATTATTTTGCTATTATTTTTACACATTGAGATGTGAAATTCCACACCACATAGTTTTATATAAAAATCCTATCCTATTATATCCTAAATTAGAATATTATGTCATATACCGGTAATTTAAAATGTTACTATTATTAAGTAACGGAATTCACTAGACAAACGTGGTGTAGGACGGCCACAGACCAGGTGAAATAATTATTGCTATAAGATGGCTGGCAGGAGCTGGATGCGAAAATCGATAGAAGTGGCGTGTAATGAGAGAGGCCTATGTCTAGCAGTGGACTGCAATAAGTTGATGATCATAAGGAACAATACCACAATTCCAACACTAACATCCTTAACATCCAGATTCTTCAATCTTAAGAAGACGTTATAGAAAAGTATCAATGAATCTAGTATATATGCAGAAGAGTTCGAAATTTTCCACAGTCTTACAGAAAGTTTGGTGTTAAATTATTCTTTCGTGGCTTATGGAGAAAGTTGGGCCACCAGAGCCTCACCTATTTCTTTTTCTGCTTCTAGTGAAAGACTCAAAGGATGGCAACGCACTTGTAGCACTTAAGCTAGTCCATGTCTGTTCATGTAACTTTCCTTCCTTATACTATTAAAAGGAACTTCCTGATTTCAAGTTTTTATATATTTATTTATTTACAACTTTATGCACAAATACATGCATCGGCGGACTTAATACCCAAAGCATTTTCTGCCAGTCAACCGATTGGGCGACGCAGAGAAAATATGAAGTAGGTGCACTTAAGGATAAGAAGTAATTGACAGAGTATCTAGTATATACCTAGTCTTGCCATAAATATTGTAATAAAGAAAAAAGAAAATTGTTAACTGCAAATAACATTTATTACTTTTACAGTGTGTCAGTTTAATACATAAATATAAAACAATTAAAAATATAAAAAGCTTATTCGAAGTGGTCTCCATTGGCTGCAATACAGTCCTTTAAACGATGAGGCCAGTTATCAATAGAAGCACGCACTCTTTCCATGGGAAAATTCTTCACTGCCAATCGTATAGATTGTTTTAGGGACTCCAAATTATCATGGCGTTTAGAGCAAGCTGTACTCTCTAAAACTGACCACAAATCATAATCCAGCGGATTAAGATCGGGACTAGACGACGGCCAGTCTTCAGCTCTGATGAAGTCCGAAACGTTCGATTCCAACCAAGACTGCGTGGACCGAGCTTTATGACCCGGCGCCGAGTCTTGCTGGAAGGACCATACTTGGTTATTGAACATGGTGATGTTAAGGGGCTTAACTACCTTCTCAAGAATGGTATCTTGATACACTTGTGCCGATGTTTTGATACCTTTTTCACAAAAATATGGCTCAGTCACTCCTTCATAGCTAACACCCCACCAAACCATCACTGAAGTCGGATAATGTCCACGTTGCACTCTGTCGACTAATTGGGAAGCTTCCTTAGAGCTTTGAGCATAAATACGGTCATTTTGTTTGTTAAAATGTTGCTCAATTGTAAAAATTTTCTCATCCGTAAACAAAATTTTTCTGTGACCTCCCTTTGCGTACCGCTTCAGTAGTTGTTTCGATTTTACCACCCTATTCTTCTTTAAATTATCAGTTAAGAAATGGCCAGTGCGTCTCTTATAGGCTGCAAGTCCTAAGTCATCTTTTAAAATACGCGACATGGTTCTAGGTGCTATCTTCATTTCCCGAGATAAAATCTTTTGCTTTCGGACAGGATTTCTTCGAATTCTTTCCCTTACTGCTTTGACCACCTTTTTCGTACGAACACTACGTGGACGGCCAGATCTTTTTCTGTCACAAACAGAGGAGGTCTCATTGTACCTATTAATAGCCCGGTACACAAACATTTTACTAATACCAAGTGTATGGAGAGTTTTAAAAATTGCATTTGGCTCCATACCTACTTTGTGTAATGCTATCACAGCGATTCGGTTCTCTTTATCACCCCACACCATTTTAATATCGCAAAATATTTTACAATGTATTGGCGCCAAAATGAGAAAACACAATGAACAATCGTATAAAAATGACAGATTCGAAATTCAAATGTAATATTTTTTTATAATTAAGTGTAACAGTATTTATGGCCAGACTAAGTATAGACTAGTGTGACCATAAATAAGCAAATACACTTACATAAACACATAAATATATAACACATACACATATTATACACATACATATAACTCATACACATCCGTGCACACATATTACCACTATAAAATATAATAATACCAGGTGATGAACTACACGTCGTCAATTCAGCCAGTAAAAGCCTCTTCACTTTAATTTTAAACAAATCGCGTCTTTTAACCATCCTGACTTCGAGGAGAAGTGCATTCCAAGAAAGGATAGCCTAGGTCAAAACTTCTTTCCTATCTTTGGAGAGGCTTATGTCCAGTAGTGGACTAATTAAGTCCAGAGTAAAGAATATTAGTTCATTATTATAGTCCAAAGTAAGAACAATAACAAGTAGTACATAGAAAATCACAATCTCAGACGTCTTTCTTTAAGGAGACTAGTCAAATTTAAGCCGCAGTAATCCAGTCTGATCGTGCGCATATAGGATGTATACGGGTGTATACGTATGCATTCCGACGTGTAAGCATTCGTGCGTTATGTGATTCGGTTGCGATTCCATCTGCCGGCGGTAGGGCTGTCAGGAAGGAAAACTGGGTCGGAGATCATGGATCACTGACTATTATCCAGTGCAGTTACGATTACATGTAAAAGCTTTAGTTGTATGTGTTTAAATGGGTACTGCATTAACTGCATTAAGATATTCCAGAAAATGATTATTTTTGAATACTTTGGAAAATAATATTGACGATGTTATAAGTTCCCGTGTAAATCTTTGCGCTTTTTACCTCATACCTCATCTAATTTTTTTTTTTAGTTGACATAGTGTATCTAGTTCATTTATGTAGACACGATTCTTCAAATAGCCCCATAAAAAGAAGTCTGCTGGGGTATAGATCTGCACTTCTGGGTGGTCATAGAATGTCGTTACGTCTGGAAATCAGCTTTTCCGGAAACATGTCTTTGACCATCGACAGGGACTCATTAGATGTGTGACAAGTGGTTCCATCTTGTTAAAACCGTGTGTTACGATTGTAGTCAGCAAATTCCAGTAGCTTCGGTCCCAAGATCTTCAGTAACATGCTTGCGTGGGTTGTTAGATTCACATGTGAACGAATTTTTGGCCCACCCTATATAAGTATGTTTATCAGCAGTTTGGTTACCATAGGCTTTGCCTAGTTGGAGATCAGACGGCCGTGTGTGAGATGTGTGAAAATATTATTATTATAATAACGTAGAAGAATAAAGAAATAAAAACGAAGATTTGTTGGAAGCGCTCAATTTAAATGTTTAATAATGTCTTCATTTCCGTTTAACATTATTTCTATACAGTGTCTGAAATTAAGAGGAAACTACTAACTACATAGCTGTTCATTTCTTAAAATTCTTATTTAGGTTTGAGTACATACAACTGAAATTACTGAAAGCTTATTAAATCCTCAAACTACCTTATACACCAAATGAGAGGTGGCACAAAAGATATAATCAACAATACTGTTTATATTTAACTCTGTAGAAATACACACCGTCGAGAAATAAATAAAAACAAATAAAAATATAATAGATCCTTAACATATTAATACTGTACTAAACTTAGTCCAACTGTCCCTGTGAAATTTAGTTTTTGAACATATGTACTTACTATTATTATCAACACTCAGTTAGTAAATAACGCCACAGTAAAATTGTTTTTATGTTGCATGTCATCGCTGAAAATAAAAGGTAAATTTTTGTGCAGCCAGAAACAGATAGACGGAAGTCAGATCTGCCAGAAACGAAATTGAGACGCATCATTCGCTTAAATAAATTTATAAGTAGACATACGAACATTGAATACCGTCTAATGTAGGCTATGAGAATTCCTTGTTTTAAACCTTTAAAATCTTATGTAGCCACAGCCTCAGAGAATGCCAATAAGAGAGGTGTGAAAGGGTGGCATCGCATTTGTGAGTCTTCAGTTGCCGATGTCTCTTTGTACTCGGTATGGTAGGTCTGTATACACTTGCATTGTAGCGTAAGTGTGCTCTAATTTTCCTATATTATTTGTCACTAAATAATAAATTTGACAAAACCAGTATATACATCTCATGGCGACACTTTGCTGCGTGCAAGTAAGAACGCGTACAGCACTCTTACTAGTCATCAGTGAGTCTGCTCAGTATCTCGATGTTGACATTCTACACCAAATTGAATACATTTTAAAATGTTTGTGAAGTGTTTTTAAGTGTTAGGTTTTAACATACGTATATAAATGTTCATTACCATATTTGTAATGCTGTAGTCGCTTGCTATATGTACGTGTTAAGCAAACTTTAAATGTAGTGAGAAGTTGATTAATAAACAAAATAAACAATGTCCATAGGTCTGGTCCATGACTTTCAGATGACCCGTCTTCAGGTCAACCCTTTAAAAGAAAACAATCGTTTTCTTTTACCGTTTGCGACAACCCTAACCTAACGTGCCACGTCCGCAACAATACATCACTTCTAGTATTAGGTATTCAATTTTATCACGTATTTCACCCATAATATTTTCATAAACAAACAAAATTTCTCCAAACAACAACCGTGGTTGAACGTTCGACCACGTCGAATATATTTTGAGATACCTCGATATATTTCTAGACATTCGTTGTTAAACAACAGGAATATTTCAGATATGGTGTTCACCGACTGTTCTGATGGTGATATAAGGGTATAATTTGTTAGCATGACTGATGTTATGACGTCAAGCAAAATGTAGAATAAACTTATTTAGATTAGGTAGATCCTGTGCGTCATTAGTTTCATTAAACATCATATAAACACTTGACAGTGTATCACATCATCACATCAACAGCCTTTAACTGCCCACTGCTGGACATTGGCCTCTCCTTAAAAAGAAGGTTTTGGTCTACTACACCACGGTGCCAAGATAGGTTGGTAAAGGATTCCTTTCAAATTTTCAGGATTCAAATTTTCCTGCTTTTTGCCGTGATGTTGTAATACATAGTTTACTGCATTGGTCGACTTTCGACACCCATGGGATGAATAGGGGTGGTAACACTGTATTTTTTATCCATCACCACACAGAGTAGTGACAGTGTGAAAAGCGGTGTGGTTTAAGCGGTCACATCGCAGCTTACTACAGCGCTGAGCGTTGTGTAGCCGAACCCCACATAGGACGTGTTGTCCTTGTTTGTTGTTTGTGTATATTACTACTTGTTGTTCTGAGTCTGACTGTTCTTTACACTCTGTGTGTGAAGTCCCCGTCCCAGGATATTGTGGCAGAAGTACAAGAGTTGTTTAAAACCAATAACAGTAAAAGAAAACGGTGAATTTAACCTGGTGTTGTGTACGAGTATATTAGTACGTTAAGATTTTTTTGTATTTTCGGTCGTACCTTAAATTGACACTGTGAAAACTCAGGGGAAGTCCCTGACTCGATGCTATTACGTTACATATAAATGTAATACATTCAATTTCCCACCGTAAGACAGAACCAATAGAGTAACAAGTAGATAGTATTAATGAGCAATTTGGTGTCCAATTACACGTGTCAAATAGTTTTGCAGAGTTGAAAAATATTTTAATATTGAAAGACTATGTTAGTCTTGCGATATTTGATAGTTTTAAGTTGTTTTTATTTAATACAAGTCGGAATGTCTTCGATTTACTGCTCTAAACTGGAAGGGCTAGGCCGGAGTGATATCACAGCTGCCTTATACATTTTTTACTGGAGTATTAAATTCCCAATACCCACTATTTCTTGGGAGAGGAGAAGATTCAAAGCGTGATAGCACGCACACTTGTTACTTTGGGAGATTTATAGATGATAAAATCTCCCAAAGTAACTATCCATATTCACATGTAGTTCATCGTTTTCTTTTCTCTTCTATTCTTATATCCTTGCATGACCAAATAGTTTACAAAGAAATAAACTTACATAATTAGTTGACGGATCGACGCCGTTGCTTCTAATGACTTCATCAGCGTATCCCGTGATGTTGTTCATGAAGGTGTTCACGTCGTTGCCAGCCCTGGATGAGTAGTCGGTGTAGAGAATTAGTGCGTCTTCCTTGACCGAGTGCAGTTGACTGAGGAGGTCATCTTGATGTCTGACAACCAGGTTCTCATGGGTCTTGTTGGCTACATCTATGTAGATCACGGCTTTCTGGAAAAAAAGAAAACCTTGATGTAATTTTTTTTAAGCTGGTCATCGTTCTCTGAGCTTTTTTACAAATTAGAGAGGAACTAGGTAGACTGAACACGGCTTTCAATGTACTACGGAATGGGTGAAGCGATTACTTATGTACCACCGCGATCAGACCTTCACAACCCCCACCACAATTACAACGACACAAAATACCAAGCAATGTCGAAGTTCTGAGGACTTTTGTAGACGCAACTGCAGAAGAAAAATAACTTGTGGAATAAATTTCATTCTATTTTCTGCTGCTCCAACTACCCTTAACGTTTGCGGTAGATGTACGTGGGTATAAACTGGTGTTGGTATAAACTGTGGTTAAAATAAATGAGAATTGATTTATTAGTTTTGACGTGTTGTCAACAAATATTAATTGTTGCCCGCTGAATGTTTGTACAAAAAGGGGAACTTCTATGATTTATTTATTTTTGATTGAAGTTATTGATTTTCTTTTAGAATTAATTGACATCAAGACATGTCATTATCATTGATTATTTTTAAATAATAAGTAACAATTTTACATCTGGTATTTACATGTCGCACCCGTCCCTTATAAGGTCGCCTACTATATACTATAGATTTATAGTTTTCACATATTCCTTTGTAGCAGATTTTACATAATTTAAACTAATAATATACTGTTTAATAGTTTTCCAAACTTATCTACATATCATGTTCATCAAATTAACTGCCTATTAACTGCCTCGGTGACGCAGCTGTAGTGAATGGACTGGAGTGAGGTCTCGGGTTCTAATCCCGGGTCGGACCAAAGGTTTGTAATACATTTACCATAATACATGTGTATTTACAAAAAAAAAGTATATAAGTATTTTATCAGTCAGTCTAGTTAGCACAAGCACTGCTTAGTTTGAAACTAGATGAGGTCGTGTGTCAAATGTCCGCCATATTTATTTATTACTTATTTATATTTACTTAAAAGGGTATGAAAAATTAACTTTACGCATTTATAATTTACACAGAAGAATTTTTTGTTTAAAGCTTTTGAATCATTGTTAATATCTATTTTGAGATTACAAGATTTATATGATGACCTTGTTTCAGAACTTCACGTACGAAATTACGTGCAAAAACATAATATTTGTAACATAAACATCGTTAACATAAAAAAAGTTAAATTAAGACGTTTATTTACGCAACTTTTGCAATATAACGTTTTTATTTACATTGCGATCTTGAGATTTTTAATGATGTTTATTATAACTGACAATACAGATTAAATTAATCGTTCATACGTTCAAATTTAGTTCGTTATTTAATTTATTCTGCATCGCGCAATCGAAATTTTCACACTTACCTAATCTACAGTTACAAGTTTCATTATTACTGGTCATGAGCTATCATTTCTGGTGGAGGTTTATGTAAATAATTCATTCGCTATTTATTATTGACATATTATAAAAACATGAGGTTACTCCATATGGATACAGCCAAAATAACCACAACGGGACTTGATTAAGGAAACTGAAGTCTAAATCTTAAAACTGCACAAAAGTCTGTGGATCGATTGCCTTCAAGCATGTTAATAATCATCACCTCTAATAGTCCACTGCTGGACATGGGTTTCTTATTAGAAGAGAGGTTTTGGTCTACTAAACTACACCACACAGACAGTTTGGTATAGGATTTATTTTAAATTATGATGACTTTTCGATCACACTCAGTGATGAGCATCATCATTTATATTTTTTGTAAGTTTGGTTACTACAGCACAGGCTTTGGCTAGTTCTCGGGTCAGATCTCCGTTCTGTCAATCATTTTTGTTGTTTCAATTCAGATCTGACACGTCACTCATACGTTTCATCCATATCGCTACAGTGACAAGTGCTATCAATAATATCAGGTTTCAGCAGATCTCGTACACATTTTCCTCTAACCTAAAGTCATTGACAGTCCTCGCTATCTATCGACTGTTTCTGGCAGGGTTACGAGTATTCATCAGGTCGTGTCCTTGATACGAGTTTCCAAAAAGCGAGGTAGAAATTTAATGGTTTGGATATTGTCCAGTGACCTAAGTTTACTGCACGATTGACGTAGCAGTTTAAACGGTCACCTCGTCGCTTCCTATCATTTTTTTTTCTATTTTAAGAGCCTGCCAAAGTGACTCTACTCTGCCTAATAGAAAGCATGAATAGAATCCAATCTTTGTGGTCACCATACTCATTGCAAATGCTGACAATGCAGTATGGTGACCCACACTATGGCGGCTTTGTGAGATGCTTTTTCATGAGTCATCGTGGCAGTGTAAGGCTCACTTATTTATTTGCGACAAAAAACAGTTACACATTACAGACTTTACAAAAAAATAACAATGTATCTAAAACGTATGACCCACACCATTGTCCACGAAGTAATAACTGGAGAAGTGAAGGTAATGACAGACATGATGCAAAAAAAGGGGCAACTATGTATTTAACAGTTACGTTGATCTAGAACCAGACTTAAAACCTAAGATTCTAAGGTTACAAACTTAAAATTTAGGCAGCTAATACGTTTAATGTTGAAAATACTAATAAAAAAAATTTTTTGGCAATTTTTACACTAATTCGCATCAAAATTGAACACGAAATAAGAAATAATCACGTAAGCGATACCTCTGGCATGCTAACATTCATATAATGAAAGAAAAGCGTGCTAAATGAAAAATTTAGAGAAAATTGTGATTTTAACCACAGCACTGAACTTGAAGCTGGCAAGTCGAATTAATGATTGCCCGATGCAGCAAATATTTCCACAAGAAAGAATGTTTTAGTCAACAAAATAAAATGGCTTATTAACCAGTAAAAAGGAAAAAGTGAAAAGTAAAAAAATATAATATGAGGTAGATGTATAATAACTACAGTTATGATTGATTCAATAATCTCCAAAGAGACTCATAGATAATGACGTATCTAGTACTGTCAACTTTACATTCGACCTCGGAACTCACATAACGTATCAAAGCTCACGTGTAAACTATTTCACGTAAATTACTTACAGACGTTAGGTTAGCTGTCCTCGACTAAGGCCAACATAAAATCTTATGGCAAAAATTAATACATGTCACAAAGGAAACCATAAAATATAACTGCTTATTGACAGCCGTATTTAATAGGATGACGTGTTTGCTTCAGTTTTTCATGCCAATTTTCAGTTTGGATCATATAAACACTAGTTCGAAAAATCTGCATATAATTTAAAGGTACTTGAAGCGTAGAAGGCCACTCTTTAAGTGCATGTAAAACTATATATCTGGATATTTATATGGTTTCGAAAACCATTACTTCATAAATAAATATTTAAATTGGGTATTTTCTCGAAAGGGGACGCAAAGGCTTTTTATTTATTTATTTATATACTTTGTACATCGGCGGACTTAATGCCCGTGGCATTCTCTTCCGGTCAAGCTTAGGGTGGTAAAGAAATTTGTAAGAGATCTCAATGAAAATATACACTACATACATAAACGTATACATATATGCACACATCATCAATATGCATACATTTACATAAATACGCATAAACATATTATACATATTTAGATTGTATTCGTTCACTATGAAAACTTGAATATGAGATGTACCAACTAAAGATTTAATAATTATGCAATTTCTTTTGGAAGGAAATCGCGGATCTTCTTCGTCTTTCTTACTCATTTCTCTCAATACAACTGACGTAGGCCTCTCCTTAGCGAGGAGGTTTTAGCCTGCTATACCACGCTGGCCAGACGGGTTGATATAGGATTTGTTTCAAGTTTTCCCTCCCGTTTCCGAGATGTTGTCTTGCATATATTGTTCCCTTAGTCGCCTTTTACAACACCCATAAGAAGAAAGAGGATGGTGACTCTCTGTATTCATAATCCATCACCACAGTTTTATTACTAATTTCTATAAATCACTGTAAAATACAATGTTGTTTGTGATGAAAGCTTTACAAACATTACCGTGAGTTTTGGCTGCTTAAGATGGCACACGGGTATGGTGATTTCATTAATGGTACCACGTAAAATACAATAATTAAAGCATAAGCCAAGTATTTATTTATTTACATCAGTTCCTATTTATAGTTAATGAATCAGTGTTATCGCTAGGTAAGTCTTTAGTGCGCATTCCTAACATAGCATCATATCACGATTAACAGTACACGAAGATAGGTATTTAAAATAGTTTGGACGCACGTTTCATTCAACTGTATCATTATTTATTTTTAAATTACTAGCTGAACTGCGCGACTTTGTCTGCGTCTCTCAAAAGGTATTATAGTGTAACTTTGGCTTCTATTCTTCGTAAAGTTATATTATGCTTTTCTTAATCAAAGGCTTATTTAACATTAAAAGATTTTTCCAATTTGAAAGAGTAGTTTCTAAGACCATCAGGGGGTTTAGTAGATTGTTTGCTCCCTACACTCTAAAAAGACAAGGTCACTTCGCATTTTTTGAATGATTACTTTTCTAATTATTTACGAGCAAAATTCATATCATTTTTATTTAATAAGTTCATGACAAAAACGTGAATCAACATTCGCCCCCAAGAAACCTAATAAAAAGAAGGTATAACCACAAATTCATGACAATCGTTTGAGCAGTTACGACATTAAAGTGTAATTAACAAACTCACACATTCGTTTTTATACTTTTAACTAGATAATTATGAAGTAGCAACAAGTCTACGTACGTATTTAATGTGAAGACAAACAGAGCTATTGCGATTATTTGTTTGCTCCGTTTCAGTCAACTGTGAACGATTTAGACGAGACGAGTACGACACGTATACGACACAAGTTACAATGTAGTCTCATACTTCAATGTCATACTTTTTAGACGACTTCCAAAAAATTCTAAATTGGAAAAGAGCTTGACTGAGTTTCTTAATACTTCTTCTCAGTCTGGGTTCTCACATGGGTTTCACCACCCCCGTTCGTCCCGTGGCCGCGTAGGTGTCGTAATAGCCGCTAGGGGAACATACTATTTAGAACAACTGCACTACAAAGAGGAGGCCCATTGATGCAGTGGTGATAGTTATCGTAGTAACTGTGTAAGCCTTACACTGTTGCGATGACTGTCATGCCTTTTACGGCCCCAAGCGGGGTGTGAAAAAGCATCTCACAAGGCCGCCATAGTGTGGGTCACTATACTGCATTGTCTGAATTTGTAATGAGTATAGTGATCATAATGCTTGGATTCTATGCATGCTTTCTATCAGGCAGAGTAGAGTCACTTTGGTAGGCTCTTAATATAGACAAAGAGCTTTCTCCTCCCACAAACCCTATACCAATTAGTCTGGTGAGTGTGGTTTGTAGACCAAAACCTCCTTTCAAAGGAGAAACCTATGTCCAGCAGTGGATTATTAAAACCGTTGATGATGATGAGGAATATTTTCAAAGCACATTGTTTTTCAATTGAAGAGATATAGCTGGTAATATTTAGTGGTATCGAAATGGGGTCGTTACCGTAACGTCGACGTCAATTATAAATTAAGCTTTTTAGGTAAGATCTTAATTATGGATGTAGATTGTTATCTCAAACAGTAAATTTGTTATTTGTTTGTTTACGTATGTGATATAATTTACATAGTGAGCAAAGAATGACTATGTACTAGTCAGTTTTATTTAAAGTAATGGTTCAAGGTTATTTTGTTTAAGATTTTGTAAGAAGATTAAGGACTTTAATGTTTGGCTGAATTTGTAGGGGTTGTTAGGCAATAGGGACTTGCTATGATAAAAAAATGTATAGGGTGGGCCAAGAGTTCATTAACATTTGAATCTAACATCCCCCGCAAACATGTTACGAGAGTTCTTGGGACCGACGCTACTAGAATTTGCTGGCTACAATCGTAACACATGGTTTTAACAAGATAGAGCCACTTGTCACACATCCAATGAGTCCCTACCGGTTGTCAAAGACACGTTTCCGGAAAAGCTGATTTCCAGACGTGGCGACATTCCATGGCCACTCAGAAGTCCAGATGTATCCCCTGCAGACTTCTTGTTATGGGGTTATTTGAAGAATTGTGTCTGCATCAATAAAACAACTACACTATATATGGCCCACCCTGTATAAAAAAAAATAATCCTTGTTTATTCGGGAGTGTCAAAGAGGTCTCTATGGAAGCAAATGCGCAGAACGACAGCACCGTAAGGAGAACATAAACTTGACACAAATCCTACATCCATCTATCTGGACAGCGAGGTACAGAAGGCCAAAACCTCTTTGCTAAGGAGAGGCCTATGTCCAGCTATAGACAACTAAAGGTGGTGAAGTTTTCTTGTCAAATTGTTCAAACATTCTGAAAATAATATATGCCATTCAGGTTTGCCAAATGAATATAAACTAAACAATATGTAGAGCCTCCATATTATATTATTTAGAATAAAATAACAGTTTTATTTAAATTCAACGTTGCGTTTCCTGTCCCGTTCAGGAATACCGTTAAATAACTAAATATATTATAATAAATTACTACAAATTGATGTCAAAGTGCATACAAATCGTATAATAAAGCCCTAGGTTTTTGTCCGTGTGATGACGGATTAGGAATACGGAATATCACTGTGGCGACTTCCACATTACAGCACAAACAAAAATATACAACACCGCCATCTAGCGAAGATACATCGAACTACGAAGTGGGAACGAAACGTATGAATGTAATGAACTACGAAGCAACTACTAATCCTGTATCGCGAAATAGAGATTCGCGTTGCAATTAGCATATATACAACATCCTAACATCAACCGTTGGGCGGGTTGGGTTGGGAGGATCCTCCCTTTGCGTCAGAGGGACATGACACCCGGTCCTCTACAATCACCACCATTATTCACCTTGTGGGTATCGTAAGAGGTGACTAAGGAAGCAAGAGCTCTGGAAAGAGGAACAAAACTTGAGAAAAAACTTACCAAACCAACTCGTCTGGCCGACGTGTTTACCAGGTTTAAACTTCCTTTGTCAGAAGAGACCTAAGTCCAACCAGTTGATTACTAAAGATTGTTGGCGAACCATAATAGGGAGCTGGGGTCGTGAGTAGTGACGCAAGCCTAGTGTGGTTTGTGGTTCACCTAATTAGTGATTAAAATCTAAGGTATAGAGCGACGGGTATGTTCAGACCTTTTTTTGTTTTAAAAACACAACTCCCGCACTAGGAATATATCCTGTGTCGCGGGGATTATAAAATATTCGTGAAACGGACAAAAACAAAACCCAGACTTAGGAGTTCCAACCTCAATGTTTGAACCATCAACGTCACCACTTAAGTCACTACGCTATATGTGCAGTCGACGACAGTGCGGTAATTTTACCCTGGAATTATCTATCTCAACAACGTTTTGTTAGGAAGTAGATTTGTCGTTATCGACAATAAAACACAATACACAATCAAACCAAATCATAAAATCTGTTATTATCATTACCATATTATCTTATTGTAAGATATGATGCTCTGTTCTAAGAGAAACATCCATCACCTAATCATTCAGATATTCAGATTGAAGCAATGTCAAGAGCGTAATCAACCTTGGTCTAAATACCTCGAATTCCTCCGAAATTCCTTCAGTAGGGTCTGTTATCTTACGCATACAAATCTCGAAACCTTGCGATAAGGGCCCATAGGACTATATTGATAACAATTTAGATTTGCGTTGCGTCGAGATAGTAGAGCTACGTTGATGTCAGTACGAACGGGCTGGTTCGTCTACCCTCTCACAGAAGACCAACCTAAAGTAACAGCAGCCATGCTGTCGTATTTCATTGGTGAATGTGAGACCGGAGACCCACTAACGCAGGGGTGACAGTTATCGTAGTAAGTGTACGAGTATTACACTGTCACGATGACTGTCATGCCTTTTACGTCCCCAAGCGCAGCGTGAAAAAGTATCTCACCGAGCCGCCATAGCGTGGGTCACCATACTACATTGTCTGTATTCACAACAAGCATGGTGACCACAACTCTTGGATTCTATTCATGCTTTCTATCAGGCAGAGTAGTCACTTTGGCAGGCTCTAAAAAAACATATAAAGCTTACTTCTACATTGTCCTTGCTCGTCGAATTTATACCGACCGCTGCATTCTGCTATTATTAAACCCAACAAACTGCCAATTCCATCAATGGTAATTGGCTTAATACTGCCTAGTAATCTACTCCCCAATTTAGTAACATAATCCATAAAGAACCCGGTCAACCATAATAAGCTTAATCCCTTTTACATACCAATGTTATAAATCTGAAGAGATTATTTCTTTGGTTGAACGCGCTGATCTCAAAAATTACTTGATGGGATTGAGAAAATATTTTAATATTAGATAGTCCGTTTATTGAGGAAGGTTATAAGGTATACAAGATCACGCTATCACCAAAGGAGCCGAGCTTTTCTCGCTTATTATGTGACGCAAACAAAGCTGAGTGTCTCAGTTAGTACATGTAGGACATATTGTGATCACATCTGCATCGCATTACGTTACAGACTGCAGTCCACCACTGATTGTATATTAACCTTGCTTTGTTCACGTAAATAAATATCGTTACGTTTATGTGTTCACGCTCTACTCGCGAAAAGAGGTAGGCAGATATAAAACCTCATTGGTTACAAATACTCTCAATTTGGTCATTGATTAGAACTCGTGAGTGACAAGAAAAGTGATGGTTGGTCAGCGACTACCACCGCTCAGGAAACCCTACAGAATCACAAATAAGTTGCCGCCCTTTTAGGGGTCTGGGCTCCGGTTACCTCAGATTCTCAGTGGTAAGCAACAAAAAAGTTGTTGATCACAGGTTGTCGATGAGATTGTGGTATCAAATCTCTGTTTGGTGACGGATTAAGAATACATAGTGTTACCACCCCAACTCTTTCCGTGGGTATCGTAAAACACGACTAAGGGAACGAAACATACAAGACAGCAACTTGAAACAACCCCTTTTTTTCTTTAACGTGTGGAAACCCCCTCGGGCCGTCACCCCACCGGGGTTTACAGCAGGGTGGTGTATCGGAATCGGACCGACTAAAGCCACACGGTGTGCCACTCTGCGCTTGAGATAGAAGGGATACGGGAACAGCTGCTATTACGACATCCAGATCTCTCCTACAGGAACTTGAGACAAACCCTAGAAGTATCTCATCTGGTCTAAGCCTCCTTGTTAAAGAGAGGCCTATGTCCAGCAGTGGATTGTTAAAGGATGGAAAGTGGTATCACTCTGGTTAAAACGGGTTGCCATCTGTGCCAAAGCATGTCCTAGGGCACATAAAATTGTTAGAGGTCAATGTCTGTACATTAAAGGCATTGAAGAAAAATCAATGAAGGGGCCTTTATTAAAGTCACAGAAATCAAAACAACAGTTTAGAACTTTTGTGTGTTTGTCTGCGTTTGTGCACACTAATCTCAGAACTAGATTAATCGATTTGGATGCGGTTTTGTTATGGTAAATTCACTTAACATTTAATAAGGTGAACAAATACAAAAGTTATTTCAGTTTAAAGAATTACCACGGTAATCGAAATGTACACGAAGGGAGCCACAGGCAGAAACTAGTAATAAATTCGAGTAACAATGTAGGAAGTTAAGCCAAAATAGTGAGACTCGCTAAATGGCACATTATTAGCTATGAATCAAATTGGTTTACTTTACATTATAGCTAAAGTAAATACTGACAAGGTTGAAAATACAATGGTGTGCATGTCATCTATGCAGTTCTGATGTCATAAATGATATTTATTTTTAATGTCAAGCTCGGTCTCCATGAAGGTTTAACTTTTTAATGTTGTCTATTTTTTAAATGTAAAATGAGATCGCAAAATGTTGCCATTATTTATCACAACTGCATTTTTTGGGATTTCAATTTTCGAATTACGCTCAAATTTAATTTTTTTTCTGAACACAAGCAAAGATAACTGTTTATAGCTCCACTATTTACATGTTGTTTTTTTTATATTTTTTAAATTGCAGCTTAAAATAAGGATTGTAAAATTTAATTTTATAATTTGCATTTTTTTTAAATTTTATAGTTGTTTATTAAGGTCCAATTTTCGTGTATTCTTAGTGTAATTTTATTTTATTCAGTAATAAAAAGGCGTTTGTTCGAATTCAAATATAGAATTTTAAATTTAAAATAAATCACAATTGACCTTTTTGGATTAAAAAAGATAGCAACGTGATCTGGAATTTGTTAAAAAGAGTCCCAGGAAAAATTAAACTGCCTTGGAACCCGTAATGAACTTAGGCAGAAGAAAATTGGAATATCGACAATATAATAAATCCACTACCCTCCTTAGCAACAGTGAGACAAAATGATGTAAAAACAGGTATACCCACAAGCATAGCACAAGCATCCAATGTTCGAGGACGGCCTAACACCTATGATCCCTACAGGAGATTTACCTCAAAGAGCAAATCGACCTGTACATCTATTTTACTTATAATCAAAAACATGTCACCATATTAATGTTATAAGTTATTCACTTGTGTGTCTGTTGTCTCATTGTAGACACAGGTGTTAGTCAGTGTTTTGTTACTCCACCGCAACCTGATTCCCACAGTCACCTTTAACAGTTGCGCAAGAGTCGCTATATTCGCTATCAATTTGAGATCAATATATAAAAAGCAAGTGTTTGATAGAATGTAGTGTAATTAAGAGGGAAATAAGAAGATATATAATAGCAAATACTGTATTTTACGACTGGCTTTTTGGTTTCGGGGTATTGACTATTAACGCAGTTCGATTCGTGAGCCGATAGTAGTGGGTTCGACTACTAATCAAGATTGTATGTTGGGTATTTGTTTAGGATATCAATATTGTTCAGTATTATATTACAGGGACAGAATCTGCCTAATTTATAAAAAGCGACTACTTTAATTATTGCATCATACATGCAGTCATTGAAAAGTATACCTATGTATAGAATGTGGATATATATAATGTGGAACAGTGTCGATTTATGAATAGTGAATAACCGTGTGGTGACGAATTAAGAATACATAGTGTTACCACCCCTATTCATCCCGACAACATCATTACAAAGAGAAGAAAAACTTGAAACAAAGCCTATTCCAACCCGTCTGGCCGGCATGGAATAGTAGCCCAAAACCTCCTTGCTAAAGAGAGGCTTATGTCCAGCAGTGGACTGTAAAAGGCTGTTGATGATGATGATAATGAGTGTGGATTTGCATGAAAAAGTATACTATACATAGAGTCTATTCTATAAGAAGATATCTAATTGTATAATCACACTATAAGTTTCTATTTACTGTGCGATGACGGATTAAGCATACAGAGTGTCGCTACCCCTATTTATACTCTGGGCGTCGTAAGAACCGACTAAGCGAGCATACTTCGCAAGACAACGTCACTGCGAAGAGGAATAAAAGTTTATACAAACCCTACACCAGCCTGTCTGGCCAGCGAGATATTGTAAGCCAAAACTTCCATGTTAAGGCTCTCCTTAAGAGCTGAACAAAGGGTTCAGCAGTAGACTATTAAAGGTTGTTAATGACCACAAGTTTCTATTCTCCGTGTGGTGACGGATTAAGAACATAGTGCCACCATTTCTATTCATTCCATGGGTGTCGTAAGAGGCGACTAAGAGAACAAACTACACAGGCCAACATCACTGCAAAGTAAAGGAAATCTTGAAATACGAACCTGTCTAGCCAGCGTGGTATAGTAAGCCAAAGCCTCTGTTCTAAGGAAAAACCTATGTCCAGTAGTGGACTGTTTAAGGTTGATGCTGATGATAATGAAAATACTAGTGACTGGCTATGTGCTTGTTGACAGCAGTAAGCGTTTAAACATTTCTTTCTTTGAGTATCTATTGGTCTAGTAGTTAGAGATTTTGACTGCTGAGTCTGACCTTGTAACAAAATTCTATCATATGAACAAAATGTGCATAATACAAAAAGAAAACTTAAAGACCCAAAAATCCATGTTAAGATTGTCTGGAAGAAACCACCGTGAGCAATAAGACCGCCAATTGTTCCGCCTACTCCTTGTAATTGATCTTTTTAATATTTTATTGGTATAGAGTAAAGATATATCAATAAATATTGATAGCCCGGTTACCATAATACAGGGTCTGCCTAGTCTGAGTTCAGATGACCACGCGTTAGATACATCTTATGCATACCTCTGAACCCAAACAATAACTTATGTAACACAAAGTCATTATTATTACTTGTTAAGCAATCTATAACTATTTTTCTCTCTTTTTATGACGGCTGTTATTGTATTCTCCGTCACACTCTGTCGTGAAAAGCAACATATAGTTTACACTTCGCCTAACGGGCTTTGGACCAAGTAGAGTCACTTAACACCGTCTCTGCACTAAAAGCCCTGACACAGCTCTCTCGTGAGAATAATATGAGCCCTAATGCACTCATATTTAATGGATAATCGACTATCAAAAACAACTATTTAGAAATAAAATAATTCTGTGTGGTAAGAGACAAATTAAGAAGCAAATCACAGTGCAAATAGAAGGAAAATTTGACACAAATTCTCATACAAATTCGTCTGACTAAAGCGCGCCTAAACCTTCTTTCTGAGACTTTCTT
The DNA here is from genome assembly GCA_949316085.1 of Hypercompe scribonia. Classification (NCBI taxonomy): domain Eukaryota; kingdom Metazoa; phylum Arthropoda; class Insecta; order Lepidoptera; family Erebidae; genus Hypercompe; species Hypercompe scribonia. Next base: position 2,527,308 of record OX438973.1, read on the forward strand.
TCTAGCTGTGGATGATTTAATAGATATGTTAAGTCTATTTGTTAACGATTTTTGAATAGTTTGACTAGGAATTGAACGATAAGTAGTGGTTTCGAATACCAAAGCTAAGAATTGTTTGAAAGACCATCATTTTGTTCTATGGCTGTGTGTAATTGATATATTTAGAAATATATACGTGTGTTTATTAACAGTCGAGTAATCACAATGTTCTTGTTCTGTCTTGTTCTGTCTCTCACTAATCATCAAAAAGCTTGTTTGGGCTAAGTGTAAAAAAGTACAACTTTACTTAGTTATCAGTAGCTAGAATATCTTCAGCAAATACATATATTATGTTATGATCAAACTGGTTGAAATGTCATAACGAACAACGTTATGACATTTCAACCAGTTTGATTGCCAATTAAAAACATCCGGCATTTTATAAAGGTATGTATGTAATTCTCATAAAACGAATATGTGTTTAAAACACGGAAACATGCATATATTTTAAATAATATTGTTATTTTTCTATTTAATACATTTTACTGCGAGAATTTTTGATGGACGCAAAGATGTCCATTATTGAAGTTGGAAAAAATTGAAGCAATTTAAGTAAGACACAATAACTTAAACACTGATAACCTATCAAATACATGTTTTATTTGTTTATTTCTTAAAGTAATAATTTGCAATTCTATAAAATTGGTGAATAAATCCAAAATTCAAGAGACTATTAAACCATGTTTCTCGTGTGGTAATAGAATTATTTTTAACTTACAGTACTAAGTTTACTTCATAAAAAACTTAATCAATGATTTATTTAAGAATCACACAAAATGATTAAATTGAGTTTCTGTCAAGTAAATTTACCTGTTTGTAACTGGATATGTGTCCAATAAAGAATTATAATATTAAATTCGGAAGATGATATATTTTAAAGGAGATAGAAATTTTAAAATAGAACAAGAATAGTTATATTTACCTTTATATAAAATATTACGAAATACTAATTAAATTAATTGGTTATTTATTTTTTTAAAAAAAACATGAAAATTAAAATAACTCCAAAACAATTTTCGTGCACAAAACATACCGTACAGTAAAAAACTCACAAAATATTAATAGTTTTTATAAACACAACAATTTTATGATATAAATCTTCCTGAAATAAAAGCTCCTAAATATCACTATAATAATATCAAAGTATGAGACAGACCTGCGCGTACGCAGATGTAGTCGCTAACGCGAGGAGCGCGAAAGACGCGATGTAACCGCGCGCGGCCATGCTGCACTGTGCGCATAGATACTGTGCGATATGCGCTCTCAAGTACGTAAATTGCGCCCGCGCACCTGATCTGTGGTTGATATGTACAGTTTTGTACAGTCGGTCGAAAAGTTCATTTAAAAATTTGTTTTTGAGGTGTGACTTCCTTCCCTTTCGCTTTCATTTTCCTCGAAACTGAAAGAGTACTTTCAGGAAAAGGGATGAAAGTCAGTAATAATATAGTAAGTAAGTTAAATTTTATACATCATCTGCAACTACCGTAAGGGTTTGTTATTTTTTTCAGTATACACTCATTGAAAACTATATAGAAGATATATGAAAAGCGACGAGACTTCGAATTTGTTTTCATTAAGTTAGTTTTCGACACATCAAGAATGGTACTATTTTCCGATATTTAAAATACCAGATGCCTATCCAATACAATATCTTCATGCGGTGATGGATTAAGAATATGGAGTGCAACCCCCCCAATTTATCTCATGGATAGCGTAAGAGGCGACTAAATGAGCAAACTACGTTGGACAACATCCCTGCAAAGAGAAAAGAACATTCGAAAGAAACTCGTGAGGGTAACATGGCACAATAGAACCAAACCTCCTTTCTGCGGCGAGGCCTATGTCCAGCTGTGGACTGTTAAAAGAATGATATGTGATGTGAATCCCTATTCGTTCAATTGCGTTAATTTTCATCGAGCGAATGAGGTTACCGCTGGGCAAACTATATCAAACTTGATAAGAGCAGGAGAGCTAGGAGCACTCACCCCTGGTACTCACACATATCTCACATACTCACTCATATTTTAGCATTTTTTAAGGTAATAGAGCCACGCTGCTCGATCGAGGCAGTACTACCCTCCCACAGAAGACCAACTTAAAGCGCCAGCATCCGTGCTGTCGTGCTTAGTTGGTGAATGCGAGGCCGGAGGCCCATTGATGTAGGGGTGACAGTTATCGTGATAATTATGCTCACATAGTTATCACGATAACTGTGAGGCTTACACTGCCACGATGACTGTTATGCCTTTTACGTCCCCAAGCGTGGCGTGAAAAAGCATCTCACTAGGCCGACATAGTATGGGTCGCCACACTGCATTGTCAGCGTTTGCAATGAGTATGGCGACCACAACTCTTTGGATTCTATTCATGCTTTCCATCAGGCAGAGTAGAGTCACTTTGGCAGGCTCTTCGTATAGAAGGAAAAGGGCCACGACAGCCAGTTTCAACGGAGACCATCCAATTACGCAGGAGATGTTATAACTAGACAATTATCTGACACGACTGGAGGATATCAGGGCATCTCTGGGCATTTCTATAATCAGAAAAACCATTTTCGGTCCGACCTGAGATTCGAACCCAATAACTCAAACGAAATTCAATTCTTGCTAGACCAACGAGGCAGTAGTCCCTAACTTCATCAACAGCCTTTTACAGTCCACTGACATAGACCTCTCCTTAGCAAGGAGGTTTTGGCCTACTATACCACACTGGCCAGTTTGTTTCAAGTTTTCCTTCTCTTTGTAATGATGTTGTCTTGTATACTTGGTCCCTTAGTCGCCTTTTACGACACCCACGGGATGAATAGGGGTGGTAACACTATGTATTCTTAATCCGTCACCCCACAGATATCCTAGTAGTAGTCCTTACCTTACTTGATATTAATAAAACAAAATAGTTATATTTGCCTCGACTGCAGGCATTCCTAAACCATGACCTAGTCGCTGTAGATGCTGCGCGCGAGTGTACCGTTGCGAGAGCTTCACCAATAATGCGAGCTATTATAATTCATTACATACTGCACTTCTAATCTAAAAAACACGTACATTACAGACTTAGGTATATTTAAATATTTTTTATTTATGATTTTATTTGATTAAACAAGCTTGCCTGTTTAGTGGTGATCATAACTTTTAAAGAAGAATGAGAAAGAGTTTCTGCTTTTGTATTTTGTTGTAATCTATTTTTATTTATAAAAATGTAAGTATCAGTAGGCGTTTGACTAGTTTGAGGTAAAGTTGTCGTGTGTGAGATTTGTTATTATATTATTTAACTAACTTTAATCTTCTAATTTTGTTCGAATCAATTAAATATAATGGGTAAGTTACCTTTGTTCTACTACTTAGCAATAATTAAGTATTAGTTACTGTAATATAACCTTTGCGGACCACTTTTCTCGGCCGGAAAAATGGCGTAAGGTTTTCCATCTTAGCGAAACCACGTAACAAGTCTTACTCGAATGGCTGCCCAATTCAAACTGACCTACAAATCAGTCTAAAATTTGTTTTACTGTCGTTTGATAGATGACAGCACACAATAATAATACCAACTTCCCTCAGGAACGCTCTCTGTCGTCAAACATGGGTACTTATTGAACCGCCCTCGTACCTACAAGAAAAAAATAATCTTTCCTCATCAGCCATTCCTCAGCATCATGTCAGACTATTCAATAGGCTACGAACTATTTTCTGCACCTGAAAGTTTCAATTAACAACAATAAGCATATGTAACATGGGCGCCGGAGGGAGGGTGCAAAGAGGTGCACTTGCAACCCCTTGGCGGAAAAGTAAATACATAAAAGAACACATATTTCTAACTTATTTCATAAAAAAGGCGACCTAATAGGTAAAGATCTAATATAGTTCTATATTTTGTATTAGTTAATAGTATTTGGAATGTAGATACGTCCCTTGAAATTAATTCTGGCGAAGTCTGTGATTGCTAATGATATCGACTGCCTCAGTGGTGCAGTGATAGTATGTGTGACTACTGTGCCGAGGACTCTGAAGTCGACTACTGACATGTTTATATGAGTAGCAAATATTTGTTACGGAGTTTGGGTTTATTCTATGTATAATATGTATCTATGTACAAAAAAGTACATAAGTATTCTATTAGACAATCTAGCTTTTTTGTACAAGGTCTGCTTAGTTTCAAAACTAAATAGTGATGTGTGTTAAATATTCAAAAAAAAATATTAAATACAAAATATTCTTAACTCTAAAGTGTTGGTAGACAATCTCCAAATTTAACACTGACCAAGTTCACGTCATATCACGTAATATAATATGAAATATACACTCACAATGAAAACACTGTTTCGGGTGTAATGTTTTAAAATAAAATGGTTCTAATATTAGCTTCATTGCTGCTTTCGTAAAGGGAAATAGATTCATCATCATCCTTTAATAGTCCACTGCTGGACGTAGACCCATCCTCGCAAAAGAGGCTTTTGGTCAACTATATCATACAGGTTAAACTTGGGGTTAGGGTCTGTGTCAAGTTTCTACTCGGCAGTTGTGTAACCCTGGATGGTTTAAGCTTGAGTTGCTTTTTAAGAAAAATACTCCACAATTAATTGACTTATTGTATTTTTATTTTTGACCTTATAGAAAAATATTATCCTCTCCCATTTTATCCGTGTGGTAACAGATTAAGAATACATAGTGTTACCACCCCTATTCATCCCGTGGGTGTCGTAAAAAGCGACTAAGGGAACAAGTATGCAAGGCAACATCATTACAAAGAGAAGGAAAACTTGAAACAAACTCTATTCCAACCCGTCTGGTCAGCGTAGTATAGTAGGCCAAAACCTCCTTGCTAAGGAGAGGCTTATGTCTAGCAGTGGACTATAACAGGCTGTTTATTGCCCATTTTTAGTTCGGCTAGTTACAACAACGTGTATTTTTTTCTTTTTTTATATAATTCTTGGCGTATCAAAGTGACTCTACTCTGCGTGATGGAAACCATGAATAGAATCCAAGAGTGGTGGTCGCCAAACTCATTGCGAGTGCAGATAATTCAGTATAACTCACACTATGGTGGCCTAGTGAGATGTGTTATTTTTACTTCATAACTTAATATTTGTTTGTCTTTTTTATACATACAACTAACTATAATACTATGTATATTATATGTACATAAAAATCATTTACGTCTAAGGTAAATCTTTACAAACGAAGGGCCTTGGAGCCACAACAGGTCCTACTTAAAAACTAGTTTTTAATTAAAACGCATTTAACAAATTAGTTACTAGCTGTAATGAGAGCTAACGATTTCTGTATACTCTAACGTAATGTACTACATAAATGCTAGCATACCTATATACAGGCTGACTGGTGAGATACCTTCAATACTTATGGAGAGTACTCGGTACTCGATTCTCGTTAACTTGATATAAAAAAAAATAGGTGCTTATTTTTTAACGAAATGTCTCTAAAAATCAGTGAAATTTGGATATCGCGAGCGGTGCGGCGACACCCACCCCCGCTCTCCATCCCGCTACATAGGCAACAGCTGTACAGTGTAGGTACCTATGTATTCTGTGTTGATAGACACGTGCGGCCGCGCGGTGTCCAAGTATTCCGCAGTTAAATACTGGACTCTCGGTGTACTGTGTACGAAGTTTACTAAGAAGTTATTTAATATTTCGTTTTTATGTTATTTTATTTCATGATATATGTTCGCATACTATCACGTCCTCAAATATTGAAGGTATCTCACCAGTCAGCTTGTATAATATATATTGTCGGGTTAAAGATGCGATGTGTCACCAACCCTATTCATCCCATGGTATGTAGTGTGTTTAACTCACCCAGTGTTAAAGCGGCGAAGTGACTAAGGAAGTTAACTATGCCGACTGCACCACTGGAAAGAGAAGGCAAACTTGAAACATCTGGATGTCGTAATAGCAGCTGTTCCCGGATCCCTCCTATGTTAGGCGCAGAGTGGCACACCGTGTGGTTTTAGTCGGTTCGATTCTGACACACCACCCCGCCGTAAACCAAGGTGGGGTGACCGTCCGAGGGGGTTTCTACACGTAAAAAAAAAGGCAAACTTGAAACAAATCGTATGCCGACCCGTCTGGCCAGCGTGGAATAGTTGACCATAATGTCCGAGAGGCCTATGTCCAACAGTGGACTGTTACAGGCTGTTGATGTACCTACCTATACTAACATAATATGTTTATATAAAAATAACTTACCCTCATACCGATCTGATATCTATTTTTTATTCACGTCGTCTGCGTACGCAGCATGGTACTACCTGACGGACGCTTCTCGGGGTCCACACTCCTAAGAGCTCGAGCTCTCTAAGCACAGGAGGTGGTATAAGGCGAGAGCAAAGCGTTACTAGTATGTTGGTCGTTCTGTAAAACCCATCTTCAAAGGTGCGACCTCGTTAGAGATGCTCCCTACCGGATTGATACTCCGGAGATATCAAAAGGCCCAAGGATTTTATCTAGTGATCGGCCTGTAGTCGTAAGCGGGGCGGAGGACCACTTAGACAAGAAGCCGTGAACCTGGTGAGGTTATCCTGAGACCCCCAAAGCACGAACCACGAGAAGGAACAGAAAAACGAGGACATTTATTACGTCTGAGAGACAGATGAAGTTGCGTGGGTCAGTAACTAAATATTATATAAAGGCGATTGTATAATACTTGTCGGTATGCACTAATAAGTACCTATTTATCTATTAGTTTAGATATCACTAAAAGAATTTCAAGGTTAAAGTTGCATCCAAAAATCGTGGCGAACTAATGAGCGTAAAATTCTTTACGAACACACGTAGTTTGTTCGTGTATTACCAAAATAAACAATTTGTTCCGTATTATTTGACGTGATGTGACGTATGTGTATTACTGCCAAAACTTTGGAGTTATGAACATTTTACATTTTAATATTATTAATATGCTGTAATGTCTAATTGTGATTGCATTAATAAGAATTGAGGTACAAGACCACTCAAAATTGAGATAAAATCAATTATTTGAAGTGAGAAGAAGTTGAATTTTTGAAGGGCAGAAACACAAACCAACTTAATTTTTATCGTAATCATAGAGGAAATCTATTTTAAGGAGACAGAGAATGTATGTGCGTATCACACAATTATCCATCCTGAGTTGAAATCGAACCCACAAACTACGGCTTAGCAACCAATGTCACTAACTCTAAAAATATTCTCGTAACGTCACCTTTCAAAACTAAAAATAAAAAATTCGACGCTATAGGACGCCTAAGCCATTACTGAAAAATGTTTATAACATAATACGTTAAGGGTGTACCTCGACTCGCACTTATCCTGATTTCGCATTAGTTTTCTGTTACATTTTTGAAGTTATACTTCTTTTGGCGCGATTGGGAAAAATGATGAGGGTGAATTTTTTCGGCGCGTGCACACCGACAGAAAAAAGCAACAGTCTGAAGTTAGTTTGCCAGTCTGAAGTTAGTTGCGCTAATGAAGTATAACTTCTTACGTGCGTACATGGGTACACACTCTTTTTCTATTAATACAGGTAAAGTTGAATGTTTCATAAATATGACTAGATCAAAAGTGTTATAATTTTTGTTACGTATTGTTTTATATCTAAAGAATCGCCCAATATAGACATAATCAGATAGCTGATAAAACTGATAAGAGATTCCTTATCAACGAAGATCTCCTAATTCAACATTCCAAACGGGTCATCGCGGTCACCTTAGGACGAGATTAAGATATATTAAGAACCTAGAGCGGTCCTCGTTAGTTAGGTAGATCAGTTTAAATCCAGTACGATTGAGATAAACACAATTTTTTTACGTGGAACAACCGCCATCAAACCACCAAAACTTACCGACAGATGGCTTAACGTGCTCTCCGAAGCACGGAGGAGTCTTATATGTAAAGAATAGATATTAGAGCCACGCTGATTTCAGCACGAGTGGGTCGGCTCAACCGGGGCAGTACTACCCTCCCACAGAAGACCAACCTAAAGCGACAACATCCGTGTTGCCGTATTTCGTTGGTGAGTGTGAGACCGGAAGCCTATTGATACAGGGGTGACAGTTATCGTGGTAACTGTGTAAGCCTTACACTGTCACAATGACTGTCATGCCTTTTACGTCCCCAAGTGGGGTGTGAAAAACCATCTCACAAGGCTACCATAGTGTGGGTCACCATACTGCATTGTCTGCATTTGCAATGAGTATGGTGACCACAACTCTTGGATGCTATTCATGGTTTCCATCAAGCAGAGTAGAATCACTTTGGCAGGCTTTTAATATAGAAAAAAAAAAACAATAAATAGCCATGGATGTAGAATAGAAGTCTAAAAACTCTTTCTCTATAGTTTCTGTATATAGCGTAAACCATCTCACGCTTGGCGCTCATAGTATCAATGTGTGCTCACGATATTGACAAATCAAATATCGTTTGCTTTCCCAGGTTGTAATTACAATACTTCCATCTCTTTTCACGATATTACCTTTAAAGATTACAGGAAAACGAAAGGAAAGAAATTAGATAACATTCATACAAAACATTCAGGAATATGAAAGAAAAGATATTACATAAACTTTAAAAGCGATCCCTGCCTTTCGGAGTCAGGGCACCACAAACAAATTTGTATAGTAAACTACGAGGAACAGCTTCTTAAACTTCTATTTTGCGAACGCGTCCATAAAAACTGTCAATGCGTTGTATGAAGAATAACAGTAATAAAACTAAGAGACGTATGGTACTAAATTTATTTTACCACATTACACCTGAAATACTGTAATCATTGTGGGTGTAATGAATTAACATTTGTTCAAACATAATCGATGTTCACAGGGCTGGCACGTGGACCTGAAAAATATTTATCAACTATCTTTAACAGACCACTGCTGGACGTAGACTTCTCTTTAAAAAGGAGATTTCGGCTTGCTATATGACGCTGGCCAGATGGGTTGGTAGGGTTTGTATCAAGTCTTCATTATCTTTGTAGTGCTGTTGTCCTGGGTAATTTGTTTCCTAAATCGTCTCTTACGAACTGAAAAATAATAAAAGTGTATTAAAAAATCTTTTTTTTTTTCAGTATTTTAGATAATAAACAAGTAGGTAAGACTTACAGCTTCAATAATTATACTCACTTATTGAATGCCACCGGTTTTCTGTGAAGAAGTAAGTGTCCGTGGTCCGTAATTATCAGCCCTGTCGAAGTGATATACGCCGAAGCTTGGCTCTCCAACGGTTGTGGTGTTAATAAACATGATTGACACTACTAATGTGTTGTAGTAAACTGTCTTACGAATTAGTAATTATAAGTTGGGACTTCCAGTATTCTCCTGGAAAAGAAAACTTGGAAAGAAATATTTGAAATAACTAGCTAACGTGATATCGCAGGCCAAAGTCTCTTCTCTTAGAAGAAGTCTACGTCGCACCTTGCACATGTCATGTTATATATATAAACGGTAATATATTTTTGTACTTATTTAATCCTGAAAAAAAAAATGTGTTTAAGTTTTGTGACGTCAAATAAACCAAAAATAGACTGGAGACAACCCTAGTCGAAGCCTTGTTTGTTTAGTTACGAAGACACTTAGTAATGCTGAAAATATTTCAGCGGTGCACAATATTGTGAAAATCGCTGGAATTTTGTTTGTCATGGGATTTATTCATGCAGAACTGACCTTGTTAAGTTGATATAACCTAGAATACTAGAGCGAGTCATTGTCAAAATATTTCTACTATGTGTGTAACACATTATGCGGTGTGTAATCTATCTATCTATCTATCTGAAGTTAGAAGAAAACGGGAGTATGTAGACGTCTTTACGGTACCGTAAAGAAGAGGGAGGGGACTTTGTTTATATTTAACGAAGAAACTGAGATCATAATTATTCTGGGATTCAAAATCTTCGTCCCCAATCCATTACTGTTATATTATAGAATGTTGTAATCCTTGCAGATTTCGGTCACGGTAGCCAGTCTCAACGGAGACCAGCAAACTGTACAGGACATACAGTGCACAGATATGTACGCAGATATGGGTGCACTCTCTGTTCCCACACTCTCACAATCCGATGAGACGGTCAAAAAAACTTAATAACATTTTTTGATACGATCCAGGAATCGAATCCGAGACCTCTTGATCAGCATTCGCATAGGCTAACTGCTAGATATTTTTCAAGTTGGATGCGAAGAGCACACGACAGAAGCGGTTGTCATGGGGAGAATCGGAGGTCTATGTCCAGCTATGGACATCTTTTGGCTGAGATGATAATGATATTTTATATTCTTAATTTTAGTTAACCCCTTAACAGGTCTTGGCAGTGTGATGATATAACTTGCTTTTACCTTCCCCTAATTGAAGGCAGAGATTGAAAGAGCGTCAAAAGGCTTGTGATTCAGGAGTTACTAGTGTCTATGAGCGGTGGTACTCACTTACCGTTATAGAAGGGAGAGAACTCGTTAACATTTGAATCTAACATCCCGCGCAAACATGTGACGGCAGTTCTTAGGAACGATGCTACTGGAATGTGCTGGCTACAATCGTAACACATGGTTTCAACAAGACGGAGCCACTTGTCACACATCCAATGAATCACTGCCGGTGGTTAAAGACAGGTTTTACGGAAAAACTGATTTCCAGACGACATTCCATGGCCATCTAAAAGTCCAAATCTATCTCCAGTAGATTTCTTTTTAAAGAGTTATTTGAAGAACCGTGTCTACATCAATAAACCAAATACACTATGTCAACTAAAAGAAAAAATCAGTGAAGAGATGTCGGCGATCGTCGCGGTCAGTCTCTTTGCTGACCAGTATTCGAAAATTTCGGTGCTCGCTTAGAAGAGTGCTTGAAGATTTAATATAGAAATACCAACTAATTAGCTTTCTAGTTAATAAACAATTTTAAAATGAATCTAATGGTTTTTTTTTACACGAGTTTTTGAAATGTTAACTAATTCTCACCTTATATACAAGTATATATGAGTTCCATTTAAAAACTCTTGACTGTTACCTGTAGCTATTTCAACTCTTCATATAAACTATACACTCTGTACAGTTCTCTTTATAACAATAATACCTCAAAGACTTTTTTTTAAATAATCACAATTATCAGCAGCCTTTAATAGCCCACTGCTGGCCATATTCCTTTCCTAAAAAAGAAGATTGCTCTGTATTTCACGCTCACCAAATAGTTTGGTATAGGGTTTGTTTCAAGTTTTCCTACCCTTTGAATTTACCTGCCAGATGAAATACTGAGGGTGTATAGGGTTCACACTAAGAACTTAGGGCTCGAGGCAAACCTCACCTGCAATTGGTGTACCTACTGATCAACGGACGAGGTTCTGACAAACAAATCATCGCGTTTAGCTGACATGGCACCAAAACATTGACCAAATGTGGACGTTTAATATACCTCTGCCTACCCCTTGGAGGAAACAGACGTGATTTTAAAATACAGGTTTCACAAGTCTTAGATAGACATACTACATAATCACGTATATACTATATCTGGAGGTGTATCAACTTTTTTCTTTTTTTTTTTACTCGTGGAATGCTTTTTGTACCATACCCTCCGGAGGGACGAAGGGCGTGTGTGGGACTCCCGGGAAACCGGTCTACCCACTAAACCCCGCGGCGGCCTACCTCGGCAGTCGGGAGGAGCTCCAGGGACGCATTAGTGGCTTCTAGAGTCCTCCCTGCCGTACCTCACAAGTGAGGTACATCCCGGGCACCTCATGCCCTAAGGGCAGGACGCTATCGCCTCTCTCCTCTCTGCACAGTAAGAGGCAGAACAGCGCCTCGCCCCAGACGACACTCCCCGGCCGCACCGGAGTGTCACCTGTCTCGGATCGTTTGCAGCAGTCACATCGCCCCAAAATGTGACCGCAACGACCCTTAGGCGGCGATTAGGGAGCTAGCGACCTCTGCCGCGTCCCCTTCGCCGCCTCCTTCGAGCTGGATCGGCCCTTTCCCGATCTCGCTCTGCGGTCTCCTTCCGGAGCATAACATGCTCACAGAAGGAGACCTCGGCTTCTCATCCCTCACGAGTCGCCAGCATAGGTGTATCAAGACCTGGTGAACTTTTTTCACCTGTGGCAACACTGATAGTAGCATTGTAAAATATCTTCTCCTATTGAATTATTAGATTTTTTTATTTATTCTAATTGTTTTTAACACTGTTACTACATTTATTTTATAGATTTTATATTAAATTACCTTATTAATTGTTTTCTGTAAATTGTGAGACATTATTTTTAAGAAAAAGTGTTAAAAGTTGAGCTGTCAAAAGTAGGACAAACTTAAAAGTTAAAGAGCTTATTAGATTATTTTAGCTTAATTTATCGTGAATTAAAAGTTAATCAGTGCATTAATTATCATCATCAAGTTGCTTGTGTACGTATTTACAACTAAATTTAAAAATCTTTCGCGCAGTCTTATTGATTTGTAAAATATATTTAACAACTAAAACTATGCAAAGAATGACTACTAGAAAAGTAACAGCACGTTTGGAGGAATCGAAACTCCAACTAACATTAAATGAATTACAGAAATATAAGAATTTGTGTGAGGGTCTTCAAAAAGAACAAGATGATAGTAAGAAGGAAGTTCTAGATTTAATACATAGTAATACAAAGCTGAAGAATGAAATGGCAGAGCTTGGTAAGCAAATATCTGATATAACTGATGAGCGGAATATGCTTCAATTATTAGTCGAAAAGTTTGATAGGTGTAGTGTAGAATTTGATTTAACTTTAAAAAAAAAATACTGAACTAGAGTATAGGTTAAGTGAAGCACACAATACAATAACACAAATGGAGAGTGCCAACCAAACCATTCAGACAGCACACACCCATACATTGTTCGATGAACTGGTTGGTACATCCATAAACCACCATACTGTCAACTCATTAACCGATAACCAGACACATGAATTTATTATGAGTGATTTAACAAAGGATAATAGCTATATAGTACCAAAAACAAACCAATTACTATTTAGCAACAATAAATTAAAGAAGTATATTAAAATCAATAAGTTTATCAATAAAACTAAGAAACTAATTAAGAAAAATAACCCTGTTAGATCTTACAAATCATTACATAAAAGTACACATTTAAAACAGGAATTATTAAACTGTCAGGTTACCATTCATAATAATAAAACCAAATATGACAGTGACATAGAACAACAACATTTACAGATTGAGCGTTTACTAGAATCATTAAAAAACTTATCTGCCAAATATGAGTCTTCTCGGAGAGAAATTGCTGAGCACATTTTGGCGCTGTATAGCCTGGTCAAGCTATGTAATGAAAACGAGAAGCTTTATAACACCATAATATCTAGCAATCAGCATGCTCAGGCAGGTGTTACGGTGACGGATGTGTTCGGGGAAAGTTCTCAGCCTCCTATTACAACACAGAAATTGAGTAGAACGTCTTCCTACAATAATAAGGTCTTATCACACAGTGACATAATTATGTATAGCGACGATATAGGTAGAAGCATGGGTTGCTTATTACATAGCCAAATAGGTTCTCGGGTAACAAATTATTGTATGCCTGGTGCCAGTTATAAACAAACACTGGATAAAATTATAAGTAACCACTGCAATTCTACAATAGCTGCTAAAACATTAATTATATGTATTGGGAGAAGAGGCAATGCAAACTCAAATTTAGTTAAACAATATTTTGACATACTTTCAGAACTGAATGTGAATAAAATTATATTATTTGCTTTTCCCTATAGCAGTTGTCTGTCACAGGTGGAAAATAATAATAGGTATGGGTGTAACATGAAATTACACACTATGTGTAATTACAATGATAAATTTATATTTTTTGACCCTAATGTAATCATTAGAGATAAACTTTTATTGAGGAAAGATAATTATTATCTTCGTAATTATTTTAAGCGACAGATAGCAATTTCGCTATCATATCATATTTTTAATTCAGCCAAGTCTTTGGCTATAACCACTGCTTCTATTGAGCAGAATTGTAGTTTAGATGACCAAACCTTGGAAGTTGTTCCAAGTAAATTTTATAAACAAATCTTGGAAGTTGTTCCAAGTAATTTAAATGAACCAATCCTGGAATTTGTTCCAAGTAATTTAAATTAAGTTTTGAGACAATGGAGTCGACCTCCTGCAATAATAATTTAATTACTGAATATAAAGAAGTAAAATTAATTTCTAAAAATTATAGTAAAACATGTAGTAATGAGATATTACCTATTGGTAAAAAATTCAGTAATGAAATTATTAAAAATAATTATATGACAATAGTCCACCAAAATATACAAGGCTTGCATGGTAAAGACTTGGAGCTGGAGTTGTTCATGAACAGTACCAATATTGACATTCTTTGTATAACTGAACATTGGTTAAAGAGCCACCAGGTCATGTTCAACTTTAGTAACCATATTATTGGCAGTTCGTTCAGCAGAATAAATGCAATTCGTGGTGGTTCACTTATATTAATTCGCAAAAATATTAAATGCAAAGAACGAACTGACATAGTAGATCTCTCTGTAGAGCGAGTGATTGAGATAGCTTGTGTAGAGCTTGAGCGGTACATTGTTGTAAGTGTATATAGACCTCCCTGTGCACATTTTGATATATTTGAAACACATATGGAGGATGTACTATGTAAAACATGTAACAGTAACAAAACAATTATAGTATGTGGGGATTTTAATGTTAATTTATTAGAAAAATCCAATTTAAGTAGGTCTCTTTTAGTTTTATTTAGGTCTTATAACTTAAGTAACTGTTTTCTTGAGCCAACTAGGATAACTGCCACCACAGCTACTTGTATTGATAATATCTTTACCAACAGGAAACCATGTGACAGTTCCATAATACATTCATTAGACTCTGATCACTGCGGACAGCTAGTGTCATGGCGGAAAGAGGCAGTATTAGGTGATGAGAAAAAAATTAAAACATTTGTTCCTGTTACTGTACAACGCTTAGGAGATTTTAAAAATAAGGTGGCGGAGAAATTACTGGACTTGCCCTATCACAATGATTGCGGGGTTGCATACAATTTATTATTTAATAGAATCATTTTAGAATTTAACAAAGTTTTTACACCAAAAACATTAACAATTAATGATCATATATCATTTAGTGATTGGGCAACTCCAGGCATTTACAAAAGCAGGCAAACATTATACAACCTATATTATGAGAAATCATACAATCACGACTTGGACTTTAAGGTATACGTAAAGAAATACTCTAAAAATTTTAAACGAATTTGTTCCTTAGCCAAATCTATTTATATAAAAAATAAAATAAAATTGTCAAATAACAAAATCAAGACAACATGGAATGTTATAAACATGGAAACAGGAAAATCAAGAGTTCGCAACCATGATTATCATTTGAATATTGAAGATATTGATGTGAAGGCAGATGAGAAGGTGGCCACAGAATTTGAAAAACTCTTCTCAAGCATATCTGCTTCATGTACGAAAACTTTGCCATCATCTCCTACTGAAGCTTATTGTATACTTAAGGACTGTGTGATGAAATGTGACAATTGTTTTGAATTTTCAGTAGTTACGGCAAAGGACATTTTAGATACATTCAAAAGCCTTGAAAGGAAAAAAACCGCAGACTTATGGGGTCTATCTAGTCATATAGTAGCATCAATAATTAATGATATTTCTCCTTACCTGGCTATTATCTTCAACGCATGTGTCACAGATGGTACATTTCCTGATTTGATGAAACAAAGTAGAGTGATACCACTCTTTAAATCTGGTAGTACAACCGATCCAAGTAACTATAGACCAATCTCGATCTTGCCACTTTTGAGCAAGATCTTTGAGAAAATCATTTTAAATCAAATGTTGTCATTTTGTAAAAAAAATGACATTTTTCACAAGAATCAATTTGGATTCACAAAAGGACGGTCTACTACGGATGCAGGAGTGGAATTACTCAAAAATATTTTCGATGCCTGGGAGGATGCACGTGACGCTCTTGGTGTTTTCTGTGATTTATCTAAGGCGTTTGATTGCGTTCAACACGAAACACTTGTCAGGAAACTGTACCACTATGGGATAAGGAACAAAGCTCTCAGTCTCTTGACCTCATACCTTAATAACAGAATACAGAAAGTCGATGTAAATGGCAAGAGGTCACAGGGCGCGGCAGTGACCGTGGGAGTTCCGCAGGGTTCTATTCTGGGTCCCTTTTTATTCCTTATTTATATAAATGACCTACCTTATTATGCGAAAGATATTCTAGAGATTGTATTGTTCGCTGATGATACATCACTTATTTTTAAAACCAAACGACATTTGAAGAATTTTGACGAAGTCAACAATGCACTCTCAAAAATAGGTCATTGGTTTGGAACAAATAACCTTCTCTTAAACGAGAAAAAAACCAAATGCATTAAGTTTTCCACTCCAAATGTAAGGCACACAAGTACCAATGTAATATTGAATGACTCAGCATTAGAACCTGTAGATACTACTGTATTTCTTGGTGTCACTTTCTAAGTTACAATGGGGTCCGCATATTGAAAAACTATCACATAGGCTTAGCTCCGCTGCCTATGCTGTAAAGAAAATAAGATGTTTAACAGACGTAGATACAGCAAGATTAGTTTATTTTAGCTACTTTCACAGTGTAATGTCTTTTGGGATTCTTCTCTGGGGGAACTGCGCAGACGTTCACAAAATATTTGTTCTTCAAAAAAGAGCCGTCCGGGCTATTTACAACCTTGGCCCGCGAGTATCACTCAGGGAGGCGTTCAGGGAGATAGGGATAATGACTGTAGCTTCTCAATATATTTTTGTTAATTTAATGTATGTTAAAAAAAACGAGTCGCAATTTACTAAATTGTCAGATAGGCATACTTTAAACACTCGCAATAGAGACAATCTTGCTGCACACACTACACGCCTACATAGAGTTAATAACTCTTTTATGGGGCAATGCGTGAGGTTTTACAATAAGTTACCTATAAATACTCGAAACCTATCCGAAAGCAAATTCAAAAATTATATAAAAAATGTACTTTGTAAAAAAGCGTATTATACTATTTCGGATTATTTGAATGATAAAAAGGTTTGGCAATGAACTGCTCGCTCCACAGCTTACGTTTACGTATTTATTTAATGATCAGAAATCATTTAATTCAATTTAAATTTGATCTATTTAATTATTATTATGATTGCTTTATTATTTTTATTGATATTATATTACTGGAAATTGTCAACGGAGGATGAAGCTACCACTCATCCACAACTGAACTTTGACCATTAAAAGTGCTAGAGTGCGTCTGGCTGATTGAGTGCTACTATCAGACAATAATTTGAAACAGTTAGTTCTATTCGTGTATGATGTGGTGGCGTCGCTCTCGATGCAATCACAGATTGTAACACCTGAGAAATTGTAAAAACCTGGCGATGAAAAAGAGTGGCCTGAGTTTCTTGCCAGTTCTTTTCTCAAGGCCCTACTGTTGTCTGTTCAGTCAGCGAACTGGTAGTAGGTAAATTGGCTGACGTCTCATTTGGCATTTTCTTTGACCTGCATAAGTGTCACAGTGTGATCTATATGAATAAATGATTTTGATTTTGATTTTGATTTTGAAATGGTAAATAACATTCTTAAATGTTTGTACAAGTAGTTTAATAAAGTACCAAAACGGAAAATTATAAATTATTTTACGTAACACAGTTAATTTTATTGACTTCACTTTTCACTGGACTTATTTATTTAGTCAAAGAAGCAGGCCTGATATAATGACAAAATGAGAAAGCCGATGGCGTAAATAATGAGGACCACGTCCATTATGGTAGCAAAGAGGTCTCTGGCCAACTGCTCCTGGGCTACCCTTCGTATGCTGGCTCTGGCTTCGTGACAAAACCTTGATATTCGGGTGAGGAGTAGTTCTCCTGCGTTGATTACGGTCCTGAAAAGGAGGAATGTCATCTCTTGGTTTTATCATCATGTTAGACGCGATGGAGTTCAACTGGATTTTTCAGCAATTAGGTCATTTGGCGCACTTTGTTAAACGATCGTCGACTAGTCGCTACAAAGGTATCTGGATAGTCAGTTTTACCAACTAATCACCAATTAGTCGGATTTTTTTTAAAAGTGACTGCTAAAACAGAAGTCGTAGTCTCGATTACGGGTATTCGTTCGTATTTCATGTGAATTACAAAGATAAAAATTCGGATGGAGGTATGTCGTTATTGTATTAGAAGTAAAAAGTACTTGAGGCATTTTTTCTACTTTTTGATTTAATTCCATTGAAAGTGTAAATTTATTAATGTGACATCTAGTAGCAGATATATATACTAATCTCTTCAAACATAGTATACGAATTATTTTCAGCGCCATCTGTTACGAGTGATAACCACTACCACAGTCTAATAGATGTCGCTTTGACAAATTTATGATAAGTAGGATAAGTGTTTTTGTAACCTTCCGATAGATGGCAAACAAGTTACATGGATTATGTGTTTATAAAGAGTAAATAATTTTGTTTCTTTGATAATTTGAAAATATTAAAACAACTTACTCAGGTGTACACCAGCTCCATTGACCACCGGTATTGATGCTGAACAGCGGCAAGATCATCGCTATGAGGTACCACAGTCCAGTGGGGTCAAAAGACGTTGTTGGGGCTAAGTTTGGTCTTTGCATAATTGGCAATCTGTGAAATAAAACCTACAATATACCATTTACAATGATCAATAGCCTTCGCTAGTCCACTACTGGACTTAGGTCTCTTCTCTTTGCATTCTCTTATGCTATTACGACACTAACGGGATGAAAATAAAAAAAAAGCTGAAAGATTATAAGCAATTTCCAAAATACGAACCTTGGATGCTGGATTCCAATATTCTCTGTGGGGGCCACACCACCCCGGAGCCAGGAGTCCACCTGGTGGCTGTACAGACTCTGGTCGCTTGCCAGGGTGTAAGATGACGATGAAATGGGGTCCTTGAAGCAGAAATAATAAAATATTTTTCATTATAATCATCCAGGAAGTATACAAGACAACATCATTACAAAGAGAAGGAAAACTTGGAACAAACTCTATTCCAACCCGTCTAGCCAGCGTGGAATACTAGGCCAAAACCTCGTTGCTAAGGAGTGGCTTATGTCCAGCAGTGGATTGTAAAAGGCTGATGGTGATGATGATCCAGCAAGTAACGTTGCAAATGAGTGCAGGCTGTCTTTTGATCTTGAGGGGTGGAGGACTTATCGAATAGCGTTATGGGTGGCAATAAGTACATCACCACTCTGTCTACTCGACTAGTCATCATCACCAAACAGCTTAATAGCCATCATCACTAAACAGCCTTAGTAGTTTACTACGGGTCCTTTAAGCGGGGAGTGAAAAAGCATCACACTTTGCCGCCATAGCGTGGGTCACCATGTCACCCACTGTCTTCATTCGCAGTGAGTACGGCGACCACTGCTCTTGGATTCTATTCATGCTTTCCATCAGGCAGAACAGTGTCACTTTGGCAGGTAGCTTTAAAAAAAAAGTACTGGACATAGGTCTTTTCTTAGAAAGGAGGTTTATATCTTTTCCTCTGCAGTGACGTTTAGTTGGTTTTTATAGACACAAAAGGGATGAATAGGAATGATGTCACTATACCAAAAAGAAGTGCAGTCAAGCCACTAACCTCTCTCCCAGTTGCACCTGGAGACGCATCTGCATCTGCCTTCTCCCAAGGTTTGTCCCTGGCGAGGATCCCGGGCGCAATCCAAACTGTTTCGTCGACATGAGCCAAATTCTTAGTCAGCTCTTTAGTCATGAGTACCTTTTCTTTAAATTCGGCGGTGATCTCTGCTGCCATCTTCTGTAATAAAAGTAGAAGTTGAGTTACAAAGTAGGTGAGTCCATTAACAACCTTTAACAGTCCACTGCTGGACATAGGCCGCTCGTTAGAAAGTAATTTTGGCCTAGTATACCTCGCAATGTCCGTGTGGTGACGGATTAAGAATACATAGTGTTATCACCCCTATTCATCCCGTGGGTGTCGTAAAAGGCGACTAAGGGAACAAAGTATGCAAGACAACATCATTATGAAGAGAAGGAAAACTTGAAACACACCCTTCTCTAACCCGTCTGGCCAGCGTGGTATAGTAGACCAAAACCTCCTTACTAAGGAGAGGCCTATGTCCAGTAGTGGACTGTAAAAGGCTGTTGATGTTGATGATACCTCGCAAGCCAGACGAATTGGTATACGGTTTGTGTTAAATTTTTCTTCTCTTTGCAGATCTATTGTCATACTGACTTTACTCCATTAGTGGGCTCTTACGAATCCGTCGCTATCGCTGTCGAATCCAAATAACGTACGCTAAAATAAGGAATAATATAACGCTGATATTCATTTACAACCTGACGTATATCAGAATATATATTTTTTTATGACTATCACAAACAAATATCTTGCTAGGTAGTAGAGCCACGCTGATTTCAGCACGAGCGGGCCGACTAGACCGGGCAATATTACCCTCCCACAGAAAACCAACTTAAAGCGCCAGCATCCGTGTTGTGAGTGTGAGACCGGAGGCCCATTGATGCAGGGGTGACAGTTATCGTGGTAACTGTGTAAGCTTTATACTGTCACGATGACTGTCATGCCTTTTACGTCCCCAAGCGGGGTGTAAAAAGCATCTCACAAGGCCGCCTTAGTGTGGGTCACTATACTGCATTGTCTGCATTTGCGATGAGTACAGTGATCACAACTCTTGGATTCTATTCATGCTTTCCATCAGGCAGAGTAGAGTCACTTTGGTAGGCTCTTATTATATAAAAAAAATGTCAAGAAATTACCCAAAAACAGACATAATCAAAAAATAAAAGTTACAATTGTTTTGTTTTTACCCGATTCGTGTCGGCCAGATGAACACGGCCGGGTAGACGATATAGCTATTTATTTATTTAACATTTTATTTTCAATAACTTTATTCCTTTTTATGTTACGTGTATTTTGACAATTTACGGGTTTTGTGACATGAATAATTAGATGTAATTTTTTTTTAAGAAAGAATGTCTATGATGAGACAGCTAAGCAGCAAAGTTTTTAGTTTAAAGAGCGATTGGAATCGTATCTTAAAAGTTTAAAACTTATAAAAGCCATTTGAACCACTATTTAAACTGTACTCTTCGTCAATCGTCAACAGCCTTTTACAGTCCACTGCTGGACATAGGCCTCTCCTCAGCAAGGAGGTTTAAGCAACTATACGCTTGAATTTTATTTAGTCTGTAATAATGTTAGAAATGTGTAAAACACAAAAACGCCTGAATGGATTTAGATCAAATTTGGCACAGAGATAGGTTGTAGGTTAGCCTCAAGGGTAGTAAGCAGTAGACTTTTAGAAGGTAGTAGAGCCACGCTGATTTCAGCACGAACAGGTCGGCTCGACTGGGGCAGTACTACCTCTCACAGAAGACCAATCTAAAGCGACAGCATCCGTGCTGTCGTGTTTTGTTGGTGAGTGCGAGACCGGAGGCCCCTTTGATGCAAGGGTGACAGTTATCGTGGTAAGTGTGTGAGCTTTATATTACCATGATGAGTTTTTACGTCCTCAAGCGGGGCGTGAAAAAGCACCTCACTGGAGCGCCGTGAGTTACCATACTCATTGTGAATGCAGACAATGCAGTATAGTGACCACAACTCTTGGATTCTATTTATGCTTTCCATCAAGGCAGAGTAGGTTTACTTTGGCAGCCTCCTTTAGCCTGTTGCTCCGCCCACGTGTATATCGGTTATGCATTCATGTGGATGGTGATACGTGTATGCGGTAAAACGAAGCTTATAATTATTAATCGCTAAAAAAGTAGCTTTTAATTGATGAAAGAATTTTAAAATCGATTTAGTCGTTTGAAAGTCGAGTCTAACAAAGTAAAAACCCAGCATTTACATTTCAATCCACTGCTGGACATAGGCCTCTCCTTAGCAAGGAGGTTTTGGCCTACTATACCACGCCGGTCAGACGGGTTGGAACAGGCTTTGTTTCAAGTTTTCCTCCCTTTGTAATGATGTTCTCTTGCATACTTTGTTCCCTTAGTTGCCTTTTACGACACCCACGGGAGGAATAGGGGTGGTAACACTATGTATTCTTAATCCGTCACCACACATTTAACATTTATAATATATAAATTTACAACAAAGAGTATGTTTACCAATTTTTAGTGTTCTATCTTGGAAACTATATTAAGTCTATTTAATCTTTCACCCTCATTTTAAAGGGGTTGAGGGTTAACTTTTCAGAAAAATCTGAACTACGTATTTATTAATTTGTAGAAACAACTAAAATTGCAATTTTCAAGTCCCTAACTTCAACGGTGTAGAACTTTCATATAAAAATTTTTCACCCCTCTCACCTGGAATTGCCAAAAATCCTTTCTGAGCTCCCCTACACTCTCCAAGGAACATACATGTCAAATCTCAGCTTATTGGGCTCAGTAGTTTCGGCTGTGCGTTGTCTGTCAGTCAGGTAATCAGTCAGCCACTCAAAAACAAAAGACTTTTTATATATAGATTAACAAATGCGATATTAAAGTTAATCAAACCGCAGTTAAAAACTATTTTCTTATTTAAGTAATTGATGAATTTCCTAATTATTGACAGGCTAAAAAACACAGTTTTAATTAATCTGTAAATTCAGTAGCCCGTGGCAGAAGTGATAGAAGTACAATGGTACACTTTTTTCTAATTTTGTCTACATTTATTTAAATGACATTCTTTGGGTGCAAGCCGCTGGATGCCATTGTTAGAAGTTCAAAAAGAACGCGGACTTCCCGTCGTGTTATTATTCGCGGTTGCCAATGTAAAAAAGGTTTTTTAATCAAATTGATTAGGAACTTTTTTGTTAATTGACTTATTTATATTTAAGTCGGTGTGTGTGTAAAATCAAAACCACCTACGAAGTGTTATTGAAGACTACTATTCAAAATTACTAGTTAAAATGAATGTCATTAAAACTTTTTTACTATTTATAGAGCAATAGTTTTGTTTTAATTATGTATTGTGAGTGACGAAAGCAGTCAGTTTCTTTATGTCATATAGGGCTATAATAACTTCACACATTTCACACCGGGCCGTCTGATCCCAGACCAGACAGACATTTTACTATGGTAACCTGACAGTTGGTGCACATACTAAGATACATACATAGTTTAACTTATGCCCAGAGAGAACAAATGGTCCAGACAGGTAGTGTTCATCCCAGAATATTTGTGCTTAGTGGGCACCGAATCAACGACGTCAGGGTCACTAAACACTAGATCAATAGGCCTGTCAAATAATGACTGCACTCTTTAATACGCTCTTTATTTGATGGTTGAAAAGTCGTATCGATCCAGCACTTCGGAAGTATCTCAAGCGACTATAAGAATTCGTTTCACAGACTGATTATGCGAGTCAAAAAGTTTCTTGTAAAACGTACTTACTTAATCTATTTTTCTGTGTCGCGTAACTTAACCTGTGTCGCGAGGGACTCTACACACATACATGAAACGGACACAAAGAACACCCATGCTCAAACAACAATTTGTGAATCACGCAAAGTGTCAGCGCATTAGAAAGCGGCGAGGTGATCCCTTGAACTGCTTTTTTTTTTTAACGTGTGGAAACTCCCTCGGGTCGTCACCCCACCGGGGTTTACAGCGGGGTGGTGTGTCGGAATCGGATCGACTAAAACCACACGGTGTGCCACTCTGCGCCTGACATAGGAGGGATCCGAGAACCGCTGCTATTACGACATCCAGATCGCTTGAACTGCTATGCCAATCGTGCAGTCCAATGTGCTGAAGTAAGACTCTAGATTATTACATATCGATTATAACTGCTGAGACCAAGTTCTCTTTGATTGCGAAATAACGAAGGGGTGGTGAGGAGCTTGGAGTGACGTCACAATACTCAACGTAGAAAGTTGTAAGATGGCCACTTGAACCACTACAAAGTAATAAGATCTGTTGTACGTCTGTAAATCATCCTTTCGACCGCCTGTTAATGACACTATATTTTATAGGGTGGGCCAAGAATTCGTTAATATGAATCTTACATCCCGCGCAAACATGTTACGGGAGTTCTCAGGACTGATGCTACTGGAACTTGCTGACTACAATCGTAACACATGGTTTCAACAAGATGAAGCCACTTGTCACACATCAAATGAGGCCGTGTCTGTGGTCAAAGACATGTTTGCGGAAAAGCTGATTTCCAGACGAGGCGACACTCCATGGCCACCCAGAAGCCCTAGCAGTCTTCTTTTTATGGGGTTATTTGAAGAATTGTGTCTACATCAACTAAAAAAAATCAGCGAAGAGATGTCGGTGAACTCGCAGTCTCTTTGCCGACGTGTATTCGACGTCGAGCTTAGAAGAGTGCAAACACCGAAACGGTGGTCATTTAGACGATGTTATTTTTAAAAAATAAATTTCAACTAATTAGCTTTTTTGTACATAAACAATTTTTATAATATATCAAATGGTTTTTTTCTACGATTTTTTTAAATGTTAACTAATTTGTGGCCCACCCTATACAACATAGCAGTTTACAATAACAGTGGTTTACGCACTGATTGTCACACATAATGTTGATGACTTAATTAAGATTTCCTGTGATTTGTGAGAACAAGATGCTTGTTTGGTATCATTTGCCAATATGGTGTAGTGACTTTGAGAATGATTTTATGTGTTTGCGGTTATTTGTGTCGTTATAATACTTCCTTGTAAAGTATAGTCTTAACGAAAATTTATATCCTGTTCAGGAGAGATTTGTTTTTTTTTTTTTATACCGCCCGTATATATATATATATAAATATTTTGGTGGCAAACAAGCATACAGCCCGCCTGATGGTAAGCGGTTACCGCAGCCTATGGACGCCTGCGGCACCAGGGGCATCACGTGCGCGTTGCCGACCCTTTAAAAACCTATTTACCCCCTTGTTGAAGAGCCTCATACTGTAGTTCCCAGGGAAAGCCTCGGCAGGGAGCTCATTCCATAACGGGATTGTTCGCGGGAGAAAATTTCTCTGAAACCGCACTGTGTGCGACCATTTAGGTTCCAATGTATGTGTATGAGCTCCCTGACGATGGCGAGCGGTGCGATGGTAGAAAGTGGCTGTGGGCATCATATCAAACAATTCTTCAGAACACAGCCCATTGTAGAGACGGTAGAGCACACACAAGGAGGTTTCTTGTTGTTTCTATAATGGTAAGTTGATTTTGTGTCTAACGTTAACTGCAAATACGTGTCTATTTAGAAATGTATAAGTATTTTCATTAGTGGTCTTATTAGGTATCACTTGTTCAGACATCAATGAGGGAGATGTCCGTTGACACATTTCTCACATTTTATTACTGAGACTAAGACACTGATGCCAAAGGTACCTCCAATTTCCTTATTTCCCATCGATGCAGGGGTGACAGTTGTCGTAGTGTGTGTAATACAATGCTACGATGACTGTCATGCCTTTTACGTCCCCAAGTGAGGCGTAAAAAAGCATCTAGCCGCCATAGTGTGGGTCACCACACTGCATTGTCTGCATTTGTAATGAGTATGGTGACCACAACTCTTGGATTCTATTCATGCTTTCCATGGAGCAGAGTAGAGTGACTTTGGCAGGCTCACAAATAAAAAAAATAAAAAATGTGTCGAGAAGAACTACCTTTGCATCGGGCCCTCGATTGAGCTGGCTGACATCTGGCTCTTAAGTTTTTCGAAGCTTTTAGAAATCAATCCATGACCAAGTATCTTAAAGGAACAATGATCACTGAATCCACGTTCAATAAATCAGCAATGTAGTAAAAATTCAAATAAGAATTAGTTAATTTTTCTTTTTGTGATCACTCTATTGACAATTATTATTATTATCAGTGTTTTCTGCATATCTCTTGCAAATTCTTACACAAACTTCAACAACCGATATGTCAATATATCAATATTTTTTTTAATATCAAGGATATCACGAGACCGTTGAGTGGGCGTGCAAAATCGAACGAAAGTGAATCCCGCCATTTTTTTTCGCGAATCAATCTTTTTTTTTTTAATGATACTCAGTGGTAGAACACTGGCCACACCGCGGGTGTCGCTACCGTTGTGAAGAATTGATGGATTTTATTTTTTGATTTGACACTTGCGTTGCGAGTGTGAGCTTTTGACTTATTCGTTTTAAATGTCAAATGTTTATGAAGTGGGTAGAGTGATTTTAGGTAGGAATACTTAGATACTTGATTATAAGTGCATATATATATATGTATAATACGTCAAACGTCCCGGTAAAGGCGAGGTTAGACTTATTCAAGAGTGTTTCGGTCACCTCCGGACGACTAAATTTGAATTTTAATTAGATGTTTTTCACATTGCTCTGCTGCTAAAATTCGTAGAGTGATATTACATAGTATACATTATTCTCAAATACATACAGCGTTGAAACAAACGAACAAACAAAAATTGATCAGCTTATATTCGAATAGATTTTACATTCCCTTAAAAGCAAAATAATTTTTTTTCAACCCTTTTAAAACGTTCGTGATGATATTTATTTACACAATCAAAAATGTATCAACTCAATTTTTGGTCCAAAAGCACCCATATGTTGACCTAATAAATTGAGAGTCAACCCTTTATTTACCGTCCGTGGGTCGTTTAGGCCCCTATTATAATATTAATGCTAAACAAACATGGGATTTTTGCTTCTAAATGACTTCATCCACTTTCAAGGGCGATCGTTTAAAAGTAATAACTTTGATTTTTAAGTTTGGGTTTAACTTTCATTTCGAATTGATGTTCAAATTAAATTGTATATCAAATTCATACCAAATTTTAAACCTCATATGTTAAAACTGCGTGTTTGAGACGTATAAATGTTCTATATACAATATTTTATTAATATTTACTATTAGGTTTCCATTAAGTATGTTAATTTCAATATGGTACTATATGATAATTGAATTTCTTAGAGAATATGTGTGTACGTATGTGTGAGAAAAATTCATTTTTATAGTCTCTAAATTTCTTTTAAAAAAATAAGTACTTTTCTGTACTTTCGTTATTTTACTATTTTTTCCTTTTCAACATTTAGTACTGTCTTTTATTCATTTACACATTTCTTCATCTAATTTGTGAACATAATTTTAAATTACAATAATCTATGGCAGATAATTGTAAGTGAAATCTCTTAGAACTAGTACACATCTCTATAAATTAAACTACAAAAGAATTATGCCTGCGCTAAATAGCGGGAATATAATAAGATGGACCTTAATTTACTCGTTAAAGACTCGTTTGAAGGGTTAAGCGACCATTTAGTCAACTATACTTACTTCGCGCTTCAATTTATAAAGATACACTATTTAGCCACATCGGCACTTTTGAACCCTTTGATGACTGTTTTTTTTTCTCTAACGATGTTTTTTTTTTTTAATTTTTGATCGTCCATGTTAGTTTACTAAATTATAGACCTTAATACTTTTACCCAAACGTATTATGTCGTTTAAAAGACGTTAAATTACTCTCAGATATTAAGATGTTGAAAGTTAAACAAACATTTGAATTTTGAATATATATAGCTGATGTTACTTTTTTTGAGGTGGTATCATTATATTAGTCGCCAGTAGTATTTAGAACCTCTTTACAAAATTATTTAATGTTGTCATTAATGTCACGTTTTCAAGTTTTTCATTTTATTTTCTGATTAGTTCTTAAAAATTCTTGGTTTTATTTTATTTAACTGTCTTGTATTTAACTTATTTTAATAACACTTCGTTATAACTTTAACCCACCCCACCCTTGAAGGTAAAATAGTAAATATACTAAAACATAATTTTTAATTAAACTTTAGCCAATGGAAGCCACACATGGAATATTCTTCATGATTGAGATAAGTATACCTACGAGTATAATATAAGTTTTGATAGTAGAGTTACGCTGGTCGGCCGAGGCAGTTTCACAGAAGATCAATCTAAAGCGACAGCACCCGTGCTGTCTTCGTTCGTAGGTGAGTGCGAGACCGAAGGTCAGAGCTGACAGCTATCATAGTACCTGTGTGAACCTTACATTGCCACGATGACTGTCTCTTTACGTCCTCAAGCGAGTCGTGAAAAGTATCTCTCTAGGCCGCCATTGTGTAGGCCTCCATACTGCATTTTTTTCATGCGTAATGAGTATACCGACCACAATTCTTGGATTCTATTCATGTTTTCTATCAGCCAGAGTAAAGCCACTTTGGCAGGCTCTTAAAATGAAAAAAAAAACCAATACTTTAATACTGTAATTTTGCTATTCATTTAGTTATAATAAATACAAGAAAAATGTCCTATATCTGCTCGTTTAATATGGAAACCAACTAACTAATAATTGTTCATGAATACATAAATACTAGGGTGGTCCTTTCTCGTGACTCTTCTTGAGTTCAATTACAATGTCTCCAAAAACGAATACCATGTAACGGTCAAATAAAAAAACCAATTCAGTAGTCAATTACGTCACAAATGCAAACATACATCATTAATAATATTTTTTTCTTTTTTCTAAAACTATACACTGACACGCGCGGGGGTCCGAATCGATCGTAACCATTCAAGGGTTAAGTTGTTTTCGTTTTTGGTTGTGTAATTATGTGTTATTGGTTACGAATCAACGATTGATTGAAAGAATGACTTATTATTGTTATTTCTTCGTTAATAATAGAATTTATATCGGCCATATTTGTGAATGTTTATTTTATAATTTTTTTTTGTTGAGTGTAACATCTCATTGCAGCAGTTGTTCGATTTTCGAAATTCATCACGTTCTATTTTTAAATGTTGGTCTAGTAATATTAAATAATGCCTATTTAAAAAAAAATTACATCTTTGTCTCTTATGTTCAATACTGCGAATATAAAATCAATTGCCTTTTTATTTGGCGTGTAGATAATTCTTTTTTTAAATTGAGGAGGGACGCCATTTTAAATTTCGTATTTGAATTCTGTTGTTGTTTTAAGTTTTAGCCTAGGAAGGTAGTAACCAGTGAACAGACGAATGATAGAGGAGAATGGAACAAGAAAACTTATTGCAACCTAAATAAAGTTGGAAAATTTGTCTTTAGCTGTTGATTCGGGAGTACACTTTTTTAAATGAGTGTAGACTGTGGTGGTGGTTATAGATTTGGATTGCTGTTTTCTTGCAAGTGTAATTTTTAAAAGTATACTTGTTATGGCGCGTTAGAAAAAAGTGATGAGAGTAAATTTTCAATATACGCGCGCACGTCACGAAAAACCTGCACCACGAAATTAGCTAAACAATATTTTCCTTTTTTTTATAAGAATAATTATTTTATGATTTTTAAATTAAATTTATTTAACTAGATAATGCGTTATAATAAAACTTACTTTCAATGTATTAAATACTTTTTTAAAGTCTTTCTATTATTAGTGTCGTTTCTCTACAAACATAGGACAACACGAAGGATAACATTTTTAGAAAGATTTTTAATCTTGATTTTTATCTTTTTATTTTGTTTTATCTTGTTACACCAAAGAAGTGTAACTTCTTACGTGTGCACATAAGTATACACACAAGGTTTTTATTCTTAAAACATTTAAAGATGCAGTGACTCCCGAAAATACGTTTCAACTAAAGGGATTTATTAAATTGACTGTGGTATATACTAATTTAGTTAGTTGAAATGTTAGTAAGTTAGTAAGTACTTTCAAGGTACCTGGTTATTTGATAATTTAGACAAAAAATAATTATAGTTTTCTAACAAAACTATTAAATTCTATGTAGGTTTAAATAAGAAAATTTATATTGAAAAACTGTAGAGCATTTTAAATTTCTTTTTGCTTGAATCCTTTTTTTTCATCTTTTAAATTATTCAACAACAACACAACAAGTTGTTTCTCCCATCACGTAATAGTAGGTACATAATAAACAATTTATTAAACCAGACAAAGGAAGGAAGCTGTCCTTTCCTACACCCCCGATTTATTTACTTACAACATGTCTACGAAATTATCAACGATCTCGCTTTAACCCCAAAATACCCATGACTCTCCCATAATCCATATGTTGTTTCCAAAACCGATTATAATCCCAATATCCTGTTTACATATAGTCATTCGAATTTTCGTATTATGCTCAAATTCGCGCCAAAGCCTGCCCTACTTCCGGCCTCCGCACGTGTGCGCAGGCGCACCTAACAATATACTTTTTTTGCGACATTCAAATGATAGTACTACCGACTAATGAAGTACTTTTCATCTCTTTCCTTGTTATATTAAATGTTCTAAACAAGAAAGGGAGAGGTAATATGACAGTTGGCTCCGAATGGCGTCTGCCGTCACCATATGTTGCTTGAGGTTTCGAAAATTACCCGCCATTCGATTTTTGAAATGGCGATATTTACGTCATCAGTTTTGTCTATTCATTACTTGTCTGTGGTCGCACGCGAGCGTAGAACCTTGAAAAAGAAACCTTTGCACACTCATTCGATAAATCATTAAAAAAAGTAAATAATTGTTCAACAATAAAATAATCTACACATATAAAATTTAACGTATATATTTTGTATTTCAGTTTTTTATTTAGGTCAGGATTTTGGTGTAGTAAGTGGGATCTATTAAGCCAAAGCTCGTGATTTCAATTCGTTCCTAGGGCGAATAGTTTGTAATAGAAATGTTTTTAGTTGTGTCTTAACTCCAATCTTGCCTGCAGTTGACAAAATTGGTGCGTTGCTTAATAAGTCTCCGTCTACTTCTTCGAGGACAAACAAGGACAAAGAGAGAGGCATTAATGTTTGTTTACAATCATAAATTTCTAAAGAATCGAAAAACATATTACAGTATTTTGTGTGTCGAGGTAAATTCCATAGAGTTACATAAAATTTTGCATAACTTTGCTACAGATATTGCAATCATCATCCTTATCATCATCAAGAGCCACTAATAGTCCAGGAAATAGGCTTCTCCTTAGAAAAGAGGTTTTAACCTGACATTCTTTCTTTCATTCTTCATTCTTTCTTCTCTTTGTGGTGCTTTTATTTTTTAGATTTTACTCTCCCCCATGTCCTGTGTAGTTTGATTCCTTACGGAGGACTAAGGGTGATGACTCTTGACTTTTCTCGCGATATCGAAATTTTTACCTTAGAGAGGGGTTTTTACTGCATACAACCCGATGCAGTGGGAAATCTCGGGATAAAAAGTAGCCTATATGTTGCCCAGTAGCCTCCTCTATGTCCTAGTGAAAGTCTGTACTGAAAAGTTTTGTACACAAACTGTTGTTGGGCTTTTGTAAGGCTTCTCCAACTATCTGTAATAGTTGCCAAAGATGTTCCAAGGTTGTGCCAAAGACGGCTTAACATGCTCGGCATAGAGGGGTCTCAATGTATTAAGAATGGCCGCACATCCGGTGTTGACTATGGTGTATAAAGAAATATTAAGAATATTCTTAATCCTTGTTTCGTTGTTAATAACGTTTTTATATTTCTTTAAATATATAAATACATAGACAGCAAGACACAGAACAAATGGTAGTGTTCGTCACACAAACAATGATCCTGGGTAGGAATCAAACCCACGAACTCTGGCGTAGCAGTCCGGATCACTAACTATCGGCCAATAGGCGAGTCATTATTATATACTATTCATGTTGACTCATTGAGGCTTAATGCCCTGGGAATTCTCTTCCAGTCCTTCTTCGGGTGGTGTAGAAATTGTATAAGGTAGTAGGTACATATTATGTATATATAATTACACATATATCATAATAATCTCATAGAAATATCCTAAATAACAATAAAAACTCAACAATACAACACCATTTCGACAGAAGCTCCAATGAATTAAAAACACAAGTGTTTCAATCTAAAACCAAATACTTTCTACGACTACTACCGAGAAATAATAGTAAAAAAAAAAACAAAAATTTTCTAGAAGCACCCCTAACTAGGCACGCGACATATGGGCGACTCGTGCGCATCCCTTTGTGTCGCCGCCAACCAACGGAGGGTTATCCTTATTTATTTATTTTTCCCCTCAAGTGTAAACTAATAATATATGCCGTTTTGATATGCCGTACTGATCTTGTTTTAAAGTTACTTAAATAATTAACTTTTAAAAAAAAATTGCTAATTTCAATGTGTCTATGTTATGACGAATTGTTATATAGGGTGGGCCACGAATTAGTTAACATTTGAAAAATCGTCTAAAAAAAACAATTTAATATATTATAAAAATTGTTTATTTGCAAAAAAGCTAATTAGTTGAAATTTATGTTTTAAAGATTACATCGTATAAATGACCACCCTTTCGACGTTTGCACTCTTCTAAGCGAACATCGAAATTTTGGAATACTCATCGACAGAAACCGCGAGATCACAGATATCTCTTCGCATTTTTTTTCTTTTAGTTGACATAGTGTATTTGGTTTATTGATGTAGATACAATGTTTCAAATAATCCGTAAAAAGAAGTCTGCTAGGGATCGATCTGGACTTCTGGATAGCTAAGGAATGTCGCCTCATCTGGAAATCAGTTTTTCCGGAAACATGTCTTTCACCACCGGCAGGGACTCATTGGATGTGTGACAAATGGCTCTATCTTATTGAAACCATGTGTTACGATTGTAGCCAGCAAATTTCAGTGATATCGGTCTTAAGAACTCCCGTAATATGTCTGCACGGGATGTTAGATTTAAATGTTAATGAATTTTTGACCTACACTATATTACTGTATCAGTCTGCGTATTACGAACTTACATCAAATTGTTCACCCCTATTTTACCCTTAGGTCTTATATTTCCAAAAATTCTTTGTTAGTAACTATTTGTAACATCGCTTCTTATCAACAGCCTTTAACAGTCCACTGCTGGACATAGGAAGGACGTGCCTTAGAAAGGACGTTTTAGTCCACTATACTACGCTAGCCAGACGGGTGGGACAGAGTTTGTTTCAAGTTTTCCTACTCTTTGCTGTGATCCTAAGTGTAATCTGGAGTAATATATTAGCTATATATATTATATTAGTTTAAAAGCCTCGCTGGTCTAGCAGTTAGCGTAAGCAACTGCTGATCAAGAGGTCTCGGGATTAATTACCTGGTCGGGTCAAAAACTTTTATTGAGTTTTTCTAATTACCGAAACACCTGCAAAGCTCTGGGCTGTTAATACGAGATCAACAGCCCAGAGCTGTGCAGTTGGGGTCTTACCTAAAGCCGTCAGTTCTGTGCAGATCTTTCCCCGGTCGTGTCGGATAACCATCCCATCAGATTGTGAAAGTGAGGGAACAGAGAGTGTATCTGTGTTTGCGTACATACTTGTGCACTATAATACGGGCTGCGCTGTTGACCGGTTTTCGTTGAGACTGACCACCGTGGCCGAAATCGGCTATACATCATCATTTCAAGCAAGTTTCGAACGTGTTGTGTGAAGAGTGTTACGAAGTTACGACTACTTGAACACTGGTTATCACTTTCTTACAAAAAGTATCTTTGTATTGCTAAGCCGCTGTTATATATCATTTGTATTGGCGCCTCTGTGGGCAGAGGCCCAGAGCTCCGCCCCTCGGTCTGAAAGTTTTATGACTTCACTTGTGTGGCCGCAAACTATATTAAGTATGATATACCTACTTTATTATACTACAATCTACCTTTACTTTTGTATTTGAATTAGATGTCTGCCTGAGAAATATCTACTTATTTTTTAATGCCAGTTTATCATTTATACGGTGTCTGGGTGTAATTTATTTATAATACGTCATCATTATCATCAACAGCCTTTAACAGTCCACTGCTGGACATAGACTTCTCCTTAGTTTTGCTAGGTAGTAGAGCCACGCTGATTTCAGCACGCGCGGGCCGGCTCGACCCGGAAAAGACCGACCTAAAGCGACAGCATGTCGTGTTTCGTTGCTGAGTGCGAGACCGGAGGCCCATTTATGCAGAGGTGACAGTTATCGTGGTAACTGTGTGAGCTTTACACTGTCACGATGACTGTCATGCCTTTTACGTCCCCAAGCATCTCACTAGGCCGCCACAACGTAAGTCACAATATTGCGTTGTCTGCATTTCTAATGAGTATGGTGGCCACAACTCTTGGATACCATTCATGCTTTCCATTAGGCAGAGTAGAGTCACTTTGGCAGGCTCTTAACATAGAAAAAGGAAAGAAAAAGGCAAGGAAATTTTGGCTTACTATACCACGCTGGTCAGATGTGTTGGTATAGGATTTGTTTTAAGTTTTTCTTCTCTTTGTAATTTTCGTTACCTTAGTCACCTCCCACAACACCCATGAGAAGAAAAGACGTGGTGACACTCAGATTCTTAATCCGTCACCAAACGGAGACTTTATGTATGCCTTTAGAAATATATAGGTATGTTTATCAGCTGTCTGGATACCACGGTACAGGCTCTGCCTAGTTTGGTATCAAACGGCCATGTTTGAGATTATTATTTAAATCGATAAGGGTATTTTTTAAGGATATTGCTGTCACTAGATTTATCTTGTATCGGCACGTTACAAACATGTAGATAATGAACATAAAGAACACCCAGACTCAGAATAATAATTTGTAGATCACACAGTGTTATCCCATGTGAGGATTGAACTTACAACATTTAGCGCAGCCGAAAGCGGCGAGATGACTGCTGTAACCACTATGTTATCCGTATATATACTACTGTCAGTATTTGAAACCAGTATCTCAAGTCACCGTTTTAGAATGGTAGATATACGCTCCCGAACTAAACAGTTCGACCCTTCCTTCCTGTGCAAATCAGTTCAAACCTGGCACTCACTACCAGCGCACGTATTTCCCTCCCACAATAATCCCGGCGTGAGAAAGTATCTCACTATTACGATTTTTTACGCATCATTTTAGGCCGTAAAAGACATGATAGTCATCGTAGCATTGTATTGCACACACTACGACAACTGTCTCCCCTGCATCAATGGGCCTCCGGTCTCGCACTCACCAACG
Organism: Hypercompe scribonia; assembly: GCA_949316085.1. Classification (NCBI taxonomy): domain Eukaryota; kingdom Metazoa; phylum Arthropoda; class Insecta; order Lepidoptera; family Erebidae; genus Hypercompe; species Hypercompe scribonia. Next base: position 2,562,272 of record OX438973.1, read on the forward strand.
AAACACGATGGCACGGATGCTATTGCTTTATGTTGGCCTTCTGTGGGAGGGTACTACCCCGATCGAGCCGGCCCGTTCATGCTGAAATCAGCGTGGCCCTACTACCTGGTTTCGTTGGTAAGTGTGAGACCCGAGGCCCATTGATGCAGGGGTGACAGTTATCGTAGTAACTGTGTAAGCCTTACACTGTCACGACGACTGTCATGCCCCCAAGTGTTTAAGTCCCCAAGCCGTAAATGAAAAAGCATCTCACTAGGCTGCCATAGCGTGAATCCTCATACTGCGTTGTCGGCATTCACAATGAGTATGGTGACCACCACTCTCGGATTGCTTTTTATCAAGCAGTGTAGAGTCTCTTTGGTAGGTTTCTATAAAAAAAATATAAGATTCAATACGAAGGTATTTTATGACACATTAACATTTAGACGTCGAAGAAGACCAGGAAACAAAAGTGTTTGAACAATTTATAGTACAAAGTTAAAAATAATTTGAAACGTATACAGACCAGTATATACTTTCTTGGTATGTTAGAAAAGTATTTGAAATAACAGTTCAACTTATATTGGTAATTTAAATGAAATAAAACATTAAAACTGAATTTCCGTCTTCAAACCATCTCTAGTAAGCATTATCAATATTATAAATGCGAAAGTAACTCTGTCTGTCTTTTATTCTTTCACGATTAAATTGCTTACCCATTTTAACGAAATAATGCATGAAGATTCTTTGGTTTTGGACAAATTTAAAAAATATATTGTCTACTTTTTACCGCGATAACCATCACACACACAGGTGAAGCAGCGGGCAAAAGATAACAATAAATTATCATCCTCAGCATCATAATAAATTAATAATTAAAATGATGTACAAAAAACAGTCTACGCTAAAATGGCCGATCTGGAAAGTGTGCATTTTTTCCGCCTCTCTTTACAATATCTTAACGCTACATCTGTACGGTAGTAAACAGTATTTCACTAACGCCATTTAGATAACGCGATAATCTGCTTTATTGTTTAGGGATCTAATAAATTTCTTCAACTTTTTCTTTACAACCACGTTGCTCTAATTTGTTTTAATAAACTATAAAATTTTGTTTTAAAAAAAAATTTGGTTCCGCTTTTTTTAATGTCGCTAAAAAGGTTTTATTACTTTTTAGCTTCGGGGAATTTGGCAGCAGATTTGGTTTTTTTTTTACTTTTTTCGGGGCAAAGGCGTCATGCGTCCTTATAATCATAATTATCTTAAACGGTCATTAAGACTTGCGGAGTCTTTAAAGTTATTTGTGATATGACAACCCTATCTATTAGATTATTTAGACGATGTTTTGAACTACTCATGATAGTGTAAAATTAATGTTTTCCATTCAAACTTAAGACGTTAAACTTTTTGACTGCAGTTATTAGTTTATGCTCTTTGGAAGTATGATTCAAAATGGTGAATAATTTATTAAAAAAATTTAAAGAATAATTAGCAAATTCAACTAGCTATTTAACGGTTTTAATAATAATATTTTAAACTAATGTATTTAGAGACAATTTCAAGGGAATTTTGCGAAGAAATTATTTATAAATTTAAAATTATGAATCTGTTGTAAACGCTTTCTAACTTTACCGTAATGCTTATTTAATACGCAAAAATTTATTAACACCTTTAAAAAAGTAAAAAGCACGCCTAAAACCAAGGTTTCTAATCAGTTACTAAGCGTTTCATTCCTAAAATAAAGATGTCACCAAACAAACCTTTCGGCTATTCAAAGTCACTTAAAATCACTACCGAGATAGCTACTTGGCACCTTAGGGACAACCCTTAAAACTTAAATGATGGTAATCGAAAACCAACTCTAACAAACTGGATTTAAGATTGAATTTGGCTTTCAGAAATGGTTTCAATATAAAACCGTATGTTCACGATAGTAAGTGCTTGGACGCAATAAATTCACTTTTATTGGTACTTTTGTAAAAAGTGAATGGTCAGTCTTGTGAATGACAATTTTTTGTCACAAATCGTTTAATTTAAAGTCACTTTCAGTTTCGACACCGCGGGTGTTTTGTTTGTTTTGTCTATGGTCTTTTGTGTTTATTGTAGATAATGTCACACATAATTTAGAAAGTCTTTCGTTACGATAAGGGTTAGAAAGCTTTCTGGCCACAGCCTGTTCAAGTTACAGGTACCTGACTCTATCCACTGGATCTATTATTTACATTCCTCAAGACATCTTTTTTAACAACATGAAATCCTTCTTTTCGAATATACGCTCAATTTTTTCACATAATTACTAAAGTATCCAGTTGACGACCATAGTCTTGTCTTTTACTAGGTCAAAGGGATTACAAAACGTACATGAGACCGACACAAAACAATTTGTGTATTGAACAAAATGTTGTCACGTGCAGTCCAAACGATTCGCTTCCTCAAGGGTTAAGGAGTGAATTTGATGATTGCTGTCGAGAGAATGGTAGTGTAACAATAATCTAGTCTTAAATTGCCTGGGAAACTTCTTTAACTGCCCTTTTAAAGAGACACATATGTCCAGCATTGGACTAATGGCAGTTGACGATGAAATAGTCCGAACTAAACGTAGAAATAATCTATGAATCTAGTGGCTAGGATCATTGTTAGAGCAATCTGCCTGTCAAATAAAAATCTCAGTTCCCACATATTTAAGCGTGTACCTAATAACAATAATAACAGCCAATATCACAAATAGTCGTTTAAAAAATATAATTGATTGACAGCCATCAGTCAAAAGACCACTAAATACCAACGACAATATTGAACGTCTGAGCGTCTAAACACAACACAATTAAAAAAAAACATCTATTGTAAGTCGAGTAAGTTTACGATCATCGATTAATAGCTCTATTGAAATTTTCTTTTAAATATGTTTTTAATTATACCTTATAATGTAACTTGTGATTATGCGGTGGCTAAAGATCAAAATAAATGCAGTTTTTTTTTGTAGGCGTGTAGCACCTCCCCGAGGTCTATGGATTTATTTCAATTTCTAACTAATGGTAGCGTTTTGTTTAATTATAGATATTAAATCTTTTGTAATTAAGTTGAGTGAAAATACGAAATTGTGGAATTTTGGAACGCATTTGTAAATTGGATTGAAGGTTGCAATTTTTTTTTTATATATATTAGATTGGTACATAAAAGCCAGCCCTAATTTACCCTCCAAATATATATTTTGAAATGAACGATTAGTTTTAGATATACTTTATATTATTATTTTATAAAATTGCTCTATTTATTTTCTTTATTATGGATCTCCGATAAGGAATACACTTCACATGCGAATTTTCTATCAGAAGAAATACAATTAAGATTTCATGTCTTACGCTTCCTCAATTATGGGAATTCCTCTAAATATATATTCGCTTCGATTAAAACTAATCGAACCAAATTCAATACAACTGGGTAGATAACTGTACCGTGAATAAATACCAATGTCCACTTCATTAAAACTAATATCGCGAAACATCTCGGCAAATACAATTATCATAGCTTTTTATTATTATTACGAATTCCAATCAAATACACAGTGAAATATATTGTTCAATTGAGTAGTCTAAAACAGTGACGTCACAATTTGGTATTTAGTACATTTTTCCTACAAAATTGTCGTTTTGACAGATGATAAAAAGTAACTAATTTGACTGAGGTGACATCTAGCCTCCATCTAGTATGTAATATTGGTAATTTAGTTTTTTAATCACTTTTCGTTAAAATTTGGTTGTAGCGCAATTTTAAGTAGCCTTCCTCGATGTATGGACTATTCAATTACCGATACTTACTCACAATTAAGCACAAAAAATATTTTCAGTCTGTGAACAATACTATTTTAACCCCTACACATATATGCTACTTTATCATTTAAAAGGTACTAAAATTCCACTCCATCCAGCTTAAAAGCCCCAAACTCATACTACAATCGAACTTTTTTTCTCACAAAGACATTCCAAAATCATCGCCTTTAAAAAAAATCCGTCACCCCTTACGCCGTGGGGGTTATCTTGACCCGACGATTATGTTTTTGCCGTTTCAAATAAAATCATAAATTTTAACGCGGCGGTCAGTGGCAAAAAATTACACTATATCATATTTGGCTGCGGGCGTGACCAGGTCAATTTATGACTAAATTTCGAGGAGTATTTCTGACCCGGATGATCGAGTTTGCGTTGCTGAGTTATGTCAGAATGTGGAGTGAGTGTGGTGTAATTATATTGTTGGCAATATTTTTGTAACTTTAGACTGTGTTGTGATGGATTCAGAATACGAAATGTAACTACTCTGCCTATGGGTGTCGTAGGATCTGATTAAGGAAGCAAGCTACGCAGGACTACAGCATGTTAAAGAAAGAGAAAACTTGAAACCGAACCTATACCAATCCGTCTGGCTAGCGTGGTGTAGTAAGCCAAAACCACCATTCTGAGGAGAAACTTATGTCTAAGAGTGGACTATTAAGTTATTAGATGATGAATTCAATTTATAAATACAATTTCAAATTGGATCTGTAAACTCGTTGACTTTTTGAATCACTATCATAAGATAGAATTTTTTTCTTAAAATACGACAGCCTCTGGTGCATCAGCCGTAATAGATAAGTACATGCATAGTTGGGTAGCAAACTTATTGATCCTAATCACAACTTAAGCGTGGTAAACCTACTAATGGTTGTCCAGAACGGGTATCAAACCCAGTAGAAGAAACAGACAAATACAAACACACACGCATGCTTCTTCTAGTCTACCATCGTGCAATCTTTGAATTTATATATACATATACAAAAACCCAGCATTATATTAAACACCGGAAGTTCTAATGAATAAACCCACCTTCGCAAATTATATGTAATCTTGCCAAATTTGTGTAAAATTATTTTATATTAGTGAAAATTAAAAGTTCTCAAAATGAGATCTGAGCTTGTCATCAAATCGCTATCAACTTGCTAACTAGGGGTTGGTAGGGTGCTGTAGAAAATCACCCTAAATAATACCCCTCAATATTTTGCTAAAGTAGATTCGCATTTCAAATTAATAAAATTAATTTTGTAATTTTTTTAAATCCAAATATGGTATGTATTACTTTTTTACCGCGCTTTTTTGAAAATCGAACAAACATTTGCATTCCGTGCTTTGGAACACCGAAAAAAATGTCTATTACTATCTCGAGTATAAAGAAAATTTAAGAACTTTGAATACTAGTAACAGTAAGTACGAACTAAGGTTAATTGAGTTTTACTTACTTCGATTCTACTCTGATCAACTCTCTTCGCTAAAAATTCGCCTAATTTTATTGTTTTTTTTTAAACATAGCTTTAAAATTGTAGTTAATAATTTGTTTTAAAATTTCACCGAAGCAACTCATTTTACTTGTAATAAAATAAAGAGTAGTCTTTACTAGACCTTTTTATTGTTAATTTGTGTACATAGACCTCTTCTTAGAAGTGTGATTTTCGTCTATGGTGGATGTTAAATTATGTATGAGTAATTTAAAACTTATATTCAATTCCTATTACAAGACGATTGAGAACGTCGAAAATTGAAAAAACTCGCCAACCGTCTAATTGAATTAGAGTTTCGCAAGCATTAGCTCGACCCGTAAAGTTGAAAATTATAGCTTTACGTCTCCTAAGTATAGCGGCGCGGGTAAGCAGTGGAGGCTAATTTGACAAAAACTAGATGTCGCGATTTCTTTTTTAGATTGTTAGATGACGAAAGGGAAGTGATGATTTGTTAAAAAAGGGACACGAACTCCTTTTAGACTCCTCGTTAGAGATTTTGTTCACAGATTTTTTTGTGTTAGGAACACTTTTAAAATACTTTTTTTATGATATTGAATTGTTAGAGCACTCATAGAGAATCATATCTACTTTGTTATTTACTGTGTTTTTTTATTTTAATACTGATTTATAATTCAATTAAATAAATATTTGGGATTCCACAATCGGTCAATAAATGGTACAGCAGCTCACGTAGGTATCAATTTTTTTATGGTAAATGACTACCGTAACTAATGGACGGTTGGATCTCAACAGTCACAATTTTGTTTTCGTCTTTTGAATCCTCGTCCTAGAATCAGAAAGAGAAATAATTTGGGACTTGGCAACCTTATACACTAGGTGAAAAGTAACGAAAAGATAGCTTCACACCTCTTTTCACCGAGGCGTTAGGGTCAATCCGATCAACAAGAGTTATTTAACTTACTTCATCTTCAGCAATTTCTTACAAGAGATCTATTTTTTTGAGCAATTGTATTACAATTACGCATGCATGCAATATATGGGCGTATATTTTTTGTGGTACTTCGAATGTCCGGCTCAGCGGTGCATGCAAAATGCTCATAGCCAGTCGTCCGGTGTCGAGATGTCCACAAGATACATCACTTCCGATTGACGACTCTTGAACGTTTAGGATTAATTTGAAACGGAAGAAAATGTTATTTTAAATATGATTTAAAAGGAGACGGAACTCTATCCGATTGGATTTCTTTATTTTATTAAGTCCATCATTGAAAAATAGATTTAGAAATCTTGTTTTTAATTTGAGAAGGTTGACTTTTTATGTGGTCCTTCTCAAATTTCTATAATAGTAAAAAGAATGAAGCATTCAGTTTATGACATTTTCTTCATTAACAAAGGATCTCGATGTCAAATTTTATCAAAATTGGTTTAGAAATTTAACTGTAAAAGCGTAATAGACAGACAAAGTTTCTTTCTCATTTAAAATATTACTAGGGGCTATTATTATATAAATAACCTGATTTTCACAGCGTACTCTTTGTCTTCAGTCTTATATTCAGCTTTTTTAAGCAATTACGATATATAAAGTATCAAAACTGCGATGTCGTAGTATAATATGTGACAATACAGTTGACTACCCGGAAGCATGATATCTTACAAATTCCGCTAACTTCCGTCCATGAAACCTTGCTTAGGAAATTATGGGAAGTCTCCATTTGATACGGCCTTTTGAAATTTATACCTCTGTTAACGCGTGTTAAGTTTAAATTAAAATAAATATGAGATGGTATGGGGTAAGGAGAGAGTACGGGACCTGAGGAAACACGTAATTACTGTACTAAAATGTGTTAGTAAATCAATGTACCCTGTGTGTGAGTATTTAGAGAGGGTATTGTATCATTTACTGCGGCAGTCTTTTTTTTTAACGTGTAGAAACCCTCTCGGGCCGTCACCACACCGAGGTTTACGGCAGGGTGGTGTGTCGGAATCGGACCGACTAAAACCACACGGTGTGCCACTCTGTGACTGACATAGGAGGGATCCGGGAACAGCTGCTATTACGACATCCAGTTCCTTCCTAGCGACGGCAGTTTTACCCCAAGCTAGGCAGAGCTGGTGCATGGTAACTAGAGTGTTGAAAAATGTACTTTAACCCATTACTTCCCACTGTCATATTTTTAGGACACAGATTACCATTTTTTTCTAAAACTTTAATTTTTAAGCCTTTTTTGTAAATAGCAAACATTTTTAATTATTTTTCCGTTAAAAAAAATATTTTGATAAAAAAATGCAGTGTCATTATTTAGATATATAATTTCAAAGTTTATATATTTCGTAGCCGTTAAGAGTGCGTTATTGTTTGTTTTATATAGCTAGTTATAGCTATATAAATAAAAGTAGTTATATATTTCAAATTACCTAAAATTGTTGGGCAACCTTTACTAAACGTGAAATAGCCAATAAAGTCGTAATAATATATTTTTCTCTAATATATGATCCCAATGTCATACATATATGACAAGCTGATTCAGACCCTAGAATAAATAAATTTTTGTTTTTTGCTGTGAAGCAATTAAATTAATTTTTTCTAACTGTATTTACAAATGTAGGTAGGTATAGTATGTTTGTAGGTAGTAGAGCCACGCTGATTTCAGCACGAGCGGGCCGTCTCGACGGGGCCAGTACTACCCTCCCACAGAAGAACAACCTAAAGCGCCAGCATCCGTGTTGTCGTGTTTCGTTGGTGAGTGTGAGACCGGAGGCCCATTGATGCAGGGGTGACAGTTATCGTGGTAACTGTGTAAGCCTTATACTATCACGATGACTGTCATGCCTTTTACGTCACCAAGCGGGGTGTGAAGAAGCATCTCACAAGGCCGCCATAGTGTGGGTCACCATACTGCATTGTCTGCATTTGCGATGAGTATGGTGATCACAACTCTTGGATTCTGTTCATGCTTCCCATCAGGCAGAGTAGAGTCACTTTGGCACGCTCTTAATATAAAAAAAAAATGTATTTTGTGATTTGAACAGAAAATTCTAAATTTTGCGATGGTTGGAAAGTAATGAGTTAAATATTTCTAAATAGTGAAGTTTTAATATGTGATCGTGTATTTTATACAATTATTTGTCCAATCGACTAACCGACTTTCAACTTTCTAGTCAAGGTCACTAACTACTAGGTTAATAAACTCATCGAATAAGATTAGATGTCTGTATACGTTACTTAACCACAGATATTTTATGGCATATTGACAAACAAGAAATTAGGTAACCCAATGGTAAGTCACTATAAATAGTAATCCTCCTAGCCGCTAGTTAGCAGCCAGTGTCACGGCAGACCAGCTAAGTATGCAGAGGATATTATAGTACACAAGTGTGTGCGCAAACACAGGTGCACTCTCTGTTCCCTCATTCTCACAATAAATTTAGCCCGATCCGGGAATCGAACACGAGACCAGCAGTTGGATATACTAACCGCTAAGCGAGACAGTAAGTAACAACATGGACAGTTGCAGCTTAAAGAGTTATAAATAAGTACGTTGCTGCAATCTGAGCAACCCCCTTCTAACAAATAACCCATCTCCTGGTTCGTTTTATTTAAGCAAAGAAATTATTGCCTAACACCGGTTTTCTGTGTAGAAATCTATCTACACGTATACATTTCTATTCTTTTTTTTTTTTTTTTTTAATCTTTATTGTTTACATATATAATGTAGAGGCTTTTAATCAAACATGATTATGCCAGCCTCATTATATCCCACAATAACCAACCACATCATACAGGAAATTTCTAAAATTATGTTTACATAATAGCATAAATACACATTTCTATTCATTAATAGTAATAATGGGTATAATTTGTCTATAATACATATATATTTAGAAATATATAAGTATGCTTATCAGCAGTCTGGTTACCATAACACAGGCTTTGTCTAATTTTTAATCAGACAGCTGTGTGTGAAAGATGTGAAGTTATCTATCATTATTATTGTTTCTGAAATTTTACTTAGCAAACTTTAGACTATATTTAATTTACAGGATTCATCTTGATTTTTAGATAAAAAATAGTGACTTACTACTGGTATTTGGTTCGAATCATTTGTAACTCCACATTAAAATTCGTCCAATTGGCCACCAGCTGTTTGCGCATGCGCGAGAAGCCTCACAACTGCTGCTATTGTGGTCGACTCGCAACTGTCATTTTTCCCGCCCTTTTATTTAAAATGGCTACCAGATGTGCAATTTTTTAAACATTTTTTTTGCAAAAATCTCAGCTGATCGGCTAATTAGTCGTTCAGTTTACAGTGTAATTGCGTAAGTCAGGAATTTTAAGCACCTATCGTGTGAATTTTGTAACAGATGTGGGTCAGTCAGTCAACTTCTAAACAGATTTTAAAAATCTGACTTTTTCGAATACTAATTATACAGATATCAAAAAAATGTAAGAGTATTATTAAGAATGTTTGTTCAAATTTTAAAATTAGTAACTTTAGTAAAATTTCTTTTTAACAAACAGTATTGTGAAGTAGGTGTCCGGGAAATAAGAAACGTATACCTATAAATGAAAAGCTGTAGCCATAACCGTACACATCAAAACTTATTAGTGTTTCGCTGATAAGGACATACTGTTAATAATTATAAGTGCAGTTAAGCGGTTACCAAGACTGTCGGTGGCGTGATTTGAAGTTCAGTTAATAATCTGTAAGTAAGGATATTTGAATGGACTCTGTGATTAAGTAATTGATTATGTCATGTCGGAGGTGAAAAGTATAAGAATTTACGTTTTATGCGTGCCCTGCTCCTTGGCAAAGCTTATATTGTCAAAAGTCTGTCTAATATTATAAAGAATGAGTTGCTATGCCCTGTTAACAGCTAAAACATCAAAAAATATTATTGTTTTTTAAAACTCAGACTATTACCTCTTTCTATCACAGTTCACGTAACATGACGTGTTTAGCCACACAGGTTAAACAGAGATGTTAAAATAAAAAGATGGCGGTTAATGAGGCGTGTGCACGCGCGTGTGGCCGAAGCCCTACGGTCACCCACTGGCCTACTGTTTGCGGTGTCTGTCGTACACTGTGGTGAAAAAAAAATAGTAAGTATATTGAACAAGAATGATTTCATATTTGGAATAATTAAAATAGATTAGTACGAAATTTAAACTAGAATGATAAATAATTAAGTATTAGACAAAACTATAAAAAGGCTGAAAAAATTAAAAAAAAAGATTGTGTTGTCATGTTTCGTTGGTGAGTGTGAGACCGGAGGCCCATTGAAGCAGGGGTGACAGTTATCGTGGTAACTGTGTGAACCTTGCACTGTCACGATGACTGTCATGCCTTTAACGTCTCCAAGCGGGGTGTGAAAAAGCATCTCACAAGGCCGCCATAGTGTGGGTCACCATACGGCATTTGCAATGAGTATGGTGACCACAACTCTTGGATTCTATTCATGCTTTCCATCTGGCAGAATAGAGTCACTTTGGCAGGCTCTTAATATAGAAAAAAAATTTCAAGGAAAGGTGAGGTTGATTTTGAATTTGGAATGATCTAAATAAAGTGATACGAATTTTAAAATAAGAATTGTAAATAAATAGACAAATAACTAAAAAAAGTTTTGTTAAGCAATCGCTCATAGAAGGATTAGAGAAATTCGAATTTTTAAATTGTAGTCCAGTCTAAGTTTTGATCTATCATAGTACTAAAGTACTTACAATACAGTTTAAGTTATATTGGTTAATAAAGTACATTGCGTACAATGCTGTAGTTCTTCTAGCAGTCACGTCGCTGTTTTCTTCTACCTTAAGTGTTATGTGTTCGATCCCCACACGGGACAACACTTTCTGTGTTTCACACATTATTGTTGTGATATTTACTTAGTGTGAGTTTCACAAAAAACAACTTAAACGTATTTAATGACCATCGATAAACAACAATAAAAAGCCGTAGATATAGAATAGAAGTTTAAAAACAATTTCTTATCAAGGGTTTTCTATAGATAGCGTTAACCATCTCACGCTTGGCGCTCATAGTATCAATATCATCAACATCATCAACAACCTTTTACAGTCCACTGCTGGACATAATCCTCTCCTTAGCAAGGAGGTTTTGGCTTACTATACCACGCTGGCCAGACGCGTTGGAATAGGATTTGTTTCAAGTTTTCCTTCTCTTTGTAATGATGTTGTCTTGCATACTTTGTTCCCTTAGTCGCCTTTTACGACACCCACGGGATGAATAGGGGTGGTAACACTATGTATTCTTAATCCATTACCAGACACAGCTGATAAGGTGAAGAACTGTAATAAATAAATTAGATAATAAGTCAAAATAAATAAACTAAATATTGGTAAGTTTAAGTCAGTATATACATATATAGAAACATCGTCACCATCTAAGCCAAAACATGTCCACTGCTGGACATAGGACTTTTTATTGGTGGAGGCATATTGCATGTAGAAACGGTGGCCGATGGGGTCATAGAGTTCTTGAGTAGCGATCGTATACTGGAAAATAGAGTGTTGGTAGGCCCTCTGCGAGGAGGTCCGACGAACTGGTGAGGGTGATGTGGGAGAGGGAGAGAGAGGGAGAGGTCAATAGAAACATAAAAACGAAAATTTGACCTTTTAAATATTAAATTTTAAGTTCTTTTTAATATTGCCCAATTGCCTCCAATTATAACACAATCTTGGTTTACTCATTTTTTTTAGAAAGTCTATCCCAGTAGTGGGATTTTTGAAACTGCTCTCTCCCACACACAGTGGCTGTGGGAAAACATTTTTTCTGTTCATATTTTTTATTTAATCTCAAAAACTCGTGTAATCATTACCATATAAAGGGCAAGGAAGAGTTCCGAACACATCCGGTTGTTTGGGGCTAAGACACACTGGGAGCAATTTTTAGTAATAATTCAATAATTTAGTTTATAAAGTTCTAACTACTCTGTCACGCTTCGCTGTGACACTTTGTAGTCCCATTCGTTGATGAGAGATGAGAAATGAAATTGCCGCGAAAAATGGGTAAAGACAATCTGTCAAGCGGGTTGTTAGGTAGTTTTATCAATTTCGACACGTCCAACAAGGTTCATCAGTGCAAAACGTTTTGAGTTATTAAAGCATACATAAAACAACTTCATTATATGTATTACATCAATCTCATTAACAGCTTCTAACAGTCCACTGCTAGACACAGGCCTCTTTTAGCAAGGACATTTTGGCCTACCATACCACAACGGCCAGATGGGTGAGTATAGGGATTGTTTCAGGTTTTATTTCTCTTTGCAATAATATTATCGTGCATATTTTGTTCCTTTAGTCGCTTTTTACAACACCCACGGGAAAAAGAGGGCAGATAACTTGACATTTTCATAAAAATAGGTTATGTTATATAGACTTCAATACGCCACACAGAAAACTGTAATTAACTAACAGTATTGTCAATGCCATATTTTTTCATGCGTGACTTGAATCGTATCAAATGAAAAGTATAAAAAATCTAAATAAAAATTTATAATTAAATTCATAAGAGGCGACTAAGGGAGCTAATTTGACAGAACAACATCACAGTTAAGAGACAACTAAAAAAAAATCCTATACCAATATATCGTTTATTTTGTACTGGCCAGCATGGTACAGTAATCTGAATCCGCGTTTCTAAAAAGAGATCTATATACAACTGGAGTATTAAAGGTCGTTGATGTGAAAACACATCATAAACTAGCTCTCATTGTATGCGTTGCCTTATAATCTCAAAGTACCTGCACATAATGACATCCTGGGTCCAACTGGGACCTTGTAGGAAACTATTACTTATTTTAATACACTCACTATAAGCAGTTCATTCCACGCATCATAATTCACATTAAGACCTCCATAGAGTTTTGTAATATCTATGAGTATTTACTGTTTTGACATACATGGCTCGACAGGAGTGATGTCATAGCCTTATAGAAAAACTTTTTTAAGGAATTGCTTTACTTTGCTTTGTATAGTGCTAGCACAGTGGTTTGACCTCCCTTCTAATTGAGGGGGGTGAAACAAGGGTCAGTACTTCTGCCTATAAAGCTGCCTTTGAGTGACAATGGAAAAACCAATATTGAGGAATTCTTTCGTTGCTTTTTGCTGACTGAGCGAAATTAGTGATAGCCTCTCCCCCTCTCCCCTCCTCTGATGAAGTGGATAATCAAGATTCGCTGCTTCTGCCGCTGAAGGTGCTGGTGACTATAGGTGGCGATGGTTTCTTTCCATTGGAGATTTCACAACTCATTTGCGGTAAGACAGTTAATCCAGATGACAATTCTTCCCCTTAAGATATTTTAATGTATTGATGTAAGATAAGAATAGAAAAAAATCACTTTTTTTTATAATTACAATATTATAGTTTTAATTGTTAATCATTCAGTGACATCTGTGCTGACGGTCGTGGGTTCAATTCCCACCAGGGCAAACGTTTGTGTGATGAGTATGATCATTTCAATATATGTGTAATTAGAAATATATAAGTGTGTTTATGAGTAATCTGGTTACCATAGTGCAGGCTATTTTTTTTTTCTATCTTAAGAGCCTGCCAAAGTGACTCTACTCTGTCTGATGGAAAGCATGAATAGAATGAATCCAAGAGTTGTGGTCACCATACTCATTGCAAATGCTGGCAACGCAGTATGGCGACCTACACTATGGCAGCCTTGTGAGATGCTTTTTCTCACCCCACTTGGGGACGTAAAAGGCATGACAGTCATTGTGACAGTGTAGGACTTACACAGTTACCACGATAACTGTCACCCCTGCATCAATGGGCCTCCGGTCTCACACTCACCAACGAAACACGACAACACGGATGCTGGCGCTTTAGGTTGGTCTTCTGTGGGAGGGTAGTACTGCCCCGGTCGAACCGGCCCGCTCGTGCTGGAATCAGCGTGTCTCTACTACCTCGTTTAGTTAAAAACCAGACAGCAGTGTGTGAAAGGGAAAATGAAAAAACACAGATATTTATTTGTAGGTAGATTATTAGCGCAATTTTATTTGTACCTTAGCCAATAATTATAATTCAAATACACTATGGCTGTAATGTCTAGTACCCTACGCTCCACTGACAGTAAACAAATTTGAAATAAAAGCCGGTAGCAATAATTTACCTTTTTATTTTAGAAAACTATTAAATACGCCGCAGAAGACTTTTATCCTAATTAGGTAAAATTATAATAAAAAAATTCAAATGACCACCCCGAACTAAAAATTCAAAAATTATATTAGCGTATATCAAAATAAAAGGCTACAACGTGGCAAAATGGCGACCAAAAAAAGCTAATGTCCAATTTTTAGGCGCCAAATCGGCCACCCTTTTCGTCACACTCGATAAAAAGTAAAAAAAACTTACGAAAATCTATGATAGAAGTAATTAAAGTAAATTAAGTTAAAACTTGGGGGCAAAATAGTGGTCACAGATTATATAAACTTATCTGCATTCTCTATGGGTGGTAAAAAGTAACTGAGTTTTTTTCACGTGGTTAAAGGTTATTTTGCTGCCTTTCGCTAGTAATAAAAATGATTATTATTTTCTTTAAATGTTTTGTCGTTAAACTTTGACAGGCACAAGAAGCCATGTGGTGTGTAAGAGGTTAGGTAGCTCAGTATAAATTTGTTGTTTATTGAATTAACAGGCACAAATGTCAATCGCATAATTTAAAAGTACAAATAAATAATATGTACTTGTAAATAATGTATAATGTAATATGTAGACACGCCCGTGGGCGCCTCCAGAATTATTTTTAGGGAATGCATCTAAATTCAACATATACCATTAACTAACACTATAATAACTATAGAATTACACTAGGTCTTTATCTATGAGGGACCTGAAATCCGGGTGCCCTTCAGAGGATGCCTAAGACCTGCCGCCGGGGGGTTTTTTGTGGAAACACCTCGTACTCCTGGCTCCTGCATACCTGAGGAACCGGAGATCCGAAGGGTTTTCCACCCTGACAACAAAAAAAAACTATCTATAAAATTGACGTTTTGAGTGAAATAAGTTAACGTATGTTCTTTTCTATGTTATTTATGTCTACTAATTAAGAAGAGAATAAAACACAAGATGAAAAAGTAGCCAATTTCGCCCATTTAATTACATTTGTCATTTGTTTTTAAAGTAATTTTGGAGCATACTTTAGGAATGTTTAGACTGTACATCGTGTTGCCAGATTTGTAAGGAGACCACACAAGCTATTCCATAATTAAAGGCACTTAATTTTAAGTTTTTATATCAAATTAATTAAAACCTCCAACTGACACGTATTTAACATAAATAAACCATCAAAAATTTTATCCAAACATCGACAATACCTACTTGAAATCAAATATTTCACTGTCGAATACTTAAAAAACTCATAGGAAGGAAAGAAAGGAAGCTTCTTTGGCGAGCCGACAGTGACTAACCACTTTTCAAATGGCATAAAAACCCCATAGGTGTTGGTGGTAAAAAACCCACCCAAGGTACAATGACGTGGTAAAATTTTCGCTAAAAAGTGTAAGCTTAACTTGAGATGTGATGTCTTAATTTATAGCTGGCAACTCTATTTAGTGTGAGAACTTTACGAGTAAAAAGTATTTATATTTTTGAATACTAAATGAATAAAACCTGTTGTTCTAAATTTAAAAATACTTATTGTTTGTAAACTATGTGATATATTTTAGTGGTTAGATTACTAATCACTAAAATAGATCTCTCAGACTAAAAAGGTCTTGCGTTTTATTCATACTAAACCAAACTTATTAAAATGTACCTACATATGTATTTTAATAGTGGAAGAATTATTTTGCTGTATAGGCCGGCTCAGCCGAGGTCTAACTTCCTCATCAGGTGAGTACTCTTTCATTTGCTCCCAATATTGGATATAATATAATAGTTAAAGAGCCAGTGGACGGCAGATCACACATAATTTAGAAAAGCCTAAAATTTTCTCATTGAGTCTGTTGTACCCACCAATCATGAAGTGGAGGTTAGCTAAGCGCAGTTGCGGTGGCTCTAGCTACACCGCAACTGCGCTTAGCTAACACGGAAGAAAATATTTTATTGTCTGCCAGGTCCTAAGAACCGACGTACCGGTCTGCCTTTAGAAATATAAGCTTCTAATACCTCAAAAAATAATATATATAAATTTCAAGTTTCCTGAAAATTTTTTTTTCAAATTTTCAGAATGTCTGCCACCACTTTAAAACCGTGATAATCGTCTGCCATTTCTTTTTTAAATAGCTGTAAAAGTATATTTTAACATATTTACATTTAGAACATAACATTTAGAAGTTTGTTTATCGAGAATTTAGTTCCTATAGTACAAACTCTGTCTAATTTGGGATCAGACGGCCGTGTATGAGATCTGTTGTCAAATTGTTTTTTTTTTTTTACGAATCTATCGGTGTGGCAACAAAAACTCCGGTAGCCAAATTAAACAGAGTTGCCACTTCACACGGTCGAGTGTTTTCTTAATAAAACATCAAATATTTAAAGCTACCCTTGATATGTCATGTAGAGGGGCAGGGGTCCAATTGTGTTGTAAAAATGTGTGTCTATGGTAGATAAATTTTCTTGAACCCACTTGTAACCTACATAGATCGTTTGATTGAGTAAATTAGAATCACTAGTTCTTAAATTGATTTGAGGTTCAAGTAAATAGTTATCATACTTACTGTTATGTTTGCAACACTTCACACACGGTTATATTGTGTACAACTTGACAGAATCTGTACTACGAGCAGCTGATAAACATACTGAACATACATAAAGATACATAAAAAACGTACATATAACACATGTATGATTGTTTGTTTATCATATTATTATTTATTAGCGGGTTTAAACCACGGTTTCGGGTTCATCAATCTGTCTTTTTAATAATTTGAGTAATAGGACATTCAAAGATCATTGTATTACCTGAAAGCAGTCAACTTGCCATGAAATCAGGCTCCGTGATCCGTGATGAAGGCAGATCCGTGAGTTCAGAAAGAACCACACAACAAAAGTAGATTTTTCATGAATATATCAACAAGAATAATCCGACAACGTGAAATTTTTGAATAAAATTTATATAGTTTGTGTCAACCAATCTATTGACACCTCATTCTTGAAATCGGTTCAACACTTTAGGTGCTACTGTGGAATATCTTTCCTTTGGGCTTCGCTGTAGTCGGTTAAAAATATCTGTAAATACATCTAAATCCTTATAACTCAATGAAAAAATAAGTGTAGTAGATCTCTGGACACTATTTCTTATCTATGTTCAACACTCTAGAGTTAAAAACAGATGAATTTACCTACGTCAAAGTGGTTGAATAAAAAATATAACCTCGGCATTTATCAAAATGAACACAGAATTTATCAAATAAACATTGCTAATTTTAATCTATTGATACAATAAAACCGTTAAAAATCGTCTTTTTAACCCAAAAGTGTTGTACAATGGAATTAATTTGCTTTGAACATAATAGAATGATAATATTCACTTGTATTGTATTACACAAAAGACAACTTTACCGCCAAAATGTTCGATAGACAGCGTTGATGCGAATACAATAATAATTTGACAGCCATGAAAATTAATAATAAACCTTATTGCAATGTGATAGAAACTAAATTCATCTTATGGGTAGTAAAGTTAACTTGGCATCTAAAAATGTCCCGCAGAGTGAAAGAGTACAATTAAAAAAGTACACTCTTTGTTTTCGAATAGTCTATGGTTGTTTTTTTTTCTAAAAAATGATTTATTATTGCCAATTCTGTATAAAGGATACGTTCTTTAATTCTTCCGGTGAGAACGAATAATTAAGAATAGAAATGAATAGAAATAACATTTGAGAGTTTCTTAAAAAAGCCCGTCGCTAAATATAAGAGATTAAATGATTAATATAGTTATTGTTGTACCGTTATATGGTCGATTAAAGTATTTTTTTAATGTTTCGAGTTATATAAACACTGTTCATCTTTAAGTTATTCGTTACGTTTGTACGTTTAAACAAGGTTTCACTGGACTTACTGACAGGCTGCCTAGATGAGAATAAATTAATCACTATATTCGATTTACGGAACCGTAAAAGCTGTAAGAGAAAAAAAAATATAGAGAAAGATTTCTATAACATAAAAATGTATATGTATATGTGTTTATAATATTAAAACAAACTGCTCCTTGATCTAGTTGTATGCGATTGCTGATCAAGAGGTCTCGAGTTCATTCCCGGGTCGGTTCAAAAAGTGTAATTGAGTTTTCCTGGTTACAGAAACTTGGTTTTGATCTTAACCCCTCTGCCTCAGAGAGCAGATAAAGCCGTCAGAGATGCGCTTGATCTCTCCCCGGTCATGTCGGATAACCGTCTCATCGGATTGTGAAAGTGAGGGAACAGAGAGTGCGTCTGTGCTTGCATACACTCTTATGCACTATAATATTTCTTGCGGCTCTTCCTTTGACACCGAGAGCCATGGCCGAAATCAGATAGGAGTATATTATTTTCAAAATATTAAAATTTAAAGGTAGCTATAGTATACTCCAATAGAGTGACAAAGATTTGATTATTAAAATGATAATACAACAGAGTTTGAACAGAAAATCGTTGTTACCTTCTTAACCTTTATTAATTCCAAGATTATTTGGCGTCGGCTATTAGTTCGAGTTTTACTTGAAAATCAATTTTTCCGTGGAGTGAAAATTTAGTTCTTTTTTTACTATTTAATACAAAAAAAAAGTTTAAACGTTGAAAATATAAAACATGGATGCAAATATACAATATCTGTGTGGTGAAAGTATGGAATGAAGTGGAAGTGGGTCAGCTATGTCTGTAGATGAACCGATGGTCGCTGGAGCCGAAGAGTGCTAGAGTGGAGGCCGTGAATGGGCAAACGTAGTGTACGGCGCCACGCGGCGCGATGGACTTGAAGAAGGTAGCTGGCAGCGGAAGGACGCCGATTGCCCAAGACCGGGATGGTTGGCGCTCCTTGCGGGAGACCTTCGTTCAGCAGTGGACAGTGATAGCTTAAAAAAGGCATCAATTAAAACCAAAAAAGTTATTTTATTCCCAGAAAAATAACTTTTTACTGATTGATCAAACTCCCCAGACAAAAAAAAGTAAATCAATTTGGCCAGCATCAAAACAAAAACCAAATGACTTGTGACTCTATCAAATATGACAAACCGTGGACTATTAAAAAGAAAATGCCTATAAATATATCGTAGTAAGTGCCAAGGTACTTTAATCCTTATTCCCTAGATAGACATTCGACAATAAAATTGAAAAATTATAAAACATAGGGTTGCGTAGGAACCCCGCTGCGCATACGCACTTACGGAATCATTTCACTAGAATCAACGCTTAAAGATGATGTTATGGCTATTGCATAAATTTTGATTTGATACGAAATAGTTATGACATGGGAAACATTTTGGGCGGTCTAGTTAATACGGTTCATTTATGGTTACAGCGTTGCCGCGATGCCTATTTTTATGATCAAAAATTAAAACAAGAACTGTCAATTTTGTAACGATTCGTGTCATAGTAACAAAATAGAGTTACCACAATTACCTAAAGCTTAATATGGCTGTTATACATAACAGAAAAGAGATAATCTGTTTTTCTTATTTATCCACTTTTGTACTTCACTGTTCGGTTCTTGGCAAATGAGAAACTTGCTGCTAGCTACAGATAACTTCTAACTTTTCTTCCAAAACTAAAAGTAGTTTCTCAATAATTTGAATTTGATTTATTTGAACTCAGTGTTGATATAATTATATTCAATGACAAAACGAACGAAGAACGGGAAAATGCATATTATGTACATACATACGTAGAATCATGTAGAGGAATTTTAAAATAGCTGTCAATATATTTAAGCATTTTTTAAGCAATTTATTTATCGTAGTAGGCTGTCTAATTTACGATCAGCTCAAAGGTGATGCATGTTAAGTCATTATTTCTATACTCCTATCGATAACCATATCGAAAATTATATATCCATAACATCCTCAGAATCTATCACCCAGCCTCCGCATCAGAAGAAAATAAAAAGAACATAGTTTTTATCTCAAAAGAGGCATATAAAACGGAAGTCTAAACCACCGGATACAAGCCCATAAACAAAAACGAGCCAATCAAAACAAATTCGAAATTAAACTGATTCATAAGGGTTAAACAACCCCAACACATGTTTATACAAAGGGTTAACAATTATATAAATTAATACATCCTTTTTATTTAAAAAGATATATTTTCCTTTTATTGTATGCGTAAAATCACTTCCTCTATCATTTGAGTGTTTTTTCCCGCCATCTGACGCCATTTTTTCTACCAAGATGGCTGCCACATATGTCATGTGTAGCACGTGTTAAGTTTTTGAACGAAAAGTCTTTTTAAGTCAAGATGCTTGAACTGAAATTTTATAGTCTGTTAAGTCTGTTAAATGGACACCACTCATAAAATCTTTTTATTCTAAATTATAGTCTTGCCAAAATACTTAGACTATAGTCTCTACTTAGATTTATCATTCTTGTTTGATATGGTATGAGGTGACAAAACCCCAAACCCTGCATAAATATTTGTCTGACTAAATCAATTGATGATTTAAAGTAGTTTTTTTCCCAATTTCTCTCATAGTGTTATTGAAAGTGATAGTTAATCTATATATAGTACCTTTAACCTAAATTCATTTTTAACGTCAAATCCTGCTTGCTCTCTTTGCTTTCATACGAAATTGTATACACTTCAGAAGTTGCCAATTGGGTATTTGCATGATTTGCCAATCCATTAAATAGTTATGTCTTATTATTTTTAAATTTTTTTTAAAATTTTTGAAAAAAAAATTTTTTTTTTATTTATAAACATTTAAACTATTTAACAATAAAAAAATTGTTAAAATTTAAACGCATAGGTAGCTCCCTCTTGCGTATGTGACGTCATTGTGCATATTCCATTTAAATTTGTTCGCGCCAATCCACTCAGAATGTTAATTGTGACGCGCCAATAATATGCACAATGACGTCAGACCAATCACATCACGTTTCACATCACGTGATTTTTACATCATATTTGACCACTTTTATTTATTTATTTATTTAAAAATTATTTGTAAAAATTAAATTTTAATCTTACGTAGGTATTTTATGTGTATCAAAGAATTTATTCATTGAACTTTATTTGAAAAATCATTTTCATGCAAATACCCAATTTGCATGAAATTGCATGCATTTCAATTTTGTAACACACAACACCATCTAGCTTCAAACTAAGCAGAGTTTGTACTATGATAGCTAGATTGACTGATGGAATACTTATATACTTTAATTTTTTACATACATGTACATAGAAAACACCCAAACTCCGTAACAAATGTTTGTAGATCATACAATTATATTAGACCAACCCGGGCATCGCAAATCGCATCTCAAGCACAGCAGTCGCATACGCTACCAATGCACTACGAAGGCATTTTATCTAGACGTTAGATAAAACCTAACCTTAGATTATCTATTTGTAGGTTTAGTTACTCTATATCCTTTGTATTTTATATTGCCTTTTTTAAATAATTGAAGCCAGCTTCACTAAGTTCGAAATTTTAATAAATTAATCATTTCGAATGCAGCCATCGATGCTAGTTTTCAAAGTTATAACTTAAAATCATTTTAAACTAGGTTTTTTGACAACCGAAATTCTGAACGCAACTTAAATTATTATGAATATCATATAAATTATGAATATTTTCTATAATGAAGTACAAAAATACTCAAAATTTCTTAATTTTCTCCCCAGGAAGGTCAGTAACAGTACCCGAAGCAAACGATTCTGCAAATTTGGAAGCCACACGCGCCCCTTAGGGTCCGGCGCCTTTGTTTTAGCTCAATAAAAGAAATTACTTAAGTGGGTACGACTCTAAAACCCCGTTTAAGTGGACAGTAACTGTGGCCGTAAGTGAATCAGGTATTTATTGTATTTAAATGCATTCCTGGACTTCATCTTTAAAATACCAATTCACGTCATGTTTCAGTAAAGAGTGATAAAGTGTCAAAAGTGGTATTTAAGTACAGTGTTTAAGTTTGGTGTCAAAATAGCCTTGTTATTGGAGTAACAGCTTAGGTCGGGTCCACAGATGCCAAGTAGCCTTGGGCGCTAGCGTCAAACCAGCATATGATTTCAATTGCTGACTCCTGTCAGTAGAAGTTAGTTAATATTAGGCGATATATTTAGTAACAAGAACAAGTAACACAAACTTGAGACTAACACACAACCGTCTGGTCATATACTAGATAGAACCGGTACTATGAAAAGATACTTATGACTTTCTAAATAGTAATAGGTAGTAGAATCATATTGATTTCAGCACAAACGTGTCAGCAATACCGTCTCACAGAAGAACAACCTAAAGTGACAGCATTCGTGCTGTCATCTTTCGTTATTGAGTGCGAGACCAGAGGTCCATTGATGTATGGGTGACAGTTATCGTAGCGTGTCAGTTTTACACGATGGCTTGACATACGTCTCC
The DNA here is from genome assembly GCA_949316085.1 of Hypercompe scribonia. NCBI lineage: Eukaryota > Metazoa > Arthropoda > Insecta > Lepidoptera > Erebidae > Hypercompe > Hypercompe scribonia. The sequence goes on from OX438973.1 coordinate 2,585,036, forward strand.
AAGCGGAGTGTAAAAAAGTATCTCACTTGGTCGCGTTGGTGTGCGTCACCATACTGCATTATTTGCATTCACAATAAGTATGGTGACTACAACTTTATGAATCTATTAATGTTTTTCATAAATATATATTACACCCAGCCACAGGATCACGGTCATTTGAGGGTACTAAGCGGGTAGTATATCCTTACAAAAATATTTTTTCAAATTAGTTTATAAATGACGAGTTTCTGAGGTACCTTAAACCTTAAAAAATTCAACCAAAATGAGAATCTTTTCCTTTTTTGTGAAGTCGGTTAAAAATAACAGTATATACATATTTTAAGCTGGATTTTCAAAAAGTACACCCTCGAGTCTTGTATTCTCTCATGATAGCGATCTGACAGAGTAATATTTCACACTGAAAACCTCAGAAAACGAATGCTAATTATTTTAAAACACGGAACCATACGTAAGCTGAATTAGTGAAGTTTAACACCTCGAGTTAGTAATAACCGCTATCGGGAAGGTCGTCAAGTCAAGAAGGGTGGCATTCACGACTCGGGAACTGAATCTTGAACGTATATTTAACTGTTAGCACGCGACTTCCGCACTCACAAACAATTATTGACATTATGATTTTCTTAACGTGTTAAAATATTTTTATTCTGTCCTTTTTGTTGTGATGACCTGGGATGATATACATGGTGTTGTTAAAATTACAAGTATTAAAAATACATACATTTATACATACATCTTTAAAATCACGCCTGTTTTCCTGGAGGGGTAGGCAGTGACGTATTAAAATACTTAAAAAATCTTCATTTTTTTTTTATCTAACCTAATAAATTATATTTTCCATAATACCTGTTTTTATATTATATACCCTTTCTTACGTAACTTAAATTTTGATTAGCAGTTGTAATAAAAGAACAGTCGACCATAATGTATCTCAATCATTGTTTTTTTTTAATTGCATTATACGTATGCCGTAGTAGCTACTTTCCAAAACAATTATGTAAGTTACACCCAGACAGAATACCTTTTCTTAAAGTTTGATGATACCGAACGGTATATGGTATATAAAACTGTGTGGTGACGGATTAAGAATACTTAGTGTTACCACCCCTATTCATCCCGTGGGTGTCGTAAAAGGCGACTAAGGGAACAAAGTATACAAGACTACATCATTACAAAGAGAAGAAAAACTTGGAACAATCCCTTCCAACCGGTCTGGCCAGCGTAGTATAGTAGGCCAAAATCTCCTTGCTAAGGAGAGGCCTATGTCCAGTAGTGGACTGTAAAAGGCTGTTGATGTTGATGAACGGTATATTGTTTCACATGGGCGCACCAGAATTATTTTCAGAGGTGTGTCTAAATCCACACATACTATTAACTAATATAAAATATAGAATTATATTTGATTTTTACATTTGAAATCGACGTTTTTTATGAAATAAGCTTATACATTTTTTTTTCTATGTATTTTTTTTGACAGGGGTTTGCAAGCGCACCTCCTTGCACTCCCCTCCCGGCACCTACAAGTACTAAATATATTGAGTAAAATACTGAAATAATGATATTCAAAACGAAAGAAGTTAAGTGCCCACCTGTATACAAGTTATCTCGTTAGCGTGCTGATTCAAGTATTTATTATTAGTGTTATTATTGCAATGTTTACCGGTAGGGAGGTTTACACGCAGTGTGTGGACGATCGGTGTTTCTGGAATTATTGGAATACAAAACACATGTTTAAACACATGGTGTAGGACTTATTTTTAAACACCTTAAAATAATCATGACGTAACAATACTAATTTTTGTAGCTGCCGTGGTTCAACGTCATTAACAACACCTGAAAGTTTATGGCAAAAATATCTTTTTTAAGTGTCAGGTTAGAAATCAATCTATATTATATTTAGTCTTAGTTGTAAACAAATTGTTATTCTAATAAATCTTTTTTTTTTAGATATCATCCGAAACATCCTTTCTAAGGCCCTTCTATGTCCAGTAGTGGACTAATTAAGGCTTTATCAATATTTATATGTATACAACATTATACACACAACACACTCTTAAATATTATTTCTAAAAAAGTAAAGTATGGTGTTCATGCCCATTACAGGTATACACAATATTCACCATCATTGACAATACCTAATAATACAATATTAGAAATAAATAAAAAAATATAATAATTACTACTTATATCTAGATTACATTTATCACTACAAAAACAGTAAAAAAGTACAAACAATGGAAACTAAACAAAATTATATAAAACTAGCTTACCCCGCGAACTCTGTTCCGCCTTAGAGGCAATAAATAAGCAGATTTTGAACGGAAACGCGGTCGAACAGGATAAATGTATGTATAGTCCTATGTCCGTCTCCTGGTTCTAAGCTACCTTCCCACCAATTTTCAACTAAATCCGTTCAGCCGTTTTTGAGTTTTAAGTGGAGTAACTAATACCACTTTTTTTTATATATATAGATAAAGGAAAATAAGAATGTTATTAATATATATATAATGTAATTATTGAAAAATAAATACCCGATTGCGTGATACACCGTGTGTGCACCTACATAATATTACAAATAAATAACTTTAATGTCAAAAAATTGTATAAAACCAGCGTCGGTCTTAGAATCAAATTGTAATGACATCTCAAACGATGTATAGGTTTCACAAAATACCACAAAACCATATCAGTCTACTCATAAAAGATACAAAAACACAAACAAGAACAAAACCCATACAGTCCACCAGTATCGTTGCCAAAATTCCGTTTGTCCAATAAACTGACACAAAGGGATGTTGACACACGGGATGACGTCACATTTTATGACAATGCACCCAAATTCGCGGACTGTTTGTACAATGTCCGCTTTGTTTATTAAGGGGAAGCACAAATCATCGTAATTAGCTTATTACGTCATAGGCCGTTAATCTACTCCATGATTAATTGTATACCTTTACCATCTCTACCTTTAATTGTAATACAACACGCAACAATAACAAAATAGGGACCCTAGTTGACGGTCACGTCAATTCTGAATTTTGGACAGCTAAACGTCAAGGTTATATATTCGATATTCAAAATATGTCGTCACGCAGTATTGTTGTCAAATTGATTATTTTTATTGTAGATTTCAATTAAATTTTAATCTTAATTAGTAACACAGATCGTGTCTTGATATTGAGACCCCAACGACACATCATCAAAATACACTCGTTTAAAAATCATACCCTCGCACTATGGCCTTTTGTGTTATGAAAATCACGAGTCAGTTCAGGCCCGATATCTTGAGTTTTTAGCAAGAACTACACAAAGAAATATATATTTATTACCACCGTTTTCCATCATTATAATTGAGAGGATGCTAATTTATAGTAGGCCAAAGTCCCAGAGACTTATGTCCAGCTGTGGACTAGTAAAAGCTATTGATGAGTATAATTATTATAGTAAAAATATTGATTGCCATATATAAAAAAAAAACTTTGTTCTTTTAGAAAAACATATTGAATATAAATATGTATTTACGAGGATACACAATTTGAATAGCAGCACCCCTGATAACAACCCCTGGAACAAACTACGTGGGAAAACACCAACGCCAATAGAAGAAAAAAATTATCACAAACCGTATACCAATCCCTCTGGCTAGGATGGTGTAGTAGGCTAAAACCCCCTATGTAAGGAGAAGACTATGTTGTTTGTATATCTTTGTAAAACATCTCACAAATGACTGAACAGCTTCGCCTTAATACGTCTGTTTATATTTTCAGCGGCTGCCGACACATTGTTTGATGAGTGTGGGGCTTATTGCGATTCGTGGTCGCCATGAGCGCTCAACATTTTGTGATGAACTAGTACTCATATTACTTAGTAATTAATTATTAAAATATTTAATGTACTCCATCTCGTTTGCGTGCAATCTGTGTGAGTAATTTCGTCAAAACTCTCGGAAGTGTTTAAGGGTTTTTTTAAATTATAATTTAAAACATCACACACAGACGTCTAACTCTAAGCTAGGTAGGTCCTGTGTTATGATAATCAGACTACTAACATACCGATATATTTTTAAGTACATTTCTTTTTGTATTTACAACCTACCTGCCTGATGGAAAGCATGAATAGAATCCAAGAGCGGTGGTCGCCATACTCACTGCGAATGACGACAGTGTAACATGGTGACCCACGCTAAAAGGACCCGGGATCATAGTGGGAGGGAAACACGTGCGCTGGTAGTGAGTTCCAAGCTTTAACTGATTTGCACAAGAAGGAAGAGCCGAACCGTTTAGTTCGGGAGCGTATGTCTACTATTATAGATAAATACATATTATAAGTAGATTACACCCAAACACAGAACTAATGATCGACCACACAATCTCTGTCTCAACAGTCAGAATCGCTATACTAATAAAATGTCTCTACTAATAGGCTAATATATTTCCATCTCAACTTAACAAGCTATTTACGATCCCCAAGCTAATCTAAAACATGGACATCGCAGTTACGACAGCTGATACCGATCATCAATGATCATCGCGTGACTTGATCACACGCGTTCACTAATGGCTCGAATCAAATGGACTCCGACCTGGTTTGATGTTCAAAACTCGAGGGGAGAGGATTTAATAGTGTTTATGTAGTCTGTACACTAAGGTAGGTAGGGTAGGGTAGGTAGGTAGGGTATTTGACAAATTTTCGTAAACGACTCCAAAATGTTCTAAGTCACTAAAAGAAACGCTTGACGACTGTTTTTCTTGAATTTTGAGCCATTTTAATAACCAAAACGCAGTTTTAACAAATATATTTCGTATTTCCCGCTAAAACGCTAAGTCCCGTGATAAGTCAAAGGCGTGACGTCACGATGTAAAAAACAAACAAAATAATACGATAGGACTACGCGTAGATAGGTATTGGTTATTTGGTTATAAATATTTATATTATTTATTTTATTATTTCGTTACGTTCTTTGTTCAAGATTTATGTAAAAATGAATTCAAGTCTTATAGAATATGTACCGTTCCTTTGTGTCGAAACACAAGCATTAAAACTCCTAAATTGTTTATCCACGTGCCGCAATCACAAAATCTTCGTGCAAAGTGGCTGAAGTTAGCACGACGTGATCCGACCAGTGTAGCACCCAAATCTTCTATTTATTATTGCGAGGATCATTTTGATGTAAGTATTATTACTTTAAAATATCTGTAAAAATAGAAATAAAACATCACAGATAACCCCTGCATGAGAAACTCTTCATAAGAACGGTACCAAATCTGTGTTAGACTCATAATAACTTAGATCATAATATTTTGTTTATAACCTATACAATCTAAGCAACATGTACCTGTCACATACTTAGGTTAATAATAATAAAGCAAAAAATAAGGTTAAGTACATAAATCAAACTGTAATTTTTTTACGAATTCAATAAATTATCGGATAGGGATAGTTTTCTACTTACAGTGAAGTTTTCACGTTCCTAAATTCTGCAGAACAAAAGTCCGGATTTGATGCGAAGAAATTTGTAATCATAAAAGAATCAATTTTTGGCAAATTCGCACTATCGGCTTTTGAGAAACCAAGATCCATATTTTCTTAGAGCAGTTAGCCTAACTTGCGACACGAAATAATCAAATAAAATAGTAATGAAACCTGAAAATAAACACGCAAATCTCGTCGTCGTATAACTGTCTGAATGACAATACATTTTGTTTATTACATCATGGCGTCACGGGCTCTGATTGGTCGTTGAGACGTTTCGTTTCAATGATGTACAGATTAAAAAAAAAAAAAAAAAAAAAATTCTTATTTTTATTTAGGAAAATAAAATATTAAATAATTTTTATTCGTGATTTAAGTCAAATATTCTTAATTAGGATCTTTAATTCTATAATATTCAATAGAAAACTTATTTATTTGATAACTATGTCAAATACCCTATTGGTTACTGTTCCGTTGGTCTAGCAGTTGGTGTATTGTACTACCGACCAAGAGGTCTTGAGTTCGATACCCGGGTTGGGCCATAACGTATATATGGTATTGAGTTTTTGTGATTATAGAAATGCTTTGGAAGTTTGGAAGTCGAGGTCTTATTCCCCTTGCTTTTTGCAACTTTGTTGTTCCGTGCCTCATTTTCCGTTCGTGTCGGGTAACTGTCTCATCGGACTGTAAGAGTGAAGGAACAGAGAGTGCACCTGTGTTTGCGCACACACTTTTACGCTATAATATCTCTTGTATAGTTGGTTGGTCTCACGTGAGACTGGCTGCCGGGGCTGAAATCGGCTAGAATTACATCCAGGAAAGAAGACTATACGAGTATTATATGTAATATTTAATCGACTATATTATATAACATACTAACTGACCCGGCGAACTGTATTCCGCCTTAGAGGTAATAAATCAGCTGATTTTGTATTTTAATTAATTCAATTTTTTTTAGGAAAAACAGGTAAAAAAAAGTATCCTATGTCCGTCTCCTGGTTCTAAGCTACCTCCCCACCAATTTTCATCTAAATCCGTTCAGCCGTTCTTGAGTTATAAGTGGTGTAACTAACACTACTTTCTTTTATATATATAGATTTGTGTGGTGACAGATAAGAATACACATTGCCACCACCTCTATCCATCCAGAAAGTATCGTAAGCGCCGACTTAGGTGGCAAACTATACTGGACGACGAAGTGGCAATTAGGAGGTACACTTGAAACAATCTATGTACCAACTCGGCTAATATAGTACACCAAAACCTTCTTTCTAAACAGAGGTTCTATGTCCAGCAGTGGGCTTTAAAAGGCTTAATGATGATTGATATTAAACTAATGGCGTCTGCAATTACAAGACGCACTCGGCTACTGGAATCCTTCCTCTTTTACCTACCGCAATCGTCATCTTCTCGCTCTTTTCTCAATCTCTTAGAAGCTTACCGGCTCGGTTCAATTTTTGCAACAATTTTCATTGACACTCAGCGTCTATTGGTGGTGAGATGTTAATATAACTTATAACCTTCCATAATAAATGCATAACAGTAAAACATCTTTCAATTCTAAGTTGTGGTTTCTGAAATTACAAAACACACAAACAATACGTTCAGTTCTACAATATAAATAAATATTTCGGACATTTCGGACATATAACACACAACGTCATCTAGTTTCAAACGAAGCAGAGCTGGTGCTATGATAACTAGACTGACTGATAGAATACTTATATACTTTTTTTTTGTAAATACATACATAGCAAACACCCAAACTCCGAAACAATTTTTAGCAGATCATACAAACATTTGGTCCGACTCGAGAATCGAACCGGAGACCTCAAGAATAGCAGTCACATTTGCTGCCGTTGCACCACCGAGGCAGTATATTTATGAGTATTAGTGTAGAGTTTGAAATCTTTAAGTCAGAGGCTGAGAATCTGCCTTTTTGCACAGGAACTCAAACCCTCAGCCTCTGTCTTCGTAATCAAACTCACTAACCACTAGATATAAGTGATTCACCTAATCATACTTATCTGCCACTTCGTATATTCATAATCATATGTACATAAATTCACATATTTCACCACAACATCTATTAGCCACGTAAAGGCGTGTCCACATTATTGCCGGCTCATTGGTCGCGTGTGGGGTGTCATCCCCTCAATTGGCTATAAATTATCGATCGGTAATGTGCTTCAGTACTCAACACTGATGAGGGCAGTGGAAATTAATTTAAATTTTATTCTGTAAACAGTAAACAGTTTTTGTCTGTACGGTACGCTTACTAACATACTTTTGGAGCCTGTACCCACTTTATTCCTTGTAAATATAAATATTTTATGAAAATTTCGTAGTTCTTCTCTCTGTTTGTCTAAATGTTAGCTCTTATTTTGAGTATTGTGTTGTAAGGACGTTGAATCTCAGTTATTAACACGGTTCCTTGAAGCTTCAACAAAATTTTACTTCTAAGTTAATTTATTCTAAAGTTACGACCATTTAGACCCGCAAAAAGTTGGTGAACTAGAGATCTAAGTATTTTAAATTGCTACTGAACCTTTGTTGGGCGAGTTAGACTCGTATTTGTTCGAGAATTTTATATTCTAGTTGCCCCGACAAACTTCTTAGAAAATCTTACTAGGCCATTATAGTGTGGGACACCTACTGCATTGTCTGCTTTTGTAATAAGTATAGCGACCATAACTCTTGGATTCTATTCATGTTTACCATCAGGCAGAGTAGAGTCACTTTGGGAGGCTCTTAAATTAGAAAAAAGAAAATAAATAAATAAATAAAATGTATTTTACACTGATCACTTTTCGTCCAATTTTATTCAAGCAGGTATACATACGTACATACAGCTAAATCATAATTTTTACATACCTAGTGTCATTCTCACAATAGAGTAGATGACACCTTAGTCAAATTAGTTACTTTTTATCATCTGTCAAAACGACAATTTCGTATGAAAAATGTGCTAAATACCAAATTGCGACGTCGTTTTAGACTACTCAATTGAACAACATATTTCACTATAATCGAATTCGTAATAATACTAAGAAGCTTTGTTAATTGTATTTGCCGAGATGTTTCGCGATATTAGTTTTAATGAAGTGGACATTGGTATTTATTTGCAACGTGCCAAAGCAATTTACATACATACACTATACAAAACATAACCCTCTTTCTAATGCAGTCTGGTAAAAAAATATAATAATAACTATCATACAACTCTCTGTTTAAAATTACCTAAATATTTGTTGAAATCGTTCAGCACCTGCTTGTGTTGCCCCAGTTATTGGGGCGACTTTACCACCCAGGAGTTTTAACTATAACGTTTTCAATTGAATTCTTTTATAATTTAGTTTAGTTTAGTCTTTAAACTTTAGGTTTAACTTTAGGTTTTTGAAGGGTCGGCAACGCGCGCGTGAAGCCCCTGGTGCCGCAGGCGTCCATAGGCTGCGGTAACCGCTTACCATCAGGCGGGCCGTATGCTTGTTTGCCAACGTCGTGGTATAAAAAAAAACTAACTCAAAAAAGTCCTCATGTGTTACTTAGGAAAAAACTTATCCGTTAAGAAACGATTTGAAAAAAATCAGCTTCTGTTTGAGTGTTTCCTGTTTGATTTCGTTTGAATTTAAAAAAAGATATTATCACAAGGGATGCAAATTAAGTGGTAAGTTAAAGAATAGAATTTTTGAAGTTGTACTTCCTTTGGTACGTTAAGGAAATACGCACACCGTCACGAAAAACCGACACCATTAAAATTAGCTAGTAAACAGTTTAAAGTTATACTTCTTTTGGGGTGAAATTAATTTAATTAGACAATGCGTTATATTAAAATCATTAGTGTCGTTTTCCCTACAAGCATAGGATAACGCCAAGAATAAAATTTTAAAAATATTTTATCGTGTTACACCATAGAAGTGTCACTTCTTACGTGTGCACATCAGTACACACCCGTTTTTTTTAATTTATCATGATATTGACACCTCGACTGTCAATATATGATAGTTTTTTTTTAAATTATTCATACTAATTATATATTATAACATCTGTTGTTCGTCACTGTCTGTATGTATGTTTAAAATACATAACTCTCTTGGCTTTGCAGCCTAATAATTACTGTATCAATTTCTTTCTTTCTTCTTAAAGAGAGTTCTTTATTCTTTCTTTCTTTTTCTTTAAAAAGACAACATTAAAAATAAATCCTGTGAGGCTGAGGGCTTAACAAACATACAAGAAATGATTTCAAAGAACACCTAGAGTCAGAACAACAATTTGTGGATCACAGAAAGTGTTATTCCATGTGGAGTTTGTACCCACCACACTCAACACAGTAGAGCATGGCGACCCTTAAACCATTACGTCATCTGTGCAGTCATTGTTCATCTGTTACTTATGATAGCCTCTTGGTCTAGTATTTCGCTACTCAGAGTACGAAACCAGAGAGAGAGAGAGAGACAGTGCTAATGTGCTATATATCTATTAAAGTTCTAAATCGGTTTACAAACTGCAAGTATAGTAAGGTAGTTGACTGTGTCATAGATAAATACCACGTTCGCTTTATTAAAACAAATATCACAAAACCTCTTTTACGAATTAAAATCAATTGAATATGGAAATATATTGTTCAATCGAGTAATCCAAAACAGTGACGTCATAAATTTCGATTTGGTACATCATACAAAATCCTCGTTTTGACAGACGGTAAAAGTAACTAATTCAAGGTGTCCTATACCCTATTATATATAGGGTAACACAAATACATTAAATATTTCAATTGAATAAAGAACCTTCTCTTTTTTTAATAGGATATCAAAGCTATAGTAGTCTAAAAGGCAAAAATAAATGATCAGTCGAGTTTATTGAACTTTATCATATTGATGAATCACCTAAAATGTCTCTAAATTTATTCAAACGTAACCTCATTTCAAATACAACAACGGCATTTCCACACTGAATTAGTTCTAAATAATTAACCTCTTATCGGCGCGTGCGCATCCACCCCTCTTTGTTGAAAAAAACACCTAGTCGTATTCAAATTAACAAAACATTACTGTGTATTCCTGATACAATTATTTTAGTTTTTGAATGCACCTATGAACTCCTATTTTAATTAAAAATCAAACTTAGAGTCATGAAATAAAATTCAAATTCCTGTGGCCGTTATGTTTATTCTCCATGCAATATAAAATGCACTTTATTGGATATGCATTAAGGTTGATTTTCTTCTGGTATCGTTTTAGTGATGTCGGTTATAAGGTGAGGCAAGTCGATGTGAAGAAAAAGGTGGCACGCGCCCCGTCGTACGCGCAACTACGGTGTATCTTCCCTTACAATCGAGGGGTGAAATAGTAATGTAACAGCATTTCCAATTATCGATATGCATTCAAATGAATGAAGACGTGTTTGGCAAATGTATGAATATTTTAGGAGCATTTTAAAATCTAAATGAATTAAATGAAACAGACAGTTTTCAAAAAAATATCTCTCCTCAACTGGAGTGGTTATCTGAAAGTGGAAAGATGTATAATCATGTAAAATATTATAAATATTTAAAAATTGGGGTTATTATCAAATCGATTGTTAATTGATAGTAAACTCGTAAGTGATATTTATTTTTTAAAAAAAGGCCAGTTGGGCATGAGCATGTACACATTTTTTTCATGCTAAAACATTGATTGAACTCTAGTTAAAACAACCTTTGTCTGTTTGATTTTTTGTTTGTTTAATGGGAGAGACTTATGGCCAGAAGTGGACTTCGATAGTCTGATGATGATGATGTAGCTTATATGATGGGTAGAGAAAATTTCATACAGATTATCAAACTCTACTACAAGTTAAGTAATAATGCATCACAACGTATTATATATTCTTAATCTTCATCTTCCTAGCCTTAATTATTTCCAAGTTTATTTGGGGTCGGCTACTAATTCAACTGATTTTATCTGCATATGAATTTTTCCACGGAGCGACTGGTACCGGACCTTCGCAACCCTGAGGGCGGACTAAATTCAAAGGCTGAACTAGTTGTTAGTATGTATGAGGGCATTGACTTCCTAATAACGACTGCCACAGATATTCGTAACAAGAGGCACTAACGACTTAACGTGCCTTCCATATAATTCACTTCAAATGCGATAAACTATTTATTAGACTTGCCTACCCCTTAAGAAATTTAGGGGTTGCATGCATCAGTTTTATATGTATTTATTAAAAAAACCTTTGACGGTACACTGTGATGAGAATTGGAATAGCATATTGTTTATTTTGATAATAAACACTTCAGATTACAACTGTTTTTAATTTGGAAGTGATATACATTATTCGTCAATTATAAAAGTACCGATGTAAAATATATAGGTTTGAAAAATGAAGCAAATTATATTAATATTGTTGTATAGATTTAAAAGAAAAACATCGATAAATTAGATGCATCACTAGTTCACGTGTCGCAGGGCACACGCGCAGGTGATGTTCCGCTCTGCACGTCGCACGCTCCCGATGCCCACTGCCCAGTCTCACACCTGGGCAGATTAGGATTTGTGATAATCAAGTTAACCTGGAATTTCTTTAACGTATTTTTTATTCACGTTATTTTTAAGTGAAAGTGGACTTTTGTTTTGTAGAATTTCTTAACTTTCTGAGGATTTTATGGCGATTTTTAAGACCAAATAGTAGATAGAATAAATTGTTTACTCCTTTCATTAATATTGCTTATGAAAGTTTATAATAATACTTAATGTTAATAATAATAACTTGACACGTACCACACACTGCCATCTGATTCTAAACTCGACAAAGCCCATGGTAACCAGACTGACGATAATCGTATTTACACATTTCGGGACAGTAGGTATCAGATTGCGCCTCACCCAGACAGGAGCTTGAAATCTTCAGTTCCTTGGAGCCGAAGGTGCTGAGAAGGCAGACAAATTCGCCGAGAAGTTGCGCGGAATATTGGCAACCACGGATGGTGTGAAGATCGCCAGGCACGAAAAATTCCTATATACATACATATTATAGATGAATTACACGTAGACACAGAACACAATGATCGTTTCCAACACACAATATGGATTCTGGGTGGTAATATGAACCCACGACCACTGTCTTAGCTGTCAGACTCACAAATAGGTCAGTCTATTTGTTTTTTAAAAAAAAATACATATTTTTTTCTCTGGTCTACTTCACTTTGCAGGTTATTGTATAGACTTATTTGTATATTGGACGTCTAAAGCGAGCTTTGTCATTTTTAAGAATTTGTTAAATATGCACCTCGAAGTGTTTTAATACTTTAGCTTCCTGCACATATCTTACACAATCTTTAACGGAGAATATTTGAGAGGCATTCAAAGGGTGGGCACGCGTCTCATATGACTTCTATATTTTTTTTCTATATTAAGAGCCTGCCAAAGAAACTCTACTCTGCCTGATGGAAAACATGAATAGAATCCAAGAGTTGTGGTCACCATACTCATTGCAAATGCAGACAATGCAGTATGATGACCCACACTATGGCTGCCTAGTGAGATGCTTTTTCACACCCCGTTTGGGGACGTAAATGGCATTGGCATGGCAAGGCTTACACAGTTAACACGATAACTGTCACCCCTGCATCAATGGGTCTCCGGTCTCAAGGGGTTGCAGGTGTCCATTGACAGCGGATTGAGAGAGCAGTATCACCAACCCTATTCATCCCGTGGGTGTCGTAACTGCAATGTAAAGAGACGGAAAACTGGAAACAAACTTTGTAAGAAATGGTCTGGCCAGCGTGGTTTAGTAGTCTCCTTCCCAAAGAGAGATCTATGTCCAGCGGTGGACTACTTAAGGCTGTAAATTGATGAATGTCGGTGGTATTCACTTACGATCAGGTGACTTATTTACTAATTTACCTCTATACCATAAAATGGACAACTTCTACCCCACAAGAGGTTCTAATAAAATAAATAAATATTTTGGTCTTTTGAATCAAAACACCACCTAGTGTCAAACTAAGCAGAGCTAACTAAAATGACTGATACTAATACTTACGAAATACGAATACTTATATACTTTTTTTATAAATACATCCATATTATTGTTTTTTTTATTGTTTTTTTTTTAGTGTTTTTGCTTTTTTTTTGATTGTATATAATTTTTGAATGTAACACAGTGTATCTATCTTAAATTACCTACTATGTTAGTGTTAGCTATAGTTATATAGTTTAAAATGCATGTAAGATTCACATCTAGTAGATGTAAATCGGAAGTAATTTTCAAATATGTACAATAATTTATGTCCTTAAGTGAGATTTTACATCAGTTTTGTAAATTACAATAAAAAAAAATATGCATAGGGAACAATTAAACGCCGGAACAAAGATTTGTAGATCATACAAACATTTGGTACGACCCGGGAAACGAAACTGAGACCTCTAGCACAGCAGTCGCATTCGCTACCGCTCCGCCACCGAGGTAGTTAATAATTATTATCAAATGAAATTATTGAGTCTCGAGTTTTCTTGTGAATCACATTGAGTTACTGTTTACTGAATAAGAAACTCATTTTGAAAAGATTTCATCCTCACAACTTCATTCATGAGATCTAATTTGAGAAAATGAAGCTTTGTTAAAGGCAACTAAAGTTCCGGTACTAAGAACGTATATTTATTGGGTTTTGGAACATCGGTGGAAAGAGTTTATGTTAAATATTTTGTGTAAACGACCAATAAAATTATGCTAAATTTTAGGGACAAACGAACGAAATATTGCCTGTGAACCCCAGAAGACAGCCCCTCTGGAAGGAACTGTGTTAGCTCACCAAACCAATCTTAGCGCGACGCATAAAGGGCAGTCGTTGAGATCGTTGATAGAAATACAAAAAATAAAATTTAAGAAAATGATAACCCACCTACGTTAAAAAGGGAGTGTAAAATGGACGAAACAATAATTCAGATAGAGATCCAGAAATGCATTGGTACAAAAATGGTCAAGTAGAACTCTAGTCGGACACACTGTACACCTACCATGTCTGAATAATCGAGGTGTTCCTGGCATACACACAGTCGTAGTACTGTGAGCGACCACGGTATTATTTTGACCATTTTTGTATGTATGCATTTTTTCTTATTTCGTCCTTTTTAGATCCCTTGTTTACGTAATCGGCTAACATTTTTTTTCAATTTTATTTTTTTATTTATTACTCTTTCGTTTTCAGATCGGACATATATAATAGCCGTGCAATATCAACTTGTATTCTATAGTGTATACATTTTCTTTATAATCTAATATTCTAACGTAATGATAGTTTGTATGTGCTTAAACGAGTAAATAACTGAAACAACTGAACCGCGCGCAATGTACAATCGCATTTTAAACATATACTTTGATTTAAACAATATGACATACATACATATTTGTAGCATGTTTGCCAAGGCTTTTCATTTGATGCCAAACACGGGATCTTTTTTTGTATATGAAGTGCCAGCCAAAGTGACTCTACTCTGCCTGGTGGAAAGCATGAATAGAATCTAAAGAATTGTGGTAACCATACTCATTGCAAATGCAGACAATGCAGTGTGGTGACCTACACTATGGCGGCTTAGTGAGATGCTTTTTCCTGCCACGTAAAAAGCATGTCAGTCATCATGGCAGTGTAAGGCTCACAAAGTTATCAGAATAACATTTATACAGGGGTGACCCTGTATAAATGTTAAAAAATGTGGTAAAAATCTAAGGTTTTACTCCTTCAAATAGACTTTTGATAAAATTTGCATAGTCTATTTCACCTGGGCTGTTATTGCAAATCTATTGATATCTCATTCAATAAAATCTGTTCAGTAGTTAGGTGCTGTGGCGGCACATACAAATATACATATAAAGACTGCTGAAACCATTACTCTTCCTTTTGGCTTCACTGTAGTCAGGTAAAAAGGGGTCATTCGAGAAGACACACTCACGACACACGACACACTCGATTGTAAAAAACAATAAATGTTAAAATATAATTTGAACTCTGTGACTCTTGCGACTAGTGGATTTTAGAACTTTCGAGATTTAAATGTGAATTTTTATATTTGAATTCACTTTCACTTATATTCACTAGTATTTACTTCACCTTAGATTTTAACCACCGTTCTTGGATTCTATTCATGCTTTCCATCAGGCAGAATAGAGTCACTTGTGTAGATTTCTAAATGAAAAAAAAAGCAACCAACATATAAGGTATGATAATATATGTGATACAAAATGAAATTGTTTATTCAAAGATGCTTCGTCGGTTTCGTAGCCATCTGTCATAAACATCAAGCTACATTTTAGGGACTGTAGTGCCGCCAACACCTGTAACGCGAGAGTAACAGTGTGTGGCTGCCCAGCTCCAATAACTTACATGCAAAGTAAGGAATAACTTAACACCGGGCTTACTTTTAAGTTGTTAAGCATACGCTTCAAAAACTCAAAAAGTGTTTTCCTTTGGACATCTAAACACAGCACCATCAATCAACGCACGAATGGACGCACTAAAGCGACAACATCCGTACTGTCGTGTTTCGGTGGTGAGTGCGAGACCGGAGGCCCATTGATGCAGGGGTGACAGTTATCACGGTAAGAGTGTGAGCCACGATGCCTGTCATGCCTTTTACATTTCCAAGTGGGCGTGAAAAAACATCTCGCTAAGCCACCATAGTGTGGGTCACCATACTGTGTTGCCTGCATTCACTATAAGTATGGTGACCAAAGCCCTTGGATTCCATTCATGAATGCCAGCAGGCGAGGTATTTTTGTTTTTATTGTTTTTTATATATTGTTAGGACAGTTTCATTTCTAATTTCTCATCAATGCAACCGTAATGTGCAACAGTGAAGTGTGTCAGGTTAATAGTTTAAAAAATAACAATTGGTTTACTGTTTAAGGCTGAAAAATTACAAAATTTATAAGTATACTATATAATATGTATAACAGATGTATAACATATTATTTAAAAGGCACTTATTCAGGAGGAGAAAGGCCACCTTTCTCTGAACAAATGAGGGACTGTACTGTATTGTATTCATAAATTATACACGCCGATATTATAATACTACGCGCTTAGTGGCGGTTTTTGTGGTTGGCAACACCACGCGAACATTGGGCCACGAAAACAACGAAAATTAAAAAAAGGAATTTTTGGACTTTTTTCGCAACTTTTCAAAAACGTTACTAAATTTATTGGTCATTTTGTATGGAGGGGGGGGGTCATTATGTCAAGGGTAGACCTTGAAAATGTACATACAAATTACCAATCTCACCACCAAAAGTCATTCAAATACAAATACCAATTACGATCATTCGAAATTTGACATCGTTCGTCAGAAATACAACGTTTGTCCCTCGATCTTGGTCAAAACTAGTTTAGCCCATAGATGTTTTTACTTCCTGGGTACATATACCTTAGACTAGATACAATTTTAAAATTCTACTCAATGGCTAAGTACGAGTTTAAAAAGAAGGTTACTCATCGGCTTTGTGACTTTGACTTTGATGGAACTGAAAATATAATTTGCGCAATAAATGGACCATAAGCATGTACTGCTTATTTTTTATTTTATTTTATATAGCTACCTATCTAAGTGACTCTATTGCGCCTGATGGAAAGCATGAATAGAATCCAAGAGCGGTGGTCGCCGTACTCACTGCGAATGAAGACAGTGCAGTATGGCGACCCACGCTATGGCGCCCTAGTGAGATGCTTTTTCATGCCCCGTTTAAAGGACCCGGGATCGTAGTGAGAGGGAAACACGTGCGCTGGTAATGAATTCCAGGCTTTAACTGATTTGCACAGGAAGGAAGAGCCGAACTGTTTAGTTCGGGAGCGTATGTCTACCATTCTGAAACGGTGACTTCCAAGGCCAGCACGAGTTGTCCTGTAGAGGAACGGAGAGGTTGGGATCAGTTGGAAGAGTTCATCGGAACACTCTCCATGATAAAGGCAACAGAGGACTGCCATAGAGGTGACATCTCTTCGCAACTGCAGAGACTCAAGGGATTCAGTGACTTACGGGTTATTGATAATCCGGACTGCTCGCCGCTGTAAGCGATCCAGTCCCGCCCGTACTACACTTACACATATATACACACAAAACTCTCAAGCAACACACACACAATCGTACACATAAACACACACATACACCACTAAGGTTTACAAATTATCTCTCTTATTATTTTTTGTGACACTGTTTTGATAGTTGCAGCCATCAAGATAACTTTTAACTTTATATATAGATTGACTGATTGAATACTTATCTACTGTATTTTCTGTAAATACATACATATTATATATAGAAAACACCCAAATGTTTGCAGCTCACACAAACATTTAGTCTGTCGCGGGCATCGAACCCGAGATCTCAAACACAGCAGTCACATTCACTACCGCTGCGCCACCGAGGCAGTTAAATGGTTGGATGGTTGTTAAGTCCCCCATGACACAGAATATATTACTAGTGAGAAAGTTGATTTTTTTTAACCAAATAAATTAAATTAAATAAATATGGCAAACACATCGTTAGTGGGTCCAATGCTCTAGTAAAAGTCACGGGAAGCCGTTAGATGCGGACAGCACCTAAGCTATTGTTATGTAGAACCTTGGGGGAGGCCTAGACCAGTAAGCGGGCAGGCGCTAGGAGGGATCTGTATGTCGTAATAACAGCTGTTCCCGGATCCCTCCTATGTCAGGCGCAGAGTGGCACACCATGTGGGTTTTGGTCGGTCCGATTCCGACATACCACCCCGCCGTAAAACCCGGTGGGGTGACGGCCCGAGGGGGTTTCCACAAGTTAAAAAAAATGGTCTATGACCACCAGTTGACATGTTTTGGCTGAGATCGTGATGAAATAAATGGTCATATGTATCACATAAATTATAATATTTTTTTATTTTTTGTCAAAAAAATAAAAGTCTCAAAAAGAATAAATTTGTATCGACGCAACTTTGTTATGGATTCCTATACAACACTTGGCATTGTCTTTTAGAACCTATATGTTATAAAAGTAAAATTAGCAATTTAAAATACTCACATACTTGTCATTGAATCATTACTGATAAAATACTATTAATGTGTGTATGTGAACTATACTGATTTGAATTATAAACTGAAAATACAGCTTTATCACTGTGGCATTCGGTTGAAATTGCTATGCGACTTTTTACTTACAATGACGTTACACGGCAGCGCGTTTACGACTAATATTATCACAGCCGGGACTTCCCCTGTTTCAAGCTCTGTTATTGGTCAACGTCATGCAGTGTTTGTGATACTCAAAAACTAAAATATCTACTTATTGCTAACATAAATGTTTTTAAATACAATATGCAATTGAAACAGCATAATTTTTTTTATTTACTTAGTTTAACAGACACCCTTAAACACACATCTAAGACTGAATAAGAGCATAACAAAAATAAAATCCTAAATCGCGCTAATGATATTTTCCACTTTACTTAATATATATACAAAGTGTACTACAATACTAGCGGGCTGCCATGGAGTCTCTCCCTCGACCAAGTAGTCTTAACGGTAGAGCATTTTCACGAGTTTCTTGAGCCTCTCCTAGGGTGACTGTGGTATTACCCACATCTCACTGTTAGACAGAGCTCGAAAGCTCGAGAGGAGGCACTCGTTTCGAGCACTCTTGTGCCTGCTGTAAACAGACTGAGATTCCGACGGCCCCACCACAGGCTGTCGTTCTCGTCAAGTTGCGGCACTTGGAAGACCAAGAGACCCCGAGGCAGCCTCGCTGTTGACGAAATCAGCGATACCAAAATTCTTACCGCAAACACAAAAACAAACCTTTTGTTATTTATTTTAAGAATTTATTTTAAAAAGGTATCACCCAACTTAGTTTGTTTATATCATCTTATAAATTGAATTAAACTGAATTTTTAATTCCTTATACTGTGTTATTGTAGCTGTCGCCCGCAGTTATGCCCGCACGGTGGACGATATGAATAATATACAGTAGCGGCGCCAGATCATAATTTTATGTGGGCAAGATACATTTTGCGAGGCCCTCTCCTCGGGCATAAAGACAGATTTGTTAAAATAAAAAACATATGTCATTTCATTATTAAACTTTTATTCATGCAAAATATAGTCAAACTTACAACTACCCGATGAAAAATGTTTTTATCTAATTATGTATTATCATATATGATTATATATAATTAGGTAAAAAAAAATTTCATCGGCTAACCTAAAAATATTTAAGATATTAAGACCAACGTTAAAAAACAATTTAATTTAATTATTACAAGAACAGAAATTTTCTACTTTTCACACTGCTGAATTGTTTAATTACGTGCTCGTAATCTAGCTTGGATGCTATATCAGCCTCGATAGACAAAATTGCGACCGCAGAAAGTCGTTCCTGTGACATCGTACTCCTTAAATAATTCTTAATGAGTTTTAATTTTGAGAAGCTCCTTTCAGCGGAGGCTGTACTAATTGGTATTGTTAATAATATTCTAATGACGATGTAAATGTTTGGGTATATTTCTTTTAAGTTATTATGTGTAATGTATTGAAGCAACTGTTTTACGTCTGTTATAAAGTTAGGTAAATTAGGGATCATTATTTGTAATTCTTCATATAATTCGTAAGGTTGAAAGTCACTGCTCTCACCCACTCGTAGGACTGTGTGTAAATCTTGACAATTTTTTAATATTTGTTCGTGTGGAATATTTTTTAATTTACTTATATCATACAGAAAACCGAAATTTTCATGATGTTGATTTAAAGCCATAAATCTCAAATCCATATTGGTAATAATTGAATCAAGCATAGTGTTAAAAAAATTTGCTTCATACCGGCTTTTGGGACACTGTATAGGTTGATCCTCGCCCTCATAATCAAAGACCCTTTTCTTTTTCACTACTCTTTTGTTTTTAAATTCGTTCGGCAGATCATAACAGATTCTGTCAATAAATTGTTGAGCATCAGACAAGCATTTTTCAAATCCAGTTTGCCGATATTCTTTGATCCAGTCACAAAATGTATGCAAATGTTTAAGGGCAATGCTCAAATGGACTTGTACAGATTGCCATAGTTTGCTTATCACATTAACACGCGATAACAATTCATACCATACATGTAAAGATATTACAAATTCTAAACTAAGCATTTCGTTTAATACTGAATCACAATCACTGAGAGTGTCTGATTGATCTGTTTGATTTTTCAAACTTTCTATGCATCCTACAACATCATCAAATTGAAATAGTATGGACTTAACTGCCTCGATTCTGCTTTCCCATCTCGTATCCGATAAAGGCTTCATGGTAAGTTTTAATTTATCTTTGACCAATTCCCAGCGTTTGCTGGAACCTGAAAACAGCAAATAAATTTTTTGGATAAAACCAAAAAATGTTTTTGCTGACACCGAAGAATTAGCGGCGTCTACCAACAGCAGATTCCAGCTATGACAACCGCAAGACGTGAAAAATGCCCTAGGATTTATATTTAATATTCGAGTTTTGACTCCACTATTTATGCCTACCATATTTGCGCCATTGTCATATCCTTGGCCACGGCAGTTTTGAATATCTAACCCATACTTTTCTAGCTCGCCTAGTATGGCATTACTTAAATATTCTCCTGTTGTCTCACTTACAGCAAGAAATTCAATAAAATGTTCTTCTATTGTGCCCGTTGATGTATTACAAAATCTTAAGATCACAGACATTTGTTCTACTTTACTACAGTCTCTAGTGCAGTCAAGCAAAAAAGAATAATATTTTGCCTCTTTTAATTTGCGAATCACTTCATCAGTTACCGTTTTTGACATCAGTGTAATCAATTCATTTTGTATGTCGTGACTTAAATAATGATGCGCAAGTTGTTTGTCAGTAATACGTCTCATATGTTCTCGTAAAGTAGGATCAAATTTTGATATCAATCTAAATAAATCAATAAAGTTCCCACTATTCCTGAAGTCACCGTCTGTCTTTATAGTTTCTCTGTGACCTCTGAATGCAAGATTATGAGAGGCTAAGAAGTTAATAATATCGATTAACCTCTCAAACAAATTGTACCAATGTTTTTGAGATTCACGAATAAGCCTTTCGTTTTCTTTGTCTATTGTTTTCTCGTGTTTTATGCCTCTCTCTAATGTTATCCATTGGAACATAAATGCCATATGTTCTTTGGTATTCTCATGTCTTTGTAAAATACTGCTTAAATGTTTCCAGTCACAGCATCCTCCCTGTACCATCTGAGTTTGTGAATTGCCAAAAAGTCTGCATGGAAAACAGAATACTTTATTTTGAGACTTAGAATAAACTAACCAGCGACGATGTTGAATTTCACCATTATTTAGTTTTCTAGAGAAATGAAAATTTGAAAAGTGCCTACGGTCGTCGTCTTTGGGATAATCTTCATCATCAATATTTAATTGTTGTGAGGGGCCGTTCTGAACTATATCATGACGCTGAACATCTGATATGGGCAACGACCACATACTTGGATCAAAATTATCAAATACTTGTTTAATTGCGTCACTCGCATCGCTGCTAGTTGGTGGAGAACAAATTTTCATTTTTTTTTCGTGATCTAGAATATTGCTCTCTGGAAACACAGGAATTTCATCGTCGGAATCTGATTCGTTAGATATTGATTTTGTATCAGTATTTAGTGGTTCTCCATCAGTACTTCTCAAATTCATAGGAATCTCAATCGTGGCTGAATATTTTTTAGAAGTCGACGCTGTCGATTCAGATGGTTCTGTCGTACCAGATGCAGTTGGATTAAGAAACTTCATCATACCTGTACTTAACGCCTGGTTTGATATTGCTCTTTCAGCTTTTCTTCTTCGTTTTGCTGATCCGGATTCCCATTTCCTCCCAGCATCTCTATCTCTCTTAGGGCCTAAGCCTGACATGATAAGTAATCTGTGGGCAAAAACAATAATACTTTATAAGACTAGCTCTCGTGGTCCATAAACAAGGCAGACACATGATATATAGAATTCCCCTGCCTCGTGTAACTTTATGTCTGCTGGGTTTAGTTACCTACGTAATACTACTGGATAATTAGTACACTTTACGCTTTTTTCTTATAAAAATAAAGTTTTAAATATTAATTTAAATTTATTGAAAATAAAACCTACATTCCTCGATCAGATAATAAAATAAACATTTGAAGTCAAAAAAAGAAGTATTATGTGTAAATAAAATGATTTCTTACCTTTCACTTAATCCCGGTACAATTATTTTTCTTCAGATCACAAACAATAAATCAATAGTTAGTACAAGACTACGTATCTATTATTTTATAAGTAGTTATAGTTACAAAACAGCGTATTAAAACAGTAAACCACAGATTTAATTTCTTAAATAGAATGTCACATAAAAAAAAAGATATTATCACTTATACACGACAAGTCAACCCAAGTAGACTATACATACGCTTTGCTTTGACGACCAACAGCATGAAAACAAATCGTCAAAAAGTTGCGGTGTCCCGTACACCGGGGCTGTTATTTGACGAACGGGGAATACCCTATTTTGTTTTGGGCGGCGCCGCGCAGCGGAAATTCTTCGCTAGCGATAGGAACACAATTTCAGGGGAATACCCTTTTTTAGGCCAGTGGTGACGTGCATTACAGCGGGGATTTCTCACGTGTGATAGCGACGCAAGCACTTTTTTCGGCGCGTTCATGGCTTAGGTTTAAGTAATACATAAATCTCCATGGCGCGAGGCCCCTTGGACCGCGAGGCCGTGGGCTGTGGCCCACGTCGCCCACGCCCTACGCCGCCTCTGATAATATATCTATAATTTACAGCACTCAAGTGAAAGAATTATACACAAACATAAAACAAATTATCAAGCTATACGTACACAATCAGGGACTCGAATCCGTGACTATTGCATCATCGGTCAAGATAGCTAATCACTTACATTTTTGTGACTCACACAAATGTCACACACAAACATACCTAACACTAACTTACAGCAATTCACACACACTAGAATAACGGAAATTGTGTAAAATGTCTAAGCATGTAATAAATGTAAATTTTAGTTGAATGTGAAACTGGTATTCACATGTTTAATTACACACAGTCAAACATAAGTTTGACTGCTCGGATGGTTTAAACGGCCACCTCGCCGCTTTCTACTGCGCTGAGTGTTAAGGGTTCAAACTCGTATGGGACACCACTTTGTGTGATCCATAAATTGTTGTTCTGAGTCTGGGTGTTCTTTGTGTCCGTTTCTTGTATGTTTGAAGTCCCCCGCGACACAGGATTTATTCCTAGTGCGGGAGTTGTCTTTGTTTAAAAAAAATGTTACCACAGGAACAAGAGGCTGACTAATACCGTGTGTCTCAACTACGGAAATACTGTTGCACGATAGAAATTGTACCTAATTTTGACGTTAATAAACATTATTATTACTAAAGTCACTAAACCAACACGCTCGTCTAACATTCACAGATTCGTATTCTTAGCGCAGCGCGTTCGTGTGAAAGTCAATTATTCATCTTAATATCGTATTAAGCAAAACGCCTCAATACCGACTACTAAAGCAACTAACAAATAAAATTTATATGCAAATTATAACAAAATTAACTTATTCAATTTAGTTCGAACATAATAATTTCTAATATGTTTATACTCACGCAAGTTCTAACACGTCTTAAGACCACCGTGCTTCATAAAATGTAAGCCCGGTAGCGTAACCGGATTTACGATTAAGTTCGGGTTCAAACAATTGTACTACACTACGTTAAACAACAGTTTTAGTACTTTTAAAATAGTAATATTCAAAAAAATCGTTATGACATTATTGTTCGCGAATGTTCTGTCACAATCAGTTCATCCGTTTCGGAGATTAACCGGAATAATAACTGACAAACTAACAAAATTTAATTTTAGATCACACGACGGGAACCGTGGACAAATGCTGCATTAGGCTTACTGCACAGATGGTGTAATAGTTTAAGTAATCACCTTATCGCTTCCCATTGCGCTGAGTAATAAGGGCTCGATCCTGATGAGTCTATTTTTTATTTTTCAGACATTTGACACACAATGTCATCCACTTTAAAGCTAAGCAGAGCTTGAACTACGACTACTAGATTGACTGATAGAATACTTATACGCTTTTTTTTGTAAATACATACATATTACACATAGAAAACACCCAAACTCCAAAACAAATGTTTATAGACCATACAAACACACAGTCACAAACGCTACCACTGTGCCACCGAGACAATTAAAATCTCTCCGTTCCATGTATGTTTGTAAAGTCCTCCGCGACACACTATAAAATTCCTAGGGCGGGAGATGGTTCTTTTTAAAAGAAATAATCGATTAATATCACAATAATTTTAAATTAAACACTCACTGACCGGATATGTTCACAGGTATAAGGCAAGAATATTTCACGACACACCGGAAGCTGTCTGATCAAGCTTACTTCGGACAAATTGCGCCACTTCCGGATAAAAGTGACCGCCATTTTGCATGATGTTTATACCGTGAGAACAATTTCTTTATATCTGATTTTCTTTGAGTATTAACCTTACACGGTGTGGTTATTTTATTATTATTATTTTGTCAGATGATTTAACGTATTTTTTTCTTTATTTTAAGAACCCGCCATTGTGATTCTACTCTGCCTTATGGAAGCCATACTCATTGCGAATGCAAACAATACAGTATGGTGATCCACACTATAGCGATTTAGTAAAGTGCTTTTTCACGTCTCGCTTAGGGACGTAAAAGATATTACGGTCATTGTGCAATGAGCCACCGGTCTCGGAATCACCAACGAAACACGGAACACGAATGCTGTCGCTATAGGTTGGTCTTCTGTGAGAGGTTACTACTGCCCCGATCGAGCCGACCCATTCGTGCTAAAATCAGCGTGGCTCTACTGCCTAGATCTGTACATATTACCTACATGTGTTTAGGTAGTAGAGCCATTTATTTTTTGACACTTAATATGGGTTATATTGGTGTCATTCGTAAAAAAATGTGAAAACTGTAATGACGGAAGTTTAATGAATGATAACGGGATTACAAATAAGATTGAAATGTTGGCTTTTAATTTCAAATTAACACCTTCTGTGTGGTGACGGATTAAGAATATAATGTCATCACCACTATTCATACCGTGTGTGTCGTAAGAGGCAACTGAGGAAGCGAATTTCGCAGGACAATGCAAGGAGAATGAAATCTTAAGACAACCCTACACCCTGGTCAGCGTGGTATAGTAGGCCAAAACCTCCTCTCTAACAAGAGGCCTTTGTCCAGCAGTAGACTACTAAAGGTTGTTGACGTGATATGATGTGAACTTTTCACTAATGAAAGTATATAGGGTACTGACATCAAAAAATCAATGTTTACCTGTCTGTTTCTTTAGGCTAATATCGGCGCTGGCTTCATCGATTTTGATAGAACTTTCACTGGCAGATAAATGATATTATAATTAGTACTTAGGCTACTTTTACATTAGACAACAAACACTTCTTTGTCATGAAATCGCTGGTTACATACAGTCGTAAATAAAGAACAATGTTCGCTTAGTTAAAACAAATATAACAAAACATCTCGAAAAGTATATTTTTCTTAGTTTTTTTTTGTAGTTTTAACGAATTTAAAGCAAGTAAACATTGACCAAATGACAGTGAACAGTATACCCTCCGTTTTAAGGAGAGGTCTACATACGAGTATGTCCAGTAGTGGCCTATAAAAGGCTGTTGATGTGATATGAAACATTGAATTAAGTATATTGTTCAATTAAATGATTAAGTACGAGTGTGAAATAGTGACGTTATGAATTATTATTATTTATTATTTTGACTAAGGTATGAATTACGTTATTGACGTGTGAAAAATAAATATAGATTCATTTATGAAAACATATTATAACATTATAATACGTTTCTTGAACCTACTCTACCATTTTTGTTTAGAAATGGTGTATTAGGAGAAAATATCTAGAAAAGTAGGCAGGGCTCTGACGAGTGACTGAAAAGAATGGTAGTGTGTAAAATTTTTCGAGGGTGAGTTTGTTTTTTACATATTCACGCCACAACGGCTCAATCAATTTTCACGAAATTCTGCATATGTATAGAGAAGTATATATATACAGGCAACTACCGCGTTGGTCTAGCGGTTAATGCATACTACTGCCGATCAAGAGATCTCGGGTTCGATTCCTGGGTCGGACCAAAAAGTGTTACTAATTTTCTCTGATTATTGAAATGCTTAATAACAAACCGGAGTTCGGCAATTACGGTCTTAACCTCCGTGCCTCGGAGAGAACTAAAAAACATTGATCCTGCGTCGAACTTTTCCCGGTCATGTCGGGTAGCCGTCCCTTGGGATTATGAGAGTGAAGGAACAGAGAGTGCACCTGTATTTGCGCACACACTTGTGAACTAGTTGTTGGTTTGTCTCCATTGCCGCTGTGACAGAAATTGGCTAATGGTACACCATCATTATCATATAAAGACATAGCGAGCCTTCATCTAGAAAAGAAATACTGTTTTTGAAAAGTAAAAATATTATTTTTAAGTGAATGTGGTCGCAGTCAGGCTGTTAACAATGATAGAGAAACGAAAAAAAATGTCTTTCAACCCTCATATCATTATCGACAATTAAAAAAAAAGCCTCGGCTACTTTATATTGACCCCCACAGAGCAACAGCAAAAAAAAAGTCGGTGCGCATTTTCTTGTTAAAAAAAGTCTCTTCTCACTAAAAAGGGGTTGAATTTTTACATCATTTTAAGTAGTTTTAATTTGTCAACCGTAACAAAATTAATATGAACGATATAAATATGTTAATTTAGTATTAAATTATGTATATTTAATGTATTTTCTATCATCGCGTTATGAGTTATGTCGATATTTTCTATTTTTGAAGGTTTTATTTGAAGTATATTTCTTCGACATCGATAGGAATGAAAGATATTGAGGTGATAAATATTTTAATAGGTCTTAAAAGAAAGAAATTCAGGGTCATCAGGGTAGATGGCTTTAGGTATTTGATGATCAATCGACATTATAGATTTTTATATTTCGAATGTTCTGTTTTTCGGTGATATAATATCATCGTCATCATATCATAAAATATTAATGACCATTTGTCAGAAGAACAAACATGGATGCCAATAGTTTATCAGCTTTTGTCTATGGATTCGACCGTATTAGTTATTAATTAAATATTTAATATTATTATAATATAATAAATAAGTGAAGATAATAATTGAAAATTAATTTTATTTTATAAATATATGTGTTGCGTGCTTAACTTTTAACTTATTATTTTAATATCAATATTATAAATGTAGCTGTTAAAATGAAAATAATTTATTTTATTTGTATTTTGGAGTAAATTTCATTTTGTTAGGAAACAAATATTTTGTTATTAATATGTAAGAATGTTAATTACGGCGCATGAAAATAAATTAAATTTCTTTGGTACTCTTTATAATCTAAACACATTTTTGAAAATCGATTTTGATGTTTCAGACGACATTAGGTTCGTGTTAATTATGAATATGACAAAAGGTAAATAGACGAAAAAAATGAGTAAGAATACAAAAATCGATGGCTAATGGGGCCATAAAGTGGCGATCGCGTACTGGCAAACGTAGCGTTGGCCCCCCACAAGGAGGTCAGACGACCTGGTGACGGTCGCGGGAAGCTGCTGGATGCAGGCGGCTCGGGACCGGCTGTTGTAGAGAACCTTGGAAAAAGCCTATGTTCAGCAGTGGACGTCTTTTGGCTGAGATGAGATGATACAAAAATCAAAAGCAAATTAAAAACACATGATAATGTACAGTCTGATATTTGTTTATTTATTAAACTTGCTTGGTCAAGTGTGATCTGCAAATATTTGTCTCGAAGTTTGGGTGTTTTCTGTGTATAATATACATGTATTTACAAAAAAAAGTATAAAAGTATTCTATCAGTCAGTCTAGTTATCACAACACAAGCTCTGCTTAGTTTGAAACTAGATGACGTTGTGTGTCAAATGTACGAAATGTTTATAAAAATATATGCAAAATATCATAATAAATGGTTAAATAATTAAGGTGTTATACCGTGACAAAACAAGCTCACATTCACACCATAGATAATATAAAGATATGACACAAAAACACATCAATATTTTACAAATCACTGGTTAGTTGACAAAGCAATAAATATGTCAGAATCGATAATTTCATATCTATATCTAAGTTTAAATTTACGAGATTTAACAGTGAATTTGAAACTGTCCCACGATAACTCAAAAGATTTTGGAATAGATTATGAAAATATAATTCAAACGCAGACAGGACAATTCTTTGGTTAGATAATGCTGGACAAAGTATTCTACCTTAAGATGTCGTTTTACGAGTTTTACATTCACAAGTATTATTAAATTTATTTAGAAAGACTGAAAATATCTAAACACAATACATGTTTTAAAGGTGTTGTTTTTTTTTGTTGCATTTACTTTTTCTGCTAGTTCCAAGTCACGTGTTAGCTAACGTACTTACCTTTTTATACAGTCTATTTAGTACAGTTTTCACAATAGTTTGTAAAATCCGTGTTAAAACATTTATCATATGTGCTATATGTACGCCTCATCAGTTGCAATGCTTCTTTTAACAGAAAACGAACCTTAAAGACCTACTAAAGTGATAACTCTGTCTGAAAATTCTTTGCCAAATATTCATACAAATAGAATCCAAGAGTAGTGGTTCCCATACTCATTTTGATTGGATATAATCCAATATGGTGACTTACACTATGACAATCTAGTGTGATGCTTTTTACACCCGGACACAGAGTCATAGTGGGAGGAAAACAATTGTTTGGAAACTTGGCATTTACTTAGAACACTTTCAAGTCCCAAGTTTTAACTAATTTGCACAGGAAGGAAGAGTCGAACCGCTTAGTTCGGGAGTGTATGTCCACCATTTTGAAATGGTGACTTCCAAGGCCAGTAGGCATGGTCTTGTAGAGGAAGGGTAAGTTCATCAGAACACTCTCTATGACGAAAGCGATAGAGGACTGCCATAGAGGCGATATTTCTTCGGTTATTACTATTTATATTCAAAGTTTAAAACTATATTGCTAACTCTTTAGTTTTTATCGCTGTTATTGTGGATTTATCGTATGCAATGCTTATTTTACAACGGCAAATGTTGTGCCAAAGATCTTATTGCTGTTTCATCCAGGTATACTTTGGATGAAGTGTGTATTAAGGTGCGGTTTATTGTACCTTTGAATAGAACTCAACAAATAAATATAATAAGTAAAGCGTCGACTTACAGGGTATGATATCAGTTATGATGATATCAGAGATATATAACTAATATTTTCACTATGTTTTATTATCACCAAAAACGCCTACCTGTCACATTCATTGCTACTGTTGTGACAACATCCTTGCCAAAACCTCAAACAATTTCATAACTTACAATGATTGCGATCAGAACCTTAAAAATACGATGTTTTACTCATCGTGTCTGTGTCTAAAAACCTTTGGCAGTACCCCCAAACCGCAGTGAACAACCATTATTTTAACATAAATCAAATACCTTTTTATAAAATCGACGACAAATTTAAAAATGTCAGGCGTCGCCGCAGAATAAAGGATGTCCATATTTAAAAAGCCGTTTGTATCCCATATAAAATATATTTCGATTTTCAAATTCAGAATAAATTTTGTGTCACCTGCGCCGACGCCACCGGAAGAAGATATATCCACCTCTCATGTACGTGTATGGCGCTTTCTCTTTCTTTATTTTATTGTTTGTTTTACTATAGAGATTCGTATCCAGATAATCTTTACGCTAGGTTTATATGCAATAAATTACTGTAAGCAAAACTCTAGCGATCAATACATCGATAAATGTTGTTGTAATTTGTAGGCCTGTTGTTGACAGGTGCAGAAAGTCATAATAATAATTAATATTTGTACAAACATTGATTGGCTCATCTCTCATAGATAAAAAATTGTTTAATTCTACGGGAAAAAGAATTAAACATTGTTCAAAATTAGGTCAAGTAGTTTTTTGTCCGAATGAGGTTTTTAGGAACATCAAAATACGAAAATTAGCAGGAAAATCGAACTACTCTTATCTACTATTGTTAGATAGAAGTAAGATAGTGTAAGAATTAACTAATTGTTAATTCTTACAGTATCTATATACAATAGACTGTAGCAAAAAAAAATGTATTTTGGAATAAAATTATAACTCACGTGAAATGTATATTATATGTATATTATAAAGTATAGAGTACCCTAAGTTCGCAACCACACAAATATCTCATACCTGAAGAGATTAAGTAATAAATTGTTTATAGGATTCAACACAACCATGTAATCCTTACACTACACGGTTGGCCTAGAGATTTAAGCGGTCACCACGCCGCCCTCTACAGCACTGAGTGTTGTAGGGTCAAACCAAACATGGCACAACACTTTGTGTGATCTACAAATTGTTGTTCCGAGTCTAAGTGTTTATTGGTGTTCGCTTCTCGTATGTTTGTAAAGTCCTCCGCAATACAGGATGTCGAAACATAGGCGTTGTCTTTTCTAAAAAAATTGAACATATGTTTTGTTGTTTTAAAATATAATTAGTTTGTGGTTTTTTTTATTACCGGTGTAATATGTCTCTTTTGTCTAATTTTTCTGATACTACTTATACAGTGATTTCACAGCCTCACTCTTCAAAAACTATATTAAAGAACGGTCTAATTACATCCACAAGCTGTTTGAAGTTTTTTGCGAAGTCAATGTCTTAAATTTAGAACAAAAAATAAACCCTCAACCCTTATAAAAATTAAAATATTCCACGATCCTTAATAATAACATCTAAAGTCATGACGTATAAATGTGTTAATTATGACTAAATTATAACTTAGTGAGTTCATCGTTACTGAAGTTATAATTATAGACAAGGTCGCCTGGTTATGTGGTTCAAAAAAGTGTTATAACTATATACATATCGTGTTTTTTGCATTTTTAAAATTTTGATTGCACGAGTAACATAGGCACTGCACTAGTTCCTACTGTTATGTGGCGAAGCCTTTGTGGCCCCAGGATAGGGTCTGACTAGGCGCGGCGTCGATTTTGGAGGGGACCTGAAATATTATGGTCCGGGTCCCCTTCAGAGAAGGACGCCTGAGACCGGCCGCCGGGGTGGTTTTTAGTGGAAACACCACATACTCCTGGCTCCTGCTTCCCAAGGAGCTGGAGATCCGAAGGGATTTTCCACACTGACAACAGAAAAAAAAGTTTCTACTGTTATGAGGTCGATCGCTACATGTCACAACATTTTGTTATTTACAAATTGGTTTTCTGAGTCTGGTAGTTCCTTTCATCCATTTTTTATGTGTATAAAGTTCCACCGACATAGTATATATATTTCTAGTGTGTGACTAGGCTGTATATGTATTTTCACTAGGCCGCCATAGTGTAGGTCGCCATACTGCATTGGCTGCATTCGTTAGGAGTATAGCGATTGGTAATGACAACTCTGTGATTTTATTCATGTTTTCCATCAAGTAGAGTAGAGTCACTTTGGCAGGATTTTAAAATAATATATATATAATGATGTCACGCACAAGTATCCAAACCATACATGACTATACTTCATATATTTATATGTTAGTACGCAATTGACTGCCTTGTTGATCTAGAGATTAATGTTTGTTACTGCGGCTCAAGATTTCTCAAGTTCAATTTCCGGTTCGAGCCAAAAAGTGTTATTTAGTTTTTAGTCCAGAGTTTGTCAGTTGGGGTCTTAACTCCCATACGTCGCAGACCACATAAAACCGTCGATCCAGCGCTCTCTCCGGCCATATCGGTTAACTATCTCATCGGATTGTGAGAGCATGCGAACAGAGAGTGCACCTGAGTTTGCACATACAAGTGTATGTTCACAATGTTCACTATAACATCTCCTACATAGTTCACCGGTCTCCATTGAGACTGGCTGCCGTGGTTGAAATCGGTTAGAAATACACTATCTAACATCACGTAAAGAAAATAAAAAAAGTGCACAAATAAATTTAAAGAAATTTTCATATAAAGTTAAAAAGAACATGTGAACGTCTGCTTAAAACTATAAAATCCAATGTACTCTGAACTGTTATGTTAAAATAGCTCTACACAATGATAGTTCAAGTTACAATGGCCTTGCAGTTGAAATTCAACTTATTCCATTCAAGTATATTGTATACATATGCACGCACATTATAAAACGAAGTGACTCATTGCAACTCACGACTTCGCATTATGTATTTTCTGTTACTAAAGAATTAGCAGCTCCAAATTAAATCGAAGGGCACCTCCATCGATTTATAACAATTACAACTGATAAGAAAATTGAACTCAATCTTGTAACATGTATCCTAAAGACGGACAAACGGACAGGATGTGTTGCAATTACGCTGTCCGGCGTTCTTTTTAAATGCAAGTGAAAAATCGCAATTAGTATTGTTGCTAATGCTTGTGAAATAAATGGCGTGTCTTTGAATAGTTTAGTCTTTGGAATATAATATTACACTACACCCGCGGTTCTTCATTTATTTTGCAAGCTATTTTTCTATCCTATTACCCTAATAGTTAAATAATTTCACATTCATAACATCATTTTAAGGTTTTTAACATTTATTATTATAATGATAAATTCTTTTTAAGTTTATTTTTATTATATTCGTATGTTTATCACTATTTTACATCATTAAGGACCAGTTTCATCACTTGCTCATAAAGTTCCTGATAGATTAATGTCAACTTATCTGTCAAATAATTACAGATTTCGCTTGCACAAGTCTTGGATAGAGACGTATGTGTCAGATGTGTATATATTTATCAGTAACTTTTATTTGTTAAATAGTGTTAAATGACAGAAAACTATCTAAAACTTATCACACTGGAGAACGTGACTGGAGAACTGCAGAGTTGGTAAGCCCCCACAAGATGGTATAACGACCTGGTGAGGTTCGCGGGAAACTGTTGTATGCAGGCAGCATGGGACCGGCTGTAGAGAAGAACCTTGAGAGAGGCCTTTTTTTTTTTAACGTGTTGAATCCCCCTATGGCCGTCACCCCACCGGGGTTTACGGCGGGGTGGTGTGTCGGAATCGGACCGACTAAAACCACACGGTGTGCCACTCTGCGCCGGAGATAGGAGGGATCCGAGAACCATGACGGAGGCTTATCCTATGCCCTGCAGTGGACGTCTTTTGGCTGAGATGATGATGATGATCTGAAACTTTATCAGGAAATGGTGAAAGTGACCCTTAGTCTTCTATTGTGTGCTTTAGTGATACTAGTTAAAAGTAAAATAACTGCAGAGTGGCTCTCATTCCTTTAGTTGTTTGCTCTACTTTACAAATTTTAATTATTTTTTTAATCATTCTTTTTTTTGGAACTTTTACGAGCAGCTACGTTACTTTCATCGTACCCTGATTATATTTCTACACACTTATGACTAACACAACCAACATGAATTTGAACAGAGATTCAATCCATCGCTATTTCGTTGCGACAGAATTTTATGAAATATTCCTACGTCGATTCTATTCAAACTCAAATTGGATACTAAACTATTGTTACTAGACCCATATCTGACGCACTCCATCAATAAATGATGTAAATCCTCCACAACTTTATTAACTATATTTTTACTTGATTTTATATATTATGCATCTTCAATATATCTATAAAATCAAGGCCATTGTGATTTAAACGTCTTAGCTACACTCTTTACAGTAAGTAGTCAAAACCTAAACTAATGATACTTTTAATAAAAAAAACAGTGGATCAAAAATAGCTAAAACCATTTAAAACACTCATACGGTAGCCCAAATGATATATGATGAAGTTGTTAAAATTAATCCACCGAACGGAAGAAAGGCGTGGTTTCAAACATCAATACAGAATAAACTAAAAAATAGGAAACTTTTTTACTAAAAAGGCTAATATTTCGTTAACTGAATAAGATAAAGTAAATTAAGATGATTTAAAAGGTAAAACCTCTTAATTAAGAGTGAATTATTAGATTAGATTCGTTTGGTAATTGGAATTGTTTTTTAATGGAACGCGTTTTTTCCAAAGAAACATATGTCAAATAAAATGAGGTTTGTTGTAATTAGCTAAAAACACTAAAGAACTCTAGTATCTATGTTTGAACTTTTAACTTCGAGTAAAAAGTTTATATCTCGAAAAATCAACATTGATCTAGTTGTCGTGTTTTTTTTTTTTTAGCGGCTCATTCCCCGCCCTAGTCGCTAAGAGACAAAGGTACTGGATATGTTGCTGCTGAGTGGGGGGATCACCGTATATGGTGATATGGTGTGTACTTCTCCGCCAACCGGAGTTTGAGCGACTTCGAGGCTTTCCTCAATAACTTGGAGACCTCGATGCGGCGACTAACGTCTGGGCACGTGCTTGTTCTGGGGGACTTCAACGCAAAGTCTGTTGCGTGGGGTTCCCCCAGGACGGACGCAAGGGGCGAGGCCGTAGAGAAGTGGGCGGCTTCAGTGGGCCTCTGTTTATTAAACAGAGTTTCCACCAACAGGTGCGTGCGACACCAGGGGGGTCGATAGTGGACCTTTCTTTCGCTACCCCTGCCCTCGCCGCTACTGGAACTGAAAGGAACTGGCGTGTACTGGAAGAGGTTGAGACGCTCTCGGATCGGCTCTGGCTCTGGCTCGCCTCTGGCGCACTCAGAGGATATTGGCAGTTAGAGCCATACGCGGTTACCGCACCGTGTCGACGGAGGCGGCGTGCGCCTTGGCCGGAACTCCTCCGTGGGATTTGGAGGCGGAGGTGCTCGCCGAAGTTTATCGACGGACGGCTGACTTTCGGGCGGGTAGCGGCATACGGCCCCCGCCTGAAGAGATGTGCGAGTGGCGAGAGGCCGCTCGTCGAGCCACGATGGCTTGTTGGTCGTCCCGGCTGGAAGCTCCACGTGCTGGCTTTGCTGCCGTGGAGGCTCTCCAGCCGGTCATCGCCTTCTGCGAAGATGTAATTTCGCGTAAGGAGGCGGCGGAGAGGGCTCGGGAGGACGATCTCCACTCGGACCCAATTCGCCGCCGGCGAAATGGGCGCCGGAGGCGCGCATACCAGCGCCTCATGCCATCTTGAGTGTGGCCGCGGATGGACGGGACGGGTTTTCCCCTCCATCCGCTATAGTGGCCAGCCGCGAGGAGGCGACGTCCACTTGTGCCGTACGTCGCCTAATTAGAGAGGTTACCCGTAGATGGTGCCCGCAGTAGCGGGTAGGCGCTTGGAGGGATCTGGATGTCGTAATAGCAGCTGTTCCCGGATCCCTCCTACGTTAGGCGCAGCGTGGCACACCGTTTTAGTCGGTCTGATTCCAACACACCACCTCGCCGTAAACCGCGGTAGGGTGACGGCCCGAGGGGGTTTCCACAGGTTAAAAAAAAAAAAGTTGTCGTGTTTTTGAGTGTCTTGGTTGCACAGTCTAGTATATGCGACTCCAAAGATCGGACTAAATGTTTGTATGATCTACAAATATTTGTTTCAAAATTTAGGTGTTTTCTGTGTATAATGTGTATGAATTTTCAAAAAAAAGTATGTTTGTATTTATATCACTTGTCTAGTACTCATAGTACAAGCTGTACTTAGTTTGGGATCTCAGATGTCCGAAATAAGTATATTCCATGTATTCTAATCTAGGATACATAATTACGTAAAGAATATGATTATTTGCTCTGTGTCTAAGTGTAATTTATTTATAATTTGAATTTGTTTGAAAATATTTAAATATGTTAATCAACAGTTCGTTTACCGCAGCACAGACTGTGCCTAGTTTGGAATAAGAGTGTCGTGTGTGAGATGTGTAAAATTATAATTAGTCTAAAGTTTATCCGCCCATATTATGTGACTGTGTGACATTATATGACTGTGTATAAGAATTAAAATTATAGATTTAATATACTACCTTTGAGTTAAGTATCTTTTCCACCTTGTAGCAGGCCGTGGTTACTGCAAGGGTATTATACCTAGCACAATATATGCCGTACGTATGTATAGATAATTAAGTATCGATATGTTCAGGTATTTCGTTCCTGTAGTCAGACCTTAACACATGCTACGTACAACAGTTCAATAAAACTTTTGGAGAAAAAAAAAATAGGCATAAAGCGTCTTCACGAAAAGTAAAGAATACAAAAACATAGTCTATGTACATTGTCAATTGAATTAAGAACGTGGTTTACGCGCTGAGATCTTATTGGCCAGTAACTATCCAATGAGGTAGCTTGGATTCATAGAATGTGACGCGCATGCGCGTACTGTCAAATAGGGAAGGATTTATTCTTTTTTTTGTTAACTGTAAAGATCATAGAGTCTTATTCTTTTTTTCTTAAGTCTAAGAATATCGTGGGCCAATGGATTGCTTTGGTATTTTAATCTTTTATTTATTTATTCTAATTTGCATGTTATTTATAATTTTCAATTTCTTATTAATCTAAAATCTTTGCCATATGAGACCGTTTTGCGCTCTATCTTGACCAGAGAGCTAATATGGTTTTATATTTAAGTAATCTATGACTGTAGCTCTGTTAATAATATAATGCTTATCTTCTAAAGGGTGGTAGTGATACAGGGAAGTTTAACATATTTATAATGTTTCCCTATTAAAAATATTTCCTTCTATAGATAAAAAAAGGGAAAGTATTAGAAAATGAAAGGGGTGTGCTTTGAACGGTGCAAATGTAATTAGTCCCGATAAGTACGTGGTAGTCGACTTTTGATTCTTACATTGTGACAACATTAGCACATACAGAATATCTATTATATAGTTATTGCTGTTATTATAAATCTACTTTTTAATGTACGTAATTAAATATTGGGCTTCATCTTCATAAGCATTTGACTTAGGCTTCCATTGGCTTCCAATGAGACTAATTGGAAGACTGCTTGGATCCGCCTTCGATCTTTGAAATTTTTCATCTTTTCAGCGTTTATTTCATAAAAGAAATATGATATGATGCAAAAAAACGTCGATCAAATTAACATTAAGAATGACATAGTTAATGATAGCTCGTCACTCCGCCAACGATGTTGCGAAGAATCGCGTATGACGGTGCACTCCTGCGCATGTCAAATGTGTCAAATTTTGACATTTGACATACGAAATGAAGACTTTACGAACGTATCTGTTAAAATGTAGACGGAACCCGTAATTACGTTCACACATTTTCTTTTTTACTTTTTAATTATACGCCGGCAAGTGTGTTATTAGGAATAGTTTTTAATATTTTTTAAATTTAAATTGCGGTGTCTCTTTTTGTTAAATTATATACTTTTTGGATCAAATTCCCTTTTTTAAATATCCTAGTAACATGACTTCTTTGCATTATTGGTTCGGATATAAGGATGAGTGGCTACGAAGTCTTATACAATTTTATTTTTTTAATAAATCTACCAATTATTACAACTTAGAAACTTGATGCAATGCATCACATAAAATGTTTTCCGTTGCCGACATTTGTGAGATCCAAGTAGATATAAACTGAATTTTGGACGAACTTTTGGTAAGAGAATTGACCTTCTGATGCTTGAGCTTTTGCCTACACTCCGGGAATATAAGATTATTATATTTAGGAGGTGCATCTATATCCACACATACTATTACCACATATACTAATGTAAAATATAGAATTATACTAGGTCTTTTTTATGAAATAAGTGAAAAAGATTTATTTTCTTTTCTATAAGCGGAGTGCGAGTGCATCCCCATGCACCTTCTCCCGACGCCCATGGGTTTGTATTTGCCTAGGTTTCACCACATCATAAGAATACATAGTGTTACCACCCCTATTCATCTCGTGGGTGTCGTAAAAGGCGACTAAGGAAACAAAGTATCCAAGACAACATCATTACAAAGAGCAGAAAAACTTGAAACAAACCCTATTCCAACCCGTTTGACCAGCGTGGCCAAAACCTCCTTGCTAAGGAGCGGTCTATGTCCAGTAGTGGATTGTTGATGAAGGTTTCAACTACAGTGAACCATGTAGTCTTACTATTTTATACAAATGCACCTTACGATAATTTGTTTTAATCAGTATAGATATAATCAGGTGCTTTCTTTCGTAGTAACACACAGATAAATGTCTAGTACTGACAAAATTGTCCTATTTTTGTTTAATAATAATGTCAACTACCGGACACGGGCTAGCTATAAACCTACATGAACTTAAAAACAACAATCAATCTTATACTAAAGACATAAAGTTGAAAATCGTTTGAATAACGAGTATTTTAACAGTAAAATACGTTTTGTTTAGAAACATCTGCCCAATTTGCATACCCCTGGGTCTTGACTGATTGTCCTGTCACTCGGGGATGCCACCCTTGATATGTCTTGGATGGGGAGGGAAAGTTGATGTCACAGGTCTTAAAGGGGTGAGTGAATTTCTGGGTGGTAGGTAATGTGTTGATGAATTTGACAATATGTCAATTTATGACTGTTAAAACAAGAATTTAAGGTATTTTAAACTGTTTAAAAATAATTACAAATTTCTATTAATAATTTAAAATGGATGAATCAGGGAAAATATGAGTCAGAATGTCATAAAATGCCACAAGTATTGTGAAATAAAGAGAGATGAAAAGATGTAGGTATGACTACGAAATACAGACGCACTAAATCACTTGAATAAATTTTTTTTCTCTATGAATAGCCTGCCAAAGTGACTCTACTCTGCCTGATGGAAAGCATGAATAGAATCCAAACATTTGTGGTCACCATATTCATTGCAAATGCAGACAATGCAGTGTGGTGACCCACACTATGGCAACCTAGTGAGATACTTTTTCACACCACGCTTGGGGACGTAAAAGGCATGACAGTCATCGTGGCAGTGTAAGGCTCACACAGTTTTCACGATAACTGTCACCCCTGCATCAATGGGCCTCCGGTCTCTAAATCATCTCTAAATCCAACCCATTGTAAATAGTTTTAATTACATCTAATAATAAATACTTATTAATAATTAAGTACAATACAAAAAGACTTATTATTACTTAAGCTAATAATGGCAGTGGCTTAAGGGAGTGCCACACTGCACTCTGTTGCGCTGAGCGTTGTGGGTTCTAAACCCACGTGAGACAACACTTTGTGTGACCCACAAATTTTTACTGCTAGTCTGGGTGTTCTTTGTGTTCGTAAAGTTGTCTGTGTCTTACAAATCACAAGAACCAATATACAAACCAAACGCTACGAATAAAATAAGAAACAAAAGAAACAATATGTAAAAATAAAAACTTAAAAATTAAACATTTTACACAATAGTGTAAAAGTAAAGTTTGTTGGAACTACCTATGTGTGTATATGTACACACATATGTGTGTGTATACGGGTGTGCTTGTGTATATATGGGTGTAAGTGTGTGTCCGAGTGTGTGTATTATGTATGTGTGTTTATATCCGTAAAATTACTGTAAGATAGTTTATGAGAGTGATGTTAGCATGTTATTATAAAAGGGGATGGTTACTCCAGGACCACCAATAAATCCGCCGTGTGGGTCACCATACTGCATTGTCTGCATTTGCGATGAGTCTGGAGATCACAACTCTTGGATTCTATTCATGCTTTCCATCAGGCAGAGTAGAGTCACTTTGGCAGGCGCTTAATATAAAAAAAAGAAAACAAAACGCGGTTTCTTCATATGGTTTGCTTGAAGAGCCATTCCATCACACTTACGTGGCATTGATATGAGTTTAGTGGGTAAATGGATAAATTTTTCTATACTTTTTTGTATAAATAGAGTCTCAGAAAAATAAAGAAATTACGATAAACCTATTTCTTAAAATTGTGGTAACAATGGGTTTTTTACGGCGAATACTTTAACATGTGTGATGGGTAAGAGCGTGTTGTCTGAATATTATAGCTTATAGGAATATTCTCTCTTCTAACCGAGCCTTTGCCCACAATAGTTTGAATTCGGCTTAAACTATGATACAGTGGTATATTTCGTGCCAACGCTGTACGTGTCTGCCATCAGCCTTCCGCAACCCTTGGGTTTCGAAATAACTTGTTATTTGTATCGTGATTTATGGTTTAAGTTAGCTATTCTCAGTATGTACCATCGCACTGACTTGTTTATAAAACCAGTGTCTATTCCTATGTAGTACGAAGCAAACCTTTCAAGTTAGGTCTCATATGAGTTATTTCAAAGAGAGCATAGATTAGAAAGCTTCGGTCCTCTAACAATCTTCTCCTTCGTTACTCCTCCCATACGTCTGAGTTCGTTGGCTCATCTTTCTTTGTGCAGTACGTTCTTCTCTGGAATGAGCTTACCCTCGAAGTCAGGACAGCTACCAACACTTTTTCATTTTAAAAAAAAAGTGAAACAGTATTTACCGAAACAGCTGGCAGAATCAACCAATACATGATTATTATCTTATACTTGTTATGATATTTATTTGTGTATGTATGTATGTATATACATTTACATCAACTTAAACATGTATATGTATGCATTTATGTATTTGTAAAATTTTTAGTATATGACAAGTTTGTATATGTCTACTTCTTCTATTCAACACCTGAAACGCACCTACTTCCTATTTTCTCTGCATCACCCAAAGTTTGACTGGTAGGTAATGCCTTAGGCATTAAATCCACCTATGTATATGAAGTGCATGATGTATAAATAAATAAATAAATAAGTAAATTAGGAGATTAGAGACGATGGTAGACCAGGAGGTGGACAGAGCAACTCTTTTTTACGTTGATTTGTTATTCGAGTGTAGTATTGTCATTAAACACATGACACCTCTTAGACACAGCCGTGTGTGAGACATGCGATGTTAGAGAAAACATTTGCAGTCTTCCGATTTGAAACTAAGAAAAACTTGTTCCATGGCCTGACTGCTGATAAACATACTTACATATCTCGAAGTACATACTCTTGTTACATAAATTACACCCCGATATACGTGAAAAAGCATCTCACTAGGCCGCCATAGCGTGGGTCGCCATACTGCACTGTCTTCATTCGCAGTGAGTACGGCGACCACCGCTCTTGGATTCTATTCATGCTTTCTATCAGGCAGAATAGTCACATTGGTAGGTTTCTATATAAAAAAAAGGCCTTTCTGTGAAACAAATTTTCGTTCGTTCAATTATTAATCCTATGCTAAAATTGAACTTACAACAATTGGGCATAGCATTCTCGTATCATGAATTCAGAATCACTGACCGTCAGACCAACAGGTCCATCACACGTTCAAGTTCACAATTCTAGTTTTATGTTTTATTTACCTAAAACTAGTATTTTTAAAAAGAGAAATTATTTATCAGTGTAACAGTGTGTGTGTATAAGTTGTACTCATATGATACAGTGTATTTTGATTATGCCAAATATTTGTTTTTATAGTAAAAGGAAAAGAAACAAACAAATTCAAAGATAATTTGTATATTTACAAATGAAAAAAATTATTTTATTCTACCTTAAAAATACGTAAACAATCTACACACTAAATATAACAACGTAATACTGGCAAGCACTGGTATTATTACAAAATAAATTTAATATAGTATCATTGAAAAAATACTTACAACAGAAGAAGCATAAACACAGAAATTTTACATTTTTTTTATCTTTTACAATTGGTTCAAGTAACATTTCATTGGTAACTAAATTTGCTTTAAATTTAAAATTAAATACATTAATGAAATTGTATTTTTTCTTAAAAATATCCTAATTTTAATAATGATATAAAACATAAAATTTCTACACTTTTGTAATTTATTTTTGTCAATTTACAAAACTAAAATTTAGTGTAAGTAATTTTTTCAACGTTACTTTAACACTTATTTGTAAATTACACTTTAAGTGGCATACTACAAGTACATTATTTTCTAATACTTTTGCAGGCAAAGATGGTTTGTCAACTAAACTAAAAACTAAAACTAAATCGGTAGGACGGATTACACTGGTGAGAATGTGCTTAAACTAAATTCATACATATTGTTTAACATTATAATAAATATGCTACACTAAGTTCTACTTGTTTATGTTAATTTATGCCGAATTATAATGTCATTTCAAATTAAATGACTCATTTAATTTTTTAGTTACATATAAATATAACTAGTGGTGCGAATGTAAATTGTTACAAAATTTGAACTAAATTTTAACAATGTTTTTTTTTTTATTTATACCTGTTATTATATGAAGAAGTTTTATATGCCTTAAATGATTTTCTTTATGAATAAAGAAGTGTAAAAATTATTTTTGCTTCACTTCACTTCCGTGTCTCGGCAAAAAACAAGACTGAACAAAAAGTTATAAGTACTAAAACTATAAGCGTAAATTTTTATATGCAACACGATACAGTAATTTGACACTGTCTTTTTAAACTCGAAAATCTCCAAGCTGATTGTACTAAGTTGGTAACGAGTATTATGATACTTAATCTTAAAATAAATATCCCTGTAGATAAACTAATTTGGCTGGTAGCGATGAAAATCTTACTTACTGGAGTAACTCATAAAGTGCAGAAATATATGTCTGAGCCATTTGCAGAGTCTCGTACTTAGAAAGCTGGCGATCAGCACCCAAAGAAGGCAAGTGTCCTCGAAGTCTGTCGAAAGCCTTGTTCAAATTCTGCATCCGTCTTCGCTCCCTTGCGTTAGCTGCTAAGCGTCTTCTTCTTAAAACAGCAGCACTCGTTGCACGTCCACGCCGTTTCCCAGACTCCAGCACTTCGTTATCCTCAGCACTATCTTCTAGAATATCCCTCGACAATCCTCTGTATGCGATGTGCGAAGAATCTTGATTAATGCTGCCGTCAATTGACGGTGTAGGCTCCAAGCTCGACCTCCCAGAGTCGGGGGACCTCGGCCAGGATAAATAACACTCCTCGGTAGAATATTCAAGCATCACGTCCGAGGTAAACATGTCCTTTTCGTAGATGAGTCGATGTCCGTAAGTTTCGGTGGCCATTTTGGATTTTTTAGTACAGGTGTTGACGGTTCGGAGTCCCGCAGGGGTTTAAGTTGGCCGCTTACCTGTTTGGCTTTTATAGGTTCCCTGTTTGCGCGAAAAGGTTCGGCTGGTGGGTTAGTGTGAGTGCGAAAGGGATAGGTAGAGGTCCCGAGAGGGTAATTTAAGGCCAATCATCATTAATTATTTCGTCCCCCGGGCTCGTATTGTTGGTAGCGCTTGACGCAGTTCTATTGCAACTGCACACTATCTTACAATTATGATTGTTGTGTACCGTGTTAACTTTGCTATAAAGTCATTCTGTATTGGGATAAACTCTCAAAATTATAAAAACAAACTCAATAAC
This sequence comes from Hypercompe scribonia, assembly GCA_949316085.1. NCBI lineage: Eukaryota > Metazoa > Arthropoda > Insecta > Lepidoptera > Erebidae > Hypercompe > Hypercompe scribonia. The sequence goes on from OX438973.1 coordinate 2,628,809, forward strand.
CTATAATAGTAAGTGTTATTTACCGAGAATTATAAGTTTCAATGTACCTCATTGCTACACCGAAAATATTCCTTGCAAAAAGAAGCAGTTCGTTTTCATGTAAAAGAAATTATAGTAACTGAGATAATTAAAAAATGTATCGTTATTCAAACTTGTTACTGAATTAATTTTAGTAATTATCAGTAATAAACACAACAATAATTTATCCAATTTTTAAACGGTTGTACGGATTCGTGCGTAGTTTTTAACGGCTACCATGGGTTACACAATACTAGTATCTTTGTTGACCATTCCCACTAAGCTCAATAATTGTGTTATGAGTGCTTATCGTGGTGGGTGGGTTCAAAGCCGTCGTTACAATATCTTTATTATGCTATGGCACTATCCGTGTTAAGAATATGGACTAACAAAACGGAGTTTCACCACCCGTATTCATCCCATCGCTGTGGTCAGAGTGTGGATGCCGAAGAAAACTACACAGGCGACTTACTGTGGTCGAGCGTGGATAAGTCAAAATCTTCTTTCTAAGGAGAGGCCTATGTCCAGCAGTGGACTGTTAAATGTTTGTAACAATTTGGAAAAAGGAGGCGGTTCTCAAATCCACAATTTTTTTAAGTCCTTTTAAGATTTTTTTTTGTTTTTGTTGAGTTTTTCACATTTTTTTTTATAGCTTTAATCCATCGTTTCTCGTATTAAGTATTACGGTAGTACGTATATTGTAGAAATAATTACTAGTTTAAGATTTATTTATTTGGAATATATTATAATTTTATAGGTATCGTAGCTTAACCGAATTTAAATTTGACAATAGCCGTATATACATTCCGTGTGGTGACGGATTAAAAATATATAGTGTTACCACCCCTATTCATCCCGTGGGTGTCGTAAAAGGCGACTAAGGGAGCAAAGTATGCAAGACAACATCATTACAAAGAGAAGGAAAACTTGGAACAAACGCTATTCCAACCCGTCTGGCCAGCGTTGTACAGTAGGCCAAAACCTCCTTGCTAAGGAGAGGCTTATGTCCAGCAGTGGGTTATAAAAGGCTGTTGATGAATATCCATATAAAGGTTCTCTGGAAGTGATCAGCGTGAGCAATAAGACCGTCTGTTGTCACACTAAAATAATATCGTTAGAAATAATATTTGTACAGTAAAATATATTTTTTTTTATATATTTCGGATATATATATTTCGGAAATTGACACACAACGTCATCTAGTTTCAAACTAAGCAGAGCTTGTGCTATGATAACTAGACTGACTGATAGAATACTTTAATACTTTTTTTTTTGTAAATACATACATATTATACATGGAAAACACCCAAACTTCGAAACAAATATTTGCAAATCGTACAAACATTTGGTCCGACCCGGGCATCGAACCCAAGACCTCAAGCACAGCAATCGCAATTACTACAGTTGCGCCACTGAGGCAGTTAAAATATATAAATAAAACGTGTGAAGTCGCAGGTAAAAACTAGTACGTGATAGTATGTTTCAATTTTAATGAACGGTGATAATGTAAATGGTGAAATACCTCGAGAGTAACCAGTCATCACTTGACACCAAGGCGACTGGGAACTGAATCTGCTATATGGTTTTCACGAGATGCGTCCACTGGGTGAAATTCAAGACCGATGTGTTGGTGGGCCTTTTGTACCACCACATATGACAATATGGATGTGGTATTTATTTAGTATATTTATTTAGCAAAGCATGCAGTGTTATATCTTCAACTGTCTCTGTAATGTTCAGTTTGGTTTTTACTAAAAGGCTTTTGCGTTTTTAAGTTCTCGATATAAGCATATTATTTAAAAAAAAATGATATTCTGTTTTAAAGCTGTTTATATCACGTGAATATAATGCAAAATACTATCTGTATTGTCTAAATATTAATTGTATCTATATATATACGATAAAATTTTAAGAAATCGATGTCATTAAAGATTTAAAAAAATCTAATGAGGATGATCTTTATTAATGTAACAAAAAACAACAGTTGATAGATTTCGTTTTTGTTTGTGTTTGTGCACGCTAACCCCGTCAGTGGCTTAACCAGTATGGATGCAGTTTTCTCTTAGGTACTGTGGTAAATTTCACTTAACATTTAGTGTTTGTTTTACTTCAATCACTTGAAAAATAAGCAAGTAATATCATTAAAGAATTGCCGCGATAATAGAAAGCAGGGGTGACAGTTACCGTGGTAACTGTGTAAGCCTTACATTGTCACGATGACTGTCATGCCTTTTACGCCCCAAGCGAGGTGTGAAAAAGCATCTCACTAGGCCGCCAAAGTGTGGGTCGCCATACTGTATTGTCTGCATTTGCAACGAGTATGGTGACCACAACTCTTGGATTCTATTCATGCTTTCCATCACGCAGAGTAGGGTCACTTTGGCAGGCTCTTAATGTAGAAAAAATACCAAAAAAAAGCAAATAGAAAAAAACCTGAATGTAATAGCTAGTTATAAAAATATGTCTTCAACCTGAATTATATCATAACCTTACAGAAAACTAATACTAAGTTATTATTTTATTGCTTTTAACCAAGTTGTAACGTTACCATACGCCCCATTTTTTCCTTTCTCACTCTTTTAAGAATGGATTATTTTACGCAAAAAGTTGGCAAGGTAGTGTCTCTTGAACTCAAATGTAGGTTTACAATTCCTGTATTTGCCATAATAGTCAGGTATATAGAAATATAATACATTCATAGTTGTTATCAACAAAAATAACTTCGAACTGGTGATTACTGGGTAGAGCAACCACTAAACAGTATAAAAATAACGCGAACGCCTTCTCGCGTCGTCTGATATTCGTATATGAATGTATAAGCGTCCTGTGCCGAAGGTGTGGTCCAATACTCCATTCACTATTACCTCGCTTCCCCGTTCGGGAACTTACTTCTTAACACTACTCCAGAAATCAAACAGTATTTTAGGGTCTGAAGAGCTAAGACCAGTTCTAAAAAGATTTAGGTTAAAATTGCTATGACTGGCGCTGTTTAAGTCCTTAAGATGGTGCAAAGTGTGTCACTTCCGTGTAATGAAGGATTAAGGATACGGAGTGTTACCCCGTGTCGTAAGAGGCGACTAAAACATATACATACTACACAGGACAGTATCATTGCAAGGATAAGGGAAACTAGACGGGTTAGGGTTTTTTTAAACATGTTGTGGTGGCTTCAACATTACAGCACAAAGAAAAATATACAACAGCGCCATCTAGCGAAGATACATCCAACTACGAAGTACGAACGAAACGTGTGAATGTAATGAACTACAATACAACTACTAATCCTGTATCGCGATATAGAGATTCGCGTGGCAATTAGTATATATACAACATCCCAACATCAACCGTTGGGCCGTGGCCAACCAGGCATGATCACCTCGCCTGGTCGGAGGATCCTCCCTTTGTGTCGGAGGGATATGACACACGTCCCTCCACAATGTGGAAACCCCTCGGACCGTCACCCCTCCGGGGTTTGTGGCGGGGTGGTGTGTCGGAATCGGACCGACTAAAACTACACGGTGTGCCACTCTGCGCCTGAGACAGGAGGGATCCAAGAACAGCTGTTATTACGACATCCGGAAAACTAGAAGGCAATCATATACCAACTCGTCTGGCCGGCGTGGTATAGTAAGCCAAAATCTCCTTGTTAAGAAGAGGTCTATGTCCAGCAGTGGACTGTTAAAGGCTAGATATAATGTGGCACTTAAACCTAAAATAAATATATAATTTAAGATTATAACATACTAACTTTTGTCAGCGATTCCACTTGTGTAGAAGTTTTTTACTTGAAGAGGTTTATAATTCTTAAATGAAAGGTATCTTTTGGCGTTTTCTATTTTACCAGCAACAGTTTATTGAAAATTGTAACAGTCTTGGTGGTCTAGTGGTCAGCGTAAGCGACTGTCAATCGAGAGGGCTCGGGCTCAATTCCCGAATTGGACCAATAGTGTTGTTAGGTTTTCAGCAAAATATTCTTAATAACAACTCAGAATATGGAAGTTTGACGGTGTTTTACACCCGTGCCTTGGAGGGAAGGTTAAGGCGTCGGTGCTGGTAGTGAACAGCTTTGCCAATCGTTATTCGCAAGTTAGTGTCCTCAAATACACTGAGAATTAGTTCAATTTTCAAGTTCAGTTCGCCTCAGAGTTGTGGGGGTCTGATGCCAGTCACACTATCGAAAAACTGATTTTCAAGTAAATCTTGGGAATATTAAGGCTAGAAGGAAGAAGTTTGACTGCATGGATGGCGTAGTGGTTTAAGCGATCACCTCGCCACTTTCTATTGTGATGAGTGTTGAGGGTTCAAATCCCAAAAAGTAAGGGTAAAGGATCCATCTACACCAGTCTTAGGCGGCTCGAGGTACGTTGAGGTTCCAGGGATTTCCTTACTAGGGTGCACCTGATTCCCCGGCACATGCACATGCACATGCTTGGGAAGGTGTACGAGAGGATGCTGATTGCTCGTCTCAAATTTTATTTACTACCAAGGATGAGTACTCGCCAGTACGGCTTTATGCCTCAGAGGAGCACCGAAGACGCCCTTTATGACCTAATGGGCCGCATAAGGGCTAAACTTAATAAAAAGAGAATAGTCACTATGGTGTCCCTGGACATAGAGGGCGCCTTCGACAGCGCCTGGTGGCCAGCTATCCGGCTACGGCTGGCTGAGGGAAAGTGTCCCGTCAGTTTGAGGCGAGTAATTAACAGATATCTCAGCAACAGAGTTGTAAGGGTGAGGTATGCGGGTGAGGAGTGCAACCGTTTGACGGAAAAAGGATGCGTTCAGGGATCAATAGGTGGGCCCCTTTTTTGGAACTTGATACTGGATCCCCTGCTACACAAGTTGGAGAGTGATGTGGTTTATGTACAGGCGATCGCGGACGATGTGGTGTTGGTGTTCGACGGTGACACGGGTCTGGAAATTGAGAGACAAGCCAATGCCTCTCTCGAACGTGTGCGGGAGTGGGCACAAAACAAAGGCGATGGTAATCACGCGGAGGCTGAAGTACGACGTCCCGCGCCTCAGCATGGGCGGGATAGACATTGGATTGTCCAAAGAGGTCAAAGTTCTGGGGCTCACCATCGACCACAGACTCACTTTCAATACACATGTAGCAAATGTCTGCAGGAAGGCGATCAGCATGTATGGGAAGCTGGCGCGGATGGCACGGATTAGCTGGGGGCTACACCCTGAGGTGATCCGGGCCATTTACATTGCAGCTGTAGAGCCTACCATATTGTACGGTGCCAGCAGCTGGTGCGTGGTGGCGAATGGGCTTGGCGTCCGAAAATAACTGAACGTGGTACAGCGCGGATTCGCCCAAAAGCTGTGTAAGAGCTATCAGACGGTCTCTCTGCACTCTGCGCTGATCCTGGCTGGTATGCTCCCTCTGGACCTCAGAGTTCGCGAGGTGGCTTCGTTGTATGAAGCCAAGAGAGGGGTGTGCCAGTCATGGTTGGGGGACGGAGAGATTGAACGAATGGCTCCGGCGATAGAGGCACCCCACCCCGCGGAGCATGTACCTCTGGAGTTCAAAAGCGTGATAGACGAGGACCAATTACAGCGCACCGACAACATCGAGGTGCGCATTTTCACGGACGGGAGCAGGGTTGAGGGCCGGGTCGGTGCGGCGTTATCCATGTGGAGTGTGTTTCTTGTGAGTCACTAAGAAACAGATTCAAAGAAATTAACATTCTCACACTACACTCACAATACATTTACGAGAATCTTTTGTATGTTCATAAAAATCTGTGTAAATTTAAGAAAAATAGTGATCTCCATCAATTTAATTTAAGAAATAAAAATAAACTTGCCTTGCACACTACTAGGCTCCATAAAATATCGAATTCGTTTGTGGGTCAATGTATACAATTTTATAACAAATTACCAAACAACATAGTATTATTATCTATTAGTAAATTTAAGAAATTTGTTAAGCTGAGGTTGTCCAAAAAGGCTTATTACTCAGTTTCAGACTATGTCACAGATTTAGATGTTTGGAAATGAATTGCTCTTTTTTTAAGACCTATGATTGTGAATAATAATAATAAATAATAATAATGGAAAGGAAGCAAGGAAGTATGGAAGGGTAAAGAACTTCATGGTCGATTTTATCGGGCCCTGCACGGGTCTGATATAGACTTTAAAGCGTCGACGTCTTGGCTACGGTATGGTGATCTTTTCGGAGAAACCGAAGGTTTTGTTTGTGCAATTATGGACGAAGTTATCATGACGAATAACTACCGGAAATATATCCTGAAAGATAGTACGGTTGACATTTGTCGGGCGTGCCACCGTCCTGGAGAGTCTATTAGGCATATTATTTCTGGTTGTTCTCGTCTTGCTAATGGTGAGTATTTGCACAGGCACAATCAAGTAGCCAGGATTGTACACCAACAACTTGCCCTTAAATACCAACTTGTTAATTTTGAAGTGCCTTACTACAGGTATGTGCCCGACCCAGTTCTCGAGAACGGTCGTGCTACGTTATATTGGGATCGATCTGTTATCACAGATAGGACTATTGTTGCCAATAAGCCTGATATTGTGGTGATAGATCGATTAGAGCGCCGCGCAATGATTGTCGATATCGCCGTTCCTCATGACGAAAATCTCGTGAAAGTTGAAAAAGAAAAACAATTAAAGTATTTGGATCTGTCTCACGAGATTGCCGACATGTGGAATGTGGATTCGGTGATCATTGTTCCGATAATCATATCTGTTCACGGATTGATAGCCAAGAGCCTCGACCAACACCTTAAGAGGCTCACGTTAGAAGGTTGGATCAAGGGACTGATGCAGAAGGCAGTCCTCCTTGACACGGCCCGTATTGTGAGGAGGTTTCTGTCTCTGGAGCCCTAACCACCGGTATCTTGGTCCCTATACCCGATGTCGGTGGTCTACTATTTTTTATATTTTTAAATATGTATTTTTTATTTTTTTATATATTTAAAAATGTAATCAATATGTGTATTTATATGTAATAAAGAGAATAATAATAATAAATATGATTTATTTCTCTCAAAAAGGTACAATGAAATTCTGATATGCATAAATACAACGTTAACAGAACCTTGTTGAGAGCTGGAGTCTGAGCTAGGTTCGAAACCTGTGTGACAGATCTCCAGTCCTCATCTCCGAACAAAATAGAGATATCCTAGTAGCTACAGTTATCGTACAGTGATACAAGAATCAATAAGAGAGATAATTTATAAGCTTTAGTGGTAAATGTGTGTACGTGTGCATGTTTCCGTGCATGTGTGAGTGTGTGAGTGTGTGAGTGTGTGAGTGTGTGTGTCTGTGTGTATGTGTGTGTATGTGTGTGTGTGTGTTTATGTGGTGTAAGTGATGCAAAATAATCACAGGCAATCCGTATCTATCGTCCATCTATTGTGCTAATTATATTTTCAACACCATCGTAGTCTAATTCACACAGCCAATCAGTAACTTTCTTTTTACACTCATACTTAGACATTGAGTAGAAGTTTAAAATTTTGTTTAGTTTATTATATACGTAATTCCCCAGGAAGTAAAAACATCTATGGGAGAGACTAGTTCTGACCGAGATCCAGGGGCAAACATAGTATTTCCGACGAACGCTGTCAAATTTCGAATAATCATAGGATATATTTGCGTGGGTTGTTAGGATGAGGTTCAAAATAAACAATCTTCGCACTGATAGAACTGATAGAACTGATAGACTGATATAACTGCTATTTTAATATTTAAAAGATTTTGAGTTAAAAGAGTGGTGGTGAGTTTCTTTCCTGGGTTCTTTTCTCACCACTCTACCATGAACAATCTGCGAACCCAGCTAGCTATAATTTTAATCGACAGATTGTTCATCTTTCATCTTTTATTGTTTTTTTTTTTATGACGTTCATAAGTGTCTTTTGTGACCTAAATGAATAAATGAATTTGACTTTGACTTTGACTTTGAAAAACGGAGTCGAGACCAGAGCCCTCAAGCTTGCTCTGGCGTCCCACTGTACCGTGTACCAGGCTGACCTTCTGGCCCTATGCAAAGCGGCCAGTGAGGTTCTCAGGCGAGGCGAGACCACGTTCGGCATCTTCAGTGACAGCAGAGCCGCTCTCTTAACAATCACTAACCACCACGCTCTCCACCCCCTTGCTGTGGAGGCCAGAGTACCCATTCAAAAAGGCATGGCCCAGGGTAAGGAAATATCTTTATTCTGGGTCATGGCCCACGCAGGGCTGAGTGGTAACGAGCGGGCCGACCATCTGGCCAGGGAAGCGGCTCTGAGGCTGAAGAAAGCACCGGACTACGGTCTGTGCCCTGTTTCATTCGTGAAGCGAGGTCTTCGACAGGCCTCCCTTGGCGAGTGGAATAGGAGGTACAGAGAGGGCGAGACCGCCTCCGTCACCAGGCTCTTTTTCCCCTGTGCGCTGGCTGCTTACGGTGTCGTTCGAACGATGGAGGTCACCGGCATGACGATTCAATTGTTAACGGGGCATGGTGGGTTCTCCGAATACTTGACTCGATTCAAGTGTAAGGAGAACCCATCCTGCATATGCGACCCAAACGCACGTGAATCGGTGATTCATATTGTGGTAGAATGCCCTGCCTTCGGTAGGGAAAGATTTGAAGTTGAACAAGAGCTAAAGATCAAAGTTACTGTAGAAAATCTTAGCCAAATTATAGCCAGTAAGAATAGAAATAGATTTTTAAAATATTGTACAGAAATCATTGGAATAGTGAATAAACGTAATAAGTAGAATAAGATAATGATAACAAAATAATGTAGTATTATTATTGTTTATCATTAAGTAAATAGGTGATATGTAACTAATTATTATAGTAAGCACAGCTTTCAACAGAAATAGAAATTAAGTTAGATTAAATAGAAATAAGAACCGCTAATATAAGTTGTAGAAATATTGTAAACCCACTCCCTTAAATATAGTAAAACTAGGTTAAGTATCAGTAGTAAGTAGTAATAAGAATAATTTGTATATTATACCCTGTACATTGTTACTGTGTCAAAGATACGACAAGATCCAGTTGGACAATGGCTCCAAAATATTTACATATTGGAGGTGTTAGGAACAGGCTCAACACCCTGCGATGGCGGGTGCCATTTAAAGAAAAAAAAAAAAAAGTACCTAAGACGGCGTGGGGTTTTAGTCGGTTCGAGTCTGATATAACCACCCTTCGGTGGTATCCGTGGGGATTGCCGCACAGTACAAAATAAAAGGGTTCAAATCCCACATGAGACATATGATCCACAAATTATTGTTCTCTGTATGGGTGTTCTTTGTGTCTATTTCATGTATGTTTGTAAAGTCACCTACGACACAAAACTTATTCTAAGTGGGATGGGATGGGAAATTTTATGAAGATTAGATGAACGATCCAGTATAGAATGAAATACGAAGAAACTGAAAAAGAAATTTTATGCTTTAATGGGAGTTATTATGTTAATAAAGTAGGTCTAAAATATGTATTGATCCCGCTACACTGATCAATAATATATGACCAATAGTCGAACATCAGCGGTTATATTAATATACTAATGTACTTTACAATTGTACTGGGACCTGAGATCAATATTTATCCTCAGTTCCTTTTAACTTGCAAAAATATTTCTTGCAATCCAATTTATAGAAATTTCTAGCATATATACAAGCTTTATGTTTATAGAAGAAGAGCAGAAACCTATTTTTTTAATCAACGTGATATTAAGTTTTGAATTTTTTTTTTCTATATAAAGATCCTGCCAAAGTGACTCCACTCTGCCTGATGAAAAACATGAAAAGAATCCAAAGAGTTGTGGTCACCATACTCATTGCAAATGCAATCAATGCAGTGTGGTGACCCATACTATGGCTCTGAAATCAGCGTAGCTGTACTACCTTAAAACATGTATATGAAAACGTCTATAAAACTTGGTCCCATATTTATATAATAAATAAATAAATATTTATGACATCTTACACACAACGCCATCTAGTCCCAAACTAAGCAAAGCTTGTACTATGGGTACTAGACAACTGATTTAAATACATATATACATTTTTGTTTCGTAAACATACATATTATACATAAAAAACACCCAAACTCCCAAAAAAATTATTGGAGAGCATACAAAGATTTGGTCCGACCCGGGAACCGAGCCCGAGACCTCAAGTACGTGAGTAGCAAACGCTTCTACTGCACCACTGAGGCAGTCCAGCCAATATGAACTGTAGTGGCACAGGAAGTGTATCAATTTACAGTTTTGGTTATACTGGTCATTATGTGTTTAAAAATTCAATGATCTAAAATTATCTCTACAATCAAAACAATATTATTTAACTTAGGTTCTATTTTAAAAATACGGATAAATAAGTAAATTCCCAAGCTTTGAGGTCAAGAGCATTGTTTTTTCTTAACCCTCGTTTCACACACCATTAACCCGTTACCGCTTCTCGGATTTCGCAACCCAACCCGTAAAAAAATATTTTGTGGTACATTGTACCCATGTTGGTTAACTTTAGATGATTACTTAATCTAGATAGTTTATATCTAATTTGATTAACGTAAATTGCTTCAGATTAAGTTATACAGTTTTGTTAACTTAGTAGTTTTATTTTAAGATAGAAAATGAATCCAAAATTGCCTTTTGAATATAGTGTTGTACACTCTTGATTGAAACCCTGATATCTTGTTTTTATTAATTAAATAAAATAATATAACTATTTTTTTCAATTAAGTCACTTAAACAACACTTTGAAATTAAATCAATGCGACTGTCAATCAACAGGTCTCGGGTTCGTATCCTGTTTCGAGAAAAAGTGTTATAGGATTTTTCTTACAAGAAATTCCTAATAATAGTCCGAAGTATGGAAGTTGGCGTGTTCCACATCCGTAGCTCGGAGAGCAGGTTTAACCATCAGTCCCTTTTGTAATGAAAATCTATGCCAATCGTTATTGGGAAGTCAATGTCCTCAAATATCATCATCATCTCGACTGGAATACGTTCACAAATACACTGACTATTCAACCTGCTCTCAAGGTTACGGAGGTGCGATGGTAGCGACTCTGTGGAAAAGCTGGTATATGTATTTATGTAAAATTGGTTGAATCAGTAGCCAACCCTGATAATCTTTGGAATAATAAATGCTAGGAAGAAGGACAAGTTTAAACAGTCTACTTCACATAGGCCTCTTCATAGTAAGGAGGTACTGGTTTACTGTACTATGATGCTCAGACAAGTTGTCATCATCATCATCATCTCAGCCAAAATACGTCCACTGCTGGACATAGACTTCCCCCAAGGTTCTGCACAACAGCCGGTTCCGTGCCGCCCACATCCAGCAGCTTCCCACGACTTTAGCCAGGTCGTTGGACCACCTTATAGGGGGCCTACCAACGCTGTGTTTCTCAGTACGCGGTCGCCACTCCAGAACTTTACGGCCCCATCAGCCATTGTTTCTGCGTGTAATGTGACCCGCCCACTGCCACTTAAGTTTAGCAATTTTACTGGCAATATCGGTGACCTTGGTTCGTCTGCGGAACTCCTCATTCCTGATCCGATCACGCAAAGAAACTCCGAGCATTACCCTCTCCCATGCTCTTTAGGTGACTTTGAGCCTTCTTATCAAGCCCATAGTGAGCGACAAGTTGTACATAGGGCTTATTTCAAATTCTCTTTCTCTCTGCAGTGTTATTTTATAGCTCACTTTACTACCCTAGTCGGCTTTTACAATACACACAGGATGAATAGGGGTGAGCACATTCTGTTTTCTTAATCTGCCTTTACGTCAATGAAAGGTAATAGAAAGGTAATTATAGAAAGACGAAAAGAAACCTATAATTAGGTCCACGATGAACGCAGAACACTATACAAGTCAAGTCAAATCAATACAAGTTTTGTCTTCGACCAGCTAGATGGTGTTATATCGGTTCTCTGAATCGCGATACTGTTTGTGCACCGAGCTCAGTGTAGAAGTTACCGTGAGTGTATGAATGTAACAATCAAATAAATAACTTGTCAGATAACAGGTCAGTTCACAGTAGTTTTATATGGAAAATAAGTAACCACCTGTTAACAGCGTGGAACGACTAAATCTATGTATGTATTTCTTGAACTAGCAAAGATCTGGTATCATACATGTAAATACCAGCAATCAGTCAAATCAGCTTAACTTACAAACTCAATCATCCAGAAGTATCAGGTCAACAGTAACAGAACACCAAATGAAGTTGACTGTGAAAAGTTCCCGTCTAAAAAAACGGGGGATAAAAAATACCCCAAACAGTAAAAGGATACCGTTGCAAGGGTTGATCCCGTTAGAGCGGAGATACGATGATTCCGGGGTTCACTTCCGATTTGATTGTGTTCCTACTAATTTAGCTTAATAAATAAAGAAATTAGTGTAGCGAGCGATTCGTGTCCCTTTTCATCAATTTAAGAAAATTAAGTATTACTTTGATCATTTTCTGTTTGTATTATATACTAGCTTTTGCTTCTTCGGCTTCGAATTTGGTCTGCCTGAAGTTTCGAAACAGATCATTTCAAAGAAATATATTTTTTTAACGTACAAACAATCCTACGGTACATCATCTTTGTGTAACTTCAATGGTTTAGGCAGCGTTCGCCAAGATTGCTCAGAGGCCAGATATTTTTCCCGACTTAATTGACTTGTATCGTTATATTACGATCACAATTACACAAAATATTTGTTTCGAAGTTTGGGTGTTTTCTATAATATGTATGTATTTACAAAAAAAAGTACGTAAGTATTCTCTCAGTCAGTCTAGTTATCATAGTACAAGCCCTGCTTAGTTTGAAACTGGATGACGTTATGTGCCAAATGTCCGTAATATTTATTTATTTATACTTTCTAAATAAATAAAACCCAAATGCATAAGAAATTGGTCGTATTCATCATACAATTATTTGTCCTGGATGAGATCGAACATACGGACTCTGGTTTTGATCAAATCTAACCGCTAGAGAAACCTAATAAATTAAACATTCATGTTATAAAAGCGGTAAAAACAAATTGCTTCCAAGTTCAGAAGTCTTCATCGAAATCTAGAACAAGTTAATTCCACAAAAACAGCCTCAGTGTGTGGCCCGGGGAACAATAATTGATTGATTAAATTAGCATAATTTTATAACAATAACACAATATATTAAATGAACGCAATCCTTCAATCGGTCAGAAATGAATATTTTACAAAATTTATTGATTGAACCAATCTATTTAGTTTTTTGTTCTTATGTGGGTTCAATTAATTAGTTGGTATTAATATGTTAAGATACCGTTTCTACGCCTTTTTTGTCACATCTTGCTTTAACAATTATAGAAAACAAAATGCAATTATCAACTTGCAAAACTTATTTTAAACCGTTAATACTTAGTTAAGTACACAAGTAACAGACTTTAATAGTCCACTGCTGGACTCTGCACTCTTTTAAAAGAAGATTTTGGCCAACTATACCACGCTGGCCAGACGGGTCGGTGTAGGGTTTGTATTAAGTTTTCCTTCTCTTTGTAATGATGTTGTCCTGCGTAATTGTTTAGTCGTCTCTTACAATACCCACAGGATGAATAGGGGTAGTGACATTCTGTATTCCTAATACGTCACTACATCAGAATTAGTAATGGAATGTGTTGCTGAAAAGGTCTAAAAATATCAACAAAATGGTTAATATAAAAATTTCAAGCAAATTTTGCAGGCATCAGGCAAAGTATTTCCTTTCAAATGATTATAATGACTGTGTAAAAACACCACATTTTTGAAGACCAACAGGAAGGTTTCTGTGAATTTTTAATTGAGAATATTTTTAACAAAAACTCCATGAACACTAGCCAGACCAAGAATGTTATTAAACTCCATCTTAAGCTTCGGTATCAAGACAATAAGACCAAAGACAATTTGACTACGTTATGGTATAAGCGGTCTCGGTTTTCTACTGCACTGAGTGTTGAGGGCTCAAACTCCACATGAGACAACATTTTGTGTGATTCACAAATTGTTCAGAGTCTGGGTGTTCTTTGTGTCCGTTTCTTGTATACTTGTAAAGTCCCCCGCACCACAGGTTTTATCCCTAGTGCGAGAGTTGGCATGTAAAAAAAAAGACCTGTATTATTTAACATTGCCACTATAAATGTATTGTAGTTGCCACTTGAAAACTTGGTATATATATTAAAATCGACAGCTTTGTCAAACAAATTGATACGAAAAAAAAACAAAAATCTTCCCAAAATATCATCTCCCGGAAGTCCAACAATAGACAAACGGAAGCACCACCATCTTGCGAGCCAAATTACACAGATAAACACAAAATGATAGAGTTTAGCGAAATTACAGAGCGGCGTCACGAAACTGTTAGGATTGACGCCTATTGATGCAGTTATTAAAATTGTATAGACTATTTTTTCTCTTTTGGAGGTTAAATATAGTTTGAAATGATTCGACAGGCGGTCTGTCAGAGACCACCGTCATAGATCACAGACGGACGTCATTAAAAAGAATACCCACCAAAAACAAAACATGTAAAAAATGTCACAACACTGACAGAACTGGATATCAATATTATACATCTTTAATGAATAAAAATAACTAAATCCTTAAACACAACAAAATCAGAATGCTTAATTGATTAGAAAAATACAATTCGACAAGAAAACAATGCCCGGAACAGTTCTAGATTAGAATCACTAAATACTAGACATTCGAGTCATCATATTGGCTATTATTACCAGATTAACCGTTACTTATTGAGCTTCAACTAAGAATTACATCAGATACATTATCAACAGCCTATACTACTTTTCTGCTGGACATAGGCCTCCTCAGAAAGGAGGTTTGTCCTTTTATGTCACACTGGCCAGACAGGTGAATATAGGTTTTGTGTCAACTTCAACACTTCATACTCTTAATTTTATTAGCGTTTTATTAGCCTGTTACTTTGTTATTACTCAGTTTTCAAAGAATCGAGTGCCGGAGATAGTGAGCCCTTGTCTTCTTTGCACATTATTCTGTCACGGTAGACTGGCTATGATTAGTCGCAATCTGTGCAATTTGTCTGGAATGTCACCGCGGAAACAATTGAAAATGGCGGCCTTAGCTGAATGAATGGTATGTCTTGCGTGTGTAGTTCGTTCTTTGATGCCGTCGTGTTGTTTGGTTCAGTTATTGAATGAATCTTAGGTATTGTATTAAATAGAAATCGTCTGGCAATTGTAATGTCATGTTTTTGATGTTGTGTTTTGAATGCTAAACTTAGATTGTTATTGTACAGACTTTTGTATCAAGATAGATTGATATACCTAATATACTAGATTTTTATAACTTTAGTTATAAAATATTAGTCATTTTTTAAGTTGAAACACAAGTTTTAGCTTGGTGATTTTTTTCTAGTTAGTGATAATCATATAATATGATTTGCTGCCGTGCTCCCTGCATGTTTAAAAAGGCTGTGACGAATTTTCTTAAAGTTCAATACGTTAAGAACCATGTCATTTAATGCTTTTTTGTGTGAATGTGTCATTATTCTGTGTAATTATAATTCCAACAGTAGACTGCGACAGACTTATAAATTATTTGATCGTGCCCTTGAATCCTTTTTCAATCTGTAATTGAAAGTTTCTGAAGCAACTGTACTCAAAATGATTGCCAAAAAGGTGTATTTTAAATATGATATTTATAATGATGAACTGGGAATACACGTAAACGATTATTTTACCGTTTTCCTGACACGCGCTCGGGACGCGCCACAGACCCATCTGTTGCCAGAAGTAGGTTTTCGCGTTAAACATCCCAATTATATATTTTTTTTTTACTTTTTATGGTTTAGGAAGCCAACAAAGGTCGAGCCCCTGATTGATGGTGAAGTGGTTAAAGAACGTCACACACACACACACACATCACGTCAATAACCTAACAGTGCTGGAAATAGGCCTTTCCTTAGAAAGGAGGCTTTGTTCTTTTATATCAGACTAGCCAGACACGTTACTATAGGGTTTGTTTCAAATTTATCTTCCCTTAACAGTGATGTTGTCATTGTCAGAGGTCAATCATCGAATTCGGCCAGGTTGGGCAGCGTTCGGGCAGCTAAGTCTCGTCACAAATACCGCAGTGTCTCAAGACAAAAGTGTTTGACCAGTGTGTTTTGCTAGTGATGACTTACGGCACAGAGACGTGGCCGCTAACTCGTGGGCTTGATAAGAAGGCTTAAAGTCACCCAAAGAGCAATGGAGAGGGCAATGTAACAAAGGAAGGAAGGGCAAGAGTAACATGTCAATCCTGGCGTGTAAGAGTTTGCTATTGCGCAAATTTTGAGAAATCCAAATATGTCCATTAGTGGACTGCTATCGGCAAATTTAAAATTGATTAAATACCAAAAGAAAAAGCAAATTATTTTATCACCTTACAAGCGTGTTATAAGGTCATATAATTTTATTTCAATAGAAAATTACTTTTAATTTAATATTTATATATTGTTATATATATCACATATTTATTTACTTTTTTCCCAACTAAATGTATGTGCATAAATTCAGCATAATCGATTGAGGGTGTTTAAAAGAGACGTAATTTAAAATCAAGTTGCAAGATTTGACCTTAATAAGCATACATTACCTATATTTAAAGTCAAATAAAAATAAACCTTTCAATAAAGTTTGAAACCCTAACCAAGGTAACATTCTACAAATGTAAACGCTATTTGAAAGGCCACGCCTAGGTAATAGAGCCACGCTGATTTCAGCACGAGCGGGCCGACTAGACCTGGGCAGTACTACCCTCCCACAGGAAACCAACTTAAAGCGCCAGCATCCGTGTTGTGAGTGTGAGACCGGAGGCCCATTGATGCAGGGGTGACAGTTATCTTGGTAACTGTGTAAGCTTTATACTGTCACGATGACTGTCATGCCTTTTGCGTCCCCAAGCGGGGTGTAAAAAGCATCTCACAAGGCCACCATAGTGTGGGTCACTATACTGCATTGTCTGCATTTGCGATGAGTACAGTGATCACAACTCTTGGATTCTATTCATGCTTTCCATCAGGCAGAGTAGTCAATTTGGCTAGCTCTGATTAAAAAAAAGAAAACTAACAAATGTATAGAAATGATGTCTATCAACGTTAAGTTACGTGATCAAAACGAAATGTCACTTTATAATACAAGAGAATAGGGACGTTGGCGATTGTAAAAAGAGAATCGAAGCGATACATTTACGAGTATATCGTGGCTAAGGAGGCTGAGATCAGGAAAATCAAACTTGAAAGTAATTGTTCCATTCAGAAATCTCATGGCAAAAATGATAAAACATTACAACCTGGTTTTGAAAGCCTTTTATATTGAAAGGAACTGTAATGAGAGCAGGCATTGTACCATGTTTTTGGAATATAAGGCCATAATAAACACCTGGTTGACGTCATTTCGTAAAGAGTTAAGGACTGAATGGTATCTTGTCATTAGCATCTGGGTCATGGTTGTTGAAAATACTTAACAGTTATTACGACGGTAATCCGACAGGTGTAGGATGACGGCTTTACGTGCTCTTCGAGGCACGGGGTTAAGACTCCATCCACCAAACTTCGGGATGTCTAATATTTCTAGCCTGACCCGGGCATCGAACCCAATCAACTAGTCACTCAACATCTAAATACAAATGTGTTTTTATTGAAAGTGAAGTAACAAATTAGAAATTTTAAGTCTGTGTTTGTTTATTTGAATGTGTGTTTGACACATGATTGATCAATAGAGTTTAGCCATAGATGGTGCCCTTATCAGAGCGGTTGGGCGTTAGGAGGGGTCTAGATGGTTTAAAAGCAACAGTTCCCGGATCCCTCCCATTCCAAACGCAGAGTGGCACACCGTGTAGTTTTAGTCGATTCGATTCCGACCGCCGCTATGCCGCAAACCCCGGTGGGGTGGCTTCCACACGATAAAGAAAAAGGAATTAAACATGTGTCAAACAAACATACAATAAACACCGCAAATCCCTAATTATATTCGCTTTTGGCAAGAGCCAAGGGCGAGGGAGATTTCGTTTGAAAATAAAATACAAAATTGTATCAAATCAAGCTCCCGTGCCATAAATTGCCTTATAAAACTTAACCCGTTTCATGTCAGCTCATGTCAGAAATCCTTACTATCTAAATTCAAAAAGACAGTCTATAAGTTTCATAAATATTTGAACTGAAATTATATTGAACTCAAAACGTAAACGTCGTACGTTACTTTAGACAGAGGTGTGAATTGCGCCCTGAGGGTAGAATCAACACTTTGGTCGAATCGTAAAACTGTTCCAATCAAAAGATTATTTTATATTATTAATATAATCGATGAACAAATGTTTGTCTGGTCTTCTGTATGTCACGTACAGGCTGTTCTATTATATTTTCAACGCCTTTTATGATATTTGAACAGAATTTATCAAAAAAAATTAAAGGGAACTCGTAAAATTGAGCCAACAAGACTCAGGTCCACGTCATACAGACTACTTAAAATACGAAATGACAGCTGAAACACAAAGTCAATACCGATTTTGTGTGTTTTTTTTTAATTTAAATTTACGCAATCTAAATTTGTCAAATTTCTAGAAAGCCTTAAATATATGAGCCTCTTTGATTATATAGAACGGATTATAGAATGGATTATAGGAACTGATGTGACAAGATACTTAGGAGTATAAAATGTAATTATGGAATTTTCGGCTATTCCGCGAATGGGAGGCTTCGACACAAAGGGAGGATCCTCTAACCAGGCGAGGTGATCATGCCTGGCGGGCCACGGCCCAACGTTTGATTTTGGGATGTTGTATATATGCTAATTGCCACGCAAATCTCTATGTCGCGATACAGGATTATTAGTTGCATTGTAGTTCATTATATTCATACGTTTTGTTCATACTTCGTAGTTCGATGTATCTTCGCTAGATGGCGCTGTTGTATATTTTTCTTTGTGCTATAATGTGGAAGTCGCCACATGGAATTTTGTTTCAACTGAAATGGTTAACATTTCTCTAGAAGTTTAATAATGTCAAAACTTATTAAAAGTATAATATAAGTATCTATTTGACAACAACCTGTATAAACAATATTTAGAAGTAAATGTTGAGGTACTATTTGCTTCAAGCCATTATCAAATAAATCAATTGATTTTTTTTTATTTGGTTATTTAAACTATAAAGTTTACTAAATGGATTGAATTAAATTTTGCTTCAAGGCGCTAGATGTCAAAGACTACTGCTTACTATATTATTACTTAGTTTTTTACATTATACATACACATATTGAATTTAATATTTCGAAATTTGTAAATGCGGACAAAGAAAAGGGGTGTGTATCAATTGTCTCAACCTAGACTTGGTTTTTTTTGTGCGGCAATCTCACCCAATATCACCTATTGATAGTTATGTCGGACTCAGGAGAAACCAGGGAACCAGGTGTACCCTAGAAAAGAAATCCCTGAAACCTCGACGTACGAACGACGACTTGCAGTTGACTCTCTCCTGAGTGAGAACCCCGTTAGCCTTTTCTGCCCCCAAAATGGCGTGTGTGTATTGTCCTGCCACCCAGACCTGCTTTTGCTAGGGTGACAGATTTCTTCATCTGTCATCCGTCAGGTATTCACTTATGGAGGATGGAGATTGTTTTGCAACCTCCATTTCTTCTTTACATATGATTTTTTAATAATTTTCTACTACATTGAATAAAGAAAACGTTAATATAATTTGAGGGTCAGTTTAGTGTAAAATTGCAAAAGGTTTTGATTGATTTGGAGGTTGTCTGTATAATTAACCAATTCAGTGAATTAAACTTTTAAAATATGTGCAGTCGAGACTGTGTCGAGCTTTCACAGTTAAAATGAATGTAACGACACATCTATCGCTAAATGCCACCAAGTTATTTTGGTTGTTCTGTCTACAGAGTGTGCCAAATAAAAAACTTTCTGTTTCTTTTGCTATTGAAGAGGGTAACTCTCCTTCTGACTGCATCTACACCAACACATACTATTTACTAATATAAAACTTGGAGTTATACTAGGTCTTTAATTATGAAATCGACTTTTATATGCAATAAGTTAAAAATTTGTGATTTTCTTTTCTATCAGGGGGGCGCAAATGCATCCTTTTACACCCTCCTCCCGGCGCCAATGTTCCTGGTACATTAAGGTAAAAAAATATACAACTTATTTCTACAAAAATTGTTATAAGTAATAATATGTTTTCCTTTTTCAAAGTCGGGAAGAACACGTTTTAACTCGTATATTAACTACACCATTGTAAAAAGATACCATCATTATTTACAAACATTACAGAAAATCCGAAGATCAAAAGATTTCTGACCTTACTTCGGAAACAAAACGGTATTGCCTTTACAAGAGTTGCAGGTAAAAGTAAGTGGTAGGATTCAAGGATGGTTCGGTCACGCGATCTCAAAACATCTTTTGAAATCAAAACAGCGCGGTTTCTTAAATCATTTGTATTCATCTCAACCTGTATTCATTGTTTTGTATACAAGGTTCATAAATACGTTATATTGTAGGTTAAGTACTACACGTAATGGTGCATTAATGAATGCATATACCAATTTATTTTGGAGAAAAAGATAAGTTTTATGAAATATATCAATTGGATAAATTTCGAGTTTGACTGCACGGATGTTGTAGTGGTTTAAGCGGACGCCATGCCGCTCTCTGTTACACCGAGAATTGTGGGTTCAGATCCCATACGGACCACGCTTTGTGTGATCTACAAATTGTTGTTCCTGTTATTCGTATCCGTTTCTCGTACGTTTGTAAAGTGACTTTAAAATACTACCGTGACACAGAATATATGCCCCCCTCACACCTCCAACTTTATCAATTCCTCCTTCTTTGTGCAGTCAGTTCTTCTGTGGAATGCACTGCCGGCCGATATCAGGATGTCCACAAATCGCCACACTTTTAAGGCGAAAGTACGTGATCTACTTAAAGATAATTTGGTGGAATCGTCTTAACGAGTACCCGAGTTAGTGTTCATATTTATATAGGATATTGTATTAATTTTATATACATGTATGTTTATGTATTATTTATGTACTGTTTATGTAAAATAATATTTTATTAGTAATGTATGTCAACTTTCTTATTTTACCTTTGCACCTACCGCATCATGTTTCTACATCACCTGAAGGTTGACTGGGAGAGAATGCCCCATGGCATTAAGTCCGCCTTTGTACAACATGTGCATCAAGAATAAATAAATAAATAAATATATTCCTAATGCGAGTGATGTCTTTAAAAAAGAAGTTCTGGCCCTGTAGACGGACTGACAGTGGCGTTCACATACAAACACTTCGATGTATCAATAGTCGATTAAACACCGCTCGAGAGACTGAAGTTAGAAGAAGAGGGACAGCCTAAGTTTGTATTAAATCAAAAGGTTTCTTGTAGTCAAGCATAGTGGAAGGTTATGTTCTTTGGGTTAAATTTAAATTTAATTTTGCTTCATTGACTGCACGGTTGGCCTACTGGTTTAAACGGTCGCTACGTTGCTCTCTACTGCGCTGTGTTATGGGTTCTAACTCCACATGGGACAACACTTTGTGTGATCCATAAACGGTTTGAGTCTGGATGTTCTTTGTGTCTGTTTCTTGTATGTTTGTAAAGTTCCCCGCGATACTGGATTTATTCCTAAAGCGGTCACTGTCTTTATCTAAAAAAAAAATTACATTTCTTTCAAACTGACTTGAGAAGGAGGCTGGTGTGCGCTTAAGTCGAGCATTCCATTAGGTACTTTAGTCCATACACTATCTACACTTTCAGGTGTCCTGATACTACGTAGTCTATTCTCATTGACAGGGCACGTCTCTCTGTTCTAATACTGTCAATGCTGCACTAGACATAATCTAAAAACAACATCGAACTTAGAACCTCACAAACGCATGAAAACAGAAACTAAAAGTTATAATATGGAACCAATATTGAAACTAATAAGAGTTATTATAATTCTACATAATATAATGGCAATTTTGTTGTATACGCCTACATTTTGTCAATAGACGGAAGTACACAAACAAATAATAATTATTCACCACGAAAGAGACCCAAATTTCAATTTGAAAAAATCATAACCATAATAATTATAACAAACAAAAACTAACAGGACAGACAGACAAAGGGACCGCAATCACTAATATGACAAATAGATTGCGAACAATAGTTTCAACAAGTCATTGCGCAGGCGCAGGCCCACCGCACGCCACTGAACTTGTCTTTGTCGCTAACCGCAAAATGATGTATTGCAAATTTTTTTTATCTTTCGTTTTAGAATAATTCTTTCTATTTCGGACTCTATTTCATAGGTTTAAAGTTCACATTAAGCTGAAATAAGAACGATATTGCAAAATTTGAAAAAAGAATAACCAAAAACGATGACAGTTATGTCAATACAGTTGCAATAATTGATTTTGGACCTCGCTCACATAACTTTTAAGTTTATTTTACAATAATTTTACTTCAAAATGTTTAAGGTATAGCTAACAGATAATTATAACGCTTCATAAAGCAAATAGCAATTTGTCATAGACAAGAAAAAATACTCACATTGGAATGAATTAAAAAAAATGGATTTAATAACCGATATTAGTAGTTAATATTTATTTTTGAATGTTCTGGAGTAATTCGGCTCTTTTTCTTATAATTAAAAGTCCCTTTTGGCAGATTGTTAAGTATTTATAATATTTCAGATTTTATGGAATGCGACGTAGTTGTGTAGGTAAACAAACTCAATCATTATTAAGATTTTCAATTAGGACAACGTATTGAATTGAGAACGTCATTGTTAACTGGCGGACCTAAACAACGTTTGCTAGTTAGTAGAGCCACGCTGATTTCAGCACAAGCGGGCCGGCTCGACCGGGGCAGTACTACCCTCCCACAGAAGACCAACCTAAAGCGTCAGCATCCGTGTTGTAGTGTTTCGTTGGTGAGCGTGAGACCGGAGGCCCATTGATGCAGGGGTGACAGTTATCGTGGTAACTGTGTAAGCCTTACACTGTCACGGTGAATGTCATGCCTTTTACGTCCCCAAGCGGGGTGTGAAAAAGGATCTCACAAGGCCGCCATGAGTGGGGTCACCATACTGCATTGTCTGCATTTGCAATGAGTATGGTGACCACAACTATTAGATTCTATTCATCCTTTCCATCAGGCAGAGTAGAGTCACTTTGGCAGCCTCTTAATATAGAAAAAGAAAAAAGAAAAGAATTTCCATTAATGTCCGGTTTTAGTTAGATACCGTATATATAAATGGTTGTTCTCTATAAATGGACTATCAAACACTCAAAGGATTTTTCATATTTGAAGCGGATTCAACCAAACCAGCTAAGTCTTCAGCACTATACACAGGGTGGGCCACGAATTAATTACAATTTGAATCTAACATCTCGCACAAACATGTTAATGGAGTTCTTGGGACCGAAGCTACTGGAATTTGCTGACTACAATCGTAACACATAGTTTCAACAAGATGGAGCCATTTGTCACACATCCAATGAGTCTCTACCGGTGGTCAAAGGCATGTTTTCGGCAAAGCTGATTTCCAGACGAGGCAACGTTCCATGGCCACGCAGAAGTCTAGATCTATCACCAGCAGACTTCTTTTTATGGAGTTATTTGAAGAATCGTGTCTACATCAATAAACTAAATACACTACGTCAACTAAAAGAAAAAATTAGTGAAGAGATGTCGGCGATCTCGCGATCTCTTTGCCGATGAGTATTCGAAAATTTCGGTACTCGTTTAAAAGAGTGCAAAGGTCGAATCGGTGGTCATTTAGACGATGTGATTTTTAAAAAATAATTTCTAACTAATCTTTCTTGTAAAAAAATATTTTTTTATAATATATTAAATGGCTTTCTTATAGGATTTTTTCAAATGTTAACTTATAGTTTAAATATTAAACCCTTCTTTGCATAATGATGGAATTATCCATCATAACATTTCTTCATGAAAAATATTTTTACATTTATTTTGGGACAAATTGTGATAACGCATGATGATGTAAATTTCCGTCATATTGTTATTTACACAATTCATATTTTTGTTTATAGTATTTTTTTTTTATTTACTTTAAGTAAACTTTTTGTATTTTAAAAAAAAAAAAGTCATGCAAAGAAAGTTTAAAAATCAATAACTTTATTCTAGATGGACGACTCAAGTCTGTTAGTAAGTATAAAATAAAATATAAAAAACAGTAGCAGTCGTGGGACTGCCGATAGAAGTGAAAACGGAACTATTAAGTTGAGAGTAATTAAAACTATATGCAAAAATTATATGAAATTTTTTATGTTTCATATATAGCTATATATAATATATAATATCATATATAATATATAATAATAATAAATTTCATATATAATATACAATATCATATTCTCCATAGCTATAGATATACTATTATCATTAGCATGTCGGTGACGCGAACCGAGGATTTTACCCTCTACCAAAACGCTCAACGCGCCTAAAGAAGTTTTCACTTCAAAAAAATAAAAAGGAAGCAGTATTTCTCAACACTTTTTTACACAATACACAATTTAAACTAAAGCTGAGCAAACAATCTTACCCATGATTAAGCCTGATTATTGGGTACGCGTTCGATTCCCGATTATAGATATTTTTCGGTTAGAATTTGGCGGTTAGCAATATAGTTTTGGCGTGTAATAATGAATTATAGTTCGGTGGCTTGTTTGTTTTGGGTAAATTTGTTTTTTTTTTTGTGAAGAAACTTAAGCTAACACAATTATATTATAATAAAAACTGTAAAGGTTTTTCACAATTATTTTAATAACATTGTAGCGATTTTGTTTAAAAGAAAGGATTTTAAGGATCTACTAGTGTAGTATTGTTTCTTTTTGTTACAGAAAAAGGCTGTCAAAATTTTATGACACGTTGTTGTCAAATTACAAGTGGCAACACTGGTGTATAGACTACAATAACAATTAGGCATTATATTTTTATTAAGAAAAATAACAAAAATACATTTTGAACGATACTACTATAATTTATTAACTTGGAGTTGATTTGATGATAATAGTAATTTTTTTTTTTATTCAAAATTAGTTTTACTTACAATAAACAGCAAACATTCAAGGCACAAGTGGTAGGTAGGTACACCCATGATAAGATTTAACTTGTGTTATGGGTACCAGGGCTCGCCCGTAAGCTAAAAACGGCATTGTCCACGTAGTTATAAGTATAAAGGGAAAGCACAAAATAATATTTCCGACCAAATTAGATTTAAAATTAAAAAAAGTTAAATTAATGATGGAATTAGGAAGTTGAAAATGAAACTTCTCAGTTCTTAATAGTAAGCTCTTCGAATAGTACTAATTTGATTTGTTTTGACGAGAGCAACAGCGTTCAAGCTTGGTGGTGATGGTCTGACGACGAGAAGAGGAGAACGTTTGTGTAGTTGTTTTATACTTTGGCGCACCAAAATATACCTATTTTCTGTGTGTATAGAACAATATTAATTGGTACATAAAAAAATGTGTTTCATTACACTTCATACTTAATCTCGTTTCAACACGTAAATTAGAGAAACATTTTCAATCAAATCGCACGTTCAAGGCTTAACAATATTAAGTTTAACAAGATACTACCACAAACTAATTTTACTTTTTTTTTACAAAATTTTTCATCAAACTAACCTGACCTAACAGCCTATAATGACTTAATGTTAACCTTATAAGGCGCCAAACATATTTTATTTTACCAAAAAACAAAACATTTTACGCCCACTGTTGGTTTTACAATATTTCTTAATCTCCTCGTTATAAAAATAAAAGAAAAAATGGCGCCAAACTGTGCCGCGCTTTTTTAAGTCGGCCATCTTGAAAAGAAACATTTTATTGGTCATTTTATTGCTTGTTTTCGGTTTAACTTAACTGTGGTTTATTATAATTATAGATTTTTCGGCATTACTATTTTGTGTGAAAAAATCTACTAAAGATAATTTATCCTATTACAGTACAATTGCTAAGACGATGGAAATTGTCAATTGGGGAGTTGTTTCACTGTTGTCTACTGTCGTAGAGTGCCTTCACAGACAAAAAATATTGCATTAAAATAAAAAAAAATTCAGTAATACGCTCTTACTAAAATAATGTTTACATTTACAAAACATTTATAAATTAAAGCCAGTAAATGTTTATTTAGCTGTACAACAAATAAAAATCAAGTTTTAAATGAACTTGAAAACTTTTTCCTTTTCACATATCCCATCCTCGAACCACCTCATTTAACTTTATTAAACCTACTTTGTTATTAAGTCAAATAAGACCATAAATGGGCTGAAACGATATAGCACCGATGGTGCTCATTTAATTGGTTTGGCGAACTCTCAGCGTCGTACGCGCATCTTACTCATAGATTAGTTAAATTCAAAGACAATATATTAATACTCGTATTTGTGTGCACAAAACTGGTGTGTTATCGGTCCATGTGTAAATGACAATTGAATGTATCCAATATTCAAACAGTTACTCAAATCAAACAATATCAAGGTTTATAAAATCCTATCAATCAATCAATCGACCTATCGCCGTTCACGGCCAAACAAAGATCTCCCCCAAGGAACCCCAATCATCCTGGTCTTGGACAGTAAGTTCGCAGCTTTTTCTTCAAATCTTCAGTCCATCGTACTGCAATTTAAAATTATATACAAGTGAATGTAAGTTATTTGTTGATTCATTCAAAACAATAATTTTTTTCAAGGTATCTCCGTTTTCATTAAAAACCAAATAACACGTGAAGAATCCTATACGCTAGCACTTAAGGCGACAGTAAACAATTATATTATTTTTTAACATTGTAATTTTTTTATAAAAAGCATGTGTGACAAGTGCTTGATTTTCTCTAGATTTTTATATTCTTCTATCTTTTATGGTGTGGCTTACATACGATCTACTTAAAAACATTTTTTCCTCTACGCGTCATCCACCAAGTAGGTAGTAAACATTATCAATCCAAACTGTCTTCCCATTTGATTCTTTGTCATCCAATCAATAAATGATTTATGGCGCTAAGAGAGCGGATGTTTATTTAATCGATTATGTTTATGACGGTAGCGCCTCTAGTGTGCCTGATTGCACCCGACTCGGTCGCACTGAGGCTTCTGAGGTGCTCCCATGTGGGTCAATTATTGTTGTTGGTGTTTGTGGGTTTTTCGTGGATTCGTGAGATAAAGTCTAAAGATGTGATGATGTGTTATTACTGCTGATGTGTATGGATACTTATGGTGGTTTTTATTTTATAAGTTATATTATCTTATGTAAGTTGTGGCCATATATATAATATGTTAAGTTTGTTTGTGGACGTCTTAGTTCACCTAATTATCTGCATATAATGCTTGACCTGCTGGTTCAATGGTTAGTGATTAGGATCATCATTTGTGCATGTATTATGAATTGAGGCGTTATTTGAGTTATACTTTCATCCAGAACGCAAGCAAAGTAACTGTCAAAATCAAGTTAAAAAAAAATCAACTACTTTTATCGTACATTTGTTGAACACACACACATCTGCTGTGCGGTCTCGGATTCGATGCCCGGGTCGGACCAAATGTTTGTATGATCTGCAAATATTTGTTTCAGAGTTTGAGTGTTTTCTGTGTATAATATGTATGTATTTACAAAAGTATAAGAGTATTCTATCAGTCAGTCTAGTTATCATAGCACAAGCTTTGCTTAGTTTAAACTAGATGACTTTGTGTCAAATGTCCGAAATATTTATTTATTTATTTTTGACAATTTTGACAATTTGACATTACTTACTTTTAAATATATATTTGCATTATTCTGACATACAGGTATAATTTACCCATAGGTCACGGCTGTTGAGCGCACCACCGTGCCTTATGGGAAAGGCGCTCGCACCAAGATCGACAAACACCGTAGTCCCGACAGGTGGTGTAGTTCCCACGGCCAATTGCGTGACTTACTTGACTTTACACCATAAGTATATGCCCGGCTTCGTTCGAATAATGTAGAATAAATACATGTGTTATACATGTATTGGTATCCGACTGTGACTGAAAGAGGGTTATGTTTTCGGGTGTATGCATATTTCGATACATAATCGAATATCTGACACACAACGCCATCTAGCTTCAAACTAAGCAGAGATTGTATTATGACACCTAAATTGACTGATATACTTTTTTTTGTAAGTATATACATATTATACATAGCAAACAACAAAACTTCGAAACAATATTTGTACATCATACAAACATTTAGTCCAACCCGGATATCGAACCCGAGACCTCATGCACAGAAGTCGCAGACGTTACCACTGCGTTACCAAGGCAGTCAAAGTCAATTTTACCTTTGTATGTTTCTACATACAACACTGCAAACTGGAACAAGAAGGAACAAATTTCCTTTCTAAGCAGAGATCTATGTCCAGTAGTGGACTGTTAAAGGCAGTGGATGATGATTTCAAGTATGATACGCTTTCGTGCTACATATTTCTTTAAAAATAATGAAAAAACCACATTTTTTTCCCATTATAAATACTAGCTTTTGCACACGGTTTCGCTCTCGTGGAATTTCGTCTGCCACATTAAGTTTCGTAACAGATCAGTTTAAATTAATATATATATAAAATAATAAGTCTCCTATGTTACTTCTAATATTTCCAAAAACATGTGTATAAAATTTCATGATAATCTTTTGAGTAGTTTTCGCGTGAAACCGTAACAAACAAACTAACATTCGCATAAGTAATATTACAGCAGGAGGTCCTTTAATCCGAACGACGAAAATGTACCCTCCGTTCGGATTTTTGGAGCGTTCGGATTATAGTATGTTAGGAACTATAGATAGGTATATGTATATCGTACATACTTATCTGAAATAAAACAAATAGTATTGCAAAATATTAATTAGTATATACTTATTCAAAAACATATAAACAGTAACATTTATTAAACTTTTTTAAAGAAATCCTTTATTTTAGTTTGTCGGGAGGTATTTAATGAGCAACTGGCGAGAAAAGCGAGCGAGTGTGGGCCGTTCGGATTATAGAGGAGTTCGGATTTGACGTGGTTCAGGTTAAAGAGGTCCTGCTGTAGTAGGATTTACAACTAGCTTATTGACGAACTTCCATTCAATTTATACTCCTTTGTTTTACCCTTCCCTTAAGGGTGCAATTTAAAAAATAATCCTTAGTAGGTACAAACAAGTTAATAGCTCCCGAGGTTCAGGTTTTGTGTTGATGTACGCATTTAGTCAGAGCAAGTAACTGTATATTTGAGGGTATGACAATACTCCTGTCATAGAAAGCAACCTTATTTTGCAAACATTAAATTACAGCCTCATGGAGGTGCAGAGGTAGCGTATGCGTCTGTTGTACCGAGTTGGATTCCCAAACAAATTTACATAAATTGTAAATATTTGGTAGTAGGTGGTAGTTCTTAAGTTGATACAGTGACCGCAAGGTTCCAGTGACTCTCCGACTCACATTCTCAATCTGTGGTTTCCAGGTTAGATAGGAATGAATCCATAGAAATCGAACCCGAGATCTCAAGCACAGCAGTCGCATTCGCCACCGCTGCGCAACCGATGCAGCCAAATTATCAACAATTTATAATTAGTTGAAAGGTCTCTAATCAAACCTGTTGGTCTAGTCTAGTAGTTAGCGACACTTACTATTTACGACACATGTATTTACAAAGTTCCGAACAAACGATTGTATGATCTGCAAATAATTGTTTATTTTGAAGTGGGATGTTTTCTATGTATAATATGTATGTATTGTATATACATTATCCTGTGGTGACGGATTTAGAACAAAGAGTGACACCACACTTATTCTTTCCATGAGTGCCGCAAGAGGAAACTAAGAGAACAAAAATGTCCAAGACAACATCGCTGCAAAGAGAAGGAAAACTCGAAACAAACTCTATACCAACCCGTCTGGACAGTGTCGGGCACAACTTCCTTTCTAAGAAGAGATCTAGGTCCAGCTTGGGACCTTTAAAGGTTGTTGATGACATAATCATTCTATCAGTCAATCTAGCATTCATAATACAAGTCTGCTTAGTTTGAAACTAGATGACGTTGTGTGTCAGATGTCCAAACTGTTTATATATAGACAAGATTATAAACAGAGCCACGCTGATTTCAGCACGAGCGGGGCGGCTCGACCGCGGCAGTCCTACCCTCCCACAGAAGACCAACCTAAAGCGCCAGCAACCGTGCCGTCGTGTTTCGTTGGTGAGTGCGAGACCGGAGGCCCATTGATGCAGGGGTGACAGTTATCGTGATAACTATGTGAGGCTCGCACTGCCACGATGACTGTCATGCCTTTTACGTCCCCAAGCGTGGCGTGAAAAAGCATCTCACTAGGCCGCCATAGTTGGGGCACCACACTGCATTGTCTGTATTTGCAATGAGTATGGTGACTACAACTTTTGGATTCTATTCATGCTTTCCAACAGGCAGAGTAGAGTCACGTTGGCAGGCTCTACAGATATAAAAAAAATAAAGAAAATAAACCTATCAAGTAAGAAAGGCAAATTAACAAAAATGTAACTGTAAAAGTAGCAAAAAATTAACCTTGCGTGGTTTCAATAAATCCATCCCTATGTTGTACTATCTACCCGAACAGCGAGTAATACCGTTGATATGTAAATGTTTCACGGTAGGCTGCGCGTGCGCATACGTTGTGCATTACCGGATTATTACCGATATTATCGCGCAGCAGATGGGTAATGACGAATTAAATTCTTTTGATATCATTTTTATAGGTTTTATATTCCCCTCAATCTAATTCAGTAAGTTATTCAATAACTTAAATTATATATGACTCAAGAGTTGGTAGAAGTCGTGGATCGATTCTCGTCAAGTCTATATATTATTAAATGGAACGTGTAATGCAGACATTTGTTTAATATTTAAGTTTAAACTTATGAACTGTTTAATTTTAATTATCCTAGATTACTAAATAAAAAAAAAACAGTAATAAATTCTAAATTCTGTTTTATGTGTTGGTCTAGCAGTTACCGTATGCGACTGTCGATCAAGAGGTTTCGAGTTCGGTTCTCGGGTCGGGTCAAAAAAGTTTTGTTGAGTTTTTCTGATTAGAGAAATGCTTGACAACCGCCCGGAGTTTGGAAATTGGGGTTTTAATCCCTGAGCACGTAAAACCATCGGTGCTGCACTTCATCTCTCCCCGGTCGTGTCGGATAGCCACCCCATCGGGTTGTGAGAGTGAGGGAACAGAGAGTGCACTTGTGTTTGTGCACACACTTGTGTACTATAGTATCTCACGCGTAGTTGGCAACTATCTGGTGGGACTGGCCGCCGTGGGCAAAATTAGCTAGGAGAAGAATATCATTTACAGAATAATCTCATCAATTCTACACAATCTCAAGTCTGAAGCTTTCTGGTCTTTAGGAAAGAAAGCGTAAATTATTTCACAGGTTCTAATCTCCAACTGAACTACTGTATTTCGCAGGTGTTCAGTCCTTGGGACACATCCGTGTTCTTTTTTTTAAGGACACCTACCAAAGTGAAAGTGAAAAGAAAGCTTAAATAGAATCCAAGAGCGGTGGTCGCCGTACTCACTGCGAATGAAGACAGTGCGGTATGGCGACCCACGCTATGGCGGCCTAGTGAGATGCTCTTCCGTGTGTCTAGGTTTCTATTTCTTTAAAGTTAATGTACATGTACAAAGGTGGACTTGATGCCATGAGGCATTCTCTCCCAGTCAACCTTCGGTGATGTAGAAATATGATACAGTAGGTGTAATAATGTAATATAAAATTTGATATATTTCTTAAAAAATAAATTTTAGGTAAAAAATAACATTTTCAACAAGTATAACATGTTTGTATCTTTGTAATAAAATATTAGACATGTTCAAAATTTTTCGTCTTAGGTGAGGATCGAATTCACAACCTTTAGTTTAATCAACAGGTCAGTCCCTATTCAAAGTATAACCTGTCGTAAATCTGTCTAGAATATACGATATTGACCGCACGCGACTTTGCCCACCCATCTTTCATACACACGGCAGCCTTAAAACCACGCCCAGTACTTAAAGTTGAGTCTACAAATCACAAAACGATTGTACGGAACCCTGTAAGCTGTGGGGTCTGTGACATATGGTGAGGCAGTTACCACGTGTCGCGAACACCTGATCGTGCACGTGCTAGGTGGTTTTTCTGACCAATATTAACCTGGAGCAACTTGTTTGGGAACGTCATAATTCTGATACAAGAATTATTTAGTTTTAGGCAGTTTAAGTTTTGGATATTACTCTTAAAATTAGTTGCATATTTAACTGCACGGTTGGCCTAGTGGTTTAAGCGGTCGCCACGCCGCTCTCTACTTCGCTGAGTGTTATGGGTTGAAATCCCACATGGGACAACACTTTGTGTAATCCACAAATTGTTGTTCTGAGTCTGGGTGTTCTTTGTGTCCGTTTCTTGTATGTCTGTAAAGTCTCACGCGACACAGGATTTGTTCCTAATGCGGGCATTGTCTTTTTTCAAAATACAAAAAAAAAACACAAAATTCAATACCCTCTATTACGATGTTTCTTGCCTGTCCTGTTGGTGTAGTAACTTGTAATCCTAGCTAATTAGCTTCGACTCTCAGCAAGGACAATGTGTATAAGAGCATTTATTAACAGCTTAGATATGCGAGAAGAAAATTTGTGGTACATATATACGAATAAGATCCGCAGACGCTCTTATATAGATATCTAAGAAAGGCAGAAGAGCGTATGTGCTCTCGTGTGGATGCCAAATACACATAGCAGTTTGGAGCATTCAGCTAACTAATGTCCCATAAATTACCTTTATAACATACTGGCTGCCAGAGAATTTCTTAGAATGACACTTAAACGTCCAAAAAATTATTTTGCTAGTGTAATGATATGACCGTGGAAATCGTTAGACTAACAAGTCAAATGTGACACCCAAAACCTTGAAGGAGGTTGAGTGTATTACGCTCTCGTCATGTAATTTATTGTTGAACTCTATTAAATGACACACCCGACCAAATAGGATTAAATGTTATCCCGTTCTCTTGAATCCATTGAATTCCAGGGTCAATATTGTGTCAGACTTTATTTAGCGTAAATTTTGCGGTCGTCGGCATACATTAGACACCGGGTGTGTGAGGACAGTAGGAAGGTCGTTAACAATATGTAAAAATAGAGCAGGAGTTCTAATATTGAGAATTCACACACACTCATACTAAAACGCATGTGATAGAGCTTGGCCTCGTATTCGCCGTCTGTTTCCAAAAAGATTATAGTCAAGGGCATTCCCTTGCACCCCCCTGGCAGAAAAGAAAATACACAGAAAAACATATGTTTATATAGTCGTATATTTTATATTATTTAATGGTATGTGTGGATGTAGATGGATCCGAAAATAATTCTGGCGATGCTTATGCTTACAGTAATTACATACGTAAATAGATAATTCACTTTTAAAAACTGTCACCGACTTTCGAGGAGGTATTTTTTATTAGAATTTAAAGGGAACTAAACTAGAAATAAAGTCTTTCAAATAGAAACAGAATTTTCAAATTGATTCATAAATGACAGAGTCCTGAGGTAAGGTTAGATAGTTAAAATAAAACACTTTCGAGCCCGGAGGCCCATTGATGCAGGGGTGACAGTTGTCGTAGTAAGTGTGTGCAATACAATGCTACGATGACTGTCATGCCGTCTACGTCCCCAAGTGAGGCGTAAAAAAGCATCTTAATAGGCCGCCATGTTGTGGGTCACCATACTACATAGTCAGCATTCGCAATGACTATGGTGACTACAATTTTTGGATTCTATTCATACTTTCCATCAGGCAGAGTAGAGTCACTTTGGCAGGCTCTCAAATGAAAAGAAAAAAAAACACGACTGAATGGAGTAGCTCTTTTTTTGAGTTTGATCAAAAACAATAACGAATTAGCGTAGTTAATAAGGTAGTTATAAAAATCTCATGTTAATCAGGTAGGTCATTTATTTGATACTAGCTTTTTCCCGCAGCTTCGATCGCATGGAATTTTGTCACATTAAGTTTCGTAACAGATCATTTTAAATAAATTCCTACATTTTTTAATAAAAAGTATCCTATGTTGCTTCTAATACCTCCAAGAACATCTGTACAAAGTAATGTAAGTTTGTTTATTAAGGTTTCACGCGAAAACTACTCAACCGATCATCGTGAAATTTTGTACATTGATCTGTTGTGAAACTTAAGGTGGCAGACCAAATTCCAAGCGAGCGAAGCCGCGGGCAAAAGCGTGTATAAATAAAACTTCTGACATACAACGTCATCTAATTCCAAACTAAGAAGAGCTTGTACTACGGGTACTAGACAAATATTTCTATACTTTTTTTGTAAATACATACATATTTTATATGGAAAGCACCCAAACACCGAAATATTTGCAAATCATACAAAAATTTGATCCGGTTCGTGAATTATTAAGAAGAAAGAAGATAAGGAGCCATATTTAAATATGTTTATGAACAATCTGATCACCGTAGGACAGACTCAGTTTAAAAAAAATAAACATTCACGTGACAAATAAACACGGCTGAAAAAAAATTCTCGTTAGAGTGTAATAGAACAAAAGTGTTATCTTAAGCTTAACTCTTTATACACAAGAGAGAGTTACACAATGGCGAACTTAAGGTCACAGACGTACTTTCCGTAAAAATGAGTAAATAAGTGCACTAGAAATTGAACGAGACGTGAAAAAACATCTCACTGTTTGGTGTCAGTCACCATACTGCATTGTCTGCATTCGCAACGAGTTGAACACAACTCTTGGATTCTATAAATGCTTTCCATCAGTCAATGTAGTCACTTTGACAAGCTCTTAATATTAAAAAAAAAAGTGAAAAGTGAAACAACGTGCAAGAAAAGACGCATTTCTGGATTATCTACGAGTAACCTTTCGTAATATGCTTCACGTGACATTTTCGCCAACTACCCGCATTTCTTGTAATTATAAATATAAACATTGTAGGCTCTTTTTAAAAAAAAAGTCCAATCAACCGAATCCATATCCACAAAAATGTTGTGATAGAGTATTTTATGACAAAATAATGGGCAAAGGTATCATTGTTGGGGAAAAAATGGTCCAATAATATGACAAAAAAAAACTCAGGTAGTGTTGAAACGGTATGATGAGAGATTTAAGGGATTTTGGCCTTTTTCGGTGTGGTTTGATGAGCTCTGGGGTTGTGGGCTTTTAACCGCTTTCAAAAAAAGTAGTAGGTTTTTAATTCCTCTGTAAAACTTCTTTTATGTTTGTTACCTCAGATTTCGTTGTTTATGAACTGATTTTGAAAAATCTATTTTCATTGGCAATACTTTCCATTTGATCCCATGTACAGAGTAAATTAAATGTCTTATTCAAAAATGAACGAAAAATTCCCGTCTTAAGGCTGAAAATTGAGAAATGTTAAAAACAATAAAAATTAATCACCATGTAGGCCAAGTCGATTAATTGTTTTTTAAAAGTTTATAGATTAAATTTTGAACCTAATTTAAAAAATATTAGAAAAAAAAGAAAAAAAAACAAAAAAAAAATCACATGCAAGAATAAAAAAATCCTATCGGTAGCTTTCTCAGAAGACTGGCAACTGACGTGACGACGTTTGAACTGTACGAATACGTACAGTTCAAAAGTTAATTACAAAAAGGACATATACACGCACTTTTGATTTCCAGAAAAAAAAACAAAAATGTCATAGTTAATCCTATCTCAATATTTCATAGAAATTTTAATAACTTTCCAAGTCATTCATACCCATAACTATTGTCCCATATATCACCCCATATGTTCACAACGGTTGTCCATCGGTTAGCTAATTAAAATTGCTGTACACTATCACAAGGGGATGTTCCACCCCTCGGCCCCGTGTCCTACCGATTGACCCTGAACGTACCCCTCTTGACTGCAATTATAGGGTAATAAGAATTTCACTTTTGTGGGGATTGTTGTGTTGATTATTGTATGTATTTTATAATGTTTAACAAGAAGTTTGTGAATATGTACTTAATACTTGCTTACCCCGCGAACTGTGTTCCGCTTTAGAGGCAATAAATAAGAAGATTTTGGGTTTTGGACTGAAACGAGGTCGAACGATATAACGTCTCCTGGTTCTAAGCTACCTCCCTACCAATTTTCATCTAAATCCGTTCAGCCGTTCTTGAGTTATAAGTGGTGTAACTAATACCACTTTCTTTTATATATATATAGATTAATTTAATTGAAGCAGCTCCTTGTGAAAAACTATAAATTTTTGGATTTATTTATTTATTTTTTATTTATGTTTGTTTTATATATACAAAATATGTAACTGTAACAATCTGTGGTCTTATCGCTTATGGTGACTTCATCTAGACAACCTTAACACAGATATATTTGACGATTTTAAGGTAGTATACAAACACATTATTACGCGAATATCTAAAAAATAATCAATGAAACATTCAAAGACACCATTCACATTAGTCCAGTCACAACAGCCTTAAACAGTCCACTGCTGGACATAGGCCACTCCTTATTGGTTTTGGCTTAAACGCTGGCCAGACCATTCGGTATAGGGTTTCTTTCAAATTTTCTTGTTCTTGCAGTAGTGTAGTCCTGCGAATACATACACAGATATGAGTACAAACTAATATATAATATATACATAAAAAAATGATAGATATTCATGATGAGTAATAGACAATAGTTTCTTAAATTTTAAAACTGAGAATAAAGCCGTGTTTATCAAATCACACAATTATTTTAGGTCACAAGTAACAGATCAGCCCAGCTGAGGACACTGGCGTGGACTGTAATTAGTGGAATATTATTGCCACATTTTTTTGTTGGGTCCTAACAAGGGTTGACAAAAAAGTGCCAAAGGGTTGTGATAATCAAAGTGTAACGGATAAACATTAGCCAAATGGGTAAATAATGATGAAGCATTTGTCACCCTGTTCGGCTTGTTCAACCTTGGCATTTGGAAATAGTTTAACAGTTTCTTTTGATATTTTTTTAGAATTTATTCTACACTGGATTTCCTTGGCCTATCCGAATACAAGTCATGCAGTCTCTCAGGTTGCAGCAATATGCTGAGATAGGTGCAATGTACAATGCAAGGTACAGCAAGCTTTTCTAGCAATGTACAGGGCTCTGCAGTTACTTGTGGCTAGTAAGCCTCTAGACACACATAAGAGAGTGCTCCTATACTGTACCTTTTTAACAATGTATTGTCCTGTGAATGTCGGAATTAATTTCTTTTTTCGTTCTTTCTTTTCTCGCGAAAATATTGACATTTGAGTCAATTTTCAGGTTCTGAATAATTTAGTTTTGAATAGCTTTGTCGTGTGTACGACCTGTCTACTTTCTCTATGTACGAGTACAAGTGAGAATTGTTCAACGGTGAACTTATTTACAGGCGTTATTGCCGCGGAAAATTACTCATATTGAACAATATTGAAGTGAAAACTTCTTTAGGCGCGTTGAGCGTTTTGGTAGAGGGTAAAATCCTCGGTTCGCGTCACCGACATGCTAATGATAATAGTATATCTATAGAGAGAGAGAGAATATGATATTATATATTATATATGAAATTTATTATTATTATATATTATATATGATATTATATATTATATATAGCTATATATGAAACATAAAAAATTTCATATAATTTTTGCATATAGTTTTAATTACTCTCAACTTAATAGTTCCGTTTTCACTTCTATCGGCAGTCCCACGACTGTTTTTAATTTGTAAGTGTGGTTAGATTGTGTGTCGCTCTACAATGTCATATACGACATTACTACAGTCATTTTACAAGATCGTAAGTACAGAATCAGAAGATTGGAGGTTTTGGCTCCAAGAACTTTACTCTCTAGGTGAAATGCAACGAGAAAATCCAAACGAAGCTCATTCATTTCTGTGAAGCATGGCTGTCCCACGACAAGCCCAAGGTTTAGCGTACCACTGCAAAGGTTTTTTTATATCAAATAAACTAAAAAGACAGATTACATTACTTTTTATACAAATATCGGTAAATAATAGTCTTTAATAGTCTACACTTTTTTGTTTTTTGTTTGTGCAGAGATCCCCACGGATACCACCGAAAGGTTATGTCAAACTTGAACTGACCAACAACCGCACGCCATCTCAGGTACCATTAGCCGAGGAACCAGGTGCACCCTAGTAAGGAAATCCCTGGAACCCCGACGTACTCCGGGCCACTTATGGCTTGTAGATGCCCTCCCCGTGTGGTAATAGTCCACACGTGGACATAAGACAAAGCAGGTCATTAAATTTTTAATAACTTTGTAAGAAATTTTAAACTACATAAAATTGCCTTGCAATTTGCTGAATGTGATATTAAACTGTCATATGACTAGAACTTGCTATGGTATACCACCAATTATATCCCACTTCATAACGAAAACTATTTTTTTACTTACTCAATAATAGGACATAAAAATACTATACTATGGTGGCAAGCAATGGTCTTTCTGTTGTATAAGCAACAGGATATAAAGTCCATCTAATCTAAGAGGTACCGAATGAAACATACACAATGCATGTTTTTTTCAGACGTCATTTCAAAGTCAAGTAGTTGTTCACTATGTATGTTGTGTACGGTTTGACTTTTGAAATTCACTTTTATACCAATAATCGTTAAAATCTGAATCTGAATGAATAATTGAATCTATTAATAACTAGCCGTCTTCAATCCAAGCGTTTTTATGCATTTCATAAACATGAATTTCAACTGACATCCAAATGTCAATAAATATGCATAACAAAATTAAGTTTTTTGCTTTATTAACCGTATTTCAACAAGAGGGAATTTGCTTTATTTATTTTAATAATATATAATACCATTGAATCACACGTTGGGATATTTTAAGGTTTACTAGTAAAACTATCTTTTGCTTTAACTACTTTTGCAGTAACAAATCTAGAAATGAAATTGATTTATAATTACAAGGTGTTGGTATCGAGAAGTAGATATTGTGGTGGTCGATCTCTTTGATACCGTCCCTCCTTTTCAATCTGTCAGAAACTGTCTGTACAGAAATTAGATGGACAATGTAACATTCAGCGGTTATCTACTTGTAGCGACATCTAGTATATACTGTGGAACACTAGGGAAAGTAACTACTCATTTATTGAACTAGATGTCGCTACTAAGGCAAAAGGTTCAGAGTTTATGCATAACATTCATAGATGTCACTTTATTCAATTCTAAATAACAATGCAACTGAATTTCTAAAAGTGTTTAATATTCTTACTTACAACAAGGTTGTACAAATATATACTCTGTTAATCAGTCTCTTTTTAGAACATATAGATAAATCTATTTGAATTATATTAAAACTAGTACGAGAATCCTTTGTCCTCCATTTGTCGCCGTACTTTCTCTGGGTTTGGCCAAAACAACATTAATATTGTCGAAGCTGAAACAAATAAAAAATAAGAAGAAATTAATACACGTACAGAAAATCACGCTTGTCTCCTCAGAAAGGTAAGCAGAGGTGTATTAAACGCCCACTTGTCTCCAGCGTTTTGGTCCCACGTAGTAGGTGAGCCTTTAGCTGCTAATCGAGATGTTTTGTCAATATTGATTCTTGGTAGGAAGCCAATGCCGCCATAAATTAACATATGTAATCGATTTATGAGCTAACATCTTTACAATCGATTCTATGCCATATTTTTTAGCGAAAACAGAAATATTTTATGCTTCTGACACACAGAACCATCTAACCTCACACTAAGCAGAGCTTGTACTATGACAACTAGATTAACTGATAGAATATTTATGTATCTTTTTTTGTGAATATATACATATTATAAATAGAAAACATCCAAACCCGACACAAATATTTACAGATCGTTCAAGCATTTACAAATATACACAAATATTCCTATAATATATAAGTTTCTAATCACTTTCTTTTTATTTCGTCTTCAACTTAGTTGTCAAGCAAAAATTTATTAAACAATTGCATTAATAATTGAATATTTATTTTGTCAAACTGCCTAATACGTTGAAAATTTTATCTGAATCACAATAATTATTTACTTTCCGAAAGAAATAATTGCTTAACATTGGGTTTATATAAATACTGTGGTACTAAACTGGTTTTATCAAGCAATTAGCGATTTTCACTCTCACACAACTCCACTGTTGTACATATTCCTCTCATTAGAAAGGAGATTTTGAATTCAGTTTTAATAGATATCAAAGTAATTTTAAATATATTTACCACAAGTAAAAATCCCAAGGGCTGTGAAGGCTTCAAGGCAGTGCAGGTCCAGCGTCGCACCCAGCAGGTACGAGCCCACGGCCGCTCCAGCTCGCCCCACCATATACATCACACACATCGCCATTGCCCTACCATTTATGAACTAAATTAGTACAGCCGTTTAGGAGTTATGACGGACAGACATATACACAAGTTTCATGTTGGGTAAATTAAATATGTTTTAAGTTTCAACAATGGTAAAAGATTGAGTCGTAGACTGTTGTAGATAGAAATAAAATATAGTTATTTTTGCTAGAAAGACAACGCCCGCACTAGGAATAAATCCTGTGTCGCGGGGGACTTTACAAACATACAAGAAACGGACACAAAGAACACCCAGACTCAGAACAACAATTTATGGATCACACAATGTGTTGTCCCGTGTGGGGTTTGAACCCACAACACTCAGTGCAGAAGAGAGCGGCATGGCGATCGCTTAAACCACTAAGCCAACCGTGCAGTTTGATTAGAGAAATCGCTCCTTCCATGTCTTACCTTAGGAAATATAATATACACATACTACGTAACCCGTTCAGGGGGGAGAGATCCCAAAAACTATGTTTGGCCACAGGGGTAAGGACAGGACTTACCTTTTATTTTTAACCCCTTGTTTATTAGAAAATATTTAACATATTATATTTTAGAGAGAGATAAATAATTGTAGAAAAAATGAGTTACGTAGTATGGGTATATTTTCTTAAAGACACTACTGAATTAGAGCAAAGTGTTTACGACGAGTTTACGACGTACAGACAATAGACAGATTTTATAACAATGGCTATATGTAAATAAATGTGAAGGCACCTCAAAGACGTGGGGAAGACGTCCACAGCGATGGCGGCGAGGATGGAGGCGGCGCAGCCCGAGCACAGCGACACGATGAGCAGCGCCGTGGCCGCCACGCCCTCCGGCACCAACGCGGCCCCCACCGTCGCTACCCCGCAGATAAATATGACCCCACCTATAGACACATTTTCGGATACAAAAAAAAATTTTGTTTGTATCAGCAAAATTCAAACACCAGAACAGTTGTCGTCATTATTGTCAACAGCCTTTAACGGTCCACTGCTGGACATAGATCTCTCATACATAGATCCTTAGAAAAGACAAATTACTGTTAGGAGGGAACATTGTCATGTCTTTTAAGCCCCCAAGTGGGTGTGAAAAAGCATTTCACTAGGCTGCCATAGAGTCCCCTTCAAAGAAGGACGCCAGAGACCGGCCGCCGGGGTGGTTTTTATTAGAAAAACCACATACTCCTGGTTCCTGCGTCTCCAAGGAGCAGGAGATCCGAAGGGATTTTCCACCCCGACAAAAAAAAAAAATAAAGAGGAAGAAAGGCCGCCATAGTGTGGGTCATTATATTGTATCACCTGCATTCACAATGAGTATGGTGATCACAATTCTTGGATTCTATTCATGCCGTTCATCAGGCAGAGTAGTCACTTTGGCAGGTTTTTAAAATAGAAAAAAACACAAAAACATAAATATATACTTACAATACATGGTTTTCTTTCCAAGTTTATTGATCAAGAATCCTATGGCCAGGTAGGTGAGTGCAAACACAGCCCCCATAGACATTGATATCGGAAACATGGCTATTGACACTTCTGTCTCACAGGTCTTGTGTGGTGATAGCTATAATAATAATAATACGATGTCAGTTCCCGAGGAAGGTTGTGGTACGTTATATTGGGATCGATCTATTATCACAGATGGCTATTGTTGCGAATTAACCTGATATTGTACTGATAAATCGATTAGTGTCTCGCAATGTTTGTCGACAAAGTCGTTATTCATTGTGGTGACTTCCACATACAGCGTAATCATAAGTACATACTACAGCGCCATCTAGCGAAATCACATCAAACTACGGAGTAATGTACTAATCCTGTATCGCGAAATAGAGATTCTAACGGCGATTAGCATGTATATAACATCCCAACATTGGACCGCGGTCCGCCAGGTATGATCA
Source organism: Hypercompe scribonia (assembly GCA_949316085.1). NCBI lineage: Eukaryota > Metazoa > Arthropoda > Insecta > Lepidoptera > Erebidae > Hypercompe > Hypercompe scribonia. The sequence continues at coordinate 2,671,105 of OX438973.1, forward strand.
CCTTGTCTGGTCGGAGGATCCTCCCTTTGTGTTGGAAGGACAGTTAACTGTACCCTCTACATCATGACGAGAGACGAAAGTTGAAAAAGAAAAGCAAATATCATATTTGAATTTATTTCACGAGTTTGTCGTTATGTGGGATGTTGATACGGTGATCATTGTTTAAGCAATTGGATTAAGGATCTGACGCTTTGGCTTTTGCCAGTTCTCTTCAACACGACCCGTAAAGAGAGACAGTTCCTGCCTTTGAAGTCCTAACCATAGGTTGCTTGGATACTGTACCCGGCTTCAAAAGATTAAGTGAATAAGAGTTTTCTTTTTTTATTTCACTTTTGCATCTGATCGAATTGATGAGTGACGTCATGTCTGGGGTCTAGGGCCTATCTAGCCTTTTTTCCTTTATTAATTAATTTAACTTTAAACATTTTTACCTATTTTAATTAACTATGTAGGAATCTAGAACTTCCAAATACCAATTCTAAAATAATTGAAAATATACACGCAAAAATGTACCTAATCGCTTAACAATAAAGATGTTATTGCTATAAATACGTGCACTGTCTTATAACATGGTGTCGTTGACCGCTATTCCATAAATAAACCGTTATCGCGTCACGAATCAACAAAGTTCGATAAAACTGTTCGATTTGGTCTATTAATGTCGCTGCCCTAGTGACTTCTCCAAGGGACTATCCATATACTACGTCAGAAAAAATTTAAATTTCTGTTAGCTAATCCCAATCCTTGTCACCCTGGGCATAGATGTCACCCAGGGGCTACATTAAGAATTTGTTAAATTAAAACAGCTGTTTCGAAGTTAGTTTTATTTCCTTTTCATTCTTTTAGAGAAAGAAGTTTTCATTCGTTCATTAATTCGTTCGGTTATTCACTCAGTCGTTCATCGGTTCATTACGTCTATGCTTTGATTAATTATCGATATGAAGCTAGATTTTATTTTGCTATTGAATTTAGTTTTTAAATATTCTTTTAGGTATTGTATCTCACCGAGCGAAAGAAATTCATTTTTGCGACACATATAGGGCTGCAAGATAGTCTTGTCTATTGACAGGAATCTATGAACGCTAAGCTCCAACGATTAGATGTTCTATATTCTCGCTGGCCTTCAATACCCTTAAAAACAGAAGAAAGTAATTTCATACTTACACTAGCATTTAAAAATTTGTCTTCTATAATCTGACAAATGGAGATTTTCTGATTGACCCCACCCTTCAGGATATTGTTCAGTATATCTGGTACCCAAACGTATAGACCACTTGATCTGAAAACCGATTTTATATTTTACACACAGTCCACTACCACTACCAGATATAGACATCACCTTGAAAAGGAGGTATTGGCGTATTATATTACGCTATATGTCCAAGACCATTGGAGAACCACGCTTCAGCCTGGAGGCTTACAGAAAACCGGTGTAACGCAATTATTAATTTCATTCAAAAGACAACGCAAGCTTCAGGATTAGAATATCCTGTGTCGCGCGGGTCTTCTAGACACATACAAGAAACGAACACAAAAAAAATTTAGACTCAGAACATCAATTTGTAGCTTACACAAAGTATTGTCCCATGTGGGGTTTGGACCCACAACCCTCAGCGCAGTAGAGAGCGGCATGGCAACTGCTTAAAACACTACGCCAGCCGTGCAGTCAGAAATTATATAATTGCTTTTCACAATGCCTGAAGTTAGAACAGGATCGCCTTTTCCTTTCTTATTCTATTCACTTTAATCCACAGCTGGACATACGCTTCTCCCATTGTATACTGCCTTGATCGATTTCTGGTTCCTTGCATTCAACTCCTGTCAGCCATCTTGCGCTTATCAACATTCCACCTAACCTGCTACTTACTTACATCATAAAAACAGTAAACATGGAGACATGAGATATTATGACACATTTCAACAGAGGTCCCTTGAACATCACCCCCACATTTTTGATAGCTCCTGCAAAACCTGCAGTCTTCACCTCCTCACCGCCTGATCTTATCTTCTTAACCTGGAGAGAAGCAAATGAAAAGACGATAACTACAATGAACTTGTACTTGGAGAGAAATTGGCTGAAATTGTCTTATGTACTGGACACTTAGTAGTTCACTGCTGGACATAGATCTCCCCTTAGAAAAGAAGTTTTGACCTAACCACACTACGCCACGCTGGTCGGACGAGTCGATATAGATTTTGTATCTAGTTTTACCTTCTCTTTGCGGTGCTGTTGTCTTGTTAATTTTGCTCCCTTAGTCGGCACTTTTACGGTACTCACGGGATGAATAGAGCTGGTGCCACTTGGTATTCTTAATCCGTCACCAAAAAGATCCGGCATCCGCCAGTGAAATATTTGCAGATGTCGACTTGATTTACTGTTTGAATATTATTGTGAGAGTATTAGAATTATTTAGTGTGAGCAGTCGCATTCTAGCAATTTATTGAAGCGAGACAGTTATACTTCGGCACATTGGGCTAGATTGAATGAATTCTGTGTCGCGGGGGACTTTACAAACATATATAAAGAACACGCAAACTCAGAACAATATTTTGTGTATTACAGTGTTCTTTCATGTGGCGTTTGAATCCATAACACTTAGTGCAGTAGAAAACGGTATGGCGACTGCTTAAACGCCATCCGTGCAGTCACAAAATGCCCCTCAGATTCAGACTCTTGGAACTGCGGTTACCGAAGGCATAAACTCCCTCTCTCTGTAGCCCTGGTCATTAAAAGGCGGTAACAAGTTTCTGTCTTACTTTACAGGTGTTCATTGTCGACGGTAATCACTTACTATCAAGAGATCAAATATCCCGTTTGTCCGTATTTTACATGCCATTAAAAACTAAGTGCCAAGGCGCTGGTGCCATCACCACCGAGTGCACTCATGTTTAAATTATTTCGGACATATTTCGGTCATTAAAACCAACATCGTCTAGTTTCAAACTAAGCAGAACTTGTGCTATGATAACTAGACTGACTGATAGAATACATACATATATATATTTCTAAATACATACATATTATACATAGAAAACACCCAAACTTCGAAACAAATATTTGCAGATCATACAAAGATTTGGTCCGACCTGGGAATCGAACCCGAGACCTCAAGCTTAGCGGTCACATTCATTACCGTTGCACCACCGAGGCAGTTGACATTATTCATCTTTGGGTAAACATTCTATCATAACAATATCTTGAAGTGATATTAATGTAAAGACTAATTATTGCCCTCAGCTTCTTTTTTTCTAGCATTTTTAGGTGAATAAAAAGTCACTGCGAATGTAGACAGTGTAGTACTGTGACTCTCATTATGGTGCCTTAGTGAGATTCCTTTTCTCACCTCGCTTGGGGACGTAAAAGGTAATAGTCTCTCAAATTTACTATGATTACTGTCAACGGGCCCTGGCCCTTGCAACAGTGTGCAATAGCATGTGTGCACTCGCGATTGAACCAGGGATGAGTTTTCGAGCTGTCAACTTCGCTGTAGGCATTATTATGTTTCCGACAGTGAAGACGCCAGCTGGTTCTATACCGACAGTGATCACGTCTTTGCGATAGATCCCCATCTTCAAAGCAGCGTTGAGACCATGGGATAGATGCAAAATAATTTCGTAATCCATCCTAGTCTGCTGACGACTAATGCCTTCATTGTCGTCTTGCTGCCACAGGCAGTAGTCGGACAACAGGAGGCACCGCAGTGGCCATCAAGCAGTGATTGGAAGGTCTGAGAGGTGAGATCCGATACACAGTACTGCGCTGGGTGAATCATCAATTTCAGGTCTAGTAAGGAGAATACTTGATTCGGTACATCTGATATCCTCGGTACATTATGGTGGACTGAAGTCCCAGCTGGGTGAGGTCATGCATGAAAGCGAATACGTGGGCAGTTTGACCCATATGGTTTGGAAGATCCCAACCAGGACCCCGGCCCCTTTAATGCCAACCTGGATAGCATTAAAATCTTACAGAAGCATCAGTTTGACAGTTATCTGCAACCTCATGTCTCAGTTTCTTGAATAAGACCGACAGAGGCACACCTAGGTTCAGGTTATAGATAGGAAATCCACGTAGAGCCAGAGGATGGAGAAGGATGGATCCTCAAGGGCAGCGTAAACGACCACAAATATCTGTCTTATTTCTCTATTAGAAAATTTAATTTGGACAATAACATCTCGAAACGATCACATTCCCAAAATACTTTGCTAAAAACAAACCAGGAAGATAATGATAAAAATTGTGAAAATGAAATTTAACTGTAAATATTTAGGTTCTATTTTTAATTAACATTAATGTAATAACTAACTGCCTCGATGGCGCAGCGGTAGTGAATGCGACTGCTGTGTTTGAGGTTTCGGGTTCGATTCCCGGGTCGGATCAAATGTTTGTATGATCTACAAATATTTGTTTCGAAGTTTGGATGTTTTCTATGTATAATATGGATGTATTTACAAAAAAAAGTACATAAGTATTCTATCAGTCAGTCTAGTTATCATAGCACAAGCTTTGCTTAGTTTAAAACTACATAGATGACGCTGTGTCAAATGTTGGAAATATTTATAAAAAAAAAATGTCAAAAAACTTACTGGAAAATCATCAGCGTTTCTATCGTAATTCCATTCGTACATCTTCGCTAGGACTGGCAACGCAGCCTCAGGACCCTTAGATACCAGCAGGTACCGCGGGCTTTCAGGCAAGAACAGGAGAATAATAGCAGATGCTAATCCTGGGGTACACCACAGCCAGACGAACACGCGCCAGGGGACGATCTCCATGTAGCCCAATGTGAAAGACCATTTCCCTGGGATTATTATCCAGGCTAGACCTGAAATTGAAATAAGCTGTGAAAAAGTATCTTTGTGTTTTCAAATCCTTGAAACATCTGAGCATGGATGTAAATAGACGTTATTTTTTCTAATATTATAAAACTGGTAAAATTGTTTGATTGTTTGCATGTTTCGTTGTTTTAACGTTTTTATCTCAGAAACTACTGGTCCAATTCGAAAATTTTTTTTGAATGTTAGATAGCCCATTTATCGAAGAAAGCTATAGATTTTATATCATCACGCTACGGGCCAAAGGAGCTGTGTATCAATAATAAGTGTAACAAAAACTGGGGCAATTTATTCCTTTTGTGAGCTTCCGTTGCGTGCGCTGAGTAAACGAGGTAAGGCTGCTGAGGTAAGGTGTCGCTAAAATATTGCATGAAAAAATTGTTCCCCTTGAAAAATTAAAAAAAAAAGTCCTCAACAGCATATGTCAATCTGTTAACATTGGCTCACTATAACCTTTTTATGGTAAACAAATTTGTTCACACTGTATAACATCACGCTATGGGCAATGGGTGATGCGACGAAGTTGTGTGGATCAATAGTTATAGATAAACTAGCTGACCCGGCAAACGTTGTTTTGCCTTATAAACAATTTCATATAAATAATTTAATAATTTGTACTACCCCTAACATTTAGGGGGATGAAAAATAGATGTTGGCCGATTCTCATAGATACCGGATAAGTACAAAAAATTTCATCAAAATCGGTCAAGCCGTTTCGGAGCAGTATGGCAACGAAAACTGTGACACGAGAATTTTATATATTAGATTACACCCAGAAACAGCACAAATGATTGTGCTCATCACAGAAATATTTGTCATGGCAGTACTCTAGTTTTGCAACACCCAAAGGTTGGGTTGGAAGAAAATAAGTGGCATTTAGTCCGGCTTGTGCAATATTTGCAAAATTTTTTAGTAATTAAACATTATTATATAAGAATTTTAGTTTCATAGCAAAAAGCGGAGGTGGCAACAAAAAAACTAAAATTTGAGAATAATTTGAAACTTTCAGAAGTATTCGATGCTTTCTTAAATTTTGTATTAAGCTATTATACTTGTATGTAAATTTTCATGAATAATATTTTGTTGAATTCATAAAAATTACCAAAAAAAAATATATCAATTTCATTATCATTGGAAAATAGAAACTTACAAAAAAAGTAAAATTATGTATATTTATATATATATATATAAATATAAGTTATTGTCACAGGAATAATTTGTATAGAAACACAATATATATATATATTTCTATACAAATTCATATAAGAGTACACAGTATTTATTTCACTAAAGTAACATTTTCATCTGCAGAGATATTTCAATAACCTTATGTGATCAGATCAATCCCTCTCTAGTATATATATAATATATATATACTATAAATTAACTTGAGTTATATCTATTTCCATAAATTACGTCACATCACACATCAACAGCCTATAACAGTCCACAGCTGGACATAGACTCTTTGAAAATGAGGTTTTAAATCAAATCAGCTGGCCAGACGAGTTGCTATAACCTACATAATAAATCACATTACCAAATTTTGGATGGATACGCTAGAAATTAAACATGATTGTAATGGCTATTAACTGCGATTCCGCCTTCATGGAATTTGATTAAAGTATGCCACTCCTTGAATTTAAGGTTTTTTTATGAGAAATCTTAATTACTTTTGTTACATAAAAGTAGTCAAGATACGCCTTGTAATGTTAGCTATCTGACACTAAAAATCCAGTCAAAATCGGTCCAGCCGTTCAGAAGATTAGGCGGAACAAACAGATGTAAAAATGAGGTACAGAAAAACTAACATTTCGCTTCTTCTAAGCCTGTCAAAAGCTTCTGATATCCGAGACTGTCAATAGCTTTTCCATTGTGACAAGCCGCACCTAAACGGAGGTAATGGGCAGGGCGAAATGTAGTATTGTCAAACAAGGTGTGACAAAATAGCGCACAATTACAATACATAAAGCGAAAGGTTGATACTGTCAGCGATGTTCACTGTGACATAGTATTATCCAATTACATACTAATATTTTATCTTCACCGACTGACACACTGGTCCTTATACATTTATGATCCTCTTTGTCAAACACAGACTGTTCACAGACAGTTCTGTATATCCTTTGAAATATGTTTGATTTTGCTTTAATAATATTATTAATAAATCATTTAATTCAGACCACTTCGTATCTTTTTCTTTTTTTATATATAGCAATCTACCAGTGACTCTATTCTGCCTGATGGAAAGCATGAATAGAATCCAAGAGCGGTGGTCGCCGTACTCACTGCGAATGAAGACAGTGCAGAATGGCGACCCACGCTATGGCGGCTTAGTGAGATGCTTTTTCACACCCCGCTTAAAGGACCCGGGATCGTAGTGGGAGGGAAACATGTGCGCTGGTAATGAATTCCACGTTTTAACTGATTTGCACAGGTAGGAAGAACCGAACCGTTTAGTTCGGGGGCGTATGTCTACCATTCTGAAACGGTGACTGCCAAGGCCAGCCATCTATTTTGTTAAAAATCACAATGTAACTTAAGGTTAGTACAAACTGATGCATGTAGTAACACCGTATCGTCGGTGTAGCTAATATTGTTGACATTATCAGATGATACGTACGCCACTGGGAGCGATGATCAGGTCGTTCATATACAGGTTGAATTGTGTCGGCGAAGACAACCCATCCTGTCTCTCACCAATTCGCTATCACACGCTTTGAAGATATTTTAAATTTTATTGATTTTTACTGTATATTACGTTTGTTTGGCGACAGAGCATAGATCATTGACACTACTACTTTAGCTTTGCGTAAATACATGGTGTTGTAAATAGCGAAACAAAAAAAAAGTGTTCTGTGGTTAAAGTTTTTTCTTTTTTTTTTTAAAGACAACGCCCGCATTAGGAATAAATCCTGTGTCGCGGGAGACTTTACAAACATACAAGAGACGGGCACAAAGAACACACAGACTCAGAACAATAATTTGTGGATGTGTGTTGTCCCATCTAGGACTTGAACCCACAAAACTCAGCGAACTGGAGTGCGGCGTGGCGACCGCTCAAACCACTAAGCCAATCGTGCAGTCATAATTACTGAATATATTTAGTTCCAATTTGGTAAATCGTCTTAAAACAGACAGTGATGTGAGCAAAGAAATGTGATAAGATAAAAATCACGTGGTAGATATGTTAATACAATAATACCGGTGTCGGGATGATAGTAAATGTTTTTTATTAACTGCAAGGTCGTTAAAACAACCTTTAGGCTTTTATCGGTCTCGTATTTGTAAAGACGCAACTAAAGATAATAATAATATAATAATAATAACTTGACATATGTCACACAAGGCTGTCAAATCTCAAATAAGCAAAGCTTGTATTATGGTAACCAGATTGCTCTGGATGTTGTAATAGCAGCTGTCTCCGGATCCCTCCTATGTCAGGCGCAGAGTGGCACACCGTGTGGTTTTAGTCGGTCCGATGCCGACACACCACCTCGCCGTGAACCCCGGTGGGGTGACGGCCCGAGGGGGTTTCCACACGTTAAAAAAAAAAGGTAACCAGATTGCTGATAAATATCTAAGCAAATAAATAAAATTGAAGTATCTTTTTGTAATTTCAAATATGTAACTTTTCATTAAATGCATATTTAAGTATATACGGATCTTAAATCAAAAATCCATTTTTTATTTTTTTTTGTCTCTTTGTCTGTTTGTTCCGTCTAATCTCCGTAACAGCTTGACCCATTTTGGCGGAACTTACTGAATAATTCTGGATTATCTACATTATTTTTGCGAAGTTTTAACCGTTTTCTCAAAAGGAATAACTTTCCCCTGTAATTTTTCCCTATTTTAGCAACATAGTTCATTGATAATCTACTCCTATCAGTCCTAACTTAACAATATATAGCCTACTAGCTTCCGCCCGCGGCTTCGCCCGCGTGAAATTAGTTTTTGTCAATCCTGGTCCTTTATGTCTAAGAGACTCTTACAGGGGCCAGCCTCACGTTGTGTACAAAAATATTTTTAAATGACCTAATTTAAAACATTTTTGTACACAACGTTTGCTGTTTTGTTATCATTTGTTAAAATGTGGAGATTGTTTGGACTCGACACTCGCGAGCAGGCCACGTACAGTTGGCCATGCGAAAAACAGTTTTTCTCTAAATGGACACCTGCTACTTTAAGTGTTTGCCCTTGCGCTTTGTTAATGGTCATTGCGAAGGCTGGTTTGAGGGGAAACTGGATTCTTTTAAACTGAAACGGTAAATCTGTAGGGATCATGGGTATGCGTGGAATCAAAACTTCTTCATCTTTAGCTATACCTGTCATTATAATTGCTCCAATAATATTGCGTCCTAGCTGCGTAATTTGCAATCGAGTCCCGTTGCATAGTCTCGGCGCTTCGAGATTTCTCATTAATAAAACTGGAACCCCAACTTTCAGTCTCAGCTTATGAGACGGCACTCCTGACAGCTCTAAAGAGTTTAGAAACTCGGTAGGATAAGACGTCACCTGTTCACTGTCCATGACAATATCTACTGACAAATATTCGACAACATCGCCTTGCACATGTGACATCATTCTTTCATTGATCTTTCCCACGATTTCATTGGTCGGTGCTAATATTGCCCTTTCACACAGCCATTCTCTATTCCTCATGTTATATTCTAAACCGGGATAGACGTTGTTTTTAAGATCTTCCAAGTTTTGGACAGCATTACAAAATTCTTGATTTAATGTAATCATGCCGTTAGTGTCCGTAGTCATTCGACCTTCACCGATTTTCAATAGAGCAGCTGCATATTGCCCCGATTGCGTATCATTATGTAGTTGTACTCGCATGTTTTTAGTGAGACAAAATTTTTTTACATGCACCCATAATGTAGACGCTTTCAAACATGCATTTATCTCATCTGCTGGAGTGCCTCTAGTAATGACAGGTAGTGTCTGTCGAAAATCACCAGCAAGCAGCACTACCATCCCACCCATTAAACTCGGGTTACTTCTGATATCTTTCAGAGTCCGATTGAGCGCCTCGATCGCTTTTTTATGCGACATTGTGCACTCATCCCACACCAACAGCTTGCATTGCTGTAGCATTCGGCCACGATCGCTGTTTTTTGTGATGTTACACACTGGAATTTCCTCATGATGTAAATTTAATGGGAGTTTAAGTACTGAATGTGCCGTGCGGCCACCATCGAGCAGCGTCGCTGCAATTCCAGAGGAAGCTACAGCAACAGCTATTCCTTTGTCTTTGCGAATTTGGGCTAAAAGTAAATTTAATAAAAAAGTTTTTCCAGTGCCTCCTGGCGCATCTAAGAAAAACAATCCACCCTCACCATTATAGATTCTTTGCACAACAATATCAAAGACTAATTTTTGTTCCGTGTTTAATCGAGGAACTGACTCTGATATTTGTTGCTGTAAAGAAGAGACATTGTAGTCCAGTTCTCTTATTAAATCACCACTGACTTCTCCGATTCTTTGTGGCCGGTTCATTCCAAAATCTGATAATGTCTTCCCAGATATAGCCATCACTTGGTCTTCAATCTTAGTTAGCGCCTCGTTATATACTAAATCATTATATGTGATATTGGGATTATTTTGTTGTAGTCTGTGCAAAATATCGTCAGACATATCATTTTGGTACTTTTCCCATAATATCTGAGGATTTGAAAGACCACACGTCGCTATGAGAATGGCAAAAAGATCTCTCACCTTAGCTGCTGATCTACATTGTGCAGCCTCTTCTAATGTCGAGTCCCAATGATTGTCATTCTCTAACAATCCTCTAGTTTCACAGGCTTCTCGGAAGGTAACAAACGTTTGACCGTTGTAGTTCTTGAGATCATTGAACGAAGTTGGCCCACGCACGTGGTGTAGCAGTAGTCTCAAACAAAAGCATTCAATGTTGCTAACGTGGACAGTATAGACCCGTCCTAATGCATCCCCAGATTTAACGCCAGGCCAATCCAGAACAGCAGATCCTTGAATTCGGCGTTTCCAACATTTTCTACCTGCATCCCACGTGTAATACCGAGGTACTTGAACGTACAAAAGTGTTTTTGCAAATTCATCTGATCTGCAAAGGTCAAAAAAGGCGGTCAAAGTGGTTTTTGGTGGTGTTGTCACTCGCTGGTGAAAATTATTTTCATTAAAATAAATTCGTTCACCATTCTCTAGATGCACACTGAGGTGCGTAACAGTAGGATGCCTTTCATGCAAAGGAAACCCTAACAGGCGCCATACAGCTTCGTTGCTGCTGACATAGCGACCAGACTGAAACGTTTGTACTTCGTCTACTGGGTTTGAGGACTCTGAGCTTCTGAAATTAAAAATAGCTTGATCGCTGCCTTTATTAATATATTTGCAGATGTATTTGATTGCACGTACGGAACCGCAAGCTTCTACATTTATATGGGCGTTAAAAGTTTTTAATAGGACAGGCGAATATGGTACTACCCAACTATTGTCGACAGAAACTTGACTACCATTTCGGAGTTTAACAGATGCCGTCCGGCCTCCGTCTTCTGGTGCTCTTCTACGATACATCGGGTAGCCGTTCTCATTATGGAGAGTCTCTTTCAGTAGGTTGCGAGGAAATTTTTTTGTACATTTACGGTCTTTCATGCACGGGCACTGAGGGTTTTCAGCCCCGCATGGACCATGGATCATGTTTTTCATAACAATATCATAAAGTGCCTTGTCATTGTTAGGATCTGGTATTTCAGCGCTTATAATTTTATCGATTTGGTCAGGTCGCAATTTATCTTTTAACCAAAGCAAAATGTGGGCATGTGGGAGTCCTCGCTTCTGCCACTCAATGGAATACATAAAGCATTGCACTTCTCCAAAAACCCTTCCTTTAGTAATTACAGTCATAAGCTTTTTAACTTTTAACCTAAACACTCTGGCAATGATATCGTGCCTATCGTTGGCGCTTTGACCTGGCATTAATTCGTCAACTATTTCAGACCAAGATGGATTGCAGGTGAAGGTTACAAATAAATCAGGTCGACCATACGTACGCACATAGGCAAATGCGTCTTGAGTATACTCGTGTAAGTATCGGGGACTGTTCACAAACGAAGAGGGCAGAATCACCATTTTACCTATATTATTAGGGTTCACGTTGGCATCATTCGATACAGCATCTTGGAGATGAATATAATTTTCGGCTCTTAGTTTTGTTTGATTTAAAGATATGTATCGCAATCTTTCGCTTTCAACCTTCACGTACATATCAACATAAAACTGGTTAGCGAGCTGTTTGCATCGTTGTATTACGTTAAAATCGTCTTCGCGTATCATCATATGATAGGCATAAAAGTCCATGCTCGATACTTTTTTGTTGGGCAAGGGGAGCTTGGTTACTGGATTGACTTGTGGAATTTGAAAATGGTACCCCTCTTGCCCCTTGCTAAACATAAGCGGGTATTGTAATGCGTCATAAAACTTGTGTGTGTCCGGCACCCTGGTCAATGTATTGTCACGGGTTTGTAAAACAATATCACGCGATGCGAACTGTTCACCACACACCATGGCGGCGACTTCGTTTATTAAGGGTGCATTATAACGTCTTTCATGTTCCCCGCTTGGCGTACGATCTGGGTGTATTACTAATTTGTAATTTTCCCCTGGCATTCTTTCTAAGGCTGTTTTGAAGGTGTTAATGAGGTTATTATGTTCGTGCAACATTCTTTGAATTTTTAAAACAATGTCCCTCTCAACTCCTTCAATATTTTGACATCTGCGGTCAACCTCGCTGTTTTCGTCTCCCATAAAATAAATCTGTAGAAATTTTGGTTGATCATTGTTTGTGGGAAGCAAAGAACCAATCCTATGATAAATTTGCCCTTGTACCGTAAATGTGGGTGAGAATCCAGGCATGATGACCTCATTACCCACACCAAATGATGTCATCTGAAAGCAAGAGTTGTACTTTCTTATTCTGTTTAAAAATCGCCGAGATTCATTGCTGTCATATAGAAGTAAGGATTTGAGTGGCTCCTCGGGGTCACCAAGCGTTGGTACTGATACTTTGCCTCCAGAACAGCACATACCTGGGGTCTCTTCCTTCCACTTGAGTGCATCACAGTGTCTGCATTTATTGGCCATTCTACCTATGAGGACTAATCGATGATTAAAGTAATCAATTAACAGATCATAATGAAAAGCAGCATCGGCAAATGCCTCCCACGTATTCATCGTAAACGTACGTCTCCTTTCTGCTTGCCGCTCGGAATTAATGAAACGTCGTCTACGTGTTTCTTCGGAGGTCTCTGCGGCTATGTACGAAGCTTGACGCTCAGCATCTAAGATTTGGCGAGCTTGGGTCTGCTGAGAGGTCTCAGCAGCTCTTTGAGCCGCGTGACGCTCGGCATCAATGACCTGGCGAGCTTGGGTCTGCTGAGAGGTCTCAGCAGCTCTTTGAGCCGCGTGACGCTCGGCATCAATGACCTGGCGAGCTTGGGTCTGCTGAGAGGTCTCAGCAGCTCTTTGAGCCGCGTGACGATCAGCGTCTAAATTATGATGGGTCTGCATGTGCTCAAAAGTTTCAGCAGCCCTTTGAGCTGCGTGACGCTCGGCATCTAAAGTCCGACGGATCTGTGAATCCCCTTCTGATTCCAGTGATCTAGCAAGTTTAGCAGCCCGAGCTCTGCTAGAGCTATTAGCTAAATTGGACTTTCGTTTGCGAGGCATCGTAGAAAAACAAAAATGAAATGAATCGAACAAAACAGATGTACAGATTAAGATTTATTATATTAAAAAAAACCTTTAATAAGCACCTACTCGGTAAAAATGATGCGCTCATCCCACGGCGATGTCAATTAAACACATCGTCCGTCACGTTTAAATGGAAAAAAAGTAACTAAAAAATTAAATTATCAATATTTATTTACAACCAATGCATAAAAAAGTAGGAGGTTAGTAGCTTAGGTTAGTTTTACACCTACTACGACCTCTTAGATTAATTAAAAAAAGGAAATAAAAGCAAATCGGATTTTTTTAAAGTAACGGAAACTATCTTACCTACTTTTAACTATGAACTAAAAGAAATATCAAGTATGTACAAAATTAATTTACAGGACCTAATTAATAAAAAACACTTAAAAAGTTATACGAAACAAAAAAAATAATTTTACTGGATCGAAAAATGTAATTCTCTATAGCGCAAATTTCTCTAATCGCATGCGTCCGACAACGACGTCTGCCCTCACGTGTCTGCCCGTTCGGGTAGGCATAGTTAGATTCGTGCGCTCCCCCACCACACGACAGCGCCGCGCCGTTGCCTGCCGCAGATGCCGCCACACTTCGGCGAATGTGCGCGACGACGACCGACGGCAGCGGCGGCGATACAGAGTATTCGTTAAAAGGAATTTAAACTTCAAAAACGAACTTTTTTGTAACTTGATACACCCAAAACTTCTAAATTACATGTTCCTAGGTTCAGTGATTAAGATTTCGTATACAAAAAGTTTGGCTTTGTAGTTCCAGTTCCGAATCCGTTCCGTTCGGGAATTCCGTTTGTAGAAAAATTCTGCACATCCTTTGAGACCTACGTACCAAGATTCATGGTCTTATCTTCAATTCAACCCCTATTTCACCCCCAAACTGGTAAAAATTTCAAAATGCTAGAACAAACGATTTTTTGTTTCTTATGACGTGATATTTGACGAACTTGCATACTAACTTTCAACCCTTATTTCACCCCTTAGCTGGTCGAAATTTCAAAAATGCTAGAACAAATGTTTAATGATTTCTTATCAAGTGCTTAAATATAAAGTTTCATGGTTTTATCTTTTAAAATTAAGAAATCCCATACAAACTTTCAACCTCTATTTCAACCCCTTCATCCCTTTTTTTCGAAATAAAAAGTAGCCTATGTTCTGTCTCAGGGTCTAAAGATTGTCTGTACCAAATTTCATCAAAATCGGTTGCGAGGTTTAAGCGGGAAAGCGTAACAGACAGACAGACAGACAGAGTTACTTTCGCATTTATAATATTAGTTGGGATAGCTTTCCTCGAAAAATTGGCTATCTAACATTGAAAGAATTTTTCAAACAAGGTCAGTAGTTCCTGAGAAATTATGACAAAGTGTGAATTGATACGTACGCGAAATTGCATTGCCTCATACTTTAACGTTTTGCAATTATGTTACTTCGTTGTGTGCCTTGTCCGTGTGGTGATGGATTAAGAATGCATAGTGTTACCACCCCTATTGAACCCGTTGGTGTCGTAAAAGACGACTAAGGGTCTAAGTATACAAGACAACATCATTACAAAGAGAAGGAAAACTTGAAACAAACCCTATTGCAACCCGTCTGGCCAGCGTGGTATAGTAGGCCAAAACCTCTTTACTGAGGAGAGGTCTATGTCCAGCAGTGGACTGTGAAAGGCTGTTGATGTGCTTCATCTGGGTTAGCGGTAACGTTTAATGGCAATCGTCAACTACACGTTAAGATATTAAGATGTGCGTTGATTACATTTAGCTTATAATGGCGTTCAGAGTTAATTCCTCAAGAAGTCGCATATTAACACACAAAATGGAGTTTATTACTGACGTTGTTCCATAAATTGGTTTGAGGAAACTGTCCATTAATTCAAACATGAATCAATTCACTGTTCATCATATCGACCTGCTTCTTTGTTTTCTTTTTTTTTTAATAAACTCTGTGTCGTGGTCGACTTTACAAACGTCAAGAAACGGACACAAAGAACACCCAGACTCAGAACAACAATTTATGGATCACACGAAGTCTTGTCCCGTGTGGGGTTTGAATCCACAAGACAGCGCAATAGAGAGCGGCGTGACGACCCCTTAAACCACTAGGCTAGGCTGATTTTAGAGATTAGCGATAGTATCCAATTAATCTCTTCTTTCTTATTTAATTCTTCCTGTGTCACTGGTAACGATAGACTAGATAATACGTCGCTACGCGACACTAACTGACGATCGATTTTTATTCGATTGCAGCTTTGGATTCAAAAGGCACGGCTCAACTTGTGATGAAATATTTCAGTTCTAACAACTCTAAAGCTTCCTCATCCGACCACTCTATTGTCGTTCTCGTAAATGCAGGGCCCGCCTAAAACAAAGTACCTAAACCACCCCGGCAGGCGGTCTCAGGCGTCCTTCTCTGAAGGGGACCCGGACCATATTATTTCAGGTCCCCTCCAAAATCAACGCCGCGGCAAGTCAGACCCTATCCTGGGGAGGCCACAAAGGCTTCCCCACCTATCAGTCCGGTAGTTATAATTTGTTGCGGCCCGATCGCATTTCTGCGACCAGGCTGCAATAAATTATACTATCACCGACAGCAGCAACTAATCCGCCACCAGAGGTCCCCACTCTCTGGTGGCTCGCGGTCCTGTCGACGGCTCATAACGCCGCCGATGTAAAAAAAGAAAACAAAGTACCTACACTCGTTTTTGGTGTGTGGACGGACGGACGGCGTTAACGTAGTCAAACTCGTTTAGCGCGCTTAATTACCCGATAAAATCCCTTGATTTGTTTTGAAAAACCGACACTCGAGCTGTCGCTTTTAATAATACCATCAATCAATGCCGTTAATCAATGCCGGTAATAAATGCCATTAATAATGGCATTTGTTATCTAACACATGAAAACTTTGGTAGCATCCAACGCCTAAATTAACGTGTTAATTTGCACGTTAAGACGCAGGTGGATCAGTAGCATTATACTAATCAAATCAAATCAAATCAAACCATATATTTGCAGAATTTAGGTTTACAGAGATCTTAATGTTATTATATGTGACCCATTTACATTCTACCATTACAAAATAGTGTGCAAATATATATTTTATAAGCTAAGCAATAAACACTAATGGCAAAAAAAGGAAAGAAAAATGAAATGTCAAAATTTGGATAATGAAAATGTCATAATACAACATTTACAAATTTACTAGTCGTTTTAAAAAACAAAATCAGAAAAAGCAAACTTTTATCTTTTTTTGTATGCAAGTGCCAGGTATAGATTGTTATTTAGATATTCTCGAACAGAATAATAGCATTTGGCAATGAGCAGTTTCTGGAGATGTTTCTTGAAAATTGTTGTGTTTTCAGCCTTTTTTATATGGTTCGGTAACTTATTATAGACATGTGGAGCAATACAAAATATGCTTTTATGCATTAATGCAGTTTTACTCTTCACTAAACACAACATATCTGCGTGGCAAGCTCTTGATTTTTTCTCAAATAGTGCAGTATTTTGTCAGCGGAGTTACCCTAAATTTAACGTGTGGAAACCCCCTCGGGTCGTCACCCCACCGGGGTTGACGGCGGGGTGGTGTGTAGGGATCGGACCGACTAAAACCAAATGGTGTGCCACTATGCGCCTGACATAGGAGGGATCCGGGAACAGCTGCTATTACGACATCCAGATCAACCCTAAAATATAATACCATAGCGCGACGTTGATAAGACAAGTACATGATATACTGCTATCAGTGTATATCTACTCGCGAGTCCATAAATTGATTGACTCACCTTAGTAGAGATATAGCGAGTATGTGTGCTTTCCAGTTCAATTTACTGTCAATTATTAAGCACAAAATCGGATGTCCTGTTTCTTTTCCATTGTATTTAACATCTAAATTAAAATGTACAATATAGCTGTTTTGTTCAAAATTTACTAGTTTTGTTTTATCTAGGTTAATTTTTCAATTGTTGTTTTGTAGCCATTGTATGATTAAATCAATTGATGGATCTATTTTAGTTTCAATAAATCGTCGTCAGCAAATAAAGTCATATTATAAGTAGTTTTTAACGAGAGGTCATTAATATACATATATATATTAGAAAGGAGAGGACCTAAAACACTACCTTGTGGGACTCCATTTCTTACTGTCCTCTTATCAGATCTAAGAACTACTTCGGTTTTCGATTTACGGTAAATACTTGAAAATTCGGTAATCTGTTTTCTATTGGATAAATATGATTTTAATAAATCCTGCCATCCTTACTTCTCATGCCATACTGATAAACTTTATGAAGAAGAATGTCATGTCTTACATGATCAAAAGCTTTAGACACATCCATAAACAAGCCAATTATTGGTTGTCCCTTGTCAAGCAAATTATAAGCCGCCGTATGTTTCTATTTTTCGAAAACCGTATTGTTCTTTCACTGAAATGGCCTCCTTATCCAAATACATGCATACATATACCGTTATGAATAAGTCAAATATTTTAGCAAATATTGGTAAAAGAGCAACTGGTCTATAATAACTAATGCTCAATTTCTCCCTTTCTTCGCCATACGCTTTACAGCGGTCCATTTAAATGCACCTGGACGACGCCTTTTATGTTGCAAAAGTTTACCAAATGACACAATATCTGCGAAATAACATTCCCCATATCCTTAGTCACCCTTGTAGTCATATCGTCACATCTAACACTGCTAGTATTTTTAAGGGATTTGATGATGTTACATATATCCTGTGGTGTGACTGGCGACAAAAACATCGAGTTACTCTTTTTGTAATTTAATTTGATTTCAATTTTTTTTCAACTAGTAATGCTGTAACTTATACACACGTAAGAAAAAGGTATATCATAAAAGTAAATTGTTCACTCAAACTTACAAAAAAGAAACTAAAAAAAATTTACAAAACTGATGCGATGTTTTTTTTTTTGTTTTTATATAAACGTAACAAAAATGTCCAGCTATTTATTAGCGATGTTTTAAATAGCGAAACCTGTTAAAATAGTCTAGACAATATCTCTATAAAGTTCAAATGGTAAAAAATTAACATAAAAAATTAAGTTTTAAAATGATTATCATAGATTATTCATCCTCCAAACCATGACAAATTATATTTGTGACTTTTTACACTATGGTGGAATGTTTAAAGATGTCACAACGTTACCCGGTGCCAACTTTTCAGTGAATTGAAAACCCGCTTTTGTGATCTTGGTTAAAAATGAAACAATTTAGAAAAAATAACTTTAAAAATCCTCAAGTTTAAATTTAAAACCTTCCCTAGTTTTAGTTCAAACTTAGAAGATGACGAGGAAAATAACCTCAAATTAAAAGGAAATCTCTTAAAATTCAACCAACACACTTCCATTGTTATCTGGCAGCGATTCCGGTTCCGATTCCGATAAAATCCGATTCCAGATCCGGTAAACTCGTGACTTATGGATAACATATCTAATCAGTACCAATAACAGTAGAGGCGTTTTTTTTCTAATGCAGTAAGCTTGGAAAACATGAGCCAGATTTTAATGACTTCTGCATTAGGTGGAGTATTTATTGAGACACCATACAACTTATCAAATATCACGCTATGGTCATCAGAAGCAGAGCAGTGCCCATTCAAGCATGTGTTCCGCTGAGAATAGCTAGTGTCTAGTTGATGCCACACACCATAATAATCAACAGACTGCACGGATGGTGTAAAGGTTAAGCGGTAACCTAACAGATTTCTATTCTGGGTTCGATTCCCACATTGGACAAAACTTTGTGTGGTCCACGGATTGTTCTAAATCTGGATGTTCCTTGTCTCCATTTCATATATGTGGGCGGGAATTAAAACAAACTTACCTGGTAGAGTTATAAATGAGAAGGATATGAAGACAGATCCCCAGGCGATGGCGGCTGCTCTTCTGGAGTTGGCGTGCATTTCGCCCAGGTAAGCGTATACCGTCGCACTAGACGCAGATATACTGTAACAAATAATATCCGAGATGAATAAAAAAACAGTAGCAGTCGTGGGACTGCCGATAGAAATGAAAATGGAACTATTAAGTTGAGAGTAATTAAAACTATATGCAAAAATTATATGAAATTTTTTATGTTTCATATATAGCTATATATAATATATAATATCATATATAATATCATATTCTCCATAGCTATAGATATACTATTATCATTAGCATGTCGGTGAAGCGAACCGAGGATTTTACCCTCTACCAAAACGCTCAACGCGCCTAAAGAAGTTTTCACTTCAAAAATTATTCCAGCTTTGTGTCTAATTTTTATAACTACGTTAAAATTGATATATCTTTCGAGCTGGATAAAAAAAACACTTACGCACGTAAGAACACTTATAGGTACTTCTTTGGTGTAACAACATAAACATCATTCTAAAATTGTTATCTTTCGCGTTATTCTATGTTTGTAGAGAAAACGACACTAATAATAGAAAAAAACATATTTAATACATTGATAGAAAGTTTTATTATAACGCATTATCTAGTTAAATAAATTTCGCACCAAAAGAAGTACAGTTTCACAAATATCAGTGCTTTTTTTTTTCAATATGAAGAGCCTGGGAAAAGTGACTCTACTCTGCCTCATGGAAAGCGTGAATAGAATCCAAAGAGTTGTGGTCGAAATACTCATTGCAAATGTGGACAGCGAAGTGTGGTGACCCACACTACGGCGGCATAGTGAGATACTTTTTCACGCCACGCTTGGGGACGTATAAGGCATGATAGTCATCGTGGCAGTGTAAGGCTCGCATAGTTATCAACGATAACTGTCACCCCTGCATCAATGGTCTTCCAGTCTCAAATGAGGTAAACAAAAAACGACAGGAGAGCCACATGACAGATGGGTCCACATATCAGAGCCAAGTTCGACCAGGATAACACCGTGGTCACGTCGAAAACCAATGTTAAATAAGACATTCCCCACGTATGCTGATCAAACCCCCACCCTGATTATGGAAGAATGGACTTAAAGGGTGATAACGCACGTGTTATTTTTTGTCGTGTCGTATACCACTGTCCACCATAAAAATGTGACTTGATTTAGTCCAATGAGTGTAATCTTACATTTAGTATTCCTTCCTGTCCGAACTAAACGGTTCAGCTCTTCCTTCCTGTGCAAATCAGTTAAAGCCTGGAATTCATTACCAGCGCACGTGTTTCCCTCCCACTATTCTACACACCTTTAAGCGGGACGTGAAAAAGCATCTCACTAGGCCGCCATAGCGTGGGTCGCTGCACTGTCTTCATTCGCAGTGAGTACGGCGACCACCGCTCTTGGATTCTATTTATGCTTTCCATCAGGCAGAATAAAGCCACTTTGGTAGGTTGCGATAAAAAAAAAATTGAGTAATAAGTCAAAATCTCTCTCCTAAGTAGAGATTTATGTCCAGCAGTCTGTTGATGATAAAAGTTATAGGGTACTCACAAACATCCCGTCAGGAACCTAAAGACGATCAGCATCCACACGTTACTCGAGAATGAGGATATGATAGAGAAGACGGCAGAGACGACTATGGCTGGCAGCATTACTGCACGTCTCCCTAATCTGTCACCTAAGTAGCCCCATAAGAACGATGTACTGATAATACCTGGAATAAAGAAGAAGGTTGTATTATCTGGTATAGGGATACCTTAGTGCCACGGCGAAGGTGACCTGCAACTGATATTTATTTCCTTATGTGCTTGTGGAGTCTCTAAACACAAGACAGAATAGCGTTATAGCATACCAGTGGTTACCAGGGGCCTCTCCCGAGGTCTAATCGGAAGATATCGACAGAATCCTGTCACAAGCTGACAATGTACTTATGACCACCAGTGGTGACTTTTGGGTCGGTTTTTGTTTGTTTTTCAAATTCGACTGAATAGTTGACACCTATAGCGTTGTGACACATTTATCTTTAAAGTGTTATTCGCTTTAAAAAAATAAAAAAAAAAATAAAAAATATTCCACCACAGCATGACAAGCCCCAGCTTATTTTCTTACATTTTTTACATTTTTTTTATTACAATTTTTATATTTTTATTTATCTTAAATGTTTTGGAGGATGAATAGTCTATGATATTTTTAAAACTTAATTATTTATGTCAATTTTTTACCACATACATTACAGAGATATTATCTAGACTTTTTATAGGCTATTTATAACGAATATAAATGAATACAAAAGTTGCGCGTGAGTCAATATTTTAAAATTATATAATATTTTACACATTTTTCGTGCGGTGACGAGTTAAGAATGCGGAGTGTCATCAATACACTTAGAAGGAAAACACAAAGTGGTAGGTTTTGGCCTACTGTACCCGTCTGGCCTCTGACTGTCATGCCTTTTACGTCCTTACGGGCATGAAAAATCATATTACTAGGCCGTCATACTACATTGTCTGTATTCACAATGAGTATGGTGACCACAACCCTTGGATTCTATTCATGCTTTCTATCAGGCAGAGTAGAGTCACACTGCTTCTTATTAAATTAATCACTAGTTTAATTATTTTAACATTGTATAGTAATTTTTGTCAAATTATAGTTTTAACTGTACACTGTAAACAGGAAAATGTGTCATTGATAGATTGCTGGTACTTACAGCACAGGTCTTCCTATTTTAAGTACCAGCTGAACAAAAATATTGTTTTAACCATTTAGTATACGAAACAAACTGCTCCACAAGTTGTAAACACTGTGTAATATATAAATAAATAAATAAATAAACTTTGGTAGGCTCTTAAATAATACATAGGCTACTATTTACCGTGATAACACGCGGTCGGAGCCGCGGTTTAAAATTGTGTATGAGTTGTTGTTTCACGTCCCGCGTAAGGACGTAAAAGGCATGACAGTCAGAGGCCAGACGGGTACAGTAGGCAAAAACCTACCATTTTGTGTTAACTTTTCCTTCTAGGTGTATTGATGTTTACGTAGATATGGGTTTGACGCAAGCTCCACAGTTTTTGCGTTTTAAATAAATATAACATAGAATTATATAAATATGATAACACTATCTGGGTCTTAATATTGTCGACAGGAAACAATGACTTGTTAATTATAAACAAATGTTTCAAAATTATTTATTTTATTCTAACGTCTAGATATATAAAATTATTCGCTCTGGCTGTCTGATTCAACAACGCAGAGGCGTAACGACTGGGTCCATAAACTTGAAACTCTAGTATGTTATTTTTTTTAAGGTTGTAAGCACTAAGTCATTAATCTTAATTAGTTATTCTTAATCCGTCACCACACTGTCAGTGCTGTTATTATGCCACTTAGTCGCCTCTTACGACACCATGGGATGAACAAGGGTTGGCAACACTTGGTTTTCTTAATTCGTTTCTACACGAAAACCGTAACGTAAATACACACTGTTTTACGTCGTACTGAAGTGCAATGGGTTCCGTAGAACGTCTGGTACAGAAATTAAAGTGATTGTATACCCGAAATTGGTAATTGAGAGAATAAACTGTGTGATTATATACTCACACGTATATTCACGCACACGAGCAACCTAGATAGGTTTGCTTCTACAAATTATAGTACCTGGAAAGTGAGTTTTGCTCTGTACTTTTTTAAAAACACAGATACAACAATGTTTTCTACCTATATAAACCCCCTGCATCCTAAATTTCATAAAAATCGTTTGAGCTGTTTCAGAGATACAGATATACTCGTATATAAATATATATATAGCCAAAACAAAGAGTTTTTGATAAGTACCAAGTACAGTTCGGGATACCTTCCAGAAAAAAACGCGTTAACTGAAATTCGCGTATATCGAGGTTTAAGATTAAACATAGTCAAAATTCAATATGTACAAAAATTACGAATCATTTTAATCAGTCACTTTAATTCTAAGAACACTTAATGCAATACATACTATTAATTATTTTTACGGCAAAATACATCTATTGTGTTTTGACCACAATATGTTTATATGCATTCTTTCGCGTAATGCGAGGCAATTGAGCGCGAAATTTGAACTTCGCGTTATAGTAAAACCGCGCATAACGGGGTCGCGTAAAGCGGGGTATTACTGTACAAGTTTAGAGGGGTTTGCTGTCATGTGTAAGGGAACCATTCTTTCATACATATATATACAACAATTGCTCGTTTAAAGGTATTAGATGATAAATGGGTAGCCCTCCTTGAGTCTTCGTTCAGTTATGGATGGTAAAAGGCTTATGATGGTCCAGTTGTTTGACAAAATACAGACACACATTAATATACAAGCCCCGTAATTTTATTATTCTTGCTTCTTCAGTTGGCTTCGATTTAAGTCGCAAGCCAGAGCTAGTTTAATATAAACCTATTTAATGCTAACTATGTCTCATGTTTAATGCAAAAAATGTATTTCTAAACGTAAAAGTGTGACACGCAGTTATAATCGTGATTTATTGGTTGCAAACGTTTGGTATTAAATAGTACCGGTTTTAATATTAACCGTAAAAATTTGAAAGTATTTATTTATACAGTGTAATGATAATACCCTCACACATCTCACACACGGTCGTCTGATCCCTAATTAAACAAAACCTGTATAATGGTAATCAGTCTGCTGATAAATATACTTATGCATTTCTAAATACATTCATATTATAGACTAGCTTTCCGGCCGCGGCTTCGCCGGTGCATTTCGGTTATATCGCACGACATGGTAAGGAGTTCCCAAGGTTTAGATTATTCGGCAAAATTGGACAACAAAAAAGGAAACATCAACATTTTTATGTTTGACAATAAAGAACTTCCATACAAACTTTCGTCCCCTATTTTAACCCCTTCTACCCTTATTTTCGCGATAAAAAGTTTCCTATGTCCTATCCCAAGTTCAGTTCTATCTTCATATCAAATTTCATCAAAATCGATTCAGTGGCTTAGACGTGAAAGCGTAACAGACAGACAGAGTTACTTACTTAAATACACCTAGACACAGAACATATGATAGTGCTCATCACACAAACATTTGTCCTGGGCAGGAATCGAACCCAAGAGCTCTGGTTGTGTATGTGGCTGACCGTCAAAGTGTGCCAACAGTAGACACTTCATTTTTATCAATATTTCCAAAAATAGATAATACATATAGGTATGCATACTCAGTTGTAAATGTTTATGGAATACGGTAACCACTTACCATTAGGGGAACCATCTCTTCGTTGGTGCCCTTTATCATAAAAACAAAAGTTGTGAACCTCCTACCCACAAAAATAGTGACAGGAAGGGGGGGGGGGGGCTAGGATGATCACACACATACTAAGTACAGATAAAGACTATCTTACCAATAAACGCAGCAGCATTAACCAGGCCCTTTTGTTGGCTATTTAACTTCAGTTCGCACTCAGCTGCTGTAATGGCGTAGCTCATACCGACTGACTCCATGGACACATTCAGCATGATGAGACCACTGGTGAAGAGCACCAAGTGGTTGATTTTGCCATGTCCTGGTGAGAGATGACGGAGTAAGTTATAGTACAGGATAAGATCTGGTCACCCTATGTGTTGTAGATACTAATTTCCAACCTAAAGCGCCAGTATCCGTGTTGTCGTGTTTCGTTGGTGACTATGAGACCGGAGGCCCATTGATGTAGGGGTGACAGTTATCGTGGTAACTGTGTAAGCCTTACACTGTCACGATGACTGTCATGCCTTTTACGTCCCCAAGCGGGGTGTGAAAAAGCATCTCACAAGGCCGCCATAATGTGGGTCACCATACTGCATTGTCTGCATTTGCAATGAGTATGGTGATCACAACTCTTGGCTTTGGCTTGGCTTGAATAAAAATTCATGCTTTTCATCAGGCATAGTAGAGTCACTTTGGCAGGCTCTTAATATAGAAAAAAAAAATTATGAAGATTTTCCAAAGAGTTATCGTCTGTAAGTCTTAGCCCTTGCTAAGAAGCATTAAGTGGTAATAATGTAATATGTACATATTTACGGTTTCGAGTCAGACAGTAGGCCCTTTTCAAGAATTTACCTTAGGTTTTCCTTATGTTACGTAACTTGCAAAGTCTATGCAATGACAGCTCAAGTTATGCTGGTCATAAAATTAATTAAGAGATTCGAAGTGGTCATCTTAAGAACATATAGACGACCAGAATTTTTAGTAATTGTTTAGCATTACGTTACCTGTCTTTTCAAACGCATCTTCGAAATTATATTCACTTGTTGGATTGAGCTTCTGAGTTTCTGTTTCACCTTCCATTTTCGATGATATTTGATGTTTCTCTAACATTCTTGGTTTATATATTTCTTAAAAACTACTTCTTTTCAGCATATGACTAGAGCATGCCTCTCTAATCCAGGGGCTTTTACTTGATAATAACTTGTATTGCCCTGTAAGTAAATAAAATTATGTATTTAGATGAGACTGAGACAACTTAAGGCCTAAAGGGTCAGGTCAGGAGTTCTAACGTTATCTAGATGTCGTAATAACAGCTGTTTCCGGATCCCTCCTTTATCAGGCGCAGAGTGGCACACCGTGTGGCTTTAGTCGGTCCAACACCACCCCGCTGTAAACCCCGGTGGGGTGACGGCCCGAGGAAGTTTCCACAGATTAAAAAGAAAGAGGAATTTTAACGTTGTCCAGAAGAAGCTGTTTTTGGGACTTTATATTAGACAAAACCGTCCTGTATTCTATATTCTGTATAGTATCCAAAGCGTAAATAATATTTTGAAATTTGATGCGCTTGATGTCACGGGTTTGTTGTCAACATTGTATCAAACATTCTTTTACAAATTAACATAGTAGTAGTAATTAAAGCTTATTTTTAGTTCCATTATTATTAAATTCAATTGCTAAGTTTAGTGCCATTAAAATGACCTCCGCTTTACATTGCCGCGAGTAAATTGACAAAAAGTTAGAAACCCTGTTTATAGCTAGCCGTGACGTCCGTTTCTTGATGCCAAAAGTATAAATTGAAATTTAAAAATAATTGTTTGGAATCAGGACAATATTTCAAAGTTTTTATATTTCAGTGTAAGAGAACGAACATCGGGATTTATAGCAAAAAGGTAAAACTATTGTTCGATAAACTTAAGCTGAATGTCAGCCGTCCCCCGAAGGGTATAGAGCTAGGGTGGCCATGCTACTGGTACTGGTATTACACATTCCACATATCGGTAATCTCGTGAGACAGATCCAAATACATTTTACATTTTACGTTCATTTTCAACTTTCACGAGATTCTCGTCATGAGGAACGGCGATATCGACAATCATTGCGCGGCGCTCTAATCGATCTATCACCACAATATCAGGCTTATTGGCAACAATAGTCCTATCATATATTTATTTATTTCATCATATATTTCCTTATTATTATTATTGCATGGAAAATGGCTTCTCTTCAAAAAATGTAGTCCTTCCTCCTTCTCAGATTATCGTCTTTGTCTTCCTAGACTTCAGCAATGCCTTCAAAAATGTGGTCTTTTTAAGTCTTGTTGGGTATACTGTGCTCTCGTAACTTGTCTTCATTAGCAAATAACTTCGTAGCCACCCGTATGGTCGCCAAGAGTATTTTCATTTATAAAATTGATAAAATCTTGTGATTATTTTTGTTTGTTTATTTCACCTGAGTGGGGAAAACCAGAAACTTACACGACCATTCAATGAACTCGTAGGTCAAATTCAAGGTTGCAGTTTATCTAAGATTTCGTGATACATATATTAAATATTTGAATAACAGATTTTTTGCAGCTCTGCTTAAAACAAATGTCGTGATTAATGTCTTTCAATTACAAAATCCTCGGTTTAATTTATTTCTCACAGACTGAAGAGAATTTAAATAATTATTTCTGGTCAATATTTTAACAGGATAAACTCCCAAGATAATTTATAATAAGTAATTATGGAAACACGCGTTATGGATCGAGGCGGCTCTGCCAATAAGGTACAGGGATCTTGAACTAAGACGAATGCTGGACGTTGGCTTGCCGGCCTTCCTAGCGTCGACACACAGGGTTGGCCTTGACGGTGTCAGACTCACTCCTAATGGTGACAGTGTTCGGACACTGTCACCTCGGGGTGGTGTCGGTTTGGCTTGCTCTTAATGCAAGTGACCCGTGTCCAATAACCCCACATGTACAGCGAGTATGGGATGACGTTGGTGCTAAAGGGTTATTGAAGTGAATGTTAAATGGTACTCTGGGTACGGATCTAGCGAGACTGAGAGCTGTGTCACAATCGGAATCAGGGGCTTGGTTACACGCACTCCCGTTATCTGGCACCTTGCTAAACGATGCAAGGCAAGTGCTTGGTGTGGGGTGCTACGTGCTTTAGTACAGTCGCGGTCTCGCATCTGAGTCACACCGTCCATATTCTGGCAGTCGCTACTGGGGATGCCGCTAGTAGGAAGACTTAAGTACGCCGTAATGGAGACACATTATTGTTGTGTGACTTTGGGCAGTCGGGGTTCGGCAGCCAAAACTTGGAGATTGGTCGTTAGCTTAGGAATAAACGTGGTGTCTCCCGCTTTGCCTCACTCCTGGTGCAAAGGATGTCCGATGCGACTCTACGACGCAACGCTGCCAGAATCATGCCCACCTTTGTAAGCGATGCGGTACTGGTTACGTTAAATTTACAAAAAAAAAAAAAATTTTATTGTTGGATGGTTTGTTAATTGAAAATAAAATTCTTTAATTTTTTAAGTATTAAAAAAGAACATTAAATAAATGGCCGTAACACAATATATTTTTAAAGTAACTTTAAAGTTTTCTTTTAAAAACATAATTTTATTATATTTTAAATAACTTTGGACATAAATTATTATAAATATAATATTATATAAAGTTTTAGTGCAATGTTTTATTTCTTAATTATATTTTATTTATTCATTTTTTGTCATTCAAAAGAACGTGAAACAAAATTTTTGCATAATCTGTTGACGATAACTACTTATAAATTCTAATACATTTGACCCCAAAATATATGTTTGTGACAAAAAGACAAAATTATAAGGAGTTCTTCAACAACTGTATTTAAAATATTTCTCCTGTTAAATATGTATACGGTTTTACGAAGAGTGACCACCTCTATTTATCCCGTGGGTGTCGTAAAAACCGGCAATCGTGGGAAAGACATTGGATGGTGCACGAAAATTTTAACTATACTTTTGCTCGTTTTACGGGTTTCTGTTTTGTGTTTCAATAATTACAATTTAATTTATTCATTAGACTTTGAATTATAAAAACACCACGGACGCTAAGAACACACTTTTACTCTTGGTAGATTTATGAATCACACACATTATTGTCTAGATAGGCACCGAACCTTTCGATACGACAACCTTAACCGTGCTGCTAAAGTGTTAAATATGAATACTATTTGTTTTATGGAGATTGACCACCCTTATTGATTCCGTGGGTGTCGTATATTAGAGACCAGCATGACAACTGCATTGTAAAAAACAAAAAACAACGGGTTGCTCTCCGGGAGTGAAGGCAGAAGTGGGCAGAAGGCAGAGGCGAAAACATGGATATTAACGTTGTGCATTTTTGGAACGGTAAGGGAATAATTTTACACGAATTACTTTAAGTATCAGTACAAAAGTACTATCATTTATGTAGTAAAATATTCATTTATTGCGCTGTCGTACACAAACGTGACATTAAGCATCACCATCCATGGATGTGCGTAGCACGCTATAACACACGTACATTCGAGCAAAGGCCCTGCCTAAACGATACTTCCAGTCCTACGCTGCGCCGGCGGTCTACTCTTCCTGTGGCTTACGAATTTTCGATCAGGTTATCTGTTCTGACGCAAGTTTAACACTTATTACCCATCACAAAAAGTGGCCAACGCCGCTAAAGAAGTGTTTACTTGACACAAGCTCTATACTCCAGCGGTATAGCCGGTCCCAACCTCCATTTAAAAGAGACCTTCGTTCAGCCGTGGACTTTCAAAGATTGTTGAAGACGATAAGGATAATTTGTATTGCGCTAAATATAAGTTTTAACGAAATATCGAGTGTCATTGAACCCTCACCATCTAGACTGGCCAGTTTTCTTAAAATGACCCGCACCTTAATCAACAACAAGTGTTTATTCATAACGGTTACAACACACGCGTATTGGTAATGCGTCGCGAATCTTTATAAACATACAGAAAATGGACACAAAGATCTCCCAGACTTAGAGCAACGAGGTTGAGAACGAAGTTGAGGATCACACAAAGTGTTGTGCCATGTAGAATTCGAACACACTGAGCTCAGCAGAAAGCGGCACGACACAACACAGTCTCATTATTAAACGTAGATAAAAACGAGACTAATTTTGCTACCTAGTTAAAAACAAATTTATTTGTTTAATATTTGCGTAGCGAACATAATAATAGGATGTTAATTAATTACAATCCTACAAATATAGCTTTATCTCTGTGGCAGTAGTCACTAGTGTCATTTTAGAACTTACCAGGCACATTTTAGTTGTTATTTTGGAACGAAGCTCCTTATCGCGCGGTATGCTGGCTAAAGGCGAGCGTCACGAAAAATCCTCACGACACTTTCGATTCGACTTATTCGTTCTCTCTCTCTCTCTCTCGACAGTGACAAGTCACGTGACGCGCGCGTTTGCTGTGTATGCGTACATTTAGTACAGGAGCTAGCAACGTTTTCGAGAAAGAATTTTAGGTCAGCTGATTTTGTGATATGTCGTCCTTCTTGCACTTTCGGTTAGAGTCTGGGCTATCTGGCTGGCGGTAGCGGTTGCGTTCATTAGTGCGCATCCTACCTGTCCAGGTAATAATCCTGGATTTTAAAAACATTTTAGAAGGTGTAATTTTTAAATTTTTGTTTTTAAAGAAGTCTACCTGACATACTTTTTTTATTGCCAGACATTTTTGACATTGCTAACTATGTGCCATACGTGATTTTTTTTATTATTTTTATAAAAATTTCAAAGTATTTTATAAGGTCTGTAATTTTAATATTATGTTATTTAAATATAAGAAAACTTAAAATAAATTTGCCAGACATTAATTCGATTGTTAAGTCTTGAATTAAAATTAAAAAGTCATGAAGTATTGCAGTATGATGCTAGTAGTCCGAGAGAGACAGTTGCAGAATAAGTCGAGAATGATACAGAGAACCATTACGAAAGTAAATTACTTTTCACTGTGCATATAATAAAAAATAATAATAATATGTATCTAGGTTTTTCACAGTCCTTGGGAATACCAGAATCTGGCGTGAAACAAATGTTACAGGAACGCTTCTTTGGCCGCCTAAAAAAAGTACTTAAAAGTCTTTTATCGGGCCCTACACGGGCCTGATATAGACTTTAAAGCGTCGTCGTCTTGGCTACGGTATGGTGATCTCTTCGGAGAAATCGAAGGTTTTGTTTGTGCAATTATGGACGAAGTTATCATGACAAATAACTACCGGAAATATATCCTGAAAGATAGTACGGTTGACATCTGTCGGGCGTGCCACCGTCCTGGAAAATCTATTAGGCATATTATTTCAGGTTGTTCTCGTCTTGCTAACGGTGAGTATTTGCACAGGCACAACCAAGTAGCCAGGATCGTACACCAAAAACTTGCCCTTAAATACCAACTTGTCAATTTTGAAGTACCTTACTACAGGCATGTGCCCGACGCACGTCTTAGTGCTGGGGGACTTCAACGCGAAGTCCATTGCGTGGGGTTCCCCCAGGACGGACGCCAGGGGCGAGGCCGTAGAGGAGTGGGCGGCCTCGGTGGGCCTCTGTTTATTGAACAGGGGCTCCACCAACACGTGCGTGCGACAGCAGGGAGGGTCGATAGTGGACCTTTCGTTCGCTACCCCTGCCCTCGCCGCACGAGTAAGGAACTGGTGTGTCCTGGAAGAGGTTGAGACGCTCTCGGATCACCTCTACATTCGATTTGAGCTCTCCCGGACCCAGGACCCCAGTAGGGGTCACGCGGCGCGGCGTTCTTCTCGCTTGCCGCGGTGGGCTGTAGCCAAACTGAATAGGGACCTACTAGAGGAGGCAGCCATTATTTACTCCTGGCTGTCTCCGCAGGCTCCGACCGAGGAGGTCGACATGGGGGCTGGTCGTTTCCGCGATGCGATTACGCAGATCTGCGATGCGGCCATGCCCCGCATCCGAGGTTGTCAGCCTCCACGGAAGGAGGTTTACTCGTGGTCCCAGGAGTTGGCGGACCTCCGCGCGGCCTGTACTCGTGCCCGGAGGTCCTACACCCGCAGTCGGCGGCGACACCGCGTAGACGGCGAGGAGGACCAGCTTCATGAGGAGTACCGAGAGGCGCGGAAAACTCTGAAGCTGGCCATTAGCCGTGCCAAAGAAGTGAAGAGGAAGGAGATGCTGGAGGGTCTCGATCGTGACCCCTGGGGTCGCCCTTATCGTGCGGTGCCACAAAAGCTCCGCACGTCGGGCCCCCCCCTTACAGAGACACTCCAGCCCAGCTTACTGCGGGAAGTGGTCGAGGGTCTTTTCCCGCAGCGGGCAGAGCACACACCCCCGTCGATGGCCTTCATGGTCGAAGACGACGGGGGACGGAACGAGGATAATGTTCCGCCCGTCAGGGAATCGGAGATAGGGGCGGTCGTTCTACGGATTCGCTCTAAAAACACCGCCCCTGGGCCAGATGGGATACCTGCCCGAGTGCTGGCGCGAACCCTCGACCACATGTCGGATCGCCTCGGGGAAGTTCTAAACGCCAGCTTGGCGTCCGGGCGCTTTCCTGAGGATTAGAAGAGCGGGAAGCTGGTCCTACTACGGAAGCCGGGACGGCCGACCGATTCGGTCGCGGCCTATAGGCCCATCGTATTGCTGGACGAGGCGGGTAAATTGTTTGAGAGGATACTCTCTGCCCGCATCGTCCGGCACCTCTGCGAGGTGGGCCCCGATCTGTCGGACGCCCAATACGGGTTTCGAGCCGGGCGTTCGACAGTCGATGCTGTGTTGCGCCTGAGGGCCGTGACCGAAGAGGCGGTGAGCTGTGGCGGCGTGCTGTTGGCGGTGTCGTTGGACATCGCCAACGCATTTAATAGTCTGCCATTTAGCTGCATCAAGGAAGCACTCCACTACCACGGGGTGCCAGAGTACCTGAGGCGGCTTGTGGCAGACTATCTTAGGGAGCGTACCGTCATGTACGAGGACCGAGATGGCATTCTGAGGCGGCGGCCCATGTCGTGCGGTGTTCCACAGGGGTCTGTCCTCGGACCACTCCTGTGGAATATGGGATACGACTGGGCCCTTCGAGGTCGTCTTCCCCCCGGGCTGGGCGTAATTTGTTACGCCGATGACACATTGGTCACGGCCCGGGGGGTGAACTTTCAAGAGGCGGCGAGCCTGGCCACCGTGGGAGCCTCTTTGGTGGTCGGGCGCATTGAGGCGCTGGGTTTACGAGTGGCCCTAGATAAGACGGAGGCCCTTTTGTTCCATGGGCCCCGTCGTGGTCCACTACCCGGCGCCTCTATCGTAGTCAATTCGGTCCTCGTACCGGTTCAGGCCCAGATGAAATATCTGGGCCTGATCCTCGACGGCAGGTGGCTCTTCGACGAGCACTTCCGACAGCTTTCTGCAAAGCTGGTCGGCGCTGCTTCTGCCCTTGGGCGACTTTTGCCGAATTTGGGTGGAGCCAGCGTCGCGACGAGACGGCTATACACGGGGGTTGTCCGGTCAATGGCGCTGTATGGTGCACCGGTGTGGGCGGCGGCTCTGACTGCCCAGAATAGGGCTCGCCTCTGGCGCCCTCAGAGGATATTGGCGGTTAGAGCCATACGCGGTTACCGCACCGTATCGACGGAGGCGGCGTGCGCCTTGGCCGGAACTCCCCCGTGGGATTTGGAGGCGGAAGTGTTCGCCGAAGTTTATCGGCGGACGGCTGACTTCCGGGCGGGTAGCGGCATACGGCCCCCGCCCGAAGAGGCACGCGAGTGGCGTGAGGCCGCTCGTCGAGCCACAATGGCTCGTTGGTCGTCCCGGTTGCAGACTCCACGTGCTGGCTTTGCCCTCGTGGAGGCTCTCCAGCCGGTCATCGCCGAGTGGGCAGGGCGGCAGCACGGGACCCTTTCCTTCCGACTGACGCAGGTCCTTTCCGGGCACGGTTGCTTCGGGAAGTATCTGCACTCGGTCGCCAGGAGAGAATTGAGTCCCGCCTGTCACCACTGCGACTGCAGTGAGGACTCGGCTCAGCACACGCTAGCGGTTTGTTCCGCCTGGGCGGCGCAGCGTGGGGTCCTCACTGCAGTTATTGGAGGAGATCTCTCGCTACCGGCCGTCATACGCTCCATGGCCGGTAGCGACAGTTGTTTTACCGCGGTCGCAACCTTCTGCGAAGACGTAATTTCGCGGAAGGAGGCGGCGGAGAAGGCCCGGGAGGACGATATCCACTCGGACCCAATTCGCCGCCGGCGAGCCGGGCGGCGGAGGCGCGCATACCAGCGCCTCATGCCGCCTTGAGTGTGGCCGCGGGTGGACGGGACGGGTTTTCCCCTCCATCCGCTATAGTGGCCAGCCGCGAGGAGGTGACGTGCGCGTGTGCCGTACGTCGCCTAAATAGAGAGTTTATCCGCAGATGGTGCCCGCTTTAGCGGGCAGGCACTAGGAGGGATCTGGATGTCGTAATAGCAGCGGTTCCCGGATCCCTCCTATGTTAAGCGCAGAGTGGCACACCGTGTGGTTTTAGTCGGTCCGATTCCGACACACCGCCTCGCCGTAAACTCCGGTGGGGTGACGGCCCGAGGGGGTTTCCACACGTTAAATAAAAAAAAAAAAAAAAAAAAAAAGGCATGTGCCCGACCCAGTTGTCGAGAACGGTCGTGCTACGTTACATTGGGATCGATCTATTATCACAGATAGAACTATTGTTGCCAATAAACCTGATATTGTGGTGATAGATCGATTAGAGCGCCGCGCAATGATTGTCGATATCGCCATTCCTCATGACGAGAATCTCGTGAAAGTTGAAAAAGAAAAACAATTGAAGTATTTGGATCTGTCTGTCTCACGAGATTGCCGACGTGTGGAATGTGGATTCGGTGATTATTGTTCCGATAATCATATCTGTTCATGGATTGATAGCGAAGAGCCTCGACCAACACCTTAAGAGGCTCACGTTAGAAGGTTGGATCAAGGGTCTGATGCAGAAGGCAGTCCTCCTTGACACGGCCCGTATTGTGAGGAGGTTCCTGTCTTTGGAGCCTTAACCACTGGTGTCTTGGTTCCTGTACTCGATGTCGGTGGTCTACTACTATTTGTTATATTTTTAAATGTGTATTTTTTATTTTTTAAATATTTAAAAATTACGCCTTCTAAAATGTTTTTAAAATCCAGGATTATTACCTGGACAGGTAGGATGCGCACTAATGAACGCAACCGCTACCGCCAGCCAGATAGCCCAGACTCTAACCGAAAGTGCTAGAAGGACGACATATCACAAAATCAGCTGACCTAAAATTCTTACTTTTCAAACGTTGCTAACTCCCGTACCAATTGTTTTGTTGTGTTCGTGTCTATGCAGTTTTAGTTATTTTTGATATTTTTAAAAATAAACGATGGATTGTGAAAGTGATTAATGATGCAGTTTTTTCAAGAAACTTACATAAGATTGAATCACAAATATATATGATTTATTTTAGTTACCATAAATTAATTGTTACTAAGATTAAATTTACTGATTAAATTTTTAATTAAGTTGATATTTATATAATAATTAAAATTAAAAAAAAAAAGTTTATATTCATAACTTTAAAAAACTCCTACATATTGTTAATTTATTTAATTATACCTCCTATAATACTTATTTCAAAACGAAAGGAATTTCGTTCCAATCGCGTGTCCCACATGTGACACCTCCGATATATTTATATCTATAATGTGTTTACTTCATTTGTGATAAAACTGGTACGTAAACAATGAAAATGTAGGTGATACACAATAAAACCGTTTGTTCAAATTTCTTTATTTCCTTCTTTTTTTTTTAAAGATAACGCACTCACTAGGAGTAAATACTGTGTCGCGGGGGACTTTACAAACATATACAAGAAACGGACACAATGAACACCCAGACTCAGAACAACAATTTGTAGATCACACAAAGTATTGTCCCACATGGGGTTTGAACCCACAACACTCAGCGAACGACGCTGTTAAACCAC
This sequence comes from Hypercompe scribonia, assembly GCA_949316085.1. Taxonomy (NCBI): domain Eukaryota; kingdom Metazoa; phylum Arthropoda; class Insecta; order Lepidoptera; family Erebidae; genus Hypercompe; species Hypercompe scribonia. The sequence goes on from OX438973.1 coordinate 2,706,782, forward strand.
TTTTTTTTTTTTTTTTTATACATGTGGAAACCCCCTCGGGCCGTCACCCCACCGGGGTTTATGGCGGGATGGTGTGTCGGAATCGGACCGACTAAAACCACACGGTGTGCCACTCTGCGCCTGATATAGGAGGGATCCGGGAACAGCTGCTATTACGACATCCAGATGCGCTGTTAAACCACAAGGCCAACCGTGCAGTCAACAGTTACTGCGTCGGTTTTGTAGCCATCTCACACCAAGACCTATTTATTACTAGCTGCACCCGCGACTTCATCCAAGTGGATTTCTTTTTATAATCAAAATCCCAAAATGTAAGTAGCCTAAGTTTTTCCCTATAACATCAGCTATCTGTCGGTAAAAGTTTCGTCAAAATCGGTCCAACCGTTTGAGAGATTAGCCTGACAGACAGACAGACAAAAATTGTAAAAAAATATGCATGTAGTAAAAAGTGATTATTTCAATCTTACAAAAACACACTCCAATTTTATATATTTGTATGTATAGATATATGAACCGTATTTGACTATTTAAATAAATAATTGTTTCAATTGACTAGTTACATTAACAATGGATTAACCTTTTAATGTACATACATGTTGACAGCTAAACTGAAGGTCGTGAGTTCGATTCCGTGGGTAATTATTTATTGTGTGATGAGCACTACCATTATAATTTATCTATAACATGTGCGTATTCTAGAATATATTCAGATATTTCAAGCATTTGAGGTAATAAGTTGGTCCCTTATAACGCAAGTAGGATTAAAAGAGTATTTTTTTTTTTTTTTTTTGATTTGATTTTTAGCTGTTGGCCTCAGACGGCCTCTACAACTTTACCCGGTTTGGTTACGGTGAGCGCTGAGGGCTCTCAACCGGCCTTTATTAAACAACATTGCCCAAGGGCACCCCCTGCGGGGTACGAACCTCGGCTTGGGGTGTTGCTGAAACACTGGGGCGGCCTACTCCCATGTTTTGTTGTCGGTTTACGCGGCCCGTGTTCCGCCCCCGCCGGCGGGGACGAAAACGCGGACGGTTCGCACCTAGTGTGTTCGCTCTGCGTTGAGCGCGTGTAATTTCGTCGTCTAGCTCCCCTAACGCGTGTTTGGGTCGACGTATCTTAGATATTTCGCTCGGTGTGTAATTTACCGCCGCAACCACTAGAGGGTTGGGGTGAGTCGGAGCAGAGTCAAAGTAGCTAAGGGAGCACTGTTTAATGAATTGCTTGATGGTCGGCAATCTGAGGTCGATGTGAAGATCGACGTTGCGTACATACCACGGTGCTCCCGTCGCTGTGCGCATGAACCTATTCTGTAGTGTTTGAAGCCTATGGATCCTGTGTGGCCTTACATGTGCGAATACCACGCTGCCGTACGTCATTATAGGACGTATGCATGCAGTGTATAATCGGACTTTGTTTTTTAAGTTTAATTTCGAACGCGCGTTAATTAAACTGTGTAAACGTCCTAGCACGAAGGCAGCCCGGTTGCGGACTGCCTTGATGTGGGGGCCGAAGGATAGACGGTCGTCAAGGGTTATGCCTAGGTATTTGGCCTGCCTAGTCCAAGGGATAGACTTGCCGAACATCCTAATCTGAGGGGTCTTCTCCAAAGGATACAAGCTTAGCTGTCTTCTGTGAAACAGCACCGCCTGGCTTTTCTCGGGGTTGACCTCGATCCTCCATTTCCGGAACCAAACGCCCAGTGCGTTGGCTGCGGTCTGGAGTTTCTTGGCTACTGTCGAGGGGTTCATTCCTGAGCAGTAGATAGCCGTATCGTCTGCGAATAGAGCCGTCTGCACATACCGATGCTTCGGAATGTCGCTAGTATACAGCGTGAAGAGTAGGGGGGAGAGCACGGACCCTTGTGGGACACCGGCTCGAATGGGGTGAGTGGAGGACATTGACCCTTCTACTCGGTAGCGGAAGCTTCGATTCGACAAGTAGTCTCGTATGATGAGCACGAGTCCGTGTGGCACTCCCATGGTGAGTAGCTTAAATAATAAGCCGTTGTGCCACACTTTGTCGAAAGCTTTCGCTACGTCGAAGAAGAGGATTCCTGTGAACAGGTTGCGTTGAAGCCGATCGCTGGTGTATTCAACGATGCGGTGAACTTGGTGGACGCACGAGTGTTCGGTTCGGAACCCGAATTGCTCGTGGGGGACGAGAAGATTAGCATCGGCATACGCTTTCAGCCTACTGTAGATTAGACGCTCGTATAGCTTGCCTAATCCGTTAAGCAGACTGATCGGTCTATAACTGGTCGGTTCGGACTTCGGTTTGCCAGGTTTGGGTATCCCAATAACAACGGCTTCTTTCCACTGTTGTGGAAAGATGTTGTTTTTGAGTGCTGCGTTGAAGATGAACGTCAGCAGGACCAGTAGCCTCTCCGGAAAGAGTTTTATAACCCTGTTTGTGATACCGTCCGAACCGGGCGCCTTGCGAGCGTGTAGGCCCTTGACGATCGTTCCGACTTCTTCGGGGGTGACCGTGTCTAGGTCATGTTCATCTGTCGTCGTTCCCGTCGGCGTTGATGTTGATGTAGGAAGTGAGGTTATTAGGCGCTCTACTTCCGAATCAACTTCGGCTATTTGGTCCGAGTCGCAGTGTATTACGCTGGGCGTGCACTGATTCTCTAGACTCTCGGCCAGGCACTCTGCCTTTTCGATATCGTCGAATGCCGGTGGAAGGTTAGGTCTGCTTAGAGGAGGCATAACGGTGACGGTGTCTCTCTTAAGCAAGCGGGATAGTTGCCAGAAGGCATGGTGGGTAGGTTCAAGGTCTTGTAGTGTCCTATCCCACCTGTCTTGGCGCATTTGGTCGATGCGTGACTTGACCGCTCTTTCTAAGCGTCGTAACCTGATCCTGTTGGCGTCGCATGGATATCTGTCGTAGGCTCGTACGGCGGCGTTCTTCCGCCTCAGCAGCTCACGTACGTCATCGGGTAGGTCCCAGCGGCGATCGTTCGTCGCCGGTGCCTCCCGAGTGCATTCGTTAATTAACGATTGCACGTGAGCTGTGAGGTTATCGATCGCCATCGTGGTGTCCTCTTGGCTATTTATGTGATCGGGTATCCTATCTAGATGCACGGACGAGGTTGCCTCGAGTTTTGTCCCGAGGCGCCTCCAGTCTGTGGTTCGTCTAGTGGGGGTACGATGACCTGTGTCGATGGGACCCAGTCTGGGTGCGAACTCCACGACCACAGGTCTGTGGTCTGAAGTTAACTCGTGTAGCACCTCTACTGAACACAAACGTAGGTTTATGTTCTTCAGGAGTGCCACGTCCAGAATGTCGGGTCGGTGAGACACGTTGTGCGGATAGTGGGTCGGTTCGAGCGGGGCGATGATGTCGAACGCTAGTCTATTCGAGAGCGACTCCAGGGCTCTGCCTTTGGCGTTGGACTGGTGACAGTTCCAAATGGTGTTCTTGGCGTTAAGGTCGCCGCCGATTATCACGGCGTCGCTCAGTTCCAATCTAGTCTAATTGGCAAAATGTGGGTGTTTAATAATGTGACCTTGACGTGTAGACCAGGGAGCTGTCGTGAGCGAGTTGAAATGAAATAAACTCACAATAGACCTCCACGTTGTTAATTTTTACTCATAAACCCATTCAATACGTCACGGTAAACACGTACGTGGTCAACATTGATGGCAACGCGTGCCGAAGTCAATAAGAGCAAACGATTTAAAATTTCACATCAACATTTTTAAGGTCTACCCGCACAAGCATAGAATGACAAATGTCTTTGCCACCGGTTAGCGTTCACTAGGCATTTAGATAATGTATCATTCTGTGTCATATCGAAGTATGCTTGCGTGTTGCTTGATCTAATTAAGTAAATAAAGTAAAAAACCTTATACATCTCACACTTCATCTTCTTCATCTTCAACAACCTTTTACAGTCCACTGCTGGACATAGGGGTCTCCTTAGTAAGGAGGTCGTGGTCTACTATACCACGCTGACCAGACGGGTTGGAATAGGGTTTGTTTCAAGTTTTCCTTCTCTTTGTAATGATATTTTCCTGAATAGTTTCTACCCTTAGTCGCCTCTTATGATACCCACGGGATGAATAGGGGTGGTAACACTGTGTATTCTTAATCCGTCACCACGCGGACATATTTTAAAAAATATTAGTCCAATTCCAAATTAGGCAGCACCTGTGCTAGTCAGACTGCTGATAAACACACTAACGAACTTCTAACATACTTAACTATTGCTAAATACATACATATTATAGATAAATTACACTCAGACACAAAACAAATAAACGTGCTTATCATACAAATATTTGTCCTGCGTGAGAGTCGTACTCACGACCTGCTTAGCTGTCAGTGCCACTAACCATTAGACCAACAGGGTCGTCAAAAACAATAACATAAAGACACAGTACATACATATTTCAACCAGAAAAGACCTACGTCAGTTGGAAGGAAAGGGTCCTGTGCTGCCGCCCTACCCACTTCACGATGACCGGCTGGAGAGCCTCCACGGCAGCAACGCCTGCTCGTGCAGCCTCCAGCCGGGATGGCCAACGAGCCGTAGTGTATCAACGAGCGGTCTCACATCACTCACGTGCCGTTAGAAGTTAACCGTCTGTTTTACAGTCCACTGCCTTTTACAGTCCACTGCTGGACATAGGCCTCTCCTTAGCAAGGAGGTTTTGGCCTACTATACCACGCTGGCCAGACGGGTTGGAATAGGGTTTGTTTCAAGTTTTCCTTCTCTTTTGTCCCTTGGTCGCCTCTTACGACACCCACGGGATGAATAGGTGTGGTAACACTATGTATTCTTAATCACCACACGGAGTGTGGACACGGACTGTGCCATTATATTCATGATTATTAATTATAAGAATACAATTTAATTAATTTATTAGACTTTGATTTATAAAAACAACACCGTCGCTAAGAAAACACTTTTACTCTTGGAGAATAATTTATGGGTCACACACATTAGTGTCACGTAAAGGAACTAGACCTTTGATACAAAAACCTTAGTCGTGTTGCCGTGTCGTAAAATTTTATGCTTAATCTATTTTTACTATAAAATTTAATGGTATGTGGCGATGTTGTTCTTGGAAATGGACTATTTGAATTGTAGGATAATGTAACGGTATATATAAAAACCGTTTTGTGAATTAATATGTGTAATTCTAAGATCGAAAATATTTCGATATTAAGCTGCGTTGAAGATACGTAATTTTATCGTAATTTAATTCAGTATTGGAACGAAGTTCCTTACGGCAGGCTTGGAGGGGATAGGGATTTCGCTGCGGGACCGAACTGAAAAAAATGTGATAGTAAAACCGTAAGTGGAAAAAGTGCGTGGAATAAATCTGTGGAATAAATCTGTGGAAAAAAGTGCGTGGAATAAAACCGTTAAATGATACGTGCGCAGGCGCGAAAGCGTGTCGTGTGTGCTATTTTATTATTTTAAGGAATTTATTATTTTATTTCCTAAAATACTGAATTTCCTAAATACTTTCTTGTACTTAAATAAAAACTAATCAGCAAAATTTAAGAGAAAAATCAAGAAAACCTACATAAAATTGAGCACGTTTTTTTTTTGCAAATTGTGTCGATTCCACATTATCCGAAGGAACTTCGTTCCTACCTGGTGTCCGACGACACCATTTTTTGTTTTTTTTTAACTCCAGATTATCCAATATTTGAGTCTAGAAACGTCTAGTAAGTACAAATATTTGGTTAAAATTCATAACCATTCTTATAAACATATATTGATTACACAATAATTCGTTTAAAAGTGAAGCAATGTTTTTTTTAATTACATGTTATTATCAGCTTGTGACCGCTTTGTTTTGAGATAAAAAAAAAATAACTTGGCAATAGACAAACGACGCTTGTAAAAAGAGAATTGATACTATATTATTCATTTATATCAGAAGCTTTGCATAATCAAAACAATGACATAATTTGGTGTATTTATCATTTTATAACATATTTAAAATAGATGTTAATTTATGTAGAAGTTTTATTGTTAATCGGATCTGTTTCACACGATTTATGATCATCATCATCTTCAACAGACTTTAACAGTCCACTGCTGGACATAACTCTCTCTTTAGCAAGGTTAATTAGGTTTGCGTTTATTACTAGAGTTATTACGCAATACGAAAGTTTTCTAAATTTTTTTATCTTACGAAACACAATCAGATTTACCCTTGAAATCGTACACTATGAGAGATAACCTATTCTTATTTCGTTTTCTTTTATCGCGGCACTTCAAGCATGAGTACAAATTCAGTATTGTTGTAATTTTATTCACTAAATCACGCTATTAAAGCAGGTAACCATAACCTCTGTGGGCCATAGTTTGTTTTTTTTTGTTTTCGTTATGAAGTATTGTTAGAAAAAGCAAAATGAAGTCGAAAGATGTACTCCGATGCATTTGATGCCAACAAAAAGTAACGAATGAGGGGCTAGATCGTGGTTCAGATTATTTAAATTTAGAAGTATTTTAAACATTTCATATCATTACTATTGACTTTTACTCTTTTAATATTGATACAAAATCGAAATTATTACACAATTTTATATTTAAACTGACATGTTTTATATTTATAATATGCCAAAAAAAAAAAACAATGAAATCAACTTTTAACTTTTAAAATAATTGTGGTCCTATTTAATGTATTTATAATACACTTCAACTTACATGATATTGCGATAACCTATAATTTCAATATCTAATACTGTTTGCTAACAAACAACCTTAGTCGGTGAATAGAACGTTTGAATACTCACGCCAGCAAACGCAACAGCATCAACAAATTCACTATAAGTAAATAAACCACCTTTCAACTATTTATAAAACTAGTTGCACAACTTTAAGTATAATACTTTAATAATTATCGATGTGTCTTTGACATAATTAATTTAGAAAAGGGAACTACAAATAACCACAACCGTCTCGTGCGTAAACGCACGGTGCACTAACTAATTTTAGAAGACAGAGACAGCGTAGTGCGTGGTTGAACCATGAATGGGAACACAGCAAAGAAAGAATTATCGATACACATGCGCAGTAGCGTAGCTACTAAGGGGCTAGGCGGGGCAGTGCCCCGGGGCCCTCAAGCTCAGGGGGCCCTCGAATCCTTACCAGAAATCTCAATCGAACTCAACTTTTGAAAATTTCTTCCATTTTCAAAATAATTATGACAGGTGGCAACACGACTTTAATCATGGCAACTCAGTTTCAGATAAATTCGAAAGTTATAAAAAGGGGATTCCCCTAAATTATTTCTGAGGGTTGACAGTGTTATCAATTTGACGGATATCAATATGTGCGTTTTATTATGTAGCGATGTGCGTTTTTGTGATTCGCGAGTGTGAGATTTTTTTCGAGAATGGTTAAAAAGTTAATGTTGTATCAGGCTTACTTAAAGCATATATGTAAATTTTTTTGGTACTGGTTTAAACAAAGTTTCAGTTTTATTTGATCTTAGTACCACTCATATTGATGACCGTTACGTAAATAAATCTATAGATTTCGGCTACTCATTGTATAGCGCAAAATACTGTGAAAAATACAAGTCAACTGCAAAAGGTACATTAATTCAGGCGCGAGGAGTTTGTTTTTGGTCTCCACCGTGGTAACACTGTCGGCGATAAAATGTTTGCCGGGGATTCCCCTACGACGTCTTGTATCGTATCATTACGTTTCTCCCTCCTTTTACTTTAAACGTTGTCAGTGCGCAGTGAGTACCTACTTGAGCACAATCTTATATAAATATTGCGTAAATAAATTAGAAAACTAAAATTATGGACAAAAAGAAGAAACCCAGTGGTGCATTTAAACGCAAACAACGCCAAGAAAGAGAAGAAGGTAAACAAAAATTGCCCAAAATTGACAAGTTTTTTAGTCAGGCTTCTGGAAGTACTTCTGGACAAAATATTTCTATTGATAGTGAGTATAGTGACTCAATTAATGTGGTAACTTCAGTGTTGGTTGATAATCCTACTGAAGAAAATGCAACAATTATTGCAGTTGAAGATACCTCCGCCGCCGATCATGTGAACGTGAATGATGTTTGTGTGGCACCACAGGAGGGACCACAGACCTCTAAATTTATCGAAAATGTGTACGATAAATCGTCTTATGACTTGGGAAACTTCACGAACAAAATATTAAATGATAATGAAAGACGTCAAATTCTTGATATGGGACCTTTACAGCCTTCAGGACCTTTTCCACCTGATATCAACCAGAATAATAGGTGTTTTTCAAAATCATACTACGTTTTAAGTTCAAAATATGGACCAGTTAATCGTTTTTGGTTGTGCTATTCCAAAATTCTAGACGCTGCCTATTGTCAACCCTGCTGGTTATTTGCTTCACAGAGGAATAATGTCTGGTGTACGGGAATTCGTGATTGGAAACATTTATCCGAAAGAATTAAACAACACAGTTGTTCGAGTGGCCATACGGAAGCATGTGCTGTGTATGAATTTTGGAAAAAAAATGATACTACTATCGACAAGGAACTTGAAAATGAAATTCGCAAAGAAACATCCTTTTGGAAAATGGTTCTTTAAAGGTTATTTGATATCATACTTACCCTAGCAAAGAGTTCTTTGGCTTTGAGAGGACATCGAGAAGACTTAAGTCAGGAAGGATACCATGGAATTTTTTTGTCCTTTGTACAGCTTGTCGCCCGATATGATCACATTTTGCGGCAAGTTTTGGATATGCCCAAAGGTATAATTTTATTTTGTTTTAATATTATTCATAATTATTAACTGTTTAATGTAAGGGATTTTTTAAATTGTGTTTTTTAAATGTTTTTAGGATCTACAAGATATCTGAGTGCAACGATTCAGAATGAAATGATTGAGAGCATGGGGACCAATCTCGAAACCCATCTACTAGAACACATTAGGGCGTCACCATTTTTCGCCATCATAATGGATACGACACAGGACATATCGAAGGTAGATCAGCTAAGCATTGTTGTGAGGTATGCAGTAATAACTAGATCGGAAAATAGACAGCCAATCGATATAGAAGTAAAAGAAGTGTTTCTAGGCTTTTATGCAGCCACCAAACATGGCGCAGCGGATTTAGTTAATCAAGTAACTACATTATTTAAAGAGAAAAATATTGATTTAAAAAAATGTGTGGGGCAAGGTTATGATGGAGCCAATGTAATGAGTGGTGTGTATAATGGTGTACAAAAACATATAAAGGATATCCAGCCTAACGCAGAGTACGTACATTGTGCCACTCATAATTTAAATTTGGTGATAAATGATGCCATTAGCAGTTGTGTGGAAATACAGAATTTTTTCGCAACGTTGCAAGATTTGTTTAACTTTTTCGGAAACAGCATCAAGCGTTGGGATCTACTGTCAAAATTCACAGGCGAATCGGACATCACCCTAAAAAAACTAAATCCCACTAGATGGTCCAGTAGAGTCAATACAATATCTGCAATAAAACTTCGTTTTTTTGATATTATCAAAGCATTATCAGAAATAGTTCTAAAGAGTCCTAATAAAGATGAGCGTAATGAAGCAGAGAGTCTCAAAACAAAAATGCTAAATTTTGAGTTCGTGTTGCTTTGTGAATTCATGCACAATGTATTGAATGACATCAATTATGCATCCAAAATTTTACAAAAATGCGACATCAATTTGGGCGAGGCAAGTAAAGCTTTAGCAGAGACCAAAGCAAAGTTGCAAGTTTATAGAAATGATTTCGAATCATTCAAGTGCAAAGCCTGTGAAACTGCAAAGAAATATGGTATAGATACCCATTTTCAAGAAAAAAGGCAAAGGAAAGTTAAAAAACAATTTGATGAATTAACTGCTGATCACCGATTTTCAAACCGAGAAGAAATATTTAAAATTGAGATTTTCAATAATGTACTTGATACATTAATAGCTCAATTAAATACTCGATTTACTGGTATGAGTGCAGTCTGTCAAACATTCGATTTTCTAACACCTACATTTTTATTACAAGTTGATGAAGCAACTTTATTACAAAAGTGTGACGAATTCCAAAGAAAATATTCAGATATAATAGGCCCTAGCTTTTCACTTCAATTTGTTAATATTTACCACCTACTTATACCTCAATTAACTCAAGCATGGACTGTTCACCAATTATGTAAAGAAATAATGAGTAAATATGGAGTGCTAGAATGTGATCTAACGGAAGTATTTACAGCAATGTTGTTATTCTTTACAATTCCTGTCACTTCTGCAGCAGCTGAAAGGTCATTCAGCAAATTAAAGATAATAAAAAATTATTTAAGAAATAGTATGGGCCAAACTCGACTCCGACATTTATCGCTAATAGCAATTGAGAACAAAACCGCATCAAATCTGGATTTAATGGAAGTTATTGATACTTTTGCGAAAACTAAAGCTAGGAAAAGATTGTGAATATAATAGCTATTTATCAGTTGGTAAGTCCGATCTTTTTTATTCGATTAATAGTCCGATTTCTATTATTATATAATGTCTCTAAACCCTTGAATCTTTTCTATTTCGTTTTATTGCCCAATACATTGTGAGGGTCCAGCCCTTGCCATCGAGCCATGAACGGACATTCAACTCGTTCGTGGCGTTGGTACCGACAAGAGACTGGGAAACCCTTACAAATGAAGACTTTTGGCCGAAAGGCGCAGTGTTTAGGCGATTTCGTGAGCGACCACGGATCCCTTGTACTACCGAAGACACATACTACACTCTAAAGTGAAACGTGAATGGTGTAGTTTAAAAGTTAAATAATTGTTTAGTATATAGATTTATATATATTAGTTTATATTGTTTTTATTAATCATTGTTATGTATAGTTTTTATTTTTATATGGTATAAGTTTAATTTTGTCTATGATTTTGTACTTATTATATCTATGGGCCTTGTAGCCTGAAAGTAAATGAATAAATAAATAAATAAAATAAATAAATACCTACTCCAATTATTAAAATAATTGTAATTTATGTTGTTAGAGTTTAATATTTTTATTACCTGCCCTGCAATGCACGAAAAGGAGCTGATGATAAAGTAGCTTAGCAATTTTATAGTATTTGTATATTTAATGATTTTACTTCATAAAACCTTACCAGTTTTGATAGCAATGGGGCCCTATTTTTCGATTTGCCCCAGGGCCCCAGGTTACCTAGCTACGCCACTGCACATGCGGTATTTATATAGAGGTGTTAAGCTGTCTTTGAGTATCTGTGTTATTGTCTGTTTCATTAGACACTATACAAGATAATTAATTATTACGAAGTTTTCTGTTTGCAAAGCGACTTATCGAAAATGTTTCTGATCCAAAGAAAAACAATCTTTACAACGCTGTCTTTTTGTCGGGTTCCCGAGGTTTGGTTGCTTCTTCTAGCCAAACCAACAGATTTAATATTAATATTATTTTTTTGAAACCCTATTTAGGTAATTTCACAAGATGACCATCAAAACTAGTCTATAACCAAGTAAATTACTGGTGGTGAGTTATTGATTTTAATATAGCTCATAAGTAATTTATGTTCTCCACAATCCTTGATGAAGTATTAAGGAATAACCCTGCGTAAGGAAGATGAATGTTTAATAGGGGTGTGAAGCTTATAAGTGTAGTGTAGTCTATGGATGAGTAATGGAGGAGCTTGTTGCTAGTTATCATGACTTAATAGGGACATTTAAGTATTTGTTTTTTTTATTATTTTTGAGTTATTGTAAGAAAAATCGCAGGTAAAAGTTTATAGCCTTTTATAATGTTAATCTTTACTTGAGTATCAATAAATGAAAACTTTTTTGGTTAATAAAAATATTACTACCTTTCTACCAATAGAGAGCCGAGGTTCGGTGCATGTGAAGCTGAAGTGCTACACGATTGAAGACGAGTGTTAAATAACCGTACTGTGAACGTCCTCTCCTTCCCTTTAACGTGAAAAGCGAAAATGTTGCTTCGCAGTTGCTCTTGTGAACGAAGCACGCATAAAGACTTTTCTGTGTTCTGTTGTGTAAAGGAAATTTCTACTACGAAACTTCGATAAAACTTCAAGTCTAGTATAGATACGAGATCGTATAGATCTATGTTTGACTTTTCAATCATTTAAGTCACTTTATTTCAAATAGACATTCAGAAATTTCTTCATAGTGCGCCAAAAGTACAGATTATCTAATCTTTTTGGTTCTCATCTAATCTAATGACATGTTACACTATATGCATGTGTTAGATCATAGTACTCTAAGAACATTAAGTTATCTTTATATAAATGTACCATTGCTGGTTGGAGTGTGAATAATTTGTAATACATTTCAAACTTAATAACCTACAAACGAATACAAAATAAACACACAAATATATTGATTTTAACATTTTAGGTAATCGAATAAGTAATGTGGCACAAGCGTTTAGTACAAAGCATAATTCGGTGCGTGTAAGTTCAAAACGTGGCTTTGGTATTTGTCAGACCACGTGGTCGGTTTTAATGTTCTATTATTTACTTCGTGAAGAGCCTCGACCAACACCTTAAGAGGCTCACGTTAGAAGGTTGGATCAAGGGTCTGATGCAGAAGCCCGGGGGGTGAACTTTCAAGAGGCGGCGCGCCTGGCCACCGTGCGAGTCTCTTCGGTGGTCGGGCGCATTTAGGCGCTGGGTTTACGGGTGGCCGTAGACAAAACGGAAGCCCTTTTGTTTCATGGGCCCCGTCGTGGTCCACCCCCCGGCGCCTCCATCGTAGTCAATTCGGTCCTCGTACCGATTAAGGCCCAGATGAAGTATCTGGGCCTGATCCTCGACGGCAGGTGGCTTTTCGACGAGCACTTCCGACAGCTTACTCCAAAGCTGGTCGGCGCTGCCTCTGCTCTTGGGCGACTTTTGCCCAATTTGGGTGGAGCTAGCGTCGCGACGAGACGGCTATACACGGGCGTTGTTCGGTCAATGGCGCTATATGGTGCACCGGTGTGGGCGGCGGCTCTGACCGCCCAGAATAGGGCTCGCCTCTGGCGCCCTCAGAGGATATTGGCGGTTAGAGCCATACGCGGCTACCGCACCGTATCGACGGAGGCGGCGTGCGCCTTGGCCGGAACTCCCCCGTGGGATTTGGAGGCGGAAGTGCTCGCCGAAGTTTATCAGCGGACGGCTGACTTCCGGGCGGGTAGCGGCATACGGCCCCCGCCCGAGGAGATACGCGAGTGGCGTGAGGCCGCTCGTCGAGCCACGATGGCTCGTTGGTCGTTCCGGTTGGAGACTCCACGTGCTGGCTTCGCCCTCGTGGAGGCTCTCCGGCCGGTCATCGCCGAGTGGGCAGGGCGGCAGCACGGGACCCTTTCCTTCCGACTGACGCAGGTTCTTTCCGGGCATGGTTGCTTCGGGAAGTATCTGCACTCGGTCGCCAGGAGGGAATTGAGTCCCGCCTGTTACCACTGCGACTGCAGTGAGGACTCGGCTCAGCACACGCTAGCGGTTTGTTCCGCCTGGGCGGCGCAGCGTGGGGTCCTCACTGCAGTTATTGGAGGAGATCTCTCGCTACCGGCCGTCATACGCTCCATGGCCGGTAGCGACAGTTGTTTTACCGCGGTCGCAACCTTCTGCGAAGACGTAATTTCGCGGAAGGAGGCGGCGGAGAAGGCCCGGGAGGACGATATCCACTCGGACCCAATTCGCCGCCGGCGAACCGGGCGGCGGAGGCGCGCATACCAGCACCTCATGCCGCCTTAAGTGTGGCCGCGGGTGGACGGGACGGGTTTTCCCCTCCACCCGCTATAATGGCCAGCCGCGAGGAGGCGACGTCCGCGTGTGCCGTACGTCGCCTAAAATAGAGAGTTTACCCATAGATGGTGCCCGCAGTTTCGGGCAGGCGCTAGGAGGGATCTGGATGTCGTAATAACAGCGGTTCCCGGATCCCTCCTATCTCAGGCGCAGAGTGGCACACCGTGTGGTTTTAGTCGGTCCGATTCCGACACACCACCCCGCCGTAAACCCCGGTGGGGTGACGGCCCGAGGGGGTTTCCACACGTTAAAAAAAAAAAAAAAAAAAAAAAAAAAAAAAAAAAAAAAAAAAAAAGGGTCTGATGCAGAAGGCAGTCCTCCTTGACACGGCCCGTATTGTGAGGAGGTTCCTGTCTTTGGAACCCTAACCACCGGTGTTTTGGTCCCTGTACCCGATGTCGGTGGTCTACTACTATTTTGTATATTTTTAAATGTGTATTTTTTGTTTTTTATATATATTTAAAAATGTAACAAATATGTGTTACTTATTATTATCTTTTTTTTAGTTAAATTTAATTGTTTTTTATTAAAACAGTCAACTGCCGCATTAGGTGTAAATTCTGTGTCGCAAGAGACTTTACAAAATGGACATAAAGAACACCTAGACTCAGAAGAACAATTTTTGGATCACATAAAATATTGTCCCATGTGGGGTTTAAACCCTCAGCGGTCAGTAGAGAATGGTATGGCGAACAGTTAAACCAGTACGTCATTCGTGCCATTAATTTTGATTATTGCAAACTCGTAATTGTCCTGAAACGCATATGATTAAATTTTGATTATATTTCTGGTGTTAACATATGGTCTGGCTAGAATGTTGTTTCCTATATTGAAACTGGAGAAACAATAGAAATTGTAAGAAGTGAAAGACTTACTGGTTCTTTTGTTTTTACATTACACAATTATTCCGTCAATTATGAACCGAGATCGTTTTTGTTTTATTTGTAAATTATGATTAATTAATAATTAGTATGCTTTAGAGTTATTATGTGATACGTTTTATACAAATAAACTCTTGTTTATTTGGTATTACACTCTCGGTAGTCGAGTTAAAAAAGTAAACCAGTTTTAAAGTTACATCAAAATCAGTCTAGCCGTTTTTGCTTGAAAAATTTCATTTTATTAGACAAAGAAAAACCTAGTGCTACTCGTAAGACGCAGTGACAACCCTAAGCACGAACGCAAGCGTAACTTGATAACTCGCCGAGCGGCCTTAGATAAACCACTGTTCTTAGTATACCGCAGTTAAATACTCGTTTAAACATTATTTTGTGAGTATGGAGATAAGATAAAGTACATTGTCATTTCTAGTAGTGAGTTAAACTCATTTATCAGCTGTCGTACCTACAAATTTTTAATATACCTAAAGTCATTTTTTACTGTTTCTATCTGCGTGTCACACGTATCTTCGTGTCAGAATACGTGGTGTTACCATCCCTATTCGTTCCATGGGTGTCGTAAGAGTCACCTAAGAAATTAAATTACGCAGGACAATATTATAGCAAAGATAAGGCAACTTTGAAAGAAATCATAGGATTTGTTGCTATACCTGCTATACTTTTAAGTTATACCACGCTGGCAAGACGTTTTGGTATAAATCAATATGTCTGAGGCCTATGTCTAGCAGTGGACTGTTAAAAGATGACGATGATTTTAATGATAATGTAGTTTTTCCCTCAATTTTTTATTAATATTAAAGTAACTATTATATTATTTTTTACTAGTTATAACAATTGATATTTCGATATCGAGCATCATAAATATTTAGTGTAGATAATTGAGTTTAATCCTTTACTACTGAGAGCTTTAAAAATATTATAAATTTTGACGCGGCAAATCTGATGTAACCCACAACTAAGTCATGAATCACGTGATCCTTTTTCAAACGCTGCCCAACATAACTGATTTTTTTATTAATCTCGTCTTCAATTTTTTTTCTACCTAACTGCAATATGTGCTTGAGGTATTCTTATTTTTGAAGAATTTCGAGAACGGCACCGAGTACTGTGACCGAATACACGGCAATTTACAGCAAATGAATATACAGGTCACTTACAAAAAGTGACCACCAGTGTTTTTGCATATCTGTAACAGGCCTGTTAGCCTAGCGATCAGTTATCCTGACTATTATGTAAAAAGTCGAGGGTTTGATGTTTCTTTTATGTATTCTGTGGCTCGGTGTAATTTATCTGTAATATGTATGTACTTAGAAATATATAAGAATGTTTATGTGATTTCCATAGCACAAGTTTTGCCTAGTTTAGAATCAGATGGCCGTGTGTGAGATGTGTGAGGATATTATTACAATGCCAAATTCACAGATGCGTTGCTGCCCATTGAGTCATCTCACTAAAGTCAGGAAACAGAAATTAGGGCTCTGGTAAACTAACTTACTTGGTAAAAAGTCTGAACATTTGTTCAGAGACTAGGTTGTGGTCGATTTAAGGTACAGCTTGAGTCTATATTTGGTAAAAAACAACTTTTAATATGCAAAAACACGGTGTCGGCTCGTGAAAAATACGCCGTGTACAAAGACCTTTAGGTATGATTCTTTGGCAAGAGAATGTTACCTTTACTAGAATAAAATATTAACTCAAAATTGACACAGATTGACATCTGTCTACTAATGCAGTTTTGACACTTCATAACTGTTGGTACTAAAACACGTGAGAAAACTATTTAACAATCTTTGTGTTTGAAAAATAAAAATGTCATAATTGTCATGAAGATAAACAGATTTAGATATATTTGATATTTTTAATCATTATATCATGTTTCAATAATACAAAATATTAAACCAAATAAAGTTGATAAACCTGCTCTATATAGATCTTACCGATAATTATGCCACATGCACTTAATGTTATATTCCACATTGCGGGTAGTTGGAGACTTAAAAAAACCGACTTCAATTTTTCTACACAATTTCAATATTTACTTGGGTTGTGGAGGTCTAATGGCTGTCGTTCCGCGAAAAAAATCTAAGTTCAGCTATATCATAGTAGACTTAAAGTCGATTCCAACTTTATTTGGGGGAAAAAAGGCTATAAGTAAAAAAAATTAGCTTAGTTTTCATCCTTAAGCAAGGAATTATTTTTACAAACCTATATTGCCAGTAACTTCCTCTATCTCCCAGTGAAAGTCATACTAAAATAGGTTCAGCGTTTTCAGAGATTAGTCCAGTCAAACAGGCACACAAAAACGTAGTTTGTTTTTTATTGTCCGTGTGGTGACGGATTAAGAATACATAGTGTTACCACTCTTATTTTTCTCGTGGGTGTCGTAAAAGGCGACTAAGGGAACAAAGTATGCAAGATATCATTACAAAGAGAAGGAAAACTCGAAACAAACCCTATTCCAACCCATCTGGCCAGCGTAGTATAGTAGGCCAAAACCTCCTTGCTAAGGAGAGGCTCATGTCCAGCAGTGGACTGTAAAAGGTTGTTAATGATGATGATTTGAGACAGCACAGTTTTTCTTAAATCACAGAAAGAAGTTTTTTTTAAACGCAATTATGATTTAATCCAGTATTGCGGAGGACTTTCTAGAAATACAAGAAACGGACACAAAACACCCAGATACAGAACAACAATTTGTGTATCACTAAAAGTATTTAGTTGTTTACTAATATATATCGTCTGAATCTCATAAACGGCACTAGCGATTTTCATGAGGTTCATAACGATTTACTATGCAGGGGGTTTCATTTTTAGAAAACGTTGTTTTATCCATGTTTTTAAGCAATCAAAAACTGCTACAATGTCATCAGAATACGAAGATAAATACTGTTTTTCCGACACAGCAACGTAAATGCTAAATACTTCAGTAGATGGCGTTGTATAATAGACTCGCTGACACTTACCGCGACCATCCACCAATGCCGCCATTGTGGTTACGGTTCCTCCAGAATCTAATATCTCACTGGCAGAGGTATTGCAGGCCATAAAGTCCCGCATAAAGCTGGCGGAACTCGGCATAACGAGTGCAATTCACCAGCAAAAAGTGGTCACAGGGGACCTAACATTGGAGGTACCTGGGCCGGACAGCGCTGCAAAAGCGGACGCTCTGGCCGAACGCTTGCGTGCAGTGTTCGACTATCTGGTAGATTTACCAAAAAAAAACCGAGCAAATCTCAGTTTCCAGGTACTGAGGTTTAACAACACTCGGTGCAGAAGAAATCGGAGAGGTGACCGCTTGAACCGCTACACTATCGGTGTAGTCAATTTTATTTATGTATGTACATTGATTTATTGATGTAGTGTGTACATACAAAATACTGCTGAATTCTGCTCTTACCCTTTACATAGACTTCAAAAAAGTCCTTAGGTTTTTTTAAATTCGATCATGATACATAAACATAACAAACTAGTATCCATTTGTTTTTAAACGACTTTAAAAAAAGGAAGAGGTTCTCAATTCAACTGGTATTTTTTTTTTTATGTATGTACACCGATTTCGCCGAGGTTTCTGAACCGATTTACGTAATTGTTTTTTTGTTTGATGCAGAATAGTTTCGAATTGGTCCCATAAAAAATTGATTTAGGTAAGCCCATTACTTTTTATTTTATGAGCATTTTTCATCTACTTTCACCTATCCCGATATCTATTTTTTGGTATGTCGACTTGAAACTGCCTGTGACTTGGTAAATTTTCACGTATTTCAATAACTAACACAATACCTGCTTGAGTTAAAGGTAACGGTAATTGCTCCGCTACTTCAACGACGTCTTGCACATACAGAATTACTTGTCCACGGCACCAACCCTGACTGAATCGATTTTGTAGTTTAACATTTTTTATAACTACTCTTGACAAAAGTCTTTGTTCTACGTCTGTCAAGTCGATCAGTTTAGGAGGTAAAGACATAACTTCCATGTTGTTCCAGTACGGCTGAGAGGGAACTTTTCTTTTTTCTATGGCAGTCGAGCAACGTAAACACTTGATAATTTTGTCCAAATTTTACATTAGCTCTTCCGGAAGGAAATCAAAATGTGCTGTGTGTAATGACATCTGTTGTTTTGGATATAATAATTTCTTACAGACTGAACATGGTACTTCAGTATGCTGATTTATGGTGGTTATAAAATTACGTTCAGTCATTGAACGAAGTCTTTGTGAAGTCTGACGCGCTGCTGTTAGCCGATTCTCACGTTCCTGAGCTTGGTTCTCGGTTTCTGTACGGTTTCGTATTACTTCTAATCTATGAGCCCTCTGCTCAGCCGACTCCTTGGCTAAAAGCTCCTTAATGAGACTTATTCTATGAGCCTTCTGCTTAGCAGACTCGTTTGCTAGACGTTCATTAATTAGACCAAGTCTATTAATTCTCTGCTCAAAAGACTCATTCCCAAGACGCTCTTGGATCTTACCGAGTCTAGAATTATGCTGTTCAAGAGTTTCTTGACGTAGTCGTGATTTCATATATGCCTTTATGGCCAACAAACGTTTTTCACGATCTTTAATAGTCTCACAAGAACGTGAAATTGTGTTTCGAAGAGCATTTTTACGGAGACGACTACTTTTATCCGTTCCCGTTTCCTGAGATCTATATTTTTTAAGGTGCGCCTTTTGTAGGTCTACCCATAGCTTATTGACAAATCAGCAATAAACTAAAAAGTAATAAATAAAAATAACTACGTTAAAAAAAACCGACTTCTAAACTAAAGAGTAAAAATAATAAAGATTTAATAATTATAGTGAATTATATATAAGTATATTTTTATATTTATAGTGAATTTTTACACGTTTATACCTAAAGGTAAAGGTAAAAGTAAGTACCTGAAAACCGAACTTTGCCCAGTATTATTGTGTGATAGACGATTCACAATTTATCAACTTTTTGCTCCCACCCTAAGTTTGTCACATAGATAAGTGTCAAAACGCTCCTATTAGAACATTTAATTGCTTGAAAACACGAATAAAAAAACGTTTTCTAAGAATGAAACCTAGCTAGATCGATTTATTACACCCGAAAGCCCTTATATACTAAATTTCAAGAAAATCGTTGGAGCCGTTTCCGAGATTCAGATTATATATATGTATATATACAAGAATTGCTCGATTAAAGGTATTAGATAATAAACATTCGTTAATAACTACACAACGTTAAATCTCACTATATATTTCAGTAAGTACTTCAATAAACAAATAAATGGTTCACAAAACAAAGAAAATTAAAAAAGTCATGCAATCCCAGAAGATTCATTGGCCAGATCCAAGATAGATCTAAGTGTATTAACGCATAATTTGTACTAAATATTTTTAAATAACTCTCACTCTGCTGCGATGGAAGCCGTAGTTCTTAGATTTAAGCATTTATTCGTCCAAGGGGGATCTACCTATAAGCTGAAAGATCTGCAACCCAGTGCCCCACGGAAATAAGGCACAAATGTCCATTGAAATAAAAATAGACGAATATATGAAAATGGTACTCTGTGACTCATGAGTTGCAGGTGCTTGAACGGTAGTTACCTTCGTCTACAAAAAGGCCCTCAGGAAGTATCACCTATTGATAAATTTGTGATCCACCCTTGATGTATCCCACTTATCGAGAAAGGCCATAGCCATTATATTATAACATTACCACACTACGAAGAGGAGCGGAACATTCATGGAAAATCCTGCAAAGCAAGTTGTTTTCCTTCTTGCAAACATTACATTGATACGTAAAGGTTATAGTCATTTTTGAAGATCTTTAAGATAGAAGAACTGCACACTGATAGAATTCGTAAAATAGTATTAAAAATTTTGTAAACAAAATATTAACTTTTTAAGCCATAGTGTTACGTAAATAGTAAAGAATAGAAGTTGACAAATGCAAGAGTAGGCGACCAAAGGAATGATGGATGGACTGCGGGTATGGAAAGAAAGGGAGTAAGCAGTGAACTGACGAGTTATAGAGGAAAATGAAAGTCGAAAACTTACTGCATCGACGAAAAGGACATAAAGTAAATTGGTTGACTGGCAAAGATGCCTTAGGCATTAAGCCCACTGATACACGTATTTGTGTATTGCAAATAATAATACGTGTGGCACTCGGGGACTGCCGCGGTAAAACTATTGCATAGCATTTTTATCAACTTATGCAATTATAATATTTCGGAGCAGCTCGTCTCGATCCGTGCGAGCTTCGTACAGTCTACACGCATACGCCTAGTCGCATGCACACTAGCACCGTGCCGAAGTCTGCCGAACTGAAACGACGTCAGGTCGGAGTGGGTGGGGTGTTAGGTTTATTTTCGTTACGGAATTTATTGATTCAGTCGCCGCGCTCGAAGGTAAAAGCTATGCAATAGCTTAATAAATAAATAAAATGATAAGATGATGTGTATGCCGTAGATACTATAGCTACACTGAAATATAATCTATGTCTACTTGTAGTACAGCACTTAAAGTTTTAGTTACATAATTACATAATTTATGACCGAATTTTGACCACCAAGGGATTTTATAACACCTATAAATACGTAAATTTATTTAAATGACGACTATCGGTACCTTTTTTATGTCAACGTTAAACTTATTAACGATAAAATTATGTAAATATGTATGTACTAGTTCAGTCCAAAGAGGTTTAATGTACGGCAACTAAAAACAATGTTATTCCATTATTAATGGTGTAAAACAATAATTTATGGCTTTTGTAAAGGTTGCTTATAAATAGCACTTGACTCTTGGTTTAGTGGTTAGCGGTCCTGACTGCTAAGCCAAAGGTTGTAGGTTCAATTACCATAAAGAATACACATTGTGTGATTGAATCGTGTCTAGGTGTAATTTATCTATAATTTGTCAATTAATCAAATTTTTACACAAGAATAAAAACGCCTGTTCGGTAATAAATATGAATGTCAGTCAAAGAGTGGGGCGCGCGAGCCACCTTTGCTATTGACATCGTGGAAGGCACGGTCGGTGCAGTATAATAAACGCAGTCGGTTGGTACATTGCTATTTTCTCATCGATAGCAAGTTATACTTAATTTGTCTCTTCTCGCGTTTCGGTGGCCCGTGTTAGAGTACTAAAACCACTACGTCGTAATTGGTGATTGTACGAGAAACAATCATCAGAAGTTTAAACTATTTGATTAAAGTAGGAGTCTAGGAAGTTCACCACGATCCAAGCGTCGTGTACTCTCCCTTCTACACACTTACGTATATACAAATAGCACCAACACTTTACAACCGTCGGTCTAGGCAAGGATGACCATGTGAGTACAGGGTGGGCCAAGAATTTATTAACACGTTCGCGTGAGCAACGTCTTATAACGTCGTATATATATAAATATAAAACGGCGCAACGTCGTATGACGCCCAGAAGATTTTCAATTTATTTCGACAGTAGTTGTTGGACGTCTATTCAATGGGTAAATTCCTATGGGGAAACTACTATGCGCCGCAACACATTCGATTTTCAAAACTTACATTTACTTACTGATTAAGCGTTCTCATTGTGATTTTGTTAATAATTATAAATAAGAAAGTATCTCTTTTTTTATTAAACTTATATTTCTAGTCAGTTGTATCATTTCAATTTCCTAAATTTAAATCGACGGCTATGAACGTTGTGTCGTTTAGCATGGTTTATCAGACGTGCGTGGTGGCGGCAACGTATACAGACGTTGTATTTCTTTGTATGGGAAAAAGATGCGCCGTAATACCAACATCTAGACACGAGTCTGCTCACGCGAACGTGTTAACATTAGGATCTAACATCCCGCGCAAACAAATGCCTCGCGGGACTAGGGGAGAGGTCTGACTACTAGTTCGTTTCTCGAAAGTTTTGTCGTAATGGATCGCTGGAAGCGATCTGCGAAGCGATCAACGCCATCTATTGCAGCCGTGCGAAGCCGGGCGGGTCGCTAGCCTTTCTTTATGTTTTAAAACAACGTGTTATTGTATTAACCACTATTTGTTAATATAGCTTAGATTTAATTATACTAACGATAAATGGTGTTATAAACCTATGACCGGCTATGAAGGGTTATCTTAATTGTGGCACAGACCTTCGGTCATCGCAGTTTTTTTTTATCAGAACTAGAGTAAAATATAATAAAAATAATAACGTTAAAAAAACCGACTTCTAAACTAAAAATTAAAAAATAATAAAGATTTAATATTAATTATATACTACCTTTTATTTATATGTGATATTTACTAACAGGTTGGAAGTCTTTCTTTCGGGTGCAATAAATCGATCTACCTAGGTTTTATTCTTAGAAAACGTTATTGAAGTGAAACTTCTTTATCGGGGTTGGAAAAAAATTTAGTGTAACATTTTTTCGTTACGCGCCATCTTTTTCTTATCCCTACCACGCGTGATTCGAAGTATACTTTCTCCAGCGGAGTAGGGATTGGTAAATGTCTCCAATGTATTTTGCGGTCCGTTTTGAGTAGTTACATTTTTGAAATCCAGGTGGCGATTGCATCGACTTCGGACGGGTTTAAATTATTTTTTTGAAAAATAACGTCATAAAGAAGTTTCACTTCTTACGAGTGTACGCTAGTACACGCACACATTTTTTATTCGTGTTTTCAAGCAATTAAATGTTTGTCTAATAGGAGCGATTTGACACTTATCCATGTGACAAACTGAGGGTGGGAACAAAAAGTTACACAATTATACTGTGCAAAGCTCCGTTTCCAGGTACACTTTTAGGTAGAAACGTACAAAAATCTACTATAAATATAAAAATAATTAGTAATTCTTATCGTTATTTTTAGTTACACTAAATTACTTTTGAATACCTGTTCTAAAAACCGTTGACAGTAGGCTAGATGACACCTTAGTCAAATTAGTTACTTTTTATCATCTGTCAAAACGACAATTTTGTATGAAAAATGTACTAAATACCAAATTGTGACGTCACTATTTTAGACTACTCAATTGAACAATATATTTCACTGTATATTTGATTGAAATTCGTAATAATAATAAAAAGCTATATTAATTGTATTTTCTGAGACGTTTCGCGATGTTAGTTTTAATGAAGTGGACATTGGTATTTATTTACGATACAGTCATCTACCCTATTTATAACGACACGTTAAAATCAAATCCAATAGATAGGTCCACATAGAACATGCCCCTTTTTTGTGGGTAAATTCAATAAATATTCATATAAGTTTAAAAATAAAACAAACAGAATTATAATTTATAATTAACAGTAAAAGATTAATATACATTTGTAAATGTAATATAAAAAGCTAAGATATGTAATAAATAAAGCAATAAACTGTGAATAAATTTGTTTTACAAGGTTTTAGTGAACCTTTTAACATAGACATGGTTTCGCAGAATCCATTTAGAACCTTTAAATGGTTTTATTATTCTTTCATAAATCTAACGCTATAACGTTACACACTTTTTTTTAAGTGGCAACTTGATATTGTCCGGATTTTTACTACCATGATGATTACTTATTTTTTTTTTGTTTTAGTAAATTAGGTGTGAAATTTTTCAAATTCTTTCCTAGCGGGTACTGATAACTACCAAAATTTCATATTTAAAAATAATAGTCTAAAAAAACTAGAAAAACACGCTTTTATTGCTAATCGAACTAAAAACTAGAAAATAATCTTTAATGACAAAGAGTCTAATATTACAGTAGTAGAAGACCGAACAATCAATCATAGTGAATCGCATCAAAATGAAATTATAATAAAATTTAAGTTATTAACAGAATAATTCAATTCAGAGTAAAAATCGTGGGGTACTCGATATTTTAAATATTACAATCATTCTATTGGCAACTATCTATGAGAGGATAGTTATGAATCGCAGTAAAATATACCCCATAGATCCAATCATAGATCTGTAAGCAAAGTATTGTATCAGAACCTCCACTGAACCGATCTGTTTGTGATTACGATCAGTGAAACCAAGGGTGCGGTCCAACAGCACTTAAGACGTTTATACTGCTAACGTGTGGTCCAGTTTAGTGAGCGCGCCAACGTCTGTTAGCAGTATTAATAATTTGGACCACTTGTGAGTGTGCTTACGAATTCAAAAAGTTGAACATAACCTAACAGATCATTTTTTGACATAAACATGAGTGGAGTATGTGGTGTAGCCGATGAAGATGGTAAAATTCTTGTATTTCAAGCATTTTCCGCAATCATAGATTCATAGATTCAAATAAATGGCGCAAAATAACGTCAATGCTCACGATGCTAACGATCCGACCCGTCAGTACTGTAAGCACTAGGTAGTGACGTCACATGTGACGTCATAGCATTCACAACGCTAACGGTGAGCGTCAAAAGCACGAATCAGACCGCACGTTGGTCGCTATGAGCGCTGTGAGCGTGATTCTGACCACGGCCCTAGTCGAAACGTCAGGTAATCTGAAGAGATGACGTTAATTTCTGTAAAAAAATATAATAGCATATGTAAGTTTACTACAGTATACTACATACAACGATAATTTCATGAGGAAACTCAATAAGTGGAAGGCAAATTAAATGAAATTCGAACTGAAACGTGATACAAAAAGGAGTGAGAGAGGTTAGAGTTAAAAGCATGTTACACGATACAACCTCAGCCCCTGTGGCCTAATGGGTAATTAACCGACCTCCTAAGCCGGAGATTGTAGGTTCAAGTCCTACCAGGGCAGTAGGATCTACTATGATTTTTATGGTCCAAATAACTATGGTACCAGCTTTTCTCTGCGGTTCCGCTTGCGAGTATGTCGGCTTTTACTTGCTGGTAATGTAACTTTCTGTTGATGAAACGAGTTTTAAAAGTTTTTTAATTATTAGTTAAGATTATAAGTATCTGTTGGATTGTGTCAAAAATATCGGACGGTAAATGAAAGTGTACATTTTTTGTTGTTTTTGTTTTCTTGAACTCACTGAACCCAGAAACTCATTGCCCATTAATGCAGGGTGACAGTTATCGTGATAACTATGTAAGCCTTACACTGCCACGATGACTGTCATGCCTTTTACGTCCCCAAGCGTGGCATGAAAAAGCATCTCACTAGGTCACCATATTGTGGGTCACCACACTGGATTGTCTGCATTTGCAATGAGTATGGTGACCATAACTCTTTGGATTCTGTTCATGCTTTCCATCAGGCAGAATAGAGTCACTTTGCAGGTTCATTATATAAAAAAAAAAACTAGTTTAATGTGAATTGAAGAATTGGACACTTATTTATCGAGCAAGCCTCGTAATCTAATGTAAATTTAATGGATTAGTATGCTACAAATTGATGTCAGCTACTTTTAATGGTAATAGTACTACTTCTGAACATCAATCGTCGAACCGTTCACCATACGTCAACTATTTTTTTAAATTTAAGCGAGTAACCTCTTATACGTAATTATTCATAGCTATTGATTTACGTATAACAGCCTAGCTAGTAACAGATCATTTTAATAGACAATTGGTTTTTTTTTTATAAAAAATATCCTGTCTTACTTCTAATACCTCCATGAACATGTGTACAAAATTTCATGATGATCGGTTGAGCACTTTTCGCGTGAAACCGTAACAAACAAACTTACGAGTATTGATTTAAAAGATAACGATTTGAACGTCAAATTGGTCACCATAAGCGAAGTTAAGTTCCACAAATTGGTTTTGCTAGGTAAAAAGTACATCGTAAACCGTTCCAAATTTTTCCTGGTGGACTGTAATTCAATGCGTAATGTTTTGAAGAGGGACATATGATGATCGGTATGGGAACTATCATTGTGAGATGCAGGATTTGTAGTACTCCATTAGTTTGGTATGTTGCCGTTAGATGGTGTCAAAATATATTTTTCGACGTTGAATGATGATGTCTATTACAGATTGTAATTAATATAATTGTGTACAAAATTATTTTTGTATAGATTTAAAAAATAATTGACTTCTGGCGGACGGCGTTTTGGACATTAATGTTCAGAAGTGGTTCTTATACTAATAACGTACAATAAACGTAATCCAACAGGGACTAATAATAATGATTAAAAATAAAAAAATCCAATAATTGATAGCAAGATAGATTAGATCGAGTAACATGGTTACTTTTTACCCCAAACACTGACAAACACGCAGGCAAAACTGCGGGCAAAAACTATATTTGTACCACACTAACTTGGACCCTAAAAATTACAGTCGATTTCACTGCCCCTGGTAGGACTCGAACACACAATCCTCGGCTTAGGAGGCTGGTGCCTTAACCATTAGGCCACAGGGCCTGAGGATATATTGTGTAACATGCTTCTAATTCTGAATTCTCTCACTCCTTTTTATATCATGTTTCAGTTCAAATTCCATTTATCTTGTTTTTCTTTCATCAGGTAACCTTATAAATTTTTTTTTAACATACTGTAGTAAATTTACACGTTCTATGGCATTTTGTCCGTGTGGTGACAGATTAAGAATACATAGTGTTACCACCCCTATTTATCCCGTGGGTGTCGTAAAAGGCGACTAAGGGAACAAAGTATGCAAGACAACATCATTACAAAGAGAAGGAAAATTTGAAACAAACCCTATTTCAACCCGTCTGGCCAGCGTGGTATAGTAGGCCAAAACTTCCTTGCTAAGGAGAGGCCATGATGACATTTTGACAGGAATTAGCGCAATGTCTTCAAATTACCTGACGTTTCAATCAGGTTTCACTGGCCCTAGTCACAGGCTGATCGGTTTAGTGGTGGTTTTGATTCAACAGTTTGTTACCAGATTATTGGTTCACTTACAGCACAGGAAGACTATTAGTATAGCACAAACAAAATTATATAATATAATGTTATGATAAAATGAAAAAATTTAAAATTATCAAATTTTGCGGGTAGTTGAAGTTCTTTCTATCTCATGGATAGATAAACAGTTACATCACTTTTTCTTATAGCGGGTATATTTTTAAGTATATGTTTTTCATCTACTTTCATGTCTTAATATGTATATTCATTATCATTACTAGCACGCCTTAAAAGTCCACTGCTGGACATAAACTTTCCTTAGAAAGAAGGTTTTGGTCTATTACGCTACGCTGGCCAGATCAGTTGATATTGGGTTTATGTCATATAGTTCTTCTCTCTCTTACTTAAAATAAAATTGGATAGATATGGATGTCAAAGTGTCTCTGTATATTACTATATACCAATACAGATTTCCTATGTAAGCACATGTGTATTTACATAGGAGATCTGTATTCAACAGTTGATATTTTGAAGTAGTTCATTTGCTGATCGGTACAGACACTATCAATGTGAGATACAGAATTTGTAGTACTGTGTTAGTTCGGTATGTTTCCGTTAGATGGCGTCAAAATATGTTTTCTTGTCAAGGTTGATGTTATTTATTACAAATTAATACTGAAAATAGTTGCGTAAATACTAGATTATTTTTGTATAAATTTAAGAAAAATTAAGGTGTAGCAGACGGCGTTTCATTTGTTGAATCATTGTAGATACTGGCAACGCTCGAACACTTCCCGCCCGTGCGAGGAATCCCGCTCCACTACATGCCGTGGATTACCGAACCGTAAGGTACCTACGAAACTGCTCAAATCAAGCATAATAGTTATATTTTAGTGTAATTTATGACTTGATTGCAATTGAATAATCTATATATTAATACGCGATACAAAAACTTTAATTCGCATTTTACGAAAATTGCGCGGACGCAGGAGCATAAAATTTGGCACACTTATAGTTTATGCGTTGGAGAAGTGCAGAACGCTAATGTTTTTCAATAATAATGCTTATAAAGTACATTAAATCAATAAATAAAACATTACACACACTACCATACATTTCACACACACATACATACACAAGTATTTGTACACGCATACTTTCATTTTGTCCATAGACATAGAGTACTGACATAGACATATCAAAAAGAAAAGTTTTATTTGCCTCATTTAATATAAAAAAAGATTTTAATAATAATGCATAATAAGTACAATAAATCAATAAATAAAACATTACACAAACCAGAATACATTTGACACACGCATACACAAGTATTTGTACACGTATACATACTCTGCGGTCAAATTGTTTCTTTTGTTTGTTATAGACATAGTTGAATGTCAAACAGAAAAGTTTTATTTGACGAATAGTACGTGAAATACTGAGCGCTTATACAAATTTATGTAATATATATAAGTTGTGTAGCAGCAACATACATTTAAATGTACACGGACTATCATTATATGCATAAAGAAGGTTCTGTAGCAGCAATCTACAATAACAACATTCAGGTACAAAAAAAAATTAATTTGCTATTGCTGGTTCTTAATGAAAGAACTTTAATTATGCCTCGACATAGAACATTAACGGCTCGGAGTGAGAGACAAAGAAGGAATATTTCTCTAAGAGGAAGGAATAATTCCCCATTAGTAGTATTCGATAGTAATATGATTTTGAGAGATACATTTAAATGTGTTCTAAATGTCATTTAATGGATTTAGGATTCATTTTTGAATCTGAAGTGACTTTAGGCGACCGAACTGCATTCACTTCATGTTGTCACAAAGGTAAAGCATTATTACCACCCTTAAGCCAAAATGAATATTTTAAATCATTGTATAATGGACTTAAAATGAACCTTCAACAAAAAGTAAATCAAAAAATTATTTTGAAAATATTAGGAAATATAATTCATGTTTAGCTATGGTTAGCTCAGAAGCCAAAGTTGCTGAGACAAGGGGAGTGTATCATTTCAAATATATGATATTTTTTATCACAGATCAGGCCCAATGACTGCCGCTTATAATCGCTCAGCATGTTATACACAATTATATTTTTATGATGTTGACAGTTCTGTAGCAGCAATCTGCAATAACAACATTCAGGTACAAAAAAAATATAATTTGCTATTGCTGGTTCTTAATGAAAGAACTTTAATAGTGCCTCGACATAGAACATTAACGGCTCGGAGTGAGAGACAAAGAAGGAATATTTCTCTAAGAGGAAGGAATAATTCCCCTTCAGTAGTATTCAATAGTAATATGATTTTGAGAGATACATTTAAATGTGCTCTAAATGTCATTTAATGGATTTAGGATTCATTTTTGAATCTGAAGTGACTTTAGGCGACCGAACTGCATTTACTTCATGTTGTCACAAAGGTAAAGCATTATTACCACCCTTAAGTCAAAATGAATATTTTAAATCATTATATAATGGACTTACTTCAAATGAACCTTCAATAAAAAGTAAATCAAAAAATTATTTTGAAAATATTAGGAAATATAATTAATGTTTAGCTATGGTTAGCTCAGAAGCCAAAGTTGCTGAGACAAGGGGAGTGTATCATTTCAAAATACATGATGTTTTTTATCACAGATCAGGCCAAATGACTGCCGCTTATAATCGCTCACCATGTTATGCACAATTATATTTTTATGATATTGACACTGCTATTAATTATAGGTTACAAGAACGTATTAACACGTTCACTGCGGCACAGATTTATCTTTACTTTCCATTACTGCGTTACGAGTTGTTTTAAACCTCGTCCAATACCCGACATTGTGGCGGCACGAGGCGTATTAAACCGCACCGCCCGAAGGAGACTAAAATCCTTTTTTTGGCGCCAAATAAGACAAAATTGACGGCTTTTTTCTTGATTATGATTAACAATGAGTTGATTAACCTAAATCTGCCGCCGCCCGTGGTTAAATTAATTAGTTTAGATTCTATGGGTAAAATAAAAATGTGGGGTCTAATGCACTTCGTATCGCACTGAAAAATGGCAGGTTTTCATATTATTTAGTGATGGGAAAATAAATACCGATTTTATTTTATGATTTTTATTTATCAAAGCTATGTACAAAATAAATACAAAAAAAGGGAAAAAAATTACGTATGTTACGTTACGTCAGACAATAAGATTTTTTGCAAACAGTGCATTCCGTGAGAATTTTTTTTGTTTTTTGTTTTCCTCCCGACATGTCAAGGTTGTGCGGAGTTTTTCGTAGCATCCGACACATCTCTTCTTCTTCAGACCCTTTTCAAGATGATGTGCTTTTTTTGCAGTGGATTCTGAAAAGTAGGAACGAGTTGAGTGTGAAGTGTGAGAATGAATAGATTAGGGTAAGAGTAAGGTAGAATTGGGTAGAGTTTGATATAGTTGGTTAGAGTAGAGAAGAGCCGAGCAAAAGAGCTAAATTTTGATGAGCAAGACACCGTTTGCATTCAATAAACAAACATACTAATAGTTATCATTATCATTAATCTATATGAAGAAAGTTACTTAACATGACACATTCACGTTTTTATTAACGATATAACGACTAGTTTGTATATTTTAAAATTACCTGTATCCACATCCAAGTCTTTCTGTGTAAAAGCTTCAATAAGTTGTTCTACAAATATTCTCTTTGGCATTTTATTTCTATCACCATTAATTGAATTGTACACAATCCAGGCGTTAATAAGGGCTGTACCAAATATTAGCTCCATTGTAACTTTTCTCCACCACTTAATTCCTTTCTTTAATGTTGTATAATACGAAGACATTTGGTCACTGTAGTCTATTCCTTTTTTTGTTTCATTGTACATTAGAACACATCCGGGTTTTTTAATGCTTTCGATAGTGCCTCTCTTCTTTTTCCCAGTATCTATTAGTTTATCGTCATGGTCTTTGCACGTAGTCAACATTAAAACATTTCTTTTATCAACCCATTTCAATACTTTCACACCCTTTTTGTTAATTTTTCCAATAATCTGGCCCTTTTTTATTTTCGCACTAACAACATTCTTTGGCAAAGATTTTCTTCTTAAGTTTAAAGTTCCACATAAAAAAGTTTTTTGTGATAGAAGTTCTTCTGCCAAGCTCAACGAAGTATAGAAATTATCTACTATCACGATTCTTCCCTCTTCTGTTAAATTTTTTATCAACCTTAGTACTACTTTTTGACTGTGATCGACTTCTCGCTTCTGATATTTTTTACCTGTATGAATCTCTATTTGGTAGGTATAACCTTCGGGGGTGCAAAGCTTGTAAAGCTTAACGCCATAGCGGTGAGATTTGTTTTTTATATATTGACGGAAACCTAATCGTCCTCTCCAGGGAATCATTGTCTCATCAATTACTACATATTTTCCAGGCTTTAATATATTCTGAAATTTGTCAGTGATCATCGAAAACATATCTCTGATTTTATGTAGTTTGTCAGTTTTATCATAATTCGAGACATCACTGACATGCCAGCATTTTAATAGGAG
Organism: Hypercompe scribonia; assembly: GCA_949316085.1. Taxonomy (NCBI): domain Eukaryota; kingdom Metazoa; phylum Arthropoda; class Insecta; order Lepidoptera; family Erebidae; genus Hypercompe; species Hypercompe scribonia. Next base: position 2,738,685 of record OX438973.1, read on the forward strand.
TAAAAATCTATCTTTTGTCATCGCTGAACGTATAAATTCGTTTCTGTATAATTTGTTCTTGCTGCAATACAAATTTATATCAGGTACTTTACATAAACCCATTGCCATCACAACTGCCAGAAATGTTTTCATTTCTTGAAGATTGATACTAGATCAGCCCATTGTTTCATACGTGAATTACGTTTCATTTGTTGTTGCTTTGTTCGTAAATAGTTTCGCGCATAATTGTTTGTCTCTAACACCATTTTATTGATCATCTCATCTGTTACAAATAACTTATATGCATCTTCAGGTGATTTTACAAACGGCGGTATATTGTAAGTATTTTCCCCAACAAATTCATCAAACTTTACGAGACTCTCCGATATGTCTTCCCACTCATCATCATCGTTCTTGTTAGTTTGGTGGCTGGGTAATGCCTCTTCTACGTCCAAAGTTTCGTTTTCTGTACTATCATTTTTAAATGTTTGAACTATGACAGGAAACGTAATTACCTATAATGTAATTTCTTACTATACATCATACAAATATACGGCTAGCCTGCCGAGTCTCACTGCTGGGCAAACGTGTAGGGAGCTATACATACATACATACAATATAATACACATTTTAACATTAACATACTTTGCTGATATATATTTATTTTAACAAATAAACGTAGGTATTCTAATATACCTAGGTAACTTGGCCTAATTATTTCACCTAGACGGAGTATATTTGTGACTTACCTGTTTTTGAAATATTTACCTGTATTTTGATTTAGGCTCAGATTGTCCAACCAGTTTTTCTTCATCTTCCTCCTTGATTAACTTTTTTCGCCAACGTCTCAACATGATAATTTTTAACTCAAAGACAGCGGTCTTAGTTCGTCGCGTGCGCAGCGTCAACTGCGTTGCACAACACTAACCACGTGAAACTAGCGTGGGGTGCGGTACGAGGTACGCGGAGGCACGAGGCGTTCGCAACCTCGTTTTTTTTTTTTTTTTTTTTTTATACCACGACGGTGGCAAACAAGCATACGGCCCGCCTGATGGTAAGCGGCTACCGCAGCCTATGGACGCCTGCGACACCAGGGGCATCACGTGCGCGTTGCCGACCCTTCAAAAACCTATTAACCCCCTTCTTGAAGAACCCCATGCTGTAGTTTCCAGGGAAAACCGTGGCAGGGAGCTCATTCCATAACGGGATTGTTCGCGGGAGAAAATTTCTCTGAAACCGCACTGTGCGCTACCATTTAGGTTCCAATGTATGTGGATGAGCTCCCTGACGATGGCGAGCGGTGCGATGGTAGAATGTGGCTGTGGGCATCATATCAAACAATTCTTCTGAACACAACCCATTGTAGAGACGGTAGAGTACACACAGGGAGGCAAAGTCTCTCCTAAGACTTAGTGGCTCGATACCGTCCGTGAGATCAGGATCGTCGACTATTCTCACAGCACGTCTCTGGACTGAATCGAAAGGCTCAAGCTGGTACTTCGGTGCTCCCGCCCAGAGATGACAGCAATACTCCATGTGAGGCCGAACTTGTGCTTTGTACAGTAGTAGCCTTTGTGCTGGTGTGAAATATCGCTTCGCTCTATTCAGAACACCAAGCTTTTTTGATGCCAGCCTCACCTTTCCCTCCAAATGAGTCCGAAATTGGACGTCACTGGAGATGTCGACACCGAGGATCCCAATACTCTGTGAGATGGTAAGGGGTGTATTCTGGAATTGTGGAACTACAGTGAACGGGGTTTTTTTAGCAGTAAACGCACAAACTTATGTCTTAGAGGGGTTAAACTGGACCAGGTTATCCCGACCCCAATCGGAGACTCTGTGTAAAGTGCTCTCGATTTGAGACACAAGTTGTTCGCGACTTTCTACTACAGCGGTACGAGGGATGTTAGTCCGGCCCGTGTAATACGCATCTCCAGTACTGTCATCCGCATAACAATGAATGTTATCTATGGTCAACATATCATTGATATGCAGCAAGAATAGTGTTGGAGATAGCACGGAGCCTTGCGGGACACCAGCGTTTATGTCCATGCTTTCGGAGCAGCTACCGTCGACGACGGCTTTTATGCGTCTGCCAGACAAAAAGCTAGCCACCCATTTGCACAAACCCTCGGGCAGGCCGTAGGACGGTAACTTCGATAGAAGGCCCCTGTGCCAGACCCGATCGAACGCCTTTGCTATATCCAGGCCAACTGCCAAGGCCTCACCTTGACTCTCAATGGCTGAAGCCCACCGGTGAGTGAGATACACTAGAAGATCACCAGTCGAGCGACCGCGGCGGAAACCGTACTGGCGGTCGCTGATCAAATCGTGCTCTTCCAGGTAACTGAGGAGCCGTGTGTTGATTACACGCTCCATCACCTTAGAGAGAAGGGAGGTTATAGCTATAGGCCTGTAATTCGATGGGTCCGATCTATCACCCTTTTTTGGCACTGGATGCACATGGGCAGTCTTCCACGAAGACGGCACTTGCCTTTTGCGGTAGGAAATCGTGAAAAGTCGCGTTAGTACAGGGCACAACTCAGGGGCACACTTTTTGAGCACCACTGCAGGTATGCCGTCTGGCCCACTCGACTTATGAACGTCTAGACAGTTTAGTTCCCGCCGCACTTCTCTTTGCGAAATGTGTATTTCCGGCAAAGTGTGTTGGCACGGCGGGTTAATAGGCGGTACCGCACTTCCATCCTCGTTCATAGTCGAGTTCGCGGCAAAGAGTTGCCCAAGTAGGTCGGCTTTCTCTTTAGCACTATGGGCCAAGTTACCATCGGCATTTCGCAATGGTGGTAAAGACGACTGGCAAAAATTTCCCTCGGCAGCCTTAGCAAGAGACCAAAACGCACGACTCCCAGAGGGATAGCTCGTAAGTCGCTCACCAATCCTGCCGATGAAATCGAATTTGGCTCTGGCAATTGTCTTTTTGCTGGACCTCGAGGCAGCATTTAGTTTGCGTCTCACATCAGAGATGTTCGGATCCTTATTGGTACGGGCCGTGGTCCAAGCCCTATAGGCGGCCTGCTTGACTAGCCTGGCTTCCTTGCAAAGCCGGTTAAACCACGGTCGCTTTTTTTCCCCCGCAGCTACTGATGGGTTGGGAATAAAATACTCCATACCCACCAGGATCGTCTCAGTGACAGCGGCTGCGCAGGAGTCAGGATCTTCTGGCGTGAAGCAAAGCTGTCTCCACGGGTACGATGCGTAGAATTCACGCAATCCATCCCAGTCTGCTGATTTATATTGCCACATGTGGCGCAAATTGGCTGGGCGAGGTGGAATATGCCGAGGGCATGGGACTTCGGTCCGGACGAGGCAGTGGTCGGACGAGCCGAGAGGTGCGTCCACTGCAATAGTGTAGTCGTCCGGACGCGTCGTCAGCAGAAGGTCCAGCAAAGAGTGTGCATGGCTCTCAATATCAGGTATTCTTGTTGGAGAATGTACCAGTTGTGAGAGGCCATGGGCCAGAGCAAATTCGTGAGTAGACCTGCCTGCAAAGTCGGTGGATCGAGAATTTAGCCACTCACAGTGGTGGGCATTAAAATCCCCTAAAATCACCAACTCAGCACGAGGGTACCGCTCAAGAACTTTGTCAGTCGTCACCTGCAGGTGCTCAAAGAGTGCTTTAGTCTCCCTGTCACCGCTATGAGACCTGTATAGGCACGCATAGATTCGAGTCTCACCTCCGTAGTCTACGCGCACCCACATTACTGACAGGTCCCTGTCTTCATAAAAATGGAGACGGCGACAGCAGATATCCTCCCGGACGTACATGCATACACCGGCACGTCTCAGAAATTTGTGTTCGAGTTTGTAGCCGGGGTAGTGTAGGTATGATGTACCGGCCGGGCAGGATATCTGCGTCTCCGTAAGAAACAAGAGGGTCGGCTGCGCAATCTCCAGATGAAGGTGGACTGCGTTCAGGTTGGAGTGAAGTCCCCTGATGTTGCAGAAGTCCATATATGTGGAAGAGGATGCCGCTGTAGATACATTTTTTCTATTTTCCTTCGTCATTTTTTTTGGGGGGGTTTAATTGGTTTGTGAGGATTCACTGTGTTGACAACTAAGGGGGCAATGGGGCGGTGCTAATCTACTCATGGTCGATGCGGGTAGTGCGATTTGTCGGCGCGGCGTACGAAAGGGCCCCCGCTCCCCCCCTGCAGCAGCGGTCGGGTTCCACTCCGGTCTCCTCCTCCGGCACGACTACTACTGCAGGGATTTTTCGCAGGCTGGCGGTTCAGCCGCCCAGGGTGGAGGTTGTAGTGATCCCTGGGTTCGGGAACCCATCTATCCTGCGGGCGGCCAGCGGACAACCGTTTCAGCGGGTCTTCCTGACCGCCGCGCCCACATCCCGCGCCCACACGAGCCAGTAGCAGTATTATAAGCACCACTAGTCCCCCGTTGTCAAAACAGCGAATTCTCTAGAGCTCTGGATACCTTACTCACCACAGGAACACAGCACTGCGGAAGATGCAGTGCTATTTGGTTGTGGTCTTCTGTAAGGCGGAGGTCCTTCCCCAGTCGGGCTGCTCCAAGTTTTGAGCGGAAAATATCACGCTATGCCCTACCTCTCGTTCCGCACTGTGTTAGCATTATTATTTGTTCAGTGTGGCACGAGGTCTAACAAACCCGACATAGGGTTGGTGTAACATAGAACTAGGAATCAATAGCACATCTCAAACATATAGTTATCTCTCTCCTACACCGAACCAGATGGAAGTTATGCCTCTCGCACGACAGAGAAGTTAAAGTTTTTTCTTACCGCTATAACGACCAGACACGGACGAGGTGTTTTAAGCCGCGTTCCGCAGCTATCGTGTTAATCAAACATGTAACAACAACATAATGCGTAAAATTTCACTGGAATTGGACAAAACATTCCAAATAATTGGAGTTTTATTAAATTGGCCAGTTTTTACACATGGGCAATTGTATGTCGCAGTAAGTAGAGTTCCTTCATTCGATGGTTTAAGGTTTTATATATCCAAATATAACGGCCCAAGACATTTAGCAAACGATGAAAGAGTTTTTACAAAAAACATTGTTTTCAGAGAAGTTTTAAATCATTAATTAAATTATTGCAATATGCGATAAAAAATGCTCTAAATGGATAGTATTTTTAATGCATGATTTTTTTGTTTTGCATCTTCTTATAGCATGTTTTGTTTTAATAAACATTTTTTAAATAGGTATTCTTTATTTTACTTCTTTTTAATTTCATATAATTTGTTCAAAAAAGAGATTGGCAAATAACAGTCTTGGTCAAATCTGTGGTTATAGTAGTTTAGTTTTCGACAGTAAAACCTTAATAATGTTTGAATATTATATTTTAATAATGTATATTAAGTCACTTACAATTTAAATTTATTATGGTCGAATTTCGACCACTGGGCGACCACTAGTATTTGTAAAACATTTGTCTATTTTTTTGTTGATTGTTCGAATGTTTTATGTTAATGTTTTAAAGTGTATGTATGTTATATGTAAGTAAATAGGTAGATTGTAATACAAGAGTGATAACGTTTTATATAATTGTTATTAAGTAGAACATTCGTTGATCAAGATCATTATTGATCAAGAAAACAATTGTGAAAATAATGTCGCGCGCACGTCACAGGAGTTTTGTCGTATTAGACATGAAGTTTTCTACATTGTAACATCAATAACTTGTATTATTTCTCACAAATAAAGATATATTTATTTATTATTATTTATATTATTAATTAATAAATACATTTTTATTAATATTACTTAAATTAAAAGTACTATCGGCCACATTTTGATCGGTATCTCGGTAATACATATAAATTCCTATATTACTTATTTGCGAAAGTAACAATCTCGCAGCCTTTTCTTACACTGTCATCATCATCATCACCATCATTAACGAGCTTTAACAGTCCACTGCTGGACATAGCCCTTTCCTTAGCAAGGAGGTTTTGGCCTACAATACCACACTGGCCAGACAGTGGACAGGGCGACAGCACGGGACCCTTTTCTTCCGACTGACGCAGATTCTTTCCGGGCACGGTTGCTTGGGGAAGTATCTGCACTCGGTCGACTGCAGTGAGGACTCAGCTCAGCACACGCTAGCGGTTTGTTCCGCCTGGGCGCTGCAGCGTGGGGTCCTTACTGCAGTTATTGGAGGAGATCTCTTGCTACCGGCCGTTATACGCTCCATGGTCGGTAGCGATAATTGTTTTACGACTGTCGCAACCGTCTGCGAAAACGTAATTTCGTGGAAGGAGGCGGCGGAGAGGGCCCGAGAGGACGACCTCCACTCGGACCCAATTCGCTGCCGGTGAACCGGGTGGCGGAGGCGCGCGTACCAGCGCCTCATGCCGCCTTCAGTGTGGCCGCGGGCGGACGTGACGGGTTTTCCCCTCCATCCGCTACAATAGCCCAGCCGCGAGGAGGCGACGTCCGCGTGTGCCGTACGTCGCCTAAAATAGAGAGTTTACCCGTAGATGGTGCCCGCGGCAGCGGGTAGGCGCTAGGAGGGATCTGGATGTCGTAATAGCAGCGGTTCCCGGATCCCTCCTATATCAGGCGCAGAGTGGAACACCGTGTGGTTTTAGTCGGTGCGATTCCGACACAACATCCCGCCGTAAATCCCGGTGGGGTGACGGCCCGAGGAGGTTTCCACACGTTAAAAAAAAAAAGGAATAGGATTTGTAGCGATATTTTCTTCAATAATTTGTGTCCTTAGACGCTTCTTAAGACACCCACGGGATAAATAGGAATGGTGACACTATGTATTCTTAATTCGTCACCATACGGTCTTACATTTTAATTTTCTGATAACTTATCTACCTACATCCGCACTAACTTCAGTATTAATAAATTAAATTTGCTATTTTTAATCGAATGAAATTTTGTCTTAAATAAAATCGATTATAATCTTTGCTCTACTTTAATCGTCCTCGCTTCTAATGAACTGCTTGTCACGAACTGTAAAAAAGTTTTAAGAGTGCACCAAAATAAACAGACATCTCTCTGTGATATCGCTTGAGTAAGACCACTGTTAGGAGTTCAGTGGTCTGTTGTAACAGTAATGTCATATCCGTGGCTTATCTCACTTAGATACTGATAGCAATAAAAGCAATAAGATTGTATAAATATTGCTTTAATCACAGTGATATTTATGACTTCATTGCAAGTGAATAATATTTATGAAGTATTTATCTGTTTTGAAGTAAATATATGTAAGTTATTAGTTAGATTGCAATACTAGAGTAATAATATTTTTATATACTACGTAATAATAAATTACGTAGTATACATGCGTTGTCACGGGCGTCATGTAAGCCATTTTGTAGTAAAATTAGACATAAAATTAAAAAAAAAAGTGTTGTTTATGGTCATGGGTGTTGCCAGCATTATTTTCGAGGTAGGGGGGATGCATCTACGCTGACACATACTATTAGCTTACATATATAAAATAAAGAAATATGCTCTAGCATAAGCATAGCAAAGATCTATCTTTATCTATGAAATTCACTTTTTTTATGCAATAAGTGTTTCACTGAAACTGCCTCGGGTTCAATTCACGGGTCGGATCAAATGTTTGTATGATCTGCAAATATTTGTTTCGAAGTTTGAGTGTTTTCTTTGCATGATAGTATGTATTTACAAAAAAAAAGTATATAAGTATCCTATCAGTCAGTCTAGTTGTCATAGCACAAGCTCTGCTTAATTTGAAATTATGTATTATTCTGTGTTTTTTTTTCTACCAGAGCGGTGCACGGGGGTGTGTTTGCACTCCCCGGCGCCCATGTGTATGACACAATAAAATATTTACAATCAATCACAGAAATTGTAATAAAAGACAGATTATTATGATTTCTGTGCCATTAATCACAATTGTTTGATAAACTATGTGCAGTCATTGACAACTAACACTTCATATTTTTTAGTATTATTTTTTTTCTTAATTATTTTTTTTAACTTATTATTTATTTTTACTTTACATTTCTAAATATGAAATAAAGTAATTTAAATATATATTATTAAACTTTTATTTAATAATGACAAAATTTGTTTTTAATTGTTATACGAGACTATGTTCTGGCATTGTTGAAATAGGTCAAAACTGAGCATATTATTTGATAATAAGCTTCCAATTACGTGGTCAAGGAACTGCTCTGACCTAGTATTTAGTCAATTCCTTCCTCAAATTAAGAACCCAATTTGACCATTTAATATTACATTTGGGTGGGCTGTTTGACCACCGAAGTTGAATGTAGGAGGAGACCCATTGATCCAGAGGTGCAGTGATCTTAGCGTCTGAGTGTTACATTGCCACGATAACTATTATACCTTCTATATCCTCAAGTGGGTAGTGGAAAATCATCTTAATAAGCCGCCATAGCGTGGGTTACCATACTGTGTTGTTTGTATTTGCAATGAGTATGGTGACAACAACTTTTGGATTCGCTTCATGCTTTTCCGTCAGGCAGAGTCTCAAGTACTTTGTCAGTTTCTTAAAATAGAAAAAATAAAAAGCGGTAAAATTTGGTTGAATGCGTTAATTACGGTAAATTACCGAGATTCCGAGTCCTATCCTAAATTAAGTTGAGGTCGGTCCAAGTTTCAACCTCGATTTTTTACTCGGTGTGACTGTCGTCAGACCTCCACAACTGAAGAACTAGGTGTTATTGAAGTTCTGTAAAGAAACTGTTATTGGATATTTTATGGTTCTAAATACCTGTAACGATCGTGAGAACTACGGATTTCAATCGGCAAATTATTTAATAATATGATAAAATAATAAAATAAACCCCATAACAGCACATAGACGTAATAAAAAATAATTAAACTTGAGAAAATTATCATACATCAATCAATTAATTAATTCAATACATAAAACTATTTCGTTACTGAGTGACTAACAGACAATACACAGTCGAAACTACACATAGAAAGCTGAAACTTGACATGTATATTTCTTAAAGAGTGAAAGTGAGGAACAATTTTTTTGAGAACCCCCCTTAGGGGATGAAAAGGAGATCAACGTTTGTATTAAAGACTTTATTTCTTCAATAGATTTACTTGAAACTTTATGATGAAATAAACATTTAACCTCATGTAAAAAAAAATACTAAAACTAACGTTTAGACTGACATAGTTCTATACGCTAGCAGCAACAAATTGTTGTCGTACCGAGTTTACTTAAACGGTTTGTGCGTGTGCATATCTCTGCGATATTGTGGTATTTTTTAAGTAAATCATTCGTTTCTTTGATAATTTGTTTCATCAAATTTGATCTTTGGTCTTGAATAAATTAGTTTTACTTGATTTTCATAGCTATGGTTTCATTTAGTTAAACTTATACGTTAATACTGAATAAGTTTCCATAGTTAAAATGTTTCAAGACATATTGTTAGTTAATGAGGAATAAATTCCTCATACTGCGCTAGATATTGGAAAAGATGGAGCCTGTTTCTTTACAGATTTATTTTTTTAATATTCAGGACAAGGCTAGGGATGTGTGTGTTATGGAAAAATGAAGAAGACCATACGTTTATCCAGGTATTTTCGAAATACAGGGCAAGTCTATTTAATAGTTTTGCGAATGTGAATGAACAAGCTACGTTTATTAACGACATACATACGACTAACATGGAGAATTTTATGTGACTTGCTCGCGTGTTTATACTGGTAAAAAATAAAAATATAAAAAATAGAGAGAGATCAAAAACTTCTACGAACAGCTTTACACCCTAACATGCAAACTCGTTACTAACAATGCTCGGGACACAAGAGCCAAGTTAGTCCGACACTACACCGAAGACATCCCGGTCAACAGCCTGTGCGAGATTAAAGTGGCTCTCGAACAGCTTAAAAACTACAAGGCACCAGGTGACGACGGAATTACTACACGGAATTTCTGAAAGCGGGTGGTAAACCGATACTGGTAGACCTCCAGAAGTTATTCAATTCTGTCGTACTTCAAGGTACAACGCCAGAACCAGTCGTACGGCGTGGCGTTCTAGGGGTGAGGTCTCTGTTCAGCAGTGGACGTCTGCCGGCTGATGATGATGATTGTTTTCTAGGAAGGCTTTCATAAGGTACCCCTAGTAATTTTCTCAACAGTTTTTCCTCTAACCATCTTTGCAAAAGACTACGATCTTACTTATCTAAGTCACATTCACGCAGAGCAGCAAGAGGTAAAAGCTATTTCAGATGAGATGGATTATTTATGTAGATTTTCGCACTTAAATATATAGCATGTTTTTAAAGAGTATATAATTCTATATTAAATATTTAAATTGCCTATAGACCTGTAATATTACACGTATCTTTACCTGCTATAAAGTCAATTATTCACAACTGACTAATTGGATCGTTAATCTAGTCGTCGGGCACAGTTACTGCTAAGGTAATGTTCAATTGATTCGAGTTCAATTTGATTTCTGCTCAAGACTAATAACTATGTAGTGGCACGATCGCTTGTATTGTGTTTGAGGGTGTTTTATCCGTAATGTTAATCATTAGTCTAGCTAATAAAGAAACGACTCCACTTAGTTTGAGATTAGACGTTTGTGTGTGAGATGTGTTAAGATATTAAGATTATTTAATATTCTTTTTAATAATAATAATGATATTTTAATATTTTCTCATATCTTATATACGGCAATCTGATTCCAAACTAGGCAAAGCCTGTACTATGGTAACCAGAATGCTGATAAACATACTTATATATTTCTAAATACTCACATTCCATCAACCTATCGCCGTCCACTGCTGAACGAAGGTCTCCCCCAAGGAACGCCAATCATTCCGGTCTTGGGTGATTTGCATCCATCCGCTGCCAGCCACCTTCTTCAAGTCGTCGGTCCATCGCACCGCAGGGCGCCCTGCACTATATTTACCCAATCGTGGTATCCACTCTACTACTCTTCGGTTCCAGCGACCATCGGTTCATCTGGAGACATGTGATAGACAATACCCACATATGATAGATAAATTATTACCAGACACGGATCGGACGGAAATGAATGCTCATCACACAAATATTTGTCTTGGGTGGGAATTGAAACTACGATCACCAAACGAACAGGTCAGGTAAAAAGATTAGACTTACATTTCAAGGCAGAACAAACTAACTTCTGTCATACAAATCTGCTTGGCATACAAGTTATTTTTTATACTATAAAAATATAAATGATGACATAGAAAACCGATGGTAAAACACTGAACATAGACAGCTGCGGCTCAATAGTCAATAGTGTGTTACTATCCTATGACATCATCCTATCCACCACCATCCTATATATCCTATGAGGCCTCTACGAGCAAGTATTTAGGAAGGAGGTTTTAGGAATTAATAGGGATGAATATATCCTGTGCCTCGGGGATTAACATTCCGTATTCTTAATCCATCACCAAATAGTCGATGACTTACTCCTCGCAATGTCATAGGGATTCTTGAAAATGTATGGGATTTGGACTCCGGTAACATCACACGCTCGGGTGGAAATCAGCGAAAGAATTGTTTGGTTCTGGTTTTCTGTGGGACTGTGGTATCATTACTATGGTTTAACCAGCTCATACGTACAAAGGCACGGCTCTCTTACTGGGATATGTACCAAACTGTATTTAAGGAATAAAACCTGTGTCACGAGGAACTTTACAAAGACAAGAAACGGACACAAAAAACACCCAGACTCAGAATAACAATTTGTGGATCACATACATCATTGTGTGTTGTCCTATGTGGGATTTTTACACAACACTCAATGTATTGGAGAGCGACGTGGCGACAGCTTAAACCACTTTTTTTTAGTTTTTTTTTGACGTGTGAAATTTGCCCCCTCAGGCCGTCAGTCACCCGTCACCGGGGTTTACGGCTGGGTGGTGTGTCGGAATCGGACCGACTAAAATTACACGGTGTGCCACTCTGCACCTGACATAGGAGGGATCCGGGAGTAGCTGCTATTACGACATCCGGATCCCTCCTAGCACCTGCACGCTGGCGCGGGCACCATCTGCTGGAAAATTCTCTGTTTTAGGTGACGTACGGAACACGCAGACACGCTGATTAACTTCGGCGAGCACTTCCGCCTCTAAATCTCACGGGTGAAATTCAGCCAAAACGCACGCCGCCTCCGTCAACACAGTGCGGTAAACGCGTATGGCTCCAACCACCAATATCCTCTGAGGGCGCCAGAGGCGAGCCCTATTCTGGGCGGTCAGAGCCACCACCCATACCGGTGCACCATACATCGCCATTGACCGGACAACCCCCGTGTATAGCCGTCTCGACGCGACGCTGGCGCCACCCAAATTGGGCAAGAGTCGCTCAAGGGCAGAAGCAGCACCGACCAGCTTTGGAGTAAGCTGTCATAAGTACTCGTCGAAGAACTACCTGCCGTCGAGGATCGGGACCAGATACGTCATCTGGGCCTGAACTGGTACGAGAACCGAATTGCCTACCGACAGGGCCACCCGAGAGACTGGCTGGGAGACAAAATCGACGAGGAGTTGGTTGTATTTAGTGGGTGATAAGGATTTCGGAAATATATTCCTAACAAGCCTGCTATGGCTATGGCTTGAAAATTTTGTATGTGAAAATTGTATGACAGAAGAGAGCCAAGAAAATGCTGATTAATTTAACTCATAGTTCCTATTTTCTCTTTAATTTGTAACAATATTTAATATTCTATAAAAAAATAGTATATAGGTGTGGACCTAGGTCTGTAATGTACGATTTAGAATTTTTAAAGTAAATGTTAGATTAGATTTAGTTAGATTTTTTTGGTTATTAAAGACTGAAGACGTGATGCCATAATTCTTATCAATTGTATTTCTTAAATAGCATTATAAGGAAAAACAATAAATTACTTGAAAAATCTTTTAAGTCTATCCTTTACTTAATAAATCAATAACCTCTTACCGTCCACTGCTGGACACAGGCCTCTCCTTAGCAACGAGGTTTTGGCCTACTATACCGGCCAGACGGGTTGAAATAAGGTTTGTTTCAAGTTTTCCTTCTCTTTGTAATGATGTTGTCTTGCATACTTTGTTCCCTTAGTTGCCTTTTACGACACCCAGGGGATGAATAGGGGTGGTAACACTATGTATTCTTAATCCATCACCACACGGACATTACTTAATAAAATCATATTCAAATTATGGGTCTCTCAGACCCACCAGGCACGCCATGCGATTTTTTAACCACCAGGTTTGTCAAGGGTTTCTGGATTGGTTTATGGATTCGTGATTCGTTTATGGATGAATGTTTATTGGCAGTCTCATTGCAATGGTACTGCCTAGTTAGCGGGCAGCCGTGTGTGAAACGTAATGGCGATAGTTATAAAAGGGTTTTTAGTAATTCAATCAAACAGAGGTAATTTACCAACCACTGATAAACCTTAGGTAGGTTTTTATGATTAGTTTAAGATACTTATGAATGTGATAAAATGGTTTTTTAGATGAAACAAAAATAAACCTGTCTACTGTTCGCGGTTAAAAGAACTGAATATTCAATTGAAATATGCTTTTTGAACTTTCGTGTTCTATGAAGTATAATTATTTAGTCTACTCTTGACCATAGCATTCCTTATCTAATCAACAGCCTTTAATAGTCCACTGCTGGACATAGGCCTCAGCTTAGCAAGGAGATTTTAGCCTACTACACCACGCTGGCTAGACGAGTACAGATTTTATATCAAGTTGTTCTTCTCTTTGCATTTACATAGCCATTGTTATATAGTCAGCATTTCAGATAATTCAAATGCATAGCGTCAAAATTTGAAAATTGTGTAAACGCCATCTATCTTTTCTTTGTCAGATCAGAACCTTTTTGTTTTTAAACCTTGTTAAGTATTTCTGTAGTAAAGTGGTTCTGATTACACAAGATAGATGGCGTCAATATCAGAAGTTATTTATATCGAAAATTAAAACTGTCGCTGCAATTCGCATTTCGAGCTTTCGAATATAAAAAGGATCATCAAAATCGGTGTACTTAGTGACAAGTTATAAGATAACAAACACAAAAATAACAGTGGAAGTCGGTTAAAAAGGGATAAAAATCTTCAACATGGTATAAATTGTGCCACAGTTACATTTTCTTATAATTGTACCGTTCACATTTAAAATAACTACATAATTAAGAAAGATTTCTTATACAATGTAGTCTTATATATTAAAAAACTTGAACAAAAACACATGAAAAATTCTTAGGTGGAAAATAGAAAGGTATCTATTAAAAAACCATAGAACTCAAACAGAAAAAAATATTCTAAAAATAAAAATCCCACTAATATTATAAACACGAAAGTTTGTGAATATGGATGTTTGTTACTCTTTCACGAAAAAACTACTGGACGGATTTGGATCAAACTTTACAGTAATATAGGTTATGCATGAGAATAACATGTAGGCTACAATTTGTAATTATTTTATGTAATTTTGGTCGTAATATAACGATACATGTCAATTAAGTCGGAAAAAAGAACTGGCCTCTGAGAGTTATCTTGGCGTACGCTGCCTAAACCGTTGAAGTTACACAAAAATGATGTACATGGATTGTTTGTATGTTAAAAAATAATATATTTACGATCTGTTAAAAAACAAATGTTGCAGACGCGAGCGAAGCCGCGAGTAAAAGTTAGTAAGCCTATAATTGTCATTTTTGGAGTCGGTATATGACAATACGCCTAACAAAAAATCGATATTACCTAAATTATGAAATCAGTAACACAAACTGTTTTTTTTAATTTCCCATTTAAAGCAATTTATTTATCCAGCTATCCGACACCGATAACGAATCTCTTCGATCGAATTACTTATATGTTTTTCCATGATTCAACATATTTTTATCGTATTATGTATTTATAAATATACGTATATATATCATTTAGTCTCCACAGGTACATTTTCTAAGACACTTGAATCACCCTTATCACTTTTCACTATTTTCGAAGGTAGATGCGTTAGAATAATTTTTAATCTACCCTCCAAATCCGTCTTCCAACTGGATATTGAAATCCACCATTTCTTTATGCTCCTTGAACCAAGATGCTTTCATATCTAAATAATTTTTAAATTACTAACATTTTTGTAAAGTCTGATGATAAAAAGGTTCAAAATGAATGTTTTTATGTTAATTCTACGTATTTTCGTGTATGTAGTGATAGTGTGTCCGGTTGTGTGGTCTCATACTCGTGTGGAAAGAAGACATGTGACGTTTGGACAAGGTATGCTACCTAAATTCATAAGTTGTACACATACAATTACTACTATATTATTATAAATACAAAAATAGCACTATCTGTTATGCTTTAACGGCTAAACCGCTGAATTGATTTTGATGAAACTTTACTGAGAAATGCTTTGATTCGTGAGGAAAGATTCGGCAATTTTTACTGCAATAATCGACATAAGAGCGGGCAGAATTACAGGCAAAGGTCAGTACTAGATATTATGCTTGTAAAGCCATTTAAAATGGAGATATGGATACCAATATATATGATTACAAGTTAACTCTCACTAGGTACTGAATCACAGCAAATAAAATAAATTCACGCCATAGGAGAGATTAGTACAGAGTACAGAGTATAGAGATTGGTACCACATGACATTCTCCGTTCAACTAAATACAACAAAATTTGTTTAGCTATGTGCATACACGTTTATAATAAGTTACTCAATCATATAAAATCATTACATTTGAGGCTTTTTAAAGTTTAATTACATGAATGGTTACTCAATAATAGTTTTTATAATGGAAAGGTGTTTCTTCAGTAGACTATGTAAGTTTTTAACACGCTGCATGTTAAAACATGTATGTATTCTAAAAATTTTAATTGTAATACCTTTGTACACCATGTTCAAAATAAATATATATATATATATATATTTCTATATCTATATATCTGTATTTAAAATTATGAAGTCTTCACTTCGTGGCATGTAAAAGAAACTGGTGAAACAGTGAACCCCGGTAATTCGACAAACGTTTTGCAGGGCAGTGTCGGACTATCGAATTTGTCGGATTATAGAGTGCTGCCTAAGACCCCCTATAGCCCGGATTTTTTTACAAAAGAGTACCTTATAATCCGACAAATTACAGACAAATGATAAGATTGTATATGTTGTTGTCTTCTGGGCTTGTGACAACATTACTAGGTACGTATCCCAATGAATAAACAGCAAACCATGAACGCATGCTAAGCTGCACCGTTATCACACGTAGTCTAATTCAAACTAAGCAATCGGAATTGAAACAATACCTACGTGTCGAGCATAAGTTGTAACCTGTTCAATCATGCACGATCTACATTAGCGAAAATTGTTTGATTGATGTCGGATTACAAGGGGGTCCGGATTAGACAAGGGCCGGATTACCGAGGGTCCACTGTGCTTCTAAGAAATTTTAAAAAATATGCTATAGAAACGTCCTCCTGAAAACCATAAGTTTCTTTTATAATTATTAAACCTCTGCAGGTTATAGAGGAATGGACACAAGATATTTAATCAAATTGATTTATAGGTTACTAGCTTTTACCCACGGCTTCGCTCACTCGCGTAGTATTTGGTCTGCCACATTAAGTTTCATAACAGATTATTTTGAATAAATACATTTTTTTTAATAAAAAGTATCCTATGCTACTTCTAATATCTCTACGAACATGTGTACAAAACTTCATGATGATCAGTTTAGTAATTTTCGAGTGAAATCGTAACAAATAAATTCATGTTCACATTTATAATATGAGTAGGATATATCCGAAATCTAGTAATAAGTGAGTTTATTAAAATTAAAAATTAAGCGTTAATAAACATGAATTTAAAGTTTACGATTAATTTGGTAATTAGATTCTTTTTTTCAAGTCTCTGTGATGTATGTGTGGTAATTAAGAATACATAGTGTCATCTCCCCCCATTCATGTGTCGTAAGAGACGACTAAGGGAGCATGCTACGCAGGACAGCATCACTACAGAGAGAACGAACACATGATATAAACATACCCACCCGTCTGTCCAGCGTGGTATAGTAGGCCAAAACCTCCTATCTAAGGAGAGGACCTAGGCCTATGTCCAGTAGTGGACTATTAGAGGCTGATAATGAACAATGAATAATGTAATGGACGTAATACGACATGAAAGAATATTAATTAGTCTCTCGTTCTTCATAATTAAAACTTGACTAAAAATAATTTTTTTTTAGAGCACCTTCACAACCAAGAGCCTCCTTGCACCAGCTGTCCTCGTAACGGTAGGTGCGTCCCGAAGGTGCAATGTCCCGCTCATCTGCGTCCTGGATCTAATAACCCGTCTTGTCACATGGAGAACTTTGTGGGCATCTGCTGTTTCACAGGAAATCAGCATGCTGGTGAGTTGGTCTGGTCTTAGTACAGCTTGTAAGTGCTTAAAGAGACATAACAGCTGAAGAGGGACAGTTTTTGTCGAAGAACTGTGTTCTTTCTGTCAGTGGACGATGCATATTGCGCTTGAATGTTCTCAATTTCATAAGAGGTATCTCGTGGAAATAAGTAAGTGAATACACGTCATTATGGTCAAAACAGACTGGAAACCCAAAGTTTTAATTTTCTAAAACAATATTATGGACCAACGACTTGTAGGAGGTGGCTGGTAGCGAATGAATGTAAATTGCCCAAGACCGGAATAGTTTGCGCTCCTTGGAGGAGACCTTCGTTCAGCAGTGGACGGCGATAGGTTGATTTGAATATTATATTAATATTCTAATGGTTCTAAAACGATATCATATTAAGCTAACATACACGCTTACTTCCAAGCGAATTTCAATTCAAAAACTAAAAGGTATTTTGAAAACTCCACAACTTTTAAGATCATGTTTTAAATTTATTTTACTAGAACGAAGGCTCCTCAGCAAGAATTTATTAATTCTAAAAAGCACAGAATCAACTGGGAATATCAGTTAGCTATTAGTGTCACATTTATGATAACCAAATATCTCTAACTTCTGTTTTCCAGGTGAACACGAAAGTAAGTCGAGAAAGTCTGCTTCTATCAGCGTAGAAGACATCAAACTCTCTCACGATCATTCACGAAAGAAACTTGCACAATGGATGAACAATGCTGATAAATTAGCAGACAAATCCGTCCATACTACTATTAATACCACTACACCAAGTTTTGGACATCATTTAGTGAGTGTACATGATTTTTGATAACTAATAGACATACTTACTGATATATGGTGACGGATTAAGAATACAAAGTGTCACTATTCCTATTTGCTGGCACTTATGAAGGGATGAACATGAATTATCTTGTTCTATGTCTGTTAACTAAATGTTTGTATGTAGAAGTACTGTTTCTTTCGGCAGTCTCTGGTGACTTACGACCCTCGAGCGAATAAACTGGGACGCGGTGGCCTCATGAACTTGTTCGCCACACAAAATTTGAAGGCACGTGAAGCCATAACCGATGATGAGCTATTTTTGGGTCTAACTGGAGAAACTGATGGTAAATAACACATTTTAGTAAGTTTACGCTCTAGACTAGAAAATGTTTTGATGTCTGACGTCTGGCAAAATCGAATGCCTCACTCAAGAGGTCCTTGTTACTGTCGACATCCGTCCATTTAGAACAACTCAAGTTCGGCTATGATTTCGCTACTGAACATTAGAGACAGCACATACCAATAGGAGCGCAAATTTCAGACACTCTAAAGTAAACTGTTATAGCTAGGGAATATCCAGGACCAGGAAACGATCACTCCGTTTGGTCTGCATCTGACCCTTATGACGTCTGTTACATGTTTACTTCCCCGAGGGTCAAAAGTTGTTGGAACGAAGTTCCTTACGGCAGGCTTGGAGGGATAGGGATTTTGCTACGGGACCGAATTGAAAAAAATGTGATAGTAAAACCGTAAGAAAAAATCCGTGGAATAAAACCGTTGAATGAGACGTGCGCAGGCGCGACAGTCGCATACACAAGCGAGTAGTGTATAATACCTTTCTCTTTCTCCCTCTTTCGTTACGGAATTTTCGACCGCACACATCACATTTACACGATTGACTCCGCAATTCCATCTTTTCGGGTGCTTTTGCTCCCATTTTGTAACTAGCATTGGCTTCCACAATCGCATATGCAGTTATATAAAAAAAAAAAATGTAAATATCTTCCTTGTGTTCGCTTTTGAGCGGAATTCACATTTAAGAGATCGTGTTCCAGATCTGGAAATATGAGACTTTTGAAATCAATTTACATGTTACTCTTTTGTCTAATGTACATTGTCATGTGTTAGAAAGAGGTAGAAATAGTACGAATGTTAAGTGCGTGATAGATAGTATGAAACGTAGCACACATGACGCGCTTTCGTAAATGTCAAACTTAGCGTTTTGAAATTGTTTCGTTTTTCGTTTAGAAATAGAAAGAGTGTTCGTATCATTTCTTCGTTCGAGAATACTTGAGATTATGGAATAAAAAATGTATCTATAATGTGAGTATTCGCCACGTGCTTGTCCATGAATTCATGAGTATATACTCTGCATTGGCGGGGTGGAGTGGTAATAGAAAGAGAAGGGATGAGAGAACTATTTTTCTATTTCTATGTAATTTTATGTTGTCAAACAAAAACAAAGAGACATATTTTGTTATTATAGTTGAAATTTGAATTACGATGCTTTTTTATTTTAAGTATTTTATTATTTTATTTTCTAAAATACTGAATTTCCTAAATACTTTCTTGTCCTTAAATAAAAAGTAATCAGCAAAATTTAAGAGATAAATCAAGAAAACCTACATAAAATTGAGCACGATTTTTTTTGCAAATTGTGTCGATTCTACATTATCCGAAGGAACTTCGTTCCTACCTGGTGTCCCATGACACCATTTCATTTAGTATGTAGTAGTCTGCCTGATAGAAAGTATTTTTATTAAATGATTTGTTTTTTATTGTCATAAAAATTATTGCAATTGCTATGTCGTAACTTCGCGAGGGATTTATAGTCAAATTATTTTATCAGGCTTACGACTGATATTGTAGTTCACTATTGGTCCGGTTTACAATTTGACTGCACGTTTAGCTAAGTAGTTTAAGCGGTCGCCACGCTGCTCTCTACTGTGCTGAGTGTTGTGGGTTCAACACTTTGTGTGATCCATAAATTGTTGTTCTGAGTCTGGGTGTTCGTTGTGTCCGTTTCTTGTATGTTTGTAAAGTCCCCAGCGACATAGGATTTATTGTGTTTAAAAAAGTAATAGTAAAGAAAATAAACATTTAAGGCCTGTTATATAATTTTAAGTGAGTTTCAGCTTTATCTAAAATTCTATCACTTAGGTACTTATTTTTCCAAATAAAATATTTCAGGCCCATTCTGCTTTCCACAACCTGTTTGCCAGCCTAATAGCCGCTACAGAAGTCTTGGTGGAGAATGCAACAGCCTCAACTTTCCCACTTGGGGATCAGTACACACTGGCTTTGAGAGACTTCTGCCACCGGACTATAACGACGGTAAACCAAGGATATACACACATATATACATTCCAAAAAATATTAAGTTAAGAATAAAGAAGGTGAACCTATAGATTTGGTATCCAGACAAGGTAAGGTTCATGCTTGTTAGGATAGCAGAAGATTATCCTAAAAATTTTCGGCCCTCTGATAATGTGAAAGTGGGAGCACCATGCTTCGGTACATGTATGCGAAAATGTAGTGGTAATAAGCAATTTCCTGATTATTTTTCACCGAGTGAGTGAAGTAATCGACTAAGAAACGATTTTTGGTAAGTTTATTCCCAAGCGGGTAAAATAAAGAACAGAAGGTTTGGATCGAACTTCGTCATTTTCAATGTTATACACGGAATACTAAAACAATACGTCAGTGAAGCTATATGTTTTACTAAACTTAATTTTCAGGAACCTGGGCAATACGAGCAGCTAAATCTGGCCTTCCTCTACCTAGTGCAAGGCTTGTCAGTAGCACTCTGCTCCTAGATGGGAGTCATCCAAGCCCTACCTATAATTTGATGTTCATGCAGTTCGGGCAATTCATCGCTCACGACACCAGTGCTGGCGTTATTTTTCATACCGGTATATTTAATTTAAATATTGCCATGATACATTATTAGACTATTTATTTAAATTAGTTTTTTACTAGATGTTAAAGCAATAGAATCTCGTATGTATTTTGCGGATTTTGTTCAAGTAGTGACGTCATATTTTACTATTAATATAATAGTTATTTGTTTGTTAGGTATTACAAATTATATTTTTTAAAACAATAATACCCTGACACTCGTTACACATGGCCGCTTGGTAATAAATCAGGCAGTGCATGTTTTAATAACCCCTAATCAAAAGATTTTCATATATCCGTGTGGTAGCGGATTAAGAATGCCTAGTTTTACTAGCTCTATTCATCGCATGGGTGTCGTAAGTAGCGACTATGGCCATCCACCATGTGAAATAAACACTTTTTTTTTTTTTTTTTTTTTTTTTATCGTGTGGAAACCCCCTCGAGCCGTCACCCCACCGGGGTTTACGGTGGGGTGGTGTGTCGGAATCGGACCGACTAAAACCACACGGTGTGCCACTCTGCGCCTGACATAGGAGGGATCCGGGAACAGCTGCTATTACGTCATCCAAATCCTTCCTAGCGCCTGCCCGCTACCGCGGGCACCTTCTACGGATAACCTCTCCATTTAGGCGACGTACGGCACACGCGGACGTCGCCTCCTCGCGGCTGGCCACTATAGCGGATGGAGGGGAAAACCCGTCCCGTCCACCCGCGGCCACACTCAAGGCGGCATGAGCCGCTGGTATGCACGCCTCCGCCGCCCGGCTCGCCGGCGGCGAATTGGGTCCGAGTGGATATCGTCCTCCCGGGCCTTCTCCGCCGCCTCCTTCCGCGAAATTACGTCTTCGCAGAAGGTTGCGACCGCGGTAAAACAATTGTCGCTACCGACCATGGAGCGTATGGCCGTCATACGCGAGCGAGAGATCTCCTCCAATAACTGCAGTGAGGACCCCACGCTGCGCCGCCCATGCGGAACAAACCGCCAGCGTGTGCTGAGCCGAGTCCTCACTGCAGTCGCAGTGATGACAGGCGGGACTCAATTCCCTCCTGGCAACCGAGTGCAGATACTTCCCGAAGCAACCGTGCCCGGAAAGGATCTGCGTCAGTCGGAAGGAAAGGGTCCCGTGCTGTCGCCCTGCCCACTCGGCGATGACCGGTCGGAGAGCCTCCACGGTGGCAAAGCCAGCACGTGGAGTCTCCAGCCGGGACGACCAACGAGCCATCGTGGCTCGACGAGCGGCCTCTCGCCACTCGCGTATCTCTTCGGGCGGGGGACGTATGCCGCTACCCGCCCGGAAATCAGCCGTTCGCCGATAAACTTCGGCGAGCACTTCCGCCTCCAAATCCCACGGGGGACTTCCAGCCAAGGCGCACGCCGCCTTCGTTGATATGGTGCGGTAACCGCGTATGGCTCTAACCGCCAATATCCTCTGAGGGCGCCAGAGACGAGCCCTATTCTGGGCGGTCAGAGCCGCCGCCCACACCGGTGCACCATACAGTGCCATTGACCGGACAACTCCCGTGTATAGCTGTCTCGTCGCGATGCTGGCTCCACCCAAATTGGGCAAAAGTCGCCCCAGGGCAGAAGCAGCGCCGACCAGCTTTGGAGAAAGTTGCCGGAAGTGCTCGTCGAAGAGCCACCTGCCGTCGAGGATCAGACCCAGATATTTCATCTGGGCCCGAATCGGTACGAGGACCGAATTGACTACGATGGAGGCGCCAGAGGGTGGACCACGACGGGGCCGATGGAACAAAAGGGCCTCCGTCTTGTCCAGGGCCACCCGCAAACCCAGCGCCTCAATACGCGCGACCACTAGAGAGACACCCGTGGTGGCCAGGCGTGCCGCCTCTTGGAAGTTCATCCCCCGGGCTGTGACCAATGTGTCATCTGCGTAACAAATTACGCCGAGCCCGGGGGGAAGACGGCCTCGAAGGGCCTAGTCGTATCCCATATTCCACAGGAGTGGTCCGAGGACAGACCCCTGTGGAACACCGCACGACATGGGCCGCCGCCTCAGAACACCGTCTCGGTCCTCGTACATGACGGTACGCTCTTCTAAATAGTCTGCCACAATCCGCCTCAGGTACTCTGGCACCCCATGGTAGTGGAGTGCTTCCCTGATGCAGCTAAATGGCAGACTATTAAATGCGTTGGCGATGTCTAACGACACCGCCAACAGCACGCCGCCACAAGTGAAATAAACACTATACTAACCCATCTGAGGCTTATGTTCAGCAGTCGACTGTTGAACGCTGATGATGATGATATTAACAATTAATAATAGAGCTTACCACGCAATTAAAGATCCTGGGCAGAAGTAAAACTTATCCACCTTTAAATTAAAAATCAGGAGCGCTTACTACTAAACCAACAAACTTGTCAAAAGTAATGTAGACTGTCAAAAATTCTCTGTATTTAATTTGGACTTACAATAGGCATAAATAATTTTAATTATCTGATTTTATGTTCTGTATCAGGAAATGGCAGCGCAATATCTTGTTGCACAGAATCTGGAAGTCACCTTCCGCCAGAACTCCAGCACTTTGCATGTGCACCTATAGTTGCTGCTTCAGATGACCCATTCTATAGTGATTTCGGGCAAACTTGTCTGAATTTTGTGAGAGTTCAGCTCGCTCCAGCAACTGATTGTTCCGTTGGATATGGCAAGCAGGTACATACCTCTATTAGTTTTATAAATAAGTAATAGTAAAAATTTGTTTTGTAAGTAGTATGATGTTTCTAAACAGTGATTAGAATGGAGCTCAGCTTTTTGTGCAGCTGTGCTTTTGTTGGTTTAGATTTAACCCAACAATTCAGTTCTATTTAGTCAGATTTAATGTGTTTAAGAAAATTCTTGATAAAATATAAGTAAAAACTTAAGATAATCTATATTAATGTTACAAAGCCGAAGGGTTTGTTTGGTTAAACTCGTTAATCATAGAAACGACTGGTTTGAATTACTTAATTATATATACATACGAGTATATTCAAAGTCTCTAAAAATATGTTGCAAAAACGGATAAATTGTACAACTCATTCAAAATATTTACTTTATCAGATAATCGATTATAGAATAGCACAGTACCTTAAATGAGATTTTATGTTTTGGATATTACTTGGCCATTACCTTTAGAAATGAGTCTCCTGAATTACGGCACCTTTCAAGTAGTGTACATCCTAACAACATCTTGACACAAAAGCTAAATCCCATTCAGATGAATGGTGTGACTCACTTCGTTGATCTCTCTCACCTGTACGGTTCGTCAAGAGAGAAGTTATCGACACTCAGGGCTGCTGGAGGTCTCCTGAACACTTTTAATGACTACGGGAGGGAGCTGCCTCCACTGACCGAGAGGAAGGAGTGTATGTCGGTGGTGGAAGGCGCTGCTTGTTTTGAATCAGGTAAGAATTAAACTGTGACTGTGCTAAACTAGATCCTATTTTAACTTTTACTCAGCCACTCCACACCTTCTCAAAACATTTAGTAATTCAAAGGTGTGTGTATACCTACGTGATTTCCTTACTCCAAGTACATGTGCGGAATTGTATTTAGCTTGTTCTTAAGTTATTATTTGTTTGTGAAATGTTGAGTTTTAAAGCGTACATAGCAAAAGATCTTAGGTATGCGTAGTCCAGGTTATCCACTGCGTCACAATCCAAGGATTGATGTCCTAAAGCCCTAGCTTTAAAGTAATATTTTTATAATACTAATTAGCACAAGAAACTTAATCAGGTGATGCAGGATCACAAGTTACTACGTATTTCAACTTATGTTTACTAGATGGCAGTTACTTTTATTATCACATAAAATACATAAGTGGTAAGTGATTTAATAAGAGGTACACAGCGCACAAATCTTTTGTCAAAAACTTAAAAGTTTGATTGCAAAATAAGTCAGACAAATATTTCCCACAGGAGATCACCATGGCAATCAGATCATCTCATTGACAGTACTCCATACGATCTTCACCCGCGAGCATAACCGCATCGCTAGAGCTCTGACAGTCCTCAATCCAGAGTGGGATGAAGACACTGTGTTCTTTGAAGCTAGGAGGATTGTGCAAGCGGAGTTCCAGCACATCATCTATAATGAGTGGTTACCGTTACTCTTGGGTAAGGTCACACGACTGGTTCAATTTTCCATATCATCTGTGCATAATTTAAAAACGAATAAAGGAGTCTTTATTAAAGAGTAACAGAACTTTAAACAACAGTGTTTAGAATTTTAACCTATTTCTCTGTGTTAACAAATAAAAAAAAACAGTTTAAAGAATCACCGTGTTATCCGACATGTACGTGTGCAGAGCTACAGCCAAAAGCTAGTATAAGAATGTACTAATCTACTTTTTATTCGAATTCGCTAGAAGGAGGATTATATTTTTCTTGAGTATATTTGTAGGATAGTGATGTTCTCCTAACCGATTTCGGCGGCCAGTTTCAACAGAGATCAACCCACTACACAGGCGCTATTATATGTAGTACACAAGTGTGTGTGCAAGTACAGGTGCACTCACTGGGACGGCTAACTGGCACGACCGGGGAGAGATCTGCGCAGAACCAACGGCTTTACGTGCTTTCCGAGGCATAGGGGTTAATAACTTAACTTCCAAACGTCGGGCTGTTATTAAGCATTTGTATAATCAATAAAACTCAATAACACTCTTTGGTCTGACCTAGTAATCAACCAGGTTCGATTACCGGCATGGCAGTCGCTTACACTAGCCGCTGGACCAACGAAGTCTGGCACGCTTTTATACGTTTACATTCTAAATTGATATATTTCACACACGATCGTCTGACTCGAAGATTAGGTAAAGTTTATATGCTATGACAACCCACCCTGATTAAGTCACGATATTTGAAAAATAAATCATCAATAGCATTCAACAACCCATTGCTGGACATAGCCTTCCCATTATCCAGAAGTTTTTGGCCTACTATACCACGCTGGCCAGACAAGTTGTTATAGGGTTTGTTTCAAATTTTCCTTCTCTTTGTATATTTTGTACCTTTAGTCGCCTCTTACAACACTCAAGAGAAGAAAAGGGGTTGATACAGTCTGTATTCTTAATTGATCACAACCTGGAACAGAAAAATACATATTTCCTAAAAAATTTCTGCAACAGTACTATCACATATTTCAGGTCCTCAGCTGATAAACACATTCGGTTTGTCACCGGCAGCGGAATACTCCTCTGTGTATGACCCATGGGTCAATCCATCGCTTACGTCTGAGTTCTCTACCGCTGCCATGAGATTTGGACACTCAGTCATCGATGGAAAGTTAGTGTAAGTATGAAAGACCATCATTTCTTGGATCCTTTCCTTTTGGATCCTGGTACTCTTTTTTTATCTAAATTATAGTTGTTGCAATATTTTGAGTCAATTAGAACAATGAGTGAAAACATGAAGAGGCATTAGTCTTGCACTTGAAAAGGCCTCCAGGTTCAGGCAGGCAGATGTATAACTTCTATTCTATAGTTTTTTGGAACATCTAAATTTGTGATTGTTTTCTACATTTTTTTTTTAAAACTATAGAATCCCAAGTCCTGCAAAAGGCGGAATATATGAGACGATCTCAATTCCTGAAGTAATGTTCCAGCCGACTAGGATGCGACTGAGGCACTTCTTGGATCGTCTGCTGATCGGTTTGGCTTCACAGCCTATGCAGGCTGTTGATCCCTTTGTTACTGAGGGGGTAAGTTTACTATATTGCAACATTATCTAGCGTACTCTAGATATTCTAGCTATCCAGCTTAATTTTTGTTTCTGTATTAACAAGTCAAAAACTAAAACTGGATTAGCCATCCACATAAATTGGCAGACTCTAACGAAGTGATTACTTCACAGTTAATTATTTTGATTTTTAGGTGCGCATGGGCAGCGGTAGACATTTGCTATCAGGCGAGCTGTCTGGCCGATTGTCCACCAATACTAAGAATAAAATAAAAGGTTTAAAAAACTGTAACCTGATTTTGTAAAAAATTTTAGGAAACATGTTACCAGGACCTTTATTACGAATCTATTGATACCCCATTCATGACGTACAAACATGCATACATAGATTGTTAAATCTATTACACCCTCTTTTGTCTTCGCCTATTGACAGCTCTTTATGTAATAAACTCACCGAGAGTACAAAGACTACAGTACATATAAGCATTTTTGTTCCAGTTAACTCGATATATGTTCCACGGTGGTAATCCGTATGGCATAGATCTGGCATCCATCAATATTCAGCGTGGTCGTGATCACGGTGTGCGCTCCTACAATGAGTACAGGCGGCTTATTGGTCTGCAACCTCATCTGGAATTCCAGGAATTTTCTCCTCGTGTGAGTTTTTCACTGTGTATAGGTATATAAATATGTTTATTTAAAGACAACTTCTCAGTTTAGAATATATCCTGTTTCGAGGGGGATTTTGCTGACATGTTGAACGGACACAAAGAACACCCAGACTTAGAGTAACCTGTGTGAATTACAGTGTTGCTCAAAGTGGGTTTAACTCATAGCAGTTAGTAAAGTAGGAAAAGTCGTGGCGACCGTACCGTACCGACGTATAACCATATTGTCATCGATGCAATTATTTCATAGCGCAGACATTAATTATTACATTTTACTCGTCTGTAATTGACTAAATACAAGCTGCTAAATACAAGTTTGTTCTCTGTGATAGATTTTATTTTGTATTGTTATGTTTTACGTGCGAGTTTTATTACAAATTAAGTAAATAAATTTAAAACTGTAGACCTAAAATGATTCTTGTAAGTTCTAAAACGACTTCAGGGACAGCTGTCACAGAGATTAAGCTATATTTTATAGATAGTTGATGACAGTCAAAGGTCAAGTTAACTGAAGTAGGGGTTTTCATTCACCAGGGGAAAAGCCATGCTTCGGCACGCATGGGCTGATACATAGAAATGATACTAACATGAACTCACAGAAAACCAAGCTACATTTGTGAGATCCCACTCTATG
Source organism: Hypercompe scribonia (assembly GCA_949316085.1). Taxonomy (NCBI): domain Eukaryota; kingdom Metazoa; phylum Arthropoda; class Insecta; order Lepidoptera; family Erebidae; genus Hypercompe; species Hypercompe scribonia. The sequence goes on from OX438973.1 coordinate 2,766,668, forward strand.
TGACATTACTCGATGGACCCCTTTTTCTTTCTGTGCGGCAAGCCCCACAGATACCACCGAAAAGTGGTTATGTCGGACTCAAAGCGATCAAAAACCGAATGCCGCCTCAGGTACCAGTAGTCGGGGAACCAGGTGCACCCTAGTAAGGAAATCTCTGGGACCCCGACGTACTTCGAGCCACCTACGGCTTGTAGATGTCCCCGCTGTGTGAGAACCCCGATGTTCCCTTTTCTTCCTGCTCGCAAAAGGGGGCGAGCGCAATCCGTAGCGCTTGTATCGCCAACCCGGCCAGCTTCTGCTAGGGCGACAGATGGCATCATCTGCCCCACCCAGGCCTGCGCTTATGATGAACGGAGATCGTTTAAAGATCACTCTATGGATCCTTTAGAGTGACGTCACATACATGATATTTTTACTCCTAGAGGTGTCTGGTTTGAAACAGCACTTCCAAAATTGGTTTTCATTCCATATCAAATCAAACTTTTAGAAAAATTAACATTGAATCAATTATTTGAAAAAAAAAATTTAAAAATAAAACAGAAAGCAATGTTTTATATTACTGTTATTACTTCAAATGTCTTCTTTTAATAATAATATTTAGTAACTTAATAATTTCACATATTGAAATTTGATGACATGAAACTCAAGACCCCGCTCACTTCTTGTCAAACAATCTCACATTTCGTTGATCTTTTTCCCGCCCTTTTAACGTCTAACGTTATTTATGGCTCCTTAACACTTAACATAATTAAAATATTGACTACAATTTTCCAATCATTAGGCTGCACAACGCTTAACCACAGTGTACGAAAGACCAGAAGACATAGATTTATGGATTGGAGGTCTCCTAGAAGAACCAGTGGAAGGTGGTATAGTGGGCCCGGTATTCGCCAATATCATAGCTGATCAGTTCACGAAGCTTAAGAGGGGGGACCGTTACTTTTATGAGTATGGGCCTGATATTAATCCAGGAGCTTTTACTTCAAGTAAGTGGATATCTTCTGGTCTTTAACATTAAATTGTCTTTTTGGATTGTTTTAACAAAAACTTTTTGAGTGCTAGAGCCTGCAATATTGGATTAATTTTTACAATACTTACGCAATTTTTTTGTGGCATTTTATGCTGAATGAGTACTTTCATAACTTCTAATAAATTATATTAATATTAAGATTTTTTTTTCTATATTAAGAGCCTACCAAAGTGACTCTACTCTGCCTGATGGAAAGCTTGAATAGAATCCAAGAGTTGAGGTCACCATATCCATTGCAAATGCAGACAATGCAGTATGGTGACCTCGACTATGGTGGCCTACTGAGATGTTTTTTCACGACCCGCTTGGGGACGTAAAAGGCATGACAGTCATCGTAGCAGTGTAAGGTTCACACAGTTACCACGATAACTGTCACCCCTGCATCAAAATTATACTTAATTCAGAATGGAATACGGTGCAAAATTCTTAAACAAGTCTAATCCAGGATTCTTCTTTTGTTAATCTTATTGCACATTAATAGCACCAGGTATTCTTTTAATTCTCTAAGCTAATCTAAGTCGGTTTCAGTTAGTGTTTGAACCTGATAGATGTCTTTTAGAATATTCTAGAATTCGTTTATATTAATTTATCAAATGTCTGTGTTGTAAACGATTAAGGATACGGAGTGTCACAAGGTGTTGTAAGACGCGACTAACGAAGCGAACTACACAAGACAACGTCACTACAAAGAGAAGGAAAACTTGAAAAAAAAAACCCTTACCAACCTGTCTGGCCACCGTGGCATAGTAGGCTATAACCTACTTACGAAGGAGAGGCCTATGTATAGCAAGGAAATGTTTAAGGTTGTTGATGATGACGATAATAGCTAATGTTGATAAAAAATTCAATGAAAATTGATCAAAAAATATTGTTTATTAGGTCAGTTAGCAGAAATAAAGAAGGTGACGATTTCGCGGCTGATTTGCGACAACAGTGACGGCATAGAGCTGTTCTCTCAACCGCCTGCGGGTTTCCTTAGAGCAGATTTACTTGGGTACGTATGTACTAAAGAATATCACAAATTCTGAACTAATTTGCAATAATTACGTTATTTGAAACTTCGACGCAATAATGAGGAATACAAACTTTCTTTCTTTTTAGAAGTAATGAAGCCTAATTAACGTTTGCTCGTAATTATTTATTTCTAAGTGTATCTATTTCGTTCTTTTGCCATTTTCTACAGCTTTGCCACGCCTCTAAAGGGGAGTAACTGTAATCGATATTACATTACGTGCATGTATTTAAATGTCCCTGTGGTGACGGATTAAGAATACATAGTATTACCATCCCTATTCATCCCGTGGGTGTCGTAAAAGGCGACTAAGGGAACAAAGTATGCAAGACAACATCATTACAAAGAGAAGGAAAACTTGAAACGAACTTTATTCCAACCCGTCTGGCCAGTGTGGCCAAAACCTCCTTGCTAAGGAGAGGCCTACATATGTCCAGCAGTGGACTGTAAAATGCTGTTGATGATGAGGATAATGATGTACTTAAAAATACATTCTGGTTATACTAGTACAGGTTCTGCCTAGTTTGGGATCAGACGTTCGTTTGTGCGAAGTTTGAAGTTATTATAAATAATATATTACAACTAACATATTATTTACTTTTGTACCAAAATTTTATCTTAAAGTTAATAATAAAATGTTATTTGTTAGTCCTGATAAAACTCGTGAATATCTGTACTGATTTAGTTAATTTTGGTCTGAGATCATTTGTAAAATTTTAAGCAAAGTATAAAATATAATAAACTGAATAAGTAACGCGGCGAAATGGTAAAATCAGTTATTTTATTTTACCAAACCAAATGTCGGATCTTCTCAAGTAAAAGAACCTATTAAAATAAGATCGACATGTCAGCCCAAAAGTCGAACTAAACGGTTTGACAGCTCGTTTTTGACGAGAGTCGCCAAGATTTGGAACGACCTGCCTGGGTCTATTTCTCCTGATGAGTTGAACTCTCCCTTTAAGAGTAGAGTGAACAGGTTTCTTTTGGATGGGCGTGTACCACCTTCGTCTTCATCTACACTTTCCATCAGGTGAGATGGAAGACAAACGCCTATTCCAATACAACTATAAAAGATCGACATATTTGTTGGGGACGTACATACAGAATACGATTGTCGTATCGTACGATTTTACTGTGTTTAGATACGACGTTTTCCGGGTTATCTAATTGTAAATAAACAATTCTAGCTATGTTTTCGTTTACAGAAATGAACCTGTCCCCTGCAACAGTGCCCGAATACCGTCCATGGATCTAAGTAGGTTCAGGGAAATATAATTAGATATTTTTGATTCACTAATACATTTTTATTTTTTAAGTATAAGTTCAACGACTTATTTTTCCTTTAGTGCCATACTATTACTAATAGTTACATATAACCAAGTGTTAGTAAAATAATAAATACATTTTAAAATTATACACATTTAAAAGCAACTAATAAAGTTTAATTACTGTCATAGTTATATTTTTTATAATTTTATTTTTTACTGTCATTGCCATTTCAAAAAAAAAAATGTTAAAAAAATCATTATTGGTATTTTTTATCACCACTATTGGAAATGAAAACTTGATTATTGTTTATATTGTTAGGTTTTTAATTGAAGTCCAATGCCTAAATAATACAATCATCTAACTATTTCTTATTCTCTTCCTTTTGTATTTTTAACTTTATTGATTTTTTTTACATATTTTTTGACCTCATTTCTAATTGATTTATCAATTATTCTGTAGGTATTGACCGCATCAATAACATAATTATAACTTACATATTAAATATTTCAATCATTTTTACAATCAATTGATTTTGTTACAAAAACGAACGCAATACTTTATATTTATATTGATAATAATTTTGCATGTTGAATATTTTAATACTTTTTGTGACAATTTCAGTAATTTGTAAATATTTTATAGACTTTTTATTTCATTTTATTTATAAATCCAATATCTGTGATATGTATTTTGCTTTTTGATTTGTATTTGTCTAGCTTTTCATTGGTGCCCGAACAATGGGAGGCTATGGAAAGTATCACAGACGTTGTATTTATAGTAATGATTCTATTAATGATTAATCATTGCGGCAATATTACGAATAAGTAATGAAATTTATGATTTAGTCACATCTTTATGTAGTCATTAGACAATCAATTGCTTCTTTTTATTTTCTCTTCGTACGTGTTTCTATACCATACTATATTAAATTATATTTTTTCTATAATTTCATCACTACTGGATTTCAATTGAATTAGTTTGAGATAAGTACCTGATTGCGTGATTTTTTAAAGAAAAAGTCTACAAATTGGGGGTTTATTGTTAAGAATGCGGTGATAACAAATAGTGATAAGAAAAAAGATTGATTTAACATTAGTTTTTTTATTATTTGAATTGAACAAAGAGATTTTACACATTAGGTTCGTTATTCATAGGTATTAGCGTTATTCTTTCTAATTTAGTTTCTGATTTTAAATAATATTAGGAGGAGTTAAATTTTAGAAAATATATGTACCATATACGTGAGAAACTGTTGAACTCTTTGTGCTAATAGTTTTTTTGTAAATTTAAATTTCTCAATCTCATTTAGGTACAAGATAAAAATCGCTTTCTAAACCTCATATCAGCAAAAACTATGTTTCTATTAGTAATAGTTGTAGGAATTCAATGTCTCACTATTCAGCTTAAGGGGTATATTTTTAATAACTTAATAAACGTTCGCTTGTAACGTAAAATTCGATTTAACATTAATGTCACTGAACCAAGTAAGAAGCTACCATTTAACAATGAATTTATTAATCACAGATGTAACTTTCCATAATTTTACAAACACAAAAATATTGTAGAACTTTACATTTATCAGTGTATCAGATTTTTATTTATTAAATAACTAAATTCAGTAAATTATTAAATATTTCATTTCAACAATTTGACTATATTCTTCTAATATAAAGGGATAGAGTGGTGTCTATTTCATATTTTAAATTTCTTATAAAATATTAACTTAAATGAAATCTGATTTTTTGATTTGTAAACTTGAATGTCAATTAAATGTAAAATTAAAAATTATAATAATTAATAACTTATTTATTACACATTGCATGTAATTTTCTTATTTTTATTGGAATGCTTATTTTTAACAAACTTAGTTAAGTTCAATTTTAGTATATATAAAATAATTAATATGTAAATTTTTAAAAAATTCTTTTTTCAACTGTTAGAAATACCTTCCATGTATGGTATTCATTATAAAAGATATACAATTGTATTTTGTAACTTTTTAAAAGGCACTGACTAGTTCGGCATCGAATTAAAGCCGTTTACCGTGGTGTGAAGCGACCTGGTCCACAAGTGTCAGATACCATTTTTATTTATACTTTTTAAGAATTAGCAAAATGTAAATCTTTATCTTAAATACAACATGTTTAAAAGAAATAAAAATAAATTGTAAATTTAAGTTTAAACATGTTTGACAGCATGCTATATATACATATAGTCGAGGAGCTCCTGTAGTTATGATTTGTGGTGATGAATAAATTAAAAAAAAAAAAAAATTATATTATTTTAATAAGCTAGTTATTGATTCTGTGCATAGAATTATTTTTCAGTATTAATATATAAATAAGATACTTTCGAGCTATTATTTGCCTGCCTCGGTGACATAGCAGTCGCAAAATCTACCACAGATTTTGCGACTGCTGTGCTTGAGGCTTGGGATTCGATTCCTGGGTCGGATCAAATGTTTGTGTGATTTACAATTATTTGTTTCAGAGTTTGGATGTTTTCTACGTAAATTATATATATATAAAAGAAAAGTCATAGTATTATATATGTACTGCTTAATTTGAAGCTAGATGGCGTTGTGAGTCAGATGTCCGAAATATTTTATTAGATATTTATACTACAATGTTTACTTATCACTATTTTCTTAGTGTCGCCCGCATCCAGCAGCTTCCCGCGACCTTCACCAGGTCATCGGACCACCTTGTGTTGGGCCTATCAACGCTGCGTTTCCCAGTACGCGGTCGCAACTCTAGAACTTCCCGGTCCCATCGGTCATTGTTTCTGTGTATAATGTGGCCCGCGCACTGCCACTTAAGTTTAGTAATTTTATCAGCAATATTATTGACCTTGGTCCGTCTGTGGATCTGCTTATTCCTAGTTCGATCACGCAAAGAAACTCCGAGCATCAATCACGCAAAGAAACTCCGAGCATCGCCCTCTCCATTGCTCTTTGGGTGACTTTGAGCCTTCTTATCGAGCGACCGGCTGTTGTGGAGAACCTTGGGAGAGGCTTATGTCCAGCAGTGGACGTATTTTGGCTGAGATGATGATGATGATTTTCTTAGTACACCAAGCAGTCGAGTTTCCCTTCTAACTTATTAATGGTTTTTATCATCAATAGTAATTCAGGGACTTATTGATTTTATAGCAAAATTACACGTTTACGTTACTCCGTTCCTAAGACTTGCTATGGACATAAAATCTTAAGAAAACATATAGTAAAATGCAAAATGTTTGTGTAGAATTAATTATTACTATTCTACAACACCTATAACCGTTTCAATTATGTACATCATAAACTTTCAGTCAGTAATTTAAAGTTAAGTATAAAATAACGTGGACTTGCAATAAGTACATTCACAAATCAATTTCCTTTAAGTAGTAATAGTACTTTACAACTGACCTTTACAACCTACTACTTTACAATTTACTTTCTACAAATATATAGCTTTACTTTATTAGTAATAGGTTTATTGAAAAAAAAAACACAAATATTAAAAGGTATTTTCTAATGTTCCGTTAACATGTTCAGGTTTTTTTAGTTCAGTCTATACCGTCTACTAATGAGAGATTAGGAAGAATGTGGCGCTTTCTTATGATATTAGTACCTTCTGTGCGGTCCTTTTTGATATTGAAGAAAGAAGATAGATGTTGTTATGGCAACCCGGCCGACGGCTTAACAAAAACACTATTAATATTATTGTTAAAAATTAAAATGTTGCTACATTAAAAGTGTCTGGAATTACCAATCTCTTAAATAAATTGATATGAATTGAAGGTCCTTGGAAAGATAAGTTACAAATAAAGTTAAACTGACCAGTTGAGTTTCGGGTTCTCTCAGTTACAAAACGTATAACCTAGTAAGCAATTTCAAACCTTCAGAGCTTTTGCAATATGGGTAATGCCCCATCCAAAGATAATTCTGGTGAGAGAGGGGGAAAGGAAAATGAGAAGACATCTTTTTTTTTTTTTTTTAACGTGTGGAAACCCCCTCGGGCCGTCACCCCACCGGGGTTTACGGCGGGGTGGTGTGTCGGAATCGGACCGACTAAAACCACACGGTGTGCCACTCTGCGCCTGAGATAGGAGGGATCCGGGAACCGCTGCTATTACGACATCCAGAAATGAGAAGACATCTGCACCAACGATCATAGGCACCTGTAACTCAAGAGTCACTAGTGCCGCTGCCGCCTTTTAAGCTGTCCTCTCCTCCAGAATTAGGAGATTCTGGTTACCACACTCACTAGAATAGAAGCAGCAAATTCAGTTTCAGTCAGTTCAGTCGACTACACTATTCGCTCTTCCCTTTCTGAGTGATGGGGGCTCAAATCCTACATGGGCCAACACTTTGTGGGCTCCACAAATTGTTGTTCTGAGTCTGAGTGTTCTTTGTGTCCGTTTCTTGTATGTTTGTAAAGTCCCCCGCGACACAGGATTTACACCAAAAGCGGGCGTTCTTTTAAAAAAAATAAAATAAAAGAATAAGTGGTTCACACGTTATCCGGTTTTCTAATCCCAATATGTCCATTTTATGCACTCGGATAACGATTACATTCCCAAGCCTCTTTGGACGAAACTGGTAAAATCTTTCTAATTCTAGTTGTATCTCAAACTAAAAATTCTGTTTTCTCTCTATACAGTGTCAGTATACTCTCAAACTAAACGAATCTGCTACCACATTAAACGTATATTCTTTGAACAGCAATTAAAAACAGCACACGGGTTAAGTATTAATGTAATACAATACTATACAATACTATTTATAAAGTTAAAACGATTGTATACTTTATCCACTTTGAACTGATGTGGTGAAAATTTGAAATATTGGAGGTCACAAATCCTATTCATCCCATGGATATCCTAAAAACCGATTAAGGAAGCAAGTTACAGGATAACAACACTGCAAAGAGAAGGAAATCTTGACACAAACTGGAACACCAACCATCTGGAAAGCAGGTATAGTAGACTAAAAATATATTTCCAAGATGAGACCTGAGCTCAGCAGTGAATTACTAAAAACTATTACAGATCATTAATTCACGATTAAGCGTCTCACGAGTAGCGAAGGTTGACAGTTACACTGGGTTATAGGACTTATTTTACATGAGGCGGATAATTATTGACAGTCAGGGTAGAATATAATAAATACTCTCGCTCCCTCGATTATTCTCGTAGTCTAGCAGCAGATTACCTGCCCCATATATTCAGAGGTATACATCTCATTGGGTTCCGTTAACCTCATTGGACGGTGAAAGGTATTGAAAGGGATAAGAGAAATTGCTTAGGTGAAACCGGTAATTTGAGTCACTGTCGTATAACTCTGGCCAAGCTCCCCCTTTTGTGACCAGGCAGACCTCTCACGGAAGGAGATTTAGTAAATTTAAAATGTCACGTCACGTGCTTATCAATTCTAAACGGTGATATTTATTTTATTTCAAACTGCATGTCAACTTAGCAGCAAAAATAACCGCAAGAACACAATTCCAGGTAACAATAACAAGTCTAAAAAGAAACATGGCTATGACGCAGTAGGGGGCGAGCGTGTGCACCCATGCGAGGTCGCGAGGTCAATACCTGCATAGTTCAAATATTTGTTTGTCTGGATGTTTGTGGAGCGGCATCTTGGACGTACAGAAATGATAGGAAATGTTTTGACTTTTAACATTTCTGTTGTTAAAACTGACTGATCAGTAAGTTGGCCTAATGATTAGTGATCGTGGATTTGCTTCCAAACTTAACTTAAGTTTTCTGTTATGATTACGATCATTTGTGCTGTACATCATGTTGTCTAATCTGTGTGTATTTAGAAATGTTTATGTATGTTTATTTAGAAACATGTGTCCCCGTTATGGAATAAAACCATAGTCGACACAATTTTGACGTTAAGTACATTTTAATCTTTCCTTCCTCCGTCCTTTGGAGGTATATGAAACGTGAAAACGTGAAATGTATTCAAATATTCACGCTTTTTATTATTCTGTCCTTATTTGTGTCGAAAATTGCGCTAATTCCCTGTAATGTAATCATTCTATGAGTACGGCGTGCTACTACTACAGCGAAAGTATAAATTTATCGACAGTATTTAATCATTTTGTCATTATTCTATTTTCTCTATGTCTACTTAAAACTCTAGTAACACTTTCATGGACAATTTATTCTTTACATAAATTTTATCTGTATCTAATGACTGTTAAACAAATATATGTTAAAGTATACAGTTAGGGCAACACCGTTGAGAGAGCCAGGCTCATTAGACGGCTACTTATTTAACTGCTAGTGCACTTACTAGAATCCTAAAACGTTTATTTAGTGAAAACCTTTACTTCTAATGTTTACAAAGGAAATGTTAATTGATTTTAGTTTCGTTTACCTTTATCCTTAACACTTCTCGAAGTCAGGATGGCTAAAATTCACGACTTGTTTAAAATTAAAGTGAAGAAGCTTTTACTGGCTGAATTGGCGACGTCTTAGTTCATCACCTGGTATTATTATAGTTTGTAGTGGTAATATGTGTGCACGAATATGTATGAGTTACATATATGTGTATTGTATATGTATATGTTATATATTTATGTGTTGTAAGTGTATTTGCTTATTTATGGTCAAACTAGTCTATATATACTAAATACTCTGTCAATTACTTCTTATCCTTAGGTGTACCTACCTCACATTTTCTCTGCATCGCCCAATTGGTTGACTGGCAGAAAATGCCTTAGGCATTAAGTCCGCTGATGCATGAATTTGTGCATAAAGTTGTAACAAAATATACAATGCTGCATTGACTGCTGCAAAAAGTAAAAATGGTGCAGTAGTTCAAGCGGTTACCTTGTCGGTTCCTACTGTGCTGTGTCAGGGATCACCACATGGGACAACACTTTGTATGATCCACAAATTGTGTTTGTAAGTCTAAATCTAGGTGTTGTTTGTGTCTGTTTCAGGAATGTTTTTGAGGTGTCAAAAAAATGATAATATTTACGATCTTTTGCGAAAAAAAATCCATTCCAGGATTGTGAAAGTTATAAATTATTGAGACAATTTATCACTTTGCTAATCTCATATTTCACTTAAAGCTCCAAGGGCAATATAAAAACCGCTATATATGTTACTGAACCTTTTTGAAGTCATCAAAATAGGTTTATTGAAAGTAATTGAGGTCCTATAGCTAAAATTATGATACTTCTTTTAAAGTATAGGTTATGAATGCAACAACTCTTATTTATCCTGTAAGTTCCGTAAGAGACAACTAAGGGATCAAATTATGCAAGGCAATAAATAAATAAACTAAATAAATAAATGTTTCGGACACATAACACATAATGCCATCTAGTTTCAAACTAAGCAGAGCTTGTACTATGATAACTGATAGGATGACTGATACAATACTTATATACTTTTTTAAATACATATATATTATACATAGAAAACACTCAAACTCCGAAACAAATATTTGTAGATCATACAAACATTTGGTCCGACCCGGCAATCGAACCCGAGACCTCAAGCACAGCAGTTGCTTTCGATACCGCAAAGAGATGGAAAACTTAAAATAAACCCAATACCCTGCGTGGTATAGTCGGTTAAATTCTTTTTATTCAGGAGAGATCTATGTCCAGCTGTTGACTGTTGGAGGCTATTGATGATGATGAAGTGGTACTTGATTACCGACGTCCACGGTCACTTACAATATGAGTAACATCAAAAGTCTTTGTAAAGTAACAAGAGTAAATAATGACGCATTGAGGGTTCTCTTTTGGAATTAGTGGAGAGTGAGAAAATTCAGTCTTCTGGTTCCCTTACTTACTTTTTAATATACAACGAAAAAAACATTTAGGTTTTAGTAAAGGCTTGGCATCAGTACGGTGAAACTAGGCTGTATATGCCGAACAATCGTTCTTCAAGGGCTCTTTGATTGTGATATTTTTTTTTCTGAAAAAGACATCTCCCGCCTTAGGAATAAATCCTGTGTCGCGGGGGACTGTACAAACATACATGAGACGGACACAAAGACCATCCAGACTCAGAACAACAATTTGTGAATCACACAAAGTGTAGTCTCATGTAGGGTTTTGAATGGACAGTACTACCCTCCCACAGAAGACCAACCTAAAGCGCCAGCATCCGTGTTGTCGTGTTTCGTTGGTGAGTGTGAGACCGGAGGCGCATGGACGTAGGAGTGACAGTTATCGTGGTAACTGTGTAAGCCTTACACTGTCACGATGACTGTCATGCCTTTTACGTTCCCAAGCGGGGTGTGAAAAAGCATCTCACAAGGCCACCATAGTGTGGGTCACCATACTGCATTGTCTGCATTTGCAATGAATATAGTGACCACAACTTTTGAATTCTATTCATGCTTTCCATTAGGCAGAGTAGAGTCACTTTGGCAGGCTCTTAATATAGAACAAAAAACCCACAACACTCGACGCACTAGAACCTTCCTTTTGTACAATATTAGTTTTACTATTGATAAATGTTCTGTGGTAAGCATCATACACTTCAATAAAACTTTCTTCAATCTATTTTTAGCACGGTCTCTTACCAAGAAATCGAAGCAATTCTTCGACTTATAAACCGGTTTATACCATCCGAACATTACTTATAATGAAAATGATTAAATCACATATCAGCTACTAAATTATACTTACTGCGGTTACAATGTAAAAAGTACACGAAGTACAGTTTTGCGAATTGATGTTAAATAAAGGTGTATACAGAATAGTAGTCATTTATTTAAAAATGTACAAAGTTACACCTCTTTCACAGAGGGGTAGCCATAGATAATTGATCTCCAGCGTACCGTACCGTATCTTACTGCGGTCCTGACACACCTCTTTTATATTCACTCATAATTTTACATTAAATAATTATTTATTTAAATGTATATTATATTCATTTCGATTTAATTGAGAAAGTTATTTTACATTGCTTTTAAATCATACTAAAACAACTTTTAAATTCTATTCATGCTTTTCATTAAGTCGAGTAAAGTCGCTTTGGCAATCCTTTAAAATAAAAATAAAATAATTAATAGCTAATGAATCGTTTTAATGAATAAATGTGTTTAGTAATGTTATTATATTGCTTGATCTCTGTAACAGTTGTCACTAGTGTCATTTTAGATATTACAAAGTACATTTTAGGTGTGTTTTTTTATATTTATAATGTTTACTTGTGATAAAAGTGGCACGTAAACAATGACAATGTAAATTGAATCGCTAGGTCAAAGTTACTTCGTCGGTTTTGTAGCCATCTGTCACAGAGATCACGCTATATTTTAAGGGCTGTAACTATATGCTTTTCAAAGTTTGCCACTAATACATTAATTATAATGGGATATGTATATCCCATGGGTGTCGTAAGAGGTGATTAAGGGAACAATCTACGCAGGACAACTTCATTTCAAAGAGAAGGCGGCTTGGCTTAAAACAAACTTATCTTTATTTTGTTTTTTTTTAACGTGTGGAAACCCCCTCGGGCCGTCACCCCACTGGGGTTTACGGCGGGGTGATGTGTCGGAATCGGACCGACTAAAACCACACGGTGTGCCACTCTGCGCAATAAACATACGAACCATAACCTAAGGACTGTGGTAACTAGAGACAACTTCGAGCCTTAGATAAAATATTGTCGGAAACTTTTGCGCTTCACTTCTATCAACTAAAATCTAAGTACGTTTAAGTTTATCAACTTAGAGGAAATAGTAATGTTTCCACACATCTCATATACGACTGTTTGATGCCAAACTAGTCAAAGCCTGTTCGTTGGCAACTAGACTGTTAACACGCTTAAACATTTATACATACATATTTTTGACGTCTTCAACCAAACTCTTCAAGAGGTATAGATTACAATTACTGTAGATCGATATTGAGTTTATCTGGTTCTACCTAGTTGTAGTACAGACGGCCACGTATGAAATGTGGTAAGTTATTTCTTTTCAAACTACCATGACAGTCGGTGTAATCTTCGTGGTGTACTTGAATTGAAAACGAAATCTTAAGTTTTGGAGGACTTCCTTCAAAACATAACACAGACGTGTTTTTGCTTACAATGAACTTACACCGAATTCATCACACTGCTCTTGACCGAATGGGTCAAGTGTTTTAAGTGTGTATTAAGTGTTAAAGTGTTTTCTACACTTTAATATCAACTACTTCCTATCTTCAAGCTTTATTCGTATTAATATTATTCATATTATTTACATAGATAGCTCTTGAAATGTAGCTAGTCATTATCATTTAATATAGTCGGTACAGAATTTTTTTGTGTATTTTTAGCTAAAACTTGCATAGACAAGAATGTGAAATTTGGAATATTTAAAATTTATAAATAGAAGTGCAGAAAGCTAAAATTCTATAATAATTTATGCTGTAGAGATAAACGGTTCAGTAATATATTTTGAACTGTCATGGTGCAAAAGTCTATACAATGACAGTTCTAGTTATACTGGTCAGAAATTAAACAATTTATCAATTGAGAAGGATTAAAAAAATCCAATAGACTACCCTCCTTGTTGATCATGATGTTGAGACTATCTCTAGTGTATATAATTGAGTGGGACGATATATGAGTATATTATGTTATGTTTTCATGTGATGAGAATGGGTATTTTTTAAACAGGTGAACGAATGAGGTCCACTGACTTTGATACTCCTTGGTCATAAAATTATAACAAGTGTCTATTAAGCATCCCGTATTTTGCACCCTCAGAGTATTTTTTTCTTTAAATTTCAGCAGGACTAACCTCCAGAAATGGCGGCGATACACTTCAAACATACACAAACAAAAATATACATATTTTTTTTATCTTAAGATCCTGCTAAAGTGACTCTACTCTCCTTGATGGAAAACATGAATGAAATCCAAGAGTAATAGTCACCATACTCATTGCGAATGTAGACAATGTGGTATGATGACCCACACCATGGTGACCTAATGAAATGCTAAATGAAGTGCCGCCGATTTACCGATTTCAATGAGTCTATTACATGTTAAATTATAATAGACAATTAAGTATATTCTTGATTCTGCATATAATAGAACCAAAACCTATGTTTATAAATAATGTAATTCTAAGGCAACAAAAACAAAAATAACAATATAACAGAGACATTTTGGACACCTTTTAAAAGACAGAACTGGTCAATGCGTTAAATTATTCCAAAAAAACACTTGACGATTGTCAACGATTACTTTTACTCGAACATTTACCAGTTGTTGTACAAATACATAATTAAAGATATGACCGATTGCCCTCCAGGTCAAGATCACGGACACTTGTGAGAATTCCACTCACCTCATTCCACATGACGTCGGCGAAAGTGCAGTTTAGAAACCGCAAGTATATTTGCGAATTCACCGAAGATTTATCTATGTCTATGTACTTGCCAATTTTGGGGTAGTGTTATTAAAATATGAACTTTCTTCGCTGGCTTTTAAGTGGATTATTGATAATAATATGTCTGTTGATATAAGACTGTTTGAAGTAGAATATAATTTGTTCCTCTTGAATGCTATTTTAATAGTGGAAAAGTAAGACCACTTACCATCACTTATGTCAAATTACAATAAAAATATCACCAAGGTGAACTAAGGAAACCCAAAAATCCATTTTTGTCATGTTTAGTTTCGGCAAACGTTGTGTAGTACACCCACAGGCCTGATGGAGTGATTTGAGCATTTGAGGCCAGGCCATCAGGCCATTTGACCAAGGATGATTTGCGAGAAGCCTAAAATCGATTCAAGTGGCGTGTAGAGACCAATGTCCAGCAGTGGACTGCAATAGGCTGATGATGATGATGTCTAAGTGCCCATTTTTTTTATTTCTAGTTAATTATTTTAGGAATTAAAGATACTTTTGTTTGTATTCAAAATTTAATTATAAAAAACTGCTTTATGGTTCTTCACGTCTATGGACGAAGGTAGACACTTACCATCGAGTGTGTTTATACTTTCACAAGTTACAAACCTCTTGTGAAACAAGAGATGCTCAAAGTTTTATATTGACAATAAAATCCCCATCTTCATAAAAGTTGTGTAGATTTCCAGTTAGGGCTGTCACACACAATAAAGTTTAGATTTGGATACGGATATAATAATTTACTGGTTTCATAAACAATTCTGAAATAATTTCGAATATTTTGTGCCAGTTAAAAATAATCAATTTGTAAGATTTTGTAACTGGAGAATTATGAAAGTTACGGATAAAAATTACTTAACCGTGGGAGAGCCATACAAGCATAGGCAGGTTCGACCAAAGTTCTATAACGATTTCACAGATCTGAGTTAAACAATTCTTTTATTTCTTTCACTAAGTAAGTAAACTTACCGGAGTCCAAACCCCCACTACACCTGACTGTAAGGTGAGGGACTCCTAGGACTCACACTTCTGACTCTTGAGTTACAGGTCCCCATGGGCGACGGTTGTCACTTCCCTTCAGGTGACTTGCGTACTCGTTTGTTCCCTATACTACAAAAAGGTATTTAATTAGTCAAAACTTGGAATACACTATCAGTCCTTGTTGCCCTCCTACAAAGATGCCGGGTCCTTGAAACGGTGCGTGAAAAAACACCTCACTAGGCAGCCACAGTGTGGTTCACCGTGATGCATTATCTGTATACGCTGCAGGTGACTATCAATTTTGGATTCTACTTATGCTTTCCATCAGGCAGGACAGATTCATTTTGGCAGACACTAGAAAAAAGTCTGAACATTCATAATACTCATTCCAAATGCTATTTTCTGTTATAAAGATAATGATTTTAACGGAATCGAAATGAAATCGAAAATTAATGAATTAATGAAATAACAATATTCAGTTCATTTAGTATTGAAACTCTTCCCTTTTAAAATTTATACAGATTGATTTGTTTATCCGGATATCCGGACATTTTCCTTCTCCATGACATTCCTACGAGTAATTACAGTCACCACTATTACTTAACCAGTATTTAAATACAAGAACTATCAAATTGAACGGTAAAATTTAACTTCAATCATATACATTTAATAAATAAATTATTGTACGGATAAAATATACGGATATTGGCTTATAACCTCTTTGCAATATTCCTAAACATGAATACGTTAATTTATATTGATCAAGATTTCTCCGTATATATTACGTAAGTATTTACGTATGGGTTCGATTCTCATGTAGTACAAATAATCGTACGATTATAATATTATAAGATCAATTGATTAATAATCTACGATCCTTATTGTTTTGGTTGATTGTTATTTATCGGTAATATATATCTGTTTAGAAATACATAAGTTTTTTCTTCAGCAGTTTGGTTATAACGGCAAATATTTACTTTGTTTGTTAGGTAGTAGAACCACGCTGATTTCAGCACGAATACGCCTTCGCGACCGGGGCAGTCTAACCCTCCCATAGAAGATCAACCTAAACCGACAGCATCCGTGCTATCGTGTTTCGTTGGCAAGTGTGAGACCGGAAGCCTATTGATGCTGGTGTGACAGTTGTCGTGGCAAGTGTGTACAATACAATGCCACCATGACTGTCATGCCTTTTACCACCCTAAACGAGGCGTGAAAAAGCATCTCACTAGGCCGCCATACCGCATTGTCTGTATTCGCAATGAGTATGGTGACCACGACTCTTGAATTCTGTTCATGCTTTCCATCAGGCAGAGTAGAGTCACTTTGGTAGGCTCGTAAATAAATACACATATATATAATTAGCTAATGGGCACGGCTTTATTGGCGTGATTATTTCTTGTTTTGATTATGTAAGGTTCATTATTAACAAAGTTGTTAATAACAAACTTTACAACGGTTCATCTCTAATTTTACACCCTTCAACCGGATTAATAGGCGAGGAAGCCTCAGTGGTCTCTCAGGATAGGGAATGAAATAATATGGTCTGGGTTCCCTTGAGGGTAGGACAACTGAGACCAGCCGCCGTGGTGGTTTCTAGTGCAAACACCACATACTCCTGGCTCCTTCGGGATTTTCAACCCTTACAATATAAAAGGGTTGAAAATTCGGCACATTCTTTCTTAGTACACGACTACAGAATGTAAAGTATTCGCCACCATATTTACGCGTTTATGGCCTCAGTGGTTGTGGTACTATGATGCAGAGAGTAAACCTCTGAGGCCCATAACTCAGTGGTTTACTCTCTGTGTTGGCGTATCAGTCAGTCAAAGCAAGTATTTTATCTGTATGAATTCGTAATGGTTTAATCATGAAACCAAAACGATGGACCGATGACTTGAAGAAAGTGGTTGGCAGCGGATGGACGCGAATTGCCCAAGACCGGGATGGTTGGTGTTCCTTCGTTCAGCAGTGGACGGCAATAGGTTGATTGATAATAATCATGAAAATTAGATTCTACTTCCTACGAAGATTGTGAACATATAATACAGACATATATATGAATTGAATAGAGAAGTTTCCTTATTGAGGTCGACTAATAACTTTACTTAGTACTTAACTGTACTTAGTACTTTGCTCAAATACGACTGAAGCACCGTTTTCTTTTTTTTTCAAAAAAGACAACTCCCACACTAGGAATAAACTCTGAGTCGTGGGGGACTTTACAAAAATATATGAAACGGACTCAAAGACACAAAGTGTTGTACTATGCGGGATTTGAACCCTCGGCACTCAGTAGAAAGTGGTGAGGTGACCGCTTAAACCACTGTGCCATACGTGTAGTCGTTTAAACCACTACGTTCTGTCTGAGCGAAAATCCTCCAGATATCATTGGTCAGAGAATCCTCCAGATAGCATAGGCGAGAGACTCCCCACTCCGATAGCCGCCATGAGGTCACACCTCTGTTCCATCCCCACCAGACATTCTGCCAGCGTGTGGAGCACCGTGTCCTCTGACCGGCCATCACAGTTGTGAAACTTAGACGTTGGCTAATTGTGGATCAAATACAGATAATCTTCGAAGCATCCTTTTCCAGTGATTACCTGTGTCAGCCGGTACGAGGGGATTCCGCCTCTCACACCAATCGTCCATAATGAGTTTTACTGCCGCAATGACGGTGTGAACAGAGCACAGTTGCCCAAGTCGTTATTTCCACACCTTCACGAGGCCCTGTCAGTGTTGGGATTTCTGATCTTCAATTTCTTAAGACACGGGACTCCAACCAAACTATCTCGGCTCTATACGCAGCTGTTAAAGAGCCACAAGGGTTCTTACCTCCAGGTCCCAGGTGGAGTTCAGGCTAGTAGACTCACCACCTTAAAGGAAATAATGTAGTATCCCCTTATGATCCAGCCGGCACTGCAGTAGCGCGAAATTGCTGGTCTTCTGTACGTTAGTCCATACTGGTCCCATAAAGGTCTATCCACCATACTTATACCGTGTGTAGCCTCCGCGCAGTGTCTCCTGCAGGAGTCATTGAGTCTTCTCATACTTTACGGCTTAAGCAGCCTTTAAATCTAGAGATCAGCGACGATTAGATCTCAATAATTTACTGTAATTTGTAGTCTCCATCGATTTGAATTCTTCCATATAAAGTCTTTTGCAGATAACTAGTAAACTATCCAGCCGACTTGAGTTAGCACCTTATTATAAAATAACTACGAGAAAGTAGAATTACTCTATAAATAGATGGCAGTTTTTTATTTGGTATTGCTACGATCATTGGCTTTAGACCAGGGCCGTGTTTAGCCATTATTATATTTTATCATTTAGGTAAGTAGTGCAGATAATAGCATTTTATACTGCAATTATGCAAACGAAAGTTGAGATGGATGTTTATTACTAAATGTCACATGACAAGCTGATCGGATTTCCATGAGGTTAGGTACAAAGATACTATGATTTAGTACATTATTTCTTTTTATAGCAGAATACAAATGACATCAACAAAGCTTTTAATCATTAAGTCTCAAAAATTACAACAAAATGGAGTCAAGTTCTTCGGGCCACCTTCGAGATGCAACTTCATCAACGCTTTTTACAGTCTACTGCTGGACATAGGCCTCTCCTTAGCAAAGAGGTTTTGGCCTACTATTCCACGCTGACCAGACGGGTTGGAATAGGGTTTGTTCCAAGTTTTCATTCTCTTTGTAATGATGTTGTCTTGTATACTTTGTCCCTTAGTCGCCTTTTACGACACCCACGGGAGGAATAGGGGTGGTAACACTGTGTATTCTTAATCCTTCACCACACGAAGATGAAACTTGAGATCACTCAACAACGAGACTTGTTTCTTTTTAGGTAGTGCCTGTCAAAGCGACTTTACTCTGACAGATGGAAAGAGTGAGTAGAATCCAAGAGTTGTGGCCACCATACTCACTACGAATGAATTGCATAATCACATGGGGCGCTCTGGATGCTTAATCCGTCTGGCAAAGAAATAATTCCCAAGACATTCTGCTTATTATACAAGTTTAACCGTATTCTCACTTTACATAGTTCGTACATATTTTTTTCATTAAAAATTACACATCCGATTCTGCTAAACGTATTAAATGCGACCTGAAATCGTCGCAAGAAACCCACAAAGCGTATCCGGCCCTGTATGGCTATTCCCACAAGAATGCGGTCTAGCCCAGTGCTGGCGATTTCTGAGTTACAGCGAGACTACACATTTATATTATATTACTCAAATGCCATTAAATTGTGACGTTATATCGACGTTTTGAAGGTAGCTTGGTGAATGTTTACTTAAATTTTCTAGAATAAATAGAAATAAAATAAAATGTGCTTAATTCATTCCATAGGTTGTCTAGTACTGGGTTAACACAACAATTGGGTACAGAATGTGTTAACACATAACCAAGTAATTTAACCCTAGCCTAGATGGGTGACCATTCCGGGACGGCCTGCCGATTCGGTAGCGGCCTATAGGCCCATCGTGTTGCTGGACGAGACGGGTAAACTGTTTGAGAGGGTACTCTCTGCCCGCATCGTCCGGCACCTCTGCGAAGTGGCCCCGATCTGTCGGACGCCCAATTCGGTTTTCGAGCGGGGCGTTCGACAGTCGATGCTGTGTTGCGCCTGAGGGCCGTTACCGAAGAGGCGGTGAGCTGTGGCGGCGTGCTGTTGGCGGTGTCGTTAGACATCGCCAACGCATTTTATAGTCTGCCATTTAGCTGCATCAGGGAAGCACTCCACTACCACGGAGTGCCAGAGTACCTGAGGCGGCTTGTAGCAGACTATCTTCAGGAGCGTACCGTCATGTACGAGGACCGAGATGGTATTGTGAGGCGACGGCCCATGTCGTGCGGTGTTCCACAGGGGTCTGTCCTCGGACCGCTCCTGTGGAATATGGAATACGACTGGGCCCTTCGAGGTCGTCTTCCCTCCGGGCTGTGCGTAATTTGTTACGCAGATGACACATTAGTCACAGCCCGGGGGATGAACTTTCTAGAGGCGGCGCGCCTGGCCACCACGGGTGTCTCTCTGGTGGTCGGGCGTATTGAGGCGCTGGGCTTGCGGGTGGCCCTGGATAAGACGGAGGCCCTTTTGTTCCATGGGCCCTGTCGTGGTCCGCCCCCCGGTGCCTCCATTATAGTCAATTCGGTCCTCGTACCGGTTCAGGCCCAGATGAAGTATCTGGGCCTGATCCTCGATGGCAGGTGGCTCTTCGACGAGCACTTCCGACAGCTTTCTCCAAAGCTGGTCGGCGCTGCTTTTGCCCTTGGGCGACTCTTGCCCAATTTGGGTGGAGCCAGCGTCGCGACGAGACGGCTATACACAGCGGTTGTCCGGTCAATGGCCCTGTATGGTGCACCGGTGTGGGCGGCGGCTCTGACCGCCCAGAATAGGGCTCGCTTCTGGTGCCCTCAGAGGATATTGGCGGTTAGAGCCATACGCGGTTACCGCACCGTATCGACGGAGGCGGCGTGCGCCTTGGCCGGAACTCCCCCGTGGGATTTGGAGGCAGAAGTGCTCGCCGAAGTTTATCGGCGAACGGCTGATTTCCGGGCGGGAAGCGGCGTACGGCTGCCGCCCGAAGAAATACGCGAGTGGCGTGAGGCCGCTCGTCGAGCCACGATGGCTCGTTGGTCGTCCCGGCTGGAGGCTCCACGTGCTGGCTTTGCCGCCGTGGAGGCTCTCCAGCCGGTCATCGCCGAGTGGGCAGGGCGACAGCATGGGATCCTTTCCTTCCGACTGACGCAGATTCTTTCCGGGCACGGTTGCTTCAGAAAGTATCTGCACTCACCCAATTCGCCGCCGGCGAACCGGGCGGCGGAGGCGCACGTATCAGCGCCTCATGCCGCCTTGAGTGTGGCCGCGGGTGGACGGGACGGGTTTCCCCCCCATCCGCTATAGTGGCCAGCCGCGAGGAGGCGACGTCCGCGTGTGCCGTACGTCGCCTAAATGGAGAGTTTATCCGCAGATGGTGCCCGTGGTAGCGGGCAGGCGCTAGGAGGGATCTGGATGTCGTAATAGCAGCTGTTCCCGGATCCCTCCTATGTCAGGCGCAGAGTGGCACACCGTGTGGTTTTAGTCGGTCCGATTCCGACACACCACCTCGCCGTAAACCCCGGTGGGGTGACGGCCCGAGGGGGTTTCCAAACGTTAAAAAAAAAAAAAAAGAAGGGTGACCATTCTCTGGATGTCGTTATAACAGCTGTTCCCAGTTCCCTCCTATGTCAGGCGCAGAGTGGCATACCGTGTGGTTTTAGTCGGGCCGATTCCGACACACCACTCCGCCGTAAACCCCGGTGGGGTGACGGCCCGAGAGGGTTCCCAGAGGTTAAAAAAAAAAGAAAAGAAGGTTCATGCCTCGGAGTGTACCTTAAGTTGCGGTCTCAGTTGCTATACAGACATCTGTGGTAATTGGTAAGGATAGATGACCGCTAACAAGCCCGATAAAATTCTTTCTGCAGAACTTTGATATCTATGTATAATATGTACGTATTTATAAAAAAAAGTATATAAGTATTCTATCAGTCAGTCTAGTTATCATAGCACAAGCTCTGCTTAGTTTGAAACTAGATGGCGTATGTCAAATGTTCGATTATTTATTTTTTATTTATCTAATAATATTTAGATGGTGGAGGTCTGATGGTAGACACTCAAAGTAAGTAAATTCAAATTCAGTCATATTTTTTTTTAATTTCCTCTTTTTCAAAGAGAGGCTCACTTCCAGCAGGTAACTATTAAAGGCTGTGACGATGATGATGGAGTAGACTTAAAGTTGGTTTGAGTTCTCTTGTGGTTAACACCTTTGAGAGGAGTCTCGGGGTGACTTTACCAGGTCAACGGTCTGTCGAAGTGGTCCTCCGCGCCGCCTGCGACTACAGGCAGTGGCGGCGTCTCTAACGAGGTCAGCCTTTGCAGATGATGGTTTGAGTTAAAGGGAGGAATAAGATGTGAAAATTGTGATCATAAGCTTATCTGTGACCGCGGCCCAGTGCAACGTGATCGAAACGTCAGGCATTTCAAAGAGGTATGTCACGAGTGGTTTAATTCCTATAAACATTTTATATGGAACCCGATAGTTTAAAGTTGGTATCAAATATTTCTGTGGAAGTCGCTGCAGTACTAAGAAGTGTATACAATTCAAAAGAAACTGTTTAAGATATTTTCTACCTTTTTTAAGCCTGTCGTCGTGATGTGTGTATGCCATCTAACTTCAAATCAATTACGTTTGGACGTACGTAGCTAACCGTTCGTTCAGTTTTTGGGCACGGAACACAAACACATACATACGTCTTCAAATAAGGTTGCTTTTGTTTCGAAGAATCCTGAAGCGCCAACTGGGTACAGTCATATGCAAAAGGATTATAACTTCTTATACGGATAGTGTATAAAATACCTTATGATATTAAATTAGATGTACTTGTTAGTTAGGTATTTAGCTATTCTGACGGGGATATTCAGGATTAACAGCACGACCATTTATTGTGCGCGTTGGTGTCAATAATCCTACTAATATTACAAATGCGAATGTAAGTTTGTTTGTTACGGTTGCGCTTGAAAACTACTCAACCGGTGATCATGAAATTTGTACATATGTTCTTGGAGGTATTAGAAGTAACATAGGATAATACATATATATATTTATTTAAAATTCTCTGCTACGAAATTTAATATGGCAGTCAAAATTCCACGCGAGTGAAACCACGGACAAAAGCTGTATGTAATAATTATGTAAATACAAATGTACTTACTTCCCGGACGGTTGAAATAAAGGATAAATATTTCGGACATCAAACACAACGCCATCTAGTTTCAAACTAAACAGAGTTTGTATTATGATACCTTTAAAAATTGCCGTGAGGCGTAACCGGTCGGATATAGTGAAATAAATATGTGTATGCGGGATTTAATTCCGTATGTGCAGTAAGTTTCACCATATGCCATCAATCTTCAGCATAAATAGTATTACTATAACTAATTGTTAATTATTGCTAGGTAGTAGAGCCCCGCTGATTTCAGCACAAGCGGGCCGGCTCGATCGGGGCAATACCATCCTCCTACAGAAGACCAACCTAAAGCGCCAGCGTCCGTGTTGTCGTGTTTCGTTGGTGAGTGTGAGACCGGAGGCCCGTTGATGCAAGGGTAACAGTTATCGTGGTAGCTGTGTAACCCTTACACTGTCACGATGACTGTCATTCATGCCTTTTACGTCCCCAAGCGGGGTGTGAAAGAGTATCTCACTAGGCCGCCATAGTGTGGGTCACCATACTGCATTGTCTGCATTTGCAATGAGTATGGTGACCACAACTCTTGGATTCTATTCATGCTTTCCATCAGGTGGACTAGAGTCACTTTGGCAGGCGCTATATATGTATGTATATATATATATATATAGAAACTATTTAAATTATAAAGGGAGGATCTTTGTGTCGGAGTGATATGACACCCGTTCCTCCACACCTAGTCGCAACATATTTGCAATCTGGCCATTTTGGTATGGTAGGCCAAAACCTCTTTTCTAAATGGCGGCCTATATCCTATAGTTGTCTATTAAAAACTGTTCATGATGATGGCTATGTATACGTATGAATATAAAAAGTACCTGGTCCCAGTATGATTACAATGAAAATTATACATTTTTAATCTGTTTAATGGCGCTGTGAGACAGGTCGTTGTCCGTTATTACGTGAAGGTAAACATTTATAGTGTAGGAAACTCTTAACGTACTCTTAATGGAAAAGTTAACTGAAAGTATAGTACTTTCTGAAAATAATGGCTGCTATTTGAAAGAGAGTTTTTAAAGAAGGTGAGGTAAATGTAGAGTGCAATATTAAGCAGAAAAAGCCGGCAACAAGATAGGACTGGCATAAGCCCAAGGTGGTTAGTTTGACTTCCACCAAATGCTCATGTGTGGAGCACGAGGGTGTTATTTTATTGTATTATATTTGTACATTAAAGATAAACTATTATTAAGTTTATTAGAAGGCTGGTTACCAAGATATGTCTGTATTTGTTGTTTTAGGAGTAGGTCATACGAGTGAGAGAGAAAAACAATTTCGAAGTATCTCTTACTAGCTTCTTAATATATGTATATAATCCGATATATATCCTCATCATCATCAACAGCCTTTTACTGTCCACTGCTGGACATAGGCCTCCCCTTAGAAAGAAGGTTTTGGCCTACTATACCACGCTGGCCAGACGGGCTTGGAGTAGGGTTTATTACAAGTTTTCCTTCTCTTTGTAATGATATTTTCCTGAATAATTTCTTCCCTTAGTCGCCTCTTACGACGCCCACGGGATGAATAGGAGTGGTAACGCTATGTATTCTTAATCCGTCACTACATGGATGGATTGATGTATTAAATATATATCACCGGAAAGATTCAGATATTCCATTCTTATTTAGTTTAACTTGCCAAAATACGACCTTTATTTTAGACTTTCATTTTAAAATGTTACGAAACTTTTTATTACAAAATTTAAAGTAGAATCTGTATGACAATAACATTGCCTAAAATACAATATGAAATTTACTTTAAAAATTGTCATACTAAATAAAAACTTGATACAAACAGTCTTATATTTACAATCCGCTGTTTTAAAACCTTGGAAACCCGTCAACAAGCAGTACTAGCATTGACATTGCTAAATATAGTAATATTTTCTTAACACTTGTGTACTCGCCGTTACAAGTTCAAAGTCAAGGCGTGGTTTCTCGTTATTGCTCGCTCGATTCTTGATTTATAATCGAACTGTACACTCGAATTGAACTACGGAATCGATTGTATGTGTGTACAAGCATTTTATGTCTGGACGTAAGAAGATACTGATAAGGGATATTTGTAAACGCTGGACGTGGACAAGGGTGGCGCTGTTGATTTAGTGTACTGCGTAGGGTTCAAATTCCAATAACTGTTGTATTAAGCTGGGTACATACTGCAAGTTTCTTTACCACGTGCCCACGTCACATAGGGTATTTTGCACTCGTCGCTCAGTGCTAGTACTTTTAGACTTCGCTGTCTACCTCGATCTTTAGGATGAATTACCTGTCTGTCTTGAACTTTTTGAATCAAAATTAAAGTTTTATAGTCTGTACTGCCTTTTGATAAAAAAAGTAGATAAAATGGTATTTTAATTTATCCTCCTAATATTAAAAATTTGAAAGTTTGTGAGGATGTATGAATGTTTGTTACGCTTTCAAGCAAAAACTACTGAACGCATTTAGAGAAAAAAGTTTACTGTAATATAGCTTATATTTCAGAATGATACATCAACAGCCTTTACAGTCCACTGCTGGACATAGGCCTCTCCTTAGCAAAGAGGTTTTGGCCTACTATACCACGCTGGCCAGACGGATTGGAATAGGGTTTATTTAACGTTTTGCTTCTCTTTGTAATGATGCTGTCTTGTATACTGTGTTCCCTTAGTCGCCTTTTGTGTCACCCATGGGATGAATAGGGGTGGTAACACTATGTCAGAGTAACACACAGGCAACTAAATGCTTTTTTTATAATTTTGGGCGGCGCCGCGAGCTAAAGTTAATATACAGGTCATATCAGCAAACGGGTCAGGAGTAGTGACTACCATACACCTGTAACTCAAGAGATTCGTGTGCTTTATCCCCCTTTGACGGCCCGAACCAGGAGGAGAAGTCGGACATCTAGTCAGGAAAGAATGGTTAAACGCTTCTGAACGAGCCGGCTCTTCCACAATAATCCGTAAACCCACCCTCTGCTACTTCCTACAGATTTACTTCTATTCAAGAGCACGTGTGACGACACGTGACCTAACCTTGACACCTTCAGGCGCAATTGTCCACTGTTCGTTCTAAAGTTGATAATTGTGCGTAAATAATGCCAATTTGCGGACGACTGTACGTGAGCCAATTGGCGGTTTCCCTCACTGGAATATTTTGTATTGAGCAAAAACCGCTTGTTTAAAAACCTCGAAAGGCAGACATTTCTCGTATTTTTGCTTATGACTTGAGATATTCACCTTTTTAAACAGATTTGGAAATTCATCCACTTCGGTGATTTTTCTCTTTAAATTTCAAAGAAAAAATTGCAATTTGTATTAATAATATGGGACTCCCTGATGGGAAGCATGAATAGAATCCAAGAGTTGTGGTCAACATACACATTGTAAATGCAGACAATGTGGTATGGTGACCCACACTACGGCGGCCTAGTGAGATACTTTTTCACGCCCCACTTGGGGAGGTAAAAGGCCTGACAGTCATCGTGGCAGTGTAAGGCTCATACAGTTACCTCGATAACTGTCACCCCCACATCAATGGGCCTCCGGTCTCACACTCACCAACCTGTCGCTATAGGTTGATCTTCTGTGGGAGGGTAGTACAGCCCCGGTCGAGCCGGCTCGTTCGTGCTGAAATCAGCGTGGTTCTACTACCTAAAGAGTCTTGTCAATTGAGCATATATTACAAATGTTCTCAGAAATAGACCTATGTCCATGTCCAAAGCGCTTTGAATGATCAAGTGAAATATATTCATATTAAAAAACTTCAGGCAGTGCGTATTATGCAACTTTAAACAAACTCTATCAGAATCCGACTGCCACGTTGGCGTAGCTAGGTGTCTGGCTAGCGGTTTTATGTAAAGCAGTGGGTTACTAAAGGCTGTTGATGATGATTGTGTTGAATAATAATGACAGTCACCTAACCGTCTATCTATCTCATATTTCAAACACATAGGTCTCGAACACAGCATCATCAAATTCAACACTCTAATATTCCACTGCTGGACTTTGATCTCTCCTTAAAAAGGAGGTTTTGGTCTACTATATCACGATGGCCAGACGGGTTGCTACCACCGTAAACCCTGGTGCGGTAACGGGCCGAGGGGGTTTCAAAAGGGTATGTTTCAAGTTTTCGTTCTCTTGGAAGTCTGGATAGTTTGCTCTCTTAGACGGTCTTGTCACACCCATGGGATGAAAAGGGCTGGTTGTATTATTCACCCGTCAATATACGGACAATGTCTAGAAGACAAGTAATTTATTTAACTATTGAATTGAGAGAAAATGACATAACATCTCCGGATACTGTTCTTTAACCATTAGACAACTGTTTTATTGTCGCTAACAGTTAATTGGCTCAAAAAAACTATCCATAGTGAATTCTCTTTCGAAGTGCCTAGATGTTAAATCGACTGTGACTATGACACTCAAAACTGAACCTTAAATGTTTAGTAATAAGGAGCACGGATTTAAGGATAGTCGTTTAGGTCATTAGTAGTAATTAATTTTCTTAATTTGTGGTAAGAAATGAAGTTGATTTCCGTTATATGGAAGTGAATCTATGAGGAAGGATATTTGATGGGTATTTAGGTTTCAACTGTTAAATTATGGATCCAATATCCTAGTTAATGTGTTACCAGCATCCTACCCTATAACATATTTAACTAAATAATAGCAACAACTTGTCACATTTGACATACGGCCATTAGAAATCCTTTTTTTGACATTTCATGTAAACGTATTGTCTATTACCATGTTATGATGACTATATTCAGTTTAATTAATATTTATCCGTCTTTTATTTTAAGAGCCTGCCAAAGTGTATCTACTCTGCTTGATGAAAAGCATAAAAAATCCTAGAGCTGTGGTCACCATACTCATTGCGAATACAGACAGTAAAGAAGTGACCCACACTATGGTGGCTTAGTGAGATGCTTCTTCACGCCCGCTAGAGACGTAAAAGGTATGGTAGTCATCGTGGCAGTGTAATCACACTTACCACGATAACTGTGTCCCCTGCATCAATGGGCCTCCGGTTTCGCACTCACTAACACGACAGCACGGATGCTGTCGCTTTAGATCTGTTTCATTGATATTATTGTATACCACATAATGTCGTACGACACAGTGTACCTGTAACATAATCATAAGACCTGTGATTAATCGATGTTTCCGCAAATAAGTTATGATTAATTGATTGAGCTGAGTCAAAATCGAACCTGTTCCATAGTAACTATAGTGTTGTCATGCAATTTATATGAGTAGAAAATTACATTTAAATAGAGCAAAGGATTTTGTTTATCGAACAATTATTTGTCCTGGATGCTAATCGATCCATGACCTATTACGTCAGGATTACTAACCTGAAACCTAACCCATTAGAATCCTCCCTCCCTTAACTCAAGCGGGATATTTCAATAAATCAGCAACACCTTGTCCGATGTACCGTCTGTATTCTTCATCCTAAATAAAAGAAGATTTAAAGTTGAGAGAAACATACTAAATATACACGCTGACCACTGGGTCAGTATATTTAGTGCTAGTCTATATCTAGTACTAGTCCTTCAGTAATGACTAGTTTTTTCATTACGGAATCCTAAAAACAAAAGTAATAGACAAAGTTAGTTATATAACAAGCTGTCGCAATACTTACCGATAAATGTCGAAACAAAAAAATTACAAGTTAATACGAAATAATTTCAATTACAAATCATAACATTGTGTTTAATAGGAAAATATTTGCCGATAGTAATCTTGTATTTTTCCATTAAATACGTTTGCAGATGCCGTTCAGATCAATTAGATACGCAGCAAAACACAAAACTGTGCAATCTGATATGACACCTGAAGGTTTTTATTATCTCGTTTTCATTTGTGGCAACTTTCATATACAGTACAAGCACAAGATATACTACAGCGTCATGTACCGAAGACACACGGAACTATGGAGTAATCAACTACTGAGGAACTACAAATCCTGTATCGCGATATAGAAATTCTCGCGCCGATCTGCATATATGGAACTTCCTAACATCAACAGTTGGCAAACGGCCCACTAGGCATGATCACCTTTTGTGTTGGAGGGACATGCCAGTATATATTGATCAACAGTCTTTAACAGTCGACAGCTAGACATAAGCCTCTCCTTAGAAAGGAGGTATTGGCTTACTATATCACACTAGCCAAATAGATTTGTATAGGCTTTGTGTCCAGTTCTCCTTCGCTTTGAAGTACTAGGTTTTTGAATAGTTTACTCATTTACACCTCCGGGATGAGTGGAGGTGGAGACAGTTTGTATCCTTAATCCGCCACAAGGATATCTCGTTTAGCTGACTTCAAATATAAGGAGATAAATAAACCGCGAAATCTTCTATTTTTATGAATAATATCTGATTGCTACCAGACAATAACGAGTAGATGGTTTACATAAAAGTAAATGACAGAAAATGACCTTGGAATTCATGAATTGGAAGCATTTTTTAGCTAGATACAATAGAGTTCGAAGGTTTCCTGGATCGGACAATGATAATCTTACTCTCAGTGTAAACCTACTAAAGTATTCAAAGTATATAACACAAATCAGCAATTTGGTAAATTTTCTAGTTTTTTCTTCATTTAGTAAAAAGTAGAACCACGCTGATTTCAGTACGAATGAGCCTTATTCACTGGGGCAGTACTACTCTCTCACAGAAGACCAATCTAATGTTACACGATAACTGATAGTATGGACTTGCTGTCAGTTATCATGTCAAGTTTATGAGCCTTATACTGTCACCTTGACTGTCATGTGTTTTTACGTTCCCAAGCAGGGCATCTCACTAGGTAGCCATAGTGTGGATCTCCATCCTAAATTGTCTGCATTTGCAGTGAGTATGGGGAAGACAACTCTTGGATTCCATTCACGCTTTCCATCAGGCAGAGTACAGTTACTTTGGCAGGCTCTTCAAAGAAATAAAAACAAAAATATGGATTGTGGTACTCCAGTTTTGTGCTCAGAAAACAAAAGTTAATAAAGATGTGTGTTTACTTTTTGAAAATAAATCGGCTAAAAATATATTTTCCAGAATACGCAATAAGACAATAATAGACGACCGACACGGTTGGCATAGTGGTTTCAGCGGTCGCCACGTCGCTCGCTACTGCGCTGAGTGTTGCGAGTTCAAACCCCACATGGGACAACACTTTGTGTGATACATTAATTTTTGTTCTGAGTTTAGATGTTATTAGTGTCCGTTTCTCGTATGTTTATAAAGTCCCCCGCGACACAGTTATTTCTAGTGCGGGCGTTGTCTTTGTGCCTTACCTGGCTAGCTCTATTTCGATCAGAAATCTACTATAAACATACATTTGAATCTTGAAAGTAAGCTGAAGTATTCTTCAAGACACATTACCTTTATAAATTACAGCAACCTAATCTAACGTCACGTTTTCTTATTTTTTTAAGTATTTATATTTAATTAGAGATCACCGTTCACAGTGTATTTTTGTCCACAAACAGTAATTTGTCATCACAATTCATTTCGACATTAATAACCCAATTTTTATCATTATGTAACCTAATTTGTCAGTCAGAGTTGTTAAAAATAACAATTGTATGTGATCCAACAGACGACATTTTTTATTTTTAAGCAGATAAACAAATTATTTTTATTAGTTCAAATTAGTTTTATTTTTATTCACTAATTATTTCGTATGGTTAGAGATTCAGAACCTCACTTGAAAGGTAGCGTTTGTACATGGCTTTGCTTGCTTTAATATAAACTTTTTCATATTTTTTTCCTTATTGAGAAGTATTTTCCAAATGTTTCCTGGCGTTTGTGGGTAATCGGCAAAATATCCACAAAAATCAAAAATCTAACGGGTTGAGAATCTTCTCCTTTTTAAACCCTGCCAAAGTGACTCTACTCCGCATGGTGGAACCTGAGAGTTGTTGTCACTATGCTCATTACGAAGGCAGATGTGATCCACACTATGGTGGCCTAGTGAGATACTTCTTTACACTCCGCTTGGGGACGTAAAAGGCATAACAGTCATCGTGGCAGTGCAAGGCTCACATACTTATCACGATAATTGTCACACCTTCATCATCGGACCTCCGGTCTCGTACTCACCAACGAAACACGACAACGCGGATGCTGGCGCTTTAGGTTGGTCTTCTGTGGGAGGGTAGTACTACCCCGGTCGAGCCGGCCCGCTAGTGCTGAAATCAGCGTGGCTCTATTACCTGTTAAACCTAGAAGACAGCACAGATGCTGTCGTCTTAGGTTGGTCTTCTATACTATTCTACAAATATGCAAGATTATAAATAACCATATATAGTACCATATTGCGTCACAAGTACCCAAAAAATAATATTTTATGTACTTTTTTAGCCCTAATTTTTAGATGACTTATTCGTTGCCAACGCGTAAGGTTACTTAGTGCTTTATAGTTTAGTTTAAAGTTTTGTCAACCTTTTTATAGAAGACTGCAAACAGGCATACCGGTCACTTGACAGGAAATAGCGACTGTCCACGTACGTCTGCTGTTCAGGCATCATAAGTGGTAATACTACATATTAAGAGTTTATTTTACGTATAATGTATTTTAATAAAGAAACTTGACACTGCTTCGTTCAAGAAATTAGTGCTCGCTTAGAGCCACTCCTTAATAACTTAAGAGTGTATGTACTTTAGGACATTATAGCTACCTGTTCATTAAGAAGAAGACGTTCTATTTCATGAGACTTAACTTATGTTACTATAGATTTTATTTGTTAATTTCGATCACTAATCATTGTCAATGGTTTTTAATAGTCCACTGCTGGACATAAGCAGACATCAGACAGGATGACTAAAGGTGAAAACTACGCAAAAAAATAGCACCGTAAAGAAAAGGAAAACTTGAAACAAGCCCTAAATCTACTCGTCTGGCCAGCGTGGAGGGTAAATCAAAACCTCTAGAGTTTATGTCCAGCGGTGGCCTACAGTCTATTCTCTACAGAGAGGGTACTTAAATCTGCATGTACCGTACCTACTATCATGAAGTCAGATACTCCTTTAGTGCAATGTACGACGATTAATTATACTTTGATTTATTTATTTATGGAATACCAATTGTCCGTGTGGTGACGGATTAAGAATACATAGTGCTACCACCCCTATTCATCCCGTGGGTGTCGTAAAAGGTGATTAAAGGAACAAAGTATGCAAGACAATATCATTACAAAGAGGAGGAAAACTTGATACAAACCCTATTCCAACCCGTCTGGCCAGCGTGGAGTAGTAGGCCAGAACCTCCTTGCTAAGGAGAGGCCTATGTCCAGCAGTGTAAGTGCAGTGCAGTTGTAAAAGGCTGCTGATGATTGATGATACTAATAGTATATATACAACGCACTCTTAAACGAAATTTAAAAAAAAAAGTTATATCTGGTACGCATGGCCATCACACACAGCGATGGTGGTAAAGGTGCCTCGCGTGCGGTTGCTGTACTGAGGTCTGGGGTTGAAATCTCAGGACAGATTTAATGTTTGTATGATCTGCAAATATTTGTGTGTATGTATTGCCGAGTTTGGGTGTTTTTCATGTATATATTTACAAAAAAAAAATGTTGTAAATATTTTACCAGTCAATCTAGTTTTCACAGTACACGCTATGCTTAGCTTGAAACAAGATGGCGTTATCAAATGTCTAAATTATTTGATATTATTCTTCTTAAGTATTACAGTTTCTGTGAAATTACATACATTTTTCTTATAACTATATTCTCGTAACTATCTAAATATAACACTACCATGAAATATCTGTGCTAAGAACACCCGGATATTTAAATCATGATTCTAACGTTTCTCAATAACCAGACCTGTATTTATTTAATACTAAACGCAACTAGACGCCATATAACTGCCCTACAACATATATTTACTAAGAGATTATGCAGAAAACAGTTAATCATGATAGACAGGCGCCTTTCTACACCATACTTTCTTACAGACACCATAATTACCTCCAGTTATAACATTCATTGCGGTTTCTCAGAATTTATATAGCTGTGGCAGATAATTTGTTTTTGATACTTAAGGTAAAACACGGCGACACAGTTAATTTTGATACTTTTCTATCGTTTGATAATCATCGTCCGTATAGTGTTAAATAAAATACTAGTTATTATTTCTGCCAGCATGGCGTCAATTTGAAGGAGGAAATCATATGGTCTGGGTCCCCTCCAGAGTAGGGTGCCAGAGGTCGGCCGTCGGGCTGGTTTATACTGGGCACACCACATACTCCTGACATCTACACCCCAAGGAGCAGGAGATTGAAGGGATTTGCCACCTTGTCAACAAAAAAGGTGTTATTTGTGCATGTTAGTTATTAATGAACTCATTCAAATATTCTTTCATGTTCAGAATCGCCTGAATAACAGCTAAGAGCACTCTATTTAATCATTTATACCAAAAATAACCTTATTAACGATCAGCCCGTACGTTTATAAACTGTCATGACACAGACAAACCAATTCTTACACACATGATGATGAGACCGGAGGCCCATTGATGCAGGGTGACAGTTGTCGTGGTGACTGTGTGAGCCTTACACTGTCACGATGACTGTCATGCCTTTTACGTCCCCAAGCGGGGTGTATAAAAGCATCTCACAAGGCCGCCATAGTGTGGGACACCATACTGCATAGTCTGCATTTGTAATGAGTATGGAGATCACAACTCTTGGATTCTATTCATGCTTCCATCAGGCACAGTAGAGTCACTTTGGCAGGCACTTAATATAAAAAAAAACAAATGAACACGTTAAATAATAAAATGGGTTTTATAGGTTCGCTCCTGAGCACCTGGATTTCCGTTTTAAAAAAAAAAAGGTAAGACCCGGTTCCCGACTACTGGTATCCGACGGCGAGGGTTTTCAGTCGGTTTAAGTCTGACTTAATACTCTTATCTATACTCAGGTGAGCGGTACCCGAAGTGACTTTTGCATAAATTAAAAACGAGAGTGTGAGAGGTTTTTTTTACACTAAGGGTTAAAAGTAAAGGTCCATGTGGTGATGGATTAAGAATACGGAGTGTCACCCCCTATTCATATCCTGGATGTCGTAAGAGTTGGCTACGGGAGCAAACTGCGCAGGATAACAACATTGCAAAGAAGAAGAAGGAGGAGGAAAACTTGAAACGAATCCTGTAAAAACCCGTCAGGCCAGCGTGGCATAGTTGGACTAAACAGGAGTCTTCTAATCTTCAGAAGGTCTATGTCCAGGCGTGGACTGTTAAAGGCTGTTATTGATGATTAATCTTAAAATTAAGCAAGAAAATAGATACATCACAATACTTAAAGCAAGTAATAGGAATTATAAATTTCTTAAAACTATAGTCAACAACATTACAGTATTGATGTCATCATCAATCATCAACAGCCTTTTACAGTCCACTGCTGGACATAGGTCTCTCCTTAGCAAGGAGGTTTTGGTCTACTACTCCACGCTGGCCAGACGCGTTGGAATAGGGTTTGTTTCAAGTTTTCCTTCTCTTTGTAATAATGTTGTCTTGTAAACTTGTTCCCTTAGTCGCCTCTTACAACACCCACGGGATGAATAGGGGTGGTAACACTATGTATTCTTAATCCGTCACCACACGGACAGTATTGATGTGTATGTTATTAATTTGTTTTTCTTAAATTACTGTACTATTTTTTGTGTTGTATTGTTTATATATTGTTAATTTTAGTGTCGTACTATTGTATTGCATGCAATCTGTAATGATAGTGTTATAGTGTGAATGAATAGAATCCATCAAAGTGTTGAGATATCACCACACGCACACTACAAATACTACTCTGTGAGTATTAACTATTAGCATTCGTGTTGTAGTATAATTTCGTTCGTTTTTAAGAAATTGTATTGTTGACTGAGTAAGTTTGCGTGTCTTTAAGGACTCTCGACGAAGAGTGTCACAAGATGGAGAACGCTAAGTTATCTCTGATTGTGTTGAGTGCTGCTAGCTAACGGAAGAAGGAGGCTTGGCCGGAGGGTTTGTTTATCTGTCTATCATTTAAATTCCTGTTTGTTCTTTTACTAGGCTGTACTTAGTTTCTTGCAATAAAAGCATTTGTATCGCAACATCGTCGGACTTTAGTCGCTGTACACTGTAGTTGCTAAGAATCGGTGAGGTGAATTTACGACCACGTTTCCACAAGATGAAAACAATTATTAATATTTGAGAATACAAAATGAATTATTTATCATTTTTCCAAAGTACAGGAAGAGATGGGTCACGTGATGGAAAGTCTACCACCACTCTTGTAACTAGGTAGTTATACGTTAGGGGAAAGGATACGTCATAGGATGGTCATCCTGTCTATTTTCTACGTCTTTTTTTCCCTTTATTTCAAAAGACAACGCCCGCGAATAGAAAGAGCCGTACGTGACCAACCGTGACAGACCTAGCCAGGTCTGTGCTATGGTAACCAGATTTCTTTTCACATATTTCTATCATCACACAAATTTAGTTCCGTGTGGGATTTGAACCCACAACACTCAGCGTTGTAGAGAGTGATGTGACGACCGTTTAACCCACTAGGGCAACTGTGCAGTCAAACCTTTGAGTGGTGTAGTAGGCCAAAGTCTCTTTTCTAAGGAGAGGCCTATGTCCAACTGTGTACTGTTGGAGACTGTTGATGACTAAACATATTTTGAAGTTATCACACTCGGAAAAAATCCCAAGTAGTCATAATTTGTTTTTGTTGACGTCTTTTTAGTTGGATAAGGTAACATTTTCTTCGATACGCATATGTTTGTGGGATGATGGATTTAGAATACGTAATGTTACTACCCTTAATAATCCCGTGGGTGTCGCAAGAGCAGACTAGACAGTACTGTCGAAACCAAAACCACCTTTTTTAGGAGAAATACCCATATACCCAATAAAACAATCATAAAGATCAGTTGAACTGTCACTGTCTCCTAATGCGAAATGATGTAATTCCTGAGAAGAGTTGCACTCGTAATTGAAAAAGAAGTCCATCAAACAAGATCCTGTTTACCCGCTCCTCATACCGCGGACATTTCTCGGAAACTACAACGACTTATACATGGCGGGCTTAAGTACGTAAGTAGTTTCAAACGAATAAAACATAGAACTATTTCGGACGGGAAGCTGGTGTCAAACATATTTTTCGTTGTGATTCACTGCATGAGTGAGTTTACTGAAGGCTTAATTTACTCTTGCCCAAATTCTGGAGGATACGATAGTGCCAAGTCACTTTTATCTCGTTTTAGTTGTAAATGATTGGTGTTAGGCAAGGTATTTGACATCCAATAATCCGGCTTCTGTGCCCATACACTACAAAAAGTATGGTGGCAAACCAATAACTTGAAACAGTACCGGGTGCAGTACCGATTTTATAGTACCTATAGATAGTTTAAGGGTTTTAAAAACGATTACGGATCAATCTCAGTTATATTTGCTAATGTAACATGTAAACCATTACTTTGTTACATATGAAAAGTCACTTACATACAAAAAGTACGCCAGAAATTAGAACAGAAAAAAAGAACGCTTAACGAAAGAGTACATTGAATTAGGTATTATACCGGTAACAATTAACTTTTCACTGCTTTTCAGTTACTCCCCGCCTTATCTGTGGACCGGTCAGTTGCGTGTAAGAGTACTGCGTCCAAGCAGTGGGTTGTCGGTTCTCGTGTGAGACGCTCGCGCTCTCACGTGTTGTGAAGTGTGTACCGGTGTTTGTGGTGGTGGAAAAAGATGGTGTGTAAAGTGCTGCCAAAGATTGAAACCCGTGAGTAACAAATTTAAATTTCGAAACAAAAAATATTTTTTGAATTTTTGTGAATTTAAATTTCGAAATACAAAAGATGTGTTTTTTTTTTGTAAATTTGAATAACGAAATATTAAAACATTTGTTTCTTTTTTATGAATTTGAATTTCGAATTACGGCAGTATTTTTTTAATGGAGTTTAATATCTTGTACATCAGAATTTTGATATTTTACTATCTTTCTTTGCCTAACAAAAAATTTATAGTTATACTTCGAACCTGAAACTGATAGAAAGCATTAATTGTGTTACAAAATATTCTGTTGCTATCGTGCAATATCTAGTACTGAACTAGAAATAAAAACTAAAAGAAATCAAGCATCAAGAAAAATAATCTTACGCTGTAATCATTGCAAAGGTTTAAGCTACGTAGGTATTGATGTAAATTTATGACATACTTGTTGGTCTAGTAGTTAGTGATTCTACCCGTTCAGTTGAAGATCGTGGGTTCGATGCTCTCGTAGGACAAAGTGTGTGATGAGTACAATAGTTTCTCTACCTGTACCAGTTTAGGACGTCTACAATTATGTCATTTTTTAAGGTTAAGCCTTTACTATAATTTCGGTGACTAGGTAGTTAGTAGGTAGAGGTTCTTTTTTAGTAAAAAATGCAAATAAACTATTTGATTAAATTTTATTGTAATTATATATAGATAATTACTAACATTATAAACACGAAAGTAGCTCTGTCTGTTTGTTATATTTTTACGGCTCAACCCTTGGCTTAACTTTTTTATTAACATAGATTTACTTTGATTATTGAGGACGGACATAGCCTATGTTTTTGTCTCATTAACCTGCATATAAGCGGTTGGAGCCACGCTCAGAAGCTTGTAGTATATACTCATACCTTAGATTAAAACCTGGGACCTTCAAGCGGTTGAGAAAAAGCATCTCACTAGGCTGCCATAGTGTGGGTCACCATGCTGCATTGTCTGCATTCCAGTGACCACAACTCTTGGATTTTATTAATACCTTCTATTAGATAAAGTAGAGATAATTTGGCAAGCTCTAAAAATACATAAACTTGCAAGAAAAACTGATATTATCTAAAAATTGGAAAACTGAATCAAAGTCAATTACGTAGTTTACGTGTAACCGACGGACATGCAGAAAGACGCGTACAGTGACTGTTTTACTTTACACATAAGGATTTGTTTGTATTTAGAAATATATAAATATATATTTCAGAAGTCTGGATACCAAAGTGTATACAGACTCTGTCTCATCAAGGATTCGACGATCGTGTGCAAGAAGTCAAATTTAAAAAAAAACTTAATGACGTTATATTTTTTGTGATATTTTACCAGTTATGGCAGACGAAGGGTTATGTTTATCGAGAGCACGTAAATATGTGAATTTATTTGATAGGTACGCTCTTCAGCCTAAATTGATTTTAGCGTTTGACAAGTTGTTAGTTTTGTCTAAGTTTTAAGTATTTAATGTGTAATTGTGACTGTGTATTACTATGAATGGTTGCCATGGGCGTCACCAGAATTATTTCTAGAGGGAGATTATTAACTAATATCATCATCATAATCGACAGCCTTTAACAGTCCACTGCTGGACATAGGCCTCTCCTTAGCAAGGAGGTTTTGGCTTACTATACCACGCTGGCCAGACGGGTTAGCATAGGGTTTGTTCCAAGCGGGGACTTCAACGCGAAGTCCATTGCGTGGGGTTCCCCCAGGACGGACGCCAGGGGCGAGGCCGTAGAGGAGTGGGCGGCCTCGGTGGGCCTCTGTTTATTGAACAGGGGCTCCACCAACACGCGTGCGACAGCAGGGAGGGTCGATAATGGACCTTTCGTTCGCTACCCCTGCCCTCGCCGCACGAGTAAGGAACTGGTGTGTCCTGGAAGAGGTTGAGACGCTCTCGGATCACCTCTACATTCGATTTGAGCTCTCCCGGACCCAGGACCCCAGTAGGGGTCACGCGGTGCGGCGTTCT
Source organism: Hypercompe scribonia (assembly GCA_949316085.1). Taxonomy (NCBI): domain Eukaryota; kingdom Metazoa; phylum Arthropoda; class Insecta; order Lepidoptera; family Erebidae; genus Hypercompe; species Hypercompe scribonia. The sequence continues at coordinate 2,805,864 of OX438973.1, forward strand.
TCTCGCTTGCCGCGGTGGGCTGTAGCCAAACTGAATAGGGACCTACTAGAGGAGGCAGCCATTATTTACTCCTGGCTGTCTCCGCAGGCACCGACCGAGGAGGTCGACATGGGGGCTGGTCGTTGCCGCGATGCGACTACGCAGATCTGTGATGCGGCCATGCCCCGCATCCGAGGTTGTCAGCCTCCACGGAAGGAGGTTTACTGGTGGTCCCAGGAGTTGGCGGACCTCCGCGCGGCCTGTACTCGTGCCCGGAGGTCCTACACCCGTAGTCGGCGGCGACACCACGTAGACGGCGAGGAGGACCAGCTTCATGAGGAGTACCGAGAGGCGAGGAAAACTCTGAAGCTGGCCATTAGCCGCGCCAAAGAAGTGAAGAGGAAGGAGATGCTGGAGGGTCTCGATCGTGACCCCTGGAGTCGCCCTTATCGTGCGGTGCGACCAAAGCTCCGCACGTCGGGCCCCTCCCTTACAGAGACACTCCAGCCCAGCTTCCTGCGGGAAGTGGTCGAGGGTCTTTTCCCGCAGCGAGCGGAACACACACCCCCGTCGATGGCCTTCATGGTCGAAGACGACGGGGGACGGAACGAGGATAATGTTCCGCCCGTCAGGGAATCGGAGATAGGGGCGGTCGTTCTACGGATTCGCTCTAAGAACACCGCCCCTGGGCCAGATGGGATACCTGCCCGAGTGCTGGCGCGAACCCTCGACCACATGTCGGATCGCCTCGGGGAAGTTCTAAACGCCAGCTTGGCGTCCGGGCGCTTTCCTGAGGGTTGGAAGAGCGGGAAGCTGGTCCTACTACGGAAGCCGGGACGGCCGACCGATTCGGTCGCGGCCTATAGGCCCATCGTGTTGCTGGACGAGGCGGGTAAATTGTATGAGAGGATACTCTCTGCCCGCATCATCCGGCACCTCTGCGAGGTGGGCCCCGATCTGTCGGACGCCCAATACGGGTTTCGAGCCGGGCGTTCGACAGTCGATGCTGTGTTGCGCCTGAGGGCCGTGACCGAAGAGGCGGTGAGCTGTGGCGGCGTGCTGTTGGCGGTGTCGTTGGACATCGCCAACGCATTTAATAGTCTGCCATTTAGCTGCATCAGGGAAGCACTCCACTACCACGGGGTGCCAGAGTACCTGAGGCGGCTTGTGGCAGACTATCTTAGGGAGCGTACCGTCATGTACGAGGACCGAGATGGCATTCTGAGGCGGCGGCCCATGTCGTGCGGTGTTCCACAGGGGTCTGTCCTCGGACCACTCCTGTGGAATATGGGATACGACTGGGCCCTTCGAGGTTGTCGTCCCCCCGGGCTGGGCGTAATTTGTTACGCCGATGACACATTGGTCACGGCCCGGAGGGCGAACTTTCAAGAGGCGGCGCGCCTGGCCACCGTGGGAGCCTCTTTGGTGGTCTGGCGCATTGAGGCGCTGGGTTTACGAGTGGCCCTAGATAAGACGGAGGCCCTTTTGTTCCATGGGTCCCGTCGTGGTCCACCACCCGGCGCCTCTATCGTAGTCAATTCGGTCCTCGTACCGATTCAGGCCCAGATGAAATATCTGGGCCTGATCCTCGACGGCAGGTGGCTCTTCGACGAGCACTTCCGACAGCTTTCTCCAAAGCTGGTCGGCGCTGCTTCTGCCCTTGGGCGACTTTTGCCGAATTTGGGTGGAGCCAGCGTCGTGACGAGACGGCTATACACGGGGGTTGTCCGGTCAATGGCGCTGTATGGTGCACCGGTGTGGGCGGCGGCTCTGACTGCCCAGAATAGGGCTCGCCTCTGGCGCCCTCAGAGGATATTGGCGGTTAGAGCCATACGCGGTTACCGCACCGTATCGACGGAGGCGGCGTGCGCCTTGGCCGGAACTCCCCCGTGGGATTTGGAGGCAGAAGTGCTCGCCGAAGTTTATCGGCAGACGGCTGACTTCCGGGTGGGTAGCGGCATACGGCCCCCGCCCGAAGAGGTACGCGAGTGGCGTGAGGCCGCTCGTCGAGCCACAATGGCTCGTTGGTCGTCCCGGTTGCAGACTCCACGTGCTGGCTTTGCCCTCGTGGAGGCTCTCCAGCCGGTCATCGCCGAGTGGGCAGGGCGGCAGCACGGGACCCTTTCCTTCCGACTGACGCAGGTCCTTTCCGGGCACGGTGACTTCGGGAAGTATCTGCACTCGGTCGCCAGGAGGGAATTGAGTCCCGCCTGTCACCACTGCAACTGCAGTGAGGACTCGGCTCAGCACACGCTAGCGGTTTGTTCCGCCTGGGCGGCGCAGCGTGGGGTCCTCACTGCAGTTATTGGAGGAGATCTCTCGCTACCGGCCGTCATACGCTCCATGGCCGGTAGCGACAGTTGTTTTACCGCGGTCGCAACCTTCTGCGAAGACGTAATTTCGCGGAAGGAGGCGGCGGAGAAGGCCCGGGAGGACGATATCCACTCGGACCCAATTCGCCGCCGGCGAGCCGGGCGGCGGAGGCGCGCATACCAGCGCCTCATGCCGCCTTGAGTGTGGCCGCGGGTGGACGGGACGGGTTTTCCCCTCCATACGCTATAGTGGCCAGCCGCGAGGAGGTGACGTGCGCGTGTGCCGTACGTCGCCTAAATAGAGAGTTTATCCGCAGATGGTGCCCGCTTTATTTAGCGGGCAGGCGCTAGGAGGGATCTGGATGTCGTAATAGCAGCGGTTCCCGGATCCCTCCTATGTTAGGCGCAGAGTGGCACACCGTGTGGTTTTAGTCGGTCCGATTCCGACACACCGCCTCGCCGTAAACCCCGGTGGGGTGACGGCCCGAGGGGGTTTCCACACCTTAAAAAAAAAGAAAAAAAAAAAAGGGTTTGTTCCAAGTTTTCCTTTTCTTTGTAATGACTCGTCTTGCGTATTAACTAATATAAAATATACAATTATACTATGTCTATATCTATGAAATCGACTTTTTTATTAAACAAGTTTGAAATATTATTATATTTGTATGTATTTTCTTCTCTAGCAGGGGGGTACAAGCGCACTCCCTTGCTCACTTCTCCTGGCACCCATGTCAGTTGTTCACATTTTATGCTCGGAGACATCGTCATCCATCGAATTTAAAATGCACATACTTCGCCACAACACACACATCGCCAGAGATTTAACCAAGAAAATAAAGTGTGAAAGGAATGGAAGATTTATTATTTTTTGGATGAAAGGTAAAGTAGCAAAATGGCGAAAAATTTATCTTCTTTCCATTCCTTTCGAGCTGTGGCCAAACAGCAGTTATGGATAAAATAATTCCCATTAGTTGGGAGTATAGTTATGTAAGATGTCCGGTATAGCTTGTCGTTGGCGCGTGCGAATTGTATAACAATTATGTTTGATAACAACCGTTATAAACAACACCGAAAGGTTTCCACTAGCAAGAAAAAAAGAAAATAACACTTTAGAGTGGAAAAATTGTAATTTGCACCTTTTCTTTTTGTTTTACGGGCCTGCCAAAGTGACTCTACTCTGCCTGATGGAAAGCATGAATAGAATCCAAGAGTTGTTGTCACCATACTCATTGCAAATGCAGCAATGCAGTACGGTAACCCACACTATGGCGACCTTGTGAGATGCTTTTCACACCCCGCTTGGGGACGTAAAAGGCATGACAGTCATCGTGACAGTGTAAGGCTTACACAGTTACCACGATAACTGTCACCCCTGCATCAATGGGCCTCCGGTCTCACACTCACCAACGAAACACGGCAACACGGATGCTGGCGCTTTTGGTTGGTCTTCTTTGGGAGGGTAGTACTGCCCCGGTCGAGCCGGCCTGCTTGTGCTGAAATCAGCGGGGCTCTACTACCTGTAAAACCTTCTATAGTTGTACGGGCAAACTCAATTTGGGCAAAAGGGTACTCATTTTAATTTACTTTAACATTTTTTATCAGAGGCCTAATGAGACGAGAAATTTGTTTCTAAGTAACGACTGCTCACTTACTATTGAAAACTCACAAATTCGTTACGGGTGTCAAACTATATCCCATTTTTATTGAGTAGCGCATAAGTTCTGTGGCACCTATTCAAATTTGAACACAGATTTGGAGTAAAACTGTCACCCTAAGGGTAAAAAACTAAGAAATGAAGAATATAATTTTAATCACAGTATGAACACATTGCATTCGGTGCTTTTTTTATTTAAAGTTGACTGTGGAGATATGAGTGTCATATCCCTGTAACACAAAGAAACAATCCTAGGACCAGGTGAGTTGATCATACTCGGTCAGCCGCAACCCAATTTTTAAGCGGCAGCCTCCGTGATGTCGTGTTTCGTTTGTGAGTGTGAGTGATTGATGCAGGGGTGACAGTTATCATGGTAACTATGTGAACCTTACACTGCCACAATGACTGTCATACCTTTTACGTCCCCAAGCGGAGTGTGAAAAAGCATCTCACTAGGCCGCCATAGTGTAGGTCACCATTCTGCATTGTCTGCATTTGCAATGAGTATGGTGACTACAACTTTTGCATTCTATTCATGATTTCATGTCACTTTGGTAGGTTCTTAATATAGAAAAAAAATATGTTAGAAAGTTGTATATAAATGTCAATCGGCGTGAGAACTTTTCATAGCGTGATACAGGATTAGCAGTGTTAGTGATATGATGTGTTAGTGATGTGTCTTCGTTAGATGGCACTGTAGAGTTTTTTTTTATTGTAAGTAAGAAAGTGAAAATGTCAAAAATATTTAAAAATCTTTACGTGACCCACGATAATTAACAACTAACAATTTTTGAATATCTTAATGTGATTAAACTTACAACACTCAGCGCACAGTACCACCACTTGAACTAAATATTACGCTATTCGTGCAATCAACCAGCTATTGTCCGCGGCTTTGTTTGCGTTATTATTTATATTTCGGGTTTCTAACTTTGAAAATGACAAACTACCATAGAATCGTTCATCCCTTATTTTACCCCATAAAACGTGCCTACAACACTTTTTTTTATATATTAACAGCCTGCCAAAGTGACTCTACTCCGCCTGATGGAAAGCACGAATAGAATCCAAGAGTTGTGGTCACCATACTCATTGCAAACGAAGACAATGCAGCATGGTGACCCACACTATGGCGGCCTAGTGAGATGTTTTTTCACACCCCGCTTGGGGACGTAAAAGGCATGACAGTCATCGTGACAGTGTAAGGCTTACACAGTTACCACGATAACTGTCACCCCTGCATCAGTGGGCCTCCGGTCTCACGTAAGCATTAGTCGAAAAATTTCATATTTGCAGCTCCAGCGATTTAGGTGTTACTTTGATGAATCAAGCAGTCAGAGCAATTAATCCTATCCTATACGTATTAATCCTATTCAAAGTCTGGGAACCTGTTTCGTGAGTCCTAAACTAAATATTACATAGGCTCAAAAATAACAATTTTTCATTGAAATTACTATGTTTAACCATTTCCTGTGTTGATGTAAACTTCGTAAATAGTTTATTGAACAAAATATACAATCATTTTATTGCGAAACAAACCTTTTTGCGTCTGCATACAAACCAATTGTTTGTCTATACAAATACAGTCATCACATTTTTGTCTTCACCATATGATGATACTCTTCTAACCAATGTCGGCCACGGCGGCCAGTTTCAACGAACGATATCTCCTGCGTAGTTGACGTAGGAAATATTATAGTGCATAAGTGTGAGCGCAAACACAGGTGCGCTCTCTGTTCTCGCTCTCACAATCTGATGAGTTGGCTATCCGACACGAACGGGGAGAGATCAGACAAAGGACCGACGGCTTCACCTGCTCTCAGAGGCACGGGGGCTAAGACCCCAACTTCTAAATTCCTAGAACGACCCGGCAATCGAATCCGAGACCTCTTGATCGGCAGTCATATACATGTACATGTACTGGGCACATACGTGCCCAGTCTAGTGGTTAGCGTGTACACTTGACTATATCATCATCTTCATCATCAGCTTCGTACCCTTTATTATTCTTAGATTATTTGTGGTCGGCTACAAGTTAAACCAGTTTCAAGTGAATATCAGTTTTCTAAGGAGCAACTGAAGGTGAACTAAATTCGGAGGTTGAACTAGTTCTCAATACATTTGAGAGTACTGACTTTCCAATAACGGTTACCATAGATGTTTATGATAACCGGAGCTGACGGCTTCATGTGCTCTTCAAAGCATGGGTGTGAAACACCACCAATTTTTTTTTTTAATTTTTTTATTTAGACACCTACCAAAGTGACTCTATTCTGCCTGATGGAAAGCATGAATAGAATCCAAGAACGGTTGTCGCCATACTCACTGCGAATGAAGACAGTAGTATGGCGACACACGCTATGGCGGCTTAATGAGATGCTTTTTCACGCCCCACTTAAAAGACTCGAAATAGTAGTGGAAGGGAAACTTTCATGCTCGGTGCTGTTATTAAGAATTTCTTTTGATGTGACCCAGTGATTATGATTGTCGCCTCTTACTTCACCTGTGGAATGAATAAGGGTGACGACATTTTGTATTCTTAATCCCTCATCACACGGACTGGTTTCTAGCCGTAAGTAACTACCACCACCTATGATCATAAGAGCGTTGTCATCCTTTGATTCTACCACTCCAGAACTAGGTGGTGGAGATTTGTTCCATGTGGCGATCGAACCAACTACACTCAGTACAGTAGGAAGCCACAAGGCGACCACTTCGTCTTCCATGCTGTCCAATCATTTCGATGTCGAACACGAATGCGTATTATTCGTGTCTAGATCCGCGGTCATTCTCCGTTAATACTAACTGCCCTTGTTGATTGTGAACGTAATTGACCTGTCATAGTCCAATAGGAACATATATTATAAAATTGTAAGAGTCGATGTTACAGACATGAAAGATATAAAAAAAAACTAATAAAGGCAGTCTTTGTTAAATTAACTGAACTAAAAAAAAATGTTTTTATTTTTTTGCGAGGAGGAGGTATGAGAGACTACTCTGGTCCCTGGGGTAGAGAGTATTTACAACTCTTCCCACAAACACGGGGTTCAGGGTCTGAGTCAGTGGTGGACCCACTGAGCTTGCCCAATACAAGTTTGTAAGGACGCCCCCATGGGTCCTTGTCCAGGCTCTCTATGAGCCTCTTCCAACACTGAGCCTTGGCTTCCACGATTGCAAGGCTTACATCCTTTGCTGTGGCGCCATACGTCCGCCTCACTTCGGCAATCTCCTCGGCTGTGGCTCGCCGTCTTCTTCGGGTTCTTATATATTTATATTTTTACTCATGTAGTTTTATATATATATAAATATAGAAGACACCCAAACTCTGAAACAAAAATTTTGCAGAACATATAAACATTTGGTCCGACCCGGGCATCGAACACGAGACATTTTGCACAGCAGTCACGTACGCTACCACTGCGTCACTGAGGAAGTCAAATTTTGATCTAATCTTATGTCGTATCTGAAGAAACAAAAACAAGTTTGTTCATTAGTTACGTATGTTTATGCACGTGTTATTGTAAGTGGGTAGGTGTGTATATGGTTGTGATTGTGTGTAAGGGGGCTGAATATTAGTGTGTGAAAGCGTAGAATGTGGATGTGTGTATACACGTGTAATTGTATAAATAATAATGCTATGTGGATTTTAGGGTTTCGTTAGTTTCACTCACTTTCTGAACATCAATGAAAAATTCTAGGAGGTTCTATTACAACTCCGTTAGGGTCAGTCTATTTATGTCAAAGCATGCTCCTAAGATGGCAAACGTCCGTCGGATATATAGGGACATGTATACGAATATGGCTCTTATATATCTAATTCACTTCAGTCAATAACACTGCCTCGGTGACGCAGTGGCAGCGTATGCGACTGCTGCGCTTGAGGTCTCGGGTACGACGCCTGGGTCGGCTTAAATATTTGTATGATCTACAACTATTTGTTTCGGGGAGAGGTATATCAGTTGTCTAGTACCCGTTTTAGTACAAGTCTTACTTAGTTTGGGACTAGATGGCGTTGTGTGAATGTGATAGAATATCATTATTCTTATACTGTTAAAATCTCATGATAAATGGTCGAGTATAACCGTGTAAGAAAGTCTAAAACAAACAAACATTCGCATTCACGATATTGCTTAGAATTTATGTACTTTTTATTGGTCAGCTATTTTGCACGTTATCTAAATCGTATTGGTTACATCTAATTGCAAATTTAAGTCACGTGCCTTTTTATTATTGTTAAACACACGCGTGATACGTGCTGATTAACTATGATGAAATGAAGAATTTTGGACTAGCGGTTAGAATATGCAACTGCGGAGCAAGAGGTCTTGGATTCGATTAAGCTTTATTGATTTTAGAAATGCTTAATAACAGTCTGGAGTCTGGAAATTGGGGTCCTAGCCCCCGGGCCTCGGAGAGCACGAAAAACCTTTGGTATAGCAACTGATCTCTTGCCGGGATTATGAGAGTAAGGGAACAGAGAGTGCACTTGTGTTTGTGCACACACCTGTGCACTTTATCTTCTAAGTAGTTGGTTAGTCTCCGTTGAGATTAGTCGCCGAGGCTGAAATCGGCTGGGAAAACAAAAAAAATCTAAACGATTTAATGGATTTTGACCTAAAAAACCTACTTTTCGATTCGTCTTTATTCTAAAACGCTGTTACTTAATAGTAAAGTATAGAAAAATAATGGCCCGTTTGTAAATTTAAAGATTTTAAAATAGTTGATATTTATTTTTTCAATAATTAGCTAGTTAATTTTCTCGTTCCATTGCGCTTGACTGTGAGGCTATGACAACAGTCAGCGAAACTGGGTGTAAATGAAAAAATAAGTACTTTCAAAGAAATACTAGGTATTATTGCTATATATTTAGTTGTATTTGGGCATAGCTTATCTATCATATGTGTATAAATGTGTAGTGTTTACGTGTAGTGGTTTAAGCGGTCACCACGCCGCTGTCTACTGCGCTGAGTGTTGTAGGTTCAAACTTTAGCGTGACAACACGTTGTCTGATTCACAAATTGTTGTTCAGTCTATGTTTTTTTTTTCTGTATTAAGAGCCTACCAAAGTGACTCCACTCTGCCTAACGGCAAGTCTGAATAGAATCCAAGAGTTGTGGTCACCATACTCATTGCAAATGTAGACACTGCAGTATGGTGACCCACATTATGGCGGCCTTGTGAGATGGTTTTCACACCCCGCTTGGGGATGTAAAAGCTATGACAGTCATCGTGACAGTGTAAGGCTTACACAGTTACCACGATAACTGTCACCCCTGCATCAATGGGCCTCCGGTCTCAGACTCACCAACGAAACACGACAACACGCATGCTGGCGCTTTAGGTTGGTTTTCTGTGGGGGCTAGTACTGCTCGAGCCGGCCCGCTCGTGCTGAAATCAGCGTGGCTCTACTACCTAAAAAACCAGTTCTTTGTGTCCGTTTCTTGTAGGTTTATAAAGTCCCCTATGACACAGGATATATTCCTAATGCGGGCGTTGTCTCGTTAAAAAAAGAAAGTTAAAGAAATCTAGTTCCCATAGCACAGATCCAGTCTCATTTGAGAACCGTAGATTCGTGAGATGTCTCGAGTTATTATTATAACATATTTAACTTGGCAACTTTATTACTGATTTCTTCTAACAATTACTTGCGTTTAACAATATTTGAACCTGAAACTTAAATCTAATATACCGTAGTTAGCTATTTACAAAGCGAGGCCGCTCGCGAATATTCACAGAAAGCTAAGTTTTGTCAATAACGTCTCAAAAAGTCTTATTGTACTAACTTAAGCTTCGAATGTTTTTATTTTAACATTGTAACTGTTTTAAGACTTGCGATATTTACGCATACACATAATTCAGTTGTACAACGAGACTTATTCGCGGTAAAATTATTTAAAAAGGTTACTCTACCTTCAATTTCCCGACGTTTGGAACGGGTTAGAAAGCTCGTCTCTACCCATGAACACGAGTAATGGAAACGAACTGTATCCGTAACCTTTTTAATATTCTACTTTTATACTGCATACAAGGGGGCATTTGTACCCTGCTTATTGATGCGCATAGATACTAGGGAGCCCTGAAGACAAAAGGTACAATACCTGATCAGTGACATTATTACTTACTGGATAATACGAACAACACAATATTTCAACTGGCATGTTGATCTAGTTGTGTGTGGCCCTCGTTTGCTAAGCCAAAAATGAAGAATGAAGTGCCCAGATAGAGACGTTATAATATAAAACATAATAAAGTGATGATAATGAGCACGAAAGTTATTTGTTTTATATTTGGGTGTAATTTATCTATGATATACAAATAAAGGGTGAGCCACGAATTAAGATTTCAAAAATACGTATAAAAATAACCATTTGATATATTATAAAAATTGTTTATTTACAAGAAATTTAATTAGTTGAAATTAATTTTTTAAAAATTACAACATCTAAATGGCCACTGTTTCGACGTTCGCACTCTTCTAAGCGAGCACCGAAATTTTCTAATAGTCGTCGGCAAAGAGACAGCGAGATCGCCGACATCTCTTCGTTGATTTTTTCTTTTCGTTGACGTAGTGTATTTACTGGGGTCTGCTGGAAATAAATCTGGACTTCTGGGTGGCCATGGAATGTCGCCTCGTCAGGAAATCAGCTTTTCCGGAAACATGTCTTTGAACACCGGTAGGGACTTATTGGATGTGTGATAAGTAGCCGCATTTTATTCGAACCATGTGTTACGATTATATCCAGCTAATTCCAGTAGCATTGGTCTCAACAACTACCGTAACATGTTTGCACTGGATGTTAAATTCAAATGTAAATGAACTTAACTTCGACTTATAACGTTTTATAATCTGTTATTAAATCAACAAGAAATTTTATTAATTCAGTCTCGAATTTCTAATGTGAATCCTTTATTTCTCAAACTTCACCTTTCGAACCCTGGGGTTAAGACATCAATATTCAAGGCTTCGTGTGAAAGTATAGAAGATTTCATTATTGACTATGACTAGACGGTTTATGACTATGTCACCTGATATATAGTACCTGTCGTATTGTAATTTGTCACCAATCTGTAAACCGGTATGTGCTTAAACGGGGATCAGCCAGAAATACCACGGGTTCACAAAAAACCTTCATGAAGCAGATTTTAATAATATCAAACAGTGAACTTACCACTGTGATTGGGTAACCAACTCTCGGGTAGATTTTTTTTTTAAATGTAGACACTGCTAAAGTGATTCTACTCTGCCTGATTGAAAGCATGTAGAAAATCCAGAAGTTGTGGTCATCATGCTCATTCCAAAAGCAGACAATACAGCATGGTGCCTCACGCTATGGAGGCGTGAGATGCTTTTTATGCCCTGCTTAAAGAACCCGGATCATACCCGCGAAACACGTGCGCTGGTAGTGAGTCTCAGGTTTCGACTGAGTGGCACAGGAAGGAAAAACCGAACCATTCAGCTAAAGAGCGTATGTTTATCATTTTGAAACGGTGGCTTCAAAGGCCAAAATTTGGAGAAAACGCTTCAACTTACAACAGATGGCTGAACCAGAGTTAACACTGGCCTACATGCACTGGCTGGCTTCAGAGCTATCTACAGCTATCGAATTATCTCTTATTTCTTACAGTGGAAATGTTGTGCTTGCCATGCTTTTGACGGAATAAGTGCAGTTACCGTAAGTATGTGCAATATTAATGCTAGGGGATGCAAGACACGTCTCTATTTAGCTACGGGTGTCAGAGGGAGGCTAATGTCGGTAGTTCCTAATAGGTTGACCTGCACAATTACCCCCATCCATTAACCTTGAGCTGAGTAGAGGACATACACGTGGCGGTAAACTTGCACAAACTTTCAGTTGAAGTCAGATCTCGTTTTTGTCTCTCGCAATCATCGCGCAACCGACGCCGGCACGACGATCGCTACACATGTTCAGTTCTCTCTGCATAATTAAACTGCACCGAGAAAATATATCAAAATTCATATGTTTTCGGTTGTTTGCACTGTTGGACTACATAAACGCTCCGGCTTACTTGTAAAATTTAGCTGTATAGACAAACCTTTCAGCTACATCCTGCCGTGTACGGTTACTTTCATAAAAGAAAGAAAGTCTTACGAAAATAAAAGTGAAATTTATTGTGCATTGTGTGCATATGCAAAGAGGGCACTAATGTATTAAAATAGCTTATCTGTGGTATTACATTGCTTAAGTAATACGTCTCTATCTATATAAGACTTTCGTTATTCGCCACAGCGCTCAGAATCTAAAATTAAGATGTTTTTGTTATCTATGGACATGTATTATGGAGGATTTGATTTCACTGTGCCAATTGCCTTCCTGCTATTTAAAAAAAGGAGGTCGAAACTATGTGTTTTTACGGTATAGGCGTCGAATTGCCAGGCCAATCACCTGCAGTTAATAATGATCACCGCTAATTGACACCTGCAAATTACGATTCACAAGTGCGATATCGGCTTTCGAACACCCCCTATGGAGAGGCACAACATTTGTCAGTACCATCAGGAAAATTAGCTACTTTTTAAACAATCAAAATAATTAAATTATGTTCATTGCAAATCCTAATTATATGTCACATGCATGCATAAATATGACTACAGAATCTTATTTATTTTACGATTTACGGTTTTATTCACATGTGTTTTAAGACAAAGATAGCTAAAAAGGTAGATTATTGGCAGGAAATTGATTTTGCTTATATGGACGGATGAAGAATGGAAGGGTGATAGTGAACTTTGATAGTGAGCTATTAGATGATGATGTACACTTAGCCGATTTCGGCCATGGCGGCCAGCTTCAGCAGAGACCAGTCAGCTACGTAAGAGATATTATAGTGCATGTATATAGGATCTCCCAGGAACACACACTCTGTTCCCTCTCTGGATGATTATCAGACGCGACTGGGGAGTGCTCTCCGAGACACGGTGGTTAAGACTCCAACTTTCAAACGGCGATCTCTTATTAAGCATTTCTGTAACCAGAAAACTTTTTTTTGTTTCTACCCGGTAATTGAACCCACTTGATCGGCAGTCGCATATGCTAACCGCTAGACTAACATACCTACCACCGATATCTGTTACTCGAGTCCTTTATTATCAGAATATTCGAGAGGTAACCATAAATATTTTTTTATTTCTTTTTATTGACATTTGACTTTTAATATATATATGTATATACATACGTGTAAAAAAAGTTTTTCTTAGAAAGCCACAAGGGCTGTAAATTTGGCATTTTAGCAGCTGATGGTTTCTTTTTATTTAAATTTGTCATTTTTAGAGTTAGCTACACGAAATAGCTTGTTTTCTATGCATATTATTTTATGTAAAGTTTTTTTTCCAGCCACACGGAGGGTGACAAAAGACACACAAGAGTCCATGCCTGAGGTAGCAGATTATGAAACGGCACTGGATATTGCTGGTAAGAGTATTTCTAATTTCATTTAATTCTAATTTTTACTAAACAGTACGTAGTACTCAGGTAATGTGGATTTCCCGCACAATCGAAATAAGAGTTGCCAGCTACGTCTCATATAACAGTATCATATTCAATAAATATAATTAAAAATGAATTCTGAAATGTGTTGCTAGGCGTAAAACTCGGGGACGGCTCGACCAATTTACCTAATTTCTTTTTTTATATTTAGAGTAAGTTAAAACACCTGTCGTAAGCAGTCAAATCAAAACAAACCACAGACGTGTTTGGGTTATCTTTGATATACCTTCAAGTTGATTATACCGTGTGAATATGAAACTTCCTAAAAATAAAATTCAAAGAAAAGTCCCTGAAATACGTTTTATTTGTTTTTCTCTATTGGACTGCTACATGCCAAATATTTTTGACATAGCACAGTCTGCCGTGTCAATAAACTATGATGGCAATTTTTACAAATTAAAAGTAATTAGTTGTTCAGATATATTTAACGTAAAAACCGTGTCCATATGTCCGATGAACAAAGCTCGTCGGTACTTCCAAACATTCATCTGGAGCGCCTTTGTTAAGTTTATTATATTTATTACTATTTGATAGTAAATGAAGAAGTTGGGCTTCTAAAAACCTCACTAACTCAGTGAAAAGCGACAGAAGAATTACTTCTTAGGCGTTTTAAAATTAAATATCATTAAAAAAAGAGGACCTGTTTTTTTTATTTTAAAAAGACAACGCCCACACTAGGAATGAATCTGTGTCGTGGAGTACTTTACAAACATACAAGAACTGGACACAAAGAACATCCAGACTCAGAACAACAATTTGTAGATCACACAAGGTGTTGAACAACAACGAGGGGTTTGTACCTACAACACAGCGCAGTAGACAGCAGCGTGGGGCCGCTTAAACCACTAGGCCAAGTGCTGTCAAAATCGATCGTGTACTGAAAAACGCACTGTTAATAGGTGGTCCGACGAACTGGTAAGGGTCATGGGAAGCCATTGGATGCAGGCGGCATGGAATTGGCTGTTGTGTTGTACTCTGAGGGAGGCTTCTTTCCAGCAGTAGACGTCTTTGACTGATGATTATTAAATATTATTCTGCTTAACTAAATTTGTGCCAAAATAAGGTTCTTCCAAATCAATGTCATTACCGATAACGTAAGCACTGTTAATTGTGTGATTCAAATATACTTAAATATTATATTAAAAAAATTGATAATTACGGAACGCTCAGTACACAAATCTTACTAGCACTTGTCGTTTTTTGAACAAATTGCTAAACCTCAATGAAGAGTTTCTGAGAATTCAATAATTAATTTCCGTCTCACCTCATGCAGTGAAGTTATTATTGGAACTCATATTTCAAGTATGCAGAACCGTTACACGATTTAATACGCAAAGGTATGTTTTACTTAGTTTTTAGGGTTCTGCAGCCAGGATACAAAAACTCCTGTTATAAGATTGCGATTCCCGATAAGGATGTTGTGTGTTTACATTAGTAAAGGTAAACTTGGCACTTATTTTGTGCTAAAATCCTCTCAGATGTCACCCACTGGTGTAGTGGCACGCCGTTCATTCCAGTAGCCATGGAATCCAAACCACTGTGCACTAAAACTGAATATTCTAGTCTATTTCGTTGATCAGTTTAATTAGGCCGTGTTCACATTGAACCTTGTCCTGTGACCCTGTCACCCGTCCCAAAATATACTTGTCACTTGACATCTACAGGTCAAAAATGTCAAATTTCGATTCTCTGCGGGTGTTCACGAACGTGACACTCCTGAATCTGGACATTCAAACAGCTTTTGATTAATGAGGACATATTACGCATTTTGATGATGAATGATGCTGCCTTGAAATGAATTTCAGTAATAATTAGCTACTGTAAATATACTGTGAAAGTCAGACGATGTATTTTCTATAGAGGTACATGTCAAACAAGACATGTATTGAGTGAGTTGGTGAGTGCGAGACCGGTAGCCCATTGATGTAGGGGTGACAGTTATCGTGATAGGTATGTGAGGCTTACACTGCCACGATGACTGTCATGCCTTTTACGTCCCCAAGTGAGGCGTGAAAAAGCATCTCACTAGGCCGCCATAGTATGGGTCACCACACTGCATTGTCTGCATTTACAATGAGTATGCTGACCACAACTCTTTGGATTCTATTCATGCTTTCTATCAGGCAGAGTAGAGTCACTTTGATAGGCTCTTCATATAGCGAAAAAAAGAGGCATATTCTACGTCCATTATACAGAAAACCTGTCTAACTAATAGCAGTTTTGCTACACAGTCTCGTGTCTTCTCTTCTCTTATATCTTTAATAATAAGGTTATGTAATGTGTTTAAATACAATTGTTAGTTCTGATAAACGCGTATAACAAAACTCTTCGGTTTAATCGTAGTAAAATAAAATCTAGGTTATAAATTAAAAATTGTTTCGGTGGCGCAGTGGTAGCGTATGCGACTGTTGTGCTTTAGGTCTCGGGTTCGATTTCTGGATCGGTTCAAATGTTTACATGATCTGCAAAATACTTGTTTCGAAGTTTAGATATTTTCTATTATACGTATATATTTACAAAAAAAAGTTTAAATGTTTTTTTTTCATTTAAAAAGACAACGCCCGCACTAGTAATAAATCATGTGTCGCGTGGAACTTTACATACATGCAAGAAACGGACACAAAGAACACCCAGACTCAGAAAAACTATTTGTGGACCACACAAAATGGTGTCCCATGTGGGGTTTGAACCCACAACACTCGGTGCATAGAGAGCGGTTTGGCGACCGCTTAAGCCACTGGCCAACCGTGCAGTCGTCTTATCGTCGTCATTTATATCAGTATGTAAAGTTCCGTATCCTACGGACAGTACTGCAGTATATACTACGTGTATTAGACATAATACCCGTAGTACATACTCTGTTTAGTTTGGTACTGAGTGGCGTTATGTGTCAGATGTCCGAAATATTATGTAATAACAATTTAAATAGATTTAAGAAACATTTTTTTACATTTTCTCAGTTGTTCATCCCGTTCCTACTTTGGCTATCCTTCTAATCCATAATTTATTTCTATATACTGTCCATTACGGTTACAAAATACCAGGTAACGAGAAAAAGTTCTGTAAATAGTGGTCATAAAATTACAGACGACCAAATGTAGGATTTGTCACAACTCTTCTTGCCAATTAGCGGATATAGCAGTAAGTGATACATAGCTGTGTGTTTGTAGACCAAGAAAACTATTTTCTGGAATTAGATTAAAAGAAACTTAGGAATCGAACAGGATGGGAAACCGACTGCACGCCACTTTCTGATGCGCTGAGTGTTGTGGGTGTGTAAACCCCACTTGGGACAACACTGCGTGATCCACATATTGTTATTCTGAGTCTGAGTGTTTTCTTGTTTCTTTTATGTTTGTAATGTCTCCCGTGATACAGGATTTATTCCTAGTGCGGGTGTTGTCTTTTTTCTAAGAAGAAAAATTATCTCAAAGCACGAACAGTGAAGGAATTTCGAGCACTCAATTAAAGAGATATTACGGCATTGTCGTAATGAGCAGGATGCCGCTATAACGATGAACCTGCGTATTACGTAATGACGTAGTTAGTTACTGTCACTCATTTGCGGAAATCGTTGATGTGTTCCATTTGTGGATAATTTTGCTAGAGATCATCTACTTTCCTTTTGTTCGAAGTCTAGTCAAACAGTATAAGTACTCTGTTTGGCTGAGTCGTGAGTAAAACTTACTTTTATGGTATCTTTTTGGTACATTGTACATTTTTTTGACCGGAGGCCCATTGCCCATGCAAGGGTGGCAGTTGTCGTGGTAAATGTGTGCTATACAATGCTACGACGACTATCATGTCTTTTACGTCCCCAAGTGAGGCGTAAAAAATCGTAATAGGCCGCCACAGTGTGGGTCACCATACTGCATTGTCAACATTAGCAATGAGTATGGTGACTACAACTTTTGGATTCTATTCATGCTTTCCATCAAGCAGAGTAGAGTCACTTTGGAAGGCTATTAAAATAAAAAAAAAACATTAACTATCGTTTGCGTTATTATTATTTTTTTTCATACAACCGTTCATTTATTATTTTAATTTTCAAAAAGTTCTCCTTAGTGACTCATAACTTTAAAAGCATTAGCAGTGACGTAACTATTGAAGGAATAGCCGGTATGGTACACCAGGTCCCAAAGCTCAGGGAGGCAGTCGAACCTTGATCAACAAACCTCGCATTGAACTAGTTAAAAATTGACCCATCTTATTATTGTTATTATAATAGGTTGCAACACGACTCTGTTGGTGAAATACACGGTTGCTAAGATGACCCTTCAGGCAGCGATAAAACAGGCCAAGAGTGAGGCCCGTCGCGAGTTGCTGGAGCGAGATCCATGGGGACGCCCTTACCGCATGGTTAGGGGCAAAATACGCCCATGGGCTCCACCGTTGACCCGATATCTTCAGCTAGATCTGCTTGAGAGAGTCGTCGGTCCCCTGTTTCCATCGTGTGTGGTGAAGCACACTCCACCACCGATGGTTCCGCCTCCGGCGCCTGAGGCGCCTAGCGTGGATGACGACGATGCACCTAAGGTCACTTGGGCAGAACTAGCGCTGGCGATGCAACGGCTTCAAGCCAAAAACACCGCCCATCACCGTGTTGTCTACCCAATGTTGTTTACTCTCTGAGTTGGGATGGCTTACCGCTAGGCCATCAGAATATGTATAATAAAAATTCAGTCATAAAACAAAAAGAAAGAAATTGGGTTATGAACAGAGCAAACATCGACACAAATTTAATTTGGCTTTTCTTATTTATACAAAAAAAATAGTTATGTGTTATTATGACTACAATTTATCGAAGACTCGTCAGCAAGGAGCCCGCGAGATCATCGACATTATTTCGCTGATTTTTTTTTTAGTTGCCGAATTATTTCGTTTATTGATGTAAACACGATTCTTCAGATAACCTCATAAAAAGAAGTCTGCTGGGGATAAATCTGAACTTTTGAGTGACCATGGAATCTCGCCTCGTCTGGTAATAAGCTTTTCCAAAAATATGTCTTTCACCACCGTCAAGAACTCATCGAATGTGTGATAAGTGTTAGATTCAAATGTTAACGAATTCTTGGCCCACCCTCAATATACTCGTAAAAAAAAAATTACATATAGGTTATTGAGTCTCAACACCTCTATTCAGTTTCATACGTATAAACCAATTAACTTTTTAGAGCAAAAGCATTGCAAACAGAAGGAAAACTTAAAATAAATACCTAAATTATACAAATCCATCTGACCAGCGTGGATGTAGCATCTTTTATAAGGAGAGTTCTATGTCCAGTGGGTTCTCAAAGGCTTTGGTTATGATTTATGATTTATCAAGACCTGTAAAATGTATGAGTAATTCTATACCTGCAGTTACTTCAAAACAACGATGTTTTGAACATGTAACCCTTGAAATATAATATTTTGAAATGAAATACAAACGCTTTGTTTTAAGACGACTACGTTATCGGTCTATAGGCAATATATGTATTGTTTTTACCATTGTGGCTACGGAACCCAAAAAAGGTTTATGAGTTTTGTTTTTTTTTATTACACTCACGTGTGTGCTTCTCAGAGCCTTTATACCAAACTAGGTTGAGGTTGACTATAAGTCTTCTACGGTATGACTGAACTTTGACAACACAATTAAATACTAGCCGATTTGACGTGCTGTAGAAATACTGGACTTTTAGGGTGTCAATTATCCACTACGATTGTCAAAGATGTTCATATGGCAACCTGAAGCGGTGGCTTATCGTACTCACCAAGATGTGGAACAGTCTTAATGTGTTAAGACTGGTTACCCATCATCATATTGACTTCGCTAAGATTTCTTAACTTTGCAATCTAGTGGTCACAATGATGACATTTCATTTCCATTCGTCTACCCTTTTGCTTATAAAAGTTTTTTTTTATTATTTTAAGAGCCTGTCAAAGTAACTCTATTCAGCCTGATGGAAAGCGTGACAAGAATACAAGAGTTGTGGTCACCATACTTATTGCAAATGTAGACAATGCAGTATGGTGATCCACACTATGGCGGCCTTGTGAGATGCTGTTTTACACCCCGCTCGGGTGCTAACACTTACTACGCTAATCATTACCGCTGCATTAATGAGCCTCAGACCTTGCATTCACCTACGAAACACGACAGCACGGATGCTGTCGCTTTAGGTTGGTCCTCTGTGAGAGGGTAGTATCGCCTCTGACGAGTCGGCCCATTCGTGCTAAATTCAGCGTGGCTCTGCTATCTGTTTTCAGTTTTCAGTTTTCCCATTGAAGATGAAAATAATGTGATCCACAAAGGCCTCTTCAGGAGAGGATCTAAAAGATTCCATAGGATCAAGAACAAACCTTGCTGGTTTGGTTTACACGTTCCTCTTCAGCGTATCTTACTCTAACACGTCTTTGGTTTAAGTAACTATCGACCAATAGTCGGAGGTTTGCAGGACATTTTTCCTCAGTAAGACATGCTTTTTGAACGTTATTTTTGCTCAGTAATTGCTGGCAGATACGTCACTGTCGAACGCTCCTTCTATATCTAAGGATATTACTGTCAGCATTTGTTTCTTACTAAGTTTTTTGTGGATATGCTGTATTAATGTATGAAGAGGGTCTTCGGTGCTACTTTGGGGCATAAAACCGTACTGGCGAGTACTCATTTTCGTTCATTAAACAAGCGTTTAATGTCTATTTTCAATAATAATAATGAAGGAATATTATGTGTTGTATGTAAACATTATACAAATGTCGAATGCCATTCTACGTTTGATAATAATATTACTTGCGTCATAGCAGTCCACTAATTTGTATCAGTAATGGTAATAATTGCCTTTCTTACGTATGAAAGTAAAACCGATTCAAATCAATGAGAGCTATTCATCCTTAGTGATGGTGATGTTCACGTAATCAATGACAACCAGCTCACTACGCAAGAGATATTATAGCGTACAAGTGTGTGCGAAAACATAGGTACACTCTCAGTTCTCCACCCTCACAATCTAAGGGAATGACTGTCCTACACGACCGGGAAGAGATCAAGATTGATTTGTTAATGTGTACATATCATCATCATGACTGCTTCGGTGGTGCAGTGATAGCAGATGCGACTGCTGAAGATGCGACTCAAAGTCTCGGGTTTGATGCCTGGGGCGTACCAAATATTTGTATAATCTGTAAATATTTGTTTTGGTGTATTTACAAAAAAAAAAATATGTACATGTATTTATATCAGTTTCTAGTACCCAGGCTTTACTTAGTTTGGGACTAGAAGAAATTGTATTAATGTGATAGTTTTTGTTTACAAATTTAGACTAGGCAAGAGAAAAAAAGAGTCACAACAATCTGTTTTTTTTTAATTTTATCATAGTGATAATTTTAATGCATATTAATTTACCTGATGACATTGTATGGCAAGACAGAGGCATATCTTGCCCCTATATTATGTTACCTATATATTGCCATGTAATTCTTGATAAAGAAAAGTATGACAAAATCCTTACAAAAAGTTTGAAATACATATTAGATAATAAGTGAAACAAAGTTAATATAATCTACTTCACAATCTGATTACTCAATTAATAAGTACGTGAAAATATGTAAATTCAAATATTATCATAATTTGTAATTTCCGAGTTGCCATGCAAGAGTCGGAGTAAAAACAAACAGTAGTCGTAGCTTACAATATCGATTACAGACATTGAATAACTAAAAATATTTAAAATTTTCGTAAAGGTTATCTTCAAATACACCGAGGGTTTACTAAACCATTCGAGAAATTAGAATAAAACACCAATTATGACTCAGAATGTATTGAAGTTGTCCAAATAAAATATAATAATAATAAATATATATCTTGAACATTTGACATACAACGTCATCTAATTTCAAACCAACAAATCTTGTACTGTGATAGTTAGACTAACTGATAGAATACTTGTATACGTTTTTTTGTAAATACATACATATCATATGTAGAAAACACCCAAACTTCGAAACAAACATTTGCAGATCATACAAACATTTGGAATCAAATCGACCTTAAACACGACAGTCGCATTCACTACTGCTGCAATAAAAAAAAGAAAATATAGTTTTTTTACTAACTGTATTTATAATCCCACCAAGAAGTGTAAGAATTTAAACAGATTGGGATCATAAGGCAGTATTACGAAAGTACCAAAATCTCTGTTCCTGTACCTAATAACCTTACAGAATACTGTTTGTGTCTATTTTATTTATTACGTAGACTAATTACCCTATTTTAGAATTAAAAGGGAAAAATGTAGAAAACCTTTGAAACTTAGTGATCAATTAGTACTGGCACAGCCCTTCTATGACCTGAATCCTATCTACGAGTAGTAACGGTTCTAGAATTACTGTGATGGCTATTTGTTTCTGTGACTACAGAAACTGCCATGAAGTCTCCACGACCCAAGAATCGATGCCGACATGAAAGTTTTTTAGAAACACTTTTTACGGCCATTTTTAGGGCTTATCGTACCTTAACGATTGTCATATGTTCGTATGGCAGCCGGGATCGACGGTTTTGTGTGTCAGAGGAACAGAAGGGATCCAAAAAGTTTTCCAGATCATCTATCCATAAATTGACCTGGCTAAAATTGCTTAAAGTTACAATGTGTCAACCTACTAAGTTACCCCTTGGCCATAACCCTTCAAATAGGGTATACTCTTCCAAAAAAAAACCAAATTGCTTAGAAAAGTCAGAGTTATGAGGTACACACTTGAAAATAATTGCATAACGAATAATTTTTTTTGAGACAGAACATTTTGTGATCTCATTTATTACTTTCTTGTTTCAGTTCAACTGTCTCTGTAACCTAATTTGATGTTTTTTTTTTAAATATTTTGGACATTTGACACACAACGCCATCTAGTTTCAAACTAAGCAAAGCTTGTGCTATGATAAGTAGGCTGACTGATAGAATACTTACATACTTTTTTTTGTAAATACATACTTATTATACATAGAAAACACCCAAACTTCGAAACAAATATTTGCAGATCATACAAACACTTGGTCCGACCCGGGAATCGAACCCGAGACCTCAAGATCAGCAGTCGCATCCACTACCGGTGCGCCACCGAGGCAGTTAGCATTCAAATATCATAAGAGAATAAAACAGCTCAACCACACGATTATATTAGACATCTCACTAGCGCCATAGTGTGGGTCACCATGTAGCATTGTCCATATTTGCAATGAGGATGGTGACCGCCACTCTTGGATTCTACTTATGCTTTCCAACAGGCAGAGTAGTCATTTTGGCAGTTATTATAATAAACACATATTTCGGACATCTGACACACAACGCTATCTAGTCTGAAACTAAGCGGAGCTTGTACTATGGGTATTAGACAACAGATATAAATACATGTATTCTTTTTTTTTGTAAATACATACATATTGTACATATATTTATTGTACATATGTGTATACATATTTTAGATAGAAAATACCCAAACTCTGAAACAAATATTTGCAAACATTTGGTACGACCCGAGAATTGAACCCGAGATTTCTAGCGCAGCAGTACCATTGGCGGCGCAGTGGTAGCGACCACTACGCCGCCGAGGAGGTCAAAAAAGATATTATAAAAAAAGATATATTTTTGAAAGAATTATCCTCTAATTTGTAAAGGTCAAGGACACTTCCATCATCAGCTCAGCGACATGAGATAACGAATCGTCAACAGCCTTTAACAGTCCTCTGCTGGATATAGGCCTCTCCTTAGCATGGAGGTTTTGGTCTACTGGATAACGAATACGAAATGTAAATATCTGTATAGTTGGAGAAAAAAGCTAATATACGAGTACGTCGTTGGGCTGTGAAGTTTGATTTCCCTCGATTTCTCTAGGATTCCATCATCTAATTATGACATAGTAATAATAGGACCACCTCGAGATTACCTTCGAGAAGTTATGTAGAGTGATTTTTTTTCTACCTTAAGAGCCTGCCAAAGTGACTCTACTCAGCCTGATGGAAAGCATGAATAGAATCCAAGAGTTGTGGTCACCATACTCATCGCAAATGCTGACAACGCAGTATGGTGACCCACACTATAGCGGCCTTGTGAGATGCTTTTTTACACTCCGCTTGGGGACGTAAAAGACATAACAGTCATCGTGACAGTGTAAGGCTTACA
Organism: Hypercompe scribonia; assembly: GCA_949316085.1. Taxonomy (NCBI): domain Eukaryota; kingdom Metazoa; phylum Arthropoda; class Insecta; order Lepidoptera; family Erebidae; genus Hypercompe; species Hypercompe scribonia. Next base: position 2,829,469 of record OX438973.1, read on the forward strand.
CAGTTACCACGATAACTGTCACCCCTGCATCAATGGGCCTCCAGTCTCACACTCACCAACGAAACACGACAACATGGATGCTGGCGCTTTAGGTTGGTCTTCTGTGGGAGGGTAGTACTGCTCCGGTCGAGCCGGCCCGCTCGTGCCGAAATCAGCGTGGCTCTACTACCTAGAAAAATAATTGTGTTTGTATTCCATAAACAATGCATTTTTATGTGATAGCAGTAACCTGGGTTGATATGCTGTCATTTTTTGTAGTGCTCTGTAATGTACCTCCGAAATTGATAATCACATCTATTTTGGAATAAACCTCTTCATATGACGTAGTTATTCCCAAACATAAATTTAAAAAATAAATAAATGAGAACCTCTTCCTTTTGAAGTTAGCTAATAAATGACACAATGACAAACAAAGGTAGAAAAAGACATACTGAACTTAAATTGATATGCGATAGACAACACTATCAGATGTATAATGACTTTATTATTATTATATAATAACATCTTTATTTATTTTAATTGTTTACAAGACATTAATTCATTCTTTTACAAAACTAAGTATATAAATAGTTGATTAAGTATGTTCACTAACCTTTTGGCAAACTACTTGTCCAGTAACTTTTTTCTTCTTGAAAAATGCCAGCAGCGATAACGCAAGTATTCTTAGATAAAGTTCCTTAAACTACAATTTTGAGGACATACCTTTTCCATTGTGCTAAAAAACTCTTGTTTTCATTTTCTCTTTTTACCACCATCTTGGAATGTGGAATATTCTTCTTCTATTTTGAATGGGACAAATCTGGTGTAGAACCATATTTATTCGTTCAGCTCATTCGAATTGAGAACTACTTATTTGTTTAAGTAGAATAACAAATGTATGTGAAAATATATAACAAGATGAATTTTTTCAACAGGTTATGGCCGATTCAGCCGCAACGCCCTCGGCGCGTGCGCATTTGCGTTCTTGGCATCTGGTGTACAAAACTGCATCATGTCTTATGTGCTTCCTGCGGCACGATGCGAGTTGTCGCTGACGACCTACCAGTCTGGATTGATAAATATGGCGTTTATGAGTGGTGAGTTATCTATACATGATGATGTACTTTGAACCGATGTTGGTCACCGCAGCCAGGTTGAATGGAGACCAGCCCACCACGCAGTGTGCACAAACACAGATGCACTCTCTGGTTCTTCACTATCTTAACGTGATAAGACGGCTATCTGGTACAACCAGGGAGAGATCAGCCATAGGACCGATGGTTTTAGGTGCTCTTAGAGGCACGACCACGTAGGTTAAGAGTCTTAGCCTCCGTGCTTGTGTTCCGAAATTTGGAAGTTAGGGTCTTAACTTAAGACCTGAGACTGAGAGACTGTTATTAAGCGTTTTATAGTCAGAAAACCCAATAATACTTTTGAAGCTAGATCAACGAGGCAGTCATATCTTTCACCTCACTATTCTTACATATGTTATCTTGTAAGCACATATTAGGCAAAAGCTTTTGTCAATTTCTTACTAAGGAGGGAAGGTAACGTATGAGTGGAAGTTGGTAATTTCCAAATTAGATGTAATTACGTGAACGAAGTCGTGGAATTTAATTAGTTGTGAATTTTTTTTTGCTTAAGTTATTGAGTGAATATATTTATTTATTTATTCAGACTTTATATACTTTGTAAATCGGCAGACTTAATGCCAGAGGCATTCTCTTTCAATCAACCTTAGTGATGTAGAAATATTGGAAGGGAGGTGCATAGAGGTGTCAATCAGGACATAAAAATGGCAGGCCCGTTAGATGTAGAAAACCTATGTAAGGTTTCTGTAGCCATAACTGCCGAATAAGTATGAACGTGTTCAACACACGGTACAGGTAACCACTCTATTAGTACGATTTCAGAATTTCCAAAAGCTCAAGATTAATACACCTTGATGGATAATACCAGACCTGTGACGGATTGGTTTGAACATCGCTTCCTAGTACTTTGTGGAGCTATCCTTTCCTGATCTACTTTCAAGGAAAACTATAGAAATGCGCATTATTATTAACTCAATTCTCAGGAACTAAAACAATGTATTTAAGCTTCATTAGAACCAAATTATAGGCTTGGTGTCAATGTATACAAACAAAATAAATGGATGAAGTGTTAAATAAAATACAAATGTTTGTACATAGTTTTAAAGAGGCAGGTTACATCATGCGTCAATCATCGTATTAAAATTCGGGTTTTTTGGATACCGCAGTAAACTGGCAAATCTATTGAAAACCACAGTCTTAATCTTCGTACCTATGTTGTTTCATGATGGTAGGTTGATTAAACGGTAGTACAGGGTGAGTCACGAATTACAAAGTTAACATTTGAAAAAATCGTATTAAAGAAACCATTTGATATATTACAAAAACTGTGTATTTACAAGAAAGCTAATTAGTTAAAATTTATTTTTTAAAAATTACATCGCCTAAATGACCACCGTTTCAACGTTTGTACACTTCTAAGCGAGCACTAAAATTTTGATATACTCATCGGTAAAGAGACCGCGAAATCGTGGACATCTCTTCGAAAATTTTTCTTTTAGTTGACGTATTGTATTTAGTTTATTAATGGAGACACGATTCTTCAAATAACCTCATAAAAAGAAGTTTACTGGGTCTAGATCTGAACTTCTGGGTGACCATGGAATGTCGCCTCGTCAGGAAATCAGCTTTTCCGGTAACATATATACTCATATATACATTGGACCACCGGCAGGGACTCATTGGATGTGTAACAAGTGGCTCCATCTTGTTGAAACTATGTGATTGTAGCCAACAAATTCCAGTAGCTTCGGTCCCAAGAATTCCCGAAAGATGTTTGCGCGAAATGTTCGATTCAAATGTTAACGAATTCTTAGCACACCCTATAACAATATGTCTTCTGCTCAAAATAAAACACTACAAATTTAAAATATGGCGAGAAGTAGTTCCATATAAAATGATTAAATTAAATAAATCTTCTTAGATCATCCATTAAACCTGTTCTAAAAGGTGAAGTAGCTTTTCCCTCGCTTTCTCTTAATTGCAATTGTTTTCCAAACATTAAAAGAAAACCTTAAAGTTTCCACGAACAATTCGTATTGTCATGTTCAAACAAACTGATGTTATACAGTCATACGAGATTCCCAAACGCAAAGAAAAAACAATATTACGTTAAGTAATAGAATGGCGCTAAAATAACGTATTCTTAGTAATATGATGACACCATTAAGACCTAATATAGATATTCCAATATTAAATTACTATCGTATAACATGGTCTTGTTAGCGAACACATAAAAAATTAAGGCAATAACATATTTAGGACTAACCGATCCGCGCAACTTACTGCTCAAAAGGAGCAATTGTTTATGTCTCTCAAATTCTTGGATTCTGAAACGGTGACTTCCAAGGCCAGCACGAGTTGTCCTGTAGAGGAACGGAGAGGATGGAATCAGAATCAGTTGGAAGAGTTCATCAGAACACTCTGCGTGATAAAGGCGATGGAGGACTGCCATAGAGGCTCCTACTTATTCCAGTCTCTATTAGTAATTACTGATAACTTAATCATATCTTCACTAAATAATAAATATTTCTTATTTAGTGAAGGTATGAGTTAGAAATATTTCTGTGTTTTGCTATTAAGTTCAATTTCGGAGTATTAACTGGCGAGTCACCCACAGTTAAGTGGTCACGATTGATAATAGGTACAATTAAATAATCACCACACCCACAACTGCTTCTGTAAGTCAGGGTTTAGCTAAACTCATCAATTTCTACCTACCCATCAAACAATTATCTAAATTTTAGACTATTTTAATGAGCTGAATCACTGCATAGTGGTGAGACGATCAGTTTCTTCTAGTCAGAATTTATCTAGAAACATGATGACACCAATAAATCACAGGTGGCAATCTGCTGCTGTGTTTGGGATTATATGGAATAGTAATCCATTTCTTTGTCTGCAAGGTAATGTCTTTGTAAGATGATATGAACCTCACACTACGATACCTTTTATGTCCCCAAGCGGCACGTAAAAAAAGGCATCACATTAAGCTGCCATACTACATTGTCGGCATTCGCAATGAGTATGGTGTCCACAACTCTTGGATTCTATTCATGCTTTCCATCAGGCAGAGTCGAGTAGTAGTAGCAATATCCTGGTACTAAAACTACAATCATTGTAGTTGCAAAATTCTGGACAGTGTGCACCAATTTCTAATACAGACAAATTTGGTCCCGAAGAATCTGGCTTCAAGTAGTCTTTAGTTATGAAGTCAAATATTTATAAAACATTATTGACCTATATTCTATTTAAATGCTTGGGTTCAAACTTACCGTAGTAGTTTGCGAACCACACAATACATATTATGACTATCGTAAGACTACTTTGTGGTCAAGCCTTTGTCTTCGCAGCACATGTACGAGTGTGTATAATAATAACGAAGTCAAAGCATAATATAAGTTTTACAATTCAGAACTAAATACTTCGGCTGTTCCTGTGCAAATGAGTTAAAACTTGGAACTCACTACCAGCGTACATGTTTTCCTCCCACTTTGATCACGGGTCCTTTAAGAGAGGCTTGCTCACTACCAGCGCACATTTTTTCCACCCACTATGATCCCGGCTCCTTTAAGCGGGGTGTGAAAAGGTATCTCACCAGACCACCATAGCGTAGGTCACATGAAGCCAGGCATTGTTTGAATTCACAATCAGTATGATGACCGTGGTGGTCGTCATATTTGGATCTTGGATTCTATTCATGCTTCCCAGCAGGTAGTCTACCAATGTGACTTTACCTAAAGTCACTTTGGAAAACTCAGAATAAAAAAAAGAACGTAAAGTACAATATCCTGACTTTCAGTAAGTTTAAATTGTTTTTTTCTGTATATGTTTCACTATGTTATGTCCTGTGGCGACGGATGTGTAACACAATATCACTGCGAAGAACAAGAAAACTTGAAACGCTCAAAACCTATTTTCGAAGGAGAGGTTTTTGTCGAACAGTAGACTGTTGAAAGCTGTTGATGGTGATGATGATGATGATGATGGTGATGACGTAAACTGAAATTTAATATAAATAAGAGAAATATAAATAACAAAAATAAATCACAAATGTGTGTCACAATACATCTTGTATATCTCATCCAAAGAATGTCAGCGTATGTTGTACGTTTGTTTATATGTAGGTGCGTATTATAGTCTCTTTGATAATCGTTGAAAAAAATCCAAAAGTATAATTACTTATATATATATTGAAATTGAAATTTAATTTATAACAACAACATCGTTTAAATAACCACAGTCTCGCCGTTTGCACTCTTCTAAGCTAGAACCGAAATTTTCTAATACTCGTCGACAAAGAGACTACGAGATCACCGATATCTCTTCGCCGATTTTTTCTTTTGTTGACGTAGTGTATTTAGTTTATTAATGTAGTCATGATTCTTCAAATAACCACTTAAAAAGAAATCTGCTGGGGATTGGATTTTTTTCTTTTAGTTGATGCAGGCACGATTATTCAGATAACCCCATAAAAAAGAAGTCTGCTAGCGGTAGATCTGGACTTCTGAGTGGCCATGGAATGTCGCCTCGTCTAGAAATCAGCTTTTCCGGAAACATATCTTTGAACACCGGTAGTTACCATTACGTGCGTAACAAGTAACTCCATCTTGTTGAAACCATGTGTTACGATTGTAACCAACAAATTTCAGTAACATGTTTGCACACCAACCTCTAGGTTAGCAATCATCTCTTATCATTAGAATAATATAACACTTTTTACTGTCAAAAATAATGAGAGGTTTTGTTCAATGTTAAAAATAGTTTGTTGGTACCTAATATTCCAGCGTTCCATACTTCTTTAGAACCACAAATATTCTATTTCTTTCAGATTTTTTTTTTTTTTTTTTTTTGCTATATTTTAAACTGTTTATTCTCAGGTGGAGTAGCAAGTGCTTTCTTTTGGGGAATCGTAGGTGACGTTTTCGGCAGAAGGAACTGCCTCAGCATGACATTATTGCTAGATGCTACTATTACGCTGGCGCAGAGCACAGTACCTGACTACAGGCTTCTGCTAGCCGCTAGAACCATTAATGGTTTCATTATTGGTAAGTTGTGATGCATTTACTTCCTTTTTTAATTTTATAGGCTTCTATGTTACTAATATGTTAATACAGTTCTTGGCACACTGAAATGCTCGATTGCTTTGATGAAATGAAACCATCTGTTTTTTTTTCTCAATTAGGGACTCAAAATCTCCTGAAACATTTTTTATAATTGACAGGTTTTTCTATTTGTTCTGGTGAATCACAGGGCAACTAAGACAAATAATTGTGTGATGGACTTTTTTGGTATGGGTCAAATTCATTCTCATCAATAGCCTTTAACAGTCCTATGCTGGACATGAATCCTCTCTGTAGAAGAATAATCTTTTGTCAAATTAATTTATATTGTACACTTGTTTGTTTCTATAATGTGACTATATTTATCAATAGTCTGTTTATCATATTACATTCAGTTTTTTTCTATATTAAGAGCCTGCCAAAGAGACTCTACTCTGCCTGATGGAAAGCATGAATAGAATCCAAGAGTTGTGGTCACCATACTCATTGCAAATGCAGACAATGCAGTATGGTGACGCACACTATGGCGGCCTTGTGAGATGCTTTTTTACACCCCGCTTGGGGACGCAAAAGACATGTCAGTCATCGTGACAGTGTAAGGTTTACACAGTTATCACGATAACTGTCACCACTGCATCAATGGACCTCCGGTCTCACACTCACCAACGAAACACGACAACACGGGTGCTGGCACTTTAGGTTGAGATCAGTTAGACGTGCATGAAGTCTTGATATCGTCATGTTCTTTGCACGTTTCGATTATAAAATATTTCTCATCTTACAGGTGGCCCAGCAACATTAGTGTTCTCATACTTATCAGACTTAGTTGGAGCCAAGAAACGGCAGTTTTACTTGAACGTCGTGGGAATGAGCTTCATTGTCGCGTGGCTTTTATTACCCGGTGAGGATTATTTAGACACTTTGTGTGAATTTATTTGCTGACAACAGTACAATACTATTGACTCCTTATTATCTATTGAAACTAAAATGAACGCTTCTATTAATTTAATTATACAATGAGTGCTAAACCACAATTTAATAATCAACATAGCTAAGTCAAAAAAAGTAAATTTGAAGCAAGGAATCAGTACTGTGAACAATAATTTATATGTTAAATACAAGGAAAGAAAAGGGGATATTAGATTTTCAACCGCCGATTTTCATATGAAAAAATAGATTATCACATGATTGATAAACAAAAACCCTATATTTTTAATATTTATGACATAGAGTAAAGGAGCAGATATGCCTTTTTGAGAGAAAATAGTTTTCCTTGCGTCTAAATAATATTCGGCAGTTAATTGAGGTTTGCTCATAGTTATTGCCACCGTCCGTGAACCAAAATTATAGAGTATCTTTAAAGATTCCAGGGATTTACTTTCTTTCCAGGGATTTCCTTTCTAGGGTACACCTGGTTCCTGGTTGGTTCGAGTCCGACATAACCACCAGTAGGTGGTATCCGGGGGGATTCCCGCACAGAAAAAAAAAGAGTATCTTTTAAGACGCTCCATATCGCTTTCTTGTATTATTGCTCTTAAAATTTAATAAGGGGTCTTATACACATTAAAGTTACCAGTAAAGATATCCATAAGTCACAATGGCCTCCACCCTCCTCTTCACGCGTATATGTATCTCTTGAGTTGGCTGTATCGCTGTAGTCACTTACAATTCTTTGTTATTCTGCTAATAAGCCCTTTATAGTATAAAAAATATCTAAAATATGTTTCACATTGCACACATATCTACAGCATATAATAGTCTAATGCTGGACATAGGCCTCTCCTAAGACAGGAGTGTCTGGCGCTAGCCTTTACTACTCTCGGGAGAAGGATAGATACAGGGTTTGTATCAAATCCTTCTCTTTGTAGTGATATTGTCCTGTGTAACATGCTCTCCTAGTCGGCTCTTACGATACCTACGACATGAATGGAGGTGGTGACACTTCATATTTTTTCTAAATATACTAAAAGCCTGCCAAAGTGACTCTACTCTGCCTGATGGAAAGCATGAATCCAAAAATTGTGGTCATACTCATTGCAAATGCAGACAATGCAGTATAGTGACCCACAGGCGGCCTTGTGAAATGCTTTTTCACGCCCTGGTTGGGGACGTAAAAGGCATGACAGTCATCGTGACAGTCACCCCTGCATTTTGAATCTGTCACCACACGGACGAAATATGTAAGGTTTTGGAAATATATAAGCATATTTATCAGCTGTCCGGTTCTCAGAGGATAAACTCTGCATAGTTTGTAATCATAAGACTCTGTGTGATATTATATGTGAAGTTACTATTAATAAGGGTGCCAAAAATATTTTTCTCAGATAGATACGGGAGGTTTAAAAATAATCAGGAAGTACGGTTTAGGCTCCAATGATCCGAGTCACGCACGTAGACACGTGTTTCCATTATAAAAATTTTGTCATCATTTTACCAAATAGATTCAATTTGTATGGATTTGTTACCTAATGACTGAGGTACTCCATTCATTATGTTTGCGCTCTCATCTGGAAAGACAAGTACATTGTGTTGCAAATAAATTGGTTCGACATTAGCGTTTTTAACTTTAATTTTAAATGTTACTTTATGGTTACTATTTTTATCAATAGTGTTGTTTATGAAATAATATATTATATGTTGTTGTATGAGTTTTACGTCAATAAGGCTCAAATTTTCATACAGTTATATAGGTTTTATCTATTTTACACATTTTGTTTTGTTACTCGTTTCTCAACAATGCAACTGTAACTACAGTGAAGCGTGGCAGGGTATATGAGGTGTTTTTAAATGTACTTTACTTTAGTTGGGTGTATTTAAAAAAAATGAGACAAGTGTGATCCTAGCTTTTTAAGGTTATAGTTTCTATGCCTATGGTCAAGTTTGATGATGTCGTTGCAATTTATTAACTTTGGGGTCCTGATTAGTACCCTGTAGCACACCTGGATTATGAATATTAAACTGCGCCGATGCAAGCTGCTGAACTCAAAGTCCATTGAGGATAGTATATATTATTTTTCGACTACTTGGTCCGAAAACTTTATGCTGCAATTTAAATTTTGTAGATGTAGTGTAAAGGTCTTGTGGTGATGGATTAAGAATACGGAGTATCGCTATCATTATTTATCCCGTGAAAACCGTAGGAACCAACCAGCGCTGTAAAGTACGCAAGATAACATCACAGTACAGAGAAGGAAAACTTGAAACACACATAGTCGAGTCACATAGAGTCGCGGGGAGCCGATGGATGCAGTTGGCGTCCAGCCGTATGGCGTGGCGTTCTAGGGGGGGAGGCCTATGTTCAGCAGTGGACGTCTTCCAGCTGATGATGATGATCATAGCATGCTGGCCAGGCGGGTTTGTATAGGATTTGTTTCAAGTTTTCCTTCTCTTTGTAATGATGTTGTCTTGCATACTTTGTTCCCTTAGTCGTCTTTTACGACACCCACGGGATGAATAGGGGCGGTAACACTATGTATTCTTAATCCGTCACCACACGGGAAATAACACATAGGTTACTATAAACCGCGATGATTTACATACACATGGGCGGAGCGGTGGGCAAAAGTTAAAATAGTATATTTTAGAACTTTTGTCGTAGGACAACTATATACATATATACACTATACACACGTGACACATGATTAATGAGAATTGATTAAGTAAAATTAAATTTATTGTCATTTTTCAGCTGTTGCTTGGCTGGTGATCCCGTTCAACATACCTGACTATCCCACCTTACTTCCCACCTATTCCTGGAGACTGCTTCTAGCTCTAGGCAGTATACCTGGGTTCATCTCCGGCGCCTGGCTGATGTGTCTTCCAGAGAGTCCACGGCTGTTCTCCGATACAAATAGGGAAGACAAGGCCTTGAAGGCCCTTGCATACATCTACAAGGCTAACCACGGAAATAACTCGGAATTTAAGGTGAGTGCTTTATTTTCCTACGATTATATCCATGATGGGTAGTTAGTTTAGTGCTTAGTGAGTTTGATCGTTAAGCTAGGTCGTAGGTTCAATTCCCACCTTTTACGGCTTTGTCTATTTTATGATCGGATAGCCGTAAGTGAGATGTGTCATGTTCTTATTATTATGTAAACATAGTAGAAGAGTGTGTAGATCTATTACTTTGGTTCTTACCTTTGGTACCATCATACCGGTACCACACTGTTTTTCTTTACACATCTCAGAAATCGAAAATAAAGCGTTATATAATTACAAGAAAGAGAAAAAAAAGTGTTATATATTAACAAGAAAGAGAAAAAATTGTTATATAATAACAAGCAAGAGAAAAAAAAGTGTTATATAATAACAAGAAAGAGAAAAAAAGTGTTATATAATAACAAGAAAGAGAAAAAAAGTGTTATATAATAACAAGAAAAAAAAAAAGTGTTATATAATAACAAGAAAGAGAAAAAATTTTTTATATAATACCGAGAAAGTGAAATAAATCATTACATAAACTAATAATAGAAATAAACAGTTTTTCTAACTACTACTTTTATGGTACCTATACGATGTAGTAACTACAGATTTAATAAAGACAATGATAAAAGGACATGTAGGTATACCTAATGACCAGAAATTTTACATTAATTACGCGTACTTAAAAATTGACCCATAATTAGTTCCTGATTAACTACCAAAAACTTCCCAATGAAGGGCGCACCTAATGTCTCTTCCTGTCTTCATTAATTTTGTTGGTTCATGACCACTCAGTAATTGTAAACTTGCTGCTCTTGAAGAACTGCGCAAGGTGTATTCCAGTAAAGAGTTTGTGTAATTCACGTCTCATACGAAATGTAATAATTTCTTTGTGTACATAGCTCTTCAAATACTAGACCTTAAAGGTGAGTATAGCATCATTTAATGTGGAAGGAACGGGTGTCATATCACTCTGACACAATGGGGCCTCACACACTACTTCGACCAGGCGTGGTGATCATGCCTGGCGGGTCGCGACCCAATAGTTGATGTTGGAATGTTGTCGATATGCTAATCGCCACGAGAATTTGTATTTCATGATACAGGACTAATAGTTGCTCTGTAGTTCATTTAGTTCGATGTATCTTCGCTAGATGGCGCTGTAGTATGTGTTTCTGTTAGTGCTGTATGTAGAAGTCGCCACATTCATTGTCTAGGCCAAAGCTGTATATCATATATATCTATCTAGCCTAAAGTTATTACATACTAAAGCTACTGCAAGCCAAAGAAATTTAAAATAGCCATATCAAAAAATCATATTTTAAACTATTTTTAGAAGTAAATGTGGCGTGAAAATGTCAAAATAAACATCATTCTTGTTTTGATAAGGATCTATGCTGTAAGACAGATTAAAATAATTTAATCATACATAAATTATAGAGAACATTTATAAATAAAACTATAATAATAAATAAATAAATAAATATTTCGCACTTTAGATACAACGTCATCTAGTTTCAAACTAAGCAGAGCTTGTACTATGATATAACTAGACTGACTGATAGAGTACTTGTATATTTTTTTGTAAATACATACATATTATACATAGAAAACACCCATACTTCAAAACAAATATTTGCAGATCATATAAACATTTGATTCGATCCGTGCACCGAACCAGATACCTCAAGCACAGCAGTCGCATTCACTACTATTACTACTTCAACTAGTAGTTAAAAAACCACAATGTATTGTTGTGTGACGTGTAAGGTTTTCTAATATAGAACTTAATGATTACAGATAAAGAAATTGATCCAGGAAGAGATCTTCGTAGCAAAGACCTTGGGTGCTGACGAGAACAGGACAAAGGATTTGTTCCTGAATGTCCTGAGAGACCTTAAGATCTTCGTTTCGAAGAGATATGCCCTGAAGTCGACTCTTATACTCTTCATTTTCTTCGCAAACATGGCTGCGTAAGTAGCATATTAGGTATTCTAGGCATCAACTAATAACGGTCTGGGAATGATAGGGTTAGTGATCTAGGGAATATTATACCAAGAACATTCGTACACTCGGATATTATCCGAATGTTCATTGTGAATTTTTAAATATTTCCAATTTTATAATGTCTTACGCACTTGTGTTTAATTCCAAAATAGGCAGATCCTAAGCAATGTACGAATATATCAGACTGTTATCAGTCATTAATATCTTTTAATGATCTGCTGATGAACAAAAGCCTCTCCTTCGAAAAGAGGTTTTGACCTACTATACCACGCTGGCCAGACGGGTTGATATAGTGTTCGTTTCAAATTTACCTTTTTTTTACAGTGAAATTGTTACGCTTCTTTAGTCGGTTCTTGCGACACCTATAGGATGAACAGCAGTGTGGACATTGTGCTCTTAAACTGTCACCACGCGTATAACATTTTTGATAAACTTTTTTTACAATTTTGAATACACAAATATTTGTTTTGAGTGGGAATCGAATATACAAGTGCCTTACTAACTCTAAAAAAAATTACGTTAGATGAAAAATCTTGCATTTAATCATTATTAATGTTTCTTTTCCACAGCGGATTTGGCCTAAATATGTGGATTCCGGAACTTCTCCAACGCATTCAAGCAGGACAATGTAATAGCTTAGCAGCCACGACATTACAGCCAGAAACCTCCAAGCTTATCAACACCACAACAATTTGGAAGGATCTAAAGTATGATTCCTATGGTAAAAGAATTCCAGCGCCAGGTTTCAATGATAGCAGTTATGAAGACCATGAAAGCACCTGCGATCCTAACATTGATTCAAAAGTAAGTTTTATTATATTCAGTCCCTTTGTTTCATTGTAACTCATCAAACGTTACATTATGGTTGCTCAGTAGTAAAAATCATTGGGTCTATTAAATATTACGTCTTTTGACCTAAAGTCTTTAGTCTGAATGACTCAACGTTGTGCAGACAGTTAGTGGGACACCTGGTTGTCGTAATAGCAGCTATTTCCGGATCTCTCCTATGTCAAGCGCAAAGTGGCACACCGTGTGGTTTTAGTCGGTCCGATTCCGACACACCACTCTGCCGTGAACTCCGGTGGGGTGACGGCGCGAGGGGGTTTCCACACGTTAAAAAAAAAGAAAAGACAGTTAGCGAGACGGTGAAAATACGCCGCCGAACCTGACATGGCTACATGTAAGACATTTTCTAAGTCATATTGTACACGAGCTTTTGCCTGATACTTCGCTTACCTAATTATTTCTTATTTATTGTTCCTAATTTTGAAAATAATGAAATTCTATGCAATACTTCTATTTAACACCTCTTCCCTTATTGTGACCCCTTAAAGTTATGAAATTTACAAAACCTTTTCTTAGTATGTGCTTAAGACACAAAAGCATCAGCTAATTAAATCTAAAATTTGTCGCCCCGTCGCTTTAGTTCCTGACAAATTCTCTTATAGATTGCAAACTGCTTCAGCTGCGTTGATGTTCCTTATGAGATAAGATAAAGAATAAGTCACTGTTCTCATTACTGTATTTGTCCCATTCACAACTTGTGGTTTAACAGTTAGGGCAACTAATCACAATCTAACAAGGACATTCAAAACGTCTTATTTACTGTTTTAGGTTTATACGTCAGGGTTGATAGTAGGAGCGTGTTGCGTGCTGGGCAGTGCTGCATGTGGCGTGCTGTGTGTCCGTGGCGGTGCGCTGGGAGTACGTCGTGCTGCCGTGGCGTGCACAGCCGTGTGTGCACTAGCTGCCATGTGTCTTGCGGCCACCGCGTGTCCGTGCTCTCGATTTGGCAACATAGCTGTTGCAGCCGCTGCTGCACTTAACGCTGCATCTCTTAACGGGAATGTACTGCTGATTAGGCTACTATTGCATGCACTGCCTGCAAAGTTGAGGTGAGTTCTCAAATATATTTAATTTCTCGTCAAATGTCCCTGTTTCAATACAACATTAATGGCTTTACACCTAGAAGATCAACCTTCAAAATATTTTTTATGTCAGCCCCATGTCCAACTCTGAACTGTTAAAGATCATAATGATGATGATAATGATGATAAAAAAATTGGATTATAATCTGAAGATTTCAGTTGTAAAATGATCTATACTGAACAAAAGATGTCCACAATAATTTCTAAAAGTACTAGCTAACAGCACTCTGGATCAGTGTCGATATGTGATCTTTTTTTGTTAAGGTACTATACCGCACTTTTTTGGCCGTTGTCCACTATTTATTGTGATGCCAGACCCTGTTGGCTGATTTATCTATCTTTTACAAATAAATAAATATTTCTTCTAGCGGTCTTGGCGTGTGTTGGGGCGCCTGGTGGGGTCGAGTTGGAGGTTTAGCCACCAATTTGGCTATTGGCGTATTGCTGGATTATTCTTGTCCGGCGCCTTTCGTCGCCGTAGGGGCTTTATTAGCATGTAAGTATTGACTTACTAAAATGTCTGCATTTTAAATATGTAGCGTATAAAAGGTTATTGTACAAAATAGTATAAGTAGAAACGTTTGAAAAGGATGAATATTTACCAGGTTGAAGTTAAAATTTTGATTCATAAGTCTGTCATTTATTTACCTGATACGATTGTTACGACTTCCATAGACAATTCATAACATCCTTCAAGGGCATCCAAAACATCAGTTGGGTAAAAACCCCTATTTCATATATAAGGTAGTAGACCCACGCTGATTTCGGCCCGAACGGGTGGACTCGAGTGGGGCAGTACTATCCTCTCACTGAAGACCAACCTAAATCAACATCATTCGTGTTGATGTCTTTCCTTGGGGAGTGCGAGACTGGGATATCATACTGCATTGTCTATATTCGCAATGAGTGTGATAACCACAACTCGTGGATTCTATTCCTGCTTTCCATCAGGCAGAAAAGAGTAACTTTGGCAGGCTCTTAAAAAAATACTCCAGATGAAATATCTCCTCTGGTAGGCATACTAAAACTTTTGCCAATTATCGCCCTGATGAAAATATATGGAACCTTTTGCTCGATCTAACCCTACTGATTATATTAGCAGAGATAGGTAGATCTTTTCTGTTTATCATTACCAGTAAGGGTTAAAAGTTTTCAAGGGTTTCTTTTTTTTGACACATTTTAGTAGCTTCGCTTGTTTGTTTTTTGTTTGTTTGTAACCGACTCCTTTGAACTCTACTCATAAAGCTAGTTTTTTTACTAATTCTACTGATTTTTTTTTCAGTATCGATCGGAGTGATCATGATTATGAAATTAGAAGAAAACAAATCTGAAAAACCAGTAGAAGAAGAAGACGCCACATTGGAGAAGAATACGGGATTAGATAGATATATATCTACGTACATGTAGTGTGATAGTGATAGTCAATACACGTATATAATGATCGAGGAAATATTTATATGTGTGGAGAAGAAGAAGATAAACGGAGAAGAATTATGAACTGTGCTTCTATCATTTGTTTCACCACTGAAATAGACTTCTACTGGATCTAATGGCGTTTTACATGATAACCTAATTCTATGTGTGAATAATTCAGTACATAATTCAAAATAAGAAACACTGTTTTTTTTCTGATAGAGTGCTACCTTACGTTTTTATAAAGCTAGAGGGGTTTAGTTCCTACCTAAGAAAAATAATTTTATGATAAGTACGATCATTTATTTTGTATTTGAGTGTCATATAACTGTAATATGTATGTATTTAGAAACATATGTTTATGTCTCCAGTCTGATTACCATATCAAAGGCTCTGCCCAGTTTGCGATTAGACTGCTATATGTTAGATGTGTCAAGATATTATTGTTATCTGTCATTGTAACGTTACATGAGGGTGACATGGGGTAGTATCTTCATAAGAATAAAACAATTTAAGTATTTTTAATCTTGTCACCTTAAAAATTAAGAAAGTTATTACGCACAGTAAAGTAGGAATGAGCTAGCTCATTGTATAGAAAATATCTTACACTAGCTTCCAGGCTAAGCCGGCCATAACAGAAATCAGCCATAATTTTACACATATTGCACCGACTCCAAATAAAATTGTATATAGAAATGGTAGATTATGAAAATAAATACTTTGAATTTTCTTTTATATCGATGGTTTCTTTTTTAAGCTGGAGACAATATTATCTTCTAAATTAACATAATGTAAGTGTAAAGTGTATTTCTTTGGTCTATCCTTTTCCTCGATCATTGTATGTGGAATGAAATTAGGTACATGAAGTAGTATTAGATCTCGTAAAATAGGACCATTTTGTATTTATTATAGTTAACTATATAATTGTAATCTTAATTAATTAAGTGTTAATCTGTAAGTTAATTTTAAAATTTGATGTTTTGCGACTTAAAAAAGATTTTCCTACTCTAAATAGAAAATATATTTCATCTTATAAAATACTCTTTAGACGTAACGATATGTAATTTGTTAAAGAATTTATTGTGGAGGAAATAATGTTATTATTAACACAAGAATTCCACAATTCGTTACTAACATTTGTATGTGTATAAATGTGATATTAATCAATTTTGGAAATTTAACATTTTATGAAAAATTATTTTAAAAACAAAAGACATTTGATATGTAAATCTTTCTGTTCATCAGTCTGTGACATTGACGAACAGAAAATTCATGAAACAAAACGGAAGTGTATTACAGGAAGTCGTTGATTTGTGCCTAACGATCGCGCGCGGTGCTAGATTTGACCGCCAGATGGCGACTACTGTACCACTCGCTTTTTACAACTAACCGTGGGTAGATGTAATTGTATCGATTTAAATTCAATAATATTTCTAGTTTTCATAACTAATTTATAGAGGCAGGTACTGGGCGAGACAGAAGTCATTTTTAGCACTCGTTACAAGTGTGTTTATACAGTTAATGCTGTCGTCATTTTATTCCTCTGCTGTCTGCCCCAATCTTTACATCTAATAACGTGGCCATATTTGTTTAATGTTCACTGTTAACTACTGTATTAAGTTAGTAATGCTATTAGACTTTAATAAGTATAAAACATGATTGTAGTAAGCTTTACCTTTCGTCAGTTATTCACACTGAGATGTAAAATATTTTCTTAAAATCTGTATGGGACCAAACTTAAGTGAAGCCATTTGTGTGCAGTTTACAAATAGCAGAGACACCAAAACAAAAGAGGTCAATAGAATTAAGAAACCTTTTGAATTAAAAAAGGAAAGAGTGGTTGACTTTTGAAATAACGTGTCACATGCCATCAACAGCTTTAAACGGTCCACTACGGGGTATAGACCTCTTTTTAGCAAAGGATTATAAGTATATATGTGTATAGGCTACATCAAAAAAATATAATCAAAATGGAAATGAAACAAAAAACATTCCACGCAAAAAACGTAGGCACTCCAACTTCAAAGGGCAACGCTCTCGTGATTGTTGAATTGGAGGTCCCTATGTGCACCGGACTATCTCCACCCATGGACTTGCAACTCACGAGATCAAAGTGTTTCTCTATTTGCTTCTCTATTATTGGGTTGGGCTGAAGAGAAATTCTGAGGCAAAGGTATCACACTACCAGAGCCAAAGCATATATACAGCTATATTGAAAGAGAAATAATGGAATTCAAGTAACTCGTGTCTAAATTGAATTAATCTTACAATTAGATTTATAAAAAATATCCACGAAAAGAACTGTGATTAAAAATTGATATACATACGTTAAAAACGTAAAGTAAGGAATGTATGATATTTGTATTATTTTAGATAATGCTTTACAGTTAAATGTTTGAAATAAATATCATTATTTATGTAACAAACACTTTGTTGTTATTTCTGAGCCTTATTACTTCATGTCAAAATC
The DNA here is from genome assembly GCA_949316085.1 of Hypercompe scribonia. Taxonomy (NCBI): domain Eukaryota; kingdom Metazoa; phylum Arthropoda; class Insecta; order Lepidoptera; family Erebidae; genus Hypercompe; species Hypercompe scribonia. The sequence continues at coordinate 2,847,338 of OX438973.1, forward strand.
CTTATCTGCGCTACAATTGGGTAGATGACTGTATCGTAAATAAATACAACAATGTCCACTTCATTAAAACTAATATCGCGAAACATCTCGGAAAATACAATTAGCGTAGCTTTTTATTATTATTACGAATTCCAATCAAATATACAGTAAAATATATTGTTCAATTGAGTAGTCTAAAACAGTGACGTCACAATGTTGTATTTAGTACATTTATCATTCAAAATTGTCGTTTTGACACATGATAAAAAGTAACTGATTTGACTAAGGTGTCATCTAGCCTATTCTTCGGATTAGCTATTTGGGAAAGAAACGTTGACCCAGTTGACTGCATAGATGGCGTAGTGGCCTAAACTGTCGCCTTGACGGCTTGACTTATCGAACAATACTTTACATAATTAACAAATAGTTTTTCTAAATATTTTTTGTGTCCGTTTCATGTATGCTTTTAAAGTCCTCTGCGACACAGAATATGCTTCAAGTGCGGCAAATGTCTTGACAAATATCTAACACTAAATAGCCACTATCTGACTATTGCCCTGTTGATACATAGTGCTCCATATAAAGTAGTGCCTGGTGTCTTTAAGTTTAGACTCCTAAAACCCTTTTTATAGATCTCTTAAGACTCTTTTTATCAATAGGAAATAGCGTCAGTGCTACAATCTTTTGTAAACCGCAGGGTTTAGTATTAATATGTTTTCAATCCGATTATTTGTAAGTAGAGCCACGTTGATTTTAACACAAACGGACCAATTCGAGCGGCGCAGTACTAGCCTCTTACAGAAAACTAAAGTGACAGCATCCGTGTTGTCGTGCTTTTGTTTGTTTCGTTTTTGTTTTTTTAAAAGACAACGCCCGCACTAGGAATAAATCCTGTGTCGCGGGAGACTTTACAAACTTACAAGAAACGGACACGAAGAACACCCTGACTCAGAACAACAATTCGTGGATCACACAAAGTGTTGTCCCATGTGGGGTTTGAACCCACAACATTCAGCGCAGTAGAGAGCCGGCGAATGCTTAAACAATTGAGCCAATCGTGCAGTCAAAGTCAGTTAAGTAGGTGAGTACGAGCACGAAGGCCCATTGATGCGGGGGTGATGGCTGTCGTAGTATGTGATCCTTACACCACAACAATGACAGTCATTTACGTCCCTTAGCGGGGTGTGTAAAAGCATCTCACAAACCGTCGTAGTGTGGGTCACCACACTGTATTGCCTGCATTCGCGATCAGTATGGTGACCACAACTCTTGGTTTCTATTTATGCCTTCCATCAAGCAGAGTAAAGTTACTACGACAGGTTCTTGAAAAACATCAATTTATTATTATGAAAAGTAGCTGTGAAATTTAACAGTATACATTTATACAATGAATGATCTTTGAAATGAAAATTGATCCGTATTTTATGAGTCTCTTACTCTTTAGGCGATCCACTGGTCAAATAATCTGGCCTAGTAAGAAAGAGACTTCACAAGGCTCGTGACCTCGCCGGAGACCAGCTGGATGACTTTTAATCAAAGTACGAAATGCTCCTAATTTCACCTTTCAACAAAGATAAAAAACTATGTCAACTCTAAGGTCCAACTCTAAAAAAAAATGTTCAAATTATCAAGTGACATCATAAACTCGACGACGCGACTCATAAACTCAGTATCCTTTCCTATCGATGATCCCTGTGAACAATCACTTATCTTCAAATTTCAAATTAACAGGAGAGCGCTTGGAAGTTTCAAGCATGTGTAAATCACTTTCTTTGGTACATAAAGTGATGAAATAATAATAATAAAATGTTTATTTTCTCACCACAATATTCCAAATATATACAAATATTATGTTTAGTAGGTAATACAATGTCTCAAGACAATATTGTGGAAGACTGGTGCCTAGGCTAGGTAGAAATCCGTGTCTCAGCGCACCAGGTCTCCACTCCTTATTATAGTTACTGGCTTACATCCATGTATAGTGTGAAATGTTGTGTATGTGTGTTTGTGTGTTTAAGCAAAAATATTTCTGTATCAATATATACTCGTATAGATTACTGAGACTATGAGCTAATGACTACAATCTTTCAGTATCATCGTATGACAACTCTTGTAGCCAACTAGCAAATTTAGTTTTCAAATTGTGTTTAATCAAAATGTCATCCAGTAAGCGATAGATTCTGTTATATAAACGTGTGGTTTATACAGTGTAGTGATGGCTTGCGAATGAAGTACGACATTTTACATGTTCACATGCAGCCTTAGCTTTACGTCTATTAAGGAAATATTTATCTAGGGATAATGAAGAGTGCCGATCTTACAACTTTGTTTTTCTCAATATTGACTGTTAACAAATTAGTTGAGAGCCATTCCGTCACTCGGTGAAGAGACTCTTTTGTTCTGCATCTGGCTTTACCCCAGCTGTCGTCGTGGATTATTAGTGCTATATCATCTGCGTAGGTGAATATATCACAATTTCCTATTGGTATGCGTCACAGCCCATCAATATAAATAAGGAACTTTACCAACATTGACAAAGAAGTTATTTCTTTTGTTTAATGAAATCTTTGTATCAGACGAATTTAGCAGAATTTTTTTTACGCATTTGACACGCAGTCATATTTAAAAGTCATAAAGTCCATTTTAGAGTATTATTCGTCACATTGTTAGTTATACGTTAGATTTGTCTTTATTGAAAGCTATTCTAATGACACATTGTTTCCGTGGTAATTGTCAAATAATTAGCAAACAAAACATCCCGATTAGCGGCAATAGGCTCGCGACGTGGAACAACACACTGGCGAAAAATAGGCGCTCAATACGTCTCTGCACACGCCTTTACGGAAATAGATGTGATTTTATGTATTCGTTTGTTTGTTTTCAAATAAATAACAGTTGTAATTGACATTTCTGTGATTTTACCATGGATACAAAACACAAAAATAATTTAAGATTTATTTAAGGCTGCGGTCCGAATTGTGCTCACAGCACTTACGACTTTACGACGTTTAAACTGCTAACGTGTGGTCCAATTTAGTGAGCGCGCCAACGTCCGTTAGCAGTAGCAGCATTCATAATTCGGACCACTTGTGAGTATGCTTACTAATTCAAAAGTTGAACATAACCTAACAGAGCATTTTTTGACATAAACATGAGTGGAGTACGTGGTGTAGCCGATGAAGATGGTAACATGCTTGTATTTCAAGCATTTTCGCAATCCGTTAAATAAAAGTCCGCGATAGCATATATCTATCTTTTATGTGGAAGCCAGTATGACTAAAATTGTGAAGCTTAATGTGACAGATCAAATTCCAAGCGAGCGACGCCGCGAGCAAAAGCTAGTGTATTATATTTATCAAACCCACAACAGCAATGAAAAGTAGCGAGGCGAAAGCTTCAGCCACTCGCTCCTCATGTAGTAAAATTGTCTATATAATAAAATTAACTTAAAAAAAAAACAGATTCATAAATGGCGCAAAATAACGTCAATGCTCACGATGCTATCGATCTATCGATCTATCGATCCGACCCGTCAGTACTGTAAGCACTAGGCAGTGACGTCACATGTGACGTCATAGCATCCACAACGCTAACGGTGAGCGTGAAAATCACGAATTGGACTGCATGTTGGTACGCTATGAGCGCTGTGAGCGTGATTCTGACCACGGCCTAAGTAAGTGCCTCAGTGGCGCAGCGCTAGTGAATGCGACTACTGTGCTTGAGGTCTCAAGTTCGATTCCCGGGTCGGACCAAAGTATTTGTATGATCAGCAAACATTTCTTTCGAACTTGGAGTGTTTTCTATGTATAATATGTATGTATTTACAAAAAAAAGTATATAAGTACTCTATCAGTCAGTCTAGTTATCATAGCACAAGCTCTGCTTAGTTTAAAACTAGATGACGTTGCACACATTTTTGTTAATATTTCGGACATTTGACACATCAAATGTCCGAAATATTAAAAAAAATAAAATTAGTTGATGTATTTTTTTATATTTACCTACATGAATATTCGTAGAGCATAATATTAATCTCTTTCTAGAAATAACCTGGTTACATCATTAATTAGCAGACATTTACAAAGTAAAATATATTACTGTCGTCTCCTAGACCCACGCGAGCTCTATTACCCCACTAGTGGCAATTGTGGGACTTGCGGAATGCCACTCGAGAGTTCAGTTGACTGTCCAACGTAATATTACCGAACCATGTTATATTATGTTGGACCACCATTAAAGGATCACCAATAAAATTTGCTGATGGAACCTAGGTCCTAGGCTGAAGGTCCTAGGAACCAAAACGATGTCATTTTTGTGAAGATTAAAAAATTGGCTGAGAACATGTTGCACTATGATACAATTTCAATAAGATATTTATAGGTAGTAGAGCCACGCTGATTTCAGCACGAGCGGACCGGATCGACGGGGCCAGTACTACCCTCCCACAGAAGACCAACCTAAAGTGACAGTATCCGTGTTGTCGTGTTTCGTTGGTGAGTGTGAGACCGAAGGTCCATTGATGTAGGGGTGACAGTTATCGTGGTAACTGTGTAAACCATACACTGTCACAGTGACTGTCATGCCTTTTACGTCCCCAAGCGGGGTGTGAAAAAGCATCTCACAAGGCCGCTATTGTGTGGGTCAGCATACTGTATTGTCTGCATTTGCAATGAGTACAGTGACCGCAACTCTTGGATTCTATTCATGCTTTCCATCAGGCAGAGTATAGTCACTTTGGCAGGGTCTTAATATAGAAAAAAAAAACTTTCTACCACCAAGTGAAACAACACGTGTTGTTGAACGTCACTGTAAGCATAAATATAAAATTCATTGTGGTGAGTATTTCACGTAATGCACGTGAGTACACTTAACATTTAATTAATTATTAAACAATTATTTCATGATCATCATTAACGGACTTTAATAGTTCATTGCTGGACATTTACCTTTGAAAGGAGGTTTAGGCCTACTTTACCGAGGGATCTGAATGTCGTAATAGCAGCTGTTCCCGGATCCCCCCCTAAGTCAGGCGCGGAGTGGCACACCGTGTGGTTTTAGTCGGTCCTATTCCAACACACCACACCACCGGCTCGAGAGGGTTTCTACACGTTAAAAAAAAAAGGCCTATTTTACCACTCCTTCTCTTTGCAGGGCTATTGCCCCCTTAGTTGGGTGTTACAATACCCAAACCATGAATAAATATGGTGGTACTTCGTATTTTCTATCTGTCACCAAACAAATATTTATTTATTTATTTATATATCTAGTATATTCGTTTATTTTATACATATATTTTTGCTTTCTGCTTTAAAACAAATAAAAAATTCAAATGTATATTATTCAAATTTGTACTTAATTAATTGACTATTAATTCAAAAATGTTTAGAGGAAGTGACTACCAACACCCAACATAAAAACATAAGACACTCGAGTATACTACTATTCTTTGAATGCGAAACCTCCGTGTTAGCGAAAGTTAGAACTTGAGTAACTCCCGTTACTCGATAAAAAATAATGAGAAAATTGCCTAATATCAGTTATATGTTAGGCCGCGGTAAAACTTCAGCTTAGCCAACCCCTATATGCTGGAACATAGCTCTCCTATAGTAATTTGTATAAGTTATTGAGGTTTCCTTCGCATTTCCTTCGACGACTGCTATTTGAAGATCATCATCATCATCATCAGCCGAAAGACGTCCACTGCTGCACATAGGCCTCCCCCCTCATTTTCGGGGAGGTTTTACCATACTAGCCACGCTTGGCAGGTGGCTTGGCGAGCGCAGTCGATGTTCGTTATCTTGGAGGAATGTTACTACCCATTCCTCTGATTTTTTCCCTTTGCCGGGTTTCACGGCTCCCACGGGATGAGAGGGGTGACCACGTTATTAAGCCGGGGTCACGCGGTCATTTGAAGATATGTCACCATATTTATGATACTATCTATACTAATAAGTATTATAAAGACTACGCGCTTGTTTGTTTGGTTGAACATGCTGATCTCAGAAACTTTATTGTTTTAAAAACTACTTAATAATAGATACTTAATCTGTATTTTTTAGTTACGAGGGGGCGTTTTTAAGTTCGCGGAATGGAGGGTATTGAGTAATAATAAAAACACAAAATTATTTTTCTTTTTCTATATATTCCCCTGCAACACGAATACATTTTTCAGATCTTTCAATTAGTTTTTTTATTCCCTCGTAAAAAAAAGTTTTATCTTTGTCTGAAAAATACGCCGAAACCGCCTCCTTAACCTCCTCATCAGTTGAAAATTTCTTACCACGTAATTCTTTTTTCATTTTTGGAAAGAGATAATAATCACTCGGAGCCAAATCTGGACTATAGGGTGGGTGATTCAAAATATCGAAGCCCACCTTATGCAGGGCAGCCAGTGCGACTCGGCTCTTGTGAACGGGAGCATTGTCATGCAATAGCAGGACACCTTTCGTTAATTTTCCCCGTCTTTTTTCTTTGATGGCTTCTTTTAACTGTTCTAAGATTGAAGCGTAGTATTCCCCCGTTATAGAAATGCCTTTATCTTTATAATCTATCAATAATATTCCTTCTGAGTCCCAAAAAATCGTTGCCATGAGTTTCCCAGCCGACTGTGAAACCTTAAATTTCTTGGGTGGTGCTGTGCCCTTTTTGTGCCACTGCATGGAGTCTTGTTTGGACTCGGGTTCATAATGATGAACCCAAGTTTCATCCTCAGTAACAATTTGATTCAATACGCCATCCTTGTCTTCATTGCAGAGGTCCAAAAACGCACGTGAACATTCCACGCGCTGCTGTTTTTGCAATGGCGTGAGCATTCTCGGCACCCACCGTGCGCTAACCTTAGTCATGCCAAGATGATCGTGTAAAATTTTAAAAATTGTTGTATCCGATACTCCAACCATTTCTGCGAGTTGTTTCTTTTTTAGTCGAGCATCTTCCAATACAATTTTTTCTACTTTTGCAATAACTTCTGGCGTAGTCACCTCAACGGAGCGCCCCGGCCTCGGGTCGTCTTCAAGTGATTCCCTGCCTTGTTTAAATAAACTATGCCACTTGTAGACCATTGTTTTTCCTGGGCAAGAATCCCCGTAAACCGATGACATCTCATTGAGTATGGTTTGAACAGACTTTCCTTGCTTAGTAAGGAACTTTATCACCGCACGGAATTCAATTTTATCCATTTTTTTCACTTCGTTCCCGATTAAAATACTTGGTCAACGATAGTTTAATAACTAATGATCCAATCACAACAAATTTTACTATGCAGACTAATTATGAGTCACTGAATACGGTAGGCATCAAAAGAGCGCGTTTACCCGCCTTTTTCACTGTCATTCCGCGAACTTAAAAACTTACCCTCGTAGATATGACTAGAAAGTTAGGTATATCCCGTGAGTAAATTGAAAAACAAACGTAATAGTTAAGAGCCGAAATAAAACGGATGAATAACAAATTAATATATATATTTAATTACGGTAAATAAGGAAAAAACCGAACATATTTTTCACTCTTGCAATTAAGAAACTTTTATAAAAATGCATACAAAGCATATCTTTATATATCAATATAGTTTGAAAATCCTAAAATAAAATACATTAATAAAAATTTAATAGTATTTTTTTGGTTTTTTTACATTTCTTTTCCAATTTTATTTCATTATATTGAGGTTTCATTTTTTAAAAATTAAAATGATAAATAACGAATTAATATATAAAATTACGTAAATAAAGAACAAAACATGCTCGACAGTCACAATGTCATTAAGATTTGACATTTTACTTAGAAGACTTCAATAGACCATCTATATGCAAATTATCAATGTAAGACCCATGCGTAAAATAACATTTTGCACAATTAATTATTACTACTTAGGCTATTTAATTATGACTTCCGCATGGCGACAGGCTAAGTGAACACAGTGTCACCACATCTGTTCATACCGTGGGTGTCTAAAAACCGACTAAGAATACAATAAGCTCTTGTTTGCGGCAGGCACTGTCATCGTCATCAACAATATCTACCTTTACAGTCTACAGCTGGACATAGGCCTCTCCTTAACAACGAGGTTTTGACCTAATATACCATGCTGGCCAGACAGGTTGGAATAGGGTTTGTTTCAAGCGGGGTGCTGGGCTAGAAAACCTCCACGTGGTGCACCCTGGTAACGTTGGCGACGGCACTGTTTCTTCCTGTGCCATTTGGAAGAGGACATCACGCCAACGGCTAATATTCTAGCACGAAGAAGAGGAGGCCATTTTCTTCGGCCATTCGGCTGAGGCTTGGTCCAACAGAGCGGGCATTTTTGTCGATTCCTCCGTTGGCTCTTCGCTCTTTGGAGCAATGAGGAGGAAAACCTCGATAAAAAATCATTAGGGTGGGACCCTTTCATGGGTCGGCGTTTCTCCACTGTCAATGGTGGAGAAAGGAGAATGGGCTCGGTGTGTACTCACACTGCCGCCGAGCAGGCATTGGAAGATTTAATCTTCCTGCCACCGTTGTCACATCGTAATCCCGAAAGGAGTGTCGTGGTTATGTCTCGCGACACCAATCGGGGGCGAGGGTCTTGGCTTAGCCGCCCGGACTGCGAGGAAGAAAACCTCTTTAAAAAATTACCCCGAATCCCGTGTTCTGGTGCGTGACCAGGGGATGCATGGCTGATGGGCAGTTCAGTCGTAAGCGCACTCCCAGCCGAGGCACCTGCGGACCCCTCGGTTGGGCATAAATTTATGCTTGCCCGGGTATTGGGGATCCCTGCCCGGGTCGACCTCTGTTCTCCCCATCTCGTGGGTTCAAATATGGAATCAATTATAAATAAAAATAAAAATACAGACGAAAAGAAGGAGAAGAAAAACAGAGGGGAAAAGAGTGTAAGAACGGACGACTTCTCTTCCAACAAAGAGGAGACATTGGTTAGCACGCCTATCTCGGTGGGGCTCCCAGAAGTCATTATGGCTGCTGGGAGCTGTAGAATATCGGAACGATTGCGTTCAAAATCTGTCGCGGGTGGTAGCTCCAGTGCGAAGGAGGACATACTGGAGCTTATGGAAACGGAGCTCTGTGCCAGTCGGAAACGCGGACGCTCCAGGGATGACGGCAGCGATACGTCTCAGGAGATGTTACCTCCCAAGGTTGCAAGTAGCCGTAGAGGGAGGTCACGAACTCCGGCCTCGGTCCCGTCAGGCTCCGTTTTCTGCAAGGCAGGAGCCTACAGAAGAGTCAGGGCGGACGGCGAAGCATTAGCGGAAGAGGAGGTCGCAGATCTCCTGCTTAAAATCAAGGAGCCGATGGTAGGGAGTTCTGTTCTCCAAACACCATCGCCCATGCAGGAGAGAGCAAACGCGGCGGTGGCCATCATCCACAAAGCGGCCACCAAGTCTAGTAACCTTAAGGGCTGTTTTGTGAAGGCCCTTAAGGACTCCTCTGCCGCTATTGCGGGGGTCGTGGAGAGCCTTATCGGAGACATGGCTCGTCTCCAGGCAGCCAACGAGCGTCTGACGGGGCAGGTGACTGAGCTCAGTGCTCAGTTTGCTCAATTCCGGGCAGATCGCCCCGAAAGAGAAGGCTCGCCTTCGTCACAACTTACCCCCTCTTCCAACCTCGGGGGCATTCCTGATACCAAATCACGGACGCAGTTTGGCGCATGATGGACGGGCGTCTCGCTGGCCTGGAGGCGAGGCTGCCTCCGGCCCCAGTTGTCCGACCGCCGCTCGCGGCAAATAGACCTAAGACCGTATCGGTGCCATCAACGCCTCCCGTTGCGGGCGGTCGTGTACTCTATGCGGCGGTGACGTCTGTGTTTGCCGCTCCTACGGTTGCTCCGAGGGCACGACAGGCGGCTAAAGCAACAGCCAAGACAGGTGCACCGAGGTCAGGGCCCAAAACGGCGGCCAAGGTTAGAGCGGAATTCCCTCCGCTCTCCACTCCAGCCGCTGTACCTGGCACCTCCACGTCTGCTCCCCCCATATCTGCCCCTTCCACGGATGGTTGGCAGGTAGTCGGGGAGACTAAGAAGTCCCGAAAGCGGGGTAAAAAGGCTGCTCAAAAAGCAGCCTCTACCCCGCAGTCGCTATCGGTGGTAGTGGCCGCTACGAAGAGGCCGCGCAAGCTGCAGGTGCCCAAGACCGCGGCGGTGGTGGTCACCGTGTCACCGGAAGCGGCTAACGGCGGACTGTCTTACGCGGCCATCTTCCAGAGGGACCCGGGCTAGTCTCGCCAATGACATCGGGACGGAAGGAGTCAGGTTGCGCCTCGCTCAGACGGGAGCTCGTGTCCTAGAGTTCCCTGGAGCCGAAGGTGCAAAGACGGCTGATACGTTTATCGAAAAGTTGCGAGGCATGTTTGCGGCCACGGATGGTGTTAAGATCGCCAGGCCTACCAAGTGTGCAGAGTTGCGCATCTCAGGCCTGGACGACTCCATAACGGCCGAGGATGTCCGTGTTGCAGTAAGAGAGAAGACAGGGTGCAACGCGGACAACATTAGGGTCGGCACCATCCGCCCCGGTCCAGGAGGGCTTGGCGCAGTGTGGGTCAGCTGTCCCGTAGCATCGGCCAAAATCTTGGGCGATGCCGGTAGGCTGCTCATCGGTTTCGTGAGCGCTAGGATCACAGTCCTGGCAGCGAGACCGATGAGATGTTTTAAATGTCTGGCATCGGGACACACACGTGCCAAGTGCGCCAGCTGTTTTGACTGCAGCGGATTATGTTTCCGCTGCGGTCGACCGGGGCACAAGGCGGCTGAATGCTCTGCCGCCCCTCACTGCCCGGCGTGTGCGGCGGGTAACAAGCCGGCCAATCACCAAATTGGGCAGGGAGGCTGCAAACCTCCCTACAATTCTCGGCAAGCGTCGGGGGCTAGCCAATCGACCCAGGCTGCCTCTGATGTCGTTCGCATGTCGGCATCGTTGCCTATGGAGGAGGTTGTAGAGACGGTCGAGTAATGGCCCAAGTCTCCAACCTTCTGGTCCAGACGAACCTAAACCACTGTGCCGCGGCGCAGGACCTTTTCCTGCAAACCATGGCGCAGTGGTCGATCGGTGTTGCCGTAGCCGCGGAACCCTATTATGTTCCTCCCTGTCCAAACTGGTTGTGTGACCGGGACGGTTCCGTGGCAGTCGTTGGCTCCACGGCGGCTCATTCCCCGCCCTTGTCGCTAAGAGACAAGGGCACTGGATATGTTGCTGCCGAGTGGGGGGGGATCACTGTATATGGTGTATACTTCTCCCCCAACCGGAGTTTGAATGACTTCGAGGTTTTCCTTAACAACTTGGAAACCTCGATGCGTCGTCTAACGTCTGGGCACGTCTTAGTGCTGGGGGACTTCAACGCAAAGTCCATTGCGTGGGGTTCCCCCAGGACGGACGCTAGGGGCAAGGCCGTAGAGTAGTGGGCGGCCTCGGTGGGCCTCTGTTTACTAAACAGGGGCTCCACCAACACGTGCGTGCGACAGCAGGGAGGGTCGATAGTGGACCTTTCGTTCGCTACCCCTGCCCTCGCCGCACGAGTAAGGAACTGGCGTGTCCTGGAAGAGGTTGAGACGCTCTCGGACCATCTCTATATCCGATTTGAGCTCTCCCGGTCCCAGGACGCCAGTAGGGGTCACGCGGCGCGGCGTTCTTCTCGCTTTCCGCGGTGGGCTGTAGCCAAATTAAATAGGGACCTACTAGAGGAGGCAGCCATTATTCACTCTTGGCTGTCTCCGCAGGCCCCGACCGAGGAGGTTGACATGAGTGCTGGTCGCTTCTGCGAAGCGATTGCACAAATCTGTGATGCGGCCATGCCCCGCATCCGAGGTTGCCGGCCTCCACGGAAGGAGGTTTACTGGTGGTCCCAAGAGTTGGCGGATCTCCGTGCGGCCTGTACTCGTGCCTGGAGGTCCTACACCCGTAGTCGGCGGCGACACCGCGAAGAAGGTGAGGAGGACCAGCTTCATGAGGAGTACCGAAAGGCGCGGAAAACTCTGAAGCTGGCCATCAGCTGCGCCAAAGAAATTAAGAGAAAGGAAATGCTGGAGGGTCTCGATCGTGACCCCTGGGGTCGCCCCTATCGTCGCGGCGCGACAAAAGCTCCGCACGTCGAGCCCCCCCCTTACAGAGACACTCCAGCCCAGGTTCCTGCGGGAAGTGGTCGAGGGCCTTTTCCTGCAGCGGGCGGAGCACACGCCCCCGTCGATGGCCTTCATGGTCGAAGACGACGGGGTGAACGAAGACAATGTTCCGCCCGTCAGGGAATCGGAGGTAGGGGCGGTTGTTCTACGGATCCGCTCTAAGAACACCGCCCCCGGGCCGGACGGGATACCTGCCCGAGTGCTAGCCCGAGCCCTCGAACACATGTCAGACCGCCTCAGGAAGGTCCTGGACGCTAGCTTGGCGTCCGGACGCTTTCCTGAGTGCTGGAAAAGCGGAAAGCTGGTCCTATTGAGGAAGCCGGGACGGCCAGCCGAATCGGTAGCGGCCTATAGGCCCATCGTGTTGCTGGACGAGGCGGGTAAACTGTTTGAGAGGATACTCTCTGCCCGCATCGTCCGGCACCTCTGCGAGGTGGGCCCCGATCTGTCAGACGCCGAATTTGGTTTTCGGGCGGGGCGTTCGACGGTCGATGCTGTGCTGCGCCTGAGGGCCGTTACTGAAGAGGCGGTGAGCTGTGGCGGCGTGCTGTTGGCGGTGTCGTTAGACATCGCCAACGCTTTTAATAGTCTGCCATTTAGCTGCATCAGGGAAGCCCTCCACTACCACGGGGTGCCAGAGTACCTGAGGCGGCTTGTGGCGGACTATCTTAAGGAGCGTACCGTCATGTACGAGGACCGTGACGGTGTTCTGAGGCGGCGGCCCATGTCGTGCGGTGTTCCGCAGGGATCTGTCCTCGGGCCACTCCTGTGGAACATGGGATACGACTGGGCCCTCCGAGGTCGTCTTCCCCCCGGGTTGGGCGTAATTTGTTACGCAGATGACACATTGGTCACAGCCCGGGGAGTGAACTTTCAAGAGGCGGCGCGCTTGGCCACCACGGGAGTCTCTTTGGTGGTCGGGCGTATTGAGGCACTGGGTTTACGGGTGGCCCTAGATAAGACGGAGGCCCTTTTGTTCCATGGGCCCCGTCGTGGTCCACCACCCGGCGCCTCTATCGTAGTCAATTCGGTCCTCGTACCGGTTCAGGCCCAGATTAAGTACCTGGGCCTGATCCTTGACGGGAGGTGGCTCTTCGACGAGTACTTCCGACAGCTTTCTCCAAAGCTGATCGGCGCTGCCTCTGCCCTTGGGCGAGTTTTGCCGAATTTGGGTGGAGCCAGCGTCGCGACGAGACGGCTATACACGGGGGTTGTATGGTGGTTGGCGCTGTATGGTGCGCCGGTGTGGGCGGCGGCTCTGACCGCCCAGAATAGGGCTCACCTCTGCCGCCCTCAGAGGATATTGGCGGTTAGAGCCCTCCGCGGTTACCGCACCGTATCGACGGAGGCGGCGTGCGCCTTGGCCGGAACTCCCCCGTGGGATTTGAAGACGGAAGTGCTCGCTGAAGTTTATCGGCGGACGGCTGACTTCCGGGCGGGTAGCGGCATATGGCCCCCGCCTGAAGAGATACGCGAGTGGCGAGAGGCCGCTCGTCGAGCCACGATGGCTCGTTGGTCGTCCCGGCTGGAGGCTCCACGTGCTGGCTTTGCCGCCGTGGAGGCTCTCCAGCCGGTCATCGCCGAGTGGGCAGGGCGGCAGCACGGGACCCTTTCCTTCCGACTGACGCAGGTCCTTTCCGGGCACGGTTGCTTCGGGAAGTATCTGCACTCGGTCGCCAGGAGGGAATTGAGTCCCGCCTGTCACCACTGCGACTGCAGTGAGGACTCGGCTCAGCACACGCTGGCGGTTTTTTCCGCCTGGGCGGCGCAGCGTGGGGTCCTCACTGCAGTTATTGGAGGAGACCTCTCGCTACCGGCCGTCATACGCTCCATGGCCGATAGCGACAGTTGTTTTACCACGGTCGCAACCTTCTGCGAAGACGTAATTTCGCGGAAGGAGGCGGCGGAGAAGGCCCGGGAGGACGATATCCACTCGGACCCAATTCGCCGCCGGCGAGCCGGGCGGCGGAGGCGCGCATAACAGCGCCTCATGCCGCCTTGAGTGTGGCCGCGGGTGGACGGGATGGGTTTTCCCCTCCATCCGCTACAATGGCCAGCCGCGAGGAGGAGACCTCCGCGTGTGCCGTACGTCGCCTAAAATAGAGAGTTTATCCGCAGTTGGTGCCCTAGGTAGCGGGTAGGCGCTAGGAGGGATCTGGATGTCGTAATAACAGCTGTTCCCGGTCCCTGCTATGTCAGGCGCAGAGTGGCACACCGTGTGGTTTTAGTCGGTCCGATTCCGACACACCACCCCGCCGTAAACCCCGGTGGGGTGACGGCCCGAGGGGGCTTCCACACGTTAAAAAAAAAAAAAGGGTTTGTTTCAAGCTTTCCTTCTCTGCTATTTTATTGAAAGGTTTGTTGCCTTAATCGCCTCTTACGACACCCACGGGATGAATCGCCACGCATAGAGTACTCCAAAGAAAATAAACTTGAAAGAAACTCTATATTTTAACTCATTTGGGTGGTTTCATTAGGGTTCTAGACGCCAGCTTGGCGTCCAAATGCTTTCCTGAGCGCTGGAAAAGCAGAAAGCGGAGACTATTAAGAATATCTGGACGGCCAGCCGATTTGATCGTGGCCTATTGGCCTATCATGTTGTTGGACGAGGCGGGTAAACTATTTGAGAGGATACTCTCTGCCCTCATCGTCCGATACCTCTGCGAGGTGGGCTGCGGACGGTTGACTGCCGGGTGGGTAGCGGCATAAAATGGCGGCGCGCAGTGGTACACCATGTGATTTTGGTCCGTGGTTACCAAAAGCTCTTTTAGAAGGAGACACTTATGTTTAGCTGTGACTTTTAAAAGCTCTTGATGTGATGTGATGTGATGATATCATCATCAACAACATCTACAACATCTATGACTCATGTCTCTGAGCGGCGGTAATCACTATCAGATAAACTGCTGAAATCTTTTTTTGCAAGCTGCACCCTATGCCAAAAAAATATATATTTTATTTACTTATTTATTTTTCTTTATTGTACACATAAACAAACAAAAGAAGAACTGAGTTACAAAGTATATGAATGTAACAATCGGGGGTCTTATCGCTCACGACAATTTCTTGCAGACAAAAATGTGGGGAATGCTCGGAAATTTTTTTTTCTCATTTTTAAAAATTATGAGCACATCAGAGCAAAAACGTGACCCTTTAATTTTTTTAAAAATTCAATCGAGTAAAACAAAATAACGGCTGGCTAGATTAACTTGATTTTTTGTAGGATTTTTGTCGACATATTGGACTGTAAAAGGCACACTTAACATTAGTGGTTTCCTCAATATTTTCGATCCAGCGCTTGATTTTCCAAAAAACCACCAAAAACCCTTTTTTTGTTGCATTTTCAAATTTATGTGGCAGAAAGAAAAGTTCTTTTTTCAGAAAAACAATAGCTAGTCGTTAAGGAAAATTTATTCAGGTTCTTGAAACCTACGTTCAAATTTCTGTGTGATCATTGGTTGCTGAGATATCGATAATCAAAGATAAAAGGATCCTTTTCCATTTGAAAACCGATATCTCAGCGAGAAGCGGGCGTATCATAGTGTATAGAAAAGCCAATTAAACTAAATAAACTAAATAAACAAGGCATCCGATCCTTATAGTGGTTAAGCTAAAAAAATTTTCTCCATGTCCGTAGACCAAAAAAAAAACTAAAAAAAATTTGAAAATTTTTTTGTTGCTGGTTTTTCTACGATTACTCAAAAACCGCGGAGACTATAAAATTTTGATGTCCGAATCCAAAAACTAGATACTTGGAGCTATAATTTTCTTTTTTTTTATTTCCTGTATGACCATTTCTCTCGAAGTTACGGCCTGTAGAAAAATGCCCAAAAATTTGGAATTTTTTTTTAATCCCTTAATTTTTTCCATTAGTGTATATTAATTGCCACGCGAATCTCTGTTTCGCGATACAGGATAGCAGTTGCTTAGTAGATTATCATACTACGTAGTTCAATGTATCTTCACTAGGTGACGCTGTATTATATTTTTGTTTGTGCTATAATGTGGAATCGCCACACAATAATATACCCTCTTATATTACACGTATACCAATACAAATACATATACACACATATATACTACATAAACTAAAATGACAAATGTTTATTTAACATGGTATATTAATATAACCCTAGAACCCGAACGTCTTCTAACCGATATTTGTGGCGGTCTGACCACACTTTACAACAACTGTAAAATGTAACAGTGACAGTGAGCAAACACGGATATCCTTCAAGGAACTCTATAGAACAGGTAATGTGACCATTCACACATATTTCATTTCTATTATTTACAGTCGAAAAAACTAAAGATAAATATCTATAAAGTTTCGAAATTACGTCTTCGCAGAAGGTTGCGACCGCGGTAAAACAACTGTCGCTACCGACCATGGAGCGTATAACGGCCGGTAGCGAAGGATCTCTTCCAATAACCGCAGTGAGGACCCCACGCTGCGCCACCCAGGCAGAACAAACCGCTAGCGTGTGCTGAGCCGAGTCCTCACTGCAGTCGCAGTGGTGACAGGCGGGACTCAATTCCCTCCTGGTGACCGAGTGCAGATACTTCCCAAAGCAACCGTGCCCGAAAAGAATCTGCGTCAGTCGGAAAGAAAGCGTTCTATGCTGTCGTCCTGCCCACTCGGCGATGACTGGCTGGAGAGCCTCCACGGCGGCAAAGCCAGCACGTGGAGCCTCCAGCCGGGACGACCAACGAGCCATCGTGATTCGACGAGCGGCCTCGCGCCACTCGCGTATTTCCTCGAGAGGGGGCCGTATGCCGCTTCCCGCGCGGAAGTCAGACGTTCGCCGATATACTTCGGCGAGCACTTCTGCCTCCAAATCGCACGGGGGAGTTCCGACTAAGGCGTACGGCGCCACCGTCGATACGGTGCGGTAACCGCGTATGGCTCTAACCGCCAATATCCTCTGAGCGCGCCAGAGGCGAACCCTATTCTGGGCGGTCAGAGACGCCGTCCACACCGGTGCACCATACAGGGCCATTGACCGGAAACCCCCGTGTATAGCCGTCTCATCGCGACACTGGCTACACCCAAATTGGGCAAGAGTCGCCCAAGGGCAGAAGCAGCGCCGACCAGCTTCAGAGAAAGCTGTCGGAAGTGCTCGTCGAAGAGCCACCTGCCGTCGAGGATCAGGCCGAAATACTTCATCTGGGCCTGGACCGGTACAAGGCTCGAATTGACTACGATGGAGGCGCCGGAGGGTGGACCACGACGAGGCCCATGGAACAAAAGGGCCTCCGTCTTGTCCAGGGCCACCTGCAAACCCAGCGCCTCAATACGCCCGACCACCAGACAGACACCCGTGGTGGCCAGGCGCGCCGCCTGTGCAAATTTCATACCCCGGGCCATGACCAATGTGTCATCTGCGTAACAAATTACGCCCAGCCCGGGGGCAAGACGACCTCGAAGGGCCCAGTCGTATCCCATATTCTACAGGAGTGGTCCGAGGACAGACCTCTGTGGAACACCGCACGACATGGGCCGCTGCCTCACAATACCATCTCGGTCCTCGTACATGACGGTACGCTCCTCAAGATAGTCTGCCACAAGCCTCCTCAGGTACTCTAGTACCCCGTGATAGTGGAGTGCTTCCCTGATGCAGTTAAATGGCAGACTATTAAATGCGTTGGCGATGCCTAACGACACCGCCTGCAACACGCCGCCACAGCTCACTGCCTCTTCGGTAACGGCCCTCAGGCGCAACACAGCATCGACCGTCGAACGCCCCGCTCGAAAACCGAATTGGGCGTCCAACAGATCGGGTTCCACTTCGCAGAGGTGCCGGATGATGCGGGCAGAGAGTAACCTCTCAAACAGTTTACACGCCTCGTCCAGCGACGCCAGGCTAGCGGCCAAAACTTCCCTGAGGTGATTCAACATGTGTTTGAGGGCTCGGGCCAGCACTCGGGCAGGTATCCCGTCCGGCCCGGCGGCGGTGTTCTTAGAGCGGATCCGTTAAACAACCGTCCCTACCTCCGACTCCCTGACGGGCGGAACATTGTCCTCGTTCCCCCCGTCGTCTCCGACCTTGAAGGCCATCGACGGGGGTGTGTGTTCCACCCGCTGCGGGAAAAGGCCCTCGACCACTTCCTGCAGGAAACTGGGCTGGAGTGCCTCTGTAAGGGGGGGGGGGGCGAAGACCACTTAAACCACTAGACCAACCGTGCAGTCTATACAGTTCAAAATTATATGAGAAATAGATCAAATGGTCAAGGTAGACCCGTGTTCACACCTACTGTATATCTATTATGATTATGTATGTATCTGCCTCGTCTGCCTCATCTGTCTCGTTGGTCTAGCGGTTAACGTAGCGACTTCTGATCGAGAGGTCTCGGATTCGATGCCCAGACAGAGTCGAGAACTGTTATTGGGTTTTTCAGGTTACAGAGGTGCTTGATAACGACGCTTGAAAGTTGGGGTCTTGACCCTCGTGACTCAAAGAGCACGTGGAGTCGGTCCTGCGCCTGATCTCTCGCCGGTCATGTCGACTAAACGTCCCATTTGATTGTCAGAATGAGGGAACAGAGAGTGCATATGTGTTGGCGCACATACTATTTATTTACTTATAATATGTAGGAATACTATAAGATTTGTGGTCAAGTTAATAACAGTAAGCTAATTACAAGTTCTCACTTGTAGTAGCATGCTAAATATCAACATCAGAGCAATAGCACTAACGATCTTGTAACGGTGCACTGCCTCGGTGGCGTAGCGGTAGTGAATGCGACTCTGCTGTGCGTGAGGTCTCGGGTTCGATTTCCGGGTCGGACCAAATGTTTTTATGATCTGCAATTATTTGTTTCGAAGTTTGGGTGTTTTCTATGTATAATATGTATGTATTTACAAAAAAAAGGTATATAAGTATTCTATTAGTCAGTCTAGATTTCATAGCACAAGCTCTGCTTAGTTTGATTCTAGATGATGTTGTGTGTCAAATATCGGCAATATGTCGGAAATTTCGGAAATCTTGTAACAATCTATGGTTGTGCATTATAATATTTCCTACACCATTGACTGGTCTACGTTGAGACTGGCCGTCGTGACCGGAATCAGATGGAGATATCATCATGTGTGAGCTAGGGACAACTTCATTAAACAGACGTAGTAGATACACCGATTTCTATCTCAATTACTTTCTTATTCCTATTTTTTTACGTACTTGGGCTAATGCTTATATATTGTATATTTTACTAGCTTACCCCGCGAACTCTGTTCCGTCTTAGAGGTTATAAATAAGCAATTTTTTTTTTACTTAAACCTGTTCTAACGAGATAAAAAGTATCCTATGTCCGTCTCCTGGTTCTAAGCTACCTCCCCACCAATTTTCACCTAAATCCGTTCAGCCATTCTTGAGTTATGAGTGGTGTAATTAACACCACTTTCTTTTATATAAATAGATTTAATATTTAATACTTTTGCGTTTCGCGATCGGACATTTACAGTAGCCTTACAAATAGGCCTTTGTAGACATTACATTTTAAATATACATTTTGGCTTAAACCCTATGATATACGAGTATATACATATTTGTAATGTACTCGTCAAGGTTTTTCTTCTAATAACAGACGCGTGATGATTTTCTAAATTAAATTATTTCGAGGTAAGAATATAAGACTAAAATTCTTATATATAAAAAAAATATTAAATTTGTATGGACTATAGGCTATTCTACTATCATATATCACTCCGGCTATTATTACGAATCTATTGATACCTTATTCATTAAAATCAGTTCAGTAGTTTATGACATGTTCAGAAATTAAATATGTGTGAATGGTCACATTACCTGTTCTATAGAGTTCCTTGAAGGATATCCGTGTTTGCTCACTGTCACTGTTACATTTTACAGTCATTGTAAAATGTGGTCTTATCGCCACAAATATCGGTTAGAAGACGTTAGGGTTTTAGGGTTATATTATTATACCATGTTAAATAAACGTTTTTCATTTCAGTTTTTGTAGTATATATATACGAGTGTGGAGGGAATCGGAGTAATGTCCCTCCGATACAAAGGGAAGATCCTCCGACTAGGCGAGGTGATCATGCCTGGCGGGTCACGACCTTACGGTTGACATTGGGATGTTGTATATATGGTAATTGCCATGCGAATTTTTATTTCGCGATATAGGATTAGTACTTAACTGCATCGTAGTTCATTACATTCATGTTTCGTTCATACTTCGTAGTTCGGTGTATCTTCGCTAGATGGCGTTGTTATATTTTTGTTTGTGTAATGTGGAAGTCGCCACATCACTATCTCCAAGACGTGTGTGTGTGTTGTGGAGCGTACTAGTGCCAGGAGTGAGCAGTTCCAGTGAGTCAGAACTGAGTGCAGCAAGTTCCAGTGAGTCGGAACTGAATGCCGCTAGTATCAGTACATCGGGGCTGAAGTGAATCGTCTGCGATCCCAATGAGTCGGGATTATATGCCGTGCGCGGTGCTGCGGTGAAGTCCCCAGTGAGTCGGGGCGGTTGCTGTGTAGTGTCTCGCTGCTGCGTAAACGGGAGAGAGATGCTCTGTTTACATGGACTGTAGGTGCAGTGTGCTGTGCTTAGACGCTGATGAAGCTGTAGGGGTTAACCAAGCTGGAGCGGTCGCTGCCTGCATGTGGTATCCCTGTAGAGGTTGAGGTTACTAGCTGGCTGAGACTTCATTACCGCTCATCGTTGTGGGAGTGACGCTGCTGCTATTGATTTGAAGGCTGCTTCCAATCACGTCGGGGTCACTACTGTGGAGGGAACGAGTCTCATGTCCCTCCGACATAAAGGAAGGATCCTCTGGCCAGGCGGGGTAATCATGCCTGGTAGGTCACGGGCCAACGGTTGACGTTGGGATGTTGCATATGGTAATTGCCACGCTAATCTCTATTTCGCAATACTGGATTAGTAGTTACATCATAGTTCATTGCATTCATGTTTTGGTCATACTTCATAGTTCGGTGTATCTTCGCTAGATGGCGCTGTTGTATATTTTTCTTTGTGTAATGTGGAAGTCGCCAGACGAGTATATGTGTATATATGTGTGTATGTGTATTTGTGTAGGTGTATATATGTGTATTGGTATACGTGTAATATAAAAGGATATGTAATTGTGTATGAGTCTCTATTGACATATAAATATTCTCGTTATAATGTGATACTTCTGTATAAACTACCCTAAAGTATGCAAACACCTGGTGTCCGTGTTAAGGTTGTCTGGAAGAAATCGCCGGGAGCAATAAGACCGCCGATTGTTACATTTATATATTTTGTAACTCATTTCTTCTTTTGTTTTGTTTATGTATACAATAAAGAAAAATAAATAATTTTTTTTTTGTCGTTAGTTGCAGCTTGCAAATAATTTCAGCAGTTTATCTGTTAGTGATTACCGCCGCTCAGAGGCATCTATAACTCATCACATATCATCACATCACATCACATCACTGCTAGACATAAGCGTCTGCTTCTAAAAGTGGTTTTGGTCTACTATACCTCACTGGCCAGATGGTTGGTTCAACTCTGTAAGGTTTGTCTATAACTCGAGAGTCTCAAATAAGGGTGAACCTCCTATACTCGCTGAAAATAAGAGAAAGAATTGGTTAACCCACATAACTGCTTATTTTTTGCCACTTCAGTGATATTCATTTGGATTTTATTCATGCTTTCCATCAGGCAGAGTAGAGTCACTTTGGCAGGCTCATGAAATAAAAAA
This sequence comes from Hypercompe scribonia, assembly GCA_949316085.1. Taxonomy (NCBI): domain Eukaryota; kingdom Metazoa; phylum Arthropoda; class Insecta; order Lepidoptera; family Erebidae; genus Hypercompe; species Hypercompe scribonia. The sequence continues at coordinate 2,869,126 of OX438973.1, forward strand.
AAATAAAAATGTTCATATGTGTTTTTGTTTTCATTTGCACTAATGAAACGAGTTGATATTGATATAAACAAATCTATGTCGTCAAACGGCCTTGTACACCCATTTCACTCCTTATTGGCATCTTGCCACTGGTCTAATGTCGTTACACAACAACTATATACATTGCTGGTTTAATATGAAATTTTAGGTTATAATAAACTAGAGAGCGAGCAATGTAATATATACAATGCAGTTCGATCGATGTTTACGTTGTTTTCAATGACGTAGATCTGAAGTGCGTGTATGGATAGACGTTCACTGACTATGATAAACGCTAAAATTCCAGATTTAATGTTAACATTCACTAAAATTTGTGTTTATTTCTTTGCCGTTCTTTTGCTATTGCCATTTACTTCTTTCTTAAATATTTTATTTGCAAGAAGTGTTGTATACTTAAAGAGCAAATGGAAGAAAATGAAATCTGCCTACGGGTGACGATATTTACTTACCACTTGGTAATCTAGTAGTATTTTTACTCCTTATTTCATTAGAAAAACATGAAATACTCGTAGGTTTTAAAACACTCGATTTTCCGATCTAACACCAGAATGGTCGGGTTGACGACTATAGAACTGTTTTTGTAAGCGATAATCCACTAAATATTCATCTGTTACCCCTTCAGGGCTTAGGCAATATTTATGTAAAGATTTTTCTATCATTGTTATGGGGAAGTGCGATAATACAACATGAAATACAAAATTGGCATCCACAAAATGTGTGTGATGCGTTGGCGTGTTTATTGTCAGCTGTACGTTGTTCTCACCATGACTTTGAAATACTCTCGTGTGAGAAGCTTTTGCTCAGTACCAGTGCGTTTGTGGCGGGCGGACCACACTTTACCATGACTGTAAAATGTAACAGTGACAGTGACCAGGCACCGATATCCTTCGAGGAAGCCCTTGACAAGACAGGTAATGTGACCATACATTATTATGACAACCAGCTGACATTAGAGTATTTTGTTTTTTTTTTAATTATAATACAATTTAATTACAATTAAAAAAAAGTCAAAGACAAATAAAAATCTAACAAAAATTTAATTCATCATTTTAATTAATTAAAATTAGTAAAGAAATGTAAAAAACTAAAGAATACAATCAAATGTACGTTAATGTATTTCATTTTTGACTTTTTTTTTAAATTGTACCAAAAATGAGAAAAATTTTTTTAACAAAATTTTTTTTATCATTTTAACGAATTAAAATATAAAAAGAAATTTAAAAATCCAAAAAAAAATACAATTATTTTTTTTTAAATTTTATTTTAGGATTTTAATCCATATTGATATATTAAAATACACAAAAATGTGCTCTGTATATATTTACAAAAATTTCGTAATCACAAGCGTGAAAGATTATAATAAGAAAGTTAATATTTGAAAATAGTGTGGCAAACTAAAATACTATGCCATTAATAAACAATTTACAAAAAATTAATAATCATTTAAAAAATGATTATTAATTGACACGTGATATTAATTTCTTGTAAATTGTTTATTAATGGCAGAATTAATGGTTAAAATTAATAAGCATTTAATGACAAGTATTCAGTATCCATATTTGTTGATCATTCTTAATAAAAACAATTCAATTCCTACCGAATAATGTAACCAAATATGAATAATTGCCTAATTCTACTATATTCCATACATTGCCTAGCTTGTTCTGGTATACAAAGAAATCAAATAGAACGATGAATGAATACTTTACGATCTATTATGACACATTCAATATACAAAACAAGTAATTAAAAGCAGAAGGGCCCTTTACTTATTTTTATATTTTAGAAGCCTGCCATAGTGGAAAGCTTGAATAAAATCTAAGAGTTGTGGTCACCATACTCCTAGCGAAAACATACAATACAGTATGGTGACCTACACTATGGCGACCTAGTAAGATACTTTTTTACGCCCCACTTAAGGATGTGAAAGTCATGGCAGTCATCGTGGCAGTGTAACACTCATAACTGTCACCCCTGCATCAATGGGCCTCCGGTCTCGCACTCAAAAACGAAACACGACAGTACGGATGCTGTCGCTTTAGGTTGGTCTTCTGTGAGAGAGTAGTACTGCCCCGGCTGAGTTGGTCCGTTCTTGCCGAAGTCAGCGTGGCTCTACTACCTAGTTACACTGACATTTGATACTTAAATATAAGATGAGTAGGGTGGATTTTACTGTGGTTATTAAAATATAATGAAATGAAAACTACTCACAGCCTACATGTAAAAAATATTAAAAATTATGCATAAATGCCTCAATAAAAGTATAGGGGTCCAGAATTTTTTTAACGCTGTCGTGACACATACACTAATACAGTGTTTTTTAAATAATACGTATACATTACTGTCTATTTTTATTCTATTTGTGTCCAATTTTTGTTATAATTTAATTTCTCTTTTGTCATTAATTACCTTTCTTTTAAGTGCATCTACCTCATCTTTTCACTATATTACCCAATCGGTTGAATGTCAGAGAGTAGTTTAGGCGTTGAGTCTACCGACGCATAAATTTCTGCATGAAGTTTAAATAAAAAAATAAATGTATGCATAGACTATTTATTAATAATGAATATAAATTATATCTAATTATTAATAAAATGAAGAAAGAAACACAAAACGTTCGAAATTCGACCGCTATACGATGTCTAGAACAAAATAAATAGCCAAAGACAACATTAGTGTCTTTTTCTCCTCTATTCGTTATCCGAATGTCTTTTATTATCTGGTAGCTATAAAGAGGTTAAATTGACATCAATAAAAAAAAGTGAAATAAAAATTGTTCAACGTGATTTTATTTAAATATTTATCGTAAAAAATAACAGAGGCTTAATGTCAAACCCTAGGCGAACACTCGTTATTTTAAAACCACAAACAAAGATTTGTTTTTTTTTCTGCTTTTAAATGTTGTCTCTCGTAGTATTTTTGCATCAAATTAAAACAATGACGTTTTCATTCTTGACAATTTATTTGAATAAAAAGCTAAATATTTTAATAATATAACTAGCCGACAATAAGGTATTTTTTAAACTCATTACCGCGTTTGTTAAATGAGATTTTTTCATTACGACTTTTGAGGTTTTCAATAAAAATTATGCAATATATCATTTATATTTCGTCAGATTTTTAATAACTACTAACAAATCTTTATTTGTCATTATTTAAATTAAAAATGACTCTCTGAGTGACGTGAAGTGAAAAGAGAGTTTAATTTCTACTGTATCAAAGAGCTGCGTCTCATTTTTATTATTTTGCAAAAAAAGATAAAGAAAATACAATGAATATGAAGTGTTTTCAAAAGAAAAATGATTAAGTATACCCAACGATTTGTTTTATGATATGCGGCTCTAAATATGACGGCTATTAATAAAAATTTGAGTCAAAATATCGTTCCAATCAACTGTCGATCTTCTAACTGTTATTAAAAGTATTAACTATTATAGTATTATTTTAGTAAAATAGTGAAGTAACATTACCTATTCAATTTTTCATGTTACATAACAGTTAATGTTAAATGTTAAATAATTTACAACAAAAACATTGTGACAGTTGTAATAAAGACGTATATAGTAAAATAAGAGAAAATTTAAATTATTCAGTAAATACATAATCTCGCACAACTCACACACAGCTGTGTAATTCCAAATTAAGCAGAGCCTATCCTATTGTAACCAGGCTGTTGATAAACATCATCATCACCAACAGCCTTTTACAGTCCACTACTGGACATAGCCCTCTCTCCTTAGCAAGGAGAGCTGTTATTACGATATCCAGATCCCTCCTAGCGGCGGCCCGCTAGTTATGTTGTACCTAATAGAAACTTTTTTAGCGCTTCCTGGCCCTTACAATAATACTGATATATACGTAAAATAATACAAATGATGAAACACCATATCGACTTATCCATAGAACAGAGTCCGATGTGAAATTAGGACAAAAATGTGTTAAATAGCTAAAGCAGATCATCAACAACCTTTTACAATCCACTGCTGGATATAGGCCTGCCCTTAACAAGGAGGTTTTGGCCTACTATACCACGCTGACCAGACGGGCTGGTTAATGATGTTGTCTTGCATACTTTGTTCCCTTAGTCGCCTTTTACAACACCCACGGAATGAATAAGGGTGGTAACACTATGTATTCTTAATCCGTCACCACACGGACATATTGATAAACATACTTAAATATTTATAAACACAAACACAAAACAAATAATCGTGCTCTTCACATAAATGTCTGTCCTGGGAATCGAATCTAAGACCTCCAGCTTAGCCGTAATACCTAGTTCAAATAAATTTCGTACTTTTCTATTCTGTTGGCGTTTCTTTGCGGAGGCTTTCGTTCAGAAGTGTACGGCGTGATTAATTCTGTGTCTGAATATATTGAGTAATTTTTCATATTATTCAAGTTAGTAAAACTACCAATTATGAAGATTTGAATAACGATATTTCAATATATATTTCTATATTAAAAGCCTGCCAAAGTGACTCTACTCTGTCTGATAGAAAGCATGAATAGAATCCAAAAGTTGTGATCATCATACTCATTGCAAATGCAGACAATACAGTATGGTGACCCACACTATGGCGGCCTTGTGAGATGCTTTTTCACACCCCGCTTGGGGACGTAAAAGGCATGACAGTCATCGTGACAGTGTAAGGCTTACACAGTTACCACGATAACTGTCAGCCCTGCATCAATGGACCTCCGGTCTCACACACATTGATACGTTGACTACACGATTGGCCAAGTGGTTTAAGCAGTCACTACGCCATTCTCAGCTGAGCTGAGTGTTGTGGTGTCACAAATGTTGTTCTAAGTCTGGGTATTTTTTCTATCAGTTCCCTGTGTGTTTGTTATGTGTTATTTTTTGGTAGTGTAGGCGTTCTCTTTTTAACGAAAAAAAAAGATAAAATAAGAAAAATATTATACTCGTATATTATGATTAACTAGCCCGTGCAATGATTTTTCAATGATGCTCGGATCCTATTGATCATAGCATTTTTGTTAAATGGGCTATCTAACACTAAAACAGTTTTTGAAACCGGTAGTTTTTGAAATAAGTGCGTTCAATCAAACAAACAACATAATACGTGCGCATGTGTTTTTAAGTATTATAAAATAAGATAAACTGTCAAATATTGTTATTTTTATGTACATGCCTTTACGCATTAATTTTATTTTTAATTCATTCATTGAGTTCATGAATTAATTAATTAAATATACACAACTAACAAACGAAGATAAGAAATAATTTGAGCGTAATATAATTGTCCAGCCTTGTTTGAAATTTATTTTATGTTGTAACAACATTCATACAAAGTAATGTAAAAAATAATTCTATTGTTTATTCACCTCATCCAATATTACCTACATTTGTCCTAAATTTATGCATCAGATTATTTACTCTTTAACATTTATAATTATCAAGAAATAGATTTATTATTCATTAATGTTATTTATTTTTTTGTTAAAAGGCATAACAGACTAATCGTTTCAAAAGTTAAATTCATATGTTATCTAAATTTTATTTGGAGTCGGTGCAATTTTGCAGAAGTTTGGAGAGTCGATTTTATGATTGTAGATAGTTCTTTGATGTCCGTGTGGTGTCGGATTACTATTGAGTAACTATTTACCGGCATCCATCGACATCTACGATTCCAGAGTCACAACCGCGTTCCACGCTTTGTCCTCCTCCTTCTAAAAATGCTAGAGAAAATTGGTGCCTTGGGCTTATGTAATACTACGAATTCAGTGATAAAGAATGCCAAAAATTGCTCGATAACAATTTTCCGTGAGCGAGAAACTTTGTTTGTGCAACCGCACGGTTCTTTATGTGATATAAGAAACCATGACAGCAGCATCAACTCTTCACAATATCATTAAGCTTATCAACAGTCTTTAATAGTCCAGTACTAGACATAGACCTCCTTTGGTAAGGAGATTTCAGCCTATTATACCACGCTGGCTAGGTGGATTGATGGATATAGCGTTTGATTCAAGTTGCCTTCCCTTGCAGAATTTATCCTGCTAGTATATGCCCGTGGTCTACTTTTAAGACACCCGTGGGAAAAATAGGGGTAGTGACAGGTGACACATCGTATTTTTAATCTGTTACCGCACAAACAATCAACAAATAATAATGCAGAGCTGACAGTTATCGTGGTAAGAGTGTCAATACAATATTACGATGACTGTCATGCCTTTTACATCCCTAAGCGTGGCGTGAAAAAGCATCCTGCTAGGCCGCTGTAGTATGGGTCACTATACTGCATTGTCTGCATTTGCAATGAGTATAGTGACCACAACTCTTGCATTATATTCATGTTTTACACCAGGCAAAGTAGAATCACTTTTGCAGTTTCCTAAAGTAAAGAAAAATATCAGCATTAAACACAAAAGGAAATATCCAAGACACTAACGAAAACTTGGCGTTTAATATGCCGCTGCTTACCCGTTTGGGGAAACAGACTTGATATATGTGTGTATGAATGAAATTTCCAAGATAACTGTTGTTATACGTATATACATATAAATCATTTTACCTATATTATCAGAAATAATATATAAATTATAGTTTTACTAGTGAACATTGTTTCACTGATTAGCAATTCAAATTTAATTTAGTTTCCTTTGTGCGTGTTCGTCAGCTCTCATTTGGATGTGGTCCAAAAATTGTCGCATGATTTCCCTTGTTACACGTTTTGTTTCGTGTGTTACTTCGGGAGCTGTTTCATATGCTCAGTTGATAATTATCGTTATCAACAATGAGTCTGAAAATAATAGGTCGCTGGTGAGATTGCAAATTCGCGTAAGAGCTATTTGCAGGATCGTGTGTCAGTATTTTTGAAATAATTAATTGACTGGTTTAAAAAGATATTCTTTTGACTCACTTTGTAAGTGATACCTTTTCATGTATCTAAATATTACGATTTTTGTAAATATGTGCTGTTGAAAACTACTCTTCCATGAGTGTTTCAGTTTCATGTGCAGGAATATTGTACGTACATACATCTATTATATAAAACGTGCTCTGTACTTTGGCTGTGTGTAAGACTTGTGAAATAATAAGTAAATAAATATTTCGGACATTTAACACACAACGCCATCTATTTTCATACTAAACAGAGCTAGTACTATGATAACTAGACTGACTGATAGAATACTTATAATACTTTTTTTACACATTATACATGGAAATCACCCAAACGCCGAAACAAATATTTGCAGATCATACAAACATTTCAACCGACTCGGGAATTGACCCCGAGATCTACCACTCAGCAGTCGCTTTCGCCACCGCTATGCCATCGAAGCAGTTAAAATATTATTACTTTTGCTGAACATTTTCAGCTTCATCAACAGCCTTTAACAATCCACTGCTGGACATAGGCCTCTCCTTAGCAAGGAGGTTTTGGCCTACTATACCACCTGGCCAGATGGGTTGGAATAGGGTTTGTTTCAAGTTTTCCTTCTCTTTGTAATGATGTTGTCTTGCATGTTTGGTTCCCTTAGTCGCCTCTTACGACACCCACGGGATGAATAGGGGTGGTAATACTATGTATTCTTAATCCGTCACCACACGGACTATTTTTTAAGCTTACACCTTGGCTATCTAATAAACCCTACCATAGAAATAAAGTAGGTATTTTAAGCCTATAGACTTTCGAATTCTAAAAGTGAAAGTACAACACGTAATTTAAAACGAGATTAAAAAGGTGAATATCCATTTATAAATATATGTATATAAATATCCTCATACATCTCACAGGCGGTTGTCTGATTCAAAATTAGTCAGAGCCTGTGCTATGGTAACCAGACTGCTGATAAACATACTTACATATTTCTAAATACATACATATTGCCGATAAGTAACACTTATGCTTTTCGCATATATGTATATTTGATGCCAAATATATTTGATGCCAAGTTGATACCATGACCTTCGGATTAGCAGACAGGGCAACCAACCACTAGACGATCAGGCCCGTCAATCAGGCGGGATCTATTGTGGACCATAACATCCTACTAATGTTATAAATGCGAAAGTTTGTGAGTATGAATGTTTGTTACTCTTTCACGAAAAAATTATTGGACGGATTTGGGTCAAATTTTACAGTAACATAGGTTACACAACAGAATAACGTATACGCTACAATTTGTAATAATTTAATGTAATTTTGGTCGTAATATACTATATATCATAAAAAAATCTTACCTCTGAGTTATCTTGGCGTACGCTATCTAAACCATTGAAGTTACACAAACATGATGTACCGTAGGATTGTTTGTATGTTAAATAAATATATATTAATTTAAAACGATCTGTTACGAAACTTAATGTGATAGACCAAATTCCACACGAGCGAAACCACGGGCAAAAGCAAGTCTTAAATAACTGCCCATAATAAGGAAAAGTTTGTACAAGGCTAGAGGGCCAAGGGTTCCATTTTTGAGTGTCTTAATTCAAAGAGATCAACGAGTAGCCATTGACAGTTATACTGTCACTTGTACTTTCTTAGTTTTAAGTTACCACTGTATTTAACCTATAAAGAGATTATTATTATCAGACAAAACTTCAGTTCTTATTTACGGCCAATACCTTTTGCTGGAAAGTTGTCCTTCTTGCTACTTAGTTTTAAAAGCACATTACAAACATCTTAAACGTATTTAAGTTTTTGTTTATTTAAACAAAAACTACAACTTTTGGAATATTTTATGTGGTCTACGTAAATTTTAATATTAATGCATTTTAAACGTGACTTTTGACATTCTGATGTCATTCTATAAAAGACTGGTAAAACATGTTACAAAATGTATGAAAATTTATTTGAACCTTCCAAGCTGGTTTCATTAAATACGTTCTTCTACTACTTATTATTCTTAACTAAAAAGGAAATTATCGAATAAGATTTATGATAATAATAATAACATCTTCACACATCCCACACACGGCAGTCTGATCCCAAACAGAGCAACCACCACAACCACCAAACCGGAGTTTTTTTTTTGGGTTACCATTGCTGGACATAGAACTTTCCCAAGGTTCTCCACAACAACCGGTACCGGGCCACCTGCATCTAACGACTTCCCGCGAGCTTCACCAGATCATCAGGCCCCCATAAGGCGGCCTACTGCATTTAGCAGTACGCGGCGCTACTCCAGAACATTATGGCATCATCGACCATCGTTAAAAAAAATGTTATGTAATAAGTAAAGAAATATTCTATATCATATATTCGTACTAGATTTATAGACTAGACTAGCTTAGATTTGATCTATGAAAGAAATTGTCATCTGCTCCATTTCCCGACCTTGACCTTTAACTATATTTTTTTTGTCACAGCTCGCACATTGAGCTCAAAATGACTTGTTTAGATTTTGGCGGCTTGATGCCAAAAAGACTAGTTTTTTTTATGCCACTTCTGTGAACTTGTTTCGTTCGAGTTCACGAGAAATGCCACGATATTCCGCAATGGATTTCCCTTACAACGCAATACTATATGTCAGTAGGTATATAAAATGAAGTATCGACTAACTGTTTCAACAACTGCAGTTATTTCCCTAGGGACAAAAGCAAGAGAAATTGGTTTGTTGTTAAGGAAAAACCAGGACATGCTGTAGCTAAAGTTGTTTTGGATTCTCATTAAGGATTTTTAAACATATTTGCTGGTGGCACGGGACCGGCTGTTGTGATACATCTTGGGGGAGGCTTACGTCCAGCAGCCAAAAGCTTATTATTATCCCAGATAGAAGACTGCACATCTTTTGACTGAGATAATGGTAACATTCTAAACGCTTAACCTACTTAGAATGTAATCTATTGTCGTGGTGTAGTAACTAAAGGAAGATTTAATTTTCATCATCCATAAAGAAACATGCAATACTCAGATCACATTAAAGAAAGTGAATTATAGAAAACTTAACTATGCTTTGTTACGCGTGCTTTTTAGAGCTTAATTTATTTACGTTAATGTTTGACAGCACAAATATATGTCCGTGTGGTGACGGATTAAGAATACATAGTATTACCACCCCTATTCATCCCGTGGGTGTCGTAAAAGGCGGCTAAGGGACCAAGTATAAAAGACAACATCATTACAAAGAGAAGGAAAACTTGAAACAAACCTTATTCCAACCCGTTTGGCAAGCGTGGAATAGTAGGCCAAAACCTCCTTGTTAAGGAGAGGCCTATGTCCAGTAGCGGACTGTAAAAGGCTGTTGATGACAGCACAAATATAATGATTAATAGATATTAATTTTTCTAAAACTCTATACGTCATTAGTCACGTGACAAATTGACAACAATAACTTGGTCGTCCTTAGAATAAAAACGTGCATAATTATTCTATTTGTTTTAAGCTATATTAGGTTTTATTGTGCATAAATTATAGTGAATACATTAAACAAATAAAAGGTATTGTTAATAATTATTCGTGTTTTGTAGTAATTTAAAACAAATGGTTGACGTCACTTTTTTGTTAAAACAAGTGTTCAAGTGTCAACGTTCACACTCAGAAAATAGAACAATATAAAGTTACATGAAACAAAGTCTTAGACAAGTTATAGATAATGGAAAATTTGCAATTTTACTCTTTCGTTGTCCTTTAGTCCGTCAAAAGCTTTAGTCACTTACAGCCAAGTTTGCATTCCTTTGCAAAACAGTACTTACAGGAAACTTACAACAAGGTAGTAGAGTCACGCTGATTACAGCACGAACGGGTCGACTCGACCGGTGCCCTACTGCCCTCTCACAGAAGACCGATCTAAAGCGACAACAACCGTACTGTCGTATTCCGTACGAATCTTATATCTCTTGCGCCGATGAAATTACTTACAGTTTTCACGACCAATGGAGAGCGACCCATCAGGCAGTATCACGTCGGTCAGCAAGAGAATATTTTTTTCAAAAAAATAAAATTGACTTTTGTTTTCAGGGAATGGCTTGTACAACATCCTACTGGTTCTGACATGTGCATTAATACTCTTAGCAATCGGTATGGACATGTTTGGCCTAAGTTTAGTAGTGGCAGCAGCCTGTGACCTCGACCTAACCGTCACGCAGAAGGGGATCCTAACTTCGCTACCTTTTATTGGTAAGTACTCTTAATCACAACGCGAGGGCATAAATATAATTGATAAATAAGTTTGTTTTTGTAACTAAGTCTTTACAGATCTTTTCACAAGTCGGACTTTACAGTAAGAAGGCGTCGGCATTTCCTAAGACTCACTCTGGGAAGAAATGCCGAAAGAAATAATAATAATGATTTATTTTTCTGATTGTAAAATAGTTGTTATAGTTTTGTAATAGTAACATCAATCTTCTCCTTTTTGAACATAAAATAACTTGAGAAAGAAAAAAAATTACATGTTCATAAATGTGTATATCTAAAAATTCCTTAACAGTGTAGAAACATTTTTCAGATAGCCATTTCCGTAGGTGTACATTAAACAATTTACAAATCAGTTCTCTATGTTTTTGGGGTAGTTTATTATAAATCTTAATACACATAAACACACCATTTTTTAAATATGATTTAAAAGTTGTGATAATGTTAACATTTTAGGGAACCGAACCTCAGTTGTGGCACTCGATTTGTTTGGAATATTTGCGGATGAAAAGTTTTGACTTGATAATAGAGCATAACATAGGTTAAGGTACGGAGGGACCAGTATTTATTATATTGCTATGTAATATCTTAATAAATAATAAGCCCAATAAACTAAAAAAAATGTGATAAAGGGTACTCTTACATTTTATCACTGCCATCTTGGATCCTACCTTTGACTAAAGCGACGGATATCGCATTTTTTTCAATAGTTGTTGGTATTTCCTGACAAACAGTCCAATTTCCAAAATATAAAGAGAACTTACAGTAAGTATTTCAGTTTTTCTGAAAGCCGTCAGGAATCTAGTGGTTCAGCATTGTAAATAGCCCGTAAACATTATTTTTTGAGACAGAAATATTTCTTGATTTAAGTTGAATTACCTCACAATAGCAAATTATATCATAATATCATGCAACACATCCATGTTTAAATGCTCTACTTTCTGTTGCTGTTGTTTTGTATAGGTGTCTTTTTTGAAGACGGTAAACAATGTTAAAACTAAGCAAGTACAGTGCAGAGTCCGAATTAACATTTAGAAGAAAAAACTACAATTCAGAGTCGACCTATCCGGCGACAACATACAAACTCATCACGAATTCAAACCGTTATTAGATAAGATCAACGACCGGAAGCACAACTGGAAGCAGAACATTTAGGTAGGCCTTTGAAACACTCAAAAACACCAGAAAATTAATAAATACAAATTAAAATTACAAGCCTACAATACACTCATACGAGGGGGCGTTTTTAAGTTCGCGGAATGGAGGGTATTGAGTAATAATAAAAACACAAAATTATTTTTCTTTTTCTATATATTCCCCTGCAACACGAATACATTTTTCAGATCTTTCAATTAGTTTTTTTATTCCCTCGTAAAAAAAAGTTTTATCTTTGTCTGAAAAATACGCCGAAACCGCCTCCTTAACCTCCTCATCAGTTGAAAATTTCTTACCACGTAATTCTTTTTTCATTTTTGGAAAGAGATAATAATCACTCGGAGCCAAATCTGGACTGTAGGGTGGGTGATTCAAATTATCGAAGCCCACCTTATGCAGGGCAGCCAGTGCGACTCGGCTCTTGTGAACGGGAGCATTGTCATGCAATAGCAGGACACCTTTCGTTAATTTTCCCCGTCTTTCTTCTTTGATGGCTTCTTTTAACTGTTCTAAGATTGAAGCGTAGTATTCCCCCGTTATAGAAATGCCTTTATCTTTATAATCTATCAATAATATTCCTTCTGAGTCCCAAAAAATCGTTGCCATGAGTTTCCCAGCCGACTGTGAAACCTTAAATTTCTTGGGTGGTGCTGTGCCCTTTTTGTGCCACTGCATGGAGTCTTGTTTGGACTCGGGTTCATAATGATGAACCCAAGTTTCATCCCCAGTAACAATTTGATTCAATACGCCATCCTTGTCTTCATTGCAGAGGTCCAAAAACGCACGTGAACATTCCACGCGCTGTTGTTTTTGCAATGGCGTGAGCATTCTCGGCACCCACCGTGCGCTTACCTTAGTCATGCCAAGATGATCGTGTAAAATTTTAAAAATTGTTGTATCCGATACCCCAACCATTTCTGCGAGTTGTTTCTTTTTTAATCGAGCATCTTCCAATACAATTTTTTCTACTTTTGCAATAACTTCTGGCGTAGTCACCTCAACGGAGCGCCCCGGCCTCGGGTCGTCTTCAAGTGATTCCCTGCCTTGTTTAAATAAACTATGCCACTTGTAGACCATTGTTTTTCCTGGGCAAGAATCCCCGTAAACCGATGACATCTCATTGAGTATGGTTTGAATAGACTTTCCTTGCTTAGTAAGGAACTTTATCACCGCACGGAATTCAATTTTCTCCATTTTTTTCACTTCGTTCCCGATTAAAATACTTGGTCAACGATAGTTTAATAACTAATGATCCAATCACAATAAATTTTACTATGCAGACTAATTATGAGTCACTGAATACGGTAGGCATCAAAAGAGCGCGTTTACCCGCCTTTTTCACTGTCATTCCGCGAACTTAAAAACTTATCCTCGTATTTACATATACAAAAAAGTTTCGGGAAATACCCAATTCGACATACAAATATACAAGTCTAACCTGCTGTCTATGTTTATAAGTGTTTTTACAAATGCATCAAACATTTTTTTATTTTTAGAGCCTACCAAAGTGACTCTACTCTGCCTGATGGAAAGCATGAGTAGAATCCAAAGGTGGTGGTCACAATACTCATTGTGAATACAGACAATGTAATATGGTGACCCACTCCATGGCGGCCTAGCAAGATGCTTTGGGATGTAAAAGGCATGGCAGTCATCGTGGCAGTGTAAGATTCACACACTTACTACGATAACTGTCACCGCTGCAGCAATGGGCCTCCGGCCAGCAATAACACCATGGAAGTCGCTTTACTGTTTGTTGTCATTTTCTCATAGTACAACATTTTAACAATACGTAGCAATAGCAGCAATTGAAGAGGTCAATCAACACTCTTAGACCGAGACCGTTTGATGCTCTAGAAACTTAGAACGATACCTATGCACCCCATCAGAATGTTGTGGACTATCACTGTATGTATCTTGGCGTTGAAGGTTGTTACTAATTCGAATACGTGGTTATTGTTCGTTTTCGAGCATCTGTGAAATAAATTCTTGAGATTTAAATTTCTTGATTGACTGATTCTTAGTCCCTAGACAAAGCATTATCTTGGTCTATATACGTCATTAAAAATGAATGCCGACGGTGACACGTTAGCTAAAATTAGAGTCCCAGAACAAATACTAGTTTAGCAACACATGCTTTAAAATTAATTTGAATTTATTTGAATTCCAAGTAGTTCAGTTTTATTTACTTTTTGCTTTTATTCGGTTTTGGATTAGTGTTTGTCTTAGAATGGCCTTGCTGGAAAGCAATGAGGAAAATGAAGGTGAATCATATTGTTTTTGAAGAAACTTATTCACAATACTCTTAGATATTATTCGCAAATGTTTGGAACTAAAAGTCTTTCTCAGGTAGTCTGATGATATAGAGTGGGCTAAGAATTCGTTAACATTTGAATCTAACATCCCGCGCAAAAATGTTACGGAAGTTCTTGGACTGATGCTGTTGGCATTTTCTGGCTACAATCGTAACACATGGTTTCAATAAGATAGGCCACTTGTCACAAACCCAATCAGTCTCAGTTGTTTCCCAGACGAGACGACATTCCATGGCCACCTAAAAATCCAGATCTATCCCTAACATACTTTTTTTATGGGGTCATATGAAAAATCATGTCCACATCAATAAACTAAATACACTACGTCAGTTATAAGAAAAATCAGCAAAGAGATTTCGGCGATTTCGAGGTCTATATATAGGCCGACGAGTATTTGAAAATTTGAATTTCGGTGCTGGCTTAGAAGAGTGTAATTACTAAAAATAAATTCCAACTAATTAGTTTTTTTTTGTAAATAAACAATATATTAAGTGGTTTTTCATAGAAGCTTTTCAAATATTAACTAATTCGTGGCCCACCCTGTGTAAGTAACATTCATTTTTATAATGAAACACCGGTATGGAAGTTTTTGAACGAATAAATTTATTGAGAGAAAGTAGGAACTACAGAATAGACAATAACAGTTGTTTGACCACAGACTATATATATTAACTTCCATACTATAGATATAATTTTGATATAAAACTAACACCCCCACTTATCAAAATAAAGTAGGTACATTGCAAGAAATAAATCTTTTAATTCTTAATATCCTGTATACCCAAAAGCTACATAAAATAATAATGTTCAGTGCCATCTAAACCCTTGGTAAACAAATCTGCTGGCATTTTAGATGTCTCTAAGTAGTTAAGCTGTATAATTTTATGATCAACACATTCTTTACAGAAATGATATCTTACATCAATATGCTTAGTTCTCTTATTAAAACTATTATTACAGGACATCTTGAGAGCACCTTGGTTATCAATAAATAAATGAATACTTAATTTACTCTCTGAAGGTGTATCTGCTATTTTACAATCTGCCATATTAAATCTATTTAATAACTTGTCTATATAATTCTCTTGGCTTAAAGTAACTGTGCCTCTAACTTTATCAATATTAACATTCATACCTAAACAATTTTTAACTTGCCCTAAATCTTTTATTTTAAATTTAGAAGCCAATACCTTTTTCAAATTATCACATTCTTCAGAATCATTTGAGAATATAAAAAAATCATCGACATATAATGCAGTTATAGTCATGTTTTTATCCTTAATTTTAGTGTATAAACACGGTTCTAATTTAGAACATTTATAATCAATACCAACAAGACATTCATCAACTTTCCTATACCAGGCCCTTGAGGATTGTTTTAAACCGTAAATAGCCCGATTCAATTTCAGAACTTTATTATTTACAATATTAGAATCTAATAGACAGTCAAGTGTTTGCATGTAAATGGTTTCCTCTAGGTCCCCGTTCAAGAATGCAGTAGTGACATCAATATGTGTTACATCTAAACCAATTTTAACAGATAATGCGAACAACAATCTTAAAGTTGAATGCCTAACAACCGGCGAAAACGTATCTGAATAGTCCATATTTTGCTTCTGCATAAACCCTTTGGCTACTAACCGTGCACGATAACGAATGTTATGGTCACTATCAAGTTTCTTTCGTAACACCCACTTGCACTTTACTACAGTCTTACCGTCTTTTGGCATATCCACTACATCCCATGCATTATTGTCTTTAAAACATTGAAGTTCTTCCTTTATTGCACTTAACCATTGTAATTTTTCACTTCCTTGTAGAGCGTCTTCTACAGATAATCCACTATCATCATCAAATTTATTTATAGAAATATTGAACATCCCATATCTCTTTGGCTGCCTTCTGTTTCTGCTGCTCTTAGCCCGCTGCTCAGGTGAAGTATAAGCCTCTTCATAATCACTGGGTATGTAGGTATCATCTGATATATTATCTTCTCTGTACTGATGTCCTTTGAACTAGATAAATCTTTCAAACTGCAGTCCCCCACTGAATCTGAGTTTCCTCTACTTTCAGTGACTGGTATGCTGACCTCTGAGGATTTCTCATCTTCCATAACTATCACATCTCTGCTAGTTGTTATACACTTAGTTCGAGGATTATATATGCGATAACCTTTCACATCTCCTGAATATCCCACAAATATGTGTTTTTATGATTTTCTGTCCCATTTCTGGCGCTTCTCTTTGGCCGCATGTACCATCACAGTACTTCCAAACACCCTTAGATGGCTTATATCTGGCTTACAACCATTCCAGATCTCATATGGAGTCTTATCAGATAAGCTAGGTATTGCAGTACGATTTTGTAAATAAACTGCTGTATTTGTTGCCTCAGCCCAAAATTCCTTGCTCAGGTTCGCATCAAATAATAAACATCTCCCTTTTTCAACAATTGTGCGATTATTCCTCTCTGATAAGCCATTTTGCTCTGGTGTGTATGGGTTACTTCTTTGATGAATGATGCCTTCCTTCTGAAGATAACAATTAAATTCTTTATTGCAGTATTCACAACCATTATCACTTCTCAATATCTTAATCGTTTTATTTGTTTGTTTTTCAGCTTCAGTTTTAAATTCTATAAAACATTTGAGTGCTTCACTTTGTTTTTAATGAAGTAAATAAATATCATGCGACTACAGTCATCGATAAATAATATAAAGTATCTGGAACCTGCAAGTGACTCTTGTTCCATAGGCCCACAAATGTCTGTGTGGACCAACTGTAGTAACTCTGTACTTCTTGTACTTGTATGTTTGAAAGGGAGGCGGCTCTGTTTACCCTCACAACATACTGTGCATGATGTTTTACTCAGATCAACTTTTTCCTGAATATTCATTCCTTCAACTGCACTAATCATTTTATTGAAGTACTTACTGTTGACATGTCCTAGTCTGCGATGCCAAATATTACCTGAGACTGTCACATTTGCCACCATACTATCAGGAACTCTCAACTTGTACACTCAATTTATTAGAACTGCTGTAGCCACCAAATCATTGTTTTTATTGAACTCCGCACAACCATCTGTCGTGAACTGCACTCTATTGCCTGATTTTATCAACTGGCTCACAGATAAAAGGTTTGTTGTCAATCCTGGAACGCATAACACATCCTTGACTTGGACTTCATATTCACATTCATCAGTCTGGGTTACGATTGTAAAGTCTCCAGAACACAAAACTTGTAGCCTTTCATTATTTGCAACGACAATATCCTTCATCTTATGATCTAATGCATTCTCGATCCACTGTTGGTTTGTTGTCAAGTGTGTACTAGCACCAGAGTCTATGTACCAATCGTGCTTATTAAATTCACCATTTAAAAATACTGCACTGAACACATTAGTTTGTTTCCGTTGACATGTATTAGGATTAACATTACTCGTACATTGATTCTTATAATGCCCCGGTTGTTTACATCGGTAACAATGTATCCTTTTGACATTTTCGACATTGACGTTTGTTGTCGCTTGACTATTTTTCTGGTGACCGGTTTTATTTCTATAAGATTGGCACTTCTGTGTACTGCTAGCAAACGCGCTATTTACTTCACTGCTGACACTGCCGCTCACTTCCGTTTCCAAATCCATGAGCTTCGTTCTAATGGCGTCTGTTGTAATTTTGATTCCAGAATGTTCTATCGCCATTATCATGGGCATGAATTTTTCAGATAATCCAGCCAATAACAAACATCCAATCCATTCGTCACTAATGTCAAAGCCTGTCCCACTCAATTTATGTCCTGTATCAACTATCTGCGTAACATACGCTTGCATTGATGCACAATTTTCAAGACGAATTGAGATCAAACTACGTAACAGGGCGATTCTTCGCGTGAATCCCGAGTCATCAAATAATGTTTTTAACTTGTTCCACAGCTCCATTGTAGTTTTCACATCTTTGATGCGTACGTACAACGCACTATCTATCGTCATGATAAGTTTTGGCTTTGTTTTTACGTCATCTGCGGCTTCTAATATCCTCCCTGCTTCTGGTTTTATGCTGTGCTGCATACCTTCAAGGATTAGAAAATTCTCCGCGGCAAAGACCCATTCGCCGTAGTTCGCCCGCCCTTTTAGTTTTGGAACATTAACCAAGTAGTTCGTTGCCATTCTTGCAAACTTCTATTACATTAACTGAATTTCACTTCTACAACTACTTTTATTCACTTCTAAGCTTAGATTAAATACTTTTTGCTATAAAAAAAACAAAAAATGCTGGGCTCATAACCTATAATGAAACACCGGTATGGAAGGTTTTGAACGAATGAATTTATTGAGAGAAAGTAGGAACTACAGAATAGACAATAACAGTTGTTTGACCACATACTGTATATATATTAACTTCCATACTATAGATATAATTTTGATACAAAAGTAACAATTTTAAACAAAAAAGAAACCACAATAATAACTATTGCTAGTTAAAACAAGATCTCTGCATATTTTATTTCTTAAAAATAATTCTCTTATATACAAAAAATGAACACATGTTAATTTTTTGTAAGGAGTTTTTTCCTTCTTGAATTTTTAACGAAGCTACAATTTGAATTGAACCAAATATATTTATACGAACTCCTATAGATAATACCTCTATCTTGGTTGTTCTAAAAACGGATACTAACACTTAAAATGAGCTAAATTTGACTAAGGCATGACTTAAAAAAAGCCTTCCATCGAAGTCATTTATAGAAGTAAGTATTATTCTGAGTGAGTCCTTCTTAACATTGGTTTGCAGATCCGAGTCAAGGGTCCGTCGATACCAAGTCCACCAGACCGATTATTACAGGATTTCCATAAAATTTCCCTTATCGTTGCAGTGTTATTGTCATGCGAAGTTTGCTTAATTAGTCACCCTAATAGGGGTGGTCCTTATCCTTAATCCATCACCATACGGAGAATATAATTGTATAATTTTCTATTCAAATTCAAATTCAATCAAACTATTGCCATCCACTGCTGAACGAAAGTCTCCCCTAAGAAACGCCAACGATCCCGGTCTTGGGTAATTCGCATCCATCTGCTGCCATGCACCTTCTTCAAGCCGTCGGTCCATCGCGCCGCAGAGCGCCCTACACTACGTTTGCCCAATCGTGGTATCCACTTTAATACAGTTCGGCTCCAGCGACTATCGGCTCGTCTGGAGACATGGCCGGCCCACTTCTACTTCAGCATACTGATTCTCCATGCAAATTCAAAGCCAAAGTCAAATTCGTTTATTCATTTAGGTCACAACAAGACACTTATGAACGTCATAAAAAAAACAATAAAAGGTGAACAATCTGTCGATTAAAATTACAGCTAGCTGGGTTCGCAGATTGTTCATGGTAGAGTGGTGAGAAAAGATCCCAGGAAAGAAACTCACCACCACTCTTTTAACTCAAAATCTTTTAAATATTAAAACAGAGTTATATTAACAATCATAGGTCTTAAAAAAAGAGCAATTCATTTCCAAACATCTAAAACTGTGACATAGTCTGAAACTGAGTAATAAACCTTTTTGGACAACTTCAGTTTAATAAATTTCTTAAATTTACAACTAGATAATAATACTATGTTGTTTGGTAATTTGTTATAAAATTGTATACATTGACCCACAAACGAATTTGATATTTTATGGAGCCTAGTAGTGTGCACGGCAAGTTTATTTTTATTTCTTAAATTAAATTGATGGAGATCACTATTGCGAACACGATGCGATGGAATAATAATAATAATTTAAATATATATGCTCAATTGCTGTTATTCCTTTTGGGAACTGACGTTAGTAATATTCCAGTGCTCATATTTTAACTATTTTAATCATACAGATCTAAAACTTGTTTGATTTTATTTAAAGATGATTTTGGAAGAGCAAACACGGTTTTTTTTTGTTTTGTTACTCAATAATGACTTGAAACAACTGCAAATATTCTCACGACAAAACAACAGTCAATGGCATTTATTTGTTATCTCAATTAATTATATTGTAATAAAACAATATGATTCAGAAGGAAACGTCTTTTAAGATAAATATGACCCAGTGTTAAAATAAACAGACAAACAACAATTTTTTGTTAAGCCTCCTATCTTTTCATAAATTTGTATTAGAATTACAAATTTATATATGTTTATATTTGACTTGTTGATCTAATGCTTGGTGTGTACCATGCGAGAGGTTTTGGGTTCGATTGCCGGCTCGGATCAGAAAGTGGTATTGAGTTTTTCTGATTATTGTAATGCTTAATAACGGCCCGGAGTTTGCAAAATGGGGTCTTAACCCCCGATTCTTGCATAGTACGTAAATCTATCGATCCTGCACTTCTTTCACTAGTTGTCTTGAATAACCGTCCCATCGGATTGTTAGAGCGAGGGAACAGAGAATGCACCTATATTTGCGTACACAATTGTACACTAGAATATCTGCTGTCTAATTTCTGATCTACATTGAGACTGGCCACCCTTTCCGAATTCAGCTAGTACATCATGTATGTATGCATGTAATTTTCATCATATTTAAAACATCGCGAAATTTTCAGAATTAACAGCTTTCCACATTTCTACTATATGATAGTACCATGTGCGAAATAATAAGGCGTATACAAAAGCATATGTGAGTTGCTCATCATCATCAGCCTACCGTAGTCCATAGCTGCACATAGGCCTCTCCTATTGTACGTCACTTGGTTCGATTCTCAGCTTTTCGCATCCAGCTACTATGGCATACTTGGTTCGTCTAAATGAAAAGAAAGTTATTAAATCAATTAAAAAATAACATGATACAATAATATAATCTAAATATATCTGTATGTGTGTATTTTTATGTAAATACATATATATATATACATAAAAACTATAATATAAACTATAATAATTATGCATGTTTTTATAACGTATGTATTGCATATGTGTTTTTGTATGTATAAGTTTAATCGTTGATAAAAAGGTCAATCGTCGAATCCAGCTAGGTTGGGCAGCGTTCGTGAAGCTATGTAACGTTTTCTCGTCACAAATACCGCAGTGTCTCAAGACAAAAGTCTTTGATCAGTGATGACGTATGGTGCAGAGACATGGTCGCTCACTATGGGCTTGATAAGAAGGCTCAAAGTCACCCAAAGAGCAATGGAGAGGGCAATGCTCGGAGTTTCTTTGCGTGATCGAAACAGGAATGAGGAGATCCGCAGTCAAACTAAGATCACCGATATTGCCAGTAAAATTGCTAAACCTATGTGGCAGTGGGAGGGCCACATTGCACGCAGAAACGATGGCCGATGGGGCCGTAAAGTTCTGGAGTGGCGACCGCGTACTGGGTAACGCAGCGTTGGTAGGTCCCCCACAAGGCGATTCGACAACCTGGTGAAGGTCGCGGGAAGCTGTTAGATACGGTCGACACGGGAGCGGCTGTTGTGGAGAACTTTGGGGAGGCCTATGTCCAGCAGTGGACATATTTTGCCTTAGATGATGATGACGTATAAGTTTATTTATATAGTGTACATTACCTTTGATAATATAATCTCTGTGCACTTCACAATATTCCTATATCACCCCAAGATGGGCTTGAAGAGAATGCCTCGGGCATGAATCCGCCGATCTAAAAAGTACATAAAGACTAAACAAATAAATAAAATGAACATCATTAACGACTCAAGAGCAAATATTATCTTAAGAAAAAGCATGTTTTTAAGTTTTTAAACTATAATATATCCCCATTAGTTTGTTACTTAGAAATAAATGAACAGACTTGATATTTACGAATACAATGTTATTTTACTAGATTATTTTCATATATTTTATTGCTTACTTTTGTCAGACATTTCCTATCGATGTAAAAAATAACATATTTATCATAAAATCGAAAAAATTATGACGCACGTGAACTCTTCATTTAAATCATAATTACAATTATAATTCAGTCAATCTGGCTTATTATTTCTAATTAATTTTATAGTTTTTATAGTGTCATATTTATTTAATCCATCGTAGCGTATAATTATTATACGCTTTTATCACAAAAACACTAACGCTATATTTAAAAATATAATTAACATTTAAAGAACTACTTGCGTGTTGTTTAGAATATGCAATAAATATGTAGTACGTACGAAAAATAACTCTAACTTAAATATTAAACTTAAAAATAATTTAGAGTTAAATGTCAGTGGATTGTTTTCTGTTAAAGTAATAAATTGTTTTTCTCCTCGTTAAGGGATCCCTGTCTACCCACAATCTCAATAACATTCTGAATATTAATAGCTTCACACATATCATATACTGTTAATAGAGACGTGGAGGGGGATTGTTTTGGTCGTCTTCGGTAACCTCATTAACTCCGAGCAATCTAAGGAGGAATCACTTACACCGGTTTTCTGAGAGATTGTGGTGTCAATGCGGTCAAGCTGGTCCAGTTGTGAATAAGCATGGCTTTCGTACGGTATTTTTGCTGCCATAAGTTTTACATATATTCGTCTTAACGATCCAATAACATTGTGATTCACTTTAATTGATTTGTATCATCGTAAATTAGAAAGTTGTTGCTAAGACGACATTATATTTGTCTTTGATTATTAAGAAGCTGACTACAAAGATCCCTTTAGATCTGGTATTTAAAAAAAATGACATAGTTGCCGTGGGGCCAGAGTTATCCTGGATGTCGTACTAACAGCTATGCCGGGATCCCTCCTATGTCAGGCGCAGAGTGGCACACCGTGTGGTTTAAGTCGGTCCGATTCCGACACACCACCCTGCTGTAAACCCCGGTGGGATAACGGCCCGTGAGTGGTTTCCAAACATTAAAAGAAAAAAAAAAGGCCAAAGCTATCTAGTTCTAGACAGGACTAGCGATCAAGCGGTTAGTGATCTTAATTCTCAAACCAGGAATTGTGGATTCGATTTGGTTGTTCGGGTTCATGATTACGATATGAGTACGATCATACCCTTGTGTCTTGGCGTAATTGATTTGTGAATATTAATGCATTTAGAAATGTTTTCCTGTCGCCTCTCGATTTCAAAAACTTCATAAAAGATGTTCTTGTATTAATGTATTATTAAAACTAGTAGATTATCGATATACGTTTCAGATACAACACGATGTAATTATATTACAGTCCACGTTAAACGTTCACTATAGAATATCCTCACACAACTCTCACCTGGCCATCACTTCTTCAAACTAGGCAAAGCCTATAATAAACGTGTATTTCTAAATACATACTCGTACGTTTTTAGATAAATTATATTCAGATTTCTGCTGGCCGGGAATTGAACCCACGACCTCTGAGCTTAGCAGTCAGAATCATTAACCACCAGATTAGACCTGTCATGTCAGTATACCTAATATATGCACACAAAATTAAATAGCTTATTTTGTGTGTTTCGCTATCTTCTCGAGCTGTCATCTCACTAATGTTTGCGTAAGGTCAGTGTATCGGTGTCGAATCGACTAAAACTATGATAAAATAGCTGTAGGTCATATTTAACAGCTATTAATAAGACATAAGGATTTGAAAATTAAAAATCATTACAAAATATTAACACAAAAGTACTGCTTTCTGGTATCCAGTGAAAACCACTTTACAAAAAGCAACCTTCGGTTTAAATAGATGATTTACATTTGTCACGTGGATTGTCATAATTGAAGTCGCTTTCAAGGCGACGTATGTCTTTAAAATAGTTATACACATAATACTAAAAATATAATACGATTTTATGGTTGATGCCTAAGGTTTCTCGAAAAAAAAATACTTATTGTATGTATAATGAATAGTTAGTAATACAATGTATATGCAAATATTTGTAATTTAAGTAAAGCCACTTTTGTACATAAGTTTTTGTTATAAATAGTATTTAACTCATTGAGATGGCTGTTTCAGTGATAGGTCTATGATTTTTTGTATTCATAGACAAAAAACAATTACACATCTGTACCTTTTGATTGAAAATAAAATCACGTGGCGCTGTGTTTGAATAATGGACGTACTCGTAGTTAGTACAACACGACAGCCTATTGTTAATATTCGTTTAACATTTGAATTTCATTTGTTTTTTACTGAACTAAGAGATTTAGCGCCAGCTTAAGAACTCACTGACAACTTTCTGATAGACTATATGAATTAATCTGCTGGATAAACTACAGATATCAGCATCATCATTTGACTGATGAATATATATGCGTATATCATCAACCTTTATCTGTTAAATAGTGTTATACGGCAGATTGCTACTTGAAGCGTTATCAAGAACTGTTGAATCAAGCCGTAAATAAGTTATCTTCTGCTCCAGTCTTTAATACTCACTTTCATATTCATTTAAATGACGAACCTGGTAAAATTAAATTGTATTCCTAATTAAGTATGTTAAGGATATACCTAGTGTTATTTTACAAGAACATTATACAGAGTAATTCAAGGATTCGTTAACATTTGAATCTAACATCCACTGCTGTCTGACCACTAGCTCGTTTCTCAGTAATTTTGTCGCAATGGATCGCTTCACGTGGCACACAGCGCGCTTAATTTGTGAAACAATTTTATTTAAACAACAGTTCGCTTATTACTGCGAGATCCTTATTTCACATTGAATACGATTTACTCGTATTAAATCAGTGTCCGAGTGCTCTTTTAATAAAGGAATGGGTGAAGAAGTTCGAAGAGACGAGATCTACGCCAAATGTGAACCAAACTGGAGGCCTACAAACTTCTCGGAAGTTTCCGCTTCTGTTTGACGTAATCCAGATTTATCGACGCGCAAACGTTCGGTTGAATTAGGGTTATCCCGCACATTATTACTCCGTATTTTAAAATTGCATTTGAAATTACATCTATATAAGATTCAGATAGTGCAGGAACTAAAACCAAATAATTTAAATTTGTACAAGTCGTATGTTGAGACAATGTTACAACGATTCAGTAATTTTGACATAATCTTACTTTCTGACTAATTCGTGGCCCACTCTGTATTTATACCTGTAACAAAAATTTAAAAAAATGATTGATTGAACAATTATAAAGCTAATATTGTTTTAAGTTTCCTAAATTTAACGTAACACAGTGAGTTGACATATTAAGAATACGGAGTACCACCACGCCTATTGATTCCATGAATGTCATATTAGCTGACTATGATGGCAAAATACGCAGGATAATACCACAGCGAAAGAAAACTTGGTAGAAATTCTATACCATTCCGTGTGGCCTACTATACCATGCTTGCCAGACGAGTTGGTGGGTATGTGTCTAGATTTTTTTATCTTAGCAGAGCTCTTGTCGTGTGTAGTTTGCTCACTTAGCCAGCTCTTACGACAACTACGGAATAAATACGAGTGGGGCCGGTGACACGTCATATTATGAATTCAGCGCCGTACGGCCGATAAAAGTGTGTGCTAGTAATTTATCTAATGTCTAATGCAATACAAAATCATATCATATCTTTGTAATTCAAGGAAAATAACAATTTAAACACAGATAATTTTTTTGTGTCATTAACATTTTGGTTTAATTTTAAATCACCTTGATTTTATTTTAACATTTCAAAATTCGTCGTGAATTTGACTTGATTATCATTTTACACCTTTTTTAATGTACGTGGTACCAGACATTTGAAAAACAAACAACGGCTTGAATGAATGTTGCGCATTTTTGATATTTTGGAATAGTTACAGAATATTTTAGCACGAATTGTTTTAATTATCAGTATAAGAGCAGTATTATTTATGTGATAAAATATAATATTCATTTATTGCGCTATCGTACACAAACACAACAAACGAAACAGCAGGCGCGGGTATACATTTTCGTCGCACAATGGAAAAAGAGGTGGATATTTCCTCTCTTATGTCGCGCCAGCGGGCTACTCTCCTTCCGTCTTACGATTTTTCGATCAAGTCGCGTGTCCTGACGCGAGTTTAACAATTTTTACACATCACAATAAGAGCACAACGCCTTTAAAGAAGTTTTTATTAAAAACGTGTACCTGGGCATCTAACAAGTCTCATTGGAGTATTGGCTCGGTCACTCTTGTCATAATTTCCACTCACCCTTATGAATTTAGTATAGTTAGAGGCTGCCGACCTATTGGTACAATTACATTTTTGATTTTAATTTGTCTTTGGTATTTATTTCATTAGGTCATTCTCATTATTTATTATTAGGTCAGTAACCCGAATGACGTCAATTTACTCCATAAGTTTTTATTTATTTATTCTGTAGAATATATCTTAATACGTGTGCGCAGTAGATCGATAATAGTAGCGCGGAGAACTTAAATGTGCCATTGAAAGCAATGTACCATGGGAGTTACAATCTTTTTATTTTATTTATTTGATCTTCATTGCCACGTATCAATAGGAGCAAAAGAAAAATTAGTTACAAGTTATGTAAACGAAACAATCAGTGGTCTTATCGCTCACGGCGATCCCTTCCAGATAACCTTTGTACGGATTTCAAACAGTTCCAAATTTGGATAGTTTGTTGGTAGTAGGCACACAAATCCAAAATCTACACTTTACTTACAAAAAAATACAAAAATATCAATCTTGTGTCGTTAGTGGTCGACTTGGTACGCTGCAAAATTGTAACCAATTGGAAGACTATGCACCATTTGATTCACCAATTTGCGCAATGGCGTAACGGTAATTACGAAAAGATATCCCCAATAAAAAGAGGAAGACTTTCAATTGTAAGACGTTCAAGGTTAAATTTTTCAATTCACACACTTATGAAAAAAAAAATACTTTAAGAAATATTAAAGATTAGGATGAACTAGTTTTTATCATTTCAACAAATTCTACCTACGTTACACGATTTCAATTTACTTAAAAAAAGGAGAAATAGATTTCTGAGAAAGTAGAGAAACTTTGCTCTCAGAGTACTCATCAGATAGGAAAAATAGCAAATAGAAATCGGGAAATGGGAAACACTCAAACAAAATAAAAAAAAACGAAAATAGCTACAGAATTGAGAGATATCTAGCAGTATCATAGAGAATGTTTAAATTGTTATCATCGATAATACCAGTAGAACTATTTCAGTTATATCAGGCGCTTTAAACCTTTTCCAATGAGCTGTAGCTTACCATAAAAGAAAATTTCAAATATATTCTCGTGTCACTGGGCGTTCAAATGCAATCAGAAGATGCCCTTTCCAAAAAAAAATCAATTTCAATTCATTCTGACTTCACTTGAGCTATGGTTTCCATTTCCTAATCCATCCAAATAAGTCCTATTCCCACCATTATCATCTTTCTTATCTACACCTTTCTTTTCCATATATTACCAATTTTATCATCTAATGCCTAAAACGTCCTATGATGCGTTGGCTACACTAGCCTAGCTTAGCTTTTCCTCGTTAAATGCTCATGTTTGCGTTGAACATGTAAAAGGGACTACAATTATTGTACTTGTTTAACATGCCTTAGAACATACATATACTCAACATCTATGTTTAAAATG
Source organism: Hypercompe scribonia (assembly GCA_949316085.1). NCBI lineage: Eukaryota > Metazoa > Arthropoda > Insecta > Lepidoptera > Erebidae > Hypercompe > Hypercompe scribonia. Next base: position 2,897,220 of record OX438973.1, read on the forward strand.
GAATGATAATGAGAAATAATTTTAAAATTAATAATTTTATAATTAATAATTTCCAGGTATTCTATTGGTTTCCTTCTTCTGGGGCTACGTTTCTGACACCCGGGGGCGACGGTTCACACTGGTGGTGCCCTTGATGATATCCTTCATACTGTCCTGCATCAGCAGTCTGTCACCGCATTGGATCTTCCTAGGAGTCGCTAAATTCTTTTGTGTGTGTTTGTAAGTAACATTTAAAATATACTATTTTAAGATTGTATGCACTGCAGCCCACTTTAATTTGTGAATATTGTATATTTAGTTATTTTTCTGTGTATTTCTGGAATAACACAATAATAATTGCTAGATTAGATCCCGCATCAGATCATCAATAACCTTTAGTAACCCACTGCTGGACATAGTCTCTCCTTAGTAAGCCAGACAGGTTGGTATAGAACTTGTTTCAAGTGTTCTTTCTCTTTGTACTTTTGTAAGTGTGTACGTAGGATGTCCGCTGGTCGATTCTCACTCTACGATGTCTACAGTCTATTCATCCCGTGGGTGTCATAAGAGCTGATTAAGGGATTAAGCTACACAGGACAACAATACTACAAAGAGAAGGAAAATTTAAAACAAATCCTACCGGTCTGGTCAACGTGGTATAGTAAGCCAAAATCTCCTTGGGAAGGAGAGGTCTATGTCCAGCAGCGGACTGTTAAAGGTTGTTGATGATGATGTTGATGATTCTACGACATCCACAAGATGGATAGCAGTAGTGACTTTCCGTACTACTAATCCATCACCTCGGGATATATATCGAATGTAGTACTTGATTTTACCATACTAAAACCTCGACACATCTACCCTATTATGACTTGCAATAAACTGTATTTTACATTCCTTAATATATCTACCTTTAGGGGTAGTATTTTTCCATCGTCTTGAAAATTCATAATTCCTTCTTACTTGCTTTGAATTTATTAATTTGACCCACTTAATTGTACCAATCATATCGAGTTGATACACCTACTTATTAATTGAACATGTCAAGTGGAACGCTGAGTATACATTGTAAGAAAGGAATGTTTCGAGAGGTTCAATCGTTTTGTTTTCAAACAATATAAATGATTATAATATATATTTTCATATGCATACATTCAATTTCAAATTTAAAGTTTGAAACACGAATTTGAAAGCGTAACATATATTTAACTGTCGTATTTTGAAAGTTTGGTAATTCATCTGTTTGTTGGATATTATTTTTTATTTTAAGAGCTTCTCAAAATGATTCTACTCTGCCAGATGGAAAGCATGAATCCAAGAGTTGAGGTCGCCATACTCATTGTGAATGCAGACAATACAGTATGGTGACTCACATTATGGTTGATATTTTTTCACGCCTCCCTTGAGAACGTAAAAGGCATGACAGTCATCGTCGCAATGTCGCTCACACAATTATAATGATATTTATCACCCTTGAATTAATGGGGCTCTGGTCTCGCACTCAGGCAGTAGTAGAGGACAGTGGCGGCTGGTGGGTCATCAAACTAGTGGTACACTTTACTAACGCACTAAGTATCACTATTACAAAAAATAATATTTTACTCATACTTTAGTGACTTTTATTTTGATATTAAATCTATACACCGACATTTTCCTGAAGCAAAATATATTCGAAAATCTTTTTGTTAAAATCTGGTATTGATTAATTTTTTTTTGTTTCAATACTAAGCACAGAAAGAGCATCAAGCCGACCCTGAGACATGGTGTTTCTAAGAAACGTTTCGATAGTTTTCAGTGTCGAAAAACATCGCTTGCTTTCAGCTGTGGTCATGGTTATTGTGTCTTCTATACACAGAATCTAACTGATTACGAACGTTGACTGTGCCCATCACATACAAACTCATTACATTTTGTACATATACGTGTGATGAATCATGTCTTTTTTATTTTTTTACTCAAATGCGTGAAATCCTTGATTTCTGTTTCCGTCCAAGTCTATTCTCCGCCAAAAATAATACAAGGAAAGCAAAATAATGCATTAAGGCGCTCACATCCACACAATCATTTCTTTCTATTTTAAATTTTAGTTTTAAAACTTCATACAAATATTTTATTTTTCGATTTGCACTCTTGTTTTAAATTAAGAAATGACCTTGGCGGTCTGGCCAATTTTATATTGTCTTTATTTTGAAATGTTTTGTTATTGTCTTTAATATAGTCAATGTTTCTGCTCATTTTCACTTACACGCACTATTCCACACAGTATAAAACAAATCAAAAGCAATTAGGTACTAATTATTACGTACGAAAAAACAATAGGTAAACGCGTCACGAGTTTACAGCTGATAATGAATTTCGTCAAACCTCGGGCGCTCTCGATAATTTTCGGGTTGTTCGCACGGCAAAAGTGTCATTGCTGTGTATATTTTTTATGAATTATGTTTTATCTCACGTGTTAGACGTTTTTCTCGTACCGCATATGTCTCCTCTACACTACTCGCGAAGTTGGACGATGTCAGACGAATACATAATACTGTAGAGAGGCACTTTAGCTTGTCTCATCTAATTTTATCTCGTTTGAGCGACTTTCTAGAGTACTTCGCTGAGGAACTTTGCCCAACTTCACCAGTACTGTAGAGGAGGGAATAGAAGTTGTACCAGCAGACCCTGTACGCTCGCCAAAGCAAAAAAGCTCGTTTAGCAAAAAGTTTAAATAGTTTTGTCGTTATTTTAAATTGGATAAATAACAATAAGTTTTTTTGTTTTTCTTTATTAAATTGTGGTGGTTCGGCGCACAAGCACGCTTAAGGTACAGCCACCACTGGTAGCGGGTAGTATCTGCGACCTCGGCTGAGCCGACTCGTTCTTGTAAATTTTATCAACAAAAATAATGGTAAAAAATAAACGATTTGATAAAAACAAGTTTACTAAGATATAACCGAGTAAATTAGAAGCAGAAAAGAGTTTTATTAGCCAGTAGCCAGGCTCCAATATTTTTATTAATATAAAAAGGTTTTATTACATCGCATCTATTGAGTTTGTCGGCAAATTAAACTCTCGAGCTCAACAAATTTTGTGGTTCTCAATCAAGAAGTCTACTGTCTGACTATGAGTTCTATCATCAGATAAATTTCCTGATAACTAACAAAGATACTAATGGGCAACCAAGATATTCAATTGGACTATTTCATTATGATGCCACTGCTAAAAGTGTGTTACTAAATATACTTCAAAGGCTTAGTTTCATATTTATTGACATATGTTAGTAATGTTACGTTACGCGTGAGAACACTGTAATATTAATCTAGAACTTAATTATTATTGTTATAGTACCTTATGGTTATAAACGTTTTTAAATCAGAAACAAACCCTATATTAATCCATGTGACTAGCGCGACATAGTAGGCAAAAATTTCTATTCTAAGGCGAGACATACGTCAGAGAGGGCATTCTACTAATACTCTTACTATGCTCTACTTTCAGTGCGTGTGCAGCCAACTCCGTAACCTACACTCTGGTTGGAGAATCATGTATCCAGCGAGTAAGAAACAAATATATGCTCCTGATGACTTGTCTTATATTGCTGTCTCCAGCTGTTGCTGGTGGTGAGTAATCTTACTGCTATTCCTGTTACAACCTTAAAACCGTGACCATCTCACCATGATGGTTCTTAGAGTAGAAATAAAAAAAAACAAAGGTTAAATTTAGTTTCTAAATTGCGTCCTTCAGTTAATAGAGCTCCGCTCATTCAATAAACACCATACATTTTTGGAATAAATAATTTCAGGTAGCCTGGGTAGGTCTAGCTGTTAAAGCATGAAGAAGTAAAAAACGTACACCTACAAACTTATTACATGAGAGTTCTTTGTAAACCTCACCAACTAAACTACTTGAATCCCTTTTAAAATATCCTGTCACTTACCGCAGAGCCTAAAAATTAGGACAAACTGAATTCTTATCAAAAATTATTAGTATTACAAACGATATTAATTTTTTTTTCAGTTGTAACATATCCAACTCTTAAACTGGACTTTGCGGCTGAGATATCATGGTTGGGTATTGTATATCGGCCCTGGAGACTACTGATTATAGTTCTGGCACTACCGTCTGGAATTGGAGGGGTAGCTATCTACTTCTTCCGGGAATCACCCAAGTTTCTTTTTAATTCTGGCAAACAAGAAGAAGCTTTGGAAGTGTTGAAGTATATTTATGCTGTCAATCATGGAGGATCTAAGGAAGAATTTTCGGTACTGTTTTTATGTTTTTTATATTTATTAAATATTTGTTCATAAACCCTTATTGATCTAGAGCATGCAACTATGAAAGAGACCTCGAGTTGGATTTCCAAATCGGGCCAGAAAAGTGTCATTGAAATTATCTGATTATAGAAATGCTTAACAAAAGCGTGGAGGTTAGAAATTGTGCTCTTAACCCTCATTCCCTCGAAGAGTACGTAAAGCCTTCAGTCTTGCGTCTGAGAGACCGTGGTCGTGTCAGATAGCCATCGGTTTGTGAAAGTGAGAGGATAGAGTGCATCTGTATTTGTGCATGCACTTGTCACTATGATACCTTCTGCATAGCAGGCTGGTCTCCATTGAGATTGGCCGCTGTGGCCGGCATCTGCTAGTAAAATATTATACATTTGCCATGAGGCTTTTGGAATTATACTTACTTGACGTATGAAAACAACCTTGCTATTAAAAAAAAAAAACAGTAGCAGTCGTGGGACTGCCGATAGAAGTGAAAACGGAACTATTAAGTTGAGAGTAATTAAAACTATATACAAAAATTATATGAAATTTTTTATGTTTCATATATAGCTATATATAATATATAATATCATATATAATATATAATAATAATAAATTTCATATATAATATATAATATCATATTCTCCATAGCTATAGACATACTATTATCATTAGCATGTCGGTGACGCGAACCGAGGATTTTACCCTCTACCAAAACGCTCAACGCGCCTAAAGAAGTTTTCACTTCAAAAATTCAAAAAACCGAAAAAAAAAATGGGGACTAGAGGTAATTTTCTTTTTTTTTAATATTATTTCAGGTTAGCTCATTAAAGTTAGAAGAGCAAGTTACAAAGAAGAAAATGTCACTTCTAAAAGCTATGTATGAACAGAGTGCCCCACTCTTCAGGTCACCATACTTATGGAGGAGTCTACAGTTGTTCTACATAGTTGCAGTTGTTTATATCACGTAAGATTTTATATTCCATCCATACTAAAAATTCGATACCTGTTTAAAAAATCCAATAAAGTAAATTTGGCTTTAAAAATGATTCTCTTTTCGGGTGGAAAGCCTTACGAGTTATAAGTTTTCCAGGGTTCATACTAAAGTGGTATATCCGAATCTCCAATCTGCAAGGTTGACAGTTTTCAGTAGAAGTCAGAGAAGTTAAATTAGTGTAACTCGAAAACGGTGAAACTTGAAATTCAGGTTTTTCGATATGTTATCACAACATCTCAGTCCCGGTAAATTTTCGCTCTTTAGTATTTTCTTTTTTTATTTTTATATCACTAGATAGTGAGTCCTGTATAAATACAGGACATCGTATAATGGAAGACCAGAATTCCATAGTGAATATAGTACGTGGTTGAGTGATATTCTAGGGTGGAACGGACGGTGGTCGAACGGAACAAGCGCCTGCGCATTCCTGCGCCGTCTCTTGATCACATTGTGTGTTTTTTTGCCGAGTAGAAAAGATGCGACAATTGTAAGAGCGTACAGCGGACGATATGTAGAATTAGGATTCCTTATCTGCTTTAGCTATCTAATACATTTCTGTCCTATTTTCACATCGGACTCTGTTCTATGGATAAGTCGATATGGTGTTTCGTCATATGTATTATTACCCGTATATATCAGTATTATTGCAAGGCCCAGGAAGCGCTAAAAGAAGTTTGTTTTAGATACAATATAACTAGCGGGCAGGCGCTAGGAGTGATCTGGATGTCGTAATAACAGCTGTTTCCGGATTCCTCCTATCTCAGGCGCAGAGTGGCACACCGTGTGGTTTTAGTCGGTCCGATTCCGACAAACCACCCCGCCGTAAACCCCGGTGGGGTGACGACCCGAGGGGGTTTTCACACGTAAAAAAAAAATACAACATACCTGCTTAGTCTCTGTTCGTTCATTTGTTTTTAATTTGATAGTTCGATAAAAAGTATAAGTGTTAATCTAACACAATGCTGATTGAATTAACAACCATTGTTTTTTGAATTACAGAAACAACAGCTTCCTAATATGGCTACCTCATATCCTGAACGTTATCAGATTATCTATGGAGAGTAACGTTTATGGGTCTGGCAATATTTGCCACTTGATTAGTACCAAACCTGTGCCTGTGGATGCCAATTCTACTATCGATGAAATACCGGTAAGTCTTACGGAGAATAGACATTCATTGATTAGATTCTAAAACAAATAATTAAACTTTGAAATTTAAATGACAAATCATCGTTAACATCATGTCATTGCCTTTATTTAATTTTATCTGGAACCGGTGTTGAACGTTGTAGCTGAGCTCGAATATGTTGCATATCTAAACGTCCGTTCTGTTAATGAATTTAAGAAAAAACATGAAATATGTAAAAGTATATAGAATTTATTCTAATGTGGTCAATGTGACAGTAGTCCTTTCTATTATTTTACAAATCTACCTGTTGTTGTCCAGTGCAGAGTGGAGGCAAAAAGAATTTCGATCCACTTTTTCAAAAGCGATCGGCGCGAAACAATAAAACAAGAAACACTGCAACATATCTCGAGACGGAAATATTTTCTGGGATATCCTGAAGTCATTATGATTTTGAGCTCGTAAAGTCATAAAAATATTTTACTAGAACTCAAACCACTTAGATTTATGGTATAGGCGAAAAAACGACAGGTTATCTGATGGTCATCGCCACTCATGGAAACCTACAACTCAAGAGGCACAAGTGTGTTGCCAGCCTTTTAGTCTCCTTCCTCAAAATTCAGGGAATCAGGGTTTTTTTGGTTCTGGTTACCTCAAAGCAGTATAATATCGGTTTGAATAGCGGTAATGTAATGATATAACCGATCACCTAGCCACTTACTACGCTGAGTGTTGTGGGTTCAAATCCCACGTGGGACAACACTTCATGTGACTCACAAATTGTTGTTCTGAGTCTAGATATTCTTTGTGTCCATTTCATGCATGTTTGATCTTGTCTTTTTTAAATAAAAAAGAAAAAATAATAATTGTCTAATTTTCCTTTTTATTTCCAGCTATCTCAAGTGTGCGTAAGTACGGTGGAAAAAAACGTAATCATCACTCTTATCGCCTCCCAGTCTATCTTTGCATTCCTTAATTTCCTCATCTCCTACCTACCAAACCGGCGCCGTGTTGTCCTTATCACAATCCTTTGCATCTCTTCCTTAAGTGGAGTTTGCTTGAACATGGTTCCTGAACCGATTTCTAGTGTGTTTTTCTTCATGGCATTTACTTGTACGTGTCTTGGAATGGGCATCCTAGCTTCTTATTTTGTGGACATCTACCCCACATCATATAGGTAAGTAATATGAACAATATATTAACTGCATACACGGCAATCGTATCTCAAACTAAGCAGAGCCTGTAATACGGTAGCCAGACTCCTGATAAACATACTTATATATTTTTAAATACAAACATATTATAGATAAAGCAGACACCCGCTTCGATGGTTTAGCGGTTGGTATGCGACTGCCTATCAAAATATTTAAGGTTTAATTCCCGGGTCGAGCCAAAAAGCGTTTCTGGTTATACATGTACTTAATAGCAGCCTGGGGTTTGGCAGTCTTAACCCTTGTGCCTCGGAGAGCACGTAATACCGTCCGTCCTACGCCTGATCTGTCCCTGGTCATGTCGGATAGCCGTCGCATAGGATTGACAAGTGTAAGAGAGAGTCCACCTATGCTGACGCACATATGTACTTGTACACTATAATATCGCTGGCGTAGTCGGCTGGTCTCGGTTGAGACCGCTCGCTTTGGCTATAATCGGTTAGGAGTATTGTCACGAGTATCCATACCGAGAAAAATTGAAATGTAATTGCACACTCTATCGCTTAGCAGGCAAAGTCACTGATCGCTGGACTGACTCGCCCGTGAAAACAAAAATTATCCTACAAATAAGTAACTAAATACGTTTGACTGAAGTAACCAGAAAGTTAAAAAAAAATCGTTTCTTTTACAGAGGTATGGTGGCCTGCCTTAGCATAATGGTGGGTCGAAGCTGCACCTTCATTGGTATCAACGTGGTGGGAAACCTCATATTTAATCATTGTCAAATCACGTTTTACATGTGGTCTATGCTTGTGCTGAGTAAGTACTAGAGAAAATATTTATTTTTATAAATAATGTTAGTTACCGTGATTGACTGATTCATCAATGCAGAATCTAAATCGTTAGGGATATCAACTTGTTTTCTTTAACCTGACATACCTTTTATGTATTAAACAGACTAACAAAACATCTTTGTAAATCTCACCCCTGAATGAAGTTATAAGCATAACTCATGATTAAAGTTAACGCCATCTAGGGAAGACAAATGGAGTTAGGTGGTAACAGCTATCACTGCATCTCACAATGGATTTCTCTTTATTGTTAATATAAGAAATATGTATGACATGATACTGAAAAAGACAATTACGTTACTGACATTGTTTTAATGACTTTTTTATAATTTTAGGTAGTGCAGTAGCTGCCTGGTTCTTACCACCAGACAAGCCACCTGCAGCTGTTCCCAAGACAATATCTGCATGAAGTAAATTATAGTTATTTTAGTGAGGGTTCTAGTAGTTCAAAGGCACGGGTGAAGAGTCGTTTTGAGATTTAACTCGTTGTTTTGTATAAGAGACGTAGGATTATTGTGTTGGCGCAATAATGTGGTAAAATATGGAAGAAACATACACTGAGCAGACAAATATACGGTGATTTGAAAGATGTAGCTACAGTTATATAATTGTCGTGTTGATATATGAAGTAATTGTATACTTATTAGACTTAAATTTTATTGTATATTAGTTATAAATTGTGATTTTACTTATTAAAGATATATAATTGAAGTCATATACCAGGGATGCCCTAAAAGAATTCGTTTAGGACGGCTTAGTTTGCTTAATTTCATCCGTCGTTCCATCCTGAGCTACTATCGCAAAATACTCATCTGAGTTAAGTACACGATAAGTGTATAATAACTGCAGTTTAGAAAAATGACAATAATATTGATAATCAGTATCAACTACGAAGCTAGTTGTAACTAAGTATACGAGTGGAATGCCAAAATTATTATTGTCACGAACTTCGTTGTTTTCGTGTAAAAGTGTCGAAGAAAAACATACATTACAAAACATTTTCTATGTGAGTCGACATCTTAAAAACTCTACTTATTTTTCTAGTAGATAAGTTGCAACGTATTGTAAATAATATCCCACGAAAATAAACAACAATAAATCACTTACTATACCGGGATGATCATTTGTGCCACCCAGGTGTGCAACGGGATTATTGCTATCACGACATTATGCAATAAATTAAGATGAACATTATACAAGCTTCCTCGACATACCACAATTGAATTAAATATGTCAATAAAAGACGCAATGTATGCCAGCCAATGTGAGATTAAAGTGTTACAAAACCAATACACTATTTTGTACTTATTCGCGAATTCGCCTTGACTTGACTGTTTTTTAAGAAACTTTTATCTGTGATTTTATAAGTTTAGTAAGATAATTCAGTTACCTTCGGAACAGCATTAATATTAAATGTTTGTTAGTGTATAAATGGTAGGTAGATAGATAAGGCAAAAAATAAAAGGCCGAAATCTACGTTAAATGCTAAGTTTGTTTATTAGAACCTAAGAATTCAAATTCATATATAAGTATGTCCGTATAGTGACGAACTAAGAATACGGGATTCCACAACCCCGATTCATCCCTTAGATATCGTAAGAATCGACTAAGGGAACAAAATGCGTAACGTACGTATAAATAATAAACCCTATAACCATGGCCATGGGATAGCATAGCTAAAACATTATGTTCAAGAAGAGAAATATGTCTGACAGAGGACTCTATGAAGTGATTTATGCTGTGCAATATCTGCTGCGACGCACATTGCATAATAAATATTACTCGTCTATTACTGGGTATTTTATATCTTTTTATGTAATGTGGAAGGAAAAATAGTAATTTATATAAATTGTTTCAAAATTAATTATATTAATTATAACTTTATTTAATATTATTATCTTAAATTAAATTTGAATTCTGTATAATAAACTTCGGTTGTGTGTTGCAAAGCATTATTAAAATAAAAAAATATAAATATATTTTAAGTGTTTTATTTATTTTAGGCAGGCAAGGTTTGATTTTTAACTTCCCTTTTTTGTTTTCATTTTAAATTTTATGAGCCTGCCAAAGTCACTCTACTCTTCCTGATAGAAAGCATGAATAAAACCCAAGAGTTGTGGTCGCCACACTCATTGCTTATACAGTATGATCTACATAGTCGAGATGCTTTTTCATGCCCTTCTTGGGGCATGACAGTCATCGTGGCAGTGTAAAACTCATACGTTTACCACGATTACCGTCACCTCTATATCAATGGGCGTACGGTCCTGCACACACCAACAGAACACGACAGCACAGCTACTGTCGCTTTAGGTTAGTCTTCTATGAGAGGGTAGTACTGTCCTGGTCGAGCCGGCCCGTTCATGCTTCAATCAGCGTTACTCTACTACCTATTAGGCTGACTTAAAATTATGATCCTCTCTTCAAAAAGCCAAACCTGATCTTCACTGTACTGCCCTTGTTTTATTTTTTATTTAACACTATTCACGGACTTAAAAACAAGACATCTCTGGAGTTTGTTTCGACATTTCTTCCCAGAGTGAATCTTAGAGAATGTCGACGCCTTCTAACTATGAAAACCGAAGTATAAAAATGTTTGTAAAGATTTACAAAAATGAATTCATTATTTCATTTTATTATTTCATACCAATAGGCGTTGTGGCACAAAATATTAAACGTGTGATACCCAACGAGTTATAATGAATATTATTTCAGAGGTGATATATACGAGTAGCTCCAATCGTTTTTCTGAAGAGGAGTGTTCTTTTGTCCGTGTGTTAACGAATTAAGAATATATAGTGTACTACCCCTATTCATCCCGTGGGTGTCGTAAAAGGCGGCTTAGGGAACAAAGTATGCAAGACAATATCATAACAAAGAGAAGGAAAACTTGAAACAAACCCTATTCCAACCCGTCTGGCCAGCGTGGTATAGTAGGCCAAAACCTCCTTGCTAAGGAGAGGCCTATGTCCAGCAGTGGATTGTACTTTACTGTTTACTAGAAAACATATGCACGTATGCCCATATGAAAACATTTACTCGTAATATACTCAAATAAACTTCGACGTCATGACGTCAATGAACGCAATAAACTAGACAGCAAAATATAGAATAAATATTTGTTTACTTCATCGAATAAAACTGAATTTTGATTTTTTTCTTTCACCATCATTAGCTTTTGATACTATAGGGTGAGCCAAGAACTCGTTAACATTTGAATCTAACATCCCACGCAAACATGGTACGGTAGTTCTTTGGATCGATTTTACTGGGATTTGCTGGATACAATCGTAACAGATGATTCCAACAAGATAGAGCCACTTGTCATACATCCAAGGAGTCCCTACCGCTGTTCAAAGACATTTTGCCGGAAAAACTAATTTCCAGACGAGGTGACATTCCATGGCCACATAGGAGTCCAGATCTATCCCCAATATACTACTTTTTTATGGGGTTAGTTGAAGAATTGTGTCTACATCAAAACCAAATACACTACGTCAAATAAAACAAAAAATCAGCGACGAGATGCCGCGATCTTGCGGTCTCTTTGCCGACTAGTATTTCGGTGCTTGCTTAGAAGAGTGCAAACGTCGAAACTGTGGTCATTTATACGATGTAATTTAAAAAGATAAATTAAAAACTAATTAGCTTTCTTGTTAATAAAGATTTGTTATAATATATGAAATTGTTTTTTTTATATAATTTTTTCAAATGTTAACTAATTCATGGCCCACCCTATGTATTGCTGGTCTACCTCTCCATAGCAAGATTTTGACCTACTATACCATGCTGGCCAGACAGGTCTGTATAGGATTTTTGTCAAGTTTCCGTCTTTTTTCGAAACAGTGCTGTTGTCTGGCGCATTTTTCTTTTGTTCTTTGAATTTGACAATTTTTAAAGTGCCAGTTTTAAAGACCGGAGGCCCATTGATGCAGGGGTGACAGTTATCGTGGTAACTGTGTAAGCCTTACACTCTCACGATGACTGTCATGCCTTTTATGTCCCCAAGTGGGGTGCGAAAAAGCATCTCATTAGGCCACCATAGTGTGGGTCACCATACTGCATTGTCTGATTGTATCATTTGCAATGAGCATGGTGACCACAACTCTTGGATTCTATTCGTGCTTTTCATCAGGTAGAGTAGAGTCACTTTGGCAGGCTCTTAATATAAAACAAAAGAAAAAGTGAAGTTAAGTCGTTAAAGTGATTATTGATGTAATTTTAAAAACAAAATGAAAAAACAATGATTGAAAAAAATGTTTTTGAAATGTATTTTTTTCATGACATAGCCAAACGTAGTTTATGCGGCTCAATGGACCGACAACTTGAAAGAGGTGACTGACTGCAGCTGGATGTGGACTGCCCAAGACGGGGATGGTTGATGCTCCTTGGAGGAGGCCTTCATTCAGCAGTGAACGATGATAGCCCGATGAATATGAACAAATGTGTTATTTAGTGATTATTGTTATATGTCTTAGTCGATTGGTAGGGTCACTTCATTACCAATTACTATTGCACCATGGTCGTACTTCTGTCAATGGTCCTCCCATTGTTCTACCGTAAAGTCATTGGTAGTACTTTGTTATAAAATAAATACAATATTAAAGCTAAAATTGAATGCCTAATTACTTATACAAATCCTGAACACAACTTAGGATCACAATTATGACAAGCGATTAAAAATGTTCAGGTACACACGATCCTTAAGATTCTTGAGTATGTTGTTGACTTTTGAAGCTGGAACATACTTTTTTATGAAAATTAGAAACAGTACCTTTTTCTAGACAATCTATGAATGTGAAATTATCAATCTATATTTTTTTAAATAATGGTGGTATATGACTACCATGGACATGGACTATGGACACCTCTAACTTAAGAGTGTATTACCAACCTTCTAGACCCCCCCATCACAGGGCGGAGGGAGGGCTAGGACTCCTGTAAATTTACTCATTCTTAAAATCAGTTTTCTGCGAGGCCGTGGTATCATTTCTGTCCGGCCTGGCCCTGGTATGTGCTGGAACATCGTTCTCCCACTTGAATGTTTCTTTTACCTTGCCCATCTCTGTGTTCACAATATTTCATCATAAACAGCAAAGTACTTGTCACCTGTCAAAGTGTAGTAAATTAACATAGAAACATGCATGTCATAAGCGTTTGTAACAGTTAACATGGAAAGATACTTTGCACACGACCAGATATTATTGTCGAAAAGATATTTACTCAAATAACAAATGGCTTTATTTCGCAAATAGATATTTTGAGTCACTTCACAATGTTGATTTATTTATTTAATTTGATGTTGTTTAGATTTCCTGTAGCTGAGACGAAACTTTTTTATGAGGATCAATAAACGGTAACATTATAACAATAACAACTTAACACACCTCACACACAGCCGTCCGATCTCAACCTAAGCAGATATATGTATGAGCCCCTTGAGCCGTCACACCATTGAGGTTTACGGCGGAGTGGCGCGTCAGAATTCTAGAGATAGGTGGGATCCGGCAACGGCTGTTATTAAGACATTCAGACCCCTCCTGCGAATTGGGTCAGTGGAGCGGATATTGTCCTCCAGGGCCTGTGAAACGATGTCTTCGTAGAAGGTCGGTACCAGCAATAGAGCGTACGATGGCCGGTAGCAAGAAATTTACTCCAATAACTGTAGTGAGGACCCCAGACTGCGTCACCCATGTGCAACAACTGCCAGTGTGTGCTGAATCGAGTTCTCACTACAGTCACAGTGGTGACAGATGGAACTGAATTTCCTCCTAGCGACTGAGTGCAGATACTTCTTGAAGCAACTGTGCCCGGAAAGGATCTGCGTCACTCAGAAGAAAAAGACTCGACGATAATCGGTTGGCTTAATGTGCCAGGACGATCAACGAGCCATCGTGGCTTGACGACCAGCCTTACGTAGGTCACGTTATTTGTCTTACCAGTCACGGTTCTTAACGAAAATACCAATAATCCCGTCAAAGAAAAAGGGCAAATCAAAATTGCTAGACTATAGTTTAATATATTCAACATCATAGTCATTATCTTATTGTAGTTCATTATAGGTAATAGTTCTCTCTCAATACACACCACTCTAATCGACTTTGAGCTTCTCTCATTCAATCAGAAACTTAACTCAAACGAACTTAGTACTGATGGAATTTCAAGATACAAAACTTTCTGTTAGCTATAATGTTTTTACGTGTTGCTCTAATAAAAATGAATAAAACAAACAAAATACTACAAAATATTTTGTACGTAAATCATGACTCCAATGCAAAGTAAGAAGACTATACGCAAAATCTCGTATAGTACGGTTATTCAAAAACCAAACAATTTAATGTCAGACATTTTCGTTAGGCATTATGTCTATGGTAGTATACGTATGTCAAAAAAGTTTTGTCTGTGGTTTACTTTTTGTTTTTGTAAATGTGTTGAGTTCTGTGGTTGAATATCAGTATTAATTGATTTGCCTAGTCTGTGGAAGATTTTGTTTACTACCAGTGAGCGAATGTTTCATAATTTATTGTTTGCAAAAGAATTTGTTTAAAGTGAAGTCGCTATATCGTTAGAACAACACGGATTTTTTTTTATTATTGTTTTATTTATAGAACAATCTGAAATTAATTTTCTCGTTCTTCTATTGACAGAACATCTTGAAATTTATTTATTTAAATAAATAAATATATAAATTGTTTTTCCTAGTTACTTTCGCTATTGAACAATTTGGGTTTTATCACTAGTTTTCTGAGTAGAACAAACATGTTATTTTGCTGAAAAGTTTTATTAGTAAAGCTAGCAGTGGAATATCCTGTAACGAGCCAAGTTAATAGCTTATCCTATGAGTATTAAGCTTGTTATTTATTTTTTAAAGACAAATTCCGCACCAGGAATATACTTTATATCACGAATGGCTATACAGACATACATGGAACGGATATTAATTTCCCATATATTGATACTGGGGTGACAGTTATCGTGGTGACTGTGTAAGCCTTACACTGTCAAGATGACTGTCATGCCTTTTACGTCCCCAAGCGGAGTGTGAAAAAGCATCTCACAAGGCCGCCATAGTGTGGGTCACCATACTGCATTGTCTGCATTTGCAATGAGTGGTGGTCACAACTCTTGGATTCTATTCATGCTTTCCATCAGGCAGAGTAGAGTCACTTTGGCAGACTCTTAATATAGAAAAAAGAAAAAAAGAACCTAGACTCAGAACACGAATTTGTGAATCACAAAAAGCGTTGCTCCATGTGGAGATCGATCTCACAACACTGAGCGCAGTAGAAAGAGGTGAGGTGATCGCTAAAACCACGACACGAACCGTGCATTCACTCTTTAGTTCTCATACGAGGATGTAAAATTATTTATCACATATTATGTCATTTCTAAGTTTTAACAGTGACGAAGCAGTTCAAACCTGCATTATCTAGAGACTGAGCGAATGAAATCAAGTCGTCAGGCCGTGTGCAAAGTAGACTTTCAACCTTACTAATGTTTCGAACATTCAAATAAGTCTGTTGGTTTATTTTCTGCAGTTTTGTACGTGTTAAATAGTCAGTCTGTTATCATGAAATCTATACAATAATCTTTACTATACAATTGTATGAGTTAATCTTTATTTTTTGTGTGGTACTCCCAAGGGTACCACCGACAGATGGTACAATGTCGAACTTGGACTGACCAAAACAACCCATATCAACCAAAAATCGCACGCCGTATCAGGTACCAGTGGCCGGGGAACCAGGTGCACCTTAGTAAGGAAATCCCACGAACGCCGATGTACAAAGTCTAAACCAAGAGGACTACAAACCTGTAATTTTGGTGAATGGTCGTTATTTTCCAGTCGGAAACGCGAAATATAAAATATTCATGCCAGTGAAGCCGCAGGCAATTGCTAGTTTTGAATATACCTTGTCTTGTATACATTATCAATGTTGCCAGAGTTAAAAAATTGAGAATGAGTTCAATTCCAAACAAAATACAGTTGCCGAAAAATGCTTAAATTTCATGTTCAAATTTAGGTACCTTCTAGTAAAACCACGAGCCTAAACTACCACTTTATATGGCAAGTTACAAAAAAATCTCATCATATTTGCTGCTTGTTGTGTGGCTGAAAAATCCTTAGCCATATGATTTAAAACAGATATACTTGCTGCGGATTGCCCAAGACCGGAATGATTGGCGCTCTTTGGAGGAGGCACGTTTGTATGTGGATAGTTTCTGAATTCTGTCTGCAATTTAAAAAAAAAATATCTTACTGTTGGATGATCCATGTGGAGGGACGTGTGCTATATGTCCCTCCGATACAAAGGGAGGATCCTTCGACCAGACGAGGTGATCATGCCTGGCGGGCCACGGTCCAACGGTTGACGTCGGGATTTTATACTCGTATATGTGCTAATTGCCACGCGATTTTCTATATCGCGATACAGGATTAGTAGTTGCATTATAGTTCATTACATTCATACGTTTCGTTCATACTTTGTAGTTCGATGTATCTTCGCTAGATGGCGCTGTTGCATATTTTTCTTTGTGCTGTAATGTGGAAGTCGCCACAGTCCATTTATCGAGGTGGGCTTTAGGCTACTTAACAATACACTGTGACATAAGTAGATCGTCAATAAAATGTGTTGCAAAAGCAGTAAAAACTTATTCTTTTTGAGACACGCAGACGAAGTTGCAGGGTTAGCTAGTTATAAATAAAATATTGTGTAATGTTTCTGTAAATACACATTTTCATTTCATTATCCATCTACTATTACCATGTTGATATTAAGACAATTATGATGATAGCTGTTATCATTATTTAAAGTTAGAGAGATAAATAAATTACTTATTTTGACAAAAATAAAAATGACAAGTGTTTTTTCTATCCCTGATTAACGAGCAGACTACAGAGATAGATGTCTGCTATTTATGTAAATAAGAGATTCAAAAACGTAGCGCGTAAAAATGCCACTCTTCATCTCTTGGGAGACGGAAAAAACTGCCAAGGAAGCAAACTGTGCAGGATAACAGCCTGAAAAAACTTTACACAAACCCCTTTTATTTCATTATTTTAACGTAACCCCCTCGGGCTGTCACCCCACCGGTGTTTACGGCAGGGTGGTGTATCGGAATCGGACTGACTAAAATCACACAGTGTGCCACTCTGCGAATGAGATAGGAGGGATCCAGGAACAGCTGTTATTACGACATCCGGATCCCTCTGAGCGCTTGCCTGCTAGCGCGTTCACCATCTTCGGGTATAACTCTCTATTTAGACGACGCACGTTAGACGTCGCCTCCTCGCGGCTGACCACTGTAGCGGATGAAGGAGAAAACCCTTCCTGTCTACCGTGGCCTCACTCAGAGTGCCATGAAACGCTGGTAAGCGCGCCTCTGTGGCACGGTTCGTCGACGGCGAATTGGGTTCGAGTGGAGATCGTCCTCCCGGGCCTTCTCTGCCGTGTCCTTCTTCGAACGTCTTCACAGAAGGTTGTGACCGCGGTAAAACAGCTGTCGCTACCAGCCATGGTGCCTATGATGGCCGGAAGCGAGAAATCTCCTCCAATAACTGCAGTGAGGGCCCAACGTTGCGCCGCTCAGGCGGAACAAATTGCTAGCGTGTGCTGAGATGAGTTCTCACTGACTGCGCAGTGGTGACAGGCGGGACTCAATTCCCCTCCTAGCGACCGAGTGCAGATATTTCCTGAAACAATCGTGCCTGGAAGGTACCTGCGTTAGTCTTAAGGAAAGGGTCCCGTGTTGCCATCCTGTCCACTCAACAATGACCGGCTGGAGTTTACACAAACCTCTATACCAAACCATCTAGCCAGCATAGTACAGTAAACCAAAATGTCCTTGCTAAATAGAGGTCTAAAATCTTTTGATGCAGTTAATTTAAATAAATATAATTAATTTAAATGTTAAACGAGAACAGTAAGACATATTTATTAAAACTAAAGACTTGTAGGACCAGTGTTTTTTTTTTTTTTCTATCATGTGGAAACCCCCTCGGGCCGTTACCCCACCGGGGCTTACGGCGGGGTGGTGTGTCGGAATCGGATCGACTAAAATCACACAGTGTGCCACTCTGCGCCTGAGATAGGAGGGATCCAGGAACAGCTGTTATTACGACATCCAGATCCCTCCTAGCGAAAAAAAAAACGAAAAAAACTTGTAGGACCAGTGTAGTGCAACCTCGTCTGCGTTTCCTGTTACCCGTAGCGTGAATAAATTGTGTTTATTATAAAAAAAGGTTATAGAAAGCCAATCTTAGAAGATAGACATATTAATATGCTGTGTTGGATTTATTTTCGGTACTCTTAAAGAGGAACTATCCTTTAACACATTATTTTGTGATATTTTGACCGTTTAAGCAGCACTTGTAATGGAAGTTATAAACCCAACAACACTTTTTGCCCGACCCTTGAATCGAAACCGAGTCGATTGGCAGTCGTATACTAACTAACTACTAACTAACTATACTAACCGCTAGACCAACGACGCATTGAATCTAATAAACAAAATGTGAAGCATGAATCAAAAGGATATGAATTAAATGTCATATGATAGAAATAAGTAAAGAATTTCATAAAAATACGACTTCTACAGTGAATAAACTTTTCACAAACCCCCTAATTGACTCATAAGTTTCACTTTCACTTTTTATCATAACCCGTCTTCTGGTTTGTCATCTGTACCATAGAAATAATAGAAATATGCAGTAGGTAAATCTCTGTGGTGACATTCACGTACAGCACCATCTATCGAAGACACACTGAACTAGGCAATAATAAACTACAGAGTAGTTACAGGGTTAGTAGTAACGATAGTAGTTGCTATACAGGGTTAGTAACTATACCAAACCTGTATCGTGGTATAGAAATTTTCACACTAATTCGTATACATACAAAATCCCCAAAAATGGAGTCGCGACGCGTCAGGTATTTTCACCTCGCCTGGTACGAGGACCCTTCCTTTGTGTTGGAGGGATATGACACCCGTTCCTCCACAGTCAGATCAAGTTTAATTACACACTCTCTCCTAGAATTCATCATCATTCATCAACAGCCTTTTACAGTCCACTACTGGACATAGGCCTCTCCTTAGCAAGGAGATTTGGCCTACTATATCACGCTGGCCGGACGGGTTGGAATAGGGTTTGTTTCAAGTTTTCTTTCTCTATGTAATGATGTTGTCTTGCATACTTTGTTCCCTTAATCGCCTTTTACGACACCCACGAGATGAATAGGGGTGGTAACACTATGTATTCTTAATCCGTCACCACACATTATGTTTATATTATATATATAATGTCCATACGTTTGCGTATGTATTTGTGTATATGTAAATACGTATTTATTATATGCGTAACTATCATTATAACTTATGATTTAAGTATTTCTTATTAAAAATCTAAACGTATCATAAATAAAAATTCCCTTTTAATTTCTGTGCACCTTGTTTTAGCTCTGTACCTGCGCCCCAAGGTCGGCTGTTAGAAAACCCTTAGGGCATCAATACCACCGTTGTCAAGATTTGTATGCATACAGTATAAATATAAATTAATAAAATATAAATCAAATACACCCAAAGGTTTTTTTTTAAAAGAAACTACTCCCACACTAATAAATCCTGCGTTGCGGGAGACTTTATGAACACAAAAAACACCCGACTCAGAACAACAATTTTTGAATCACATAAAGTGTTATCCCATGTGGGATTTGAACCCACAACACTCAGCACAGTAGAAAGAGGAGAGATGACCGCTTAACCACTACGCCATCTATGTACTCTCAATTTTTTTAAATGATAAAAATTAGTTTAGCTTGTCTTATCATTGAAGTGTCATTTGTCTTAGAAAACTATATAGATGTACAAGAAGGAATAGAATGTGATTGAAAGTTTTATAAATAAATCTTAGATAATATTGTTTCCTCATTATCATTAGCAATCTCTTGCTAGACATAGATCTCTCCTCAAAAAGTAGATTTTAATGTACTATACCACGCTGGCCAGACGGTTTCAAGGTTGACTTCTTAGCCGCCTCATACGACACCCATGGGAAGAATAGGGTTGGTGACACGCTGTATTCTTGACCCGTCACCACATGGATATTATTTTTTGATTTATTTAATTTTTATTGAAAACAATTGCGATTGATAAAAACTTAAATGGCGGCAACCCTTAATATATTACATAATAAAGAATTAATTTTTTTGGTGTTTTATTTGAGAATACATTTAGTAGTAAAATTCACGCATCTAGTGCTCCCACCTACCCTTATTCCCCCCCACTACGATTCCGGGTCCTTTAAGCGGGGCGTGAAAAAGCATCTCACTAGGCCACCATAGCATGAGGTCGCCATAATGCACAGTCTTCATTCGCAGTGAGTACGGCGACCACCGCTCTTGGATTCTATTCATGCTTTCCATCAGGCAGAATAGAGTCACATCACAATTGGTTGGTTGTGATAAAAAAAAAAAGCTATACAACTGATTAAAAAGTAAAAAGTTGTAAAAGAACGCATCTATCTATAATTAAATTTAAATTTAATTTTTTCTAAATACACACATGACTATACATATAAATAAATAAGTTGGTTTGTGTACAATTCAAATACTTAAAAACTACGGCGCAGATTGAGCTCAAATTTACACGACACGCAAACGTCTTCAAAAATTGTTGTTATCTACGACTATTGTTCACGAATTAGTTAAACATAGAGTTATTACCAGACATAAAATAAATAATGGTGTTCATTACAGAATATTTATCCTGGACGGGAATCAAACCTTTTTTTTTTTTTTATTTTTTTATATCGTGTGGAAACCCCCACGGGCCGTCACCCCACCGGGGTTTACGGCGGGGTGGTGTGTCGGAATCGGACCGACTAAAACCACACGGTGTGCCACTCTGCGCCTGAGATAGGAAGGATCCGCGAACCGCTGCTATAACGACATCGAGATCCCTCCTAGCGCCTGCCCGCTACCTCGGGCACCATCTGCAGATAAACTCTCTATTTTAGGCGACGTACGGCACACGCGGACGTCGCCTCCTCGCGGCTGGCCATTGTAGCGGATGGAGGGGAAAACCCGTCCCGTCCACCCGCCGCCACACTCAAGGCGGCATGAGGCGCTGGTATGCGCGCCTCCGCCGCCCGGCTCGCCGGCGGCGAATTGGGTCCGAGTGGATATCGTCCTTCCGGGCCTTCTCCGCCGCCTCCTTCCGCGAAATTACGTCTTCGCAGAAGGTTGCGACCGCGGTAAAACAACTGTCGCTACCGGCCATGGAGCGTATGACCGTGCCCGGAAAGGACCTGCGTCAGTCGGAAGGAAAGGGTCCCGTGCTGCCGCCCTGCCCACTCGGCGATGACCGGCTGGAGAGCCTCCACGAGGGCAAAGCCAGCACGTGGAGTCTGCAACCGGGACGACCAACGAGCCATTGTGGCTCGACGAGCGGCCTCACGCCACTCGCGTACCTCTTCGGGCGGGGGCCGTATGCCGCTACCCGCCCGGAAGTCAACCGTCCGCCGATAAACTTCGGCGAGCACTTCCGCCTCCAAATCCCACGGGGGAGTTCCGGCCAAGGCGCACGCCGCCTCCGTCGATACGGTGCGGTAACCGCGTATGGCTCTAACCGCCAATATCCTCTGAGGGCGCCAGAGGCGAGCCCTATTCTGGGCGGTCAGAGCCGCCGCCCACACCGGTGCACCATACAGTGCCATTGACCGGACAACCCCCGTGTATAGCCGTCTCGTCGCGACGCTAGCTCCACCCAGATTGGGCAAAAGTCGTCCAAGGGCAGAAGCAGCGCCGACCAGCTTTGGAGAAAGCTGTCGGAAGTGCTCGTCGAAGAGCCACCTGCCGTCGAGGATCAGGCCCAGATACTTCATCTGGGCCTGAACCGGTACGAGGACCGAATTGACCACGATGGAGGCGCTGGAGGGTGGACCACGACGGGGCCCATGGAACAAAAGGGCCTCCGTCTTGTCCAGGGCCACCCGCAAACCCAGAGCCTCAATTCGCCCGACTACCAGAGAGACACCCGTGGTGGCCAGGTGCGCCGCCTCTTGAAAGTTTGCTCCCCGGGCCGTGACCAATGTGTCATCTGCGTAGCAAATTACGCCCAGCCCGGGGGGAAGACGACCTCGAAGGGCCCAGTCGTATCCCATATTCCACAGGAGTGGTCCGAGGACAGACCCCTGTGGAACACCGCACGACATGAGCCGCCGCCTCAGAACACCGTCTCGGTCCTCGTACATGACGGTACGCTCCTCAAGATAGTCTGCCACAAGCCACCTCAGGTACTTTGGCACCCCATGGTAGTGGAGTGCTTCCCTGATGCAGCTAAATGGCAGACTATTAAATGCGTTGGCGATGTCCAACGACACCGCCAACAACACGCCGCCACAGCTCACCGCCTCTTCGGTAACGGCCCTAAGGCGCAACACGGCATCGACCGTCGAACGCCCCGCCCGAAAACCAAATTGGGCGTCCGACAGATCGGGGCCCACCTCGCAGAGGTGCCGGACGATGCGAGCAGAGAGTATCCTCTCAAAAAGTTTACACGCCTCGTCCAGCAACACGATGGGCCTATAGGCCGCTACCGATTCGGCTGGCCGTCCCGGCTTCCTCAATAGGACCAGCTTCCCGCTTTTCCAGCACTCAGGGAAGCGTCCGGACGCCAAGCTAGCGTCCAGGACCTCCCTGAGGCGGTCCGACATGTGTTCAAGGGCTCGGGCCAGCACTCGGGCAGGTATCCTGTCCGGCCCGGGGGCGGTGTTCTTAGAGCGGATCCGTAGAACAACCGCCCCTACCTCCGATTCCCTAACGGGCGGAACATCGTCCTCGTTCCCCCCGTCGTCTCCGACCATGAAGGCTATCGACGGGGGTGTGTGTTCCACCCGCTGCGGGAAAAGGCCCTCGACCACTTCCCGCAGGAAGCTGGGCTGGAGTGTCTCTGTAAGGGGGGGGCCTGACGTGCGGAGCTTTTGCCGCGCCGCACGATAAGGGCGACCCCAGGGGTCACGATCGAGACCCTCCAGCATCTCCTTTCTCTTAATTTCTTTGGCGCGGCTTATGACCAGCTTCAGAGTTTTCCGCGCCTCTCGGTACTCCTCATGAAGCTGGTCCTCCCCCCCTTCTTCGCGGTGTCGCCGCCGACTACGGGTGTAGGACCTCCGGGCACAAGTACAGGCCGCACGGAGGTCCGCCAACTCCTGGGACCACCAGTAAACCTCCTTCCGTGGAGGCCGGCAACCTCGGATGCGGGGCATGGCCGCATCACAGATTTGTGCAATCGCTTCGCAGAAGCGACCAGCCCCCATGTCGACCTCCTCGGTCGGGGCCTGCGGAGACAGCCAAGAGTGAATAATGGCCGCCTCCTCTAGTAGGTCCCTATTTAATTTGGCTACAGACCACCGCGGAAAGCGAGAAGAACGCCGCGCCGCGTGACCCCTACTGGCGTCCTGGGACCGGGAGAGCTCAAATCGGATATAGAGATGGTCCGAGAGCGTCTCAACCTCTTCCAGGACACGCCAGTTCCTTACTCGTGCGGCGAGGGCAGGGGTAGCCAACGAAAGGTCCACTATCGACCCTCCCTGCTGTCGCACGCACGTGTTGGTGGAGCCCTTGTTTAGTAAACAGAGGCCCACCGAGGCCGCCCACTCCTCTACGGCCTCGCCCCTAGCGTCCGTCCTGGGGGAACCCCACGCAATGGACTTTGCGTTGAAGTCCCCCAGCACTAAGACGTGCCCAGACGTTAGACGCCGCATCGAGGTTTCCAAGTTGTTAAGGAAAACATCGAAGTCGTTCAAACTCCGGTTGGGGGAGAAGTATACATCATATATAGTGATTCCCCCCCACTCGGCAGCAACATATCCAGTGCCCTTGTCTCTTAGCGACAAGGGCGGGGAATGAGCCGCCGTGGAGCCGACGACTGCCACGGAACCGTCCCGGTCACCCAACCAGTTTGGACGGGGAGGAACATAATAGGGTTCCGCGGCTACGGCAACACCGATTGACCACTGCGCCATGGTTTGCAGGAAAAGGTCCTGCGCCGCGGCACAGTGGTTCAGGTTCATCTGGACCAGGAGGTTGGAGACTTGGGCCATTACTCGACCGTCTCTACAACCTCCTCCATGGGCGACGATATCGACGCACGAACGACGTCAGAAGCAGCCTGGGCCGACTGGCTAACCCCTGACGCCTGCCGCGAGTTGCGGGAAGGTTTACAGCCTCCCTGCCCAATCTGGTGAATGGCAGGCTTGTTGTCCGCTGCACACACCGGGCAGTGAGGGGCGGCAGAACACTCTGCCACCTTGTGCCCCGGTCGACCGCAGCGGAAACATAATCCGCTGCAGTCGAAACAACTGACGCACTTGGCGCGTGTGTGCTCCGATGCCAGGCATTTGTAACACCTCATCGGTCTCGCCGCCAGGACTGTGATCCTAGCGCTCACGAAACCGATGAGCAGCCTGCCGGCGTCGCCCAACATTTTAGCCAACGCTACGGGACAGCTGACCCACACTGCGCCAAGCCCTCCCGGACCGGGGCGGATGGTGCCGACCCTAATATTGTCCGCGTTGCAGCCTGTCTTCTCGCTAATTGCAACGCGGACATCCTCTATCGATACAGAGTCATCCAGGCCCGAAATGCGCAACTCTGCGCACTTGGTAGGCCTGGCGATCTTGACACCATCCGTAGCCGTAAACATTTGCCGCAACTTCTCCGCAAATGTGTCCGCCGTCTTAGCACCTTCGGCTCCAGGGAACTCGAGCACTCGAGCTCCTGTTTGAGCGAGGCGCAACCTGACTCCTACTGTCCCGAAGTCATTGGCGAGACTAGCGCGGGCCCTCTGGAAGATGGTTGCGTAGGAGAGTCCGCCGCTAGCCGCCTCCGGCGACACGGTGACTACCACAGCCGCGCTTTTAGGCACCTGCAGTTTGCGCGGCTTTTTCGCGATAGCCACCGCAATCGACGGTGTCTGCGGGGTAGAGGCTGCTGTTTGTGCAGCCTTCTTACCCTGCTTTCGGGACTTCCTAGCCCTCCCGACCACCTGCCAACCATCGGTGGAAGAGGCAGATGTTGAGGGAACACAGGTGGAGGTGCTAGGTACAGCGGTTGGAGTGGGAAGCGGAGGGAACTCCGCTCCAGCCTTTGCCGCTGTTTTGGAGCCTAACCTCGGTGCAGGCGTCTTGATCGCTACCTTCGCTGCCCGTCGTGAACCTGGAGTTGTTACGGGAGCTGCAGACACTGACGCCGCCGCTGCATAGGTCACGCGACCACCCACAACGGGAAGCGCAGACGGTGCCAATGCGGCCTTCGGCTTATGCGCCGCGAGCGGCGGCCGGACAACAGGGGCCGGTGGCAGCCTTGCCTCCAGGCCAGCCAGACGCCCGTCCATCATGCGCCATACTGCATCCGTTATTTGACGCAGATGGGCATCAGAAATACCCCCGTGGTTGGAAGAGGGGGTAGGTAGTGACGGACGTGAGCCTTCTCGTTCGGGGCGATCTGCCCGAAATTGAGCAAACTGAGCACTAAGCTCAGTCACCTGCCCCGTCAGACGCTCGTTGGCTGCCTGGAGACGAGCCATGTCTCCGATAAGGCTCTCTACGACCCCTGCAATAGCGGCAAAGGAATCCTTAAGGGCCCTTACAAAAGAGCCCTTAAGATTGCTAGACTTGGTGGCCACTTTGTGAATGATGGCCACCGCCGCGTTTGCTCTCTCCTGCATGGCCGATGGTGTTTGGAGAACTGAATCCCCCACCATCGGCTCCTTGATTTTAAGCAGGAGATCCGCGACCTCCTCCTCCGCTAATGCTTCGCCGTCCGCCCTGACTCTTCTGTAGGCTCCTGCCTTGCAGAAAACGGAGCCTGATGGGGTCGAGGCCGGTGTTCGTGACCTCCCTCTACGACTGCTTGCAACCTTGGGAGGCAACATCTCCTGAGACGTATCACTCCCCTCGTCCCTGGAGCGGCCTCGTTTCCGGCTGTCCGGTTCCAGTTCCATTAGGTCTAGTGAACCTGTCCTCGCACCGAGGCTACCGTCTGCGCCATCCGATGATAAGGTGGATCTGGAACGCAGTCGTTCCGATACTCTTCGGCTCCCAGAAGCTGAAATTGCTTCTGGGAGCCCCATCAAGATAGGCGTTCCAATTGCTGCGTCCACTGTATTGGAGAGCTCGTCCGCCTTTGCGCTTTCCTCCTTCCTACTCGTCTTCTCCTTCTTCCCTTCTACATCTTTGTTTCTGTTATATAATTTTATTTCATGTTCCATAGTTAAACCCACGATTGGGGGAGAAATAATGGTCGACCCGGGCAGAGATCCCCCAATACCTGGGCAAGCGTAAATTTGTGCCCAACCGAGGAGTCCGCAGGTACCTCGGCTGGGAGTGCGCTTGCAACTGAACAACCCATCAGCCATGCATCCCCTGGTCACGCACCAGAACACGGGATTCGGGGTAATTTTTTATAGAGGTTTTCTTCCTCGCAGTCCGGGCGGTTAAGCCAAGACCCTCGCCCCCGATTGGTGTCGCGAGACATAACCACGACACTCCTTTCGGGATTACGATGTGACAACGGTGGCAGGAAGATTAAATCTTCCAATGCCTGCTCGGCGGCAGTGTGAGTACACACCGAGCCCGTTCTCCTTTCTCCACCATTGACAGTGGAGAAACGCCGACCCATGAAAGGGTCCCACCCTAATGATTTTTTATCGAGGTTTTCCTCCTCATTGCTCCAAAGAGCGAAGAGCCAAAAGAGGAATCGACAAAAATGCCCGCTCTGTTGGACCAAGCCTCAGCCGAATGGCCGAAGAAAATGGCCTCCTCTTCTTCGTGCTAGAATATTAGCCGTTGGCGTGAAGTCCTCTTCAAAATGGCACAGGAAGAAACAGTGCCGTCGCCAACGTTACCAGGGTGCACCACGTGGAGGTTTTCTAGCCCAGCACCCCACGGGAATCAAACCTATAACAACCTCAAGCTATCTAACGAAGGCTAACTTTTAGACTAACAAGCCAGTTTGATTTTAAACGAAGATTCTTAATGAAGAAAACTCGCGAGAACTATAAATTAATAATGAAACTAACATAATATATCTAATACACAGATGTGTGGTCTCTAATAAGGCAGAGTCTGTACTGTTTGTGTTGTCACGTAAATAAATAATCAAATTCGGTAGGGAAATTTAATCAAGGCTGAAAACAAAGCACCTTATGAAAATGTTTCTAGAAATTACATAAGTACTCTTCCTTAAAATTATAAACTTTTTTAGCTAAGAAACTTAAAAAAATACACTGACTGTAAAACAAAGTAAAATCATTAAGCGTGTAAGGTATTTTTTTCCCTATGCTAGCAACACTTGACTAATGTCATGTATATTCACTTTGCACGAGTCCGCGCTCGTAGTGTGGGTGTGACTTTACGTTTGTGTTTCAATCTATTTTATCAAAAAAATTACTTGTTACAAACTATACTCTAAGATTTAAATAATTATCATTGCAATAGTCAATTATCCACATGTACTCATAGTCCAGGAGCACAAAGTGGTGTTTTTATCCTGGTGTTAATTGCATCATTGTTTGGAAACGACTAAATATAAAGAATACTTAAGAACAAGATCTTACGATAGTCGGCAAGCTATTGAGTTATAGATAAGTAATCTTATCTATTGAAAAAAGATTAGGTATATTTAGATCAAAGATCATTACTTGTAAAAAATAGAGATCATAGTAAGTTTAAAAATATAAAATAATATAAAAGGAAGTATAGTGGAAGGTCTCTCGGAGAGAACGTTAAGTCGTCGATCAAGGTTGCCATACGCACACATTTTGCGATTGTTACGGGTAATTAGAATCCTAAAAGTCCAACAATAGTCTTTCTACAGAACTTTAATATCGCTTGGTATTTGGATTGGCGAGGTGTTCGCAGTGTGGATCTGTTGATCTGAGTGTGGAAACGAAGCTGATTCATATCGAAGTTTGTTCGGAAAAAGGCTTCTTATCTTTCTTTTCTTTTTTTTTTAAAGATGACGCCTGAATTAGAAATAAATCCTGTGTCGCGGGAAACATACAAGAAACAGACACAAGGAACACCCGGAGTCAGAACAACAATTTGTGAATCACACAGTGTTGTCACATGTGAGATTTGAACCCACAATATTCAGTGTAGTAGAGAGCGGCGTGGCGACCGCTTAAACCACTAGGCCAACAGTGCAGTGTTAAACTGGATTTTAATTAAAAGAAATAAGTTTGTATGCTATAACTGTATCCAATATAATTAAGTAAAATTAAAAGAAACGTTTAATTGGAACGAATTCAAGGGTTTGTTTACAGTTAGTCAAATATACGTTACATATTTAAATATATGAAAATTAAAGATAAATAAATATTTATTTGTCTGTTTGATTACACAACGTATTTGTTTAGGAAATGCAAAGCATCTCAGACAATTCAATGCAAGCTACTCAAGTATAATTTCTAAAAAAATATTTTCTTTATAGCAATTAATGTATAAACTAACATAAATCTCTAACAAATATATGTATAAAATTGAAAATTAACACACAGATAGTTAGCACAATGTGGTTGCTTATCAAATTTACGATAACCAAGATTCATAGATCAAAGTTTAAATCACGTGCGAAGAAATTGAGAAAATAAACTCACGGTCAACTTTCAAATAAGTATTACAAGTATTGCAGCACTGTTTTTCTGTGTTATTATGTCCTTTAAAATGAATTAACTTAAAGAATTACAAAAAAAAGACAAAAAATAAAATGAAGTTAAAAAAAAAAGTTGTTCACTGGCCTAATATTCTGCCATTGTACTACTTCTAATAGTTAGTACGTACGTAGTAAATAAAAAAATACAGTGCGAATTAACAACATATTTTATATGATAATTTTCTTTAATTTAAATCACAGCAACTTAACCCGCTAATATGGACGATATGAATATACTCATAATTTACTACATTCAAGGATAACGTAGCTACACATAGTGAAAGAATTGCCAGAATCGGTTGAGTAATTTCAGAGGTATACGCAAACAAACTTACTTCCTTATAATATTAGCATAATAGATAATTTATCGGAGTAATAAAAAAGAGCAAGCCTTTTATGTGTAAAATATGGAACGGAACCCATTCGTTGTTTTAACATCGTTCTTGACCGTACGTTTCATTATAAAGTGTGTTTATTGAGAATGATAGACGCAGTAGTGTTATAACTGGAAATGTGAACGTGTTCGCGTTGTTTTAATTGAAGTGGGAAAGAGGAAACTGAAAAATGGTGCCGAAAACCAATAAAGTTGCTTTTGAGGAAGCGCTTAATATGACAGGTGAATTAAATTATTTTTCAATTTAAAAATATGAGTTATACTTTTGTTCCTATGCCTTACTTTTTTGTGTTTATTCCTTATTCAAATTTGAAAAAAAAAACCAATACACTGTGAAATTAATTAAATTATAATCAATTTCTAATTGACTCTTTTAAAACTTAATTATTTTTGAAAGCAACTAATAGAACATTTAATTGTAATTATAATTAATAATATAGCTTTTAGAGTCCGATTAATTCGTTTAAAAATTAATGAAAGTAAATACAGTGTAAAGACATCGTGATAAATAATAATAAACTGTGACTGTAACTTCGTTATTTATGTTTTCTTTTTCTTTTAATTAGAATGGGGCCGGAAAGGATTACATGTCAAATAAAATTTCCTGTTTTGAAATCGGTTTAATTAATTTTTAAATCTTTACAAAGTGTTGTGCCATGTGGGATTTTTCGTGGGGCGAGATGACCTTTTGCCATCCATGCAATCTTTTCCTTTTTTAATGCAGTCATTAAAATAAATAACTATTGCAGTATGCTATAAAATGAAGGCGATAAATTTAATAGATTAAGTGAAATGAATTAACTTTTAAACGGTCCAAGAACGTTATTTAGCTTCGACCTTTCATGACTGAAACACAATTTATTCAAGTGGCTACGAATGGCAATCTTACAAAACATATGTTTTTTATTTACAAAAAAATGTAGATAATGATATTTTTCTTTTATCCTTTTAAAAAAAGTATTTAGACTTAAAAAAAGTATATAAGTATATATTACTGCCTCGGTGGTGTTTGATGTATATGTGACTGCTGTGCTTGAGATCTCTAGTTCAATGCCCAGTTTGGACTAAATGATTGTAATACTTGCAAATATTTGTTTCGGACTTTAGGTATTATGTATGTATAAAGTGTATGTATTTACCAAAAAAGTATGTATATCTTCATACACATAATTTTACTGTACGTGTATATGTCACTGAACTCCTCCAAAACGGCTGGACCAATTTGAATGATTTTCTTTGTATATGTTTGGGTGGCACCCTGGATGGTTTAGATTCACTAATCAGCCCGGCAGAAAGGTTAAAAAAAAAAAAAACTTGCAGTACGAAGTTCGCCAGATCAGCTAGTATTTATAAAAAAATATCCAGTACCCATCGTACAAGCTCTGCTTAGTTTGAAACTAGATGGCGTAGTGTAGCTATGTAGAATATTTCTATTAATAATATATTATCAACATCATTTAATAGTCCACTGCTGGGCCTAGGCCTTAGTGAGGAGGTTCTGAAGATTACTGTAAAATGACGTCTAAAAACCATACGAAGAATTTGAGAAGAGATTTCAAGATTTCAAAGAAATAAAACTGTCACCAAGTATTTTTTCCACGGTGGTGGTGGTTTCCACGTACAGCGACTGTGGAGGAACGGGTAACATGTTCTTCCAACACAAAGGGTGGATACTCCGGTCTGGCGAGGTGATTGTGCCTGACGGGCCATGGACCAACAGTTATGTTGAAATGTTATGTATATGCTAATCACCGCAAAGTCCATGTGGTGATGGATTAAAAATACATAGTGTTACCACCACTATTCATCCCGTGGGTGTCGTAAAAGGCAACTAAGGGAACAAAGTATGCAAGACAACAGTATTACAAATAGAAGGAAATCTTGAAAGAAACCCTATTCCAACCCGTCTGGCCAGCGTGGTATAGTAGGCCAAAACCCAAGGTAAGGAGATGCCTGTGTCCAGTAGTGGACTGTAAAAGGCTGTTGATGATGATGAATGACTGCAAGACTTTCTATATTGCGATTCAGGATTAATAGTTGCTCCGTAGTTCATTCCCTCCGTAGTTCGATGTGTCTTTGCTAGATGGCGCTGTAGTACTTGTATGTATTTTTGTTTGCACTGTATATGGAAGTCGCCACATCACTCCCCTCCAAGACTGGAGGTCGTTGCACTAATGAGTCAGCTGTCTATGCTCTGTTGTGTCAACGTACCAATGGCAGGAGCGCTCAGTGCCAGTGAGTTGTAGTTGATTGCCGCTAGTTCATTGCCGCAGTCAACATCGATAAACCTTCAGTTTGAAGTCATTGAAGTGTTTTCTAATACTCACTTCACGCAACTATTCTTGAACACTTGCAAATTGCAATTTCATTCAAGGATGCAATACCCTTATATAGTTATTCATGCTAAAACAATGGCTATATATACCACGTCTTATTTGTTGGAAAAAACATTTTCTATTATGAATTGTCTTCGCTTGCAGACCTATTGACAATTTTTCTATTGCTAAAAGTGTCTGTATTATAATAAAACCTGCCACTTTAAACGCAAAGACTAACATCACCTTACCTGAAAATTCGCAGTAAATTTAGTAATGCAAACAATAGGTTATCTCTTAATCTTGTTGAAATCCGTAGGTCAATGAATAATTCATTTATAAACGTCTACTTAGAAAAAAAGTATGATAAGATAAACCAAAAGGTTTTGTGGTGGGTTTTGCCAGAAAAAAAAGGGGGTGTGGCTGTGTTATGAACACGGCCGTTTGTTGTACGTGAGTAACATCTCGTAAAGAGTAAAGTTTCTATATAAATGCAGATGCACTGGCACCGTCGTTGATTCTATGGGCCGCATTCGTTATTTTCCGTTGCCGGCACTGCTTGACGCGATTATATGGTGTTTTATTGGTACCATTCAATTGCTGTTGAGATACCCTTTCCAACCGTATACGATTCTTGTGTTTTGAATTGGCTTTCCAATGCGTATAAGCCTACAATACATTTTTTTTATTTTTACCAATATTATATTCACAGTCACTATTTATTACTAATATTATATATAAAATCGATAGATTTTGATAAGAGCTGACGATTAAAACTTAAATGAACGTCGTAGCTTCACCGAATCGAAAGTTATACTAAATAGAAATCTCGATACGCATCAAAATGGCGTTCAAAATGGCGGGGCTGTCCCCTCCCCGCGTGCGACTTGTCACATTCCTTACCTATCGTAATAATTTTTTTGATTCTTGAGCTATCCAGTGGTATAATTGAATTTTGGGTGGGGATGATAGATATATATCTATGGACGATATAGGCCGATTTTGATATCATTCCTTTTTGAATTGCGTCCCTATGGAAGTAATTTTAAAGAAGTTACTCACGTCTAAATGAGTGCCTGCTAAGAATGGAGATACAGCAGCAAAGATTGGAGAATATTAGCTCGAAAATTACCACTTCTAAAACCGAATATTATTTGTATCTGTGATTTTGGTGTTCTCTCCAATTTTGCTGCTACATACAGTAGCGCTCAAAAGTATTTTGACAACTCAATTTTATTCCATATCACAAAAAATGATAAAAAATTGTTGCCAATCAAAGATTATATTTGAAGTAATGATACGTTTCACAAATTAAGACACTTAAATGTAATGGATTTCTACACAAAAAGAAAACATAAGGAAAAATTATTTACGACACGGTTCAAAAGTATTTTGGCAAAGAAAGTTTTTTATTTTATAAAATAAAAAAAAAATTATTTTTGACATTAACTATTAGGATTTTGTTGCATATCCATTAGCCTTCACGACCGTTTCACAACGCGCCGGCATCGAGTCAACTAGTTTCTGCAAACGATCAATGGGTATTCGGCTCCATTCGTTACTTAGGGCTTCATATAAAGCATCTTTATTTGAATAGTTTTGACATCTCACGTGGCGATTCAGTTCTTCCCAAAGATGCTCTATCGGGTTTAAATCGGCACTTTGACTTGGCCAGTCGAGAATTTTGATTTTAGCGAGTTTCATGAAGTCGTTGACCTGTTTCGATTTGTGCTTTAGGTCATTATCTTGTTGAAAATACCAACCAGGTGCCATATTTGCTTTAGCATAGGGTAGCATTTGTTGCTTTAATATATCTGCGTACATAAAGCGATCCATAGTACCTTCTATCCGAACTAAAGGTCTGACTCCGCGGCGAGAAAAGCATCCCCAGACCATAATATTGCCACCTCCATGCTTTACTGTGGGTATTTGGTATCGAACATCAAATCTTTTGTTTACAGGACGTCGCACGTACCGTGTACCATCAGATGACACTAAATTAAATTTGCTTTCGTCACTCCACAACACTTTGGACCATTCTGAACTCGTTCATAATCTGAACCGTTTCGCAAACGCAAGGCGCAGCTTCCTATTCCTTGCAGAAATTAGAGATTTCTTAGTTGGACGTCGTTCATATAATCCGAAGTCCTTTAGTCTGCGTTTTACAGTTAAAGCATGTAAATTCACGTCGTAATTTTCCTGTAACTCGTTTTTTATTTGCACAGCCGTTTTTCGGACATCAATTGTCGATAACCTTTTTATCAAATGGTCTTCCTTAGCGTATGTTTTTTTCGGACGGCCACTTCGAGGCTTATTTTTAATAGTTTTACGTTTATAGCTTTGTTTCACGAACTAACAAGTTGTTGTGACACTTTAAAACTTCGAGCAACTTCTGCTTGCGTCATTCCACTTTGTAAGGCAGTTATCACGGCATTTTTAATATCATTTGAATATTCTATAGTCTTAGGCATGTTGATAAATGCGGAGTAATTATACCTTATAGACAAAAATATATGCAGTGTGAGTAGAACCGCTGCAAGCAAGAAACTGAATGGTTGTCAAAATACTTTTGACCGCATGTATAGACGTGTTTTGTTTTAACAAAGAAAGAAAACAAACAAGTTCCAACTTGTAACTCACAGAGGATGAAATATATCATAAATATTTATATAAAAAAATATTTTGAAGTACTCAGTAAAAAGATAACTGCAAAAGTAGTCTTGTCAAAATATTTTTGAGCGCTACTGTATATCAGGCCATGCGAGCTGTTCGTTTGCATTGCTGATAATCATTTCGGCTCTCTGCTACAAAATGATGGTGAAATAGATAAGTCTGTACAGCATCGTATCATTGCCGGATGAATGAAATTAGCGACAGTTTAAAAGGACTATTTGCGATTATAAGTTTTTTATTACATTAAAGGGACAAATACAGGGTGGGCCATTCATCGTTGGGCATACAGTTAACGTGGACGTGTTTATCGGTTCAGTTGCATTTAATTAAACAACTTACTTAACTTTAAAACTTAACGTATTAGTATTAAAGTCTAAAGTGCAATCTTGTAAATTATTGTGTGACAAACGAAGAGTGAAAAGGACAAGATACAGTGCGTTGTATCTTCCTCACGTCATAATAATAGTCATCAACAACTTGCGAACTCAGGCGTTGTATATGCAAAAAAGAGATATGCCACTCCAACGCTCACCATCAACAGGTATTTGTTCATCACAACCTAACCTAAATAGGCAAGATGATGGGGAAGCTAATGTAAGGATAAATACAAGAAAAAGAAAAAATACAGATAATGAGAAATTTGAAGAATTTTGTTCTGATATAAAAGTAATTCTTAAAGAATTTCAATCAAAACAAGATACGAAATATGATAACCTGGTTAAATCTATAGATACGCTAACCATACAAAATGCAAAATTGATTGAAAGCAATGGAGAGATAGAAAAAATCTTGCAACAACACATAGAGCAACAGAATGAGTTGAAGAAGAAAGTATACAGTCTGGAAGTGGAATGCGCTAACGCTAACAACAAGATTGACCAACTGGAGGAGCAATTAGATCAATCTCAAAGAAACCAGCTGAAGACAGTTCTGGAAGTGAGAAATGTTCCAAGAAGAGAAAGAGAAGATTTGAAGAAGATTGATTTTGACTAAACTGATAGGGGTTGTGGATGGTGACGTGAACTTGGAAAATATCAGACAAGTATATCGTGGGGGAA
Source organism: Hypercompe scribonia (assembly GCA_949316085.1). NCBI lineage: Eukaryota > Metazoa > Arthropoda > Insecta > Lepidoptera > Erebidae > Hypercompe > Hypercompe scribonia. Next base: position 2,932,729 of record OX438973.1, read on the forward strand.
AAGGAAATGCTCCGATTATTATCGAATTTATAAACTTCAATCATAAAATAAAACTGTTAAAGTCGGTGACAACATATAATAAAATTAATAAAAATAATAAATTGAACAGCGAGAATTTAGATATTGAGGGTTCTAAAACTTCTATTTATATTTCTGACAAACTGACTCTTAAAACAAAAACGCTACTCGCTGCAGACAAACAACTTGTCAAGAATGGGTTATTTAAGTACTGTTGGGTTTCAAGGGGAATCGTGCTGGTAAAAAAAAGTGAAGACGAAACTCCGATACGTATCGAAAAGCCTAAGGACTTAGAAAAGATCCAATGTGACGAGATGTCAAAGTGACTATTTAAAACTAATAGCTTAATACTTACACTATTTTGTTGGTTTACTGTATACTCTCTTACTTATTATTATTTACACATTTTGCTTCAAAGTTATATTACAACTGTGTCAACAAATATTATATGTTTCATATCTATTAATAAGGTATTAAGAATTAATATTTATCTATATAATTCATTAAACTACATTTATTTACTAAAAATTTGCACAATTTGCACAGATAAGTTCATCATCTGGAATATTCTAGCAGCATTGTCCCCTCATAGCACTACTTTGATCTTATTCAGTAAAGTTTACGTGATTGGAGCCAAATGGTCAGGAGCGTCAAACCATTATGTGTTATCCTATATAAATAACAAATCAAAAAAATATGATAGACGACATACAACAGGTTAGCACTGACATTGACGTCAATGTTAGTGTTGGTGAACCGTTCCTGATCGACGATGCTGCTGATTGCCGGGGTCTGTTGGGCTAATCTCATAGTAACCTTAATATAATTGTTCAGAATATTCGAAGCATAAATTGTAACTTCAATGATTTTACAGTTCATCTTACAAGATTAAGAGTTAGATTTGATCTCATTATCCTGACAGAATGTTGGCTTCCTCATTTAAATAGCGTGCCGGGTTTACCTAACTATATTTGCCATCCCTCTAAGCAATACATTAATCAAAATAGTGGTGTCGTAATATATGCTAGAGACAATCTAAATATTAGAGTTTATGAAACCAAAATGAATGATGCCGACTGTTTGGTTGCCGAAATTAACAACCAATACGCCGTTGTAGCTATATATAGGTCACCTTCGGTGTACACTATCGACCACTTTAAAGAATCCCTTGATCATATTTTGTATAGTCTCAGACATTTCAAAAATCTTATAGTAACGGGAGACTTAAATATTGACATAAAAAAGTCTATCCAGACTCAAGATCTTCAGATTACCTAAACCAGCTCTCCATGAATGGACTCTTGCCCAATCATACTTTTCCTACCAGACAATCAAAGTGTTATGACCATTCATTTATTAAAGTAGGCTGCACAGCAACTACAATTGTATGTAACTCGACCATTACCGATCATTCATCTATTGTTATCGCGATAAAAGACAAACAGTTAAAAAGATCACGTAAAACTGCTACTAAAATAGATTATGCGAAAGCTGTCGATGACCTAAGATGTGTTGACTGGACAGAGTTTTATGGTTGTACATGCCCTGAGGATGCAACTGATGTACTTCTCGGCATATTATCGACTATAACAGACAATTGCACTTTGAAACTGAAAGTTAGTACCGGGAATGTAAGCATTAAGCCATGGATGACCCCAGGCTTGATTAGGTGCATTAGGTGGAGAGATAAATTACATTCAAAGCTTAGAAAGGATCCAAACAATGTTGTTTTACAAGTAACATATAAAAGATATAGAAATTTCTGCAATCAACTTCTTTATAAAATGAAGACAGACTTTGAGAAATCTGAAATATGTAAACATCAATATGATATAAAAAATACATGGAAAACAATAAGTCAAATATGTAATCTGAATATGAAATCAAAGACTGCCGTTGAATTATTGTGCATTGAAGACACTCCCGAGGCTTCAGTAAATGCTGTAAATAAATATTTTCCCGATGTGGGAAAGTCACTTGCTACTGAAATTTTATCGAGGTTAAATAGAAGCGAAGAGGGCTTAGCTAGTGATTTCAGATGTAAGGATAGCCCGAAAAATTCAATTGTAATGTTACCTACAGACGTATATGAAATAAAAAAAAATCATAAAATCTCTAAAAAACACTTCGGCTTCTGGGTGGGATGGAGTGTCTTCAATCTTTACAAAACATGGTATCGATTATCTTGTGGAACCAATCTCCTACTTATGCAATTTGTGCTTATCGACTGGTGTCTTTCCAAAAGTATTAAAAAGATCAATCGTCGTACCCATTCACAAGTCTGGAAATAGAGACAGTGTCTCTAACTATAGACCGATCTCTCTTCTTCCCACACTCGGCAAGATAATTGAAAAAGCTATCAATACAAGATTAACAAAGTATCTTGAGGCTATTTCTTTTTTTTCCTCAAACCAGTATGGTTTCAGACAAAAGTTATCAGCTTCTGATGCTATTGATGACCTTGTTCAACATGTCACACAAAATTTAGATGTTCGAAATAAATGTTTAGCAGTTTTTTTGGATCTAGCAAAGGCGTTTGACACAGTATCTATTCCTAGATTGACTCGTAAGCTGGAGGGTGCAGGTATACGTGGTGTTCCTCTAAAACTTTTTGAATCTTATCTCAGTGATCGTACTCAGTCCGTGGCAATAGATGGTGTGGTTAGTGAGCCTCTAAATATAGATTTCGGTGTACCGCAGGGCTCAGTTTGTGTTTTGCTTTCATGTATTCTTCTGCTATGTTTTATTTATCAGTAAGTATGTAGTGCACACATGGCAGTCTGATCCAAAAATTCCCAGAACCTATACTGTATTTAACAGTTCAATGATTCCTCACACAATTATTTGTTTTGGGTGGGGATTGAGACCATGACCTCTTGCTTAGCAGTAAGAGTCACTAACCACTTTTTTTTTCTGTATTAAGAGCCTGCCAAAGTGACTACTCTGCCTGATTTAAAGCACGAATAGAATCCAAGAGTTGTGGTCACCATACTCATTGCAAATGCAGACAATGCAGTATGGTGACCCACACTACGGCGGCACTGTGAGATACTTTTTCACACCCCGCTTGGGGACGTAAAAAGCATGACAGTCACTGTGACTGCCCCTATCACTGTCAACTGTCACCCCTGCATCAATGGGCCCCCGGTCTCACACTCACCAACGAAACACGACAACACGGAGGCTGGCGTTTTAGGTTGGTCTTCTGTGGGAGGGTAGTACTGCCCCGGTCGAGCCGGCCCGCTCGTGCTGAAATCAGCGTGGCTCTACTACCTAGCAAATACTCTTCTCTCTACGCTCTATCACTAGACCCACTGGCCGTTTAATTCAGTTAATAAGTTAAAATACTGTATATTTTTTATTTATTTACAACCTCGTAAATCATTCTGAAAGTAAAAAGGCTGGCTATAAAACCACATTTGTATTATATATTATCTGTTTAATATCTTTTATTTACACACTATGTAAATGCATAACACATGGTTCTACTATAACAATGGTGGATTGTGTATTTAAGTATATCTTTGATAATATTATATTTCTTGAAACAAATTGAATTTAACAAGAAATTATTTCTTCGAATCGAATATTAATACGTAAGCAGTAACCATTGCTGGCTTTCATATATGAGACGTAATACGATAATAAAATATATTAAGCAATATATAGGTCTTTAGAGACCAGCTACCTCTTTTCGCGTGCTGCAGGTTTTTTCATTTCACCTTTCACGGCATCAGCTTCTTTTCTTTAAATATTATTTGAACAGCATATTGTGAGCTATGGTGCTACTTTTAAACACTCACAATGTTCGTATTTTAATCGATTTTAAAACTCATTGACAATAAAATTAAAAAAAGTTTATCACAGTTTTGAAACAGATTGCAGATCAAAGAGTATGCTAACATTTTTTTTCAGTAAAGAAAACAACACATTGCAAGCTACGTTGTTGCCGTTATACAGCAGATTCTCTCTCAGCACTCTTTTTGGCTATTCCCTGATGTTCTCTTTGTAGTCCTCAATAAACTGAATAACTTTTTCATTATTCCTTTAAATTCTAATATTTGAACACAAAACAAAATAAGTGATTTGTAGAAACGCTATTGTTAAAATTAAGCTGCATTTGCATCAATTCAACAACACCACCAACACCATTTTGAAAACAACACTTAACACCAGTCGTTTGTTTTTTTGTTGAACCAATGAAGACAACGATTTTTACAACGAGTTCCCGTTAATTAATCTGGAAAGTCAGTATCGTGATTAGAGATTAACGGTTACAGCAAACACAAGAAAATTATGAAGTCGCCTGCGGACAGCCTCATAAAATTGTTAGATAATAATCCATCATCTGATAGTATATCGTAGTAGTATATTTAGAGATATGAGCCATTTCCACTACAATTTTTTCTCCTTTCTGCGGAGTACTTTCATTCAAATTGAGTTGTATCAGAAATATATAATTTTATCTGCATTGTTTGCTAATCTTACATCCTTATTATAAACATTGCTGATATTTGTATTTTTTTTGTAATTTTTATTACCACAACCAAAGATAAACTACAGCGCCATCCACCGAAGACATCCTGAACGTCGGAGTAACAAACTACAGACTAACTACTAGTCCTGTATCGCGTTATAGAAATAAAATCAACTGTTAGGGCGCGGTCCGCAAGCCACGATGACCTCACCTGGTCGGAAGATCTTCCTTTTGTGTTATTGTGTTAGAGAGACATGAGACCCGTTCTTTCCGAGATATAAAGTAATTAGAATGTGTTTTCCTCAATGGCATTCTATCGAAGATCTTACGAACTACTTTTAGAGATCATATGAATAGATAAGAACCCTGATCATGAGTGACTACAGTCCAGCATTGACACCTGCAACTCATGAGGCACAAGCGCATTGAATTCTTTTGAACACACTGGGTGAAAAGAAAGAAAAAATAAAATTCTTTAATGCTGTCTGTGAGCTGATATTGCTCTGTTAGAGCCGGGATATATGTGCTAAAGCACAATTCTCCCACACTTGTATAAAAACTTCAGATTAGAGCAAGCAGTCAAATTTAAAGATCATTTAAATTGTGAAAAATTGTAACAATTCTAAGTATTGCATTCTTAAGCATTACAGACAAGCAGGTGTAAATAGATTTCAAATATGAAGCTAACACAAATCCTCTCGCATGCTAAGCCTTCTAGTACCAATTCGTAACAATAATTTCTTGAAACCTGATTGATCAGGCGTCTGCTTGACGAATATGTCATTATTTTCTTAACGCGAATGAATTACTAGTTCAAAATATCTTAATAAATTGATTTCTATTTAAGGATACGCTACTTACAACGTGGGAGTCTTTCTGATCTGCTCTAGCGTGATTATGGGAATGTGCTTCGAACTGTTCAGCGTCTCCTATCTGGTTCCTGCGAGCGTTTGTGAGCTGCATACCACTAACGTACAGCAAGGTTTCCTCGCCTGTATACCACTGGCAGGTAAGGATAGTTCTTAATTCAATTTCATTTGGTTGCGGATACATTATTATTGAGAATCTTTCCTTTTTAAGTCAATTAAAATTGTAACTCAATGTGACCGCTCTTTGAGTCCTATCCCGCTAGAATTAATCTGGGCTCTAGTAACCTCATTCAATCAGAAAACAATAAAGGAAATGATAAGCACTGGTTTTTTTTTAATAAATTACTTCAGTCAATGCAAATATATTTTATTTTACATCTAGGTGTGATTTTCACATCACCTGTTTGGGGCTATCTGGCCGACACCCGAGGAAGGAAGAAAATCTTAATCATATCAATGACAATGGGGTTCGTTGCTGGTGCTTTGTCTGCCTTCTCGCCAAATTGGATCGTGCTGAGTTTTCTGAAATTACTGTCTTCAGCATCGTAAGTAATATGAGAAGTTGCCTTGAGAAACTGTTTAAATAAGTTTGTGCCGTGAATTTATAAAATTTAAAATTGTAACTATAGGTCTTCTTTTTCCTAGCCTTTATTATTCGTAATATAATATGAGACTAGTTACTAATTCAACCAATTTTATCTGAATATCAGTTTTTTCGCGGACCGATTGAAGTCGGACATCCAAAACCCTGAGAGCGAATTCGAAGATTGAACTCATAACTTTAAAATCATAACTCCAGGTATTTTAAAAACGTTAGAAATATTATAAAATGGAAATAAACGGAGTTCACGAAGCAGAAAACTAACAGTAAAGTATTTTGCATTTACGTGGTTTTGTATCAAAAATGGTTATATTTCTAAGAAAAGTTTGCATAAAGTGGGCAGTAGGTTATAAGAAATTCAACCTAATCTGTTTGCGAAACATTGCGCTGACTCCAAATATATTATTTTTCATGTATTTATGTTTTTAATAAAATGATCTACAATCGATCTACTAATATATTTATTGATTTTTTAGGATAGCTAGCGCACTTGCGTTATCGATGACCATACTGAGCGAGTGTACTCCAATGGCGAAAAGAAGTGGCTTAGTCATCTTATCTACCAGCGTATTCTTATTGTGTACGGGATCCATGGCAGGTAAATTATCGCATAAGACTAATTAAAGATTTTACACATCTTACACTTAGTTTAGATAGTACACTAAGCCGAGCCTGTGCTGTGATAACCAGACTATTGGATTATGGGGTTTATGCACAAAAAACAAACGTTACTTTCAGCAATCAAACTTTATTGTTAAGAGAAAAACAGAATACAGAATACAGACGCAGATACGCTTCATGACGTGTCTGGTAATACTAAAGTGACAGTGGCGCCAAATTTTAATTTTGTAGTTTCTTTTATTAAGTCTAATACAGACTGCAAAGAATAAACTTACATTCTTAAATTACACCCAAACATATACTCGTGGTAATTTTACAGATATTTAGATGATTCTAAAAGGCTTAGATTCATGTAGGTAGGTAGATAGAATTGTTTTTGAAGTTATACCTCTTTTGGCGCGTATGAGAGTAAATTTTTACGATACACGCGCATACCGTCACGAAAAACCGACACCATGAAATTAGCTAGTCAATATTTTAGTTTGTTATTATTATTTATGATATTTTATGATATTTCAATACAATTTAATTAACTAGATAATGCGTTGTAATAAAATTTTCTTTCAATGTATTAAAAACTTTTGTGAAGAACGCGCAGGATGAATTTTTTAGGAGAATTTTTGTCTTACTAAAGAAGTATACTTCCTACATACACACGCATTCTTTTTTTTTAAAGAAATCACGGTCACCTTAAGCATACACCGCATTCTGCGATTACTTTACAAACACACGAAACCAAGAACCAACACAAAGAACACTCAAACTCATATTAACAATTTGCGGATCGCATACAGTATTGTCCTATTAGAGTGTCGAACCCACAGTACTAGGCGCAGTAGGAAGCAACAAAGTGTCCACCTTATGTTGTAAAAATAAGTACAGAGTGTCGAGCCTTGAAGTCTCGAGCTGAACGCTCGAATCACGCGCTCAAGTGATTTTACAGAGGGTAATGCATTACCTGCTATATTTACAAGGGGTTTCCTAATCATTATTTGAGTAAAGGATATTATTTATTCATTGTGACACGTGATATGTTTATGCGCTTCAAAATTATTTTTAACGGCGTGTGTGTTACATATTTCCTTTGAAAAGCTAACCTCATCACATCTAAAAGAAGAAACAGATTGAGCAATAAGAATGTTCAAGCCTATATGTTTTTTAAAAAAATAATATTATAAATATTTATAAATAGATAAAACTTTCTGTAACTAATAAAACTCAAACTTTACAAGGCCACGAAAATAGTACATGCAATAAGTAGTTATTTTTATACAAAATTAATTTGTTTTCCATACATTTTCTGGATACTCGCGTTAATAAAACTCAAATCGAGCGTTGGATTCAATGCTATATACTTGAGCATTTACACAACAAAGTGATAGTAAGAGTAATACTTATCTATTATATCATAATTATGTCTTTACCAAACAACTATGTAATCATTTTCGGACTTATTAGTCACGGCGACAGAATTCACACGTAGGACCAGACAGACAGCTGTTATCTCGTCAAGAAGTAAATTATGTTTAATTTTTGTAAGTCACTTAACTACATAAAATGAATTGACAATAATCACATTAAGAAAATCTTAGGGCAACGCTATTGTGACTATCCAGTTGCAGATGTTTAGTGGCGGTGATAGTCGCTTACCGTCACTAGACCCACCTACCACAGGGAAAATAATTTGCAATGTTTTGATAGTAAAACATTAGGAATAAATACATATGTATGTTCAAAATTATGAATATATAATTTTAAGACAAGCAAAGATGCCATGGTCTCTGCTCTCAATGGCATGGTTGCTCATGGCAGCTAAGGTCTGACGAGGTTTTCGGAGATTTCGAGTCCCTTGCAACAAATTTATATAAGACAGAATACTATCTACTTTTAGTTGATTCAATTCTGATATATCACTTTATCGTAAATGTCGGTGACTCATGAAAGTTTCTTCATGGAAAAAAAAAAGACGTTAACATATATTTTTATATTTTACAGTAATAGCATATCCGATCCTGCAGTTCAAGTTCTCCTATCACATACCAGTCCTGGACATTCAATTTAATGCTTGGAGAGTACTTTGCTTGATTTTTGCGTTTCCTTGCCTCATTAGTGTTCTTGGATCGGCATTTATTTTCGAAAGCCCAAAGTACCTCCTCAGTATAGGGAAGGAGGAAGAAGCTCTGGAAGTATTAAGGAAAATATATGTGATAAACACTAGGAAAAACGGTGATACTTTTGAGGTAAGTAACGTTAAATTAAAGTTCAATCAATTGATGGTTTGAGTTGTCACTCAAACCAGATTTTCTCCAGATTCTGAGGACCCTCCGAAGAATTTGAGACCTACTAACTTCACTCACTCAGTAAGGTAGTAGAGCCACGCTGATTTCAGCACGAGCGGGACGGCTCGACCGGGGCAGTACTATCCTCCCACAGAAGACCAACCTAAAGCGCCAGTATCCGTGTTGTCGTGTTTCGTTGGTGAGTGTGAGACCGGAGGCCCATTGATACAGGGGTGACAGTTATCGTGGTAATTGTGTAAGCCTTACACTCTCATAATGACTGTCATGTTTTTTACGTCCCCAAGCGGGGTGTGAGTAAGCATCTCACAAGGCCACCATAGTGTGGGTCACCACACTGCATTATCTGCATTTGCATTGAGTATGGTGACCACAACTCTTGGATCCTATTCATGCTTTCCATGAGGCAGGGTAGAGTCATTTTGACAGGCTCTTAACATAAAAAAAAGCTGTGAAAAATTGCTTACCTCTGATTTTCTCTGGGGTTACTAAATCTGGTTGAACAGACTCATTTGAATATAGGCTTCTTCTATGAAAGGAGGTTTTGGCCTACTATACCACACTAGCCAGACAAGTTGTTAATGGGTTTGTGTCAAGTTTTTCTTCTCTTCACGGCACTGTTGCCTTACGTAATTTGGCACATTAGCTCAACAGCAGGCTACGCACGGTAATTATTTAAAACTTAATAATTGTTAATCTAAGATAAAAAGGTGTTCTAATTTCAATTGCGATGTCACTTCGTATTGTGTATTCATCAGAGATAAGGGTATGAGTTTATTACGTAGTTATATTGTTGTTACTGTACCAAAGTCAAACATTGCGGTTTAATAAAGCGCAATTCTTAGAAAGTGACGTTTTCTTATTTCTTGTTAAATTTATATTTAACATAATTTGAATAATCTATTTCAGAATATATTTTAGCATTCCACAGTTTGTTGGTTGGTGGTCTTATTAGTCACGGCAATAGAATACACCCTTAGAGTTAAGTGACTTTTATCTCATCAAGGAACAAACTAAAGTTATTTGCGGCGTCAACATCTTTAATTCTTAAATAAATAAAATGACTTGGCAATAGTTACTTTAAGAAAATCATGTAACATCAACACACAGTAATTCTTAAGTTGCTGTTATCATGCATTGCTAACGTAACTGTGGTCGGTTATTAAGTTCAGGACTCTCGCTATTGGCCATCATACGTTCCATAGCCGGTAGCGTCAGGTCTTCTGCCGCAGTCGCAACCTCTTGCGAAGATGTCATTTCGCAAAAGGAGGTGACGGAAAAGGATCGGGAGGATGACCTCTACTCTAATCCAATACACAGTCATGCAAAACCAGGCAGTTAAGGCGTATTTACCAGCGCCTCTTGCCACCCTGTATGTGGCCGCGGATGGATGGGACCGCTTGGACGGGTTGACGCGAGGAGGTGACGTTCGTGTGTATCGTACGTTACTTAAATAAAGAATTCACCATAACGTGGTACCCGTGCTAACGGGCAAGCGTCTAGATGTCGTAATAATAGTTGTTCCTGGATCCCTCTCATCGTAGGCGCAGAGTGCCGTACCGTGTAGTTTAAGTCGCTCCAATTCCGACACACGACAATGATGTAGTCATCATTCAGTATGTTTACGCTAGGTGTTTTTTGCTGTATAGGACAATCGCCACAAGAATAAGCCATTATATAACGTTTGTATTAGAGTTTCTGCTGTGTATCGAATTGAGATTTTATGTTATATTTGTTTTAGGTGGATGCTGTTTACTTAGACGAAGATAACGAATCAACAGTACCAAAAGGTTTCTTCGGGTCTTTAGCGGCCAAGACGGCGCCTTTGATCAAGAAACCACTTTTGAAGAATGTCATCCTTCTCTCCGTTCTCTTTGTTTTAACCTATATCTGGTAAATCAATTAAAACTTTTAACATTTCTCTTACACTTAGTGATGCTTTTGAGTTATTTCAGTATGCCTAATAACTTTCTGATTTTATTTTCAGTATAAACTCTTTCCTGGTATGGTTACCCTTTATAGTTAATGTAATTATGACATCAGTATCTGAGGGCCACACAAGTATCACAGCGTGTAAGATGATTAAATTATATGGAAATGCAACGACCGAAGAAGTAAGGATGAAAAGAATTTCTAGATTAATTTCATGTTTAAAAATATCTATGTAAAGCTAATACGTACGATTATAATCATTTGATGGGCCTATTGATCTAGTATTTAGTGAGCCCGATTGGTCTGGCTTCAAAGGTCTTGACTTTCCATCCTAGCCAGGAATATGGCTAGAGCCATAGTGTGATGTCTCTGTCTGGGTGTAATCTAAAAAATATCTGCATTAATAATGCTTCGATACAGTAACAGAGGGTGTGTTACGGGCATTTGAATTTTGAAAATTTTACTTGAAAAGATCCTTAAAGCAATTATTTGTTTTCATTATTGTTTCAGAATTTAGATTGTTCAATGAACAGTGTTGCAATGATAATGGTGTTTGTAATACATTTGATTTTGGCAATTGTTAACGTAGTTATGAGTGCACTGGTCAATATTATTGGACGGAAGAAAATATTCATTGGGATACAGGTAGGTGCTTCTTTGTCATATATAACAATCTTTTACAGAATTTATTTGGGCTGTGGCGGTCTTTCAGTGGTCGTTTAGATTTAATACTGGTTTTTAACCTAGTTTGGGAAAAAGGCTCTAAGGAAGGAAGGTGGGTGCTTCTTTTTATGACATAGGGGAACAAATGAATAGACTGGTCCCATATTGCCTAAGTGACTACCGCCATCTAAAGACACGATTACGTCATCACATCTTAAGTTCTATCTTCCTGCAGAACTCCAGAAAAGGTTTACGGCTCCAGTAACCTCCTGCACTCATCAATATCGTCGAAAGCCTTTAGTAGTCCTCTGCTGGATATAGGCCTCTCCTCAGAAAATCGATTTTGGACTACTATACCGTGCTAGAGAGATGGGTTGAAATAGGGTTTGTTTCAAGTTTTTTTCTCTTTGATGTTGCCCTGCGTTTGTGGTCTTAATCGCCTCTTAGGACCACTTGGAATGAACGACGCTAGTGACATTTCGTATTTCTAATTCATTACCACACAAACATATTTACCCACTCACTCAGTGAAAAGTAACGAAAGAATAGAAATGAATTAACAACATCTTTCAATGAGGCCGTCACTCTCGTTGGACCTGCCAGTAAGTGCTGAAACATTAAACTCTGATTAAAAAATTTATTAATTTTTCGATTTTATTTGACTTTAAAAGTACATACAAATTACAACTGTATATTGAAATACACTCTGAACTCTGAATATAACGTAATAAACTATTCGCTGTGCATAATAAAATAGCTTTTATATTGTTCATTAAATTCTCCAAAAAATACAATGGATTGACTGTACCGAGTTGTTATGCCAAATAGAGGATGTGTTTTCTAAGAGTGTATTTTGCCAAATATTCGAATATCTCTATAACTACCACAATAAAATGAACGACTATATACTCGATCTATTTTAGTATCGAATGGTCAATAAATCGAACATGCACACAACAAATTTATTAATTATATTAATTTTCTTTGTTTAAAGGCGGTGGCTGGCGTGGCTGCATTGAGCGTCAATAGCTCTCCATACTGGATGCTCACCGGTGTACTATTTATGTTATTCTTGGCTGGCATATTTAACTTTGGCTTCCTTACCACCTTCTGTGTTGATATCTTTCCGACATTTGTGAGGTTAGTTCTGCTTGCTAATACCCAGAAAAAAATCTATCAAATTGAGCTTAAATATTTCAAAGATTCCTCTTTACTCATCAAAATCATGCCCCGAGGAATAGTTTGAATGAATGCTCGAAAGATTTGCACGCGTAATTAGAACAATTACTTTTGGTTGATGGGATTTTCGCTCAGAAGCATTGTAACTGCTATCCCGAGCACGCTTTTGTCGCATTAAGGAGTATACCGAATTTTGTTACAAATATTTCGAAATAGAACTGCTACTCGAGTTTCGAAATTAAACATACAATATATTTTTTAATTAGACATTTTTTTTAAAATGTCTTATCAGATAAGATAAGATATTTTTATAGTGTTATTGTATAGGTTAAAAATGTACCATTATAGAATTACATACGAGAGTTTCTACCAAGATGTATGTTAACTAGATTTTGACAACTGTCACTTGATCCCACTTATGATAAGTTGGCATTTTATTAAAAGCAAGTACACAAGTACTTCAAATAGGTCAATATCACAAAATCGCAATGAAATAGGAAAGTTAGGATTTTATTGAAAGGAAAAAAGAAAAAAATATTACTTATACAAATGTACTGGAGATTGTGTCTACGTAATACTTCGAGAGGTTCAGGTAGGCATTACTCAGATCCAGATTATTTCCAGATCCCTCCTACTTCAGGTGCAGAGTAGTACACCGTGTGGTTTTAGTTGGTTCAATTCCGACACACCATCCCACCGTAAACCCCGGCGGGGTGACGACCCATGTTACTACGTGTGGGAAACCCGTGGAAAAAAAAGAAAAAAAGGCATTAGTACATTGCACAGTTAATGAATTATTCCAGGGCTATGGCAGTTTCTTTGACACTGATGGTTGGCCGCGCCAGTGCAGTTGTTGGCATCAACGTTCTCAAACAATTGTTGAATAACTACTGTGAATACATTTTTTACTTATTCGGCGTTTTTTCGCTTCGTAAGTGTTTTTTTTTACTCTTGATTTTCTATATCTTTATTTTTGTAATCCTTTTTGCTGTTGTAGAAACTGCAAGATTTTGTGTATTTCTAGAATCTTGAAATTTTTTGAATGAATCTCAACAAATCCACAAAAATTTTTGAATAGTCGTTTTATGTTTGACTATAACGTAATAAAACCGCTTGGTATTCCATCACAAATTAGTTTAATGCACGAAAACCCTAAAACGCCTTCATACCAAATTGTATTTCCTTCCTTAATGATTATGAAACTTAATTTCTCCTGAAAAATCTAAAAAAATCTTTCGAAAACCTTCCTACCAACCTTCTATAACCTGAATAGTGTAGGCAGGAATGAAATAGGCAGAATTTCATTATTCCATTCAATACCTTATCCTGCAAGGCGTGTCAGTAAATTTCTAGCGAGTAAGTGATTAAAACTGAATAAGTAAAAATCAAAACAGTGACTAATTTTTTTAATTCCAGTTGGCTGTATGATAGGCTTCCTTTTACCATCAGAGGAGAAAATTTTCGCACAGAAGAAAACAGTTAAGCCGTAAAAATGTGCTTGTAAAAATGAATTACAACAGTAAGGTGTAAAGTATATGAGTTGTTGACGATTGGTTCCTGAATAAGTGTTGTGTGCCAAGAAACTGGTACCATCTAAATATTAGGAAGGTAACTTGTCATAGATCAACATCCTGAATTACAAGAGGATCTATTTTAATATTTTTGATAAAATTTCGTTGCGACAGAATAAGATCTTTCTTATTGTAAACGATGTAAATTTGTAAAAGAGCCCACGATGCAAAAGGGGCATTTACTGGAACGTCGTAGTAACCTATAGAATTTGAAAGAATAAATGATAGTATGAATAAAAGTTATTAAATTTGTATTCTTGGTTTTATTATTTATTCACTTTTTGCAGCTGAGAAAGTGTCTTACAAATAGTTGAGTTGTATATACTTGTAAGTGCCAGGGACGCGGCACGATATGGGCCACCGCCCTAAAACATTAGCTCGGTCCTTTTACGTACGGTCTAAAACTAATGGACTCATCTGACCTTAATCTTACACTCCCAAATATTTCAGACCCTGGACGCTTTTTACTAATCGTCGATTGTCCTAGATGTACAATGAGCTTACGCAGTGTTTTAAAAGTATGGTGCAGATACAAAGAGGAGATGATAAGGAGATTTTTGTGTGAAACAATGCGTGACAATTTGCAAGGTGAGGGAGTGTTAAGCTCCGTTCACTTTTTTCCATCTACCGAACAATAGCAAAACTAATCGCATCGTTATATATATATACATTTCTGTATTAAGAATCTACCATAGTAACTCTACTCTGCTAGATGGAAAGCATGAATAGAATCCAAGAGTCACCATACTCATTGTAAACGCAAACTATGCAGTATGATGGTCAACACTATGGCGGCCTAGCAAGAAACTTTTTCACGCCCTGCTAGAGGACATAAAAGGCATGACAGTCATCGTGGCAATGTAAGGCTCACACAGTTACCATGATAACTATCACACCTGCATCAATGGGCCTCCGGTGTCACACACAGCAACGAAACGCGACAGCACGGATGCTGTCACTTTAGGTTGATCATCTGTGAGAGTGTAGTACTGCCGCGGTTGAACCGGCCCGTTCGTTCTGAAATCAGTGTGACTCTACTACTGTTTGACGTTGTGTTGCGTACGACCTTACAGATATTGATGTTGCGACGTACTTTAGCTATCTAAGACTGAGTGTGGGATATAAGGAACGTACTCAGAATTTTCTTACCAGGAAGTAGCGTTTCTAGTACTTTTAAGAGATATGAAAAAATAAAATTTAAAAGTTATTTATTAATAAGAAGAAGAATAATAAATCCCAACTAATATTATAAATGCGAAAGTAACTCTGTCTGTCTGTCTGTCTGTTACGCTTTCCCGCTTAAACCTCGCAACCGATTTTGATGAAATTTGGTACAGACAATCTTTAGACCCTGAGACAGAACATAGGCTACTTTTTATTTCGAAAAAAAGGGATGAAGGGGTTGAAATAGAGGTTGAAAGTTTGTATGGGATTTCTTAATTTTAAAAGATAAAACCATGAAACTTTATATTTAAGCACTTGATAAGAAATCATTAAACATTTGTTCTAGCATTTTTGAAATTTCGACCAGCTAAGGGGTGAAATAAGGGTTGAAAGTTAGTATGCAAGTTCGTCAAATATCACGTCATAAGAAACAAAAAATCGTTTGTTCTAGCATTTTGAAATTTTTACCAGTTTGGGGGTGAAATAGGGGTTGAATTGAAGATAAGACCATGAATCTTGGTACGTAGGTCTCAAAGGATGTGCAGAATTTTTCTACAAACGGAATTCCCGAACGGAACGGATTCGGAACTGGAACTACAAAGCCAAACTTTTTGTATACGAAATCTTAATCACTGAACCTAGGAACATGTAATTTAGAAGTTTTGGGTGTATCAAGTTACAAAAAAGTTCGTTTTTGAAGTTTAAATTCCTTTTAACGAATACTCTGCATCGCCGCCGCTGCCGTCGGTCGTCGTCGCGCACATTCGCCGAAGTGTGGCGGCATCTGCGGCAGGCAACGGCGCGGCGCTGTCGTGTGGTGGGGGAGCGCACGAATCTAACTATGCCTACCCGAACGGGCAGACACGTGAGGGCAGACGTCGTTGTCGGACGCATGCGATTAGAGAAATTTGCGCTATAGAGAATTACATTTTTCGATCCAGTAAAATTATTTTTTTTGTTTCGTATAACTTTTTAAGTGTTTTTTATTAATTAGGTCCTGTAAATTAATTTTGTACATAATTGATATTTCTTTTAGTTCATAGTTAAAAGTAGGTAAGATAGTTTCCGTTACTTTAAAAAATTCCGATTTGCTTTTATTTCCTTTTTTTAATTAATCTAAGAGGTCGTAGTAGGTGTAAAACTAACCTAAGCTACTAACCTCCTACTTTTTTATGCATTGGTTGTAAATAAATATTGATAATTTAATTTTTTAGTTACTTTTTTTCCATTTAAACGTGACGGACGATGTGTTTAATTGACATCGCCGTGGGATGAGCGCATCATTTTTACCGAGTAGGTGCTTATTAAAGGTTTTTTTTAATATAATAAATCTTAATCTGTACATCTGTTTTGTTCGATTCATTTCATTTTTGTTTTTCTACGATGCCTCGCAAACGAAAGTCCAATTTAGCTAATAGCTCTAGCAGAGCTCGGGCTGCTAAACTTGCTAGATCACTGGAATCAGAAGGGGATTCACAGATCCGTCGGACTTTAGATGCCGAGCGTCACGCAGCTCAAAGGGCTGCTGAAACTTTTGAGCACATGCAGACCCGTCATAATTTAGACGCTGATCGTCACGCGGCTCAAAGAGCTGCTGAGACCTCTCAGCAGACCCAAGCTCGCCAGGTCATTGATGCCGAGCGTCACGCGGCTCAAAGAGCTGCTGAGACCTCTCAGCAGACCCAAGCTCGCCAGGTCATTGATGCCGAGCGTCACGCGGCTCAAAGAGCTGCTGAGACCTCTCAGCAGACCCAAGCTCGCCAAATCTTAGATGCTGAGCGTCAAGCTTCGTACATAGCCGCAGAGACCTCCGAAGAAACACGTAGACGACGTTTCATTAATTCCGAGCGGCAAGCAGAAAGGAGACGTACGTTTACGATGAATACGTGGGAGGCATTTGCCGATGCTGCTTTTCATTATGATCCGTTAATTGATTACTTTAATCATCGATTAGTCCTCATAGGTAGAATGGCCAATAAATGCAGACACTGTGATGCACTCAAGTGGAAGGAAGAGACCCCAGGTATGTGCTGTTCTGGAGGCAAAGTATCAGTACCAACGCTTGGTGACCCCGAGGAGCCACTCAAATCCTTACTTCTATATGACAGCAATGAATCTCGGCGATTTTTAAACAGAATAAGAAAGTACAACTCTTGCTTTCAGATGACATCATTTGGTGTGGGTAATGAGGTCATCATGCCTGGATTCTCACCCACATTTACGGTACAAGGGCAAATTTATCATAGGATTGGTTCTTTGCTTCCCACAAACAATGATCAACCAAAATTTCTACAGATTTATTTTATGGGAGACGAAAACAGCGAGGTTGACCGCAGATGTCAAAATATTGAAGGAGTTGAGAGGGACATTGTTTTAAAAATTCAAAGAATGTTGCACGAACATAATAACCTCATTAACACCTTCAAAACAGCCTTAGAAAGAATGCCAGGGGAAAATTACAAATTAGTAATACACCCAGATCGTACGCCAAGCGGGGAACATGAAAGACGTTATAATGCACCCTTAATAAACGAAGTCGCCGCCATGGTGTGTGGTGAACAGTTCGCATCGCGTGATATTGTTTTACAAACCCGTGACAATACATTGACCAGGGTGCCGGACACACACAAGTTTTATGACGCATTACAATACCCGCTTATGTTTAGCAAGGGGCAAGAGGGGTACCATTTTCAAATTCCACAAGTCAATCCAGTAACCAAGCTCCCCTTGCCCAACAAAAAAGTATCGAGCATGGACTTTTATGCCTATCATATGATGATACGCGAAGACGATTTTAACGTAATACAACGATGCAAACAGCTCGCTAACCAGTTTTATGTTGATATGTACGTGAAGGTTGAAAGCGAAAGATTGCGATACATATCTTTAAATCAAACAAAACTAAGAGCCGAAAATTATATTCATCTCCAAGATGCTGTATCGAATGATGCCAACGTGAACCCTAATAATATAGGTAAAATGGTGATTCTGCCCTCTTCGTTTGTGAACAGTCCCCGATACTTACACGAGTATACTCAAGACGCATTTGCCTATGTGCGTACGTATGGTCGACCTGATTTATTTGTAACCTTCACCTGCAATCCATCTTGGTCTGAAATAGTTGACGAATTAATGCCAGGTCAAAGCGCCAACGATAGGCACGATATCATTGCCAGAGTGTTTAGGTTAAAAGTTAAAAAGCTTATGACTGTAATTACTAAAGGAAGGGTTTTTGGAGAAGTGCAATGCTTTATGTATTCCATTGAGTGGCAGAAGCGAGGACTCCCACATGCCCACATTTTGCTTTGGTTAAAAGATAAATTGCGACCTGACCAAATCGATAAAATTATAAGCGCTGAAATACCAGATCCTAACAATGACAAGGCACTTTATGATATTGTTATGAAAAACATGATCCATGGTCCATGCGGGGCTGAAAACCCTCAGTGCCCGTGCATGAAAGACCGTAAATGTACAAAAAAATTTCCTCGCAACCTACTGAAAGAGACTCTCCATAATGAGAACGGCTACCCGATGTATCGTAGAAGAGCACCAGAAGACGGAGGCCGGACGGCATCTGTTAAACTCCGAAATGGTAGTCAAGTTTCTGTCGACAATAGTTGGGTAGTACCATATTCGCCTGTCCTATTAAAAACTTTTAACGCCCATATAAATGTAGAAGCTTGCGGTTCCGTACGTGCAATCAAATACATCTGCAAATATACTTAGTCTGGCCATAAATACTGTTACACTTAATTATAAAAAAATATTACATTTGAATTTCGAATCTGTCATTTTTATACGATTGTTCATTGTGTTTTCTCATTTTGGCGCCAATACATTGTAAAATATTTTGCGATATTAAAATGGTGTGGGGTGATAAAGAGAACCGTCGCTGTGATAGCATTACACAAAGTAGGTATGGAGCCAAATGCAATTTTTAAAACTCTCCATACACTTGGTATTAGTAAAATGTTTGTGTACCGGGCTATTAATAGGTACAATGAGACCTCCTCTGTTTGTGACAGAAAAAGATCTGGCCGTCCACGTAGTGTTCGTACGAAAAAGGTGGTCAAAGCAGTAAGGGAAAGAATTCGAAGAAATCCTGTCCGAAAGCAAAAGATTTTATCTCGGGAAATGAAGATAGCACCTAGAACCATGTCGCGTATTTTAAAAGATGACTTAGGACTTGCAGCCTATAAGAGACGCACTGGCCATTTCTTAACTGATAATTTAAAGAAGAATAGGGTGGTAAAATCGAAACAACTACTGAAGCGGTACGCAAAGGGAGGTCACAGAAAAATTTTGTTTACGGATGAGAAAATTTTTACAATTGAGCAACATTTTAACAAACAAAATGACCGTATTTATGCTCAAAGCTCTAAGGAAGCTTCCCAATTAGTCGACAGAGTGCAACGTGGACATTATCCGACTTCAGTGATGGTTTGGTGGGGTGTTAGCTATGAAGGAGTGACTGAGCCATATTTTTGTGAAAAAGGTATCAAAACATCGGCACAAGTGTATCAAGATACCATTCTTGAGAAGGTAGTTAAGCCCCTTAACATCACCATGTTCAATAACCAAGTATGGTCCTTCCAGCAAGACTCGGCGCCGGGTCATAAAGCTCGGTCCACGCAGTCTTGGTTGGAATCGAACGTTTCGGACTTCATCAGAGCTGAAGACTGGCCGTCGTCTAGTCCCGATCTTAATCCGCTGGATTATGATTTGTGGTCAGTTTTAGAGAGTACAGCTTGCTCTAAACGCCATGATAATTTGGAGTCCCTAAAACAATCTATACGATTGGCAGTGAAGAATTTTCCCATGGAAAGAGTGCGTGCTTCTATTGATAACTGGCCTCATCGTTTAAAGGACTGTATTGCAGCCAATGGAGACCACTTCGAATAAGCTTTTTATATTTTTAATTGTTTTATATTTATGTATTAAACTGACACACTGTAAAAGTAATAAATGTTATTTGCAGTTAACAATTTTCTTTTTTCTTTATTACAATATTTATGGCAAGACTAGGTATTAATAAAGGCAGCGATCAAGCTATTTTTAATTTCAGAAGCTCAGAGTCCTCAAACCCAGTAGACGAAGTACAAACGTTTCAGTCTGGTCGCTATGTCAGCAGCAACGAAGCTGTATGGCGCCTGTTAGGGTTTCCTTTGCATGAAAGGCATCCTACTGTTACGCACCTCAGTGTGCATCTAGAGAATGGTGAACGAATTTATTTTAATGAAAATAATTTTCACCAGCGAGTGACAACACCACCAAAAACCACTTTGACCGCCTTTTTTGACCTTTGCAGATCAGATGAATTTGCAAAAACACTTTTGTACGTTCAAGTACCTCGGTATTACACGTGGGATGCAGGTAGAAAATGTTGGAAACGCCGAATTCAAGGATCTGCTGTTCTGGATTGGCCTGGCGTTAAATCTGGGGATGCATTAGGACGGGTCTATACTGTCCACGTTAGCAACATTGAATGCTTTTGTTTGAGACTACTGCTACACCACGTGCGTGGGCCAACTTCGTTCAATGATCTCAAGAACTACAACGGTCAAACGTTTGTTACCTTCCGAGAAGCCTGTGAAACTAGAGGATTGTTAGAGAATGACAATCATTGGGACTCGACATTAGAAGAGGCTGCACAATGTAGATCAGCAGCTAAGGTGAGAGATCTTTTTGCCATTCTCATAGCGACGTGTGGTCTTTCAAATCCTCAGATATTATGGGAAAAGTACCAAAATGATATGTCTGACGATATTTTGCACAGACTACAACAAAATAATCCCAATATCACATATAATGATTTAGTATATAACGAGGCGCTAACTAAGATTGAAGACCAAGTGATGGCTATATCTGGGAAGACATTATCAGATTTTGGAATGAACCGGCCACAAAGAATCGGAGAAGTCAGTGGTGATTTAATAAGAGAACTGGACTACAATGTCTCTTCTTTACAGCAACAAATATCAGAGTCAGTTCCTCGATTAAACACGGAACAAAAATTAGTCTTTGATATTGTTGTGCAAAGAATCTATAATGGTGAGGGTGGATTGTTTTTCTTAGATGCGCCAGGAGGCACTGGAAAAACTTTTTTATTAAATTTACTTTTAGCCCAAATTCGCAAAGACAAAGGAATAGCTGTTGCTGTAGCTTCCTCTGGAATTGCAGCGACGCTGCTCGATGGTGGCCGCACGGCACATTCAGTACTTAAACTCCCATTAAATTTACATCATGAGGAAATTCCAGTGTGTAACATCACAAAAAACAGCGATCGTGGCCGAATGCTACAGCAATGCAAGCTGTTGGTGTGGGATGAGTGCACAATGTCGCATAAAAAAGCGATCGAGGCGCTCAATCGGACTCTGAAAGATATCAGAAGTAACCCGAGTTTAATGGGTGGGATGGTAGTGCTGCTTGCTGGTGATTTTCGACAGACACTACCTGTCATTACTAGAGGCACTCCAGCAGATGAGATAAATGCATGTTTGAAAGCGTCTACATTATGGGTGCATGTAAAAAAATTTTGTCTCACTAAAAACATGCGAGTACAACTACATAATGATACGCAATCGGGGCAATATGCAGCTGCTCTATTGAAAATCGGTGAAGGTCGAATGACTACGGACACTAACGGCATGATTACATTAAATCAAGAATTTTGTAATGCTGTCCAAAACTTGGAAGATCTTAAAAACAACGTCTATCCCGGTTTAGAATATAACATGAGGAATAGAGAATGGCTGTGTGAAAGGGCAATATTAGCACCGACCAATGAAATCGTGGGAAAGATCAATGAAAGAATGATGTCACATGTGCAAGGCGATGTTGTCGAATATTTGTCAGTAGATGTTGTCATGGACAGTGAACAGGTGACGTCTTATCCTACCGAGTTTCTAAACTCTTTAGAGCTGTCAGGAGTGCCGTCTCATAAGCTGAGACTGAAAGTTGGGGTTCCAGTTTTATTAATGAGAAATCTCGAAGCGCCGAGACTATGCAACGGGACTCGATTGCAAATTACGCAGCTAGGACGCAATATTATTGGAGCAATTATAATGACAGGTATAGCTAAAGATGAAGAAGTTTTGATTCCACGCATACCCATGATCCCTACAGATTTACCGTTTCAGTTTAAAAGAATCCAGTTTCCCCTCAAACCAGCCTTCGCAATGACCATTAACAAAGCGCAAGGGCAAACACTTAAAGTAGCAGGTGTCCATTTAGAGAAAAACTGTTTTTCGCATGGCCAACTGTACGTGGCCTGCTCGCGAGTGTCGAGTCCAAACAATCTCCACATTTTAACAAATGATAACAAAACAGCAAACGTTGTGTACAAAAATGTTTTAAATTAGGTCATTTAAAAATATTTTTGTACACAACGTGAGGCTGGCCCCTGTAAGAGTCTCTTAGACATAAAGGACCAGGATTGACAAAAACTAATTTCACGCGGGCGAAGCCGCGGGCGGAAGCTAGTAATCTTATAAAAGTGAAAGTTTGTGTGTTTATCCTACCTCATAATCTTAGTAAGTTCTTGATTAAAATTTGGTGTATATTTTTGAGAGAGAACAAAAAGAAAGCAACAACGATGACGATCATTTAAATGTAAATAAGATAAAATTAAAATATTTTATTTCACGATGTCGCCTTCACGATAGGTAGTCTACCGTCGTTATCGTCAAGAGCATTCTGACGCTGAGCTCTTCCAACTGGTCCCACTTTCTTTCCTCATCTGCCGAACAACACGTACAAGCTTTGGAAGTCAGCGTTTTAGAATGGTAGACATACGCTGCCAAACTAAACGGCTCTTTCTTGCTATACAAATTAGTTAAAACCTGGAACTCACTGCCAGCGCACGTGTTTCCGTGCACTATAACTCCGGGTCCTTTAAGCGTGGCGTGAAAAAGCATCTCACTAGACCGACATAGTGTGGGTCGCCATACTCAATTGTCTGCATTCACAATGAGTATGACGACCATCACTCATGGATTCTATTCATGCTTTCACTTAGGCATAGTTAGGTAGAACCAGAACAAAAAAAATATTCAGTTAGGCATCCGAAGGCTTAAATAACATCAATCTGGAAACAAAATTACTAATCTATAAATTCACTTCAGTCCTAAGTAAATGGAAGATTTTGTATAGCATATAAGCGTTGTGTAAGAGCAATGTGTAATCTGCGCTGAACTGATAACTGCCAATCTTAGTCTGAAGCTTCAAACATAGTTAAAAATATAAAGTTGTAAAATTGTATCCATTTATCACTACAATCACTTTAAAATGTTATTTTGAAAGTACAATCTATCATGCACTTTAATTAATTTCAAAATAGACTTCAAAATATCAGCATGAGTAAAATTTGTTTTAGTTTCATATTTAGATAGTCAATCCGTGTGGTGACAGATTAAAAATATGGTGTTTCACCACCCCTATTCATCCCATGGGTGTGGTAAGAAGCAAATAAGGGAGCAAATTACATTGGACAACATCGCTGCAAAGGGAAGGAAAATTTGAAACAAACTCTATGCCAATCCGTCTACGGATAGGATTTGTTTCAAAGTTTCCTTGGCCAGACGGCATGCGGGGCCTGTTAAAGACTGTTGATGTGTGATGTGATTCGAATACTTTCAATTTAAGATTAACGTAGTTATTACTATGTAAAATATTTGAATTCTCATGACGAGCATGTCTTATTGTCGAATTAGACGACAGATGTCAGTCTGTTTGGAAGGTAATTACAATAAATACAAAAATTATACTTAGTTGACTTCTTTCTTTGAGTTTCTTTTTTTTTTCTATATGAAGAACCTGCCAAAGTGACTCTACTCTGCCTGATAGAAAGTATGAATAGAATCCAAAGAGTTGTGGTCTCTATACTCAATGCAAATGCAGACAATGCAGTGTGGTGACCCACACTATGGTGGCCTTGTGAGATGCTTATACACACTTGGGAACGTAAAAAGCATGACAGTCATTATGAGAGTGTAAGGCTTACACAATTACCACGATAACTGTCACCCCTGTATCAATGGGCCTCCGGTCTCACACTCACCAACGAAACACGACAACACGGATGCTGGCGCTTTAGGTTGGTCTTCTGTGGGAGGGTAGTACTGCCCCGGTCGAGCCAGCCCGTTTGTGCTGAAATCAGCGTGGAAATTTTAGGAAAGAATGCCGCACATTTCAGTATCTTCGTATGATTTATTTTACCAATATTCAGATCCATATACCTCTGTATTTTTATTTCACGTTACACAAAGTTTTACCACCCAGTGGCGTATAAATTTAATTACATTTCAAAAAACCTTGGTGATTTTTCTAGAACTCTTTTAAATGGCATTTATTATTATTTGGAACATATATTTGTGTAGTTTTTAAGTGATAAAATATGACGTTTCATCATTTACATCTTTATTGCGAGAAAATATAACGATTTATGATGTTTCGATACTATACTAGAAGACTAAGGTTGACAATATATAATTAAAAGCTGTGTCGTCTGCGATGACGTCAGGACCCGCTTTTAGTCACGAAACACAGTCCTGTAGGCCCTCTTCTCTTTGCTCTTGCAAGTTCATTTGAGAATTAAATTTGAGAATTTTCCGCGCCCTGCTTTGGGACATAAAAGGCATCACAGACATCGTGATAGCGTAAGCTCACACACTTACCAAAATAACTGTCACCCTTGCATCAATGGGCCTGTGGTCCCGTAGTCACCGACGATAGACTACTGCATGAATACAGTCGCTTTAGGTTGGTCTCTGGGACAATATAGTACTGCCCTGGTCGAGCCGGTCCGTTCGTGCTGAACTCAACGTGGTTACTAACTAATAAAATCAGAACAAAGTAAAACATAAATTAAATATTTCTGAATTATCATCATCATCTACGCCGAAAGATTTCCACTGCTGAATATAAACCTCCCCAAGACTCTCCACAGTAATTGATCTTGTGCTGCTCGCATCCAACGGCTTCTCGCGACATTTACACCCCAGACGCTGAGCAAGTTATGATGTCAAATGATCATGTTCATTTGATAATTGTTTGTTCTGAGTAAGCGTCGCACCTACGACCATTTACTTAGCAGTTAAGATAACTAACCACTAGATACACACAGAAAGTTTACCCTCTTAAATAGTTGTTTTGAAGCAATTAGATCATTATTATATTAAAAATAAGTATCTAAAGATAGTCAGAAAGCCATTTAATTATAAATAAGTAATGTTATCTGTTGATAAATGATTTTATTAGGATTATAGATCATTACTTGAGAAAAAATAGAGATCATAAGAAAAAAAACAGGAAAGAAATAGTTGCTATGTGATTTTTGCAGCTATTTTTTTTTCCTGTGCGGAAACCTCGACGAATACCATCAGGTTATGTCGTACTCCAACGGCAAAAAACTGCACGCCGTTTCAGGTATCAGTAGCCAATCAGGTGCACCCGAGTAAGGAAATCCCTGGAAGCCTGACGTACCTCGGGGCACCTAGGCTGGAGACCCCCTGCCGTGTGGGAATCTCGTAGTTCCTTTACTGTCTTCAAAAAGGCGCGTGCAGTTTGTAGCACTTGCATCAACACCCCGACCTGCTTCTGCTAGGATGATGTTTCTGGAGCCGTAAAATTACGACAGCAGAACTTCGATTACACCTCGTGCTTGGGTAATAGAGGTCTGATATCAGTCACTCTACGTAAAAAATTTAAATTCAATCAACACTTAAAGCC
This sequence comes from Hypercompe scribonia, assembly GCA_949316085.1. Lineage (NCBI taxonomy): Eukaryota > Metazoa > Arthropoda > Insecta > Lepidoptera > Erebidae > Hypercompe > Hypercompe scribonia. The sequence continues at coordinate 2,958,852 of OX438973.1, forward strand.
GATCTCAAACTATTTTGGGAAAAATCGTTCAGAGAAAGGGGTATAAAAACTAGATCTTAATTTAAAGAAGTACACTCTGAAAAAAACATTATTTAGCAGTTATAACATCTACTACGACTGTTTCTCTGGAGAGGTAGACAGTGACATATTAGACGCCCACCTTTTGCCAGAATTGGCAGAATCTCGTCTATCGAGCAGCAGGTACACCACTTACAGGTGAGATTGATTTGGGACCCTAAGTTCTTGATGAGAACCCATGAACACTTCATAAAACTTAGTCAAATGAAACCAAAAGAAACGAGTAATGAGAATGATTCTGTTTCCATAGCTAGTGCCTTGTTTTTAGTAAATACAATTATTTATGACTTTGTGAATAACATGAAAATTTATTTGATTAATTCACAATATACTACCTTTTGCCGTATTATTCTTATTTTAGACAATTTATTCATCAAAAGTGGCTTGAGTTACCACTATTATTTATCGATTAATTTAACCATTACAATCTTTAAAATATGGCTTCATCTCTGTGACTTTTGTCTCTAGTGTCATTTTAGAACTTACAAGCTATATATCAGGTGTCTTTATATTTATAGTGTATTGCACTTCATTTGTGATATATCTGGCACGTGAAGAATAAAAACCAGAGAGATTAAATAAAATCGCTTGTTTAAAGTTACTTTGTCGATTACGTAGCCGTCTGCCGCAGAGTTAAAAAAATATATTAACACACAGAAAGTCAGCACAATGAGTTGCTTGTCAAATTTGCAATAAAGAAGATTGATGGATAAAACTGGCACGTGAAGAATAAAAACCAGAGAGATCAAATAAAATCACTTGTTTAAAGTTACTTCGTCGGTTACGTAGCCATCTGTTGCAGAGTTAAAAAAATATATTAACACACAGAAAGTCACCACAATGAGTTGCTTGTCAAAACGATAAATAAGATTGATGGATAAAAGTTTACATCATCAAGGGAATTGAGAAAACAAACCCACGGCCACTCTTTTAACTCATCTGATATGTGTTACAAGTGTTACAGCACTATTTTGTTGTGTATTATATAAATTACAAGTATAAATTACCTATAATTGGATTTAAACCATTACGAATATAGTGTAAAAAAAAATTCGCTGAAAAAGTACTTCTAACATATTTTTCTAGTTACGCTGTTACTCTCTGAACGCAGTAAGTAAAAAGAAATTACAGTGAGAGATTTCACACATGCGGCTGTCTGGTTCCAAATTAGGCAGAGTCTGTACTAAGGTAACCAGACTGCTGATAAACATACTTAAATATTTCTAAATGAATACTTATTAAAGATAAATTACACCCAGACACAACAAATAATAGTGCACATCACACAAATATTTGTTCTGGATGGGAATCTGACAAATCTGTAATTCATACGAAGTATGATATGTGGAGCCTCAGGAAGTACGTTAAGCCATCGTAATCTCTTTTCTAAGGAGAGGCAACAGCTTTTAATAATCCAGCAGTCTATATACATGTAATTGATGATGATGATGATGATGATGATAATGATGATGATGATGCCTACCACCTGTGACTTCACCCAGTAACATGGACATTATGAAAATAATTTACAGATATTAGCACTCAGGGATTATGCAGCTGCATAATCGTGAAAGAATCAACATAGCAGTTCAAGGTAATATTATTTCAATAGACCATTTAGCACAGTAATAAAAAACATTTAACCCTTTTAATTAAAATGGTGAACGGAACCCAGTCCTTGTTTTAATATCTCACTTGACTGTGTGTTTGGTTATAAAGCGTGTTTATTTAAAATGATAGACGCAGTAGCCTTATAACTGAAAATCTAAGCGTGTTTACGTTATTTTAATTGAAGTAAGAAAGTGGAAACTGTGAAAAATGGTGCCGAAAACGAATAAAGTTGCTTTTGAGGAAGCACTTAATATGACAGGTATATTTAACAATTTTTTTTTCTATAATTATTTTCTTTATTATTTTGTTAAAAAAGAATAGCCTTATACTGTGTAATTAATTGAATTTTTTTTTATTAATGTACTATTAAGAATTTTCTTGTTGGCTTTTTCAAAACCTAATTGCATTTTAAAAAAAATATAATTTGAAAATCATTAATTTATTCATAAAATATTATAAATAAATTATAACTTAAAAAATTGCCACCGTCTTCAATATCTGTCTCCAGATAGAAAATCTACCTCTAAAGCCATTTTAAAAAAAAAAAATTCTTCCACAAGTGAGACATAAAAATGCATCTTAGTAGGCTGCCATAGTGTGGGTCACCACACTGCATTGTCAGCATTCGCAATGGGTATGGTGACTACAATTTTCTATTCATGCTTTCCATCAGGCAGAGTAGAGTTACTTTGGCAGGCTATTAAAATAAAAAAATAAAATACGAAAACCAAAAAGACTCTCTTTTTTTTTTGAAGTCGTTTAAAAATAATTTGTGACGACAAGTTTTTTCAGCATGCCTTTTTGTTACAATTTTTAAACGACTTCAAAAAAGGAGGTCCTCATAACTTGATGTATACCGATTTTGATGATTCATCTTATATTCGAATGTTGGTTGCTTATAGAAAAGAAGAGAAGAGCATTTTGCAAGTTATCCATAATACTGCATTTTTAATTGGTTACATTGATGATGTTTTCTGTTTTTCACTTGTTGAAATAAAATGAATTAAAAAAAACTATACGAAAGTAAAATTCACTGTAATATTTTGAGATGAGATTCTTCGGAGATATAGAATTGAATTCTTCAATAAATGACAGCAAATCTGTCGTAGTTGTCGCAATTACATACACAATCATATACTCGTAATATAATATCAAGCCGGTCCCATCTAAAGGGGTACACAGACATGTTCAGTATACTGCGGTACACTCTATGATAAGACAGGGATCACTTAAAATATCATTATGTCATAAATGATAAATTAAACAATTTCTAATAATCATAGCAATAGAAAAATTTGATTCCTAAATTTCTCTCATTTGGTGATGTTCTGACGGAGATCTTCGCTGATTTGTATGGTTTTGTGCAACCGTAACACTCAAGAAATTACGTAACAAATCTAGATCTGACAATGATTAGGCACCAGAATTCCAGAGTAAAACATTGCCTCCAAGCTATATTTTCCAGTAAACTCGATTAGTAGAAAGTCTATTTTTCGCTCTTCACAAGTCTTTTTTTTTAAATATTCCTAGGTAGATTTTCTATGTGGAAACAGGCGTTGCTTTCTTTTTTCATTTGTTTCATTTAAACGGCACTGTCTCATATAAGTGATGCATTTAGTAGGATACCCTATATACAAATACAATTACTTATCGAACTACTGATTTAAAAAAAAAGGAAATAAATTTTATAACAAAAAAAAAACAACTTCTTGCAGGAAGTACCTATTCTAAATTAAATTATACACTAAAAATTAAAAATAATTAATGTGTTCTTGTGTCTACAATAATTGTTATTTATGGATTCGGTGTCAGCCAAAGAAATACTTAGCAATAATAGTATGTAAAATATCTAACAATAATAATACGATAATATCTGAATTATGAAATCAATTTCATAAATATACTATTGCGTATGCGGACACTTCAAGCGTTCGCATTTTAAAAAATATACAAAAAATTTGGAGAATTCTTTTTCGAACGAAATTTTAACACATGAGCAGTAACTGTTGCTGGCCTTACACATTGGATGTGACACGAAAACTTATCACAATAACATCAGGTGCATCCTATACAAGGACGTTACAGAAATTTTCGTTTCGACTTTTGCGTCATCAGCTCTCCCTTAAAATATATAATACTTGCAGATCGGACGGAACTTCTATAAATATAGGTAATAAAATGTAAAGATTTATATTTTTTTTGTCTTAATTAAATTTAAAAACTACTGCAGTCTTATTAATATTTTTTCCACCATTATAGTGTTTAATTATCCCTGTATGATATAGGATATGTTTACAACTACAAAAAGTTAAAAATCCCTGTTAAAAATTCAATAACATAACCCAGAGCGTAAAAAAATTACTGTGAAATAGATATCCAATGCACTTCGGAAACCATTGATAGAACAAAAAACAATTTATTACAAAGAACTTCTCTATACTGTACTACTTTTTTGCATTTTAAAAATTGATAAAAATACCGAATGAAATCAGACCATGTTATCCACACCTTTTTATTGACTCATATCTAATTTTATATTCAAGGTATAAAAAAAATGCTATTAAACAGATAACATCGCATGCGCTGCGGAAACTGTTGCTGATGGAAAAAAAAAATATCTACAATGTTAAAGGCCTTATTAATTGCTGTAATTATTTCTATAAAAATTGATAAGATACCGATTAAAATCCGATCATATTATCCAAACTTTTTCATTGATTCATATCTAATTCTAATTTCTCTAAATTATTGTAAGAGGTAACTAAGAGAATAAAATATGCAAGACAACATCACAGCAAAGAGAAGGCAAACGTGAAATACATCCGGCCGGCGTGGTATGGTAACAAATTGTGTCTGTGAATATAATATGTACTAAAATAAAAAAAAATATATTGTCAGCCAATACACGTCGTAAAGTCAATTCAAAATACAAGAAGCGTATACGGTTGGAAGGGGCATCTCAACAGCAATTTCATTTTGTCCTATTTCAAGTAGGTTTGCCTGAAAATCTATATTTTATTGTCAATCACAAATATTACAAAAACATAGAAAATAATGTACAGTAAAGCTTCAAGGTTAATATTGTAAAATAAAAAAGTATAAATCTAAAAAATGACGTTGCATTGAGTGTTGTTGGTTTAATTTCACATGGAACAGTACTTGGTGTGATCCACGAATTGTTATTCTGAGTCTGGATGTTCTTTGTGTCCGTTTCTATATTACTCCTACAGCGGGCGGTGTCTATTAAAAAAAAGTAAAAAACAAACGTAAAAAATTAAACTACGTAAAAATGATATACATATATAAAATTAAAAAACATGTAAATTAAATGTAAAATATTTAAAACTTAGGCCACAAGAAGAGGTCTATACAGAGAAATATGTAAAACTTTGTTATTAATATAAAGAAAAAAATATTACTTGCTATTCCGGCTTTAGAACTACGTTTTTAATTTTACATATTTAAACAAATTAAGTAGTGATAGTCTTAGTTAGCATATTTTTAAGTGATTGTAAGTATTTAATTCTATTCATTCAAAAAAGTAAAAAAAAAAATTACATAAGCCGCATGCCTTACATTTTTGCACTTTATTTCCATAATTAAATTACAAAAATGTAAAATAAAGATGTTTTATAATAATTAATTAACAAGATAGGGCCAAGTAAAGGAATTGAAATTCCATAAAATTTAAAATTCTTTAACACATAAAAAAAATAAAAAGTTAAATAAAATGCAAGAATAAAATCTTTGAGAATAAAAATATATTTATAAATAAAAGTCTAAAATGTTGATAGTAAAATATAAATACTAATTTGAAAATAGAAAATATCGGTATACTGAACTTTTGGATATATCCTACTCTTTGTGTCTACTAAATTGTTTAAAAAAATTACGTGCACACTCGTGGGGTGGGTCGATATTATATTATAAATTTTGAACATGTGAAAATGGAAAAAAGACACCTGTATAGGGTTCACACTACGAACATAAGGTCTCAAGTGAACTTCACCTGCTGATTGTCGTAAAATTCTCTGGCAAACAAAAGATACCTATTAGCGGCAATAGTCTCGCTACCTATTACATAAGAACAAAACACTGGACAAAAATGGATGTTTAATATGTCTCTGCCTGCCCCTCCGTGGAAACAGGCGTGGTTTTATTATATATTTTTGATGCCTATTTAAATGAGAAATTCTGTATGATTCTTCACGAGAGATGGTAAAGAAGACAATAAAAATATCAGACCAGCATTCCTAAGACAACACCAGAGAATAGGCAAAAACGAAGAACAGAACAAAGAAGTGGATTTGCTGTACATATGTTCAAAAAGTGGTTTATCTTTTAAAAAATTCATATACTCTGCTGCAAGTCATTCAGCATACTTGTTCAATAAATGTCATCATCATCATCATCTCAGCCAAAAGACATAAGGCTCCCTCAAGGTTCTCCACGACAGGCAGTCCCGTGCCGCCCGCATCCAGTGGATTTTTTTTCTTTTAATAGCCTGCCAAAGTGAATATACTCCGCTTGATGGAAAGCATGAATAGAATCCAAAATTTTGTAGTCACCATACTCATTGCGAATGCTGACAATGCAGTATGGTGACCCACACTATGGCGGTCTATTACGATTTTTTACGCCTCACTTCGGGACGTAAAAGACATGACAACCATCGTAGCATTGTATTGCACATACTTATTACGACAACTGTTACCCTTGCATCAATGTGCCTCCAATCTCGCACCCACCAACGAAACAAGACAGCACGGATGCTGTCGCTTTAGGTTGGTCTTCTGTGGGAGGGTAGTACTGCCCCGGACGAGCCGGCCCGTTCATACTGAAATCAGCGTGGCTCTGCTACCTGGTAAAAACGACCTGCAACAGATCGTCGGACCACTTTGTGGGGGTCTATAGACGCTGTATTTCCCAGTACGCGGTCGCTACTCCAGAATAGACAGATAGAACATTCCATAGACATGATTGTGGATAAATGTAGAATCTACATAAGTAAAATCAAACTGTTGAATCTGTTTTTGTAACCTACAGTAGATGTTAATCAGCTTCGACCATATAACGTTGTTGAAAACTCTTACTCATAATCAGGCCTTCAGCTAATTGTTGAACTAGCGTAACTGCATTCTCATGTCTTATCTCGTGCGACATAAAAAAATAAACATTGATTCAGTACATAGTATTACGCAGAAAAGTAAACGTACATGACGGAAAATGATACCGCAGATTAATATATAAAATAATAATTAATTAGGTAACAACATGTTTACTATAAAAAGATGATAAATGTGTTTATAATAAATAATAATTATAACTTCAGGCATCCCACACACAGCCGTATGATTTCAAACCAGATAAAACTTGTACTATGGCAGCCTTCTGAAAAGCATTCTAAAATATTTCTTCATGCATATAATTATGTACTTTACTGACACGCAGACACAGACTGGCCTATAGTACATCCACGTGCTTAATAGTTCCGTCAAATCTATCACTACGGTAAAGGATTTTAATTTAAATAATTTAATAGCTACTACCTATTAGCTAAACCATAAATGCCATTTAAAATAGTTATAGAAAAATTGACAAGGTTTTTTTTTAAATGTAATTAAATTTAAACACCACTGGGTGGTTAACTTTATGTAACGTAAGATAAAGATACTGAGGTACATAGAGCTGAGTATTGGTAAAATAAATCATACGAAGATACTGAAGTGTGCTGCATTCTTTCCTAAGATTTCCACGCTGATTTCAGCACGAACGGGCCGGCTCGACCGGGGCAGTAATACCCTCGCACAGAAGACCAACCTAAAGCGCCAGCATCCGTGTTGTCGAGTTTCGTTAGTGAGTGTGAGACCGGAGGCCCATTGATGCCCATTGACGGAGTTATCGTGGTAGCTGTGTAAGCCTTACACTGTCACGATGACTGTCATGCCTTTTACGTCCCCAAGCGGGGTGTGAAAAAGCATCTCACAGGCCGCCATAGTGTGGGTCACCATACTGCATTGTATGCATTTGCAATGAGTATGGTGACCACAACTCTTGGATTCTATTCATGCTTTCCATCAGGCAGAGTAGAGTCACTTTGGCAGGCTTTTAATGTAGAAAAAAAAAAGGAGAAAGGCAGATGTTGTACTGCTGTATTCTTTAGAACTTTGCTAGAAGATTTTGAATTCTCCTCTAAAAATTGATACAACTGCAATATAGAACATATTCCGATGTTTTCTAAACTTGTTATGCTTAAAATCTGCTTAGGTGAAAATTAAATGGCGTTGTGTGTCAGATGTCAGAAAGTAATTTTGCACAATAATCCGAACAAATAAATGGAATTGAAGTGTCTGTTTGTAATTTCAAACGAACAGCTTTTCACTAAATGCATATGAAAGTACATACAGTACTTACATACATAAAAAAACATTTTTCAATTTTTGTCTGTTCAGGTCAATCACTAAATTAGCTGAACTAACTTTGGCAGGACTTCCACCGGTAAATAACTCATGTTATAAGAAGTAATTAAGGCTACATTCATTTAAAAAAAAAAGTTACGCGATAATAAAATTAAATTCAATGAAATAGTGAACAACATCCGATTCTAATAGAGAAGTATATAAGTCGTGGATAACAGCTACCAAAGTGTAAATTACATAAAAAAAATAAAATATTAAAATTAATGTTTATAAATGAGTCTACTAGTGTATTTAGCACCAGAGCGCCATTTTATTGACGGATCAAGAAAATCGTGATTCTGATTTCAAACATGTGTCAAACTACGCCATCTTGTTGACAATAATGACAACTCATTTGTATACGATGGCAGCCAGCTGTCATGTGTGTCGGCTTATGGTACAGCCTATTTATTATATTGTAAACTACAAACTGATGTGACTTTTAAATGGAAAGGTATAAATATCTAGGAATTTAAAATATTATTATCGATAATATTATTAACCAAATGAATATAAAAATAATCCCTTGCTTGAAATACGCAAGTCGGTACAAAAGTCCCATACGTAACTGTCATTGTCATTTATAGATTATTCTCTATGATCTAACATCATATAAGATACTATATACCCAGAATAATTTAGATTAATACAATCGTGATCAATGCGAGTGAGCCTTTTTTTTTCTATAAATCTCCACGTCGGCCCCCGGAGTTTGCGGCGAAATGATGTGTTAGTATCGGACCAACTAAAACCACACGGGGTAGCTCTCTATGCCTGGAGTAGGAGGGATCCAGGAACCACTGTTATTAATCCATTTGGACCCCACGCAGCGCTCGTCCACACTGACACGGGCAACACCAACAAGTAAACTATTCAGGCGACGTACGACGCACACGGATGTTACCTTCTCGCGGATGGCCACTGTAGCGGATGGAGGGGAAAATCCAACCCGTCCAACCGTAGCCACACTGAGGCGAGCTGAAAGCGAGCAAGTCATGCCTCTATCACCGTCACAGAAATGTATTTAACACCTAGAACTATTTTACGTACTTAGAAATGACTCAGGCACCTTGAATTGAACCGCCATTAGACTATATTTAAATTAAAACCTCTAAATATGTCAAGATAAGAATGTAAATATATTATTTCATCTACGCTATTTACTTGTATAGCATCATTATTATAAAAAGTACTAATATTTGTATTTAATTTGAGATTGTTGGCTTGTTTAATGAATATTAAGTAGTTATAACATATTTACCTGAATTTTCCTTAACAACGTTAAACAAAACTATTGTATAGACCACACGAAATACTTTTGGGGTGTTGATTTTTATCACGCAATAAATTATTGCCAGACAGTAATAATATGTCGAAGAAGCTATTGAATTACAGAGGTTTAATGATAATAACTGTACGTTAAGCGTTGCTATTTAAACAGTCACCATGCCGCGCTGCTTCTTACGGTTACCGCACCGTGTCGACGGAGACGAAAGTGCTCCCCAAGTTTAATAACGGACGGCTGAGTTCCGGGTGATTAGTGACGTTCGAAGAATTACGTGAGTGTCATGAGGCCGCTCGTCGAACCTCGAATGCTCGTTGGTCATCACGGTTGGAGGATCCATGTGCTAGCTTTGCCACCGCGGACGCTCTCCAGCCGGTCATCTTAGAGTGGGCGAGGCGGCAGCATGGGCCCCTTTCCATTGCTTCGAGAAGTATCTGAATTGAGTCCCCCCTGTCAGCACTGGGATTGCAGTGAGGATTTGGTTCAGCACTCGCTCTTAATTTGTTCTGCCTAGGCAACTCAACGTGGGACCCTCACTGCAGTTATTGGAGGAGATCTCTCGCTACTGAGCATCATGCGCTCCGCATGTAGCGACAGCTGTTTTACAGCGGTCGTAACATTCTGTAAAGACAATTTTGCAGAAGGAGGCGGCGGAAAAGGCCCAGTAGAGTGTCCTCCATTCGGACCTCACCTCATGCCACCCTGAGTGCCTAAATAGAAAGTTTACCCGTACATGATGCCCACGTCAAAGTGGGTGGGCGCTGAGAGGGATGGCTTAATAACAGGACTTGCCGGATTTCTCTTATTCCAGACGCAGCCTGGCACACGCTGTGATTTTGGTCGGTCCGATTTCGATACTAATCCTGCCACAAACCTCGTTAAAAAAAACAAAAGCTGTGAATGTATAAACACATATATACTCACTGGAGCGCGCGCAGCCAGTTCACACAATACATGTCAACAAATTTAAATTTTAAACCAAACAATTGATCTGGACATAGAAATCTAATAACTATTTGTTTAAAGCTTACATTGTCACTTCCGTTTGTAGTCCACTTTTTGTTAAAGTGTGAGCACTTTTTTAGTGAAAAAAATCATGAAACTTGCGTCATCGTCACCGAACGCTTTCCATGAACATATACTTTGTATGTTAAATAAACACGTAATACATGGCGTTCTCTGTATAGACGCTTGGCTGCGACGCGTATGTCTACAGGGCAATGTATTCGATGTGGAACGTTACGATTTCGGCGGAATCGAAACCTTTGTAGCGGCCTAGGTATTTATTGTTATGCATACTTACTGCGAAAATAATATTATCTACTTTATGTAAACATGCTCTATAAAGAAATTATTTTTCAATTGACTTAAAAAAAAGAAAGACGTTTCATTTTTTTTTCGTTTGTTTTTCTTCTTTTTTAAAAAAAAGAACACCCGCGCTATGAATAAATTCTGTGTCGCAGAGGACTTTACAAACATAGAAGAAACGGACATAAAAACACCTCGATTCAGAACTACAATTCGTGGGTCACGTAAAGTGTTGTCCCACAACACTGAGCGGCGTGGTGACCACTTAAAAACTTCTAACACTTCTGTCGGCGATCTTCATGACTGCCTTCACTTTTTTTTAAGCTTGTATACGTATATAAGACTATACATGCCCTGAAAAGACCAAAGCTACGGTTTAGTCTCAATAGTACATAATGATTTTACTAAAGTAAGTACCTAACGTAGACGAATTCTAATAACGACTCAAAAATTCTAAAGTTACCTAAACCTCTGCTATGTTATTACATAATATTTATTATGAAACTAAATTTAATCGATATAAACCTCCTAGGTAAAATGGGCCTTGTACATAAGATCATACTCTGTACACCCACATTGCAGCAAATAAATCAACAACTGCCTTTAACAATCCACTGCTAGACAAAGGTCTCTCCTTAGCAAGGAGGTTTTGGCCTACTAAATAAATAAATTTGAAATTGGTATGTAAATGATTATGATGTGCATAATTTACAGGATACAAACATAATGTAAAATTAATACCCTACCTACCTTTTCAAGGAGACAGGGGTAAGATAGTGTTTGTGTACATATTTCCATATTATATTTTTTTATTCAAGTCCTGCTAAAGTGACTTTAAAAGATGTCTGCCTGATGCCTCAATAAATTTACTTCTATTTAAGGATACGCTCGCTACAACGTGGTAGTTTTCCTGATCAGCACCAGCGTGATTATGGGAATGTCCTTCGAACTGTACAGCGTATCATATCTTGTCCCTGCCAGCGCTTGTGAGCTGCACACCACTGATGCACAGCAAGGCTTTATCGCCTGTATACCACTGGCAGGTAAGAATTCTTCAGGATTCTCAAAACATCCGATATACCCAATACAGCAATTGAAAGGGGGGACATAAGAACGTAAGAATGTTCTCTCTGTATTTGAATACGGTTGAAAACCTTGGGTTTTTCTAAATATAATCTGCCAAAGTGATTCTACACTAGAAAATGTAAGTAGAACCAAAGAGTGGTGGTCACCACATTCATTGCGAATGCAGACAATGAAGTATGGTGACCCACACTATGGCAGCTTGAGTACAAGTAACTAATTCTATTTTTTTTCCTATTTAATTATATGGGGCAAAAGAACTATTGAGTTATTTGAGCGCAAATGACTACAATTGTCCATGGGTGCTTCTTTTCTGCTAGTCAAGATGACAAGTGCATTGCCTCTTGAGTTTCCTTTCTCTCGTAAATAAGGATGATGACACGTCGTATTCTTAACCAATCAGCATACGGACATAGAGTAAATATGATTTATGGTCGTTTCATATCCAGGTGTTATCGTCACGTCACCTCTCTGGGGCTATTTGGCCGACACCCGAGGAAGGAAGAAAATCTTAAACATATCGATGACAATGGGCTTTATTGCCGGTTCCTTATCTGCCTTCTCATCAAACTGGATTGTGTTGAGCGTTCTGAAACTATTCTCTTCATCATCGTAAGTAAATTTTAAGAAGCATTAAGAAATTATGTAGGAGACGGTGACCGATCATAGCAACGTCCTGCTCCATCATATTTAGTCGTTGGCAATAGGAGAAAGAATACTAGTAAGTCACACTTATAAGGATATAATGAATTAAATACAGGTAGGTACACTATTATTTTTTATTTTTTAATAGCCTGCCAAAGCGACTCTACAATGCTTGATGGAAAGCATGAATAGAATCCAAAAGTTGTAGTCACCACTCACTTACACACACACACCACCACTCACAATGCAGTATGGCGACCCACACTACAACGGCCTATTACGATTTTTTACGCCTCACTTGGGGACGTAAAAGACATGACAGTCATCGTAGCATTGTATTGCACACATTTACCACGACAACTGTCACCCCTGCATCAATGGGCCTCCGGTGTCGCACTCACCAACGAAACACGACAGCACGGATGCTGTCACTTTAGGTTGGTCTTCTGTGGCAGAGTAGTACTGCCCCAGAGAAGCCGGCCCGTTCATGCTGAAATCAACGTGTCTCTACTAGTTGGTGAGAGTTTGAGTATTAAAGAGAAATATAAGATAATTTCGCAATACTTGTTAGCTCGGAGGTTTGCAGTGAAGTGAAGGCTCAATCCGCATTCTCTCCACTCATCGACTCGGATCAACTTCATGTTTGACTGATGAAGTGTGTCTAACTTCACATGCTGGTGTTTCTTGTCAATTGATGTCATAGTCGTAGTCATGACATTTCTCACATATGTACATACTCGTATATATAAAATATCTTCACATGTCACAGAAAAATCTGTCTAATCTCAAACTGTTTTCGGACATTTGACATGGACATTTGAAATACATATTCTATATTAAGAGCCTGCCAAAGTTACTCTACTCTGCCTGATGAAAAGCATGGATAGAATCCAAGAGTTATGGTCACCATACTCATTGCAAATACTGACAACGCAGTATGGTGACTCACACTACGGCGGCCTTGTGAGATGCTTTTTTACCACGCTTGGGGACGTAAAAGGCATGACTCTGGTCTCACGCTCACTAACGAAATACGACAACACGGATGCTGGTGCTTTAGGTTAGTCTTCTGTAGGAGGGTAGATAAATTACACCTAGACACAGAACAAGGGATCGTATTTATCACACAATGATTTGTCCTGAGTGAAAATCGAACCCACGACATCTAGCTTAGCAGTCATGATCACTAACTACTAGACCAAAAGGTCTGTCCATAATAAATAATAAGTAATAAATGCTAAATATATATTAAAATAGTGTTTATATTATAAACTAAACGAATAAATTAACATGTGTTTTATTAACCGCAAATTAAATATACGCGTGTGATAAACATTAATTATATAATATTTTCGGAGGTTTTGGCCTACTATACCACGCTGTGCAGACGGGTTGAAATAGAGTTTGTTTCAAGTTTACCTTCTCTTTGTAATAATGTTGTCTTGCATACTTGGTTCCTCGCCTCTTACGACACCCACGGTATGAATAGGGGTGGTAACACTACGTATTCTTAATCCGTCACCACACGAGCTGTGAAAGGCTGTTGATAATGAATATTTTCGGACATTTGACCCATAACACCATTCAGTTTCAAACTAAGCAGAGCTTGTGTGTGTTTAACAGTCCACTGCTGGACACAGGTCTCTCCTTAGCAAGGAGGTTTTGCCCGTCGAGTTAGTGTGGGGTTTATTTCAAGTTTTCCTTTTCTTTGCAGTGATGCTGTCTTGTCATAGTTTGTTCCTTTAGTCGCATCTTATGACATCGATATTAAGAATAGGGGTGGAGATACTCTGTGCTTTTAATCTGTCACCACACGAAGATAGAATACTTACATGTGTTTTTTGTTGAGGCATAACTGTTTTATCATCTACACAGAAAACACAAAACTCCGAAATAAATATTTACAGGTCATATAAATATTCAGTTCGACTCGGGAACCGAGATTTCAGCACAGCTGTCGCACACACTACCATTGCGCCATCGAGGCTATGTACATAATGTAAAAGAGTGCAATGTAACACCACATAGCGACTCTAAATAGGATATGAGAATGATATTATTATTTCAATATTTATAACATATTCAGTAAAAGACACCCTAAAGGTAGATAGGTTAGTACTGATGTTTCTTAATTTTTTAGGATAGCAGGCGCACTTGCGTTGTCGATGACCATACTGAGCGAATGTACTCCAGTGGCGAAAAGAAATGCTTTGGTCATCATGTCTACCAGCGTATTCTTGTTCTGTACGGGATGCATGGCAGGTAAATTATTCTAAAACTAATTAAAGGCTTCAGAAAAGGCTGCCCGATAGCAAACAGGACAGCACCTTTGCCGTTGTAACCAGACTGCTATTAAACATACTTTTATAAATTGATTTTGCTAGCACCTTCGACCACGCCGCTCTCCATTTCACTGAGTGTTATGGGTTCAAATCCTACATGGGACAACACTTTGTGTGATCCATAAATTGTTGTTCTGAGTCTGGGTGTTCTTTGTGTCCGTTTCTTGTATGTTTGTAAACTCCCCCGCGTCACAGGATGTATTCGTAATGCGAGTGTTGTCTTTTTAAACAGAAAAAAAAGAAGTCACATCTAGATATGTGCTCGTGAAAATTGTACAGACATATAAACACAGCAGTCATAGATTCATGTAACTCGATAGATAGTAATGCTTTTTATTTTAAAGAAACTACTGCTGCAAGAGAAATATACTCTGTGCCGTGGGTACTTTACAAACATAAATGAAACGAAAGCAAAGAACACTTAATGTTGCCCCGTGAGGGCATCAAGTCTACAACACTCATGACAATATGAAGCAGCGTGATACTCCTCTAAGCTATTATGTATCTGCAGTCAAACATAACTATTGTTTGAACAACATGTAATACTTAGCTATTATTATTATATCTTATATATTATATCTTATATTATTATATCTTTGGCAAATAAGTAGGTAATCGTTGGTGGTCTTATCAGCCACGGCAATAGAATACACCCTTAGAATTAAGTGACTTTTATCTCATCAAGGAACAAATTAAACTTATTTGCGGCGTCAACATCTTTAATTCTTAAATAAATAAAATGACTTGGCAATAATCACTTTAAGAAAATCATGTAACAACAACGTACAATAATTCTTATGTTGTGAGAGTTAAGTCGCGATGGTAGCCACTTACTGTGAGGTGATCCATCATCCATATAGTAGTAGGTGATGCACTGATAGTAAAGTGCTAAGATCAAATATGTATATTCAAAAATAAAATGTATAGTTTTGAGAAATGTAAAGAGTTCGAGGGTCTCTGCTCTCAATGGTGTGGCTTCCCATAGCAGCTAAGGTCCGAAGGGCTTTTCGGAGATTTCTTTCATAAGATATAACCGAGCCCTTGCAACACATGCGACAGAGCACCATCAAGGTTTGTTCGATGATGACTCGTGGGAGTTTCTGCATGGAAGAAAAAGATGGCACTAATTTATACCTTTGTATTTTACAGTAATAGCATATCCGATCCTGCAGTTGAAGTTCTCCTATCACATACCAGTCCTGGACATTCAATTTAATGCTTGGAGAGTACTTTGCTTGATTTTTGCGTTTCCTTGCATCATCAGTGTTCTTGGAAGTGTATTTATTTTTGAAAGCCCAAAATATCTTCTTAGTGTAGGGAAGGAGGAAGAAGCTCTGGAAGTATTAAGGCAAATATATGTGATAAACACTAGGAAAAGCGGTGATACTTATGAGGTAAATAATATCAGGTTAAAGTTGTATAATTTGATAGAAACACTTAAGCTTGTATTCTTTTTTTTGTAATAAAGGGTAAAAAAAGCTGAAGGTTTTAGTTCGAACTTAGACCATCAAGTTTTTTTTTTAATACGTAAGGTCCAAGGTTTTGGGCTTTGGTAACTTCACTCGGTAAAAAGCAGTGACACAATTGCTTACCACCGATTTTTTTGTGGGCACTTCGTCTTCTAAGAAAGGAGGCTTAAGCTTACTGTACTGTGCTGGCCAGACGGATAGTTATTGAATCTGGGTCAATTTTTTTTTTCTTTTGGCACTTTCTTGCGTTGTTTGCTGCCTTAGTCACAGTAGAGTTATGTAACAGTATTGTTTCTTTATACAAACGATCGGAAAGTTAGTTGTACCACGTGCCTTGAGTTCAGTACACACTCGGTACACATTTACTCATGACTTTACCGCAGTAACGAATCGATGGTTTGATTTGTTTCTAAACTGTAAGCGATTCATCAGCGATCAGTGATTCGTGAATATTTGATTAAAAAAAATACTAATAGTCATATAATGTCGCAAAGAGCAAATACAGACAATATTTTTTTATTGTTTACATTGTTCAATGATGCACCTAGAGATAAAAATAAATAAATTACATTGATGTATTAAAATGTTGTATTAAATTTAACAATAAAACTTTTAGTACGTCTCAGTTAAGACGCAAATATTTTTCAATACTAAAAAAGACGTAGTATTTTTTTAAATCTACTACTAAACAAAACACAACATTTATTTTGTTGAATATTTCCTGTAGTAAATATATAATATTTACTATCATTAAACTAGTAAAAAACTCAAATAGCAGTAGTACGTTGATAAAATTTAAATACTGTAGGTGGTCGGTCCTACCGCATATTTACGTACTGCGCGGCTGTAGGTTCTTATGTTCAAAACAGGCCGAGTTACGATACTGTACAGGTAATATTACCATGCCCTAGTCGGCTCTGTAGCGGGTACATTACAATAATATTTGAACTTAATCATTCCGAAACTAAGATAAAAAAGGTGCTTTAATTTCGAAAGTGATGTCACTCTGTTTTGTATATTCATTAGAGATGTAAATATAATGTTTATTACGTAATTATATTAGTATTACAGTATCAATGTCAAATATATTATATTGAGGTTTTATAAATAACAATTTTTAGGAAATAATGTTTTTTAATTAATTTATGTGAATATCATTTAAATCATCTATTTTATAATATTTTTATAGCATTCCACAGTGTATTATAATGTAAAACTTAGGTAGATTGTTAAGTTTAGATACGATGTTCTTTTAGCTATATTCTTTTGTTTCCAAAACTAATAAGAAGTTAAGAAACATTGTTAAATATCCCTTAATCACTAAAGGTCCTCAGTCTTCTAATTGTGATCAAGGTCAGGCTAAATAATCTTTGCTAGCTAGAAGACAGATCGCAAAAGCTTTTTGCGGGAAACAGAACAAATGGTTACTGCATCATTCACTGTGTCGCTAGGCGGCAGTAAAATACAATCACTGTAAATGAAACTCATTTAGCTATCATATAACGCTTATATCAGAATCTGTGTACTCAAATAAAACTTTATATTGTATTTTTTTAGGCAAATGCTGTGTACTTAGACGAAGAAAGCGAATCAGCAGTACCAAAAGGTTTCTTCGGTTCTCTAGCGGCTAAAACGGGTCCTTTGATGAAGAAACCACTTTTAAAGGATGTCATCATTCTATCCGTTCTCTTTGTTTTAACTTATATCTGGTAAAACACTTAAAACTTTTTAATTTTGGAACGAAGTTCCTTATTGCGCGTTGCGAAGGAGGCTAGACGGCAAAAATTCAGACGTAAAATTGGCACGACACTTTTTGCCGAAGCCGTGCGGCCTGCGCATGTTTCTCTGTCTGTCTCTCTCTCACTCTCATAGAAATCAAGCCAATTATTTTCGTTTAGTCTTTCTATTTTGCTTTAAACAGTGTAGTGTCACGACGAATATTTTTGCTTTTTTATAACTTAAAAGAAATAAAAAAAAATATTACAATTCCTTCTCTAATTAATCGAAAGGAACTTCGTTTCATCCGGGTGTCCCTTGACTCCTCTCTTTCTTTTATTTTTTATAATTTAAAGTAACTTATTAAGTTATTGTAGTATGCCTAAGTTTCTGATTTTATTTTCAGTATAAATTCCTTCATGGTGTGGTTACCATTTATAATTAATGTAATTATGACGTCAGTCGCAGAGGGTAAAACAAATATCTCAGCGTGTACGATGATTAAATTATATCAAAATTCAACGACCGAAGAAGTAAGTATATATATAATTTATTTATGCTGAAATAGTTTCTTGCTTAGAAATGTCCACTGTTTACGTGTGTTTATAAGAATTTGGTGGGCCTATTGGTCTAAAGCTGACGTGTGTATATAAGAACTTGGTAGGCCTATTGGTCTAGTGTTTAGTGAACCTGAATAGTCTTGCTTACAGAGACTAGGGTGCCATTGTTGTACAAGAAAAATAATCGTGCTACACGATCATTTTATTCTCTATCTGGACGTAATTTGGCAAAGATGTGTACGAATAATGTTTCAATGAGCCAGAGGGTATTTGGGTATTTGGATTTTGAAAATTTAACTACAAATAAATATAAAGAGATCCTTAACGCAATTATAATTTCATTCCTTTATTGTTTCAGAATTTAGATTGTTCGATGAACAGTATTGCAATGATAATGGTGTTTGTAATACACACGATTCTGGCAATTGTTAACGTAATTATGAGTACACTGGTCAACGTTATTGGACGGAAGAAAATATTTATTGGGATACAGGTAGGTGCTTCTTAGTCCAGTCCAATAACAGTTTTTCTACAGAATTCATTTGAGGTGTAGAGGTCCGGTGGTAGTCGCTTAGAGTTAAAGCCGATTCAAATCTAGTTTGGGAAAAAGGTTCCAAGGAAGGAAGGTGGGTGTTTTTTTAATGATATAGGGGAACAAACGAACAGATCGATCCCATTTTGCAATTATGGCTTCTGTCGCCTAAAGACACAATTACGTCACCGCACTTTGAGTTCCGCCTTCCTTCAGAACACATGGAAGAATTAGGGCTCCAGTAACCTCCGTCACATCTTCCTCACGTATCCTCACCATCAATAGCCTTTAGTAACCCACCGCTGAATGGTTTCTTTTTAGAAAAGATATCTTGGCCTTCTATACACACTGGCCAGATGGATTTGTTTCAAGTTTTCCTTCTCCTTGAAGTGACGTGGTCCTGTGTGATTTACTTCTTTAGTCACCTTTACGACTCCTAATGAATAGGGGCGGTAATACTTCATATTTTTAATTTGTCACCACACGAACACTCACTCACTCAGTGAAAAGTAACGAAAGAATAGGAATTACTTAAACTTAAAATCGCTTTTTAATGAGATTGTGGCTTCACTTCCATTGAGCCTCTGGTTTGTACTGAATCATCGATCTCCTGTTAGAATAATAACAAGAAAGCCGTGGTAATATTAACCCTTCAGTATACTACCTTCATACAAACGGTCGCAAAACGAGTCATACGCACCTTGAGTGCGGTACACACTCGGGCACATTTAGTCACGCCGCAGTGATAAATGAATTTCTGAATATTGACAACTGATTTGTGAATATTTGATTGAATAAGTACTGACTTAAATGGCAAAGAACAATTATAGACTATATTGTTAAGATTGGGATAGCCGAAATCATTCAACACCTAGAGATCAATTTTTAAATGACCTGGATATAGTATGGTATTAAAAGTAACACAAAAACTTGCCGTATTTCTCACTCGAGGATAAAATAATATTCAGTGTTAAAATAGGTGTTAATTTTTTTATCTACAAATAAAAATACATTTTTTTTATTGAACACTTCCTATGTCATTCACAACGAATTTCATTTTTCAAACTAAAATATCGCAAAGCTAAAAAAAACTAAGGTAGTAGATATAAAATTTAAATACTTTATGTTCCGCTCTACTACGTGTTTATGTACCGCACGGCTGTAGTTACGTATTTCCAAAATAGGTCCGAGTTACAATGCTGTGTAGATAATATTACCGTGAAATAAATACCTACAATTAAGACCTGTAGATCGGAATACCCTCTAAATAAAATGTCATAAATGTCATGCATAATATAGTTCACATATTGTTCATTAAATTCTTCAAAAAATTAAATGAATTTTTTGTTTAGAATTTTGTTTTCGTTATTAAAAATTGAGTGATAGTAATGTTTTCTAAGAATGTATTGCCAAATAATCGAATATCTATTGACCTCTCTTAGTATCGAATGTTCAATAAATCGAACATACCTACAATACACTTTCTAACTGTATTTTCTTTGTTTAAGGTCGTGGTTGGCGTGGCTGCATTGAGCGTCAATAGCTCCCCGTATTGGATGCTCACCAGTGTACTATTTATGTTCTTCTTGACTGGCATATTCAACTTCGGCTTCCTTACCACCTTCTCTGTTGATGTCTTCCCGACTTTTGTGAGGTTAGTTTTTTTTATCAATACCATGAAGAACTGGCACTAAATAAAAGTTGGTGGAGTTATTGTTTTAGATGTTCTATTTTTGTTTTCAAAATTAATTTTAAGCTTAAGCTCCGAAGAATGGCTAGAATGAATCCCAAAAAGGTTTGTACACATAGTTACAACGATTACTTTTGGTTGATTTTCGTTCAGGAGCATTATTATTGTTATCATGTAAACCCTTTTTTTCCATTAATGAAGATGTCAGATTTTGAATGAAATATTATATAGGTATTATATAGGTTTAAAGATGTACCTTCATAGCGTTACACTCGAGAATTTGTACCTCGAGACATGTCAAACTAGACTTTGCTTACTGTCGTTTGCTCCCACTCCTGATAAGGACGAGCATAAAATTGTATGTTCGTTGTGAAGTGGTAAAGTTGGAATTTTACTAAAAAGTGAAAGATAGAAAATAAAAATATATCTCTCGTACGGTCAGTGTCACAAAACCATTATGAAGTGGACAAGTTAAGGAAATGGAAAGGCATATTACTTTTATACATGTATTGGAGATCTCAGTAATACTTCAAAAAGTTCAGGCAGGCATTACACAGTTAATGAATGATTGCAGGGCTATGGCAGTTTCTCTGACACTAATGGTGGGCCGTGCCAGTGCAGTTGTTGGCATCAACGTTCTCAAGCAAATGTTGAATAACTACTGCGAATACATTTTTTACACATTTGGAGTTCTTTCGTTACGTAAGTATTTCTTGGCTTTCAATGTTTGTATTACTGTCAACCTTATTGCTGTTGACAATTCAATATAGATATGCTTAAACGAATTGATTTAATACCCTAAAAGGCCTGGATACCAAATGTCCAAATGTGTACCAAAATTCATAAATTTAATCATTTTGAAAAACCTAAAGAATCTTTCAAAAACCTTCCTACCAAACTTCAATAACCTGAAAAGTGTAGGTAAAAATTAAATTGGCAGAATTGCATTATTTTACTCTACAAGGCATGCTAGTTTCGTAAGATTAAGAAATTAAATATGAGTAAGTAGATATCAAAACAGTGACCCAATTTTTTAATTTCAGTTGGCTGTTCAGTTGGCTTTCTTTTACCACCGGACGAGAAAATTGTCGGACAAAAGAAAGCAGTTAAGCCGTAAAAATGTATTTGTGACAATGGTTTACAACAGTAAGATATGAGGAATTGCCGATTGGTGTATGAATGAGTGTTGTGTGTCAAGAAATTGATATTGCCGAATATTAGGAAGGTAGTCATAGATCAACATCTGTATTACAAGAAAACTATTTTTTATATTTTCGATAAAATTAAACTTTCTGGCAATAGAATAAGGCCTTTCTTGTTGTAAGTGGTATAAACTTGCAGGGAGCTTGATACTAAAGGGAGATTTACTTGAACATCGCAGGGACCTATAAGATTCGAAAGTATTAACGATAGTATGAATAAAAAGTTACTTCATTGGTCCTGTTAGTTTTTTAATTTGTCCATATTTAGTTGCAGGAAGGTATCTAAAGCTTTCCACAAATATAAATAAACAATTGAGTTGCAAATACTCGTGTGTCAATCTGCAGTGCTCAATTAAATTTTATAATGTCTTTCAGGGTTTCCCTACTACAGGTTAGGTAAGAACATAGACTATTACCTTATTTTTGTTATAAATAATTAAAACTTTTTTTTTAAATATAGTTTTTTTCTTTGTTTTTTTAAATAAAATACTACTCCAGCACTAGGAATTAGTCGTGTGTCGCGGGGACTTTACAAACATACATGAAACGGACACAAAGAACACCCAGACTTAGAACAACTATTTGTGGATCACATGAAGTATTGTTCCGTGTGGCGATCCGACCCACAACACTTCGGTGCGGAAGCGGCGAGGTGACCGCTTAAACCACCAACCGTGCAGTATTTAACTTAAAGCGCCAGCATCCATGGTTTGGTGTTGGTGAGTGCCTCCCTCCGGTCAATGGGCCTCCGCCCATTGATGGCGGGGTGACAGTTACCGTGGTAGCTGTGTAAGCCTTACACTGTCACGATGACTGTCATGCCTTTTACGTCCCCAAGCGGGGTGTGAAAGAGCATCTCACAAGGTGATAGTGTTCGCGCCATACAACATTTTCTGCATTTGCAATGAGTATGGTGACCACAACTCTTAGATTCTATTCATGCTTACCACCAGGCAGAGTAGAGTCACTTTGGCAGGTTCTTAATATAGAAAAAAAATTAATGCAATATACATACTGATATTTAACATTAGTTTGTAGGATTTAGAACAATTTAATATGAACGTTTTAAAATAATGTTTCAATCTTAAAATTCTCTGTATTTTCTCTATTACTCCATAGCACTGAAAAAGCGGAGGAGGGCATGGACAATAAACAATCTTTAGAAATAAATGAAAAGCCCCGAGTTCGAATTTTATAAAGTCAACTTGAGTAAGGAGCTATGGTAACAACGGTCAAAGGACTCGGTGTCCACACAAAAATTAACAATCACAAATGAAATCTAAATTGTTTCATTTGCTCTTTTATCATCTTTATTTCTACAATAGATCATAAGACTGGAAAAGATTTAATCCACCTTTAACAGCCCAATGCTGGAAATAGATCTCTCTTAATAAAAGAAGTTTTGACCTACTATACCATGCTAGCCAGGCGGGATAGTATAGGATTATTTTTGTACTCTATTTGCAGGGGATGGTTAAGGGTGGTGGCTCTCAGTATTCTTAATCACCACACGGGCAACGGTCAAGATTTGACAATTAAAAAATAATAAGAAAACTTTATTACTCATGTGCTTTATTACAGTAAAATTTGTAACAATTCCACTTCAACAATAATTTAAATTTACACTATGTTTTAGGGAAAATTTGGGATAGTTAAAGAAAAAAACAATTGGACGTATTTTTAATCACAAGACGTTACGTATATTAAATAATATACAGTTTTTGAAACATATTATTAAGAGGCTAACGAAGACGCAGCAACACTTACATCGCTTATACGCTGCCATTAATAATTTTGAAGGCGCTTGAACACATCCCTGATCTTAGTTTTTAGTTTTGGCAAAGTCTTTAGTCCTAGCTACTTGTTTATACATTGAAGACAACAGCTGAATTCATGTACATAAGTCAATTAGACAATTAGTCTTTATTACATAGTTCTGTGAACTTAAATAGATACTCAATACTTTATTGACCTTTTTTTTTTTTTTATAACGTGTGGAAACCCCCTCGGGCCGTCACCCCACCGGGGTTTACGGCGAGGTGGTGTGTCGGAATCGAACCGACTAAAACCACACGGTGTGCCACTCTGTGCCTGACATAGGAAGGATCCGGGAACAGCTGCTATTACGACAATCAGATCCCTCCTAGCGCCTGCCCGCTACTACGGGCACCATCTGCGGATATACTCTCCATTTAGGCGACGTACGGCACACGCGGACGTCGCCTCCTCGCGGCTGGCCACTATAGCGGATGGAGGGGAAAACCCATCCCGTTCGCCTGCGGCCACACTCAAGGCGGCATGAGGCGCTGATACGCGCGCCTCCGCCGCCCGGTTCGCCGGCGGCGAATTGGGTCCGAGTGGAGGTTGTCCTCCCGGGCCTTCTCCGCCGCCTCCTTCTGCGAAATTACGTCTTCACAGAAGGTTGCGACCGCGGTAAAACAACTGTCGCTACCGACCATGGAGCGTATAACGGCCGGTAGCGAGAGATCTCCTCCAATAACTGCAGTGAAGACCCCACGCTGCGCCGCCCAGGCGGAACAAACCGCTAGCGTGTGCTGAGCCGAGTCCTCACTGCAGTCGCAGTGGTGACAGGCGGGACTCAATTCCCTCCTGGCGACCGAATGCAGATACTTTCCGAAGCAACCGTGCCCGGAAAGAATCTGCGTCAGTCGGAAGGAAAGGATCCCATGCTGTCGCCCTGCCCACTCGGCGATGACCGGCTGGAGAGCCTCCACGGCGGCAAAGCCAGCACGTGGAGCCTCCAGCCGGGACGACCAACGAGCCATCGTGGTTCGACGAGCGGCCTCACGCCACTCGCGTATTTCTTCGGGCGGCGGCCGTATGCCGCTTCCCGCCCGGAAATCAGCCGTTCGCCGATAGACTTCGGCGAGCACTTCCGCCTCCAAATCCCACGGGGGAGTTCCGGCCAAGGCGCACGCCGCCTCCGTCGATACGGTGCGGTAACCGCGTATGGCTCTAACCGCCAATATCCTCTGAGGGCACCAGAGGCGAGCCCTATTCTGGGCAGTCAGAGCCACCGCCCACACCGGTGCACCATAAAGGGCTATTGACCGGACAACCCCCGTGTATAGCCGTCTCGTCGCGACGCTGGCTCTACCCAAATTGGGCAAGAGTCGCCCAAGGGCAGAAGCAGCGCCGACCAGCTTTGGAGAAAGCTGTCGGAAGTGCTCGTCGAAGAGCCACCTGCCGTCGAGGATCAGGCCCAGATACTTCATCTGGGCCTGAACCGGTACGAGGACCGAATTGACTATAATGGAGGCGCCGGGGGGCGGACCACGACGGGGCCCATGGAACAAAAGGGCCTCCGTCTTATCCAGGACCACCCGCAAGCCCAGCGCCTCAATGCGCCCGACCACCAGAGAGACACCCGTGGTAGCCAGGCGCGCCGCCTCTAGAAAGTTCATCCCCCGGGCTGTGACCAATGTGTCATCTGCGTAACAAATTACGCCCAGCCCGGGAGGAAGACGACCTCTAAGGGCCCAGTCGTATCCCATATTCCACAGGAGTGGTCCGAGGACAGACCCCTGTGGAACCGCACGACATGGGCCGTCGCCTCACTATACCATCTCGGTCCTCGTACATGACGGTACGCTCCTCAAGATAGTCTGCCACAAGCCGCCTCAGGTACTCTGGCACTCCGTGGTAGTGGAGTGTTTCCCTGATGCAGCTAAATGGCAGACTATTAAATGCGTTGGCGATGTCTAACGACACTGCCAACAGCACGCCGCCACAGCTCACCGCCTCTTCGGTAACGGCCCTCAGGCGCAACACAGCATCGACTGTCGAACGCCCCGCTCGAAAACCGAATTGGGCGTCCGACAGATCGGGGCCCACTTCGCAGAGGTGCCGGACGATGTGGGCAGAGAGTACCCTCTCAAACAGTTTACCCGCCTCATCCAGCAACACGATAGGCCTATAGGCCGCTACCGAATCGGCAGGCCGTCCCGGCTTCTTTAATAGGACCAGCTTCCCGCTTTTCCAGCACTCAGGGAAGGGTCCGGACCTAGGCTAGCGTCCAGGACCTCCCTGAGGTGGTTCGACATGTGTTCGAGGGCTGGGGCCAGCACTCGGGCAGGTATCCCGTCTGGCCCGGGGCGGTGTTCTTAGAACGGATCCGTAGAACAACCGCCCAATACTTTATTGACCTATTTTTCTTTTTTTTTTTAACGTGTGGAAACCCCCACCCCCTAGGGCTGTCACCCAACCGGGGTTTACGGCGGGGTGGTGTGTCGGAATCGGACCGACTAAAACCACACGGTGTGCCACTCTGCGCCTGAGATAGGAGGGATCCGAGAACCGCTGCTGTTACGACATCCAGAATACTTTATTGACCTAGCCTAGCCTATATTTTACCACTACGTATGGACCCCGTCGAGCACGGCGGAGTAGGAAAGACGATGAAGCAGTTGTGTCAAACTAGCTTATCTTTACTATTTAACACTGATTCAAACACTTGTTATACATTCACAAAAATAAAATAAAATAATATTTATAAAATATTTACAAAATTCGTCCTTGGTGTTAACGTAATAAGGTTTTATTTAAAAAATCGAGGAACTTATCGGATGCTGCTGCTTTATCCTAAGTCCATTTCATCTTTAGGCACTGTTTGATTCAATAGTTTTCTATTTTCGTAAAGAGTCTCGTTTGAGGGCAAGAAGATCATAATTATCACGCAAACTGAAACAGAAACAAACAATTTAAGATTACGTAGTATTTGACCATCAGTAAGATTATTTTCTTCATAATTGCACGGATGGCGTTTTAGTTAAAACGGTCGCCACGCCACTGAGTGTAATGAGTTCTAATCCTACATAGAATAACACTTTGTGTGATCCAGAAATTGTCGTTCTGAGTCTGTTGTTTATATCCATTTCTTGTATGTTTCTAAAGTCCCTCGAAACACAGAATATATTCCAAAGGCGGGCGTTGTATTAAAAAAAAACCATCAATTAAGATTTAATTTCACATTCAATACATGATGATAAGACAACCAAGACTTGAAGGATCCAATACCGAATGCACGCCATTCAGTATTAAGCGATTGGAAATGGTGAAATTTGTTATTGGAGATCACATGGCTATGGCGTCCGTTGTCGTGTTACGTATAAGTAAACATACAGGAATGTGATATTGGAGGTTTATATCATAACCTATCGCAGTCCACTACTGGACATAGGCCTCTTCCATTGCACGCCACTCTGTTCGATTTTGGGCTTCTCGCATCCAGTTCCTGCCAGCCATCTTGTGTAAATCGACACACCACCTGACTTGTGGGCGCCCACTACACTACGTTTATATTTATATAGGTCGTATAATGCACCCACTGCTATCTTTGGAGTTTCAAGAATTAAAGGGGGCTGGATACGGATAGATGCGATAACCTTACTTACTCAAGCAAAGTAACGTAAGAATTCCTTAACACCGACTTTCTGAAAGACTGTAATATCGTTTCGTTAGAGCTGAGTACATATACCAAAAGATGGATCTTCCAAGGTTAAACCATTCCGGAAAAACGATTTAGAACTTGGTTTAGAGAAAGAAATGTAAAAGCATAAAATACTTACTTAAAGAAACTCCTGATATTATATAAAAAACAACTTCGCAGTTGCTCTTTATAAATTTCTTGACCAACATAGCAACTAAAGACGCTGGGCCAAGTCCGGCAACAGCTGTGAAAGCAACCGCCAGTGACCTGAAAGTGATAAGTAACAAAATGTTATAACTATAAATTTAAAAAAATAAAGGGTAGGAGGAGGGATTCTTCGTTATGTAAAATTAAGTTATAAACTCTAAGAACATTTCTTTTAGGATGCTGGCGATCCTTCACACAGCTGCGATCGTTACAAAAGACACCGGTAATCGTTAGTAATAGTACTATAAGGACGAAATTTGGTTTTACCGACAGTAAGAAGTGTTCTAAAAATAATCTAATATGGAAATTAATTTATCATCCAATTAAAATTTTTGTTTAATATTAGTGGGTGTCACCATCACTTAAATGGTGAATTTGGCCTACAATCAGCCAAATTACTAATACGGAATAAAATTATGGGACAAAGAAAACTCAGTTGTGTGCAAGTGTGGTACTATCGACCGAAAAATAACGTACCCATTACCTTGTTATAACGTATGTGTACATTGAAACATCACACACGCATAGATAGGCAAAAATCACAGTGCCAGGTTTCCACAAATGTGAACATTACGGTGCGACTGCACTTATGACCTTTGACTGTACATATTTTCGAATACTTTATTTATCTCACCCCTCTCTCATTTTTTCAGTAGCATAGGATTGTACTTACATGATAAAAGCAGGGAAGATGTCACCGACGTAAGAGAAGAGGAGACCAAGATTTAAAATGCCAGATAATACACACATGAAGAGGATTGCAGTTAGCACACCATACGGGCTAAAGTTGAGGCACAATGCTGCAATAGTAACCAGAACCTGTAAATTAGAATTTAGGTAATTTTTATAATTTTGATGAAAAGATTGTTGATCTCTTACAAGTACAAACAACAAGTTTATGTAGAAATTGCCAAAAATGTGACTGTCTAGCAACAAATTTATTACTTTTACGTAAAGTGTTTATTTTGTAACAAAATTCATTTGAAAACGAACGCTGCGTAGCCTTTAACAACACGATTTTACTTTTACATATGTAGAAAAATTGAAAAATAAAACGAAAAGTCTGCAATAGATTCTTAATAAATATCATACATATGTAAGTAAAAGAGGTAAACATAGAGAAATATATTGGTTAAACACGTTAAAACTGTCTGTGGTGACGAATTAAATATACAAAATGTCACTATTGTATGTCTAGTCTATGTCTATCCGAGGGTTTAGTAAGACTTGTGACTAAGGGAGCAAATTACGCAGGACAACTTCACTGCAGAGAGAAGGAAAACTTGACACAAATTCAATAAGAACCCACTTGGCTAGCGTTGTAGGCCAAAACCTCCATTCTAAGGGACTCACCCATGTCCAGTAGCGGAACATTAAGGGCTGTTCATGAATCTCTTTTAATATGCAACGTATGTATAGAAGCTCACCTGAAATTTTGATGAGTTAGATTGGCAAACTGATAAACTCCTTTCCTTATTATGCTATCGTAAGTATCACAATTTACACTTTTAATTAGCTTTAAGCAAGTAAGAAGAGGCCTATGTCCAAGAGTGAACTGCTAGAGGCTGTTTATGTGATGTGATCATGTGAAATAAAAAAAATGTTAAAATGTCTCTAAAAATTAAAGTCAGCAAATTTCAGTTGAATATGGAGAGTCTTTTTAAACCCATTAGAAGTAATACCTCTCACACATGGCTATCTGGTCCCAGTCTAAGCTGAGCCTGTGATTATTATAGCTTTAAAACGTAAATATATATCAAAATACATTCATATTGTAGATAAACTGTATCCAGACACAAAATAAATGGTCGTGACCATTCCACAATCACTTGTCCTGGGTTTGCATTGACTCAACTAAGACTGACTGCTAAGAGTCAAAATCACTAACTAGTAGGTTACAGGCCCAGTGTAAACAGAAAGAATGATTGTACTCACTTGTTCCAACATGGTTGTATTTTGACGATCTCTGACCATCTCACAGATGCAAACACTGCAAACGCCAGGACGTAAAGTAAATAGCTAAGCCTGGTATGTAACTTGAGAACCTCAGTGACAAAACAGCAAATGACAAAACTGAAAAGAAAGAAAACGATATTTTATTATGATTACTTCTATATAAGTTAAAATTATTTAATAATGGTGTTCACGTTAGCCAAGGAAATCAAAAATTACTGGAGAATGGAAAACGGTAAATATTGAACTGGTTCAGATCATATTTTTTTTGTAATATATTATCGGCAAAAAAAACAAAGGCCGATGGGGCTATAAAGTTCTGGAGGCGACCATGTACTAAGAAACAGCGTTGGTAGGTCCACCACAAGGTGGTCTAATGGCCTGGTGAAGTACGCGGGAAGCCACTGAATGTAGGCGGCACGGGACTGACCGTTGTAGAGAAGCTTGGAGGAAGCCTATGTCCAACAGTGACTCTTTTAACTGAGATGAGATGGATATATTACTAATATTCATAACTGTTCGAGACCAATAACAGCATAGTGCGATCAAAGTCGAAACCAAAATATTAGTTTACGTTACGTTCCCTAGAGGGAGCTGTTACAAACTTAGATCGCGCTATCGTTGTTTTACACGTGTTAGTTTATAAGGCCTACAAACATTTTGTATGACGAGAACAAAATTGTAGGAGAACAAAATTGTAAGAGAACAAAATTGTAGGAGAACAAAATTGTAGGAGAACAAAACGTGTTGTTTAGTACAAGGCGACAGCCAATTAAACCGTGGAGTCCTACGAACCCATAGTACAGTGCACAGTGGTTTTATTTGAATCCCTACTAGTGTCACACACCCAGTCCAACGATACCACGCTTGGTATCAAACATTGGTCCTACGCGCCGGGTTAAGGACTACTTTACGGCGTCACCGTTGGCGTCGCCTCCCTCGTGTAACTCGCAGTGGATCGCTGCACTAGAGTACACGCTCACCGCAGCAGCGGCAGCTACGTCTGTCGTCGTTGTTGGCGAGATCAGCCGCTGCGTGTTAGTTCAACATTGCCGCCACAGAGGACGTGCAATATCCAGTGCTACACAGGCGAAGCGCAACACATCACGAGCAAGTTAGCAGACCCTTTCACCGGAAGCCGCTTGCAGATCAACCAGTGTCCACCAGAGGTCGCTACTTTGATGTCAACAAAGTGTTTGTGTCAAATGTGAATTTGTGAGTAAAATTTTTATTTTATTTAGTTCCTGAGCAGTAATTAAATTCAAACAATCAAGTTAAACTATTATAGACTTTATTTCTATGAAATAATTTACTTTGAAGAATCGCAAGAAATTTGGGACTTGTAAAAATTTGTTGTTAATATTTTGGACTTGTAAAATTTCTCGTGTGCATGGTAGATTTAGAACTTAGAATAATTTAAGAAAAACGGGGGAACGGGGAACCTATGCCCGATTTCTACCCGACTTTTAGAATTTTAAAACACTTGTAAAATTTTAACCAATAATTGAGACTTAGAAGATTTTAGAGTTGAATTTGAGATACTTGTAGTTTTTTTTTCAGAACCGCTTAAGTTAAGTTTAAAAATTTAATTTCAAGTTAAATTTTACTTTTTTTAAACATACCTCCAAAATGGAAGGGTCAATTAATCTTATGAAAAGTTTATATAATGTCATAAATAAGGGATTGATTAATTTTAAGAAAAGCGGTAAGGATAGATTAACCTCAGAGTATATTGAAACAAAACAAGAATTATTAGAAAAAGATTGGGCTATGTTTAAAAATTCTAATTCTAAATTATTTGAAAACTTTAAACTAGAAGACATAGAAAACTCTGAGGCAAGTGATATTTATGATAAAGTAGAGGATATATATATAATTTACAAAAGTTTATTGAAAACAACACTCAATAAAACACTTGTTGTTAAAGGTTCAGTCCTACAAACTGATCAGAATCCTCAGAAGAGTACTTGTAAATCTGCTAATACGTTCGTACAGTTGCCTAAAATAGCTATACCGACTTTTTCGGGTAAATATGGAGAGTGGACAACCTTCCACGATCTTTTTATGTCGTTGGTTCATAAAAATGAATCTTTGGACAATGTGCAAAAACTTTATTATTTGAAGAGTCATCTCTGTGGTGAAGCAGAGCAATTGATCCGTCATACGCCAATAACCGATTCTAATTATATGCAGTGTTGGACTCAATTAGAAAAACGTTATAGCAACAAGAAATACTTAACAAACTGTATTTTAAAAAGATTGTTTGGTCAAAAACGTATGCATGTGGAATCAGCAACATCATTAAAAGAGCTGCTTGACACCACAAGCGATTGTTTAAATGCGCTCACCAATTTAGGTATCAATGTGACTACATGGGATGTTATTATCATACATATAATCACTTCCAAGTTAGATGATGAAACACGAAAACAATGGGAGCTCAGTGTTTGCAACGATTCCAATAACGACTTGCCGAGTTTCAATCAATTTCAAGTTTTTATCGAAAATCGTTTTCGCGCTCTAGAATGTCTAGAGCCAAGTTCAAACAGGGGTACGGTTCATCGGGTCAGTGGTGTAAGTTTGAACGCTCATAGTACAAAGACAATGGTGGCAACTAGTACAATGAAGGTAAGATGCGAATTTTGCACAGAGAATCACAAACTTTGTTTCTGCAAACGATTCGTTAAAGAACCTATAGAGATTAGGCTCAAGTTTGTGTCGCAAAACAATATTTGTTTCAACTGTTTAGGTGGCAATCACATCGTACGTGATTGTAAAAAATCAACAGTTTGTAAACTTTGCCAGAAGCGTCATCACTCTCTCCTGCATCTAAGCCAAGATCCACAGAAGAATAGACAAACCACAGCAAACCAAACTATCAATAGTGCTAGTGCAACAACGGAGTCTAATCCGATAGTTTCATGTTTGTCTACAGGTAAGGTACTCAAACCTAGACAGGTGTTATTAGCTACAGCGCTAATAAAGGCCGAGTCGGGGTTAGGTGAGTATCACACAGTTCGTGCCTTATTGGATCAAGGTTCACAAGCGTGCTTCATCACAGAAGCCACAGTTCAAGCCCTCAGACTGAAAAAGATACCTATTCGAGGTTTCGTTTCAGGTCTGGGTGGTCAAAGTTCAACCATGATTAGGAACATGGTACAGGTCAACATCCAATCTCGCATTCAGCCAGAGTTTAAAATTTGTGTAAATGCTTATATACTAAGCAAAATCACCGGAATGTTACCTGAACGTAGCATTCACACAAACTTGGATTGGATAGGTGTTACAAACTTTCAGTTAGCAGATCCAGGCTTCAACACTCCTAATAAAATTGACGTTCTTTTAGGGGCTGACGTTTACTGTTGCATTGTTAGGTCGGGTATGCTAAAAAGTCCTTCCAATAATGTTATAGCACAAAACACTGCCTTGGGCTGGATCCTATCTGGAACAGTGAACTCTGAAAAAAACGACAAGTCAAATAGGATAAATGTCATGCATGCTCAGATACGAGAAGACGAACTTTTGAGAAAGTTTTGGGAAATTAAAGAGGTCATTAGTTCAAAGAAATTACTTACACCTGAAGAGAAGAAATGCGAAGAGCTCTATAGTACCACAACTAAGAGAGATAGCAATGGAAGATATTTAGTCAGATTACCGTTTAGAGATGCAGATCCTCCTTGTAAAGCAGGACATTCACGTACTATAGCTAAAAAAAGGTTCGAGGCATTAGAGAAAAGACTAAGTAACAACATACAATTAAAAAATAATTATACCGAAGTTTTGAATGAGTACTTAAGTTTAGGACATATGAGACCAGTAAAAGGGCAGGACAAAAATAAAGAGGTAGCTGACTACTTACCTCATCATGCGGTTGTGCGGGAAGACAAAAGTACCACAAAGGTTCGCGTTGTCTTCAATGCATCTGAAAAGAACAGTAACGGAGTCTCACTCAATGACACGCTGATGATAGGACCTACACTACAGTCGGACTTAAGACACACTGTTTTAAGATGGAGAGTTCATCCTATAGCCCTTGTAGCAGACATAATCAAAATGTACCGCCAGGTCAGGATAGCCGAAGAAGACGCAATATTTCAGCGCATACTCTGGCGAGACAGTCCTGAGAAAGACATTACTGATTATGAGCTCATGACCGTTACCTTTGGTACCGCATCAGCACCATATCAGGCAGTTAGAACTCTGCATCAGATCGCTTATGATGAAGGTGAGAACTTCCCGTTAGCTAAGGACAGAGTTTTCAGCAGCTTCTACATGGACGATTTAATGACCGGTTGTCATAGCGTAGAAGCAGGACTCGAAATATACAAACAAATGACAGGCTTGTTAAGTAAAGGTGGATTTCAACTACAAAAGTGGAATAGCAACAGTCAGGAAATAGTAGATAAAATAAGATCAATAGAACATATTACTAAAGGACAACGAGATCAAACAAGAACAAAGGTAAATACCAATCAGGACAAAAAGGACACAAAGGAATACATCAAGGACAATCAAATAGAATACAGGGACAAAAAAGCATTAGAAATAAAAATAGATAGTACAATTAAAATATTAGGCCTTACCTGGTGCCGCAACACAGACACTTTTCAGTATTTGGTGAATCTCCCACCTTCGACAACATCTATAACCAAGAGGTCAGTTATTTCAGCCTTCTTGGCAGCCTTTAGAAGGTTTACATCTAGGCGAGGGCACTGCGCCAATTTGTATAGTGACAACGGTACCACATTTGTGGGTGCCAGTAGAGAGCTTGTGCAATTAGAGGCAGTTCAGACTTCAATAGCCGAACATCTGGCAACTAGTGGAACAAAATGGCACTTCATACCTCCCCATAGTCCCAACTTTGGCGGACTGTGGGAAGCAGGCGTAAAGTCAACGAAGTTTCATTTGAGAAGGATTATTGGTGATGCTACGCTTACATATGAGGAGATCTCCACGCTCCTCAACCAAGTTGAAGCTTGTCTAAATTCTAGACCGATGAGTGTTATTTACGTCACAGACCCTGGCGAACCGTTACCCTTAACACCTGGACATTTCCTAATTGGAGAGCCGTTGGTAAGTGTACCAGATAAACAATACGATAATGCAAGTATGGGTCATTTGTCACGCTGGCAATTAGTTCAAAAAATGGTACAGTCGTTCTGGAAACGTTGGTCCCAAGAATACCTAGGTAATTTGATGAATCGTTATAAGTGGTCTTGTCAAGTTCCCGAACCTAAAATTGGGGATGTTGTGTTGATAAAGGAAGATAATTTGCCACCGACTCGTTGGTTGATGGGTCGCATATTAGAGAAACACCCTGGTGATGATGGTATCACCCGTGTAGTCACTGTGCGCACTCAGTCTTCAACATTTAAAAGGCCAACATCTAAGGTTTACATATTACCAGTTGCTACATAGGACTTGTTTTACTGTAATCTTTTATTCACTAAAGGATGATGGACTTATCGAATTGTACAACAAAAGGGATAAGTAATTATTTTATTATTATTTACACATGTTAAGTTAAATTGATGTCGGTGTGCGATCCATGAAATCATGTTTATATACGTATATGCTAGAATAAGTTTTAGTCATTAAGTTTGTATTGTTGTTTACAACACGACTCAATACGTGTTTTATTTGTTAATGTTTAGATAAAATTGGTTTTCTTGTATACAGTTCAACTTATTTTTATATAGTGTATTTATGGTTTACAGTTCAATTCTTTTATATTTTTTTTTTGCAACTTTATTATAATGCTTAGTTCATTTTTAGAAGGACATTCCGTCAGTAACGTCCTTGGTGGGCGGTATGTTCGAGACCAATAACAGCATAGTGCGATCAAAGTCGAAACCAAAATATTAGTTTACGTTACGTTCCCTAGAGGGAGCTGCTACAAACTTAGATCGCGCTATCGTTGTTTTACACGTGTTAGTTTATAAGGCCTACAAACATTTTTTATGACGAGAACAAAATTGTAGGAGAACAAAATTGTAGGAGAACAAAACGTGTTGTTTAGTACAAGGCGACAGCCAATTAAACCGTGGAGTCCTACGAACCCATAGTACAGTGCACAGTGGTTTTATTTGAATCCCTACTAGTGTCACACACCCAGTCCAACGATACCACGCTTGGTATCAAACAATAACTATTGAGCATTTTAACAGTTTTCTTACAATTAAACCCTGTACTGTACTAAAATTGATTCAATTTAAAAGTATATTTATCAATACTCATTATGAAACGGTATATTTGGATAAGTATATTAAAAAGAAGATGTTATTACCTGCCATCGTCCCCAAAGCCACCAAAAAAGTGCTAGTGCTCAATGTGACAACTGCCCTTCTTTTTGCCTTAGGAGTACATTCAATCAGAAGCGGGAAAGAAGATACAAATGTACCGGAGACTCTGAAACATAAGAATGTTACTGGAATTAATAATTTAGCATCACAATAATTAGGTAAAATTCTACTATAACCCGAAATTAATTCTGATTAGGTGTACCATTTGTACATTTAGTAGTTTTCTGCTTTGAAGAATATTGTGATAAACTTCTGGGTAAAATCAAAAGTAGCAATATTGCTTATATCTGCTTCAAATCGTCGCGCTATTGGTAAAAGTATTTAGAACATGGAATATAAGCCCCTAAACGAAAAATCATCATCATCACCGCGTCCATCGCAGTCCATGGCTGGACATAGGTCTCGTCAATTGCACAGTACTTAGATTGATCCCTGGTGACTTGTTAACTCCATCAGTCTCGTAGCTAAAAAAATGTATATATTAATAATAAAAAGGAATATTAGTGACAAATTTCTGTCCTATATATACAAATTAGCCTATAATGCAGCTAGTCTATACCATGAAACAAATCAAAGACATTTTCAGTCTTTTAACAGAGATTTAATATAAGCACATTCATCATCATCATCATGATCTCAGACGAAAGACGTGCACTGCTGGACATAGGTCTATTAACGAAGGAACATATTCTACTTACCCAGCTGCAGACCCTAATTTAATAATAGTTACAACGATCCAGTGAGGTGAGAAAGCAGCTAAAGTACCAAATAAGAAAGTCATGGTCAACGCTAATTTCAGTGACTTCTTCCTACCCCTGGTGTCTCATAAATATGCCTATATTTTTGAAGATGCAAAGAGTCCTGGAAAACCAAGAAATATTACATGAAAAATCATTGAAAAATATTACTTTACGGGATGTCTAATGTGAGCGACAAAAGCGATGTGACGTGACGATGTGAACGTGAACAACATGCAGGCATATCCTACTTGTGTCCTATATGGTAGTCCGCGACAAGATGCGACGTATATGTACTTGTTTTGTGGACAAGCAAATTACGTTTGTCTTCAAACATCAACCAAATCCCGTGACAATTATCGCGTATCATTACGTAATATTATATCAAGCATATCGTGTCTCGACGTGACGCTATTACGCTGTTTTATGGGTGACTAGACGCGTCATCAAGGTTGATTCAAAAGCGTTGATCATCGCAGTCATTGCTTATTGGCAATTTGTTTTTTTTTTAAATGAAATTCCTACCTGATAGCAGTGATAACGTAATCGAAAGTAGATAGTAATACTCCACAATGTTGTTTGAATATTTTAGAAATGTTTATATTGGATATAAATGATGAAACTCTTCAAATGTGTTTCTTTATAAAAATATTATGTTTGTCTTCTTCTTGTGTTTTTGATTATACTTTTTTTAAAACTGTATTTTATGTTTAACTTTCAATTATAATTGTTTCATTGTATCGTATCGAGTCGTGTCGCATTTGTTGCTCACAAAGGCAAATTGTCGCATGGAATATCGCGTGATGTGACACTAAACAAGATGCGATAAATAGAACTAGACAAAAATTAGCTTCTGGATTTGTCTTAAGCGTAGTCAGCAGTGGTAGTAACTATCGTAAGATTGCTCGAATAGAGGCAGTATTAAATTATATTTATACAAATTTCAAACTAATTACCTAACAATTTAAGTGTGTTTTTATGAAACCAGTTTCGGGCATTTTACAAAAAGATTTCCACCATTACTAATACAGTTACTACTTTATCAGTGAGTGATGAAATTTTAATGGTTTAAATGAATGATCCAAACGTAACAAGAAAGGGTAAGGGCGGTGCAGAACCTTGGAAGATTTTTAAGTTTAGCAGAGTTTGCTACTTGTATAAGCTAAAAATTATTGTATCGGTAAACGTGTAAACTAAAAATTATTGTATCTGTAAACGTGTAAGCTAAAAATTATTGTATCGGTAAACATGTAAGCTAAAAATTATTGTATCTGTAAACGTATAAGCTAAAAATTATTGTATCAGTAAAAGTGTAAGCTAAAAATTATTGTATCGGTAAACATGTGAGCTAAAAATTATTGTATCTGTAAACGTGTAAGCTAAAAATTATTCTACTGGTAAACGTCTAAGCTAATAATTATTGTATCTGTAAACGCGTAAGCTAAAATTTATTGTATCTGTAAACGTGTAAGCTAAAAATTATTGTATCTGTAAACGTGTAAGCTAAAAATTATTGTATCGGTAAACATGTAAGCTAAAAATTATTGTATCTGTAAACGTGTAAGCTAAAAATTATTGTATCAGTAAAAGTGTAAGCTAAAAATTATTGTATCGGTAAACATGTGAGCTAAAAATTATTGTATCTGTAAACGTGTAAGCTAAAAATTAATGTATCGGTAAACGTGTAGGCCAAAAATTATTGTATCTGTAAAGGTGTAAGCTAAAAGTTATTGTATCTGTAAACGTGTAAGCTAAAAATTATTGTATCTGTAAGCGTGTAAGCTAAAAATTATTGTCTGTAAACGTGTAAGCTAAAAATAATTGTATCTATAAACGTGTAAACATGTAAGCTAAAAATTATTGTATCTGTAAACGTGTAAGCTAAAAATTATTGTATCTGTAAACGGGTAAGCTAAAGATTATTGTAGCGGTAAACGTGTAAGCTAAAATTATTGTATCTGTAAACGTGTCAGCTAAAATTATTGTTTCGGTAAACATGTAAGCTAAAAATTATTGTATCTGTAAACGTGTAAACTAAAAGTTATTGTATGTGTAAACGTGTAAGGTAGAAATTATTGTATCTGTAAACGTGTAAGCTAAAGTTATTGTATCTGTAAACGTATAAGCTAAAATTTATTGTATCTGTAAACGTGTAAGATAAAAATTATTGTACCTGTAAACGTGTAAGCTAAAAATTAATGTATCGGTAAACGTGTAGGCTAAAAATTATTGTATCTGTAAACGTGTAAGCTAAAATTTATTGTATCGGTAAACGTGTAAGCTAAAAATTATTGTATCTGTAAAGGTGTAAGGTAAAAATTGTCATGCGACTGAAAGAAAAGATAGAGTACAATGAGCGAATAAGAACGGAGGGTACCTTCTTGACAGCGGGCTGGTTGCGTTTGTTAAGGTCGCGGTCCTCCTCCGCGGCGAGCCACATCTGCTGTAGCAGGTGCGCGACGAGGTCTTCGTTGTCGTTGATGATGTCGATGTCACAGCGCCGGCGCTTGCCACGGCGCTCGTCACGCTTGCGCGCCAACATCAGCTCGAAGTCGGACATGCCGCTCATCATTTTCGAGCTATTAGAGACCGGTGCTAACTCTTTAGAGTGTCTGTTTTGAGACAAGAAGAAACTTAGACATGTTTAGTTAGAGACTATATCTTTCGGCATAAATATACCCTAAATATATTGTTTTGTTAAAAATTGATTTTTTTAAAATCGCCTTATCAACGTCCCCAAATACGTACATGTAATGGCGGCTACTCGCTTACGAACAATTCTTTTTGTTACCGATACGTCTGGATTCTACAGTTTTGCTTCACAAAACAGCTTCTTTATTAAAAATATTTCATGACCAGTATTTCTTACAACTGAAAGCACCGTCAGTACGGTAAATAACTATAAAATACAACGACAATGAACAAAACAACAAAAACATGGCCGACCTATCACAATAGTTCAGTTGAAACCGATGTGACTTCTATCGTGAATTGGAGTATAGCCACAGTGTTTAGTTATCTGTATGGTATAGTCTGTGTCTGTATGAGTCATTTCTACCTGACAGAAGTAGCAAGTTGTTCATTAAGGTATTGCATACATATCGGTCGTGAGAGTGACTAGTGGTGATTTTTTTCGAGTTACCTAAGTCCTAAGACTCTTAGGTGGTTTAATGTATTTGAATTTATAAACTAATTGTGTTCTCAACGTCATGTTAGCAACAGCAATGAATATCGACACGGGTAAGCAAAAAATGTCTATGACTAACCTAAACGTTAAGACGTTTGATGTTTTTTGAACTATAACAAATATAAATTTTCGTTTATTTAGAGTGTCTGCTTTGGGACTAGAAGAAATTTAGACATGTTTAGTAAGATACTATACCTTTCGGAATAAAAATACCCTAAATATTTTGTTTTATTAGGTATTGATTTTTTAAAATCGCCTTACCAACGTCCCCAAATACGTACGAGTACATGTACTGGCGGCTATTCGCTTACGAACAATTGTCCATGTTGAAGTCGGCCATGTCGCAGCTGATCAAGAAGGACCTGCAGCAGGCGTTCCTGGAGCACAAAGTGTTCAACGTACTATGCGACTGGCTGGTACCCATGCCCAACCGCGCGCTGCCCTGTCTGCTTATACGGGGGAGTATTCTCAGGCTGCTCATGGACGTACGTATAACTGACTTGACGTGTTACGAGTATGTGATCGCTCCACCGCCGTCTCTAACGTTCGATCGTTTGTTTCTTAGTTCCCGTACATCACAAGTCTCTCCTGGAGGAGTACGGCATCGGCAAGGCAGTGATGTACCTGTACAAGCATCCCATGGAAACAAAGTCCAACCGCAAGCGCTGCGGCCGGTTCATCTCTGAGTGGGCGCGCCCCATATTCAACGTCTCTACCGATTTTAAAGGTAACTTTACACAGATCGGTACTAGCTGAACTGTGAACTTCTTTTTATTTTGAAAAATATAATTTTCTCACGTATACTCTTACCGTATAAAGTTTATCGAGTACGTTGTCAAATAAAAGTCGTCACATTGAAGAGCGTCTAATTAGAGTAATTTCATATTGTAACGTTATCTCGTTACCTAGCTTACGACCATTTACATTTACTATTACGTTACCCATTACGACTTTGCTGTCGTTACGCGTGCTGGACCGTTCGTTCTCGTTCTCGTCAAAAAGAATTGTTCGTAAGCGAAAAGCCGCCATTACATGTACGTATTTGGGGACGTTGGTAAGGCGATTTAAAAAAATCAAGACTTAACAAAACAACGTATTTAGGGTATTTTTTATTCTTAAAGGTATAGTCTCTAACTAAACATGTTTAAAACTGAGCTCTGGTTCAGGAAGTTCACCCCAGTTCCATCGTCGTGTACTCACCTTTCCAAACACGTACATTCGAATAGCACAACCGTCGGTCTACGACAATAATGGTCAAGTGAGTGTATGAAAAGAGACACAGTCTTGGTCTTCAAACACATATTCTAGCGAAGCGTTTATCCCCCAAGTTGTTGGTACTGCAGAGCGTAGTTTGAACGGGGGCTTTTTTTACCCTACAAGTTTGGTAGCAGAGAGTAACTGCATAGTAACCACATTTTACCCGCATTTAATTTTGTAATGTGTTTAATCAATGTGTTATGTCAATTTAATTCAACTCGGAGCAAGTGTACCAGATGCGAAGCGTTCTTAATTATTAACCAGGTCACAGAAATTTGATTTGAGAAAAGTCAGAGTCGACGGAACGCTAATATTGGGTATTATATTGCATAGGGTTTCGAGGAGAGGAAGTGACCTATCACAGAGTTCTTAATGAAAGAGTAGTTTTGACATTCACACTTAATTTATTTAGTACATTAGCTTATCCTAGGGCTTAAGACAAAATTACAACGCAGCAGATTGGAGACAAAATTTCACTACAGCGCCATCTTGCGACCTTCGACGGAGATCTCGACGGCGCGCCGCGACCCACTCTTCATCCGCTTCTGGCGCATGAAGAATTTCATCTGCTTCTCGTAGCGAGTCATCTCCTTCTTGCTCGTCTGTAACACACAAGAGAATATAATTCGAGCGCTTGGAGCGAGTTTGCTACGCAACAAACGTAGGGATTGGTGCTCACCCGAGACATGTCAACTTCCCTGGTGGACTTGGGCTGGTACACGTAGTCCTTGTTGCCGGGCTCGGGTACGCGCGCTCGTGCCACCCATCCTGGCTCGCCCGGCCGCACCACCCTGCAAGAGACACACAATCAACTTCACTCGTTTCAGACTCCGCAGAGCTCGTGCCACACACGCACTCACACACACACACATTACATATACCTGTCGGCGTGCGGCGGTTCGAGGCGCGGGCGATTGCTGGGTCTGGGCGCGCCCACCATGGCCTCGTCACGCGCTTGGCGCTTTTCACGGGTCACAGCTGCAACACGCACAGAACGTCAGAACGGTCCAGCACGCGTAACGACAGCAAAGTCGTAATGTATGACCAGGTAACGAGAAAACGTTGTAATATGAAATTACTCTAATTAGACGATCTTCAATGTGACGACTTTTATTTGACAACGTACTCGATAAACAGAATTATATTTCTTAGCGTTCATGTAGCTAGAGTATACGTGAGAAAATTATATTTTTCAAAATAAAAAAGAAGTTCACCGATCAGCTAGTACCGATTTGTGTAAAGTTACCTTTGAAATCGGTAGAGAGGTTGAATATGGGGCGCGTGCTGTCACGGCGAGCGGGTGTAATGGTCCGTTATTGATGATTGTCTCCAACGCTGATTTCGAGTCACTATATATTCTGTAGGCGCTTTCGTTACGTTTCAGTACCTCACTTGTGGCTCTACATATGGCGAGGAGTTCCGCTTGGTACACCGTACAGTACGCGGCCAAACTAAGCTTTGTGGTTTTTATCTCGGCATTGCCGTTCCAAACGCCATCAGACTTTGCCATCAAGCTTGCTGCTGTCGGTGAAGATTCACACCGTCTATACGTTGCACATTTCAACGTCAGCATGAGTCATCAAGCTTGCGAAACTCAGTGCCATATGGGTCGCAGGGTGAGGAACCTCCGTGAACTCTACGACACGCTCCACCTCTCTGTCGCCTAGCACTAGCCGTGATGACTCTCTTCTCGCAACGTACAGCGCGGCTGCTTCCTGTACCCTGAGATCGAGAGGCAGTATCCCGGCCAATACCAACGCCGAGTTGAAGGAGGTAGTGCGATATGACCTGCACAATTTCTGGGTGAAGCCTCGTTGCATCGCATATAAAGTTTTTCGGACTCCTATTTTCTTGGCTGTAAGTGCCCACACACTCGCCGCATATGTGACTACAGGTTCAACAGCTGCTGTGTAGATCATCCTGATGATCTCAGGGTGTGAACCCCAACTAACTCTAGCCGCACGGGAGAGCTGTTTGTTAATATCAGCGGCCTTCCTACATGCATTCACGACGTGAGTGTTGATGGTAAGTTTATTGTCAATTGTGAGACCCAGGACTTTAATCTCCTTCGACATCCCAACGCAGATCCCGCCCATGGTCAGGAGTGGGGTGTCGTACTTTAGTTTCCGCGTCATAACCATCGCACTGGTTTTGTGCGGTGCGAATCTCAACTTGTTTCTGACTCCTCACTCATGAACATAGGAGAGGGCCGCATTAGCCTGTCCAGATACTTCTAGTGCCGTGTCACCCGCGAATACAAGAACAACGTCATCCACATACGCCTTACTCAAAAGTCTACACAAAGTTCTTGGAGGACGGACTTAATGTATTATATAGAACTGTATGTATTGATGTATAATTTTATTGTGAAATATATCTTGCAATACAGTTTTTATATGTGTCGGACAAACCGACCGCCTTTAACTATATATATTTCATCGAGTGCTACGTCACAGGGGTCGCGGCGCGACGAGCTTCCGAGCGAGGGCGACACATTCCTTTCATACGCGTCGCGCCGCTAACTGGCTGTGAATCACGCCTGAGACGTACCGCTACCATCTATATCACAAATAGTTTTTACTTTTTATTCAATATTTAAAATCTTATATTTTCCGCATCTTCTCGCCTTCCTTAATAACTGTCTATATATATATATATATATTCGTGTTAAAAGTTTCTCGTGTGAACTGTGTATATCAATATAAAGAAAACGACGAACCTCATTTATTCAATACGTCACTTTCTTAATGGTAAAACGTCAATACTCTGTGGTCTGGCTTCTAACAAAAAAATATCGATAGTCGAAGAATAAGAAGAAGTGTATTAAAATAATTAATCTTAAATATCACCTGGAGTAAAAACTTTTAATGTTGTTTTCTGTTTTTATTTCAGGTAAGGCTA
The DNA here is from genome assembly GCA_949316085.1 of Hypercompe scribonia. Lineage (NCBI taxonomy): Eukaryota > Metazoa > Arthropoda > Insecta > Lepidoptera > Erebidae > Hypercompe > Hypercompe scribonia. The sequence goes on from OX438973.1 coordinate 3,002,824, forward strand.
TTTATAACTGTCTTGTGTATTCTTATCTTGTAATTAGAAGATAAATAAATAAATCTGTTTTTATTTCAGAAATCCAACTGAGTTTTTATTTCAAGAAAGAGTAGTGTAATAACATTATTACAAAACAACATTATTGTGGAAACTTCGTGAAAATGGAAAAACTAAGGTTCGATTTTAAAATGCGAGGAACGTCAGATGGAAAAACTACAATTTTGTGCCTAACCTCAATCGGCACATTAGATGGTCGTTCATTTGCAATACCAGATGAATATCAACCAACAAGTTTACACAAAGAATTGATAACGTCACAAGTGTATGGCAGAGTGAAAAACACATTGGGAAAAAGAAATCAATACAGGAAAGTTTGGATAACTTTAACAGAAAATATGAAAAAAGCTTATTCAGATGAGGAAGGTAACTTATTATTTGAAAATTTTTATTTGGAAGAGATTCCAGACAAAGCAGCTGAAATATCTACCACAAGCTCGTCAGAGGACACAATAAAGAAGTTGCTAGAAAAAGTTCTAGAATCCAAAGAATAAACCTCTGAAGTTAAGAACTTAAACAAAATCGCTAAAGATTTCATGATTGAAAAATTTGATGAAAAAACCTCCAATGCCAGCCAATGGATTGATCAATTTGAAAAAGAATGTGTTCGCTGCGTAGTGACAGAAGATAGGAAAAAAATTGAGATCCTGAAATTTTTCCTTGAAAAATGTAGTGCTGATTGGTACACTTGCATGATTTTAAAATACTCTATCGAATCGGATTGGGAGAACTGGAAGAAAAAATTCATTGAAACTTTTGGGAACAAAGGTTGGTCTCCAATCAGATATGCTTTTAACTTCAAGTATCAAACAGGTTCACTGCTTGAATATGCCCTGAAAAAAGAAAAGCTACTACTTTAAATTAGAAAATCCATGGATACTGAAACATTAATCGATCTTATTGCTATTGGTTTACCAAACTATGTATCCGACAAGATTGACAGAGAAACACTTCAAGAAACTCAAGATCTGTACAATGAAATATCTAAATTAGAACACCTTGTCAAGAAAAATATAACTGAAAAAAAAGGGAAACCTTTCTGGGATAACAAACAAAGGAAAAATGAAGACAAAAATCCATGTGAAATATGTGAAAAGGCAAACAAAGGGAAGCGTTTTCATTCTGAATCAATTTGCTGGTTTAGAGAAAAAGAAGAGAAAAACAAAAAAATTGGATCACTTAAATCAGTTAATAATTCAGAACTGGAGGTGGAATTAAATACAGAAAATCCAAAAAACTAAAAGTACCACCATTAATAAAAATCAAGCTATTACTAAATGACACATTGGAAATTTCTGGTATCTACGATTCCGGTTCAAACGTATCATTGATAAATGCAAAATTATTAAAAATTAAAGAAAAAAACGTGCAAAATTTACAAAAAATAAGCTTGAGAACTATTAATGGTGAAGGAAAAACAAAAGGTATGATAACAATAAAAGTGAAAATTTACGATATTGAAAAAATGATCAAAGTGTTTGTTGTAGACAGTGAGAATTTCAATTATGATTTTTTGGTTGGATTAGATTGTATTAAAAATTTTAAATTGATCCAGACTGAAGATCTAAGGATTATTCAGAACAAAGACTTCCAAAAACAAGTAAATGAAATTTACAGGGAAGAGGTAGAAAATCAAACAGATGTCAAAATTCCTGTTTTGACAGGTGACATAAAAGAAAAAACGTACAATTCAAGAAAATATGAAATAAACTTCAATGATCATCTAAATACGGATGAATTTCAGATGATTGTAAATCATTTAGATACATATGAACAGTCGGAAATCGACAAGTTGTTAAACAAATATAAATCCGTATTTGCCAAAGATAAGTACGACATTGGTACTGTTAAGGATTATGAGGCTCATATTGATCTAATGGAAGAAAAATATTGTTATAAACGACCTTACAGATGCTCATTTGAGGATAGAAAAGAAATAGAAAGTCAAGTAGCTAAGTTATTAGAAAAGGGTCTTATTGAGGAGTCATACAGCCCTTTTGCTGCGCCAGTTACTATGGCATTTAAGAAAGAAGATAATAAAAAAACAAGAATGTGTATAGACTTTAGAGATTTAAATAAAATTATAACTCCCCAAGCACAGCCATTTCCACTAATAGAAGACTTGATAATAAAAAGTGTGAACTGCGAATATTTTACAACATTGGATATAAATTCTGCATTTTGGTCAATCCCTCTAAGGATTCAAGACAGACCTAAAACTGCATTTGTAACACAGGAAGGACACTTTCAGTGGACTTGCCTTCCTTTTGGATTAAAAACAGCACCTGCAATTTTTCAAAGGATACTGAATAATATAATAAGAAAATATAAACTTTCGGATTTTGCAGTGTCTTTCATCGACGATATATTAATCTTCTCACAAAATTTCGCACAGCATATACAGCATCTTTCAAGACTATTGGAAGCAATTGAGAAAGAGGGATTCAGATTAAAATTTTCAAAATGCTCATTTGCGAAAAATCACGCAAAATACTTAGGTCATATTATTGAAAAGAATTCTATAAAAGCACAGAAAGATTATTTAATTGCAGTGAGTAACTTCCCAGTTCCAGAAACAAGAAAAAATGTAAGACAGTTCCTTGGGAAAATTAATTACCACCATAAATTCATCCCTCGCATGGCACAAATCTCAGACCCATTACATAATCTTCTGAGGAAAAATGTGAAATTTGTTTGGTCGACAGAATGTCAAGATTCATTTGAGAAAATTAAAACATTGCTTTGTTCGGAACCAGTCCTGAAAATTTTTGACCCTAATTCTCCAATTACAATTTATACTGATGCTAGTATTAAAGGAGTTGGAACTGTGCTGAAACAAGAAGATAAAGATAAAAGTTGTAAACCTGTAGCATACTTTTCTAGAAAATTGAACGAGGCACAAAAGAAAAAAAAGCAATATACCTTGAATGTTTAGCCATAAAAGAAGCAGTGAAATATTGGCAACACTGGTTGTTAGCAAAACAATTCACGGTATACACGGATCACAAGCCCCTGGAAAACTTGAACATAAAATCTAGGACGGATGAAGAGTTAGGAGATTTGAAATATTACCTATCTCAATATGATTTCAAGATAAAATACAATCCGGGAAAATGTAATCAAGAAGCAGACTGCCTAAGCAGAAATCCGGTTTTAGAACCAAATGATAACACAGATGACATCCTGGAAGTCGTAAACCAAATAAGTCTTGAAGACATAAAAAAGGACCAGAATGAGAATATGTACTTAAAAGAAAAGAAGGAAAATATTATATTAAAAGATGGCATTTATTTCAAAAAGTTAAGAAAAAAAGATAAAATTCTATTGTCTGAAAACCTCAGTATGATATTGATAAAAGAGGTACACGACACTTACTGTCATTTAGGGAGATCGCAAATGATCAATAAAATAACTCCATTTTATTCAGCGACAAACATGATAATGAATATAAAAAAAGTTTGCGATGATTGTTCTATATGTCAAAAAAACAAATCAAGAAAAAAATCAAGATATGGATTCCTATCACATTTAGGTCCAGCTACCTATCCATTCGAAATAATGTCCATCGACACTATTGGTGGATTTGGGGGTTCGCGATCAACAAAAAAATATTTACACCTTATGGTGGATCACTTTACTAGATACGCTTATATTTTAACATCGAAAAACCAAACCGCTAATGACTTTATAAAATTAACAACGAAAGTAACAGAAAGCAACGATATAGGAACAATACTAACAGATCAATACCCTGGCATAAATTCAAAGGAGTATAAAAATTTTTTAAAGCAGAAAAGGATAAAGATGGTTTTTACAGCCGTAGATGCTCCATTTTCAAATGGGCTTAACGAAAGATTAAATCAAACTCTGGTAAATAAAATACGATGCAAAATAAATGAAAACAAAAATAAAAAGACATGGTCAACAATAGCTCAGGAATGTGTTAGAAGATACAATGAAACGGAACACACAGTGACTGGATTCGCTCCGAAATACTTAATGGAAGGTGAAAGTGTAAATATTTTGCCCCACGAATTGAAGACAAATTGTACAAAAGAAGATCTAGGAAGAGATCGGGAATTGGCACTGGAAAACACGAAAAAGTCCCATAATCAAAATGCAGAACGATACAATAAACACAGGAAAGAAATTACATTGGATGCCGGAGACTTAGTGTATGTAGAAAATGGAAACCGCCTCAATAGAAAAAAGCTGGATGAAATACGAATCGGACCATACAAAATACTTAAGAAAATCTCCAATACAATATACGAGGTTGAAACTGGACACAGGAAAACAGAATCAAACCTTTTTCATATAACAAAATTGATTCCGATAGCTGGCGACGCGACTGGATGAACAGTCACATAACAGTTATGTGATTGTTCTTCTTTGAAGGGGGGAGATATAAAGAAAACGACGAACCTCATTTATTCAATACGTCACTTTCTTAATGGTAAAACGTCAATACACTGTGGTCTGGATTCTAACAAAAAATATCGATAGTCGAAGAATAAGAAGAAGTGTATTAAAATAATTGATCTTAAATATCACCTGGAGTAAAAACTTTTAATGTTGTTTTCTGTTTTTATTTCAGGTAAGGCTATTTATAACTGTCTTGTGTATTCTTATCTTGTAATTAGAAGATAAATAAATAAATCTGTTTTTATTTCAGAAATCCAACTGAGTTTTTATTTCAAGAAAGAGTAGTGTAATAACATTATTACATCAATATACAATAAAATATACCTTCAAGAACTTTGTGTGGACTTTTTCTTAACTAAGACTATTCGTAATTTAGCACTATTAGAAGTACGATCCTAGAACAATTCTGTAACTGGTGACCCCGACGTGATTGGAAGCAACCTTCAAATCAATAGCAGCAGCGTAGCGTCACTCCCACAACGATGAGCGGTAATTAAGTCTCAGCCAGCCAGCAACCTCGGCTTCAACAGGGATACCACACGCAGGTAGTGACCGCTCCAGCCTGGTTACCCTATAACCTTATCAGCGTCTAGGCACAGCACACTGCACCTACGGTCCATGTAAGCGGAGCATCTCTCTCCCGTCTATGCAGCAGCCAGCCACTAAGCAGCAATCGCCCCGACTTACTGGGGACATCACCGCAGCACCGCGCACCGCATACAATCCCGACTCACTGGGATCTGCGGACTTCAGCCCCGACTCACTGGGACTAGTGGCATTCAGTTCCGCCTCACTGGAACTTGCGGCACTCAGTTCTGACTCACTGGAACTTGCGGCACACAGTTCCGACTCATTGGAACTACTTACTCCAGGCACTGGCACGCTCCATAATAGAGTATAAGGGAGGGGGGGGGTAGTGTGGCGACTTCTACATTACAACACAATAAAATTACACATCAATACTATACAGTTATATATAATACATAATTCGAAACATAAAATAATAATAAAATAGGAGAACTAAAATACCCATACACATACATATAAACACAAATAAACTGAATACATCAGTCAACATATTTAACCTAATCAGACATAATACAAAGTATGGTCGGCAACAGCTCGTCTGCAGTAAACTGTGGATCATTAAGGTCATCATGACCCGGGGCGTTTATCTCTCGTGCTAGTTCTCTAATTTGGTGATGGTGCTCAGTATCCGTCTCTGCGGCATCCTCGAGGAAAAATGTTGCGGCTAGTAACGCAGCTGACTCCTTTGGGTTTAGGTACTTTAGTTTAGGCAGATCTTCCTGTCGCTTTGCGGTCTTACCGATGACTCTGTATATGCCCTCCCATACTCCCTCTCTGTCTTGTATTGGACAGAATTCTTTCCAGCTACTTAGGTCACTGTTCTATTTTTTGATCGCCTTTTTTATGTCGTTATCGGTATTATACTTTAACACCTTCAGTACGAGCAGCGAATCCTTATTTTTAATTTTCTCCACGATCAAGTTACGTTCTGAACTGGTCAGTCGCTCTTTAACTTTATCTTTCTCCTGTTCTGTCCTGCAATCCACTATCACTCTTCGGTCTTTGGCCTTTCTGACGCGGTCTATAGTGACGCAACCGTCTTTTGCATTCACAGCCTCCCTTATCTTCCCCAAGACTTCTACACCTGATTCTGTTGTGTCTTTCGACGAGATCAGTATGGAGTGTAAAGTCTGTGCCTGGGGTTGTTGTTTCGGTGCCGTTGCTGTTACACTGGCGTAGGTGATCTTATTGAACTCTTGGGATTGCTGTTGTAGCGTTTTCTGTAGGTCTTTTATAGGTGCTGTGTTCTCTTCTATTGCTCTCAGATGTTCCTCAAATAGACCCGACAGTTGGCCTCCCTTTTCGCTCTTTGCTTCTTCCTGGGTTTCAACTTCTGTGGTGTTTGTGACATGTCCCGTTTTGATAGTTTCCCCTTCTTTGACCAGGTCATTAATTAGAATTTTTTTTTATCCTTACTTGTTCGGTCGTCGCATCTCCATATAATTTAATCATCTTACACGCTGTGATAGTTGTGTGGCCCTCTGACACTGATGTCATAATTACATTAACTATAAAGGGTAACCATACTAGGAAAGAGTTTATACTGAAAATAAAACCAGAAAGTTATTAGGCATACTGATATAACTTAAAAGTCTCATTAGGTGTAAGAGAAAATGTTAAAAAGTTTTAATTGTTTCACCAGATATAAGTTAAAACAAAGAGAATGGATAGAAAGATGATATTTTACAAAAGTGGTTTCTTGATCAAAGGCGCTGTTTTGGCCGCTAAAGACCCGAAGAAACCTTTTGGTACTGTTGGTTCGTTATCTTCGTCTAAGTAAATAGCATCTACCTAAAACAAATATAATATAAAATTCCAATTAGCTAGTTATCATTATAACTACCTCATTCTCGTGTGTTGGAATTGGAGCGACTTAGACCACACGGTACACCACTCTGCGCCTACGATAGGAAGGATCCAGAAACAGCTATTATTACGACATCTAGGCGCAGCGTGGGGTCCTCACTGCAGTTATTAAAGGAGATCTCTTGCTACCGGCCGTTATACGCTCCATGGTTGGTAGCGACAGTTGTTTTACCGCGGTCGCAACCTTCTGCGGAGATGTAGTCGCGGAAGGAGGCGGCCGAGAAGGCCCGGGAGGACGAGCTCTACTCGGACCCAATTTGCCACCGGTGAAGCGAGCTGGGGAGGCACGCGTACCAGCGCCTCATGCCACCTTGAGTGTGGCCACCGATGGACGGGATGGGTTTTTCCCTCCATCCGCTATAATGGCCAGCCGCGAGAAGGCGACGTCCGCGTGTGCCGTACGTCGCCTAAATAGAGAGTTTATCCACAGATGGTGCCCGCTTCAGCGGGCAGGCGGTAGGAGGGATCTGGATGTCGTAATAACAGCTGTTCCCAGATCCCTACTATGTCAGACGCAGTGTCACACCGTGTGGTTTTAGTCGATCCGATTCCGACACATCACCCTGCCGTAAGCCCCTGCGGGGTGATGGCCCGAGGGGGTTTCCACACGTTAAAAAAAAAGCGTCAATAGCTCCCCATATTGGAGGGTCACCGGTGTACTACTTATGTTATTACCATCTTCTGTGTTGATATCTTCCCGACCTTTGTGAGGTTAGTCCTGCTTGCTAACACCCAGAAAAACTTGTATCAAATTAATCTTAAATATTTTAAAAATTCCACTTTACTCATAAAAATCATGGCCCGAAGAATAGTTTGAACGAATGCTCAAAAGATTTGCACGCGTAGCTAGAACAATTACTTTTAGTTGAAGGGATTTTTGCTCAGAAGTTTTAGAACTGCTATCCCGAGAACGCTTTTGTCGCATTAACGAGGATACCAAATTTTGTTACAAATATTTCGAAATTGAACTAGTTTAATACTACTAGGTTTGAAAATGAACATACAACATAATTAAAAATTGTATAGGTTCAAGAATATCTTATTAAAAATACCTTATCAGAAGTAAGATAACACATTTTTATAGTGTTATTCTATAGCTTTAAAAAGGAAATATTAGAAGTACACACGAGAGTTTGTACCAAGAGGTATGTTAAGCTAGATTTTGACAACTGTCACTTGTCACTCGGTGGTGCAGCGGTAGTGCTTGAAGTCTCGGGTTCGATTCACGGGTCGGACCAAATATTTGTATGATCTGCAAATATTTGTTTCGAAGTTTGGGTGTTTTCTATGTATAATAGCATATGTATTTATTTACAAAAAAAAGTATATAAGTATTTTATCAGTCAGTTTAGTTATCATAGCACAAACTCTACTTAGTTTGAAACTGGATGACGTTGTGTGTCAAATGCTCGAAATGTTTATTTATTTTATTTATTCCACTCATGATAAGTTGGGATTTTATTAAAAGCGAAAAATGGGAAAGAAAAATATGTCATTTGTACTAATGTATTTGGGGAATATAAGTGATACTTCAAATAGGTCAATATCACAAAATCACTATGGAACACAAAAGTTAGGATTTTATTGAAAGGGAAAAAGCAAAAAAATGTTTCTTATACAAATGTATTGGAGATTGTGTCTACGTAATACTTCGAGAGGTTCAAGTAGGCATTACACAGATCCAGATTATTTCCAGATCCCTCCTACTTCAGGCGCAGAGTAGCACACCGTGTGGTTTTAGTCGGTCCAATTCCGACACACTATCCCGCCGTAAACCCCGGCGGGGTGACGACCCCAGGGGGTTCCCAAATGTTAAAAAATTTGCATTAGTGCATTACACAGTTAATGAATGATTCCAGGGCAGTTTCTTTGACACTGATGGTGGGCCGTGCCAGTGCAGTTTTTGGCATCAACGTTCTTAAACAACTGTTGGATAACTACTGTGAATACATTTTTTACTTATTCGGCGTTTTTTCGCTTCGTAAGTGGTTTTTTTTTTCACTTGATTTTCTTTTTCTTTATTTTTGTAAACCTTTTTGCTGTTGTAGAGACTTCAAGATTTTGTGGATTTGTTGAAGCTTGAAATTTTTAGAATGAATCTCAACAAATCCACAAAATTTTTTGAATAATCCTTTTATGTTTGACTACAACATAATAAAATCGCTTGGTATTCTATTACAAATTAGTGTAATGCACGAAAACTCTGAAAACGCCTTCATACCAAATATTTCCTTCTTAAATGATCATGAATCTTAATTTCTCCTGGTAAATCTAAAGAATCTTTCAAAAACCTTCCTACCACCCTTCTATAACCTGAAAAGTGAAGGGAGGAATGAAATAGGCAGAATTTCATTATTCCATTCAATACCTTATCCTGCAAGGCGAATCAGTAACTTTCTAGCGACTAAGTGATTAAAACTGAATAAGTAAAAATCAAAACAGTGACTAAATTTTATAATTCCAGTTGGCTGTATGATAGGCTTTCTTTTACCTTCAGAGGAGAAAATTTTCGCACAGAAGAAAACAGTTAAGCCGTAAAAATATGCTTGTAAAAATGAATTACAACTGTAAAATGTAAAGTATACGAGTTGTTGGCGATTGGTTCCTGAATAAGTGTTGTGCCAAGAAACTGGTACCATCTAAATATTAGGAAGGTAACTTGTCATAGATCAACATCCTGAATTACAAGAGGATCTATTTTAATATTTTTGATAAAATTTCGTTGCGACAGAATAAGATCTTTCTTGTTGTAAACGATGTAAATTTGTAAAAGAGCCCACGATGCAAAAGGGGCATTTACTGGAACGTCGTAGTAACCTATAGGATTTGAAAGAATAAATGATAGTATGAATAAAAGTTATTAAATTAGTATTCTTGGTTTTATTATTTATTCACTTTTTGCAGCTGAGAAAGTGTCTTAAAAATAGTTCAGTTGTATATACTTGTAAGTGCCAGGGACGCGGCACGATATGGGCCACCGCCCTAAAACATTAGATCGGTCCTTTTACGTACGGTCTAAAACTAATGGACTCATCTGACCTTAATCTTACACTCCCAAATATTTCAGACCCTGGACGCTTTTTACTAATCGTCGATTGTCCTAGATGTACAATGAGCTTACGCAGTGTTTTAAAAGTATGGTGCAGATACAAAGAGGAGATGATAAGGAGATTTTTGTGTGTAACAATGCGTGACAATTTGCAGGGTGAGGGAGTGTTAAGCTCCGTTCACTTTTTTCCATCTACCGAACAATAGCAAAACTAATCGCATCGTTATATATATATACATTTCTGTATTAAGAATCTACCATAGTAACTCTACTCTGCTAGATGGAAAGCATGAATAGAATCCAAGAGTCACCATACTCATTGTAAACGCAAACTATGCAGTATGATGGTCAACACTATGGCGGCCTAGCAAGAAACTTTTTCACGTCCTGCTAGAGGACATAAAAGGCATGACAGTCATCGTGGCAATGTAAGGCTCACACAGTTACCATGATAACTATCACACCTGCATCAATGGGCCTCCGGTCCACACACAACAACGAAACGCGACAGCACGGATGCTGTCACTTTAGGTTGATCATCTGTGAGAGTGTAGTACTGCCGCGGTTGAACCGGCCCGTTCGTTCTGAAATCAGTGTGACTCTACTACTGTTTGACGTTGTGTTGCGTACGACCTTACAGATATTGATGTTGCGACGTACTTTAGCTATCTAAGACTGAGTGTGGGATATAAGGGACGTACTCAGACTTTTCTTACCAGGAAGTAGTGTTTCTAGTACTTTTAAGAGATATGAAAAAATAAAATTTATAAGTTATTTATTAATAAGAAGTATAATAAATAATCTTATAAAAGTGAAAGTTTGTGTGTTTATCCTACCTCATAACCTTGGTAAGTCCTTGGTTAAGATTTGGCGTATATTTTTGAGAGAGAACAAAAAAAAGCAACGATGACGATCACTTAAATGTAAATAAGATAAAATTAAAATATTTTATTTCACGATGTCGCCTCTACGACAGTCTAGGTAGTCTACCGTCGTTATCGTCAAGAGCATTCTGACGCTGAGCTCTTCCAACTGGTCCCACTTTCTCTCCTTATCTGCAGAACAACACGTGCAAGCTTTGGAAGTCAGCGTTTTAGAATGGTAGACATACGCTGCCAAACTAAACGGTTCAGCTCTTTCTTCCTATACAAATTAGTTAAAACCTGGAACTCACTGCCAGCGCACGTGTTTCCGTGCACTATAACTCCGGGTCCTTTAAGCGTGGCGTGAAAAAGCATCTCACTAGACCGACATAGTGTGGGTCGCCATACTCAATTGTCTGCATTCACAATGAGTATGGCGACCATCACTCATGGATTCTATTCATGCTTTCACTTAGGCATAGTTAGGTAGAACCAGAACAAAAAAAATATTCAGTTAGGCATCCGAAAGCTTAAATAACATCAATCTGAAAACAAAATTACTAATCTATAAATTCACATGACTTCAGTCCTAAGTAAATGGAAGATTTTGTACATCTGCGCTGAACTGATAACTGCCAATCTTAGTCTGAAGCTTCAAACATAGTTAAAAATATAAAGTTGTAAAATTGTATCCATTTATCACTACAATCACTTTAAAATGTTATTTTGAAAGTACAATCTATCATGCACTTTAATTAATTTCAAAATAGACTTCAAAATATCAGCATGAGTAAAATTTGTTTTAGTTTCATATTTAGATAGTCAATCCGTGTGGTGACAGATTAAGAATATGGTATTTCACCACCCCTATTCATCCCATGGGTGTCGTAAGAAGCAAATAAGGGAGCAAATTACATTGGACAACATCGCTGAAACAAACTTGAACTTGAAACAAACTCTATGCCAATCCGTCTACGGATAGGATTTGTTTCAAAGTTCCTTGGGCAGACGGCATGCGTGGCCTGTTAAAGACTGTTGATGTGTGATGTGATTCGAATACTTTCAATTTAAAATTAACGTAGTCATTACTATATAAGATATTTGAATTCTCATGACGAGCATGTCTTATTGTCGAATTAGACGACAGATGTCAGTCTGTTTGGAAGGTAATTACAATAATACAAAAATTATACTTAGTTGACTTCTTTCTTTGAGTTTCTTTTTTTTTTTCTATATGAAGAACCTGCCAAAGTGACTCTACTCTGCCTGATAGAAAGTATGAATAGAATCCAAAGAGTTGTGGTCTCTATACTCATTGCAAATGCAGACAATGCAGTGTGGTGACCCATACTATGGCGGCTTAGTGAAATGCTTTTTCACGCCACGCTTGGGGACGTAAAAGGCATGACAGTCATCGTGGCAGAGTAACGCTCGCACAGTTATCACGATAATTTTCACCCCTGCATCAATGGGCCCCCGGTCTCACACTCACCAACGAAACACGACAGCACGGATGCTGGCGCTTTAGGTTGGTCTTCTGTGGGAGGGTAGTACTGCCCCGGTCGAGCCGGCCCGTTTGTGCTGAAATCAGCGTGGAAATCTTAGGAAAGAACGCAGCACATTTCATTATCTTCGTATGATTTATTTTACCAATATTCAGATCCATGTACCTCTGTGTTTTTATTTCACGTTACACAAAGTTTTACCACCCAGTGGCGTATAAATTTAATTACATTTCAAAAAACCTTGGTGATTTTTCTAGAACTCTTTTAAATGGCATTTATTATTATTTGGAACATATATTTGTGTAGTTTTTAAGTGATAAAATATGACGTTTCATCATTTACATCTTTATTGCGAGAAAATATAACGATTTATGATGTTTCGATACTATACTAGAAGACTAAGGTTGACAATATATAATTAAAAGCCGTGTCATCTGCGATGACGTCAGGACCCGCTTTTAGTCACGAGACACAGTCCTGTAGGCCCTCTTCTCTTTGCTCTTGCAAGTTCTCTTCAAGCATTTGAGAATTAAATTTGAGAATTTTCCGCGCCCTGCTTGGGGACATAAAAGGCATCACAGACATCGTGGTAGTATAAGCTCACACACTTACCAAAATAACTGTCACCCTTGCATCAATGGGCCTGTGGTCCCGTAGTCACCGACGATAGACTACTGCATGAATACAGTCGCTTTAGGTTGGTCTCTGTGACAATATAGTACTGCCCCGGTCGAGCCGGTCCGTTCGTGCTGAACTCAACGTGGTTACTAACTAATAAAATCAGAGCAAAGTAAAACATAAAATAAATATTTCTGAATTATCATCATCATCTACGCCGAAAGATTTCCACTGCTGGATATAAACCTCCCCAAGACTCTCCACAGTAATTGATCTTGTGCTGCTCGCATCCAACGGCTTCTCGCGACATTTACACCCCAGACGCTGACCAAGTTATGATGTCAAATGATCATGTTCATTTGATAATTGTTTGTTCTGAGTAAGCGTCGCACCTACGACCATTTACTTAGCAGTTAAGATAACTAACCACTAGATACACACAGAAAGTTTACCCTCTTAAATAGTTGTTTTGAAGCAATTAGATCATTATTATATTAAAAATAAGTATCTAAAGATAGTCAGAAAGCCATTTAATTATAAATAAGTAATGTTATCTGTTGATAAATGATTTTATTAGGATTATAGATCATTACTTGAGAAAAAATAGAGATCATAAGAAAAATACAGGAAAGAAATAGTTGCTATGTGAACACCTTCAGCAATCATTAAAGATTTTTGCAGCTATTTTTTTTTCCTGTGCGGAAACCTCGACGAATACCATCAGGTTATGTCGTACTCCAACGGCAAAAAACTGCACGCCGTCTCAGGTATCAGTAGCCAATCAGGTGCACCCGAGTAACGAAATCCCTGGAAGCCTGACGTACCTCGGGGCACCTAGGCTGGAGACCCCCTGCCGTGTGGGAATCTCGTAGTTCCTTTACTGTCTTCAAAAAGGCGCGTGCAGTTTGTAGCACTTGCATCAATACCCCGACCTGCTTCTGCTAGGATGATGTTTCTGGAGCCGTAAAATTACGACAGCAGAACTTCGATTACACCTCGTGCTTGGGTAATAGAGGTCTGATATCAGTCACTCTACGTAAAAAATTTAAATTCAATCAACACTTAAAGCCGATCTCAAACTATTTTGGGAAAAATCGTTCAGAGAAAGGGGTATAAAAACTAGATCTTAATTCAAAGAAGTAAACTCTGGAAACAACATTATTTAGCAGTTACAACATCTAATACGACTATTTCTCCGGAGGGGTAGACAGTGACATATTAGACGCCCACCTTTTACCAGAATCGGCAGAATCTCGTCTATCGAGCAGCAGGTACACCACTTACAGGTGAGATTGATTTGGGACCCTAAGTTCTTGATGGGAACCCATGAACACTTCATAAAACTTAGTCAAATGAAACCAAAAGAAACGAGTAATGAGAATGATTCTGTTTCCATAGCTAGTGCCTTGTTTTTAGTAAATACAATTATTTATGAATTTGTGAATAACATGAAAATTTATTTGATTAATTCACAATATACTACCTTTTGCCGTATTATTCTTATTTTAGACAATTTATTCATCAAACGTGGTTTGAGTTACCACCATTATTTATCGATTAATTTAACCATTACAATCTTTAAAATATGGCTTCATCTCTGTGACTTTTGTCTCTAGTGTCATTTTAGAACTTACAAGCTATATATCAGGTGTCTTTATATTTATAGTGTATTGCACTTCATTTGTGATAAATCTGGCACGTGAAGAATAAAAACCAGAGAGATCAAATAAAATCGCTTGTTTAAAGTTACTTCGTCGGTTACGTAGCCGTCTGCCGCAGAGTTAAAAAAATATATTAACACAAAGAAAGTCAGTACAATGAGTTGCTTGTCAAATTTACAATAAATAAGATTGATGGATAATACTGGCACGTGAAGAATAAAAACCAGAGAGATCAAATAAAATCACTTGTTTAAAGTTACTTCGTCGGTTACGTAGCCGTCTGCCGCAGAGTTAAAAAAATATATTAACACAAAGAAAGTCAGCACAATGAGTTGCTTGACAAATTTACAATAAATAAGATTGATGGATAATACTGGCACGTGAAGAATAAAAACCAGAGAGATCAAATAAAATCACTTGTTTAAAGTTACTTCGTCGGTTACGTAGCCATTTGTTGCAGAGTTAAAAAAATATATTAACACACAGAAAGTCAGCACAATGAGTTGCTTGTCAAATTTGCAATAAAGAAGATTGATGGATAAAACTGGCACGTGAAGAATAAAAACCAGAGAGATCAAATAAAATCACTTGTTTAAAGTTACTTCGTCGGTTACGTAGCCGTCTGCCGCAGAGTTAAAAAAATATATTAACACAAAGAAAGTCAGCACAATGAGTTGCTTGACAAATTTACAATAAATAAGATTGATGGATAATACTGGCACGTGAAGAATAAAAACCAGAGAGATCAAATAAAATCACTTGTTTAAAGTTACTTCGTCGGTTACGTAGCCGTCTGCCGCAGAGTTAAAAAAATATATTAACACAAAGAAAGTCAGCACAATGAGTTGCTTGACAAATTTACAATAAATAAGATTGATGGATAATACTGGCACGTGAAGAATAAAAACCAGAGAGATCAAATAAAATCACTTGTTTAAAGTTACTTCGTCGGTTACGTAGCCGTCTGCCGCAGAGTTAAAAAAATATATTAACACAAAGAAAGTCAGCACAATGAGTTGCTTGACAAATTTACAATAAATAAGATTGATGGATAATACTGGCACGTGAAGAATAAAAACCAGAGAGATCAAATAAAATCACTTGTTTAAAGTTACTTCGTCGGTTACGTACCCATCTGTTGCAGAGTTAAAAAAATATATTAACACACAGAAAGTCACCACAATGAGTTGCTTGTCAAAACGATAAATAAGATTGATGGATAGAAGTTAACATCATCAAGGGAATTGAGAAAACAAACTCACGGCCACTCTTTTAACTCATCTGATATGTGTTACAAGTGTTACAGCACTATTTTGTTGTGTATTATATAAATTACAAGTATAAATTACCTATAATTGGATTTAAAACATTACGAATATAGTGTACAAAAAAATTCACTCAAAAAGTACTTCTAACATATTTTTCTAGTTACGCTGTTACTCTCTGAACGCAGTAAGTAAAAAGAAATTACAGTGAGAGATTTCACACATGCGGCTGTCTGGTTCCAAATTAGGCAGAGTCTGTACTAAGGTAACCAGACTGCTGATAAACATACTTAAATATTTCTAAATGAATACTTATTAAAGATAAATTACACCCAGACACAACAATTAATAGTGCACATCACAAGCATTTGATTGTGTGCAGCATGAAACACTTGTCAGGAAATTACACCACTATGGAATAAGAGGCAGTGCTTTGGATCTTCTTACTTCTTATTTGAGTGATAGGATTCAAAGAGTAGATGTTAATGGTAAATTATCCCAGGGATCAGCTGTGGCGGTGGGGGTGCCCCAGGGGTCTATTCTGGGTCCATTTCTGTTCCTTGTGTACATCAACGACTTGCCTCATCTTGTGAGGGATAACCATGAGATAGTGTTGTTTGCAGATGACACATCCTTAGTATTTAAAGTTAACAGACAGCAATCGGTAATTGACGATGTAAACAATGCTCTCTCTAAAATGGTACTTTGGTTTTGCGCTAATAACTTGTTATTAAACAGGAGTAAAACCAAATGTGTTAAATTTTATACTAGGAATGTTAAACAAGTAAAAACTAGTGTTTTGATGAACGGGGAGGAACTGGAATTGACAGACAAGGCTGTCTTCCTAGGTATAACTTTAGATTCACGGTTACAATGGGGCCCACATATAGAAACGTTATCTGGTAGACTTAGTTCTGCAGCTTATGCTGTGAGAAAGATTCGTCAATTGACGGATGTTGATACTGCGCGATTAGTCTATTTCAGTTACTTTCACAGCATTATGTCCTATGGTTTATTGCTTTGGGGCAGTGCCTCTGATATTGATTCAATATTTGTGCTCCAGAAACGAGCTATTAGGGCTATCTATAAGATGGGCCCGCGTGAGTCACTAAGAAACAGATTCAAAGAAATTAACATTCTCACACTACACTCACAATACATTTACGAGAATCTTTTGTATGTGCATAAAAATCTGTGTAAATTTAAGAAAAATAGTGATCTCCATCAATTTAATTTAAGAAATAAAAATAAACTTGCCTTGCACACTACTAGGCTCCATAAAATATCGAATTCGTTTGTGGGTCAATGTATACAATTTTATAACAAATTACCAAACAACATAGTATTATTATCTATTAGTAAATTTAAGAAATTTGTTAAGCTGAGGTTGTCCAAAAAGGCTTATTACTCAGTTTCAGACTATGTCACAGATTTAGATGTTTGGAAATGAATTGCTCTTTTTTTAAGACCTATGATTGTGAATGTAACTGCTAGTTTAATATTTAAAAGATTTTGAGTTAAAAGAGTGGTGGTGAGTTTCTTTCCTGGGTTCTTTTCTCACCACTCTACCATGAACAATCTGCGAACCCAGCTAGCTGTAATTTTAATCGACAGATTGTTCATCTTTCATCTTTTATTGTTTTTTTTTATGACGTTCATAAGTGTCTTTTGTGACCTAAATGAATAAATGAATTTGACTTTGACTTTGACTTTGACATCACACAAATATTTGTTCTGTATGGGAATCTGACAAATCTGTAATTCACACGAAGTATGGTATGTGGAGCCTCAGGAAGTACGTTAAGCCGTCGCAATCTCGTTTCTAAGGAGGGACAATAGCTTTTAATAAACCAGTAGTGTATATACATATACATGTAATTGATGATGATGATGATAATGATGATGATGATGATTATGATTTCTAACACCTGTGACCACCCAGTAACGTGGACGTTATGAAAAAAATTTACAGATATTAACACTCAGGGACTATGCAGCCACATAATCGTGAAAGAATCAACATAGCAGTTCAAGGTAATATTATTTCAATAGACCATTTAGCACAGTAATAAAAAACATTTAACCCTTTTAATTAAAATGGTGAACGGAACCCAGTCCTTGTTTTAATATCTCACTTGACTGTGTGTTTGCTAATAAAGCGTGTTTATTTAAAATGATAGACGCAGTAGCCTTATAACTGAAAATCTGAGCGTGTTTACGTTATTTTAATTGAAGTAAGAAAGTGGAAACTGTGAAAAATGGTGCCGAAAACGAATAAAGTTGCTTTTGAGGAAGCACTTAATATGACAGGTATATTTAACAATTTTTTTTTCTATAATTATTTTCTTTATTATTTTGATAAAAAAAAATAGCCCTATACTGTGTAATTAATTGAATTTTTTTTTATTAATGTACTATTAAGAATTTTCTTGTTGGCTTTTTCAAAACCTAATTGCATTTTAAAAAAAATATAATTTGAAAATCATTAATTTATTCATAAAATATTATAAATAAATTATAACTTAAAAAATTGCCACCGTCTTCAATACCTGTCTCCAGATAGAAAGTCTACCTCTAAAGCCATTTTAAAAAAAAAAATTCTTCCACAAGTGAGACATAAAAATGCATCTTAGTAGGCTGCCATAGTGTGGGTCACCACACTGCATTGTCAGCATTCGCAATGGGTATGGTGACTACAATTTTCTATTCATGCTTTCCATCAGGCAGAGTAGAGTTACTTTGGCAGGCTCTTAAAATAAATAAATAAAATACGAAAACCAAAAAGACTCTCTTTTTTTTGAAGTCGTTTAAAAATAATTTGTGACGACAAGTTTTTTCAGCATGCCTTTTTGTTACAATTTTTAAACGACTTCAAAAAAGGAGGTCCTCATAACTTGATGTATACCGATTTTGATGATTCTTCTTATATTCGAAAGTTGATTGCTTATAGAAAAGAAGAGAAGAGCATTTTGCAAGTTAGCCATAATACTGCATTTTTAATTGGTTACATTGATGATGTTTTCTGTTTTTCACTTGTTGAAATAAAATGAATAAAAAAAACCATACGAAAGTAAAATTCACTGTAATATTTCGAGATGAGATTCTTCGGAGATATAGAATTGAATTCTTCAATAAATGACAGCAAATCTGTCGTAGTTGTCGCAATTACATACACAATCATATACTCGTAATATAATATCAACCCGGTCCCATCTAAAGGGGTACACAGACATGTTCAGTATACTGCGGTACACTCTATGATAAGACAGGGATCACTTAAAATATCATTATGTCATAAATGATAAATTAAACAATTTCTAATAATCATACCAATAGAAAAATTTGATTCCTAAATTTCTCTCATTTGGTGATGTTCTGACGGAGATCTTCGCTGATTTGTATGGTTTTGTGCAACCGTAACACTCAAGAAATTACGTAACAAATCTAGATCTGACAATGATTAGGCACCAGAATTCCAGAGTAAAACATTGCCTCCAAGCTATATTTTCCAGTAAACTCGATTAGTCGAAAGTCTATTTTTCGCTCTTCACAAGTCTTTTTTTTAAAATAGTCCTAGGTAGATTTTCTATGTGGAAACAGGCGTTGCTTTCTTTTTTCATTTGTTTCATTTAAACGGCACTGTCTCATATAAGTGATGCATTTAGTAGGATACCCTATATACAAATAAAATTACTTATCGAACTACTGATTTAAAAAAAAAGGAAATAAATTTTATAACAAAAAAAAAACAACTTCTTGCAGGAAGTATTCTAAATTAAATTATACACTAAAAATTAAAAATAATTAATGTGTTCTTGTGTCTACAATAATTGTTATTTATGGATTCAGTGTCAGCCAAAGAAATACTTAGCTATAATAGTATGTAAAATATCTAACAATAATAATACGATAATATCTGAATTATGAAATCAATTTCATAAATATACTATTGCGTATGCGGACACTTCAAGCGTTCGCATTTTAAAAAATATACAAAAAATTTGGAGAATTCTTTTTCGAACGAAATTTTAACACATGAGCAGTAACTGTTGCTGGCCTTACACATTGGATGTGACACGAAAACTTATCACAATAACATCAGGTGCATCCTATACAAGGACGTTACAGAAATTTTCGTTTCGACTTTTGCGTCATCAGCTCTCCCTTAAAATATATAATACTTGCAGATCGGACGGAACTTCTATAAATATAGGTAATAAAATGTAAAGATTTATATTTTT
The DNA here is from genome assembly GCA_949316085.1 of Hypercompe scribonia. Lineage (NCBI taxonomy): Eukaryota > Metazoa > Arthropoda > Insecta > Lepidoptera > Erebidae > Hypercompe > Hypercompe scribonia. The sequence goes on from OX438973.1 coordinate 3,022,953, forward strand.
TTTGTCTTAATTAAATTTAAAAACTACTGCAGTCTTATTAATATTTTTTCCACCATTATAGTGTTTAATTACCCCTGTATGATATAGGATATGTTTACAACTACAAAAAGTTAAAAATCCCTGTTAAAAATTCAATAACATAACCCAGAGTGTAAAAAAATTACTGTGAAATAGATATCCAATGCACTTCGGAAACCATTGATAGAACAAAAAACAATTTATTACAAAGAACTTCTCTATACTGTACTACTTTTTTGCATTTTAAAAATTGATAAAAATACCGAATGAAATCAGACCATGTTATCCACACCTTTTTATTGACTCATATCTAATTTTATATTCAAGGTATAAAAAAAATGCTATTAAACAGATAACATCGCATGCGCTGCGGAAACTGTTGCTGATGGAAAAAAAAAATATCTACAATGTTAAAGGCCTTATTAATTGCTGTAATTATTTCTATAAAAATTGATAAGATACCGAGTAAAATCCGATCATATTATCCAAATTTTTTCATTGATTCATATCTAATTTTAATTTCTCTAAATTATTGTAAGAGGTAACTAAGAGAATAAAATATGCAAGACAACATCACAGCAAAGAGAAGGTAAACGTGAAATACATCCGGCCGGCGTGGTATGGTAACAAATTGTGTCTGTGAATATAATATGTACTAAAATAAAAAAAAATATATTGTCAGCCAATACACGTCGTAAAGTCAATTCAAAATACAAGAAGCGTATACGGTTGGAAGGGGCATCTCAACAGCAATTTCATTTTGTCCTATTTCAAGTAGGTTTGCCTAAAAATCTATATTTTATTGTCAATCACAAATATTACAAAAACATAGAAAATAATGTACAGTAAAGCTTCAAGGTTAATATTGTAAAATAAAAAAGTATAAATCTAAAAAAAAATGACGTTGCATTGAGTGTTGTTGGTTCAATTTCACATGGAACAGTACTTGGTGTGATCCACGAATTGTTATTCTGAGTCTGGATGTTCTTTGTGTCCGTTTCTATATTACTCCTACAGCGGGCGGTCTCTATTAAAAAAAAGTAAAAAACAAACGTAAAAATAAGAAACATAAAAAATTAAACTACGTAAAAATGATATACATATATAAAATTAAAAAACATGTAAATTAAATGTAAAATATTTAAAACTTAGGCCACAAGAAGAGGTCTATACAGAGAAATATGTAAAACTTTGTTATTAATATAAAGAAAAAAATATTACTTGCTATTCCGGCTTTAGAACTACGTTTTTAATTTTACATATTTAAACAAATTAAGTAGTGATAGTCTTAGTTAGCATATTTTTAAGTGATTGTAAGTATTTAATTCTATTCATTCAAAAAAGTAAAAAAAAAATTACATAAGCCGCATGCCTTACATTTTTGCACTTTATTTCCATAATTAAATTACAAAAATGTAAAATAAAGATGTTTTATAATAATTAATTAACAAGATAGGGCCAAGTAAAGGAATTGAAATTCCATAAAATTAAAAATTCTTTAACACATAAAAAAAATAAAAAGTTAAATAAAATGCAAGAATAAAATCTTTGAGAATAAAAATATATTTATAAATAAAAGTCTAAAATGTTGATAGTAAAATATAAATACTAATTTGAAAATAGAAAATATCGGTATACTGAACTTTTGGATATATCCTACTCTTTGTGTCTACTAAATTGTTTAAAAAAATTACGTGCACACTCGTGGGTGGGTCGATATTATATTATAAATGTTGAACATGTGAAAATGGAAAAAAGACACCTGTATAGGGTTCGCACTACGAACATAAGGTCTCAAGTGAACTTCACCTGCTGATTGTCGTAAAATTCTCTGGCAAACAAAAGATACCTATTAGCGGCAATAGTCTCGCTACCTATTACATAAGAACAAAAGACTGGACAAAAATGGATGTTTAATATGTCTCTGCCTGCCCCTCCGTGGAAACAGGCGTGGTTTTATGTATTTTTGATGCCTATTTAAATGAGAAATTCTGTATGATTCTTCACAAGAGACGGTGAAGAATACAATAGAAATATCAGACCAGCATTCCTAAGAGAACACCAGAGAATAGGCGAAAACAGAAGTGGATCTGTTGCACATACACCCAAAAAGTGGTTTATCTTTTTAGACATCCATATATTCTGCTGCAAGTCATTCAGCATACTTGTTCAATAAATATCATCATCATCATCATCATCATCTCAGCCAGAAGACGTAGGCCTCCCTCAAGGTTCTCCACGACAGGCAGCCCCGTGCCGCCCGCATCAAGTGGCTTTTTTTTTTTTTGATAGCCTGCCACAGTGACTCTACTCTACTTGATGGAAAGCATGAATAGAATCCAAAAGTTGTAGTCACCATACTCATTGCGAATGCTGACAATGCAGTATGGTGCCCCACACTATGGCGGCCTATTACGATTTTTTACGCCTCACTTGGGGACGTAAAAGACATGATAGTCATCGTAGCATTGTATTGTACACGCTTACTACGACAACTGTCACCCTTGCATCAATAGGCCTCCAGTCTCACAGTTACCAAAGAAACACGACAGCACGGATGCTGTCGCTTTAGGTTGGTCTTCTGTGGGAGGGTAGTACTGCCCCAGACGAACCGGTGCGAGCATGCTGAAATCAGTGTGGCTCTGCTACCTGGTAAAAACGACCTACGCCAGATCGTCGGACCACCTTGGGGGGGGTCTATAGACGCTGTATTTCCTAGTACGCGGTCGCTACTCCAGAATAGACAGATAGAACATTCCATAGACATGATTGTGGATAAATGTAGAATCTACATAAGTAAAATCAAACTGTTGAATCTGTTTTTGTAACCTACAGTAGATGTTAATCAGCTTCGACCATACAACGTTGTTGAAAACTCTTACTCATAATCAGGCCTTCAGCTAATTGTTGAACTAGCGTAACTGCATTCTCATGTCTTATCTCGTGCGACATAAAAAAATAAACATTGATTCAGTTCATAGTATTACGCAGAAAAGTAAACGTACATGACGGAAAATGATACCGCAGATTAATATATAAAATAATAATTAATTAGGTAACAACATGTTTACTATAAAAAGATGGTAAATGTGTTGATAATAAATAATAATAACTTCAAGCTTCTCACACGCAGCCAAATAATTTCAAACCAGGTAAAACTTGTACTATGGCAGCCTTCTAAAAAGCATTTTAAAATATTTCTTCATACATATAATTATGTACTTTACTGACACGCAGACACAGACTGGCCTATGGTACATCCACGTGCTTAATAGTTCCGTCAAATCTATCACTACGGTAAAGGATTTTAATTTAAATAATTTAATAGCTACTACCTATTAGCTAAACCATAAATGCCATTTAAAATAGTTCTAGAAAAATTGCCAAGGTTTTTTTTGAAATGTAATTTAATTTAAACGCCACGTTTAAACTTTATGTTACGTGAGATAAAGATACTGAGGTACATAGAGCTGAGTATTGGTAAAATAAATCATACGAAGATACTGAAGTGTGCTGCATTCTTTTCTAAGATTTCCACGCTGATTTCAGCACGAGCAGGCCGGCTCGACCGGGGCAGCAATACCCTCCCACAGAAGACCAACCTAAAGCGCCAGCATCCGTGTTGTCGAGTTTCGTTAGTGAGTGTGAGACCGGAGGCCCATTAATGCAGGGGTGACAGTTATCGTGGTAGCTGTGTAAGCCTTACACTGTCACGATGACTGTCATGCCTTTTACGTCCCCAAGCGGGGTGTGAAAAAGCATCTCACAACGCCGCCATAGTGTGGGTCACCATACTGCATTGTCTGCATTTGCAATGAGTATGGTGACCACAACTCTTGGATTCTATTCATGCTTTCCATCAGGTAGAGTAGAATCACTTTGGCAGGCTTTTAATGTAGAAAAAAAAAAGGAGAAAGGCAGATGCTGCACCGCTGTATTCTTTAGAACTTTGCTAGAAGATTTTGAATTCTCCTCTAAAAATTGATACAACTGCAATAAAAAATATATTCCGATGTTTTCTAAACTTGTTATGCTTAAAATCTGCTTAGGTGAAAATTAAATGGCGTTGTGTGTCAGATGTCACAAAGTATTTTTGCACAATTATCCGAACAAATAAATGAAATTAAAGTATCTGTTTGTAATTTCATGCGAACAGCTTTTCACTAAATACATATGAAAGTACATACGGTACATACAAAAAAAAATCTTTCAACTTTTGTCTGTTCAGGTCAATCACTAAATTAGCTGAACTAACTTTGGCAGGACTTCCACCGGTAAATAACTCATGTTATATGAAGTAATTAAGGCTACATTCATTTAAAAAAAAAAAGTTACGCGATAATAAAATTAAATTCAATGAAATAGTGAACAACATCCGATTCTAATAGAGAAGTACTCGTATATAAGTCGTGGATAACAGCTACCAAAGTGTAAATTACATAAAAAAAATAAAATATTAAAATTAATGTTTATAAATGAGTCTACTAGTGTATTTAGCACCAGAGCGCCATTTTATTGATGGATCAAGAAAATCGTGATTCTGATTTCAAACATGTGTCAAACTACGCCATCTTGTTGACAATAAAGACAACTCATTTGTATACGATGGCAGCCAGCTGTCATGTGTGTCGGCTTATGGTACAGCCTATTTATTATATTGTAAACTACAAACTGATGTGACTTTTAAATGGAAAGGTATAAATATCTAGGAATTTAAAATATTATTATCGATAATATTATTAACCAAATGAATATAAAAATAATCCCTTGCTTGAAATACGCAAGTCGGTACAAAAGTCCCATACGTAACTGTCATTGTCATTTATAGATTATTCTCTATGATCTAACATCATATAAGATACTATATACCCAGAATAATTTAGATTAATACAATCGTGATCAATGCGAGTGAGCCTTTTTTTTTTCTATAAATCTCCACGTCGGCCCCCGAAGTTTGCGGCGAAATGATGTGTTAGTATCGGACCAACTAAAACCACACGGGGTAGCTCTCTATGCCTGGAGTAGGAGGGATCCAGGAACCACTGTTATTAATCCATTTGGACCCCACGCAGCGCTCGTCCACACCGACACGGGCAACACCAACAAGTAAACTATTCAGGCGACGTACGACGCACACGGATGTTACCTTCTCGCGGATGGCCACTGTAGCGGATGGAGGGGAAAATCCAACCCGTCCAACCGTAGCCACACTGAGGCGAGCTGAAAGCGAGCAAGTCATGCCTCTATCACCGTCACAGAAATGTATTTAACACCTAGAACTATTTTACGTACTTAGAAATGACTCAGGCCTTGCAGACTTACTCGTTATTTTACTTATTTTAGTGACAAATAATTTAACAGGGTGGTATAAGGGGAAATCATCGAAAAAAAATATTTACTGTCTAGTTTTCCTTTTTTAGAGTAGATTTCTTACTCCATACTACGATGTAGTAAATTAGAGTTTACATTGAACCGCCATTAGACTATATTTAAATTAAAACCTCTAAATATGTCAAGATAAGAATGTAAATATATTATTTCATCTACGCTATTTACTTGTATAGCATCATTATTATAAAAAGTACTAATATTTGTATTTAATTTGAGATTGTTGGCTTGTTTAATGAATATTAAGCAGTTATAACATATTTACCTGAATTTTCCTTAACAACGTTAAACAAAACTATTGTATAGACCACACGAAATACTTTTGGGGTGTTGATTTTTATCACGCAATAAATTATTGCCGGACAGTAATAATATGTCAAAGAAGCTATTGAATTACAGAGGTTTAATGATAATAACTGTACGTTAAGCGTTGCTATTTAAACAGTCACCATGCCGCGCTGCTTCTTACGGTTACCGCACCGTGTCGACGGAGACGAAAGTGCTCCCCAAGTTTAATAACGGACGGCTGAGTTCCGGGTGATTAGTGACGTTCGAAGAATTACGTGAGTGTCATGAGGCCGCTCGTCGAACCTCGAATGCTCGTTGGTCATCACGGTTGGAGGATCCATGTGCTAGCTTTGCCACCGCGGACGCTCTCCAGCCGGTCATCTTAGAGTGGGCGAGGCGGCAGCATGGGCCCCTTTCCTTTGCTTCGAGAAGTATCTGAATTGAGTCCTCCCTGTCAGCACTGGGATTGCAGTGAGGATTTGGTTCAGCACTCGCTCTTAATTTGTTCTGCCTAGGCAACTCAACGTGGGACCCTCACTGCAGTTATTGGAGGAGATCTCTCGCTACTGAGCATCATGCGCTCCGCATGTAGCGACAGCTGTTTTACAGCGGTCGTAACATTCTGTAAAGACAATTTTGCAGAAGGAGGCGGCGGAAAAGGCCCAGTAGAGTGTCCTCCATTCGGACCTCACCTCATGCCACCCTGAGTGCCTAAATAGAAAGTTTACCCGTACATGATGCCCACGTCAAAGTGGGTGGGCGCTGAGAGGGATGGCTTAATAACAGGACTTGCCGGATTTCTCTTATTCCAGACGCAGCCTGGCACACGCTGTGATTTTGGTCGGTCCGATTTCGATACTAATCCTGCCACAAACCTCGTTAAAAAAAACAAAAGCTGTGAATGTATAAACACATATATACTCACTGGAGCGCGCGCAGCCAGTACACACAATACATGTCAACAAATTTAAATTTTAAACCAAACAATTGATTTGGACATAGAAATCTAACAACTATTTGTTTAAAGCTTACATTGTCACTTCCGTTTGTAGTCCACTTTTTGTGAAAGTGTGAGCACTTTTTTAGTGAAAAAAAATCATGAAACTTGCGTCATCGTCACCGAACGCTTTCCATGAACATATACTTTGTATGTTAAATAAACACGTAATACATGGCGTTCTCTGTATAGACGCTTGGCTGCGACGCGTATGTCTACAGGGCAATGTATTCGATGTGGAACGTTACGATTTCGGCGGAATCGAAAACTTTGTAGCGGCCTAGGTATTTATTGTTATGCATACTTACTGCGAAAATAATATTATCTACTTTATGTAAACATGCTCTATAAAGAAATTATTTTTCAATTGACTTAAAAAAAAGAAAGACGTTTCATTTTTTTTTCGTTTGTTTTTCTTCTTTTTTAAAAAAAAGGACACCCGCGCTATGAATAAATTCTGTGTCGCAGAGGACTTTACAAACATAGAAGAAACGGACATAAAAACACCTCGATTCAGAACTACAATTTGTGGGTCACGTAAAGTGTTGTCCCACAACACTGAGCGGCGTGGTGACCACTTAAAAACTTCTAACACTTCTGTCGGCGATCTTCATGACTGCCTTCACTTTTTTTTAAGCTTGTATACGTATATAAGACTATACATGCCCGGAAAAGACCAAAGCTACGGTTTAGTCTCAATAGTACATAATGATTTTACTAAAGTAAGTACCTAACGTAGACGAATTCTAATAACGACTCAAAAATTCCAAAGTTACCTAAACCTCTGCTATGTTATTACATAATATTTATTATGAAACTAAATTTAATCGATATAAACCTCCTAGGTAAAATGGGCCTTGTACATAAGATCATACTCTGTACACCCACATTGCAGCAAATAAATCAACAACTGCCTTTAACAATCCACTGCTAGACAAAGGTCTCTCCTTAGCAAGGAGGTTTTGGCCTACTAAATAAATAAATTTGAAATTGGTATGTAAATGATTATGATGTGCATAATTTACAGGATACAAACATAATGTAAAATTAATACCCTACCTACCTTTTCAAGGAGACAGGGGTAAGATAGTGTTTGTGTACATATTTCCATATTATATTTTTTTATTCAAGTCCTGCTAAAGTGACTTTAAAAGATGTCTGGCTGATGCCTCAATAAATTTACTTCTATTTAAGGATACGCTCGCTACAACGTGGTAGTTTTCCTGATCAGCACCAGCGTGATTATGGGAATGTCCTTCGAACTGTACAGCGTATCATATCTTGTCCCTGCCAGCGCTTGTGAGCTGCACACCACTGATGCACAGCAAGGCTTTATCGCCTGTATACCACTGGCAGGTAAGAATTCTTCAGGATTCTCAAAACATCCGATATACCCAATACAGCAATTGAAAGGGGGGACATAAGAACGTAAGAATGTTCTCTCTGTATTTGAATACGGTTGAAAACCTTGGGTTTTTCTAAATGTAATCTGCCAAAGTGATTCTACACTAGAAAATGTAAGTAGAATCAAAGAGTGGTGGTCACCACATTCATTGCGAATGCAGACAATAAAGTATGGTGACCCACACTATGGCAGCTTGAGTACAAGTAACTAATTCTATTTTTTTTTTCCTATTTAATTATATGGGGCAAAAGAACTATTGAGTTATTTGAGCGCAAATGACTACAATTGTCCATGGGTGCTTCTTTTCTGCTAGTCAAGATGACAAGTGCATTGCCTCTTGAGTTTCCTTTCTCTCGTAAATAAGGATGATGACACGTCGTATTCTTAACCAATCAGCATACGGACATAGAGTAAATATGATTTATGGTCGTTTCATATCCAGGTGTTATCGTCACGTCACCTCTCTGGGGCTATTTGGCCGACACCCGAGGAAGGAAGAAAATCTTAAACATATCGATGACAATGGGCTTTATTGCTGGTTCCTTATCTGCCTTCTCATCAAACTGGATTGTGTTGAGCGTTCTGAAACTATTCTCTTCATCATCGTAAGTAAATTTTAAGAAGCATTAAGAAATTATGTAGGAGACGGTGACCGATCATAGCAACGTCCTTCTCCATCATATTTAGTCGTTGGCAATAGGAGAAAGAATACTAGTAAGTCACACTTATAAGGATATAATGAATTAAATACAGGTAGGTACACTATTATTTTTTATTTTTTAATAGCCTGTCAAAGTGACTCTACTATGCTTGATGGAAAGCATGAATAGAATCCAAAAGTTGTAGTCACCACTCATTCACACACACACACCACCACTGACAATGTAGTATGGTGACCTACTAGTGACACTACAGCGGCCTATTACGATTTTTTACGCTTCACTTGAGGACGTAAAAGACATGACAGTCATCGTAGCATTGTATTGCACACATTTACCACGACAACTGTCACCCCTGCATCAATGGGCCTCCGGTGTCGCACTCACCAACGAAACACGACAGCACGGATGCTGTCGCTTTAGGTTGGTCTTCTGTGGCAGAGTAGTACTGCCCCAGAGGAGCCGGCCCGTTCATGCTGAAATCAACGTGTCTCTACTAGTTGGTGAGAGTTTGAGTATTAAAGAGAAATATAAGATAATTTCGCAATACTTGTTAGCTCGGAGGTTTGCAGTGAAGTGAAGGCTCAATCCGCATTCTCTCCACTCATCGACTCGGATCAACTTCATGTTTGACTGATGAAGTGCGTCTAACTTCACATGCTGGTGTTTCTTGTCAATTGATGTCTCGTAGTCATGACATTTCTCACATATATACATATATATAACATATCTTCACATGTCACAGAAAAATCTGTCTAATCTCAAACTGTTTTCGGACATTTGACATGGACATTTGAAATACATATTCTATATTAAGAGCCTGCCAAAGTTACTCTACTCTGCCTGATGAAAAGCATGGATAGAATCCAAGAGTTATGGTCACCATACTCATTGCAAATACTGACAACGCAGTATGGTGACCCACACTACGGCGGCCTTGTGAGATGCTTTTTTACCACGCTTGGGGACGTAAAAGGCATGACTCTGGTCTCACGCTCACTAACGAAATACGACAACACGGATGCTGGTGCTTTAGGTTAGTCTTCTGTAGGAGGGTAGATAAATTACACCTAGACACAGAACAAGGGATCGTATTTATCACACAATGATCTGTCCTGAGTGAAAATCGAACCCACGACATCTAGCTTAGCAGTCATGATCACTAACTACTAGACCAAAAGGTCCGTTCATAATAAATAATAAGTAATAAATGCTAAATATATATTAAAATAGTGTTTATATTATAAACTAAACGAATAAATTAACATGTGTTTTATTAACCGCAAATTAAATATACGCGTGTGATAAACATTAATTATATAATATTTTCGGAGGTTTTGGCCTACTATACCACGCTGTGCAGACGGGTTGAAATAGAGTTTGTTTCAAGTTTACCTTCTCTTTGTAATAATGTTGTCTTGCATACTTGGTTCCTCGCCTCTTACGACACCCACGGTATGAATAGGGGTGGTAACACTACGTATTCTTAATCCGTCACCACACGAGCTGTTAAAGGCTGTTGATAATGAATATTTTCGGACATTTGACCCATAACACCATTCAGTTTCAAACTAAGCAGAGCTTGTGTGTGTTTAACAGTCCACTGCTGGACACAGGTCTCTCCTTAGCAAGGAGGTTTTGCCCGTCGAGTTAGTGTGGGGTTTATTTCAAGTTTTCCTTTTCTTTGCAGTGATGCTGTCTTGTCATAGTTTGTTCCTTTAGTCGCATCTTACGACGATTTTAAGAATAGCTGTGGAGATATCTCTGTGTTTTTAATCTGTCACTACACGAAGATAGAATACTTACATGTGTTTTTTGTTGAGGCATAACTGTTTTATCATCTACACAGAAAACACAAAACTCCGAAATAAATATTTACAGGTCATATAAATATTCAGTTCGACTCGGGAACCGAGATTTCAGCACAGCTGTCGCACACACTACCATTGCGCCATCGAGGCTATGTACATAATGTAAAAGAGTGCAATGTAACACCACATAGCGACTCTAAATAGGATATGAGAATGATATTATTATTTCAATATTTATAACATATTCAGTAAAAGACACCCTAAAGGTAGATAGGTTAGTACTGATGTTTCTTAATTTTTTAGGATAGCAGGCGCACTTGCGTTGTCGATGACCATATTGAGCGAATGTACTCCAGTGGCGAAAAGAAGTGCCTTGGTTATCATGTCTACCAGCGTATTCTTGTTCTGTACGGGATGCATGGCAGGTAAATTATTCTAAAACTAATTAAAGGCTTCAGAAAAGGCTGCCCGATATCAAACAGGATAGCACCTTTGCCGTTGTAAAAAGACTGCTAATAAACATACTTTTATAAATTGATTTTGCTAGCACGTTCGACCACGCCGCTCTCCATTTCACTGAGTGTTGTGGGTTCAAATCCTACATGGGACAACACTTTGTGTGATCCACAAACTGTTGTTCTGAGTCTGGGAGTTCTTTGTGTCCGTTTCTTGTATGTTTGTAAACTCCCCCGCGTCACAGGATGTATTCGTAATGCGAGTGTTGTCTTTTTAAACAGAAAAAAAAGAAGTCACATCTAGATATGTGCTCGTGAAAATTGTACAGACATATAAACACAGCAGTCATAGATTCATGTAACTCGATAGATAGTAATGCTTTTTATTTTAAAGAAACTACTGCTGCAAGAGAAATATACTCTGTGCCGTGGGTACTTTACAAACATAAATGAAACGAAAGCAAAGAACACTTAATGTTGCCCCGTGAGGGCATCAAGTCTACAACACTCATGACAATATGAAGCAGCGTGATACTCCTCTAAGCTATTATGTATCTGCAGTCAAACATAACTATTGTTTGAACAACATGTAATACTTAGTTATTATTATTATATCTTATATATTATATCTTATATTATTATATCTTTGGCAAATAAGTAGGTAATCGTTGGTGGTCTTATCAGCCACGGCAATAGAATACACCCTTAGAATTAAGTGACTTTTATCTCATCAAGGAACAAATTAAACTTATTTGCGGCGTCAACATCTTTAATTCTTAAATAAATAAAATGACTTGGCAATAATCACTTTAAGAAAATCATGTAACAACAACGTACAGTAATTCTTATGTTGTGGGTGTTAAGTCGCGATGGTAGCCACTTACCGTGAGGTGATCCATCATCCATATAGTAGTAGGTGATGCACTGATAGTAAAGTGCTAAGATCAAATATGTATATTCAAAAATAAAATGTATAGTTTTGAGAAATGTAAAGAGTTCGAGGGTCTCTGCTCTCAATGGTGTGGCTTCCCATAGCAGCTAAGGTCCGAAGGGCTTTTCGGAGATTTCTTTCATAAGATATAACCAAGCCCTTACAACACATGCGACAGAGCACCATCAAGGTTTGTTCGATGATGACTCGTGGGAGTTTCTGCATGGAAGAAAAAGATGGCACTAATTTATACCTTTGTATTTTACAGTAATAGCATATCCGATCCTGCAGTTGAAGTTCTCCTATCACATACCAGTCCTGGACATTCAATTTAATGCTTGGAGAGTACTTTGCTTGATTTTTGCGTTTCCTTGCATCATCAGTGTTCTTGGAAGTGTATTTATTTTTGAAAGCCCAAAATATCTTCTCAGTGTAGGGAAGGAGGAAGAAGCTCTGGAAGTATTAAGGCAAATATATGTGATAAACACTAGGAAAAGCGGTGATACTTATGAGGTAAATAATATCAGGTTAAAGTTGTATAATTTGATAGAAACACTTAAGTTTGTATTCTTTTTTTTGTAATAAAGGGTAAAAAAAGCTGAAGGTTTTAGTTCAAACTTAGACCATCAAGTTTTTTTTTTAATACGTAAGGTCCAAGGTTTTGGGCTTTGGTAACTTCACTCGGTAAAAAGCAGTGACACAATTGCTTACCACCGATTTTTTTGTGGGCACTTCGTCTTCTAAGAAAGGAGGCTTAAGCTTATTGTACTGTGCTGGCCAGACGGATAGCTATTGAATCTGGGTCAATTTTTTTTTTCTTTTGGCACTCTCTTGCGTTGTTTGCTGCCTTAGTCACAGTAGAGTTATGTAACAGTATTGTTTCTTTATACAAACGATCGGAAAGTTAGTTGTACCACGTGCCTTGAGTTCAGTACACACTCGGTACACATTTACTCATGACTTTATCGCAGTAACGAATCGATGGTTTGATTTGTTTCTAAACTGTAAGCGATTCATCAGCGATCAGTGATTCGTGAATATTTGATTAAAAAAAATACTAATAGTCATATAATGTCGCAAAGAGCAAATACAGACAATATTTTTTTATTGTTTACATTGTTCAATGATGCACCTAGAGATAAAAATAAATAAATTACATTGATGTATTAAAATGTTGTATTAAATTTAACAATAAAACTTTTACTACGTCTCAGTTAAGACGCAAATATTTTTCAATACTAAAAAAGACGTAGTATTTTTTTAAATCTACTACTAAACAAAACACAACATTTATTTTGTTGAATATTTCCTGTAGTAAATATATAATATTTACTATCATTAAACTAGTAAAAAACTCAAATAGCAGTAGTACGTTGATAAAATTTAAATACTGTAGGTGGTCGGGCCTACCGCATATTTACGTACCGCGCGGCTGTAGGTTCTTATGTTCAAAACAGGCCGAGTTACGATACTGTACAGGTAATATTACCATGCCCTAGTCGGCTCTGTAGCGGGTACATTACAATAATATTTGAACTTAATCATTCCGAAACTAAGATAAAAAAGGTGCTTTAATTTCGAAAGTGATGTCACTCTGTTTTGTATATTCATTAGAGATGTAAATATAATGTTTATTACGTAATTATATTAGTATTACAGTATCAATGTCAAATATATTATATTGAGGTTTTATAAATAACAATTTTTAGGAAATAATGTTTTTTAATTAATTTATGTGAATATCATTTAAATCATCTATTTTATAATATTTTTATAGCATTCCACAGTGTATTATAATGTAAAACTTAGGTAGATTGTTAAGCTTAGATACGATGTTCTTTTAGCTATATTCTTTTGTTTCCAAAACTAATAAGAAGTTAAGAAACATTGTTAAATATCCCTTAATCACTAAAGGTCCTCAGTCTTCTAATTGTGATCAAGGTCAGGCTAAATAATCTTTGCTAGCTAGAAGACAGATCGCAAAAGCTTTTTGCGGGAAACAGAACAAATGGTTACTGCATCATTCACTGTGTCGCTAGGCGGCAGTAAAATACAATCACTGTAAATGAAACTCATTTAGCTATCATATAACGCTTATATCAGAATCTGTGTACTCAAATAAAACTTTATATTGTATTTTTTTAGGCAAATGCTGTGTACTTAGACGAAGAAAGCGAATCAGCAGTACCAAAAGGTTTCTTCGGTTCTCTAGCGGCTAAAACGGGTCCTTTGATGAAGAAACCACTTTTAAAGGATGTCATCATTCTATCCGTTCTCTTTGTTTTAACTTATATCTGGTAAAACACTTAAAACTTTATAATTTTGGAACGAAGTTCCTAATTGCGCGTTGCGAAGGAGGCTAGACGGCAAAAATTCAGACGTAAAATTGGCACGACACTTTTTGCCGAAGCCGTGCGGCATGCGCATGTTTCTCTGTCTGTCTCTCTCTCACTCTCATAGAAATCAAGCCAATTATTTTCGTTTAGTCTTTCTATTTTGCTTTAAACAGTGTAGTGTCACGACGAATATTTTTGCTTTTTTATAACTTAAAAGAAATAAAAAAAATATTACAATTCCTTCACTAATTAATCGAAAGGAACTTCGTTTCATCCGGGTGTCCCTTGACTCCTCTCTTTCTTTTATTTTTTTATAATTTAAAGTAACTTATTAAGTTATTGTAGTATGCCTAAGTTTCTGATTTTATTTTCAGTATAAATTCCTTCATGGTGTGGTTACCATTTATAATTAATGTAATTATGACGTCAGTCGCAGAGGGTAAAACAAATATCTCAGCGTGTACGATGATTAAATTATATCAAAATTCAACGACCGAAGAAGTAAGTATATATATAATTTATTTATGCTGGAATAGTTTCTTGCTTAGAAATGTCCACTGTTTACGTGTGTTTATAAGAATTTGGTGGGCCTATTGGTCTAAAGCTGACGTGTGTATATAAGAACTTGGTAGGCCTATTGGTCTAGTGTTTAGTGAACCTGAATAGTCTTGCTTACAGAGACTATAATATATAATAAAGACGTAATTTGGCAAAGATGTGTACGAATAATGTTTCAATGAGCCAGAGGGTATTTGGGTATTTGGATTTTGAAAATTTAACTACAAATAAATATAAAGAGATCCTTAACGCAATTATAATTTCATTCCTTTATTGTTTCAGAATTTAGATTGTTCGATGAACAGTATTGCAATGATAATGGTGTTTGTAATACACACGATTCTGGCAATTGTTAACGTAATTATGAGTACACTGGTCAACGTTATTGGACGGAAGAAAATATTTATTGGGATACAGGTAGGTGCTTCTTAGTCCAGTCTAATAACAGTTTTTCTACAGAATTCATTTGAGGTAGATATAGAGGTCTGGTGGTAGTCGCTTAGAGTTAAAGCCGATTCTAATCTAGTTTGGGAAAAAGGATCCAAGGAAAGAAGGTGGGTGTTTTTTTGATATAGAGGAACAAACGAACAGATCGATCCCATTTTGCAATTATGGCTTCTGTCGTCTAAAGGCACAATTACGTCACCGTACTTTGAGTTCCGCCTTCCTTCAGAACACATAGAAGAATTAGAGCTTTTTTTTTTTTTTTTTTTTTTTTTTTAACGTGTGGAAACCCCCACGGGCCGTCACCCCACCGGGGTTTACGGCAGGGCGGTGTGTCGGAATCGGACCGACTAAAACCACACGGTGTGCCACTCTGCGCCTGAGAGAGGAGGGATCCGGGAACAGCTGTTATTACGACATCCTAATCCCTCCTAGCGCCTGCCCGCTACCACGGGCACCATCTGCGGATGAACTCTCTATTTAGGCGACGTACAGCACACGTGCACATCACCTCCTCGCGGCTGGCCACTATAGCGGATGGAGGGGAAAACCCATCCCGTCCACCCGCGGCCACACTCAAGGCGGCATGAGGCGCTGGTATGCGCGCCTCCGCCGCCCGGCTCGCCGACGGCGAATTGGGTCCGAGTGTATATCGTCCTCCCGGGCCTTCTCCGCCGCCTCCTTCCGCGAAATTACGTCTTCGCAGAAGGTTGCGACCGCGGTAAAACAACTGTCGCTACCGACCATGGAGCGTATGACGGCCGGTAGCGAGAGATCTCCTCCAATAACTGCAGTGAGGACCCCACGCTGCACCGCCCAAGCGGAACAAACTGCTAGCGTGTGCTGAGCCGAGTCCTCACTGCAGTCGCAGTGGTGACAGGCAGGACTCAATTCCCTCCTGGCGACCGAGTGCAGATACTTCCCGAAGCAACCGTGCCCGGAAAGGACCTGCGTCAGTCGGAAGGAAAGGGTCCCGTGCTGCCGCCCTGCCCACTCGGCGATGACCGGCTGGAGAGCCTCCACGGCAGCAAAGCCAGCACGGGAGCCTCCAGCCGGGACGACCAACGAGCCATCGTGGCTCGACGAGCGGCCTCTCGCCACTCGCGTATCTCTTCGGGCAGGGGCCGTATGCCGCTACGCGCCCGGAAGTCAGCCGTCCGCCGATAAACTTCAGCGAGCACTTCCGCCTCCAAATCCCACGGGGGAGTTCCGGCCAAGGCGCACGCCGCCTCCGTCGATACGGTGCGGTAACCGCGTATGGCTCTAACCGCCAATATCCTCTGAGGGCGCCAGAGGCGAGCCCTATTCTGGGCGGTCAGAGCCGCCGCCCACACCGGTGCACCATACAGCGCCATTGACCGGACAACCCCCGTGTATAGCCGTCTCGTCGCGACGCTAGCTCCACCCAGATTGGGCAAAAGTCGCCCAAGGGCAGAAGCAGCGCCGACCAGCTTCGGAGAAAGCTGTCGGAAGTGCTCGTCGAAGAGCCACCTGCCGTCGAGGATCAGGCCCAGATACTTCATTTGGGCCTGAACCGGTACGAGGACCGAATTGACCACGATGGAGGCGCCGGAGGGTGGACCACGACGAGGCCCATGGAACAAAAGGGCCTCCGTCTTGTCCAGGGCCACCAGCAAACCCAGCGCCTCAATTCGCCCGACCACCAGGGAGACACCCGTGGTGGCCAGGCGCGCCGCCTCTTGAAAGTTCATCCCCCGGGCCGTGATCAATGTGTCATCTGCGTAACAAAGTACGCCCAGCCCGGGGGGAAGACGACCTCGAAGGGCCCAGTCGTATCCCATGTTCCACAGGAGTGGTCCGAGGACAGACCCCTGCGGAACACCGCACGACATGAGCCGCCGCCGTAGAACACCGTCTCGGTCCTCGTACATGACGGTACGCTCCTCAAGATAGTCTGCCATAAGCCGCCTCAGGTATTTTGGCACCCCGTGGTAGTGGAGTGCTTCCCTGATGCAGCTAAATGGCAGACTATTAAATGCGTTGGCGATGTCCAACGACACTGCCAATAGCACGCCGCCACAGCTCACCGCCTCTTCGGTAACGGCCCTCAGGCGCAGCACGGCATCGACCGTCGAACGCCCCGCCCGAAAACCAAATTGGGCGTCCGACAGATCGGGGCCCACCTCGCGGAGGTGCCGGACGATGCGGGCAGAGAGCATCCTCTCAAAGAGTTTACCCGCCTCGTCCAGCAACACGATGGGCCTATAGGCCGCTACCGATTCGGCTGGCCGTCCCAGCTTCTTCAATAGGACCAGCTTCCCGCTTTTCCAGCACTCAGGGAAGCGTCCGGACGCCAAGCTACCGTCCAGGACCTCCCTGAGGCGGTCCGACATGTGTTCGAGGGCACGGGCCAGCACACGGGCAGGTATCCCGTCTGGCCCAGGGGCGGTGTTCTTAAAGCGGATCCGTAGAACAACCGCCCCTACCTCCGATTCCCTGACGGGCGGAACATTGTCCTCGTTCTCCCCGTCGTCTCCGACCATGAAGGCCATCGACGGGGGTGTATGCTCCACCCGCTGCGGGAAAAGGCCCTCGACTACTTCCCGCAGGAAGCTGGGCTGGAGTGTCTCTGTAAGGGGGGGGCCCGACGTGCGGAGCTTTTGTCGCGCCGCACGATAAGGGCGACCCCAGGGGTCACGATCGAGACCCTCCAGCATTTCCTTTCTCTTAATTTCTTTGGCGCGGCTGATGGCCAGCTTCAGAGTTTTCCGCGCCTCCCGGTACTCCTCATGAAGCCGGTCCTCCCCGCCTTCTTCGCGGTGTCGCCGCCGACTACGGGTGTAGGACCTCCGGGCACGAGTACAGGCCGCACGGAGGTCCGCCAACTCCTGGGACCACCAGTAAACCTCCTTCCGTGGAGGCCGGCAACCTCGGATGCGGGGCATGGCCGCATCACAGATCTGCGTAATGGCATCGCAGAAGCGACCAGCCCCCATGTCGACCTCCTCGGTCGGGGCCTGCGGAGACAGCCAAGAGTGAATAATGGCCGCCTCCTCTAGTAGGTCCCTATTTAATTTGGCTACAGCCCACCGCGGAAAGCGAGAAGAACGCCGCGCCGCGTGACCCCTACTGGCGTCCTGGGACCGGGAGAGCTCAAATCGGATATAGAGATGGTCCGAGAGCGTCTCAACCTCTTCCAGGACACGCCAGTTCCTTACTCGTGCAGCGAGGGCAGGGGTAGCGAACGAAAGGTCCACTATCGACCCTCCCTGCTGTCGCACACACGTGTTGGTGGAGCCCCTGTTTAGTAAACAGAGGCCCACCGAGGCCGCCCACTCCTCTACGGCCTCGCCCCTAGCGTCCGTCCTGGGGGAACCCCACGCAATGGACGTGCCCAGACGTTAGACGCCGCATCGAGGTTTCCAAGTTGTTAAGGAAAACCTCGAAGTCGTTCAAACTCCGGTTGGGGGAGAAGTATACACCATATACAGTGATCCCCCCCCACTCGGCAGCAACATATCCAGTGCCCTTGTCTCTTAGCGACAAGGGCGGGGAATGAGCCGCCGTGGAGCCGACGACTGCCACGGAACCGTCCCGGTCACCCAACCAGTTTGGACGGGGAGGAACATAATAGGGTTCCGCGGCTACGGCAACACCGATCGACCACTGTGCCATAGTTTGCAGGAAAAGGTCCTGCGCCGCGGTACAGTGGTTCAGGTTCGTCTGGACCAGGAGGTTGGAGACTTGGGCCATTACTCGACCGTCTCTACAACCTCCTCCATGGGCAACGATGCCGACATGCGAACGACATCAGAGGCAGCCTGGGTCGATTGGCTAGCCCCCGACGCTTACCGAGAATTGTAGGGAGGTTTACAGCCTCTCTGCCCAATTTGGTGATTGGCGGGCTTGTTACCCGCCGCACACGCCGGGCAGTGAGGGGCGGCAGAGCATTCAGCTGCCTTGTGCCCCGGTCGACCGCAGCGGAAACATAACCCGCTGCAGTCGAAACAACTGACGCACTTGGCGCGTGTATGCCCCGATGCTAGGCACTTGTAACACCTCATCGGTCTCGCCGCCAGGACTGTGATCCTAGCGCTCACGAAACCGATGAGCAGCCTGCCGGCGTCGCCCAACATTTTGGCCGACGCTACGGGACAGCTGACCCACACTGCGCCAAGCCCTCCTGGACCGGGGCGGATGGTGCCGACCCTAATGTTGTCCGCGTTGCAACCCGTCTTCTCTCTTACTGCAACGCGGACATCCTCGGTCGTTATAGAGTCGTCCAGGCCCGAAATGCGCAATTCTGCGCACTTGGTGGGCCTGGCGATCTTGACACCATCAGTGGCTGTAAAAATTCCCCGCAGCTTCTCGGCGAAAGAGTCCGCCGTCTTGGCACCTTCAGCCCCGGGGAACTCGAGGACTCGAGCTCCCGTCTGGGCGAGGCGCATTCTAACTCCCACCGTCCCGAAGTCGTGTGTGAGACTGTTCCGGGCCTTTTTAAAGATAGCCGCATAGGACAGCCCACCATCAGCCGCCCCCGGCGACATGGTGACCACCACTGCCGCGGTTTTGGGCGCTTGCAGTTTGCGCGGCTTCTTTGTGGTGGCCACTGCCACCGATGGCGACTGCGGGGTAGAGGCTGCTATTTGTGCAGCCTTCTTACCCCGCTTTCGGGACTTCTTAGCCCCCCCGACTACCCACCAACCATCCGTGTAAGGGGCAGATGTGGAGGGAGCACTTGTTGAGGTACCAGATACAGCGGTTGGAGTGAGGAGCGGAGGGAACTCCGCCCCAGCCTTTGCCGCTGCTTTGGGCCCTAGCCTCGGTGCGGGCGTCCGGGCTGTTGCCTTGGCCGCCTGCCGTGCCCTCGGAGCAGTTGCAGGAGCAGCAGAAACTGCTGCCGCCGCCGCGTAGGACACGCGACCGGTCGTAACGGGAAGCGATGCTGACACCGATGCAACCTTCCCTTTATGGCCCGCAAGCGGCGGCCGGACAGCAGGATCCGGCGGCAGCCTTGCCTCCAGGCCAGCCAGACGTCCGTCCATCATGCGCCATACTGCATCGGTTATTTGGCGCAGATGGGCATCAGGAATGCCACCGAGGCTGTAAGAGGGGGCAGGCTGAGACGGGGACGTGACCGGATCCTCTGTCGGGCGATGCGCCCGGAATTGGGCGAACTGAGCGCTGAGCTCAGCCACTTGCCCCGTCAGGCGATCGTTGGCCGCCTGGAGCCGAGCCACGTCCCCGATGAGGGTATCCACGACCCCCGCAATAGCGGAAGAGGAGTCCTTAAGGGCTTTCACAAAAGAGCCCTTAAGGTTACTCGACTTGGTGGCCACTTTGTGAATGATGGCCACCGCCGCATTTGCTCTCTCCTGCATAGACGATGGTGTTTGAGGAACTGAATCCCCCACCATCGGCTCCTTTATTTTTAGCAGGCGATCCGCAAACTCCTCCTCCGCCAAGATTTCACCGTCTGCCCTGACCCGTCTATAGGCTTCCGCCTTGCAGAAGACGGAGCCTGACGGGGCCGAGATCGGGGTTCGTGACCTCCCTCTGCGGCTGCTTGCTACCTTAGGAGGTAGCATCTCCTGGGATGTATCGCTTTCGTCATCCCTGGAGCGTCCGCGTTTTCGGCTGTCACACAGCTCCGTCTCCATGAAGTCCAGCACGTCGGTCCTCGCACTGAAGCTTCCGCTCGTGGTAGATCTGGAGCGTAATCGCTCCGATGTTCTTCGGCTCCCAGCAGCTATAATGGCTTCTGGGAGCCCCACCGAGATAGGCGTTTCAACCATTACGTCTTCCTTATTAGACGAATGTTCGCCCGCCCTTACAATTCCCTCCTTCGTACTCTCCTTCTTCTTCTGTCCTTCCTTTTTATTATTATTTATTTGTAAAGATTCCATATTAGACCCACGAAAGGGGGAGAACTAAAGGTCGACCCGGGCAGAGATCCCCCAATACCCGGGCAAGCGTAGATTTATGCCCAACCGAGGGGTCCGCAGGTGCCTCGGCTGGGAGTGCGCTTACGACTGAACAACCCATCAGCCATGCATCCCCTGGTCACGCACCAGAACACGGGATTCGGGGTAATTTTTTTTATAGAGGTTTTCTTCCTCGCAGTCCGGGCGGCTAAGCCAAGACCCTCGCCCCCGATTGGAGTCGCGAGACTCCAACTCGGGACTACGATATGTCGACGGCGGCACGGAGACTACGTCTCCTGATGCCTGCTCGGTGGCAGTGTAAGTGCACACCGAGCCCGTCTTACTTTTCCACCGCTGAACGGAGGAACTCCGACCCTTGAAAGGGTCCCACCATCGTGATTTTTTTACCGAGGTTTTCCTCCTCAATGCTCCGAAGAGCGAAGAACCAACAGAGGATCCGACGAACTCGCCCGCTCTGTTGGACCAAGTCTCGGCCGAATTGCCGAAGAAATGGTTTCCTCTTCGTGCTAGAATATTAGCCGTTGGCAGTGATGAACACCATCGCCAACGTTACCAGGGTGCACCACGTGGAGGTTTTCTAGCCAAGCACCCCAGAAGAATTAGAGCTCCAGTAACCTCTGTCATATCTTCCTCACGTGTCATCACCATCAACAGTCTTTAATAACCCACTGCTGAGTGGTTTCTTTTTAGAAAAGATATCGTGGCCTTCTATACACACTAGCCAGATGGATTTGTTTCAAGTTTTCCTTCTCCTTGAAGTGATGTTGTCCTGCGTGATTTGCTTTTTTAGTCACCTTTTACGATTCCTAATGAAAAGGGGCGGTAATACTTCATATTTTTAATTTGTCACCACAAGAACACTCACTCACTCAGTGAAAAGTAACGAAAGAATAGGAATTATATTACTTAAAATCGCTTTTTAATGAGATTGTGGCTTCACTTCCATTGGGCCTCTGGTTTGTGCTGAATCGTCGATCTCCTGTTATAATAATAACAAGAAAGCCGTGGTAATATTAACCCTTCAGTATACTACCTTCATACAAACGGTCGCAAAACGAGTCATACGCACCTTGAGTGCGGTACACACTCGGGCACATTTAGTCACGCCGCAGTGATGAATGAATTTCTGAATATTGACAACTGATTTGTGAATATTTGATTGAATAAGTACTGACTTAAATGGCAAAGAACAATTATAGACTATATTGTTAAGATTGGGATAGCCGAAATCATTCAACACCTAGAGATCAATTTTTAAATGACCTGGATATAGTACGATATTAAAAGTAACAAAAAAACTTGCCGTATTTCTCACTCGAGGATAAAATAATATTCAGTGTTAAAATAGGTGCTAATTTTTTTATCTATTAATAAAAAATACATTTTTTTTTGAGCACTTCCTATTTCATTCACAACGAATTTCATTTTTTCAAACTAAAATATTGTATTTACTATCGCAAAGCTAAAAAAAACTAAAGTAGTAGATGGATAAAATTTAAATACTCTATGTTCCGCTCTACTATGTATTTATGTACCGCGCGGCTGTAGTTACGTATTTCCAAAATAGGTCCGAGTTACAATGCTGTGTAGATAATATTACCGTGAAATAAATACCTACAATTAAGACCTGTAGATCGGAATACCCTCTAAATAAAATGTCATAAATGTCATGCATAATATAGTTCACATATTGTCCATTAAATTCTTCAAAAAATTAAATGAATTTTTTGTTTAGAGTTTTGTTTTCGTTATTAAAAATTGAGTGATAGTAATGTTTTCTCAGAATGTATTGCCAAATAATCGAATATCTATTGACCTCTCTTAGTATCGAATGTTTAATAAATCGAACATACCTACAATACATTTTCTAACTGTATTTTCTTTGTTTAAGGTCGTGGTTGGCGTGGCTGCATTGAGCGTCAATAGCTCCCCATACTGGATGCTCACTAGTGTGCTATTTATGTTCTTCTTGACTGGTATATTCAACTTCGGCTTCCTTGCCACCTTCTCTGTTGATGTCTTCCCTACTTTTGTGAGGTTAGTTTGTTTATCAATACCAAGATGAACTGGCACTAAATAAAAGTTGGTGGATTTATTGTTTTAGATGTTCTATTTTTGTTTTCAAAATTAATTTAAGCTTAAGCTCCGAAGAATGGCTAGAATGAATCCCAAAAAGGTTTGTACACATAGTTACAACGATTACTTTTGGTTGATTTTCGTTCAGGAGCTTTATTATTGTTATCATTTAAACCCTTTTTTTCTTTTAATGAAGATATTAGATTTTGAATGAAATGTTATATTTATATAGGTTTAAAGATGTACCTTCATAGCGTTACACTCGAGAGTTTGTACCTCGAGACATGTCAAACTAGACTTTGCTTACTGTCGTTTGCTCCCACTCCTGATAAGGACGAGCATAAAATTATATGTTCGTTGTGAAGTGGTAAAGTTGGAATTTTACTAAAAAGTGAAAGATAGAAAATAAAAATATATCTCTCGTACGGTCAGTGTCACAAAACCATTATGAAGTGGACAAGTTAAGGAAATGGAAAGGCATATTACTTTTATACATGTATTGGAGATCTCAGTAATACTTCAAAAAGTTCAGGCAGGCATTACACAGTTAATGAATGATTGCAGGGCTATGGCAGTTTCTCTGACACTAATGGTGGGCCGTGCCAGTGCAGTTGTTGGCATCAACGTTCTCAAGCAAATGTTGAATAACTACTGCGAATACATTTTTTACACATTTGGAGTTCTTTCGTTACGTAAGTATTTCTTGGCTTTCAATGTTTGTATTACTGTCAACCTTATTGCTGTTGACAACTTTATATAGATATACTTAAAAAAATAGATTTAATACCCTAAAAGGCCTGGATACCAAATGTCCAAATGTGTACCAAAATTCATAAATTTAATCATTTTGAAAAACCTAAAGAATCTTTCAAAAACCTTCCTACCAAACTTCAATAACCTGAAAAGTGTAGGTAAAAATTAAATTGGCAGAATTGCATTATTTTACTCTACAAGGCATGCTAGTTTCGTAAGATTAAGAAATTAAAAATGAGTAAGTAGATATCAAAACAGTGAGCCAATTTTTTAATTTCAGTTGGCTGTTCAGTTGGCTTTCTTTTACCACCGGACGTGAAAATTGTCGGACAAAAGAAAGCAGTTAAGCCGTAAAAATGTATTTGTGACAATGGTTTACAACAGTAAGATATGAGGAATTGCCGATTGGTGTATGAATGAGTGTTGTGTGTCAAGAAATTGATATTGCCGAATATTAGGAAGGTAGTCATAGATCAACATCCTAAATAACAAGAAAACTATTTTTTATATTTTTGATAAAATTAAACTTTGTGGCAATGGAATAAGGCCTTTCTTGTTGTAAGTAGTGTAAACTTGTAGGGGAGCCCATGATACTAAAGGGAGATTTACTTGAACATCGCAGGGACCTATGAGGTTCAAAAGTATGAACGATAGTATGAATAAACGTTATTTCTTTGGTCATGTTAGTTTTTTAATTTGTCCATTTTTAGTTACAGGAAGGCGTCTAAAGCTTTCCATAAATATAAAAAAAAAAAGAATTGAGTTGAAAATACTCGTCTGTCAATTTGCAGTGCTCAATTAAATCTTAAAATCCCTTTTAAGGCTTCTCTACTACAGGTTAGGTAATAACATATACTATTATCTTATTTTTGTTATAAGTAATTAAAACTTTTTTTTAATAAAGATTGTTTTTTTCCTTTTTTTTAATATAATACTACTCCAGCACTAGGAATTAATCCTGTGTTGCGGAGGACTTTTCAAACATACATGAAACGGACACAAAGAACGCCCAGGCTTAGAACAATTATTTGTAGATCACATAAAGTGTTGATCCGTGTGGCGATCGGACTCACAACACTTCGATGCGGAAGCGGCGAGGTGACCGCTTAAACCGCCAGCCGTGCAGTATTTAATGCAATATACCTACCCGGCGATATTTAACATTAGTTTGTAGGATTTAGAACAATTCAATATAAACATCCTCATCTCTACATCCGATTTGAACCCTCCCGGGTTTAGTCAGGCGGCAAGACGTTCTTTTCGCTTTCCGCGGTGGGCTGTAGCCAAGTTAAATAGGGACCTACTAGGGTTCAATCTTAGCTGTCTCCACAGGCCCCGACCAAGGAGGTCGACGTGAGGGCTGGTCGCTTCCGCGATTCCATTACACAAATCTGTAATGCGGCCATGCCCCGTATTGCGTATGCGGTTGTCCACGGAAGTATGTTTACTGGTGGCCCCAGGAGTTGGCAGACCTCCGCGCGGCCTGTACTCGTGCCTGGAGGTCCTACACCCGTAGTCGGCGCCGACACCGCAAAGAAGGTGAGGAGGGCTAGCTTCAAGAGGAGTACCGAAAGGCGCGGAAAACTCTGAAGCTGGCCACCAGCCGCAGCAAAGAAATTAAGAGAAAGGAGATGCTGGTGGGTCTCGATTGTGACCCCTGGGGTCACCCTTATCATGTGGAGCGACAAAAGCTACACACATCGGCCCCTGCCGCCCCTTACAGAGATACTCCAGTCCAGCTTCCTGCAAGAAGTGGTCGACGGCCTTTTCCCGCAGCGGGTGAAACACACCCCCGTCGATGGCCTTCATGGTCGGAGACGACGAGAGCAACGAGGACAATGTTACGTCCGTCAGGAAATCGGTGATAGGGGCGGTTGTTCTACGGATCCGCTCTAAGAACACCGCCGCCGGGCCAGACGGGACACCAGCCCAAGTGCTGGCCCGAGCCCTCGAACGCAGGTCGGACCGTCTCAGTAAGGTCCTGGACGCTTCCCTGAGTGCTGAAAAAGCGGGAAGCTGGTCCTATTAAGGAAACCGGGACGGTGAGCCGATTTGGTAGCGGCCTATAAATCCATCGTGTTGCTGGACGAGGCGTGTAAACTGTTTGAGAGGATACTCTCTGCCTGAATCGTCTGGCACCTCTGCGAGGTGGGCCAAGGTCTGTCGGACGCCCAATTCACTTTTCGAGCGGGGCGTTCGACAGTCGATGCAACGTTGCGCCTCTGAGGGCCGTTACCGAAGAGGCGGTGAACTGTGGCGGTGTCGTTGGATATCTTGTTAAAGTCACAGTCAAAGTCAAATTCGTTTATTCATTTAGGTCACAAAAAGACACTTATAAACGTCATACAAAAAACAGTAAAGGATAACAATCTGTCGATTAAAATTACAGCTAGCTGGGTTCGCAGATTGTTCATGGTAGAATGGTGACAAAAGAACCCAGGAAAGAAACTCACCACCACTCTTTTAACTCAAAATCTTTTAAATATTAAAACAGCAGTTATATTAACAATCATAGATCTTAAAAAAAGAGCAATTCATTTCCAAACATCTAAATCTGTGACATAGTCTGAAACTGAGTAATAAGTCTTTTTGGACAACCTCAGTTTAATAAATTTCTTAAATTTACTAATAGATAATAATACTATGTTGTTTGGTAATTTGTTATAAAATTGTATACATTGACCCACAAACGAATTCGATATTTTATGGAGCCTAGTAGTGTGCACGGCAAGTTTATTTTTATTTCTTAAATTAAATTGATGGAGATCACTATTTTTCTTAAATTTAGACAGATTTTTATGAACATACAAAAGATTTTCATAAATGTATTGTGAGTGTAGTGTGAGAATGTTAATTTCTTTGAATGTGTTTCTGAGTGATTCACGAGGACCCATCTTATAGATAGCCCTAATAGCTCGTTTCTGGAGCACAAAGATTGAATCAATATCAGAGGCACTGCCCCAAAGCAATAAACCATAGGACATAATGCTGTGAAAGTAACTGAAATAAACTAATCGCGCAGTCTCAACATCCGTCAATTGACGAATCTTTCTCACAGCATAAGCTGCAGAACTAAGTCTACCAGATAACGTTTCTAAATGTGGGCCTCATTGTAACCGTGAATCTAAAGTTATACCTAGGAAGACAGCCTTGTCCGTCAATTCCAGTTCCTCCTTGTTCATCAAAACACTAGTTTTTACTTGTTTAACATTCTTAGTATAAAATTTAACACATTTCGTTTTATTCCTGTTTAATAACAAGTTATTAGCGCAAAACCAAAGTACCATTTTAGAGAGAGCATTGTTTACATCGTCAATTACCGATTGCTGTCTGTTAACTTTAAATACTAAGGATTTGTCATCTGCAAACAACACTATCTCGTGGTTATCCCTCACAAGATGAGGCAAGTCGTTGATGTACACAAGGAACAGAAATGGACCCAGAATAGACCCCTGGGGCACCCCCACCGCCATGGATATCGCCAACGCATTTAATAGTCAGGGATCAGCATCAGGGAAGCACTCCACTGCCACGGAGTGCCAGAGTACCTAAAGCGGCTTGTGGCAGACTATCTACAGGAGCGTACCGTCATGTACGAGGACCGTGATGGTGTTCTGAGGCGGCAGCCCATGTCGTGGGGTTTTCCACAGGGGTCTGTCCTCGGATCACTCCTGCGGAACATGGGATACGCCTGGGCCCTTCGAGGTCGTCTTCCCCCCGGGCTGGGCGTAATTTGTTACGCAGATGACACATTGGTCACCGCCCGGGGAGCAAACTTTCAAGAGGCGGTGCGCCTGGTCACTATGGGTGTCTCTCTAATGTTCGGACGTTTTGAGGAGCTGCGGTTGTGGGTGGTCCTGGACAAGACTGAGGCCCTTTTGTTCCATGGGCCCAGTCGTGGTCCACCCTCTGGCGCCTAAATCGTAGTTGATTCGGTCCTCGTACCGGTTCAGGCCCAGATACTTCATCTTGCCCAATTTGGGTGGAGCCAGCGTCGCAACGAAACGGCTATACACGAGGTTTGTCCGGTCAATGGCACTGTTTGGTGCTTCGGTGTTTGCGGCGGTTCTGACCGCCCACACCGGATTTAGCGATTAGAGCCATACGCGGTTACCGCACCGTATCGACAGAGGCGGCGTGCACCTTGGCCGAAACTCCTTGTTTCAGTCGGTCCAATTCCAACACACCACCTCACCGTAAACCCCGGTGGGGTGACAGCCCGAGGGGATTTCCACATCTAAAAAAAAAGGTTTATTTTTATATTCTATTTAGGAGTAATGTTGTTAGGCGTCCTCTTTTACTCACACTCACACGCGACACTCATGGGATGGCTAAGGGTGGTGGCTCTCCGTATTCTTAATCACCACACGGCCAACGGTCAAGATTTAACAATTGAAAAATAATAAGAAAACTTTATTACCCATGTGCTTTATTACAATAAAATTTGTAACAATGCCACTTTAACAATAATTTAAATTTACACTATGTTTTGGGGCAAATTTCCGATAGTTGAAGAATAAAATAATTGGACGTGTTTTAGATCACAAGACCTTACGTAAATTAAATGATATATGTAGATTTTGAAACATTTTATTAAAAATCTAATGAAGACGCAGCAATACTTACGCCGGTTATACGCTGCCATTAATAATTTGGAAGGCGCTTGAACACATCCCAATATTATGTGATGTTAGTTTATAGTTTCGGCAAAGTCCTTAGTCCTAGCTACCAGGTTATACATTGAAAACAGTAACTGAATTCATTTACATCAATCAATCAGAAAATTAGTCTTTCTTACTTAGTTCTATGAACCTAAATAGATACTCAATACTTTATTGCACACTATAGCCTTTTTTTTTTAACGTGTGGAAACCCCCCTTAGTCCTAGCTACCAGGTTATACATTGAAAACAGTAACTGAATTCATTTACATCAATCAATCAGAAAATTAGTCTTTCTTACTTAGTTCTATGAACCTAAATAGATACTCAATACTTTATTGCACACTATAGCCTTTTTTTTTTAACGTGTGGAAACCCCCTCGGGCCGTCACCCCACCGGGGTTTACGGCGAGGTTGTGTGTCGGAATCGGACGGACTAAAACCACACGGTGTGCCACTCTGCGCCTGACATAGGAGGAATCCGGAAACAGCTGCTATTACGACATCCAGATCCCTCCTAGATTGCATGCTATAGCCTAGCCTAGCCTATATTTTGCCAGTACGTATGGACCCCGTCGGGCACGGCAGAGTAGGAAAGAGGATGAAGTGGTTGTGTCAAACTAGCTTATCATTAACTATTTAATGCTGATTCAAACACTTGTTACACATTCACAAATTAAAATAATATTCATGAAATATTTACAAAATTCATCGTTGATGTAAACGTAACAAAGTTTTATCCTTAAAAAATCGGTGAACTTATCGGATGCTGCTGCTTTATCCTAAGTCCATTTCATCTTTAGGCACTCTTTGATTCAATAGTTTTCTATTTTCGTAAAGAGTCTCGTTTGAGGGCTAGAAGATCATAATTATCACGCAAACTGAAACAGAAACAAACAATTTAAGATTACGTAATATTTGACCATAAGTAAGATTATTTTCTTGATAATTGCACGGATAGCTATTTAGCTTAAACGGTCGCCACACCACTGAGTGTAGTGAGTTCTAATCCCACATAGAATTACACTTTGTGTGATCCAAAAATTGTCGTTCTGAGTCTGTTGTTTGTGTCCGTTTCTTGTATGTTTCCCTCGAAACACAGGATGTATTCCAAAGGCGGGTGTTGTAGTTTAAAAGAAAATCAACAAAGACTTAATTTCACATTCAATACATGACGGTAAGACAACCAAGACCTGAAGGATCCAATACTGAATGCACGCCATTCAGTATTAAGCGATTGGAAATGGTGAAATTTGTTATTGGAGATCACATGGCTATGGCGTCACGTTTTTAGTGGTAACGTGCATCCGTTGTCGTGTTTCGTATAAGTAAACATACAGGAATGTGATATTCGAGGTTTATGTCATAGTCTATCGCGGTCCACTACTGGACATAGGCCTCTCACATTGCACGCGACTCTGTTCAATTTTGGGCTTCTCGCATCCAGTTCCTGCCAGCCATCTTGTGTAAATCGACACACCACCGTGTGTCTGACTGACTTGTGGGCGCCCACTAAACTACGTTTTTATTTATATAGGTCGTATAACGCACCCATTGTTATCTTTGGAGTTTCAAGAATTAAAGGGGGCTGGATACAGATAGATGCGCAGTATGCAAAGTAACGTAAGAATTCCTTAACACCGACTTTCTGAAAGGCTGTTATATTGTTTCGGTAGAGCTGAGTACATATGCTAAAACAGGGATCTGCCACGGCTAAACCATTCCGGAAAAAACGATTTGGAACTTGGTTCAGAGAAAGAAATGTAAAAGCATAAAATACTTACTTAAAGAAACTCCTGATATTATATAAAAAACAACTTCGCAGTTGCTCTTTATAAATTTCTTGACCAACATAGCAACTAAAGACGCTGGGCCAAGTCCGGCAACAGCTGTGAAAGCAACCGCCAGTGATCTGAAAGTAATAAGTAACAAAATGTTATAACTATAAAATATTTATATTTATAAATTTAAAAAAATAAATGGTAGGAAGAGGGATTCTTCGTTATGTAATGTTAAGTTATAAACTCTAAGAACATTTCTTTTAGGATGCTTGCGATCCTTCATACAGCTACGGTCGTTATAAAAGACACCAGTAATCGTTATTACTATAAGGACGAAATTTGGTTTTACTGACAGTAACGAGTGTTCTAAAAATAATCTAATATGGAAATTGATTTATCATCCCATGCAATTTTTGTGTAATATTAGTAGGGAGCAGGTAGTGTGCTGTGCAGTGTCACCATCAGTTAAATAGTGAATTCCGCCTACAACGAGCCAAATTACTAATACGGAATAAAATTATGGGACACAGAAAACTCAGTTGTGTGCAAGTGTGGTACTATCGACCGAAAAATAACGTGCCCATTACCTTATTATAACGTATGTGTACATTGAAACATCACACACACATAGATAGGCAAAAAATCCCAGTGCCGGTTTCCACAAATATGAATATTACGGTGCGACTGCACTTATGACCTTTGACTGTACATATTTTCGAATACTTTATTTATCTCACCCCTCTCTCATTTTTCCAGTAGCATAGGATTGTACTTACATGATAAAAGCAGGGAAGGTGTCACCGACGTAAGAGTAGAGGAGACCAAGATTTAAAATGCCAGATAATACACACATGAAGAGGATTACAGTTAGCACACCATACGGGCTAAAGTTGAGGCACAATGCTGCAATAGTAACCAGAACCTGTAAATTAGAATTTAGGTAATTTTTATAATTTTGATGAAGAGATTGTTGATCTCTTACAAGTACAAACAACAAGTTTATGTAGAAATTGCCAAAAATGTGACTGACTAGCAACAAATTTATTACTTTTACGTAAAGTGTTTATTTTGTAACAAAATTCATTTGAAAACGAACGCTGCGTAGCCTTTAACAACACGATTTTACTTTTACATATGTAGAAAAAATGAAAAAATAAAATGAAAAGTCTGCAATAGATTCTTAATAAATATCACACATATGTAAGTAAAAGAGGTAAACATAGAGAAATATATTGGTTAAACACGTTAAAACTGTCTGTGGTGACGAATTAAATATACAAAATGTCACTATTGTATGTCTAGTCTATGTCTATCCGAGGGTTTAGTAAGACTTGTGACTAAGGGAGCAAATTACGCAGGACAACTTCACTGCAGAGAGAAGGAAAACTTGACACAAATTCAATAAGAACCCACTTGGCTAGCGTTGTAGGCCAAAACCTCCATTCTAAGGGACTCACCCATGTCCAGTAGCGGTACATTAAGGGCTGTTCATGAATCTTTTTTAATATGCAACGTATGTATAGAAGCTCACCTGAAATTTTGATGAGTTAGATTGGCAAACTGATAAACTCCTTTCCTTATTATGCTATCGTAAGTATCACAATTTACACTTTTAATTAGCTTTAAGCAAGTAAGAAGAGGCCTATGTCCAAGAGTGAACTGCTAGAGGCTGTTTATGTGATATGATCATGTGAAATAAAAAAACGTTAGAATGTCTCTAAAAATTAAAGTCAGCAAATTTCAGTTGAATATGGAGAGTCTTTTTAAACCCATTAGAAGTAATACCTCTCACACATGGCTATCTGGTCCCAGTCTAAGCTGAGCCTGTGATTATTATAGCTTTAAAACGTAAATATATATCAAAATACATTCATATTGTAGATAAACTGTATCCAGACACAAAATAAATGGTCGTGACCATTCCACAATCACTTGTCCTGGGTTTGCATTGACTCAACTAAGACTGACTGCTAAGAGTCAAAATCACTAACTAGTAGGTTACAGGCCCAGTGTAAACAGAAAGAATGATTGTACTCACTTGTTCCAACATGGTTGTATTTTGACGATCTCTGACCATCTCACAGATGCAAACACTGCAAACGCCAGGACGTAAAGTAAATAGCTAAGCCTGGTATGTAACTTGAGAACCTCAGTGACAAAACAGCAAATGACAAAACTGAAAAGAAAGAAAACGATATTTTATTATGATTACTTCTATATAAGTTAAAATTATTTAATAATGGTGTTCACGTTAGCCAAGGAAATCAAAAATTACTGGAGAATGGAAAACGGTAAATATTGAACTGGTTCAGATCATATTTTTTTTGTAATATATTATCGGCAAAAAAAACAAAGGCCGATGGGGCTATAAAGTTCTGGAGGCGACCATGTACTAGGAAACAGCGTTGGTAGGTCCACCACAAGGTGATCTAATGGCCTGGTGAAGTACGCGGGAAGCCACTGAATGTAGGCGGCACGGGACTGACCGTTGTAGAGAAGCTTGGAGGAAGCCTATGTCCAACAGTGACTCTTTTAACTGAGATGAGATGGATATATTACTAATATTCATAACTGTTCGAGACCAATAACAGCATAGTGCGATCAAAGTCGAAACCAAAATATTAGTTTACGTTACGTTCCCTAGAGGGAGCTGCTACAAACTTAGATCGCGCTATCGTTGTTTTACACGTGTTAGTTTATAAGGCCTACAAACATTTTTTATGACGAGAACAAAATTGTAGGAGAACAAAATTGTAAGAGAACAAAATTGTAGGAGAACAAAATTGTAGGAGAACAAAACGTGTTGTTTAGTACAAGGCGACAGCCAATTAAACCGTGGAGTCCTACGAACCCATAGTACAGTGCACAGTGGTTTTATTTGAATCCCTACTAGTGTCACACACCCAGTCCAACGATACCACGCTTGGTATCAAACAATAACTATTGAGCATTTTAACAGTTTTCTTACAATTAAACCCTGTACTGTACTAAAATTGATTCAATTTAAAAGTATATTTATCAATACTCATTATGAAACGGTATATTTGGATAAGTATATTAAAAAGAAGATGTTATTACCTGCTATCGTCCCTAAAGCCACCAAAAAAGTGCTAGTGCTCAATGTGACAACTGCCCTTCTTTTTGCCTTAGGAGTACATTCAATCAGAAGCGGGAAAGAAGATACAAATGTACCGGAGACTCTGAAACATAAGAATGTTACTGGAATTAATAATTTAGCATCACAATAATTAGGTAAAATTCTACTATAACCCGAAATTAATTCTGATTAGGTGTACCATTTGTACATTTAGTAGTTTTCTGCTTTGAAGAATATTGTGATAAACTTCTGGGTAAAATCAAAAGTAGCAATATTGCTTATATCTGCTTCAAATCGTCGCGCTATTGGTAAAAGTATTTAGAACATGGAATATAAGCCCCTAAACGAAAAATCATCATCATCACCGCGTCCATCGCAGTCCATGGCTGGACATAGGTCTCGTCAATTGCACAGTACTTAGATTGATCCCTGGTGACTTGTTAACTCCATCAGTCTCGTAGCTAAAAAAATGTATATATTAATAATAAAAAGGAATATTAGTGACAAATTTCTGTCCTATATATACAAATTAGCCTATAATGCAGCTAGTCTATACCATGAAACAAATCAAAGACATTTTCAGTCTTTTAACAGAGATTTAATATAAGCACATTCATCATCATCATCATGATCTCAGACGAAAGACGTGCACTGCTGGACATAGGTCTATTAACGAAGGAACATATTCTACTTACCCAGCTGCAGACCCTAATTTAATAATAGTTACAACGATCCAGTGAGGTGAGAAAGCAGCTAAAGTACCAAATAAGAAAGTCATGGTCAACGCTAATTTCAGTGACTTCTTCCTACCCCTGGTGTCTCATAAATATGCCTATATTTTTGAAGATGCAAAGAGTCCTGGAAAACCAAGAAATATTACATGAAAAATCATTGAAAAATATTACTTTACGGGATGTCTAATGTGAGCGACAAAAGCGATGTGACGTGACGATGTGAACGTGAACAACATGCAGGCATATCCTACTTGTGTCCTATATGGTAGTCCGCGACAAGATGCGACGTATATGTACTTGTTTTGTGGACAAGCAAATTACGTTTGTCTTCAAACATCAACCAAATCCCGTGACAATTATCGCGTATCATTACGTAATATTATATCAAGCATATCGTGTCTCGACGTGACGCTATTACGCTGTTTTATGGGTGACTAGACGCGTCATCAAGGTTGATTCAAAAGCGTTGATCATCGCAGTCATTGCTTATTGGCAATTTGTTTTTTTTTTTAAATGAAATTCCTACCTGATAGCAGTGATAACGTAATCGAAAGTAGATAGTAATACTCCACAATGTTGTTTGAATATTTTAGAAACGTTTATATTGGATATAAATGATGAAACTCTTCAAATGTGTTTCTTTATAAAAATATTATGTTTGTCTTCTTCTTGTGTTTTTGATTATACTTTTTTTAAAACTGTATTTTATGTTTAACTTTCAATTATAATTGTTTCATTGTATCGTATCGAGTCGTGTCGCATTTGTTGCTCACAAAGGCAAATTGTCGCATGGAATATCGCGTGATGTGACACTAAACAAGATGCGATAAATAGAACTAGACAAAAATTAGCTTCTGGATTTGTCTTAAGCGTAGTCAGCAGTGGTAGTAACTATCGTAAGATTGCTCGAATAGAGGCAGTATTAAATTATATTTATACAAATTTCAAACTAATTACCTAACAATTTAAGTGTGTTTTTATGAAACCAGTTTCGGGCATTTTACAAAAAGATTTCCACCATTACTAATACAGTTACTACTTTATCAGTGAGTGATGAAATTTTAATGGTTTAAATGAATGATCCAAACGTAACAAGAAAGGGTAAGGGCGGTGCAGAACCTTGGAAGATTTTTAAGTTTAGCAGAGTTTGCTACTTGTATAAGCTAAAAATTATTGTATCGGTAAACGTGTAAACTAAAAATTATTGTATCTGTAAACGTGTAAGCTAAAAATTATTGTATCGGTAAACATGTAAGCTAAAAATTATTGTATCTGTAAACGTATAAGCTAAAAATTATTGTATCAGTAAAAGTGTAAGCTAAAAATTATTGTATCGGTAAACATGTGAGCTAAAAATTATTGTATCTGTAAACGTGTAAGCTAAAAATTATTCTACTGGTAAACGTCTAAGCTAATAATTATTGTATCTGTAAACGCGTAAGCTAAAATTTATTGTATCTGTAAACGTGTAAGCTAAAAATTATTGTATCTGTAAACGTGTAAGCTAAAAATTATTGTATCGGTAAACATGTAAGCTAAAAATTATTGTATCTGTAAACGTGTAAGCTAAAAATTATTGTATCAGTAAAAGTGTAAGCTAAAAATTATTGTATCGGTAAACATGTGAGCTAAAAATTATTGTATCTGTAAACGTGTAAGCTAAAAATTAATGTATCAGTAAACGTGTAGGCCAAAAATTATTGTATCTGTAAAGGTGTAAGCTAAAAGTTATTGTATCTGTAAACGTGTAAGCTAAAAATTATTGTATCTGTAAGCGTGTAAGCTAAAAATTATTGTCTGTAAACGTGTAAGCTAAAAATAATTGTATCTATAAACGTGTAAACATGTAAGCTAAAAATTATTGTATCTGTAAACGTGTAAGCTAAAAATTATTGTATCAGTAAAAGTGTAAGCTAAAAATTATTGTATCGGTAAACATGTGAGCTAAAAATTATTGTATCTGTAAACGTGTAAGCTAAAAATTATTCTACTGGTAAACGTCTAAGCTAATAATTATTGTATCTGTAAACGCGTAAGCTAAAATTTATTGTATCTGTAAACGTGTAAGCTAAAAATTATTGTATCTGTAAACGTGTAAGCTAAAAATTATTGTATCGGTAAACATGTAAGCTAAAAATTATTGTATCTGTAAACGTGTAAGCTAAAAATTATTGTATCAGTAAAAGTGTAAACTAAAAATTATTGTATCGGTAAACATGTGAGCTAAAAATTATTGTATCTGTAAACGTGTAAGCTAAAAATTAATGTATCGGTAAACGTGTAGGCCAAAAATTATTGTATCTGTAAAGGTGTAAGCTAAAAGTTATTGTATCTGTAAACGTGTAAGCTAAAAATTATTGTATCTGTAAGCGTGTAAGCTAAAAATTATTGTCTGTAAACGTGTAAGCTAAAAATAATTGTATCTATAAACGTGTAAACATGTAAGCTAAAAATTATTGTATCTGTAAACGTGTAAGCTAAAAATTATTGTATCTGTAAACGGGTAAGCTAAAGATTATTGTAGCGGTAAACGTGTAAGCTAAAATTATTGTATCTGTAAACGTGTCAGCTAAAATTATTGTATCGGTAAACATGTAAGCTAAAAATTATTGTATCTGTAAACGTGTAAACTAAAAGTTATTGTATGTGTAAACGTATAAGGTAGAAATTATTGTATCTGTAAACGTGTAAGCTAAAGTTATTGTATCTGTAAACGTATAAGCTAAAATTTATTGTATCTGTAAACGTGTAAGATAAAAATTATTGTACCTGTAAACGTGTAAGCTAAAAATTAATGTATCGGTAAACGTGTAGGCTAAAAATTATTGTATCTGTAAACGTGTAAGCTAAAATTTATTGTATCGGTAAACGTGTAAGCTAAAAATTATTGTATCTGTAAAGGTGTAAGGTAAAAATTGTCATGCGACTGAAAGAAAAGAAAAAGTACAATGAGCGAATAAGAACGGAGGGTACCTTCTTGACAGCGGGCTGGTTACGTTTGTTAAGGTCGCGGTCCTCCTCCGCGGCGAGCCACATCTGCTGTAGCAGGTGCGCGACGAGGTCTTCGTTGTCGTTGATGATGTCGATGTCACAGCGCTGGCGCTTGCCACGGCACTCGTCACGCTTGCGCGCCAACATCAGCTCGAAGTCGGACATGCCGCTCATCATTTTCGAGCTATTAGAGACCGGTGCTAACTCTTTAGAGTGTCTGTTTTGAGACAAGAAGAAACTTAGACATGTTTAGTTAGAGACTATATCTTTCGGCATAAATATACCCTAAATATATTGTTTTGTTAAAAATTGATTTTTTTAAAATCGCCTTATCAACGTCCCCAAATACGTACATGTAATGGCGGCTACTCGCTTACGAACAATTCTTTTTGTTACCGATACGTCTGGATTCTACAGTTTTGCTTCACAAAACAGCTTCTTTATTAAAAATATTTCATGACCAGTATTTCTTACAACTGAAAGCACCGTCAGTACGGTAAATAACTATAAAATACAACGACAATGAACAAAACAACAAAAACATGGCCGACCTATCACAATAGTTCAGTTGAAACCGATGTGACTTCTATCGTGAATTGGAGTATAGCCACAGTGTTTAGTTATCTGTATGGTATAGTCTGTGTCTGTATGAGTCATTTCTACCTGACAGAAGTAGCAAGTTGTTCATTAAGGTATTGCATACATATCGGTCGTGAGAGTGACTAGTGGTGATTTTTTTCGAGTTACCTAAGTCCTAAGACTCTTAGGTGGTTTAATGTATTTGAATTTATAAAGTAATTGTGTTCTCAACGTCATGTTAGCAACAGCAATGAATATCGACACGGGTAAGCAAAAAATGTCTATGACTAACCTAAACGTTAAGACGTTTGATGTTTTTTGAACTATAACAAATATAAATTTTCGTTTATTTAGAGTGTCTGCTTTGGGACTAGAAGAAATTTAGACATGTTTAGTAAGATACTATACCTTTCGGAATAAAAATACCCTAAATATTTTGTTTTATTAGGTATTGATTTTTTAAAATCGCCTTACCAACGTCCCCAAATACGTACGAGTACATGTACTGGCGGCTATTCGCTTACGAACAATTGTCCATGTTGAAGTCGGCCATGTCGCAGCTGATCAAGAAGGACCTGCAGCAGGCGTTCCTGGAGCACAAAGTGTTTAACGTACTATGCGACTGGCTGGTACCCATGCCCAACCGCGCGCTGCCCTGTCTACTTATACGGGGGAGTATTCTCAGGCTGCTCATGGACGTACGTATAACTGACTTGACGTGTTACGAGTATGTGATCGCTCCACCGCCGTCTCTAACGTTCGATCGTTTGTTTCTTAGTTCCCGTACATCACAAGTCTCTCCTGGAGGAGTACGGCATCGGCAAGGCAGTGATGTACCTGTACAAGCATCCCATGGAAACAAAGTCCAACCGCAAGCGCTGCAGCCGGTTCATCTCTGAGTGGGCGCGCCCCATATTCAACGTCTCTACCGATTTTAAAGGTAACTTTACACAGATCGGTACTAGCTGAACTGTAAACTTCTTTTTATTTTGAAAAATATAATTTTCTCACGTATACTCTTACCGTATAAAGTTTATCGAGTACGTTGTCAAATAAAAGTCGTCACATTGAAGAGCGTCTAATTAGAGTAATTTCATATTGTAACGTTATCTCGTTACCTAGCTTACGACCATTTACATTTACTATTACGTTATCCATTACGACTTTGCTGTCGTTACGCGTGCTGGACCGTTCGTTCTCGTTCTCGTCAAAAAGAATTGTTCGTAAGCGAAAAGCCGCCATTACATGTACGTATTTGGGGACGTTGGTAAGGCGATTTAAAAAAATCAAGACTTAACAAAACAACGTATTTAGGGTATTTTTTATTCTTAAAGGTATAGTCTCTAACTAAACATGTTTAAAACTGAGCTCTGGTTCAGGAAGTTCACCCCAGTTCCATCGTCGTGTACTCACCTTTCCAAACACGTACATTCGAATAGCACAACCGTCGGTCTACGACAATAATGGTCAAGTGAGTGTATGAAAAGAGACACAGTCTTGGTCTTCAAACACATATTCTAGCGAAGCGTTTATCCCCCAAGTTGTTGGTACTGCAGAGCGTAGTTTGAACGGGGGCTTTTTTTACCCTACAAGTTTGGTAGCAGAGAGTAACTGCATAGTAACCACATTTTACCCGCATTTAGTTTTGTAATGTGTTTAATCAATGTGTTATGTCAATTTAATTCAACTCGGAGCAAGTGTACCAGATGCGATGCGTTCTTAATTATTAACCAGGTCACAGAAATTTGATTTGAGAAAAGTCAGAGTCGACGGAACGCTAATATTGGGTATTATATCGCATAGGGTTTCGAGGAGAGGAAGTGACCTATCACAGAGTTCTTAATGAAAGAGTAGTTTTGACATTCACACTTAATTTATTTAGTACATTAGCTTATCCTAGGGCTTAAGACAAAATTACAACGCAGCAGATTGGAGACAAAATTTCACTACAGCGCCATCTTGCGACCTTCGACGGAGATCTCGACGGCGCGCCGCGACCCACTCTTCATCCGCTTCTGGCGCATGAAGAATTTCATCTGCTTCTCGTAGCGAGTCATCTCCTTCTTGCTCGTCTGTAACACACAAGAGAATATAATTCGAGCGCTTGGAGCGAGTTTGCTACGCAACAAACGTAGGGATTGGTGCTCACCCGAGACATGTCAACTTCCCTGGTGGACTTGGGCTGGTACACGTAGTCCTTGTTGCCGGGCTCGGGTGCGCGCGCTCGTGCCACCCATCCCGGCTCGCCCGGCCGCTTCACCCTGCAAGAGACACACAATCAACTTCACTCGTTTCAGACTCCGCAGAGCTCGTGCCACACACGCACTCACACACACACACATTACATATACCTGTCGGCGTGCGGCGGTTCGAGGCGCGGGCGCTTGCTGGGTCTGGGCGCGCCCACCATGGCCTCGTCACGCGCTTGGCGCTCTTCACGGGTCACAGCTGCAACACGCACAGAACGTCAGAACGGTCCAGCACGCGTAACGACAGCAAAGTCGTAATGTATGACCAGGTAACGAGAAAACGTTGTAATATGAAATTACTCTAATTAGACGATCTTCAATGTGACGACTTTTATTTGACAACGTACTCGATAAACAGAATTATATTTCTTAGCGTTCATGTAGCTAGAGTATACGTGAGAAAATTATATTTTTCAAAATAAAAAAGAAGTTCACCGATCAGCTAGTACCGATTTGTGTAAAGTTACCTTTGAAATCGGTAGAGAGGTTGAATATGGGGCGCGTGCTGTCACGGCGAGCGGGTGTAATGGTCCGTTATTGATGATTGTCTCCAACGCTGATTTCGAGTCACTATATATTCTGTAGGCGCTTTCGTTACGTTTCAGTACCTCACTTGTGGCTCTACATATGGCGAGGAGTTCCGCTTGGTACACCGTACAGTACGCGGCCAAACTAAGCTTTGTGGTTTTTATCTCGGCATTGCCGTTCCAAACGCCATCAGACTTTGCCATCAAGCTTGCTGCTGTCGGTGAAGATTCACACCGTCTATACGCTTGCTTGAGCTGAGAGCTTGAGTCATCAAGCTTGCGAAACTCAGTGCCATATGGGTCGCAGGGTGAGGAACCTCCGTGAACTCTACGACACGCTCCACCTCTCTGTCGCCTAGCACTAGCCGTGATGACTCTCTTCTCGCAACGTACAGCGCGGCTGCTTCCTGTACCCTGAGATCGAGAGGCAGTATCCCGGCCAATACCAACGCCGAGTTGAAGGAGGTAGTGCGATATGACCTGCACAATTTCTGGGTGAAGCCTCGTTGCATCGCATATAAAGTTTTTCGGACTCCTATTTTCTTGGCTGTAAGTGCCCACACACTCGCCGCATATGTGACTACAGGTTCAACAGCTGCTGTGTAGATCATCCTGATGATCTCAGGGTGTGAACCCCAACTAACTCTAGCCGCACGGGAGAGCTGTTTGTTAATATCAGCGGCCTTCCTACATGCATTCACGACGTGAGTGTTGATGGTAAGTTTATTGTCAATTGTGAGACCCAGGACTTTAATCTCCTTCGACATCCCA
The DNA here is from genome assembly GCA_949316085.1 of Hypercompe scribonia. Lineage (NCBI taxonomy): Eukaryota > Metazoa > Arthropoda > Insecta > Lepidoptera > Erebidae > Hypercompe > Hypercompe scribonia. The sequence goes on from OX438973.1 coordinate 3,064,367, forward strand.
ACGCAGATCCCGCCCATGGTCAGGAGTGGGGTGTCGTACTTTAGTTTCCGCGTCATAACCATCGCACTGGTTTTGTGCGGTGCGAATCTCAACTTGTTTCTGACTCCTCACTCATGAACATAGGAGAGGGCCGCATTAGCCTGTCCAGATACTTCTAGTGCCGTGTCACCCGCGAATACAAGAACAACGTCATCCACATACGCCTTACTCAAAAGTCTACACAAAGTTCTTGGAGGACGGACTTAATGTATTATATAGAACTGTATGTATTGATGTATAATTTTATTGTGAAATATATCTTGCAATACAGTTTTTATATGTGTCGGACAAACCGACCGCCTTTAACTATATATATTTCATCGAGTGCTACGTCACAGGGGTCGCGGCGCGACGAGCTTCCGAGCGAGGGCGACACATTCCTTTCATACGCGTCGCGCCGCTAACTGGCTGTGAATCACGCCTGAGACGTACCGCTACCATCTATATCACAAATAGTTTTTACTTTTTATTCAATATTTAAAATCTTATATTTTCCGCATCTTCTCGCCTTCCTTAATAACTGTCTATATATATATATATATATATTCGTGTTAAAAGTTTCTCGTGTGAACTGTGTATATCAATATAAAGAAAACGACGAACCTCATTTATTCAATACGTCACTTTCTTAATGGTAAAACGTCAATACTCTGTGGTCTGGCTTCTAACAAAAAAATATCGATAGTCGAAGAATAAGAAGAAGTGTATTAAAATAATTAATCTTAAATATCACCTGGAGTAAAAACTTTTAATGTTGTTTTCTGTTTTTATTTCAGGTAAGGCTATTTATAACTGTCTTGTGTATTCTTATCTTGTAATTAGAAGATAAATAAATAAATCTGTTTTTATTTCAGAAATCCAACTGAGTTTTTATTTCAAGAAAGAGTAGTGTAATAACATTATTACATCAATATACAATAAAATATACCTTCAAGAACTTTGTGTGGACTTTTTCTTAACTAAGACTATTCGTAATTTAGCACTATTAGAAGTACGATCCTAGAACAATTCTGTAACTGGTGACCCCGACGTGATTGGAAGCAACCTTCAAATCAATAGCAGCAGCGTAGCGTCACTCCCACAACGATGAGCGGTAATTAAGTCTCAGCCAGCCAGCAACCTCGGCTTCAACAGGGATACCACACGCAGGTAGTGACCGCTCCAGCCTGGTTACCCTATAACCTTATCAGCGTCTAGGCACAGCACACTGCACCTACGGTCCATGTAAGCGGAGCATCTCTCTCCCGTCTATGCAGCAGCCAGCCACTAAGCAGCAATCGCCCCGACTTACTGGGGACATCACCGCAGCACCGCGCACCGCATACAATCCCGACTCACTGGGATCTGCGGACTTCAGCCCCGACTCACTGGGACTAGTGGCATTCAGTTCCGCCTCACTGGAACTTGCGGCACTCAGTTCTGACTCACTGGAACTTGCGGCACACAGTTCCGACTCATTGGAACTACTTACTCCAGGCACTGGCACGCTCCATAATAGAGTATAAGGGAGGGGGGGGGTAGTGTGGCGACTTCTACATTACAACACAATAAAATTACACATCAATACTATACAGTTATATATAATACATAATTCGAAACATAAAATAATAATAAAATAGGAGAACTAAAATACCCAACATATTTAACCTAATCAGACATAATACAAAGTATGGTCGGCAACAGCTCGTCTGCAGTAAACTGTGGATCATTAAGGTCATCATGACCCGGGGCGTTTATCTCTCGTGCTAGTTCTCTAATTTGGTGATGGTGCTCAGTATCCGTCTCTGCGGCATCCTCGAGGAAAAATGTTGCGGCTAGTAACGCAGCTGACTCCTTTGGGTTTAGGTACTTTAGTTTAGGCAGATCTTCCTGTCGCTTTGCGGTCTTACCGATGACTCTGTATATGCCCTCCCATACTCCCTCTCTGTCTTGTATTGGACAGAATTCTTTCCAGCTACTTAGGTCACTGTTCTATTTTTTGATCGCCTTTTTTATGTCGTTATCGGTATTATACTTTAACACCTTCAGTACGAGCAGCGAATCCTTATTTTTAATTTTCTCCACGATCAAGTTACGTTCTGAACTGGTCAGTCGCTCTTTAACTTTATCTTTCTCCTGTTCTGTCCTGCAATCCACTATCACTCTTCGGTCTTTGGCCTTTCTGACGCGGTCTATAGTGACGCAACCGTCTTTTGCATTCACAGCCTCCCTTATCTTCCCCAAGACTTCTACACCTGATTCTGTTGTGTCTTTCGACGAGATCAGTATGGAGTGTAAAGTCTGTGCCTGGGGTTGTTGTTTCGGTGCCGTTGCTGTTACACTGGCGTAGGTGATCTTATTGAACTCTTGGGATTGCTGTTGTAGCGTTTTCTGTAGGTCTTTTATAGGTGCTGTGTTCTCTTCTATTGCTCTCAGATGTTCCTCAAATAGACCCGACAGTTGGCCTCCCTTTTCGCTCTTTGCTTCTTCCTGGGTTTCAACTTCTGTGGTGTTTGTGACATGTCCCGTTTTGATAGTTTCCCCTTCTTTGACCAGGTCATTAATTAGAATTTTTTTTTATCCTTACTTGTTCGGTCGTCGCATCTCCATATAATTTAATCATCTTACACGCTGTGATAGTTGTGTGGCCCTCTGACACTGATGTCATAATTACATTAACTATAAAGGGTAACCATACTAGGAAAGAGTTTATACTGAAAATAAAACCAGAAAGTTATTAGGCATACTGATATAACTTAAAAGTCTCATTAGGTGTAAGAGAAAATGTTAAAAAGTTTTAATTGTTTCACCAGATATAAGTTAAAACAAAGAGAATGGATAGAAAGATGATATTTTACAAAAGTGGTTTCTTGATCAAAGGCGCTGTTTTGGCCGCTAAAGACCCGAAGAAACCTTTTGGTACTGTTGGTTCGTTATCTTCGTCTAAGTAAATAGCATCTACCTAAAACAAATATAATATAAAATTCCAATTAGCTAGTTATCATTATAACTACCTCATTCTCGTGTGTTGGAATTGGAGCGACTTAGACCACACGGTACACCACTCTGCGCCTACGATAGGAAGGATCCAGAAACAGCTATTATTACGACATCTAGGCGCAGCGTGGGGTCCTCACTGCAGTTATTAAAGGAGATCTCTTGCTACCGGCCGTTATACGCTCCATGGTTGGTAGCGACAGTTGTTTTACCGCGGTCGCAACCTTCTGCGGAGATGTAGTCGCGGAAGGAGGCGGCCGAGAAGGCCCGGGAGGACGAGCTCTACTCGGACCCAATTTGCCACCGGTGAAGCGAGCTGGGGAGGCACGCGTACCAGCGCCTCATGCCACCTTGAGTGTGGCCACCGATGGACGGGACGGGTTTTTCCCTCCATCCGCTATAATGGCCAGCCGCGAGAAGGCGACGTCCGCGTGTGCCGTACGTCGCCTAAATAGAGAGTTTATCCACAGATGGTGCCCGCTTCAGCGGGCAGGCGGTAGGAGGGATCTGGATGTCGTAATAACAGCTGTTCCCAGATCCCTACTATGTCAGACGCAGTGTCACACCGTGTGGTTTTAGTCGATCCGATTCCGACACATCACCCTGCCGTAAGCCCCTGCGGGGTGATGGCCCGAGGGGGTTTCCACACGTTAAAAAAAAAGCGTCAATAGCTCCCCATATTGGAGGGTCACCGGTGTACTACTTATGTTATTACCATCTTCTGTGTTGATATCTTCCCGACCTTTGTGAGGTTAGTCCTGCTTGCTAACACCCAGAAAAACTTGTATCAAATTAATCTTAAATATTTTAAAAATTCCACTTTACTCATAAAAATCATGGCCCGAAGAATAGTTTGAACGAATGCTCAAAAGATTTGCACGCGTAGCTAGAACAATTACTTTTAGTTGAAGGGATTTTTGCTCAGAAGTTTTAGAACTGCTATCCCGAGAACGCTTTTGTCGCATTAACGAGGATACCAAATTTTGTTACAAATATTTCGAAATTGAACTAGTTTAATACTACTAGGTTTGAAAATGAACATACAACATAATTAAAAATTGTATAGGTTCAAGAATATCTTATTAAAAATACCTTATCAGAGGTAAGATAACACATTTTTATAGTGTTATTCTATAGCTTTAAAAAGGAAATATTAGAAGTACACACGAGAGTTTGTACCAAGAGGTATGTTAAGCTAGATTTTGACAACTGTCACTTGTCACTCGGTGGTGCAGCGGTAGTGCTTGAAGTCTCGGGTTCGATTCCCGGGTCGGACCAAATATTTGTATGATCTGCAAATATTTGTTTCGAAGTTTGGGTGTTTTCTATGTATAATAGCATATGTATTTATTTACAAAAAAAAGTATATAAGTATTTTATCAGTCAGTTTAGTTATCATAGCACAAACTCTACTTAGTTTGAAACTGGATGACGTTGTGTGTCAAATGCTCGAAATGTTTATTTATTTTATTTATTCCACTCATGATAAGTTGGGATTTTATTAAAAGTGAAAAATGGGAAAGAAAAATATGTCATTTGTACTAATGTATTTGGGGAATATAAGTGATACTTCAAATAGGTCAATATCACAAAATCACTATGGAACACAAAAGTTAGGATTTTATTGAAAGGGAAAAAGGAAAAAAATGTTTTTTATACAAATGTATTGGAGATTGTGTCTACGTAATACTTCGAGAGGTTCAAGTAGGCATTACACAGATCCAGATTATTTCCAGATCCCTCCTACTTCAGGCGCAGAGTAGCACACCGTGTGGTTTTAGTCGGTCCAATTCCGACACACTATCCCGCCGTAAACCCCGGCGGGGTGACGACCCCAGGGGGTTCCCAAATGTTAAAAAATTTGCATTAGTGCATTACACAGTTAATGAATGACTCCAGGGCAGTTTCTTTGACACTGATGGTGGGCCGTGCCAGTGCAGTTTTTGGCATCAACGTTCTTAAACAACTGTTGGATAACTACTGTGAATACATTTTTTACTTATTCGGCGTTTTTTCGCTTCGTAAGTGGTTTTTTTTTCCACTTGATTTTCTTTATCTTTATTTTTGTAAACCTTTTTGCTGTTGTAGAGACTTCAAGATTTTGTGGATTTGTTGAAGCTTGAAATTTTTAGAATGAATCTCAACAAATCCACAAAATTTTTTGAATAATCCTTTTATGTTTGACTACAACATAATAAAATCGCTTGGTATTCTATTACAAATTAGTGTAATGCACGAAAACTCTGAAAACGCCTTCATACCAAATATTTCCTTCTTAAATGATCATGAATCTTAATTTCTCCTGGTAAATCTAAAGAATCTTTCAAAAACCTTCCTACCACCCTTCTATAACCTGAAAAGTGAAGGGAGGAATGAAATAGGCAGAATTTCATTATTCCATTCAATACCTTATCCTGCAAGGCTTATCAGTAACTTTCTAGCGACTAAGTGATTAAAACTGAATAAGTAAAAATCAAAACAGTGACTAAATTTTATAATTCCAGTTGGCTGTATGATAGGCTTTCTTTTACCTTCAGAGGAGAAAATTTTCGTACAGAAGAAAACAGTTAAGCCGTAAAAATATGCTTGTAAAAATGAATTACAACTGTAAGATGTAAAGTATACGAGTTGTTGGCGATTGGTTCCTGAATAAGTGTTGTGCCAAGAAACTGGTACCATCTAAATATTAGGAAGGCATGACAGTCATCGTGGCAGTGTAAGGCTCACACAGTTACCATGATAACTATCACACCTGCATCAATGGGCCTCCGGTCCACACACAACAACGAAACGCGACAGCACGGATGCTGTCACTTTAGGTTGATCATCTGTGAGAGTGTAGTACTGCCGCGGTTGAACCGGCCCGTTCGTTCTGAAATCAGTGTGACTCTACTACTGTTTGACGTTGTGTTGCGTACGACCTTACAGATATTGATGTTGCGACGTACTTTAGCTATCTAAGACTGAGTGTGGGATATAAGGGACGTACTCAGACTTTTCTTACCAGGAAGTAGTGTTTCTAGTACTTTTAAGAGATATGAAAAAATAAAATTTATAAGTTATTTATTAATAAGAAGTATAATAAATAATCTTATAAAAGTGAAAGTTTGTGTGTTTATCCTACCTCATAACCTTGGTAAGTCCTTGGGTAAGATTTGGCATATATTTTTGAGAGAGAACAAAAAAAAGCAACGATGACGATCACTTAAATGTAAATAAGATAAAATTAAAATATTTTATTTCACGATGTCGCCTCTACGACAGTCTAGGTAGTCTACCGTCGTTATCGTCAAGAGCATTCTGACGCTGAGCTCTTCCAACTGGTCCCACTTTCTCTCCTTATCTGCAGAACAACACGTGCAAGCTTTGGAAGTCAGCGTTTTAGAATGGTAGACATACGCTGCCAAACTAAACGGTTCAGCTCTTTCTTCCTATACAAATTAGTTAAAACCTGGAACTCACTGCCAGCGCACGTGTTTCCGTGCACTATAACTCCGGGTCCTTTAAGCGTGGCGTGAAAAAGCATCTCACTAGACCGACATAGTGTGGGTCGCCATACTCAATTGTCTGCATTCACAATGAGTATGGGGACCATCACTCATGGATTCTATTCATGCTTTCACTTAGGCATAGTTAGGTAGAACCAGAACAAAAAAAATATTCAGTTAGGCATCCGAAAGCTTAAATAACATCAATCTGAAAACAAAATTACTAATCTATAAATTCACATGACTTCAGTCCTAAGTAAATGGAAGATTTTGTATAGCATATAAGCGTTGTGTAAGAGCAATGTGTAATCTGCGCTGAACTGATAACTGCCAATCTTAGTCTGAAGCTTCAAACATAGTTAAAAATATAAAGTTGTAAAATTGTATCCATTCATCACTACAATCACTTTAAAATGTTATTTTGAAAGTACAATCTATCATGCACTTTAATTAATTTCAAAATAGACTTCAAAATATCAGCATGAGTAAAATTTGTTTTAGTTTCATATTTAGATAGTCAATCCGTGTGGTGATAGATTAAGAATATGGTGTTTCACCACCCCTATTCATCCCATAGGTGTCGTAAGAAGCAAACAAGGGAGCAAATTACATTGGACAACATCGCTGCAAAGGGAAGGAAAATTTGAAACAAACTCTATGCCAATCCGTCTACGGATAGGATTTGTTTCAAAATTTCCTTGGCCAGACGGCATGCGTGGCCTGTTAAAGACTGTTGATGTGTGATGTGATTCGAATACTTTCAATTTAAAATTAACGTAGTCATTACTATATAAGATATTTGAATTCTCATGACGAGCATATCTTAATGTCGAATTAGACGACAGATGTCAGTCTGTTTGGAAGGTAATTACAATAAATACAAAAATTATACTTAGTTGACTTCTTTCTTTGAGTTTCTTTTTTTTTTCTATATGAAGAACCTGCCAAAGTGACTCTACTCTGCCTGATAGAAAGTATGAATAGAATCCAAAGAGTTGTGGTCTCTATACTCATTGCAAATGCAGACAATGCAGTGTGGTGACCCATACTATGGCGGCTTAGTGAGATGCTTTTTCACGCCACGCTTGGGGACGTAAAAGGCATGACAGTCATCGTGGCAGAGTAACGCTCGCACAGTTATCACGATAATTTTCACCCCTGCATCAATGGGCCCCCGGTCTCACACTCACCAACGAAACACGACAGCACGGATGCTGGCGCTTTAGGTTGGTCTTCTGTGGGAGGGTAGTACTGCCCCGGTCGAGCCGACCCGTTCGCGCTGAAATCAGCGTGGAAATCTTAGGAAAGAATGCAGCACATTTCATTATCTTCGTATGATTTATTTTACCAATATTCAGATCCATGTACCTCTGTATTTTTATTTCACGTTACACAAAGTTTTACCACCCAGTGGCGTATAAATTTAATTACATTTCAAAAAACCTTGGTGATTTTTCTAGAACTCTTTTAAATGGCATTTATTATTATTTGGAACATATATTTGTGTAGTTTTTAAGTGATAAAATATGACGTTTCATCATTTACATCTTTATTGCGAGAAAATATAACGATTTATGATGTTTCGATACTATACTAGAAGACTAAGGTTGACAATATATAATTAAAAGCCGTGTCGTCTGCGATGACGTCAGAACCCGCTTTTAGTCACGAGACACAGTCCTGTAGGCCCTCTTCTCTTTGCTCTTGCAAGTTCATTTGAGAATTAAATTTGAGAATTTGCCGCGCCCTGCTTTGGGACATAAAAGGCATCACAGACATCGTAATAGTGTAAGCTCACACACTTACCAAAATAACTGTCACCCTTGCATCAATGGGCCTGTGGTCCCGTAGTCACCGACGATAGAGTACTGCATGAATACAGTCGCTTTAGGTTGGTCTCTGTGACAATATAGTACTGCCCTGGTCGAGCCGGTCCGTTCGTGCTGAACTCAACGTGGTTACTAACTAATAAAATCAGAGCAGAGTAAAACATAAAATAAATATTTCTGAATTATCATCATCATCTACGCCAAAAGCTTTCCACTGCTGGATATAAACCTCCCCAAGACTCTCCACAGTAATTAATCTTGTGCTGCTCGCATCCAACGGCTTCTCGCGACATTTACACCCCAGACGCTGAGCAAGTTATGATGTCAAATGATCATGTTCATTTGATAATTGTTTGTTCTGAGTAAGCGTCGCACCTACGACCATTTACTTAGCAGTTAAGATAACTAACCACTAGATACACACAGAAAGTTTACCCTCTTAAATAGTTGTTTTGAAGCAAGTAGATCATTATTATATTAAAAATAAGTATCTAAAGATAGTCAGAAAGCCATTTAATTATAAATAAGTAATGTTATCTGTTGATAAATGATTTTATTAGGATTATAGATCATTACTTGAGAAAAAATAGAGATCATAAGAAAAATACAGGAAAGAAATAGTTGCTTTGTGAACACTTTCAGCAATCATTAAAGATTTTTGCAGCTATTTTATTTTCCTGTGCGGAAACCTCGACGAATACCATCAGGTTATGTCGTACTCCAACGGCAAAAAACTGCACGCCGTCTCAGGTATCAGTAGCCAATCAGGTGCACCCGAGTAAGGAAATCCCTGGAAGCCTGATGTACCTCGGGGCACCTAGGCTGGAGACCCCCTGCCGTGTGGGAATCTCGTAGTTCCTTTACTGTCTTCAAAAAGGCGCGTGCAGTTTGTAGCACTTGCAACAATACCCCGACCTGCTTCTGCTAGGATGATGTTTCTGGAGCCGTAAAATTACGACAGCAGAACTTCGATTACACCTCGTGCTTGGGTAATAGAGGTCTGATATCAGTCACTCTACGTAAAAAATTTAAATTCAATCAACACTTAAAGCCGATCTCAAACTATTTTGGGAAAAATCGTTCAGAGAAAGGGGTATAAAAACTAGATCTTAATTTAAAGAAGTACACTCTGAAAAAAACATTATTTAGCAGTTATAACATCTACTACGACTGTTTCTCTGGAGAGGTAGACAGTGACATATTAGACGCCCACCTTTTGCCAGAATCGGCAGAATCTCGTCTATCGAGCAGCAGGTACACCACTTACAGGTGAGATTGATTTGGGACCCTAAGTTCTTGATGGGAACCCATGAACACTTCATAAAACTTAGTCAAATGAAACCAAAAGAAACGAGTAATGAGAATGATTCTGTTTCCATAGCTAGTGCCTTGTTTTTAGTAAATACAATTATTTATGACTTTGTGAATAACATGAAAATTTATTTGATTAATTCACAATATACTACCTTTTGCTGTATTATTCTTATTTTAGACAATTTATTCATCAAACGTGGCTTGAGTTACCACTATTATTTACCATTACAATCTTTAAAATATGGCTTCATCTCTGTGACTTTTGTCTCTAGTGTCATTTTAGAACTTACAAGCTATATATCAGGTGTCTTTATATTTATAGTGTATTGCACTTCATTTGTGATAAATCTGGCACGTGAAGAATAAAAACCAGAGAGATCAAATAAAATCGCTTGTTTAAAGTTACTTCGTCGGTTACGTAGCCGTCTGCCGCAGAGTTAAAAAAATATATTAACACACAGAAAGTCAGCACAATGAGTTGCTTGTCAAATTTACAATAAATAAGATTGATGGATAATACTGGCAAGTGAAGAATAAAAACCAGAGAGATCAAATAAAATCACTTGTTTAAAGTTACTTCGTCGGTTACGTAGCCATCTGTTGCAGAGTTAAAAAAATATATTAACACACAGAAAGTCACCACAATGAGTTGCTTGTCTAAACGATAAATAAGATTGATGGATAGAAATTAACATCATCAAGGGAATTGAGAAAACAAACTCACGGCCACTCTTTTAACTCATCTGATATGTGTTACAAGTGTTACAGCACTATTTTGTTGTGTATTATATAAATTACAAGTATAAATTACCTATAATTGGATTTAAACCATTACAAATATAGTGTAAAAAAAATTCGCTGAAAAAGTACTTCTAACATATTTTTCTAGTTACGCTGTTACTCTCTGAACGCAGTAAGTAAAAAGAAATTACAGTGAGAGATTTCACACATGCGGCTGTCTGGTTCCAAATTACGCAGAGTCTGTACTAAGGTAACCAGACTGCTGATAAACATACTTAAATATTTCTAAATGAATACTTATTAAAGATAAATTACACCCAGACACAACAAATAATAGTGCACATCACACAAATATTTGTTCTGGATGGGAATCTGACAAATCTGTAATTCATACGAAGTATGGTATGTGGAGCCTCAGGAAGTACGTTAAGCCGTCGCAATCTCGTTTCTAAGGAGGGACAAAAGCTTTTAATAAACCAGCAGTGTATATACATATACATGTAATTGATGATGATGATAATGATGATGATGATGATTATGATTCCTAACACCTGTGACCACCCAGTAACGTGGACGTTATGAAAAAAATTTACAGATATTAACACTCAGGGACTATGCAGCCACATAATCGTGAAAGAATCAACATAGCAGTTCAAGGTAATATTATTTCAATAGACCATTTAGCACAGTAATAAAAAACATTTAACCCTTTTAATTAAAATGGTGAGCGGAACCCAGTCCTCGTTTTAATATCTCACTTGACTGTGTGTTTGCTAATAAAGCGTGTTTATTTAAAATGATAGACGCCTTATAACTGAAAATCTGAGCGTGTTTACGTTATTTTAATTGAAGTAAGAAAGTGGAAACTGTGAAAAATGGTGCCGAAAACTAATAAAGTTGCTTTTGAGGAAGCACTTAATATGACAGGTATATTTAACAATTTTTTTTTCTATAATTATTTTCTTTATTATTTTGTTAAAAAAAAATAGCCCTATACTGTGTAATTAATTGAATTTTTTTTATTAATGTACTATTAAGAATTTTCTTGTTGGCTTTTTCAAAACCTAATTGCATTTTAAAAAAAATATAATTTGAAAATCATTAATTTATTCATAAAATATTATAAATAAATTATAACTTAAAAAATTGCCACCGTCTTCAATACCTGTCTCCAGATAGAAAATCTACCTCTAAAGCCATTTTAAAAAAAAAAATTCTTCCACAAGTGAGACATAAAAATGCATCTTAGTAGGCTGCCATAGTGTGGGTCACCACACTGCATTGTCAGCATTCGCAATGGATATGGTGACTACAATTTTCTATTCATGCTTTCCATCAGGCAGAGTAGAGTTACTTTGGCAGGCTCTTAAAATAAATAAATAAAATACGAAAACCAAAAAGACTCTCTTTGTTTTTTGAAGTCGTTTAAAAATAATTTGTGACGACAAGTTTTTTCAGCATGCCTTTTTGTTACAATTTTTAAACGACTTCAAAAAAGGAGGTCCTCATAACTTGATGTATACCGATTTTGATGATTCTTCTTATATTCGAAAGTTGGTTGCTTATAGAAAAGAAGAGAAGAGCATTTTGCAAGTTATCCATAATACTGCATTTTTAATTGGTTACATTGATGATGTTTTCTGTTTTTCACTTGTTGAAATAAAATGAATAAAAAAAACTATACGAAAGTAAAATTCACTGTAATATTTCGAGATGAGATTCTTCCGAGATATAGAATTGAATTCTTCAATAAATGACAGCAAATCTGTCGTAGTTGTCGCAATTACATACACAATCATATACTCGTAATATAATATCAAGCCGGTCCCATCTAAAGGGGTACACAGACATGTTCAGTATACTGCGATACACTCTATGATAAGACAGGGATCACTTAAAATATCATTATGTCATAAATGATAAATTAAACAATTTCTAATAATCATACCAATAGAAAAATTTGATTCCTAAATTTCTCTCATTTGGTGATGTTCTGACGGAGATCTTCGCTGATTTGTATGGATTTGTGCAACCGTAACACTCAAGAAATTACGTAACAAATCTAGATCTGACAATGATTAGGCACCAGAATTCCAGAGTAAAACATTGCCTACAAGCTATATTTTCCAGTAAACTCGATTAGTAGAAAGTCTATTTTTCGCTCTTCACAAGTCTTTTTTTAAAATATTCCTAGGTAGATTTTCTATGTGGAAACAGGCGTTGCTTTCTTTTTTCATTTGTTTCATTTAAACGGCACTGTCTCTTATAAGTGATGCATTTAATAGGATACCCTATATACAAATACAATTACTTATCGAACTACTGATTTAAAAAAAAAGGAAATAAATTTTATAACAAAAAAAAAAACAACTTCTTGCAGGAAGTATTCTAAATTAAATTATACACTAAAAATTAAAAATAATTAATGTGTTCTTGTGTCTACAATAATTGTTATTTATGGATTCGGTGTCAGCCAAAGAAATACTTAGCAATAATAGTATGTAAAATATCTAACAATAATAATACGATAATATCTGAATTATGAAATCAATTTCATAAATATACTATTGCGGATGCGGACACTTCAAGCGTTCGCATTTTAAAAAATATACAAAAAATTTGGAGAATTCTTTTTCGAACGAAATTTTAACACATGAGCAGTAACTGTTGCTGCCCTTACACATTGGATGTGACACGAAAACTTATCACAATAACATCAGGTCCATCCTATACAAGGACGTTACAGAAATTTTCGTTTCGACTTTTGCGTCATCAGCTCTCCCTTAAAATATATAATACTTGCAGATCGGACGGAACTTCTATAAATATAGGTAATAAAATGTAAAGATTTATATTTTTTGTATTAATTAAATTTAAAAACTACTGCAGTCTTATTAATATTTTTTCCACCATTATAGTGTTTAATTATCCCTGTATGATATAGGATATGTTTACAACTACAAAAAGTTAAAAATCCCTGTTAAAAATTCAATAACATAACCCAGAGTGTAAAAAAATTACTGTGAAATAGATATCCAATGCACTTCGGAAACCATTGATAGAACAAAAAACAATTTATTACAAAGAACTTCTCTATACTGTACTACTTTTTTGCATTTTAAAAATTGATAAAAATACCGAATGAAATCAGACCATGTTATCCACACCTTTTTATTGACTCATATCTAATTTTATATTCAAGGTATAAAAAAAATGCTATTAAACAGATAACATCGCATGCGCTGCGGAAACTGTTGCTGATGGAAAAAAAAAATATCTACAATGTTAAAGGCCTTATTAATTGCTGTAATTATTTCTATAAAAATTGATAAGATACCGATTAAAATCCGATCATATTATCCAAACTTTTTCATTGATTCATATCTAATTTTAATTTCTCTAAATTATTGTAAGAGGTAACTAAGAGAATAAAATATGCAAGACAACATCACAGCAAAGAGAAGGCAAACGTGAAATACATCCGGCCGGCGTGGTATGGTAACAAATTGTGTCTGTGAATATAATATGTACTAAAATAAAAAAAAATATATTGTCAGCCAATACACGTCGTAAAGTCAATTCAAAATACAAGAAGCGTATACGGTTGGAAGGGGCATCGCAACAGCAATTTCATTTTGTCCTATTTCAAGTAGGTTTGCCTGAAAATCTATATTTTATTGTCAATCACAAATATTACAAAAACATAGAAAATAATGTACAGTAAAGCTTCAAGGTTAATATTGTAAAATAAAAAAGTATAAATCTAAAAAAAATGACGTTGCATTGAGTGTTGTTGGTTCAATTTCACATGGAACAGTACTTGGTGTGATCCACGAATTGTTATTCTGAGTCTGGATGTTCTTTGTGTCCGTTCCTATATTACTCCTACAGCGGGCGGTGTCTATTAAAAAAAAGTAAAAAACAAACGTAAAAATAAGAAACATAAAAAATTAAACTACGTAAAAATGAAATACATATATAAAATTAAAAAACATATAAATTAAATGTAAAATATTTAAAACTTAGGCCACAAGAAGAGGTCTATACAGAGAAATATGTAAAACTTTGTTATTAATATAAAGAAAAAAATGTTACTTGCTATTCCGGCTTTAGAACTACGTTTTTAATTTTACATATTTAAACAAATTAAGTAGTGATAGTCTTAGTTAGCATATTTTTAAGTGATTGTAAGTATTTAATTCTATTCATTCAAAAAAGTAAAAAAAAAAATTACATAAGCCGCATGCCTTACATTTTTGCACTTTATTTCCATAATTAAATTACAAAAATGTAAAATAAAGATGTTTTATAATAATTAATTAACAAGATAGGGCCAAGTAAAGGAATTGAAATTCCATAAAATTTAAAATTCTTTAACACATAAAAAAAATAAAAAGTTAAATAAAATGCAAGAATAAAATCTTTGAGAATAAAAATATATTTATAAATAAAAGTCTAAAATGTTGATAGTAAAATATAAATACTAATTTGAAAATAGAAAATATCGGTATACTGAACTTTTGGATATATCCTACTCTTTGTGTCTACTAAATTGTTTAAAAAAATTACGTGCACACTCGTGGGGTGGGTCGATATTATATTATAAATGTTGAACATGTGAAAATGGAAAAAAGACACCTGTATAGGGTTCGCACTACGAACATAAGGTCTCAAGTGAACTTCACCAGCTGATTGTCGTAAAATTCTCTGGCAAACAAAAGATACCTATTAGCGGCAATAGTCTCGCTACCTATTACATAAGAACAAAAGACTGGACAAAAATGGATGTTTAATATGTCTCTGCCTGCCCCTCCGTGGAAACAGGCGTGGTTTTATGTATTTTTGATGCCTATTTAAATGAGAAATTCTGTATGATTCTTCACAAGAGATGGTGAAGAATACAATAGAAATATCAGACCAGCATTCCTAAGAGAACACCAGAGAATAGGCGAAAACAGAAGTGGATCTGTTGCACATACACCCAAAAAGTGGTTTATCTTTTTAGACATCCATATATTCTGCTGCAAGTCATTCAGCATACTTGTTCAATAAATATCATCATCATCATCATCATCTCAGCCAGAAGACGTAGGCCTCCCTCAAGGTTCTCCACGACAGGCAGCTCCGTGCCGCCCGCATCCAGTGGCTTTTTTTTTTTTTGATAGCCTGCCACAGTGACTCTACTCTACTTGATGGAAAGCATGAATAGAATCCAAAAGTTGTAGTCACCATACTCATTGCGAATGCTGACAATGCAGTATGGTGACCCACACTATGGCGGCCTATTACGATTTTTTACGCCTCACTTCGGGATGTAAAAGACATGACAGTCATCGTAGCATTGTATTGCACACGTTTACTACGACAACTGTCACCCTTGCATCAATAGGCCTCCAGTCTCACAGTTACCAAAGAAACACGACAGCACGGATGCTGTCGCTTTAGGTTGGTCTTCTGTGGGAGGGTAGTACTGCCCCAGACGAACCGGTTCGAGCATACTGAAATCAGTGTGGCTCTACAACCTGGTAAAAACGACCTACGCCAGATCGTCGGACCACCTTGGGGGGGGTCTATAGACGCTGTATTTCCTAGTACGCGGTCGCTACTCCAGAATAGACAGATAGAACGTTCCATAGACATGATTGTGGATAAATGTAGAATCTACATAAGTAAAATCAAACTGTTGAATCTGTTTTTGTAACCTACAGTAGATGTTAATCAGCTTCGACCATATAACGTTGTTGAAAACTCTTACTCATAATCAGGCCTTCAGCTAATTGTTGAACTAGCGTAACTGCATTCTCATGTCTTATCTCATGCGACATAAAAAAATAAACATTGATTCAGTACATAGTATTACGCAGAAAAGTAAACGTACATGACGGAAAATGATACCGCAGATTAATATATAAAATAATAATTAATTAGGTAACAACATGTTTACTATAAAAAGATGGTAAATGTGTTTATAATAAATAATAATTATAACTTCAGGCATCCCACACACAGCCGTATGATTTCAAACCAGATAAAACTTGTACTATGGCAGCCTTCTGAAAAGCATTCTAAAATATTTCTTCATGCATATAATTATGTATTTACTGACACGCAGACACAGACTGGCCTATAGCACATCCACGTGCTTAATAGTTCCGTCAAATCTATCACTACGGTAAAGGATTTTAATTTAAATAATCTAATAGCTACTACCTATTAGCTAAACCATAAATGCCATTTAAAATAGTTCTAGAAAAATTGCCAAGGTTTTTTTTGAAATGTAATTTAATTTAAACGCCACTGGGTGGTAAAACTTTATGTTACGTGAGATAAAGATACTGAGGTACATAGAGCTGAGTATTGGTAAAATAAATCATACGAAGATACTGAAGTGTGCTGCATTCTTTCCTAAGATTTCCACGCTGATTTCAGCACGAGCAGGCCGGCTCGACCGGGGCAGTACTACCCTCCCACAGAAGACCAACCTAAAGCACCAGCATCCATGCTGTCGTGTTTCGTTGGTGAGTGTGAGACCGGAGGCCCATTGATGCAGGGGTGACAGTTATCGTGTTAACTGTGTAAGCCTTACACTGCCACGGTGACTGTCATGCCTTTTACGTCCCCAAGCGGGGTGTGAAAAAGCATCTCACAACGCCGCCATAGTGTGGGTCACCATACTGCATTGTCTGCATTTGCAATGAGTATGGTGACCACAACTCTTGGATTCTATTCATGCTTTCCATCAGGCAGAGTAGAGTCACTTTGGCAGGCTTTTAATGTAGAAAAAAAAGGAGAAAGGCAGATGCTGTACCGCTGTGTTCTGTAGAACTTTGTTAGAAGATTTTGAATTCTTCTCTAAAAATTGATACAACTGCAATAAAGAACATATTCCGATGTTTTCTAAACTTGTTATGCTTAAAATCTGCTTAGGTGAAAATTAAATGGCGTTGTGTGTCAGATGTCACAAAGTATTTTTGCACAATTATCCGAACAAATAAATGAAATTGAAGTGTCTGTTTGTAATTTCAAATTCATTTTTTGTAATTACATACGGTACTTACATAAAAAAACATCTTAGAATTTTTGTTTGTTCAGGTCAATCACCAAATTAGCTGAACTAATTTTGGCAGGACTTCCACCGGTAGATAGCTCATGTTATAAGAAGTAACTAAGGCTACATTCATTTTAGAAGAAACAAGTTATGCGATAATAAAATTAAATTCAATGAAATAGTGAACAACATCCGATTCTAATAGAGAAGTATATAAATCGCGTGTAACAGCTACCGAAATGTAAATTACATAAAAACAATTAAATATTAAAATTAATATTTATAAATGAGTCTACTAGTGTATTTAGCACCAGAGCGCCATTTTATTGACGGATCAAGAAAATCGTGATTCTGATTTCAAACATGTGTCAAACTACGCCATCTTGTTGACAATAATGACAACTCATTTGTATACGATGGCAGCCAGCTGTCATGTGTGTCGGCTTATGGTACAGCCTATTTATTATATTGTAAACTACAAACTGATGTGACTTTTAAATGGAAAGGTATAAATATCTAGGAATTTAAAATATTGTTATCGATAATATTATTAACCAAATGAATATAAAAATAATCCCTTGCTTGAAATACGCAAGTCGGTACAAAAGTCCCATACGTAACTGTCATTGTCATTTATAGATTATTCTCTATGATCTAACATCATATAAGATACTATATACCCAGAATAATTTAGATTAATACAATCGTGATCAATGCGAGTGAGCCTTTTTTTTTCTATAAATCTCCACGTCGGCCCCCGGAGTTTGCGGCGAAATGATGTGTTAGTATCGGACCAACTAAAACCACACGGGGTAGCTCTCTATGCCTGGAGTAGGAGGGATCCAGGAACCACTGTTATTAATCCATTTGGACCCCACGCAGCGCTCGTCCACACTGACACGGGCAACACCAACAAGTAAACTATTCAGGCGACGTACGACGCACACGGATGTTACCTTCTCGCGGATGGCCACTGTAGCGGATGGAGGGGAAAATCCAACCCGTCCAACCGTAGCCACACTGAGGCGAGCTGAAAGCGAGCAAGTCATGCCTCTATCACCGTCACAGAAATGTATTTAACACCTAGAACTATTTTACGTACTTAGAAATGACTCAGGCCTTGCAGACCTTCTCGTTATTTTACTTATTTTAGTGACAAATAATTTAACAGGGTGGTATAAGGGGAAATCATCGAAAAAAAATATTTACTGTCTAGTTTTCCTTTTTTTAGAGTAGATTTCTTACTCCATACTACGATGTAGTAAATTAGAGTTTACATTGAACCGCCATTAGACTATATTTAAATTAAAACCTCTAAATATGTCAAGATAAGAATGTAAATATATTATTTCATCTACGCTATTTACTTGTATAGCATCATTATTATAAAAAGTACTAATATTTGTATTTAATTTGAGATTGTTGGCTTGTTTAATGAATATTAAGCAGTTATAACATATTTACCTGAATTTTCCTTAACAACGTTAAACAAAACTATTGTATAGACCACACGAAATACTTTTGGGGTGTTGATTTTTATCACGCAATAAATTATTGCCGGACAGTAATAATATGTCGAAGAAGCTATTGAATTACAGAGGTTTAATGATAATAACTGTACGTTAAGCGTTGCTATTTAAACAGTCACCATGCCGCGCTGCTTCTTACGGTTACCGCACCGTGTCGACGGAGACGAAAGTGCTCCCCAAGTTTAATAACGGACGGCTGAGTTCCGGGTGATTAGTGACGTTCGAAGAATTACGTGAGTGTCATGAGGCCGCTCGTCGAACCTCGAATGCTCGTTGGTCATCACGGTTGGAGGATCCATGTGCTAGCTTTGCCACCGCGGACGCTCTCCAGCCGGTCATCTTAGAGTGGGCGAGGCGGCAGCATGGGCCCCTTTCCTTTGCTTCGAGAAGTATCTGAATTGAGTCCCCCCTGTCAGCACTGGGATAGCAGTGAGGATTTGGTTCAGCACTCGCTCTTAATTTGTTCTGCCTAGGCAACTCATGGGACCCTCACTGCAGTTATTGGATGAGATCTCTCGCTACTGAGCATCATACGCTCCGCATGTAGCGACAGCTGTTTTACAGCGGTCGTAACATTCTGTAAAGACAATTTTGCAGAAGGAGGCGGCGGAAAAGGCCCAGTAGAGTGTCCTCCATTCGGACCTCACCTCATGCCACCCTGAGTGCCTAAATAGAAAGTTTACCCGTACATGATGCCCACGTCAAAGTGGGTGGGCGCTGAGAGGGATGACTTGATAACAGGACTTGCCAGATTTCTTTATTCCAGACGCAGCCTAGCACACCCTGTGATTTTGGTCGGTCCGATTTCGATACTGATCTTGCCACAAACTTCGTTAAAAAAAAACAAAAGCTGTGAATGTATAAATATATATATACTCACTGGAGCGCGCGCAGCCAGTACACACAATACATGTCGATAAATTTTAATTTTAAACCAAACAATTGATTTGTACATACAAGTCAACAACTATTTGTTTAAAGCTTACATTTTCACTTTTGTCTATATTCCACTTTTTGTGAAAGTGTGACCACTTTTTTAGTGAAAAAAAATCATGAAACTCGCACCACCGTCACCGAATGCTTTCCATGAACATATACTTTGAATGTTAAATAAATAAGTCATACATGACGTTATCTGTATAGACGCTTGGCTGCGACGCGTGTGTCTATAGGGCAATGTATTCGATGTGGAACGTTACGATTTCGGCGGAATCGAAAACCTTAGTAGCGGCCTAGGTATTTATTGTTATGCATACTTACTGCGAAAATAATATTATCTACTTTATGTAAACATGCTCTATAAAGGAATTATTTTTCAATTGACTTAAAAAAAAGAAAGACGTTTCATTTTTTTTTCGTTTGTTTTTCTTCTTTTTAAAAAAAAAAACACCCGCGCTATGAATAAATTCTGTGTCGCAGAGGACTTTACAAACATAGAAGAAACGGACATAAAAACACCTCGATTCAGAACTACAATTTGTGGGTCACGTAAAGTGTTGTCCCACAACACTGAGCGGCGTGGTGACCACTTAAAAACTTCTAACACTTCTGTCGGCGATCTTCATGACTGCCTTCACTTTTTTTTTAAGCTTGTATACTTATATAAGACTATACATGCCCTGAAAAGACCAAAGCTACGGTTTAGTCTCAATAGTACATAATGATTTTACTAAAGTAAGTACCTAACGTAGACGAATTCTAATAACGACTCAAAAATTCTAAAGTTACCTAAACCTCTGCTATGTTATTACATAATATTTATTATGAAACTAAATTTAATCGATATAAACCTCCTAGGTAAAATGGGCCTTGTACATAAGATCATACTCTGTACACCCACATTGCAGCAAATAAATCAACAACTGCCTTTAACAATCCACTGCTAGACAAAGGTCTCTCCTTAGCAAGGAGGTTTTGGCCTACTTAATAAATAAATTTGAAATTGGTATATAAATGATTATGATGTGCATAATTTACAGGATACAAACATAATGTAAAATTAATACCCTACCTACCTTTTCAAGCAGACAGGGGTAAGACAGTGTTTGTGTACATATTTCCATATTATATTTTTTTATTCAAGTCCTGCTAAAGTGACTTTAAAAGATGTCTGCCTGATGCCTCAATAAATTTACTTCTATTTAAGGATACGCTCGCTACAACGTGGTAGTTTTCCTGATCAGCACCAGAGTGATTATGGGAATGTCCTTCGAACTGTACAGCGTATCATATCTTGTCCCTGCCAGCGCTTGTGAGCTGCACACCACTGATGCACAGCAAGGCTTTATCGCCTGTATACCACTGGCAGGTAAGAATTCTTCAGGATTCTCAAAACATCCGATATACCCAATACAGCAATTGAAAGGGGGGACATAAGAACGTAAGAATGTTCTCTCTGTATTTGAATACGGTTGAAAACCTTGGGTTTTTCTAAATATAATCTGCCAAAGTGATTCTACACTAGAAAATGTAAGTAGAACCAAAGAGTGGTGGTCACCACATTCATTGCGAATGCAGACAATGAAGTATGGTGACCCACACTATGGCAGCTTGAGTACAAGTAACTAATTCTATTTTTTTTTTCCTATTTAATTATATGGGGCAAAAGAACTATTGAGTTATTTGAGCGCAAATGACTACAATTGTCCATGGGTGCTTTTTTTCTGTTAGTCAAGATGACAAGTGCATTGCCTCTTGAGTTTCCTTTCTCTCGTAAATAAGGATGATGACACGTCGTATTCTTAACCAATCAGCATACGGACATAGAGTAAATATGATTTATGGTCGTTTCATATCCAGGTGTTATCGTCACGTCACCTCTCTGGGGCTATTTGGCCGACACCCGAGGAAGGAAGAAAATCTTAAACATATCGATGACAATGGGCTTTATTGCCGGTTCCTTATCTGCCTTCTCATCAAACTGGATTGTGTTGAGCGTTCTGAAACTATTCTCTTCATCATCGTAAGTAAATTTTAAGAAGCATTAAGAAATTATGTAGGAGACGGTGACCGATCATAGCAACGTCCTTCTCCATCATATTTAGTCGTTGGCAATAGGAGAAAGAATACTAGTAAGTCACACTTATAAGGATATAATGAATTAAATACAGGTAGGTACACTATTATTTTTTATTTTTTAATAGCCTGCCAAAGCGACTCTACAATGCTTGATGGAAAGCATGAATAGAATCCAAAAGTTGTAGTCACCACTCACTTAAACACACACACCACCACTCACAATGCAGTATGGCGACCCACACTACAGCGGCCTATTACGATTTTTTACGCCTCACTTGGGGACGTAAAAGACATGACAGTCATCGTAGCATTGTATTGCACACATTTACCACGACAACTGTCACCCCTGCATCAATGGGCCTCCGGTGTCGCACTCACCAACGAAACACGACAGCACGGATGCTGTCACTTTAGGTTGGTCTTCTGTGGCAGAGTAGTACTGCCCCAGAGGAGCCAGCCCGTTCATGCTGAAATCAACGTGTCTCTACTAGTTGGTGAGAGTTTGAGTATTAAAGAGAAATATAAGATAATTTCGCAATATTTGTTAGCTCGGAGGTTTGCAGTGAAGTGAAGGCTCAATCCGCATTCTCTCCACTCACCGACTCGGATCAACTTCATGTTTGACTGATGAAGTGCGTCTAACTTCACATGCTGGTGTTTCTTGTCAATTGATGTCTCGTAGTCATGACATTTCTCACATATGTACATATATATAACATATCTTCACATGTCACAGAAAAATCTGTCTAATCTCAAACTGTTTTCGGACATTTGACATGGACATTTGAAATACATATTCTATATTAAGAGCCTGCCAAAGTTACTCTACTCTGCCTGATGAAAAGCATGGATAGAATCCAAGAGTTATGGTCACCATACTCATTGCAAATACTGACAACGCAGTATGGTGACCCACACTACGGCGGCCTTGTGAGATGCTTTTTTACCACGCTTGGGGACGTAAAAGGCATGACTCTGGTCTCACACTCACTAACGAAATACGACAACACGGATGCTGGTGCTTTAGGTTAGTCTTCTGTAGGAGGGTAGATAAATTACACCTAGACACAGAACAAGGGATCGTATTTATCACACAATGATTTGTCCTGAGTGAAAATCGAACCCACGACATCTAGCTTAGCAGTCATGATCACTAACTACTAGACCAAAAGGTCCGTTCATAATAAATAATAAGTAATAAATGCTAAATATATATTAAAATAGTGTTTATATTATAAACTAAACGAATAAATTAACATATGTTTTATTAACCACAAATTAAATATACGCGTGTGATAAACATTAATTATATAATATTTTCGGAGGTTTTGGCCTACTATACCACGCTGTGCAGACGGGTTGAAATAGAGTTTGTTTCAAGTTTACCTTCTCTTTGTAATAATGTTGTCTTGCATACTTGGTTCCTCGCCTCTTACGACACCCACGGTATGAATAGGGGTGGTAACACTACGTATTCTTAATCCGTCACCACACGAGCTGTTAAAGGCTGTTGATAATGAATATTTTCGGACATTTGACCCATAACACCATTCAGTTTCAAACTAAGCAGAGCTTGTGTGTGTTTAACAGTCCACTGCTGGACACAGGTCTCTCCTTAGCAAGGAGGTTTTGCCCGTTGAGTTAGTGTGGGGTTTATTTCAAGTTTTCCTTTTCTTTGCAGTGATGCTGTCTTGTCATAGTTTGTTCCTTTAGTCGCATCTTACGACGATTTTAAGAATAGCTGTGGAGATATCTCTGTGTTTTTAATCTGTCACCACACGAAGATAGAATACTTACATGTGTTTTTTGTTGACGCATAACTGTTTTATCATCTACACAGAAAACACAAAACTCTGAAATAAATATTTGCATATCATAGAAATATTCAGTTCGACTCGGGAACCGAGATTTCAGCACGGCTGTCGGATATGCTACTACTGCGCCACCGACTTTAAATAGGACATGAGACCGATATTATTATTTCAATATTTATAACATATTCAGTAAAAGACACCCTAAAGGTAGATAGGTTAGTACTGATATGTTTCTTAATTTTTTAGGATAGCAGGCGCACTTGCGTTGTCGATGACCATACTGAGCGAATGTACTCCAGTGGCGAAAAGAAGTGCTTTGGTCATCATGTCTACCAGCGTATTCTTGTTCTGTACGGGATGCATGGCAGGTAAATTATTCTAAAACTAATTAAAGGCTTCACAAAAGGCTGCCCGATAGCAAACAGGACAGCACCTTTGCAGTTGTAACCAGACTGCTATTAAACATACTTTTATAAATTGATTTTGCTAGCACCTTCGACCACGCCGCTCCCCATTTCACTGAGTGTTATAGGTTCAAATCCTACATGGGACAACACTTTGTGTGATCCACAAATTGTTGTTCTGAATCTGGGTGTTCTTTGTGTCCGTTTCTTGTATGTTTGTAAAGACCCCCGCGACACAGGATTTATTCCTAATGCGCGCGTTGTCTTTTTAAACAAAAAAAAAGAAATTACACTCAGATGTGCGCGTGAAAATTGTACAAACATATAGACACAGCAGCCATAGATTCATGTAACTCGATAGATAGTTATGCTTTTTATTTTAAAGAAACTACTGCTGCAAGAGAAATATACTCTGTGCCGTGGGTACTTTACAAACATAAATGAAACGAAAGCAAAGAACACTTAATGTTGCCCCGTGAGGGCATCAAGTCTACAACACTCATGACAATATGAAGCAGCGTGATACTCCTCTAAGCTATTATGTATCTGCAGTCAAACATAACTATTGTTTGAACAACATGTAATACTTAGCTATTATACTTATATCTTTGGCAAATAAGTAGGTAATCGTTGGTGGTCTTATCAGCCACGGCAATAGAATACACCCTTAGAATTAAGTGACTTTTATCTCATCAAGGAACAAATTAAACTTATTTGCGGCGTCAACATCTTTAATTCTTAAATAAATAAAATGACTTGGCAATAATCACTTTAAGAAAATCATGTAACAACAACGTACAGTAATTCTTATGTTGTGGGTGTTAAGTCGCGATGGTAGCCACTTACCGTGAGGTGATCCATCATCCATATAGTAGTAGGTGATGCACTGATAGTAAAGTGCTAAGATCAAATATGTATATTCAAAAATAAAATGTATAGTTTTGAGAAATGTAAAGAGTTCGAGGGTCTCTGCTCTCAATGGTGTGGCTTCCCATAGCAGCTAAGGTCCGAAGGGCTTTTCGGAGATTTCTTTCATAAGATATAACCGAGCCCTTACAACACATGCGACAGAGCACCATCAAGTTTTGTTCGATGATGACTCGTGGGAGTTTCTGCATGGAAGAAAAAGATGGCACTAATTTATACCTTTGTATTTTACAGTAATAGCATATCCGATCCTGCAGTTGAAGTTCTCCTATCACATACCAGTCCTGGACATTCAATTTAATGCTTGGAGAGTACTTTGCTTGATTTTTGCATTTCCTTGCATCATCAGTGTTCTTGGAAGTGTATTTATTTTTGAAAGCCCAAAATATCTTCTCAGTGTAGGGAAGGAGGAAGAAGCTCTGGAAGTATTAAGGCAAATATATGTGATAAACACTAGGAAAAGCGGTGATACTTATGAGGTAAATAATATCAGGTTAAAGTTGTATAATTTGATAGAAACACTTAAGCTTGTATTCTTTTTTTTGTAATAAAGGGTAAAAAAAGCTGAAGGTTTTAGTTCGAACTTAGACCATCAAGTTTTTTTTTTAATACGTAAGGTCCAAGGTTTTGGGCTTTGGTAACTTCACTCGGTAAAAAGCAGTGACACAATTGCTTACCACCGATTTTTTTGTGGGCACTTCGTCTTCTAAGAAAGGAGGCTTAAGCTTACTGTACTGTGCTGGCCAGACGGATAGCTATTGAATCTGGGTCAATTTTTTTTTTCTTTTGGCACTCTCTTGCGTTGTTTGCTGCCTTAGTCACAGTAGAGTTATGTAACAGTATTGTTTCTTTATACAAATGATCGGAAAGTTAGTTGTACCACGTGCCTTGAGTTCAGTACACACTCGGTACACATTTACTCGTGACTTTACCGCAGTAACGAATCGATGGTTTGATTTGTTTCTAAACTGTAAGCGATTCATCAGCGATCAGTGATTCGTGAATATTTGATTAAAAAAAATACTAATAGTCATATAATGTCGCAAAGAGCAAATACAGACAATATTTTTTTATTGTTTACATTGTTCAATGATGCACCTAGAGATAAAAATAAATAAATTACATTGATGTATTAAAATGTTGTATTAAATTTAACAATAAAACTTTTACTACGTCTCAGTTAAGACGCAAATATTTTTCAATACTAAAAAAGACGTAGTATTTTTTTAAATCTACTACTAAACAAAACACAACATTTATTTTGTTGAATATTTCCTGTAGTAAATATATAATATTTACTATCATTAAACTAGTAAAAAACTCAAATAGCAGTAGTACGTTGATAAAATTTAAATACTGTAGGTGGTCGGTCCTACCGCATATTTACGTACCGCGCGGCTGTAGGTTCTTATGTTCAAAACAGGCCGAGTTACGATACTGTACAGGTAATATTACCATGCCCTAGTCGGCTCTGTAGCGGGTACATTACAATAATATTTGAACTTAATCATTCCGAAACTAAGATAAAAAAGGTGCTTTAATTTCGAAAGTGATGTCACTCTGTTTTGTATATTCATTAGAGATGTAAATATAATGTTTATTACGTAATTATATTAGTATTACAGTATCAATGTCAAATATATTATATTGAGGTTTTATAAATAACAATTTTTAGGAAATAATGTTTTTTAATTAATTTATGTGAATATCATTTAAATCATCTATTTTATAATATTTTTATAGCATTCCACAGTGTATTATAATGTAAAACTTAGGTAGATTGTTAAGCTTAGATACGATGTTCTTTTAGCTATATTCTTTTGTTTCCAAAACTAATAAGAAGTTAAGAAACATTGTTAAATATCCCTTAATCACTAAAGGTCCTCAGTCTTCTAATTGTGATCAAGGTCAGGCTAAATAATCTTTGCTAGCTAGAAGACAGATCGCAAAAGCTTTTTGCGGGAAACAGAACAAATGGTTACTGCATCATTCACTGTGTCGCTAGGCGGCAGTAAAATACAATCACTGTAAATGAAACTCATTTAGCTATCATATAACGCTTATATCAGAATCTGTGTACTCAAATAAAACTTTATATTGTATTTTTTTAGGCAAATGCTGTGTACTTAGACGAAGAAAGCGAATCAGCAGTACCAAAAGGTTTCTTCGGTTCTCTAGCGGCTAAAACGGGTCCTTTGATGAAGAAACCACTTTTAAAGGATGTCATCATTCTATCCGTTCTCTATGTTTTAACTTATATCTGGTAAAACACTTAAAACTTTATAATTTTGGAACGAAGTTCCTAATTGCGCGTTGCGAAGGAGGCTAGACGGCAAAAATTCAGACGTAAAATTGGCACGACACTTTTTGCCGAAGCCGTGCGGCATGCGCATGTTTCTCTGTCTGTCTCTCTCTCACTCTCATAGAAATCAAGCCAATTATTTTCGTTTAGTCTTTCTATTTTGCTTTAAACAGTGTAGTGTCACGACGAATATTTTTGCTTTTTTATAACTTAAAAGAAATAAAAAAAAATATTACAATTCCTTCTCTAATTAATCGAAAGGAACTTCGTTTCATCCGGGTGGCCCTTGACTCCTCTCTTTCTTTTATTTTTTTATAATTTAAAGTAACTTATTAAGTTATTGTAGTATGCCTAAGTTTCTGATTTTATTTTCAGTATAAATTCCTTCATGGTGTGGTTACCATTTATAATTAATGTAATTATGACGTCAGTCGCAGAGGGTAAAACAAATATCTCAGCGTGTACGATGATTAAATTATATCAAAATTCAACGACCGAAGAAGTAAGTATATATATAATTTATTTATGCTGGAATAGTTTCTTGCTTAGAAATGTCCACTGTTTACGTGTGTTTATAAGAATTTGGTGGGCCTATTGGTCTAAAGCTGACGTGTGTATATAAGAACTTGGTAGGCCTATTGGTCTAGTGTTTAGTGAACCTGAATAGTCTTGCTTACAGAGACTAGGGTGCCATTGTTGTACAAGAAAAATAATCGTGCTACACGATCATTTTATTCTCTATCTGGACGTAATTTGGCAAAGATGTGTACGAATAATGTTTCAATGAGCCAGAGGGTATTTGGGTATTTGGATTTTGAAAATTTAACTACAAATAAATATAAAGAGATCCTTAACGCAATTATAATTTCATTCCTTTATTGTTTCAGAATTTAGATTGTTCGATGAACAGTATTGCAATGATAATGGTGTTTGTAATACACACGATTCTGGCAATTGTTAACGTAATTATGAGTACACTGGTCAACGTTATTGGACGGAAGAAAATATTTATTGGGATACAGGTAGGTGCTTCTTAGTCCAGTCTAATAACAGTTTTTCTACAGAATTCATTTGAGGTAGATATAGAAGTCTGGTGGTAGTCGCTTAGAGTTAAAGCCGATTCTAATCTAGTTTGGGAAAAAGGATCCAAGGAAAGAAGGTGGGTGTTTTTTTGATATAGGGGAACAAACGAACAGATCGATCCCATTTTGCAATTATGACTTCTGTCGTCTAAAGGCACAATTACGTCACCGTACTTTGAGTTCCGCCTTCCTTCAGAACACATAGAAGAATTAGAGCTCCTCCTTCCTCACGTGTCATCACCATCAACAGCCTTTAATAACCCACTGCTGAGTGGTTTCTTTTTAGAAAAGATATCTTGGCCTTCTATACACACTAGCCAGATGGATTTGTTTCAAGTTTTCCTTCTCCTTGAAGTGATGTTGTCCTGCGTGATTTGCTTTTTTAGTCACCTTTTACGATTCCTAATGAAAAGGGGCGGTAATACTTCATATTTTTAATTTGTCACCACAAGAACACTCACTCACTCAGTGAAAAGTAACGAAAGAATAGGAATTATATTACTTAAAATCGCTTTTTAATGAGATTGTGGCTTCACTTCCATTGGGCCTCTGGTTTGTGCTGAATCGTCGATCTCCTGTTAGAATAATAACAAGAAAGCCGTGGTAATATTAACCCTTCAGTATACTACCTTCATACAAACGGTCGCAAAACGAGTCATACGCACCTTGAGTGCGGTACACACTCGGGCACATTTAGTCACGCCGCAGTGATAAATGAATTTCTGAATATTGACAACTGATTTGTGAATATTTGATTGAATAAGTACTGACTTAAATGGCAAAGAACAATTATAGACTATATTGTTAAGATTGGGATAGCCGAAATCATTCAACACCTAGAGATCAATTTTTAAATGACCTGGATATAGTATGATATTAAAAGTAACAAAAAACTTGCCGTATTTCTCACTCGAGGATAAAATAATATTCAGTGTTAAAATAGGTGCTAATTTTTTTATCTATTAATAAAAAATACATTTTTTTGTTGAGCACTTCCTATTTCATTTACAACGAATTTCATTTTTTCAAACTCAAATATTGTATTTACTATCGCAAAGCTAAAAAAAACTAAGGTAGTAGAATATTTGATTTAACTTTATTTTTTAGATTTAAATACTTTATGTTCCGCTCTACTACGTGTTTATGTACCGCATGGCTGTTGTTACGTATTTCCAAAATAGGTCCGAGTTACGAGTACAATGCTGTGTAGATAATATTACCGTGAAATAAATACCTACAATTAAGACCTCGGTCGGAATACCCTCTAAATAAAATGTCATAAATGTCATGCATAATATAGTTCACATATTGTCCATTAAATTCTTCAAAAAATTAAATGAATTTTTTGTTTAGAGTTTTGTTTTCGTTATTAAAAATTGAGTGATAGTAATGTTTTCTAAGAATGTATTGCCAAATAATCGAATATCTATTGACCTCTCTTAGTATCGAATGTTTAATAAATCGAACATACCTACAATACATTTTCTAACTGTATTTTCTTTGTTTAAGGTCGTGGTTGGCGTGGCTGCATTGAGCGTCAATAGCTCCCCATACTGGATGCTCACTAGTGTGCTATTTATGTTCTTCTTGACTGGTATATTCAACTTCGGCTTCCTTGCCACCTTCTCTGTTGATGTCTTCCCTACTTTTGTGAGGTTAGTTTGTTTATCAATACCAAGATGAACTGGCACTAAATAAAAGTTGGTGGATTTATTGTTTTAGATGTTCTATTTTTGTTTTCAAAATTAATTTAAGCTTAAGCTCCGAAGAATGGCTAGAATGAATCCCAAAAAGGTTTGTACACATAGTTACAACGATTACTTTTGGTTGATTTTCGTTCAGGAGCTTTATTATTGTTATCATTTAAACCCTTTTTTTCTTTTAATGAAGATATTAGATTTTGAATGAAATATTATATTTATATAGGTTTAAAGATGTACCTTCATAGCGTTACACTCGAGAGTTTGTACCTCGAGACATGTCAAACTAGACTTTGCTTACTGTCGTTTGCTCCCACTCCTGATAAGGACGAGCATAAAATTGTATGTTCGTTGTGAAGTGGTAAAGTTGGAATTTTACTAAAAAGTGAAAGATAGAAAATAAAAATATATCTCTCGTACGGTCAGTGTCACAAAACCATTATAAAGTGGACAAGTTAAGGAAATGGAAAGGCATATTACTTTTATACATGTATTGGAGATCTCAGTAATACTTCAAAAAGTTCAGGCAGGCATTACACAGTTAATGAATGATTGCAGGGCTATGGCAGTTTCTCTGACACTAATGGTGGGCCGTGCCAGTGCAGTTGTTGGCATCAACGTTCTCAAGCAAATGTTGAATAACTACTGCGAATACATTTTTTACACATTTGGAGTTCTTTCGTTACGTAAGTATTTCTTGGCTTTCAATGTTTGTATTACTGTCAACCTTATTGCTGTTGACAACTTTATATAGATATACTTAAAAAAATAGATTTAATACCCTAAAAGGCCTGGATACCAAATGTCCAAATGTGTACCAAAATTCATAAATTTAATCATTTTGAAAAACCTAAAGAATCTTTCAAAAACCTTCCTACCAAACTTCAATAACCTGAAAAGTGTAGGTAAAAATTAAATTGGCAGAATTGCATTATTTTACTCTACAAGGCATGCTAGTTTCGTAAGATTAAGAAATTAAAAATGAGTAAGTAGATATCAAAACAGTGACCCAATTTTTTAATTTCAGTTGGCTGTTCAGTTGGCTTTCTTTTACCACCGGACGTGAAAATTGTCGGACAAAAGAAAGCAGTTAAGCCGTAAAAATGTATTTGTGACAATGGTTTACAACAGTAAGATATGAGGAATTGCCGATTGGTGTATGAATGAGTGTTGTATGTCAAGAAATTGATATTGCCGAATATTAGGAAGGTAGTCATAGATCAACATCCTAAATAACAAGAAAACTATTTTTTATATTTTTGATAAAATTAAACTTTGTAGCAATGGAATAAGGCCTTTCTTGTTGTAAGTAGTGTAAACTTGTAGGGGAGCCCATGATACTAAAGGGAGATTTACTTGAACATCGCAGGGACCTATAAGATTCGAAAGTATTAACGATAGTATGAATAAAAAGTTACTTCATTGGTCCTGTTAGTTTTTTAATTTGTCCATATTTAGTTGCAGGAAGGTATCTAAAGCTTTCCACAAATATAAATAAACAATTGAGTTGCAAATACTCGTGTGTCAATCTGCAGTGCTCAATTAAATCTTATAATGTCTTTCAGGGTTTCCCTACTACAGGTTAGGTAAGAACATAGACTATTACCTTATTTTTGTTATAAATAATTAAAACTTTTTTTTAAATATAGTTTTTTTCTTTGTTTTTTTAAATAAAATACTACTCCAGCACTAGGAATTAGTCGTGTGTCGCGGGGACTTTACAAACATACATGAAACGGACACAAAGAACACCCAGACTTAGAACAACTATTTGTGGATCACATGAAGTATTGTTCCGTGTGGCGATCCGACCCACAACACTTCGGTGCGGAAGCGGCGAGGTGACCGCTTAAACCACCAACCGTGCAGTATTTAACTTAAAGCGCCAGCATCCATGGTTTGGTGTTGGTGAGTGCCTCCCTCCGGTCAATGGGCCTCCGCCCATTGATGCCGGAGTGACAGTTACCGTGGTAGCTGTGTAAGCCTTACACTGTCACGATGACTGTCATGCCTTTTACGTCCCCAAGCGGGGTGTGAAAGAGCATCTCACAAGGTGATAGTGTTCGCGCCATACAACATTTTCTGCATTTGCAATGAGTATGGTGACCACAACTCTTGGATTCTATTCATGCTTTCCACCAGGCAGAGTAGAGTCACTTTGGCAGGTTCTTAATATAGAAAAAAAATTAATGCAATATACATACTGATATTTAACATTAGTTTGTAGGATTTGGAACAATTTAATATGAACGTTTTAAAATAATGTTTCAATCTTAAAATTCTCTGTATTTTCTCTATTACTCCATAGCACTGAAAAAGCGGAGGAGGGCATGGACAATAAACAATCTATCATCACATATCATCTAAAATTTATCATGAAATTCAGAGTCTAAATTGTTTCATTTGCTCTTTTATCATCTTTATTTCTACAATAGATCATAAGACTGGAAAAGATTTAATCCACCTTTAACAGCCCAATGCTGGACATAAATCTCTCTTAATAAAAGAAGTTTTGACCTACTATACCATGCTAGCCAGGCGGGATAGTATAGGATTATTTTTGTACTCTATTTGCAGGGGATGGTTAAGGGTGGTGGCTCTCAGTATTCTTAATCACCACATGGGCAACGGTCAAGATTTGACAATTAAAAAATAATAAGAAAACTTTATTACTCATGTGCTTTATTACAGTAAAATTTGTAACAATTCCACTTCAACAATAATTTAAATTTACACTATGTTTTAAGGAAAATTTGGTATAGTTAAAGAAAAAAACAATTGGACGTGTTTTGGATCACAAGACCTTACGTGTATTAAATGATATACAGTTTTTGAAACATATTATTAAGAGGCTAACGAAGACGCAGCAATACTTACATCGCTTATACGCTGCCATTAATAATTTTGAAGGCGCTTGAACACATCCCTGATCTTAGTTTTTAGTTTTGACAGTCTTTAGTCCTAGCTACTTGTTTATACATTGAAGACAACAGCTGAATTCATGTACATCAGTCAATTAGACAATTAGTCTTTATTACATAGTTCTGTGAACTTAAATAGATACTCAATACTTTATTGACCTTTTTTTTTTTTATAACGTGTGGAAACCCCCTCGGGCCGTCACCCCACCGGGGTTTACGGCGAGGTGGTGTGTCGGAATCGGACCGACTAAAACCACACGGTGTGCCACTCTGCGCCTGACATAGGAGGGATCCGGGAACAGCTGCTATTACGACATCCAGATCATACTTTATTGACCTAGCCTAGCCTATATTTTGCCACTACCTATGGACCCCGTTGGGCACAGCAGAGTAGGAAAGAGGATGAAGCGGTTGTGTCAAACTAGCTTATCATTACTATTTAACACTGATTCAAACACTTGTTACACATTCACAAAAATAAAATAAAATAATATTTATAAAATATTTACAAAATTCGTCCTTGGTGTTAACGTAATAAGGTTTTTATTTAAAAAATCGAGGATCTTATCGGATGCTGCTGCTTTATCCTAAGTCCATTTCATCTTTAGGCACTCTTTGATTCAATAGTTTTCTATTTTCGTAAAGAGTCTCGTTTGAGGGCAAGAAGATCATAATTATCACGCAAACTGAAACAGAAACAAACAATTTAAGATTACGTAGTATTTGACCACCAGTAAGATTATTTTCTTCATAATTGCACGGATGGCGTTTTAGTTAAAACGGTCGCCACGCCACTGAGTGTAATGAGTTCTAATCCTACATAGAATAACACTTTGTGTGATCCAGAAATTGTCTTTCTGAGTCTGTTGTTTGTGTCCATTTCTTGTATGTTTCTAAAGTCCCTCGAAACACAGGATATATTCCAAAGGCGGGCGTTGTATTAAAAAAAAACCATCAATTAAGATTTAATTTTAAATTCAATACATGATGATAAAACTAAAAAGACCCGAAGGATCCAACCCCGAATGCACGCCATTCAGTATTAAGCAAATAGAAATAGTGAAATTAATGATTTTTTTATTCGAGATCGCATAAGTAGCTACGCGTTACGTTTTTAGTGGTAGCGTGCATCCGTTGTCGTGTTTCGTATAAGTAAACATACAGGAATGTGATATTCGAGGTTTATATCATAGCCTATCGCGGTCCACTACTGGACATAGGCCTCTCACATTGCACGCCACTCTGTTCAATTTTGGGCTTCTCGCATCCAGTTCCTGCCAGCCGTGTGGTGTAAATCGACACACCACCTGACTTGTGGGCGCCCACTAAACTACGTTTTTATTTATATAGGTCGTATAACGCACCCATTGTTATCTTTGGAGTTTCAAGAATTAAAGGGGGCTGGATACGGATAGATGCGATAACCTTACTTACTCAAACAAAGTAACGTAAGAATTCCTTAACACCGACTTTCTGAAATACTGTAATATCGTTTCGTTAGAGCTGAGTACATATGCCA
This sequence comes from Hypercompe scribonia, assembly GCA_949316085.1. Taxonomy (NCBI): domain Eukaryota; kingdom Metazoa; phylum Arthropoda; class Insecta; order Lepidoptera; family Erebidae; genus Hypercompe; species Hypercompe scribonia. The sequence continues at coordinate 3,099,018 of OX438973.1, forward strand.
AAAGATGGATCTTCCAAGGTTTAGCCATTCCGGAAAAACGATTTAGAACTTGGTTCAGAGAAAGAAATGTAAAAGCATAAAATACTTACTTAAAGAAACTCCTGATATTATATAAAAAACAACTTCGCAGTTGCTCTTTATAAATTTCTTGACCAACATAGCAACTAAAGACGCTGGGCCAAGTCCGGCAACAGCTGTGAAAGCTACCGCCAGTGACCTGAAAGTAATAAGTAACAAAATGTTATAACTATAAAACATTTATATTTATAAATTTAAAAAAAATAAGTGGTAGGAGGAGGGATTCTTCGTTATGTAATATTAAGTTATAAACTCTAAGAACATTTCTTTTAGGATGCTTGCGATCCTTCATACAGCTACGGTCGTTATAAAAGACACCAGTAATCGTTATTACTATAAGGATGAAATTTGGTTTTACTGACAGTAACGAGTGTTCTAAAAATAATCTAATATGGAAACTGATTTATCATCCGATGAAATTTTTGTGTAATATTAGTAGGGAGCAGGTAGTGTGCTGTGCAGTGTCACCATCAGTTAAATGGTGAATTTGGCCTACAACGAGCCAAATTACTAATACGCAATAAAATTATGGGACAAAGAAAACTCAGTTGTGTGCAAGTGTGGTACTATCGACCGAAAAATAACGTGCCCATTACCTTGTTATAACGTATGTGTACATTGAAACATCACACACACATGGACAGGCAAAAAATCACTGCGGCGGTTCCCACAAATATGAACATTACAGTGCGTCTGTACTTATGACCTTTGACTGTGCATATTTTCGAATACCTTATTTATCCCACCCCTCTAATCTCTTCCAGTAGGATAGGATTATACTAGTTTCTAATGAAAAATTATGTACTTACATGATAAAAGCAGGAAAGATGTCACCGACGTAAGAGAAGAGGAGGCCAAGATTTAAAATGCCTGATAATACACACATGAAGAGGATTGCAGTTAACACGCCATACGGGCTGAAGTTGAGGCACAATGCTGCAATTGTAACCAGAACCTGTAAATTAGAAATTAGGTAATTTTTATAAAGAAGTCTCATTTGAAAGAAAAATATGACGATAAGTCTGCAGTTGATTCATAATAAATATATATGTAGGTAAAAGAGGTAAATGTACAGAAATATTTTAGTTAAACTGTCTGTGGTGACGAATTAAATGTACGAAATGTCACTATCCCTAGTCATTCCGAGGACAACTTCACTGCAAGGAGAAGGAAAACTTAACACAAATTCAATAAGAACCCACTTGGCTAGCGTTGTAAGCCAAAACCTCCATTCTAAGGGACTCACCCATGTCCAGTAGCGGAACATGAATCTTTCTTAATATGCAATGTATACGTATAGAAGCTCACCTGAATTGTGATTATAATTCTCTTCCTGCTGATGTAATTAGTAAAAGCATTAATGATGACATTCAGTATTGCCAGAGCTATACCGACGGTGAAAACCATTGTCATCGCGAAACCATTTATAAAGGTTTCGTTACTCTGAAACTGAAATATTGATGAGTCAGATTTGCATACTGATAAACTCCTTTCCTTATTATATTATCGTCAGTATCACAATTTACACTTTTAACTAGCTTTAAGCAAGAAAGAAGAGGCCTATGTCCAAGAGTGAACTGCTAAAGGCTGCTAATGTGATGTGATGATGTAAAATATAAAAAGTTATACAAGAGGTGTCAAGAGACCCGGATGGAACGAAGTTCACGATTTGATCAGCGACCGCCAGTACGGTTTCCGCCGCGGTCGCTCGACTGGTGATCTTCTAGTGTATCTCACTCACCGGTGGGCTTCAGCCATTGAGAGTCAAGGTGAGGCCTTGGCAGTTGGCCTGGATATAGCAAAGGCGTTCGATCGGGTCTCGCACAGGGGCCTTCTATCGAAGTTACCGTCCTACGGCCTGCCCGAGGGTTTGTGCAAATGGGTGGCTAGCTTTTTGTCTGGCAGACGCATAAAAGCCGTCGTCGACGGTAGCTGCTCCGAAAGCATGGACATAAACGCTGGTGTCCCGCAAGGCTTCGTGCTATCTCCAACACTATTCTTGCTGCATATCAATGATATGTTGACCATAGATAGCATTCATTGTTATGCGGATGACAGTACTGGAGATGCGTATTACACGGGCCGGGCTAACATCCCTCGTACCGCTGTAGTAGAAAGTCCCGAATAACTTGTGTCTCAAATCGAGAGCACTTTACACAGAGTCTCCGATTGGGGTCGGGATAACCTGGTCCAATTTAACCCCTCTAAGACACAAGTTTGTGCGTTTACTGCTAAAAAAACCCCGTTCACTGTAGTTCCACAATTCCAGAATACACCCCTTACCATCTCACAGAGTATTGGGATCCTCGGTGTCGACATCTCCAGTGACGTCCAATTTCGGACTCATCTGGAGGGAAAGGTGAGGCTGGCATCAAAAAAGCTTGGTGTTCTGAATAGAGCGAAGCGATATTTCACACCGGCACAAAGGCTACTACTGTACAAAGCACAAGTTCGGCCTCACATGGAGTATTGCTGTCATCTCTGGGCGGGAGCACCGAAGTACCAGCTTGACCCTTTCGATTCAGTCCAGAGACGTGCTGTGAGAATAGTCGACGATCCTGATCTCACGGACGGTATCGAGCCACTAAGTCTTAGGAGAGACTTTGCCTCCCTGTGTGTACTCTACCGTCTCTACAATGGGTTGTGTTCAGAAGAATTGTTTGATATGATGCCCACAGCCACATTCTACCATCGCACCGCTCGCCATCGTCAGGGAGCTCATCCACATACATTGGAACCTAAATGGTCGCGCACAGTGCGGTTTCAGAGAAATTTTCTCCCGCGAACAATCCCGTTATGGAATGAGCTCCCTGCCACGGTTTTCCCTGGGAACTATAGCATGGGGTTCTTCAAGAAGGGGGTTAATAGGTTTTTGAAGGGTCGGCAACGCGCACGTGATGCCCCTGGTGTCGCAGGCGTCCATAGGCTGCGGTAGCCGCTTACCATCAGGCGGGCCGTATGCTTGTTTGCCACCGTCGTGGTATAAAAAAAAAAAAAAAAAAAAAAAAGTTCCTTTCGATTAATTAGTGAAGGAATTATTATAATTTTTTTTATTTCTTTTTAGTTATAAAAAATCAAAAATAATCGTCGCAACACTACTGTTCAAAGTAAAATAAAAAGACGAAACGAAAATAATTGGCTTGCTTTCTATGAGATAGAGAGAGAGAAACATGCATACACCGCACGGTTTACTACACTACAGCAAAAAGTGTCGTGACAACTTTTCGTCTTAATTTTTCCGTCTAGCCTCCTTCGCAATGCGCAATAAGGAACTTCGTTCCAAAAACACTTAAATTTCTCTATAAATTAAAGTCAGCAGATTTCACTTCGATATGGAGAGTCTTTTAAACCCATTAGAAGTAATACCTCTCACACATGCCTAACTGGTCCAAATTTAGGCAGAGCCTGTGATTATTGTAGCTTTAAAACATAATTATATATTAAAATCCATTCATATTGTAGATAAACTGTCTCCAGACACAAAATAAATGGTTGTGCCCATTCCACAATCACTTGTCCTGGGTATGCATTACTCAACTACCTCCTCTGACTGCTAAGAATCAGAATCACTAACAAGTAGATTACAGGCCCAGTATAAACAGAAAGAATGATTGTACTCACTTGTTCCAACATGGTTGTATTTTGGCGATCTCTGACCATCTCACAGACGGTAAGGTGTGTGTGACCTTTAGCCTTGGACGCTATAAAGGCACTTGCAATAATAGGCATTAGTTCAATATAGCAATACGCACTGAAAAGAATGAACAATTCGTTAACGAGTGATATTTAGGACCTTTGATTTCTGAATCAATGTTAGGTGCATTCATGAAACCCACTTAACTCCTTTTTTTTCTCTAGAATAACATTTTTTACTTCAATCTCTTTGCTCAATTCAGAATTAAATCAAGTTACGCCAGTTTACATAAACATATTTAAAAGAAACTTACCTAACGTAACAACCAACTTGAGATTTCATCACCAATGTAAAATAACCCATTCGTGGCTTCTTCAAAATATTGCGAAGTCGAGTCCAGAATGCTCTCAAACACTTCATGTCCTTCGTCGATATGTTGTCCTCGTCCAAAATAACTGTACTTATCTGGAATAAAATCAATCTAGATTATTAAAACAATTTTTTCCAATGTCAAAAAACCTCCTCGAAGTCAACTCCCTAACATAAAAGCAATAATCAAAGCGAAAATGAAGGAAAATTAAAAAAGAAACACCGTGGTTTACAGATAATAATGCATGCAATGTTGTCTCGGGTACTTCCAGCTTTGATATAAAATGTGAACCACATCTTCAACTAATCGTATAAAATTGAAAAAAAAACTACCTTATAAGTCTCAGCACTTCTCCCTGAATTTATTTCGTACATCCCTCTCAATACTTCTAGAGCCTTAGCTTCATTATCTAAAGTGAGAAAATATTTTGGACTCTCAAATATGTATCTCATGCCAATTATGCAGAATAAACTAGGCAATGTAAATAGCAAACACTGCAATCGCCAGGACGTGAAGTAAATGGCTAAGCCTGGTATGTAACTTGAGAACCTCAGTGACAAAACAGCAAATGACAAAACTGAAAAGAAAGAAAACGGTACATTATTATTATTTCTTCTATACAAATTAATATTAAATAATAATGGTGTTCCCGTTAGCAAAAGAAATCGAAAATTACTGGAGAATGGAAAACGGACAATATTCGACTGGTTCAGTTTATATTTTGTTTTTGTAATATATTATCCCAAAAAAACAAAGGCCGATGGGGCTATAAAGTTCTGGAGTGGCAACTGTGTACTAGGAAACGCAGCGTTGGTGGGTCCACCTCAAGGTGGTCCGATGACCTGGTGAAATACGCGAGAAGCCGCTGTATGTGGGCAGCACGGGACCGAATGTTGTAGAGAACCTTGAAGGAGGCCAATATCCAACAGTGGACGTCTTTTAGCTGAGATGAGATGAACATGCTATTAATATTCATAACTATTGAGCATTTTAACGGTTTTCTTGCAATTAAATTCTTTTCTGTACTAAAGTAGATTCAATTTAAAAGTATATTTGTCAATACTTATAATGAAACGGTATATTTGGATAAGTATATTATAAAAGAAGATGTTATTACCTGCCATCGTCCCTAAAGCCACCAAAAAAGTGCTAGTGCTCAATGTGACAACTGCCCTTCTTTTTGCCTTCGGAGTACATTCAATCAGAAGCGGGAAAGAAGATACAAATGTACCGGAGACACTGGAACATAAAAATGTTACTGGAACTAATAATTCAGCATCACAATAATTAAGTGAAATTCTGCTATAACCCGAAATTAATTCTAATGTAAGTATACTATTTGTACATATAATGGTCTTCTGTTTTGAAGAATATTGCGGTAAACTTCTGAATAAAATATTATACAAGTCAAAGTATTTCGAACATGGAATATAAGCCCCTAAACGAAGAACCATCATCGCCGCGTCCATCACAGCCATGGTTAGACATATGTAGGTCTCGTCAATTGCACGGCACTTAGATTGTTGTAATTTTGTTTTTGAGGATCTTTGATCCTTAGTAATTTGTTGCTTTTAAGAGTCTCGTAGTTAAATCAGTTTTAAACAAACTCAAAGAAATATTAGTGACAATTTTCTGTCCTATATATACAAATTAGCCTATAATGCAGCTAGTCTATACCATGAAACAAACCAAAGACATTTTCAATCTTTTAACAGAGATTTAAGATGTGCACTGTTGGAGATAAGCCTATTAACAGAAAATAAATAAAGAAGATGTTCTACTTACCCAGCTGCAGACCCTAATTTAATAATAGTTAGAACGATCCAGTGAGGTGAAAAAGCAGCTAAAGCACCAAATAAGAAAGTCATGATCAACGCTAATTTCAGTGACTTCTTCCTGCCCCTGGTATCTGATATATATGCCCATATTTTTGAAGATGCAAACAGTACTGGAAAACCCAAAATTATCACATGAAAAATCGTTCAAAAATATTACTTTACGGCATGTGTAATGTGAGCGACAAGAACGATGTGACGTGACAATGTGAACGCGATCAACATACAGGCATATCGTACTTGTGTCCTATATGGCAGTCTGCGACAAGATGCGACGTATAGGTACTTGTTTTGTGGACGAGCAAACGCGACACTATGGTTGCTTTACAGGGTCCTAAGTGTGACGCGACGCGGCGCTTTGAATGCGATGAACGCGATACCAAAATATTACGTTTGTCTTCAAACATCAACCAAATCCCGTGACTATTATCACGTATCATTACGTAGTATTGTATCAAGCATATCGTGTCTCGACGTGACGCTATTACGCTGTTTTATGGATCATTAGACGAGTCATCAAGGTTGATTCAAAAGCGTTGATCATCGCAGTCATTGCTTATTGGAAATTTGTTTTTTGTTTTAAAATGAAATTCTGACCTAATAGCAGTGATAACGTAATCGAAAGTAGATAGTAATACTCCACAATGTTGTTTGAATATTTTAGAAATGTTTATATTGGATATAAATGATGGAACTCGTCAAATATGTTTCTTTATAAAAATATTATGTTTGTCTTCTACTTATATTTTTGAATTTACTTTTTTAAAGTCTGTATTTGAAGTTTGAACCTTCAATTAAAATTATTTACTTAATTGTATCGTATCGAGTTGTGTCGCGTCTTATTTGTCGCTCACAAAGAAGAATTGTCGCGTGGAACATCGCGTGACGTCACACTAAATAAGATGCGATAAATAAAACAAGATTAAAATTCACTTTCTAGATTTACCTTAAGCGTAATCAGCAGTAGTAGTACTATTGTAAGAGTACATGAATAGAGGCCGTGTTAAATTATATTTAAATAAATTTCAAACTAATACCCAACAATTTAAGTGTGTTTTTATAAAACCAGTTTCGGGCATTTACTAAAAAGATTTCTACCATTACTAATACAGTTACTACTTTATCAGTGAGTGATGCAATTTTAATGGTTTAAATGAATGAGCCAACCGCTACAAGGAAGGGTAAGGGCGGTGCAGAACCTTGGAAGATTTTTAAGTTTAGCAGAGGACTTTTTTGGTTGAGATGATAATAATATGCTTACCTCCAGTCAGTGCTTGAGTTAGAATTTCTAGTTGAAAATCGGAGACACCAAACTCCCTTGCCATGGGTCGCATTATGTAGAATGTGCCGAAGAACTCAAAGGTCATTGCGAGTATAGCCAATCCATAGAACAGGAATAAGTACAGATTGTACTTAGAAAACCCTAAAAAAGAACAATTAAAGCAGTTACTACACTACTTAGGAAAACCTTAGCTATATCACAGTAAGTCGAATCATTTTACAGTAATTTCAAATCGCAATGAACTTTTCAAATATAGTTTCAAATATTTTTTATATACATGTAGATTATAAAATAAAAAAACAGTAGCAGTCGTGGGACTGCCGATAGAAGTGAAAACGGAACTATTAAGTTGAGAGTAATTAAAACTATATGCAAAAATTATATGAAATTTTTTATGTTTCATATATAGCTATATATAATATCATATATAATATATAATAATAATAAATTTCACATATAATATATAATATCATATTCTCCATAACTATAGATATACTATTATCATTAGCATGTCAGTGACGCGAACCGAGGATTTTACCCTCTACCAAAACGCTCAACGCGCCTAAAGAAGTTTTCACTTCAAAAATATTAAAAAACAATTGAAATATTACGTTCATAAAAGAATGTTAATCATGACAAGTTTCATGGTCATTATTGGTACCCCATCCTAGCTTATGTTAAGCAAATATTTTTCTATATTATAAGCCTGCCACAGCGACTCGAATCTGCCTAATGGAAAGCATGAATAGAATCCAAGAGTTGTGGTCACCATACTTATTGCAAATGCAGACAATGGAGTATGGTGACTCACACTATGGCGGCCTAGTGAGATGCTTTTTACACCCCGCTTTGGGACGTAAAAGGCATGACAGTCATCGTGACAGTGTAAGGCTTACAGAGTTACCACGATAACTGTCACCCCTGCATCAATGGGCCTCCGGTCTCACACTCACCAACGAAACACGACAACACGGATGCTGGCGCTTTAGGTTGGTCTTCGTGGGAGGGTAGTACTTCCCCGGTCGAGCTGCTCCTAGCTTATCTTAATTGTGAAAAGTATTTTTATCGTTTTGTTATCAATCAAGCAATCACTGTTTAAAACACGATTTTCAACTCAACTTTATCTCTCTAAGATGACAATCCGTGGCATCAATGAATGACTCATTGACAATATAAAGAGATAATAACCTACAGTCTCACATAACAGAGACAGTGGGTTATTGATGTTTTAGATCAGCACTATGACGCACGTTACGAGAATCGTGGTCGTCTCTATCAAATGCAACATCAATCAATAATCTTATCTCGTTACATACATCGATGGGATCAAATTGTAATTAGCAAAATGGAAATGTTTGATATGCTTCTGCTTATATAAAACCATGTCTGTTTCATTGTTATTTAGGGATGGATTAGTGGTAAACCTATTGCTTCTCATCGGGATGTTCTATTTGTCAAAGCCTCGTCTGTCGACAAGCAGGTCCATCACTTGCAGGTGAAGTAGGCTTGGGGTCCTAAGTTTTTCGTGGGAAGCTTTTACACCCTGATTCTACGAAATGGTTGAAAACCTTTATTCCAAAGTGAATTATTAGAAAATAAATCTTGTATCAAAGTTGTCGTTAATCAATAAATTTATCACCCACTATGAAGTTACAGAGACCAAATTATGTTTACAAAATATTTGTGTTGTATGTGCTTAGGCAGGCACTTCGTAAATTCATAAATGATGTGATGTCCTAGACCCATCTCCAATCACGGCATTTACATACAGATGTGTGCATCCGATATCTTTGAGCTGCTGCAATCTCAGTCCGAATTTTAATCAGAGATTAGCGGTATCTCTTTTGTTAATTCTCTTGCAATATCTGATTTTCGTACCTAAATTTTCAGTTTTTCTTTGTAACGTTTGATAGCTGGGTTTTTCAAGAAAGGTTGGTGTGACTGAAAGTGACTCATAAACTAAACCGGCCAAAACCCATTGGAATTTTAATCATAATGCTGATTCCGAATGAAATTAGAAAAAAACTGAGCAAATTATTGTAGTGGTAGATGAATTGAGAAGTGTAAGCAATGGCTTGGCTCCAGAGCGCTTTCTTATTACTAGTACATGCTATCGGTTGGGAGGCTGAGTTTTATTTCTTCCATTAGATTTTATATTTTTACACGAGTATTGATATCAATCCTGAAACCATTCTTAGTCTTATTTTTAACTACAGCATATGATCACTATCAAGTAACTTTAAAATATTCAAAAATACATTACCCGTCAAATCTAAGGCCTGCTCCACAGTTTTCTGTCTTAATGGCATTTTATCTTATTTTCACTTAATTTAGACACTTCACACAATATTTGACATAAGGTTCATCAAAAAGCAATTAAATCTATACCATTAACTATCATGTTTATAGTAATATGTGTTTACGTAAAAGTTGAGCGTTTCACATCACCGAACAATTTGAAAGCAATAAATAGTAATACATATCACACACAAATGTACGGACGATACAACTACAGCTTTATCTTATCTTATCGTACAAAATACAAGTCATTTTAATCAATTTTAAGACGAAGGTGCTTAAATAAATATAATAATGGCAATGTTTGAACAAGAAATGACAATTTGATTAAGTATTCGAAATACCTCTGACGATATCTTACACTTTTTTCTTGTTGTTTGGATAGGAATCGTCAGCTCAATACGGTTCACGGTAAAGTAGTATTCCGAAAGAGAAATTCCTTAAGAACAAAGCCTCAAAAGACCCTATATATAAATTAAAATGCTGCACATTCTCTGGTACAGAAAGTCGCGCAAGGAGCACGACCTATCACAATCGTTTTGCCTCTTTCTGCAAGGATGAAATGCTCTACGGCGAGAGGTGATAGTAGAAACTAGCTTTCTCTTTTCTATTTAAGTTCCAATTTTTCTGCTGTTTTATTGTTTTTTTTAGAGTGTTGGAGTATGATCAACCAAACTAAAATAAGTGAATTCAGACAAAACACACGATTTTCTCACATTTTGCCATCATCAACAATCTTCAATAATCCATTGCTGGACACAGGCCTCCCCTTAGAAATATGGTTTTGGCTTGGTATTCTACGAAGGCCAGACGGTAAAGGATTCATTTCATGTTTTCTTTCTTTTTGTGTTGATATTATCTTAGTGTTTCTTGGTTGAATGTTACGAAATAAACAATTTTTTTTTTTTAATTTCCCTATCTTGAAGAAAACTGTACGTCTACCTAAAAGACATTATAATCAGTGTCATAAACAGATAAATTGTAAATATTATTATCTTTTTTAATACTTTTAAATGATAATGATTTGGGCTGATACGACGTTATAATACTGCAAATATGTTTATCATTTAGTTTTTTTGAATACTCGTTATTGTTATTTACAGTTTATTGTGTTTGATGTGTAAGTGATTAAAGTGTTGTATAAAAAGCAGGCCTTTCTGATATGAACTTTAATTTTAAGATTGTAAAATTAATATTGTTCTGTGTCTGGGTGCAATTTATTATTGTCTTATAATATATATATATATACATATATTTATAGACACCTTTATCGATCCACTGCTGGATATAAGTCTTTCTTTAGAAAGATGATTTTCGCCTACTATATCAAACCTACTATTGTGGAGGAATGGGTGTCATGTCCCTTCGACACAAAACAAGGATCCACCGACCAGGTGAGGTGATCATACCTGGTGGGCCACGGCCCATATATGCTTATTGCCGCTAGAATTTCTATATCACGATTCAGGATCAGTGGTTACTCCGTAGTTCGATGTGTCTTTCCTAGATGGCGCTGTAGTATGTACTTCTGTTTGTGCTGTATGAGGAAGTCGCCACACTATATTTTTGTGAAGATTTTTTTAAGTTTTCCTTCTCTTTGTAGTGATGTTGTTCTGCTAACTTACTCCCTTAGTCGCTTCTTACGATACTCATAGGATTAATAAGGGTGTGACACTCCGTGTTCTTAATCTGTCACTATACACACCAGTGTTTCACCACCAATTATGTTTAATTGCAGGCTGGTGACCACAGTATAGGTTCAGCTTAATTTGCTATCAAATAGCCATGTCTGAGATGAGTTAAGTTATTATTTTTCCATTTATTAATTGAAAAGAATAATTTAAAATATAAGATATTTTATTTACGATTGCAGAGGTCCGATGTCAGTCGCTACGTAGAAAAGCGATAATGATAATAAAGGCAATTTGAAGAAACACATTAGAAATTTACAGCTGAATTAAAAACCGTTTTTTTAAATATGGTACATTTTAAAATTTAATGAGCTTAAAAAAAGGAGATTATGACTGTTATCATAGGAACTAAGCTGCTACTGATGAGGGCTCCAGAGGTTGCTACCTCCTCACAGTGCATAAGCATCGAGCACTACAATTTTGCATTTGCTCCAACACAAAATCGATAATAATATCATAAATTGACTGTCACTTAAATGTTCCAATTCTATCTACCTCCATGGATAATGGGTTTGGGATTGACTATTGGATTATGTGTACTTATAGAAATTCCTTCTTTGATATACCTGTCCATACTTGCTTCTCACTAAGATCGGAAATAATCAGAAACATGTTTGATTTAGTAAATTATTTCATACAATTAGAAAAACTTATCTTCCGTATATATAGACAAACTCGCTCATAATGTAGCTATGAAAGGTTTTTTTAAAATCAATTCAGTTATTTTGGTGTTTAACCGTAACAAACAAACAGACTCACATTCGCATTTGTAATGTAATTTAAGATTTACTGTTATTAAGTTTTCCACTGAATGACTCAGATCAGTGGGATCCAATCCTAATTATTTTATTGACTCTTGAGTTAGAAGTCTACATGGGCAACGATTTGCTGACTAAAAATTGACTAAAAGGCAACATACATACATACATAAAATTACGCCTGTTATTAAATGTCCAATTTTCGTCAGTATTTTGGTCCCATGTAATAGTTGGCGAGCCTATTACCGCTTATCGGGATGTTTAGTTTGTCAGAAGCTTGTCCATCGGTCAGAAGGTGTACCACTTACAGGTAAGGTTGACTTGGGGCCTTAAGTTCTTCCGCGTGTGCCGTACGTCGCCTAAAAGGAGAGTTTTATCCGCAGATGGTGCCCGTGTGAGCGGGCAGGCGCTAGGAGGGATCTGGATGTCGTAATAAGAGCTGTTCCCGGTCCCTCCTATGTCAGGCGCAGAGTGGCACACCGTGTGGTTTTAGTCGGTCCGATTCCGACACACCACCCCGCCGTAAACCCCGGTGGGGTGACGGCCCGAGGGGGTTTCCACACGTTAAAAAAAAAAAAAAAATGGGGCCTTAAGTTCTTGGTGGAACCCTATGCACACTAAAAGATAACTTAAAATAAATTTGTAAGGTTTACTTCCATTAGATTACAAAAAATATTTTTAAACTATATGGCCACAGATAACACAAAAATGTTACGTCACTTTGCTAACAAAAACACTGTCAAATATTATACAAAGAAATGAGTCGAAAGTGAGTCATGAATACAATCTAATAAGCTCTCGTCAGTCGTATAAAATATGACTCAATGTGATATGATACGTTAACATGTTTGGTTTGGTTTAAGAGTGATACTCCTCACTCAGAAAGCCGAGTGAGTAAGTTTCATCATCATCACTTGCAAACATCAGCTTTAACAGTATACTGCAAAATATAGGCTTTACTTTAGTTTCTAAGTGCCTCAGTGGCGCAGTGGTAACGTATACGACTGCTGTGGTTAAGGTCTCGGGTTCGATTCCCGGGTCGGACCAAATGTGATCTGCAAATATTTGTTTTGGAGTTTGAGTGTTTTCTATGTATAATATGTATGTATTTACAAAAAAAATATATATATGTATTTAAATCAGTTGTCCAGTACCTATAGTACAAGCTCTGCTTAGTTTGGGACTAGATGGCGTTGTGTATCGAGTGTCCGAAATATTTATTTATTTATTTATTATTATTTATTTAGAAAAGAAATTTTAACCTACCATCGTATAAAGTGTTATTCTATGTGTAGTTTGAAGCCACAACACTGAGCGCAGCAGAAAATGGTGACTACTTACACCATCCGTGAAGTACTTCAAAGTACCTCGGACGTCACGAGTTATGTGGATCAATAACTGAATCTGTCGCTTTACATAAGTTTAAGAATTTATGTTATTCTTGTTGAAAATTGTCGTTTGTTGATAACTTTAGTGTACTTTAAGTACTTATATCATTATCATCTTATTTGGTTAATATCATTAACATAATACAGACACATTAGACAGAGAAATCTATTTCTGTTATCAATATAGATATTAACGTAAAAATATGATTTGCAAAAATCTGTTTGTTACGGCGAGCAGTCGAGGACTGGCATCGACACCGATCGGCAGTCACACAGTTACCTCAATTCTTTTATATCCTATGTTCGTTTCTCCTTCTAATCTTCTCTTGTGTCTTTCTAGAAATTCTTTCACACATGAATTGATTTTTTTCAAATATTACTTATCGTAAAAAAAATATTTATTCCATCAAACAACCTAAAGTTTTATTTCTTCTTACGATTTAATAATACAGATTTATTAACAGTTAAATTCACGACAGAAAATTTAGATGCCTTTAAATTGCATGACGTTTCGACCAGATATCAATGGCAATGTCTATGAGAGATAGAATACGTCTAGCAGTGAAATTAACTCATTTTAAATGTCTTGTTTATTTGGTTTATCTTTATGTGTGTAAACTATTTTTAGTTTAATGCACATGTAATGTAGGACTAGTGCACTATGGTACTACGAAGCTACGAACAAATGTAAACAATAATTACTACCTGCTTTTCTGTATAGAAGAGCTAGAAGAGCAATTATGAAGAGTTATTATAAAGTGTAAAACTGTCGTTTTGAAAATCTATAAAATCATTTTAAATCTCCGTAATCCTAGTTCTTTGATTCTTTTTAAAAAAAAATAAAAGTGCAATCATGTTCTTGCTACAGTAACTCTGATTAGTCTTCAAATGAAACAATCATGTGAGCCAGGGTACCTACTTATTCATTTTTGATATTCCTATTCTTATATCTTAATTTTTGTATGTAGCGTATAAAAATAATTTTATTGAAAGAGGTGACACAGAGCAGTACAAAGTACCTACACACAAACTGTCTTCTGTTTGCATGTGTGTATCTACATACATTCTTTCAGGAATGATAACATTAAAGTATTACGCATATATTTACTTTATTTTCCCTAACGCTTAAATCTCTTATCAGTGGGATGACTATTTTATTTCTTTCAGTTTGAACTGGGTTCTATTTAATATTCCATTATTAAAAACTATTTACTAAAAATTATTGATAGTAACTAAACTTGAATAGTCTACAGTCTTTAGTAGACCATTGCTAGACCTAGGCCTCTCCTTAGGATTTATGTTTACGCATGCAATATTACGCTGGCCAGACAAATGATAAATGATATTTATTTCTGCTAGTAAATATTTTACAGATATTATTTACACGTCAGACTTCACAGCTAGAAGGCACCAGCAGGCACAACACACGCTGGTGGTCTGCTTAGTCTGGACGATACAGCCTCGGGCCACTGTGTTCATCGGAGATTTCTAGTTACCGGCCGTCATATGCTCCATGGTCGGTAGCGTCAGATGTTGTATTGCAGTCACAACTTTCTACGAAGACATTATTTTTCAGAAAGAGACGACCTCCACATGGACCAAATGGGCGCCTTGGATGGGATGGTTATTCCCTCCATTGTGGGCAGCCGCGAGGAGGCGACGTCCGCGTGTACCGTACGTCGCATAAATAGAGAGTTCATTATAAGATGGTGACCGCGTAAGTGGACAGGCCCTAGGAGGATTCTGGATGTCATAACAACACCTGTACTTGGATCTGGTTTCCTCATCCGGTTTTATGTAAGTACTTCCGATGTCCAATAGCCCAAGTGGTTTCTATGCATTTAAAAAAGAAAAAGATTTGTTTCAATCATTCCTACTCTTTCGTAAGAATTGAGATAAGAAACGATTAGTCGTTTCTTACGACATCCAAACCAATTACATCCATATCCAAAAATCTGGTAGCTTTAAAGCAATTTCTAAATAACAGCATTGGGAACAGAATAAGTTTATGTAGTGAGTAGAAATCGAAATTTATTGTCTGAAGTAGGTATTATAGATTGAAAATATGACTTGAACAAGAACCCTAAAAATATTAAATCTTAAGCATATACTCTAAAAAATTTGAACGGCGTAGAAACGGTGGTCGTACAGAATACATAAAAACAGTTGTAGACATGCAGTAGGCATATGTTTACTTACTACTTAAATATCTTATCAGTCTGGGATCGTTATTAAATTTAATTGTAATTTATTACCAATTAGCAACAACAGGTTTTTGACGTAATACCTATATATGTAGTATCGTGGACATCTTCGTGATAACTTTCTTGTAGCTATTGACTTGAATATAAATAATGTAAAACTAATGTTATTTCATTTCTTTAATTAAGTACTTACACAGAAGTTGCGAGGAATCCATTTTATCCATTCTCTTATCAAATAAGCATGTAGAGCGCGAAGAATCAGTAATTAGGCAATCTGATGAAAGTAATATTAGTTATAAAATGTTTTTTTTTTTATATTCTGGACCAATCAAAGTCAGTGTACTCTGCTTGATAAAGAGTATAAATAGAATCCTGAACAGAAGTGGTGGTCACGCTCGTTGTGAATGCGGTGAATTCAATATGGCGACCCATACTATGAGGGCCTAATTAGATAGTTTTTAACGCCCCGTTAAAGGGCTCGAGATGTTGGACACATGGGCAACGTATGCGGTGAAGGGATATGAGCTTGGCAGAAACATAAAATGCTTTTTAGTCTTAGTCTTTTAAAAAAAAATACTTATTTTAAGCTTACAAATATTTATTAATTAATTATTAGAACTAAACAGCTTAGTTAGGCTTCTTGCGATTGTATTGCTATGGGTATAAACTAGCTATGGTATCTTTAGGTTTTCTGTCTGGCGGCAAAAGTAAGCTGATCCCTACACCACCTGTGAACGTAAACAATAATGAATGTAGCGCATTTTAAAACAAGTGAAACAAAGTTGAAAGGCGTCAAGGGACGAAGTTCCTTTTTTTATTATTTGTTATGTACAAAAAAACCTGAATAAACTTAACAAAACAAAAATAATCGTCACTCATCGTTCAAAGCAAAATAGAAAGACAAAATGAAAATAATTGGCTTGCCTTCTGTGAGAGAGACAGAGAGAGAGACAGACAGAGAAACATGAGCACGCCACATGACTTACTACACTATAGCAAAAAGTGTCGTGACAACTTTTCGTTTGAATTTTTGCCGTCTGACCTCCTTCGCATCGCGCGATTAGGAACTTCGTTCCAATAAACTTATTTTAAGAATAAAATTTAGGTGATAGAAAGTGTTAGAAAATAGGCATAAAATAGAAATTTGTGACATGACAATCTTCTGTGATTGGCTAATAAATTGTAAATTATGATTAAAAGTTGACCCTTACCGAAGACAATTGCGGAACACACATAGAAAGTAGCTTCACAATGCGTTGTGATGATAGATCCCACGAGATTCACGCCCATCAGCGCACACAAACGAGCTATCATCATTGCCAAACTGGCCACCAAACCCCTGATAACAGAAATAGATTTTACATAACTATAATCAGTTCATATTCAACCGCTTCTAGTTATTTTCACTATTTTATTATAAAGAGAGTTTTGTTTAACCTCAATTCATTAACTCCAGTGATAATAATAAATAAAAATACAAAACAAAAAACTCAACTCTTTTTATTCTTGGATTCTATTCATGCTTTGCATCAGGCAGAGTAGAGTCACTTTGGTAGGCTCTCGAAACAAAAAAACGAATATTCAGTTGGAAGTGAATTAGAGTAAACCATTTTGTGGATCTTTTAAGATGCTCATTTGCACCTAGTGTGAAGTATTTAATAAATACGGCTAAAATATAAACCTTAAGAGTAAATAGTTCTTAAATATTTTACATATTTTTAGTTAAGGAAGTGGTAAAGTTGATCATCATCAACAGCCTTTTACAGTCCACTACTAGACATAGGCCTCTCCTTAGCAAGGAAGTTTTGGCCTACTATACCACGCTAGCCAGACGGGCTGGAATAGGGTTTGTTCCAAGTTTTCCTTCTCTTTGTAATGATGTTGTCTTGCATACTTTGTCCCCTTAGTCGTCTTTTGCGACACCCACGGGATGACTAGGGATGATAACACTATGTATTCTTAATCCGGCACCACACGGACAAATAATTATTGATTACATATTACTGGCAAATACATACACATAAACATTTGCAGGTCATACAAAAGTTTACTCAAACTCGAGAATGGAACTCGAAACCTAAAGCACAGAAATTAAAAACGCTTCCACAGCGCCAATGCTAATAGGCAGTCATACAAATCAATACGCACCTGTTAGTCGTAGGATACAAGTCCACGAAATACGTTGAAATACATCCGATTCCCAGCGCAGTAGCATGTAGCAATGTAAAGAATATTATATTGGTAATAGGATTTTTTAAGTGCAACAATAGTTGACTCACTGCAGATACGGACAGCACCAATATTAACATAAGACGTGGACGAGAAGAAATCTTGATAGAAACCATGCTCACAACAAAGTAGAAGAGACTGAACGTCATTCCAGAATACAACGTCTTTAGGGATATTTCTTCATTGCATTTGAACTGTAAACAAACAAGCATTGTTTAGGGACACTGTAACTGACTTCGTAATACGCACAGCATACTTCATCTTTTAATGTGTGTGTCAAATTCTGGGTGGTATTTAAGTGACAGTAGCCCAATTTCGCTTACTGTGTCTCCAGTATACGTCAGACTCGGTCGTCTGATCCCATCGCCATATACTTCCATCCCAATATACTTGTATATTATGACACAAACCATCAACATCAACAGTCTTTTACAGTCCACTTCTGGACATAGGTCTCTCCTTAGCAAGGAGGTTTTGGCCTACTATGCCACGCTGGCCAGACGGATTGGAATAGGGTTTGTTTCATATTTTCCTTAATAGTTTCTTCCGACTTACTTACAACACCCACGGGATAAATAGGGGTGGTAACACTATGTATTCTTAATCCGTCACCACACGGAACACAAATATATTATAGATAAATTGTATCCAGAATTTGTTCTAAATTATACAATTTGGTCTGATTTAAAATCAAACTCAACACGATAAGGTTGTCAATTTGTCGGAGACCTACATCGGATGATTGTTTTTTCATGTTTTTCCCATCTTTATCCATCCACTTCAAAATAAACCCACACGCACACACAAGTAAACTGTTAAAGAAATCTTATTACTAAAAGTTTTATAAATATACGTACTTTGTGTGTGTCAGGTAGCAGGTTGGTCTCTCCAAACATCCTCTGGCAGAAGGATTTCTGAGAGTTATTGTCTATTTCTAACGAGTTAAAGAAATAATTTATCATGGTTGGATACCACATGAAGAATGTGTTATTTCTGAAACATTCAAACACCAAAATTAACTTCTATGTTCTATGTAAGTGAAACTCGTGAATAAAGTAAATACAATCAAGAGCAATGAATTCAGGATACCTCAAATCTATCCAGAGAAGCAGCTGGCACACGGCACAAACTTCAATTCGATCGAAAATTCTTAAGTTAAATTTGGATGTTGTATATCATGATCACTGATTATTATGAGAGCTCAAATTTTTCTTATAGAAAAATGAGTAAATGTGTTTCAATACTGTTATAAAGTTCGAGAGAATTATGAAATTACCAAAAAAAAAGTTTAATTAATGAAAATAATTGATATGATTTTAAGAAATTTCTATCTTGCATTTAATATTTATCCATAAACCATAATTTATTACTCTCAGCTAGATTGCTCATTCCCAGAAGTTTATATATTTATATGTATATAATATATGTCTTTGTGTGACCCAAATTCATTGCTATTTAATATATTAAATATTATAAAGACCAGTTTAAAAACTGCATAAATTTAAGTTAGTTGAAAGTATTGACATAGTTTAAAGACGTACGTGGTACAGCAAAGAGCCATGAGGAAAAATAATTGAATGGTCCTCCACAGTAGAGGTGGTTTGAATATTGGCACAGTCTGCTTCTTTAAACTTGCCCAGAATGATGGTTTCTTTGTAAAAGTTTCTACATCCATCCTCATAATATACTTCACCTGAAAAATTGTGAACAATCCGTATTATAAAATGAAACCGTTTGACAGAACGAATGTTAGAGTTATGTGGTTTGGGTAGTCAAGGCTACTTAAGCTTAATTAAAAAGTTCGCGATATATTTCATATTTTGATATAGAAAACAACAAAATATGACAAATAGTTAATCCCAATCACAACATGATAAACTAAAGATATTTTTGATCATAGCTCGTTTTATCAACTATATGTTACTTACCGGATAATTCTTTCTTTCTCCTCCATTTCTTACATAAATTTTTGTCAAAACATCTAAAGTTCTTTCATAGTCTCCTTTACTAATCAAGTATTTTGGACTTTCATAGACAAGCAGCAAAAGTAGCGCACCAATTGCCAGGGGTAGAGCTAGAACCATAGCGTATAGCCTCCAAGGTCTAAATGTTGCATTCAATAAGGGCAAAGGATATTCAAAGTTTCGGGGTAGAATTAACAAACCCAGACCTGAAACAATGATAAATTTGTAAAAGAAAAAGCTCTCATCAGATCTAGCTTAGCAACACTTAATCCATTATGGTATCTACAAGTAACACTCAATAATATAATTGTACCCATGTATATTATTTTTCTCTTTCTATTTTGAGAGCCTGCTAAAGTGATTCTACTTTGTCTGATGGAAAGCATGAATAGAATCCCACAGCTGTGACCACCACATTCACTGCAAATGCAGACAATGCAGTATGGCGAAGTCTAAAGTAAAGTTAACACTAGCAAAGACCATGGATGCTAAAGCGAAATTAATACTTAAAAATGAAATATTTTCACAGATGGTATAGTAAACCAAAATCTCCTTGCTAAGGAGAGTATATGTCCAGCAGCGGACTGTTAAAGCCTGTTGATGATGAAGATGAAGTGTTTTTAGTAAGAGAGCCGTTCTTGTCACAGACATCCGCTGCTAATCACTTCTTTTGTTGCTGCACTCAAGCATGATTATGAGACCCTTTGATTATGGAGCAGAACTCAAAAAGCGACAACAGATTTATGACTCTTTCAAGATGTCCATGGGCGGCTGTACTTATTCACCATCATTTGTATTGTCTGTTAGTTTGTTCCCCTATACGATATAAATATAACAATACATACCGAATGAAAATAATTCCGAGGAATTGTTAACGCTGCTCATTATAAACAGATACTGTCGTCTGTATTTATCTCCTATGCATTCTCCTAGGAACGCCATTGTAAGTGTGAAACTGGCCGTTGAACTGAAATATACAAGATATGATTTATTAAGGTCTGAATTTATAAAAATGTTGGTTTGTGTACGCTTCAAAAACTCAAAATGCTCTGCACTGATTCAGTTTGAATTTCGACACAACAACAAACCATTTCAAAGATTATTTTGATCTGAATGTGTATTGCATAAACTAAAATGATACCACAAATGCTACAGCTAAGCGTGGCAGGGTACAACTAGTATTTTATATCAATTAATGTAATAAGACTAGTATAGTACTCCAATTATCATCATTAGCCTTTAACAGTCCACTGCTGGACATAGGCCTCTTCTTGGCAAAGAGGTTCTGGTCCACTACACGCTGCTCCCTTAGTCGCCTCTTACAACACCCATTTGAAGCGTAAGGGTGGTGACAGAATTTAATACTTACATCCTTTAAAATGAAAAGGAGTGCAAATACATATATTAGCGGACAAGTTCCTGAAGTTAAGTAATATTGGAATTTTAAATTTTAAATTCGCCTTGCGACTGAGCGTGAACGTTTTACTTTCAACAACTGTTTTGAACTTTCTACAAGTATTTTAAACTGTTAACCATAATTATTTTAAGTTTTTTAAATGTTAACTGCATTCTTGAAATAAGTTTCTGTAGCAAAGTGAAAAATTATTTCATATTTGTCTTATTTGGAAAAAGTTAAACTGATGTCGAAATCTTGTTGTTAGACTCTGGGCTTCATAATACATCTTTATCTGCCGCCGTCAGAAATATAAATATCGTATTTTATATACGTAAATAATCAAAAATGGTTCGTTTAAGTTTTCGTTTTAAATACGTACTCTTAGTACAGAGAGAAACCTTATTATTTAATAGTATACCAACTTAAAAGAATGTATACGTACAAACAGCATCCGATGATCTTGATGACCAACATGAACAGCCAGTGTGTGGAGAAAGCACTGATCACAGCAAAAACAAAACCTACAGAAGTGGACACCATCATCGCACGCTTCCTGCCTTGCGTGTCCGCATAGTAGCCCCATGGAAACGCAAAGAGCACTCCTGGAATATGATGCAAAACATTTGATGATTAGGAGTCCTTCAAATTTGCAATCTTACATCATGTCAATCTGTTTAGCAAGAAACAGAACAATAGAAACTCGTAACACAAGATTGTTATTAAAAGTAGTGTTAATATATCTGGAAAAACTAGGCAGTAGAGCCACGCTGATTTCAGCACGAGCGAGCCGGATCAACCGGGGCAGTACTACCTTTCCACAGAAGACCAACCTGAAGCGCCAACATCCGTGTTGTCGTGTTTCGTTGGTGAGTATGAGACCGGAGGCCCATTGATGCAGGGATGACAGTTATCGTGGTAACTGCGTAAGCCTTACACTGTCACGATGACTGTCATGCCTTTTACGTCCCCAAGCGGGGTATGAAAAAGCATCTCACAAGGCTGCCATAGTGTGGGTCACCATACTGCATTGTCTGCATTTGTAATGAGTATGGTGACCACAACTCTTGAATTTTATTCATGCTTTCCATCAGGTAGAGTAGAGTCACTTTAGCAGGCTCTTAATATAAAAAAAAATATCAGACAATTATTGAAACTTTTAAAGATTGTAGCTCATATAAGAATAATCTGGTTATATACATTTAAGTGTGTACAGATACAAAGGTGATATCACCTTAACAGCTTTTAACAATTCACTGTTGCACACAAGCCTCTCCATAAGAAGGAAGCTTTAATCTACTTTACCACTCTGTTTAGAGGAATTGGAATAGGGTTTATTTCGGGTGAAACGACCCAATTTGCGCCCTGAGTGTGGCCGCGGCTGGATGGGACGAGCTTTCCCTTCCATTCGCTACAGTGGTCAATTGCGAGGAGGTGACGTCCGCTTGTGCCGTACGTCGCCTAAATAGAGGGTCCGGATGTTGTAATAACAGCTGTACCCGGATCCCTCCTCTCTGAGGCATAGAGGGGCACACTCTATGGTTTTAGTCGGTCCGATTCCAAGATACCACCCCGCCGCAAACCCTGGTGTGGTGACGGCCCCTATGAATGCCCGCACATTAAAAAAATAAAAGAAGGGTTCGTTTAAAATTTCCTTCTATTCTCTCATTTCATTTTTATACTATGCCTAAAATCTGGCTCATATCTTTTAACAACTAATATTTACCTACAAATGGCGCTGACGCCAAAATCCCGGTCTTGGTGAAGTCCAAATTTAGGTCACAACTTGCTGCAGCCACTACCGTTGCATAAGCGAACATGTCAAACGCACATGCGCTTGTAATGATGCAACATGTAGCTAGAATTAAATAATTATAACGTCCATGACCTGAAACAATATTGGAAAAAAACATAGTGGTTAGAGACTGTTAAGGCGTAAGTCATGAGTTCGATTCCTAGGAAAAATATTGGTATGATGAGTATGATCATTTGTTCTATGTTTAATTGTAATTATAATACATATAATCTTTATTAAAAGTCTGGATGTCAAAATACAGGTTTTGCCTTGTTTGTCAGTGTGTGGCTGTACCAAGTTATTATGAAGTTACTTTTGCCACAAAAGATGACTTCGGCAGACGTAGATGCGTATTTTTTGTAGTTATAAACAACCAAATTACGTGACAGATTTCATGCAGTTTTCACCATTATTTAAGGCTGTATAAATATAATATACCCATGTTATATGAAAAGAATATGTAACAATGGACAATATTTGACAAAAACACAGTATTTTTAAACGCTTTCGTTACTTGAACGAACGAACTACGAACTACGAACTTGATAGAAGCTTTCCTGAGCTACCTCGATAAGCAATTATTAAATTAATTACTGAAATTTGTAAATCACTATTAAATAAATTGTGACAATGGGTTAATAATTAATTTAATAATTATAATTATTAATTAATCATTATTTAATAATGTGACTTATTAAACTGACTTTAAAAAGGGACAGTTATCAATTCGACTGCATGTTTTTTTACGTCTGTTACAGTATTTCTGCCATCACTAAGGAATGACATTCAAAATTAGTTTCGTATTCAAAAGGGATGATTTCCTTATCACTAACTCGTAATCTGATGATTGGACCCCAGAGAAACCATCTGTTAAAGAATGTTCATAACTATAAGAGCCTACAGTAAAATCTAGAGCAAACTACATCACTACTTATTGATATGTTAAAGTGTGAAGCTAATATATATAAATTAAAGACTATGATCCAAAGTGAAATTCAGAAATTTAAAGACGATTCAGTTGCTTTGCCACATAAAGAAGGAAGTCTTTGAAGGAGCAGCGAAAAAGGAACGAAGAACGCAGTGAACATTAGCCTGAATGCACATTAGCCTGGGATTACTACTCGTAATCTTATGGCTACCTAGGCCTATAAGACCAAGAAGCCTGTAAAGCTCTCCACAAACCAGACCGACTTCACACAAACTATCTAATCTATATAATATCTTTAAAAGACCAATTCTTGTATATGTAAGACTTATATCTGAATCTCGGAAACGACGGCAACGACTTTCATGAAATTTTGTATGCCGGGGTTTTCGGGTGCGATAAATCTATCTAGCTAGGTTTCACTTTTAAACCACGTTGTTAGATTCATGTTTTCAAGCAATGAAATTTTTGTCAAATAGGCCAGTTTATTCATGTGTCTATAGATAAGTATCTGTGACAAAATTAGGCATGGGAACAAAGGTTAGTAAATTGCTAATCGACTATCACAGAATAATATCGAGTAAGCTCAATTTCCAGATTCTCCTACCTAGTATATTCAAAGCTACACTTATTATAGTCGCATGAATTAGAGTTGTAATTATGGTTTAATTTTTAGTACCTTTTGCTTTTATTGTTTGAAGTCAATTCAACGTTTTCGAAAGAAAGATTTTAAATTATTTTTTAACACTAATTAAATCATGTCAGTTTTTTATAATACTAAATCTATTAGAAGCATATACATTTTATATTTGCTAAGCTCTCACATTAGAAACAATATGGCGCGGGGGATTATGCAAACCCAGACTTAACAAAAATACACAAATCACAGTAAGTGTTGTCCCATGTGAGGATGAGACCCACACCACTCAGCTACACTACACTATACATATAGTCAATATATCATCATGGAAATATCAAAAAATATATTTACCACATAATGCCTCTGCTTCAGCATATGTATAAGTGTCCTTTACTCGTCCGTTTCCATTTCTTACATTTCCCACTTCACACGTCATATTTTTCACGTCACTCGCAGCACTATAGTGTCTAATCTAGCACTAAAATAAATACAATTTTTAACACAAGTCACCACTTTATTTTTTAAAAAACTTTAATACAAATAGAACAGTTATATTTCCAGCCAGCTTCCCGGAGGTAGGCCAGCGAGTAAATACAGTGATTTTATATTCTGCATCGCTTTAAATTACTTCAGTAATTATGATTGGCCCAAGCTCGTTCCACTAATATAACAATTACTACATTGATTACTGTTATTAGTAAATGATTCTTAAAATAATCATTGCCTCATTTGTCTAACGATCAGTATATGTGACTATCGATCAATAGGTCTCGGGCCTGATTCCTGGATCGTGCCGAAACTGTTATTGTAGTTTTCTTACAAGTAATTCTTATTAACAACCCGGTGTTTGATAGCTTGTGCTGTCATGGAGAGCACATTAAGCCGTTTGTAAAGATTGCCACGGACATCTTCGACAAGCGTTTTTAGGAAGTCAGTGCACTCAAACTTACTGACAACTAGTTCAAACTTCGAATTCAGTTCGTCCTCAATGTTACGAAGGTTTATTGGTAGTCACTATATGGTAAAATTGATATTCAGGTAAAACCGATTGAACTTACGAAGCACAAAAATTAATTTAATATTGAGAATGATGATGATGTTGATTGAGAAGATATGTCCACACTACTTATTATAGCTAATCTTAAAAATAGTCGAAGCAGGGAGTGTAAGTCTCCATTTTGTATAGTTGACAACAGGCGGGTATATAAATGTTAAGTTATCTCCGCTGGCCGCTGATGATAAGGTATATAAATATGAAAATAAAGTACATAATAATGTAAAATTAATTATACAAAATGTTAAATAATACGGAGCGTCACCACTGCTGTTCATCCTTTTTCTTTATGCGAGCAATGTTTTTCGCACCATATCCTCCAGAAGGACAAAGGGCGTGTGTGGGACTACCGGTCTACCCACTAAACCCCGCGGCGGCATACCTCGGCAGTCGGGAGGAGCTCCAGGAACGCATTAGCGGCTTCTAGAGTCCTACCTGTCGTACCACACAAGGTACGTTCCGGGTACCTTATGCCCCAGGGGCAAGACACTATCGCACCTCTCACCGCTCTGCGCAGTAAGAGGCAGAACAGAAAGCCGATTAAAGAAGCAAATTTAATTGGACAACAGCTCTGCAAAGAGAAATAAAACTGGAAACAATATATCTACTTGCCTGGCCAGCGTGGTATAGTTGACCAAAACCTTGTGCCCAAGGAAAGGCCTATATTCAGCAGTAGACTATTACAGCATGCTAACAATAATAACGTTCCATAATAAAACATATTTGTTAATGAGAATTAACATAATCACGATAGGTTTTAAGCACATACCTTCTACGGATGAATGGGGGAACTTCTACTTTAAGGACTCCACGATGGCAGGCCGGGCTAGCCTTTGAATTGGTTTACGTTTTGCCCTATCTAGTCATTGAAACTTCAAATCACTTATTCATATCAGAAAAATTAACGTCAAAAGTGCATCGCTTTTAATGTCAAGTTTGTAAATTGAGCAGTGCATTAAATACTGCATGGACTTCTAACGACAAAGTCCTCATGCAGAAATCAGATGGAGCACATAATTCTAAAAGCTGAATCAAATCTCTAAATCTATATGACTAGGGATTCACAGCAGATACTGAATAGCAATCAGTTAAATGTATAACTTATTATTTTTAGTTTTTAATCTTTATTGTACAACTACACACATACAAAAAAATCCAATTTTCACTATATACAACACTCATTTAATCACGTATTTGTATTCACAAAACTAAGGTTACAACCACAATATGAATAAATACACCAATATTCAAAATTCACATTCATTTCACACATTATTATAACGTCTATTATTAGCTGTGTATCATCAAACTAAAGGTCTTATTCAATCTTCCATTATGTGGGCCAGAACGCTTTTACAAATAAAAAATATCCTAAGAAGTAAGCTAGACCTATCATAGTGATACATAACAGTTTACTGGTGGGGTGTACCCTACTGACTACTTTTATAAATTACTATAACATCCATAGTACAAAGACAAGGTGCAATCTACCCTACTTAATTTCTTTTTTCTGTTTCATCAACTAATTAATAATTAATCGTTTTAATTCAAAACTGTTTACATCAATCTTAAAACAAAACATTTTTATATCATTTAAAACATTGGAACAGCTACTTATAGGTAAACACTACTTATACTATAAAATAAACTAAATATACCGGATATTTGACAGACAAAGCCATCTAGTTTCAAACTACACAGAGCTTCTACTATGATAACAAGACTGACTGATAGAATACTTATATACTTTTTTTAAGTAAATATATACGTAGAAAACACCCAAACTCCGAAACAAACATTTAAAGATTATACAAACATTTGGTCTAATCCAGGAATCAAAACCGAGCATTCAAACACAACAGCCGCATTTAGAATGGAATGAATTGAAAAATAAAAGCAACAAAATTCTCTTTTTTCTTATCTTCCACACGCAACCATACACGCAGGCAGAGTTTTAATACATTTTATACATTTTACAATTATTGTGTCTAACTCAAATCAATGGCACATCGCTAAGCACGAACTATTTCTATCGGATGGTATCAAGATTTAAATCAATGAAATCACTGTGGTGATTTACCATTTTATACATACTTGCATATGGAGAATTGACACCGAAAACTGCACCTTCTTGGAGGGGACAAAGTGGCGTGAGTGGACTACGTGGAAGTCTAGATGGAATGTGAAGTGTCTTGGTTGTTTATAGTAAACAAAATAACAATACAGTAATAAATAACATCGATGTAGAAGGTATTGAGTGCAGAAAATTTAGTGATCATATTGATTGTTCAAAACTGATAACATCAATCATCATCAACATCTTTTAACAGTCCACTGCTGGACATAGGCCTCTCTTTAGAAAGGAGGTTTTAGACCACAAAACCGTGCCGGCCAGACGGGTTTGAATACCCTCTTCACAGTGCTCTCGTACTACATAATTTGCTCTTTTAGTCGTCTCATATGACACCCAGGGGGTTATTATGGATGGTGATATTTTGTACTCTAAATTGATCACCATACGGAACGAATTATCTATAATAATAAACATATCTACTTCAGGCGTTTTCGCGTGTTGCGTCATCGAGCTCATCAAATACGGAATTTTTTTCGTTTGTGTACTCGTATACAGAGTATCAGATCGTAATAGTTTTAATGAGTATATAGATAAATTAGAAATGGTGTTACGTATTTTAGTAGAAAAATCTAGTTGTAGTGGGTAATTTTAATAACGACTTTTTAAAAAAAATAAACGATTTATTGAATTAGAAAATGTATTGTTGAAATATAATTTAAAAATTTTACACTTTATCGATAAAATCACCTCAAGCCATGCATTGTCAATTTCGCGCATAACTTCAGTAAGTCATATAAGTCAAATTGACTTATTATAATTAGCGTTACCTGACCACGCGGTGCAGATATTAGAATATCCTATTAATATTATTAGTACTTAATAATTACCGGCAAACCAAAAATTAGCAAAACTATAATGATGGACATATTAATGAGTTTAAATCGTAGTTAAGTAGATTGAATTTCTCATAAGTTCACGAATGAATGTGCATGTAACGCATTTATCGATATATTTTTGTATGGTCGGTGTTATCCCAAAACTGTTGTTCTTGTAAATTTTATGGATAAACAGAAATGGATATCACGTGGTGTGAAGATTTCCAATAATAAAAACACCAATTATTACGGCAAGCACATTTAAAAATTACTCAAAGAAATAAAGACCAATTTAGACATTACTCTAAGCTGTATACTGAAATTATGCATTTAACTCAACACGCATAATATTATTCCAAAATAACGCTATCTCAGAATAATTTAATAGCTACTTGGTAAATAATTAATCAAAAAAAACTAAATAAACCAAAGAACTATACTCGTATTAACAAAGTAATAAAAAACGACATACTCGTAGATAATATAAATCAGAAGCATATTGCACATTAATTTAACACTTACATATTTTGTTTATAAGATTCAGCCTTTTTTTTTGTTTTTCTTTTATTGACGAGGCGGAAAATCCCTTCGGATCTCCTGCTCCTTGGGGTGCAGGAGTCAGGAGTATGTGCTGTTCCCATTAAAAACTACCCCGACGACCGGCCTCTGGCACACTACTCTGGGGAAGGGACCATATGATTTCAGGTCCCCCCTCAAATTGACATCATGCTGGGTGCTAAGTCACAAAACACGTTTTAAACAGGTCGCTGAAGCGTGTGTCGCCATATTGTATTGTCTTTATTCGCAGTGAGTACGACGGCCACTTCTGTTGGATTCTATTTATGCTTTCCATTAGGCAGAGTAAAGTCACTTTGCTAGGCTTCTTTAAAAAAAAAAACTATTCGTAAAAGAATTATTAGCAGTGCATTTACTTTATACACGCCGTCGACGACACATAGATGCTTTGCCAATAGCATTTAACGGATTAACTGAATCTATTTTGGAAATGGGGGTGATCTTTTGAGGCACTAACAAGGAAATGGCATTCAAAGGCGATGTTTAAGTTCAATGTTTGAATTCGACATCAGAAATTCTTGTAAGCCGTATTGCACACGTTACAAGATTCTAACACTACTATCTCTTTACATATTAGGAATGAGTTTGTTTGCCAAAATAAATCCAAACCAATATTATCACGTATGGCAGATACAATTCCTCGAAAAAGGTGCCTTTAAAAAAAAATTTGTCTGTAAACGTCTCGGACTGCATTATTGCTCAAAAATGTTATCTACATGGTCTCAATTGTTTATAATAAATTTCCCTTTCTTTTTAATTTAGAATACTCCAGGTAGCCAAGTATTTAACCAAAAAGTAATAATGCCTAATCATTTCTTTTGTAAAAGCTTATTATAACGTAAACGAGACCGGAGGCCCATTGATGCAGGGGTGACAGTTATCGTGGTAACTTTGTAAGCCTTACACTGTCACGATAACTGTCATGCATTTTACGTCCCCAGGCGGGGTGTGAAAAAGAATTTCACAAGGCCGCCATAGTATGGGTCCATACTTCGTTGTCAGTGTTTACAATGTGTGTGGTGACCACAACTCTTGGATTCTATTCATGCTTTCCATCAGGCAGAGTAGAGTCACTTTGGCAGGCTCTAAAGATAGAAAAAAAAATGATTTTTTGAATGATGACTTTCATATGATAAAATTAAGTACCTAATTGGATGTTATTGACATAATTAACCTGCACATTGTATACAATTATTATAAGTCCATCAATCCATTTATATAACGGTAGCAATTGATCGGTGATTAATTATTAATAAAAATCAAATGATGAAATGATAAAAATGTATGACAATTGGGTTTTTGAAAAAAAAAAATTATTGATTTTTTTTATGTATTTTAAAACTTTATTATTAATAATATTGATATTTAATGCAAAAAACTTAAAAATTTTTTTTTTTTAATTAATTATAAACAATTAAAAATTGATGAAATTTAAATAAAAATCACGTGACTATAAACGCGCCATGATTGGTCACCATAGTTGTGACGTCATAATGTTATAGCTATTTAATAACAGTACAGCGTTTACGGCTATTACACGTGACTAGACAATAATATTGAAAATTTATTGCTAAAATACGAGTTGTTAGTTGGTTCCGATTAGCTATGTGTGATAAAGGATTTATTAAGGCAAAGTCTGATAATATTCCTGATGTTGATATATTTATGATTAATATAAATTAATATTATAAATATGTGAGTAATAAATAATAATAGTAGTACTTATAATAATAGTAATACTTTATATTATTTATATTATATTAATTACATTTTTAATATAAATTTAAATATTTAATAATGACAACAAAATTAAATAGATCAAAACACTGCATTCATTATTTTCCTATTAATCCAAAAGCCCGTGAGTGCCAGACCTTCGTCATTTTATAAAAGCTGAAAGTTCTTCTATGTGTGTCCCTAGTACAGGTAAGAATGATCCCCAAACATGAAGCTGAGGCAGCGGTGGCTTTGGCAGATAACAGGCAACAAAGGTGTGTAAAATTTCATCTCAAATTCGTCATGATATAAAACTTGATTTTTTTTTATATTTGATTCATAATAATATCAAAACTCGCGTTGCTCATTGCCAGACAGTTAGTATGGTTCCAACCCTCTGCCGGACACCCCTAAACTATTATAATTTATAATTATACTTACATTATATTATAAAACCTAAGTTTTATATATAATTTTTTGGGAGCCTATTAAACTATGTTTACATAGTAGCCGGACAGTTTCGAAGGTTCTATCATCTTGCCAGACGCATTCAAAGTCAGCAGTAATCAGGAGAGCAAGGAGCGTATACAGTAACTAGTGCAAATGAAACAGAGCGCTTCGTCTATTGCGGGATTTCACTGCGTTACACTAGTTTAATAGGCTCCCAAAAATTATATATGAAACTTAAGTTTTATAATATAACCTTTAATTACTATATACGCTCCTTGCTCTCCCGATTATTGCTCACTTTGAATGCGTCTGGCAAGATGATAGAACCTTCGAAACTGTCCGGCTACTATGTAAACATAGTTTAATAGGCTCCCAAAAAATTATATATAAAACTTAGGTTTTATAATATAACGTCAGTATAATTATAAATTATAATAGTTTAGGGGTGTCCGGCAGAGGGTTGGGACCATACTAACTGTCTGGCAATGAGCAACGCGAGTTTTGATATTATTATGAATCAAATATAAAAAAATCAAGTTTTATATCATGACGAATTTGAGATGGAATTTTACACACCTTTGTTGCCTGTTATCTGCCAAAGCCACCGCTGCCTCAGCTTCATGTTTGGGGATCATTCTTACCTGTAAAAAAAAAAAAAAAAAAATAGTGATCTCCATCAATTTAATTTAAGAAATAAAAATAAACTTGCCTTGCACACTACTAGGCTCCATAAAATATCGAATTCGTTTGTGGGTCAATGTATACAATTTTATAACAAATTACCAAACAACATAGTATTATTATCTATTGGTAAATTTAAGAAATTTGTTAAGCTGAGGTTGTCCAAAAAGGCTTATTACTCAGTTTCAGACTATGTCACAGATTTAGATGTTTGGAAATGAATTGCTCTTTTTTTAAGACCTATGATTGTGAATATAACTGCTATTTTAATATTTAAAAGATTTTGAGTTAAAAGAGTGGTGGTGAGTTTCTTTCCTGGGTTCTTTTCTCACCACTCTACCATGAACAATCTGCGAACCCAGCTAGCTATAATTTTAATCGACAGATTGTTCATCTTTCATCTTTTATTGTTTTTTTTTTTATGACGTTCATAAGTGTCTTTTGTGACCTAAATGAATAAATGAATTTGACTTTGACTTTGACTTTGTACTAGGGACACACATAGAAGAACTTTCAGCTTTTATAAAATGACGAAGGTCTGGCACTCACGGGCTCTTGCTCTATATCAACTGCATTGAGTGAAAACTAACATTATGACGTCACATGCGTTCGGGTTTGTTCGGGAGTTGTCGGCGTGTCTTCGGTACTGGATTCAAAAATTAATTTTTATTTTGAAATAACTTTTGAATTATTGCAAAAAAAAAAAAGAAATAGTTTTGCTATAAAACTAATATATAATCTTTCTATTTATCACAAAAAAAAATTTTTTTCAAAAACCCAATTAGCTGAAAAAGGTATACCTAATATTATAGTTTGGCTGGCAAATAGTCTTCTATCACAAAAAGTCCATAAAATAACATCTCTATGCTTCAGTAAAACTATGGTGTCTGCTCCCAAAATACTCTACTCTTATCTTTGCATACATTTTTAGCCTTATAACCATTCAACCATCAAACTGTCTACAAGTTGGAATTGTCCAGAGCTATCAAGAATAACCGAAATCACCTAATTAGGAGTGAGTATGAACGATTAATTGAATTGAAAAAAGACAAATACAATTAGTGGTTGACTGAAGAAGCTAATTTATATTTTCAAGGTTTTACGAGTAGTCCGGTCAATTTAAACATTCGAAGCTACATAAATTCCCATCAAGCTGAAAATCAGTAAGGTTGTTAAAAATATGATCAAAAATAAAATTTGAAAGTGCCCTATCTTTCCCCTGTATGGAAAAAAATTTATTCACGGTCAAAGGTCAAAAAAATGAGTTTTTCGCGATTTTCAGCGAAACGGTAAGTTTTATAATAAAAATATTTCAGACAGAAATTGTAGATCATAAAATAATCTACAAAAAATGTATCAATACATTTTTTCCTACGAGCCACCGTTTTTCAGATATAACGATTCAAAAAGTTGTACAAGTTGCAATCGTCATAATATGCACAAGTTCCACGTCACCTATGAGGTAGTGTACTTAGCGCGTTTTTTTTAACGTGGTTTCCCCGTAGGCCTACTTCACAGGTCAGTTGTGATCCTGTTTAATTTGAAACTATTGCAAAATTACGGAAACTTGTAAATATCGGAAAAGATAAAAAGCGATGTAAATTAAAAATGAGGTGACTAATATTCCCTTAGGTGGTTAGGTTTTCCGAAAGTAATATAGCAATCACGATGATACTTAGCTCCAGCAGTAACT
This sequence comes from Hypercompe scribonia, assembly GCA_949316085.1. Classification (NCBI taxonomy): domain Eukaryota; kingdom Metazoa; phylum Arthropoda; class Insecta; order Lepidoptera; family Erebidae; genus Hypercompe; species Hypercompe scribonia. The sequence continues at coordinate 3,132,621 of OX438973.1, forward strand.
AAATCATATTCAAATTCAACTCGAGCAAGAACAGCTTTTGCTATAGCATCGTCATGTATCCGAGCTACTTTCAGAGTTGAATCTTTAAATTGAAGTGTAGTTACTTGGCTAATTCAACAGCAAAAATCTGAGGATTTTCTTCTTTCATACTCTCATTCAATTTCTGGCCACAAAATAAGCATAGTTCTTTAATACAAAAAACTGATTCACTGACACGTGATCTAGTACGAGAAGGACTTTCTGTGGATGTACTGGCTTCTTGTTCTTCGCGTTGTCTTTTATTAGCTGCAGCAATAGAAGACTTTCGAGTATAATTTTAACGACAACTTTCATGTATTATTACCGATTTCTGATTTTTGAGAAATGCCGAAAATTCATCTGCTTTTTCGATACTTGCATTAATTAATGACTTCCATAACACGTTCAACAGTAACAATTTTACTTTCACTTAAAAGCTTAGCACAAATAAAGCAATATTCAGACATTTGAGTATAAACACGTGATTTCACTACAGAGTGTCGCTCAAGACTAACGGTATTTCATTTATTATAGCAGGTATAAGACCCTAGCCACGCACACAATAGAACAAGAGACAGATGTCTCGAAGTTACACTGGCGTATGAAGTAAGGGACTGGGTTTCAATTGACCTGATATTCTTATAGTTATAACATTCTTATAATATAACAACTCTAGATAAGAGATGTATTTACGTGGCGCACTCATGCATATTAAGACGATAAAAACTTGAACAACTTTTTAAATAAGTTATATCTTAAAAAACGATGGCTCGTAGGAAAAAAAGTATTGATACATTTTTTGTAGATTATTTTGTGATCTACAATTTTTGTCTGAGATATTTTTATAATGAAACTTACCGTTTCGCTGAAAATCGCGGCAAACTAATTTTTTTGACCTTTGACCTCGAATAAAATTTTTTCCATACAGAAGAAAGAGGGTACTTTCAAATTTTATTTTTGATCATATTTTTAACAACCTTACTGATTTTCAGCTTGATGGGAATTTATGTACCTTCGCTCTCATTTTTAGGCCTAGATTGACCGGACCGGAGTAATACCTAACGCTACACTTTTAATACAAACATACAAAGCCTTAGTTGAATATTTAATCACCTAATGAATATGATTATTGGGCTCAGTGGCAAAAAAACACTTGATTGCAGTTAAAAACGCTCAACGTGCCTGTTAGAGACATCAATATGTTTGTTACACTATCTAACAAAGTGCTTTGAACGTCTTTCGAATGCGTCAGTAAATTGTTAGCGGCTATAGCACAAAGAGAAAAGTCTATAAGAAATGCAGGTATCAGGATTACGAAAAAACGTGTGCGTGTACTAGCGTACACTCGTAAGAAGTGAAACTTCTTTATGACGTTATTTTTCAAAAAAATAATTTAAACCCGTCCGAAGTCGATGCAATCGCCACCTGGATTTCAAAAATGTAACTACTCAAAACGGGCCGCAAAATACATTGGAGACATTTACCAATCCCTACTCCGCTGGAAAAGGTATACTTCGAATCACGCGTGGTAGGGATAAGAAAAAGCTGGCGCGTAACCGAAAAATGTAACGCGTAACGAAAAAATGTTACACTAAATTTTTTTCCAACTCCGATAAAGAAGTTTCACTTCAATAATTGTTAATAGTTTTGTGTCGCATTTGTGTAGTTGCTTCCTTTGAATACTGTTTTAATAAAACTCTGTTATTATTTTCCAGGTCACTTAACGAATGACCTAATTATATCATAATTGTATCACAGTACGAGTTTGACGTTTATGCAGTCACATATCTTCGTAGGTGTTTATATTATTTTCGCCAAGCGGTGTTTCTTTTCTAGTAAGGTAGACTATTTTCAATCATCTTTTACTAGCTATATGTGAGTAATTTTATAGAAATAAATATCTTGTGAGTCATGATTCATTGCTGCACTTAGCGGTCTTTATTTTTAATATACACTAGATTAATTACAAAGTTAACTTAATACTAAGGAAGTACAAATGGCGGCCTTATCGTTCGACGGCAATCTCTTACAGATAACCATGGGATGAAAAAAGTTAAACAATTGATAAAATAAATTAATTTATAAATAGAAATCTTGGAAAGAAAGGAAAGAATTGAAATTGAGCAGTAATCGGAAAAGGATCCGTAGTTTTGCTTTTTGGGAATGAATATTATTTCAGCATCTTCTCAAGCCTTCGGAAACACACCCGAATAATTTGGAATATGTTAAGTAACAGAAAAAAATTGATAAAGAATTAGGAGGATCATATGTTTGATCACGGTTTTGACAATCAAAATCTGCTGCATTCGATATGCGACGTTTCAATCATGTTTCTCTAGAAGTTGCAACAGTCGTATCGTTGACAGAAAGTCGAAGTTGATGCTGAATTAACAAATGCGTCATGCAATAACATATTATGATAATTTTTGTAATATCTTCATTTAAGAGACCAAGAGCAATTACTAATTATGAAATAAATATTAAGGTTCTCGAGTGTCGAAAGGTTCTCGAGTGGCGACCACGTACAGGAAGACGAAGCATAGGTAGGCCCCCTACTAAATGGACCGACGACATAGTCCGAGTCGCGGGGAGACGCTGAATGCAGTTGACGTCCAGCCCTAGGGCGTGGCGTTCTAGGGGGGAGGCCTATGTTCAGCAGTGGACTTCTTCCGGCTGATGATGATGATGATGATGGTGATTATGCAATATTTTTTTTTATATAAAAATAGACAATTAATACAAAGTTCAAATTGATTCACAGTTGTCAATTTTTTGTCGTTTGACAATTGTTATAATGTTTTGCAATTGTACAAAACCACGCTGATGTTAATATTTGCTGATGCTTGATATTTGCAAAGTGAACATTTAAAGCTAGCTTCAGTCACGTTATGAGATTTCGAAATCTGTCCCTTAATTTGCATATTTAAACGTACTGTTTGACACGAATTTCGAATGATGTTTTGAGATTTTTTTTGTAACTCCTTTTTCTGCGGTCGACGGGATGTTTCTTAAATGCATAGTTGGCCTAGTGGTGTAAGCGGTCGCCACGCCGCTCTCTACTGCGCTAAGTGTTATGGATTCAAATTCCACACGGGACAACACTTTGTGTGATCCACAAATTGTTGAGTGTTCTTTGTGTCCGTTTCTTGTATGTTTGTAAAATCCCCTGCGAAACGGGATTTGTTCCTAGTGCGGCTGTTGTTTTTTTTTAAAAAAAAGAGGTCGTAAATTCACTTTGTGACATACAATAATATTAAATTAAAAACACAACTAAAACATGGCTCAAAATTTTGGTTATGATGATGTAGAGGGATTGTTGTTGGTAACGACTTAGTTTAAATTTTAAACGAATTTTCAACACACACACACGTGCATACGGGCTTATAATTATACATATACGAGTATGTTACACACATGTTTATAGAGAGCAATTAACGTCTAGGGTTAAAACAATACTGTTACAACTAAATTTTGAACGAATATTCAACACGCACACACATACATACAGGCTCATAGCTATACATATGTATATGTTACACACACATTAACATTAAATATATGTTCTATTTGCTAATTGTAAAAATTTAATTCATCATTGTTTTTTGGCAGGAACTAATTATTGATATATATCTCGCGCTAGTTTGGGAATAAGGCTTTGCACTTGAATTGTATGCATCCTTTGTTACAATAAACAATTATTGTTATTGTTATTCAAAGATATTTATGCACTTAATATTTATGGTAGGTTCGTTAACATAACCATGATTCATAATTTCTACATCATAAAAGCGTCAAAAATGTAACTTAAGAATCACTATTTCATGTCTCTAGCTGGCGATGCTGATGAGTTTGACAATTTTTTTCCGAAATAATGTAGATAATAATAGCTATAGAATAAAACTGTGTCGCCGTCATCAACGTTCCTCTCCAGATAAAGAAGAATTAAATAGAAGTGCTAGTTACATAGTAATAAGAAATGCAAATGTATATTATAGCTAAATTACATTTAAAAAAAAATCTATGGTAACATAGTATCGTGTATTTGTGTATGGAAGAGTGGTTGTATGTGTATATGATTGTTCAGTTTTTGTATGTTATACGTGTGTGCAGGATTACGTAATTTACACTTCCACAAGTTTATCTGCTTCGTTACAATTTAGTTGTTTTTGATAGATACTTAATTTAATTTTGAATTTTGTCTTAACCAGCAGATATTTATTTTGTTGTATGTTATGGAACTAATGTATTTAAAGTTTTTTCATTTTTTTTTTATTTTAATAGCCTGCCAAACTGACTCTACTCTGCTTGATGAAAAGCATGATTAGAATCCAAAAGTTGTAGTCACCATACTCATTGCGAATACTGACAATGCAGTATGGTGACCCACACTATGGCGGCCTATTACGATTTCTTACGCCTCACTTGGGGACGTAAAAGACATGACAGTCGTCGTAGCATTGTATTGCACACATTTACCACGACAACTGTCACCCCTGCACGAATGGGCCTCCGCTCAAAGTGGCGGATTGCCGCTTCAGTTCTGTGAAATTCTCGACCAATGAATCAATAAAATCAAATATTGTATAGCCTATCAGATCAACCTCTTGTTCTGTAAATACTCGGATTATAGGGAAGCTGGTAGTATTTATAGACTATAGTCTGTAATATGAATAACTGTCTTACAGCGAGAACTTGGCACAGAGTATAAGGTGCCGTTTCTGGAAATGGTATTAGTTTCTTTGCAGGAACCTTAAGTGTTGCACACTGTCCACGTTCAACTTTTTTTTCTTTTGTTTTATATTTAACCTACCAAAGTGACGCTATTCTGCCTGATGGAAAGCACGAATAGAATCCAAGAACGGTGGTCGCCATACTCACTACGAATGACAACAGTGCAATATGGCGACCTACGCTATGGCGGCCTAGTGAGATGCTTTTTTATGTCCCATGTGGAAGGGAAACACGTGCGCTGGTAATGAATTCCGGGCTTCAACCGATCTGCACAGGAAGGAAGAGCCGAATCGTTTAGTTCAGGAGCGTATGTTTACCGTTCTGAAATGGTGACTTCCAAGGCCAGCACGAATTGTCCTATAGAGGAAGGGAGAGGATGGGATCAGTTGGAAGAGCTCATCAGAACACTCTCCATGATAAAGACGATAGAGGACTGCCATAGAGGCGACATCTCTTCGCAACTGCAGAGACTCAAGGGAATCAGTGACTTTCAGGTTATTGATAATCCGGACTGCTCGCCGCTGTAACCGATCCAAAGCGTCCAGCAAATACTGCACGGATCCATCGTAAAGATGAGAATAGTACTCCACGCAGGAGCGTACTTGGGTCTTATAAAGAAGACACAGATGCTCAGGCACAAAGAACCGTCTCACTCTGTTCAGTATACCCAACTTCTGCAAACCCGCCTTAGTAACGCTTTCAATGTATTCTCGCGAATTGAGGTCCCGGCCAATATTCATACCCAGAATACTGAGATTGTCCTGCAGTGGCAGTTGAGTGTTCTGAAAAGTGGGGGGGGGAGGAATGGAGACTTTTTGGCAGAGAGCACGCACACCTGTGTTTTCTTGGCGTTGGACTCGACCAGATTCTCAGGACCCCATTGAGAAATGCGGCCCAGGACCCGGTCGAGCTCAGTGACAAGCTTTTGTCGCTTTTCTTCAACGTCCGCTAATTTGGCTGTAGTAACGTCCATAAACTGTACTATCGTCTGCATGGCAATGTATATCGGCAAGAGTCAACATGTCATTGATATGCAGAAGAAACAGTGTGGGTGACAGGACGGAACCTTGAGGTACACCAGCATTAACCTGCTGAAAATTGGAGGTGGCGCCGTCGCAGAGGACTCTAATGCGGCGCTCATGCAGAAATGCGGCCACCCAACTGCAGAGTTTGAGGAGCAGGCCAAATGACAGAAGTTTGGAGAGAAGGGAACGGTGCCAGACCCTATCGAAAGCCTTGGCCATATCGAGGCTGATAGTCAAGGACTCCCCATGCCTATCTACAGCCTCACCCTAAAGGTGTGTAAAGAACGCAAGAAGATCACCCGTGGATCGCTTCGATCTCAAGCCGTAACATAGTCGTTTTTTTTTATCTATTGTGGAGGGAACGGGTGTAATGTCCCTTCGACACAGAAAGAATCCTCCAACCAGACGAGGTGATCATAGCTGGCGGACCAGGGCCCAACGGTTGATGTTGGGATGCTGTATATATGCTAATTGCCACGCGAATCTCTGTTTCGCGACACAGGATAGTAGTTGCTTAGTAGTTCATCATACAACGTGGTTCAATGTATCTTCGCTAGATGGCGCTGTTGTATATTTTTGTTTGTGTTGTAATGTGGAAGTCGCCACATTTATCACCTTAAAAAATACGTATAAATCCATTCAGCTGTTTTGGTGTATGACTGGATTGAGTAACAGTCATCAATCTAATCCAATTCTTATATTTATAACACTAGATTATTTTAGGTAATGTTTATTACTTTGTTAATGTTGAAATTCAAAACAAATTAGCATGTAAGAAACGCGTCATACATATCAGACGTAATTCCTTAATTGTTACTATGCTCTTTCGAAATACCACGTTATTAAATAGTAGTTATTAATTTCTAATTGTTGTTGCGGTCAATGGCGCATTTAAAAAAAACTATCAATTAATCAGTGCACGGATTGCTAGTGTGTGGTAGTTTGAAACAGTAAGAATATCATCTAAATATTCTTGCCTAATAGGTAGTTGATGCTAAAACTGGATACTTCCAGAGGTACCTTAAATTTTCTTTAGATATATCTTCTGGGGGACTGGTCCCGTTCCATTTATTTTTCATCAACATTTTAAATAGCATCAACTAACTGTGTGTGTAAGAGATACGTAATATATATATAGATAACATACACAATAGATTAAAATATCTAGTATATTTTAAGACTAATTATCCCAGTAGTACATAGTTGTGTTAAAGTTATACTGCCATGTTGAATTTCAAATTAAGAATTGCAATGGCTGAAAAATACAATGCTCTTAGTTGGCAATAACAACGCTAGATTAGCTGAGTAGCATAGCAACAGTTGAAGAAATGTGGCCATGAAAACATGAGAATTCTACATTGTAATTATCCGTCAGAAGATACTCATACACAAAGCAAATGATCATGCTCATAATAATTGCGTTATTTATAGTGGATGGAAGTGGAACCCTCAACTTCTGGTTTAGCAGTCAGAATTACTGTCCTCTAGTTAAACTATTAGGCTTATCACCCGTAAACGACTTAAAAATGCCACTGCTGGAAAACCAGTCAATAATAAGAACAAGTTTATTATCAAACACCACTATAATACATACAAATTCTTAATCTATAGAGTGGGTCACAAATTAGTTAACATTTGAAAGAATCGTATAAAAAACTATTTGATATATTATAAAAATTGTTTTATTTATAGGAAAGTAATTAGCCACACAGAAAGAAATTAACCACAACTTATTTTTTAAAAATGACATCTGATTGACCACCATTTCGACGTTTGCCCTCTTCCGAGCGAGCACCGAAATTTTCGAACATTCAGCAAAGAGACTGCGAGATCACCGACGTCTCTTCACTGATTTTTTCTTTAAGTTGTCGTAGTGTATTTGGTTTATTGATGTGGACACGATTCTTCAAATATTCCATAAAAAGAAGTCTGATGGGGAGAGATCTGTACTTCTGGGTGGTCATGAAATGTCGCCTCGACTGGAAATTAACTTTCCCGGAAACATGTCTTGGACCACCGGCTGGGAGTCATTGGATATATGACACGTGGCTCCGTTTTGTTAAAATCATGTGTTACGATTGTAGTCAGTAAATTTCAATCGGTCCCAAAAACTCCTGTAACTTGGGATGTTAGATTCAAATGTTAACAAATTCTTGGCCCACCCTATATATTAGGTGAACGGCTACATTCATTGGATCATCTTGTAGAAATTTAGTCCAGAATTTCTTGTCCATCCTTTCCTTGACCTTGAGAATCTGTTTAACGAAAACTATGTGGGCGCCAGCGTAATTATACAGATCTGGGGGCCGAGCATAAGTAAATATTGGACCGCATTGAACTCTTCACCAATCGTAACACCGAATGCGAGCACGATCGAGTTGATGTCGAATAAACTCACACAAGGCCCTCTATTTAATGACGATCAATTAAAAATGAAGTACACTAACACTAGGTTCTCTGCTTAACATAAACAGCATTTATAACAGTGTGAGTTATGTTCTAAATCTTGGTACGGCTCATTTCGAGAATGAGTCCAGCCGGAGAATATCGTTAACTCTCTTGATTAGTTTGAATTGTAAGCATGGAATCTAATATATCAAGATTTAACCTACTTTTAGTATTTGTAATATATTTCAATGAATCATATTGAAAATGGTTTGATGATTGAGCCAAGATGTTTAATGGAGACATACCTTTTTTTTTTTTTTTTATACCACGACGGTGGCAAACAAGCATACGGCCCGCCTGATGGTAAGCGGCTACCGCAGCCTATGGACGCCTGCGACACCAGGGGCATCACGTGCGCGTTGCCGACCCTTCAAAAACCTATTAACCCCCTTCTTGAAGAACCCCATGCTGTAGTTCCCAGGGAAAACCGTGGCAGGGAGCTCATTCCATAACGGGATTGTTCGCGGGAGAAAATTTCTCTGAAACCGCACTGTGCGCGACCATTTAGGTTCCAATGTATGTGGATGAGCTCCCTGACGATGGCGAGCGGTGCGACGGTAGAATGTGGCTGTGGGTATCATATCAAACAATTCTTCAGAACACAATCCATTGTAGAGACGGTAGAGTACACACAGGGAGGCAAAGTCTCTCCTAAGACTTAGTGGCTCGATACCGTCCGTGAGATCAGGATCGTCGACAATTCTCACAGCACGTCTCTGGACTGAATCGAAAGGCTCAAGCTGGTACTTCGGTGCTCCCGCCCAGAGATGACAGCAATACTCCATGTGAGGCCGAACTTGTGCTTTGTACAGTAGTAGCCTTTGTGCCGGTGTGAAATATCGCTTCGCTCTATTCAGAACACCAAGCTTTTTTGATGCCAGCCTCACCTTTCCCTCCAAATGAGTCCGAAATTGGACGTCACTGGAGATATCGACACCGAGGATCCCAATACTCTGTGAGATGGTAAGGGGTGTATTCTGGAATTGTGGAACTACAGTGAACGGGGTTTTTTTAGCAGTAAACGCACAAACTTGTGTCTTAGAGGGGTTAAATTGGACCAGGTTATCCCGACCCCAATCGGAGACTCTGTGTAAAGTGCTCTCGATTTGAGACACAAGTTGTTCGCGACTTTCTACTACAGCGGTACGAGGGATGTTAGCCCGGCCCGTGTAATACGCATCTCCAGTACTGTCATCCGCATAACAATGAATGCTATCTATGGTCAACATATCATTGATATGCAGCAAGAATAGTGTTGGAGATAGCACGGAGCCTTGCGGGACACCAGCGTTTATGTCCATGCTTTCGGAGCAGCTACCGTCGACGACGGCTTTTATGCGTCTGCCAGACAAAAAGCTAGCCACCCATTTGCACAAACCCTCGGGCAGGCCGTAGGACGGTAACTTCGATAGAAGGCCCCTGTGCCAGACCCGATCGAATGCCTTTGCTATATCCAGGCCAACTGCCAAAGCCTCACCTTGACTCTCAATGGCTGAAGCCCACCGGTGAGTGAGATACACTAGAAGATCACCAGTCGAGCGACCGCGGCGGAAACCGTACTGGCAGTCGCTGATCAAATCGTGCTCTTCCAGGTAACTGAGGAGCCGTGTGTTGATTACACGCTCCATCACCTTAGAGAGAAGGGAGGTTATAGCTATAGGCCTGTAATTCGATGGGTCCGATCTATCACCCTTTTTTGGCACTGGATGCACATGGGCAGTCTTCCACGAAGACGGCACTTGCCTTTTGCGGTAGGAAATCGCGAAAAGTCGCGTTAGTACAGGGCACAACTCAGGGGCACACTTTTTGAGCACCACTGCAGGTATGCCGTCTGGCCCACTCGACTTATGAACGTCTAGACAGTTTAGTTCCCGCCGCACTTCTCTTTGTGAAATGTGTATTTCCGGCAAAGTGTGTTGGCACGGCGGGTTAGTAGGCGGTACCGCACTTCCATCCTCGTTCATGGTCGAGTTCGCGGCAAAGAGTTGCCCAAAATATACCTATATACCTACTAGGGTAAGAGTCATGCTAAGAAGAATAAAGTGGAAACATGTGGATCATATAGACTAGATAATCAAAAGACGTCTTTTGATAAAATTCATTACCCATAAAAGAAGATTTTCAGAAGAAGATCTCAAAAGATCTCCGAGAGTGATGTAAGTGGCCAAAAATGATTAAAAACTGACTAGTATAATAATGACTGCACAGTTGACCTAGTAGTTTAAGCGGTCGCCAGGCTGCTGTCTACTACTACTGCTGTCCCATACTCAGAACAACACTTTGTGTGATCCACAAATTGTTGTTCTGAGTCTGGATGTTCTTTTTGGTGTTCGTTTCTTGTATGTTTGTAAAGTTTCCAGCGACACAGGATTTATATGTAGTGCAGGCGTTGTCTGTAAAAGAAAAATAACACGAACAATAAAATAATAATTCTCTTTAGCTTTGTTAGATTCAGTCCCTTTTTTTTTCTTTAATTTCAATGTTACCTTGTTTTTATAAACTAAATTTGAAATTAATTTATAAAACCTTCAAATTTAATGCACAAATCAACTCGTTTAATGAATATCCTTACTTTTCTAAAATATAATCATTTATTTATTTTACAAGACAGAGCTTTGACTGTCTCCATTAATTATTTGTATGATGACACACCACTATCAATATTAATATCATAAAACTGATAAGTTCTCTGTCTGTTTGATAGAACGCGCTAATGTTTGAAAATACTAGTTCGAATTGTAAAATTCTGTAACCATTGGATAACCTGTTTTTAGAGGAAGGCCCTAGGGTATATAAACTGACGCTGCAACCAACAGGAGCCGAGCACTAATGAAAAATGATGGAGAAATTTATTCCTTTTGAGATACACAGACTAGTTTATGATTTAAATGTGTGTATAAAGCATCTAATTGTCATTTAAACTTTCTACATGTACGATGAATACAAATGATTGGATTGATTGGATGAAACGAAATGAGAGCGCCGGTTTAATGGACACACGCCAAATGTTCAGTATAAGTCGACGCTGACATTCATAAATACGTATTCGTATTATTTTGTGCTACAGTAATGTTGTTTTATTTTTGCGTGTGTTGTTGACAAAAATTGTTATGTAACGTAAATAGTTTTTAGTTAGAAATTTATCAATAATATTATTATTTGGAAAGTTTATTTAAAGGTGCATATATGTGATATATATTGATGACAATACTAAATGTAATAGTGATTTTATTCGGCGGATATGTACTGATATATTGACCAGTACTACCTAGATCTGTTAATGTTTGGTGAGTTTCGTAAATAGACTTTATTCTAAGTCAGTCATCACTTCACTGACACTTTGATCATTAATTACTTCATTCATTAATTCATTAGTACCTTCTACATAGATACCTAAATCATTTATTAACGATGAAGGTTTATAATAGTGCATGCTCTTTCAGTTTCAACTACGATTGAGTCTTCTGCAGTTTTAGCGTGATGTTACTTAGCCTATAAGATACCCAATCTAACTAATAGTTCCCTAGAGTAGAAGGTGTTAAATAAAAAAGGAGGTTTTGGCCTACCACGTGGCCTGCACAACCTGTGTATTGTATTTCCTTAGTAAGCAATCACGACACCCACGGCATGAAATTATATAATAGAAATGGTGATACTGCGTATTGTTAATTAAATTAAAAAAAAATGAATTCGCCACATAGATAAAGCGAATAAATAATTAAATTATTAATAGATTGAGAGAAAAAATCTAAACATGATCTAAACGCAATTCCGGTAGGATTTTAGAAACATAACAAAAAAAATATATCAACATTCTCTGACCAGTTCTACGAGTTTACGATAAAGGCAAGTTAGGTTCGTTAACTCGGTGACATGCCTATAAGTAAATTAATGAAATACTCAATGTTTTTGTAATTTTATATTGTTAAAATTAAAGTTTTTGGTTCCATGACAACTATTTTGATTTTTGAACAGGCTTTTATTAGCTTCACTTCTATATTTGTTTGTGCGTTTATAACTGACTTTTATAAGCATATTTTTTCGTTTTTTAAACTACTTTTTTTTTGTTCAGTGGGCAAACGAACAGCCTATTCACTTGTTGCTACGCCTGCAACTCAAGCGTCAAAAGTGCGTTGCCAGCCTTTGAGGTGGCTCCATTCTTGACGTTTTGATACTTTTTTATCAATAATTTTATTAAATATGTTAATTACGAAATTAATATTTATTTATATGTATGTATATGTAAAGCTTTTGCAGTGAAAATCTGTTTCTTTCCTGCCCTTCAGAGATATTGTGTTTAATGATACAGCGGCTTTTATAATACAAATAAACATACGTTACAATCATAAATATCAGATAAAAGCTAAGTCTAAATTTATTGAAAATATTTCGTACACTTTTATCCACAAAGGAATTATTTACAAATATATACATGCAGATATATGTAAATGTACAATATATGTAAATCTAGTTTCGTAAGTTGTAGTATGTAGTCGTAGTAAGTTGTAGATAAAGATAACAAGCTAGATAAAACTCAATAAGATGTACGCTAAATACTTATGATATGAGATACATGAATCAGATAGCCGCGTAAGCTGACAGTGAAAGTAACACACGAAATGGCAAATATGAAAAATGATGAGAAAAGACAAAACAAACAAGACGCTTACAAATACACAGAAGTTGCCAATGAAATTGTTGATGTAGAAAATCGTGAGAAGGACTCCATCGTTCAAGATACCTTCACATATAAAGAAGCATTGGAGTTGACAGGTAAGTATTTCTATTTAGTAGATTAGAGATCATTCATCAACTTTGACTAGACAAAAGTAAAACTTCCATTCGTGGCAAAAGAACGTGCTCCTTACCAGGTTAAGAGGATTGTGGCTTTAAACAAAACTGGTTAAAGCTAGCTAAATGTTATGTCAGACTGCCAATTTCAGAAACGATACAAACTCGAGTGATGAATTGAGATGCTCCTGCGAATTAAAATGTTTTACGATAAATGAAACAAAATCTTTCCCGTATACTTGAGAGTTTCACTTTTAAATGCTTATAGGCAATGGACGCTATAATTATCTCTTACTCACAACCTGCAGCCTGATAACCAACGCTTGTGCCCTGGACATGTTTGGTTACGCAACGGTAGTTGCTGCAGCCAGTTGTGACTTAAATGTGGACCTTAAACAATTGGGGTTCCTGGCATCGGCACCTTTTGCAGGTATTTTTGTAGAACTCTGTATTACACCTAACTATCTAACAACTAATATATACTCGTAAATATTATTAGTAACCAATAGAAAATGTCCCGAGGACAATAAAATTAATTAATAAAGAATTTCACCCTAGAATAGTTTCTAATTAATAGTTTAATTCCAAAGCACGATTAAGTTGCTGCACGTCAAGTGTGTGAAGCTATTATTAGATTGAAAATTAAATAAAATTGAAACGTAAGCATACACAGATAGTTTTGATAATAGTAATTTATTTAAAAGCAATGTAAAGAATATTTGTAAAAATAACTTGAAATCAAATTTGCAACAGCTGCACGACTAGAAACTATCGTCACTGATTGTTTTTAAATTAACGAGAGACTCACTGAGCTTAATATATAATGTTCTACATCAGTAAGTTGTGAAATAATACACAAATATAGAAAGACTAATATTACAGGTGTGCTTTTCGCGTTTCCTTGGGGATATTATGCGGACACTCGAGGAAGGAAACGTGCAATGTTATTGTCCACTTCTGTGGGATTTGTCTTCGCTGTATTAAGTGCTTTCTCCACGCACTGGTTGTTCATGTTCATTGTGAAGCTAATCTGCTGTAGTTTGTACGTATTACAGTTCTTTTGCTTACTTTGATGTTTAATGACATAAATTCCTTTTAACTTAGTTCATCATTACTATTAATTGACTTTACTACTATGTACCTCGCTGATAAGGGGCTGAAGGATATTTTTTTAATGATCAAGTCGAAATAAGTTGGTTTTGCATTTTATTATACTTTAGTTCAAACGACTTAGTTAATTTAAACCAGATTATTTAACCATACTGCAGTTGTTGTTAACTGTCGCTATACGAAAAACACATGAGGTACCTAATTTAAAATCGAATACAGAAATACTCTGGTAAGAAATTTACCTAAAATTTTGACTGACTTTATTTTACCGGTTAAGGGCTCGGCTTGCTGGTTTGTTTTTTTTATACGATACTACCACAATTACTCTACTCAACCTGATGGAAAGCATGAGAAAATCCAATTTACAATTAAAATAAATTATTGAAAACTCGATATAATTAACAATTGAATATTTTAAATAAGAATTTTTTGTTGGAGTACTATTAATAAAGACAATCGTATTAGAACCGTTTGTCGTATCCTTGAAAGATAAGGACGACCATTTTACTTTCAAATAGTTTTAACTTTACATTACATTTTTATCTTGACAAATTGACTCTACTCTGCCTCATCGAAAACATGAATAGAATACAAGAGTTGTGATCACCATACTCATTGCAAATGCAGTATGGTGACCCACACTATAGCGGTCTAGTCAGATGCTTTTTCACGCCACGCTTGGGGACGTAAAAGGCATAACAGTCATCGTAGCAGTGTAAGGCTCACACAGTTATCACGATAACTGTCACCCCTGCATCAATCTCGCACTCACTAATCACGGATGCTGTCGCTTTAGGTTGGTCTTCTGTGGGAGGGTAGTACTGCCCCGGTCGAGCCGGCCAGTTCGTGTTGAAATCATCGTGGCTCTGCTACCTACCTACTAACATCTTTACAGAATTTTACAATTACAGCTCAACAGCTAGCTTCACACTAACCATGGCACTGTTAGGAGAGTGCACAGGAAAGAAACATAGGAGCCAATATTTATTTATTATGAACAGCTTAAACCTTAGTTCTGATATTTTTGCTTTCGGTGAGTACTTACCAAATTGTTTTATTACACGAAGTACAAGTAATAGATGAGTTTTTGTAGATATCTTTATTTCATAATTGAAGGTTGTTAGTACATTTTGTAAATGTATATCGCAAGACGCATGACTTACTGTAGCCTATATCTCATGATATGTATTGCTTATATGGATTTGAATAATATGTAGTGTGGTGACGAATTAAGAATATAAAATGTCACCCCTATTTATACCGTGGGTGTCGTAAGAGGTGATTATGGGAATGCAGGATAACGTCACTGTAAAGAAAAGGAAAACTTGATACATATGCCATAACAATCCGTCGGGTCAGGGTGGTGTAGTAGGCCAAAATCTCCTTTCTGAGGAGAGGCCTATGGCCACCAGACGACTGTTAGAGGCTGTTGATGTGTAGTAAATAAAAAACTTAAAATTTACAATTGGTATAAAAGTGAATGTGTGTGCTACAATTTCAGTAAAAATATTTTACAAAAAAAAAAATAAGAATACGCAAGTTGACTCATTCTACAACCTCCCCCAAATCGAGGACAAAAAACTCACTAACGTATTTGTATTCTTTACAGGTTTAGCCTGGCTAATCTTACCTCTAAACTTCAAAGTCGATCTCCCTTTGTTAAACATGACCTTCCGTCCCTGGAGGTTCTATACCATAGCACTAGCAATTCCACTGGGTATAGGAGCGCTTCTACTGTTATATGTTTACGAGAGCCCAGAGTTCTTGGCTAGTAGAGGAGATAACAGAAAAGCTTCAGAGGTGTTGAAAATGATGTATAAAAGAAATGGGGGTAAAAGAGAGAATTATCCGGTAAGTGGTGAACCGCTTCGGTGGCGCAGTGGCATAAGCGACTATTGTTCTTGAGGTTCGGGTTCACTGGGTTGGACCAAATATTTGTATGATCTGCAAACATTTGTTTCTGATTTGGGTGTTTTCTATGTATAATGTGTGTGGCTACAAAAAAAAAGTATATATGTGTTTATATCTGTTGTCTAGTACTTATGGTTGGGACTAAACGTTGTTGTATAATTGTAGTAGAATATTATTATAATACTATTATTATTATAACACGGCAATTAATGCACAATCAACTTAATTATCCACGTTTTACAAAGTAATCTTAAAGATACCTATGCTATCGCTGTGTGAGTCTTGTCCTAAATTAATATTGACCGCACGATTGGCCTAGTGGTTTAGGCGGTCGCCGCGCCCCTATCCACTTCGTTGAGTGTTGTGGGTTCAAATCCTACATGGGACAACACTTTGTGTGATTCACAAATTGATGTTTTGAGTCTGGGTATTCTTTGTGTCCATTTCTTGTATGTTTGTAAAGTCCCCCGCGACATTCTTTTTTTTTTAAAAAAATAAATGAATTTTTTCTTACAAAACTGACAATGGTTCACCTAAATTCAGCAGTGCACAGTGCAAAAGCGTCAACATTTTCAAAGTAATTGTTGTAAGTGTTAACCAGGTGGAATATATATTGGGCGCGTCGTCCTGAGTTACATCGAACAAGTGACCCGCTTCATTGCGAGTCTCTACACTGAGCGTGGTACACTATAGCACAATTTGTTAGTAAGATCAATATAATCGTAGTTGTTATGACACAGATTGTACTGCTCATAAAATCAAGCGTCTAGTCTCATCTCATCTGTGAGAATATAGTGTTTGCTACGAATTTGTGAATAACATATTATTCATAATAGCAGTGATAACACTTAAAATGAATACTTCGATAGTAAAAAATCTGCTCTTTCTCCAAAGCGTCCTTATATTTAACGTCTCTTGAGACATTTTATAAGACTATGGCTCCAAAAGGGGCTACATCAATTCTATACATTGAAATATGGTTTCAATTGGGTTTTTTTAAATAGTGTAATTTGTTAATTGTTTTTCATGGTAATGTTATTGTGACTACACTATTGTATAGAGCTTGGAGCCTGTAAGGATATGTAATTGTTTTTTTTTAAAGACAACGCCAGCGTTAGGAACATATCCTGTGTCACGGGGTCCTTTACAAACATACAAAAAACGTATATAAAGAACACTCAGACACAGAACAACAGTTTGTGGATCACACAAATTGTCTCGTGGGGGATTATAACTCACAAAACTCAGTGTAGTAGAGAGCGACGTTGCAGCCGCTTAAACCACTACGCAATCCGTGCAATTAGCACCAATAAATACAATTATTTCGACGCCTATTTTACTTCAAATAGCACTAACGCAGACCTAGAACATAATAAATTAATATGAACAGGCTGATAAACACGCAAAGATTCGTATAGAGGACGCTGCAATCGGAATCGTTAAGTTGAGTGTTTATATTTTCAATATATTCATTACAGGTGAGACACATAAACCAGACAGGCTTATCAATTGCTACAAAAAGTGAAACATTCTGGAAAACCTTCAAGAAACAGACTGTCCCGATATTCAAACCACCTTTGCTGTGGAGGACCATACAGCTATATTTCCTGTTGGCCCTTTGCTGTGTAACGTAAGACTTCATTCCTCATTGGTTATTTTAAATAAGGCTTTAAATAATTAAAAGGGACAACGTCCTTGAGATTTATATCTACGTTACATAGTTAGTACCGTTTTTTATCACTATAATGCACTAATAAGACGTACCATTTGAAATTGTTGACTAATGAAAAATAATCATGGACCAATCTCTGTACCTTGTAGAAGTTTACACTATCCAACTCTACTCACCACAGAAAAAAAATTAATAAGTTTCACGTGGTTTTAACGCACGATATCAAACGCATTCCACAATACAATAAACATAGGTCTTGATATTTTTATCTACTTCTGTACTGATTTTATAATTTTGAGAAACATGTTATTGCGTAAATAATGTTTCCTGCATTGTTTGTCCAATAGGTGCTATATCTTACACATACTTCCAGAATAAATTTATGCAATTCCCACTTGCTTATAAGCAATATTTTTATTTTGTTTTCAGAAACAACACATTCACGATGTGGTATCCAACAATAGTTAATTACTTTTTCAAATCTTTTAACACAACAGATAGTACAGAACAAAGTTTTTGTCAGAGATTATTTACAGATAATAGTAGCCAATTAAATATTACTCAAACGACTCAAACGGTATGTATTTCATCTCTGTATTATTTATCAAAAATTAGTTGATCTAGTGATACGATGACCAATTAAGGGGTCTCGGGTTGGACCAAAATTGTTTTTGACTTTTTCCTGCAAGAAATTTTTAATAACAGCTCGGAATACGGAAATTTGACGGTGTAGTGTGTGTTGTGTCAGCTCTGATTGTCATGAACATCTATAGCAATCATTATTGAGAAGACAGTGTCCTAAAATATACTGAACTAGTTTAACCTTCGAATTCAGTTCACCCTCAGGGTTGTGGAGGTCCGACGCCAGTTACTCCGTGGAAAAACTAATATTCAGGTAAAACTAGTTGAACTAATAACCGACCCAAATAATTTTAGGAATAACAAAAGCTAGGAAGATTAAGCAGAAATCATGAATAATAAGCATCGCCGTGTAAGTAAACCACAATCAACAATGTAACAGACGAATAAACCACTGTACTTCTTTAGACTCAAGAATCATGCTTAAATTAACATCTTCTTTGCATTAAACGACATAAATGATCTAACGAAGTATTCCTATTTGTAAATGTAAGAACTTCAGATCATAACAAGTGATTAAAATAAATTATTCTAACCAAGAAATGTTCAAACGAATATTAAATTACAAATAAAACTAATTTTCTTTGTACGAGTAGAATGAGACATGAAGTCAACAAAACAATGACTTATTCTTTGACCAACAGGTCAATGCCTAACAAATTGTCCAATATAATATTGCATTAAAAAAGGTCATGTCGCGAACGTTAAATCACTTGCTTAACAAATGTGAGGAAATTGAGTATAACAGAAATTTTCCATAATAATCTTGAATACATACGAAAACCAATTGAGAGTGTCACTTTAATAGAAGTCAATTGTCTGTCCATATTTTAATGATCAAAGGGGCAAAGTTTTCGAAATACAAGCTTTACCTAGTTCGATTGCAGATGCTACATTCATTGGTTTGTAGAAATATTGCCAAGTTATTTGTAATCTAGTATTGAATTATTTCGGAAATAAATAAATGTTATATTATATTAAAGTAAAAATAAACATTACACCACGTTATTTGTTTGTTTTGTTGTGACTGTAATAAGGAATTTAGGCTAAGTTTAGAATGCGTTTGTTTAACGTGAAAGTTAACCAGTAAGTAAAAAGTAAAGTAAATGAAAATATATGAATATTATATATTGACTGTCTCGCTAATGACAGTCCGCCTTTAAAACTACATAGTAAGTGAATACGTCACCCGTGCGGTGACAGATTAAGGACATGGAAAACCGTACCGATCACTGCCCCTGTTAATAGTAAGTAGGAGCAAACTATGCACTATAAACAAAGAAAATTTTGAAATAATATTTTTACCGTAATAATATTTAATAATATTTTTATTAATATTTTTTTTAATATTTTTATTTTATTTCTTTTTTTGAAAAGAATATTTTTAGGTTTTACACCTACGAGTATATGAAGTAGGCCAAAACCTTCTTTCTAATATTCTCTCTCTATTATGGCTCCTGGTACCGTTCCCATACATTGCGGTTAGCCCGCCTTGACATATCTAGCCATAAAGCTATCGATCGCTGAGACTCTCTCCCTTGCAGCAGTACCGCTACTCGTAAAAAAGTTTCCTTGTTTCCACGCCGAGTACACGGTATTACAATTTGCTTTAGTGACCTTATATCGTAATCACGTTGGTTACCAGAACTTATGTGATAGTTAAGTACGTTAGGGAACTTGCCTGAACATCAGTGTCGTAAATCGACGGTTGTAAAATATTGAAGCTATTTCATTGTATGTGCTTGAATTGATGTGTACGACGATTGAACCTAGATGAATTTCCGGGACTCCGACTTCAACCAAACAGTCCAAAACTTCTTGGTATAATAAGTCGAAAAAGTCCGAGACGCTGTAACCACGCTACATACATGTCACTACTACACACACTACGTATACTACACTAGTGAGACATGGTGACTATCACGACGCACGAAGAACTTTGTCGTTATTCTGACGCGACAATCGCCATCTGCTGGGCGCCCGCTCTCCACTCCATTGGGGACGGCCGACATTCAGTTCAAGATTAATATTTGTTCTTTCATTTTTAATGTCTGTTTTTTAACAAACACCAAAACGAAAAGAACACCTAGAGACACTTAACGACAGCCGAAACAAAATTACTTTACTTTGGACATCATTTGTTTTTTGGCATTCACTTGAGAATACAGATTAAAAATGTTGTTCAAAAAAGTCATAGAACTTATTAACATCCCAAATTTATGTTTGAATACTTAAACTTGTGCATAAATAAGCTGGAAGTTAAATGTCAACATATTTTGTGAAAACATCCAAAGTGAGCTCTGTTTCCAAGGAAAGACACATACTCAGCAGTGAACTATTAAAGACTGTTGATGATGATGGTGATGATACCTAGCGTATTTTTGGAGAAATTGGTTGTGACCTAACTCGTTGAGAAATACACGGAGAGTAAAAATGATTGAGTAAATTATTTGTATATTCTTTTGCAGCTGGAATGTAACGATGAAATCGCTGCAAACACAATGTACGCCGGTATGGTGTATGGTGTCTTCTACTGGCTCATGAGCATGGCGGTAATCAAAGTGTCTTCTCGCCCTTGCATGCTGCTAATAGCTGTCCTCATCGTATCCGGTGTTAGTTTACTCCTGGTAAACGTGAAGAATCCCATCGCCAATATGATATTTTTTACACTGCTTCAAGCTACTTCTTTGGGAGTTGGTTGCATATCGTCCTATTTTGTGAACTTGTATCCTGCCTTACATAGGTATGTGTAATGTTTTAGTACGTACTTTAGTTAGTTTACGTTTTACGTTCTAATAATCATGATCCGCAAATAGATAAATATATAACACCTCTTGGACCCACTTGAAAACCAGTGTCAAGCTTTCGTCGGACACAGTACTGGATTGAGTGCGTTTTTGGTATTGCAAGATTGTTTTTATATCTTAATCTAAATCTTAATACTTCACTTTTTTATTCAAATAAGGCCATCCATTTTCTAAAAGATTTTTGAGAGCTGTGATAGGGCCAAAATTGTAAACGTAATCCTTTTTTTTTTTTACTGGCAACTATAAAATGCAATATGTAAAAATATATAATCTGTAAGAATTGTACTGATTCTGGCTTCAACCGACTAACGTGAACTTAATTAATGTGGTAGTTTTTTTGCATTATTTGTTTATTTCACTTGATAACTCTATATTGTATGTTTCATTATTATAATCACCAGAGGACTGGTAACCAGCTTAGGCATGATGGTGGCTCGCCTTAGCTCTCTCACCGCAGTAAGTCTTGTAGGGGCTGCCATCACTCAATACTGTGAAGCTACTTTCTACACATGGTCTGCATTTGTGTTTGGTGAGTCTTTTATTGTCAGTGGTCAGTGACTACTTAGTTGACTGTCACGGTGGAACAGTGATACCGTACGTGACTGCTGAACTTGAAGTCTCGGGCTCAATTCCCAGGCCGGGACCAAATGTTTGTATAGTCTGCATATTTACAAAAAATAAAGTATATAAGTATTCTATCAGTCAGTCTAGTTATCATAGCACAAGCTCTGCATAGTTTGAAACTAGATGACGTTGTGTGTCAAATGTCCGAAATATTCATTATTTATTGTTTTTATTTATATTTGTTTCGGAGTTTGAGTGTTTCTATATATGATATGTATATATTCTCTAAAATAAAAGTGTATGTGTTTTTATATCAGTAGTATAGTATCCGTAGACTAGATGGCGTTGGGTGTCACGCATCTGAAAGCCCTTTTTCAGGGTTTGGTGACCTTTTTCGCCAAACCAGAGGCCGTGGATTCCTTTACACTCAACACAATTACCTAATCATATAATAATCATAATCATTTGTTCTGCTTGATAATTTATTTTTCATAAATATTTAAGCGTGTTTATCAGCAAACTGTTAATAGTCTGGGTACACGTTCAAGTACACGCTCTGCTTAGTTTGGGACCAGACGTGTGGAAGGTTATTAGTGTAGTGTAGACCAATCGAAATTATTGTAATTTTTTTTAATTTAACTATGTACTAAACCTTTCAGTGCTGACGATTCTTTATCCTATTTTAACTTTTGAAATATGGCCATTCTTTAGTTTTTTTAAGACTTGTTCATGTTATACAGATACCTTTTACACATTGCTGAAATTGTCCATACATTCACAAAGTACCAGTTTTGTTTAGATATTAAGGCGAAAACTCATAGCACAACCATGTAGTGATGGATTAAGAATGTGGAGTATTACCACCCCTACTCATCCCGTGGGTGTCATAAGAGACGACTGAGGAACAAACTGCGCAAGACAGTATCACTGCAAGGAGAAGTAAAACTTGAAACATACTCTATACTAACCCGGCTGGCGTGTTATAGTAGTCCAAAACCTCCTTGCTAATGGAGAGGTCTATGTCCATCAGTGGACTGTTAAAGGTTGTTGATGCTGATGACAATGGCTAAAGCATATTGTCTTTATATTTTCAGGGGGTGTCATCGTCTGTTTATTCCTACCAGCTGACAGGAAGAAAACAAAATCTAGCAAAATTGTCAGTCCAACGTAGCTAGTCGAACCGCCGTAGGCTTGGCCTTCCTGATGGTTTATGAGACGCGGAGCTGGTGATGTGTTCAGTTTTACGCGACTTGATGTCTTGATATCTTCAGAAATTATTTGTTTGAGTTTTACTGTACACACGAAGTAAAAAAAGTGGAATTTATTTCAATTTATTGTAATGTCAACACCGAATATACATGAGACACCAAATTGGACATTTTTACTTGTAAACTTTATTTCTAAAAAAAGTATACCTATACAGTTATTCTTGAAATTCATCATTATCTAAAAGTAATTTTAATCATCAGAACGCAATGCTATTGGGGGAACAAAACGTGACATCAATTTACAATTGACGTATTCTGTCAACAATTTCATTTGTATGGTTTTTGGTGATTATTTGTTTTTTATGAGTTAAGTGTCTCATCCCTGGGTAACACGTGGGTGGATAAATATCTATATGTTAGATAATGAGAATACTTTTACGAACGTTTCATAAACTTGGTTACTTTTTCATCAAAATTTGTAAACAAAACAAGTATGTATCGATTGCTGCACACAACTGATACTTCATTTTTTTTATCACTTTCTCAATATACTTACGCTAAAATGATCCTTACCACAGTTTAAGAAACAGGATACACTATATCTTGCATCACTTATTGCTTATACTATACACTTTTAGGCATAAAGAAATATACTTTACAATATCTTTTTAAATAATTATTTCCGTTGTAATAATTTATTTTTCGCTCTATTTTTGTGAACATTTAATCAAGCAGTGCATGACTGACTGAGAGTAATATGGCGTCACACAGTAAGCGCGTCAAAATGGCTGGGTTTAAATCACCCGAAAATGATACTGATTCTAAAATATATATTTTAGTCTTTTTTTCAGATGCATTATATTTAAATTTAGCAATTCAATAACTAGTAGAAATATTTAACACGTTCACTGCGGGCCACATTTTGAAGAACTTTCAGCTGGTGCGGCTGAGGTCGAATCAGCCCCAAGCTAAACTTCCTTGTAAGGCGGTTGAGGCCTTTTCTGCCTCATGTTTTAATCATTTGGTAAATGTGTTGTAACTTGATCAGGAGCGTGATTCGATGTTTAATTTTATGCTAAAATTACTTTCATGGTATTGTTTTATGTACACCTAGCTTCGCCCCGGGTTCTGATTTTTAGTTTTAGAGAAAACACCTAAAATATATTTGAGGTCGTTTTAGACCACACATGGCACTAAATCGGGGCGGCATTAGTGATGGGAATGAATTTATATCGATGAATGTTCATGTCTATGTTATATTTCTATTGCTTTTTTATATTGTTATAGTATTGTGCATAAAAGTATGGGGTGTTGTTAAATAAAATACAAACTATTGGTTCATCTAATTTATTCTATATTACTTTGCATGCTGTTCGTTAAAACAATGCAAGCACATAGCTTTCTTACATTGTGAACAATTAGTCATATTTTTTTTTAGTTTCTATATTCTGGGTTTGCTTATACCGGTATAGGGGACATATATATACACACTGGCAGAAAATGCCACTAGGCATTATGTCCGCCTTGTGCATTATGTTTTGCAGAAAGTGTAAATAAATAAATATATAGAGGAATTTTCAGCTTTTATAATATCTCTCTCTCACTCTATAAATATATAACTGAACACACACACAAAAGAATTTAACAAAAATAAAAAACAAACAATTAACACGATTGCGCAAAGACACGTGCTCCAGTATCGACTATGGTAGCGTCACTAAAGTCGACTTACGTGCTCTCACGCCGCCCGCGCGCCCCGCCGCTGGAGGTCGAAATCGGCCTCAACCCGCACCGCTCAATAATTTCAGTGATCAGTGCGTTTGAGGCGTATTTCGACCTCAAATATTTTTTTTACAATATTGAGTCAATGCTACGCAGACATAAAAAAAGCTATATTTGTCTTTGTCATACCTCATACGGTTGAGTGTAAACAGCCGCCGCACTAGAGAGAAAACACAGTTTTACGCGCTGCACCAGCGTAAAGTCTACCATGAGGTTGAATCAACCTCAAGCCGCAGTGAACGTGTTAAAGAAACCAAAAAAAAATACATACATTGACTGTTTGTAAGATTCTAAAACACCCTATGTTAATTTAATACAATACCTGTATGTTTTATTCAGGTACAATTAAATTATGAAGTAAATCAATGTTGAGATATATTTTAATATAAAAACATGTGTACAACATACATTCATGACTCTTAAAAAAAACTACTTATAGGTGATACTGAGTGACACAGCTTAACATTTGGCAACATAATTGTCGCTTGTCTATTTTTATTTTTTGTGACGCAAAATCGGCAGATTGTCCAAGTTGTAAAATAGTACAAAAAAAATAACTCACCTAGTCATGCTTTCACGTCAGTCCCTGCTGGAGGTCAGCGACGGAATAGCTTGGTCGAGTTTACCTCATCCCGCAGCCCATCGGGAAGGCCAATTTTATGGCGTTTTGTCATATAATCAAACGAACTAATTGATATTTAATTGAAATCACATATATTATAGGCGTAATCAAAGTTTCTCTGATCAAAGATAAAGAGTACAGAGTCAAAACAATCACAGACCCCCATCTAGGGCCACCATAACATGTGTCGCCATACTGCTTTGTCTTCATTCGCAATGAGTATGGTGACCACCACTCTTGTATTCTATTCATACTTTCCATCAAGCAGAGTACTTTGGTAGATTTTTATGAAGAAAAAACATTGAAAATACTTCGAACTGGGGTGACGTCTGTTCGGTTAGGTAATATTACTTGTACCGAAATTACCGGTTTATTAGATTCATGGTAATTTAAGAATCACTTTTAATACCGAAAATTCAGAAGTTGGCGTGTATGCAACCTTATTTAGCCGTAAGGTCCCTTGAAATAACTGATGACTGTTCTTGTAGCCAGTTTAGGCCAGTTTCAACGGTGGCCAGCTAACTATCCAGAAGAATTGTAATTCAGAAGTGTGTGCACAAACACAAGTTCACTTTCTGTTCCTCACTCTCACAATCCGATGGGAATATCCTACACACAGATACCTTATACACCCTAGACATCGAAAAGGTACCGTGCTAATAAAAATTTGTTCCGATTCGGCTTCACAAAATTTTGAGATATGCACGGGATGCGAGGGACTTGTCAAATGCGCTGTTGTTGGATATTTCAAAGTCAAACTTAAAATACGTCTAATCATAGTGATGAACAGTGTTAGAACGTTATCGATAAATATGGTTGGATGATCTGGATATTTTTTTATTAATTATTTAGTATTTGCAATTTAAAATAATAATCACTTTTTATTGAAAATTAAATAACTTTTACATTTTTTTTATTATTTTGCCATTTATTAAAAATTGTATGAACGTGTAATAGTGGTTATGATATAATCAGTTGGTTGTAGTATTATCAACAGATAGCGTTGGGAGCGATTTAGATCCAGCAATGGTTTCTTATATCTTAGAATATGTAAACATACGTGATTTAATGACATACATACATAAGTCGCTCTGAGACATTGAAATTGAAACTGAAATTTTTCGTGAGATAGTCTGTAATCGATCTGACACGACCGAGGAAAGATCAGGCGTAAGATCGACAGCTTAATGTGCACTCCGAGGCACGGGAGTTGAGACCCCTAGTTTCAAAGCTCCGAGCTCTTATTAAGTATTTTTATAAGCAGAAAAACTCAATAAAACTTTTTGACCTGACCCGGGAATCGAACCAGAGACCTCTTCATCAGTAGCAGTCGCATACGCTAACTGCTAGACCAACGAGGCAGTTTATAAAAAAGGTAATATAACTATCCATGTATAGAACAAAAAAAAGACTAGATCAGTTACCCAATGTCACGACATAGTGTCTATACCAATAAACTGAATAAATCAGAACAAATTGCTTGTTGACTTATGCTGTATTAATAGTACAAAGTTATAATACGTTGGCCCTTTCGAGGGCATTTCTTAGATCCTATCGGAACTGCTGCCATTAATTATAGCCTAATGAATAATCTATAATATTAATACTTATTATTTATACACTTACAACACGGAACGAGTATTTCTATCGTGACTATAAAAGGAATTGCTACTCTATTATGCTTTATTGGTATTTAGTGACCTAGATTATGTGTGACAAGGTACTTAAAGCTTATATGGACGCAGAAATAATATTGATACGCCCAATTTAATATGACCAAAAACGAACTTACAGGAGTCTCCTCGGGTCTCTCTATTAAGAATACATAGTGTTACCACCCCTATTTATCCCGTGGATGTCGTAAAGGCGACTAAGGGAACAAAGTATGCAAGATAACATCATTACAAAGAGAAGGAAAACTTGAAACAAACCCTATTCCAACCCGTCTGGCCAGCGTGGTATAGTAGGCCAAAACCTCCTTGCTAGGGAGAGGCCTATGTCCAGCAGTGGACTGTAAAAAGCTATTGATATGTTACTATTACAACACTTTCACTAAAGAAATTAGACCCCTGTCCAAACAAGGTGTTTAGTTCACTACATACTACATATAACACAATAAACTTTAGTGTAAACTTAAGCTCTGAAAATCAAAAACCATATTTGTCAGTCCTTAACGAATGTCCTTAAATTGTTGTATTAGTAATATATCCTCACACATCTCACACACAGCCAACTGATGGCAAACAAGGCAGAGCCTACACTATGGTAACTAGACTGCTGAAAAACATACTTATATATTTATCATATCTATACATATAAAAGAAAGTGGTGTTAGTTGCACCACTTTTAACTCAAGAACGGCTGAACGGATTTAGCTGAAAATTGGTGAGCAGGTAGCTTATAACCAGGAGACGGACATAGGATACATTTTTACCCCGTTAGAACGAGTTTATGTAAAAAAAATCTACTTATTTATTGTCTGTAAGGCGAAACAGAGCTCGCGGGGTAAGCTAGTTATAGATAAATTACACCCAGACGCAAAACAAATGATCGTGTTCATCACACAAAGATTTGTCCTGGATGGGAATTGAACCCACGATCTCTGGCTTAGCAGTTAGAATCACTAACCACTAGACCAACAGGCCCGTCTGCCCGTTGTGCAGAGAAACCAAATTCTTTTATATTGATTGTCAAAATACAAGACAATATTGACGAGTCGGAGAAATTGCTATGCAGATTCACTAAGGCGTTAACTTTTTCGATCTTACTGAATGTCTTTTATCAGCAAAGGTCAATTTTACCCTCACATTCAAGATTCATAAAAAGTATTGCATGCTATTTTTTTAAACTCTTTCTGGCACAAAATATTTTTATCCCCATTTATATATTCTATCACAATCATGATAGACAAGAAAGACGAGACAATAGAGAGAGCATAGACGAGACGTGGACACTCACCATTGGACAAGTTTAAAGTAGCTCAGCGTGCGATGTAGCGTGCGATGCTGGGTGTTTCTCTGGCTGATAAAATTCATAATGAGGTTATTCGACAGAGAAATAGAGTAGCTGACATCGCACGGAGAATCAGTATGCTAAAATGGAAGTGGGCCGGCCATGTCTACAGACGAACCGATGGTCGCTGGAACCGAAGTGTACTAGAGTGGATACCACGATTGGGTAAACGTAGTGTAGTGCGCCATGCGGCACGATGGACCGACGACTTGAAGAAGGTGGCTGGCAGCGGATGGATGCGAATAGTCCAAGACCGGGATGGTTGGCGTTCCTTGGGGGAGACCTTCGTTCAGCTGTGGATGGCGTTAGGTTGATTGATTGAATCATAATAAACAAGTATTGTTAATAAAACGAACGTAAAATAATTGTCTACGTAGTTGACCAGAACCTTGTCTTTTAAAGTAGGAGTTGAAATGGCTGACAACTTCATGAAATAAGAATCCCTTACTCGATATGAAGTTTCATGAACTCTATATCTCAGTCAGAATATGTAACTTGACCATTACGTCTCCATATTTTATTAATAGAAAATGAACAGGGAAATATACTTTTCACATTACACTCATAAGACGGTAGCGATATGCGGTAAAAAGTGGGAAGCATCATCATCATGTCAGCCGAAAAATGTCCTCTGCTGGACACAGACCTCCTCTAAGATTCTGCTCAACAATCGGATCTGTGCTACATTCCTCTAACGGCTTCCCAACAACAATATCTGGACGTGGTTAATGCAGCACTGACTTTATGGGCCAACCGCATGGAATCAGTCAAACTTATGAAATATCATTTTTTTTAATTTCGGCCTACCAAAGTGTTTCTACTCTGCCTGATGGAAAGTATGAATATAATCCAAGAATGGTGCTCGCCGAACTCATTACGAATGCAAACAATTCAGTATGTCTATCCACATCATGGCGGCCGAGAATTCGTACCAACGTTATTCAGTTTATCATTAGACGTATTTTCTTTTTCATAACTTACAGTGCGATGCAAAAATGCATAAAAAAGAAAATAGAGAAAACCAGTAATCAATGCCATCTGGTGCTATAATCATCACCATTATGATATTATAGATGGTGTTGTGTTAATTTGAAATATCAATAAAAAAGTAATTGAGATTTACTTTTGTAACACTAAACTTATAGGCTTTTCCATACACCATAAAAATTAAAAAAAATCGATATATAATTATTATTTCTACATGCTGTCTGGTTAGATCATTTAAAAATAGCTCTCTTTGCAGACCAGGAACCATCATTAAACTTACAGTGTAAGAAATCAAGCGACCGTGTCCTCTTGCGCAGAGTGTTGAACGATTAATGTGATCACAAATTATTAATCTGAATCTAGGAATTGCATTGCAAGTTTCATGTATATGTGTACAGTCCCCGTGACATAGGATTTATTCTAGTGCGGGACATGGCTTTTAAAAAAAAGCATTGGCACTTGTTACTGGAACAGGAAGTCCGGTAATTTTATTTGCAATCTATCGAGTGATATTATTCATGCATTATTACAGACGGGACCTTCTCAATTACGCTATTAGAAGTCATTGATCTACATCCGCAGGTGATGTGACATTGATTATGACAACAGATACGACAACAGGCTGATAAAAATGGAAATAATTGATACAAAATTAAATCTGTGAATAATTTATTTTGTGATAGATACCCTATCTCGAGACGAGACGGGTCAAGTGATGGAAATTGACTACAACCGCCCATGAAAGCCTGCAACTCTGTTTTTTTTAACTTTGATTAAAATGTTTGTCGACACAGTTTTTATTTTATTTATAAGAAACATATAGTGCATGGGATTCTCATTAAGAACTTTGAGCCCAAATCAATCTCACCTTCAAGTGGTGCACCTGCAAATCTACGAACGAAGTTCTGTCAAACAAAACATCCCGATTAGCGGCCTATTTCGCTCACTACATATTGCTTGTACCATTTTATAGGTAGTAGAGCTACGCTGATTTCAACATGAACGGGCTGGCTCGACCGGGGCGGTACTACCCTCCCACAGAAGATCAACCTAAAGCGACAACATCCGTGCTGTCGTATTTCGTTGGTGAGTGCGAGACCGGAGGCCTATTGATACAGGGGTGACAATTGTCGCAGTAAATGTGTGCAATACAATGCTACGATGACTGTCATGCCTTTTACGTCCCCAAGTCAGACGTAAAAAAGCATCTTAATAGGCCGCCATAGTGTGGATCACCATACTACATTGTCAACATTCGCAATGACTATGGTGACTAGAACTTTTGGATTCTATTCATGCTTTCCATCAGGCAGAGTAGAGTCACTTTGGCAGGCTCTCAAAAAAAAAAAAGAGGAACCAAAACACTGACGAAACGTGAGCGTTTAATATACCTCTGCCTACCGCTCCGGCAAAATAGATGTGATTTTATGTATGTAATGTAGGTATAAGAAACCTTATCTGTCAAACACTAAAAGACTTCGAAGACTCGATAATGTATGTCGTATCTTGATTGATATTATACAGCACTTTAATTTTATTTATTATGTTATTTACAAAAATAGTTACACTAATTATTTATATGTGAATTATATTTTTAAGCTGGGTGCACACTTGAGGATAAATCTGGAAGTTTCTGCTTCCACGTGATATGGCTCTGCGTCTTCGGGAGACAAAAGTCTAATGAGTCGTATATGTTGTATTTGGACGACTGTGTGCTATGTGTTTCATGGAGCATCAAGCAAAATAGGTCCACTGGACTCAGTGACGCAGTGACTGGTATACGACTGCTGTAGGTCTCGGGTTCTATGCATCAGACTGACTAAATGTTGGACTAATTGTGGTTTTTCTTGTAGACCCCTTTGGGAGGAGTCTCGGGGTGACTTTACCAGGTCTACAGCCTGTCGAAGTGGTCCTCCACGCCACCTGAGACTACAGGCGGGTTACTTGGTAGGGCCCTTGGGCCTGTTGTCAGTCTGGTGGGGGGCGGCGTCTTTAACGAGGTCAGCCTTTGCGGATGGGTTCCATAGAGCGGCCAGCATGTTAGCTGCGCCCGGATCTCGTTCTGCGTTACCTCCTGTGCTTAGCGAGGTCGAGCTCAAGGGGTGGGGACCCCGAGAAACGCCCGTCAGCCAGCACCAGGCAGGGTGCCATGCCTATCCGGCGGTCGCCTATGGTAGGGTGCGAGCTCGATCATCGTCAAGATGTAAGCGGGGAGCTGGAAGGGCTTCTTTACGGCGGTGGTATTATTTATCGAATCGTTCCGTCTTCATCCCACTCAATCTCATTCCATTCTTATATTATCACAAATACTTATTCCGTATTCATCCTACTTTTGAGACTTTTTTTTCTTAAATCGTCTCAATTTCTATTTTTAAGAAATCCCACTCTAATAAATACTGACAAGGACGGATTTATTTTTTTTTTTTTTTTTAACGTGTGGATACCCCCTCGAGCTGTCACCCCACCGGGGTTTACGGCGGGGTGGTGTGTCGGAATCGGACCGACTAAAACCACACGGTGTGCCACTCTGCGCCTGAGATAGGAGGGATCCGGGAACCGCTGCTATTACGACATCCAGATCCCTCCTAGCGCCTGCCCGAAACTGCGGGCACCATCTATGGGTAAACTCTCTATTTTAAGCGATGTACGGCACACGCGGACGTTGCCTCCTCGCGGCTGGCCATTATAGCGGGTGGAGGGGAAAACCCGTCCCGTCCACCCGCGGCCACACTCAAGGCGGGATGAGGCGCTGGTATGCGCGCCTCTGCCGCCCGGTTCGCCGGCGGTGAATTGGGTCCGAGTGGATATCATCCTCCCGGGCCTTCTCCGCCGCCTCCTTCCGCGAAATTACGTCTTCGCAGAAGGTTGCGACTGCGGTAAAACAACTGTCACCACCGACCATGGAGCGTATTACGGCCGGTAACGAGAGATCTCCTCCAATAACTGCACTGAGAACCCCACGCTGCGCCGCCCAGGCGGAACAAACCGCCAGCGTGTGCTGAGCCGAGTCCTCACTGCAGTCGCAGTGGTAACAGGCGGGACTCAATTCCCTCCTGGTGACAGAGTGCAGATACCTCCCGAAGCAACCATGCCCGGAAAGGACACGCGTCAGTCGGAAGGAAAGGGTCCCGTGCTGCCGCCCTGCCCACTCGGCGATGACCGGCTGGAGAGCCTCCACAAGGGCAAAGCCAGCACGTGGAGTCTCCAACCGGAACGAGCAACGAGCCATCGTGGCTCGACGAGCGGCCTCACGCCACTCGCGTATCTCCTCGGGCGGGGCCGTATACCGCAACCCGCCCAGAAGTCAGCCGTCCACCGATAAACTTCGGCGAACATTTCCGCCTCCAAATCCCACGGGGGAGTTCCGGCTAACGCGCACGCCGCCTCCGTCGATACGGTGCGGTAACCGCGTATGGCTCTAACCGCCAATATCCTCTGAGGGCGCCAGAGGCGAGCCCTATTCTGGACGGTCAGAGCCGCCGCCCACACTGGTGCACCATACAGCGCCATTGACCGGACAACCCCCGTGTATAGCCGTCTCGTCGCGACGCTAGCTCCACCCAGATTGGGCAAAAGTCACCCAAGGGCAAAAGCAGCGCCGACCAGCTTTGGAGAAAGCTGTCAGAATTGCTCGTCGAAGAGCCACCCGCCGTCGAGGATCAGGCCCAGATACTTCATCTGGGCCTGAACCGGTACGAGGACCGAATTGACCACGATGGAGGCGCCGGAGGGTGGACCACGACGGGGCCCATGGAACAAAAGGGCCTCCGTCTTGTCCAGGGCCACCCGCAAACCCAGCGCCTCAATTCGCCCGACCAGCAGTGAGACACCCGTGGTGGCCAGGCGCGCCGCCTCTTAAAAGTTCATCCCCCGGGCCGTGACCAACGTGTCATCTGCATAACAAAGCACGCCCAGCCCGGGGGAAAGACGACCTCGAAGGGCCCAGTCGTATCCCATGTTCCACAGGAGTGGTCCGAGGACAAACCCCTGTGGAACACCGCAAGACATGAGCCGCCGCCTTAGAACACCGTCTCGGTCCTCGTACATGACGGTACGCTCCTCAAGATAGTCTGCCACAAGCCGCCTCAGGTACTTTGGCACCCCGTGTTAGTGGAGTGCTTCCCTGATGCAGCCAAATGGCAGACTATTGAATGCGTTGGCGATGTCCAACGACACCGCCAACAGCACGCCGCCACAGCTCACCGCCTCTTCGGTAACGGCCCTCAGGCGCAGCACGGCATCGACCGTCGAACGCCCCGCCCGAAAACCAAATTGGGCGTCCGACAGATCGGGGCGGTGTCAGACGATGCGGGCAGAGAGTATCCTCTCAAACAGTTTACCCGCCTCGGCCAGCAACACGATGGGCCTATAGGCCGCTACCGGTTCGGCTGGCCGTCCCGACTTCCTCAATAGGACCAGCTTCCCGCTTTTCCAGCACTCAGGGAAGCGTCCGGACGCCAAGCTATTGACGGAGGTGTGTGTTCCACCCGCTGCGGGAAAAGGCCCTCGACCACTTCCCGCAGGAAGCTGGGCTGGAGTGTCTCTGTAAGGGGGGGGCCCAGCGTGCGGAGCTTTTGTCGCGCCGCACGATAAGAGCGACCCCAGGGGTCACGATCGAGACCCTCCAGCATCTCCTTTCTCTTAATTTCTTTGGCGCAGCTTATGGCCAGCTTCAGAGTTTTCCGCGCCTCTCGGTACTCCTCATGAAGCTGGTCCTCCCCGCCTTCTTCGCGGTGTCGCCGCCGACTACGGGTGTAGGACCTCCGGGCACGAGTACAGGCCGCACGGAGGTCCGCCAGTAAACCTCCTTCCGTGGACGCCGGCAACCTCGGATGCGGGGCATGGCCGCATCACAGATTTGTGCAATCGCTTCGCAGAAGCGACCAGCCCCCATGTCGACCTCCTCGGTCGGGGCCTGCGGAGACAGCCAAGAGTGAATAATGGCCGCCTCCTCTAGTAAGTTCTATTTAATTTGGCTACAGCCCACCGCGGAAAGCGAAAAGAACGCCGCGCCGCGTGACCCCTACTGGCGTCCTAGGATCGGGAGAGCTCAAATCGGATATAGAGATGGTCCGAGAGCGTCTCAACCTCTTCCAGGACACGCCAGTTCCTTATTCGTGCGACGAGGGCAGGGGTAGCGAACGAAAGGTCCACTATCGACCCTCCCTGCTGTCGCACGCACGTGTTGGTGGAGCCCCTGTTTAGTAAACAGAGGCCCACTGAGGCCGGCCACTCCTCTACGGCATCGCCCCTAGCGTCCGTCCTGGGGGAACCCCACGCAATGGACTTTGCGTTGAAGTCCCCCAGCACTAAGACGTGCCCAGATGTTAGACGCCGCATCGAGGTTTCCAAGTTGTTAAGGAAAACCTCGAAGTCGTTCAAACTCCGGTTGGGGCAGAAGTATACACCATATACAGTGATCCCCCCCACTCGGCAGCAACATATCCAGTGCCCTTGTCTCTTAGCGACAAGGGCGGGGAATGAGCCGCCGTGGAGCCGACGACTGCCACGGAACCGTCCCGGTCACCCAACCAGTTTGGACGGGGAGGAACATAATAGGGTTCCGCGGCTACGGCAACACCGATCGACCACTGTGCCATGGTTTGCAGGAAAAGG
The DNA here is from genome assembly GCA_949316085.1 of Hypercompe scribonia. Classification (NCBI taxonomy): domain Eukaryota; kingdom Metazoa; phylum Arthropoda; class Insecta; order Lepidoptera; family Erebidae; genus Hypercompe; species Hypercompe scribonia. The sequence goes on from OX438973.1 coordinate 3,167,564, forward strand.
TCCTACGCCGCGGCACAGTGGTTCAGGTTCGTCTGGACCAGGAGGTTGGAGACTTGGGCCATTACTCGACCATCTCTACAACCTCCTCCATGGGCAACGATACCGACATGCGAACGACATCAGAGGCAGCCTGGGTCGATTGGCTAACCCCCGACGCTTGCCGAGAATTGTAGGGAGGTTTACAGCCAGGTCTCTGCCCAATCTGATGATCGGCGGGCTTGTTACCCGCCGCACACGCTGGACAGTGTGGGGTGGCAGAGCACTCTGCCGCCTTGTGCCCCGGTCGACCGCAGCGGAAACATAGTCCGCTACAGTCGAAACAGCTAACACACTTGGCGCGTGTGTGTCCCGATGCCAGACACTTAAAACACCTCATCAGTCTCGCCGCCAGGACTGTGATCCTAGCGCTGACGAGACCGATGAGCAATCTACCGGCGTCGCCTAAAATTTTGGCTGACGCTACGGGACAGCTGACCCACACCGCGCCAAGCCCTCCTGGACCGGGGCGGATGGTGCCGACCCTAATGTTGTCCACGTTGCACTCTGTCTTCTCTCTAACTGCAACGCGGACATCTTCGGCCGTTATAGAGTCGTCCAGGCCCGAGATGCGCAACTCTGCACACTTATTAGGCCTGGCGATCTTAACACCATCCGTGGCCGCAAACATGCCTCACAACTTCTCGGCAAAGGCATCTGCAGTCTTTGCGCCTTCGGCTCCCGGGAACTCGAGGACTCGAGCTCCCGTCTGAGCGAGGCGCAACCTGACTCCGTCCGTCCCGACGTCATTGGCGAGACTAGCCCGGGCCCTCTGGAAGATGGCCGCGTAAGACAGTCCGCCGTTAACCGCTTCCGGTGACACGGTGACCACTACCGCCGCGGTTTTGGGTACCTGCAGCTTGCGCGGCCTCTTCGTAGTGGCCACTGCCACCGATAGCGACTGCGGGGTAGAGGCTACTGTTTGAGCAGCCCTTTTACCCCGCTTTCGGGACTTTTTAGTCCCCCCGACTATCTGCCAACCATCCGTGGAAGGGGCAGATATGGGGGGAGCAGACGTGGAGGTGCCAGGTACAGCGGCTGGAGTGGAGAGCGGAGGGAATTCCGCTTTAGACTTGGCCGCCGTTTTGGGCCCTGACTTCGGTGCACCTTTCTCGGCTGTTGCTTTAGCCGCCTGTCGTGCCCTCGGAGCAACCGCAGAAGCGGCAGGCACAGACGCCACCGCCGCATAGGACACACGACCGCCCGCAACGGGAGGCGTTGATGGCACCGATACGGTCTTCAGTCTATTTGCTGCGAGCGGCGGTCGGACAACAGGGCCCGGAGGCAGCCTCGCCTCTAGGCCAGCGAGACGCCCGTCCATCATGCGCAACACTGCGTCCGTGATTTGGCGCAGGTGGGCATCAGGAATACCCCCAAGGTTGGAAGAGGGGGTAAGTTGTGACGGAGGCGAGCCTTCTCGTTCGGGGCGATCTGCCCGAAATTGAGCAAACTGAGCACTGTGCTCAGTCACCTGCCCCGTCAGACGCTCGTTGGCTGCCTGGAGACAAGCCATGTCTCCGATAAGGCTCTCCACGACCCCCGCAATAGCGGCAGAGGAGTCCTTAAGGGTCTTCACAAAACAGCCCTCAAGATTGCTAGACTTGGTGGCCACTTTGTGGATGATGGCCACCGCCGCATTTGCTCTCTCCTGCATGGACGATGGTGTTTGGAGGACAGAACTCCCTTCCATCGGCTCCTTGATTTTAAGCAGGAGATCTGCGACCTCCTCTTCCGCTAATGCTTCGCCGTCCGCCCTGACTCTTCTGTAGGCTCCTGCCTTGCAGAAAATGGAGCCTGACGGAACCGAGGCCGGAGTTCGTGATCTCCCCCTACGACTGCTTGCAACCTTGGGAGGCAACATCTCCTGAGGCGTATCGCTGCCGTCATCCTTGGAGCGTCCACGTTTCCGGCTGTCACAATGTTCCGTTGCCATAAGCTCCAGTGTGTCCTCCTTCGCACTAGAGTTACCACCCGCGGCGGATTTGGAACGTAATCGTTCCGATGTTCTACGGCTCCCAGCAGCCATAATGACTTCTGGGAGCCCCACCGAGATAGGCGTGCTAATCAATGTCTCCTCTTCGTTGGAAGAGAAGTCGTCCGTTCTTGCACTCTGTTCCCCTCTGTTTTTCTTCTCCTTCTTTTCGTCTGTATTTTTGTTTTTATTAATTATTGATTCCATATTTGAACCCGCGAGATGGGGAGAACAAAGGTCGACCCAGGCAGAGATCCCCAATACCCGGGCAAGCGTATATTTATGCCCAACCCAGGGGTCCGCAGGTGCCTCGGCTGGGAGTGCGCTTACGACTGAACTACCCATCAGCCATGCATCCCCTGGCCACGCACTAGAACACGGGATTCGGGGTAATTTTTTAAAGAGGTTTTCTTCCTCGCAGTCCGGGCGGCTAAGCCAAGACCCTCGGCCCCGATTGGTGTCGCGAGACAAAACCACGACACTCCCTTCGGGATTACGATATGACAACGGTGGCAGGAAGATTAAATCTTCCAATGCCTGCTCGGCGGCAGTGTGAGTACACACCGAGCACGTTCTCCTTTCTCCACCATTGACAGTGGAGAAAAGCCGACCCATGAAAGGGTCCCACCTCCGTGTTTTTTTTTTTTAATGAGGTTTTACTAATCATTGCTCCGAAGAGCGAAGAGCCAACAGAGGAATCGACATAAATGCCCGCTCTGTTGGACCAAACCTCAACCGAATGGCCGAAGAAAATGGCCTCCTCTTCTATGTGCTAGAATATTAGCCGTTGGCGGTTATGTCCTCTTCCAAATGTCACAGGAAGAAAACAGTGCCGTCGCCAACGTTACCAGGGTGCACCACGTGGAGGTTTTCTAGCCCAGCACCCCGACAAGGACGGATAGCACAACCACACATACACCCAATTTTATTATTTATTGAAGGTACAAACATATATTACTTTACCGATGCATATTTTTGCATGTGCTTTACGGATACACAGAAATCATAACAGTTCTACTGTTCTAATTCCTGTGTGTTTCGTTAATACATTCAAGATTTCATTCTTCGTTTACACACAGCGATTACAAGTGTATGCTAAGATTATATTTTAACTTCAATGTTGATTGACATGTGCTTAAGAGTTGATTTCTTATACATAATTTGATGTTGTTTAACTTTGTTTTTCGATTGTTACAATTTTTGAATATGTCTCTCTATTATTTAGTTATATTTTTCCGTAAACCAATCTATTGCCTTAAACATAAAAAATATTTTAAAACTAGCTTAATACAACCAAATGTCAATAACTTTCTTTTTTATATAGACCTTTTAATTATGTTTACTACTCAAACGTGATTTTGTGAAGAAAATGTATTAAAAAAAAGTGATAAGTTAAAATTAATCAACAGTATTTTACAGCCCACTGCGGGACATATGCCCTGCCTTAGCAAGGAGGTTTTGTCCTACTATACCACGCTGGCCAGACCGGTTGGAATAGGGTTTGTTTCAAGTTTTCCTTCTCTTTGTAGTGATATTTTCCTGAATATTTTTTTCCTTTAAGAGGGGACTCTTTTACGACACCCACGGGATGAATAGGGGTGGTAACACTATGTAGTCTTAATCTGTCACCAACAGACGGATAAGTTAAAAATATATACGTTTAACAAAACAGGATCAGTTAAGTTAAGTTAATTAAAAAGTACCAAATATTGTCCTAAGATAAACTCGAAATAAAAACTAAGATGAGTTAAGAAAATGATCTAGTGTAATAAAATTCAGTGGGATGAACACGAAATAACCCTATTTGTCAAAGCTTTTTAGTGGCAATAGTAATTATTTATTTAATCAAATACTCAGGCTCGATATTAAAACTGGTAAAGTTAAAATTAGTAAACTTAAGGAATATTGTGAGAAAGATGATACAATCAAAATAAAATACATAATGTATAGACTGCACACGGGGTCCACCACTGCTAGATCCTACGCATGCACAATTAAACCATTTGCAGTTGTGGCGATTTCCACATTACAACACAAACAAAAATATACAACAACGTCATCTAGCGACGATACATTGAACTACGTAGTATGATGAACTACTAAGCAACTACTATCATGTATCGCGAAATAGAGATTCACGTGGCAATTAGCATATATACAACATCCCAACATCAACCGTTAGGCCGTGGCCAGGCATAATCACCTCACCTGGTCAGAGGATCCTCTCCCTTTGTGTCCGAGGGACATGATACTCCTTCCCTCCACATAGTCATTATTAGGATGATCTTGGAGCTAGACTACACTCTGCGCACCTAGGGATCCAATGTTCTAATGCATTTTTACGTCCACGAACATAATCACTGTACTAGAGAAGTGTTTCAGCCCTAACACCCTAAACACATCGTTGTTTTAAAGGTTGCTGTTATAAAGGGTCACTTGTGTAGAATTGACCTCTAACTGTCCTTTGAACTTCTGACCTCCTGACATCGCAGGCACGCTACGCATACAGTACTTAGGTTTTCACGTAACAACTTCTACCAGTGAAATCTCGGTTTTATTGAATTTCACGATAACACATTCCTAAATTATGATCACTCATAAATAATATGCACTCCAAAAAATATCACATGTGATTAATTCATTATAAGAATGCAAAGGACACTCCTTTTACATTACGCATAAGAACTGATATTTGCACGCGGCTTCAATCGTATTAAAGTAGATTTTATCATTAACTTCACTATCCCTTATTTCAGTAAATTAGTTTTGGATGACAAATGTCTTATATTATTTTTGTTCTCTTGACATACAATGTTCATACTGATCGATTGAAAAGTTAAAGCATACAAGAATAACTTTGTATAGGCCAATCATAGTGAAGTGACGTCCGCGTGTGCCTAGACGTCGTCTAAATAAGAGTTTCTAAACGAAGGTGATGATCCTGCTTTTGCAAACAGGCGCTAGAAAGGCTCCGGGTGTTTTAATAGAACTGTTCCTGAATGTCTTCTATGTAAAGCGAAGTATAATACACCGTATGGTTTTAATTATTTTAATCCTGACGCTGCACACCTTGGCTCACTGTCACCCTCGATCATAACAGTCGAACTCAATCAAAATTTTAACGCGAGCCAAACTGCATGCAACGTTTTGTTGACATTATTAGTTAAGGTTTTCAAAAGAATATCTCAGATATACTTGTACATGATCTTCTGTTAGAGTATATATTAATTGATGAAGTCATTAGAGCACAATTCATAGAAGATAGAGAATGAGTTGGTGTCTAATATCAGGAGTGAAATAACCGTACATATACACTCTATAACCTTCCTCCATGATGGAGCTATTGAACAATCAACACTTTTGCCCAATCAAACTCTTCAGTTTTATAATACTAGTATATTGTCTTCTCGATCGGTTATGGGTGTTGGTTAGCGTATGCGATTGCCGATCAAGAAGTCTGATGGTTCCAGGGTGGGGTCAAAAAGTATTATTGAGTTTTTCTGGTTACAGAAATACGCTCGAAGTTTGAAAGTTGGGGTCGTAACCGGAGAACACGTAAAGCACGTCCAGCGCCTGGACTCGCCTCGGTCGTGTCAGATAACCGTTCCATCAGATTGTGAGAGTGAGGGAACAGAGAGTGCACCTGTGTTTGCGCCCACGCTTGTGCACTATAATATCTCCTGCGAAGTTGCCTGGTCTTCGTTAAGGTTGGCCGAAATTGGCTAGTATGACATCATCATCGAATAAGCAAGTTGAAGTGGCAATGGGCAGGCCACATCGCTCGTAGAACCGACAACCGTTGGGGAAGAAAGGTTCTCGAGTGGCGACCAGGTACCGAAAGAGGAAGGGTAGGTAGGCCTCCCACTAGATGGACCGACGACTCGGACTATCCGAGTCGCGGGGAGCCGATGGATGCAGTTGGCGTCCAGGAGTACGGTGTGGCGTTCTAGGGGTGAGGCCTATGCTCAGCAGTGGACGTCTTCCGGCTGATGATGATGATGACATCATCATCATCATCATCATCATCATCAGTATAGGTATGTCAATCGTCAACTGTTAGGTAGAAAAGTGGTGACAAGTCTTAGTGGACATTTTACTTAATCTATGTCCAGTTCTAGGAACGGCTGCTATTGTGAGGAACTGGGCCACTATCTGTGATATCACACAATATGGTAATAAGTGCCGGCGATCGTAGCACGTTACCTGATAGTGATTTGTTACCTACACATTGTTTGTTTATATGATATTTCGTTATCAGACAATAAAGACTTAAGGATTACGTATGTTTCAAACGGCTACATGTTTGATAGGTTATTGGCATTGTTGATACGCTTTTTTTTTCTTTTCTTCAAATATCATGAAGATATAAGCTCACTCGAAACACACATACACATGAGACAAACACACACACATACGAGCACACACACACGCGAACCTGTATCCTGTTTTTTTACTGCTACCGTTTTGTTTCATTTTTCTGTTGTATTTTCTCGTGCAACAATATTTTAAATATTTAAACACATAATTTTAAAATGACCTGGGCTGTAACAAATATTTTATACCTATCTTAGGCACCAGCGATCTACAATCGAAATTATAAAATTTTAAAATAGTTACGTAATTCGATAATAACGCAAACGATAATATAAGGTGGGCTAAGAATTCGTTAACATTTGAATCTAACATCCCGCGCAAACATGTTTCGGGAGCTCTTGGGACTAATGCTACTGGAATATGGTAGCTACAATCGCAACACATGGTTTCAACAAGATGGAGCCACTTGTCACATATCCAATGAGTCCCAACCGGTGCTCAAAGACATGTTTCCGGAAAAGCTGATTTCCAGACGAGGCGACACTCCATGGTCACCTAGAAGCCCAGATTTATCCCCAGCAGACTTCTTTTATTGGGGCTACTTGAAGAATCGTGTCTACATCACTAAACCAAATACACTACGTCAGGTAAAAGAAAAAAGTCAGTGAAGAGATGTCAGTGACCTTGCGGTCTCTTTGCCGACGAGTATTCGAAAATTTCGGTACTGAGTGTAAATGTCGAAACGGTGGTCATTTAGACGATGTAATTTTTAAAAAATAAATCCCAACTAATTAGCTCTCTTGTAAATAAATAATTTTTATAATAGGTATATCTAATGATTTTTTAACACAATCATTTCAAATGTTAACTACTTCGTGGCCCGCCTTATATTTCATGTTTCACAGCCACTAGAAAACCAATTACAAATATATAAGTGTGATCGAATATAATTTACGGTTAAAGAGTCTTTATTTCTCAAAAGAATATAATTTAATAAACAGTAACTAATTAAATCTGTTTACTGTATTCATAATTCTTCAACCTGTGCATACATGCATCATAGTACTACATTTAAGCAAAAACAAAGAGAGAAAAGTAACAAAAACAAACAAAAATAAAACATTGAAAAACCAACGAGCTGCCTTACCACGCATACCTTTTTTTTTAAAAATTCGGACATTTGACACACAACGTCATCTAGTTTCAAACTAAGCAGAGCTTGTGCTATGATAACTAGACTGGCTGATAGAATACTTATATACCTTTTTTTATAAATACATACATATTAAACATAGAAAACACCCCAACTTTCGCGTATCGGTGTTTTCTATATGTAGCTATCTTTAATGTTGCTTGAAAATGTCTTGGCTTAAGTTGCTTCTGACCGTTATCACATTTAATACAAAGGGATCAATATCGAACTGCTTACAAAGTCTATTCGAATTTCCACATGCACGCACAATGTAAATATTTTGCCTATGGTTTGTCAAAGCTTAAGGTATAGCCAAAGGTCTGGATGTCGTAATAACAGCTGTTCCCGGATCCCTCCTATGTCAGGCGCAGAGTGGCACACCGTGTGGTTTTATCCGGTCCGATTTCGACACACCATCTCACCGTAAACGCCGGTAGGGTGACGGCCCGAGGGGGTTTCCACACGTTAAAAAAAATAGCTTAAGGTAGATTATTTAGAAGATTCATTTGTTTATATTTATATTTAGAAGACTAATGTGACATTAACAATATATAAAACAAAATCACGTTATGTAACAATCGCCAATAGAAGGTCAGATCGTACATATAAGGTATCCAGGTTTCCAGTCTACTGTAATGAATATAAACTGGATAAAACTTGTCATCAGTCTGTTAGCTTACAATTAACAACGAGCGCCGTCTCCAAATCCACTTAGAGAGATCATTCACACCTAGCTAGATTTAATTAAACCTGGCGTAGTAGTGTAGATACTTTGTGATAAGCGGTAGCGAGCGCGATCATGGCCTGTATCCGTAGTGGCACAGTGGCAGCGTACGTCATTACTGTGCTGAAGTCTCAGGTTCGATTCGAATCGAATATTAGTTTGATCTGCAAACATTTATTTCGCAGTATCGGTGTTTTCTATCTACTATATGTAGCTATCTATAAAAAAGGTATATTAGTATTCTATCAGTCAATCTAGGTTTTATAATATATGCTCTGCTTAGTTTGAAACTAGATGGCGTTGTTTGTTAGATGTCCGAAATACTTATGTATTATTTGTTTGTATATTTCGTTGACCAGTATTTCAAGATCAGATAGTTGTGTTTGAACAATGTTTTTGTCTTAGATATAAGGTTGAAAGTCAAAACTCTGTGAAGGAATGGGTGTACTCTCATTCTAAGGGACGTCAAATTAGATTTTCACGACTCGTAAACTGAATTGTGGCGATGGGTCCTTGCCGGAAACTTTATTTGCAATCCCTAAACAGGGGAAGGGTATCGGATGTTTGCGTTGGTGTTCTCTGGTGCTAGAGTCAGAAGACTGTTTCGGTCTTTACCCAACCCTGGTGGTTTCCACGATCCAAATAAAACTACAGAAGGCATATGAACGGCGTCTAACGTGTAGTCTCCTACGATATCAAGTCCGGGAAGTGTACGGTAGGAAGAGTTCTCTTAGTAATTTTTAGTAGTTAGGAACTTCGTAGTTCGACATGCCTTAGATGCCTTGGAATCTTTTTTCCGTTGAATTTGAATTTGAAGCCGCCACAATCTGAGAATAAGAACAATAAATATTAAAAGTATTAGAATCAATTTATCAACGATAATATTTTGATAATATAATAATTGTATCAACGTAATCATTACATTCAAATTTATATTCCTATTTAATAATACTGTCCAATATATCATAATATAGTTTTATCATATTAGAGTAGGTCACGTTTTTAGCCACTCGAGACTTAAAACCCGAATGATTTGGACGAGTCTAGATTCTTTCAGCATATCGGAAACGATTACATACAAATTTCTCTGCGAAGCCTTGACTTCTTCTTAAGTTAAAAACTAGTATGGATGTTTGTTACTCTTTCACGAAAAAACTACTGGACGGATTTGGATGAAACTTTACAGTAATATAGGTTATACATCAGAATAACATATAGGCTCCAATTTGTAATGATTTTATGTAATTTCAGACTTACCTGTACAGTAGACCTGTAACGATACATGTCAATTAAGTCGGAAAAAAAACTGGGCTCTGAGAGTTATATTGGCGTACGCTGCCTAAACCATTGAAGTTACACAAAGATGATGTGCCGTAGGATTGTTTGAATTAAAAAAAAAATTAAAATGATCTATTACGAAACTTAACGTGGCAAATCAAACTCCACGCGAGGGAAGCCGCTTGCAAAAGCTAGTATACAGATAATAAACAGTGTGGCTGAACTTTTTGAACTTGGCAAGGACAATTCGTATCCAAAGTAGACTGAACTTCGTAGAACAACATCCTCTAAAATTCCACTTCTGGACACAGATCTTCTCTTAGAAATAATGTTTTGGCCTACTATATCACGTTGGCGTGACGGATTGCTTTATGATTTCTTTATAACTTACGTTCTCTTTGCAGTGCCGTTGTCTTGCTTAATTTGCTCCCTTAATCGGCGTTTACGATATCCACGGTATGATTTTTTTTCATTTTAACAGCCTGCCTAAGTGACTCTACTCTGCTTAATGGAAAGCATGAATAGAATCCAAAAGTTGTAGTTACCATACTTGTTGCGAATGCTGACAATGCAGTATGGTGATCCACACTATGATCGCCTATTACGATTTTTTGCATCTAACTTGGGGACGTAGAAGACATGACAGTCATCGTAGCATTGTATTGCACACGTTTACCACGAGAACTGTCACCCCTGCATCAATGGGCCTCCGGTCTCGCACTTACCAACGAAACACGACAGCACGGATGCTGTCGCTTTAGGTTGGTCTTCTGCGGGAGGGTAGTACTGCCCCGGACGAGCCGGCCCGTTCGTGCTGAAATCAGCGTGGCTCTACTACCCGGTGAATCTACTAATCTACTACTACTCTAATAGGGGGAGTAACACTCTGTATTCTTTTTACATAGACAACGGATATTATACTCGCTTACAAATAAAATCGCTAAACCTAAGTACTAAAGAATATACCACACATATGGATCCCGTATCTGATTAACACTGGCCACATAGAGTTCAACTTACTCCAATTGTAATATGATATGGATGTGACTATGTGATATTTGATACTATACCTACAGCAAGTATTTATGCCGCGTAAATGAAAATAACAAATTGTTGCTGAATTACTTTCGCTTTATTTCGACTACTTTGGTGAAAGAGGTTGGACTTACTGACCAAGTTTTAACTATTCCAATTCAAGTACCTTCTCAAGTTATAGGACGGATAAATAAGAAATGCGACTTCGAGTTTCTTCGCGCTAGTCTCAGTCAAGTTGCCTGACTCTAATATGCTGTATTTTGTTTTTGTAAGGCAACAAAGACCGGTTTTGTAAGGCAACTAACTACAATCTATATAATAAAAAACTTTTCACGATAATACATATTGCGCAGATGCCAAATAAAATTGGGAATAGACCTACAAATAATGATGATAATGATTTGCATATATGTATGTATGATATTTCACGCTTATTACAACGAATTATGATAAGCTAATCATAGTTTTTGGTCTTAAGGGTACGTGATAACGCTGATTACAATTAAAGTACAACATGTTTTAACTTAGCGTGCTTACGATAGACATATGATAACTTGTGCTAGAGCAATGAAAATAAACATTTCAATTATCGTGTGAAATATGTCTGACCAGTGTAGATAAAAACTTTATTTCTAACAAGAGGCCTGTATTCAGTAGTGGGCTACTAAAGCCTTTTTTTATCTATTTCAAGAGCCTGCCAAAGTGACTCTACTCTGCCTGATGGAAAGTACGAATAGAATCCAATATGGCAAAACGAGTAATGCGACCTACACTATTGTGGCCTAGTAAGATGCTTCACGCGTCGTTCGGAACATAAAAGGCATGACAATCATCGTGATAGTGTAAAGTACACCCACTTATTATGATAGCTCTCAACCCTGGGCCACTGGTCTCAGTATTTAATGTTTAATGTAATGCATTTCACAGCTATGTATAATGTTTTTAATTTTTAAAATAAACCACATTTCATTTGGAACTTAATATCTTATATTTATGAATTTGTTTGGTGGTTAGTGATTCTAATTGTCGAGCCAGAGATTGTAGGTTTAATTCCTCCCTAGGCCAAATATTTGTGTGATAAATTACACCCAAGCACAGAGCAAATGGCCATCAATTGTTCGGTGTTTCACCATGGTACAGGCTTTGCCTAGATTGGAATCAGACGGCCGTGTTTGAGATATATGAAAATATTATTATTATTAAATAACAATTTATACACTAAATAGTACAAATAATAAATAAATATTTCGGACATTTGACACACAACGTTATCTAGTTTCAAACTAAGCAGAGTTTGTGCTATGATAACTATTTAGACTGACTGATAGAATATTTATATACTTTTTTTGTCAATACATATGTATAATAAATAGAAAACACTCAAACTTCGAAACGAATATTCGCAGATCATAGAAACATCTGGTGCGACCTGGGAATCAAACCCGAGATTTCAAGCTCAGCAGTCACATTCACTACCGCTGCACCACCGAAGCAGTTTCTTCTTTTTTTATATATTTAACCTACCAAAGTGACTCTATTCTGCCTGATGGAAAGCATGAATAGAACCCAAGAGCGGTGGTCGCCATACTCACTGCGAATGATAACAGTGTAATATGGCCACCCACGCAATGGCGGCCTAATGAGATGCTTTTTCACGCCCCGCTTAAAGGACCCGGGATCGTAGTGGGACGGAAACACGTGCGCTGACAACGAATGCCATGCTTTAACCGATCTGCATAGTTTCAACAAACTGCCTCAAAAAAAAAACACGTTACCGACTCAAACACAGGTGACGAGACTGCTTTAGATTACTTTTAATAAATTTGTACACGATTTATGAAAGAAATATACACAATATTAAAAAAAGAAAAGTTGAGAGGTGTCAAGGGATACCTGGATGGAACGAAGTTCCTTTCGATTAATTAATGAAGGAATTGTAATTAAATAAAAATATTTCTTTTAAGTTACAAAATAATATTTTTTATTGTTAACAATTATAATGTAATATAAACTTAATCAGTAGGCTCTTTGACGAAACGAAAATAATTGACTTGCTTTCTATGAGAGAGTGAGTGAGAGAGAGAGAGAGAGAGAGAGAGAGACAGAGAAACATGCGCATGCGCGCAAAAAGTGTCGTGACAACATTTCGTCTGGTTTTTTCCGTCTAGCCTCCTTCGCATGGCGCGATAAGGAACTTTGTTTCAAATATTAGAAATGAATAACTGTATCTACCTTTAAATCATTTAAAAAACTGCTATTATTTCACAACAAGCTTGTATATTTAGCAATTAACACACAATCATAGAATTGTCGTAATACTTCTTGCACGGTAGCTGAATCTTTATCACTTTATGCAAATGTATATTTACGTATATATTATGGGTAACCAAATAATTTTAAAGCAACCATTATCAGTCAACGTAGGTGCTGTAAACCATAGTAATTCTTTTTATTACACTACTTGTGTTGAAATAGTTTACTTAATTGTAACAGCTGTCATATTTAGTAGTGATAAAATTCTCTACAAGACAAGATTGTTGATTACGTATTTGTATTAGGTATGATATAAATATCAAAGATCCTGAAGAAGAAAAGCATTGTCCGTGTGGTGACGGATTAAGAATACATAGTGTTACCACCCCTATTCATCCCGTGAGTGTCGTAAAAGGCGATTAAGGGAACAAGTATACAAGACAACAACAAAGAGACGGAAAAGTTGAAACAAACGCTTCCAACCCGTCTGGCCAGCGTGGTATAGTAGGCCAAAACCTCCTTGTTAAGGAGAGGCCTATGTCCAGCAGTAGACTGTAAAAGGCTGTTGATGTGGATGATTGAAGATCACGTATCGGTCAATTATTTTGGCCTAGTGCTTTAAACGGTCGCCACGCCGCTCTCTACTGCGCTGAGTGTTGTGGGTTCAAACTCCACGTGGGACAACACTTTGTGTGATCCATAAATGGTTGTTCTGAGTCTGGGTGCTCTTTGTGTCCGTTTCTTGTACGTTTGTAAAGTCTCCGCGAGACAGGATTTATATCGAGTGCGGTCTTTGTCTTTTAAAACGAAAAAAAAAAGTTACCCTTACTTGTTTTGTGTTGTGGTATTATAAGCAGTCATCTTACCGCTGTTTACTGCGCTTAGTATTTTATGTTCACACCCCACAAATTACTGTTCAGTCTGCGTGTTCTTTGTATTTGTTTCGAAATATTATAATGAAACAGTTATCTTTAACAAAAAAGCTTTAGATATGTGTTGGCGTGCGTCCAAATTGGCCAGATTACGACTTTGCAGAAAATTGGCACCATGGAGTTCCTTCACTACTTTTCATTGAATACCACAAGTAACGAGATCTCTACTCTCCAGTTTCTCTAACACTTCTCTTGTGACTCTCAAGTAGCAGGTGGTTATGAGCGGGTCAAGTGACCACTATTATATCTTACACTGCAAAAAGAAAGTACCCATTGAGGATCACATAACAAAATAACTTAAACGTACTGGCCAACTTCGTTATGCTGAGGTGCAGAGCGTTGAGCGTTTACAGGGGACAGTGACAGCACAACTGACCCTCACAGCGATAGCTAGAAATTTTATGATCAAAAGTTGAACAATTTTTTTTTACATTATAAAAACGGGAGGGGCATCTACAAACCGTCGGGGTTCCAGGGATTTCCTTACTAGGGTGCACCTGGTTCCCCAGCTTAGAGACGTTATCTTAAATTAAATTGTAGGTACCTCGAATTTGAAATGACGTTGAATAAATCATCATCATAAAATCATCAGAATTATCGTTATCTAGCATACACTATGATTAACTTATCATAATTTATTGTAATCGTAACCAATATTAAATATGCAAATCATTTCTTCAATATTTTTAAAGCATAAAATTTTTTAATATAAATATTTGCTCGCGGCTTCGCTTGCATGTAATTTGGTCTGCCACATTAAGTTTCGTAACAGATCATTTTGAATGAATGTTTTTTTTTAACATACATACAATCCTACGGTACATCATCTTTGTGTAACTTCTATGGTTTAGGCAGCGTAGCTCTCACTCTGATTTTTTTCCGACTTAATTGACGTTTATCGCTATATTACAACCGAAATTACATAAAATCGTTACAAATTGTAGCCTATATGTTACTCCGATATATAACCTATATTACTGTAAAGTTTCATTCAAATCCGTCCAGTAGTTTTTTCGTAAAAGAGTAACAAACATCCATACTCACAAACTTTTGCATTTGTAATATTAGTAGGATTTAAAATGGTGGACTTTTATAATGAAAGAGATTTATTTAGTATAAACTTTTGGCAAAATGTGCAATTCAAAGTCAAATACAGATAAATAACCATAGGCTAGATGACACCTTAGTCAAATTAGTTACTTTTTATCATCTGTCAAAACAACAATTTTGTATGAAAAATGTACTAAATACCAAATTGTGACGTTACTGTTTTAGACTACTCAATTGAACAATATATTTCACTGAATATTTGATTGAAATTCGTAATAATAATAAAAAGCTATGTTAATTGTATTTGCCGAGATGTTTCACGATATCAATTTTAATGAAGTGGACATAGGTATTTATTTACGATACAGTCATCTACCCAATTATAATAACACTCTTTAATTAAACTGGCAACTCATTTTAGATCATTCTAATTCTTAATTCGAACTCTACGTTCTGTGACAACTTCAAAAGAGACTCTCAGACGTCATATCTCGGATGACATACAACAGAAGACCACCATTCCCATTCATTCTTTGGTACCTAAGGAAACAAACAGCGTAGGACAACGGCAATACAAAGAGAAGGAAAACGAGACCAACTTTTTTTTTTAGAAACCTCATCGTGACGTCACTCCATCATGATTTTCGGCGGGGTGATGTGTCAAAATCGGACCTACTAAAACCGTATTACAATACCAACCCATCTGGCTAGCATGATATGGTAAGTTCAAAACCTTTTTTCTAAGGAGAGGTCTATAATATGCCTGAAGTACAAAAAAACTGTTGACTTTTTTTTTTTTTTTTTGTACTTCAAACGTAATGCAAAACTTTATAACCTAAAGAGAGTCGCATATTTTATTGAAACTATAGACGACGGTATTTCTGCAGTGTTTTTGTTGCAGAGTTCGTTGCAGTAACCGTTTGCCTATTATTAATAAATTAGGTGACATGCGCACGGAGTGATGCCGCGCTGTGAAGTTTCGGACGCTGACACACGGACTTCACCAACTGTCAACTTTTAATATTTTGTGTTACTTCTAACATGAACATATTCTGTTCGTTATCAAACAAAGAGTTTCTAAATTTTTGTATTCTATAATCGACAACAATTTTCTGTAACTTCAATTTAATTGAATACATTTGGGCAACAATATCACTTTAATTTTAATTCTTAATATTGCCACCTTTAATTTCAGTGAATGTGACTGTAAAGATAATTTTTGATTTGTTTTAATTTTTATTACAGTGTTGTAGTTATAGTGGATCTGAGAATATGGACTTGAATTTACACATTTTCTTTACTAATTTTTAAAAAAAATCTTGCATAAAGGTAATGCAGCAAAAATTAGGAACAAAACGCGAATGAAGATGTATTTTGTTTATTTTTAAGTTAGGTTAGAAGACTAGAGCTTTGGCTCGCGCTTTGAGAAGAAAAACACTCTAACCTTGTTTTCAAATTTCCAACCTGCAATCTTACAGACATACTGGTAGTAATGTATAATTAAGAAGTGGCGATTCCACATACTATGAAATAGAAACGTACTTCAGTGCCAACTAACAAAGACACTGAATTATGCAAGAGCTGCTAATCCTATCCTGGATCACGATATAAAAAGTTCTCACACCGATTAGTAAACATAGAACTTCTCAACAGTAACCAAAGAATCATGATGCACCGTGTATAACCCTCACCTATTCGGAAGGTTCTCTTTTTAACGTAGAAGGAGATGACACCCTTTACTCTGTAAAGATGGTGAGATAAAGATTAACTGATAACCATTAAAAGCAAACAAGCAAAAACATTGATAATGATATAAAAATAGATAATAAATAGAAAATAAAGCACCAATTTTCGAGATTTTTAATAAGATAACTGTTTATATAATAAATATGCTTTGCCTGTCACACCAATTCTGATAAATAGCCGCACCCTGTTACAGCAAATTGATTTAGTTTTACCAAAATAAAGTGGTTTTCCAAACAGATGTTATTTAAGTCATTATCGATTGATTAATTAAACTGATAATATTTCTGTTTAAGATTGAAGATGGTGATTGCCTTTCTTCTATTTAATTATCTTCTTTATCTTTGTTTAATTTCTGATAAATTTGTTGATTTTTGTCGTACTGTAAACATTTTCTTGTTTCTATTTTTGGAACTTCATCACAACTTGTTTTGAAAAAACTTTGATTGAAATAGAGTATTAAAAAAAGGAATTTTAATTTTCAGTTAACTGCGGCTGAGAGGAAAGGGCTACAAAATCAAAAGTAGCTTCAACTGCAAGTGTTCTATTGTATGTATTTGAAAACTAAGCCTAATGTAAAAAATATAATTAAATTTAAAAATAATTATAATGAAAATATATTTACCATAATACGAGAAACAGTAAGTTTTATTTGGTACTTGCCGATTAATACGCTCAGTATTTTAATAGAACATAATTGTAGATCACCACTTATGTTGAACAATGTCAAATATTAAAAATTCAATGGTTAATTAGTTATTTAAAATAATAATTATTGAAAGTTTTTTAACAGAAAAAAATGTTAATTTCCTTAATAAAACTTTACGTTATAATTGACCAATCTGCTTATATTATAATATGGCTCGACTTGGATAAGTGATTATCAACTACCATAAACACTCGTAGCCTAAGAGTCAAAGTAAACTTTGAGTACTTCTCCTACAGAATAATTTGGTTAGATTCTTTTGAGTTACTATAGGATTTAATACGGTTAATCAACAAAAAAAATTTCATAAAAATAGCAACACATTCATTAATTGTTTATAATAATGTACGTGTCTATTTAATTTATTAATTTCGTATCTATAAAATGTAAAATCTCTACTGCAGTAAATCTAACACGTTTATTTTATGACCGAAAGCCATACACATATATATATATCAATTTCAAAAATACTTTGTTAATACTTTATATCTGCAACCATTCCAAAAATGTTTGCTCTGCCATGTCAATTTCTATAACTTCATTATTTACTTAGACAGAGGAATAGCCACGTTTGATAACCATTATTTTGTGTCCTGATATACAGGAGTCACAGCATTCTAAACATAGGTGAGAGTTACAACATAAAAAACAAGAATTAATATTTTTATATTTAATGCCCAATTAACTCCTGCAACACATAAAAAAAAATTGTACAATAAACAAAACACACCATCGGTACCCGACACGATATACTTACGTATATATGTTCAATAAAAGTAAATGTAAGGTACTGCAAATTATCAAGAATATAACCTAATTAAGTAGTTGCAGATACTGGGTGTGTCATGTAGCATAATAACTGATAGTAGTACCACTTGAAATAACGTTCACACAATATAACCTAATTTCATATGATCTAATGTTATATTTCATACAATTTTCGTTTTATCTATTAATATATACATTTATTTTTATATAATATTCTATTTGAATAATGTTTGATTTGATGTTCATTTAACCTAGCTTTTATATTTATCAATTTTCAATCATCCAAATGAGTCACCAACAACAAAGGGAATTTATCGTTCGCCGGCCGATGCCGCTACCATGGAGTGCTCGTTTCGCTAGCTCACCATCGTGCATTAATATCACTGTTCTAATCTAACCTATACGATTCAATACGTAGGTATATATATGAGAAGAAAAAGAAAACACAAAAAATATACAAGCATGAAAATAGCAGGTGCTTAAGTCTTAACAATTTTTGCAAAAATATACAAAACAAAGTAGGTGTTCTTACAATACTTATAGATTTTAAATATTGTTATATCTGAATATTAAACATATTAAATATTAGTTCAAGTATGCATTATAAAAAGTGTTCATTAAACTATATAAAATTAGGCGAAATGTAAGTACAAAATTTAATCTTCATATATTAAGGTATGATGTCTCCTAGCTGATTTCGACCACGGCGGCCAATCTTAACGGAAACCAGCCAACTTCGCATGAGATATTATGGTGTACAAGTGTGTGCGCAAATACAGGTGCACTCTCTGTTCCCACACTCTCAGAATTTGATGGAACGGCTATCCGACACAAGCAGTGAGAGACCAGGCACAGGTCCGATGGCTTTACTTTCGCTTCGAGCTGCGTTGGGTTAACACTCCAATTTCCAAACAAAGATATTAAATCAAGATATTGATTGTATTATTAAGTCAATTAACGTAAAGCTGAGTATCGAATACGATTTTAACGCTTTGTCATTTATTTTTAAGTTATCAAATCTCTTAAAATCTTTAAAACTGCCAATAACAAAAATATTATTTGCCTCTTTCCCTATTATCTCTTTAATTATTCCCTTCACTCTACAAGTTCCACCCGTTTCATTAAGATTATAATAAGTACATTATCATTCACATAGACATCGATACGATATTGTGGCTATTCGAATCTTAATATTTAAAAAGACCAATATATTTTGCATGACAAAGTTTTCACAGAATTGAAGGTAATTCTAAACATTTTTTGAAAGCCTCCGATTGAAAATTTATAAAGTTACGAAATCATATTTTAGGAACACAATAAACGTTAAAATAATAAGTAATAATATTACACCTTTTACATAAGACCTAGAGAAAATATACTTAAAAATTTCCAAATACATACATGTTATAGATAAATTACACCCAGATACAAAACAAATGAATAAATAGTAGTTATTCGTTGTAACGAACCGTGTGTCACAAACATACCTATTATCACACAAAAGTAAGTACAAGCGTCTGTAGTGTAGGCCTTACGGACCGAACGGCAGTGCACGCGACTGATAAAAAAAAGAAAAATGTATAAAAACCGGAGAATTTTGCATACAAGTATTAGAACCGTTGCGTGTGTGTGATGGTGAACTACTTTCCTTAGTAAATATTTTTTACTAATATTAAAAAAAATAAGAAACCGTCAAAAGTAGCGGGAATATTTTTTTTTAATTCAAAATGGTGGCAATAGTTCTTTTCTTCCTAGTTTGTTTTGCCGGTAAGTCAACTGTAGTATTTTGTTTAATATAGGTTGATGTCCATTTAATATTTTGAGTAAATTAGAAATAATATTTGTTTATTCATTTAATAATAAAAAAAGATAATCTACGATCTTTCTACACATTTTAGGACTTCGCGCCCTTTTCCTCTTTTACTTTTTTTATTATCATAGAGACCTAAGCTGTTGTAATTGCCCTCCTTTTTTAAATACTGGCATTTATTTTATTCGTTTAATTTTGGCGCGTATAAATTTAACATTAGATAACTAAGACACTACTAAGACATAATGATCGACCTATTTTAAATTTACTTAGCTTTCAATAGGATATTTGATACATGATTATGTTATGATATTTCTCGGTAATTATTATTCGGCTTTTAAAAAAGTCATCAACTCGGGTGTCATTTTTATTTTGTTTTCACCTCCGAATTCGAATTATTTATAAATCGATTTAGTTAATTCTTTCTTTATTCGGGAGAGTATATTTCTCGATTTGTTAAATTAATTTTTAAAATCATATACCAATGAATTTTAAATGAAGAATAATATACTTAGAATATTGTTAATTCCAATGGATCATGATTAAAGAAGTTATTTACTTTAAAATATGTCTTATTGTAATTATTGGTCCTTAATTTTGATATTTTAATGTTTAGCTGACATCATACATTTTTCATTTATTCGTCCTTTAGTGGGCTACTGATGAAATAGACATCCTCTTAGAAATGAGGACTTAGGCATATAGGCCGGACAAGTTTTTAGTATGTATCAAGTTTTACTTGTCTTTATAGTGCTGTGGTCTTGTGTAGTTTGCTCCCTTAGTCGATTTTTACAACATTTCACATCCTTAATCCGTCGCCACACGGATTCACTTCTATTCATTTATAACTGATATTAAAACTACAGCAGTAAATCATACTATAAACATGACGATTTGAAATAATAATCGATAAGCAATAGGCATAATAAATCGTTTACAATGACGACATTTTAAAAAGACATTAAAACATAAAAAAAAATCGGGATATGAATTCAACATTATTGCCTGAATTAAATATCGCGCGGGAATTGGAACCTCATTAAATAAGAATTCGTATCTATAATGGGTATTTTGCGTGAAATAACTAAATAAAACTAAGATATTATATTATCTGTTGAAAAGATTTAGGAGTAGAATGATAAAGCTGCAAAAGTACGCGTAACAAGCTTACGCATACTTTATGAAATATATGGCATACGATTACGTGGATTAGTGAAGCATGGCAGGACGCAGCTGCGTTCCATATTTTGGTTGCATTGATGAGAAATAAGGAGCAAAATTAACATGAAAATACAAGTAACAATTTGAAACGTCGAATAATCTTCATATTTGCTTTATATCATGTGTAAATGTGAGCTGAATCGATGCAGAACTTTATGAGATTGTAAAGCATACTTAATAGTTTTATTTGTCAAAATGAATTGTGATTCGTTAGTCTTATTAAAACTCAGGAACAGCTGGATTGATTTAGATGATTTTAGTCTTGAAATGTTTGTAGAAGTCCAGGGAAAGGTATAACGGTATAAAAATGTGAGAAAGATAACTCTGTTTGTGTAAATATTCCTTAATGTACGTTTATATTTGTATTTACGATGTGTTCTAAGGTATGTATGTGTATTTATAAGTATGTATTACATGTATCTAACCTCTATGCACGTAATACCTTATAAAATTTCTACGCAATCCGAAGGTTGACTTGCAGAGAATGCCCTGCGCGTTAAATCCACCAAAGTACAAATATAGTGTGTAAAGTTAGTAAAGGAATAAACATATATAATTAAAGGGAGGGCTTAATATATAATACAAAAAGTCAAATTTTACACGCACAAAGTAACGGGCACAGTTAGTATATTTATAGTTTGATTTTGCGCAGTTTCTTTAGTTTCAAAGGGTCCCATTATCTGTGCTCGTTTTTTCTTTCTTTCTTTCTCTTTCTTTTCAAATCTATATGTTACATAGATAATAATGACAAACTTAATAAATAAGGGCAGCTCCTCCACACGTAGTGGAGTTTACGTGCTCTCCAAGGCACGGGGGTTAAGACTCTAACTTTCTAACTCTCGGCTGTTCCAAAGCATTTCTGGAATCAGAATAACTCAGTAACACTTTTCTGACCCGACCCGGGAATCGAATCTGAGACCTCTTGATCAGCAGTCCCATACACCAACTGATAGACCAACGAAACAGTTGCGACCATACACTATGCGTGATCTGACCCACACTACCGATTTCGTCTTATAAAGATTGTACATACAAAAGCACGTTGGCTACTTTTCTTCTGAAAAATGTAGCATTACCGTGAGATAAGCAAGGTACGATGAAAACTGTAGCATAGCGGCGCGCAACTAATTTTATCATAATATTAAAAATAGATTAGGACGAACTTCGGTAATAAATAAAAGACAATATGATATTTAATTGCACTATTGATAAAAAAAATGTATATAAATAAACACAAAGTTATTTATTATAATAACGGTATCATTGTGCTATAATACCTATTACAAAATGAGTGTTATCATGCAAGAAAATTTCATGCAAAATATTCTGAGCTCTACTCTGCGTGTTGCCGGGTTAAGAATATAGAGTGTCAGCACCCTTATTCATTGTTTGGGTGTCGTTAACGGCAGCTTATATAGGTAGTAGAGCCACGCTGATTTCAGCACGAGCGAGCCGGCCCGACCGGGGCAGTACTACCCTCCCACAGAAGACCAACCTAAAGCGACAGCATCCGTGCTGTCGTGTTTCGTTGGTGAGTGTGAGACCGGAGGCCCATTGATGCACGGGTGGCAGATGTCGTCGTAAATGTGTCCAATTCAATGCTACGATGACTGTCATGTCTTTTACGTCCCCAAGAGAGGCGTAAAAAGCATCTTAATAAGCCATCATAGTGTGGGTCACCATACTGCATTGTCAGCATTCGCAATGAGTATGGTGACTACAACTTTTGGATTTTATTCATGCTTTCCATCAGGCAGAATAGAATCACTTTGGTAGGCTCTAGCAATAAAAAAACCTTACTTACTACTACTTTGAGCAAACTACGCAAGACAACAGAACTTGACACAAAACCTTATACTAGCCCGTCTGGCTAGTGTGATATATTAGGCCAAGACCTCCTTTCTAATGAGAGGCCTATTTCCAGCAAGCAAGTATCCCTATCCTTATAACGTTTTGCCTTTCCACCCTGTTGATGACTGGTTTTTGAAAGTTTAGCGTTATCGGATTTATCTATTTGAAATTGAAAATCACGATGAATTAGTGTACGAGTATGCGGTATTATAACATGACTAATTCTTAATGTAACACCGTGTGAATTTGTGTGGACTTAATCAGATCTGACTAATGATCGCACATATTTTGAATGAAAACTTATTACAATAGCGACAAAAATTGATAAATATTGAATTTTCATTGCAATGTTATAAGCGTTATGTAAACTTTAGGAAATCAGAAAGGTCTGCACTATACTGCTAAAAGAAGTATGGCAGATCCGGTTCCGCTAGCAATACGTGATGGATGGTTACGAGATTTATACATTTTTAAAGTGAAACATCTATTTTGCTCCAATCATCATATTTTTAGAACGTTGCTAAAATAATTTAAATTCTTCTCTAAAAGTTCTTACAACTGCAACAACAAAACGCATTCCTACGTTTTCTAAACTTGCCATGCTTAAAATCTTAAATGACAACTAGATGGCGTTGTGTGTCAGATATCCGAAAATTGGTTGTCATACATAAAAAATGATGAAATATTTAAATTAATATATATGGATAAGCTTATTGGTGTATTTAATAAAAGTTAACATTTTATTGACGTATGAAGAAAATCGTAAACGAATGATTTTCATTTTAAAAGTATGGTACTAGACCATCTTGTTACATTGGAAACTACAACCTCAAATATGTAACTTTTTTTTACAATTTAAAATACTTTTGTCTATGGTATTAGCAGCCAAATAAATACAAAAATAACCGTTACCATGATAAAGATAGATAGAACTAATAAACTATTATACAGATAAAACTACATACCTTCCATTTTGATGTATTATGAAATACATATGCAATTTAATTTTAAAAATACTTTACAACAATAGTTTACTAACTTAACTATTGACTAAGTAACAAGCTACGTAATTAGTCATAAGTAATGTTTATGCAATGTCATACAAAATAACATGAAAAACCGACTTCATTTCGTAATTTCGCGTAAACTGACGGAATGTTCGTCTATCAGTTAGAAACGATGCTAGAACACGTGGTTTTGCCTAACATTGGACACTTTATTATCTTATTTCTCATTTTTGTAATATTGTTACAGGTTTGAGTCAACAAGCAGAATGGTCTTACGATTGTAAGTATTACTCAATTGCTTATCTATCTTCTTCCTAGCCCTTAATTTTTAGCAATCGGTCAGGAGATTGGCTCCTATCGGTTCAACCGGTATTATCCGAATGTCAGTTTTTCACGGAGCGACTGTCATTAAACCTCGGCAACCCTCAGGGCGAACTGAATTTAAAGGTTGAACTAGTTGTCAGTACATTTCCAGCACCTCATGACGGCCTGAGTGTGGCCGCGGATGGATAGGACGGGTTTTCCCCTTCATTCGCTACAGTAGCCAGCCGCGAAGAGGTGACTTTAGCCATAGATGGTGCCTGCGCTAGCGAGCAGGCGCTAAGACCCCTCTTAGCCCTCCCCTCTATATGTCGTAGTAACAGCTGTTCTCGGATCCCTCTTATCTCAGGCATAGAGCCGGGCACCATGTGCTTTTAGTTGGTCCGATTCCGACGCTAACTTCCTTCCGTAAACCCCGGTAAGGTGATGGCCCGAGGGGGCTTCCACACGTTAAAAAAAAGAAATTGTCAGTATATTTAAAGGCAATGACTTCACAATAAAGATGACCATAGATG
Source organism: Hypercompe scribonia (assembly GCA_949316085.1). Classification (NCBI taxonomy): domain Eukaryota; kingdom Metazoa; phylum Arthropoda; class Insecta; order Lepidoptera; family Erebidae; genus Hypercompe; species Hypercompe scribonia. The sequence goes on from OX438973.1 coordinate 3,192,292, forward strand.
TTGAGGAGAACCTTGGGGAGGCCTATGTCCAGCAGTGGACCTCTTTTGGCTGAGATGTTGATGATGATGATAAATGTTTATGACAAGCAAGACCGGCAGCTTGGTCCCATCCAAGAATCGAAACCGAGGCCTCGAATCGCATCGAAATCGGATTACAGTTTATTTGAGCAGCAATGAAAAGGGTTGCAAAAATGAGGTTTTTTTTCTTATTAAGAGACAGACGAAATGTGTGGGTACGCTCAACTTTTGTAAACGAGGGCAATCAAACTAACGAAAGTAGGTCATCGGGAAATGCAGGTTCAAAACTGGAGCAGTTGGAACACTGTGCAAATTTAATGTACCCATTTTCGAAGTTTTCGTCATTCACTTTAATGTAAAACTCACGATAAAATCATAATTAAAGCAAGTAAATATTTAACAAAAACGTTAATGTTAGTAAAGTAAACAACTGCCCTACAAATAAAAATAAATAATACATCATGACTTGATGTAGGTATTTTTACCGGCACTGCTTAGTTGAGGTCCTAAACTAAGTCCTGATCGAGGACTGCCTGGTTGGACTAGCGATTCTCGGGTTCGATTCCCTGCTTGCGCTGAAAAATCTTAATTGAGGTTTCCTGATTGGAAAAATGTTTATTAACAGCCTGGCGTTCGAAGGCTGGGGTCTTAACCCCCGTGCCTCGGAGAGCACGTAAAGCCGTCGGACCTGCGTCTGATTTCTCCCCGGTCGTGTCGGATAACAGTCCCATTTTTTTTCTTTTCTATCTTTAGAGCCTGCCAAAGTGATTCTACTCTGCCTGATGGAAAGCATGAATAGAAACCAGTTGTGGTCACCATACTTATTGCAAATGCTGACAACGCAGTATGGTGAACCACACTATAGTGGCCTTGTGAGATGCTTTTTCACACCCCGCTTGGGGACGTAAAAGGCATGACGGTCATTGTGACAATGTAAGGCTTACACAGTTACCACGATAACTGTCACCCCTGCATCAATGGGCCTCCGGTCTCACACTCACCAACGAAACACGACAACACGGATGCCAGCGCTTTAGCTTGGTCTTCTGTGTGAGGATAGTAATCCCCCGATCGAGCCGGCCCGCTCGTGCTGAAATCAGCGTGGCTACTATCTAGAAAGGACCTACCTACCATCGGATTGTAAGAGTGAAGGATCTCAAAGTGCACCTGTGTTTGAGTTCACAAGTGTTGTTCTTAAGCGCCGCAATGGGCTAGCAATAACATACACATAGTTTAGGAACAAGTGGTTATTTACGAAATCTATTAAGTTATTATTTTCTTATTAATATCGCGATACGACCACATTGTGAAAACTTAAGTACATAATCTTTATTTTAAAAGTTTATTAATTGACTTCTCTATCAGATAAGTAAATACTTGTATCTTATGATTGGCTATATTTAGCTATCACGTTACAAAATGGTGTTAATTTAATAAACAATACTTACTAATTGATCAATGCTATCTCTGTTTCTAGTGCGGCACCCACTTCTATTATAATTATTTTACGTAGATAAGTTTATTATGACAACTTTGCATTAAAATTACTTTATGAAGGATACTCAGAGTCGAGTAGCTTGAAAGTGATAAATATCCAAAAAAAAATGTCCGCTTTACAGTATTCACATATGTAAAACATGTTTCACAAACCCGTGCTGTCGTGTTTCGTTGGTGAGTGTGAAACCGGAGGCCCGCTAATGCCGGGATGACAGTTATCGTGAGTCTTACACTGCCACCATGACTGTCGTGCCTTTTACGTCCACAAGCGGAAGAATAGCATCTTTCTACGGTGTCATAGCGTGGGCCACCATAATACATTGTCTGTATTCGCTATGTGTGTGGTGACAACAAGTCTTGGATTCTATTTATGTTTTCCATCAGGAAGAATAGAGTCACTTTGGCTAGTTCTTAAAATAAAAGCTCTTAAAAAAGACATCTGGCGGTTTAGCTGCCATCAGACAGACAATTCCTCACAAATTTTAACAACACATAGATCACATTCCTTGGGCTGGGTCTTAACAGCAGCGGTTCCCGGATCCCTCCTATGTCAGGCGCAGAGTGGCACACCGTGTGGTTTTAGTCGGTCCGATTCCGACACACCACCCCGCCGTAAACCCCGGTGGGGTGACGGCCCGAGGGGGTTTCCACACGTTAAAAAAAAAGGGTCTTACACATTTTCGTCCCTTAATGAATAATTACACACCTTAAATGAACAGAAAACTTAATGAAAATCATTTAAGTCATTTTTCTATAATATTTACATATTACTTTGAATTAATAAAAAAACACTAGGTATTTAGTAAGTGACTAAAATGAATCCTAATAGTGATTAAAAGTGTAAAAGTATTTGATAATGATGCTACCTAATTTTTTCTCAATTACAAACAATGGAATTCTGAAATTGCAAAAAATAACTTCAAAATTGCATTCATATCCAAGGTGACGCATATTGCCTCATCTAAAAGAATGCCAGGATAAGGTATTTTTTACCAAGTGGCATTTAATGTAAATTGAGGAGACACTTAATTAGAAATTACGACTACGACTACTGCGACGTGGAAATGACATCTTGCTCAAAAGCTAACATTACATTCTTTTTAATGAAAGAATCGGCCATCATTATTATCTAATAGATTCTGTCTGAGAGAAGAAATTACTGCAGATATAACACGCAGAAGTGAAAGTACCTACTCTATATAAACTTACAAAAGGTTTTTTTTTATGTAGAATAGAAATAAATTATTGTAGAAGACATTAGCTGCAAACAAAAATTTTTTTCTATCGCGCGACTATCCAATATAAATATGTGTGCGGACGTTAAGGTGGGCGACCTAAGATTATATGGAGTTGATTAAATTTTATTAATTTAATTTATTCTCTTATATTTTTTACTATTACAATTAAAGAAAGATGTAAGATGTGCACACCGTCATAATTTAACTGTGGTTTGTTTCTTTATACAGTTTTTTTTACTACAGTACATCACTACAGTATGAATTTTGTACAGAGATTGATGGAGATCTACATTTATGTGTGTGTGTGTGTGTGTGACGTGACTACAAAAGGCGATCTTATCGCTCATTACGATCTCTTCCCGAGCACCTTTGTATAGATATTTTAAAAATATTGTATAAAAATTTTAACATAATTTCAAAAAATTCATCTTTTCAGAAGTACTGTACTTCTGAAAAGATGAATAAATTTACATCGACAGCGAACCATAAGAGAAGTACTTCTCAGAATTTAATATTCAACGACACGACCTTAAATTAATTATGGCTTAACATGTAAAGAAATTGTTTGAGTTCATCATCATTATCATCTCAGCCAAAACACGTTCACTGTTTGATATACGCCTTCTCCAAGATTCTCCACAACAGCTAGTCAAATGCCATTCTACTAGAAAGTTTTCTAATGATTTAAATGATATTCTAACATCTTGTCTTTCTTGTATACAGATGAAACCCAATGGCCCGGCATATGCAATAAGGGTTCGCTGCAGTCACCCATCAACATTATGACCCAATCGGCTGTGCTTGACGAACACCACACACACATCAAAGGACCTCTTCAATTCCGAGGATATAGTAACGTTAACCTTCATGGAGAAAATAATGGCCATACCCGTAAGTAGGATTGCACTTATGACCATTTACCAAAGTTTTGAATAGATAAGCAGAAGAAGGAAGAAGTAAGAGATGCCGTCAGTCTTTAATGTAACTAAGACTGTAGTATTACGTCCTGTATGGCAGAAGCCACTTGAGCAGGGCCAGAGCAGGGCCCAGGACCAGGTACAAGTGGTACACTTATGAATTCGATTTGACTAGAAATGTGTAAAAACTAAAATAGGTATATAATATCTGAGCCATTTTATTTCTAGAAATGTTCAACACGCTATGATCAATGTTTGATACAAGTGTGACTTTGGTAAACAACAATAAATTGATCAGGTTAAAGTGCTTTTCTAATATTTTTATTAGAAAAAAAAAAGATCTTTTGAAGTTTCTACATGACCTTTTTTCACAATTACATCAATAGTAAAGACGTAAAGTAGACCGCTGCAGTAGACCTATGGGCACATGACAGAGCTCGTCCGGCCAATAACAGACAGCAATCATAATATTGACAGGTTTTGTTTAACTTATGAGTTATGAAGAAAAATACTAGAATAATGAGAACAAAACTGGTTTACACATATCACATTCTTTATTGTGTAGGAGTGAAGCATGAACACGTAGCCATACTAAATGAACCAGTAATCTACGTCAGTATATCTTTGATATACGTCAAGTACATTATTCCTGATAGATCTAATTGTATTCCTTTGTCAATAGTAAGATGGGGCGGAGGCAGTCAAGAATCTCGACCAGTGGTATCAGGTGGCCCTTTGAACGGCAACTACACGTTCTTACAGTTCCATCTACACTGGCTATCTGAACACGCTATAGATGGCATGAAGTAAGTGCTCAATGATTTTTTAACTAGTAATAACATTTAAGCAATCGGTTTCTTTGTTTTATAAACTGGATGCAAAAGGCTATGGTAAGGGATGTCACAAGTCTAGGACGACCTCCACTCGGACCCAATTCGCCGTCGGCGAACCGAATAGAGATTTTACCCGCCCGTGACCGCGGGCAGGCGCTAGGAGGTATCTGGATGTCGTAATAGCAGCTGTTCCCAGATCCCTCCTATGTCAGACACAGAGTGGCACACCGTGTGATTTTAGTCAGTCCGATTCCGTCACGCCCTCTGCCGCAAACCCCGGTGGGGTGACGGCTCGAGGAGGTTTCCACACGCTAAAAAACAAAAAAGTATGTCACAAGTCTCGAATGTGGAAACTTCCATACGTTAATAAAAAAAAGGTATATCACAAGTCTCGAATGTGGAAAAGACAGTGAGGCATCAGCTGTTCAAAGAGATGGAGATCCCGTACCCGTATTGTAATTGTCTTCTGATATGTTTACTACCAAAAAAGGTCGTGTTTAATATATAATGCAACTCTTTATGTTATATTGAGTTTCTATGTATACCTATTGTTTAGATGCTCCAATTAACGCTGTATCTAAAATTGGCAAGTAATTTATGTGTGTACAGCGGATCATTATGTTAATGGCCAGCCTTAGTATCTACTTATTGCTATTAATGATAACAGAATACTAGAGAACATTGTGTTTAGCGATGCACTCATCATGCTGATGTAACTGTATTTATCTTTTGTGAAACTGGCGCAAAGTTCAAACGATAGCCAAATATCGATCATCGAACTTGATAAAGATGCTTGCTACAATTATCACCGTAAAAGTTTCCATTTAGAACTATTTATTGGTATAGGAGCAAATTAACACACGAGTCATCTGGTTTTAAATGACTACCATCCATGGACTCCTGCAATTGAATGATTACAAGTGCTTTGTGCCCTATGAGTTGTACCACCAAGAATTATACAAGGGAAATATAAGAGTTGAGGAGCCCCAAACCATGTGATAATTTAAGAATACGGAGTGTTACCGTCCCTATTCATCCCATGGGTGTCATGAGATGCAATTATGCAATTAGTATCATTACTGTGAAGAGTAGGAAAACTTGATACAAGCCCAATTCTAACCCATCTAGCCACCGTGGCTAATAAATAATAATAATAGGTAAAACCTCCTTTCGAAGCAGAAGGTTATGTCCAACAGTGGACTATGGTAGGCTGTTGATGTGAAATCACTTTATCTTATCACTTTAAAATATGCGTGATTACATAAGTTAATGTATCAAATATTGTTATGCTTACCTAATACGAGATACAGAATAAATTAAATAATATAGAAAAGCTCACCTTGCATAATTTTTTACCAAATTACGAAAATATGTAAATTTTATCTCCCACGGAAAAATTTTGTGGCATCGCCTTATGGGACTTACTGAAACGGATAATGACTTTGCATATTTTGGAAAGGTATACCCTTTGGTATGACTGGCAATAACGAAACCTTTCGAAAATAGGAGAGGATTCTAGAGGCAACCTTTACTATAAAAAACCATTAATTACGTCACACCTCTCAGACGTGACCATTTGGTCCCAAATAGGTTGAGCCGTTACTTTGTTTATATTTCTAAATACATGGGACCTCTACACAGTAATTGTTTCTTTAGCAAATAGTGTGTAGAGGAACGGATATTTTGTACTCCAACACAAAGTGAATTTCTTCGAACAAGTGAGATGATCACATCTGGTAGGATACGACCCAACCATTGATATTGAGAAGTTATATACATATGTTCTACATGGCGCGAGAATTTTTGTATCAGGATACAGGATTAGTAGCTAATCCTTAGTTCGGTATCTTCAGTCGATGGCGCTGCACGTGGAAGTCGTTATAGGTCCATTTAACATTACTTCACGTTTGAGTAGCAGGATGATAAAGTTTAATACTGTACACTGATCAATTTTCCAATCAAATTGACAAGTAATTTATCAATTTTGTTGTTAATGCATCGCTCAATCCAATTGTGGATAAATTTATCATTCCTACTCGGTACTCAAATGTTATTCGGTGGATCTTTATTCAAGATATTGAGAAAATGAGCAGACAGATGATAGAACCGACAGAGTTTTTGATTGTCGGTCAGAGAACAATCAATCTCAGCATTCTTCTAGCAACTTCTTGATCAGCTGTTTTCATGATTTCTGTTTTCATTGATTTAGTTTCTGTTGTAATTTACTCTTAGTTAATTGATGTATTTTTTTTAATACACTGTCTTTTGTGTATCGCATTGTATATTGTATTGTAGTAAAATGATCTTTTCATCGGTTACAATTTCTTTCTGATCCCAAAAACAGACCCTATGGTAATCGTTACCGCTTGGTATGCATCCAGAAGGCACCTTTCTTTGTCTAAGGATTTTTTGACCCATGGTAAGGCAACGTTCCTTATTCATCGCCATATTTTTCTGATGGTTAGAAGCATTTCCATTTAGCGGTGTTACTACTGATACACGACGTTATCTAGACATTATTTACAAATTTATTTGTAATACAGTTATCTAATTTATAAACAATCATCAAATCAAAGATAAAAATAATTAATGAAGGAAACCTAACAGAGTTATTCGTTTTATAGACTTTCATGATAGAGTATATACGCTAAGTTCAAGACCACCAATAGTCGAATACGAAAATGCTTGTTTATTTAAGAACATGAAATTGTAAAAAGTTTGAAACACATTCAGCGTTAACATGATAGATGAACTGCGTTTATTATTATAAATATAACTTCAGATCGCTTTAAAAAATAAATATAAAGACATTTGTGAAATTGACTAAATATCCTCCACATGACAGTGAAGTCAAAGTGACTAATCCCATATGTCCACACCAGTAACTGTACAACGCAAAATTGTTTTATAAGTCTTGTACAAGAGTTACAGAGCTGTAATGGACAAAGGAAAATGAAAGAAAATCTACTGAGTGTACTGTTTACTAAACACAAAGTGAAATCAAAGTCCTAGTACATTCCCCACATCAGGAAGTTGTCGGCTGTGTGGCGGTGTTCAAACAGGCTTTGTTTCCACTACAGAAAAAAAATATCTTTATCTAAACGCCGGTTACAAAATTGCAGTTTATCTTTATACAAATCAAAGCGTTTAATATTATGTCAGTGTGTGATAATATTATCAGCTGTTTAATTTAGATTAGCTAGAGTGACATAATGACATTGGCTTTGTTGACTTTTTATTTAGTAAGTGTGTCATTTATTGAATTTAAATTTATACGTTTCTAAAAGAATAAAACTATTTTTTGAGGCCTATGTCCAGAAATGGATGACTTTCAACTGAAATAATGATGATGATGATGAAAATATTTGACGGGTCTGGTAGTCTAGTGTTTTGTTACCGTTTTATTTATCAATTCCACCCAGGAGAAATATAGTGTGATTGGCACGATCGTTCGTTCTGTAACTGGGTATAATTTATGTTTAATATAAATATGTAATATGTCTTTACAAATAAATAAGAATGCTTGTCAGCGGTTTGGTAAAGTTAATCAAATATTTGCGTCTAAGACACATCATCTCATCATGGAGGATACAACTCCTTAACCTTCCTTACGTACGTATTTCAAATGTTAGGAGTTGGGTTGAGGTTTAAAGGTTAGATGATGATGCTTGCAGTTGATTACAAGCTCTGCCCAGTTTGGGATTAAACGACCGTGTGATTGATGCAGGGGTGACAATTATCGTGATAAGTATGCGAGCATAACAATACCACGATGACTGTCATGCCTTTTACGTCCTCAAACGGGACGTGAAAAAAAATCTCACTAGGGCGCCATAGTGTATGTCACCATACTGTATTGTCTGCATTCGCAATAAGTATGGCGACCACGACTCTTGGATTCTATTTGTGCTTTCCATTAGACAGAGTAGAGTCACCTTGACCGATTCTTCACGAAAAAAAGAGCTATGCCAGGTTATTATTATGACTTCATAAGTACATCAGTTTTTAAGACGGCTTCTACTCCTTGGTAACAACCAGTATGTAAATTATAACAATATATCATTAATCTGTCAATAATGAACTGAACACAAATGTCGTTTTTTGAAGTAGGTAGTAATTTATTGCTGTTTCAATTGTCTACATGATAAAACTGGTTAAATTAAAAAAAATAATCAGTCGTACGAGTTTTTTTAACGATACTTTTTAATTAAAATAATCTACACAATGCAAATTTTGACATGACTTTACTGACACTCGATAAGTCGGAACATTCAACATTACCAAAACATCCTGAAATGACAATTTATGACAGACATCACAAGTTAAACTGATATACGTACCTTAACTGACTTCACTGTTTACATGAACCACGCTCTTGTTTACATAAACGTTTCATTATCAGATACAAATATTCCTAAACTACGACTTGAATTATTTTATAGTACAGTCTTAATATTTCGCCTAATTACAGTCAGACGTAGTAAGCGGTCTTCTTGAATACAAAGCATTGATGCAGGGTTGACAGTCATCGTGATAAGCGTGTGAACTTTACACTGCCACGACGACTGTCATGCCTTTTATGTCCCCAAGTTGGTGTGAAAAAGCATGTTGCTAGACTGCCATAGTGTGGGTAACCACACTGTATTGTCTGCATATGCAATGGTGACCACAACTCTCGGATTATATTTATGCTTTCATTCAGGCAGAGTAAAGTCACTTTGGCAGGCTCTTAAAAAAAATCAAGAAAAAAAACTTTCTGTTCACTTTAAATTTACGAGGACTTCACGAATGGCGTAGTGATTCAAGCGGTCACCTCGTTGCTTCTTGCTGCGGTTAATATTATGAACTCGATAACCACTTTATGTGATTCACAAATTGTTGTTCTGAATCTGGGTCTTCTTTGCGTCCGTTTTATGTATGTTCTTTAAGTCCCGCGCGACACAGTATACACTGCTGGATGCAGGAACATCAGCGTGACATTTAAGACAATATATCTTATAATTCATTTATCCAGACAATGTATTCCTTACAATTATCATTTTTGCTATAATTTAATCAACAGCCTCTGATATTTCACTGCTGGACATGCACTTTTCTTCAGAAAAGAGGTTTTTACCATACTAAGCTGGCCAGATAGGATGGCAAAGAGTTTGTGACAAGTTTTTCGTCTTTGCAGTGGTGTAGAGTTGTGTAGTTTGCTTCCTAAGCTAACTCTTACGACACCCACAAGATCTTTAGTGGTCTTAACAATCCACCACACTGATAATTGTTACAATCTAAATGTTTTTTTTTAATTATCAGGTTCCCTTTAGAAATACACATGGTACATGTCAAAACCGGACTGGAACTCGAAGAGGCCTTACTACGGCCGGATGGTCTGGCTGTCATTGGTACTTTCGCTCTTGTAAGTATTATATGGCACATTAACTCTAACTTTAAGTTAAATGCTTACGCTATTATCTCTGTATAGGTTGACAGAGAAATAATAACCTAAGATCGTTTAGATTGTTAGAAGGTAAAAGAATTTAGGATGGTCAACATCATCACGTTACATTATCAGCCTTTCACAGACCACTGCTGGACATAGGCCTCTCCTTAGGCATGACAGTCATTTTATAACAGAGCGGTGATCCATATTGATAAATTAAAACTATTCACCAACTGGACACACCTAGTTTTCTTTTTTAAAAAATGGTACAGTCAGGTTAATCATTTGGATGTGATTATCCCAATATCGAGTTTATTAATTATTATTTTTTTCTGTGGTATAGATAGCAAGACACAAGGGTGCCAGCTTTGCACTTGATCAAATTATGGCTGACGTGCCATACCTCCACGACCAAAGTCAGAATATGACTGACGATTATAACATTGATCTCACGTAAGTGCAAACAAGACGTTTCCAAACGCTTTTATTATTATAACTGTATGTTTGTGCATGTAATGGAATCTTTGAATATTTTAACTGCCTCGGTGGCGCAGCGATAGTGAATGTGACTGCTGTGCTTGAGGTCTCAGGTTCTATTGGGTCGGACCAAATGTTTATATAATCTACAAATATTTGTTTCGAAGTTTGGGTATTTTCCATGTATAATATGTATGTATTTACAAAATAAAACGTATATAAGTATTCTACCAGTCAGTCTAGTTATCAAAGCACTAGCTCTGCTTAGTTTGAAACTAAACTAACTATAATTTTATCTCCTTCCAATGATGAAACTTATAAAGATGACGGTGAAAGATGATGATGTTGATGATGAGAATAATTGTCAGGATCTGTAATTTCCTATTGGAGGTAAATCCGGGGAAATATCTTCTATAGACCACACTAGAGAAGTGTTCAAGTATATTAATTTATGGGTTTATTGTCCTGGCCCTTAGAGCAAAAAGAACAAAAATATAATAAGAAAAAACACTGTCAAAAAGTTAAACTGAAAAGTGAAAAATAAATTAACATTTCAATAATCAACTTTTGAAAAAAATTTACCAATTTTAATTTGCTTACACTTTTTTTCTTAATTTATAACCCCTAGGTAATTGGTAATTTTATTTCATACCAGAGTGAAGCCAAAGAATCAAAATAAAAAAAAATACAATAGATTAGAACAGCCTCTCAAATATTTTATTATAAATATTACATTACTTTGTCTATCGGCTAGATAAACAAACATAAAAAAAACAATTGAATTAAGGACCTGTTCCTTTTCTGGTTAAAATATATTACATCCACTTTTTAACGCCAAACCAAATTATCATGTTGCATCACAATATTATTTAGGATATATTTAAGTTGTATGGGCAGTGTCTCAATTTAAATTCCTTACAGGAGGATGTTCAGCCCCGATCCTCAATCGTACTACACATACCAAGGGTCTCTGACGACGCCGAACTGTGAAGAAGTTGTCACTTGGATTGTTATGGATAGACCGATCTATATAACTGATGAACAGGTATCTATCAATGTATTTTGAAATGAGGTCCAATCACTCATGATAACACATAAAGAATCGATCACATCTCATGAAGCTTATGATTGGGTATCGTCCGTGTGGTGATGGATTAAGAATACATAGTGTTAGCACCCCTATTCATCCAGTGGCTGTCACAGGAGGCGACTAAGGGAAGAAACTATTCAGGAAAATATCATTACAAAGAGAAGGGAAACTTGAAATAAACCCTATTCCAACCCGTCTGGCCAGCGTGGTATAGTAGGCCAAAACCTCCTTGCTAAGGAGAGGCCTATGTCCAACAGTCGACTGTAAACGGCTGTTGACGATGATGATGATGATAATGATGATGATTAGATACCTGGATTGGGCTGAATGCTTAATAACAGCCCAGAGTTAGACAGTTAGAGTTTTAACCCGTGTGGTTCAAAGAGTACGTAAAACCATCGGTGCTGCACCTGGTCTCTCCCCTGTCGTGTCGGATAATCCAGGGGATAATCTAATGGAACGGCCCATTGGATTATGAGAGTTAAGGAACTGAGATAACATCTATGTTTGCGCACATACTTCTACACTATGATATCTCTCGTGTATTTGACTAGTCTACGTTGAGATTGGCCGCCGTGGCCATGTTTGGTTAGGAGTACATCATCACCTTGAAGCTTAAAACTATTCATCGTCCTTCTAAACGCTTTCAACAATTCTTTTTAAAACTGTTAACACACATCAATTTATATTTAATGAACTGAATTGTAATTAACTGTCAAAGTCAAAGACTTATCACACTATCTATCTATCTTAAAAGCCTGCCAAAGTGACTCTACTCTGCCTGATGGAAAACATGAATAGAATCCAAGAGGTCACCATACTCATTGCAAATGCTGACAACGCAGTATGGTGACCCACACTATGGCGGCCTTGTGAGATGCTTTTTCACAACCCGCTTGGGGACGTAAAAGGCATGACAGTCATTGTGAAAGTCACCCCTGCATCAATGGGGCTGCAGTCTCATACTCACCAACGAAATACGACAACACGGATGCTGGCGCTTTCATCAGTAAAAGATCTGTTCCTAGTATGATCACACATAACTATTTCGATCATCAGAAATGTTACAATGGTATACGTTGTTGCGAAGACAAGCCCTCAAACATATTGATAACTAGTTCAAACTCGAATTCAGCTCTCCCTCAGGATGACGAAATCCGATGCAAGTCGCTCCGTGGAAAAACTGATATTTATGTTAAACCAGTTGAACTGGTAGCCGACCCCAAATATTCTTGGAAATTAAAGCTTTGAAGATTTTCATAAGCGCCACATTCGACCCCTGCTAATCAACTAGTACATCTAATCAACTGTTTATTGTTCTGTAACGTGTAATCATTGAAGTATCTTTTCAATCAACACGTTCAAATCATATCAACTCACTGACATCTTATAATACTAATTAATTAAATAACTTAGTCAATACAAAGATTTCTATCTTTACCTTTATTTGAATTAAAATTGAAGATTTACGAAAAATATTCAAAGAATAATACGCTAAATCGCGAGCGGTCACCTCGCTGCTTACTGCTACGTTGAGCGTTGTGGTTTCGATCCCCACGTGAGCAATAGTGTGATTCACAAACTATTGTTCTGAGTCTGGGTGTTCTTTGTGTCCGTGTCATAATTGTTTGTAGGTCACAATCTAGTTATCTATTTCAAAAGTTAAAGTTCTATATAGATTTTGTTTAACCATTTTTTTTCTCTCTACCAGTACAAAGCTTTCTACGACGTGGACGTGGGGAGTGCCTACAACTACCGCAGTCTCCAGCCTACAAACCGAATAGTTTATCGCTCTGTAGCCTCTTGTTCCGTTATCCTGTCGCCTAGCTTCGCTGGCACCATCATCAGTCTGCTCAGCTGTCTCTCGAGCAGCTTGGCCTCTGGGATTAACAAAGGCATCTGCGCGCTCATGAACGCTAAGAGAAAAATCTTCGGTGACAGTATTAAACAGTGCATTAAACTGCATTAGATTCTGAACGTAGTAAGTAGTGTCGTCTAGTTTAAGATTTGAGCTTTCATTACAATTATATTATAGATTTTTAGAATAACTGATGTATGTTGTGCCATAGGTGTTTAAAGTTTGAGTTTGGTGGCTTTTAATACTTATACTTTTTAAATTACTTGTTTGTGATTACATTTATGTAGAGAATATAGAGTATCATCACTCTTATTCATCAATGCAGAAAAACTTCATTGCAAAGAGAAGGACAACTCGCAACACACCCCATGTCAACTTGTCTGGCCAGCGTGGTGTAGTAGGCCAAAACTTCCTTTCTAAGGAGACTCCTATGTCCAGCAGTGGACTGTTCAAGATTGTTGACGGTGATGATAAATTTATGTAAGTACCTATATAGGTATAGGTCTTCTTATAAATTTATGTCATACGTCGGAATATAAAAATATAAAGTGAATTATGACTTGTATAGTCTATGTCTAAACATAAATTATATTGAAGACGTTATGATTAACTTAATATGTTTTGAATTGAAAAAAAAACCTACACTCGGCTGGTAATACAATAATTCTATTAATATATTTCTGAATACTTACATGAATCGTGCAAGTTGATCGAATGAATCGAGCAACTTAAATGATAAATATTAATGATCAAATAACGAAATAACTTCATGCGTTGATTTTTAATCCAACAGATATATTTTTTAAAAACAAATTTTAAATTTTTTATGCAAAATATAATAATAACACAAAAATGAATTTATATGATTTTAGAAAAAGTCAATGTCAAGATTAAGTAATGAAACATGTTTTTATGCAAAAAATGACGGCAGTTGTAAAACTATCTATTTTTTTAATATCACGATTGTCCCCACTTCACAATTATCGACTCCAAATAACGATATGATAACGCTCTATTAATAACACACACACACACAAAATATTTTCCACACGGATACGTTTTACACTTACTTAATCTATACTTGATTACAGATATTAAATAATTAAGCGCCTGATACATCCCACTAATAATATAAAAGCAAATGTAAATTCGTTTGTTACGGTTTCACGCGAAAACTACTCAACCGATCGTTATGAAATTTTGTACATAAGTTCTTGGAGGTATTAGAAGTAACATAGGAAACTTTTATTAAAAAAAAAATATTTAAACTAATCTGTTACGAAACTTAATGTAGCAGACCAAATTCCACGCCGCGCGCTAAAGCTAGTAATCAATAAATCAAATTAACGACTTAAGCTTCTGCTCAGCATAACTCGATAATTTTGTTCGTTGAGTAACTTATTAGCGATATAGATAAATACATCAAAATAACTGATAACAAAAGCAGTTTTTAAATGTTTTCTGTGTTTAAATATCACGAGTTAATTTTTATTTTTATAAACACATTAAAATTAATATTTTTCTTGGGTGCAAATGGAAAATAGCATTAAAGGTCAGAATCGCTAACCACTGCACTAATATGACTGTCAACCAAGTATGTACAAGAAACAATTTAAGAAACAAACGTACCACAAGCTGTGATTAGAATATTTTAACGTTTTGATGTATGATAAAGAGTTGCTGTTTTCAATAAGCAAATGACAATCGAAAACAGGAACACTTGCATACTCTTACTACACTCACGCGGTTGCTAACGCATAATTTGACATACCCGTCGAGCTTTGATAACTTATCACATCAACAGCCGTTTATGGTGCACTGCTGGACATAATTCTCTCCTTAGAAAGGAAGTTTTAGATTATCATACCTATGGTCTTAGATAACCATCATGAAATTAGACTGCCTATATTCTAATTGTCTATGCTCGAACTGTTACTCACACTCCCCAACCTATCTACAGCAATGTTCTCTATACTATCGCTTGGTATTTCTACTTTCTTTTTGACAATGAACTGCCAATTTTTCTATTAAATTCCTAAAGTTTTCATTAAACATAAAATAGACTGAAATTATAACCTACAAATGTGGGTGTTTGATACACTACTCCCCTCCACTGATATAGTTGTGTTTTCATATCCGACATTATCTAAAACTTGTAGTAAATGTCTAATCAACTTCTAATATCTCCATAATCCTATTATATTGTATTTGAAAATTTAATCTATGTGGTTAATATGTAAATATTTTGCAATAAATCATTAGTTATCAATGATATAAAACCAATTGCATTAGCAATAACCGTAAATTATCTTATATTGTATTTATGATATGTATTATTACATACATAATACGACTTGATAAAGGAAATTATGGGATCTTTCCTAATAAGGCGTAATTTATAAGCTGCTTGACTTGTTACGCAATAATTTAGGTAATAAATTATGTAATTTTTAATCAAAAATTAATGTTTAAACAATTGTCAAAAAAAAGTCACCAAAGTCGCTTTTGATCTTGTAAGCTAGACTAGATGGTTTCTTGTAAACCAAAACGGTTATCCGAGCTGGCGATAACCGATAACGGTTAAAAACTGTTTATTTTTAAGCGAGTGTAAGTGTGTACAGGTTGTACATTCATTTTTAATTTTAAAAATACAATTACGAATGTTCGTAGGGAAATCGTTGTTAAATATGACATATAGGGAAATACAAATTATATTATTTACAAAGAATAATTTAATAACGTTTTGTTAGTTAATGTTTCTAGTATTATATTGTTATGTTGTGATATTGTTATGTTGTGATTATATTTTGAAATGGCTGTGAAGTGAAAATGTCTAAGAGAATATATGATATGTTAAAAATCACTGAAAATTGTAGTCAATTATAATAAATAAATTATTATTGAATAAATTAAATTACGTAAATTGAATATTTTGCGTTTTTATTACTAATTACCAACTGTATTTATAAGCAGAAATCTGCAAAATTCGTGCAAGAGTTGTGGTCACCATACGTACTACGTATACAGACAATTGCAGTGTAGTGATCCATATGGTGGTTTAGTGAAATGCTTTTTCACGCCCCGCTTGGAAATATAAACGCATGACAGTCATCGTGGCAGTATAAGGCTCACACGCTTACCCCGACAACTGTCACCACTTCATTGACTCACCAACAAACACGACAGCACAGATGCTGTCGCTTTAGGTTGGTCTTCTGCGAGAGGGTAGTACTGCCCCGGTGGAGCCGGTTCGCTCGTACTAAAACCAGCGTGGTTCTCTTAGCTTGTATTAAACTATCAGTATTTTAAAGCTTATCGTGAATACCTTCTCCTCCCAATTACGCTAAGTCCATAACTCTCTCGGAACTGAAATAAATTTTCTAAAATGGCTTATGGAACTGAAACAAAAATACGTACCAACGAATAAAAAGAGAGAGAATAAAGTGTCCTGGAGTTAGGAATTACGAATTGGTAAGTGGAGCATTCAACATCTATCTACTAAATTTATCTATCAGCCAAGTCTAAAGTAAGTCTGTAACTATTATCGATATTCAGAAGCCTCTAATATTGCTAAACACACGGTAGGGCTACCCACCCACAGTACTTTAATTTTATCTACCTACTACTTTATTTCCTTTCTCGTTTTGTGATTATAAATACAAAAAAAAACACAAAAAAAAATACAAAATATAAACACACTACAAGATACAAAAAAAAAAATATTACATTTCTGAATTGAAAAAATGAAACCCCTAGTAAATGAAATAGGTTGTGTTCAACAAAAGTATATGAAATATGCTTTTACTAGTAGATTTAGTAAAAAAACATTATACTTTTTTCAATATGGCGCTCAAAAATATTGGCGCCACGACTGTCACATACGAAAAGCTGTATTGATAAATTTAAAAATGTTGTCTCTAAGTGCGTTATTGAAGAATTTAAGCAACCAAAAACATTACAATATAGTCTATAATTGGTGTTTATTGCCATATTTATTGCAGTCAAATATTCACAATTTCACAAATTGCTCGTTTACTGCTTAGAAAAAAATCACACCGTCCATTCGTCACTGCGACACTCGCTACTGCATGTGTACCGAGTGTCTACCGAACTTCAAGTTATATATTCATAACACATTTCGCAAGACGCTGATATGAAAAACTTACCGAAATCAGGTTTCTTTTCATCTCAGACTCAAGTTTTTTTACCTCTAGATGACCTTTAAATCAAATGAAATTACACTCTACACACACAGATACAATCATCTTTATATCCCTGAAGAGGTAGGTATGAAAACAGAGGTATGTTAAATATCAAACTTTTTACAATACATAATTTTAGACCCATCCACATATGACGTTATCTCTTTCAATTTAAGGGTCAGTCAGTGGAGCAATTGTCACTCATCTCTACTTTCTACGATCTGTTTGACTTCTTGATAGGCCACGACTCGATTATACCAAAATGAACAATCATAGTCATACGAATTTAATATTTTCATCCCGATCTTAGTCACAACTGGTCGAAAGACTTCCTCCTCTCTAGTGTGACGCCATATATTTTACAATTTTATATCCAATTAAAACAAGTTTTAGAAGTAAAAAACAGTAGCAGTCGTGGGACTGCCGATAGAAGTGAAAACGGAACTATTAAGTTGAGAGTAATTAAAACTATATGCAAAAATTATATGAAATTTTTTGTGTTTCATATATAGCTATATATAATATATAATATCATATATAATATATAATAATAATAAATTTCATATATAATATATAATATCATATTCTCCATAGCTATAGATATACTATTATCATTAGCATGTCGGTGACGCGAACCGAGGATTTTACCCTCTACCAAAACGCTCAACGCGCCTAAAGAAGTTTGCACTTCAAAAACTTCTTTAGACCCGTTAAACACTTTTTGGCCGAACAAAAATCATGGAACTCGCGTTATCGTGACCGAACGCTTTTCATGACTATATGTATACTGTGTATATTGAACAAAGTATGTTATATATGGCGCTCTCTGTATGCACGCTTGACTGAGGCGCGTGTGCCTGCGGAGTAATGTATGCGATGTGGTACGTTACAGTCTAAGAGGGATTGAAAACTTTGTAACCAACGAGGTAGTTATACATACAAGTAGTTTTAAGTTTTCCCTTGTGACGGCAGTCCTCATGGTTGCCTCCGATTTTTCATGAAATTGTCATCATTTATAAAACAATAACAACAAAAAAAACTAAAACGACCTCGGTGGCGCAGCGGCAGTAAATGCGACTGTGCTTGAGGTCTCGGGTTCGATTCCCGGGTCGGACCAAATGTTTGTATGATCTGCAAATATTTGTTTCGAAGTTTAGGTGTTTTCTATGTATAATATGTATGTATTTACAAAAAAGTTTTCTATCAGTCAGTCTAGTTATCATAGCACGATCTTTGCTTAGTTTGAAACTAGATGACGTTGTGTGTCAAATATCTGAAATATTTATTTATTATATTTAATTACAAAAAAACACCATCAAATCAAACATGCGATTAAAAACCTAACGATGACGTCTATCTCTTATACGAGTATAATTTGAAGATCTATATGATGAGCTGTCCTGCGTATTTGTAGCATTGTTCTCAAGCATCATATCTTCAAGATCCATCCGCTACAATGGCCAGCCGCGAGGAGGCGACGTCCGCGTGTGCCGTATGTCGCCTAAAATAGAGAGTTCATCCGCAGATGGTGCCCGTGATAGTGGGCAGGCGCTAGGAGGGATCTGGATGTCGTAATAGCAGCTGTCCCCGGATCCCTCCTATGTCAGGCACAGAGTGGCACACCGTGTGGTTTTAGTCGGTCCGATTCCGACACACCACCCCGCCGCAAACCCCGGTGGGGTCACGTCCCGAGGGGGTTTCCACACGTTAAAAAGGCCAAAACCTCCTTTCTAAGGAGAGGCCCATGTCCAGTAATGAACTGTTAAAGACTATTGATGATGATGACGATGTTATATTAGGGTAATTAATTGTTTCAATTATTAGAAACCATATAATTCACCCGAGCCGAACTTTTTTTTATTTCTCTACCATAAATATTTTGTTTTTGTCACATCATAAAGCTTATACGTCATTATAGTAATGACTACTTTTATTTTAAAATATTATAGATAATGTAGATATGTTGATAAAATCTTTCTTTATTGTACAATTTATTACAAATCGTATCACTTGTCGTTACAATGGTGTTATCGGTCGGCTAACAAGATGTCGTCTAGGCAGCTTTATGCACACGAATGGCAGACAAATAAAGTGATATTTTATGAGTTACCAAGCTCCTTTGAGCCAATGATGACACAATTGTATTTAAATCCGTTTATATTTAAATCATAGTATACCAAAACCTTCTCTATAGAGGGGCCAAAGCCCAGGAATATGATAATGATAAATAAATAAAATATTTCAGACATTTGACACACAACGGCATCTAGTCCCAAACTAAGCAGAGCTTGTGCTATGGGTTTTTTTGTAAATACATACATATTATACACAGAAAAACAAATGCTTGCAGATCATACAAATAGTTGGTTCAATCCAGTAATCAAATCCAAGACCTCGAACACAGCAGTCGTATACCCTACCACTACGTCACCGAGACAGTTAATAATGATAATAACATGAATATGTTTTTAAGTGTGTTACTATAGAATGGTTCGGTTACATTCGATTCGGTTTAATTCAGTTTAAGTACATATATCTCTGACAGGCAAAATAAATGTTAACATAATGAAAACTTTGTGGAATTTTACGGAATCTTTTAAATATTGTAACACTTAAAATAGTTTTTTTTTCAGAACTTCTTAAAGTGCCTCACCTGCACTGTTACAGTTGTGGACACCATACACCTTGGGAATGCGGACAGCGCAGTATGGTGACCCACACTACGACGGCCTAGTGAGATATATTACACACCCCGTTTGGGGACGTAAAAAGGCATGAAGACACAGTGGTAGTGTAAGGCTCGCACGCTTACCACGATAACTGTCACCACTGCATCAATGGACCAATAGAATGGAATAAGAAATAGAAATACAAAACGAAGAAATACATTCGCACTTCACAGCGGATCTTCGCAGTTGTGAGACCGTTTATAGAAGTCCATAGGAGGCTTCTACACTTCTGGACAGAATCAAGTAGACTCAACTCACCAGCTATGATAGTTCCAATCCAGTACTATATTTCAGCTTAAAGGCAACGCAGGCACGCAGATTTTTTGGTATGGTTACTGAGAAACTCAAGTTGTTCGTTTAAATGAAAAGACAATGGAAGATCGTAAATATAAAACTGTGAGAATATGATCATTCTAAATTACTATATTTTCTTTTAATGTAAACACATAATCTAAATGAGTTTATAGATATCGAATGACCATGTTTTGACCCAAATTGGATCAGTCGCGGAAAAACGGGTTAAAAGAAATTCTTTCCGCCATCTCAACCGGTCTTTCGTTACTTTACCCCGAATTCCTTCCTCCCTCAGGCTCTTGGCACTCAAAGAGTGTGATAATACTTCTCCTTTATGAACCCCCTCTTACCATATTTCTATTGATTGTATCAGGTATGAAATATATCTCGGTACACCCGGCATATTGGATTTTTCGTCCTCCTGATTAGTTCATTTGGGTTATCTCATGGATTACTACTACTTATAATATTACTGATAAATCAAAAATAGAAAGTTATTAACTTTATATCAGATAATTTTATCATAATGACGTTATGTTAAATGAGTTCATATTTATAATAAAAACATATAATTCTATTTTCTTAGTAAAGAAGACCATCAACAAGGAGGTTCATACATATCAGACTGTCAATATTCCCAACAAATCGAGAGAGAAGACTTGAGAGCCTACGTACAGAACCTTACGATTTTTCACATGAGAGTTGCAAATGAAGACATTACCAGTTTTGCGTAAGATGAACCTGTAAGAAATTATTTCTCAATCACCGGCACCTAGCAGTGCGCTTGGACTACCAAGCACACTGCTAGGTGCCGGTGGACACTAGAAAAATTATTTTAATTGGTGAAATTCCCCAAGAACTCTTCCCGACCAAAAAAGAAAACAGTTACCACAGTTAAATCAGACAGTTGCACAAAAATTGTGCCAGCCATCAGCGACATGGTGACCACTTAACTTACTTGCCACTATGAGTTGCTGATGTTATTGTGCAATTGCATCTTGCTATTTCCGAATACTCAGTTCTCCTTTAATCAGAGTTTAATTGACTTCAAGGTTTGTATCAATGAATGATTGGCACCTAACACTTTTTTGTGCTTACACACTAACACTGGAATCGTGACTTGAGCTTTCACGACGACCGACGAAGTGTGAAACTGTAAAAACTTAGAGGGTAACAAAGGATCTCTGTGACCTAAACTGGGTTTCCACCATCACTCCTTCAATGTTTACTTATGTGGTTAGGTCTTAATTAGTATCATTGAGAATCTTGTCTGGACACAACAAAGTAAAAGAAGGTAAGTTAATTCTTTTATTTTCTAAATTACAACAACTACACATTTAATGTTAACTGTATGCAAAATAATATCCTTGTAGTGACGGATTAAGAATACATAGTGTTACCACCCCTTTTCATCCCGTGGGCGTCGTAAAAGGCGACTAAGGGAACAAAGTATGCAAGACAACATCATTACAAAGAGAAGGAAAACCTGAAACAAACACTATTCCAACCCGTCTGGCCAGCGTGGTATAGTAGGCCAAAACCTCCTTGCTAAGGAGAGACCAATGTCGAGCAGTAGACTGTGAAAGGCTGTTGATGATAATAATGATGTTGCAAAATAGAAGAAAGCTCACTAAGTGCTCATATTTTGATAGACTTTCATTGTGATCAACACAACCTTTACTACTGGACATTGGTCCTTAAAATAGTAATTTTGTCCTACTATACCATATTTAAGAATGAAGAGTGTCACCACTCCAATTCTTCCCATGGGTGTTACAAAAGGCGACTAAGGGAACTAAATATACTAGAGTACATTACAGCAAAGAGAATGAAAACTTTAAACATACCCTGTATTAAATCATCTGGCCAGTATGATATAATAGACCAAAACCTTCTTACTAAGGAGAGGCCTATGTCCAGTTGTGGACTGTTAAAAGCTGTTGAAGGTACCACACGGACCAGAAAAGTTTGTTTCAAGTTTCCCTTCTTTTTCCATTGCTGTTGTGCTGCGACATTTGTTACCTTAGCCGTCTCTTACGACACCCACAGGTTGAGTAGGAGTGGAAACAATTAGAAGGGATCTGGATGTCATAATAACAGCTGTTCCCAGATCCCTCCTATGTCAGGCGCAGAGTGGCACACCGTGTGGTTTTAGTCGGTCCGATTCCGCCACACCACCCCGCCCGAGGCCCGAGGGAATTTCCACAGATTAAAAAAAAATGGATTGGAAACAATGTATTCTCCAACTGTTACCACACAAACTTTCATTAAGGTGCATTTAAATGTTCTTGAAATTAATTATTTTCTTGACTTCGGACTCTGATCATAAAACTAGATGTGGTTATAACTAGACTCAACCAGATACTAACTAGACACAGCGATAAAAAGTATATATTTTATAGCCATGACCACAAATAAGATACCAATAAGCTATTATGATATCAACATTTACTATTATACATAAAAAATAATTCTCTCACTTGCCCTTACAAAGACATAATACTGCGGTCTCGGGTTCGATTCTCTGGTCTGTCTAAATGTTTGTATGACCTGCAATCATTTACTTCAAAGTTTGGGTCTTTTCTATGTATAACATGTATGTATTTAGTACTCTATCAGTCAAACTAGCCCTCACAGTTAGTACTGTGAGGGCTAGTTTGACTAATTTTTTTTTTAAACTAATCAAATTATATTTAATTAGTTTAAAAAAAAATTAGGATTAGTTTAAAAAAAAAATGTTCCCGTGCGAATATCACAATGATAAACACAAGTAACACAGCGGGATGTAGCTTATAATATGCAAGCGTTAGCTACAAACAGGTCACTATAGACACGTGACGTATGTATTATAACAATTTATTACAGGTATATCAATATATTACACACGTAATAAGTGTAAAAACATTTTATAAATAGTTATTATTACTCTTTATTGTGCGCTAATAAAAACAATGTTACATAGAAACAAAACAAAGAAAAGGCACAGCCGTCATCGACGGCCTTTTAGTAGTCCACTGGACATAGGCTTAGAATGGAAGTTTCGACCTACTATATCACGCTGGCCAGACGAGTTAGTATACGGTTTGTTTTCCTATTCTTTGCAGTGACATTGTCACGTCTAGTTTGCTCCCTTAGTGGACACTTACGACACCCATGGGATAAAGGCGGATGGTGAAACTCTGCATTCGTCACTTCATAAAAAAGCACAAGTGTTTAAAAAAACACACAGGGTGTCCTTATTGCAAGAAACGATCTACGAGGCAACATTTGGATGTACAAGAAATACGTGTCCCTTGATGCAGGGGTGACAGTTGTCGTGGTAAGTATGTGCAGTACAATGCTACGATGACTGTCATGCCTTTTACGTCCCCAAGTGAGGCGTAAAAAAGCATCTTGATAGGCCGCCACAGTGTGGGTCACCATACTACATTGTCAGCATTCGCAATGACTAGGGTGACTACAAATTTTGGATTCTATTCATGCATTCCATCAGGCAGAGTAGAGTAGAGTCACTTTGGCAGGCTCTCAAAATATAAAAAAAAAATAAAAAATATAAAAGAAATACAAGAATTATTACAAAGTTTGGCCCGCGGTTTCGCCTGCGTATGTGTTGGTTATCGCAGTAAAAAATAACATGTCTTTCGTCAAACATTAAAATTGCTTAAAGCAGACAGACACACTTTCACATTTGTTATATTAAGTATGGATTTGAAATATTTTTGTAATTCATTTTAAAAGGATTTAACAGATAAATAACATACCTAGTAATTATGCAACGTAATATAATGACAACAAAACGATTAGCGGCAATATAAATACGTTAAACTATTATCAAGAAATGTACTCGATATAAATCCGCTGTAATTCGACATTTGTGTGATAATTAAGTATTTTCGCCACTTTGATGTGATAGAGTCTACTCACCCCGTGTTGGTCCGTAGACCCTCATACTACAGCTGGTTAGATGTACGAATAGCATATTGATTTAAACGAACACCTCATCGCTTCCTACTCTGCTGAGTGTTAAAAGTTCGGTCACTACATGGGACAACACTTTGTGTGATCCATAAATTCTTTGTGTATGTTTTATTTTTTTTTCTAGGTATATTAAGAGCCTGCCAAAGTGACTCTACTCTGCCTGTTGGAAAGTATGAATAAAATCCAAGAATTGTAGTCACAACACTCATTGCAAATGTAGACAATGCAGTATGGTGACCCACACTATGGCGGCCTTGTAAGATGCTTTTTCACACCCCGCTTGGGGACGTAAAAGGCATGACAGTCATTAGGACAGTGTAAGACTTACACAGTTACCACGATAACTGTCACCTCTGCATCAATGGGCCTGTGGTCTCACACTCATCAACGAAACACGACAGCACGGATGCTGTCGCTTTAGGTTGGTCTTCTGTGGGAGGGTAGTACTGCCCCGGTCGAACCGGTCCACTCGTGCTGAAATCAGCGTGGCTCTACTACCTAGCAAATGTATGTTTGTAAACTCCCTCGTGACACAAAGTATATTCTTAGTGCGGTTTTTGTCTTTAAAAAGTAAGAAGTATAATGAGATACTGATACAAATATTTCTTATGTTTAATAAACTTAATTATCTTCTACGGAGAAGTGGAGATTTACATCGTTCGTGTCTTGTATGGTAAAGTTTAGGTGCTGTTAATATAGATCCCACTTAATTTATGTTAAGAGTGCTTCGTGTATCAACCAGTCGATAAGATAAAATATGAAAAACATCTGATCTATATGTATAATAATTAAGTAGAATATATTGTACATGTTTTTATATAAGCGCACACATACATAAACTTTAAATTTGGAATAAATAAAAAGTAAAAAAAAGTATTACAAGCTTGTAACCAATAAATAAACAAAATAGTTGAAATGTGACAGCCAGGTGTTCTTTAGTTCATATGGACGCAAGGGTTTGTGACCAGACTCGCGCCATCCGCCGGGGTGAGAGCGGGGAAGACTAGGACTGCTCTGACTGAAGAGGAATGGTCACCGACAGGCACTGGCACAGTGACGTGTGCGGTTTGAACGGCCGCGGAATTTACGTCAACGCACTGTTGGTGCCATTCTGCCTAACCTTAAAAGTTGAGTAGGTAGGGAGGGAGATCGCGTCACCTAACACCTGACGCAGAGACACACCAGGCTTGATTGCTTCAATGATTAACTGAATCAAATCGGACGCGAGGTGATGACACATTGGTACCACTGCGCAGCCGACTGGGACTCCGCCCAGCATACGCTAGAGAACTGCCGCGCGTGGGTGTCTGAACGCAAAGTCTTGGTCGACCAGATCGGACGTGACCTGTCCCCGGGGACAATCGTTGCTTCGATACTGGTAGGTGAGGCCCTCCTGCTGGGGCGCAGTGGTCTCTTCTTGTGAAGCTGTTATACTCTAGAAAAAGACTAATGTACGAGATCGGGAGAGGGCCGATCCTGAGAGAAGAAGACGTCGGCGGCGTCATGAATCGTCTGCAGCCTGACCGGCGTAAATTTATATTCAGACCGTCACGCTAGAACTGAGGGAGAAAAATTATTTTACACCGGGATAGGGCCGGTCTAACGGAGCATGCCTTCGATTTTGGGAGAACCTGAAATCATACAGTCCAGGTCTTCCCTAGAGTAGGATGCCAGAGGCCGGCCGTCGAGGCAGTTTTTAGTGTGAACACCACTTACTGCTGACTCCTATACTCCAAGGAGCTTGAGATCTAAAGGGATTTCTCACCTCGTCAACAAAAAAAAGGCGCACTTTACATAAAGTAGTATTAGCCCACTCAAAGTTCAGGTCAAAATTTAGCCAAAATCATATTAAATTTATCATACGTCCAGGAGCTTATATTTTTTTGTTAAAGCTAAGCACGTGCATGTCATTACATTTGTAAATAATATCTACTTAAATAGAAGTTACTCGTGATTAGCGGGTTTAAAGCAGTTATACAGATAAGAAATAATAAAAGCCGAGTATATGATTGATTGATATCAAATATTATAAGCACGTAGGTAAGTTTTAAATTTATACATGAATAATTGACCGACGACTTGAAGGTGACTGGCAGCGGATGGATGCGAATTACCCAACACCGGGATGGTTGGCGTTCCTTGGAGGCGTTCAGCAGAGGACGGTGATGTGATTATACATGAATAAGTTTTATGAAACAAGAAATATAATATCCAAATTATGCTAGCTACCTTTTCGTCTTTCTTAACGTATGGAAACCACATCGGGCCGTCACCAAACCACGATTTGCTTCGGGATGGTGTGTCGGACTCGGACCGACTAAAACCACACGGTGTGCCACTCTGTAGCTGTGATAGAAAGGATCCGGGAACCGTTGCTATTACGACATCCAGATTTCGCCTAGCGCCTGCCCACGAGCGCGGACACCATTCGCAGGTATACTCTCTATTTAGGAGTTAGTAATGTTGAACCTCCGTTGAAATTAAACTCCTGCCCTAATAAGATTTACTAGAAGGTTGTTAGATAACAAAAACACCATCTGTAATCTCATCTAACTCTGGTTTGTTGATCTTATGTTTTACAAATTTGAATTTACGAAGTTGAACCTCACTACATTGCGATGTAAGTCGACGTGCACGCCATCTATCGAGTACTTAGTAAGACTTCACATAAATTAATGAACTATTCGAATACAATACAATTTGTTGATCATAAGCAAATTATTTGATATTGGTCACATCTAACTCCATATATTAAGAAGTCACCCAAAGAGCAATAGAGAGGGGAGCTCAGAGTTTCTTTACGTGATCGAATCAGGAATGAGGAGAACCGCAGACGAACCAAGGTCACCGATATTGCCAGTAAAATTGCTAAACTTAAGTGGCAGTGGACGGGTCACATTACACGCAGAAACGATGGCCGATTGAGTCATAAAGTTCTGAAGTGTCGGCCGTGTACTAGGAAACGCAGCGTTGGAAAGCCCCCCATATGATGGTCTGACGACCTGGTGAAAGTCGCGGGGATCTATTGGATGCGGGCGTCAC
Organism: Hypercompe scribonia; assembly: GCA_949316085.1. Taxonomy (NCBI): domain Eukaryota; kingdom Metazoa; phylum Arthropoda; class Insecta; order Lepidoptera; family Erebidae; genus Hypercompe; species Hypercompe scribonia. The sequence goes on from OX438973.1 coordinate 3,219,893, forward strand.
GGGACCGGCTGTTGTGGAGAACCTTGGGGAAGGTCTATGTCCAGCAGTAGACGTCTTTTGGCTGAGATGATGATATATCTAGCAGGTCCAAACATGACTGTTGGTCTGTCATTAAAGTTGAGTTTTGAAACATTATTATAAACTCTGGCATATAACTTAGGACCTTATGATGATGATAAACTCCTAGCCGAATGTGATCACGGTGGTCAATTTATTAAAGCGCAGAAGTATGTGCACAAACACAAACAAGTGCACTCTCTGTTCCCTCACTCTCACAATCCGATGGGACGGTTAATCGACACGACTGGGGTATGCTTAATATGTGTCATATGAAAAATCATCCCAACAGTTTCAAAGAAAATCTTGCCATTTAAAATACCATTATTCCTAGGAACACATTCTGTGTCGCGGGGGCCTATAACTTGTACTTCTAAGAGTGAAAGTCGTAGTGACTCTTCAGGTCTTGATATATAGATTACGTCGTTTATCAGAATTTTCCCATCCATGGAAAGTCGTTCCATCGCATTTTTTTGAGATAAAAAGTAGCCAGGTACCTCGATATAAAACCTCATCAGAATTGTTTCAACCGTTCGAAAGTAAGAAAGTACAATACAACGTGATCAGGTCAAAAGGAACTTCTATTAAGGTTATTCTATTTATATGGCCTGGGTCATATCACTAAGTCCGAGAGCAACGAACACTCGCTATTGTCTGCAAGGAAATTGCATAATGGTACCCACATCTAAAGTGACATATCCTCCATTTTAATATTATGTAACTTTATATGTATGTACTTGATCTTGTTCGTAAAGGGTATGAATGTTACGTGTGGTGACGGATTAAGAATACGGAACGCCATGAGTGTTGTAAGAGGCAAATAAGGTAGAAGAGAAACTTGAAAGAAATCCCTTTTTTAATGTATGGAAGTGACGTCACCCCCCTAGGGTTTGCGACGGAGAGGTATGTCGGAATAGGACCGACTAAAACTACACGGTGTGCCACTCTGCGCTTGTACTAGGAGGGATCTGGAAACTGCTGTTATTACTCCATCCGGACCCCTCCCAGTGCCCGCCCGCTCTAACACGGGCACCATCTATGGGTAAACTCTCTAATTAGGTGAAATACGAACACGCTCGAACCCGGTTCGTTGGCGAGATCGTCCTTCTGGACCTTCTCCGCCACCTCGACGCAAATGACGTTTTCGCAGATAGTCGCGACAGCGGTAAAACAGCTGTCGCTACCAACCAGCGTGGCGTAGTAGGTCAAAACCTCCTTTCCAAGAAGGCCTATGACCAGTATTGGACTGTTAAGGGCTGTTGACGTGATGTGAAACATCTACGTCCTCCCCACTTAATCCCCCTAAGTTAATCCGGGTTACAAAGGCCAAGATTATTGCTGATCTGTACCTTATTCATTTTACTTATAAAAAGATAGATAAAAAGCTTAAAACTATAAATCATAACATGAATTAAAAAGAATTGAATACTTTCCGTGAGATGTTTTTTAACTACAAGTTGCTATAAACACTGCTATTCACATACGAAATGTAACAAATGTTTTTACATCATTTACTATTTACTATGTAGGTCACGAATTTACTTCAATATTTAACCAACATAAACACCTACTTATCCCAGATATGCATAATACCTATATTACTTTATGACTGAGAGTTCTGGTATTTTTTTAAACGTTTAAACATGCTTAACCTACTAACCAGTTTAAATTATTTGACTATTATAGATACTTAAATAGACAGTTATTGTCTTAAAACTGAGGTATTCTCACACGATAGTATGATTTCAATCTTGACAGAGCCTTTACCATGGGAATCAGAGAGCTGATAGATATTCTTAAATATTTCTAAATACATACAGTTTAGTCAAAGTTTGATGCACAGTCCCTTTGCAGAAGGACTGGTTTATTCTAGATTTGGTCAAAACCTTCAGGCAATTCTCGTAATATATATCAATTTCGCTCTTTAACTGAAGTATTTTTAGTCAAACCTAACCTAATCAAATTTGTCTAGGTTTGATGAAAATGCCGTAGTTAAAAGCCGAAAAACATATTTTATATAAGCTTTGACTAAATCGTTAAGTCAATCCTATAGATTGACCAGTCCAATCTAGGAGTGCCAGAGTGTCGGAGTTTACCTATAACACATACATATACTTATAACATCCACACTCGGAACAAATGATCGTGCTCATCACAGAATTACTTTTGCACCCATGATCTTTATTTTAGTTATCAGGGTCACTAAATCCTAGACGAAGAGACCTGTGAAAGGAGTTAAGTCATCTATCAAGCATACCTTAATGGTGTTAGAAAACAATTCATATGTGATCCTAGAGGACGAATCAAGAAATCGTTTCCACAGCAAATCTGAACTGACGAGATAAATCCGCCGCAGCCTAGATAGCACCAAATATAGACTTACAAGGGAACGAGACATTATCTGTTTGTCTAGATCACGATAAGACACGAGGCACTGCTACGAGTTTTATATTAAAACTATTAAACTTTTGACTTTAAATTGAATGTTAGTCAATATCTTAACAACAAGGGACAGTACATTACAGATTTATGTTACGTAAAGCTTGGGATGAATTTATCAACTTTTGAGTATGTGTTACGATTAACCCACCAGTACATTTATATGTAAAACGTTATCAAACCAAGATCATATAACTCGCACTGTTTAAAACCTATTAAATCTTGTATATATCCAAGTTTGAAATTCTACAAGTCCTAACTTCACGAACACTGTACTTTAGTCAAAACTAGCTTACTCCGCAAACTCTGTTCCGCCTTACAATAATAAATAAGCAGATTTTTGATTTTGGACTGAAACACGATCAACCGGCATAAAAAGTATCCTATGTCCGTCTCCTGGTTCTGAGCTACCTCCCCACCAATTTTCAGCTAAATCCGTTCAGCCATTCTTGAGTTATAAGTGGTGTAACTAACACCACTTTCTTTTATATATATAGATATGTAACTAAGCTGTTTCGTTACTACAAGAACTATTATTATCGTAACAGAAACGTGATGTAGATAAATAGGGGTGGTGATGATGAGATCACTAAACGATGTCCGTCCTCCATAAGCCTAAACCTGCTAACAGGTAAGGCCAACAATGTGAGTGCTACGGACCGTGCACGCTTTTTGGGGGCAGAAATATTAACGTCGGGATTCCCACACACAGGAGGGCACCATCTACAAGTCGTAGGTGGCCCAAGGTACGTCGGAGTTAGAGGAATTTCCTTACTAGGGTGCACCTGGTTACCTGGCTACTAGTATCTGAAATGGCTTGTCGTTTTTATTCGGTTTGAATTTCCGCACAGAAAAAAAGGGGCTGGTGATAGTGACCTATCGTATTCTTAATTTGTCACCATTCAGATGGGCCTTTAAATACAAGTTGAAACAAAGTCTTTTGAGTCACAGCAGGTTCTAAAAAAAATAGAAAAAAAGATGTTACTGTAACTTAATACACGAAGAAAACTCTAGATAAAAAACCAGCTAGAATTTGTTGTCTCTCACGTTACATTATTTTCGTTTAAAAACCGGAAAGATATTGTTTAAAAATGTGTAAAAAAAATAAAACAACAATTTCTGTAAGTTTGTTTTATAAACAAGTTCGTGATTCCATCATCGACACAGAGACATTCACATACATTCATTGATCGAGGGCTGAAGATGCTACCAGTATTCATTATATTGCCTTGCTTAAGTACGTATTAAATTATATCTTTTTAGCAGAATTAATTACTAAATGATCGTAAAAAGTGTTGTATAAGAAAGTTAATTTATTTTAATTGTGATGTAAGTGTAATGTTTAAAACAATGCGTGTTATGAAGTCGGTGTGATTTATTTACAATTACGTTTACAATTTAGTACAATTTCTAACGTGATATTGTACCATAGACAAGTTTGTTTAACCAAAAAAAGATAGGTATTTTGTAATAAAACGAAGATTGAAAGTTTACAAATGCCTAATTCTTCGGATGGATTGGCTCTTAGTTGTTTCTGTGATGTTGTGTTAAGAATACGAGAAAATCTTCTGTACAACGTGATTGGTTGCTGAAAGCATAGATTATATAGCCTGTTGTGTCTTCTATTATGGAATCGGACCAAACAACAGATCACAGAGTAGACGCAACCCCCGATAGTAGAAGATTACCGCTACTTAAGGATATCTGCGGCTGAAGAGACACAATTTTGTTTACGTTGAAGTACCAATTTTCCTAAACTATGAGAAGAGAGGTTGGAGAAGTTTGGCTTCACGATTCATCATGATCACTTTGGACGAGCCGTTTCGTTACTACAAGACCTATTAAACGTGAATTAGATGCTTCAAATCCTGTTGCTAACCAGACATTGCATTCATTATCCTTCCTAAATTACATTGAATAGTATATATTACTAACAAATATCAACGATAAAGTACTCAAAGACATGTCCATGCCTTTTATGTTCTTGTATTTGTATAGATTGTATTTGACTGCCTCTTTGGTCTAATGTTTAATGTATCCGATTGCCGATCAAGAGATTTTGGGTTCGATGGATGGTTTGGCACTTGGAGTATCAATTCTCGTGCCTCGGAGATCACGTAAAGCTGTCGGTCTTGCGCCTAATCTCTCCCTGGTCGTGTCGGATAGCCGTTTCATCGGATTGTGAGACGAGGGCACAGAGAGTGCACCTGTGTTTGCGCACACAATCGTGCACTATACAGCCTGCTGTGTAGTTGACTGTTCTATGTTGAAACTGGCCGTCGTAGACGATATCGACTGAGAGTACATCATTTGTATAGAAATACAGAATTTATAAGAATAGAAAGTGAAACGCATTTGTCTCATGTTTGCAGAGACTTAAATAAAAAATATATATAAAAATTTAAACAAAGACATATGTATATATACTCGATTAAATGTCCGTTGTCCGTATATGGTTCATCTAATAACAGAAATATTTATAATACATATCTTAAAGCGCAATCTATAAGGTCTAAAATCTAACTTCTCGTATCAAAGACTTTTTATATTTCCTTTAAGCGTAACGTTATGGTTATATACTTACCTACCTGATGCTATTGAATTATATCAAATAATTCAAGATGTTATTGTTATTGTAAACGATCAATTTACGATTGTACGTTTAATAATCGAATAAAAATAAGTATTTTACGAACGTATGACGTGCGTAATATATTATATTGAGGAACTGTATGATAATAGAATATTCGTGTGTGTGTGTGTGTGTGGTGACGGATTAAGAACACAGAGTATCACTATGTCAATTTATCCCGTGGGTGTCGTAAGACCCAACTAAGGGAGCAAATGATAAAGAGCAAAGAGAAGCGAAATTTACAACAAACTCATCATAAAACGATGAGGGGCTCTAACCACTAGTTCGTTTCTCGGCAATTTTATCGCAATGGATCGCTTCACGGGGCCGTAGCGTGCTTACTGTATGAAATAATTTTATTCAAATAACACTTCGCTTTGTGGAGAGACGGGCGTCCCTCCGACACAAAGGGAGGATCCTCCTACCAGACGAGGTGATGATGCCTGGCGGGCCACGCCCAAAGATTGGTGTTGGGATGTTGTATACTTTTAATCCATCACCACACGGAAATCTATATAACACATCTTTTCTTAACTTATCTAATTTATCTACTAAATTTCACGCCCTATGTAATCAGTAAATTAATAATAATTATGTCTACTTTCTTTTCAGAGATCGCGAACTCGGCAATAATAAGCACTCCAGAAACCTTGACACTTGGATATCAGCCATTATGGAATTATGATGGCGAGTATAATAATTACATAACTTACACATATTATAAAAGTCCCACCAAGAACCGAGGGCCCCTTTTTTTTTTTAACGTGTGGAAACCCCTTCGGGTCGTCACCCCACCGGGGTTTACGGTGGGGTGGTGTGTCGGAATCGGACCGACTATAACCACACGGTGTGCCACTCTGCGCCTGAGATAGGAGGGATCCGGGAACCGCTGCTGTTACGACATCCAGATCCCTCCTAGCGCCTGCCCGCAAATGCGGGCACCGTATATGGGTAAGCTCTCTATTTTAGGCGACGTACGGCACACGCGGACGTCGCCTCCTCGCGGCTGGCCATTGTAGCGGATGGAGGGGAAAACCCGTCCCGTCCACCCACGGCCACACTCAAGGTGACATGAGGCGCTGGTATGCGCGCCTCCGCCGCCCAGCTCGCCGACGGCGAATTGGGTCCGAGTGGATATCGTCCTCCCGAGCCTTCTCTGCCGCCTCCTTCAGCGAAATTACGCCTTCGCAGAAGGTTGCGACCGCGGTAAAACAACTGTCACTACCGGCCATGGAGAGTATGACGGCCGGTAGCGAAAGCTCTGCTCCAATAATTGCAGTGAGGACCCGAAATCAACCTCACCTGCAAGATCCTCGGACAAGGCTCTGACAAACAAAACATCCCAATTAGCGGCAATAGGCACGCCACCTATTACGTGGAATCAAAACAATGGCGAAAACTGGGCGTTTAATATGCCTCTGTCTAACCAGGGAAACAGGCGTGATTTTATGCATGCCTATACATGTTATAGTACACGGGTTAAATTTTAGAGAGGGTTAGATTAATTGGTGTGATTCTTTGGGGCAACAGTACAGATGCACCTTCACTTTTCACGTTGCAGAAAAAAACTAATTAGAATTTTAGTAAACATAGAAGATACAGTTAATTAGCAACCTCATTTTAAAGATTTAAAAATTTCTGTCTATATTATTGCGACGTGTGAATTTGTTAGACAACATCCAAAGTTCTATAGCAAAAGAGAAAACATACAAACCAAAAAGACACTCAGATATAAAGATAAACTTAACCTACTAACTACTCACAATGCATTCATCAAGTCCATTAATAATGTCCATAAGACTATACAGTGGACCCCGATAATTCAACAAACATTTTGTAGGGCAGTGTCGGAATATCGAATTTGTCGGATTATAGAGTACTGCCTAAGAACCCCGGATTTTTTTACAAAAGAGTATCTTGTAATTCGACAAATTACAGACATATGATAAGATTCTATATGTTGTTGTCTTCTGGGCTTGTGACGTACTGTGATGAAAGCACACTAAGCTGCACCGCTATCACACGTAGTTAAATTTAAACTATGCAATCGGAATTGAAACAATACCTACGCATCGAACACAAGTTGTAACCTGTTCCTGCACAAAAAACTTAAAACTCTTTTTACTAAGTAAAAGCTATTACAATGTAAATTACTTTTTAAGGACAAAGTTTAATTGAGATATATATATTAATACCGTTACGGATATTTGATATTTAAAATTTGAAAAAATAGGTAAAAATAGGTACCATTTTTTTTAAATAAATAAGTCCTTCTCTCTCTCTTCTCTCTCTTCTCTTCTTCTCTCATGCTAAGCTACGTTACTGTGCCCGACAGGGTTAACAATTGTTATTATTATTTATATGCCTAAAACATGTGTTCATTGTGAATGCAATAAAGAACTAAAAATTGAGACCTAAGCTCTGTGGCAAAGGCGGTTAGTGATAGTTACAACTGCATAGTCACCTCATGAATTCCAGAATCTGTGGGAAGGGAGGTTTGTCCTAACATAGCCCAGCTCACTCGACAAAAAGCAACTATAGAATTGCTTAACATCGATCTCCACGGTGCCGAAGCATGCGTTATGCACGGATAAAGTCTTAACTTACAGAGGAGAACAAATGGCCTGGATACCGCTGTAAGATCGGTGGCAGGAGACAATCACCAATAGACATTAAAACAAAGCACGTTATAGAAGACTTTAAGAAACTGTACATCAAGAATGGACCTCTTGTTTTCAAAGGGTACGACGGAGTTCTTCTTACAGGCATTAATAATGGATACACAAGTAAGTCATTGCATTATTAATATATTTATGTATTCATGTGTACACTTGTACAATAACAAATAAGACAAAATACAAATATGAATAAGTGATAATCGGCAATTGTATCGATCAGTTCTTACAGACAACCTTAATATCGATATTAGACATTTAAAAATATCTTACTAAAGTTTAATTTGCTTTACTTTTTATTATTTTTACAATGTCGTTTTCTCTTTCGATGTTTTTGATATCACATTATTTTTAGAAACTATTTTTATCCATGATCTTTAAAAGAGGTAACATGTGGCGATTCGTCCATTCGGATTAAGAAAATGGACTGTTTCATTCCACTATTCATCTCGTTGCCGTGTCAATGTCATAAGAGACAACTAAGTGAACAAACTACTCAGTACAAAAGACTATAAACAAAAAAGCAAGGAGACTGAAAACTTGAAACAAACATCTAGCCACCGTGCTAGCCTGAAACTTTCTCATTAAGGAGAGACTATGTCCAGCGGTGGACTTTAAAAGGTCTTATAACTAGTGGGGATGATGATAACACGTTCAACTTGATCCTACCCTTAAGATAAGACTTTTACTTCGTCCCCTGAAAATGTCTCATCGCATGGCCAGCACCTGGCGCCTGGTTTCTCACTTCATGATCTGGTATATCTTTCATACAAGATTAAAACGCCAAACCCTAAACCGAAAATGATGTCCAGACGCTGTTTTGGACGTATGAATCTGGACAAACTCCGGGAAGATGCTTCCCACATCAACTGGGAACCTTTAACGATAGCTGGCACTATCGACGAGAAGGTTCATATACTGAACGAAAATATATTACACTTATACAACACTCATGCGCCATTGAGGAATATCAAACTTAAACATCCCCCCGCACCTTGGTTGACAAATAGCATCCGTAGTGCAATGCTGAGCAGGGATGGAGCTTTTTGGCGTTTTAAAAGAACTCGAAGTGATGATGCCTGGCTTGCCTACAAAATTGCTAGAAACAAGTGCAATCAGATGATACGTAATGCCAAACGCCGTTATATTCTCGATAACATTTCTACATCTTCTTCTGCCGACATCTGGAAGTTCCTGAGGACTCTCGGCATCGGTAGCAGGCGCCACGTGGTTCTTCCAGTGGGCATTGCTGTAGATGATATCAATCGTCATTTCACCACTTCTATTATCCTGGATCATCAAAGCAAATCCCAAACTATCGATTCCGTGGCCCGCCTGCCTAAACCTACATAAACCCCTTCGACTTTTCTCCAGTTGCATCAGAGGATGTCCGGCGGTTTCTTGTTTCTATCAAATCCAAAGCCACTGGTAATGATAACATTAGTCGTTTTATGGTGACTACTATCCAGGACCAGCTCTTACTCGCCATCACCCACATAATTAACTATTCCCTTGATTCCAACGTCTTTACCTCCTTATGGCGCAAGGCTTATGTACGCCCATTGACTAAAGTACCTATTCCCTCCCTCCCTTCCCATTTTCGTCCAATATCCATTCTCCCTTTCCTGTCCAAAGTACTGGAAGCCTGTGTACATAAGCAACTGTCTCACTTCATTTATCGGAATAATTGACTCAGTAAGTATCAGTCAGGATTCCGACCTGGACATAGTACAGGGACAGCTTTGCTCAAGGTAACGCTTGACATTAAGGCGGCAATGGAGGAGGGCAAAATAACTGTTCTCGCTTTAATTGACTTCTCAAACGCCTTCAGTACTGTGAACCACGAGATCCTACTGGCAATACTTGCCCACTTCATGATTTCTGACGATGCACTGGAATGGTTTTCATCCTATCTTCGTGGACGCCAGCAGTCTGTCCGAACTGATAATTCGTTATCGCTGTGGGCCGAACTAGACTCTGGCGTGCCACAAGGCGGTATTCTTTCCCCTCTTCTCTTTTCGCTATTTATCGACCTCATAACTCACAAACTTCGGTGTTCGTATCATCTGTATGCAGACGACTTGCAGATCTACTCACATGCGAGAGTTGAAAACTTAAATGAAGCTATAGCCAATATTAACCATGACCTAGACACCATAAAAAACTGGTCCAGCAGTTTCGGCTTAAACGTGAATCCGGGTAAATGTCAAGCGATTTTCTTAGGAAGTCCCAGAATGATGGGTAGAATTGATCCTGACGCTGTCGCTGGTATCATTTATGACGGTACAGTGTTGCCCGTTAACCAATCGGTTAAGGACCTCGGCTTATACATAGATACAACTTTGAATTGGCAGGTTCAGGTAACCAGTGTCAGTCAAAAGGTCACGAATATTTTACTTGGCCTCTATAGACTAAAAAACTTTCTCCCCATAAAAACCAAGATTACGCTAGTCTATGCCTTAATTTTGCCAATCACCGACTATGGTGATGTGTGTTACCTCGACCTGAATGCAGATCTGCTCAACAAATTAGACCGTCTTTTCAACAATTGCATTCGGTTCATATTCAACTTACGTAAGTATGATCATGTATCCGCTTATCGGAGGCAACTGTCATGGTTACCTATTAGACAGCGCCGGAGCTTGCGGGCGTTGACTATGTTACACTCCCTTATCCACTCTTCTGACCCACCCGCTTACCTAACAACTCACATACAATATCTTTGCTCTAACCACGACAGAAATCTTCGTTCCTCCGATAATCTCCTCCTTCTCTGTCCATCACATAATTCCCGTATTGTCCATTCGTCCTTTACTGTCCAAGCTGTAAACCTCTGGAACGCTCTCCCCTAGATATAAGAAGGTCTGTTAACCCACTAACCTTTAAGGTTAGAGTACGCAAGCTTTACGGAGACTTGTTGACGGAGTCATCAGAATAATTACTTGCCTATTCATCATTGTATGAATATGTATATATTTGTGTGTGTATATATATAGGTATGTGTTCCCTTTTATAGGTGTATATGCATGTATATATATATTTATATCATTATGTATTACATAAAATTTTATACGCAAATTAAAAATCAACACTATTAAATCTATTGTTACACCTGCTACACGCATCTCTGCATCACCCAAAGGTCGACTGGAAGAAAATGCCTACGGCATTAAGTCTGCCTTATGCAATGTACTTTATTTGCAGAAAGTATAAATAAATAAATAAATAAATAAGACTTTTCGATTTATACTTAAATGAACATTAATAATCAAGTCCATTTTAAAACCTACATTCCTGTCATACCAACTGTTCAGAATTAGACCCACAGACTGCAACATAAAATTCACTTTTAAGCCCGTCATAACTTCTTTTTTTATTAGTACAATTTAGCACAGAAGGTGAAGAAATGATGCATCCAGAACTGAGCGGAGGCCCACTGGACTCTATCTACAGATTGGAACAACTACACTTCCACTGGATGTCTGAACATGCCATTAATGGAGTCAAGTATGACAGCTTCTTTAAATTGTTTAATACAAGTCACTAAGAGACAGATGACAGTCGACAATGTATGTCAATGTCAGTATACATACATATATTTGTTTCGCATAAAGAACGAAAGGGCAGACGACCCTGTGAGTAACGGAGCACGTAAAGACCTGCTACTTAGAAGATTCAAGTAGTGTATTGCTGACCTTTGAATGAAATAGTACCAGGTAGTAGAGCCACGCTGATTTCAGCATGAACGGGCCGGCTCGTCCGGGGCAGTACTATCCTCCCACAGAAGATCAACTTAAAGCGGCAGCATCCGTGCTGTCGTGCTTCGTTGGTGAGTGTGAGATCAGAGGCCCATTGATGCAGGGGTGACAGTTGTCGTAGTAAACGTGTAGAATACAATGCTACGATGACTGTCATGTCTTGTACGTCCCCAAGTAAGGCGTAAAAAATCGTAATAGATCACCATAATGTGGGTCACCATACTGCATTGTCAGCATTCGCAGTGAGTATGGTGACTACAACTTTTGGATTCTATTCATGCTTTCCATCAAGCAGAGTAGAGTCACTTTGGTAGGCTATTAAAAAAAAAATCCTGCCAGATTTAGGAAGGATATACACCTTACCCACTTGGAGACAGGCAACGCAGGAGTTCCAAACAAAAACCAACACATTAAATAACGAAATTAAGCACTAAAGACTGTCATATAAAATGCAGGTATCCCATGGAGATTCACTTCGTACACGTGCGATCTGATCTGACTGTACTCGACGCGCTCTCCAGGAAAGACGGACTCGCCATCGTCGCTGTGTTTTGTAAGGTAAGTTTGATTAAGAATTGTGTTAATGCGGTAGTTTTCACCGATATTTGTTCATAAAACTCTAAAAAATAGGTGAATTCCTAGTAAGATACTGATGTTACCTAGACTATTTGCCTAGTGGTTATTGATCATGACTGCTAAGCCAGAGATCGTGGGTTCAATTCCCAATAATTGGTTCGACTCTTCCTTCCTGTGCAAATCAGTTCAAGCCTGGAATTCATTACCAGCGCACATGTTTCCCTCCCACTACGATCCCGGGTCCTTTAAGCGGAGCGTGAAAAAGGATCTCACTAGGCCGCCATAGCGTGGGTCGCTATAATACTGCACTGTCTGCAGTGAGTACGGCGACCACCGCTCTTGGATTCTATTCATGCTTTCCATCAGGCAGAATAGCGTCACTTTGGTAGGTTTCTATTAAAAAAAAATGATATAAATAAATGTATATATTAAGAAATATGTATGTTTAAATTTTTTTTTTGTTTTTTTTATACCACGACGGTTGTTAAACAAGCATACGGCCCGCTTGATGGTAAGCGGTTACCGCAGCCTATGGACGCCTGCGGTATCAGGGGCATCACGTGCGCGTTGCTGACCCTTGAAAAACCTATTTACCCCCTTCTTGAAGAGCCCCATACTGTAGTTCCCAGGGAAATCTGCAGTCTAGTCACTATAAGACTGCAAAAAAATACAATCTCCGGCTTTATTTGAAGTTGGTTAAAAATACGGCAAAGTTAACCTTTTTTAAATGAACTTCTATTCGTAAATCAATTTGTCACCAAGCTATTATGTAATTTATACGACAGACTTTCTGTGTTGAAATGCACAGTCATTACACATGTTTTATAAGATAATTTGTTGTAGGTTACAAACTATTGCATGAGTCATGACCTTGACACGTGACCTCTGATTTTATTACAGTCATTGTGTAAAATAATTACGGAATATAATGTCTTCTTTCACTCTTTAAATTAGTTGAAACTGTTGCATTATGCAACCGAGTTTACAACTTGCATTTGCAAGTTATTCTTTTTTAGGGTTCCGTACCTCGAAAAGAAACAACGGAATCCTTATAAGATCACTTTGTGGTCCGTTCGTCCATCTGTCAAGACCTTTTTTCTCAGGAGCGTGTAGAGATATCAAGCTGAAATGTATACCTAATACGCAGGTCTACTGTAAAAATCAAACTTTTTTTTCGAAACTCGGAAGTGAATCAAAACTACAGAATAGTTCCCGTGAACTGAGAATCTTGAAATTTGGTACGAAGTAACGTCTTCTATTCAACCTATGGCCGTCCACTGCTGAACGAAGGTCTCCACCAAGGAACGGCAACCATCCCGGTCTTGGGCAATTTGCATCTAACTGCTACCAGCCCCCTTCTTTACGTCGTCGGTCCATCGCGCCGCAGGGCGTCCTACACTACGTTTGCCCAATCGTGGTATCCACTCCAGTACACTTCGGTTCCAGCGACCATCGGTTCGCCTGGACACATGGCCGGCCCACTTCCACTCCAGCATACTGATTTATAACGTCTTACAGCAGAGATAAAGGAAAAATTGCGATAATTGTAAATTTTTAGTTACATCACATTATAAAAATATTTTTAATAATTTTAAAGTTAATACCCCTTTTCCTCATGATCATGTATTGGTATTAAATTGAAATTCAAATCAAATACTTAGGTTCATAATATTTTTAAGCTGTAACAAACTTCTATGTCAACGCAATTTGTACGGAACCCTCGTACGTAAGCCCGAGTCGTACTTGGTCAGTTTTTTTTCTCTCCATTATCCCTCTCTCTTTCCGTACCAATGTTTCGCGCGTCAATCAGATTTCCTTCAGGTATTCTACCTTTCTCTGCATTAAATACACTACTTCCTTGAAACACATCACGGTGTGATCAATTTACCATTTGACTACAGCACATAATACTATATAATTATATGCTCTGTTAAGTAGACATCGAGGGAGTAAGATCACCATCAACATCTTACCCATCTCCCGATGTTAATTCTGATTTACGCAATACATAAAACATTGCAAAAAATCCTATATCTGTTATGATGGTTTGTCTGCTTATTTTTGAAAGAAGAGAAAGTCCTCCTCGGGAACGTAGTTGTTGTCATATACGATAATTAAACGAGTACCTTAGAATAACTGATATCGCAAGTATCACATGAGAAAATAAGACTGACAGTCGTAATGAAGATACAAAAAACCGTTTACATTTGAGTCTAATTTCAAGTCAAACACGTGTGGCGACTTCCACATAAAGAGCAAATAGAAAAACATACTACTGTACCATCTAGCGAAGACACATCGAACTACGGAGTATAATGAACTACGGAGCAACTACTAATCCTGTATCGCGAAGTAAAGATTCTTGCGGCGATTAGCATATCAACAACATCCCGACATCAACTGTTGGGCCGTGGCCCACACGGCATGATCACCTCGCCTGGTCGGGGGATCCTGCCTTTGTGTCGAAGGGATAAGACACGCATTTCTGCCATACACGTCATTCAAATTTCCTAATTGAACTTTGTTTATAAACGACAATCTTCGGTAATATACACGACATTCCATGACAAAATCTTTATTCAATAATTCAGTTCTAAATTATTGTTATTATACAACAATAGATGTTGCCTCACGACCCTCAATTCACAACCATTGACAATATAACTCATTACACAATCAAAGAACTTATTTAAATTTCACAATTTTAGTTGATATTTTATTTATTTTACCTATATTTAGTATCCGGTTACATTTGGCCATATTCACTCATTCATTTTAACACAATAGCTATCCAAAATTGCTTCGTTTACTTGACTGTCTACGTTCAACATTGGACAGTAATTTGAGAGGTTCACAGATAATTTTACGGAGTCATGGTCGTACTATGTATCGGTAAATCCCATGTTTTTTTTGGTATTCAGGGCCTACTATGAGACCTCAACGACTTCAGTCATTACACACTGTTTTTAATAATAAACCGAGAGACTATATAGATATATGCAATGCTATGGTAACCAGAATGCTGGTAAACACAGACAGACCAGTCAAATATTCGCATTAATCCGAACATACTCGTATTATATTTTTTTATTTTCTTTTTTAAAAAAAAGACAACTACCGCACTAAATATAAATCCTGTGCCGCGGATGACTTTATAAACATACATGAAACGGACACAAGGAACACCCAGACGCAGAACAGTAATTTGTGGATAACAAAAAGTGTTATCCCATGCGGTATTTGAACTCTCAACACTCAGCGCAGTAAAAATCGGCGAGGTGACCGCTCAAATCATTGCGCCATCCTTGCAGTCAATATATTATTAGCATATAAGTGGCAGTGGGCGGGGCACATTACACGCAGAAACGATGGCCGATGCCATCCCGAACGATAAAGTTCTGGAGTGGTGGTCTGACGACCTGATAAAAGTCGTGGGAAGCTGCTGGATGCGGGCGGCACGGGACCGGTTGTTGTGGAGAACCTTGGGGGAGGCCTATGTCGAGCAGTGGACGTCTTTTGGCTGAGATGATGATGATGATGATATAATATTATTGTAATAAAATCATTTTCAATTGATGTGAAAATTATCACCTCAAAAATTAACATTTAACCTCCAACAAAAATATATTTTCTAATTGTATTTATTTAGACTAATCAATTTATTAAAGATATGAATAATACTTCCAAAACCTTCTACAGCAGAATATCAGCAACACAGGTTGTTTCTTGTATAAGTAAATCCTATTGGTGAATTAAATTCTCCTAACTTTAATAAAAGATTTGAAAAGAATTTGTCTAAAAGTAATCTATCTAATACGGCAGGTTCAATCAAATCTAGACGATCCTCCAGAACAGACCAAACAGTTGATGGAATATATTCCGCAGCTCAAGAACACTGGTGACAGGATCAGTGGTGTATTTCTAGACATGAGGTAAGTATTAAACATATTTGCCAGTTCTTTTTTGGACGACTACTGAGGTCCCGACCATAAGCAAAAATGACGAAGCAGTTGTCAGATAAGTGTCACCTCTACTACCATCTCGCTACCCTCTAACGTCTTCGATGAGTGTAATCACCACACATTTAGAACAAAAGTGCGTGATCTACTTCGAATTGAATTGGTAGAATCGTCAAAACGATAGCACCCGACTGAGTATTAAATATAACTAGTGGTCGCCCATTGGTCGAAATTCGACCATAATAAATTTAAATTGTAAGTGACTTAATATACATTATTGAAATATAATATTCAAACATTATTAAGGTTCTACTGTCCAAAACTAAACTACTATATCCACAGATTTGACCTAGACTGTTAATTGCCAATTTCTATTTTGAACAAATTATATGAAATTAAAAAGAAGTAAAATAAAGAATACCTATTTAAAAAATGTTTATTAAAACAAAACATGCTATAAGAGGATGCAAAACAAAAAAAAATATTTTTTATCGCATATTGCAATAATATTGTTTAGAAGCGGCATAAACAGAGTTTGTCGATCGCTCGATAGATGGAGTTTATCATATTTTCTGAATCGCGATATATTTTGTTTCGCATGGCAGGTTAAATATGCCAGATGTTTAATGTTTAAAATAACCTTTCAAGGTACATGTGCTGGTTGCTGTATTTGTGTGTGAAATATACAGTATAGTGCGATACGGTGGTTTTAATCGAATCACCCCCAGTGACGCGACAGTGGTGGCAAGGAGCGCCCTGCGTACAATTATAATTAATGATTTAAAACTTCTCTGAAAACAATGTTTTTTGTAAAAACTCTTTCATCGTTTGCTAAATGTCCTTGGCCATTATATTCGGATATATAAAACTTTAAACCAGCGAATGAACGAACTCTACTTGCTGCGACATACAATTTTCCATGTGTAAAAACTGGCAGTTTTAATAAAACACCAATTTTTTGGACTGTTTTGTCCAATTCCAGTGAAATTTCACGTATTATGTTGTTGTTACATGTTTGACTAATACGTTCTTGTAATCTATAATTAATAGCAGTGTCAACATCACACAACATAAAAATATAATTGTGCATAACATGGTGAGCGACCATATGCAGCAGTCATTGGGCCTGATCTATGATAAAAAACATCATATATTTTGAAATAATACACTCCACTTGTACCTACCTCAGCAACTTTGGCTTCTGAGCTAACCATAGCCAAACATGAATTATATTTCCTAATATATTCTAAATAATTTTTTGATTTACTTTTTATTGAAGGTTCATTTGAAGTAAGTCAATGAGTACAATGATTTAAAATATTCATTTTGACTTAAGGGTGGTAATATTGCTTTACCCTTGTGACAACATGAAGTGAATGCAGTTCGGTTGCCTAAAGTCACCTCAGATTCAAAATGTTTCGCATTGCAAGACCTGCACTCTAAATATGAATCCACAATCATAACTTAAAAACACATTTGGAATGACATTTAGAGCACATTTAAATGTACGTATCTCTCAAAATCACTTATTTATCCTGAAGTATATACAATTACTGAAATCGTAAACTACATACTACAACTACTAATAATTGCTTAAAACCAGCAATAGCAAATTATATTTTTTTTGTACCTGAATGTTGTCATTGCAGATTGCTGCTACAGAACTTTCTTTATGCATATAATGAAAGTCCGTGTACATTTAAATGTATCTTACTGCCACACAACTTATATATATTACATAAATTTGTATAAGCGCTCAGTATTTCACGTAGGATTCGTCAAATAAAACTTTTCTGTTTGACATTCAACTATGTCTATAATAAACAAAGGAGACAATTTGACCACAGAGTATGTATACGTGTACAAATACTTGTGTATGCGTGTGTCAAATGCATGCTGGTTTGTGTAATGTTTTATTTATTGATTTAATGTACTTTTTATGCATTATTATTAAAATCTTTTTTTATATTAAATGAGGCAAATAAAACTTTTTTTTTTGATATGTCTATGTCAGTATGATATGTCTATGGACAAAATGGCGTGTACAAATACATGTGTATGTATATGTGTGTGTGTGAAATGCATGGTAGTGTGTGTAATGTTTTATTTATTGATTTAATGTACTTTATAAGCATTATTATTGAAAAATATTAGCGTTCTGCACTTCTCCTACACATAAACTATAAGTGTACCAAATTTTATGCTCCTGCGTGCACGCAATTTTCGTAAAAACTGGTCCAAAGTTTTTGGATCGCGTATTAATATATAGATATAGGATGGGCCAAGAATTCGTTAACATTTGAAACTAACATCCCGTGCAAACATGTTACGGGAGTTCTTGGGACCGATGCTACTGGAATTTGCTGGCTACAATCGTAACACATGGTTTCAACAAGATGGATAAAATTGTCACACATCCAATGAGTTACTGTCGGTGGTCAAAGATATGTTCCTCACCTGTTACCCCCAGACTCGCGCTTACGGAGGACGGAGATCGTTCTGTGATCTTCGACGTCCGAGCCGTCTGTGATACCGGACCCGTTCCCGAGCCTGGCGGACCGGGAGAGTTCTAAACCTCTCCCGGTCTCGCTCCGACATCTCCTTTGCAAGCATAACTTACTCGCAAAATTAGACGGCGGAGTTCCACGAGCTCTCGCTCCGCAACATGGCCGCGATCATGCTACCGTGCGAGAGTTTTTACTCCGATGGCCGCCATAAGGTCACACCTCAGCTCCGCCAACGCTGGGCATTCTGCCAGCGTGTGGAGCGCCATGTCCATGGTCCAGTCATCGCAGTGGTGGCACTCAGGCGTTGGCTACTTTCGAATCAGACACAAGTGATCTCCGAAGCATCCTTTCCCAGTGATCACCTGCGTCAGCCGATATGAGAGGGTCCCGTGTCTTCTCTCGAGCCAATCCTCCATAACGGGTCTTACCGCCGCAATAACGGCGTGCCCTGCGTTTGGTTGCCCAAGTCGTTCCTTCCACTCCTCCACAAGGACCTGGTGGATTTGGGTTTTCTGATTCTCGAATTCCCGAGTTTCAGGACTCCAGCCCAACTCCCGTGCCACCTTGCGCCACTGATAAAGAGCCGCAAGGGCTCTCACCTCCAGGTCCCATGGTGGAGTTCCAGCCAGGAAACTCGCCGCCTCAAAGGAGAATGTGCGGTATCCTCTTATGACCCTGATGGCCAGCACTCGCTGTGGTCGTCGAAGTATCGTGACGTTGCTGGCCTTAAGGGTCTTGGGGGGTTATAGTTATGGTTTGTTTTTTTTCGTGGCCCACTCTATATTGTATTCAATTTATATATATGTATGATTATGTGTTGTGTTTGTATTGTTTATGTATTTTGACTTCTAATAAAAATAATATTTAGCAGTGAGTTTTGTATTAGTAACATTTAATATCATCATTTACCTAAAAGATTTGTAACTTCTATACTTTTCACCTACCGCATCATATTTCTACATCACCTAAAGGTTGACTGGGAGAGAATACCCAATGGTATTAAGTCCGCCTTTGTACAACATATGCGTTAAGTTTAAACAAATAAATAATCGAATTCTTCTTTCAACTTATAATGATCTTAATATATTTAGTTTAACACTCTAGAATAATCTTGAAAGTTAATGAGTAGATAAACTTAACTATTGCTTACGGTTTCGCTTGCGTAATTGTACCGCTCTTGGTGTTTCTAATTTTCAAAATAACATCCATAAAACCGTTCATTCGCTATTTTAACCCCTTAAGGGGTTTCTGAAAAGTCTTTTTTAGTGAGTCCTCACAGCGTAGAAAGCATAATCTGCCAAAATTTAAAGTTCGGCACCCGTGGCTTTTAGGCTCTGCTTTGGCGAATTTGTCAGTTGTAACTGTAAATAAGTAATAAGTAAGTAATACTACATGTATAGATATTTAATGTGGAACATATCTATTTTACACTAGATTAATTATAAAATTAACTAATAATAACACTAAGGAAGGACAAGTGGCGACCTTATCACTCGGAGACAACTATATATAAGGAATAATATGCTGTCTAAGATCACGCCACGACTCATACAGACGTAGGATTATTCAGAATCGTTGGTAAACCTTATAAATCGCTATGGAAAATACAACATAAAGACTGAAGTAATCCTCTGGTCTGCTTATTATATTGTTATGCTAAGCAATTTCCACATGTTCTTCAGTAAATATCTGTTGTGTTCTAGGAAATGGCTGAGTCCAGACAGAGTGTCGTATTACACATATTCTGGATCGTTGACATCGCCGAAATGTAACGAAGCCGTCACCTGGATCATCTTCACAGCACCGCTGTCTATCTCGGAGACACAGGTTTGCATTATAATTAATTAGGTACTTTTCTTGTAATAAATCATCATTAACATGGGTGTCACCAGAATTATTTTCAGAGGGGTGCATCTACATCCACACATACATACTATCACCTAATATAAAATATAGAATTATGCCAGACCTACGAAATAGACTTTTTTATAAAATAAATTAAAAATATGCGTTTTTCTATGTATTTTCTTTTCTACCAGGAAGGTGTAAGTGTACCCCCTTGCATCTCCTTCTAGCGTTCATGATTATTAGTAGTGATTATTCTGCACTATTCCAATAGATAACTTCCGTTAACCCTACCTTTTGTTAACATTCTAAGAGGTCTTGATTGGTTTTTAAACTTACAAGTGATTGGCTACCCTTTCAGCCTCTACTTCTTGAAAAAGGAGAATTAGGAATGTTTGGCTCCAGCTATTGCCAGCTCAGTTATTTGTTTATCCCTTGCACCATAAATAACATGTTATATGGTTGTACTTCATACTTTTAGACGAACAATGTGGTAACTATGTATATAATTACGTTGACCCATATAGTTATTCCTATAGGTTCAATTCTGACCATGGACAAATATTTGTATGATAAGCAAGAACGTTTTTTCTGTATCGTGGTATAACTTATTTATAATATGTTCTTAGAAGTATCGTAGTATGGTTATCAGAAGTCTAGCTACCAGAATACAGGCTCTGCTTAGTTTGAGATCACTCGATCGTGTGTGAGATGTACAAGGTAGTTATTATCAGAGCTGATATCTTATTACGTGTTTTAGGAAACGTCAGTCATCAGGTTATTGATGATTTCAGTACCAGTTAATCAGCAATTCCGGTTATGGTGGTCACAACGCCAGATCTCTGCAGAATCTGAGTCGACATGTGGTGTACTGCCCCCCGAAGACGAAGATCCGTATACCACAGTTTGTTACCTTCTTAGAAGACTTCTTTAAGACTGTCAAAATCTTGTTTAAGAACATTACGACCACGTAAGTAATATTGATTTCTTTCATTTGATAGTGCCTAAAGTTTGGTAGGTCAGGGTTCCAGGCACGATGCTATGATATTTACACATATCTCCAATTATTTTATAATATCATATGCATATTGCCTTCCAGTAAAATTTTAAGGTGATGCAGAGTTGTGTGTGGCAGGCGTTCATCAGAAACTATAAGATAAATGACTAATTTAACATCTTTTACGAATATTTCTATAAATGTAAAATAGAATATAAACCCACAAATTATTATATACATCCATATATATAAATATGTGTTATTTACGTATATATTATATTGTGTGTTTATTTAGTATTAAAGAAATTTTTTTCAACGGTCCGGTCCATAGAGCATGCTCGGAATACTTTAGAATCAGACGCTCGCTTGTGAGGTATCTTAAGTTATTTATTGTATTATGCATTTATTTTATATTGTATTGTTTATGTATGTATGTATTATGAAAGTTGACACAAACTGTATTATCAATCAGTTTGGCTAGAGTGGTATGGCAGGCCAAATTCTACTTGTTGTTGGTTTTACTTTTATATTTTTTTAGTTCTCTAATTTCTCTAATGCAACAGTAACCTCATTCTTAAAATAAGATCGATTGCATTTCCAACTTGAATTTATAAAAAAAATACAAAAATAAAATATTAATTTTCTGTGAAGCCGTGAGCAGACGTTGAACAAATTACTTTTGAATGTTATCAAACTCATCGACCAGTAAAACCGTGTTTAATAACCATCATTCTTTAATTAAATAATATTATTGTTTCAGCCTGGTGACGGGCTTAGCAGGCCATTACTCAAACCGAGATAACATTTTGTAATATTGACTTTAATCACATCGAAGAAATTCCTCAGTCACGCGGCCATTGGCCGAAGGCCTGTCTTATCATGACAAGTTGCGTCTAATACTAAGACCTCGCTGACTGCCAAAGTCACCATGCAAACACGACTTAAACTAACTCCTTTGTAAATACTTAGTCAATAATCTTCTTTCTATTTAATTTTTGTAAACTTCGTTTTGTACTTTAAGTCGAGTTAGCATGCAAAAGTTATAATTTTGACAAGCGCTTGCTTTCGTACCTAAAAGTATATGTATTATGTCATACATTTATGCTAATTGATGTCATTTAGTATTACTAGAACTTCAATTGCTTTTATATCCAATAAACATTTAAGGTTTTTTATTAGCTGACACCAACTTTAGGATATCTTACAAAACAGGATAATTAACATTAGGAAGTTGTATTATTGTCTATGTTTAATTATTTTTAGTGTTACTAATTTTTATTAAAGTGTTCGCTTGCTTCACTTTACTGCGTGATTTATTATGCATATTGTAGCAAAAAGACAGCAAGCCTGAACTTCGAATTTAGATGGACCTGGAATCTCATAGATGTAGTTATGTAGATAAGATAAAGTAGACTAAACTAAAAAGAAAATTATAAATTTGTAACAATTTACGTAGACAAATGTAATAGTTTGTTGCTGGCAATACATATACTATCGAATGTAAATTAATACTTACATAAGTGAGATTTGTATAAACCTTTCATAGTTTTCATATCTCTTGTATAAGTAGTTTGGATCTTTACACCTATTTGTAAGGAACAGTATTATCAGCAATAGTGCTGACAAATAAAAGTTTTAATAAACTCACACAATTCTATTTTTCTCATAACATTATAACTATTAATCTTATCTATGCCGATAGAGCGGCAATTACTGGGTGTGCGGTTCTACACAAATATTGGTTATGGGGCCCTTTAAGTATTACTGCAGAACAGCAAGGATTCAATATAGTTTGCAGAAAATCAGTGTAATTCAATTCTCTCGCTGCTTTTTATCGAGTTAGTAAAGTTACTGGAGACTCAATCCCCCTTTGTGGAGTGCACTTCTTGAGTGGTGGCTATGGGTGGTGATAGTTTCTTTCCTTTGCTACATATGTGGGGATGTTAGTCATGTGATTTTTAATATTTTATTAGGGACTCTTTTATGTTTCTGCACCTATTCAGATGAAATTATTACTAGTATTATTAGCTTTTGCCCGCGACTCCACTCCCGTATTTGTCGGTTATCGCTGTAAATAGTAGCCTATGCGTTATTCTGATGTATAAGCTATATTACTGTGTAGCGTATTGTGTGGGGTTGATGTTGCAAGAATGAAGATGGAGTAAGAAATAAATAGTCCAAGGTGCACAAGAAACAGAATGAAAGTTTATTGAAAAGGATTACACACTACACAAGTTCAGTTTGGAAAAGAAGGAGTGATAGAAACGACAGATCGAGAGAACGTAAAATTAATAATGAAGTAACGTATCAGCGCGCGGCGAATTATCGGCGGTAGGACCAGGAAGGCACTGTCCGTCCTCAAATCTCGCGCTGGCGCGGTGCGTGTGCGCAAGCGCAACAATGAGATATCACCGTCTCGCCCACACGCATCCGGCTCGCGTGACGTAGCCGGTCGATGGACAATAGACCATAACTACGCCGGCCATTGTCAACAAAATAATATCTACTAATAAAGACAGTTTGTATACTTAACATTTAATTTAAATAAATAATATATTATATATATAAATATATAGGTAGACACATAATGTTAAGGCAAGTCACTACATCACCCCCTTCCAGAGACCATCAAGGGCGATAATAGTCAGGGAATTTAACGCGACGTCCTGACCGCGTCATTCCGATGACGTCATTGTCAGCAGAACGTAGGTCCTGATTATCCGCGTTAGGTGTGTAGTGATGAGTGTTAGATTTGAGTAGTGACTGTGGTGTGTTGTGGTGATTGTTGATGGTATGTGGTGAGTGTGATATGCTGTCAGGGTCACGCAGTATGAAGGCCGGCTTAACGCGGTCTATGGATACTGTAACCCGCTTTCCATTTACCAACAATTTAAAAACTTTATCACCTCTTTCAATAACAAAGTGAGGACCAGAGTATGCTGGGTTTAAACTACCACCAGCAGCGCAGTCTCTAAGAAACACATGTGTTGAAGTAGCCAAATCTTTGAAAATAAAAATTTTGTTATTTGTGTCTGGCTGCTGGTGATGGTTGCAAGTTCTTGACAATATGCCGAAGCCTTGACAGGTAGTCGGTAATGTCAAG
Organism: Hypercompe scribonia; assembly: GCA_949316085.1. NCBI lineage: Eukaryota > Metazoa > Arthropoda > Insecta > Lepidoptera > Erebidae > Hypercompe > Hypercompe scribonia. The sequence continues at coordinate 3,244,441 of OX438973.1, forward strand.
TCTTTCGTCGCTGTGCGGGTCGAAAAATTCGCCAGGGAGTCGCATTGGCTGTCCGTATACTAATTAGGCAGTTGAAGCCTGAGCCTCCTCTTTGAAGGCGCTACGAACACCTAACAGGACTAGTGGAAGAGACTCCACCCAACTATCGTTACCATGGCAGGTGATAGCAGCCTTGAGTTGCCGGTGGAATCTCTCCACCAGTCCGTTACAGGCTGGATGGTAAGCAGTTGTTCTGCGATGTTGAAAACCCGCCATGGTCGACAGACATTTAAACAGTGCGGATTCGAACTGCCTACCTCTATCGGTTACGATATCCGATGGGCAGCCGAAACGAGCGATCCATCCACTTAGTAAGGCCTTTGCCACTGTTTCTGCAGTTATATCAGCTAAAGGTATTGCCTCAGGCCATCGCGTAAAGCGATCGATGGCGGTAAGACAATAACGATAACCTTGGCAAAAGGGTAACGGCCCTACAAGGTCTATGTGGATGAACGCGAACCTTGATTTTGGTAAGCTGTATGAGTGTATTGGTGCAGAAACGTGCCTTGTGGTCTTTGAGCGCTGGCAAGCCAAACATGAACGAACCCACTCTCGGCAGTCTTTTCTAACACCAGGCCATACATACCGGTCAGCAACCAACCTCGCGGACGCTTTGGTACCTGGGTGACTCAAAGAGGCTAAGAAAAATTGACCTGCGCAACTCTTTGGGTACATATGGTTTAGGCGTAGGAGTACTGACATCGCAGTATAGTTGCTTCTGTGAACCTGGTAGACTTACCTGTTGAAGTCGCAGCGATGTATCTCCGATAAGCAGTTGTTTTAGCTCTTGGTCTTCCTGTTGGGCTGCAGCGATTGTTTCAGCGGGCACAGGTTGAGTAATCTCCTCAATGCGCGAAAGGGTATCCGCCACGACATTGTTTTTTCCAGATATATGGCGAATGTCCGTTGTAAACTGGGCTATTAAATCCAGATGACGGAACTGTCGTGGGGAGCAATTCTCTTTACGAGAGTGGAATGCGAAAGTGAGAGGCTTGTGGTCTGTATAAATCACAAAGTCGCGAGCCTCAATCATGTGCCGAAAATATTTGACACTCTCGTAAATAGCTAGTAACTCGCGGTCGTAAGGAGAGTACTTAACCTGTGCCTCACTCAGCTTTCGTGAGAAAAAGGCAAGAGGTTCCCATGCTCCTGCTTTTAACTGCTGCAAGACTGCGCCAATGGCTTTGTCAGAAGCATCCGTGATCAACGCCAACTTAGCGTTGCAATCAGGATGAGCCAACAGTGCTGCTTGGCAAAGACTGTTCTTGCAGTTCTGGAATGCCTCGTACTCCTCAGGTGAAAAATGTATGGGGTGTGAACCCTTAACGGAGCCAACGAGAAGAGCATTCAAAGGTGCTTGGTAGGTAGCTGCGCCTGGAATGAATCGCCGGTAAAAATTTAACATACCTAGAAATCTGCGCAGCTCTCTGACTGTCTTAGGTACTGGGAAATTTTGAACTGCCTCGACCTTGGTAGGCAGTGGCCTGGTACCTTTGGCTGATATATGACAGCCCAAAAAATTAACTTCTGATGCTCCAAAAACGCACTTGGAACTGTTGATGACCATACCGTAGTCTCTGAGCCTGGTGAAAAGCTGACGCAGGTGGAGCTCATGAGTTTTCTGGTCTTTTGAGAAAACCAGAAAATCGTCGCAGTAGGCGTATGTGAAGTCTAGACCCCTGAGCATTTCATCCACAAAGCGTTGAAACGTCTGCCCGGCGTTCCGAAGTCCAAACGTCATGAATGGAAATTCGAAAAGACCGAACGGTGTTGTAATCGCTGTCTTTGAAATATCATCAGGATGTACTGGGATCTGGTTGTAAGCCTTCACCAGGTCAATTTGAGAGAATACGGTACATTCAGACAAACTATGCGCGAAGTCCTGAATATGCCGGATGGGATACTGATCCGGGATGGTTCGTGCGTTCAGCATCCTGTAGTCGCCACAGGGACGCCAACCATCATCTTTCTTGGGTGCGAGGTGAAGAGGCGAAGACCAAGGTGAATCAGACAAGCGACAGGTGCCACACTGCAACATTACCTCGAATTCGGCCTTGGCTATTTTTAATTTATCCGGAGCCAATCTGCGTGGTGTACACGATACTGGTGGCCCTGGTGTAGTACGTATGTGATGTACAGTATTGTGTGTGATAGTGCGGTGTATACCGTGTGGACGGGTGATGTCGGGAAATTCCCGTAGTATGTGTGTATACGCGGAATCACCAAGACTCACCCTCACTGAAGAGACGCCATCACAATGACGGACAGGCGACGCCGGGGTGGACAGCGTAGTATAGTTGTCAATCAAGCGTTAGTTTCTGCAATCAACAACCAAATTATAAGCAGATAGAAAATCCACGCCTATTATCGCCCTTGTAACGTCGGCAATAATAAATCGCCAAGCGAAGTCACGGCGCAACCCTAGATTCAACGACATATTAATGAATCCATATGTTGTTATCGGTGTCCCGTTAGCCGCACACAGTTGGTAGTTAGACTTTTCCAGTCGCTTTGATATTGCTGATCGGGGGTAGACACAGAGGTCACTCCCGGTGTCGACCAAAAATTGTACTTTGGACCTTTTGTCGGTGATAAATAAGCGACCAGCACTTGGACAATCGTGGGTCGCCATCACTGATTGCCCCGCACATTTCCCGACGGAGGGTAGTCGCACGGCTTCACGCACTTCTTAGCCCCCTCCCCGAAATTCTGATGGTACCAGCATAGTGGGTGGTCGCGGTAACTTGATTGCGACCTAGACTTCGAACGGTGGCGTCGACGGCTACTTGATCGTTGTCTCTGCGCTGGTCGAGATCGCCTGACCTCGTTAGACAACGCTTTAACTTGTTCCGTGAGCGCAGCTATCTGGCGTTCCATGGCCGCAACAACATTGTTAGAGGTTGAGGGTATTGAAGTATTGTCCCTACATGTCGATGCGACGTATGTGTTGGGTGTTATGACGTCGTGTACCCGATCTGCGAGCTCTGCTAATTCCTCTAACGCAGCTTTCGGTTGAGATGCGATAATGGTTTGTGTGCCTTGAGGTAGACGGCTTGTCCAAATGGTCCGTAGGAAGTCCTCAGGCACACCGGGGCCTGCCAGGTTTTGTAGGTGACGGACAAATTGTGATGGCTTCCGGTTTCCGAGCTCTTCGTGGATGAGAAGCTGCTTCACTTTCTTCTCTCGGGATGCTGAGAGACGCTTTATCAGCTCAACCTTGAGCTTGTCATACTTGCCACTTGATGGCGGCGAGGTGATGACGTCCTCGACTTCGACGGCGTATTGTGGTTCTAGCTGGGCGATCGTGTGGTAGAACTTTGTGCTGTCGCTCGATATGTTAGCGAGTACAAACTGGCCCTCGAGATGAGCAAACCACAGTGCAGGTTTTTCAGGATAGAATGGGGGTACCCGCACGCCGACACGATATGACTCGCCGAAAATTTTCGCGTCGTCTTGCTGTTCAGTCGGTGCAGTCATTTTCTAAGTTCTTCGTGAACTTATCGGGGTCACCAATGTAGTGTATTGTGTGGGGTTGATGTTGCAAGAATGAAGATGGAGTAAGAAATAAATAGTCCAAGGTGCACAAGAAACAGAATGAAAGTTTATTGAAAAGGATTACACACTACACAAGTTCAGTTTGGAAAAGAAGGAGTGATAGAAACGACAGATCGAGAGAACGTAAAATTAATAATGAAGTAACGTATCAGCGCGCGGCGAATTATCGGCGGTAGGACCAGGAAGGCACTGTCCGTCCTCAAATCTCGCGCTGGCGCGGTGCGTATGCGCAAGCGCAACAGTGAGATATCACCGTCTCGCCCACACGCATCCGGCTCGCGTGACGTAGCCGGTCGATGGACAATAGACCATAACTACGCCGGCCGTTGTCAACAAAATAATATCTACTAATAAAGACAGTTTGTATACTTAACATTTAATTTAAATAAATAATATATTATATATATAAATATATAGGTAGACACATAATGTTAAGGCAAGTCACTACACTGTAAAATTTCATCTAAACCCGTACGGTAATTTTTGCATGAAATAGTAACAAATATTCATACATTCTTACAAACTTTCACATTTGCAATATTTAAAATTTTAAAAAATTTAAAGTTTTATCGATAGGGACAAGGTACGTTATTGAATATAGCAGCATCTATCAAAAATCACGGGTAATTTTATAAAGTTAAATGACAGATATTGTACCGTATGCAATCGACCGTAAAACCTAAAATCTATCGGAATTTATAAAATTTACGCGGTCAAATATAACATAGATCATTCTTTAAAAAGCCTATATATATATAAGCCTTTTCAACTTCCTCACTATTTCCAGTCACAAAATCATGGCATAAAATCCTTTCGCTGAGACGTGAAAATATTCAAGTATTCGTATTTATAATATTAGTGAGTATTCTTTGAGAATAACACATTAAACTAAAATTTATCAATAATAAAACAATAAAAAACAAATAGACTGCATTATATCTTCAGCAAGTGATAATGAAACAGAATCTAATTACGATAGTTAAGTGGATGACAGTGACAGTATCTGACAGTATCGGAATAAACCCAATTGGTGACCACAATTATGTTATTTAGAATACAAGAAGTAAATATTTTTAATTATGTTTCATTTGAACTGCTTCCTCTTAGAATTTTGCTCATTGTTATATGAACATATCACAATGAAGTGTTTAATTACTTAAGATATTAATTCATACTGTTATATAATCAACAAATACTGATAAAAATCAGGAATCCACTCGCTTGATAGGAGTTTATAGGGCACCCAGAAGTCCAAGGATTTCCTCACTAGTGTGCACCTGATTTCCCTACTAGCACCTGAGAGAGCGTGCGGTTTTTGGTCGGTTCGAGTCTGACATAACCACCTTTCGTTGATATCCGTCGGTATTTTCGCACAGTACAAAAAAAAAAGCGTACCCAGAAATAAAGGCTGGCAACATTCAATTGCATGACTGCAGCGCGGCGCCTACAGGACTTTTTTAGTGAAGCGGCATATACTTAACGATAATTTTAGTATTAGCGTCAGTTGTAGAGACGCGATATTACTTATATATTTTACTAATGTGACTTTTACTTACCTGCAAAACTAGGTACGGAAGTAGTTACAGAAAAACAACTACATCAGTTAAATCTGGTTTATTTTTAAATTATATTAACAACCGTATCTACATTTCCCATTTACACTCATTCATTTGTCAACATAAATTACATTTAAGGGTACAATTATTTTGTTGAATGCACTTAACCATAAACAATAACCGAAAAACAAAATAAGGATCGACTGTGTAGTTTAAAAAGAAAATCCCTCGACTTTCTTTTTTAATACTTTTTCCCTTTCTCAATCCTGCAAACCTCCTATATAAGGTTGGAAAAGTGGCTCTTGGTTAAATGGTTAACACATTGCAAAGTTAAGCAGTCCAAACTGGGTTAATCTTAGGATAGATTACTTTCGTAACACATTTCGACTATTCTGTGCCGCGGGGAGCGCGTTAAGTTCTCAGTTCCGATTGCCACACGTATATCTTTCCCACTAGTTATGGGTAGTTGGAGCCTTCTGCAACTATCTTTCTACAGATGTTCCACATCACTTAGTAATTGGGCTGTAGAGACATGTTGGTAGTAGGTTCTGTAGCATACTTCAACCATATATCAGTCCTTCTAGCCAGGGTCGTATTTTTTTTTTCAACAGCCCACCAAAGTGACTCAACTCTGCCTGATGGAAAGCATGAATAAAATCCAAAAGTTATAGTCACCATACTCATTGCGACTGCTGACAATGCAGTATGGTGACTCACACTATGGCGGCCTTGTGAGATGCTTTTTCACACCCCGCTTGGGGACGTAAAAGGCATGACGGTCATCGTGGCATTGTATGGCACACACTTACCACGGCAATCGTCACCCCTGCATCGATGGGCCTCCGGTCTCACATTCACCAACGAAACACGACAACACAGACGCTGTCGCTTTAGGTTGGTCTTCTATGGGAGGGTAGTACTGCCCCGGTCGAGCCGGCCCGCTCGTGTACTATAGGTATAGTACTTTCTAAGGAAAGGTCTATGTCCAGCAGCGATTCATTGAAGTCTGTTGACGTGTGGTGACGGATTAAGAATACATAGTGTTACCACCCCTATTCATCCCGTGGGTGTCGTAAAAGGTGAATAAGGGAACAAAGTATGCAAGACAACATCATTACAAAGAGAAGGAAAAGTTGAAACAAATCCTATTCCAACCCGTTTGGCCAGCGTGGTGTAGTAGGCCAAAACCTCCTTGCTAAGGAGAGGCCTATGTCCTGCAGTAGATTGAAAAAGGCTGTTGATGATTGATGATGTTGACGTGGCGTATAGTATATTTAAGACAAAATCCTATGTATGAAAGTGTTCTATCTAAATGTGAAATGCAAACTTGTTTGAGAAGGATTACGAACAATTTTCTTTGCATAAAATGGTCTTTAATTATTTTATTCACATTTGCACTTTAATTACTATTCTAATCTATGCAAATTCTATGGTAAGTACTTTTTACTAAATAATTGCATACAAAAATGTTATCTCGTTTTGTTCAAATTGTATAATTATCTAATAAATTAAACTTTACCTAAATACGCCCTGCAAGAAAACAAATACAAAATTATGGCTTGGAATTTGATTTAAATAAAGGAATTAGGGAGTCGTTAGCTTAATACGTATTGAACCTCAACGGTAACATAAGGGTTCTTACCCACTAGAGTGACTGCGTTTTTTTTAGTTCTGTATTTTAGTCATTGCACGGGCCAGTTGGTCTAGCGGTCAGTGATCGGTCGTGACAGGTCGTGGGTTCGATTCACATCCAGGATAAATATTTGTGTGATGAGTACGATTATTTATTCTGTTTCGAGGTAATTTATCTTTATGTATGTATTTAGAGACATATAAGCGCGTGTGAGATGTGTAAGGAGTATGTCGTGGAGAAATATGAGTTAGACAAGCTACATAAAATATTGTCTAATTCTACGCCATCAAAGCTTATATCTCCTATAATAGTTCAAATTAAAATCGTACAAACCTTTTTACAAATGATTATAGTTCAGTCAACAAAAAATATCTGGCAACACTGTCCGTAATAAAAATTTACCATATAATCTCTGGTTGAAAATTGTCACCTACATATCAAAGTTCATCAAGTTTCACCAACACAAATGATAGGAAGGTTTCTTTTTAAGGTCTGTTCAAGTCTGTGAAGTACGAAGTTAATCTACGTGTACATACACAACGAAACATACAATAACAAATATATAATACATTGTCTATGCATAAGAATGTCTATGATTTATCACTGACGAGGGTCTTTAGCCGTTTCTCTATGTACTGGACTCTTGTCACCAATTTGTCTTTGGAATTGAACTCTGTGTATGGGATCTGCAGTACTTTGTAGCCCTGGAAGGAAAAAACACATTTTTTATTTAGAGCTATCGTATTTTTTTCACGCTTTAGCTTGGGTTGTATCTATGTATGTATGTAACGGAATCTTTGAGCTTAATTTTCACCGGTTTCTAAAAATCTGATCAACTTGAAACTTTGCACACGTCTCAAGGACCGATGACAATGCGATAATTTGAAAATAGTTTTATGAGTTTGTCACAGACTAAAAAATGAAAAATAAATAATAGTTTAAAAGACTAAAAAAACACGCTTTTATTGCTAATCGAACTAAAAACTAGAAAATAATCTTTAATGACAAAGAGTCTAATATTACAGTAGTAGAAGATCGAACAATCAATCATAGTGAATCGCATCAAAATAAAATTATAATAAAATTTAAGTTATTAACAGAATAATTGAATTCAGAGTAAAAAGCGTGGGGTGCATTTTACTGCGTTTAATAACTATCCTCTCATAGATAGTTGCCAATAGAATGATTGTAATATTTAAAATATCGAGCACCCCACGATTTTTACTCTGAATTGAATTATTCTGTTAATAACTTAAATTTTATTATAATTTCATTTTGAGGCGATTCACTATGATTGATTGTTCGATCTTCTACTACTGTAATATTAGACTCTTTGTCATTAAAGATTATTTTCTAGTTTTTAGTTCGATTAGCAATAAAAGCGTGTTTTTTTTAGTATTTTTAAACCATTATTTATTTTTAATGGGAGTTATCCGTTTCAATTGCAACAGGTATTTAATTGTTTACTAATCTATTTGACTATAACAAATATAACAGTACTTTACGTAAATAATTACATGTACTAGCAGTTCTACTAACACAGTTCAAATACTGCAAATTCCTTGGATAATTGAACATTGTATTATTTAAGTAAAAGTATTTTTACGACGATACTAATTAAACAAAGTTACGAAATAAATTCCTAGAAATAACTGATAACCTTCAAAGAAATTCAAAAACTCGAACGACGAAGTGAAGATTCAGGAGACGAACGCCGATCGTGTGGTTGCGTGTGCGCATCCCACTCGATGTTAAAACTTTTACAATATCAAACAGCATATATACTTTAGAGCGTGCCAATGAATAGAATCCTAGAGTTGTGGGCACCATACTCACTGCGAGTGCTGACAATGCAATATGGTGACCCCCACCCTGGTGGCATAATGATATGCTTCTTCACGCTCCGCTTGGGGACGTAAATAATATAAAATAGAGATCAGGGCAGCTAAAAACGATAAGTAATAATTCTGACCTTAAGTTGAAGTAGCCTAGTGTACAGCTGGTTGATGCCGAGTGGCACGACTGTCTTCCTCGTCATATCGTGGTACTCCAGACCTAGAACTGCTATCCGGTGCACGCTGTAAAATAAATAAAACATAAATAAATAAACATTTCGGACATTTAACACCAACATCGTCTAGTTTCAAACTAAGCAGAGCTTGTGCTATGATAACTAGACTGACTGATAGAATACTTGTATACTTTTTTTGTAAATACATACATATTATACATAGAAAACACCCAAACTTCGAAACAAATATTTGCAGATCATACAAACATTTGGTCCGACCCGGGATTCGAACCCGAGACCTCGAGCGTAGCAGTCGCATTCATTATCGCTGCACCACCGAGGCAGTTACGAAGTTTAGAGAAAGTTAAAAAAGACATATAGCAAAAGGTTTATTTATTTAATAACTTTATGTACAAATGCACAATGGTGGGCCTAATGGCATAGCATTTTCTACCAGTCCAACGTTGGGTGGTGTGGAAATGAATTCGAAGGTGCACTACACTTCGGTTAAGAATTTTAAAATAAATAACAAAGAATTAAAAATTAAGAAATAAATGAAAAAAAGCAATGTTTACTAGGTTTATCGAATTTATATCAGAATATTATGAGAGCCATATAAAAATATATATAAATTATTATGTTAGCAATTACTATTATTTTTTATTGGAACGAAGTTCCTTATCGCGCCTTGCGAAGGAGGCTAGACAGCAAAATTTAGACGAAAAGTTGTCACGACACTTTTTGCTATAGTGTAGTAAGCCGTGCGGCGTGCGCCTGTTTCTCTGTGTGTCTCTCTCTCTCTCTCAACGCAAGCAAGCCAATTATTTTCGTTTCGTCTTTCTACTTTGCTTTGAACAGTGTAGTGCCGCGATGATTATTTTTGTTTTGTTAAGTTTATACAGATTTTTCGTACATAATAAATAATAAAATAATAGAAAATAATAACAATAATGAATCCTGGCAGTATTTCTGTTTATTATTTTGTAACTTAAAAGAAATAAAAAAAAATATCACAATTCCTTCACTAATTAATGGAAAGGAACTTCGTTCCATCGGGGTGTCCCTTGACACCACAACTTCTTTTATTTATTTATTTTTTTTAATTTTTATTTGTAAGTGCTGTTGATGTCAATAGAACAGATTCCTTTTTTTTTTTTTTTTTTTTTTTTTTTTTTTTTTTTTTTTTTTTTTTTTTTTAAAAGACAACGCCCGCATTAGGAATAAATCCTGTGTCGCAGGGGACTTTACAAACATACAAGAAACGGACACAAAGAACACCCAGACTCAGAACAGCAATTTGTGGATCACACAAAGTGTTGTCCCATGTAAGATTTGAACCCACAACACTCAGCGAAGTGGAGAGCGGCGTGGCGACCGCTTAAACCACTAGGCCAATCGTGCAGTCATTTCTGAGTTTAAAATAAATTATTTTGCCTGCGGCATTAAAGTAGTGTTAAATTATACACTGCACGGATGGCCTAACGGTTTTAGAAGTCGCCACTCCGCTCTGTAGTGACATGTTGTGGGTTAAAACCCCACATGGGACAACACTTTTCTTGATCCACAAATTACTGTTCCGAGTGTGAGTGTTCTTTATGTCCGTTTGTATGTTTGTAAAGTCCCCCGTGATACAGGATGTATTCATAATGCGGGCGTTGTCTTTTTAAAAAGAAAAATAAAGAATTGGGTAGATGACTGTATCGTAAACCAATATCAATGTTCACTTCATTAAAACTAATATCGCGAAACATCTCGGCAAATACGATTAACAAAGCTTTTTATTATTATTACGAATTTCAATCCAATATACAGTGAAATATATTGTTCAATTGAGTAGTCTAAAACAGTGACGTCACAATTTGGTATTTAGTACATTTTTCATACAAAATTGTCGTTTTGACAGATGATAAAAAGTAACTAATTTGACTAAGGTGTCATCTAGCCTATTGTCGCCGGAATTGTCCTTTTTTCATAAATTTATTGTTTTTATCTGCAGATTAACAGAGTAGGCGATATTTATTCTAAACTTTATTATTATAATTAATTTCAATATTTAAATGCACACTGAAATAGTAATTTATTAATAGACCAATATTACCTTTGGTTATTCACAGCCTTTTCTAACGGAACGGGGTGACATTTAGCGTCCACTGCAAATTCGGCATCTGTAATGTTCAACTCATTTTTAAATTTGCCTCTCAAGCGTTTTTCTCTCAATTTCGTTTTACAGATCTAGTGTTCTTTCAGGCTTACTATCATCTCCCTATTAAAAATATATGATTTTTATTCCAACTCTGTCTGTGTCGTTCTATACGACTGACGTACCCTACTTTTTTTAAACATAAAAGAGTATCAATAACCAAATTAGTAGTAACTGAAGTAAACAGATTTGTTAGGTAGTAGAGCCACATTGACTTCAGCACGAACGCGCCGGCAAGACCGTGGCAGTACTGCTCTTTCACAGAAGATCAACCTAAAGCGACAAGATCTGTACTCGTACTGTCGTGTTTCGTTGGTGAGTGCGAGACCGGAAGCCTATTGATGCAATGGTGTGAATTGTCGTAGTAAGTGGGTAAGCCTTATGGATATAAAAGACACGATGACTGGCATGCCTTTTACGTCCTTTGAACGGTACGTGAAAAAAACATCTCACTAAGCCGGTATAGTGTGGGTCACCATACTGCATTGTCTGCATTCGCAATGAGTATGGTGCCCACAACTCTTGGATTCATGCTTTTCATCAGACAGAGTAATCACTTTGACAGGCTCTTGAAATACAAAAAAACTGAACTCTCTAGTCAACCATGACAGGAGAATAAGTCACCCATTACTAGAGAGTAAGTCACGCATGACTAGAAAGTCACAGTCTCAAAGAGTTGCAAGTATCACAGGTGGTAGTGACTTACTATCAAGGGAGCTGTTTACTCGTTTGTCCCACTATATCATAAAACAAGCACTGTCTCCATATCAACCTAATGTTACACTTTAGAATTCAAACTGATGTAAGTAATTAGATAATGTAAGTACTACCCTCCGACAGAAGATCAACCTAAAGCGCCAGCATCCGTGCTGTCGTGTTTCGTTGGTGAGTGTGAGACCGGAGGCCACTTGATGCAGGGGTGACAATTGTCGTGGTAAGTATATGCAATACAATGCTACGACTGTCATGCCTTTTACGTCCCCAAGTGAGGCGTAAAAAAGCATCTTAATAGGCCGCCATAGTGTGGGTCATCATACTTCATTGTCAGTATTCGCAATGACTATGGTGACTACAACTTTTGGATTCTATTCATGCTTTCCATCAGGCCGAGTGGTGTCACTTTGGCAGGCTCTCAAAAAAAAAAATTTACATGCTTTAGACTCTACACATTCTGTCTACTTTGAGTAAACTTACCATACAAAAAGCCCATGCCGGAGTTGCATTCCTTTTTAACAAAAGTATCGGCCGAAACTAAGCTCTTGAACGTGTCCATGATACTCATCACGTAGAAGGACTTCTCCTTAGTGTACATGACGGGAACTCCAACAGATATGTCGTCTGGTAACCGGGGCGACCCGGGGCAGGTGAGGTGAACGTAAGCATCTATCATCATTAGTTTGCGGCGAGAAGGAATTGGGATTTCTGGAATGAAATATATTGACTGAGTGAAATATCTGGCCTTTTGAGAAGTGAAACTACACTACCTAAACCTTGCAACGACTATTTTCCCGTCTGATCTGGTGGTACAACCTGGTCGAAATGACAGGCATTTCAAAGGATGTATACTTAATATGCATATTATGAGGGATTAAGAATACAGTGTTCTCTCTTGTGGTTCTTCTCGTAGACCCCTTTGGGAGGAGTCTCGGGGTGACTTTACCAGGTCTACGGCCTGTCGAAGTGGTCGTCCGCGCCGCCTGCGACTACAGGCGGGTCACTTGGTTGGGCCCTTGGGCCTGTTGGTATATTCGGGTGTCAGTCCCTGTGACCAGCATGTTAGCTGCGCCTCGTTCTATGTTCCCTCCTGTGCTTAGCGAGGTCGAGTTGCAGGGGGTGGAGACCCCGAGGAGCGCCCGTCAGCCAGCACCAGGCAGGGTGTTAGGGTGTTGGCGATAGTCCGGTAGGGATTGCTACGGAGACGAGATCTCGCGGTAGGCCATGCCTGTCCGGCGGTCGCCGATGGTAAGGCGCGAGTTCGCGCAGGTGGCGGGCTTGCGAGCCATCGGCACGCACGAATAGGTTTGAACTCAGGCGTCTCACGAAGTCATCCAGGCTCTCTATGCGCAGATCCCTGGAGATCGTCCTGTTCCGCACAAAGCGAGGGGCGTTGACAAGGGTACGTAGTGCGAGCGACTGCTGCGCACGCAGACGGCGGCGGTTTGTCTCGGAAACAAGCGCAAACCAGGCCGGGGCACCATAAGTAAGTCGCGTGCGGGTTTACGCCTTGTACACACCGAGCTTCGCACGGAGTGGCAGTCGGGACCATAGTACGGGCCACAAAAGGGAACGCGCAGCACGAACCTGGGCAATGATGTTGTTGACGTGAGGCTTCATGGAGAGGCTGCGGTCGATGGTCACGCCGAGGTATTTCACCGTCGCGGACCACTCGACGTTCTCCCCCATAAGCTTCAACTGTGGTAGGGTCACACTTCCTATGGAGATCGCCTGAGTCTTCGCCACGTTGACCGTCAGTCTCCAGTCCTTCAGCCAATTGGGAAGTGCATCTAGGGTGCTCTGCATCTTGGTAGCAGCGTTGGTACCATTTTTCGACGTCATGATATAAGCCGCGTCGTCGGTATACAGCGCAAGCTTCACGCCGTCGGTGACGGGAATGTCATCTGAGTACCAAGAGTAGCACACTGGAGACAGGCAACTTCCCTGTGGTACACCGGCACAGATGACCCGCTCTGTGGACAGGGCGCTTTCAACCGCCACTTGTTTTCAAGTCTGTCTTGCAGGAAGGTGGCCACAATCTTAACTATTCGACGAGGAGTAGTAGATGTGGACAGCTTGTACAGCAGGCCGGCGTGCCAAACGCGATTGAACGCCTTCTCCATATCGAGAAAGACTGCAACGACCCGCTCGCGCTTGTTACGCGCAACCGCGATGTCGTGCAGTACCCTCGTGAGCTGGTGTGTCGTGGAGTGTTCGGCACGGAATCCGAACTGTTCGTCGCGTGGCTGAAGACAGTGTTCCCACTCCTCTTCAGCCCATGGGTGTCGTAAGAGGCGACTAAAGGAATAAACTAAGCAGCTAATCCTATACTAATCCGTCCGACCAGCGTTGTATAGTAAGCAAAAGCTTCCTCTCAAACGAGAGACTTATGTCTAGCAGTTAAAAGCTGTTCGTTCGTGATCGTGTCAATTCTCGTAAACATAATTATGTACTACAAAATGGTTCAAAAATTAGTGTAATTCCCTTCCTTAGAACTATACTATCATTTACCTATGAGTATAAGCACAGCAGTAACAATCTGAAAATTTTCAGTTTCTGCTCAAATTATAACCTTCAACAACCAAAACATAGGGTGGACTAAGAATTCTTGGTACCGATGCTACTGAAATTTGCTGGCTACAATCGTAACACATGGTTTCAACAAGATGGAGTCGCTTGTCATACATCCAATGAGTCCCTGCCGGTGGTCAAAGACATGTTTCAGGAAAAGTTGATTCCCAGACGAGACGATATTCCATGGCCACCCAGAAGTCAGATCTATCCCCAGCAGACTTGTTTTGAAGAATCGTGTCTACATCAATAAACTAAATACACTTGGTCATCTAAACGAAAAATTAGCGAAGACACGTCGATGATCTCGCGGCCTCTTTGCCGACGAGTATTCGAAAATTTCGGTGCTCGCTTAGAAGAGTGTAAACGTCGAAATGGTGGTCTCATTTAGACGATGTAATTTTTAAAAACTAAATTTTAACTTTCTTGTAAATAAATATTGGTTATTCGATTTTTTCAAATGTCAACTAATTCGTGTCCCACTCTATAGATCTATAAAGTATTCATACCTCCAGCCGATAGTAGTTTGTCTATGAACTCTGGTTGTAGCGTAGACGTCAGCTGTTCTGTCGTCGCTTTATTAAGTGTTAACAAAGAGAACACCAGGTCTAACCACGATGAGGACTTGGACATCTCCTCTTCTTTGAATGATAACGCTGTCTGAAACAATCGCATAGATTCAGAATGAAAAACGCTTACTATTAATTTCTAGAAGGGTGTTTTTTTATATGACACGGGCATTAAGTAGGCAAGGGCACCTGCAACTCAACATTACTCGTATAGAGAGAGACACTAACAGAGAGTGGGTTGAGAAGCCTCTCCTTGATTAAAATCGGAAGACTGAAGGTTTTGGTCTCAAGTAACTTCACTCACTCGCTGAAAGGTAACAATAGAATTTTTTTTTTAGTGACTACTCTGCCTGATGGAAAGCATTAGTAGAATCCAAGAGTAGTGATCACCGTATTCATTGCGAATGTAAACAATGCATCCACACTACGGCAGCCTAGTGAGATACTTTTCCACACCTCGTTTTAAGGACCCGGGATCATAGTAGGTGACACAAGTCCGCTGGTAGTGATTTCCAGGTTTTGACTGATTGGCACAAGAAGGAAGAACCGAACTATTCATTTCGGGAGCGTATGTCTACCATTCTAAAACTGTGATTTCCAAGGCCAATACAAGTTGTCCTGTAGAGAAAGGGCAGAAGGCCAATTTGAAGAGTTCGTCAGAAAGAACGAACACTCTCGATGGTAAAGGTGATAGAGGAATGATATAGAGGCGACATGAATTCGCAACTGCAGAAGCTCAAGGAACTCAGCGGCTTCGGAGCTGTCAACAATACGGACTGCTCGCCGGAGTCTACCTTTTATTGCTTAAGGTCAGTTTTCTGTGAGCTCGTGGCATCCTTCCCGAGCTGACATCGTAACAATTTCTTCCACAGCGAAGTCAGAATTATATTTTCATATCACAAATACACATTTATGTATAATATGAAACTCATTAAATATTTTTTAATTTCTATATAATGATAATGATGATGTCGTAGTCCTATTCGACTACGGCGGCCAATCTTAAGGGAGACCAATCAACTACGCAGGTAATGTTATAGTGTACAAGTGTGTCTGCAACACAGGTGCACTCTCTGTTCCCGCACTCACAACCCGATGGGATGGTTATCCGACACGACCAGGGTGAGATCAAGCACAGGACCGACGACCTTACGTGCTCTCCTATACAGCGTGACTGGTGAGATACCTTCAATACTTATGGAGAGTACTCGGTACTCGATTCTCGTTAACTTGATATAAAAAAATAGGTGCTTATTTTTTATCGAAATGCCTCTAAAAAATAAGTGAAATTTGGATATTATACTCTCTAAGCTCGCCGCACTGTTTACGTTGATCTAGTCACGAGCGGCGCGGCGGCACCCACCCCCGCCCTCCATCCCGCTACATAGGCAACAGCTGTACAGTGTAGGTACCTATGTATTCTGTGTTGATAGGCACGTGCGGCCGCGCGGTGTCCAAGTATTCCGCAGTTAAATACTGGGCTCTCGGTGTACTGTGTACGAAGTTTACTAAGAAGTTATTTAATATTTCGTTTTTATGTTATTTTATTTCATGATATATGTTCGCATACTATCACGTCCTCAAATATTGAAGGTATCTCACCAGTCAGTCTGTATAATATTATTCCAACCAGTGTGGCCCGCGTTATATAGTTGGCTAACCTCTTTTCTAAGGAGAGGCCTATGTCCAGCAGTGGACTGTTAGAAATTGTTGATGACTGTATAATTAAAACTTCACTTACTTCCACAAGTCCTTCACCCGCTGGTGGTAGATAGTCAACAGTAGCTAAAGTCACGATCGTCGAAGCCAAATCACACGCTCTCACGATATCCTTGTTCTTCTCGAACCAATCTACGATGGACCTCAGAAGAGGTTCATGTCGGTACCTCATGAGGCCAATTGAAATGGTTATGGAGGTCACTACGGCGGGCTTGTCTTTGTTGGCTGGTAAGCATTCTATTATGTCACTGAAAATAATATTTATAATGTACTTTATACGAATAGCCTAACTATTCCTTATCAATATATATAAATAAAATTGAGGTGTCCGTCTGTGATTATAACAATTGTTTTCTCAAATGCTTGTAGTTCTTTACACGGTACTAAAACATAAACTCCTTTTTTTAACTTTTGTCTGCCTGTTTTTTCTCCGGGCTAATCTCTGGAACCGCTCAACAGATTTTAATGAGACTTTCACTACGAAATAGACGTTACTGGTGAACATATAAGCTAGTTTTTATCGTGGATTTCTTACGGGATATGGATTTATGCAGCAATAACTACGTCTCTAAGGTTAAAATTCAAAATTCAAATCCAACGGGAACGAAATCTCCCGCGCTAAGAATATGAATAGAATCCAAAAGCTGTGAACACGATACTCATTGCAAGTGCAGACAATGCAGTATGGTGACCCACACTATAGTTGCCTATTGAGATGTTTTTTCACACCCCGCTTGGGGACGTAAAAGGCATGGCAGTCATCGTGGCAGTGTAAGGCAAAATAAAGTGTAAATATACTACTTACTTGCATAAACGATCAAGTAAAATGGAATCAGGAAAATTGAGTGATGCCATTGCGAACAACAAATCAGCTGATTTCTTGAGGTCGATAACTTCCGACTGGCTGGTGATGCTGTGTGAGAGTGCTCGTAGAAGCGGTGTGCTGCGACGTCCCTTTTGTTGAAGAGCTTTCATCACCTGACAAAGAATTGTTCACCATCATCAATAGTTTTTAGTAGTTCTCTGCTGGACTTAGGCCTTTCCTTAGAAAAGAGGTTAATTAAAAAGAAATCTAATACTTTTTAGCGATCACAAATAAAAATTATAATGTAAGTCTTTGATTACAGCAGTTTCTTCTTGATTTTTGTTTATATTCTATCTATAACAACATTGAAATTGTAAATAAGCATCTCACAAGACCGACATAGTGTGGGGCACCATACTGTATTGTCTGCATTTGCAATGAGTATGGTGACCATAACTCTTGGATTCTATTCATGCTTTCCATCAGGCAGATTAGAGTCACTTTGGTAGGTTCTTAATAAAAAAAAAAGAAATTAAGACTTCAGGAAAACTTATCACTATTGATGATCCTTTAATATCAACGGATCTTCATTATAATTGGTATGTCTTTTTTTATTTTATGTCATTTTAAGATCCTGCCAAAATGACTCCACTCTGCCCGATGGAAAGCATGAATAGAATCCAAGAGTTGTGGTCACCATACTTATTGTGATTTCAGACTACAGTATGGTGACCCATAATATGGTGGCCTAGTGAGATGCTGTTTCACGCCCCGCTCGAGGATGTAAAAAGTATGGCAGTCATCTTGGCAGTGTAAGGCGCACACTTACGCTACTACGATAACTCACTCAATAGGCCTCCACTGCTCACACTCACCAACGAAACACGACAGTACGGATGCTGTCGCTTTAGGTTCACCTTCTGTGAGATAGTAGTACTGCCCCGACGAAGCCGGCGCGTTCGTTTTTTTGTATATTTAAACACATGTTTATCAACAGTCTGGCTATAACAGTGCGACTCCTGCCTAGTTGAGAATGTAACCCAAATTAAGATACACTTAGCACAGTGTATCGAAAGAAATTTTTGTTTTATATTTTTTATAATAAACATACGTATACACATAAAATCACGCCTGTTTCCCTGGAGGGGTAGACATAAACATATTAAATGCCCATCTTTCGCCAGCGTTTTGTCCCACGCACTTGGTGGTGAGCATATTGCCGCTAACCGGAATGTTTTGTTTGCCAGAGCCTCGTACGTCGATTAGCAGATGCACCACTTGCAGGTGAGGTTGGCTTGGGGTCCACATTCTTGACGATAACCCTATGCATCTATAATAAACCAATTTATTTTTGATAAAATGTATGGATTTTTACCTTCACCATCTGTGGTAACGTCAAATTCGCTATTAATCTTGCTGCCTCGTCATCCCCAGTGATGCCCAGCACAGTGCTAAGATCCTCAGCCATAGTCAGCGAAGTCATAGCTTGTGCAGTTGTAGAACGAGCTAGTATACGGCACAGTTTAAGAAACCGGGGATCTTTCTCGAAGTCACCGAGTTTGACTTTGTTAGTGCTTGACCATTCTGAGAGTATTGACACCATCTATAAGAATAAAATATAGGAGATGTTAAAAGAAAATATAACATGTAATAACAAGAAACAATAAACAATAATATAACATATGGCGAATAAATCCTGAAATTATCATACGGCAAATTGCAAAGTCGTCATCGACACGATATTGTCGACCGATCAAATTTCTGTACCGCCAAGAAACGATTGACCGAATCTGTCATATTTGTCGAAAAAAAAAGAAATTTAAAATCAACTACCAACTGGTAACAAATGTAGTATACACAAAAGTCTGTAATGCCTTAACAAATACAAAGAGTATTCAACGATGTTACTTTCTGGAGCTACCAGCAAGGATATAAAAAATGAAAATATCGTTAGTCGAGGTAATAGAGCGAAGTCTATGAAAAAACTTAAGATTTGGAAGATCAATTCTCCATGTGTGTGTGTGAGATCCATGGAGTGTCTACTCTATGTATGTGAAAATTTGGCAAACTTGGAAGCAAATACTAGTACATGCGGGGGACCGCATGTATGTCAGTTATCGCAGCAAATGCAACATCACTTGCTTATAATGTAGCTTAACATTGGTGAAATACCTTGAGTGCATGTCTTCTGGACACGACAGGGTTTTCCGCTGCAGCTAATAAATTACTTAAGTCTGTCGCCTTCAGTATCTGAGACTCTAACTGTTGTGCTCGTGTGTATGTTACTGATTTAGGGCTTGGTTTCCGTTTAAACTCTTCGGTGTCTAAGTTGTTCAGGGAGGCAAATGCTGCAGCAACCAGACCTGAAATATAAAATTAATATTTCAAATATCTCAAAGGAAAAAGTTTTCTTTGTCCGATACTACAAGTATTGTTTACTAATTATTAGAATTCAATTATTACTCCCTCGGTGGTGCAGTGACAGCATATGCGACTGCTGTGCTTGAGGTCTCGGGTTCGATTCCCGAATCGAGTTCGATTTGCATGACCTGTAAATATTTGTTTCGAAGGTGGGGTGTTTTCTATGCAAAAATGTATGTAATTACAAAAAAAAAAGTATGTATGTATTTATATCAGTTGTTTAGTACCCATAGTACAAGCTCCGCTTAGCTAGGGACTAGAGAATGTTTTGTGTCAAACGTGTGTCAATTTCATTTAAATAATTATTTTTGTTTATCATTTTTATGATTAAAATTATAATTAAATAATTAATTCTTTGATCTGAGGCCCATTGATCCAAGGGTGACAACACACTTTACAATAACGGGATGGCTGCCATGCCTTTCACGTCCCCAAGCGGAGCATGACAAAGCATCTCACTAGGCCACCATAGTGTAAAATATCATACTGTATTGTCTGCATTGGCAATGAACATGGTGACAATAATTCTTGGATTCTATTCATGCTTTCCATCAGAGTAGTCACTTTAGCAGATTCTTAATATAGAAAAGAAAAAAAATATGAAACAAAATTTATGTAACTGGATAATTCGTTATAATAAAACTTTCTTTTAAATGTATTGAATACCTTTTTTTCTATACTTAGTGTCGTTTTCACAAACAGACATAGGATAGAGAATCGCTACTAAACACTAGACGGTAGTCTTCAGTGGTCGGCGGTCTATGGGTTGCCAAAATTTATAACTAAAAATTGCAACTATTTCTTTTTATATCAATAAAATTGTAAATAAAACAAATATATACATACTATAATGTATGTAAATATTAAGCCCGTCAAATCAATGAAAGCTGTTCGAATATATTGTTTTTAATATTCTCATTTTCAGATGTCTATTAGACTTGCATACTCTTTTGTGGTAAAATAAAAACTAATGTACCTGAGTTATCATTGCCTGTTGATAATGTGTCAGAGGGTTTTTCAGATAGATTTGTAGTTACATCCAGTTTTTCAGTCTTAAATACTGTAGTACTAGAGCTCGAATATTTTCTTACGGCAGTCCTTGAGCCTAACCTCCAAATAACTAGACCGCTTAATTTCAACATCTATAACCAAAACAAAGACAAAATTGATAATGATGAATTTCAATTAAGAAATAATACTTTCTTTTGCATGATATGTGCTTGTTTTTTAGTAAAGGATATATTTCTAAAAAATACTAAAAAATATTCCAAATACAACTTCTTACATCACGACTTTAAGCTGTAATAAGATATTATTATAAAATTAAAGTTATTAGATATGGTTAGAATGTATGATGCAGGTACCTTAAAAGACGAAGGAAATAGCCTGAAAGGAAATATTTAAAATTTTAAAGCATTTATAAGATATAAAAATTATTTATCTTTCTGACAGCTGAATTGAGAAAGTTACCATTTAAAAAATACTAAATGCAACTAAACGTAATCCTTTTTAGCTAATAACATTGTAAGTCATGTTGCTTAAATCCTCATATTAGAAACGAAACGCGTTTTCGTCTATGGAGGTTTACATATTCTTTGATCTATGTTTTCTACCTGTAGTGTTGCGACCAATCTACATAAGTGTACTTTTCGACGATCTACTATTTCGACTTTCTTTTATTATTTTTAATTTTCTTTTTCAGTTTCTTGTTGATTTAATAATTAGCATCACACCTGTATAGAACTAAGTAAATGAAGTAAAATTAAATTTTAATTGAATAAGATTCTTTTGAATATGTTGAACACTTGAATGAACTACATTGAATATGTGTCATTTGATTTTAGTATAACTTGACCATCGCATCACTATTACTGAAAATTGCAAACGGCGGTCGTGGGAGGAAGTTTTGTTGTTATATTTGTTGTTATTTAATTAAAACAGTGAAACCGATATTGAAAATGATAAAATTGGTGAGTGAATTATAGTGCAAGCAGAATGTTTAATGGGAATTGGTTTAAGCGTACCTTCAAAGAGTTAATTGTTACCGTTTCTCGGTGATGAGTGTATGAATTTGAATAAGTTTCATTTGAAATTCGTTGCTATATCTTGGTAGATTTTTTTAGATATCTTAAGTATTACTCATTCACTTTAAACATTTAATTTATGTACATTTCGTAGAAGGTTGTCTAGTAAATAACTGACGGTAAGCGTATCTGTATACATATATATAAAATATTAATCTCACCTACCTGCTCCGTATTGATAAATTATTACCGGCGTTTGGAATATCTTATCGTCTCCTCTCCTTTTGCCTCTCTCATGTCCATGTGCATAATTCAATTGTTTAAAGAGTTATTGTTGTACATACACATGCTTAAACAATACATTTAAGTCATGTGCTGTCTACTAAAATATCGCTTAAAAAAAAAACCGAAGGTAACAAAAAGGTTACAGTGGTTATTAGCTTAAAGTTGTATTTAGAGAGACATCTAATATTTATTATTTTTATAACTTATGAAGGAATTATTTCTTAAACAACAGTTCCTTGTTCTTTTGGAGATGATTCATATATCTCACCAGGTTAAGAAAATGTAAAAATAATATTGATATATATGAAAATATGGAGAATATAATGCGTATAGTAGTAAAAAGTCCAACTTATAATAAAGTAGTTATTAATCTTTGTTATATGTAAGCTTGACTAAGTGTTTAGTAATCCTAAGTGCTAAGCCTCAGGTTATGATTTACATTCCCACTTTGAAAGAAATTGTATAGGATAAGTAATCGTAAAATAATTTAGTATCTAGGTGTAATTTACCCCTAAACTTTATAAACACTATGGTAACTATAGGGGGATGTTCAATTGCGTGTAATATAATTAATATAGTTTGTTTATAGGGAAGACAATCTGTCATCTTATACTGTCCACTGTTGGATATAGACCTCTCCTTAGCAAGGAGGTTTTGGCCTACTATACCACGCTGGCCAGACGGGTTGCAAAAGGGTTTGTTTCAAGTTTTCCTTCTCTTTGTAATGACATTTTCCTGAATAATTTCTTCCCTTAATCACCTCTTATGACATCCACGGGATGAATAGGGGTGGTAACACTATGTATTCATAATCTGTCACCATATGGACAATACATGGACTTAAATGTAAAATATAGACTAATAGATAATAGATTCAGTATGCTACTCCTTAAGGGTGGTTTTAGTCTTTAATGAAAACACTTACAATGGTCAGGATTATCATTCAGTTGCACATCCTACAATTATTTATTCGTGCAGTATTTTCATATTAGTAAAGTATGCTAAACACCTTAAATAGTCACCCACACTCGAGTAAAAAGGTTATCTGTATATTGTCCACTATCTGAAATATGACTGTAATAGTCTATGGACATAGGCCTTTGTGTGAACAGGAAGTTGTATGTTCAATTTAGAAATTACTTAAACTATTTGCAAATTTATGTAACCTCTTTAATAGCTTTTCATAGATAGCATTGTTACTGTTACACTTAGGGTGTTCTTTTTTCAAATTCCTATCCTCTATTCATCTAAACAGTACTTGAACAATGCCTGCTCTATATCTTTCTGTAACCGCTGATAAACAAACTCACATTCCGGTCTATAATATTAGTTAAGATTACCAAAACTTGCAAGATTGAAACAGATAAAACACACAATCAGGGTTGTGAAACATCAGAGTAAACAAAGATTATCATGTGAATCTAATCTCCGACCTTTCACAATCTCAGGTGTTTACAAGATACTGCTTTGGCACAAAATGATAATAATGAGATCTGTTATATTTTGCTGATAGTTTAAATATATGGGACTGGTGTTAAGTGTTTTTTTTTTCTGCCTCTGCCTGATGAAAAGCATGAATAGAATCCCATGGTGACCCACCCTATGGTAGCCTAGTGAGATGCTTTTTCACATCCTGCTTGGCATCATTGTGGCAGTGTAAGGCTAACACAGTTACCATGTATAACTTTTACCCTTGCATCTATGGGCCTCCAGTCTCGCACTCACCAATGAAACACTACACCACAGATATTGACGCTTTAGGTTGGTCTTCTGTTTGATGGTAGTTCTGCCCTGGTCATGCTGAAATCAACATGGCTCTACTACCTAATAAAAAGGTTAATATCTTTTTATTAGGTAATAGAGCCCACAGTTCTGCAAATATAATAGTTTTCATGATATGGAGTCATGCTTTGACATACATATGAGTCAGTATAACCAGAGTAATACCACAATAAAAGCAGTGCCAATCAACATTGTTATTGCATTTCACTTAGTAGGTGAGATACCAACCTCCACTAATTCTGAGTGAGCACTCAAAGGCTGGCAAAAAACTTCTCATTATCGAGTTGCAGGTGTCAAATCATAGTGAGATACATTTAAAAATATATGATATCAAAGTTTTAAGCAACCTTTATTACGTTCAAAGGCTTAAATTACTTCTATTTCTATTATTTCTTACTTTCAACACTTTAATAAAAATAATAATCCTCACACATCTCGCACACTGCTGTATGATCCCAAATTAGGCAAAGCTTGTGCTACAGTAACCAGGCTGCTGAAGAGCACCCTTGTATATTTCTAAATACATACATATATATGTTTATTAAATGACATCCACACAGAGAAAATGATTGTGCTCATCACACAAAGATTTGTCCTGGGTGGAAATCGAACCCAAAACCCCTGGCGTAGCAGCTAACCTAACCTAACCACTACACCAACAGGTGTGTAAATATCCTTCATGCAACATATTATCATATCTAGCTTGTCATTGATATTTATAATTCTATTATTATTGGCATTTCTTATGGTATTAAGATGTTTCTGTTAATGACTGCACGGTTAGCCTAGTAGTTTAAGCGATCGCCACGCCGCTCTCTACTGCGCTGAGTGTTGTGGGTTCAAACCTCACATGGGACAACACTTTGTGTGATCCGTAAATTGTTGTTCTGAGTCTGGGTGTTCTTTGTGTCCGTTTCTTAGGATTTATTCCGGGCCGTGCGGGCGTTGTCTTTTTTAAGAAAAAAATAAAAATGTTAAGTCGCAAAAACCTACTATAACACACTACTATTATATTTATTGACTTATCAGTTTTGTTTGCTTATAAATTTGAGACCCACACCCATTTTGTTCAATTTTTGAAAAATAAATAAAGAAACATGGAACGAATTTGCACAGTAAAGTAATTATAAAGTCTAGTCTCCACACAGAATTGGCAAAAAATTTGGTAGAAGCTGAGCTCGATCCTCCAACGTCGTATTCAACAGTTTCACGCGCAGTAATCTGTGGAAGACATAGTAGGTACATTTATTAATTTGAGATTTTAGTTACAACTCTTATGTATATTTCATGTACTATAGTTTAGTCTGCTCGAATTGAATATAAAGTGTCTATAGGTGCAACATTCACTGGCAAGTGACCCATCTGATTGCTCACCGTTGGGCCCTGTTTATTTAGGCAGTCTATTATGTAATTAGGTATGACGCACTAGTTGAGTTTGCCTAACTTTTTCCAGTCTAGTTTTTGTGGCGACGCTTTTATGTTTTCCATGATGACGTAAACGGCTGCTTCCTCTGCCTTGAGACACCCTTTGTATGTTCTGCACAAAGGACTGTGTATCACATTCTTAGTGAATAGATGTTGACTCACGATTTGGTAACCTGTAATGGTAATATATTACCTTGTCGAATCCATGAGAGTTAGCAGTTTGCATGAAAGGTGAGCAGAGACGAGGCCTAGATCATTGTATCAGTATCAGTTTGGACTATTTACAGACCAGCCCCTTTAGCCAAGATACAAGCATTTCGCGTCGATTCTCTTTCTATAATCGGCAACACCTCTATTCTTTGATTTTATTGGCAAACATTTTTGACCACGTGACCTACTTACGAGACGTCATTCAGGCAGGTTTGTAGGACACATTACCGCTGTGAAAAACTGGTCTAAGAACATATAGAGAAGGTATCCAAACCCTCGTTTCTTATCCGATGACCTCCGGCATCTCTGAAGAAACTCATTCAAAACTTGGCGATTGCCAAGACCGAACTCAAGATATTTTCCTGCCAGTGTTATAAAATACACCAGCAAGACAAAAGCCTGTAATAGATTAAAGCGAAAGGGCTAATTTATATCTGCCAAACAGTTATTCATCATAATGTCTAAAATAAGTTTTTAATTAATAGTGATGGGACACGTCGACCTTACGGCTCTGATACAGTTATGATAGAACCGACTAATTAAAAAGAAAATGACGATTAATAGTTCAAAGGAAATTTTGGGAATAGGTCCAAGTATTCGTGAAATATTCTTTGATGAGCAAATTATTAATGGAAAATATGGAAAAAGATTTATTTCAGGCACTTCAAAGTTAAAGTTAATTACTCGTCATAGTGGTTATTAAAAATCACATGATTTATGAATAGCATTTATGATGTGGTTTCTTATATCAATACATAAATTTCTAAGTTTAATTCGATATCTAATAGACTCATTCACTTTTATCTTGCACTAGCTTTTGCCCGCAGCTTCGCTCGCGTGGAGTTCGGTGGTAGACCAAATTTCAATGGTTTAGGCAGCGTGCGCCAAGATAACTCTTAGAGACCAGATTTTTTTCCGACTTAATTGACATGTATCGTTATAGTAGGAACAAAATTACATAAAATCTTTAAAAATTGTAGCCTGTATGTTATTCCTATATTACTGTAAAGTTTCACCCAAATCCGTCTAGTAGGTTTTTCGTAAAAGAGTAACAAACATCCATACTCACAAACTTTCGCATTAGTAATATTAGTAGAACTAAGATTACCTACGCTTAGGTTTTTTTCTAATTTGAGTTGTTAATTCTTATGGTGCCTATGAGAGGAATAGGGATTGTAGCACTCCGTATTCCTAATCCGTCATAACAGTTAACATTCCATCGATCCCGGCCGGTCCTTACCATCGACTAAAGTGCCTGCGAAAACTAATTAATCTTAGAATATTGACATCATATTGTGTATTACATTTCACAAAAACGCTTTACGAACAAAAACGTGATAAACTGACGATATTGCCCACCGAATCTCCAATATCATACTTAGAACTGTGAGTAAACTCAAGTCTGATTTGGTAAAAAAATTCAATTAACGTACCTTTGTAGGGACATTATCTCACTTCTGATTGGAGTGTTCGCATTTATAGCAGAAGTAAGATGATGTCACGATAGAATGGCTGAACAGAATATTTAAACAAGAATGAATAATAGTCTATAATGGCACGTAGGGCCTTTTTTATTTTTTCATGTGCTACAATTTACCCGATTTTTTTGAGAAAATCTACATTTACACAAATAAAGCTTCTGATTTGGAAAATATGCTTTTCAGAACTTTTATGCGGAGATGGTATTTTATCTATATGCGAATGTGTTTGTGCTAATAACTTAGTAAAGAGAACATGACTGCTCAATAAACAGAATGTCCATTTTCAGGCGGGGGCTGAAAGCGACGGTGCGGCTCGCTGAGCGCGCCCCGCTCCGCGCCCCCTCCCGGCAACTAGTGGTAAGTTTATGATAGCTGATGTAGTGCGAAAATGTGCACTAAGAAAATCAAATTGAACAGGAGTTGAGACAGCAATAACTCTATTTATGGTTTTATCAACAGGGATTCTGGTGTGCACCTTGCTTGAAGGGTCACGAAATAACTCCGATGGATGACGCACCGGCTTTTACTTCTAGGTAAGTCTCGTAAACTGCTTCTCAATTGTAATTTTACAGGCAATAATATATTTAAAGTTATTGTATTTTTAAATTTTACGTCTTTAGTTCTAAAAATTGCGACATTCCTAATTTCGACTGTTTGTGGTTTCCTTAAAATCTCAATAGATAACAGGAGCTACATATGTATATATTAGCAATTAGTAATTTCATATTCGTAGCAGTCTTATGTATATTCTGATGCAGGAGTCAAAAAGTTCGTACACACAGTACTGTACAATGAGATGAAAAAAAAAGTTCGTCATATGTATATGGCTCCTTACATGATATCTTTTCCGCCGTACTTACTCCGACTCCCGTAGGAATCTTCTCATGTCTTAGCGTCAGTTTAAAAACTGTTCCAAGGAGCTGTTTTTGTTAGCCACAAAATCTTTTCATTCAGTGTTAAAATAAGAAATTAGAAATACATTTTTAAAACACACTTCAACTCCAAAAAGTTCGAGATGAATCATAAAAATCTAGGAAGTGACTGTTTTTCTGCCCGTATGTTGCTCAAAAATCGGTAAACGGTCCATGAAAGTATGTACAATTTGCGAACCAATAGAGTAAACAAAAATGCGTTACAGTCCATGCTTATTCCCCTGCCACCACCGATCGATACTCCACCGCATCTATTCTCGAGCTACACGCATTCTTGTGCATATTCCTGAATTTTCGCGATACAGGGGCAATTTTTTTAGGGTAGGTATATTGTGACTACTGTTTTTTTTTTGATACTTTTTACTTTTCGCTATTTAAACTTTGATTTTTAGAATGGAATTATTACGTTAAAATTAATTATTTTCAAACTATTTTTAAATGACCACTCCCATACTAAGAATAAATCCTGTGTCGCGGGAGACTTCACAAGCATACGTGCAACGGATACAAAGAACACCCAGGCTCGGAGCAACAATTTGTGAATCACGCGAAGTGTTGTCCCATGTGGGGTTTGAACCATCAACACTTAGTGCAGTTGAAAACGGTGAAGTAACCGTATCTGTACCGTCGTAACTTTACTGTCTGATATTTGTCATTTTTAATTTTTTTTTTCCGTAACGGATCAAAATTAGTGTCTCGATAAAAGACATCAAATCAAAGATAATAAATAATCGAGTCCCCCTTGCATTCGGAACGTGTTGAAGTCGGCCATTTTCGTGATGTAAATTAATGCTATTTGTCTGCACACGAGAGCTGGGGGGAATAAAAAAAGACTTGGATAGTCAACATGTTGATATTTGCTTTTGCAACTTGTGCTTTGATTAACGGTACTCAGTACCAATTCCATCAGAAACTTCATAGAGTTTATGTAAGACTTGCTGAAATAGGTTTCTATGTAAAAATACTCAATATTATTCTTTTTTAAGGCATTTCAGTTAAACTTTACTTCAAGAAGGGAAATTACTATACATATATTGCAAATTAAAATGACCCTTTTTGTAAAATTTGCTATTAAATAAGTGTAAGTAAGCCTTAGTAAGTTAAAATTGCAGGTCCTTAAGCACTTAGCAGTATCAACGTACTTGACACTGACCTCAACCTCTTTTGAACTTTAAAAAGATAAGTCTTGATAGAACTGAAGAGAGAACGAACTAGAATACCTCGGCGGCGCAACGGCAGTGAACGCGACTGCTGTGCTTGAGGTCTCGGGTTCGATGTCAGTCGGACCAAATGTTTGTATGATCTGCAAATATTTGTTTCGAAGTTTGGGCGCTTTCTATGTATAATATGTATGTATTTACAAAAAAAAAGTATATAAGTATTTTATCAGTCAATCTAGTTATCATAACACAAGCTCTGCTTAGTTTGAAACTAGATGACGTTGTGTGTCATATGTCCGAAATATTTATTATTTATTAACTCTGAAGGGACTCTTCTTATTAACAGAAAATACTTATTTGTAACCCGCAGAATACACGTGCCTATATTTTTATAGCAGACAAACCTAATACCGCTCGCCTCCGCGATGGAAATAGAAACCCTAACACGTGAAACAACATTAAAAAAAAAGATATTAAGTTTCTCTCTCTCTCCTATTTTGTAACCTTTTTATGCATACGTACAGTAACTAATCTTTGCCACGGATTACCCCATATGTGTAGAGTTCCCTAGCATTGAATGCCCGAACTGGAATAGAGGGGTGCTAATGACGGAATCGATTCCTGTGGTGATACGATTGATGGTTTTGCTGAATACACTATCGATATAACTACAAATCTCACAGCACGGAATAACGTAGGCCGTATGTTCGTTTTATGCAGCGTGTAATGTTTATGGCAGTCATGATGAGGTCGTGGATTAATTGTAGGGTTCTTTTACCGTTTTAATATTTAGGTATAGGCTCAATATGAGGAACGAGTTTTAGTGTAAAGGGCATATAAGCAATAAAGACTGGATCTATATTTCGGTTTACCATTTTCTTGCTTAATACAAAATGCGATAGTTTACATCTTCTACTAATTCTATTATATGTTACGAAATATGGAAAACTAGCTTACCCCGCGAACTCTGTTCCGCTTTAGAGGCAATAAATAAGCAGATTTTGGATTTTGGGCTGAAACGCGGTCGAACGGGACCAAAAGTATCCTATGCCCGTCTCCTGGTTCTAAGCTACCTCCCCACCAATTTTCAGCTAAATCCGTTCAGCCGTTCTCGAGTTATAAGTGGTGTAACTAACACCACTTTATTTTATATAATTAAAGATATGTTACTCAAAGGGAAGAAATTACCCGATTTCCACAACATTTTTCATTGATGCTCGGCGTTTATAGGTCATAGCTTATTATTATATAACCTATAACCTTTCATGATAAGCAGGCTATACAACACTAAAATAATTGCTCAATTTGAACAAGTAGTACCTGAGATTAGTGCGTTCAAACACAGTTGTTTGGTTGAATCGCTTCAACTTTAAAAACTGTAGACAAACAGTTTTACTAACGCGTTTATTTTGAGAATGCCTGACGAGTTTCGAAACTGACGATAGTCAAGGAGTCTAAAGTTCTATAGGTCTCAGGAATCACAATGGAAATGAAACCATCATCCGCAAGGTCCGAAAGACGAAGATGTTTTCTTCTAGTGTCATCGTCGCTAACCATCTAATGTGGCGCTACACTCACGACTGAACTAAATATAGATGCCACCAAGTGAATATCAATGTCCTAAGTTACTGTAAGCCATTGTTTTACAGGCTTTATGTCTTAACTTGTGCTCCAATAAAGAAACATATATACCCTAAAATTTCACAGAACCACCACACTCCTAAAATATGCTGCATCCATCACCCAGCTCTAAGGACGATTAAAGATAACGTCTTTTAAAAATAATGAACACAATTAGTATCTTCCGCTTTGAACAGATTTTCCCACAAATATTGTCACAAAATAAATATATCTGATACTTGGCCTGACGTCATTCACAAACGTACAAACTCATTAATAATTATAATGTTATACAGTTGTCCATGTTATGAGAAGATTAACGCTTGAATACATTAATCAACATTTCATCTCCCGAACGGCTCCCATAACAAAGTTATCACGGTACATGATGGAGCTCAGAGGGTAAAATTGCAATGCAATGGGGAGAAAATCCAATCTCCGCGCAATAAGTTGTAATCCCATCCTTCCTTGCTTACATCTTGAGGGGGATAAGCTGTGGTGTGTTATTTCGAGAACTGATTTCTATTTAGCTTATACTTCTTGGTTTCTAAAAGCTGAATCACGAAATGTCTTGGTCAATGACCGCGTTGAAGTTGATGTGAAATAAACTGGCACTAGATCCTCTCTAGTCGAAGGGAGTTTCGAAATTAGATAAATTGTTTTCTTAGCAACGTGTCAAACTATGAATCTAAGCTATTCCCTACTCTAATTTTGTTTATTTAAGAAACTCTCGTAGCTGTAATTGATATACTAAAAGCCATGCTATTAAATTTACATTGGAAACAATTTAACACTTTCCGTACTAGTGTATTCGTTTCTTAAAAAAAGATTTGTTAATCATTTAAACAAAATAATCGATATATTAATACGTGATACAAAAACTTTAATCCTCTTTTTACGATAATTGCGCGGACGCAGGAGCATAAAATTTGGCACACTTATAGTTTATGCGTTGGAGAAGTGCAGAACGCTAATATTTTTCAATAATAATGCTTATAAAGTACATTAAATCAATACATAAAATATTACACACACTACCATACATTTCACACACACATACATACACAAGTATTTGTACACGCATACTTTCATTTTGTCCATAGACATAGAGTACTGACATAGACATATCAAAAAGAAAAGTTTTATTTGCCTCATTTAATATAAAAAAAGATTTTAATAATAATGCATAATAAGTACAATAAATCAATAAATAAAACATTACAAAAACCAGAATACATTTGACACACGCATACACAAGTATTTGTACATGTATACATACTCTGTGGTCAACTTGTTTCTTTTGTTTATTATAGACATAGTTGAATGTCAAACAGAAAAGTTTTATTTGACGACTACTACGTGAAATACTGAGCGCTTATACAAATTTATGTAATATATATAAGTTTTGTAGCAGCAACATACATTTAAATGTAAACGGACTATCATTATATGCATAAAGAAAGTTCTGTAGCAGCAATCTGCAATAACAACATTCAGGTACAAAAAAAAATATAATTTGCTATTGCTGGTTCTTAATGAAAGAACTTTAATTATGCCTCGACATAGAACATTAACGGCTCGGAGTGAGAGACAAAGAAGGAATATTTCTCTAAGAGGAAGGAATAATTCCCCATCAGTAGCATTCGATAGTAATATGATTTTAAGAGATACATTTAAATGTGCTTTAAATGTCATTTAATGGATTTAGAGTGCAGGTTTTGCAATGCGAAACATTTTGAATCTGAAGTGACTTTAGGCGACCGAACTGCATTCACTTCATGTTGTCACAAAGGTAAAGCATTATTACCACCCTTAAGTCAAAATGAATATTTTAAATCATTGTATAATGGACTTACTTCAAATGAACCTTCAATAAAAAGTAAATCAATAAATTATTTTGAAAATATTTGGAAATATAGTTCATGTTTAGCTATGGTTAGCTCAGAAGCCAAAGTTGCTGAGACAAGGGGAGTGTATCATTTCAAAATACATGATGTTTTTTATCACAGATCAGGCCCAATGACTGCCGCTTATAATCCCTCACCATGTTATGCACAATTATATTTTTATGATATTGACACTGCTATTAATTATAGGTTACAAGAACGTATTAATCAAACATGTAACAACAACATAATGCATAAAATTTCACTGGAATTGGACAAAACATTCCAAATAATTGAAGTTTTATTAAATCGGCCAGTTTTTACACATGGGCAATTGTATGTCGCAGTAAGTAGAGTTCGTTCATTCGATGGTTTAAGGTTTTATATATCCAAATATAACGGCCCAAGACATTTAGCAAACGATGAAAGAGTTTTTACAAAAAACATTGTTTTCGGAGAAGTTTTAAATCATTAATTAAATTATTGCAATATGCGATAAAAAAATTCTCTAAATGGATAGTATTTTTAATGCATGATTTTTTTGTTTTGCATCTTCTTATAGCATATTTTGTTTTAATAAACATTTTTAAATAGGTATTCTTTATTCTTTTTAATTTCATATAATTTGTTCAAAAAAGAGATTGGCAAATAACAGTCTTGGTCAAATCTGTGGTTATAGTAGTTTAGTTTTCGACAGTAGAACCTTAATAATGTTTGAATATTATATTTTAATAATGTATATTAAGTCACTTACAATTTAAATTTATTATGGTCGAATTTCGACCACTTGGCGACCACTAGTGTAAATAAAAAGCACCAAGTATACAAGACAACATCATTATAAAGAGAAGGAAAACTTGAAACAAACCCTATTCCAACCCGTCTAGCCAACGTGAAATAGTAGGCCAAAACCTCCTCGCTAAGGAGAGGCCTATATTCAGTAGTGGACTGTAAAAGGCTGTTAATGTTGATGAATGTAAATTGATTCATTTGATCCAGAAAAAGTAATCAAATACGACAAACAAAAAGATGTTGCAAAAACCGAACACAGATAAAAAACGCTACCCAATACTATCTGTAGCTTTACTACCACAAACATTCCCCCGCCTCATACATAAACCCCTATACACCACCACAACCAATCAATAAGCCACGTGCCACGTGCGGGTGCAACGATGCGGCTTCCGCGTGCACCGCTATACCTATACATCCATCCATACACTGCTGTTATTGACGGCCGTTAATTGGCAATTGTTTCTGCTATACTTGGTTATTGAAGGGTTAAGTTTGATTACGTTCAAGCATACCATCGCTCTGGACGTTTAATTTCCTGTAACACTAAGAGCTTTTCAGGGCGTTTCTACTCCAAAGTAATAATAAACTTTGCAAATATATGCGTATTTTAAAATCGTGTCATAATTTCACTTTATCATGACATGTGCTGAGTTTTAAGGATTCAAACTGCACATGAGTCAACACTTTGTCTGTTTTTAGTATGTTTGTAAAAGTACCCCACAACACACGATATACTCATGATGCCAGTTGCAAAAAAAGTATTTTATCTAAGAACATAACCTCCTTCCGATGTTACTTTGGTCTTGGTGAAGTGGTTATATTGAAATGGAACTAGAATTCATAGAAATACTTCTCAGAAAATCCCACTTTTGATGAAAAGGTTTTTGTTTTTCTTTGGGTCATTTGACCCCAAGGGTGAGTTGACCGGTCCGGTATTCAGTGTCACCCATTAACATCTGCAACTCATCTTTGCTGTCCTATATTGGAAACTTACCACAGCTAGAAGAATACTCTCCGTAATTTTTTTATGAGCTTGACCTTACAAAGACTGATATTAAGCAGCACCTCCTTTACTTGTCTTTAGTGGAGGCACAAGAAAAAAATTGCAGGAATTAACCAGAAATGTCATCTTGGCTAGAGATGTCGAACGTCTCCCTGTGACATAAAATTCGCAGTGTTTTTATTTCTACGAAACAGTATTGTTCCACGGTTTCCGTTCGCAATATTTTGTTGTTACTCTGTATGCAATGACTGCTGTTTCCTTAGCGATACGTGCCGTGAATTTATTCTATCCAGTCGCACTTTTTTAATTGGTGTCTCGTGTGCGAACGGTGTTCCCAATTGTTTTAGGAACATGGCTACGTTACCATTACTAATTATCAGATATACTGCCTCGTCCGTCTAGCGGTGTCCGTATGCGACTACTAATAAGAGGTCCCGGGTCAGGCCAGAATAAGTATTATTGCATTTTTCTGATTATATAAATTCTTGATAAAAACCAGGAATCATAAAGTTGGAGTCTTAACCTGCGTGCCTCGG
This sequence comes from Hypercompe scribonia, assembly GCA_949316085.1. Classification (NCBI taxonomy): domain Eukaryota; kingdom Metazoa; phylum Arthropoda; class Insecta; order Lepidoptera; family Erebidae; genus Hypercompe; species Hypercompe scribonia. The sequence continues at coordinate 3,279,373 of OX438973.1, forward strand.
AGAGCACGTGAAGCTGTTGGTTCTGCGCTCATCTACCCGGTAGTATCGGATAGCCATCCCGTCAGATTGTGAGAGTGAGGGAACAAGGAGTGCACCTGTGCAGCACACATGTGCTCTATAATATCTCTTGCGTAATGCTGACTGGCTACGGTTTTTTTTATATGAAGAGCCTGCCAAAGTGACTCTACTCTGCCTGATGGAAAGCATGAATAGAATCCAAAGAGTTGTGGTCACCATACTCATTGCAAATGCAGACAATGCAGTGTGGTGGCCCATACTATGGTGGTTTAGTGGGATACTTTTTCACGCCACGCTTGGGGACGTAAAAGGCATGACAGTCACCGTGGCGGTGTAAGGCTCACACAGTGACCACCATAACTGTCACCCCTGCATCAATGGGCCGTGGCCGAAATCGGCTAGGAAAACATCGTCATCATACTACATTTATTTCCTGTATTGAAGACATCCTGTCTTTGCCCAGGTTTTATGATTATTCAAAATGCTACCTTACTGCTAGATCTTCCAATGTACTTCTCACAGAAGTGACAGAGAGGGTCGACTTGTCCTTACGAAACCATGTTGACATGTTTGTAGAGGGTGGCCATTTAAAAAAAATTGTTACAAAACTGTCTTAACTGTCTTAATTTAAAAAAAAAAAAAAAAAAAATTGAAGTACAATCACTAATGTTAAAGTATCTTAAAAATATCTCAACTGATTAAATTCTCATGTGCCAACGATCGATACTAAATATATTATTTAACTAGCTGCACCCGCGCCTTCGTCCGCGTGTAATTGTTTTATAATTCCAAATTCTAAAATGTAAGTAGCCTAAGTTTTCCCTATAACATCAGCTATCTGTCAGTGAAAGTCCCGTCGAAATCGGTCCAACCGTTCCAGAGATTAACCGGAATAGACAGAGACAGACAAAAATTGTAAAAAATGTTATTTTGGTGTATGTATCGTATGTATATTTATATGCATGAAGTAAAAAGAGGTTATTTCAATACTACCAACAGAAACTCCAATTTTATTTATCACCATCATCATCAGCCGGAAGACGTCCACTGCTGAACATAGGCTTCCCCCCTAGGACGCCATGCCGTACGACTGGACGCCAACTGCATCCATCGGCTCCCCGCGACTCGGACTATGCCATATTATTTTATTTATATGCATAGATTTTCCCTAACATCTTAAGTGCTTCTTGCCAAAATAAGACTAGGGATATGTATTCATAGAGATTTTAAAAAAAGTATGGAGTATACAATTGGGTAAATGATTGTTTCGTAAATAAATACCAACATCCACTTCATTAAAACTAATGTCGCGAAACATCTCGGCAAATACAATTAATATAGCTTTTTATTGTTATTACGAATTTCAATCAAATATACAGTGAAATATATTGTTCAATTGAGTCTAAAACAGTGACGTCACAATTTGGTGTTTAGTACATTTTTCATTCAAAATTGTCGTTTTGACAGATGATAAAAAGTAACTAATTTGACTAAGGTGTCATCTAGCCTATTTTATATGTACATATTAACTACATTGCCACTGTGCCTAGTACATTTTTCATTTGTAATTCTACAGCCGTAAAATAAAGCTAAAAGAACAAATATACGCTACCCTGTCTTAATAAATGTCGTCTGTGAAAGTTTTATCGTTGCATTAGCTGATGGAGTTGTTTTAGGGGTGGTTTGCCAACTGTAATGGCTAGAGTTTGTACATCCAACTTTGTATTAAAATTACATACATACAATTTAGCCAGTTGCACCAGTTTGTGATGAAGTGTCAGATAGTTATCTGATAAATAACACTATTTCACAGATAAAGTTGCTGAAATATATATGATTATCCTACTAATACAATAAATGCGAAAGTTTGTGAGTATGGATGTTTGTTACTCTTTCACGAAACAACTACTGGACGGATTTGGATGAAACTGTACAGTAATATAGGTTATACGTCGGAATAACATATAGGCTACAATTTGTAATGATTTTATGTAATTTTGGTCGTAATATAATGATACATGTCAACTAAGTCGGAAAAAAATCTGCCCTCTGAGAGTTATCTGGGCGTACGCTGCCTAAATTATTGAAGTTACACCAAGATAATGTACCATAGGATTGTTTGTATGTTAGAAAATATATTTATTTAAAATGATCTGTTACGAGAGTTAATGTGGCAGACCAAATTCCACGCGAGCGAAGCCGCGGACAAAAGCTGGCCAGACATATTTCTCATCCAAGATTTGTGAAACCGAAACCTCTAGTTATCTGGCAGATAAGTTTACAATAGTCTATCAGGTACTTTTATCAGGAAGTGGTGAAAATGGTTCTAAGTCTTTTATTTCCACATCAAATAATTTACATTTAAATGTTTGTTGGTCTTGTCAGTAGCTTTAACTTAGTAATCTAATATTAGTATAGTTAGTCATCTTCCTGTGATGTGGATGTCATTTAAGTGAAGACTTACTCTCTCTTCTTTCATCCAACACAAATTAACAGACTAAAAATGTTCGCTATTCCCGTAAAATTCAAAATAAAAAATACGATTAAAATTAAAGTTTTGAGCTTTTCTTTTTGGTTATCATTCGTTTGTCACCGATGTGCGCATGAAAATACGCTCCGTTTTACATTATTTCCATTCGAAATTATTGGTAAAAAAAAAAAACAATATCAACTGAAATAAAAACTTCGTAAAGCTTACTAATGTAATTTTTATACGTATGTTCATATTCGTCATCAACAGCCTTTAATAGTCCACTGCTGGACATAGACCCCGTAGCAAAGAGATTTTGGCTTACTATACCACGCAGACCCGACAGGTTTGAACCCACGTTAACATGATAAATTACTTTTTTAAGAATATTACTCATGAGCATTGTTGAGTATACTAGATGTTTTTTTACTTTATTTGTCCATCGTCATCATCATCACCATCTTATCACCGTTAGCTAAGACCACCCCAAGGAGCGCTAACTATCCCGGTATAACGGTAACCCAATCAAGTACCCTATTATCTAATATATAATTATATTACCATTCTACATCACTAACTGTATATCTAACCAGTCTGCCTTGTAACTACTTATTGATTGGCATAGCTTTAACGCCCACGTGGAATCTGCTAGTGAATGATCACGTTTATGCCAATTGCTAGGGTTGAGAAAAATACCTGTGTTAATTTAATAGGAACTGTTTTTGTTTCCTCTGATTTCAGAAATAATTAATTTAAACGTGAGTACAGTTAATTGATGTCTACTGACAGGAATTTTATTGCTCTAAAAACCTGTAAGATTGATTTAAAGCTGTAAAATTGACTGCACAGTTGGCTTAAGCGTCGCTACGTCGCTCTACTGCGCTGAATTCAAACCCCCACACGGGGCTACACTTTGTGTGATCCGCATGGTTGTTCTGAGTCTTGGTGTTCTTTGTGTCAGTTTCTTGTATATTTGTCCCCCCGCGAAACAGGGTTTTTCTAATGCGGGTGTTGTGTTTTATACAAAAACAAAAAAGTAGGGTACTGTAATCTTGAATGTCTGCCAAGCTGATGTTATTGTTGCTTGCTTTGGTGAAAGTTTTGGAAGCAAGTTACACTTTTACCTACATATTTGTAGTCCAAACTGAAATACATGTAAAAGAATGATTTCAGCCCGTATCTACCCTTTATTCTGTGACTTCGTAATGTAATCCTTTAACAACTTCTTACAATAACAAGAGAAAGTTCAGCTCGTAAGCAAAACATTGTGGTTACCTTCAGTGATATAAGTTAATTTGATGTGGTTCATATTAGAGTTTCTGATGTTAAGCTACGTGTGCTTTGTTATTTTGGTATTTCTTTTACATCTTATGAGGGTAGGACCTGATAATGTTACTATTCCGATTTAGTGTCAATAAATTGGGCGTAACAATTTGCTGTCCCAGTGACGTGTCCTATGCTGAAGAAGAGGCATAGGGATACGTGGCTTCTTCGATCAAGTCTTGTACTATCCCCTTCTGTAGCTCCCGTTTCCTTACCCCAAAAGCTTATCTTTTGTTACGACATGACACTTCCAAGAATCCCTTCAGTGTCAGACATTTTGGCAAACTCAAATAAAGTCAAGTTAAAACTAACTAAAGTTGTCTCCAGTTACAAAAACCATTAATAAAAGTTACATTTTAAACGTTACTGCAATAGTACAGTGATGTCATCTAAAACAGTAAGTACAGAACGTACAAAGTTTGCGTTTTAAATACCCAACTGCGTGACTTGAGTGAAAATGGGTTGTGTTTGTGAATACGTGAACATCATATGTCCCAAAGGAGTGATGGACTATCCGGATGGTTGTATTGACGTGATAACAAAGTGAGTTTAATGAAAGTGCCCCGGTAACAGCCCTCTGCACGAAACAACGCCCACCCCACGTTTATACCCCCATTCAAGATCGCGTCGACCTCGCCTCGTCCCTACTTTTTCCTCAAAAACAATAGCCACGCTAATTTCGACTTTATTGTAGGCAGCGTAGGCACGTATTCTCAATCCCCGCTGGACGTTTTAGCGATCTTTTAGAAACGAATGTCATCTATTTGTCCAATAAATGTGGCTCGTTCAAATTAAAGCCTTATGTCTAGTGCGAATGAGGCAGATTTTGGTGTTATAGTCGCGCGCACTTACGCAGGCTCTCCTAGGGTTGGCACGGTCGATCCTTCCAGTCGCCTCGCCGGCGTGGCCCGGTCGTGTTCCCGGCGCAGTCCGCATTATTTTCACAATTAAACCAACAAAACAAATCCACATTTTCCTTCCCCGTGCAAGGAAACATGTCGGAGCTTGAATAAAACAGGAAATAATTTCGCGATATTAACTGAAGCGGTTAATTTCGTTGAACATACTTTTATAGTATTTTTTCGTGAAGTATTAAATCGTGTGTGTGTGTGCGTGACGGTCGGATGCGGTACCCCTGTGAAGGCTGTGATGTGATTAGTGTAAAAAGAAAAGAAGTCGTATTAAATTGTGTTGGGAGTTCGCAAATTTTCTGCAATACCTTCGAGCTTAGTTTAACAGGCTTAGTTGTAGGCAAACAGTATTATTTTTCTGAGGAGCCTTTTACAAAGAGGTACACTGGTAATTTTCATGTATTGGATATCGTCCTGTGCTCGCTTGTAGTTAGGTACGCATTATGTGACAATGCTTGTCTTGTCTTTGTGGGACAAATCGCTTGGGTACTGCAACTATAAACGATGTGCAGGATTTCGGTTTGATGCACTTCGATAGAGAAACCAATCTGTTAAGTTCACGGAATGAAAATGCTTGCAAGAAAAGATTTCGAACACCTTACTGCACGAAAATTCATAAATGAAGATTAAGCTGCGGTAAACGATGTCGGCAATGTGTCACTGTGAAAGTTAAGCGACTCATTATGCGATCAGAATGTGGATGACATCACAATTGAATTTAGTAAATAAATTTGCTGAACGGTAAATGTTAAAATCCGTAACAGTTAGTCAGTATTGGTATGTTGGTACGCAAATATTTGTCCTCGACATGCGCATAAGTTGTTGTGGAATTGAGAAAGAAAACACGCGATCATTTATTATCTGACATTGAAAAACCTTGGCCTTCTTTGAAAAATAAGAATTTAGTATGTATTTATCTAGGCATATTGGTATAAGTGACCTTAAAATTACAGTCTATTTTTTTCCGCATTAAAACTTCGCATTTGAGTAATATGTGTTTGTCCGTGTGGTGACGGATTAAGAATACGAAGTGTTACCACCTCTATTCATCCCATGGGTGTCGTAATAGGCGACTACGCAAGACAATATCACTGCAAAGAGACGGCAATCTTACACCAACCCGTCAGACCAGGCTGGTATAATAGACCAAAACCTCCTTTCTAAAGAGAGGCCATGTCCAACAATACACTGTTGATGATATATGATAATGATGATGTGTGTATTTGGGTTGTATCAAAGTGAATTGTATTTTAAAACCAGTGAATGAAATAACAAAATATTTCAGAGCTAATAAAGAATTTTACTTTGTTGATTTAATTACAAACTATATAAATAGGTCTAGAAATAAAATATACAATACATCGATTTATCTTAGCTGTAAGCGGAAAACCTATTAATAAATTTTGCTATACAATAATATTAATAAATATAAAAGGCAATTTACATATATTTATGTCCACTATTCTTATTTAGAACAATAAATCGCAAATAATTTAATTAAACAAAACAATTGTCATTAAAGAAAAGTTTAAAAAAACTAACGAGATTTTTTTAAGACAAACAGTGGTGATGGGGAAAGCCATTTTATCTTACATTTACATTCAAAGATATTTTGTAAAGACAACTTCACTTTAGATTCTTATATGTCAAAAAGGCTGCCACATCGTCATTACCCTTTAGCAGTCCTCTTAGCTAGCAAGCCTCTCTTTAGCAAAGACATTCAAAAGATTTAAGAAACTTACACTAACAAGACTCGAATCAAATATCTGTTATGAAACCGTAGAATTAAACCGACGACATCTTGGCCATAAAGTTGATAACTTATTTCACACGATCGTCTTTTTCTTAATATTGGCTTAATGTCTCAAGGACATTCGTTCACACTCCAAGTTTAGATATGTAGATAAAAAAACAAATATTCTAGTTCAAATTTCGAAATTTCTATTACACCAACTTATTTTTAACAAATACACTAAAATACAGCCCCTCTCAGTTTTTCCCAAATCTTATTAACTCACAGCTTGTTGAATGTCGCATTTCCAGTTTGTCAATACAATGTGTTTACAGTCGCAATGCGCAAGTCCGCCATGACACTGGCGCACAGCCAGAATATCAGCTGATTTGGACTCCAATATATTCAGGCTGGAATTTTAACAGATATAATAGGTAGCAGGAATGCGGCATAGTTTTCATTTGAAGGTTTTATTTTATAGCACCAATAAGAAAGAGATATAAACAGACGTACGAATGTAGGCTAATCCCGTGTTAAACTCAAAAATGGTTTCGAGTTCACATATCTCGTTCTGTTCATATGTATTTATATATAAAATGCTGTAAAGGAAACTATTTTCAGAAATTTGTATCTTTTTACACAACAAATGACGCTACGTTAACACATTGGATGTTCTGAGTGAAGTCAGCAATAGCTTATTTTCTTTGTTGTTCAAGTTGGTCGATTAAATAAAACGAGACATTCAAATCAGTCGAAATTCGCAGGCAAACGATCTCAAGATTAGATAAATAAATTCAAGTTTTATATAAATGGTACAGCATAAAACTTTCATAAATCAAATTAGATCAACAATTTTACAATTTACATTTACATTTACAAAAATCATTAATTTAACGTACATACTCATCTGTGTATTAACACCTATAGTAATATAATTAGAAGGTGTGCTCTTCTAAGTCCCAACTGCGTTCCTTATCCCTGTTTCAGCTCATAAAATTTTCCCCACCAATAAAACGTTGTAGTATTTAGTTTCTGGGTATTTTTACTGTCCCGGTCGTGGGGCGTAATGTTTTTACAGACATTAGTTCAACCGCCTCGATAGGCGCGCCGGTCATAATTATAAGTGCTTTTAATAGCTTCATTATTTAGCCTGATAACATATTTTTAGCGTACTAGATTGTATTATTTTTTTCTTATGAGAAGATAACTGATAAACTGCCAAATTGGTTTAAAATTGGCATCCATTTTCTTGGACGTTTGAGAAAATGATAGGTGTAATTATCTAAGTATAATTTGTAGATTTTTTTTTATATTAAAAGCCTGCCAAAGTGACTCTACTCTGCCTGATGGAAAGCATGAATAGAATCCAAGAGTTGTGGTCACCATACTTATTGCAAATGGAGACAATGCAGTATGGTGACCAACACTATGGCGGCCTAACGAGATGCTTTTTCACACCCCGCTTGGGGATATAAAAGGCATGACAGTCATCGTGACAGTGTAAAGCTTACACAGTTACCACGATAACTGTCACCCCTGCATCAATGGGCCTCCGGTCTCTATGTCTCCGGTAGATATGTAACGCTAATAATAGGGTATAAAAATATTTTGCAAAGCCTTGGGCTTTATGCATAGATCTGTTTTATTGAGGTTGTGATATCATAGGTGAGTTTTATTACAATAAATTACCATTAACACGAAATTAAAAGCAGATTCGTATTGTACAACTCGGGCAAAAACTAGGTATACAGTACCTAACCAAAAATTCTAATTAGGTGCATTGCAGACACATTTAATGTCTTCATGTAAGTAAATTATAAAATTCGTAATTTGAATGTTTATTATATGAGAATTTTAAATCTATAAAGTTTTTAATCACTTACGACTAACTGAAAAACTGATCAAAACATTTTGTGTCCATGTCGCTACGGATTAAGAATACGAAGTGCCAACACTCCGATTCACCGTGTAGACGTTGTAAGAGCCGACTAAGAGAGCAAACTACGCAAGGCAACAGCGCTGCAAAGCCAGGAAAACTTGACACAAACCCTTTATGAACACGTGTGGCCAGTTTGGTATACTAGGCTAAAACCTTCTTTCCAAAAAAGAATATGTCAAACTCTGGACGGTTTAAGGTTGTCGATGATCGTATGAATGCATGCACTTCAGTTACGCCTACGAAAATACAAAATCCTTGTGCATAATTGTGAGATCATCCCAATAATATTTGTGTTTCGTCATTATTTACAGTTATGTTGGCATAGCAAGCACTAGCAAAATAATCTATCCGCCAAATGTCACATTAAATTTACATTGTATCTTAAACAAACATTTGTGTTCAAAACGTCTGCCTCTAACTTAGAATACAAAGAACCAACTTAGTCTGAACGACAGGCGTTGCTGCGCTCTTCATTGCCTTAATATTAACTAACTAGACAACTGGAGATTTGTAAAAAATACCTACTTCCTAATGTTTTTAGTTGAATAAAACTTAATTCTCATTATAAATTTTCCTTAACCAGGCAACATTTAAATAATAATTTGAATAAATAGCTATAAAAGCACACTGCAAATGTTTATCCATGGATGCTTATTGTTGACTTGATTGTAGTTTTGCAAAATCCTATCAAAATATGTATGAAAACTGAACTTAATAATCTTCCACGTAAGTTAATACTTACGTGGAAGATTTTACTACTTACTACTACTGACTAATAATAAGTAGTAGTAGTAAGTAGTATTGCATCGTGACTTTCAAGCAATCTGATCAGATGCCACTACATCTTCAAAAAAAAATTGTACTAATATTGGTCAGCAGCGTCCCGGTAGATGTGGTTTGTATGTCACTGATGATCTGTATGTCATTTCCATTGTTTAGTTATATCACGAATTTATGATCTAAAAGGTTCGGGTTATTGCACATTCACAAGCCAACAGCAGCAGCATATTAAAACGCCAACGATGCGATTTTCTGTCAATGTTTTGCAGACATACGTTGCAATTTCCAGATACGCTCATAAAAATATTCTTTCACGTCTGGTGTTAAAAACTTACTAATACAAAAAGATCGTAAAATGAAATGGAATATTTTATGAGTAAGAAGTGTTTAAGGTTGCCGTCCTGTGTATTAAGGATAGATATCTTTAGCCTCTTGTATTGAAGATAAAAATGAAAACTTCGTCAACCTCGTGAGTACCAGCTCTGTTATAAATATTTCCATCAATCTCAACAAAGAAAATTGAGTGGAGAGATCTCTGATTAAATTGCCACTGGAATGAAATTTCTAATATATTTGATAAAATTGCACGTTAAGACCGAGACAACCTGAGATGGAAGCCATAGTTGGATCATTCGAAATGTTGTCTTTTTAATTATGTCTCATCTAAATCGTCTTACAACACTACATAATTTATATAGCTAATTGATCACCAGTCTAAATGCAGTATCCATACAACCATTGTTACGAACAAAGGACATATTGTTTCTAGGTATTATATTGTAAGGTAAAATTTGAATATAGATTTCCTCAATAAGGTTGTGATTAAATATTTATTAAAGTAAATACTTTAAAACTAGCAGTATTAATGTTTCATTATTACGTAAAGAACCGTTTAACAGAGTCCCAAAACAATAAGGTAGATAAAAAATCTAGTTTACTTGTTCACGGCCGAAGTGTTTGGGGAGAACATGACACATTACTCAACTTATATGTACTCGTGATCACTCCAACCACACTTACCATAACATGATACCTTACAATATTTACAAATATTCGTCTGAATTTATCAGAGCGTATCGTCGTCGCTATACCACCTAGATACGCGATCTACTTGTTTCCACCAGACGATAACTACGACAGTTGTGGTTGAGGAATAGCGGATAGAAAGATTAATTTTATTGAAGTATCGATCATCAGAAATCAAGAATCGAATTAGAAGTTAACAACTCCTAACTAAAGAAAAAAACTTGGTTTCTAGTTCAGAACGTAATAGAGAGCTGGGAAAGCGCGCGCCATTAGATTAGACTAATAAGCGGTGTGCGATGCTAGAGTTAACCTTCAGACAGTGGGTTTAATGTCAAATATTGTAAATTATTTTTGTGAGACGGTAGTTATTTCCTTTGTGTATTATAATCATTTTCGCCGAAATTTCTGCTCAACATAACCATGCCCCACGGAAGGACCGGTTGTTGTGGCGAATTTACGTATATGTTTCAGATCAACTACTAGAACAGGTATTTTTGGTTCTATTCGCAAAAGCTTTTTGGTAATTAAGTCGAAATCTAGCGACACAACATAGACTAATAAATTATTAAGTTTTTGTGTCACATGTTGCGAAACTTTTATGCGCTTTCAGTTTTGGCAAAGTTCATCCAAAACAGGAATTATTTTTTATATTTCTCTACCGATTTTACGAAACAGTTTAATTAATTCGATTTAATATGAGGTTCTCGACGATTACATATCATTGGTTTGAGTCCATTAAACGTATCATTTGATGTATTCAGAAGATTTACGCACTGTGTAATGACTCCATAAGTAGTCTGCAGTATTATGTAAGTGAACGGTCATTCCCCCTCTTATTAGAATCCAATTTTACATTATTAATATGTGTGCTCACTCAATGTTAGCAATTTATAACCACCCGCACGTATTTCGGAGAGAAAACTGCACTCATGAATTCTGTATTACTTTGTAAATGAGTAATGTATAATCTAATTACTGATTCTTCTGTTGAACGGTTAGAGAATATTAATGATTTTTCTTTTATTTTACTGTCGCTGACGTTCTTATTATATCAGTGTACTTACTCAATATCGTTATGCTTCTTAGAAGTAAGTATCTTTGACTTCAAACAACAAACTTATTTACATCTTTTTTAAAAATATAATTCTAGATTTTATTTCTATTTAAATAACAATAGAGAGTGTCTCGTTGGCATTATATCACAATTTATAAGTTAATTTTTTAAATTTACTTCGATAGTCTGCATAATTAGAATTTCGATTGTGTAAGTTACTGTACCGTTGGTACTGGACTTGTGAAAATTTTCCGAATTTCATACTCTAAAAAAATTGATAATAAAAGACACACCTATGCAATTCATATGTTTTACCATCACAGCAAACGTAACTTCAATTCTTCAGTTCTTGATTTCCATCAAAACCACTTCCAAGCTTTATCCTCGTTCAGATCTAATAGCAATATATATTTTTTTATTCAGGGCCTATTAAAATTACTAGATTCTGCCTGATAAAAAGCATGAATACAATCGAAGAGTGGTGATCACTATACTCATTACGAATGCAGACAATGGATTGGCGTTGAATCCTAAATTACTACAAACTATCGTGATTTTGCAACAAATCACGTCGAACGTGCACCATAGTATTATAAATTTACAATTTATAACACTCGGTGTTCAATTTACACGTGTAATATGCCATGTCTTTATATATAACCACTTCAGATTTATTTACCTACATTACTTATAAGCAGTCTATCAACCCTATGTTATTTCAGTTTCGACGTTACACTGTGCAGATGCACTAGTAACGACCTCTTAGTAAACATCATAATGTAGGCTGAAATAATATCCCACCATATCAGCCTCGCGTGCGGTTGTCTACACGCACGGTGCGTACGCGCAAGGAGCGCAGCGCGACCGGCAAGGCACGGGCTCAGTCAGCACACCACGCGGCCACCGTGCACACGAGCCGCCATTACTTTCTATATTTGAATTTCGAACGCCTTTCGCAAATTCGAATCTAGTGACATTCGTTTGTTTATGACTGTTCTTTTTTTTAAGTGAACATGGAAAGTGTATAGACAAGAGAGTGATTCAGTGTTTTTAATTTTGTTAATAATTTAGCATGCAACGTTATCGGCGGAATGCGTAGAAATCGTTTCGCATGAACGGTTGACGAAGACCTATCATGGAGCTAACTGTCGGGTAGTGAACTGGTATCTTCATCGATTTCAGGCATCGCTGGTTATCGTTTCATGGCTTGTTGTCAGCAGTTAGTAATAATTTCTCTATTTTTTTTTTCATACACTTGTTTACTAACAACTAGTTTTGGAACCACCACGTTGTTAATTTTTTTAGTTGATCACTTGTGTTAATTTTTGGCTGAAATTAATAAGCAACTTGTTTTAAATAGAAAATGTAACTAAACAGACCAACTATCTCTAGGGTTCAATAGCATAAGAAATTGAGCCTCTTCAAAGTGTTTTGCACTTCACTTTGTATTTACTTACATTACTGTGACTGTATAAACGGGGAAAAAATTCAAGTAATAAAATTGGACAAGAATGGTTGTAATTCCTCAATTCAAAAATTACATGGCATCGCTTATTAATTTCAGCCTCTTGCCACTTACGAAGTATAGTGAACTCTGAAAATGTAAAGCGGGTCTAATACGGGCACTCACAAGATTTTCTAACAAGAAAAAGCACTTTGTACAATGAAGACGTTTCATACTGGCATTTAACGACCGGATGTTTACACAAGGGTGAATCTTGTACAAATTTGTACGCGCACACAATATTCTTTAGTGACTTAAAAATAAGGGTCAAAATAACATGATAAGTTTGTCTCATTAAGTTGCATAGTCCAGTTCTAAATCTGTATTCCTCAACCACGGATATTCGATAGTTCTGATAGTAAAAGTAAAGTTCCAAATGGTAATGGTATCACAAAGATCGATTTGTCCATAGACAATATATCTATGGTTATTTTGCTTGATAAGAATGAAGATTTACATATGTTATTGATTAACCGGAAGAGAGATAAATATTATTGTTCAAAATTACTTAAACATTGTGTCATCGTATCGTTGTTGGGGAAGAGGTGTCGGTAGGAAGTAGTCGATAAACAGGTCAAGCTTGGATTACCATAATAGGAATGTGAATATCGTTAGAAATTTAAAGTATAGACAGACTAGACAGTTTAGTATTCTTTAAATAATTTTTGATGAATAAAATCTAGATTCTAGATAACAGGATTGCATTATTATTTAAGAAATTAAAACGAAGATGATAAATTGTTTACTGCTCGTTTTCTTTCGATCTAATTTGTGTCTCGAGATCTTTCGTTGTAGCGCTGCATCTGGCCATTCAGAACGGTTCTATTTTTCTGACAGTCACAAAACTATCAGTTAGTTAACTGTGAGTTTAGTTAAACGAGTTTAGTTTGCTTTTCGCATAGTTAAGTGAGCGAACAGTGAAAATTGCCGCAAGATAACATTATCATAATCATGATTTGGTGTAGATAAAACTTATTGAATAGACAATCTATGTTGACCACTGCACAGAACATAGGCTGTATTACAGATAAGTAACTCAAAATTCGGAATGAAAAATAAACCTTACATACAAAGTTTTTGGTTTATACACATTGATTTAAAAAAAAACACTTCTTCGGTTTTTAGCTAAACAAAACATTGATTACTGCTTAATTGATGATTGAGATATGTCAAATTCAAGGTTAAATTTCTTCTTCACCCATACCTGTGTCTATAACCGTTACAACCCACGTAAACATTAGATCAAAGCAGTCAATAACTTCGTATACCTAAATTGACCACGGCTATATACACCTACAACAAAGATTATAGCCATAAACTCTTATATTGAGAACCATATGGCTATAATTATCGTATTTGGCAATCGTCTTCACTATGGTAACGAAACGATTAAGAGATAAAGTGATACCTACTCTTTTCTATATGTACTTTTAATCACCTTCTGTTATGCGTTGCTATGCTCAAAGATGCCAAATACTGCTTTGCAGTTATATACATATATAAATATTTCGGACATTTAACACACAACGTCATCTAGTTTCAAACTAAGCAGAGCTTGTGCTATGATAACTAGACTGACTGATAGAATACTTATATACCTTTTTTTTTGTAAATACATTCATATTATACATAGAAAACACCCAAACTTCGAAACAAATATTTGCAGTACAAACATTTGGTCCGACCCGGGAAGCGAACCCGAGATCTCAAGCAGAGCATACTTTAAAACTAACCAAATTTAAAATAGAAAATTTAGTAAAGGTATATTCTAGCAAGCTCTGGGTATATTATACATACATATTGTATGTATAAGAAGAAACAAAATAAATAATTAAACACAATTAGCTTTGAGCTGAAGTTGAGTGCGATGTGCGCATTTAATTTAGCTTTAGCTGCGATTGACCTCGGTTCTAATGTTCGTATCGCACAGGAAATTTTTTGAAACATTTGAAAAAAAAAAAAAAAAAAAGACGCTGGCTGATCCCTATGCTTAAGGTAATTATAGCATCAGGATATCAGGGATGCCTGGTTTTAATTTGCGGATGTATGGTGGTAGAACGATGAGTTTATAGAACACGGTGATGGAATAGCAAACGTATATAAAACAATTAATACACGAACTTCAACGCAAAAATAGGCATTCATTTTATGTGTGTATTCCCGTATATTACCAGGTTGAACTCATGGCTTCGCTCGGTAACATTTTGCACTTTATGTCTTTGACAATATGTAAGTACCTTTGGCTCGGTAAATCTTGTGATATTCTTATAATTTGTGGCACGCTGTATAAATAACATAAAACAATTGATTTTTATATATGTAAAAGATATAAATATGCCGAAAACCCTTCCTTATTTTCATCTAGTATTACTAGTTTTTCTGAATTTGAAAAGAAAACATTCGATTATAAAAGTATTGCCATCATATTTATATACATCGATTTGTTGTTCTTCTCTAGAAATCTAAATGAATTTCTAACGCACACTGAAATTTTTAAAACTAGTAGATGTTAATGTGATAATCGATTATGTAACCGAAACACTAATAGTTCGTTTGACCTCCGAATATTACGCCTTCCCACACCTCCTCCGAACATAGACACATTACAAATGCATCAAGTCGTTTCTGAACATTGTTATTGTTCTTACTGAATTATAAGTCTAAATTAATAGGTATCTGAACGGCCGCTGTGATTCATTCGACGTCAATTGTTGGTATGCAAAGAATATAATACGTTAACCTTGGCCTCCGCAGCTAAATGTGAAAGTACAGAAAATCTTTTCTAATTTAATTATAAAATTAGCTAATAGCTAATGGAAAATCGATATACAAACAAAGTAGAAAAAGTATTAAAGTGTTTTATCTTTGACTTCTTACATATACATAGTTTTATGCTAGAAAGAAATGAGAAACCCGTATAACAATTTTTTACGAGTAACAGTCACTTCGTAATGTGTTTTAGTCTTTTCAATACTAGCGCCATTTTTACTTAAAATATTACCATACACAACCCTGCGTCTATTGCTCCTATAGGCTAGTATCTCGACATGTTGCATAGAAACTGCCAGTTCTTTTAAATACGTAGTTTTTCAGACCCAGGGCTGTCACTCACGCTTTAATCCGATGGAGCTTTAGCCAGTTGTAGTCAATAAAAGTGGTAACCCTTTAGAAATTTACTAAGCTCAGTCTCCTAAAAGACCTTTATTGAAACACAAAAGCTTCATACACAGTACATTTATCAATATAAAAGTGTTCATTAAAAAGGAAATTGCCGCTATTAAATGTTATACGATAAAACCCTAAGTTGAAATAAACCGAGCTATTAGCCTAGGCCACCATAGCGTGGCGCCACACTGCATTGTCGACGTTCACAATGAGTATAGCGATCACCTCTCTTGGGTTCTATTCATGCTTTCCATCAGGCAGAGTAGTCATTTTGCTAGGCTTCCATAAAAAAGAAGAGACGTGAAGTGATACAATAACACAAATGATCTTTATTGGCCCAACATTACTACATGATGTGAAAATAATTGAATAACAAAGAAGAATAAATGAAAATATTGAACGATATTATGAAAATAATATTGCATTAACGTCTTCCTTACTATATAGATCAAAATTTGACAAGGTGAAATTTTAAAGTTATCGCTATCACGAAATTGAGAATCAGAATCATATCAAAGAAATTGTCGGTGTAGAATTTGGGATCCAATTCCTGTCATATATTAAAAAAATGAACGTACGAAAAAACACATCGTATACTACGATCATTTATTGACTTCGCAAAATATAACAATTTATTTTACCATTATATAATACTAGTCACACTGAATGCACCGATGAATGAGCAACTTTCAAGCCTATCAAATACAGTTTCTGATCCTTGTTGGAGTACATTAACAAACTGACGAATAAATATATAGAATAGAATTTTCTTACCATAAATGAACAAATCCTATCTTTGCTCAATGCTTTTAATATAAAAAAAGGACCTGCTGTGAAGATTTTTTAATTTGAGGTTGTACATTTTTGACACACAACTTTGAACTGAGAGATTCCCTATAACATGGTAATAGGGAGATGATGTAAGAAATGTTTAAAGATAACGCTTTTTCCAAAAACGTACCTATTTGGTTACAATTTTCCGTCGATCTATGTGCCATATCGCCGTTTCTAAGTCTCTAGTATACAAGATATGAGCGCTCATTGCTTACCATTTTTTACTTGATACACATCGATAGTCAGTCTCCTGTCTATTAGAGCATAGAAGCTATTTACATTACAATCATTTAGATCCTCAACTGTAGTCATTCTCAGTGTTATATGTAAAATGAAAACCCGTTTCTACCGCAAGAAAATATTCAAGTCGTATTCATTCATCTGTAGAAATCCGTCGGAGAAAATTACTCTAGAAACTTCATTTGAGGAAAAAACCTTTAATTTATTATTCAGTAAGGTTTAAAAACAAGTTTAAATACATTTTTTTGCTCTATTGCATTATAATCCAGAAAATAATAATTCTATTAGGCCAAAAATGTAAAAAATGAAAATTGTCTCTATTTTTTTATCACTATCCAAGTCTAAGTGCTGCTCCTTTCTGGTCCCTCGATTTATATCGACTTACTATTATTTATAAAAGCTATTTTGTACTTGTAGGTCCCCGTTTTAAGTAAAAGATCTATAAAATCTAAATTTAGGAACTAAAATTCAAACTATATTAAAGTCTTGATCATGACCTACGCTCCAAAGACACTTAATTACCTAACTTGTTACAACTGGTCCGCACCCCGTAGTGTAACGACCGCGAGTAATATTGGTTATAATTAGTGCCGACCATGACTCACGCGTCGGAGTAAACATCTACTAAACTAAACGGGTCACACTAGAAAATCAACGAATACGCTTTTGAGTTTAGCTTAATACTCTCAGTTGACAAAACTAACAGTCTGAAATTTGAACACCCACCACCAGCGTACGTGTTTCCCTCCCACTACGATCCCGGATCCTATTAGCAGGACGTAAAAAAACATCTCACTAAGCTGTCATAATGTGGGTCACCATACTGCATTGTCTGCATTGGGATTCTATTCGTGATTTCCATCGGGCAGTGTAGAGTCACATTAGCAGACCTTAAAAAATAAAATTTAAAAAAAAAAAATTAAAAAACTGAACAAAAATCCAGCTTTACCCAACTTTATTGTTAGCAGCCTTTAATAGTCCACTGCTGGTCATGGCTTGTGGTGTTTTTATGCATAATTTGCTCTTACAACACAAACGAGATGAATAGGGGTGCACTAACACTAACTTACAAAAGATTAAAATGACATCCAAATATTCAGTTATTGATTTTTATTTAAAGCAGCTAATCCAATTTATTGTACAAGTTTTGAAAGTAAAATTGTATCTGTTCAAGTTATGAAATCTACTTAAAAAGTAAAACATAGATCCTACAAGATTCGACGTGATTTGATTGCATTACTTCTATAAGTTTACGGTACTTAGCATCATTACTTTCTTTTATTTCTCCTGTAAACGAATCTGTACCGTTTTGTTACAGCTACTAATTCAGTTTTGAATTAAAACTAGTGAAATAATTTGAGGTTTTAATCGTCTCTTTTAAATCACAGGTTTCGTGAAAAGTGAATGGCTGTTATGAGATCGTAAGCGTACTTGTTAGTTCTGTCATTAGTTTTAGTATAGTTTCTCTCTATTTGAAGAAGAGGTGATCCAGGTTTTTTGGTAATAGATAACCGGCAGTTAAATATGTTCTGCAATGAGCTTCTGGAAAATCGCTGTCTAGAAGTTGGCGCTAAGATTCAGGAGAAAAGCTTTCGTGTTCACCTTTTTGACAACCAACGGTACAATGTTTCTTGATTCCAGTCTATTATAAACTTGGCTATAACCATTAGAAATGGAAAGTTCGATAAAGAAAACCTAAAAGGGATAGGTCCCTAGTCGGAAGGGATGTGAATAACAATCATAATACAAGGAATCAATGTGCCCGGGCATTTGCAAGGTAGTACTATTTATAGAAATCATGGCGTAACACCGTTGAAAGAATAATCTCCCATCTGGTTCCAAATTTCATTGAAACGTGCGATCTAAATACAGATGCGGCTATCCATCATCACCGACATGTTCAAAAGCGTCCACAGTGACCGAAATGACAGTTTTTAAATACTTTTTTCAGAATCGAATTTTTATTGAAACAATTTACATAACTCTAGCGATACACTTCCTCATTATGTGTGGTAGTTCCAATTTGATCAAACATTATGAGCTAATTATATTGAAATAGTAAACATAAACGAATCTTTTCCTGGAATAGAATATTCTGAAGACGTATTGATTTCTATACAGTACTTGAGATTATTTATACTTATGAAAACATATTTCTGTAACCCAAACGGCCTTTAGCCAATTGTCTAGAATACTAATAGATATATTTATATATAATACAAAAAATACAAACGAATAAACGTCACACTAAAATGACTCATGAGCAGGTGAGCGTGGCTGGCGGCAATGCGTCTGCGCAGCTTTATGACACACAACTCATAATGTATGTCAGCGACACGAGTGCTTCTAAAAAATTTTGTGAGATTGATATTACTTTTAAATGGAGTTTGTGCACATAGAATTAATACTTTTAGCTAGATTTTACTTATTGATTTGAGATTTAATTATTTTTAGTAATACTATGGCAGAACCATGTTTTAATATGTACGGATCGTGTGGCCATACAAGAACCAGGCGTTAAATTGTGAATATAGTGATCCAAGTAGGCTTCCCTCCCCTCCCCCGATCCTAAGGGAAGAGGCTCAAAGTTCTGCAACGTACGTGTGACTCTTCATTTGTATTCAAAGGTGGCGGTGTTGCTTAACATCACATAGACGTCTGCTCGTTTGCCCCATTACACGAAAAAAAGTTTAACTTCGATTCATATTTGCTTAAACTTTATTAGAAAACAAAAAGTAAAATCTTTAGCAAGTTCTGTTAGGTAATGATTTTTATTTAATCCTCATCATCATCTAAACTGGAAGAAGTCCACTGCTGGACATAGGCCTCCCTGAAGTCTCTCCACAACAACCAGTCTTATGCTGCCCGCACGCAACGGTGTCCCGCAACCTTCACCAAGTCGTCGGACCACCTTTTTGGAATCTACCCACGTCGTAGTCTGTCTATTTTTTTAAATAGCGATTATAATTGATTGCATTGCATAGCAACTGTAACTGTCTCATGCCTCGGCTGTATTCTTTACAGTTTCTTGTTGGTCTAGATTTTAATACATTTGAAAAATCTTTCGGAGTAAGTGCCTCGTTCTGTTTGTTTTACGATGCCTGCGAAATATTAGTGTACCGTTTTATTTACTGTGTCAGTAAAAATAGCTGTGCAAAGTGCAGTTTTAGCCTGTTTGCATTTTAAATAAAAGAATGTTAACACAGTTACTGAGAGAAAAACCAAAACTTTAGTTCTCAATATAAAATTAACAAGAAACTCTGGAGGAGAGGGCTTTAAGAGTATCTGGCATATGCATCCGTGAGTCAGTTTCTTTTCTTAAAAAAATATTCGCCCATATTCTATTAGTAAACATATGTCCCAGAATAAAATCACCAAAACTACTGAATGTCCTAGTTGAATTGACAAGCAAGCAATAAATAATTGTGATTGTCGCCATACTTATCAGTGTAATCATCGCTTGCATAATTAGGAGATCAGCCACCGACGGTATGTGGTAGAGAATGGTCGTAACTCATTCTGTAATGGCCTGCCGTTTGCCTACGTCACGTTCGTGTTAATCGTATTATACATATTATTCTAGAGGTGTAATTGGCTTAAATGTTAATAATATAAGCACTCCTTATACTTTCACGAATCCTAATGAATTAGCGGGGTACCCAACAAGGCTCCTTATTAATAATTATGTCTCAGCGCGATTACCAGTTAACCAATATGTGAATAACTTCTTAGTATTACCACAAAGGCAATTCCAATTCATCAAAAAGCCTCAATTTACTTATTAAACACTAGCTTTTGCCCACGGCTCCGCCCACGCCGGTTATCATGGTAAATAGCCTATGTGTTATTGTAATGTATAAGCTATGTTACTGTAAAATTTCATCTATATCCGTTCAGTAGTTTTTGCGTAAAAGAGTAACAAATATATATACAAACTTTCGCACTTCCAATATTAGTAGGATACATGTAACATTTCGTTTGACAAAGATCACATTTGGAAATGTATATTTTGAACTGAGAGCTAAACAGTTCGGCAGTAAGTGCAAAAAATAACCAACAGATGCCAATCATCTAGTGTGAACGCTTGTTGATGCAAACACATGTGGTACATTCAAATAAAAGCGTGAATGAGAGCTGAAATTATGAAATGGTTTACCGTGGGATAAAAGCAACGCTGTTTATGGAACGACAACTGCGTTGTACTGCACCATTGGCTTAGTGGTTTAAGCGGTCGTCACGCCGCTCTCAACTGCACTGAGTGTTGTGGCTTCAAATCCTACATGAGACAACACTGTGTGATCCACAAATTGTTGTTCAGAGTCTGGGTGTTCTTTATGTCCGTTTCTTATATGTTTGTAAAGTCCCCCGCGACATAGGATTTATTCCTAGTGCGGGCGTTGTCTCTTTTAAACAAGAAAAAAGGAATTATAGATCTACAATTTGTTGGCGTGACCATTTATTGCGAACCTTTTCAAGAAGAGTCCAATTACCTAGTTCTACTTTAGTGACAAAAATTTATCTTGTTTTTGGTTCAATCCAGAAAATACCGAAAGATAAGTTTATATTTCTTTTATATATTTATGATACTATACTGTTTTCATTCGTTGTTTTCTTTGAGTCATTTAAGACGATAACATAGTTGTACGACATAAACGTAAATATATATAATTACTAGTTGCATTTCTCTATATTGTTATTACCAAATAGGCATCAGACGTAGACAGAGATAAAAATACAAGTAAAGTATTGCAACGTTACACATATTGCGCACACCAAACAATGTTGATAAAAGGGCAAAAGATAATATTATAGTAACGTGCTAAGGAATTACACTAATTGACTATTTTTGACTTTACATAACTAATTATCTAACTGTCAATAATAAAAACGGGCTAAATAGCAATAGAAATTAGAAGGTTTAGTAAAGTAAATCTGAAAACACGGATTTTTTTTTAAGAGACAACGCCCACGTTAAGTATAAATCCTGTGTCGCGGGGGACTTTACAAACATACAAGAAACGGACACAAAGACACAAAGAACACCACAGAACAACAATTTATGGATCACACAAAGTGTTGTTCCATGTGGGGTTTGAACTCACAACACTCAGTGAAGTGCAGAGCGGCGTGGCGACTGCTTAAACCACTAGACCAACCGTGGAGTATATCTAATTGTACGTAACACTCGTAGATAAGTATGTGCGCTTAAAATTAGAAGCAAGGGATATGCTATTATAGATGCATGATTCAATGTTCCAAAATGCGCAAATCTAACGTTAGTGGCTTTAAAGCACTAGTCACTAGTGTTAGGTATCAGTCTCAAACAGTTTCGACCCCAATCTGTCTAAACTTAGAATACTACTTGAACAAATTATCCAGGTCAATCTTTGTTTAAGTGGCCTATTTTAAAAGACTAACTTTCTAGACACAACAAAATAGCTAGAACACATAGAAAAGGAAGTAACTTTTCTCCGCACTACCAAAACGGGCGAAAATACAAGGAGTAGTTTATAGTTTGAGAGCCACGTTGCAAGTCAAACTGACTGGTCCATTTGACTTTGACCTCCACCGGAATAACACCACGGTCTCACAGAACACCAATTTATACATTGTTTCCACCGAATGAATAAGGTAACCGGAACCAAAAACCTCTCCCACTGAATCGTTTTCCAGGGGTGACGATAATCACTTGCCATAAGGTGACTTACCTGAAAAATACAGTGCAACAAGAGCAATATTAAAGTGTTGTCACTCAATCTCATTCATGTTGTCAACTTTTTCTATTTTATTTTTTGTTTAAATAAAAACATATGTATGGAATGACAGATATCATGAGTTCACATGACGGAAC
Source organism: Hypercompe scribonia (assembly GCA_949316085.1). Taxonomy (NCBI): domain Eukaryota; kingdom Metazoa; phylum Arthropoda; class Insecta; order Lepidoptera; family Erebidae; genus Hypercompe; species Hypercompe scribonia. The sequence continues at coordinate 3,302,220 of OX438973.1, forward strand.
GCGCGTTCAGTGACACTAATATGATACAAAAGAAAAAACTATTGTCGGAATTGTAACAGTTAGAGTCTAAACATTCTCTTGTAATATTTAAAACTAAGTAGTATTGTATCTTCACATTGCCTGACATACAATTGTCTTCTTTATGTGTCTGTATACATATCATACATATCCATATCTGAAACGATGCCATTGTTATAGTATTTTACGTAAAATTTTAAAACAGTCGGCGTCACCCACAAAGAGATTATGTAAATATCAAACGGGTTACAGTTTCAATCGAATGTAACACACGAAATATTAATGACTTCGTGAAACGAATCACCATCTTATTTCCACGTTATTTAACATCTGTTTAAGTTTCGTTTATTTGTAACCATTGCTTCCCCAAGCAGATCAAGAAGTCTCCATTGCTTCCCCTCCCCACTTTTCAAAATACTTCACTACAGGATAAGCTCAGGACCCTGGCTGTGGATATTGCCAGGATCTCTACCCGCATGAGTACATTGAGTGTCACTAAGGCGGCTTCACGGAAGCTACATGTACTGATCAGGGTAAAACGGTTTTTCTCATCCGAGCATGTCTTCTTAATAAAACCCAGGTTCGCTCCTGCGTCAAGTATTGTTCCCACCTTTTTGATGGATCCCTGCAGTGTTTGCTTGACACGCCACCGGTTGCAGCAGCTAACAGTCCGCTTTATCGGCAGTCCCCTGAGTCACCGCAGTTGCAAAAAGGTGTCGCCTCTATGGCAGTCCTCTATCGCCTTTCTCATTGAGAGTACTCTTACCAGCTCTTTCAATTAGTCCCACCTTTTGCCTGCCTCTTCACGACAACACGTGCTGGTCTTGGAAGTCACCGTATTTGATTGGTAAATACACTCCAATTCGGCATCTCCTTCCTATACTGAGCAGTCAATACCTGAAACTCACTGCCAGCGCACGTGTTTCCCTCCCACTATGACCCTACTGGGACAAGCGTGGCGTGAAAAGTATCTCACTAGACTACCTTAGTGTGCGTCATTATACTGCATTGTTCACATTCGCGATGACAATGATGGCTCTCTCTTGAATTCCTCTCATGCTTTCCATCAGGCAGAGTAGTCCTTGTGCTGTCGCATAAAAAAACATTTGATGTGAAAACATATATTTGCCACTGACTTCAATTAATCTAGACCAAGGACCTGATCAGACCAATTTTAGCCATTGAACCATTTATACAACCTGAATTGATTGACCAAATTGTGACACAATGGATTAATTGATATTAGCAATCGCCAATAACGGCATTCTTATTAATGTTTCAGAATCACGCGTTGGTAATGTATCTGTTGTAACCAAAAGAATGGAAATAATTATTTTTATGTTACTTTTTGCATAGTTGGAAGTAATAATATATGAGTATGCATGAAACGCAGACGGCTCTTTTTTTAAGAAACTCACTCACTCAATAGTCATCTTAGATAGCATAGTTTCTCAATCTTCTTCGAAATTGTCCCTCTGTGTCACCATTTTTTTGTTTTTTCTGCAACTTGTTCGGGTCGGCGCAATGTGTAACATTAAAAGAGTTTTGTTTAGTTTCTTTTATTACCGGTTACCTATGTGAAACCAACTCTTTTGGGATGGGAATACAATCATTTTTCAATTGGAATAAGGCAAACAAATAAGGCAAGGAAGTTAGCGTTTATCAATACCACAAGTCTTAGATGGAGAAACGGGACGAGACTAAAACAGTATTTCCAAAAGACTGGGGTCATGTACATTGTTCACAGGACAGAAACGTTGACTGGTCATTCATTTAAATTACGAAATCTCGATATACTTTAAATAAATAAAAATATAAGACGTATATTACCACGATTATAGAGTTGTTTTTAAAAAAGTGTACTCGATTTACTTTACAGTAATGCCATGTATGCACATGACTTTATCCTTCTATAGGCAAGCCGATAATCGACTTAATCGCTTGAAAGCCTTAGTCGACTATCCGACTAAATGGCGCGTAGTTAACGCAATGACTTTAATCCCGTATTTTATTGTGTAATGTATTTTATCATTTACGCCTTCTTTTTATTTTTAATATCCTTTTAAGCTTGTGTTGGCGTGTGCAACCATATCAAAAATCTATCTATCCACTAGTTTCAGGTCAGATAATAAACCTGAATCATTTTTTTTCTCTTTGGGAAAGAAATAACAGAGATAAAAAAGTTAGCATCGGGTAATGAACTTTTAAAATTTTTTTAGCGTCACCTTGATCTGTAACTGCAATGAAAAAATCTATAAAACTCGATTTATTTAAAATATTTGGTATTCTTATAACACAAATTCAGCAAAACATAAATAAAAAACAAAAATGTATGTAAATAAATATTGTATATATTCTTGGCTACTAAATGGTACAAGATCGATAGTAAGTGTTATCGTTGACATATCGTTAGACTGATTGGTGGCCGCCGGTAACACGAGATATTGGATCAGTTACTGCGGCTTGCTAAAATTGTTATCTACATAATACATGTACGTATTTACAAGTCTGTGTTGCTCTTAGTTGTCACATATAATAATTAAAAAACTAATTCGGATATGACCATCTCCTAAACTCTTAAAGTGACGGATAACGGGTGATTAAGGTCCAAAAGTACGTATACATTCATTCACGTTTTTCTAATCGTAAGTGTATTATAAAATCTGACATACCGTGGCGACGTGTCGCTAGGTCAACAGCAGTTCTTGATCTGGATGTCGTAATAGCAGCTGTTCCCGGATCCCTTCCTATGTCAGACGCAGAATGGCACACCGTGTGGTTTAGTCGGTCCAATTCCGACACACCAACTCGCCGTAAACCCCGGTGGGGTGACGGCCCGAGGGGATTCCACACGTTAAAAAAAAAACAGCAGTTCTGATGAAGGCTCAGAGGTTAGATGTTTCATAATAAGAACCTAAATACAACAATAAGTTTACTTCGATGTACAAAATAGGGGGGAAACTCCTGATATAACCTCTTTGTTGTCATTCTAAACTGACAAACGAAAAGTCTGTTTTTTATGGGCTTAACCGACTAAGTTAAGTTGCATTAATTAACAAGAATATATTCTGCAAACTTATCTCCTAGGAATCCACTACGTTTAATGTCCTACTTAAATATGTAGCTTTTTACATCATTATGTCATAAGAGTGGGCTTGTGTAGGATGCAGCGTGACTCAATTGAACTTTTTATATTGCAAAATGCATGATTTTATTAATTATAATTATCTATTAAAGAATTTTATAGTGTGTTCTTTTATTTTAACGAAATTTTCAATAGTACCTATTGAATAATTTAGATTTTAGTTTAAGCAAAAGTGATGTTGAAACATTTCAGAATTTTATAAATATGATAGATATATAAAAAGTTAATGACGAAATCTGTGATTTTAAATTATTGATGAAAAAAGTATACATACATGCACTGGGTGTTAGAGGTTCAAACTCCACGTAGAACAACACTTTGTGTCATCTACAAATTGTCGTTCTTAATTTGGGTGTTCTTTGCGTCAGTTTATTGTGTGTTTTTAAAACCATCCGCGGCACTGGATATATTTCATAATAAAAATGTTGTCTTTTTTTAAAAAAATATACCTTTGCACCTTTTTCGTACAAGAATAAATTTAAATTATTCACCTATAATAATTATTATTAAAATATAAATTGTCACTGTTAACCATAGACATAAGTCTATACATATAAAATTACTAATTGTAAGGGTTGCACACAAAAAGGGGTAAAATAAGAATAGAACCGTTGTCTAGAAATTCGCTATATTCATCTATCACATGAGCAAAATCGTGGATAAAACAATAAAGTAATTTTTCCAACATAAAAACGACAAACCTCACTGCCTTATAAAGTTCACAAAAAAGTGGGCTCGAACCCGGTTTCAATATTAATCTATCGCGTAAAGAGGACATCGACACTGCCTGTTAGACTGTAATAACGCCGCATATTGTTCAATATGCCTGCAACTATGTATAAGAACAGTGTATTAGGTCAACACAACCGCATTACACACACACCTATATAAGCGTCTGCGGGTAGTGTAAATGAAACCTTACAATTACTGGTCAAACGCTGACCTATTTCTGTTGAATACACTGCTTACTGTTTTTATGAAATGCAGTATTTATTTTTTATTATACATACGAACAACATAAGTAGGTGATGAATTATCGCACGCATCAATAGTTTTAATAGTCTATTGATGGAAATAGTCCTCTTCTTAGGAACATGTTAGCCAGGCACATTGATAAAGACTCAAATATTTCTACCTTAGTCAGCTCTTACGTCACGCAAGGGACAATTAGGGGTAGTGACAACCCGTATCAATGTATGAAACATCCTTAATCCGTCACCACCTGGTTATTACTTTTGTTAATTGTCCTTTTGTCTGTTAAAAACCTTTTCGAATCATAAGAAATTTTTGATACATTCTGCAATACTAAGGTTCGTGTACACGCAAGACCTTCATCCAAGGGGTCACCTTAACCTCGATGCAAAAATAAATTGAGCTATCTGCAACCTTACAATAAAAATATGAGCAATGAGCAGTTAAATCAGGTAGCTCTATCATCATATGATACCGAATATTTCAATATAATAAACTTAAAAAAATTAAACAGTTCTAAATACAGACGAAATCATTAAAACTGTACTCAGTTATTATTACTGAAAAAGTGCCTTTCTCTTAAAAATATCTCTCGCAAATTATTAAACTGTACATGAATTAAAAAAAAAGGAAATATAGTTTATGAAATAAAATACACTTTATCAAGTATCATTGTAAACAGTAAACAATTCTTTGCATATTATTTGACCCTTAATAAGGTTTTCCCACTAAATCAAGCTTCATATATTACATATATATAGCTCTAGCATAGCTCACTTACCTATCGAATACTATGTATGTGCGTGACACACGTTCGTAACGGGAATTCAAATAGGTATCGTGATAGTTTTAAATCCCGTTACGAAGTTTACATTCATAATATTTGTACATCTTCATTGAACTCCGTTACCTATTTGTGGAGATTAGCTAACACATACCTACTACAAAACAGATCTTTCTAATAAAGTTCGTGATCATTGCAGTGCGAAGTGATTTTGCAGAAACAGGTAAGAAATTAATTGTAGCTGTCAATAATAGCATTAGAAACTTCTGATACGGGACAAATGTAAATTCGATATAGGGAATTCGTACTAAATAGACTAAGTAGTAGTCGCACTGATTTCATCAGGAACGGTTAAATTGGGGCAGTACTACTCTCCGTACAAAGACCAATCTAAAGCGACAGCGTCTATGCTGTCGTGTTTCGCTTATGAATGACTGACCTTACATTGCCACGATGACTGTCATGGCTTTTACGTCCCCTAGCTAGCGTAAAGAAGCACCTCAATATACCGCCATAGTGTAACCACCATATTGCATTGTCAGCATTCACAATGGGTATAGTAACCACAACTCTTGGATTCTATTCATACTTTTCATCGAGCAGAGTAGAATCACTTCGGCAGGTTTTTAAAATAAAATAAAATAAAACAACCCTATTATATAATATAACTAGCTGACCCGGCCACGCGTTGCTGTGGCTAAAGTTTTTGTTATATTACATTATAGTAAACAATCTAAGAGGAACAATAAGAGAACATCAGTCACGGAGTCCACTATGCTTTTTCAAACAGATGGTATTTGTAAAAAAATATGGTGATCTCCTTATTTGACTTTCTACTACTATAACCCTTTAGTACAATGAAATTATTTACGAACAAAGACGAAAATGTTGATGTTGGTATACAAATTCACTGGATTGAGATTTGAAGGGGAAGTACGTTGTACACAATTAATTAAAATGTTCTTACACTTGATATTAAGCAGAAATCAATAGGTACAAAATAAAAATTTATCAAATTTATTATTTCCATTTAATTTTATAACAAATATAAGTATATTACAGTATAATACAGTAAATAACATGTGACGCCTAAACTCATGAATGAGGTAGGTAAGGCAGACAGTCTTAAACTTTTAAACATTAATATCTATTTTTTTGAATTATAAATGCTTTCAATTTCAATTTAATTTAACACCAATCTGTGCACAATGTTTTTGGTTAACCTGTCTTTAACTAACACAAATAGATTCGACGGTTTCCCAACTCGTGAACACGCAACATATAGTTGCCCATGAGAAAAACATGGATTTTCCAAATCTAAACCACAAATGGACATTGTTTAACCTTGAGATTTAATTATAGACATGGCGAAAGCTAAACGAATTGGAAACTGTAGCCTTTTGAAGGGTATGGTAGAATCTGATGGTATCATCGGAATACGTGGCAGCAGGACCACTTTTCCTTTAAACTTCCCAGCCAAAATGGTTGCTTCAAGAATGTTTCCGGTGATCTTTTTGATGACCAAACGCGTACCGTTACATAATTGAGGTGGATTCAAATTACGAAGGAGAATAATAGGGGAACCAATCTTTAATCGAAGATTATGTGGTGGCATTCCAGGGATATCTAATGAATTTAAAAATTCAATCGGAAAATTTACACTTTCATTTTCATCAACAACAGTATCGATTGATTTAAAAGACATCAGATCGCCTGGTAACAACTGTTGTATCTGGAAGTTAATTTCGTCAACATCAACGTTTTTGGCTGCCAAAATCGCCCGTTGACTAAGCCATTCATGATTCAAATAATTATTCTGTATATCCGGGAAAACACTCTGAATCAATTCATTTTTATCCTGAACAACAGTGCAAAAATTGTCTGGTAGTTTAATGCATTGCGTATTTTGTTGCAGTTCTATTTTACCGTTCCCAATATCTATTAGTTTTTCGGAAAATATTTGTGCTGATGGATCATTTTGCAATTGTACTCGCATATTTATGGTCAATCTTAGTGTTTCAACACTTCGCCATAAGAATGATTGTTTCAAACATGCATCAATCTCATCCGTGAAAGTAGAGCGAGGTATAACCGGTAAGGTCTGCCGGAAGTCACCAGACAAAAGTAAGATAGCACCAGCGAAAAGTTTATTATTGCTGTTTAAATCTTGCATAGTTCTGTTTAATGCTTCAAGTGAATATTTGTTTGCCATTGTGCACTCATCCCAAATTATTATAGAACTCTTCCGCAACACTGCAGCTATTCCACTATTCTTTTTGATGTTACACATTGAATCTGGTTTATTATGAACGTCCAATGGCAGCTTGATTGTTGAATGTGCTGTTCGTCCACCATCCAGTAAAGTAGCCGCAATGCCTGACGATGCTACTGCTAATGCGATTTTTTGTTGCGACCGTATTTTGGCAAGAATCAACGATATTAAAAATGTCTTACCGGTTCCACCGGGTGCATCCAAGAAAAAAAACCGCCTTGTTCAGCAGCAACAGCCAGCATAATCCGATCATAAATAATTTTTTGTTCTGCTGTCAGTAATGGTTCACTGTTCATGATAATTGTTGCTAAACTTCCATGGTCATATTGATTTTCTCGTTGTAAATCGGTATTGACTAAGTCGGTGGCTGGACGATTAGGTGATGGCATACCATAATGATTAAGTGGTAAATTTGAAATAAGAACACATAAATCCTCGATCAAGACCTTCACTTCGCTTCATTGTATTCATTGGTGTATAATCTATGTTTTGGCATTGATTTGTTTGTCTAATTCGGTGCAAGATATCTTCTGTCATACAATTTTTATATTTTTTCCACAAAATTTGTGCTTGCGAGGGATAACATGTCGTCAAAATAATTGCAAACAACTGACGAATGTTATTCGGTGTTGATGTCAACGCAGCATCAGCAAGCGTTAAGTCCCAATGGTTATCGTCTTCTTGCAATTGCAGTTCACGACATGCATCCTGGCATGTATTGAATACTCGACCATTATCTGTTCGTAAAAATTCAAAAGACGTTGGTCCGGGAACATTCACCAATAACAAACGTAAATAGAAGCGCTCACGTTGCTTTGGATGTACCGTGTAAAGTCTCCCCAATGTCTTAGCTTTGAATATGCCTGTAATGGAAGGATATGGTTTTCTTTGTTTCCGTGGCTCCCATTTTTTACTGGATTTGTCACATGTGAAATAACGTGGAACATCACCATACACCAATGTCTTCGCGAATTGGCCAAAAACATCAGGTTTTTGACACAATGTAAAAAATTCAGTTCGAGTCGTTTTCGGAGCTTCGAACGCTCTTTGGAGAACATTTTCTTCAGTGAAGTATACACGTTGACCGTTTTCAAGATGTATTGCCAGATGTTGGACAGCAGGATCTCTTTCGTGGATGGGAAAGCTGAGAATATGCCAAATAGCTTCATTGCTGCTAATATATCTGCCCATTTGGTATCGTGCTATTTCGTCATTTTTATTTATGTTTTGTACTTCAAATATGGCCAAATCACTGCCTTTGTTTACATATTTACAAATATACTTAATTGATTTAACAGAACTGCAAAGGTCAACATTGATATGAGCTTTGTAAGTTTTTGAAAGTAGTGGTGATTATGGTACCACCCACTGATTATCAAACTCAACTTGATTTGGAAAGTTCGGCAGTCGCATTGTAACTGTGTGGCCACCATTCTCAGTACTTCTGCGGCGATACATTGGATAACCATCAATATCCGTGATCGTGTCATTCGTATGCGGCTTTGGGAAGTTTTTTTTACATTTTCCATTTTCCATGCACGGTGACGTCATGTTGAAAGCACCGCATGGCCCATGGATCATGTGTTTGGTGACAATATCAAATAATTCTTGATCAATTAATAATAACAGACAAATAATTAGCTGAATTATACGATATTTCGTTCACTACAAAATAAATTTAATTAATTTTATAGCGTCAACAACACGTGGTAATTATGCTGTTAAAATGTAGCTTATATGTCACGTTCGTAGATTTACCATAGCAGCGCCATCTATTGATTACTTACTCAACCCAGTCGAAAGGTATCGACATATGTTAGAATCATTTGGAGTTAACAGATAATTGTGACTGTCAAATAATAACAGACAAATAATTAGCAATAAATTAAAATTGCGACTATAATTTGAGATTTAAACTATCCTATCTCTCAAGTTGGATCGAACTGCACATGGTGTGCGAATTTTATTAAAATCGGTTAAGTGGTTCAGGAGTCCATTGAGGACAAACATTGTGACACGAGATTTATATATATTAAGATGAAAAAAGTAACCCTATATACCCTATTATAAGACAAAAATGAAATCCAAATAAATGTCAAATGGATGAGACCTATTGTTAACTTGTCTAAATCATAAAATTTTACTGTAGAAGCAACTAAATTCACTCAAACACAAGTTCAATTCACAAACTATGACTCAGTATTCACAAATCCATACCATCTCCATACAAAATGAATGCAGCAATTTTTCTCAGAGCACCAATACAAATTCCACTTGCATACTTGCAGACTGCATCATCCCACTCACTGCAATATCGCATCTTGTGAAATCACAACCTGGGTGACTCAGACATTACTCGAGACCGGTTGGACCTCAGATACATGTTTTTATAGCAAGCTCTTCTCATGCAGTCGAGGATATTAAGAACATTAATTTCTGCAGTATTTCGACAGCATTAAATTGGCGTCTGTATCGCAGGGTGCAGCGTGTTTCTGATATTATGTCATTTTCGTCGTAATAGATCATTAAGAGGACTAGTTTAGCTTGCTTCACTTTACGACTCGCTCCAGATCAAACAAAACCTTATTCCACAATTGTAATTGTGTGGGATGTACCCATGTGATTCAGTATAGTTCTTTGCAAGTTTTAGTAATGGAGCTTTGTCTTTTAACCGCCAATAAATCACAGATGCTCTTAGAAGTTTGGTCATTCTAAAAATACCTTCTTATAATGTCGTTCTTAGTCTATAGCTATAAATTATACTGAAATTATATCATCATTGTTTACGCCAGGCGTCGGTAAAATTATCTAAATTTTCATTTACTTTCACTACCCAATCAATTATACGGCACAGAAGCAAATCAACCATCTGTCCAAATATCGTGATTTATGTCTTCGATTTCCAACTTTTATGGTTGTGTACGCTATTCTAATGTTTATTATAATATTAAAAACTATTTTGAAAAGTTGGATCATTTGCAGTTTTTGTATCGATTTTGATTTGTAGCTCACAATAATAAACTTTCGTTTTAATTACCAGTCAGCGTTTCTGTCATGTTTTGTCCAAAATGCTTAGATACAGTTTGACATGGAAAAAAAAATTACAGACCATAAATTTTGTTTGATTAACTGTGTTGGCGTGAAAAGACTAAAAACTCTACCTCATTTAACTTTGTTGCCATAAAACTCTTCGTTGAACATGGCCCTTGGCTGTATGCCAAATTGTTATGGTATGACATTGTAGCAATCAAAGAATAGCCAATAATTGACGTGTTTATTTTTGAATGGAAACTTTTAATGATTACACTCGTAATCTGGCTTAGTAGGTGTTCAGTTAAATTAAAAATCGTCACAAATCTCTAAATCTAGATCAGAACAGTAAATGGAGTAGTTCAACTTATTTTGTCCACTAGTGTTCATAAAGGCCCAAAATAAGTCTTCAGTTTATGGCGAGAGGCTATTCATTTTGCTAGGTAGTAGAACCACAGAAGACCAACCTAAAGCGCCAGCATCCGTGTTGTCGTGTTTCGTTGGTGAGTGTGAGACCGGGGGCCCATTGATGCAGGGGTGACAGTTATCCTGGTATATGTGTAAGCCTTATATTGTCACGATGGCTGTCATACCTTTTACGTCCCTAAGCGGGGTGTGAAGAAGCATCTGACAAGGCCGTCATAGTGTGGGTCGACGTACAGCATTGTCTGCATTTGCGATGAGTATGGTGATCACAACTCTTGGATTCTATTCATGCTTTCCATCAGGCAGAGTAGAGTCACTTTGGCAGGCTCTTAATATAACAATAAAAAAAAAAGAATCGTCTCCAAAATCTTAATGACTAACCTGAAGTAGCCTAATCTAAAAGATTATCCTCATAAATAAAGATGAACGTTGCGTAAATCTAATCTATGTAATACACATTATTATCTAATTTCGTAAGTTATTCCTTTGTGTCTCGCCCACTTGCTGCTCATTACTCTAAACATTGTCGGTCGGCCCACTCAATGATTTGTATGCAGCTATCAAATGTATACCATTTAAGGGATCTGTGGTTCAAGGCATGTGGTCAGCAATATTATTTTGCATACTAATAGGTTTTTTCGTTTTCTTTGTAGTGTTTTGGTATAAGGAACAATTGTAAACTAGTGCCTGTGATGATGTTTGATAGAGTAGGGTAAAGTATTTGTTCTGTATATTAGAACCTATCTCTCCATTATATCTTTGCATAGTTCTAAATAGTGTTTCTAGTAGCATCCAAGCCAATAGCCAACTTAATCAATGAACTAAAACAGTGAAAAAGAACAAAACACTATCTTTCTTAAAATTAAAAATTCTAAGTACCACTTGCAGTTTCAAATATCGAGTCCTACCCAAACGTACAAACTTAAGTTTCTTAAAAAACGATTTCCCCCATTGTGAATTCAAATTATCTACGGACTCTCTGTAAAGCATACAATAAAGACATCGAAATCGGTTCCGCAATTTAAGAGGGCTTTATTCACAATTAAGGTATACAACAAATTACATTCATATAAAGATAACGTTACTTACATTCTCTACATTAGTAATTCATTTCGTACCATTACCACTGTCAATACATTTACATCATCATCAACAAATTGTCTTCCGTTGATCGTAGTGTTCCGACGCAGGTCACCGTTTCCTTCCTATCTTGGCGCGGAATCACCGCAATTGTGTCGACAGTACTTGACCCCGTCCGCTCAGGAAATTGCCACCACTTCTATAAGAACTGAAACCTTTTTCGATTATTAATGGTTTGCTTCACGGTTGTTGAATTACACTCCTACAGCTTTTTAGAAGGTTAATTTATTACCATAAATGACATTTTTTTTCTTTTTTTATGGAAACCTACCAAAGTGACTCTACTCAGCCTGATGGAAAGCATGAATAGAATCCAAGAGCGGTGGTCTTCATACTCATTGCGAATGCCGACAATGCAGTATGGCGATCCATACTATGGCTCACGGCCCAGCTTCTTTACGCCCAGCAAAAAGGACCCGGGATCATAGTGGGAGGGAAACACGTGCGCTCGTAGTGAATTCCAGGTTCTAACTGATTTGCACAGGAAGGAATTAAACGCGTAACAATAATTTGAAGTCTGTTCAAAATACAAGACAAGTTTAGAGCAAAAACACAATTATGCGATGTCTACAAACACGTCAATTCTTTATTCAACTGCCTCTGCAACTGCTGTGCTTGAGGTCTCGGGTCCGATTTGTAAATTCGGGCAAATATTTGTTTCGTGGTTTGTATGCTTTCTATGTATGATATGTATGTATTTACAAAAAAAAAACATTCTATCAGTCAATCTAGTTATCATAGCACAAGCTCTGCTTAGTTTGAAACTAGATGACGTTGTGTGTTAAATGTCCGAATTATTTATTTATTCATCTATTGTTCTACTTTAAATATTACCATCTTAGTTGCTCTCAAGGTTAATGTTGTACACTTTGTTATCGTAGAAAAATGATTGTGTAAACCTTATATAAACAACCACAGTTGGGATTATTCTCGTCATTATCATCATTCAAACTTTCTTTCATGCTTCAAGAATCACAAACTCATTCAGAAAGTATGCTTTATAAGTAATAATTTTATAATTATTATGCCGCGTCGCTTGCGCAGAATAACACGTCTGTTCTGTGTACCTTGATTATATCTATCCAGAAGGTAACGCAATGAAGAATAAACTTGATTGTTGTATATTTTAAATTGCTTACCATCATAGATATAAATCGCTATCTTAATTGCTACCGAGGTATACGTGCTTCGCTGTGACTCTCACTTTCATTCATTGGGAAAAGTAATTATTTGCATCAAAACTCTTTGTACATTTAATTTTACGGAGTTAAAGTGTCTGTAGATCTTTATCAATTTTTAATTTAGTTTATATTAAAGTTGGTATCTTAGGAACTATATTACATTGAGCCTTTAAAATAAAGCGACATAAAGCTGTCTGATACCAAATTGGCAGAGCTTGTGCTTTTGAAAGCAGATCGCTTATAAAATAATAGGCTAGACGACACCTTAGTCAAATTACTTACTTTTTATCATCTGTCAAAACGACAATTTTGTTGAAAAATGTACTAAATACGTGACGTCACTGTTTTAGACTACTCAATTGAACAATATATTTCACTGTATTGAAATTGGTAATAATAATAAAAAGCTATGTCAGTTGTATTTGCCGAGATGTTTCGCGATATTAGTTTTAATGTAGTGGACATTGGTATTTATTTACGATACAGTCATCTACCCAATTATAGATACACATTTCTAAATTCAGAGATAGAGGAACTACACCTAGACTCAGGTTACAGTCCACTGCTGGACATAGGCCTCTTCTTATCAAGGAGGTTTTGGCCTGCTATACCACGCTGGTCAGACGGGTTGGAATAGGGTTTGTTTCAAGTTTTCCTTCTCTGTAATGGTGTTGTCTTGCATATTTAGAAACAAATTTTTACTAGTATTTGTTTTTATTATCTTTTTATTCTATTATTCTTATTATTTATCTTGATTAGGAATGTAACGACCCACGACCTATGACTTAACGATTAACAGATAATTGATAATTTTAATTTCTCGATTTCCAATTACAACGTTGAATAAGTTCAATTAATCTAATGTAATCATAATACTAATATTATTTACTAATTTATCACTAAAAAGTGATATATCCCAGACATATACAACTTTATCTGCCTTGTCATGACAGATACACGAGTTTGCTTAATGAATTGACGGCCAATCTCCCTCTACTACATTTAAAAATATTTGAATACAAGTAAAAATATTGCACCTACAGTATCTTATATGTTCTGGTAGATGTATTTTAGGTCGTAACATTTTCCAAAAAAAGTGTAGACAAAACAAAGTTCTACTGTCTTATAACAACTGTCATACCTACAATGATATACTTTAGACACCTTTGTCAGAACAAAGACACGGATGGCATGCAAACAATGAATAACAAGTACTGCTTTGATTTAATAGTTCCGTTATTTTATTGTGAAACTTGCGTATTAAGCGCATGAAACCAGCAAGCAAGCTAGTGATCTTCATACATGATATGGCATATTATATCTTATGTGCGAAATTAATAGTGTAAGAGCCGATAAAGATGGCTTACACCCATCTGATAACCAGATGTGACATATTTTTTTTAAATTTTATTAATTGGAATACACTTTTGATGGCTTGCCTGACAAAACTATCCATCCGTGTGATAATTAATGGGTCAAGAATATGGTGTGTTACTACCCTTATTCATCCCGTGGGTATCGTAAGAAGAGACTAAAGGAACAAACTACGAAAGAAAACATTGCGAAGAGTCTGGTTTGGCTGGCATGATGTAGCAGGCCAAATTCTCCTTCCTAAGAAGGAACCTATGTCCAACAGTGACCTGTTAAAGGCTGTTGATGTGAAATACCTTCCTGTTTTGTAATCACATGTAGGAACACAAACTTTCATTGCATAAAACTAACGGAACCGATTGTTATATGAACTAGAGACTCGCATAGACATCGTAACACATTGTTACACTTCTTTTAGTGTCACTAGTTCCTTCATAAGTTTTGCAATATTTATTATTCGTGTCTTAAGTAAGCATTCATTGTTTTACTGAGATTTACTAACGTATTAGATGTAAGTTTCATGCTGTGTTTATCTTTAGTTATTACGGTTTAACCTGCTGAACTGCTTTTCTTAATTATTGTGTCCTACTTTGATATTTATGGTAAAATTAAGCTCGGGTTCTTATAGAGCTGGATGTCGTAATGACAGCTGTTCCCGGATCCCTTCTGTCAGGCGCAGAGTGGCGCACCGTGTGGTTTTAGTCGGTCCGATTCCGACACACCTCCCGCCCGTAAACCTGGTGACGGCCCGAGTAGTTTCCACACGTTAAAAAAAGGGTTCGCAGAGAGCGAGAAATGGACGCAAAACTCGTAGATTTTTTAATAAATCTTTACCTTACATTTACCACCGGTCTTAACAACTGTAAAATAATCCCACCAAATTAGTTAAATTCCTGAAACTAGAAGTTGTTTACCGTCTGTTGTAACTCTCAATATCTGGTATCTAATCCATTACAGCAAAGGTGCCACTTTAATTTTCTTCTCATTTGTGTACAATAGTCGTATATATACAATAGCTACAGTTAACATGTACTTGTCTGATGTACTTATATATACGTATATATATGTATTTATAGAGCATATAGCTTGACGTAAGGTCGTGATCGACATGTAGGTCTGATTGATTTTAGACGTAACTACCGCAGTATAGCGCAGCTATAACAGTTTTCGCCTATTAATTTTATGCGTAACTATTTATTGCCAATAGCAACTATTGAGTTATTAGTTTATTTAATAACTGACATGCTGACATACATGAAAACATTGTACCTGTTAAATTAAAGACCATGGCTGTAACATTGTTTGTAATATTTTCTCATAAAGCTCAAAACTATTCTTTAAATTTGCTATTTCATTGAGACACTTAGGCCATTTCATAATTATTTGAATTAGTGTTTAATCTAGACCTCTTAATAAATCAAATTAACTTAGTTAAGTGTAACATAATTGAAACATGTCAAACTAAGATCACGCAAATAGTTTCTCGGTTAGTTTTATGTAATGTTACAATGTAACATTCATAATAAAGGAAGTTAATGAACTTCCTTTATTATGAACGCCCCGAGACAGTTTTGTAATTAATTGAATGTTAATTTATATTCCCTGCTACACAACTAATTGTTAACGACTTATTTGCGTGAAAATGCTCACTGTTGCTCATGAAAGGATCTTGTATTTTCTTTTGGTATTTCCTAGCTTTCGTTCGTTTCAAATTCTCGTTAAAAGTCGCTTTGGTTATTTAGTTAATTTTAGTAGTAGATAAAATCTGCTTTAAGCATTGAAATATCAATTATGTACGATAAACTTGAAACGTAGAAAGGTGTGTGCCCCTGTGGCAATAACCTAAAATCATCTCTTTAAACTTCGTTTCAAAGACCAAAAACATTTTTAACTCACAACGAATAAAGTTTTGTAAGGTTTATCCTATTGTAGTACCAATGTAGTTGATTTCTTTTGTTTTTATATTAACATTAAACGTGTGGAAACCTCCTCGGGTCGTCACCCCACCGGGATTTACGGCGGGGTGGTGTGTCGGAATCGGACCGACTAAAACCACACGGTGTGCCACTCTGCGCCCGACATAGGAGGGATCCGGGAACAGCTGTATATTAACATTAGGCCTGAGATAGCAATACAGTGTTTTTTTTATTACTATTATAGTCCATAATACTTAACTGCAGTGTTTCATTGCTCCACAACATTTTATTTTGCAGTAATTGTTTTCAATCTTAGTAAATAATGTCAGAAATAATTATTTAACTGTCACTAATGTTAAGGTCAAGTGTAAGATGACCCTGGCGCCGTCGAAGCCTTGACTGTACACACACACAAAACTTGTTATTTTTACACGTTGTAAATTTTGTAATATATACTTCGAAAGCTCATAATAATAATATACGTAAAGTGCATGATGACAAGTAAACCAACAGGTGTTGAAGTATTTCATTTTACTCTTGGAATGTCATAGTATATTTGGAAGGCGTCTTTTTTTGTAAGAGACAGTCCAGTATGAGAGTCATGTCAAGACCCTGAACGATATTCAAATAATCGTAAATATTAATTACACATTAAATTCTTTTAGACGGGCATGTAATAAAGTTGAATGACGTACATAGATGTCGTAAAATTTCACATATTCTCCGTCAAGGATCGTGGATGTTTACTGGAGTTTTATATTGGTCGTTAAACACCTCTTATTACTTGTCAACTTTAATATAATGCATGAATGAAAACAAGCAGTAAAAGTGACAGTGAAATTAAATTATTACATAAGATAATCAACAGCCTTTTACAGTCCACTACTGCACATACGCCTCTCCTCAGCAAGAAGGTTTTGGCCTACTATACCACGCTGGATAGGGTTTGTTTCAAGTTTTACTTCTCTTTGTAATGATGTTATCTTGCATACTTTGTTCCCTTAGTCGCCTTTAACGACACCCACGGGATGAATTGGGGTTGTAACACTATGTATTCTTAATCCGTTACCACACGAACCTATGGACATAAGATAATACTAATAATAATACTTTGTTCTTACTGTTGTATCTATCTTTTCTGTCAAAATATAGACAGTACTATACAATTATTTATCTTTAACCAATTGTTGTGAATTTTTTCGTACAAGATTGTCAAGGATGTAAAATAATGAATGAGGTAGGCAGATCTTTCATCCAACAAATATATATTCACTGGGAAGCTATATTGCTTTATTGCCTTATTGGTCTAAACGTTAGCATATGCGACTGCCGATCAAGAGGTCTCTCGATAAAGGTGTTATTGAGTTTTCTGATTACAGAAACTGTTAATAACAGCCTGGGGTTTGAAAGTTGCGGTCTTAACTCCTGTGCCTCGGAGGTCCCCGGTCATATCGGATAGTTGACCCATCGGATTGTGAGATTGTGGGAACAGAGAGTGTACCTATTTGCCCACACTTGTACACTGTAATATCTCTTGCGTAGTTAACTGGTCTCCGTTGAGATTGGCTGCCGTGGCCAAAATCGGCTAGGAGTAAGTCTTCATCATGAAACTCAAAAGGTTCAACTTCAAATAATTTGGGCTTAGTTTATATTTAAAGTAAGTTTAATGGTCTGGTCTTACGCTCTACGCTATAATGGTTTTTTCGTGCATGCCAAAAGATTTCATCATTGTTCATAAATTAGTGATCTGTACAAGCACTATTGTCATAAAACAATTACTCCAGTGGTAGATGAAAGGAATTTAAATCGGTGTTTTAGTATGACTTTGTCAATACAGTGCTACGAGTATTTCAGACGACCACTCGAGAAATTGCCGCATTTCGTATTTGATTTTACTCATCAGTTTAAACGGACTTTTACTACTATTTTCTTTTGTTTTTAGTATCTGTTTCAGTTCCATCGTAATTATTATATTAGGTATTGTATTAGCTACCATACCACTATTGATATAAATTAGAAAATTCCATAACATACGGCTGATATTAATATTGTTCGCACGTCGATCAGCACTTCAGTGGCCATTATTAAAACTGTAATGTATACCCTTCTTATCACCTATTATTATCCGCATATTTTAGTGGATATATATCTTGCATTACCTGTGTAGTTACTTTTTTATATTAAATAATAAATTGTTTTTTATCTCTCCTAAAATTTTTGATAAGAGAGCTACCTACAGTTTCCTCGCCCACTCTTATGCGTTGCGTATAAATCATCCATCATTATTTGGGTGTAGTACTAAGATACGGAGTGTCACCACCCTCGGGTGTCTTAAGAAATAACTAAGGTAGTAGAGCCACGCTGATTTCAGCACAAGCGGGCCACTCGATCAGGGCAGTGCTACCCTCCCACAGAAGACCAACCTAAAGCGACAGCATCCGTTTGTCGTGTTTCGTTGTTGAGTGTGAGACCGGAGGCCCATTGATGCAGGGGTGACAGCTATCGTGGTAACTGTGTAAGCCTTACACTGTCACGATGACTGTTATGCCTTTTACGTCCTCAAGCGGAGTGTGAAAAGCATCTCACTAGGCCGCCATAGTGTGGGTCACCATACTGCATTACTGGTATGGTGACTACAACTCTGGGATTCTATTCATGCTTTCCATCAGACAGAGTAGAGTCATTTTGGCAGGCTCTTAAAATAAAAAAAAAAGGTAGAAATATTCACAGGACAACAGCACTACAAAAAACAAGGCAAACTTGACACAAACCGTATACCAACTAGTCTGACCAGCGGTGGTATAGTAGGCCAAAACCTCATTTCTAAGATTTTTTATGCCCAACAGTGACTATTAGAGACCTTTGATAACCAATTACTTAGTCGATTCTAACTGTAAAGTATTTACTCCTTAGTCAGGTTTACGGTTAACTGGTCGAAAATTTAAGATGAATAGTCTTATTAGATTTAGAAACTGTATGCGCATATTTAGAAGACAGTTTAATAAAATATACAAATCTAAAGGTGCGTAGGGTTTCCACCAAGAAGTTAGGGCCCTTTTTTTTTTTTTTTTTAACGTGTGGAAACCCCCTCGAGCCGTCACCCCACCGGGGTTTACGGCAGGGTGGTGTGTCGGAATCGGACCGACTAAAACCACACGGTGTGCCACTCTGCGCTTGAGATAGGAGGGATCCGGGAATCGCTGCTATTACGACATCCAGATCCCTCCTAGCGCTTGCCCGGTACTTCGGGCACCATC
Source organism: Hypercompe scribonia (assembly GCA_949316085.1). NCBI lineage: Eukaryota > Metazoa > Arthropoda > Insecta > Lepidoptera > Erebidae > Hypercompe > Hypercompe scribonia. Next base: position 3,321,732 of record OX438973.1, read on the forward strand.
TGCTGATAAACTCTCTATTATAGGCGACGTACGGCACACGCGGACGTCGCCTCCTCGCGGCTGGCCATTATAGCGGATGGAGGGGAAAACCCATCCCGTCCACCCGCGGCCACACTCAAGGCGGCATGAGGCGCTGGTATGCGCGCCTCCGCCGCCCGGCTCGCCGACGGCGAATTGGGTCCGAGTGGATATCGTCCTCCCGGGCCTTCTCCGCCGCCTCCTTCCGCGAAATTACGTCTTCGCAGAAGGTTGCGACCGCGGTAAAACAACTGTCGCTACCGGCCATGGAGCGTATGACGGCCGGTAGCGAGAGATCTCCTCCAATAACTGCAGTGAGGACCCCACGTTGCGCCGCCCAGGCGGAACAAACCGCTAGCGTGTGCTGAGCCGAGTCCTCACTGCAGTCGCAGTGGTGACAGGTGGGACTCAATTCCCTCCTGGCGACCGAGTGCAGGTACTTCCCGAAGCAACCGTGCCCGGAAAGGACCTGCGTTAGTCGGAAGGAAAGGGTCCCGTGCTGCCGCCCCGCCCACTCGGCGATGACCGGCTGGAGAGCCTCCACGGCGGCAAAACCAGCACGTGGAGCCTCCAGCCGGGACGACCAACGAGCCATCGTGGCTCGACGAGCGGCCTCTCGCCACTCGCGTATCTCTTCGGGCGGGGGCTGTATGCCGCTACCCGCCCGGAAGTCAGCCGTCCGCCGATAAACTTCGGCGAGCACTTCCGCCTCCAAATCCCACGGAGGAGTTCCGACCAAGGCGCACGCCGCTTCCGTCGATACGGTGCGGTAACCACGTATGGCTCTAACCGCCAATATCCTCTGAGGGCGCCAGAGGCGAGCCCTATTCTGGGCGGTCAGAGCCGCTGCCCACAAAGAAGTTAGGGCCCTAAGCCAACTTCACCTGCAAGTGTTGCACCTGCTGATCGACGGACAAGACTGGCAACCAAAACATCCCGATTAGCGGCAATAAGCTCGCCACCTGTTACGTGGGACCAAAACGCTGGCGAAAAGTAAGCGTTTTGCTCCACTGCCTACCCTTCCGGGGAAACTAGCGTGATTTTATATATGTATCTAAAGAATAATACTAATGTGTTTGTTTCTTTATCGCTTGGTTTGCAAGTAATTTTTATTCTATAATTAAGAAACAATTCTTCCAACATTTTTCTTATAGTCATAAAAGAAATTTTGCCTCGCATCGTTATGTAATTACGAACTTTACTTACAATAACGCTCTTTATATTTAAGAAACGAAACTCCGAAAGCTTTGAGCAGCATCAACCTCGCCAACCGTAACTTTCGACATTATTCAAAGTTGACAGACTAATGGTTCTGTTCCATTAGACTCTACTTGTTTATGATTTCTACACGGATTTCTACAATATAATTGAGGTATAAAATAAGAAAATAATTGTAAAGTCATATATCTCTATTATAGTGATGTTCTTTAGTTGGCCGGGTTGCGTCTGTCATCGCGATCAATCATCTCACGCGGGCTGTTCCAAATCTATCTCGATGTGTGGTCTATCGTTTCTATATTCGATACGATACTAGTTTCAATTCGTGGTGGTCTATAATTGCAAAGCTAAATTACTTTAATTTATTTTACTAACTTTTGATCGTAGCTTCGCTAGTTTTCTTGAATGTTTTATACCGATGATTTTATCATTGAATCTTTCTGATGCACTTCGGTAACAAAGTGATTGAAAATGATGAAATGTCAGTTGAAACAAAGAGTTTTAGTAATTTGCATTGAAATCCATAACAAATAATAGAGTGTCATATGTTTCGATGTATTTAACCTGTAATATTTGCATTTAAATCCATAATCTGAAATCCGACGATCAGAGTACGAGAAGTAAAATGTATTATTATCAATATTTTTCGGCTTTCTCATAGTAATCTCATAATGTAAAAACATGAGAATGTATCTTCAAGCAATTTAGTTATTACTTAGGCCCACATCGCTGATATCTACTTTTAATCTGGGTTATACCAGAGTCACTCCCACTCATGTAAATGAAGTAGGTTGCTATGTTGTTACTGTTTATTTGATAGCACAGATGGCGCCGTGTGTTGTGGGTTCAAACCAAACATGGGACAACACTGTGTGATACATAAATTATTGTTCTGAGTGTCAGTTGTCTGAGGAGAGAAAAGTCTCCAGCGATAAAGGTATATTCCGACTGCACAGTTGGCCAAGTGGTTTAAGCGGTCGCCACACGGCTCTCTACTGCGCTGAGTGTTGTGGATTCAAGCCCTACACGGGCCAACACTTTATGTGATCCACAAATTGTTGTTCTGAGTCTGGGTGTTCTTTGTGTCCGTTTCTTGTACGAGTATGTTTGTAAAGTGCCCCGCGACACGGGATGTATTCCTAGTGCGGGCGTCGTCTTTTTTTAAAAAAAATGCCTAGTACGAGAATTGTCTTTTATCACATCACATCAACAACCTTTAATAGTCTAGTAGCGGTCACAAACCTCTTCTTGAAAACCAGATTTTGGCCTATTACACCACGACGACCAGAGCGATTGGTTAGTATTTATTTTTAAATTTACCTTCTTTTTGCAGTGATGTTGTCTTGCCTAGTTTGCTCACTTAGTCGACTCTTACACACACAGGATGAATAGCAGTGGTGTCGCTCTGTATTCTTAATCCGTCATCGTACCGAGACTCGTTGTTGTCTTTTATAAAAAAAGAAAATTAAGAGAAAAAAAAATACGCTGTTCAATTATATCCAAAGCTAAACAAAGGTGAGTTCCCGAAATTAGTGAAACAAATGACATTATTGATCTCGTGTTCGTGCTGTATATCGTATGATTTTAATATTGTATGTAACAAAAGCATTCACTTACGTAAGTATCTATCTTTCTAAATTAATTAAAGACTCATTTAGACATTCAACAATTACTCAAAGTAATTTCAAGGAATGTAAGTGTTAATTAATGTGCTGGATTAGAAATAACATAAAAGATTAGATATAGTTTCTGAGAGAAAGGCACTGCCAACAAATTAGATTTTTTCAATCTCGCGTACAGATTATAAACCTGTTATTACGTTAATATTGATATAATAAATAAGTTCACTTTCTAGAATAAATGTAACGATCGTTTTGAAGGTTGAACTAAGGCCAGAAGTACTATTGGCGCATTGCAGCATAGATGCATTGGCCCGAATATATTTCTAAGAATTCTGATATAGGTTAACTGTAGTTTACAAATATAAGCAGAAGTTTACAATTTTGTAATTCTGTTGTCTCTGTTGCTGGTCCATAGCCAAGAACATTTATCGTGTATCATTTATAAATTAAACTATGTATCCTTTTTTGATATGTTCTCTTTAATAGCAAACCTTCAATTTTCGTTTTTACACAGCGTATAACGTATTAGAACTATTTTTCACATCAGTGACAGCACTCTATGTTTTGAGTGTAGTTACTTGAAGAAGATAGATAGGTACTCTTTATTGCACACCATTAATAGGAAACATACAGTAATTAATACATAAAAAAACCAGTGATATAATGGGTGGCCACATCACAGTCTGCGAATTCTTTCAAACACTTAATGTGTACTGGGAGAATTCAGGTGAAACAGTTTGTAGGGAGCTGAAGAATAGATATTTTATTGTTAGGGCCTTACTGTCCTTAGATCCTGCTAAAACGTATCTACACTCAAATGTGAGCTTATTAGAACCGGCTCAGCCGTTTACAAAAAACGATGTGTTTGTTTTTATGCAAACTTAAAAAAATACTCGCACGTAATAACTTCACTGACATTGCTGGACAACGACTAAACAATTGTAATTAAAGCTAAGAAAATTATAGAAAATCTAGCTTTTGCCCACATTACTCGAGTTTATCTGCATTGTGTAGACATAAAATCGTGATAAAAGCTAGCATATGTGCCAAATTTCAAACAGATCCGTTCAGCCGTTCTCGAGTGATTAAGTAAAAGTAACAAATATCCGTCCAAAGTTTCAGATTTACAACAGCAGTAAAATATTGCACGTCATAGCAAAATATTATATTGCGTAACGTGGTTGGTGGCTACATTTAAATCGGTTTGGGAGGAACTAGCGTTTGTGTCGAGGGATATTATTAATACATTGAAACCGGAAAGTCGTTAACGCCCAAAGCTTTTTTGTAACCAAATATAACGTGCGCGTCGAGCTATTTCATGGGTTACTTCCATTTTAACAGTTTTGTGTTTCATTTAATCTTACAATTCTCAACTTTCGTAATACGTTAACGGTTTTTTATGGGCAAGTGGTTCACTTACAGTTATGTACGTTTATTTGCCTGGGGTGCGATGTATCGATCGTGAGATTGGAAATACTGCAAACTTGGCAAATAAAAAGGATGAAATACTGTAAAAGAACAAAGGTTGTATACTCGATTTCGTGTTATCTTTGTTTAGTTCTTATTGAGTTATTCGATGTAACGCCTTACACGCACTGTTGGGCACGTATCGTACGTAGTTAATTCTGCCTACAGCAATGTATTATTGGTATTATTGGTGCGTGTGCAGTAAACACTAAAGAGTGGGAACCTTGGCAGCAGATTAATTACTGCGGTAGGCCATGGGATAGCGGGTTGATCACATCAAGGTGCAATCAGGCCGCCACACCGAGATTGGCGTGACATCGATATGCAAAAACCTGAAATAACATGGTCCAGACCCTGCCAGAGTTGGACGTCTGAGGTCGGCCGTCGGGGTGGTGTTTAGTGGAATCACCACAAGCTCATGACTCTTATATCTCTAAGGAGCAGGCGATCAGAAGGGATTATTTAACCAGTCAATAGACACTTGAATATAGACAGTGTAGTGTAAATATACCAAAATTTACACTGCACTGTCTATATTCAAGTGTAGTTATTTAAAAATAATTGGAATTTAAATTTTATGATAGCAATTTAAAAGAAAATTGAACTGAAGATAGAAATAGTGCCAACGAAATACTTGCGGTCTAGTGGCAATAATATTAATAACCTTTCGTCTCAATTATCTCATTTTTGGATATTTTGGGAAAATAGAAATTACTTTTACCAAGGACTAACTTATTTTTGCCTGTTAAAACATTTTGAAAAAATCCAAAGACATTTTTAGAATAAAACGACAATCGACAATTAGGCCTTCAACAAGCACCTTGGCAACAAAATAATATATTTATTAGTTCCATAACGCTTTGTCTCGACTGTTGACTAAATATAATGATTGACTAACTAAATAAATAAATAGAAATACATAAATATTTCGGACATTTGACACACAATGCCATCTTGTTTCAAACTAAACAGTGTGTACCATGAAAACTAGATTATCTGATAAAATAATTCTATACACAATACATTTAAACATAGAAAACATCCAATCTCCGTAAAAATATATGTAGATCGGGCAAACATTTGATCCGACCTACAGAAATTGAATACTAGACCTCACTACAGCAATCACATACACTACCACTGCGCCACCGAGACCGTCGCCAGTCCAATTAGTGGCAACATCAATATTTTCATTAAACTTCCTTACTTACTGTGTTATAATAATAAATAAATAACTCATTTGATAACTAAGGAGCTGTTATCTTCTTATGATTATTACAATATAATGTAAATACCGTTCCGCTCCGGCTTCGCACAGTTGCGATCGGCGTCGGCTATTTCGCCCATATATTTTAATTCCGATATCAGACTACTCTATGGTATTCATTAGAATATCCTGTGAAAGACAATTTTGATCTACAGTAAATGCGTAATTTGATATATGAAAGAGTTCGTGAATATATTAAATCTTAAAACATAAAAATGGTTGCTGTGAAGTTATAGATATATATGCCATCGCAGATTTTTGTGTGAATATTTTTAAGATACATAATTCCGTGGTACATTATTTTGATGTATCTCGTTGAATTTAGTCCGTATTAGCAATAATAGCATTTAAAAATTCTGTATTTTACGAAACGTTAACTTTTTGTATTTTCTATTATTGTACCATGGATTTGTTATGTATATGAACCTTCCTTGAAACAAGCCCTAAATGATGGTGAGAACCCAATTTTAATTTGTTGCGTATTTTAAAGAAAACGTACAAGAATAAAAAACGAGTTTAAACTATGTAAAGAGTTATATATTAGAATCAAATAACTATATCAAAATCGATTCTTAATACTGCAATAGTGTATCCGTTTACATAAGTAGACACAGTTCATTATATCCGCGCATACACGATTAATACCCATAAAGGATGCTTTTAACGACACAAATTTGGGACAAAACCACTTACAAAATTAAGTTTGTCAACTACCGCATGTACAGGATGTCTTTGATTCGTTTAGGAGAACTTGTAAAACCTAATTATCGAACCTTAATGTATCAATCAGTATGTATCTATAATATGCTCTTGGGTAAGCTTGCTACAACACTACGACGTCGTTAATGCAGTCAAGTGTAATGCAGCGATAATGTCTTGTGGAAAGAGAGCGTCTCTAAGTGATAAAATAAATCCACTTTCAAAATGTTTGTCGACTATCTATAATTTACCAGGATATTTTTGGATGAAAACTTCTCGAACCATCACCCCTCTGGAGTTTTCTGTGCAGTGGAGTGTCGGAATTGAAAAATCGACAAAATTGACTTGACCTCTGGTGTTTTACAGAGATACAGCTTGGCAGATATTGGCGATCCGTTTGTTATTTAGGGAGTGCTCTGAGGGATTGTTCGTAATAAAATCTTCGACCGGATTGAAAACATAGCTTTACTGAAAACCGTATGTTAATCAGTTCCTTCGTTGCTTGTCACCGAGTGAAGTTACGGGAGGTTCTATAGCATGAAAAAAATCATTAACAATTTTAAAGTGCCATACTGTATCCAAAGAAATACTAAGTGTCGTCGCATTTCTTACCATTTAATCTTAGTACTTTCACTTTCCTATCACTCGTGGTTAATTGGCGTGTTAAAATGTATAAAAATATTTATTCTTCTTAGTTTTAAGAGTAACGGTAAATAAAACAAATCGTTTGCGCTGGATATCATTGTGTATATCATTATACTAGCCGCGCAACGTCGTCTCCATCTCCTATTGCCTGTAGCCATGTTATAATGCGTGAATAAATTTGTTTACTATAAAAAAGATTATAGTAGAACAACCCTTAAAAGATTGACATATCTTATCGCGGCTTTTATTAGAATTTTTAAAGGCACATCATATTTGCGAAACTTTAACCGTTTACGCAGCGCACACAATGCAAGTTCTCAAAGGGAATAATTTACCCCAGTTTTTGCGATATTTTTCGTTGATACTGCTGAGCTGGGCTAACATTGAAAAAAAATATCATATCAGACCAATATTTCCTAAGATTAGCAAGTTCAACATGGCCTGAACTCTTCGGAGTTATTATAATTCATAATATAAGGTAACATTTCTATGTTAAGTAGATACTTCCGAGACCCTTTGTACTATGTGTGGTGTGGAGTATATTGTAAAATATCTTAAGCTATTAGAACCTTTATATTCATTAGCAGTTTTAATTTAATTTACTCAATTTATTTACGAGCAAACTGACTGTTGGCAATTGCTATTAATTATAATAAAATTTTAATTCGCCAAAATTAGCATTTTCTCCAATAACACTATTCTCCAAAATAATTTTGAAACACATTACATAAAACAAATAATATTATAATCGCGAAAGTGAGACTGTTTGTTACGCTTTCACGAAATAACTACTCGACTCATTCTCTTACAACTCTGGTTCCATGTTTAACAACGTCTATTCCAGAGGGACGTGAACGAAATCATGGCCAGCTCGAGTTCTAGAATCGATTTATATTCTTCTTATTTTTTTTCTTATCTTACTTTTCGATGCGAATCAAGTATTCAATGTACAGTATGGCCTATTCTCATTAATTCTACTGGTCAATTATATGTATTTAGATTCAAGTTGAACTAAATTAGACTGACGCAATCTCCGTAATATACATATGTTTATAACTACATAGCTGATTTGATAAAACTTAATATTTTGTTAAGATACAATGTAGAAAATAATTATAAAATTCAAGATCCACAAGTTGATTGAATATGACGGCTACACTTTTAGTTTGATCTTGAAATGATTTCTTGATAAATGACTAAATTTAACATTTATATGTGTGCATCTTTTATCTATGTGGGTGACATTGACAACATATAACTTGACATTCAACGGAAAATGTTATTGAAGATAAGCTGATAGCGACAAAGAAAATGAGAAATTGGCTGTTTGCCCTTTGCATAACTCATACGTCACGATCCATCCGATATTATAGTAGTATTTACTGCAGTAATTGGTTTCTAGTATTCATTTGTATTAACTTAATACATTGGCACGAAGCCGGAGTCACCTTGCTAACACATCTACAACCATTTATCCCTGACGAGGTCTAACTTAATCTCAATACGCCCACGATCACTTCAAATCTTAGACAAGCAATTACAAACGCGTTGATATCTGAGCGGTCATAATAAATTGTAATAGCGGTGAATGGCCCGCGATCATTGCACCCCATCCATCGTGAGTTCTCTACCATGCCGGTCTAGACTCACCGTCTCACTCCAATTACAATAGTGGCCGGGTGCATCGCGAAATTCCATAACACTTTCACTCGAGTAAGTGGCTTTGCTTTCATGTACCTAATAACTAGAGAGTACTGTTCTGTTTTGTTCTGATCATGTGTAATGATGGCATCTTTTTTTTCGCTTCATGTTACGTTTGCTGATGAAATTGTGCTTGTTTTATCTCGTGCATCGTTATGTGTGTTCTGTTGTAACACCATATTGTTGGATTATGGTTGATATTTCTCATGTTTAATTGCTTGCCTTTATATTTTCTTTGACTTGTCGCCTAGCATTATGTCATCGGCAGTTAAAAGTAATGAAATAGGTTCGTTTATTTTACTCTGCAGAAGAATGTTAGTTTGATGTTGATTTTAGCTACATGTTTATTCCTGCTGTTTGCCATTTTATACGTAAAATTTCTAAATTTGTATTTTATATCTTTTTATGTAATTTGTTTATCGTTACAATTCATCTTATCATATCGTTTGCCGAAGGACGCATATATAAGAGTCGTATGTTCTGCTGTTTATATTAATGTAGTTTGGTTCCATGTAAATGTATTTGCTATAATGCCATATGACACATTATTCGTTGTCTAGTTTTACGATAAGCTCACTGAAACCGCTAACACTTAACCCTCCTTCATCTTCTTAAACAAATATGCTATTTTTAAAAGTGCCGTTCTTCCTGCGACGCTTGTCACAGGTCCAAATCTGTCATTTGTTCCCATTCGTTTTTCATGTCAAAGCGTGTTTTTAAAACAGAGCGTTTGCTACAATTGTTAGTTGAAACTTTGGAAGTTTTGTGGTGTGGTCATTAGTTAATGTCGTCTGCGCCATAAATTAGGACTGAAGGAAAATTATTCAAAAATTTGGAAGTATAATTCAGTATTGTTAATTATTTTTAATTTGTTTATGAAATATTGAAACCTTTCCTTGATGTAATTTTATTATATAGGCGATATAAATAAGCAAAGCTGCTAGCTAGACATTCAAAAACTTATGTATTTTATTCATTATCCTTCAATTTATTTATGATTTATATCAGTTCAAAATAGAATGTACCCACGCCTTCGCCCACATTAATGACTTCGATTTCGTTAATTAATTTTCACTTATAGAAAGAATCATCAAAATCGATTCATAAACGACGACGTTATCTGCGAACACACATAAAATATGTATACTATATAATATTAATTCGATTAAGAAATCTCCGTTTTTGAGGTCAATTAAAAATTGGCTACGTACTGTTCTAAACGATAATCTACACTCACCGGCACGGAAACTTGGCCAAGTACAAAACGTATGACAACTTCCTTTTTTTTTCACTTAGCTCTACAAATTTTGGCTAATTGTGATCGGAGTCTATCCAGTTAACGTTCCTGATCACTTCTTTTCACATTAAAAGGTTTTTCGGGTTCATAATGAAGTTTATGCAAAAAATCACGTTTTCACAAACTTTTACACTAGAGTTAAAAGCACTACGAATTTAAAATTGTTTGATTTTTTGTCGCTTTCTGTCCTTTTTAATAGCGTGTGTTGCCTCCTCTAGCCCTAATGACCGCCTGCATTCGGTCTGGCATGCTTTGGATGATGTTCTTGATGTTGACTTGTGATAAGTCGCGCCAGGCAGTAAGTGCAGCATCTCGAAGCTGGTTAAGAGTTTGTGGTGGGTTCGATGATAACTTTATTGCTCGTTTCAGTTTGTCCCATACGTGTTCTATCGGATTTAAGTCCGGGCTGCGAGCTGGCCACTGCAATTTTTGAACACCAACCTCTTGAAGGTAATCATTCACGATGTGAGCGATATGTGGACGGGCATTATCATGCATTAAAATGAATTGGTCATAACCAATAAACCCTCCGAAGGGCACAACATGATCTTGAAGAATTTCTTCGACGTATCGAGTTGCATTTAAGGCGTTATTGACGATGACTAATTCCGTACGAGCATCAGAACTCACGCCACCCCATACCATTATAGAGCCTCCGCCAAAACTGACCGTCGGTGTGGTTGTCATCACCAAATAGCGTTCCCCTTTCCTTCTCCAGACACGTTGTCGACCATCAAGTGCATTTAAAGCGATCCTGCACTCGTCTGTAAACAAAACCCTTGCCCATTGCTCAAAAGTCCAGTTAGCGTGTTCACGGGCGAAGTGAAGTCGAGCTACTCTGTGCTGTGGGAGGAGCTGTGGACCACGGGCTGGTCTTCTTGCTCTCAAATTAACTTCCTCCATACGTCTTCTCACCGTACGCTCGCTAACATTCACACCTCTGGAGATTTGAAGCCGCTGACGGATCTCAACAGCGGTCAGGAAGCGATTTCTTAAAATCTCTAACACAATAAAGCGGTCGTCACGAGCTGATGTGCATCTTACACCGCCACTACCTGGTCTTCGGGTGTAGCGGCCAGTCTCTTGATACCGTTTTAGTGCATATTGCATCGAAGAACGCGGCACGTTTAGGACAATAGCCACTTCACAATGGGTCAAACCTTGTTCGACTAATGCCACTGCCTGTGCTATCTGATTTGATGACAAAGGCATTTTTATGGATCCTAAGGGGCCTTTAGGTGTTTATTAACCACAATAACAACAAAAGTCTTTGTCAAATTAAAACTTAAAATTTTTAGAGCACAATTAAAAACTTCGACTTCGTCAGATTAATGACACGATTTAACTAAACTTTAAAACGCAGACCAAAATGCATTTCAAATTAGTGAATTACCCTCTTGAGATGAACATAAACATTTTTTCTACCCACTTACGCAATAAGAACAAAGTTAGACACCCTTCAAAAAATATTATCGCATGTTATGAGTTTGGCCAAGATTCCGTGCCGGTGAGTGTATTTGTTCCAAATTTTATCCACATCGAATTTTGAAAGATTTGAAGAAATCGTATAAAAAAAAACCATATGATATATTATAAAAATTATTTATTTACAAGGAAAATTATTTAGTTGGAATTTATTTTTTAAAAATTACATCATCTAAATCTCACTCGCACTCTTCTAAGCGAGCATCGAAATTTTCGAATACTCGTCAGCAAAGAGACCGCGAGATCGCTTACATCTGCTCGCTGATTTGTTTCTTTTAGTTGACGTAGTGTATTTGGTTTATTGATGTAGACATGATTCTTTGAATAACCCCATAAAAAGAAATCTGTAGGGGATAGATCTGGACTTCTGGGTGGCATTGGAATGTCGCCTCGTCTGTAAATCAGCTTTTTTGGAAACATGCCTTTGACCACCGGTAAGGACTCATTGGAAGTGTGACAAGTGGCTCCATCTTGTTGAAACCATGTGTTACGATTGTAGCCAGCAAATTCTAGTAGCAGACGTTAGATTCAAACGTTAACGAATTCTTGGCCCACCCTGTAGTTTGATCGAGAAACAGCCGTCTATAAATCAATCCTCACAAACTTTAAAATTTATAGTGGAATACATACCACACTAACAATATCACTCAGTTTTTGCTATTGCTATTACCGATGCACCTTTGTAGGTTAATTTTGTCGATAAGATGTTTATCTGGCGATAATTTAGAATAAGATTTTATGAAGTTAATTTTATTAGCGAACAGTTAACACTTGCAATTAATTGGTTTCTTAAATACTTAGTATCTGGAAACCGAGCTTTGGTATTTTTTTTAAACAACACTAAAAACCAGCTAGATCGATTTATAGCTCCCGAAACATACTAAATTTTATGAAAATCGTTGGAGCTGTTTCGGAGTTTCAGGTTATATGTACACATATATATATACTAGAATTGGTAGTTTAAAGGTATTCGATTGTGTCCCTAATGGTGATTGATATTGATCTAAATTGAACATAGTAAACACTTAGTCTCACCAAATTTTTGCAAAGAAATCTTCAATGTAGCTATTAAGACAATTCACCTTCTACTAAATCACCGGTCTTGTGCGCGGCTGGAAAAAATAATCATAATATAACAGTAAGACCGGTAGTATTTGCGATATTCTTAGTCCACGACTCAAATATTATCTAGAACAACCAAAAAAAATGCCGTAATAATACTACAGCTTATACTGTTGTGTCTAAGTCGACGCAATGCAACTGAACTTCTTGAATTTCGCTAGTTCCATCAAGTTGTAGAAGAAAGTGCAAGATAGATAAGCAAAATTTCAAATTTCAAACTACCTAATACCAGGAACCGTTTTAGAACGCCCATACTGGAGTGATTTACTCATACCCCAAAATTCAAATCTGGAAGTCTAGATGACCTGTCGGTGTTGCCACCCGACAAAAATAAATTACATTTATATCATTTAATGTAGGCGTTATATTAACTTATGCAATTTTGTAAAAACTTTCATCTGCGTTAATATTATTTCTTTCTCAAATTAAGTTAAATTACACATTTTAATATAAAAATTATTTAAAATGTAATATCTAGATGATGTGGTAGAGTCGTCAGACTTGGTGAACTTACTGATGTCGACCATGACACACTTCGTTGATATAATGGAACTTCTTCAGCAATATGCAACCAAATTTGGCAAATTATGCCAATCAGTCGAAAGTAAAATAACGTCATTCATTTAGATTATAAATAATACTACATCTGAAACAGCAAGAAAAGCTAATTTGTCCGGAGACCCATTGATGCAGGGGTGACAGTTATCGTGGTAACTGTGTAAGCTTTACACTGTCACGACGACTGTCATGCCCTTTACATCTCCAAGCTGTGCGTGAAAAAACACCACTAGGCGGCCATAGTGTTGGTCGCCATACTTCATTGTTTGAATCTATTCATGCTTTTCATCAGGCACAGTTAAGTCACTTTAGCAAGTTAAAAAAACAACCAAATAACAGTGAAAGAAATATTCCTCATTATGTTAGTGTGAGTCTTACTCGAGTGATGACGGATAAGGAATACACACATACATGCACCACCTCTATCCATCCCATGGGTGTCGTAAGAGGCGACTAAGAGAGCAAACCACGCAGGGCAACAACACTGCTAAAAGAAGAAAAATTTGTAACAAACCCTAGGCAAACCTGTCTGGCCAGCGTGGTAACATCAACAGCCTTACAGACATAGGCCTCTCCTTAGCAAGGAGGTTTTGGCCTACTATACCACGCTGACCAGACGGGTTGGAATAGGGTTTGTTTCAAGTTTTCCTTCTCTTTGTAATGATGTTGTCTTGCATACTTTCTTCTCTTAGTCACCTTTTACGACACCCACGGGATGAATAGGGATGGCAACACTATGTATTCTTAATCCGTCACTACGAGTGGTGTAGTAGGCCAAAATCTTCTTTCTAAGAACGGATATTAGTAGGTTCTATGTCCTGCAGTGGACTTTTAAAGGCTATTGACGATGAAGATTGATATACGATTGCGTCAATCACGACCAACGCCCCAGGGAACTATGACTTATAATAGTATGCACTTAGTAACGGGTATCTAAATATAAATTCTCACATAATACAACGGCAGTTTTTGCTAATATTTTCACTTATGTAACAAGCACAATGACCCTAACTGTTTTAGTAAACTTTGTTTACATTGTTTTTATCGCCTATTCTCACCTTGAAATTTGCCAATGTTGTATTAAGCGGTCTAAGAGAGCAAACTCACAATAGACAAAAGACAACGTCACTGTAAAGAGAAGGAAACTTTAAAACCTTATACCATCGAGTGTTGCCAACGTGGTATAGTAGACCAAAACCTCCTTTCTAAGAAGAGGCCTATGTCCAACAGTGGACTGTAAATTTGTGTCCGTTTTTATTTATGTAACTACTCACTTCTACTACTAATGCTTAATATTATGCATAGGTACCTCCGTGAGTTTACGGCATCACAAATCAGATTTATCCCACGGGTGTCATAAGAGCGTCTAAAGGAGCAAAGTACGCAGGGCAACATCTAAGAGTAAGGAGAACTTGAAACAGACTGCATACCAACCCGTCAGACCCGCGCATAATCAAAACCTCCTTTCTAAGGAGTGTCTATGTCCAGCAATGAACTATCAAAAACTGTTGATGTAATGTGAGACTTATGTATCATGTACGTCATTACTCGAAATGTTCCTTAGACACACTAAATAAAACTTGTGACTCAGAATAGATACGAATTAATACTTCTCCGTTTACAAGTACAGACGTAACACATGACGTAGGTTTTTCTAAGAGCTTCGTTCGTATAAAGGGCCATCGAAACCCCGTCAAAGCTCGCCAACTAGGTCGAGAGTTTGTTAAAATAACTAGCTGTTCTCAGCTTGTTAAAACTTGTTAATGTAGTGTGGATGAGTTCTTAAACTCTTGTGTAGTAACGAATGAGTGAGCAAGTGCTAATATTGATGCCCCTACCACGATCCGTGATGCAGGGGTGACAGTTATCGTGGTAACTGTGTAAGCCTTACACTGTCACGATGACTGTCATGCCTTTTACGTCCCCAAGCGGGGAGTGAAAAAACATCTCACAAGGCCGCCATAGTGTGGGTCACCATACTGCATTGTCTACATTTGCAATAAGTATGGTGACCACAACTCTTTGATTCTATTCATGCTTTCCGTCAGGCAGAGTGGAGTCACTTTGGCAGGCTCTTAATGTAGTAAAAAAAAATCTTCTGGTCATGGAATATTTATTGATGAAAAAAGATAAGAAATCGTTAAAAGCAGGCCACACAGAACTTGATTATGTTTAAGGTGATAGGGTTATAAAATAACATAAATTCAGCGGATTCTATTGACACCTGTATATAGTATAAAATGAAGTCGCTTCGTGTTTTTGTACGCTTAGATCTTTGAAACTACGCAACAGATTCAAATTATGTTTCCACCATCATTTAGGTTGTATTTTAGGGAAGGTTTATGCATATGATACACCTATGTTAGATTATTAGAATATACAAAAAGTCAATGTTTCGTAATACACAGAATTTTTGAACGCTTTCTTTCTTACAAACTTTGCTAGATATATCAAAATAATGTACCAAGTTATTGTGTGTCTTAAACACATTTATAAGAATATCCGCGATTGTGTTTGTCTTTATCGTCGGATTTGGAAGATATATTTCTTTCACCCAACAGTATAAATAGTGTTAGCTGTATGTACCATAATATTCCATTTTTCCTCTATATTTAACCGAAGATTTGGAGTCTTACATAGCCAACAAGCCACAAAATTTATACCTGGAATAATATAGCATAAGGCCACCAATTTACCAATCTTAAATTAATTGAAACTACTGAAAATTATTTAATAAATAGGAACAAAGAACCAGCTAATTAATAGATACCAATACTTACACTGACTTTCATGACGTGACTACGTCTATTGATACTCAATACAGTCTACAAGAATTCGATTCTATAAAAAAATGTGATTATTTTAAAATAGGTAGACAAAGCGAAGATATTTTTCACAAGCAATGATATATTGTCGTATTGTACTTATCTCCAGTGTTGGCTTATTTTTTTTAATATGCACACTGCTTGTAGTAACCGGTCACACTGACAGTAGCAAGCGGAACTCCTCCACTTAAGACATTAATTTTAGATTTGTTTAATAACGTCACAGTATTCTAAATAAACATGAAACCAATTGCGTGAAAGCATTCTAACGCTAAAAATGGAAAATTCAGAAAAGAAGAGAGTACACCTTAATTCAGTTCACCAGAATTCAGTCACATTGTAGCTGATGAAATTTTTTTTAAAAGTTCCGAAATAATTGAAATTATTAAGGTAAAAAGTATAATTACTATAGAAATAAGCAATTATTTCAAACAAATACGAAACAGTGCATAATGCTGCTTTTGAAACCATTAACCTTAAAAGGCACCCTTTATGTACCAATTTCTATTGCTATTTGAATAAATTCGATTACGTTTTAATGAAGAACAATATTTTAAATAACCTTGACGCAGTCAAAAACAAGCAGATAGCATACACATCGTTTAAGACATTTACGACACGCTTCAAAACGTATGCCGCCGTTTCATTTGACATAATACTTTTATCTTCAAACACCGCGTACATAAAATAATTAACTCACACATCTCCAGTCAACCGTGACCGAATTATTCGTGTTTGTAAAGAAAATTTTGTAAACATTTTCATTCACAACTTTATTTTTACCAAACGCTAAAATATAGACTCGATCGACGTTCACTGGCACACTTCCAAACAAAAGATCGTTAAAACCAAAGTTTGCTATAATAAAATTTAAACTTGTACCTCCCATGAGAGCCCTTCTAAATTCGCTACATCTGACCCATTTTGTACACGATCATTGTTTATTTGATTCGAGGGCAAACGCTTACAATTTTAGTGTTCGCTAACATCGTTACAAAGGCACAAAAGCATACATAAGCATACGATGGTATCCAATACATACTATTTCTAACTGCTGACGAACACAACACAACTTTCACAAAGGCCCAAAAATTCTAGGTTATGGTACAGTACAGTAAAAGTGCAGCAAAATGAATACCCGAGACTATTACAAAGTGTCGTACATGAACACGGGATCCGACCAGTCGAGCATCTCATTGGAAAGCGACATCTTGGACAATGATACAGGATTCAACGCCAACCAGTTCAAATTGTACGATGACTTCACTACAGACTTGAGGTTGGCCTTCAATCCTCTCCGAAGGAACTTTCATAACCTCACCCGAACTGATGTGACGAGGAGACGAGGGGATCCGAATGATTCTGGTGTCGATATGGAGAATGGGAATCCTCTTGATGATGTGACAACGTCCAATAATAGCGATTTGGTAAGTCCTATAATAGTCAACGGTGGAGCTTAAATTTGTATGTTAGAAAAACTATTTCGTTCGTGTTAAGGATTGCTAATACAGGTATTGTTAAATGATGAAGTGAAAGATAACATCTGTTACCTAATATAAAAAAAGAACTGTTGAGATCATAAAATTTCTTTACCAATATTAATATATCTTGCAAGATTTTCTAAAGCTTTATTATATAAAGTTCCAAACAAATTCTGAAATACATCCAAACTCGTCACATAACATTTGTAATTGACGACTGTTCTAGAATTTCATGCATGAGAGTTTAAATTATTGTTATTATTACAAGACTTCTAACATCTAGGCCAGTTTATATCATTCCTATTTTACAATTGCTTAGTTTATAAACAATCTGATACAAAATATAATAATTTGGTTGCAAAACAATTAAAAAAATTCATTAAAAACATACTAAGATGTTTTTGTAACTTTAAATTCGTGTGTGACAGCATTGAAGTGACTGAAAATATACGAAACAATAAATTACTACAAGCAAAAAAAGTAGCAAATAATTCACTGACGGAAAGCGAAGTTCCATTGTAATAGTCAAGTCGACACAATTGTGTGATGTCTTTAAATAAAGTCACTGATACAATGTAATAATGCAACGTCGCCGTCGTTGGCGCCCCTATCACAAACGACGGACGTTCGTGCCGACATTGTTCGTCTCCGTTCCTATTACTCATTAGCTGTAGACAATGAATTATAGAGCAACTAGACGTACACGCTACCAGCCAGAAAGACACTCTTTTACTAAAATGTGGTGCTTGTACCAACGTGCCTGTGTACTACTTAAAAAAAAAAAGTTGATATTTCGTAGGTTAGATTCATTTCTGAACTACAGTAGTGTGTTATATTCAGATAAATGATCACTGACAAATCTATGATTTTTTTTAAATAGCAACTGTTATGAAGATGATAGTAGCATGTTTCGGCCAATTAGACCAGAGTACGTGATCTGATCAAATGAGTAAGATAACCGGATCCTTTAAATTTGGAAGGATACACTCAAAAGACAGAAACGTCGTTTACGTCCAAGGGTAGCAGTGCACAATACCACACTTACTTCAGTCTTTAAAATATCGCTTGCTCTCTGTGACAAATGACTACGAAACCGTCGAAGTAACTTTGAAAATTTTATTTTGTATCATTTATATTTTCATTCTTCACGTGCCAGTTTTATCACAAATGAAGTACAATACATTATAAAAATTAAAATTCACACCTACAATGTCACAGAGATTAAGTTGTGTTTTAAAGACAATTGTAATTTTAACCGGTTACATACCAGTAAATTAGCTTCATTCTAAATGTCTTCTTATTGACACAAAGATGTAAATTATTATATTCTAAAAATTGAATCAAACTTTGCCTTTTAGTAAAAATATTTACACAGCACTAGTTGCATGTCTAATGTGTAGTATGTGTGTATGTAATGAGAAGAATTCATTTAAAAGATAACGATTAAATTATAAAAACACACTTCGTTATATTTCATTACGCATATTGTTCTATTGTAGTAAAATAGAGCACTCGTCTGTTAAGTCAATATCCCTGCTTCGCGTACTCAATGATGCCATATCACATTTCATACCAGTAACGATCCTGAGGGAACATTTAATAGGACAGTATGACGTAAGCTTTCGTAACACTTGGACACATTGTATCTCATGACTCATTATAATGTCATACGCATAAGCTTCATACGGGTGGTCATTATATTGTAATACATGACACACAAACAAACAAGTTGCATGCCATATTTGACTGACTTAATTAAAACATATTTTTTATTTGACCACATCACATATTTCATTAGCTAACTTATAATTTCTCAAACAATGTCGGACATTTTGCGTTAGCATTGAATTAAACGCATCACATTACGCATACGTGCAAATGCCGTTATACTTATCCTCGTAGACTGTTAATTTAGTTAACTGGGACGTTTATCATCAGGTTTTTATATCACATAACCCCAATGGCGCCCTTACCTGGCCAGTGGTAATCAAGGTTGTTGCACGCAATGTTCCATATAGCGCGCAAGCGCGTATGTTTTTTAGTACTCGCCCAACGGGTTATATCACATGTCTATACATAAATATAACCTTAAGAAAGCGCTGCTTACGCTATGACTGACTGACCTTGACCAAGAGTAAATGTACCGCTTATTTTGGACATTAATTTTAAGCCGGTTGTTCCGACCCACTAAAGTGCGTAGCCGTTAATGAAATTCCGATTAATTTGATGTATTGGCTTGTTACAGTTGGAGAACGAAGTTATGGTAGATCCTTGGAGCAGCATGGACTCTTCAAATTCACCATTAACAGATTCCGGACCTTCGGCAAGTGAAGACTGCACACCCTCAACTTCAAGTGAACCTCCTCGTGGGCCTCTAGATGAATCGTCTCCTCTATCACCTGACTCGCGCCGCTTAGCCGACCCAAAAGACACCAAATCTAAAATAGCCCCCAAACACATTCCCTCAAAAACTACAGACAAGGCGCGGTCACGAGATCTCACGCTTGAGTTAGAGACCCTAGAGCCCAGCGCACTTCCTCGCCGGCCACATTTCCTTGACGAAGACTATCAACCGCCGTCCAAAACAAACATCGAATGCCGAATTCCAAAACCACACTTCCTGGACCACTCTCCTTCACCAGATGAATTTGATGAACGTAGTGACATCACTAACCCGAACTTCTTAGATGATGACGTTGATGGTGACGATAACCAAGCTCAGAAAAAAGCTGGAGCCCTACCCAAAAAACCGCAGAGGATTCCATCTTCAACATTTTCAACACCTGAAGATCGGCCACACCGGACAAGTTATCGAAGTACTTTACATTATGGTTTAGAAAGTGCAGCTAGATCCAGTGAAAGAGATAAAAGAGCTTCCCAACTGTACAGAGGGACCTGGCCAGGAGAACGCGATGTCTGGACAGGTCATGACTCGTCCAGCGTTCGTAGTTTCTCTAGCAATGGCTCTGCAGAAGGCCCGAGACCTTCATCGAATTTAGAAAATAAAATGGAGTGCGTTTGCTCATTAATTTCGCTTCTTAGTTTATCACCAGAAAATAATGCTGACTTGAGTGGTCCATTGCTAGAAATGAGTCGATCGGTCGAAAGCTGTATTGCCATGAGGCAGGCTGGCTGTATTCCTTTACTAGTTCAACTAATTCATTCAAAGGTTCCCAGGGAAACTCGGGATCGTGCCGCTAAGGCTTTACGTAACATAATTCACACACAGACTGATGATAAAGCTGGTAGGAGAGAAGCGAGAGTCTGGCGATTGTTAGAACAAGTTAGAGAATACTGCTACGTTTTAGAAGACCTCGTGGAAATGAGAAAAGAAGGTAAAGATATTATAGAAGACGATGCTACCAAACATCCCAGTCAAAGCGTTGCTGCTTTAATGAAACTGTCCTTTGATGAAGAACATAGGCATGTGGTTTGTCAACTAGGAGGGCTTCAAGCATTAGCGGCGTTAGTCAGCGGTGATCAAGCGGCACACGGCAGCAGAACTGATGATAACACATGTTTGACTATGAGAAAGTACGCAGGAATGACGTTGACAAATTTAACCTTCGGTGATGGAAACAACAAATCTCTTCTGTGCTCTTTCAAAGACTTCATGTTAGCTCTAGTAGAGCAATTAGAATCTCCTAATGATGATATGCGACAGGTACGTAGCAACTTTTTCTCCAAACGTAAGATTTTTATTTAGGGGATACCAAAATATTTATCAAAACACATCCATTGTTAGAATCAAATATCCTGTAAATCTTTAAATTACTAATTATATACTATGCGTTTCATATTCAAACTCTAATAATAATACATTATCATTTTCTGTTACAGGTAACTGCAGCAGTACTAAGAAATCTATCGTGGAGAGCAGATACAAACAGCAAACAAGTACTAAGAGAAGTAGGCGCCGTCAAAGGATTGACTAAAGCCGCTATGACATGCCAGAAAGAAGCCACTCTCAAGTCAGTCTTGTCGGCCCTCTGGAACTTAACAGCCCACTGCTCAATGAACAAAGTAGCTTTATGTTCCGTTGAGGGAGCCCTAGGCTTTCTTGTAGACATGCTTAGTTATAACTCACCTACAAAAACATTGGCGATAGTGGAGAATGCTGGTGGCATAATGAGAAATGTGTCGAGTCATATCGCCGTCAGAGAAGATTACAGACAAATTCTCCGCGAGAGAAATTGTTTAAGTGTCTTACTGCAGCACCTAAAATCTCCAAGTCTTACAGTTGTCAGTAACTCTTGTGGTACTTTATGGAATCTATCAGCAAGATGTCCTCAGGATCAGCAATTTCTTTGGGACCATGGTGCGGTACCAATGCTAAGAAGTCTCATCCACTCGAAGCATAAAATGATTGCGATGGGATCCAGTGCCGCCCTAAAAAATTTGCTCAATTCTAAGCCGGGCAAGACTCACATTATTTCTTTAGATACCACAGCTAGGAACATGAATTTACCAGCTTTACCAACTTTAGGGGTTAGAAAGCAAAAAGCTTTGGAACAGGAGTTAGATCAAAATTTAGCGGAAACCTGTGACAATATTGAACCAGCAACATCTCCAACAACAAGTAATAGAGAAGAGAAAAACTTATTCACGGCTACTGAACGACAAATCGCAATGAATTTAGAAAGACACAGAATGACGTCTAGTTCGCCTCTTATGGGAACTTTAGCATCGCAAATATCATTAAGCCATAGCGCACATTTAGCGAGCTACTTAAGCTGCAGTAACACACTTTTAAAAGGTGCATTGGTATCTAGATCTAATACAGGTAGTGCCGGGAATGTGAACCGATCTGAAAGCAAAGATTCTGTCACAAGTACTCACTCAGACTCTGTTTTTGAGCGAGCTATGCGTACCGGGAAGGTGCCTGTCCCAACGCCTAGAAATAAAGATCTCATGAAAAGTGAAAGTTCTACTGAATCGTTTAAAATGCCGTCAACATCCAACAAAGATAGTAATTATCTTCGGTATCCGACTGAGCCACCAATTCCTCCTCCAAGAAGTACAACAGAAATGCGAACTAATTATACAGAATCTGGTTTTGACGTCGACCAGGATTCTTGTGACCAACCAATCGATTACAGCAGAAAGTATTCTGAAACTAAAACAAATGAGCCTGAAGTTGAGAAACCGAAGACTGATATAAAAAAATATTCAAAAAAGGAAAGTTCAAGCACATATGGCGATTACCAGGAGACTGATCTGGACCAGCCTACGGATTACTCTTTGCGCTATGCTGAACATCAATCCGAGACAGGTTCTGACATGTCAGAGCCGGCCGGTCCCTCTGTCCATGAGGACACAATTAAACACTTCGCTACTGAAGGAACACCGTATGAAACACCGGCAATCTTTTCCACAGCAACTTCCATGTCAGATCTCCGTGTGATCGGTAAAGACAGCAAGAAAACTCCAACGACTATCAAACCTAATCCTGAAGCCATGACACATTCTGATGAAAAAGACACATGTTCAATCGAGGATCCTCCTAGACATGACAACGATAGAGCAGCATCAACTCCTCAAAATGTATCTACAACAGAAACCATGCAGGAAAAACGAGGTGTATTTGACACCAAATTCAGTTCTGGAATGATAAGTCCCGAGAAACCGGTAAACTACTGTGATGAAGGCACACCTGGGTACTTTTCAAGAGTTAGTTCATTGAGCAGTTTGGGTGAACCGACTGAGGAGGATTGTCTGGCTAAGAGAAATGCTATGGCCACTATTAATGTGGAGCTTAGTCCTCAGGAATCGAATACTGGCAACTCTGCTAAAGACAAAGAAGGTAATGTTTGTTTAACTTTTTTCTTATATTTTATATTACTTTTCACAAGCACTTAGTCTGTTTTTATTAACAGAATAATATAAAAATGTATTCATGTCATTGATATTTTCTATAGGCTCCAAAGCAGTGACATTTGCAACTGAACCCGTGGCCTTGCGTCCTGGTTCGGAAACTGCATCAGGCCGCGCTTCACCCCCCACACAACGGTTCGTAGAGGACACACCTCTAATGTTCTCAAGGTCCAGCTCGCTCGGATCACTCCCAGAATGCTCGCAACAAGATGACCAAGGATCCGTGGTGTCTGAAGTTAGGTAAGTAATTTACTGAGGATTCAGTTTTTAATAGAAATATTAAAATAATTTCTTGTTAGTTATGACAACATGGGATTTTTTTTCTATATTAGTTGGGGAGAAAGCTGTAATGTTAAAAAGGAAGAAGTATATGTATGAGTGTTGTTCTAGCCGGCTGACATCAGGCTGTATCTCCCCGAGCGAGATCCCGGACTCGCCGGGCGCGAGTGTGCCGCTGTCGCCTCGCACCCGCGCCGCTCCGCCGCCTGACTCGCTCACCGCGCTCTCCACTCCGCCGCAAGGTAACGTCCAATGAAACAGTAATTAAATACCTTACCTTGCAAATAATTAAAACCTTTGAAGATCAACGACTTCAATGAACCGTATTGGGATGAATTGCAACCTAAATTTCCACATTTAGAGACGATATGTTTCTTCAAAGTTATGTGAAACCAAACGCGAAAGGTCAAAACGAAAGTTGACAGGTGATAAATGTAAAAAAGAAACCATAATTATTTTTTTTTATTTTTATTTAAACAGCCCAATTTTTCTTGTCGCTTGGATATCTGACACTCTACCACTGCAATGGTTGTGCAACGAATTATCTTCTACAATATTTCCGAATCAATTCAACTCCTAAATATTCAAGAAAAGAGCGTACTCTCAAAGCCAGGAACGTGCTTGTAACTCCTGAGTTGCAAGAGGAAAGCTCATAGAAATAGCATTCAATTGACTTTTCCCTTCTGGGTTTAATTCTTAGACATTTAAACAATAAAAAATGCCGTTTCTTTACAGAGCGTGCATGCGAAGGTTCGGTGTTCGAGGAACGTGTATCCCGGTTCATGGTGGAACATACTCCGGCGCAGTTCTCCACCGCCACCAGTCTGAGCAGCCTCACCATTGACGACGAGCCCAAGTTACCCAAGGTTCGTACGATATAAACACATTTAATCCTACTAATGATGATTGGGTTTTACATTTGTAACCGAATTTCGAGTACGAAGAAATTTTCAATTTAACATGGAAAGTTTTATATAGGATCTGTATTAAACAATAGTAAATTCACGTTAAAAAATAGTGACTTGACCAGACTAATCAGGAATTCTTATGCTTACCAATATTATAAATACGAAAGTGTGTTTGTTTGTTTGAATGTTTGTCTCTCTTTCACGTCGTAACGGAGCGGCTTTATGGTATGATTTTTGTGGCTGGAGATAGTTAGGAAGGTGAAGGGTGAAATAGGCTATTTATTACCACTGTAAAACTTCTCATTCCCATGGAAAAATCCATTATGATACATATTTGAATCAAGCCAAATTTTATAAATTTCGATAGTTTGTTTTTAACCCAAATTTTGTTTGTAACTTTTTTTTCACCGATTGCATACGATAAAAAATCTGTCACTAGACTTTATAAAAAATACCCGTGATTTCTAATAGAGGGCGCCATATTGAATAACGTACCCTGGACTCTTTATCGATAAACTGTTTAATATAGTTTTCTCTTTAAAAGTATAAATGCAAAAGTTAGTAGATACCGCGATAATCGATATACACTCGGACGGAGCCACGGGCAAAAGCTTGTTCACTATAATTTTTTACAAGTCTATTATTTTTAAAAAGTATTTAATATTTTTTTTTGTTTGCAGCAATCCCTTAAACTATTATCAAAGGTATCCGACCAAGACGAAAGCAACGATTCGTCGAACAGTAGATCTGAAGACGCCTCAGAGAACTTGAACCAATCGTCACCATTAAGAAGTATCCTACCCAACGAATTTATGAAAGGTAATTTAATTATTATTCTTATTTTCTATTAACAATGCACTCTAGACATTTTATTTCAGTAGTACTTGAGTAGACTGCACGATTGGCCTAGAGTTTAAGCGGTCGCCACGCCGCACTCTACTTCGCTGAGTGTTGTGGGTTCTAATCCTACATGGGACAACACTTTGTGTGATCCATAAATTATTGTTCTGAGTCTGGGTGTTCTTTGTGTCCGTTTCTTGCGTTTGTAAAGTCCCTTGCGACGTAGGATTTATTCCTAATGTGGGCGTTGTATTTACAAAAAGAAAGTGGTGTGTTACAGCTGTTGGCTCCACTCAAACCTGCAAATCCTCCCAAACACAGAAAGCAAAGTAATAATCGGACGTTACTAGTATTTTTTTTCTACAAGTAAAAAGGTTTAGGACATCTTTTTAGTGCTTGTTTTTGTAGACAAATTCCATTATTGATACCACTTTCTTCAAAATGTGGTATAGTAGACAAAAACCTCCTTTTTAGGGAGGGGTCTATGTCCAACAGTGGACTGTTAAAGACTATTGATAATGATGATGAAACAACAGCGTCATTGTTTCGTAATTAAACCCAAGGACATGGGTCTACACAGATACATATGTATACTGTTCAGATTATATAACAACCATTATTGAAATCACTTGTCTAAATGTTATTGAACTTTCACATCTCATAAACCACATACACACTCAACACACAATACGTTAACTCCCACCATTACTTTTTATCTAACAATAGTAATAATAATATTATTTATTGAACCAAAGAATGCATACAATTTAAGTGAAAGCCCTGATGCCCAAACTAGCGTAAACTCTATGTTGGGAATCAGTTCCTTCCCAAAAAACAATGATACAATAATCCTTTACAATTAGCAAATGGATCATACACAGAAGTTTTAAAACATACTTACATAATAGATTTTGTAAATTGTGTTTGTGCGTTTTTGCGTGCGTACGTGCATGCGTGCGTGCGTACGTGCATGCGTGTATGTGTGAGTGTGTTTGTGCGTATAAGTATGAGTACTCGTGTGTCTTTTGACCTATTCGTATGTATAGTTATGAGTATTCATTCGTTTAAAACCTAAATTAAGCCGTTACGCAATAACCTATTGTTTTACTTATCATTATTAATCCCCATACCTAAAGTCTGACTGATTCTTAGAATAACTAACCACGATACAGGCTAAGCTTAGGGAGTCTAACAACGACAAACAATTATGTAATTACTGGATTGTCAATAGAATTATGCTTGAAGTCACCGACCGAATACTGTTATTTTAATTACAGGTACTCGAACCCCAGGCGAGGTGTGCAAAGTGTACTTCACAGAAGACACGCCGGCTATCTTATCCAAAGCTGGGAGCAACTCCAACCTCTCTGTGCTGTCCATTGACTCGACACCCTTGCGCCCGTCGGACACCCTCGATCCTCACGACACCTCTGACAGCTCCAATCTCAGTGATGCTGGGGACCTCCTAGAGGAATGCATACAGAAAGGCATTGCTAAGGTGAGTAGTCTAACTAAACGACTGATATATTGTTCAGAAAGCCATGTTAGGCCATAAATAAGCCGGTTAGGCAGGAGTTATCATGGTATCACAGAAAACCAATTTTAAACAACTCTGACGTTACATTTCACCCTCTCCCTCACAGGCAAACCCATTACTTCCCACTGTCATATTTCTAGGACACTAGATTACCATTTTTTTTTTGAAACTGGCTTCAATATTTTAAGCCTTTTTTTGTAAATAGTACACATTCTTAACTATTTTGCCGTTAAAAAAAATTGTTAAAAAAACAGTGACTTTATTTTTATATTCAAAGTTTATATATTTCGTAGCCGTTAAGAGTGCATTATTATAATATATATATAATAAATATAATATAATATATATAATATATATAGCTAACTATAGCTATATAAATTAAAGTAATTATATATTTCAAATTACCTAAAATTGTTGGGAAACCTTTACTAAACGTGAAATAGCCAACAAAGTCGTAATAATATATTTTTTTCTCAACATTTGAGCCCAATGTCATACATATAGGACAGACTGATTCAGACCCTAGAATAAATACATTTTTGTTTTTTGCTCCACATTATTTTTTCTAACTGTATTAAGAAATATATTTTGTAACAGAAAATTCTAAATTTTTCGATGGTTGAAAAGTAATGAGTTAAATCGCATGAGTATTAAGCGGTGGTCTACCTGACCCGTCCGCTGAAAAGAAACTTGAGTACCTTTTCTTTGTCAGCCGAAGTCGAAAGAAAAAGTTTTCTATTAAAAACTGTTTTTTTTTTCTTTTTTTGTGACGTAAAACTGCATAGTTGTGCACTGGATAATGGATTTAATATTAACATGAACAATTGATTATCAGGTTGTCAAGAACAAAGGCCCAGCATCAGATATGTCGTCCATCAATCCGTACAGAGATGAAGTATACGTAAGTATTTTTTTAAATAAAGAAATCGCTCATACAATGTACAGATCTTCCTCCCTGTGCACGTGTTTCCCTCCCACTACGATCCCGGGTCCTTTAAGCGGGGCGTGAAAAGCATCTCATTAGGCCGCCATAGCGCGGGTCGCCATATTACACTGTCACCATTCGCAGTTAGTATGGCGACCACCGCTCTTCGATTCTGTTCATGCTTTCCATCAGGCAGAATAGAGTCACTTTGGTAGGTGGTAAATAAAAAAAAAAATATAGAGAGAGAAAACACCTAGTTGTTTCTGTCCTTAGTCCTTATGTCTCTTAAGATAACGTTCTTTTTCTAATAACTAAATTTATTACTTCAGAGATCGCTACCGCCCTATCTGCGTTCGTCTACAGAAACGGTGCGAATGTCCCACGAGTACTCGAGGCATGTTCGTGACAGGTGAGTACCCATCGATTTTTATTATTTTTCTCCAAACAATAGGCTAGATGACACCTTAGTCAAATTAGTTACTTTTTATCAAAACGACAATTTTGTATGAAAAATGTACTAAATACCAAATTGTGACGTCACTGTTTTAGACTACTTAATTGAACAATATATTTCACTGTATATTTGATTGAAATTCGTAATAATAATAAAAAGCTATATTAATTGGATTTGCCGAGATGTTTCACGATATTAGTTTTAATGAAGTGGACATTGGTATTTATTTACGATACAGTCATCTACCCAGTTTTATCATATAATTGTTTTATTTAAATGTCCTTATGTAAAATGTATGTTTATATACATAAATCAATATATATTTAGTAAAATGATGATTGTTACAAAAGGGTGTTATCAGTGTGTTTGGACAACACGAATCTGTAGCCTATTCGCTTTAAGAAAATAGTGACCCATCGTGGGCCACTGAACAAACCGCCAGACTTAGTATGAAACGATTGCATTACTTGAGTATTACATAAAATTTTGGAAATGATATTTCACCTGTTTGAAGAATGTAGTGTATCAATGACTTGTAGTGTAAAAAGAAGTACTTTGATTGATTACATTGATCACACTGATTTAAACGTTTTTCTTAACTCCACTAATGTTCTGAAATTGTTGAAGAACAAATGGAAGTTAACACACTACTCGTGCTGGCCTTGGAAATCACCGTTTCAGAATGGTAGACATACGCTCCCAAACTAAAAGGTTCGGCTCTTCCTTCCTGTGCAAATCAGTTAAAGCCTGGAACTCATTACCAGCGCACGTGTTTCCGTCCCGCTACGATCCCGGGTTCTTTAAGCGGGGCGTGAAAAAGCATCTCACTAGGCCGCCATAGCGTGGGTCGCTATACTGCAATGTCTTCATTCGCAGTGAGTACGGCGACCACCGTTGTTGGAATCTATTCATGCTTTTCCATCAGGCAGAATAGTCACTTTGGTAGGTGGCTATAAAAAAAGCAAACACTAAAATGAGAGAAAAATTAATTTACGTTTACAGGTACTCAGCGGATATTATTATGGTTTTTTCATTCAAAAAACACTTGCATTCAGGGTGATAAATCAATAAAAACAATTTGAATCGTTGTGGAAATGTAAATCATTTTAAATTTTGAGTTTCTTCTGAAAACATCTATATTACTAGAACATTATACTCTATTCGCGCTAATAAAATAGTTACACATATAGCCATCTACCTATATGTACAACAGAACACTGTGATACAGTAACTCACAGTGTTCTGTTTTTATTTAGCAAATTTCACCCATCTTAGAATATTATAATGATAGTTTGTATAATGTACTTCTAGCGACGTCGACCACGACAGTACGCAGGAGATTTTATATTGTAGTGCATAAACAGGTTCACTTTCTCTTCATTCTTACTCACAATCCGATGGCATTGCTATCTGACACGACCGGGAAGAGATCAGGGCAGGCTTTATGTACTCTCCTACGTGTACGGAATATTGTAGTATGTATGTGACGTATGGTTCTTCTACTGAAGGATTAAGAATACGGTGTGTCACCTCCCTATTTATCCCGTAAGTGTCGTAAGATGTGCCAAACTACGCCGAACGTCAACAAAGAGAAAGGAAAAGTCGAAACAAACTCAATACTAACTTGCCTGCCCAACGTGTTTTAAGGAGAGGCGGCTCGTGTCCAGCAATGAACTGTAGATACGGTTACAGATACATACAGATACAGATACGGGTACAGATAGAACGGTCTTAGATAATGATGTGTGACGAACGGTGTGTTGCAGCCGCTCGTGCAGCGCGGAGCGCAGCCCGCCGCCGCTGCCGCCCAAGCTGGCGCACGGCGCCGCGCCGCCGCGCCCGCCGCCGCCCGCCGACGACGACCCCAGCCTCGGTCCGTACCCGCACCACTCACGCACTCGCGCACTCACGCACATAGACGCACACGCACTCACGCACATAGACACGCATTCACGCACACAGACACACACGCACTCACACAGACACACACGCACTCACGCACATAGACGCACACGCACTCACCCACATAGACACGCACACACGCACACAGACACACACGCACTCACGCACATAGACGCACACGCACTCACGCACATAGACACGCATTCACGCACACAGACACACACGCACTCACACAGACACACACGCACTCACGCACATAGACGCACACGCACTCACCCACATAGACACGCACTCACGCACATAGACACGCATTCACGCACACAGACACACACGCACTCACACAGACACACACGCACTCACGCACATAGACGCACACGCACTCACCCACATAGACACGCACTCACGCACACAGACACACACGCACTCACGCACATAGACACGCACTCACGCACACAGACACACACGCACTCACGCACATAAACGCACACGCACTCACGCACATAGACACGCACACAGACACACGCACTCACGCACATAGACACGCACTCACGCACACAGACACACACGTACTCACGCACATAGACACACACGCACTCACGCACACAGACACACACGCACTCACGCACACAGACACACGCACGCATGCACACAGAATGACGCGCACACGCACAGTTTGACACGCATGACCACCACGACTATTTCCCAGAGGGGTAGGCAAAAACTACCTACAAGCAGAAAGATCTTAACTTACTATGGTCCTGACACATTTCTTTTTCTTCGCCCATGTTAGTTAATCGTTGCATGCATGTTCGTCAATTCCTAGTATGTTTCAAACTAGCCATTTTCAAAACATCACCAGTTTGGTCCGTAAACGTTCGCCGTGGACGACCTCTTCCGGGTAGCAAACAATGCATGCTCTTTTCAATCCTTGTCACTACATCTTCTTTCAGTCCGGCAAGTTCCCTAATCATTACATTCCTGATTCTGTCACTAACATTCACACCACACGTACATCTTAGGAAATGCATCCATCTCTAGAGCATTAACACTACTTTCGTGTCACTTCTACCGTACCCAGATTCGTAACCATACATAAAGGGTTGGGGATCACCACTGTATAAAGCTGAAGCACAAGGCACCGGTCACCCTATTTCACGTTTCTGCCTGAACCTAAACATGTAAACTGAGTAATATTTAAATGAATCGTGCTATTTCCCCTTTCAATGATAATTACTTTCGTTTTCATAACGTTCATTTTCATCCCTTTCATTTTAAATCTCTAAATCATAAGTGTTACCATATCCTGCAGCACTATTAAATGATAATTTATGTTTGTCAAAAAGGAATACACAATATTCTTTCACTTAGCTTTCATAATACATACGAGCTATGCTTATTCCAAACAGTATGACGTTACGTCAGGTGCCTGAAACTTTTTTGCGATACTTTAAAGTGGTAATTTAAAATAATTGTTTATTTTTCCGTAGGTCGAAAATATGAAACCCAGCTACCGGTTAAATCGCAAATCCGAGACCGACCAAAGGTTCCAGCGGCCGCCGACCTAGCCCGCAACGACTCTCTATCGTCGTTGAGCCTGGACTCGTTCGGCTCCACGGACCGAGAAATTTTTGAAGAAACCGTCAAAGCCGGTCTTTCGATCGTGCCGCGAAATAGACCCACAATCGACGATAGAATAAGAGCACAATCGGCCGAACGAGGGGTCGAACCCGTTCGCCCTCACCGGGTACCTCGGTCTCTCGATCGAGCTCCCGTGAGGGCCAGGGAAGTCGAGGAACCGTCGAGCGGCAGAACGGGACGATCTCGCAGACGACGATCGGCCGACGGCGCGAGAGCGTCCAGGTCGACGCTGTCCCCGCGAACCCTCGAGAGAAGCACCTCTCTGTCGTCTCTCAGCAACGAATCCTTCGGTTCCACGGACAGAGAGGTCTTCGAGAGATCGGTAAGGATCGGCATGACGCGAGTCCGAAGACGACCGCGATCGGACGACAGGCTAGAGACCAGAAGGAAGAACAACTCGGGCAACTCGGGAGGCGCGCTCGCTAGGTGCGGCCGCGCTCGGGCTCTGCTCGAGGAAGTCATAGCGAAGGGCGCCAAGCGACGGCCAAAAAACGTGCCGCCGCCGCCAGCGGGGCGCGCGCCCGCCGGCGGGGACACGTCGCGCCCGCGCACACCTGGCTCTGACGCGCCCGGGCCCGCCGCCTCAGAGATCACTCGGAATCCGTCGATTCGTGTGCAAAACTTCTCCGAAGACATAAAAACTCTTCCGGACGAGATTCCCGACCCCCCCGAGACGTCTTCCCCTCTCGACTCCACCGCCCTGACCCGGTCCAACGAGTGCTTTCCTCCGTTGTCGGCCAACACTACCCTCGAATCGGAACCCCGGGACGAGCTTAATCGCTCGAACGAGTCTTACGCCGACGTTCTCGACGGTTCGTGGAGTGACGGAGAGACGCCTCGTCGTCCCATCGATTCGGGCACTCTCACCGGGTCCGACGAGAAGAAACTCGAGTGGACCGATATAAAATACGCTGCGAGTAAACCGGAGGATCGTGTGCAGCCTCACGATGAAACGTCGAAAAAAGATACGGACACCTGGAACGACAATACGTGTCCCGATGACGTCACGTTTCCGACTATAAGCGGCTCTGTGCACATGGTGTCTTCTATACGAAGCGAAGTGGCCGAAACGGGACTGACGTTACCCGATTTACTTGAAAAGAGCGAAGCACCTTCGATGTCATTTTCGAGACCGGATCTTACGAATAAATTAGAAGCAGAGATTCTACACTCGACGAATGCGTTGACTCTTGAAGAAGATAATGTTCTCGACATGGAAACCAATATCATGTTAGATAGTATTCCCGAACCGAGCTTCACTTCTCTCGTTGACGACGGTGAACAAAAGTTCGATTCGATTATTTCGGCTGCCATAGAAAAAGAGGCAGCCAGGTTAGCTGCTCAACTGAAGAGTTCTGTTCATTACGGGATGGAAGCGAGCGTCACATCTTTGACCTCGTTAGACCTAGACCATGTCAAACCACCTTCGAATCTCGGCAGTTTATTATCATTAAGCGCATCGGGGCATTGGGATGAATCCTCCAAAGATCAAGTACCCAAGAAGTCCCAAAAAAGTCGAAAAAAATCTCTTCCTGTTGCACTTATGGTGAAACGAGCTCTTAGCAATTCTATGAATCAAGGCAGCACGGAACACTTAGATAGCAATCCTGTCAGCTTCCTCGATAATGTGAAACCTCCTTCAGAAATGGAAAACATAGACATGGAAAGCAGTATGATATCAGTGTCCAGTATTGTGTCTGAAGTTGAGGAAATACGCGAAAGAACACCTATAGTTTTTGATTTTAAGCAGCCAGTCCAAGATTTCCCTCTGTGCAGTACATTCACTAATATCTTCCATGACCTAGACAAGGTGAACCCGCCATCTTTGTTTGACGAGATCGCTGAATCCACAACGGAAATAGAACAAGTGACCGCACAGCAAATGTACGAGGAATGTACGTCAAACACTTTAAATATTGTAACAGATATTCCATCTGGCTCCGAAAATTGTACTCCGTTACCTTCGGATATTAGCAGCGTTGAATCAACTCCCAAAAAACAGAGAGACCCTAAGTATTTAACACCTAAAGAAAAAAGGCATGTATCTAAAGACAGATATCAAACTTATACAATTACTGACAAGGTGACAGACAGTGACGTCGTGTTAGAAGTCGAAGAAGAATTTCTAACATGGACAAAGTCTGAAAGCGACAGATCTGACGACTACGTCACAGCGACCTCTGAAATCAAGTCTAAGAGAAAAATGAGTGCTAAACAACGGAGATTGGAAGATAGAGCGAGGTACCAAACCCAAACTGTAGACATTCACACAATTCTACCTCAGGAACCACAGAAAGTCGTTGACCCTCAAATTGAAAGTCTAAAACAACGATTAGCGGCGAAAAAGACAATGAAACAGAAGAGGATGGAAGACGCTGAACGTTTCCGAACTAGAACTTTAAGTGAAGACATTCCTCCTTCCCCAACTTTTGTAACAAAGGATGCAAATTTTGAAAATGTTGAAACAACAACAGGCTACGATAGTCTATCGTCGAATGAATTGAACCATCAACAAATACTGGACGATAGGCAAGACGATGACGTTTTCTCAAGAGACGTCGATAGCGGGCACAATGAGGATGATTTTGAGCTGAACTCTACCCAAATGCAAACATACACTAAAAGCTTCAGAAATTATCTTCCTGTCATAGAAAGTCCCGCTGCTGTCGACATGTGTGTAGTCAACAATCTTAAAAATATGGAAATGACAGCATCGTATACACGTACGATAAAAATGCAAAGTGATAAAAATCTAAATCCAAGTAGTAGTGATTTCGCAAGTTACGAAGGCGACAGCAACTCGGAAGATAAGCCACACTCGGAATCAGATACAGAATCGCCACGCCCAAAACCAAAAATAATAAAACCAGCGAGGCGCGATGAGAGCTTAGATTCTAATGATTCCAATGACAAGGAGCAAGATACTCCAAAAGCGATCCGCGGAAGAAAAAAGGCAATGTATGTATCGCCTTACAGGCGGAACCTTCCAGCTGGTAAAAAGCCGGCTACTCCGCCCTCTAAAACTGCACCTATGAGTGCCCCTGCCAAATTTTCCAATCCAGTTAAAGCTCATGCAAGTGCCAAAACGCTTAAACCCCTTGCTTCGAAGATACAAAGCGCAAATACTTCCCCCAAAAAATCACTTCCAAAATCTCCTACTAAATCCCAACAAAAACCAATCTGTATTCCACCAGTCGCCACAAAACCATTACCTCTCGAGCGGCAAGGAACATTTACTAAAGAAGAGAGTTCAGTTCCAGCGAAAGACTTACCCGTACCGGACAAAAAGACAGCGGTACCGAGGCTAGCGAAAACTGCAACACCAACAAAAAGCAATACATCACCCTCGAGGTTACCACAGTTCAATCGCAGTAAACCTTCAACAGCAAAAGCTACTCAATCTAAACAAATGACAAATCGTACAACGAAGAAATCAGAACCGACTATGAAGAATTCCCCTTCCAATCACAGCTTGCAAAGCAATGAAAGTGGAAAGACAATTACTATAGCTTCGAGAAATTCTCGACAAGGAAGTACTTCCAGCGTGAATTCAGTCCAGTCGTCGAAGACAAATTCCAAAGATATCGAAAGCAAAATAGCCAGCCTATGGAAAAAAGTAGAACAAGCGAAAAAGTTACCCGCCAAAGCCGAAAAAAAGGTTTGGATAGAGGCTGATGACAAAGCGAAACCACCGAAATTGATCAGAAGTTCTACTTTTGAGGGCCAACCGAAGGCTCAAGTATCTTCGGCACCGAAACAAAAGACCTCTATTGGTATTAGAGTATCACAAATACCTAGTCTGAGGCCAAAATCGACTCCAAGTAAACCGATATGTCCAGCCAATACAGCGAAGAAACCTACGAACACAAGAGTTTTTGCTCGGAAACCATTGGCTGGACAAGTTGGCACATAAGAATATATAGATATATATATATTATTGGAATGTTGTTCTTATGAAGACCACAAGGTCTGTTCTGCGGGTGGTTATTAATCACATTGAGCAAGCTACATTTTACTCATGAAATGTATGGTAATTCCGTGCTGTGCATAAACTTACCTGTAAGTGATAATGTTAGGAAATAAAATTAAATTATATTACTTATCATGAATAAGTAATCGCATTTACCGAAGAGATAAGCAAACCTCGTGCGTTAAGACGAATTTTGAAATTATTATTATATATCAGGTATTGTAAGGCCTAACGCACTATTGCGTAAAGACCGTCAATTAAATAATC
The DNA here is from genome assembly GCA_949316085.1 of Hypercompe scribonia. Taxonomy (NCBI): domain Eukaryota; kingdom Metazoa; phylum Arthropoda; class Insecta; order Lepidoptera; family Erebidae; genus Hypercompe; species Hypercompe scribonia. The sequence goes on from OX438973.1 coordinate 3,357,731, forward strand.
GAGTACTGGGAAGTTGATGTTCTTTGGAATTAAACCAAGCAATAATCGAATCGTTAATCGATTCTAACTATACACTAATTGATTTAGCATGACTCACTTTTATTTTGTCTTACGTTTCGTTACTGTCCATAGTTCGTAATGATTCAAAAGTTTGACAAACATCAATTCTTTATCTAGCTTACTTTTGATTATCCTGTCAAACGTGTGGACAACAGTGGTCCTTCGTGGCGTATGTGTGAAGATAAAACGTATGTAATATCGTCGAACAGTAAGTGCTAAATACATTAAAGTACCACTGTTATTTTAATAAAATCATAATTTGTAATTCCATTGTCGAGTGAAGTAGTGACTTACTTTGATTTTTTGTTTTTATGTATATTTGTTGCATTTATTCATATTTTAGAAACTATTACCTTATCTACTTTTCCGACTGCAGTTTTAGTTTTTAAGAAGATTTTAAAGACATAGTCACAATTTCTATTTCAACTTGCAAAGTATATAATTTACTGGCTTGAAGATAATAAATACGTAATACAGAGAACCTGATTACATACAACGTCAGTCAATACTATCAAGCCCTTATATTTTATATATGCATATATCTAATGTCTCCAATTTATATTGTAAAGTCGCATCCTAACTGCCCGAAGTATGAAGTTCCTTTCACAAAATCGTACGTAGTCAACCCACTCGCATTTATAGAAGAAACATAAGATTTTCTGTCTGTAAATACGAAGTGTACGACATAATTGTAAATATATATCTCCTGCTAAATTATGGTTAAGGTTACCGTTATACAGTTTGTATATTTTTCATAAAATCTGCAAAAAAAAATGTTCGCAATTGGGTAAACATTCTGAGATGGCATTCTCTTCTGGCTTCTGCGAGTGGCCGTCGGTTCGATGTTTCGTCTAGTCAAGTTTTAATGTTAGATAAGCGGAATTAATAGTTTTGGGGTTAGGAAGTAATTTTTACATAAGAAAGTGGATCGCATCGATTGGAATTGGCTTCCTGTAGTTTCGCATTTGATTTTCTCTAATGAAATGTGATATTTCTACGAAAAATCAACTGAATGTGGTTAGCTTACGCAAAAAAGCCAGTCTGCTTTTCTTAGGTTAGGGAATATTTTTATATATAAAAAAAATATTAGTGAATATGTCTGAGGCACCTCAAAGCCCGTTTCCATGACACAAACGATACGATTCCATCGGGCAGAGGAACCGCGACACGTAGTTAACCAGTAACATATAGAAATACAAAATTACCTTTTGTAATCATGTTTAAACGCCATGATTAGTACTGATTCCTTTGTTATATAGATTGTAGTGAACGCATAGATATTTGTTTATACCTATCACACGATGTAGCAAGATGCCATCAAGTACGTCTAATAAGCCAGTTTTATAGATAAATAAATAGTTGTAAGATGCGTAACTTGATGGTAAATAAAGAATACTTACCTTAACTTTTGTATTATTTGTACTAACATCAACCTCTTACCCTGTACTGTATTAATTACTGATCAATCGTCATCATTATACTCGCTACACCTGGAATCTTCGTGCTGTATCATTTCGATAAGTACCCTCTTTTTATTTAAAATTATGTTAACTGTTTGTTAGAGCAGCAATCATTTAAACTTTTTTTAATGTTATCATTCCTTATTATTGGACTACACATGAACATCAAGAGGAGGAGAGAGCAAAGGTACGCTCAGCAGCTAAACCGTATTGATACCAGTGTGAGCGGCAGGTACGACGCACGGTAAGATTATTTATTTATGAATTCAATGACGAGGGCAAGGCTGAGGTAAAGGTACCTGGTACCTTTTCTTAACAACTTGAAATAATAAAAAATGTAGTAGCGACTTGTCACGGAATAGAGGTAGTTGAAAGTATAAGTCTCTTTGAGGTTAGTGTTACTGTGTGTACTTTATTTTGGACTATACTCCCTATAAAACAGAAAGTAATATAAAACAAAACACAGTTTGAAAATACTTTATTTCATCAAATTGAGATCAATTTCGTACTATCCGAATATGATTAGTCGATTTTAAAGCAATATATATACACTATACACCGAACCACATAATTATTTTATAATGTAAACATTTTATCTGATATGAATAACCTTTAGGTTGTGCTAGTCGATATTTTTAAGGGCGATTACTTCATCTTTAAGATTGTACGCCCAAAATTAAAGTATCAATTTGTCTTATAATAACATACAAATTTTTGAAATCAAAATAGCTAAATAAACTTAAAAACGCCTCCAATATCTTATTTGTAAACTTTTGACAACTTCAAATGTAAATAAGAAAAAATAACAATTTTTTATTGACTTAAGCTCAAAAGTTCATCGACAAAAATCCTAAACCGTAATTAGGATTGCTTAAGATATATTTACCACAAAATTAATAAATCTAACAACTTTGATTTACCACAATTTATAATACATTTCATTTAAAATATAAATCGACTAACAGTCACACGCACTGACGATGCGATTAGTCGACTAGCTCAACCGTAAAAGACTTATATACAACCCTCCCAAATAAATCAAATTTTCTTAGGCCTCCATACAACTGACGCGGCCTTCACAGTAGTAATAAAATAACAAAAATACTTTAGGCATTCTAATCTTACAAACTTTCACATTCCATCACATAAAACCATGTACACATACAGACAGGCAGTGACCACCACGGACCCTAACCTGGTCGAAACCGGTACAGGTGATTTAGATTTGTAATCTGTTACATGCCCGTATATCTACATGATTAAACAATCTTATCTTATTCCTAGACTCCTCACAAAATACCTGGGCTTTTTATAAACAGGCAGACTTCACTTTATTAGACCCTGCTGCCCTTTTCATAGTTCAATACCGAAATCTGAATTTATACCACCGTCACAGCCATTCACACTGCCAAATTAAAAAAAAAACAAGATGATCATAAACAAAAACTGTTAGTCTTGGCAACTATGGTCATAGTCTATAGACGAGCTGACTTTGTACAATGAAAAGCAACCACGGCTTTTGGCACGCCCAGAGACTACAAAAGTAATAAGAAAATAACAAACAAAATAACAAAATTCTTATTTACTTTAAATTTACCACCGTATTATCCTAACTATTTAATTCACAAATAAAACATACATCATTCGTTGCACGAGAAAAGTACAAAAGAACGACCAAGTATCTAATTAATTAATATAAATAAATAAAATATTGACAGACATAGTTTTCCATCACATCTCAAGTTATACAATATTTCTTAATATTAAATTAACCATGGTAGAATAAAAACAATGGTCACTCTCATGTCAGTTGTTGATCCGCAACATTGCTGCATTAAATGGCAGTCTTAGTTCCAAGAGGATCTCCTGTTTTTATAATGCCATTTAATCATCAGTGATGGCTACATAGTGTTTACACACCGAGTAGGCTTAACATTACACATAGGTTCACAACGTCGCTTTTGGGGAGGGAGAAATGCGTGCACATCCAAGCGGGGAGTCTGAGCGAATATATGAAAACATCTAAGGGTATTTAAATTGTAGTGTAAGCGCAAACATGGTGTGTGTTATGAGTAGTGCAATTTCACCATTATTAAATTATGGACTCGTATGTTTCGGTTTGAGAAGTATAAACGATTAACAAAAATAGTTTTTCCTTTTTGAATTTGTTTACTAGTAAAGTGTTTCTTTTACGGACATTCACATAAGCTATTATTTGCAGATACAATTGATAGACAATCTGATCAGTTTGGCACATCTATTTGATATTCCATGAAATCGATACAAGAATGCTAAGTTTTTTAATCAACTACAATTTATACACCCAAAGACTTGATAATTGATATATTTGTATCAAAATGTAACTACTAGCGACACCTAGTCTATTGTGTGTGAACTAAATATTTGTAATGACTATAGATTTATAGAACAATGTAGTCTTATCTATGGTATCCGTATTGTGTTATATTTTTTATTATACACTCGCTCTTGCACTGAACGACAAAACGTGTTTACTTTAGAGGTTATGGGCATTCAGTGCTGCATAAAATATAATGTTAATTTTTTTTTTTGATCACGGTTGTGTTGTGCAAGATGTCGACGAACTATTTAGCCAATGTGCCTAAACTAAAAGTCTAAGAGAACTTTGACGAGTGGACATTTGCAGTTGAAAATGTACTGAATCTTACACTGAATGACAAAACGTGTTTACTTTAGAAATACTACATACACTTAGTAATTACAAAAATTGGCAACAATTACCGTAGTACCATCTCTACACTATATGCGTGTAGGATTCGTTATATTGATTGAGTGACAAATGTTAACAGACTTAAAAATGGCTTTATTTAGGTTTGGTTACATTTCTTTGTAGTTGTCATGTAAAATAAACATACGTAAACTGAAAAAAAAAGTGTATCATGATTTGGCTTTGTCTGTTTTTAGTATTCCATACATTAACACACATTAATGTATGTATATGCGTTTGTCATAGTCAATTTGGTCCGAATCTACTGACAAAATAACTAGAAATTTAAAGATACCTTAGAAAAGATATCGTAAAATTGGATTTTAAGTAGTCTGTGATGTACTTTTTAATTAAAAATGTTGAATATGGGAGTCACAGACAATCTAGACATATGGATAATATGGACTCCACTTGAGCATAAGCTTGGCATTTTATTTAACGATGAACGTATATGCAGTGATCTCGAAACCACATAAGAAACTTTATAATTTATCAATTACTGTAGCACAACAACATGTAGATGGCACCACAGTCGTCGACCCTACTGACGTCGAAACTATACAACACGTCACATTAATCATTACGTTACATATTACACGACATGCAATGTGTAACATTTAGTAAATTACATTACCGTATGTTACACATTGCATTTGAATACAAACTAAAACCTGTCTTGACCACCTATCTCCACCAACGTCTTAAGCATCACATCATCATACATATGATAACCATTATCGGTGTAACGAAGTGAATGTAGCCGAAGCTTGTCTTGGGGTGATAAAAGACTTTGTTCTATATAAGGTAATTTTATACCATCGACAACACTTCTTTTTTTTTAAAAAAAAACGTTCTTAATTTTGCTGCGTGACTGAGAGCGTGTGAGGTTATATTGTTATTCCAAATTTCTGAATTAATTTTCCAATTTTTTTCTTAAAGTTGGTCCCGTTCAAATTTGTAGAAAATATTCCAACTAACGGACTAACTGTTTTACGTTTTTTTTTATTAATCAAGTATTTCTTTAATTCAATATTCAGTTCGAAATTTCAAATGGCTAATTATTACCAAGATTTTGACTTTCAAAATTTTACTGTGGTCTTTGTCTTTTATGAAATAGTAAAAATTTAGGACGTACAGTAAAAGTATAAAATCTTTCGTAGCCTAGGCTACATTCACAAGAGTGGCGCCCCCCTCACAGCTCCGCCTACTGCTCCTCGTCAGAGGAGTCGGGCATGCTGACGGGCAGGCTGTCCTGCAGGCGCTTAAACCCGCCCAACACCTCGAAGTGCATGTTGAGCGTGTGTGACATGCCGGGTTTGTCGTGCAGGTAGCGGTTCACCTAACAGTTAATAAGTTAAAACTTAATTATTCACTTATTTATTAACAAGAGGCTTATGTCTATTAACAGGTAGTAGAGCCACGCTGATTTAAGCACGAACGGGCTGGCTCGACCGGGGCAGTACTACCCTCCCACAGAAGACCAACCTAAAGCGCCAGCATCCGTGCTGTCGTGTTTCGTTGGTGAGTGTGAGACCGGAGGCCCATTGATGCAGAGGTGACAGTTATCGTGGTAACTGTGTGAGCCTTACACTGCCACGATGACTGTCATACCTTTTACGTCCCAAAGCGTGGCGTGAAAAAGTATTTCACTAGGCCGCCATAGTCTGCATTTGCAATGAGTACGGTGATCACAACTCTTTGGACTCTATTCATGCTTTCCAAGAGGCAGAGTAGAGTCACTTTGGCAGGCTCTTCAATATAAAACAAAAAATAAAAAATGTCTAGTTGATGGCGATTCACTTACACCGAGTACAAAGTTTTTTTAATACCACCCAGACCAGACTACATAAAAAGTTCTGTATAAATATAATATCACTAAGATGTCACTTCTTAATAAGTCTCTACAAAGTGAATCATCAATCATCATCATCAGTATCAATAACTTATATTTTTAAAGAAGACCCTCGCAACATAAACATAATTTGTGTCGCGGGGACTTTATTAACATGCATGAAACGGACGCAGAACACCCAGACTCAGAACAACAATTTGTGGATCACACAAAGTGTGTCCCGTGGGAATTGAATCCACAGCTCGGCACAGTAAGAAACGGTGAGGTAACCGCTTAACCTGTTACGCCATCTTAGTCTAAATAATATTTATATATTGTATACCTTAGCGCCAAGTTTCTTCAGGAGGCCGGTGAAAGCTTTCTCTTCGCGCCCGATCCAGGGTCGACCGTCATCTCTTACCTGATATGGGCTCACGTGAATGAAGATGTTCACGTCTGATAACAAATAACTTCCTTAAGCAACTAAATCTGTGCTAAAATTATAAAACTAGAGTTTGTTTGGTTGAACGTGTTAATGTATTTGGCAAATCAAATGTCTCCTGTTGTTATATGATCAAACTCAGACCAGCACTACCGTTACCTCTAAATCAGAAGTTCTCGCTAAGTTTTATGAGGACCTGTACACGTCACGAACCCGCTTGTCCGAGATCTACACGGATGACCCACGTCCCACGGATAGATCGAGACGTCAACTCACAGACGAGCTTCCCGACATCAATCGAGACGAGTTTAGAATGGCACTCGGACAACTCAATAGCAACGAAGCTCCTCATAAAGATGGAATTGCAATAGAGCTCGTAAAATATGGTGGCTCCCATTTCAGTAGAGCTCTCAAAACTATTTAATTTCATCCATCATACTGGCAGTACAACGCAGGCAACGACCAGAAACGTGGTGGCGCTATTCTTTAAGGAAGGAGACAAAAGCCTACCGAAGAACTGCCGCTGAATTTTACTTCAGAACCATGTGTCGAAAATTCGATGACAACCCGTGGAGTAGCCTTGGTTTTGAAGAAGCTTCGTGGACCACATACTCACTCTAAGGCTAAGGCAAATAATTGAGAAGACCGAGGGATATAGCCAGTCTCCTTGCCGAGCGTAAGTGGAATATGAGAAAGCTTTTGGTACCGTTGAGACCTGGGCTGTTCTTGGATCCATGCAAAGCCTGGTCGACTGCCGATATGAAGCTGCAACAACGACTGTCCAAGAACAAGAAAAGAGCACAAGACCAACCCGATTGCATCGAGGGGTAAATTCCCTTAAACTCTTGATGAGGACCCTATGCACCCTTCAGCATCAATGGATAATGTGCATAATCGGGGCAAAAATATTCCTTTTGACAGACACGGACACAGTTATGCGGATCAGTAAGTGGTTAGTGTGTAGTGTGATGCGTATTGGTGAACTTGCTTTTTCTGACAAAAAAAAACTTTGAAAAGAGAACTTCCCCTCTATTTTCTTTTCCTATCTACGTAAAATACAAAGGATGAAATACTTACTGAGTCTAGTGAGTGTCTCCAAGAGACTGCGGGAAGTGATCCAGGTATTTTTGCCACCCGCGTGTCCCCCGTCCAGCCAGTACATGTCTACTATGTGTTCCATGAACCTGCACACAACACACCTCACTCACATTAAAACACGCATACCCTAACCTGTTTCTTTTTTTGCTAAGGTTAAGTCTTAAAATCAAAAATTAGTAAGTTCAGTGGACCCTTCAGTTTCAATTCCGATTGCTTAGTTTGAATTTGACGGTGCAGCTTAGCGTTTATTCATTGAGTATTACGTATACATACCTAGCCATTGCTAGGTATGTATACGTAATACGTCACAAGCCCACTAGACAATATATAGAGTTTTATCATTTGTCTGTAATTTGTCGGATTACAAGGTACTCTTTTGTAAAAAAATCCGAGCTATAGGGGGTCTTGGGCAGTACTCTATAATCCGACAAATTCGATAGTCCGACACTGCCCTGCAAAACGTTTGTCGAATTACCGGGGGTCCACTGTATATGAGCTATACTACTGTTTACAGATTAAAAACCAATTCATACATACTCGAATTTCTTGATTCCTATCTTTGTTTTTTCTAGGTCTCTTTCTTTAAGACGTTTTTTTTTCTATTTGCTACGTATCATTTGAGTCCGTGTGGTGACAGCCTAAAAATATGGAGGGTCACCACCCCTATTCATCCCATGGGTGTCGTAAGAGGTGACTAAGGGAGCAAAGTACTCAAGACAACATCACTGCAAATAGAAGGAAAACTTGACACAAACCTATGAGTTTGGTTAGCGTGGTATAGTAGGCCAAAACCTCCTTTTGAAGGAGAGGCTTATGTCCAGCAGTGGACAAAAGTGTGAAAAGAAGTGGTGGAAAAAGAAAAAAAAAAATTTTCTTTAGATATTTTTAAATACTTTCACATATTGAAGTTGTATTCGATTCAATACATTTATTTGTTGAAACATGGTAACACCAAGGAGGTCAATGTACTATTATAATATATTCAACACATTTGCGACCATAAATTCATGGCGTACAATTACAAAACAAATCACTAATTGTTTTTCAAATTTGTCTTTTATTTTTTTTTTGTAATTCTCAAAGTTTATTTAATTTACACAAAATAGAAAGAGGACACATGCACTTACCTCATCATATGTGCGTCTCCTGGTGTCAAGGTCTTGGTGTAGTGGAACTCGTATATTAGCTGGTTGAGGACCACGCAGCCCTTACTGAAGCCCACCAGGGTGAGTTGACTCTCGTCCAGCGCCAGCTTGTCGCGCCACCAGAGCGGGTCCACCACGCTACAACATTATTGAGATCATTGAAGATATATTCCACAAGGTATCATGTAATACAAACATACAGATTACAATTGATCATCGTGGGGTCAACAGCCCTCAAAGACCCCCAGTCTCTCGGATACACAACGGATAATCCCTAATAATGAACAAAAACCCGACTGCCAACCTATTACATCCAGTATTACTGTCATTCAGACGATCAATCACACCAAATCTAACGATACCTACCAAAGTTAATAACATCAAGACGTTTAGACTGCAGACCCTTTAGGGTTTAGGATATATGATGTCCTATATTTTGTTTCATTTCTTACGGTCAAACAAACATAACCCTTCTACTGGAGTAGTCGGCAAAAGAAAAAATGTGTACCATACAGGTTTAAACTATACCTGCATGGGACACATTTAAACAGTGTATGATTGTACATTTTATGGACAATGATCCAATGTTATCGTGATCTTTGTTTCAACAGAACAGAGTAAAAAAAGGATTATTGTACTCCAGATGAGAAATTAACTCTCTGAAGATATTTTTTTTTTATTTTAAGAGCCTGCCAAAGTGTCTACTCTGCCTAATGGAGAACTTGAAAAGAATCCAAGAGTTGTGGTCACTCATTGTGAATGCAGACAATGCAGTATGGTGACCCAAACTATCTTTGTTCTTCGAGCCATAATCAGGGTTGCTTACTGTACTTGTTGTATGCCACAACAAGTCATGGATATACATGTAAGCATGATAACTGGCAACAAGTTGATAACCCTAGTCCATTTGGTGCTAATGGACATAAAAATAAGAAATCATAAATACATGTGTCCGATGAGCAGGAAACGAGGAAGAAAAGAGACAGAAAGTTAAATAATTGTAAATACTACAGACAACATCCATTGGAACTAAACCTACTCACGGCTCGGGTTGTCCCGGCGATGGCGCCGGCCCCGGCTCCGGTGAACCCGCCGCACCCCGCCCCGGCCCGGCCCCGCTTGCCTCGCCCTGCTCCGGGTTGGCCCCGCTTTTCTCACCCTGGCCCGGGCTGGCCCCGCTTGTCTCGCCCTGCTCCGGGCCGGCTCCGTTTGCCTCACCCTGCCCCGGGCTGGCCCCACTCGTCTCGCCCGTCTGTAGTGTGCTTTTCTACACATGTATAATTTGAACTCTTATAAAAATAATGAAACAAATATATAATCAATAAAATTGAACTTTGACAGAGTGAGTATTCATAAAGCATTTATGTATTCCGTCGGTTAGTCGATTTATTTTTATAATTTTTTTAATAGTTCGTCAGTATGAAAAACATATTTATTTTCCTTAATAGAGTGAAAGTTAGAATTTAATTAAAATCCATAGAAATCAAAGAATTGTGGTCACCATACTCGTTGCAAATGCAGACAATGCTACTACATTTGCAACGAGTATGGTGACGCACACTATGGCGGCATAGTGAGATACTTCTCACGAATTTAACAAATTGGTTTATCTGTACTTCAAAAACTCAAAAAATCTGCAACGATTGAGCTCAAACTTTGATAAGATGACACTCCAAAGATTGTTTTTGTCTCATTTCTTATCAGTTTTGTTGATCATTTCTCATAAATATAACCACAATATGCCACAGTGAAGCGTGGCAGGACTCAGTATTTTAATGGTTTTCAACCCCCCCCCCATTGCCTTATATGAGTTACGGTAGCTAGGTAATATAATTATAACAAGGAAACATGACATAGACACATGTCACACACTGCCGCCTGATCCTAAACTAGGCAAAGCCTGTACTATGGTTACCAGACTGCTAATAAACATGCTTATACATAAATACATAAAACAGACGGACACACAGACTCAGGCGATTAACAAATTATCGTGTTTATCACACAATATTTGTATAGGGTGGGAATCTAACCCATAACCTCCGGCTTAGCCATCAGACCACTATACCAACAGGCCGTCAGATAAATTAAAAACTGCTTCGGTGGCGCAGTAGTAGCGTATTCGACTGCTGTGTTTGAGATCTCAGGTTCGATTCCCGCGTCGAATTGAATGCAAATATTTGAACCGAAGTTTGAGTGTTCTATGTATAACATGTATGTATTTACAAAAAAAAAAAAAGTATATTTGTATTTATATCAGTTGTCTAGTACCCATAGCACAAGCTCTGCTTAGTTTGGCCAAGTGGTTTAAACGGTCGGGGTGCTGGGCTAGAAAACCTCCACGTGGTGCACCCTGGTAACGTTGGTGATGGTGTTCATCACTGCCAACGGCTAATGTTCTAGCACGAAGAGGAAGCCATTTTCTTCGGCAATTCGGCCGAGACTTGGTCCAACAGAGCGGGCGGGTCTGTCGGATCCTCTGTTGGTTCTTCGCTCTTCGGAGCAATGAGGAGGAAAACCTCGGTAAAAAACACGATGGTGGGACCCTTTCTAGGGTCAGATTTCCTCCGCTCAGCGGTGGAAAAGTTAGGACGGGCTCGGTGTGCACTTACACTGCCACCGTGCAGGCATCAGGAGACATAGTCTCCCTGCCGCCGTCGACATATCGTAGTCCCGAGTTGGAGTCTCGTGACTCCAATCGGGGGCGAGGGTCTTGGCTTAACCGCCCGGGCTGCGAGGAAGAAAACCTCTATAAAAAAATTACCCCGAATCCCGTTTTCTGGTGCGTGGCCAGGAGATGCATGGCTGATGGGCAGTTCAGTCGTAAGCGCACTCCCAGCCGAGGCACCTGCGGACCCCTCGGTTGGGCATAAATACACGCTTGCCCGGGTATTGGGGATCTCTGCCCGGGTCGACCTTTGTTCTCCCCATCTCGTGGGTTCAAATATGGAATCATTAATAAATAAAAACAAAACTACAGACGAAAAGAAGGAGAAGAAAAACAGAGGGGAAAAGAGTGCAAGAACGGACGACTTCTCTTCCAACGAAGAGGAGACATTGGTTAGCACGCCTATCTCGGTGGGGCTCCCAGAAGTCATTATGGCTGCTGGGAGCCGTAGAACATCGGAACGATTACGTTCCAAATCCGCCGCGGGTGGTAACTCTAGTGCGAAGGAGGACACACTGGAGCTTATGGCAACGGAATTTTGTGACAGCCGGAAACGCGTACGCTCCAGGGATGACGGCAGCGATACGTCTCAGGAGATGTTGCCTCCCAAGGTTGCAAGCAGTCGTAGGGGGAGATCACGAACTCCGGCCTCGGTTCCGTCAGGCTCCGTTTTCTGCAAGGCAGGAGCCTACAGAAGAGTCAGGGCGGACGGCAAAGCATTAGCGGAAGAGGAGGTCGCAGATCTCCTGCTTAAAATTAAGGAGCCGATGGAAGGGAGTTCTGTTCTCCAAACACCATCATCCATGCAGGAGAGAGCAAATGCGGCGGTGGCCATCATCCACAAAGTGGCCACCAAGTCTAGCAATCTTAAGGGCTGTTTTGTGAAGGCCCTTAAGGACTCCTCTGCCGCTATTGTGGGGGTCGTGGAGAGCCTTATCGGAGACATGGCTCGTCTCCAGGCAGCCAACGAGCGTCTGACGGGGCAGGTGACTGAGCTCAGTGCTCAGTTTGCTCAATTCCGGGCAGATCGCCCCGAACGAGAGGGCTCGCCTCCGTCACAACTTACCCCCTCTTCCAACCTCGGGGGTATTCCTGATGCCCACCTGCGCCAAATCACGGACGCAGTGTGGCGCATGATGGACGGGCGTCTCGCTGGCCTAGAGGCGAGGCTGCCTCCGGCTCCTGTTGTCCGACCGCCGCTCGCGGCAAATAGACTGAAGACCGTATCGGTGCCATCAACGCCTACCGTTGCGGGCGGTCATGTGTCCTATGCGGCGGTGGCGTCTGTGTCTGCCGCTCCTGCGGTTGCTCCGAGGGCACGACAGGCGGCTAAAGCAACAGCCAAGACAAGTGTACCGAGGTCAGGGCCCAAAACGGCGGCCAAGCCTAGAGCGGAATTCCCTCCGCTCTCCACTCCAGCCGCTGTACCTGGCACTTCCACGCCTACTCCCCCCATATCTGCCCCTTCCACGGATGGTTGGCAGATAGTCGGGGGGACTAAGAAGTCCCGAAAGCGGGGTAAAAAGGCTGCTCAAAAAGCAGCCTCTACCCCGCAGTCGCTGTCGGTGGCAGTGGCCACTACGAAGAGGCCGCGCAAGCTGCAGGTACCTAAAACTGCGGCGGTAGTGGTCACCGTGTCACCGGAAGTGGTTAACGGCGGACTGTCTTACGCGGCCATCTTCCAGAGGGCCCGGGCTAGTCTCGCCAATGACATCGGGACGGATGGAGTCAGGTTGCGCCTCGCTCAGACGGGAGCTCGAGTCCTCGAGTTCCCGGGAGCCGAAGGCGCAAAGACTGCAGATGCCTTTGCCGAGAAGTTGCGGGGCATGTTTGCGGCCACGGATGGTGTTAAGATCGCCAGGCCTACTAAGTGTGCAGAGTTGCGCATTTCGGGCCTGGACGACTCTATAACGGCCGAAGATGTCCGCGTTGCAATAAGAGAGAAGACAGAGTGCAACGTGGACAACATTAGGGTCGGCTAAGTGTCTGGCATCGGGACACACACGCGCCAAGTGTGTTAGCTGTTTCGACTGTAGCGGACTATGTTTCCGCTGCGGTCGACCGGGGCACAAGGCGGCAGAGTGCTCTGCCGCCCCACACTGCCCAGCGTGTGCGGCGGGTAACAAGCCCGCCGATCATCAGATTGGGCAGAGAGGCTGTAAACCTCCCTACAATTCTCGGCAAGCGTCGGGGGCTAGCCAATCGACCCAGGCTGCCTCTGATGTCGTTCGTATGTCGGCATCGTTGCCCATGGAGGAGGTTGTAGAGACGGTCGAGTAATGGCCCAAGTCTCCAACCTCCTGGTCCAGACGAACCTGAACCACTGTGCCGCGGCGCAGGACCTTTTCCTGCAAATCATGGCACAGTGGTCGATCGGTGTTGCCGTAGCCGCGGAACCCTATTATGTTCCTCCCCGTCCAAACTGGTTGGGTGACCGGGACGGTTCCGTGGCAGTCGTCGGCTCCACGGCGGCTCATTCCCCGCCCTTGTCGCTAAGAGACAAGGGCACTGGATATGTTGCTGCCGAGTGGGGGGGGGATCACTGTGTATGGTGTATACTTCTCCCCCAACCGGAGTTTGAACGACTTCGAGGTTTTCCTTAACAACTTGGAAACCTCGATGCGGCGTCTAACGTCTGGGCACGTCTTAGTGCTGGGGGACTTCAACGCAAAGTCCACTGCGTGGGGTTCCCCCAGGACGGACGCTAGGGGCGAGGCCGTAGAGGAGTGGGCGGCCTCGGTGGGCCTCTGTTTACTAAACAGGGGCTCCACCAACACGTGCGTGCGAGAGCAGGGAGGGTCGATAGTGGACCTTTCGTTCGCTACCCCTGCCCTCGCCGCACGAGTAAGGAACTGGCGTGTCCTGGAAGAGGTTGAGACGCTCTCGGACCATCTTTATATCCGATTTGAGCTCTCCCGATCCCAGGACGCCAGTAGGGGTCACGCGGCGCGGCGTTCTTCTCGCTTTCCGCGGTGGGCTGTAGCCAAATTAAATAGGGACTTACTAGAGGAGGCGGCCATTATTCACTCATGGCTGTCTCCGCAGGCCCCGACCGAGGAGGTCGACATGGGGGCTGGTCGTTCTGCGAAGCGATTACACAAATCTGTGATGCGGCCATGCCCCGCATCCGAGGTTGCCGGCCTCCACGGAAGGAGGTTTACTGGTGGTCCCAGGAGTTGGCGGACTTCCGTGCGGCCTGTACTCGTGCCCGGAGGTTCTACACCCGTAGTCGGCGGCGACACCGCGAAGAAGGCGGGGAGGACCAGCTTCATGAGGAGTACCGAGAGGCGCGGAAAACTCTGAAGCTGGCCATAAGCCGCGCCAAAGAAATTAAGAGAAAAGAGATGCTGGAGGGTCTCGATCGTGATCCCTGGGGTCGCCCTTATCGTGCGGCGCGACAGAAGCTCCGCACGTCGGGCCCCCCCCTTACAGAGACACTCCAGCCCAGCTTCCTGGGCCTTTTCCCGCAGCGGGTGGAGCACACACCCCCGTCGATGGCCTTCATGGTCGGAGACGACGGGGGGAACGAGGACGATGTTCCGCCCGTCAGGGAATCGGAGGTAGGGGCGGTTGTTCTACGGATCCGCTCTAAGAACACCGCCCCCGGGCCGGACGGGATACCTGCCCGAGTGCTGGCCCGAGCCCTCGAACACATGTCGGACCGCCTCAGGGCGGTCCTGAACGCTAGCTTGGCGTCCGGACGCTTCCCTGAGTGCTGGAAAAGCGGGAAGCTGGTCCTATTGAGGAAGCCGGGACGGCCAGCCGAATCGGTAGCGGCCTATAGGCCCATCGTGCTGCTGGACGAGCCGGGTAAACTGTTTGAGAGGATACTCTCTGCCCGCATCGTCCAGCACCTCCGCGAGGTGGGCCCCGATCTGTCGGACGCCCAATTTGGTTTTCGGGCGGGGCGTTCGACGGTCGATGCCGTGCTGCGCCTGAGGGCCGTAACCGAAGAGGCGGTGAGCTGTGGCGGCGTGCTGTTGGCGGTGTCGTTGGACATCGCCAACGCATTCAATAGTCTGCCATTTAGCTGCATCAGGGAAGCACTCCACTACCACGGGGTGCCAAAGTACCTGAGGCGGCTTGTGGCAGACTATCTTAAGGAGCGTACCGTCATGTACGAGGACAGAGACGGTGTTCTAAGGCGGCGGCTCATGTCGTGCGGTGTTCCGCAGGGGTCTGTCCTCGGACCACTCCTGTGGAACATGGGATACGACTGGGCCCTTCGAGGTCGTCTTCCCCCCGGGCTGGGCGTATTTTGTTACGCAGATGACACATTGGTCACGGCCCGGGGGATGAACTTTCAAGAGGCGGCGCGCCTGGCCACCACCGGTGTCTCACTGGTGGTCGGGCGAATTGAGGCGCTGGGTTTGCGGGTGGCCCTGGACAAGACGGAGGCCCTTTTGTTCCATGGGCCCCGTCGTGGTCCACCCTCCGGCGCCTCCATCGTGGTCAACTCGGTCCTCGTACCGGTTCAGGCCCAAATGAAGTATCTGGGCCTGATCCTCGACGGCAGGTGGTTCTTCGACGAGCACTTCCGACAGCTTTCTCCAAAGCTGGTCGGCGCTGCTTCTGCCCTTGGGCGACTTTTGCCCAACCTGGGTGGAGCTAGCGTCGCGACGAGACGGCTATACACGGGGGTTGTCCGGTCAATGGCGCTGTATGGTGCACCGGTGTGGGCGGCGGCTCTGACCGCCCAGAATAGGGCTCGCCTCTGGCGCCCTCAGAGGATATTGGCGGTTAGAGCCATACGTGGTTACCGCACCGTATCGACGGAGGCGGCGTGCGCCTTGGCCGGAACTCCCCCGTGGGATTTGGAGGCGGAAGTGCTCGCCGAAGTTTATCGGCGGACGGCTGACTTCCGGGCGCGTAGCAGCATACGGCCCCCGCCCGAAGAGATACGCGAGTGGCGAGAGGCCGCCCGTCGAGCCACAATGGCTCGTTGGTCGTCCCGGCTGGAGGCTCCACGTGCTGGTTTTGCCGCCGTGGAGGCTCTCCAGCCGGTCATCGCCGAGTGGGCAGGGCGGCAGCACGGGACCCTTTCCTTCCGACTGACGCAGGTCCTTTCCGGGCACGGTTGCTTCGGCAAGTATCTGCACTCGGTCGCCAGGAGGGAATTGAGTCCCGCCTGTCACCACTGCGACTGCAGTGAGGACTCGGCTCAGCACACGCTAGCGGTTTGTTCCGCTTGGGCGGCGCAGCGTGGGGTCCTCACTGCAGTTATTGGAGGAGATCTCTCGCTACCGGCCGTCATACGCTCCATGGCCGGTAGCGACAGTTGTTTTACAGCGGTCGCAACCTTCTGCGAAGACGTAATTTCGCGGAAGGAGGCGGCGGAGAAGGCCCTGGAGGACGATATCCACTCGGACCCAATTCGCCGTCGGCGAGCCGGGCGGCGGAGGCACGCATACCAGCGCCTCATGCCGCCTTGAGTGTGGCCGCGGATGGACGGGACGGGTTTTCCCCTCCATCCGCTATAGTGGCCAGCCGCGAGGAGGTGCGTGTGCCGGACGTCACCTAAATGGAGAGTTTATCCGCAGATGGCGCCCGCGAAAGCGGGCAGGCGCTAGGAGGGATTAGGATGTCGTAATAACAGCTGTTCCCGAATCCCTCCTCTCTCAGGCGCAGAATGGCACACCGTGTGGTTTTAGTCGGTCCGATTCCGACACACCGCCCCGCCGTAAACCCCGGTGGGGTGACGGCCCGTGCGGGTTTCCACACGTTAAAAAAAAAAAAAAAAAAAAAAAAAAAAAAAGTGATTTAAACGATCGCCACGCCACTCTCTACTGCACTGAGCGTTGTGGGTTCAAATCCCACATGGGACAACACTGTGTGATCCATAAATTGTTCTTCTGAGTCTGGGTGTTATTTGTGTCCGTTTCTTGTATGTTTGTAAAGTCCCCCGCGATATAGGATTTATTCCTAGTGCGCGCGTTGTCTTTTTTAAAAACAAATGTCCGAAATTGTGTGTCTTGGTGTCAAATGTTTGAATTATTTATTATTATTATTTATTAAAAATATTGGTATACATACATGAAGATCTTCAATATCAATTTCTTCAGGCATGGCTGAAGTCACAGCTTCCAATAGTTCAGCAGTTGGTAATGATTTTATTCTACTAGTAACTCCTTGCAGAAGCCTGAAATATAAATACATATTATACAAAAAATATATGCTAAATGCCTTTAAAAAAAAATTATAGACATTTTTTTTCAATATTATAGTGTTTTTAACAACACTACGATAAAATAAAATGAAACTCAACATAAATATTGTGTGACCTTTTTTAAAATAAATATCAAACTACACCCAAAATTATTTTTTAAACACATGCTTTTAAGAACTTTTTGATATCTCCTAGTATATAGAAAATTTGCACGCGCATTAACGTAAGTCATCATCATCAACAGCCTTTTACAGTCCACTGCTGGACATAGACCGCTCCTTAGCAAGGAGGTTTTGGCCTACTATACCACGCTGGCCAGACGGGTTGGAATAGGGTTTGTTTCAAGTTTTCCTTCTCTTTGTAATGATGTTGTCTTGTATGCTTTGTTCTCTTAGTCGCCTTTTACGACACCCACGGGATGAATAGGGGTGGTAACACTATGTATTCTTAATCCGTCACCACACGGACTATATATAATTGACTATGTAACGGAAGTCTATATATAAATGTATAAATTACTTCTCCAAGTGATGCAGCGCACTGTGGGTAGGTGTGTGTTCGGGGACGCCCGCGTTGTTACCGGGGACGAAGTTATCGTAACAGCTGAAGCTCTTGTATTCTACCCTGAAATTAAAATAGTATGTGTTCTGAACTGAACTGTGAAGCCAGAAGCCAATGACTTGGCTCGTGAAATCAAACAGTTAAGATACCCTAGTAAGAGAATAATCATCTAAAGTTCTAATAATATTAATAATATACAGTCGCCAAACTAGGCAGAGCATGGCCTATGGTAACTAGATGAGATAAACCTGATATAGTCACAGCCGATTTCGGCAACGGTGGCCAGGACACCAGATTACTATGCAGCAGACGCTATAGTGCACAAGTGTCTGCGCAAATACAGGTGCACTCTCTGTTCTCGCTCTCACAATCCAATGGAACGGCTATTCAACAAGACCACATAGGGATCAGGCGCTGATGGCTTCACGTGCTATAAGAGGCACGGGGGCTAAGACCCTAACTGCCAAACTCTGCGCTGTTATAAACCATTTCTATAATCAAAAAAAACTAAATAACACTTGTTGGCGCGACCCGGGATTGAACCTATGCCTGACACTGAATAATAATAATAACGGTATCTCTTTCATTTTTTTATTTATTTAAAGAAAATCTAACAATATAAAGTAGCGATCGGACCGTTACTGGTGCCCATAACTATGTACTACAAGAGTATTTTTATTCAAAAACAAAACTTTGACCCATTCTAAATACAGTGGACCCTCGGTAATCCGGACCCCCCGTAATCCGACATCAATCAAACAATTTTTGTTAATGTAAATTGAGTATGATTGAACAGGTTACAACTTGTGCTCGACGCGTATGTATTGTTTCAATTACGATTGCTTAGTTTGAATTTGACTACGTGTGATAGCGGTGGAGCTTAGCGTTTATTATTGTTCATTACGTATACATACCTAGTAATGTCGTCACAAGCCCAGAAGATAACATGTAGAATTTTATCATTTGTTTGTAATTTGTCGGATTACAAGGTACTTTTTTGTAAAAAAAATCCGGGCTATAGGGGGTCTTATGCAGTACTCTATAATCCGACAAATTCGATAGTCCGACACTGCCCCGCAAAACGTTTGTCGAATTACCGGGGGTCCACTGTATCATTATAGTATAATTTAAGCAATTATCGTATCGTATGAAAACTCTAAGCTTTCGTTCGATACATTTTCTTGGATTAACCGTACCTAGGCGTAAGGTAGTAAGGCGTAGCTAGGTACCAAAAGGAGCCCTAGTGCAAAAAAAGCGGAGCCCTATAAAAATGAGGACTTATCAAGTCAAAATATAAAAAAAACATACACATTAAGGGTACAAAGCTATATACTCGTACGTGCATAAGTGATTTAGATGAACTTTACTGATCGTTTAGGTTCTACAGGTGAAGAGTTTAGGAACGTATACTTGGATTAAGCGTAATTTTGTATTAAGCAATGTTTTATTGCTATTCAATTTGAACTATTTCCATAAAAATTTCAGCTAAATCGGTTCAGCAGTTACGAAGCGGTCGAGTTACACGATTTATCTGTGTGTACCGTGCAAACGTTTCCAATTTGTTGTAACAATAGTTTTGCTTGATGATGATGATGCCCCTATGCCCTTTATATACCTCTAACCAAGAAAAGAAAATGATTAACACCAACCCGGTTTCCTTCTAGAGTAAAACCCAAGGAGAAACCCTGAGAATGTAGGTTTTGAATCTTAATATAAATAAAGCGTCCTAAAGTTACCTAGCGGATTTCACCACCAGAACGTGCTTGGTAGGAAAGTTATGTCCGAGCATGCGAGCTGTGTTCTCCAAATTCCACTTGACGTAGTTCCGATTTTCGCGGTGCAGTTGCATCACTTCCGGATAGTCCTGGAGTGAATAATATTGCAAATATGTACCTATATATAAGGGTAACATAACAAAGACTATAAAATTACACACAACATACATACAACAAGAAATAAGGTCTTCGCCAAGACCCTAAATAAAAAGCAAGACCTTAAGTCAGAAAAAGATGGAGAGCACTTAGTTTGTTACTAAATTCTGAGGAATCTCAGGCCTAGGTCAGTACATTTGTTTACAAATGTCTACAAACAATAACAAAATCAACATTTAAGTACCTGGACATCTCCTCCGAAATATACAATGGTCTGAGAGCCGAGCGGAGGGGCGCGCGCGGCTGGCTGAAACAGCGCATCGTTGAGCCGCCCGTCGTGTCCCGCCACACGCCGCAAGCGCAGCGGCAGCATCATGCGCGAGACACGGCCTATTGTTGACGTTCCACTGCTGGACAAAATTCACATCTAGTACACAATTGCCACAAACAGAAGTGGTAGTTTTTATATGAATGAGTGACTATCTGCGTCCATGGATACTTGCAATACAAGAGTCACGAGAGTGTTGTTTGCACCACAACGCTGCACTGCAACGCTCGGGGAAGCGCACAGCTGAGACCTTAGTAAGATAGTAAGATCTCGACGGCGAATGCATCACAAGCGTTACGGTAACGGTGAATAAGGTCACCGTGAATTCACGTTATCGTGAATCACGATATTGGCCACCGTGGCCCCTAGCGTGGCCATTTTTATCACCAAATATTACTGCAATACTCGCTTTCAGATATATTTTAAACCATTTATCGAATGTGTATAGTTATTATATCCGTGTGGTGACGGATTAAGAATACATAGTGTTACCACCCCTATTCATACCGTGGGTGTCGTAAAAGGCGACTAAGGGAACAAAGTATGCAAGACAACATCATTACAAAGAGAAGGAAAACTTGAAACAATACCTTTTTTTTTTTAACGTGTGGAAACCTCCTCGGTCCGTCACCCCACCGGGGTTTACGGCGAGGTGGTGTGTCGGAATCGGACCGACTAAAACCACACGGTGTGCCACTCTGCGCCTGACATAGGAGGGATCCGGGAACAGCTGTTATTACGACATCCAGAACTTGAAACAAACCCTATTCCAACCCGTCTGGCCAGTGTGGTATAGTAGGCGAAAACCCCCTTGCTAAGGAGAGGCCTATGTGCAGCAGTGGACTGTAAAAGGCTGTTGATAAATAGTTATTACAAAATAAAAACATACTTTAATGCCATCTAACAAAGAAACACTAAACTACAGAGGATTGATGTAACTAAAGTAACAAATTTTCTTACACCAATTTGTAGGAACAACATCCCATCATTCACCATTGGGCTCTGGTCCACTAGGCCAGATCACCTGACGTGGTCACAGGGTTCTCCCTTTGTGTTGGAGGTAGAGAACATTTTTTTTTTTACAGCAACCTACCAAAGTGACTCTATTCTGCCTGATGGAAAGCATGAATAGAATCCAAGAGTGGTGGTCGCCATACTCACGTTTGTTAAGTGTTTTTGAACAACATTGTAGAGCAGAATTGTTATTCAATTTTAAGATATTGTACTTGTACAAATCCAGTCGAAATTGATCTACCTAATCACATTTTATTCAGGTCTAGTTTTTTTGTTGTGTAATACCTGCGCCCCGCGATTTTGCCTGCAGTTTAAGTTACTTTTTAATTGGATATTGTTCACTATTTCGTTGGTTAAATTTTGTTTTCGCATAATCCTATTTTTTTCTAAGATAAAAGTAGACAAGTTGCTCCTTCTAACATCAGCTGTTTAGCAATGAAGATGCCGTTAAAATCGGTCCAACCGTTTCAGAGATTAACCGGAACAAACCGACAGATTTAAAAAATATAATTTTTGATTAAGTACCATATATACTTTGGTATATATTTAGAGAAAAGCTGTTAATTTAAAATTACAAACAGACACTCCAAATTTATTTATTTGTATAGACATATTTTTATAAAGTTTAGGGTTTTATCAGAATTAGATAAAACAACAAATTAGTTAATAACTTAAATGCATTTATTTTCATTATTGTTACAACACAGTCAGTTCATTAAAAAAGGCACTAGTTAACGGTTAAAGTGGTACTTATACTGTAAGATCATTTGGCACTCC
Organism: Hypercompe scribonia; assembly: GCA_949316085.1. Lineage (NCBI taxonomy): Eukaryota > Metazoa > Arthropoda > Insecta > Lepidoptera > Erebidae > Hypercompe > Hypercompe scribonia. Next base: position 3,379,898 of record OX438973.1, read on the forward strand.
TACTTTGCTTCTGATGATAATACTTTGTATCATTCATGCACACTGTGATCTTCAATGTGATGTCATCGAGACAATTCTTCAAATCTTCCTTCAACTCTCTCACCTTAACCTGTACATCTTCACACATAAGATTATAACACATAGCTACCAGCCCCATACCCAGTAGTACATAAATGAAATTGATGACAAGCTTGACGTGAGAACCATCGGCTGAATCAGCAATATTTGCACCTGGCACAAAGTCTCCAAATCCAATTTTACATAAACTTATTACACAGAAGTATGTAGAGTCCAAATAATTCCAATCTTCCCAAGCTCCAAACATTATTGTGCCCGTCAAGATGTAGAAAGATATGACCCATAGACAAGCTGTAGATGGAACTGTAATTTTCTTCTTAACAGGCTGTATTCCACCGTCTTCGAATAATGTGTCATCTCGTCTGCTACACTCATGAGCAGTAATATACAACCACTTGAAAGTCTTTGCTAACACTTTACCCATGTTGCAGAAATACAAAATGTATATTGGTATGCCAAAACATGCATAGGCTATAGTGCTGATCTTGCCCCATACTGTTTTAGGCACCACATTGCCATACCCTATCATGGTAAACACTGACAAAGAGTACATAAGAGCCGCAGGGAATGACCAAATGTCTTGAGCTGACCTTCCGTTGTAACCACTGAGTATTGCAGTAGTTATGTTGTTTTGAAACAATCTTAAAACTTCGTTCACCTTTAGCACCCATATTGTCTCGTTAAACACATTGACATTTACTGTGATGTTCCATAGTGCCTCGGCACAGTTTTGCCTCAATTTCCTTACTTCTTGCAATTGTTCATCTGGATTGTCTTTCTCTATGTGCATGAACCCTGCAGCACCAAGGATGGCGTAGCAGACAACAAGAGCGCCGACACCCACTTGTGTAAACATAAATGCAATGAATTTTCTAAAACAGTCTTTTATTTTCTCCCTTGGATCACTGCCCAGGGTGGATGATGAGTCCCTGCTCCTCATGGAGCCGTGGAAACTCGCGCTTATAGGGTGTTGTCGATCCATAACAATTTTACCAATGTTTGTTCAAACGGGGAGTGGAGTAACGCCAGAGTTAACTATTTCGAGAATACTGTTGGCAAAGCGCCAGCAGACTTGTTTGACATTGATTACAAAACATTGGCGTGTGAACGCTTGGTATACTACGAAACTAACCTATTTACTAGTTTATTGCATCTAAAGGTTTATACCAACAAAAAAAAATACTTTGTGTTATTTGAGTGGAAAATATTAATTATTAATCGTTAAGAATATTTACTTGCAATGGCACACAAATCGAGAATAAATAAATACCAAACATAAAAAACTAAACAAACATGGTTAAAAATTATTGCAGTCAAACGAAACTTACAATCTCTGCCGCCAATTAAGATTTGCATTATAGTTTGATAATGAGATCGGTCCTGCAATGCGTTTCACTTTCAGCTTAAATATCAACAAATTCAGCACTAGAATGAAAGTTACTTTGTCCACTATAAACCTTGATAGTAATAGTAAACACCTAGTAAGATTTAGATATTACTATTATCAATACATTAAACAAAATCCAATAAATTCAATTCGATATTGCAAATTGACATATAAAAATTGACAAAGTTTAGTGAAGTCCACACTGACTAACGGCGAAATCTTAGTTTTTAGTTCATATTTAATTCTACTTTCTTATTTTCTAAATCGCCTAAAATTGCGTAATTGACTTTGACCTCTTTGATTTGAAGAAAACAATTAAAGCACACATCGAAACAATAAATGGTAACAATCAGATAAATATTACTTTACATTTTACTTTTGTATTTTATTATTTAAATAATAGGACAATAAAATATAAAAGCATCTTCACATTGTTGAAAAAATTCAAACTGCGCCGTGTTTCAACACACTACTGAGATCCTCACTATTCATTGATTTTTTTACTACTCTGTTGTATGTGTTTTGTTCCAGTGTTAGCAATACGAAATCTTTAGCAACAATTTGTGATTTCGCTTGTTTTGATGTGATGCGTATAGCGCTATCCTGTCAGGATGCTAAGTAACGACAAAAATCAGGGTAGGGGAATGTGCAGATAATCAAAATCCACACGTTTTCTTGGCGTTGTTTGTTATCCGGCGTTGCGTTTTTATTAAAATTTATCATTTATTTCTGCTGTTACAATATAAAATGTAGTGTGGGGCTATTGTCCAATGCATATTTATTAGTTTTTATTACAATTTGTGGATATCACATGTTAATTTCATTGTTAAGAAGTTACCTACGCGATTCTTTCTACTAATGGCTGAACAACCTACAATTGATCAGTGAAGAGGGACGCGAAGTAAAAGTAAGTATGAAATAACTGAAGCGATTGCTGTTCTTTTGTGTACTTTCAGATCGTAGTTATAATAAGCAATTTATTGCCGTTTCAAAAAGCCAAGGTCGTTGCTATCGCTTACGCCGACATTTTTTTTTCAGGCCAAATATTGTTCAAACATGTAGCCGCAAATTAAATTACAATACAATGTTTACAATAGCAGCGTTCACATCAACCATTTGACACAGATGAAAACTTAATAAATGGATCATACTTAGCCCAGAGGTAGTGATGGAGTCACCCATTCAGTTTGAAGAGAGCGGGGAGTGGTTGGTGGAGCTGGAACAGCTGATCGCCGGCTGCCCCAAGCCGACCGCGATCGACATAATCGGTGGCATTTTCTGCAATTTATGTCATTCAACATTTTGCAACAAGAAAGAATTTGACCGTCACTACACTGAGCAACATAATAGGATTTCTTCAGCCATAGTGTACACTTGCGTAGTATGTCACAAGGAGATAGCCCCATATCCCAATTTTCGCAACCACTGCTATCTGGCACATGTCGCTAAAGACAGGTTCAAGTAAGTATTTATGTCTATATAAAACATAACATGTTTATTTAACATGAAACAGTTACTAAGAAAGGCCATGTATTTTATTAATCATTTGATAAGCCATTTCTAGTCTGAATACAATAGTAAATAAATAATAATAATTAATATGTAAGTAGTCGAGCCACAGCCACAGCTCAAACATACTGGCTGGGCCGGGACAGTACTACACTCTCACACAAGGCAAAACTAAAACCTAAAAAACAGACTATTAAATACTAATACACGTTGGTGAGTGTGAGACCGGAGGCTGAGGCTCTAATACAGGATTATCACTTATCATCGTGTATGAGCCTTACATTGCCATGCTGCATCCCCAAGCGCCTTCTTAAAGCACTAAACCACCATAGTATGGGTATATGTAATATAGGTCTGCATTCACAATGAGAATGATGACCACTTTGGATTTGTGAACTCTTGGATTCTACTGATGCTTTCCATGAGTCAAAGTAGTCGCTTTGTCAGTTTCACAAAAAAAAAAAACAAATATCGAAGATGCTGATAATACTTTCAACCATTTAAAAAAAATTAGGTGTCCGTTTTGGTATGAACAATAAACGATCTTAAGGTTGAAATTGATTTAAAAAAAAGTACTTAGTTTGTGTTGAGTTTGTTGAATTGTACGAGAGTAATGTTCCGCCCGTCAGGGAATCGGATTCGTTGGACATTGCAATTTCAACATATGCAATAGTCTACCATTTATGTGCATCAGGGAAACACTGCTACCACAGAGTGCTAGAGTACCTGAGACGGATTGTGGCAGACTATTTAGAGGACCGTCATCGAAGTCTGAGGCGGCGGCTCATATCGTGCTGAGTTCTGTAGGGGTCTGTCCTTGGACCACTCCTGTGGAACATGGGATGCAACTGGGCTTTTCGAGGTCGTCTTCCCCCGGGGCTGGACGTAATTTGTTACGCCGATGACACACTAGTCACAGCCTGGGAAGTGAACCTTCAAGAAGTGGCACGCCTGGGCACCACGGGTGTCTTTGGTAATCGGACACACTGAGGCACAAGGTTAATGGTGGCCCTGGATAAGACACAGGACCTATTGTTCCATGGACCCCGTTGTGGTCCAACCCACCAATGCCTCCATCGGAGTCAATTCGGTCCTCGTGTCGGTTCAGGCCCGGATGAAGTATCTGGGACTGATCCTCGACGGAAGATGGCTCTTCGACGAACACTTCTAACAGCTTTATCCAAAGCTGGTCGGCGCTACTTCTGCCCGTGGGCGACTTTTGTCCAATTTGGGTGGAGCTAGTGTCGCAACAAGACGGTTGTACTCGGAGGTTGAACAGTCAATGGCACTATATGGTGTACTGGTGTCGGCGACGGCTCTGACCGCACAAAATGAGGCTCGTCTATAGTACCCTCCGAGGATATTGGCGGTTAGAGCCATACGCGATTACCGCACCGTGTCGACGGAGGTGACGTGCTCCTTGGCCGGAACTCTCCCATTGGATTTGAAGATGGAAGTGCTCACCGAAGTTTATCGTCGGACGGCTGACTTAAAGGCGGGTAGTAGCATACAGCCCCCGCCCGAAGAGATACGCTAGTGGCGTGAGGTCGCTTGCCGAACCACGATGGCTCTTTGATTGTCTTGGCTGGAGGCTCCACGTGCTGGCTTTGGAAGCTCTCCAGCCGGTTGTCGTCGAGTGGGCAGAGCGGCAGGGCGAGATCGTTTCCTTCCAACTGACGCAAGTCCTTTTCGGGGCACGGTTCCTCCGGAAGTATCTGCACTCGGTCACTAAGAGGGAATTGAGTCCCGCCTGTCACCACTGCGACTGCAGTGAGGACTCGGCTCAGCACACGCTGGCAGTTTGTTCTGCCTGGGCGGCACAGCCCTTACTGCAGTAATCCGAGGTAATCTCTCATTACCGATCGTCAAACGCTCCATAGCCGGTAGCGATAGCTGTTTTACCGCAGTCACAACCTTCTACAAAGACGTTATTTCGCGCGGTGGCGACGTCCGCGTGTAAATAGAGAGTATATATACAGATGATGCCCGTGTAAGCGGGTATGCGCTAGGAAGGGTCTGGATGTCGTAATAACAGCTGTTCCCTGTTCCCTCCTATCTCAGGCGCAGAGTGGTACACCGTGTGGTTTTAATCGGCCTGATTCCGACACTACCCTGCCGTAAACCCTGGTGGTGAGACGGCAGAGGTGGTTTCCACACGTATTTTTAGACAGACAATGAAAACCTTACTTAACTTTATTGAAGGCGTTATTTCTTTATAAATATAATTTTTAAGTGTCTTCTAAAAGTAATAATTGTGTTGTTCTAGGTGTGAACTATGCCACAGGTCATTTTCAAAGCAATCCGTACTGACCAGTCATATTAATTCTGTACACCTCTTCAGGTGTGCCTCATGTCAAAAAGAGTAAGTATTGCAGCTGTCTGTTTAACCATAAGTTGAAAACAAAATATATAAATATTCTATTATTTATTTATACTGCCTCGTTGGGCTAGAGGTTAGTGCATAACATGGGGGTTATGCACTAACCTCTAGCTTCCGGGTTCGATGCCCGGCTCAGGCTAAAGTGTTAAGTTTTTCTGCGTAATAACAACCCGAAATTTGAAAGTTGGTATCTTAACTCCCATGCCTCGGAGAGGACGTAAAGCCGTCGTTTTGTGCCTAATCTCCCCGGTCGTGTTGGATCGAACCTTCCCGTGGGTGGTATGAGAGTGAGGGAACAAAGAGTGCACCTATGTTTGCGCAGACACTAGTGCTCTATTACATCTGCTTAGTTAGTTGATCTTGGTTGAGACTGGCCGCCGTGGCCGGAATTAGCTAAGAAACATCATCATTTTTTGTTTATTCCCCGGGTTATCAGATTTCTTCACTGTAATGGATATGTGTATTTGTGTTCAAAAACGTTGATAAAAAAAAATGTATATAATTTCGTTTTTAGTGCTCTACAAGTACGTAAATATGATCAAACACTAAATAATTTGTGGTCATACGAAAAAAACCGCTTTTGAAATCGGTTGTAGATTAATATTCTCCAAAAGTTAACTCTGGCGTTACTCTATTCTACATTTGAACGAACATCGATAACAAATTTTTATTTTATTTTTTCAGATGTTCATCTAAAAGTGAACTACAGACACATCAGAATCTTCATAAACGAGACAAAGAGAGGCCTCCGTACTCTTGCCATCAATGCTCCAGTACTATAGAGACTGTTGACATGTGTGAGATGCACCTTGATGAACACTGCAAGATATTGTATCCGTGTCCCATCTGCAATGAGATAACCAACAGTAAACTTGATACCGCTACACATCTTACAACTCATTTTGACGAGGCTCTTACTGGCGAAATTGTTAGCACTGAACTCAGTACCGACTGCTCTGTTGACATGCTTGGAGGGATCCTCTGCTCATACTGCGATGAACTATTTAAAAATAGAACAGATTTTGACCATCACTTCATCAATGAACACTCAGACAAAGATATTTTTTACACTTGCAACATTTGTGGGAAACAATACCGAAAGTATCATTTATTCGCCGATCACTGCTATTTTCACGTCGCCAAAAATAGATTCGAGTTAGTATTATGATCATAGAATATCACCTGTACAATAGATTTTTAAAACGTTTGGAAATATGTGTACATACATTGATTGAGCATTTTTTGAAATATTCCTCCAGGACCTTTTTTTTTAAATCCTTTCATTACCTTCCAAGCATTGATGCTTGGAGGACTCAAATATATAAAATGAAGTTGACCTCATTTTATATATTTGAGGGGTATAAAAAAATTGTACGTGTTCACGATTGTTTCGGACTCGGGAGCTCGTGACACAGAGTGAGGATATCCTTGGAAAGTGTACGGCTACCGACTTTGCCATCGTGAACACGTATTTTAAAAAGAAATCCGAACACCTCATTACCTATGGGAGTGAAAGGCACACTACTCAAATCGATTTCCTAATCACAAGGAGATACACTATCAGCAAAGTGGCCAAGGCCAAGGTGATATCCAGAGACTCACTGTACAACATCGTATCATTTTCAGGGACCTCTGTTTAAAGCCTAAAGTAAAATACTTCGAGCACTACCAGTGCTGATTGAGGTGGTGGTTGCTTGACGAAGTCACATCCCAAAACTTCACATCGGCTATCGGTGACAAGTACACCACTGCTGAGAGCGAACCGGTTCGAAACAGCTGTGATAACATAAAATAAAGTGGTAAGCGTCCAGAGTCCAGATCTCCTGAAGGCCGTGTTGTGTGTAGAGCTGTACAGCGCGTCACGAAGAAAGCTTTAAAGCGCGGCACGAAAAGACTTGTAGTCTGAGCGGGACTTGACCACTGTTAGTCACTGTACGATAAGTTGAAAGTGTCCAAGAGGCAAAAGCTTTTCTATAAGTTGGCGCATTAAAGGATCAAAAGGGCAAAGCGTTTTTCCAAGTGCCACTGTGTTAAAGATCCTGGAGGCAGCCTGTTACACGACGATCATCAACAACAACAGCAAAAAGGCATAAAAGGATGCAGCAACTGGATCTCCTTTGAGATCATAAACTAGTGCCTCTAACAAAACCTGCAGAAGTCCGGGCTGCTCTTTACCGCTTGAAGAATCAGAAAGCTGTCGGAGCCAATGGAGTACCCATCAAGGCTTGGAAGGCGAGAGGTCTCCGTGGTGGGGGCATTCTGACCAATATCTTCAATTGCACACTCCTCACCGGTAAGATCACAACCCAAGGGAGACTGAGTATTATTACTCCAGTAAAGGGATCGATGCAGGAGTGGGGCAACTGCCGCGGTTTAAAAGCGATGTCCAACATCAATCTCTGAGAGGATACCTGAATTCAACAGGTGTGTACATTTACGGAGTATCAATGTGAGTTTCGCCGCAGTGTCACAGGACCATCGAGCCCTAAGGATCAACGCAGAGAAATTCTAATCGAAGAAGACGCCTCTGAATTGCCTATTTCTGTACATGCAGAAGCCCTTCGACTGTGTTCCTCGAGCGATGATCTGATGAGCACTGCTATCCAAAGGGATTTTAGAGCTCTATATTGATATTATCCGAAACATGTATCACGAATCTGATTCTGTGGTCCGGACCGCTGTTAGCGACAAGAAACTCTTTTCGACCACCATCGTGCATCAGAAATCCGTCCTTAGTCCTTTTCCGTTCAGTGTGATGTTAGACGTCTTGTGGGACAGCATTTGAGACGCACGTGAACAGCCTCCTAGTTTGCTAAAATATGCTGACGGTATCTCTGACGCATGCAGAAAGGCACGGATTGGTGCGACGTGGGAAGGTGTGGAAAAAGGCACTTGAAAACGGCCGTCTAAAGTTTAACATGACATTTAACTGAACAAATCCCTTGTCTGTCCGCATACGAGATGACTTAGTCGAGCGCACGAACCGGAATAAATACCTTGGATATTTATTTCGCGCGTCGGCTGACCTCGACTGTGACGTCAAGACACGCATTGCTGCCGCGTGGGCCAAGTGGCGTTTGAAGGGATTGGTCTATGAAACCAATATTGGGCCTGTCCTTTTACATAGTTATGAAACGATGCCGATAACATCACAGACAAACTACATGAGAGTAGTAAAAGAGTGCCACCCTGTTTTGCGGCAACCGCCTGGCCACGTCGGTAACAAATGTCTGGCCATGCCGCCTCCGTCGGGACCCGGTAGTAGGGGTAGACGCAAAAAATGCTTACTTAACATTGCAAAAGGTAACACGCGCGCCAATGATCTCACTACCAAAGTGGAGAAAAAGGTGCAGGAAAGCGGACCTCAGGTTCCAAAGTGTAAACTTTGGCAATAACTGGTAATAACGCTAAGAGAATGAGGATAAAAATGTCTATAATTCGAAAGGATGTTTATACTAGCATATTCTACTTATTAAAAGTTGTGATCTGTTCCCAGGTAATCCTGATAGTTTACAATATGAGTTTAATAACTCATATTGTAAACTATCAAAGTCATTGTTGTTAAATGATTGGTTCTTTGTCCAGATGCGTAGACTGTGGCAAGCTATTTCCCCGCCTGTCTCTCCTCGTGCTCCACACGGAAGCGTTCCACACCCCGGGCTCGGCAGACAACAAGCCGTTCAGCTGCGTCCAGTGCGGACACGCGTTTGGCTCCGTGGGCAGACTGCGCGAACATCTGCGTGTCGTTCACACTGTCAACGCCTTCACCTGTCCTGAAGATGGATGCGACATGAAGTATGTACCTACTAAATATCTGTACTTAGATCTTTATAGACAATATAATCTATACATACATAAATATTATGTTGGTTTGGGTACGCTTCAAAATCTCGAAAGTTCAGCGTTGATTCAGCTCTAACTTTGACACTATATACAATGACTGTTTTTATCTATTTATCCTGTTAATTTAATACTACACACGCAATCATATGACACATTGTGTCGCGTTATCCTATACATATTAGCTAGTGTATTCAATATATTTTAGTCAAAACATTGATTGAGTGATTTCAGTTCATTCTGGGAAGTGTTCATGTCTTCATACATTTTCATCATAATTTTAACTTAAGTATAATTTTACTCTTAAAATCATTATTATTCTTGAAAAGAATATTTTTCGTGTACAGATTCGACACACCGAGAGATCTGATCCTCCATCAGCGTACCCATAAAACATCTCGTGACAATTGGTGTCGTCAATGCGGCCTGCATTTCACCACACTATCGTCCTGCCAGGCACACCTCGACGTTCACCGCATGAAGCATTACGCCTGCCCCGTTTGCAACAAAGAGTACCGAGAGAAATACCTCATAACTAAACACATCCCGATACACTTCGAGTCAGTACTCCACGTCTGTAAGGTTTGCGGAAAAGTGTTCAACGCTCGCCATCGTCTCGTCGAGCACACAAAAACACACTCCGAAATTAGACGCCATAAATGCAGTTATTGCGGCAAAGGATTCATGAAACCGTATCAACTTGAACAGCATCTCAACATTCACACCGGTTCGAGACCCCACAAATGCATCATCTGCTCTAAAACTTTCGCAAGCTATCCAAACTGCATGAAGCATCTCCGGAAAGTTCACAACATTGAAAGAAACAAATTAAAAACCCTCGCCGAGGGCACTAAAAAAGCTACGAAAGACGTCGCTACCGCCAAAAATAGAAAGGATTTTGATAGAAATTTCAGTGAAATTAAAAGCGAATCGGGCATAGAATCTACGAGCCCCGAGATATCACTGGACACATACATATTCGCCGAGTCCGACGACAGCACCATGGACAGCATTGATCCGATGATAATCAAGAAGGATTGGTGTGTTTTAAACGGAAACTCATTAATCGACAGTAATCTACAATATATCGAAATGCTGCCGGTTACTCATACCACATTTGAAACTGGTAAGTTTATTAGAAAATATATGTTAATCGATCAATGAGTACTCATGTTAGAAACGAAGACGAGATTTTTTCCAAATTTTTAAATATACTTTTCGACTTTGTGTCCTTTTAGGCTTATACACTTTTCCCAACGTTTCACCCACATTAGTCCCTCCAAAAAAAATTTTTGACTTGGAATCTTTCGTCGTTTGATGTGAATCTTATTCCTACTAGCCAGATTTTCATATTGGAGGATAGAAAAGAGTGCTAAGCCGGGCGAACAAGTTGGGTGCGGAAGTAATTCGTAGCGCAAGTCTTGAAATTTTTGCGCTGCAATCAGAGATGAATACGCTGGTGCATTGTCAAAGAGAAACAACACCTTTTCTTGGAGAAAGCGGGCCGTATCTCCTTCAATTTCGTATCGAATCGTATCAAATAATTCACTTTAGTATTGCCTTGCAATCGAGCATTCTGTAATTAGTCGAATCAGAATTATTTCTTTTGAATCGCAAAATATTGTGGCTATAACTTTTCCGGCTGTGAATTTTGTATTCTTCGGAGTAGATTCAACCGGCAAAGTAAATTGCTTAGATTGTCTTTTGGTCTCTAGTGTATAGGAATGTATGTCATCAATGATGTCAACTCGACATAAAAACTTCTGCAGGTTTTATTTAAAACGGCTTCGGCATTGTTACTCGTAATCGCTTGTTGTCCAGTAATAGCAATCGCGGCACCCATCGCGACGACATCTTACCTATTTTATCATTTAAAATTTTGATTTTCAGCGTTGACGTTCGGCGATCAGCGAGAATGATATCATGGACCTTTTTGGTAACTTCCTAGGTAACCACATCTAACGGGCGTCCTGTCCGCTCCTCGTTGAAAATAAGTGTACAACCACGCTTAAACTCGTTGAACCAATACCTAACGGTTGTCATGGTCTCCATAAACAAACAGCATTCAAATTTCACTTTCATGTCATCGCATGTTTTTCTGTCCAAAAATTCAAAATGATTTACGGATCGATATTACTCTTTTTCCATTTTATCAATAAACATCAAGCACGAAAGATACAAACAGCTCTCAAAAAACGGTAGTCAATAAAGTGACTTCAAATTAAGCACAAGGACGTTTAATGAAAAATGAAAATGAATAATTCACTAACTGATGCTCGCTTACATCAAAAACGGGTACTTTTTGATCGACCGGAGTATAAACAACACTAACTGGTGACTAGAATTATTATTTATTAAGACTATACATTTAGTACATCAGCGGACTTAATACCCCATAGGGTTGTCACTTATGTCATTTTAAAACGTTTAGGTGTGAATTTTATATTTATAATTTATTGCATTTCATTTGTGATAAAACTGGTGTGGAGGAAACGGGTCTCCTATCCCTCCGACACAAAGGGAGGATCCTCCGACCAGGCGAGGTGATCATGCCTGGCGGGACACGGCCCAACGGCTTATGTTGGGATGTTGTATATATGCTAATCGACGCGAGAATATCCATTTACGCGTTATATCCATACGCGATACAGGATTAGTAGTTGCTTCATAGTTCATTATAGTCCATAGTTCGATGTATCTTCGCTAGATGGCGCTGTTGTATATTTTTTGTTTGTGCTGTATGTGGAAGTCGTCACACTGGCACTTAGAGAATGAAAATGTGGGTGATACAAAATAAAGTCGCTAGTTTAAAGTTACTTCGTCGGTTGTGTAGCCGTCTGTTACAGAGATCAAGGGATATTTTAGGGACTGTAAGATTTTTATCGAATAACGCAAAGGACAATAAAATAATGGTATTTAATTTTGTTAGAAATAAAAGCAACCCCACTGGAGTGTTCGGGGGTGAATCAGGGTGCGGTTCTACGCGAGTACGGGCCCGAGTTCAACGTCCACCTCGACGACCACTACCTGCCGCACATCGACCCGCTGCTCACCATCAAGCCGCAGCCCGTCCCGCTCGCCCCGCCCGCCGAGCCGCTCATCACCAAGCTGTACCAAACGTATGAACCAGACGAAGTCAACAGACTCTCAATTATAAACACAGATATATTCTAAGTATATTGTATTTTGTATCCATATTTGAGGCCTGCTGCGGTCATTGCGGTTCGACAGTGATAACGAATATAATTTTTACAATGACATCAGAGTTTTTCGGGCTCCTACCGGTAACAGTATAATGATTTTGTAGGGGAATGCTTTAATGACGTGTTAACAGGCTGACGTTGCGCGTGGCTCCAAATTTCAGCGACTAGTGCTATGATGGATTGTAGATCACACCGCAAAAATTAACTTATTATTCTCCATGCATACCTACATATTTATTATAAATTATATTTATTTTTCTAAGTAAATCTTTTACTAAAAATTTTAGAAGTCGGACTTTACAGCTAGAAGGCGCTGGCATTTCCTAAGACTCACTTTGGGTAAGAATGCCGACACTAACCAGGAGCTTTGTTTTTTCAGTCCATAAAAATTAATTAAATAAAAGCTATGCGTTAAAACATATAGGAGTCTGACTTACTCATCTGAGTTCGAGCGACACGATACGACTCACACTTATTAAAGTCGAATATCTGCCTGCAGTAGGCCTCGTAGATGTTAATAGATAAATAGTATTGTTGTGGTCGAGCGAATTTGAACGTTAACATAAAACAAATGGGAGTGAACGTGGTCAAAATCGCTCGTCCGACCCGCAAAACTACCTCAGCCGGAAACGACTATATACCTCAGTAATCCATAGGAAATATTTTAATGTAACTGTTGATATATACATTTATATAACATAGATCCCACCAAACATTAGTTGGTTAATGTTCTTTAATCATATTCATAATAATGCTATGCTACCTCATTTAGTTGTTTAAGTTATCGCTTAAGATGTTGCTTAAACTTATGCCTCGATATGTAGAACGGAATATAGTTTTTTGTGCCATTTAACGATGAGTCTGCGACCGAGGAATTATGAACTGATAAACTTGAACATAACGTTTCTGAACGACTAGTGCGGTACCTTTTTATAAATCTCTCAAACTCATTGGCATATGTCAGTGGACTTTCGTAAATGATATGAGGTTTCATTAATTCCTGACGTCGCCGACTTCTGTTCTGAAACAGGCGCCAGTACAATGTTTAGATTGCTGTTCAAAGGTTCGGTTTTCAATACTGTATTCGATGATTTCAATCCAAAGTTAGAATAAGACATTCTAGTAAACAAATTATTTGCGTTTGTAAATACTTTGGGTACTAGCGGCACTCTGATTGCATTTTAACTCTTTTTGAGGCCACCGTTGGTAACCGTCAAGAACACATTTTTCATTTTATTTGTTGAGGCACTTCTTTAGGAGAATTAAACTGTAGTGAAATAACACTTATGGTGGAAACAGTGAGCACCGTAATATAACAGTATTACACGGTTTTAAACTCTGCGTAAAGCGCCAAGTTTAGTTTACCGAGACCATCGAAGCACAGCTCTGAGACCAACGGCGGTTTGCTCATGCATTTCAATTTCGATTCCTTTATTATTATTGTTAATTTTTATTCAAAAATTGCGACGCAAAGCGTCGTGATTTTAGTGTAAGTGAATCGATAGTGCTGTGATATTTTTTATGTAAATTTAGTGTTAAGATTAGAGAGTGTAACGTAACGAGTGAGTACAAACAATGTAATGTGTAGCGTGTTACGGCGACTCGGAGACAGACAGGACACACGCGGCCCGGCCCGGAACTAATATTTTTGAATAGCACGTTGTCACTGCTCCGGCGCCAGTCTCGGGCCGGGCGGGGCCGGGCCGCTCAGCTAGTATACATTCGGAAATAGACAAACGAAGTTGGTAAAAAACATAGAGATGCGTAAGCAACCTAATTAAAATCGATCGATACCGGTGTTGCCACACCAAAAAAAAAAAACAACTTGACAATGTTTACTTAAGCAGAATCAAGCTGCAACTTAAAAATGTTGATGTAAATGTTAAAAAAAAAGAGAAAATAATATTTAACTCCGAAATATATTTTGGAGAGAATTATTTACAAAGGGAAGAGAGGGGTCTTAGTGATAAAGATATCCAAAGACTGCTAGGTATTATGAGTTCTTTGAACTTGAAATTTGACTTATAAGTCAGGGATTTATGCGGAATAAAGTCAGACGATACGAAAGCAAAACAAGTAATAGACAACGGCGTAGCTATCGGATAATCATAGGCTTCGACAAGTAAACGACTAAATTAAAAATGAAGCGAGCATTCGGCGCTCCGAATGTCTCGCGGGAGGACGGGCCCGGGAGCGGATCGCTCCCCCCTGGCCGACTGCGCGGTAGGCGATCTCACAAAAGCAAAAAAAAAATTCAAGTGGCGTTGAAATTTTGTACAAGATTTGCCAGTCGATGATAGCAGTATTCTATGTCTTTTTGTCGTGATCGATGTTCGTGAAACTGTTATGTCTAAATTATATAAATTTAAAAAAAAAGTAGTCCCTACCGCTGCGGTCGTCCAATCGCTGTCAGTTCTGTGCGAGCTTGTGACAGTTATAATATACATAGCATTTAACTCACATACAATATAAGGATGTCTAAAAACCTCGACTGAGGCTTTCATTATTCAATATAAATAGTACTTATTTCAAAACTTCTGTATTCATGAGAAAACCATTTTGATGTTACATTTTTTGTTGCAAAGGGTACAATAGTATGTTTTTTATTTTAATCACCTTGAGTTTAACTTTACACGATTAGTTGTAAAATAAGTATAATCTTTAGCGAATTAGGTGTGTAAACAATTAAAACACGCATTTTTTTTATAATTTTAATACGGTCTCTGAACAGAAGAATCTAATGTTAACACTCGTTTTTAAACAACTTCAGTACAAAAAATACAATTATAACTAGTTACCCTGCTGCTGACCAGCCACAGACCACAGCCCCTATCAGCAGGAGGGCTCTGGCTTCAGGCCTACAACGAGTTTGCTAAGCCTTAAAAAGTAAACACCTAAATAGGTATTGACACTGTTCCTGACCCGAAGTACCCCATTGTACCCTTTGCGACCGTATTTGTCCCTAGCTTTTAGGTGTTAGATTATAGTCAATCACAGGGTATTGTGGTTCTATTTTATCGGAACGTGTTTTTAAAACGATTAGTAAGCGATAATTCGCACCCTCAACAAGATGGCTACGTAATACTACCCCAATACCCAATACGTGTACAATATAAGTACCATTCTAAATCTGTATTAAAATATAAGGTTTGCAGGCCGGGTTACGATATATACTTACAGGGATTTTTAAAGAGCGTCTTGTAAGAAATCCGTTTACTAAGTGTAGCTTTGGTGTGTGTTAAACTATAAAAATAAAAATGAATTTCTTTATACGACGTTTTGCGATTGTACCGTTGGTGCAGTTGCAGGCTTGGCTACGTTCATGTCGACCATTCATTTACTGAAAATTACTAAAAATTTCCTATTAGCTTTAGTGTTACTAAAATAAATTAGTATTCCGTTGGGCAAGATTGAAAGCTGTAGGTATTAATCTAAAACAAAAGCTGTATTGATAACAATCTCGAGTGGATTATTAAACGTGTTGACATGAACGTAATCCCATAGTGATTGCTAACTAAATAATCATATTGCATGTAATATTGGTAAAATAAGGTATAAAATTATGTAGTAAGGCAATGGTGAAGTTTATCAAAACCCGGTCGACGTTTCAAGTAGTAAGCTAAAATTTCGTTTTCATTCAGAATTGTTCTTCATTTTAGTAAAATAAAGAAGTAAAATGCATAATAAGTATACATAGTATTACATTCTGGTTTACTTGGCGTTGCAATGACACGTGTACATAATTCTGTGACTAACTTATCCTTGAAACCTAACTGTCAGTTCTTTGATATGTACTTATTTTCTCGGCAAGACTAGTTTTAGTATTTCGAGGATTTTCAACTTACAACTTTTTTTAGATTTTACTGTATTTTGAATGATGTTTTATGAAATTTACCTATGTACCGTAAGAATATACCCATATGAAGTATAATTTTTTGTATATGGTGTTTGTGTCGAGGTGAACTATTTTGATATATCTCAATATTTATAGATATTTTTGAGTCTTGTCGCGTAATTAAGTAGCTGGCCTAAATCATTGAACGGTGCTTGGAACTAGTGGACCATGATTTGTAGGAGCTTACGAAGGCCCGCGCCCGCGGCTCGTGTCCCACCACGCGCAGCTGAATCATGGCCTACTACACGCTTTGTGGGTAGAAAGGATAAAAAATCAGCTTTTTCGCTTTGATGTTTGAAACTTTTGAAACGATATGATGTATACTTTAAGAAATTGTATTTTTTGTGCGTCAAGCTTCTAATTGTAAATAGAAAACGCTGTTACATTTCTTTTCTTATATTCAATAGCTGTATGGGAATTGTTTTTAAATGTAGGCACTTATATTTAGCTATATACTTACCGAGGCAGGGTCTTCGTTTACTAGACGAGACTTCTGTCTCGGTTCAGATACAATTAAAGTACCGAACTACCTCTTGCATGCCTCCATGAATAACAGTAATTATTATAAATACTTTTGTTATTGCGATGTAACTTTACACATTGATATATTTTGTAACTACGTTATATTAAACAGATAATTATAAGGGACATAGGTTTTACAGTTATAATAGTGCTATGTGAAATGTACCGTTTGATGTGAGCATTATCACTTTCCCTTTAAATGTAGAACGCAACTCAAATCTGAATGGAAATTATTGATCCTTATACATTACATAATACAATCTGACTAATTACAATTGAGTTTTATTTGTTTGCCTTCTTTTTATTATGTTTCTGTAGATATGGGATTGGATAATTAAAAAATTAAAAAAGCCCGGCCAATTGCTAGTAGAGCCTCATACATTATAGGATTCGGTAATTTATTTATTTAAGGATAACAAGGAATACACAAACTGCCTCCGTGGCGCAGCGGTAGTGAATTCGACTGCTGTGCTTGAGGTCTCGGGTCAAACCCGGAATCATTTTAACCCTAGGTCGAAATTTGAGTAACCGAATGTTCTACAATCTGCCCATTCCCACTTGAGCACGGCCACGTTTACTGCCATCCGTAACCTTTACTCTGTTGTAGCACTCACTTATTGGTTTCCCACCAGTTTTCTCTTAACCCTTAAATGCATATTGTGCCGAAAACGGCACAATAAATTTAAGTCCAAATAGCCCGCCAAATACTAAACTGACATATAATTAGCTTTTGCATTTTTAATCTGTTGTCTATGAAGAAACATATACGAGAATACCAGCCTCTATTCTATGTTACCAGTATATTTTATCTGTGAAATTATACCAGAAGACAGAAGTATTTGGCGCCAAGCGAAGTAACCAAATTTTACTCGAAAAAAAATTAAGTTCGTTTATAATATTCGTTCAAGTAAAAATAATATTTTAGCAGGTAAGTTCCTCAAATATATGTGCTTATTATTCATTTACTTTACTTTTCAATAATTCACTCGTAAAAACGCCAAAATATCTTTGTGCCGAAAACGACCCTTCATGCATTTGTGGTACATTTTTTTCCCGCTAAATGCTAACGTGTTCTTATACGTTGCAAATGTTTTATTTCTTATTTTACTTTGCTTGGTGGTTGGATATTGCATGCCATTGTGTTGCTTTTTAGCTATGAATGACAAAAATATCGAAGAGATGCTTCGCATGCTAGAAAGTGGTGAAATTTCTGATGATGAGATGGAATCCGACGGAGAAGACCTAGATTATTATCCTTCTCGACAAGATCTCTTAGACGAGTTAGAAGAATCTCCTTCAGAGCCATTGAGTGGTAATGGTGAAGACATCAATGCAGCTATCAATACTATCGATCCTCCCACAGTAACTGACGCAGATTGTGACACTAATCCTCCAATAGTACTCCTGCCAAGTGGAAGTAGAAATTTGGTATGGAGAAAACGAAACCTGGTCTATTCCGAAGATAAAATAGCTTTTTTGGGTTCTGAAAATTTATCTTCTAATATTTTGGAATTGGATACACCTTATCAATTTTTTACCTATTTCTTTACTAATGAGTTTTTAGAGTCCATTGTTCAGGAATCAAATTATTATGCAACCCAGCAACAACCTAATAGAGTAGAAACATTCACAGTAGAAGATTTACGAAAATATTTAGGGATTATCACTTTTATGTCTGTGTACCACTACCCCAATATTCGTTCATACTGGGGCAAATTTGGGTTCGAACCGATACGAAATACTATGCCCGTAAATAAATTTGAAAAAATTAGGAGGATATTGCATTTCAACGACAATTCAAAACATTTCCCAGTCGATCATCCAGACCACGACAAATTACACAAATTACGGCCTGTGATAACACATTTGAACAATAAATTTTCTAGTGTTACGATTGACCAACGCTTGTTAATCGATGAACAGATGTGCTCAACAAAAGTCGGACACTTTTTGAAACAATATATGCCAAATAAGCCTCACAAGTGGGGTTTCAAAATATTTGTCCTCTGTAGCTTACTGGGATATGCATATAATTTTATAGTATACGCGGGTAAAGAAAAAGATAACGAGAGACTACCGAGTGAACCTGAAATAGGAGTGGTTGGACAAACTGTCATGAGATTAATCAGAGTGGTTCCTAGGCAAAGAAACCATATCGTATATTTCGATAACTATTATACTTCTTTGCCCCTAATGTATCATTTGGCCACTGAGGGAATCCATTCTTTAGGAACTATGCAGCGAAATCGTTTGGGGAAAAGTTGTAAATTGCCTCATAAACAAGAGGTAATGAAAAATTCTATACCTCGAGGAGCATGTGAAGAATATGTCACTAATTTTGATAATATAGAAATATCCGCTGTTTCATGGAAGGACAATAAACAAGTAGTCCTAGCATCCACTTACGTAGGTGCAGAACCTGCGGAAACAATCCATAGGTATGACAAAAAATTGAAACGAAAAGTGGAAATTATTTGCCCCAAGCTTATCAAAGAGTATAATGCACATATGGGAGGCGTCGACCTGATGGATTCCCACCTTGGCAGGTACAGGATTCGTATCAAAAGTAGAAAATGGTACATGAGAATATTTTACTATCTATTGGACCTTACCATCGTCAATGCCTGGATTCTTTACAAAAAAGTAATGGGTCAAAGAGGGAAAGCCAGCAAAGATTTCATGAATCTTGCAGACTTTCGTTCGGAATTAGCAGATACACTTTGCAAATATACCACACCTATACCTAGGGGTCGTCCACGTTCTACATCAACTGCAGAAGCTGGCCCGGCTCCCAAGATACGGAAAGGAAAACCCTGTCAAGTTTTACCCCCAAGCGACGTTATACTCGATGGCGTGGGGCATGAACAAATAAGAACACCTAATAGAATGAGATGTATGTTTCCAGCCTGCAATTTGAAGACTGTAATAATGTGTGCGAAGTGTAAAGTTTATTTATGCGCTAAAAAAAGCAAAGACTGCTTCAATGACCTACACAAAAAATAGTTAACCATATAATGCATGTGGTGCCGAAAACGGCACATGTTAATTTTTGGTAAAAATATAGGTATATTAAAAAGTCTAATTTTTTTTATTAATTTTTCTCGAATCTAAGCACCATAATCCATAAAATATATTTTTTTCATATAAAAATAAAAGTTCATGCATTTAAGGGTTAAAGGTACGCTGGGTAACGCTCAGCTCTTGCAGTATATCTCTAGTGTGATAGGATACACACTATAACGGAACCGGCAGAATACATTGATCAAATATGCAAGCCTTTTGTTGTACTTTGGAGATTAATTACAAAGAGCAATTTGAACTAACGTCACAGAGGGAAATATACATATACAGAGTATAGTTTGAGCTGGTAATAATAAAAAAAAAATGTTTGTTTATTAAACAATTTATTGTAAATTCATAAACTAAAATCGTAACCAATGTACTACACATAAACCCGTGCTTACTTAAAAAATACGCTAAAAAATGACACTCAGATTATACATGAAACATTGCTTGTCACGTGATCATCGATAACTTAAAAATGAATAGGTCATCACTAGTTCATTACAAGAATGGCAATAATAATACATTTTAACATAAAATACGAGTAAACACAGTCTGACACCTCAAATATACATAAAATAGAGAGGAATCACTGGTCTCAAAAAAATGAACACTGGTAAAAACTAGCGAAAGATTTCATCGAGTAAATGGTGATTTAAAACAATGAATGAAAGTAATCATTTCCGTGAAGAGATCTCTTATTCTGACGACAGCTTACAATTACACAAGGCAACTGTGGATGCTTACGTTATGATCACGGTATGAATCGATGCTCGATTCATTAAAACTGAATCTAACATCGATTACTGTGTTTCGATGAAACTTACAACTTAAAAGTCATCTCTTGCATGTGTGGTTCATGTCAACAGTCAAATGTTTGGGTACAAACATAATTAGAAAAATAAATCTTGTCTTTGAATGGAATACGTAAGAATGTAAACAGCTCTTGAAGAAGTTGACGTGCGATTTGATTTAAAACAAAATTGCTTCGACAAAGACTTTAGGCAAACGCCGTAATGTTTCTAAATCTACATATTCTTGAACTGTCCTTCTTTATCGAGCATGAGAATGTTGGGGTTTTCTTTTTCAAACTCGGTCGGTTCGCGAGCTCGCTGCTGGTCGGTCCACTCACCCTCCCCCGTCCCCCACTCGCCCACCTTCTCTCCTATTACATCCACTTCGTTTTTAGCTCTTATCTTTTCCATCTGTTGAAGAAGACACATTTTGAGAAAACATTGCGATTATAAACTTTGAAACAAATAATTAACTCCAAGCAAGCTAAATTTAGGTTTAGGTATTTCAAGTCATGGTTGAAAATATCAGAAACCTTATAACAATGACTAAATGGGAATCGTTAGTACAAAATAACTAATGCATTAAAATTGACAATCTACAGTAAACACGACACACTAAAATAATTATCAAAAATGATGAGACAGCAATGGAAGTGCGTGTTTAAAAGATTGCGCGAACCTGTTACCTCCGTGTCGCGTTTGGCGAACTTGTCGAACATGTTGGCATACATCTGCTTCTCCATCTGCTTCTGTTTGCGGATGGTTGTTTTGCACACTAACACCTGGCTAGCGGCTGCCTGTGAACATTACACGCATTTTAAACTTTACGACTACGGGTGACCTCCATCGAGGCAGTCGATATGACATGTTATTTATCGGCATGGACGTCAAGATACAAAATGGACCTAACTAAGCTCTCGCTGTTTCTTCAAGACGGCGTATCGGCACCCTGTGTGTGGAATTTCGTACGGTAACGCATCAACTAAGTAGTACTCTATATGTAAAATCAAATCCTAATAGATATACTACATAATCTTACATTCATTTAAATGTTGGGTTTCTACTTGGCCTATTTATTGAATAATCGCTTATTAAACGCAAGAATTTAATAAATTGAATTTAAACTGCTATAATGCATAGATGATTGTATTGTAAATAAATACCAATGTCCACTTCATTAAAACTAATATTGCGAAACAGCTCGGCAAATACAATTAACATAGCTTTTTATTATTATTACAAATTTCAATGAAATATAATACAGTGAAATAATAGTGAAATATATTGTTCAATTGAGTAGTCTAAAACAGTGACGGCACAATTTTGTATTTAGTACATTTTTCATACAAAATTGTTGTTTTGACAAATGATAAAAAGTAACTAATTTGACTAAGGTGTTATCTAGCCTATTTTACAAGTCAATATCTTTGAAATAAGTACTCGCTTTAAATTTCTAAACACATGTAGGTATCTACTAGTTACTCAGTTTTTTATCAATACATTTTTTTTACCAGCACTTAGTTAAAAAAAAATACCTAACAATTACCTTATTCTGTGGTTCAATTTCCAGAACTTTTTCAAAGTCTTTCAACGCCTCCTCTGCCTCTCCAAGCCCCAACAAAGCCTGGCCTTTTCTGAAAAGTCCCTTCACATTCTTCTCATCGTACTTGAGGGCTTTAACAGCGTGGTCTTTGGCTTCGAAGTAGGACACGGGTGTGAGTTTCAGGTATACCAACGCAAGGTTCAAATGGACCGACAAGAGTAGTGCCTCAGCCTGTTTTCTCTCCTCTTCTGGTTCACTTGCATTATCTTCAAGTTCTTTAAAATAATAATTAATAAATTTAACCATCAAGCAATTTGAGACGAAACAAAAAATATCAACGGAAAACAATGCTGTAGTCCATCTAATCAAGAGGTTTTTTAAAACAATTTTGTAAAGGTGGATATCACACTATCTCAATGACCTTTTCCGTCAAACCATGGAATTACGAAGTGTCTGTGTGTATTGAATAAGTATTTATTAGCATTATTACTCATTTTTGAGTATTTATTAACAAAATACCAAAGTGTATCTTTCATAAAATCTCAGCTTTGATTTCTGTGTATCTACTTTGTTTTAGCTCTGCATCGCTCTAAGGTCGGCTAGTCGAAAATTCCTACATTATCAAGTCCTCTTTTGTAACTTTTAATGTGAATAAAGTATTAAGTTAAAAAAAATGTTATTAATGAGTTCGTCCCTTCTATGTAAATAGATGAAGTCTGTTTTATAGTGTGGAGGGATGGGTAATCATGTCCCTCCAACACAAAGGGAGAATCCTCCGAACAGGCGAAGTGATTATGCCTGGCGGGATGCAACCCAACGGTTGATGTACAAGAATTTCTATTTCGATACAGGACGTCATGGACGTCAGTCATTAGTAGATGCGCTGTAGTTCATTATACTCCGTAGTTCGATGTGTCTTCGCTAGGTGGCGCTGTCCTATGTTTTACTGTTTGTGCAGTATGTGGAAGTCGCCACAATGCGATATGTGTTGAATAAATAAACAAAATTACCTTTTAACAGCTCAACAACTCTGGAATACATTTTAATGGCAAGCTGGAACTTGCCCGCCTTAAAGTAGTTGGTGCCTTTATCTTTGGACAGCTTAGATTGTTCTATCCTTTCCGACGCATCTAGTAACCAATGTTTTTTGGTATTTTCAAAGTTAGTCAACTTAACAATATATTCTACGGTGGTGTTCGGTGGTACGCCCAGCTCGGTGTCCCCATTCGATTTGAAGGCATATTCAGGGGTAATCGTTAACCGAGATTTCTCATTTTTGAGAAACTTTTCCAAGGCTATCTCTATGCCATCACATATTTTATGTTCGCTTCCTTCGCCTAAATGAAACGAAACCGTTCTCGTATCAAAGGTTTTGCCCTCCGGTAGTAGTCTGCCCTCTAGCTCCACTGTAAAATAAAGAAAAATATGTAAATATTAACAAAAATCGTGTTTTTTTATTGTAGTTTTGGTATGCTTTTATTGGATTTTTTTTTAACTTGCAATGTTAGCATGCCTGGGAAGTTAATCTATATTTTAACGATGTATGAAAATAAACACTTTGCATATCTCTAATATCTAAGTTCATAGCTCATATATCTAAGTTCGAAACACAATAATATAATTTAAAATCTTGGAGTAGCTCTGATTATGCAGGCACTATGTGTACTGTAAACCAATCCAGTCTTTTTTTTATATTTTTGGAGTTTACCTCTTAAGAATCGGTTTTTTGATATAAGGCGCCCGGCATGAGAAAAATGTGAGAAGTAAAATCTACTGAACCAATGACCTCGTTACGTTTTTGGTGCGGCTGCACTGGTTGTGAGTGTATTAAGATGTGTACCTATAGAGTATGCTGCAAAGCGACTATATCTATATGTTATTTCCATCAATTTGTTAATTTACCCTTTCATATGGTATCAATCTTTTTTCAGTTAATTTTAGTTAAATAAGTTTTTTTTGCGTCTGTTTTGACAATCGTACTTAAGGAGTAAACTCCAGTCGTGCGTCGGAGTTGACACACAATTTTTTAAATCTTTTTTCTCTTTTTATAAAGACAACGCCCGCATTAGAAGTAAATGCTGTGTCGCGGGGAACTTTACAAACATATAACAAACGGAAACAAAGAACACCCAGATTCAGAACAACAATTTGTGGATCACACAAAATGTTACCACCTGTGGAGTTTGAACCTACACTCGGTGCAGTAGAAAGCGGCGTGCCGACCGCTTAAACCACAAGGCCAACCGTACAGTCAGATTCATCATAAAAGTATTCATTAAATAAAATGTAAACTAATTTTTACCTCACCTTGTTCATATTCAAAATACCTAATCTATTTAATTTCTTTTGAATTTCAAAGTAAATAAACACAAAAAAATAGAAACGAGGATAGTCAACAATCCGCTATTAGGTTACTTTATATTTCTTTATTCTATTGACACATATCCAGTTGCAGCTTCGTTCCAGGTAATATAAGATGTATATAAAACGTGATACGTTCCGGTAGCAGTGAGCACCACAGACTCCTATTGTTCACGGCATGTAAAATTGTGTAGGCAATTTTTCGTAATATATGGTACATATTAGCTTAAGTACGTACCATACCGTATACCAGTATGTACCGTACTAAAACCAGTATGGTACATACAAAGTAAATAATATTAAATAAATAAATATTTCGAACATTTGATACACAACGTCATCTAGTTTCAAACTAAGTAGAGCTTGTGCTATGATAACTAGACTGACTGATAGAATACTTATATACCTTTTTTTTGTAAATACAGTGGAAGTTCCTTATTCGCGCTTCCTTTATTCGCGTTTTCACTATTCGCGGATTGAAAAAATGCGATCCAATTCCTATATTCGCGGTCTAAGATTTCTTTATTCGCGGATCGAATCGAAATATCGATGCGTACATGTACCTACCTAAAAAAATGCATTCGCTATCCTTTGTCGACACGTCAGTAGAAGGATAAAAAATAAAATAGACCTTATTACAACGACGTCTAGATTGTGATTTCTAAAGTGATCGGCGTTGTTTGTTTTATGCGGCAGTTTCTTTGACGTAAGCCGCCTTCGCCGCAGTCGGTGTTTTTGAGAATACACAAACAGAATGTGTAGGTAAAATTATGTATCTTATTACTCAAAACATAAAGTAATTTATTAAATGTTGCCACAATAGGACGTTCTGTCCTCGGGTAAGAGCCGCATTGCGTGTTTCGTTGTTTTACTTTTCCATTCGTTACAAAAATTCTGATCGAGTAACACGTGTCTTTCGCTGTAATAATGTCAACCAAAAAAAATGAAAAACGTGTTTCGATGCGAAAAAAATCAGTGTTACCACTTAAAGTGAAAATAGAAATGCTTGATCGTTTACGACTTGGAGAGTCGTTTGCATCGATATCACGTTCATTCAATGTCAACGAATCAACTGTACGATCGATAAAAAAATCCGAAGATTAAATAAGGTCGTCTGTAGCTTCAACTTCACTGTCAGCGAAAATTGTTCGTGATCCAGCAATAGAAAAAATGGAAGTGGCGTTGTCATTATGGATAGAAGACCGCAATCAAAAAAGGGTGCCTCTAAGTGGTCCATTGGTACGGGAGAAAGCAAAGCGTCTTTACGCACATTTTAAGGAACCTGGTGGTAGTGGTGGTGGTGAATGTATAGATGGAGGATTTCAAGCATCGGAAGGTTGGTTCAATAAATTTAAAATGCGACAATCATTGCATAACATGAAAATCGTTGGAGAAGCTGCATCTGCAGACACTGCTGCAGCAGAAAGATATCCAAACGAATTTGCGAACCTGATAGCTGATGGAGGGTATAAGCCTGAGCAAGTATTTAATGCAGACGAAACTGCACTGTTTTAGAAAAGAATGCCAAACAAAACATTCATTTCTAAAAGCGAAAAGTCTGCCCCTGGATTTAAGGCAGCAAAGGATAGAGTTACATTGCTGCTTTGTTCTAATGCATCTGGAGATTGTGTTATTAAACCACTCATGCTTTATAGATCTTTAAATCCTCGTGCGTTAAAAAATCAAAACAAAGACGACCTGCCAGTGTTTTGGCGTGCTAATAAGAAAGCGTGGGTTACAAGCGCTATTTTTTGTGACTGGTTCCGGAATTGTTTTGTGTCTGAAGTTGAAACTTATTTGAAATCAAAGAATTTAGACTTTAAAGCAGTTCTAGTTTTGGACAATGCACCAGGTCATCCACGCGAACTTGAAACTATGCATCCAAATATAAAAGTGACATTTTTACCTCCCAATACGACGGCTTTGCTTCAACCTATGGACCAAGGAATAATCCAGGCCTTTAAGCTTTACTACATTAGACGAACCTTCAAAATCATACTGGATAATATGGAATGTGATCCTGATATGAATGTTATAGAATGCTGGAAGCAATTTGACATAGCGAAATGCATCGTAAACATAAAAGAATCATTGCAAGAATTGAAGGCATACATACACATTGAAATCATGCTGGAAAAAACTGTGGCCTGTTCTGACAGCGGAAAATGAGGAAGAACCTGTGCAAATTCAAAGTTTAACTGCAAACATTGTCGAAATTGCGAGTGGAATAGGACGAGATGGGTTCGATCAGATAGAATCAAGTGATGTTCAGGAACTTCTTGAAGCACAAGATGAAGATTTGACTGAAACCGACTTGGAGGAAATGTTAAATTCGCAACCCATCGAAGAAGAGGCTTCAACAAGCGCTGAAAACGTAACATTTAATTTGAAAAATCTTAGTGAAGGTTTAAGAATGGCAAATGAGCTTTGTGATTTCTTTATGAAAATTGATCCATCTATGGAACGAAGCCTTATTTTTAAGAGGCAAATTGCTAATGCCACTGCTGAATATCAGTCTGAGTTGAAGGAGCTTTTAAAAAATGCCAAACAAGAAAAAATTACTAAATTCTTTAAACCATTGCCTAAACCTGATGATAATTATCATCAGGTTTAGGCAATGGTTAATCAACCTGTATGATCAGAAAGTTCAATTAAACATTTTTTTATCTACAATTTGCTTTTTTATTTCGTCATCTAGGCACGTATCCCCTATAACCCCATACAAATTATCATTTCATATTCACGGTTTCTGTATTCGCGGCATATTTACGGAACGCATACCCCGCGAATAAGGAACTTCTACTGTACATAAATATTATACATAAAAAACACCCAAACTTCGAAACAGATATTTGCAGATCACACAAACATTTGAGAATCAAAAGCACAGCAGTCGCATTCACTACCGCTGGCTACCGAAGCAGTTTTACCGCTTTTTTGTTTAACACTTCTAATTTTGATGTCTTACTAATGACTTATAGGTATTCTCTGAGATTCGTGTTTTTTTATACCACAAAAGGACTTATGAGGTTAGGTAAGAAACATGGGACTAACGTCTCCCAGACGTCTACAACTGTAACTCCTGCACAACAAAATCAACAACAGTGATCCACGAACACATCGAGTTATGACACTCGGGGAAGTCCCAGGAAATAAAAAACTTGTCTTGATACGTAACAAAATTAATCAAAAGAAACTTGGAGGAGCTGCAAATGTAATAAAGCCGCTTCATACATCTTACATCTTCTCTTTTAAAAGCAAAGTCCGTGTCGAGTCACGCTCAATTTAGGGTTCCGTAGAAAGGGCGTTTCGTTATTTCATACAAACATTTCGTTATTTCGTATAAACATTCTACATTAACGGTTTCGAAGGCCTATAACGTCTAATTAGTTGGTCAATTAATACTCCGACTATTTGTAAACTAAGTCTACTTAACTATGACAATTTTCCTGTGCGAATCCGAATTTTCTTTTTTAGATCTCCAAAGACCAACGAGAATGGTGAACCATCTCTTACCATATTTTTTTTTTTATTTTATCACTTTGTTGGCGTAGTTGATATGTATATGAGATATAGAATAGACCGATAGACGGACATGAAGAAACTATAAGGGATTCGTTATGTGCCATTTTGACTGCAAAATCCTAAAAGGACAGTTCCTGCATCGTACTGAAAACATATATCGTGCCTTTACATACATTAGTAAAACGGTTGAACACCCAGGTTTATGACAACAGTAGCCAGTGGCAGCCATCCCCACAGGATCGAACCCACAATAAGAAATGGTACGGTAGCAGCTTTAACATCTGCTCCATCCGTACAGTCAGAATGTTACATCTTACACAACCATACCTGTAATATAAGCGCCATCATTGGGGTTGTTGCTACCGGTTCCTTGCTCGATGATGTGCCGTAAGATGGCTTTGTTGCTGCTAGGGCTTAGATCCTCATCCTTCCAACCAAGCATTTCGATCTGATAGAACAGAAGAAACACATTTAACTCGCCCACAAGCGTTGTGATGAAAAGAATAATATCAATTATTAGGCTGTGACGTATGATAACAGTTTCTCCATTCCTTATTTATCCTCTACCTGAAGATATATTCATACTCCAATGTGAGTAATCGAAGGTTAGTTAGTCTGTACAAAAAGTGAAGCAAACACGTTGAAATAAAAAGTCAAAGAACTGTAAAAATCTAATCAATTTTTTTTGTCTTAAGTGTAAAATTTGAAAGGACCGGACCGGAATGTCGGTCGGGGAGTGGGGTGTGCTAGTTTCTGCGCTGACATCGAAGTCAGTCGGGTGTGGTCACCCTTCCACACACTTATATTCAAATAGCACCAACAATTTACAACCGATATCGTAGGCTAAGACAAGGATGATCTGGAGAGTACTTCACGGTAACCAACGGATATATTAAATAACCAGGAACAATAGGTATCCACAATCATGGAGTGTATAAAGAGGAGAGAGCCTAAGCAACTATGTCCCGTGATTAAAGCGGGTCCTGACGTCATCACACTGATGCGGCTTATAATTATAGATTGCCAACTAGAATTGTATCAAAACATCTCAAATATTTTTATTATATTTTGTCTTTATAAAGAAGTAAAAGGTGAAGTGTTACATTTATCACGTAAAAACTACTCGGATAGACATTCTGACGCCGTCAATAGCTCATATTTCATTTGGATTTTATTTCAACTTCTTAAAATAGTTCTCTAAAAGTCTGTTACAGAAATACTTGATAACAGCTTGGAATTTGGAAATTAAGAGTGTTAATTCCGGTGCCTCGGAGAGCACGTAAAGCCTTCCTTGATCTCTTCCCGGTCGTGTCGGATAATCGTTCTGTAGCGTTAATGTGGCAACACTGTTTTTGACGACGCCACTTTTTATACACAGAGTTGGGTACACAAGAATGTTAAGTGGCTACTCTGATTAACAAAGTGTGTAATTCAAGCTCTTGGAGAAAAATACTGTGAATATTGGTACCACCTGAACAGTAAATCCATATTGAGTATATACTGTGTTTAATTTGACCATTTAAGTGGTAGATGCATCAAATAAAAATATATTGTGGAGTAACACAAACATAGTAACTCCCAAAGTTCCATGAAATTGTGAGAGTGAAGGAACAGAGAGTGCACCTGTGTTTGCATACACACTTGTGCAACACATCTACCGCGTAGTTGGCTAGTTTCTATTAAAACTGGTCGTCGTGGCCAAAATCGGCTAGGAGTACGTCATCAATTATTTATAATATCAACAGCCTTTTACAGTCCACTGCTGTACACAGGCCTCTCCTTAGCAAGGAGGTTTTGGCCTACTATACCACGCTGGCCAGACCGGTTTGAATAGGGTTTGTTTCAAGTTTTCCTTCTCTTTGTAATGATGTTGTCTTGTATACTTTGTTGCCTTAGTCGCCTTTTACGAAACCCACGGGATGAATAGGGGTGGTAACACGATGTATTCTTAATCCGTCACCACAGGGTTTATTTATAAGGGGCCGTTCAATTATTACGTAAGCACTATGGGGGGGCGGGGGGGTCTTTGCTTTGCTTATTTTGGATGACATGGAGGGTAGGGGAGTCTAGATGATGATTACGTCATCGGTAGTTATTTTCTTCTTTACACGAATGGCAACCCACACATTGTCTTTGCTTGAAAACGAAAAGCATTTTCGGGGATTCCCGCAAGTAATACATACATTTAGTGAACAGTGCGCGGTAATTCCCCTACTCGCTTTAGAACCGAGTAAGGGAATTACCGCGCGCTGTTCACTTGTCTAAATTTCCTCTATCAGTGTATTGTTTCGTTTGGCTGCTATAGCGAGTAGACGTATTGTAAGCATAGTAAAGCAAGTTAACATTTGTGTTACCATTCATTCCATTATCCAAAGTTTAATGTTTAAATAAGATGTCATTTCAAATAGACAAATCTAAGTTATACCAAAAATTGTTTGAAAGTTTTAAAAAATCTCATACAAGTACGAAAGTACAAAATGTACAAAAGTTAGTTAACGAAGTGTGGCGAAATTATAAATTACAAGCAAAATCCGACAAGGAACTAGATATTATTGTATCTAAGAGAATCGAAGAAGAATTGCAAGCAGCGACTAAGAATAAATCCAATTTACTACATTTTTTTTCTAAGGTGAGTGACGAAATCATTTTAGGTACCTATGAGTACCTACTAGAAATATTAGAAATCGCCAAAAAGTTTCTCTTTGCTAATTAGAAAATATTATGGCCTATCTTAAAGTATAGAGGTAATATTCATTATATAGATTTATTTCTTATAATTGATTCCGTCAATTGGTCACAAAATACAGGATGCCAGTTTTATACATATATATATATATATACCTACAGAAAACTATACTCTATTCAAATAGGTATTTAACAGAATGTAAACAATCTTTATATGTCTTTTTATTGAAATATGTGGTTTAAAATTGTAAACTGTGTAAAATCTGTTGTGATTCATTTAAAAACTCAACCAATATTAAAAAATTGCTTTTCTGTAAGTACATAAAGGTGCGTACAAACATCGTGAGGCGTGCGCCGCGAATGGTTCGCACGTATACATGTGCCGTAGCATGCCTCAGGTTGATGTATTCGAGACGAACCATTCGCGGCGCAAGCCTCGCGATGTCTGTACGCACCTTTACAGATATCTGATTTTATAATTGCATATTTCAATAAAAAGACATATCAAGATTGTTTATATTCTTTTAAATACCTACTTGAATAGACTATAACACCCTGTATTTTGTGACCGGAACGATTTGCTCGTTTAAAGATATTAGATTTAAAGCCATAGGGTTTTGTATTTACCATATTTATTGCCATACTTTGTATTTATGTAGCTTAATAAGAGAATCTTTAGCAGAACCCATAGAAAGTTTTTATTTTTAGGCAACCTGTAAACCTGCAGAAAAAACACAAATTACACAGCCAGCTTCAAATATTAAAAAACAGGAAGAAGATAAAATAAAAACCGGTAATGAATCACAACAGCAATGCGAAATTAATAAAAATACAGATAAACAGAGACCAAAACCTTCTCAGGAGGCTATGAAAAATAAGATTGCTCTACTCGAAAAAAATTTGAATGCTTTGTATTCTGCCAGAGATACTATGTCAATCCGTGCTGAAGTTGATAAACAGATCATTAAGTTGCGCGAGGAAATAAAAACAGCAAAACAGTCTTTAAACAGGAAGGTTCAAAACGCAGTTGCCCAGAAGAAACACAGGGATGGTATGAAAAGAAAGTTAGAAGATATTTGTCATGAAAATCCAGAAATGAAAAAAAGACTATCTCTGAGGGATTCAGTGGGACGTCCTAATCTTGAAAGCAATCAACCTTTACTATTGAAAATATATGTACAATATGTTGGGGCAGGTGAACAAGATCTTCCTGATTTTCCAGACATTAAATGGTATTCAGAACATGTGCGTGAAAGCCAATACTTGCTCCAAATTGTAAAATGTAGAAATACAGAATGCTGTCGTCCAAGAAGTGGACTATTTAGATTACTAGACAACAGGTTTCTTCCACCACCTGTAAAAGTAAAACAAACAGTTGATGACTTGGTTTTAGATGAAGGAGGGCAATTTCTTAATCTTCCAGTCAATTTAGCTCTACGCTTAAGTGCTTCACTCAAAGATTTCCTGCAAATGCCATACGATTATTTTTGTCCGACGGTACAATTGAGGCTATCAAGTCGAACATGCAAAACGTGTGGTCTTTATCATGCTTCCGTCAAGTCACTAAATCGTCACATCGAAAAGATCCATAAGAAAGTAAACACGCACACTGATAGGAAAGTTAGACCTGTAAGAGTCGCTGCTCGTCGTGCTAATGAACTGATGTGCATTATTCAAAATTTAGAGCACCATGATGTTGAATGGCTCGATGAGAATGACGTAGACATTCCAAAATCGGATGAAAGCGAGCAGACTCACAACACTGAGTAGCAATCAAAGCAATCCAATGTCATCGAAAACTTAGAATCATGGATTCGGGTTTCATGGACTGAAGACTGTTAATTTGAATTTAATATATGTACCAAAAATTTAAAATAAGTTTGTTATGTTAGTAAGATATAATATTTTTGTCCTTTACTCTATGTTGAATACCGTTTCAGTAAAATATAATCTCTATCCTAAATCTATTTTCTTATTTTTCAAATTATAATTATAACATTATAAAATTAAAAAAACAATACATTAATTGACAAATGTTTACGTAAGCATGGGGGGAGGGGGTAAGAGCTTTGCTTACTTTTGCTGACAAGGGGGATGGGGGGGTAAATAATTGCAATAAATCTGCTTACGTAATACTTGAACGGCCCCTAATGTACACAAAATCTATCTGTGTACCACAGAAACTTTTACGTTCATAATATTATTTAAAATGTTTGTTGAGAATAACATTTTTGCGATACATATATCAAGATGGTTTACAAAATTGACCTTAAAAACTACTACCTGGTAAGAAAGTTTTCAGTACGTCTTTTACATTTTACACTCAGTGTCAGATAGCTACAGTATATAGAAACATGAACATGCAACGATGTGAGTACTTTGGTTATTTCGGTAGGTAGAAAAGACTGAAGTGGGTGACGCACTATTTCATACAAAAATCTCATTAAGGCATCCTCTTTGTGTATATTCTGTGGGTGTGATGCTTGTAGACATAATTAAAATCCGGTTTAAACAAATTTCCTTATAAAATTTCAAATGTTTTTACAAAAAAAAATATTGTAATTTATTTTATTGTAAATACAAAATATATATCAATGTAAGTTGTACCATCAAAAAGCTTTGTATTCATGCAAAGAATGACACTTGTACAACTGTACATACATTGCCAAGGCAAGTGCCCGGCTTAATAATTGAAATATCATTTATATTTGCAGTAATAAATTTTAGTAGTAATTTCAGGTCACGTTGATTTCAGTACGAACAGGTTAACTCGACCGAAGAACTACTTCCGTACTTAGACCAGGATCGATAATTTTTAAAAGCAATTAAAATCGTAGTAGGATGAAACCCATTAGAAAAGGAGGGGAATATTATAAAAATGAAGGGAAAAATAATTTACGGGCGATCTGAGGTCGGGGAGGGGATGGGGGTGAGTTTTTAAGGGTAAAAAACGGTTTTTCTCGATTGAAAATTAGGGTGTTTTTTCGATATTAATTCAAAATAAGGTGAAAAAATAAATATTTTTAATCAAATAAATTACAGCGTATTTGGGACATAAAAAGGTAAGTTTTCGTTAAAAAAAAAATTTTGTAAAAGATAAAAATGAAAACCAAAAACTTGTTTTGAATTTTTCACATAAGTTTTGAGGTTATGTGAAAAAAGTGTAAATACAAAAGTTTTAGATCTTTTTATTACCTACAACTTTGCCATTTGACTTTTTTCGATAGGACTTTTAGTTTTGCTGGAAATCGAGAAAAACCGTTTTTTACCCTTAAAAACTCACCCCCATCCCTTCCCCGACCTCAGATCGCCCGTAAATTATTTTTCTCTTCATTTTTATAATATTCCCCTCCTTTTCTAATGGGTTTCATCCTACTACGATTTTATTTCACTTTTTATTATTTTTAAAGGCTTCTACCCTGGTCTAACTGTCGAGTTTCGGCCTTAACGTGTGGAAGCCCCCTCGGGCCGTCACCCCACCGGGGTTTACGGCGAGGTGGTGTGTCGGAATCGGACCGACTAAAACCACACGGTGTGCCACTCTGTGACTGACATAGGAGGGATCCGGGAACAGCTGCTATTACGACATCCAGATCCCTCCTAGCGCCGGGCACCATCTGCGGATACACTCTCCATTTAGGCGACGTACGGCACACGCGGACGTCGCCTCCTCGCGGCTGGCCACTATAGCGGATGGAGGGGAGGGAAGACCCGTCCCGTCCACCCGCGGCCACACTCAAGGCGGCATGAGGCGCTGGTACGCGCGCCTCCGCCGCCCGGTTCGCCGGCGGCGAATTGGGTCCGAGTGGAGGCCGTCGGCCCATTAACACAGGGGTGACAGCTATCGTGGTAAGAGTGCGAGCCTTACACTACCACGATAACTGTCATGCCTTCTACATCCTTAAGGGGGGCGTCAAAAAGCATCACATTTTGCCGCCATATTGTGAAATCACTGCATTCTGCAATCAATCATACTGCATTCACAATGAGTGAATGAAGTATGGTCACAATTCACAAAATTTGGAACGGCCTGCCTGGGTCTATTTTTCTGGATAAGTTGAACTCTGGAGCCTTTAAGAGTAGAGTGAACAGGTTTCTTTTGGATGGGCGTGTACCACCTTCGTCTTCATCTACACTTTCCATCAGGTGAGATGGAAGACAAACGCCTATTTCCTTACAACTATAAAAAAAATAACAGTCCAGAAAACAGTTGTGTGTGTATCAATTTTTTTTTAATAATAGCCTTTATTAACAGGAAATTAAGAATTATATTGATAATACTACAGTGCATGTGTTACACTCATGGAAAACTACAAAAACAATTATCTCTAACGTATTTACAATCGGTGCATGTAGTGGTTGACCACAATGTCCTGTAACACACACGACAAGTGATAAAACATGATAAAATTTAAATATTTTCACAGGTCGTGGCATTACAATAAATATAATGTATGTTAAACATTATTTAACTCAAAAAAAAATCTCTTATAAATAGCTTTGCTTGGTATGGGTTAGTTCAGCGGTTCTCAATCTTTTTTGGTGACGGAACCCTTTTGGAAAGCGAAATACTTGACGGAACCCTATAATAAAACAATAGTTTTTAAAAGTGTATTCTTTATTAATAAGCATAATAAAAGTACAATGTAACAGTTAGTTATTACTTACTTACATAACAAGTATAATAATAGAAGTTATTAAAAAAGAAAAAAAATCTAATGGGAGGTATGAAACTGTTTTTTATTTTTCATCAATTGGTTGATATCAGGTTTGATAGAGGACAGTTGAAGTCTCATATCAGGTTCGGCGTCCAGTCTATTGCGGTATTTTGTTTTCGTAGCTGCATAGGTTGAGAATCCTGTTTCGCACAAATATGTTGTTGGGAACGGGAGAAGAATATTCAGAGCCATTTTGGCAAGCATTGGAGATTCATCACGAATTCTGCACCAAAAATCGTTGAGAGGCGTCGTTTTGAACAGTACCTCCATACTTGTGTCTGATGACATATCTAAAAGAGATTCATATATCTCGTTTGACATACTTTCGGGCTTTTGTAAGTTGGGTAAAAAAGGATTATGAATCCATGAATTCAGTTTCATTTTTGTATTTTGTTCTTCGGGAAAATACTTCTCAAAAGATGCGCGCATCGAAGTGAGATATTTGACCAATTCCTCAAATACATCATCTTGAAACATTTCTGAATCGTTATCGCTAACAAACTCATTGAGTGAGGTAAAGCTTTCTATTTCTCTCTTTCCAACGCAAATAATCCAAAAATCTAATTTTCTTTTGAAGGCAGTTATTTTATCACAGGCCTGGAACACTGTTGTCTGTTTACCTTGCAATGATACATTTAATTCGTTCAGTTTTTGAAAGATATCCGCCATAAAAGACAGTCGGAACAACCAAGTTTTATCATACAAACGGTCTTTCAAATTAAAAGCAGTATCTGAAAGAAACATTTGTAACTCGGCTCTAAGTTCAAATAGCCTTGTTAAAGTTTTACCCCTAGACAGCCATCGCACTTCTGTATGGAGCAGCAGTGTTTTATGTTTGCTGCCATAATCTTCACACAATAATGAGAACAATCGGGATTGTAGTGGTCGTGTTTTGATAAAATTAATTATTTTTACCGCTTCTTCCATAACTAATTTTAGATTTGACGGCATTTGCTTCATCGCAAGTGCTTGTCTATGCAGGATACAATGGCTGGAACTACAATTAGGCGCTTTATTTTTTATTCGTGACACTAGTCCTGCTGTAATACCCGTCATCGCCTTGGCCCCATCTGTACAAATGTCAATGCAATTGTTCCAACTGAGATTATTTTCCCCAAAAAATATATTTATTTTATTAAAAATTTCTTCTCCGGTAGTTTTTGTGGGCAGCGGTGAACACATAAGCATATCTTCTTCCAAAGAACTTTCATATGGATATCTCACGATAACCAGCAAGATAGCCAGACCAGCGACATCAGTAGACTCATCTATTTGCAAGACGAATCGTGTTTCTTGTAGACGTGTAACTAATTCTTGTTTGACGTAGCTTGCCAGATCATGAATTCGCCGTGAAACAGTATCGTTTGATAGCGGCACAGTAGAAACATGCTTTGCAGATTTTTCATCGAGCATACATTTTGTTATGTCTAACACACATGGTTTTATTAAATTCTCAGCGATAGTGTGCGCTTCACCTGCTTGTGCAATGCGATAGCTAACTAAATATGATGCCTCTGTGGCCTTTTCATTGATAGTTTGGGTTACATGCATCATAGTTTTTTGACTTTCCAATAACTGTTCTTTTTTACGTACAAAAAATTCTTTATTTTTGTCTTTAGACTCGGGGTGTACAGTTTCTAAATGCCGGCGCAACTTGGCAGGTGCCATGGAACTATTAGGAAGCAGTTTACTACATAACATGCAGAGAGGTGAGCCGTTGGAATCAACAAATCCGAAATTGATATATGATTCATCATACTTCCTTTTTTTCGCCTTTGAAACCGTGGAACTTGACGTCGTTGCATAATCGTCTGGATCGGTAATTGCTGTATACTCCGCGCGATCTGATTTTGAACATTCGGCTTCGTTAGAAGATGTTGTTGCAACACGTTTAACGCCTGTAAGCCAACGTTCCATTCTTCTTTATTAATAATGTTACATGTCAGGATGGTGGGGTCAAAATAACGCACGATCGTTACTGCGTAAAAGAGTTTAGTCCAAAGAAGAAATGTACAATCAGAATACAGCAGTAGAACACTAAACACTTTGTTTCTAGCAAGTAGGTACTAATCACTCCGAACACTAATCGTCGACTAACTAAGCGTCGATTTTTTTTTTTTTTTTTTTTTTTTTTTTTTTTTTGTAGTGATTTTTAGCTGTTGGCCTCAGACGGCCTCTACAACTTTACCCGGTTTGGTTACGGTGAGCGCTGAGGGCTCTCAACCGGCCTTTATTAAACAACATTGCCCAAGGGCACCCCCTGCGGGGTACGAACCTCGGCTTGGGGTGTTGCTGAAACACTGGGGCGGCCTACTCCCATGTTTTGTTGTCGGTTTACGCGGCCCGTGTTCCGCCCCCGCCGGCGGGGACGAAAACGCGGACGGTTCGCACCTAGTGTGTTCGCTCTGCGTTGAGCGCGTGTAATTTCGTCGTCTAGCTCCCCTAACGCGTGTTTGGGTCGACGTATCTTAGATATTTCGCTCGGTGTGTAATTTACCGCCGCAACCACTAGAGGGTTGGGGTGAGTCGGAGCAGAGTCAAAGTAGCTAAGGGAGCACTGTTTAATGAATTGCTTGATGGTCGGCAATCTGAGGTCGATGTGAAGATCGACGTTGCGTACATACCACGGTGCTCCCGTCGCTGTGCGCATGAACCTATTCTGTAGTGTTTGAAGCCTATGGATCCTGTGTGGCCTTACATGTGCGAATACCACGCTGCCGTACGTCATTATAGGACGTATGCATGCAGTGTATAATCGGACTTTGTTTTTTAAGTTTAATTTCGAACGCGCGTTAATTAAACTGTGTAAACGTCCTAGCACGAAGGCAGCCCGGTTGCGGACTGCCTTGATGTGGGGGCCGAAGGATAGACGGTCGTCAAGGGTTATGCCTAGGTATTTGGCCTGCCTAGTCCAAGGGATAGACTTGCCGAACATCCTAATCTGAGGGGTCTTCTCCAAAGGATACAAGCTTAGCTGTCTTCTGTGAAACAGCACCGCCTGGCTTTTCTCGGGGTTGACCTCGATCCTCCATTTCCGGAACCAAACGCCCAGTGCGTTGGCTGCGGTCTGGAGTTTCTTGGCTACTGTCGAGGGGTTCATTCCTGAGCAGTAGATAGCCGTATCGTCTGCGAATAGAGCCGTCTGCACATACCGATGCTTCGGAATGTCGCTAGTATACAGCGTGAAGAGTAGGGGGGAGAGCACGGACCCTTGTGGGACACCGGCTCGAATGGGGTGAGTGGAGGACATTGACCCTTCTACTCGGTAGCGGAAGCTTCGATTCGACAAGTAGTCTCGTATGATGAGCACGAGTCCGTGTGGCACTCCCATGGTTGCCAGCTTAAATAGTAAGCCGTTGTGCCACACTTTGTCGAAAGCTTTCGCTACGTCGAAAAAGAGGATTCCTGTGAACAGGTTGCGTTGAAGCCGATCGCTGGTGTATTCAACGATACGGTGAACTTGGTGGACGCACGAGTGTTCGGTTCGGAACCCGAATTGCTCGTGGGGGACGAGAAGATTAGCATCGGCATACGCTTTCAGCCTACTGTAGATTAGACGCTCGTATAGCTTGCCTAATCCGTTAAGCAGACTGATCGGTCTATAACTGGTCGGTTCGGACTTCGGTTTGCCAGGTTTGGGTATCCCAATAACAACGGCACTAAGCGTCGAGGCGCGATCGCCGCTTTTATAGTCCTAGCCAGATCTCGAACATTCTCAAAAATACTCGAGTCGGCGCCTTTGATAAATAACAAGCCGAAATAAAAATAGAAATACAAAAAATGCTGTGTAAACAATTTCGACTTTACGTTTTAAAATTAGAGCCGAAAGTAGCTTGTTTACAATTATTGTTAATCTCAGGGGCGGCTTTTATCAAAGGGACTCGCGCGCTTTTATCAAAGGGACTCGCGCTCACAAGTAGATATCCGCGGTGGCGGCATAGTAAAATTGTACGAGGTGACTAAGGTCGGCTGCGCCTCGTGAATCGTGATACGCCGCGTCAGAACGGTCGACCAGAGAGAGGTGTTTGGAATTTTTTCTAAATTCTTGCGGAACCCCTACAGGGATGTCGCGGAACCCTAGGGTTCCGCGGAACACACTTAGAGAATGGCGGGGTTAGTTTAAAGACAATACCTGCATAAGTGTAAAATAATAATTATAACTTGACACAGTACACATAATTATCTAATCACTATCTAATCAAATACAATTATTAATTCTGGGTGGAAACCAAAGTGTACCTTTTATTGAAAAATCAGAATTCCTAACCACTTGACTAAAATGCCAGGCAAAGTATCTATGGTTTCTGTGCCACAGGACACTTAACAGAATAAAAATAGACTCAATTTTTTTATTATATGTAAATATTAAATCTACTTGCCATAGTTAAGTGAGTACTATGTGCATAGCAAGTAAAATTCTGGCACCACTATATGTGTCATATTTTTATGTATTCTCCCAGCCAATTTTGGCCACGGGAGCCAGTCTCAACGGAGACTAGCCGTCTACACAGGAGGTACTATACTGCATAAGTCTGCGTGTAAAGACAGGTGCACTCTCTGTTCCCTCACTCTCATAATCCGACTGGTGAGTATACGTGTTCTCTGAGGCACAGTGGGTTAAGACCCTAACTTTCAAACTCTAAGTTGTTTTTAAGTATTTTTATATTCAGAAAAACTCAATAACACTTTTTTGGTATGACCCGGGAATCAAACCTGAAACCTATTGATCGGCAGTTTCATACGCTAACTACTACACAAAAGAGGTAGCCTCAAATTTTTTTATGTTTATGCATAATACAAACCACATAAAAAAATAAATTTATACAGTAAATAAGACTCACCTCAAATTTCAATGTAGCATTTGGAGGGATCTTTGGTTCATTGCCAGTAGCACCGTAAGCATATTCAGGAGCACACGTCAGCACACACACTTCACCTTTCTTCATAGTCAATATGCCAACGTTCCATGCATTGATAACAGAGCCTAAAAAAATATACATTCTTTTATTTACTTTTCTGACAGGATTAAATTGTTTGGTAAGCATTTGTTTATAAAAAGAGAATTTTTCGGAAAAATACTTTGTGCGCGTAACATATAGTATTATTTTTCAAAGTATTTATTAAAATTTATTTTTTTAATTTATATATATATATATAATGTAACAGCAACTATTCGTGTAAATAAATAAATTCTCTACATTTTTTTTCTCTTCAGAAATATAATTCACTAGGTGACTATTAGAACATTGTATACGTCTCTCAATGCTCATAGTGTGATGTTGTACAGTGTACACAAATTTAATTACCATATAAATCAATCTTAAACATTAGACATATGGTGTCATAGATATTTCTAGAACTTTCAAAAGGGAAGAATTCTGTCATACATGATTTTTGTAAAAATTCATTTTGGTAATGCACTCAATTGAAGCTCTCAAGAGGAATAATTTGAGCTCAATTTTGAAACTTTTTTCATTGATGCTCCAATGCTAGTAGTGTAATAGTATAAACTATAGTCTTCCTGGATATAAGGGACTATCTAGCATAGAAAAAAATTTAGATTGGACTCATAGTTCTTAAGATTTGAGCGTTCAACCTAACAAACAAACTCTTTAATTTTATATTATTAGTATAGATTGTTGGTAGCTTCTCTGAATTACTAGACTATTTTAATAAATAATAAATGAATAAATATTTCAGACACTTGACACACAACATTATCTAGTTTCAAACTAAGCAAAGTTTGTACTAGGATAACTAGACTGCCTGATAAAATACTTATATACTTTTTTAATACATACATATTATACATAGAAAATACTCAAACTCCAAAACAAATATTTGCAGATCATACACACATTTGGGCCAACCCAGGAATCAAACCTAAGACCTTAAGCACAGCAACCGCATTCTCTACTGCTGTGCCACCAAGGCAATCAAGAAAGTAACATTGTTTGAGTAACGGAATTAGGGGATTTTCTATGTATAACATGCATGTATTTACCAATAAAAGTATGTATATTACATCAGTGTCTAGCACACATAGAACAAGCTATATTTAGTTTGGGAATAAATGATATTGTGTGTTAGATGTCCGAAATATTACATTCTTATTATAATATAATACTAAGAATGATAATAATGAAGAAACTCTTAATTAATTATGTACTTCAATGAAAATATGAACCACATTATAACAAGGCACAAAAAATGTGCCAGTAATCGTATGATAAAAAATACTTTACGAAACTAGGAAACGTTCCATACTTAATTAATTACACACAAGACATTACAAGAATCTGTATTGAATGTACGTAATTTAAATCTAGAGGTCAATTATAATTAACCTCTACTTCCAAAGACCATTTACTATTTTCCGCTACTGGAAATATTTTCAGTTATAAAAATCCTAATCAGTTTTTATTTGAAAAGATTCAAATTAGAAAATTGCAAGTCATACAATTATCACATCCTTAACCGACACACTAATTAGGATAGAGTTATATACAATATTTACCGACCTTTGCCCACATTGAATTCAAATGGTTCATTTCTATCTCTGCTAGAGTCGAATTTGGTGCCATCCAGGAGGGTCCCGGTGTAGTGGACGGACACCGAACATCCAACACTGGGAGTATCAGTTCCTGTTCCCTCTTTGATAATTTTTTTCAGGACACCGCGGTCTCCATTCGGTGTAATATCGACGCCCTCATCAACAGTCATTTTGGCAATTAATATTAACTCCGAAAAATTTGCTTTTAACTATATTGTCAATAACTTCTCGAAATCTGGAGTGGCGCAAACTAAACGGAATGCGCGTTGCTACCGGTAAATTTTTAACACATTACAATGGCACAGATTATACATGAGGTAGCGTGGTTATAGTATTTTCTAGAGAGTATAGAGCACTTTTATAGATGTCGATAGATATTGTATTGCCATAAATATAGTACGTTAAATTATGTAAAAAATTTTAACTTTATTATTGGAAAAAAAGATTTTAATAGTCGTTTTAAAGATCTAATATAAACCAGAGCATTTCACACGTGCACATGCAATATTAGTTGTAATTGTAAATACCTACTCATTGATACAGTTGATACTCTTAATATAGATAAATAAAACAATGAGGAACAAAATAGAATAACAGTGAATGGCATAATTTTTAAAAGCATAACTTAAAATGATAAAATGGTTTCATATTGGTTGCAGATGATGATGTAAATAAAAATATAATAGACTTAAAAGATAATATGGAAATTGAAAAGGAACGCCGAGTATTATCTCGACGTTATAATATGGTGACTAGCAGATTTTCACAATGCGCTAAACATCTGAAGTCTACGCCTTAGTCTTAGAGTATTCTGCCAAACAAACGCCAAACCAAACAACATATGAGAGAAATCTGAAAGAAATGTTATTACTATTATTTATTTAGGCTGCATTTAGGGCTCATGCAGGGACTTTGCGCACTGGAGCTACAAGGGAAATTGCCCGTATTTGCTTTAGTCTGTCCATTTAACGGGTTTTTAGTGATGACTGTCGTCGGCTTATGTTCGAGCAGCAGTATAGCAGCAGAAA
This sequence comes from Hypercompe scribonia, assembly GCA_949316085.1. Classification (NCBI taxonomy): domain Eukaryota; kingdom Metazoa; phylum Arthropoda; class Insecta; order Lepidoptera; family Erebidae; genus Hypercompe; species Hypercompe scribonia. The sequence goes on from OX438973.1 coordinate 3,422,982, forward strand.
CAAATAATGTTATGCAATGCATGCAATGCAATGCATAACATTATTTGTTTCAAATATTAAAGTCAAACTAATTTCATAAAGGCAAGGGCCGTATGATGAACTGATCACCCAGAGCATCACAATTATCTAGCTGGACGGGATCTCGCAATGATTTCTATCCAGCCTGGGCGTCGCATTAACCAAGGCTGCCTTTGTGTTTAAATATAGCACCTAAGACAGGTAAAGTTTGTGCGTGGTGCTTTCGTATCAATCAGAGTGTGAATCTGTTTTTAATAGTACCGAAACTAATTTCTCAGCTGAATCCGAAACTGAAATCGAACTTTCAGCCTTTGTCTTAGTTTTGACCGAAATCTAAATTGAAACTTTCCTAAGCATACTTAAAATTACTATTACATACAGAAATCCAGGCTATTTTTTACATACTTGTTTGCATGTTCATCATCATCATCATCTTAGCCAAAAGATATCCACTACTGAACAGAGTGTTCGCCCCCAAGGTTCTCCACAACAGCCGGCCCCGGGCTTCCAGCGGCTTCCCGCGATCTTCACCAGGTCATACATACAGTTCAATACTGTTAAGTAAATTTAAAAGCCAATCATTAAAGAACGTAATAAATAGAATTATAATTTTTGTATATTAGAAACATATTTAAAAAATAAATATGTTATATTATATTTTGAAAGCGTTCAATATAAAAAAGAGCACTAGAAATTATTAAAACAAATTAAATATAATAATATAATGCTGAATCAGAACACAATTGTTCTAATAAGTCGTTCAACTGTAGATGGCAGCGTCCTAGTGTCGGCAACATCAAACTTCATCAAAGTGACGCTGCCACTACGAGTCGGTGAACTATACATTCTTGTTACTAATCAGAATCATTTGCTTTCTAAAATCAATTAATTAGATATGGTTTTATTCAGGTGATTATTTCTGAAATTTTCTACTAAATTTGAGTCTGGCAGTATTATCACTCTTTGAAAAAGTCGATACTTTGGTTATCTCGTAATCTTTGTACCGCCGTTACAAGTCTGTAGGACATACACGTTTTAGTCTATACCTCGATATGTCGGCAAAGCAATTTTGTCTTTTATTTATTTTGGTCTTGCCGAAGTAACTATTCTCTGCAAGTACTATTCTCTCTGAAAGAAATAGAGGTTTTTTAGTAGAGAGCGCACTCACCTGTGTTTTCTTGGTGCTTAACTCGCCCAGAATGTCATGACCCCGTTGAGAAATGTAGTCTAGAATCGGGTGGAGCCCAATGACAAGCTCCTGTCGTTTTTCCTCAACGTCTGCTAACTTTGCTGTAGGGCGTGTCTAAAATATCATCCATAAAGTGTGCTATCATTTTATGCAAATGATAGCACACTTTATTGCATGCATATTGCTAAGAGTTAACACATCATTGATATACAGTAGAAACAGTGTCCTGAGTTTAAAATTTGGAGGCCACGCCGTCACAAAGAATCTTAATGTGGCCTTTGTCCGACAACCCAGTTGCAGTTTGGAGAGCAGGCTGAATGTCGAGTTTGGAAACAAGTGAACAGTGCCAGACTCTATAAAAGGCCTTGGTGATGTCGAGGTCGATTGCCAAGGACTCCCTTTGCCTATCCATAGCCTCACCCCAAACGTGTACACTGTACACTAGAAGATCATCCGTGGATTGATTCGGTCTAAAGTCATTGCCGTTCTTTCGACAATGAGTGATCCCTATGTAATAGACTAATTATTTATTGACGATACGTTTGAGCACCTTGCAGAGAATAAAACTGATTGCCATAGGTCGGTAGTTAGCCGGTTCACCTTTTGGAGATAGATTAAATTTCCACAGGAGATAGCTTCAGTGTGCAGTTCTAGAGATTGTGTGGCGCATTTTGATAGTGCGTTATTTACAAATTAATTCTTGTTAATAATCATTAAATAAGATTCTTAGGCTTAGCCTCTACAGCAGTCGCCCATCTTCTCCTGTTTTCTACAAGACAATGCATGCTGGAGTCAGAAGTCACCGTTTTAGAGAGGAAAACCTATTGATTAAAATCTGGAATTCACTATCAGTGTACGTGTTTCCTTCTTACTTTGATCCCGGGTCTTTTAAGCAGGGTGTGAAAAAGTATGTTACTAAGCCGTTACAGAGTGAATGCTGCATTATCAGCCTTCACAATCAGGATGGTGACCATCGTTTTTGAATTCTACTTATGCTTTCTACCAGGCAGAGTAGTCATTTCGGCATGTGAGCATATAAAAAAATATCATTGCGTTAGAATATTCGGAGGCGTTAACGTCATTTACAACATTATTCATATTGGTAAAAGACTGATAATGCATTCAGGTTGATACACATTACACAACACAACCTAACATTGACACTTCTAAATAAAATTAGCGGGACTCGTTTTGGCACCGCCAAATGTTTCGGCCTTTTGTGGTCGAAATCAAAACTTTAGGTCGATCGTTGCTTTTACTTCATTTTTTTATTCCGCTTTACTTAAGCTCCTCTTAAGAGGGAAGTGGATTAAAAGCACTCCCAAATAGGCACATTATTATCGATCTATAATAACGGATGCATTGTTGCGATGTGTCTTTGGTACATTATACTGCTGTGCTAGATTGCTGTGATATAGAGTTAAACGAACGCGAATTAACCTGAGTAAACAAACGTTATTTAAGTAAAGTCTTGACAACGAGTAGATTATGCCCTATAAGTTGCAGTTGGACAGTTAACTCTTTGATATTCCTCAAGATAATAACAGTTAGAACATGCCACAGGTGCATTTTAACCGTCTTCACAGGGCAGAAGTATATGATGTCCTCTTACCTGATTTTGACCACGGCGGCCAATCTCAATGGACAATAGGCAACTACGCAGGAGAGATTATAATGCACAAGTGTGTGCGCGAAAACAGGTACACTCTCTGTTCCGTCGCTTTCACAATCCGATGGGATGGCTATACGACGCTACCAGAGACAGACGCTGGAGCGACTGCGTTAATTGCTCTTCGAAGCACGGGGATTAACATCACAACTGCCAAAAACTCTGGGCTGTCGTTAAGCGTTTCTAATCAGAAAAACTCGGTAAACATTTTTAGCCTGCCCGGAATCGAACTTAAAACCTCATAATGGCAATCGCTTACGCTAACCGCTAGAGTAACGAGTAATTTATTTTGTCTTAGTTCTTAGTGGAATCCAAAAAATAAAATTAATTAGAACCTTTTAGGATGCAGGCTTTTATCAGTTATTTCAACTGCCTACCTGTTTATTTAGTATTTATATATATATATATATATATATATATATAAGTATAATAAATACTACCCCTCGAAGAGTAAACAATACTGGCGTTCCTCCTCTGATTCCGAGATACAAGAGTGTAACACGCCGGACCGCCTATTTGAGCCAATTCCTGCTAGGATGTCGCAGACTGTCACAGACACTTTTGTTAGTTACCCAAAGATCAATTTGTAATCTCCGGCGCCAGGTGAGTCTTTTGCGAGATAGGAGAACAATTGTCAGTTTTGTTTCTCTAGCCCTAATGTAAACTTTTCACCTAACAATGCCTTGCTGTCACACGCGTTTGCCGAAATTCTGTATTGTTTTACCGAAGTTATTTTCTTCGTAAAAGAGAGTGGCTCACGTTTTTGGTACAGTTTTATCCCTTTGTCAAGAAACAAAGATAATTCTAAAATTATTGATATGATTCCTTCCCTATATATTTATAAACCATTACAAACAACGAAGATAAGATATATTGCCTTTATCAATCGCTACATGGACACTAATCTAAAAATAATAAAATATATAACGAAATTGTGTAATCTTTGCCGTGTGGTGACGGATTAAGAATAGTGTAACCACCTCTATCCTTCCCATGGGTGATGTAAGAGGCGACTAAGGAAACAAAATATGCAAGATAACACCACTGCACAGAGAAGGAAAATTTGAAATAAATCCTTTACCAACCCATCTGGCCAGCGTGGTATAGTAGGTAAAAAACCTACTTACTAAGGAGAGGCCTACATTCAGCAGTGGTCTGTTGAAGGTTGTTTGTGATGATGATGATGACGATGATGATTTAATGAAATATCAAAAATTTTACTATATTATTTTAAAGTGAAATTTTATAGTACTATAGTAAGCTTTACTCGTTTCGTTTTTTCGTTAACGGAATTCCCGGTAGCCAAGTGTGTGATGTTTTCACTAAAAATCAACCAAATTGTTTGTCTCAAGCGACTTATTCTTAAGAGGACCTAGAACATTTTATTGCAGGTACCCTCCAGGATCAACATAGGGTCTAGCCAGGCCTTCCACCTGTTGGCTGTTCATTATAAATTATTGCAGACTGATTACATTTTTTGCAACTAGGTAATCATCTTTGAAATATAAATACTTCCTTTTTACTAATATCTATTAAAAGCATATATAAATATTTTAAAGCAAGCTTAGGTATCCATGTATCACTCATAAGTGAACAATGACACAATATAAACCAATAATTCATATGTACATTTTATTCATTGTTTCAGTCTTTAGAAGTGATTGTATATTATGGTACATTTTTGAACTTAACATAGTTAAAAAATGACACACAAGTAATTATAAACATTTTGGAAAGTCACTTTCTACACATATGTACATCTGAACAAATATAATAAATAACCTTTTCATTGCCAATACAAGTGTAAAACATCCTAAAGCAAATATTACAAAAAAATTCACAACAATATGCTTTAAAGTTAATAAGTAACAAATGGTTCACAACAATACATATTTATATTACAAATGATGTTGAAATAAGAGCAAAATTAATGACACTTATTGGAGCATTTGCTCACGTAAACTCTTATAAATTTAGCTACCATCTGCGATAAAAGTTTTTGATTAGGATCCCAAAGCCATTCATCTGAACCATCACAGCAGTCACAAATGCCATCGTTAACTTTATCCGATGGCACACTGTTGAAAGATATGGGCTTGCCGCTGTGTTGGGTTTCACAGTAAAAAGTTCCATTTAGACACGCATTTGTGCTGGGCTCGTCTGTTCCATCTTCACAATCACAATAATCATCGTTTACTTGATCAAATGGAATCCGCTGACTGTTTGTTAAACACTTAAAATTGTTATTAGTATCTGGCCTGTAATTTGACATGGCACTATGTAAGACACCCCTAATAATACCATTATTATTAATAAATTTATCAGATTCCGACCTTATAATAACATGCTTTGGTGAGAGTTCCTTTAACCCTTCGATTTCATGATGATCCATGACTGATATAATTCTATCATTGAATCCAGTTTCTGATGTAATTGTCAAGAAAAAATATAGTTGATAAAGTATGAAACATACAACCATACATATAGTAAGTATTATAATATTCTTCTTTTTCTTCAGTGCCATCATTTTCTTAGTCTATCTAATCCTGACCTTCCTGCTGGAGACTTACTATACTCAATATTTACAATATATTTCAATTATTTGACGTTAACCAACACTGCAGACGGTGTTATCTTCATATCGATTGTTATTGAAATCATATAACGTAGCATGTTTATTGAGCCAGGTTCATATTATTACTCACATCCGTTACTTTTAATTCTGTTAATAACAGATAATAAAATACGAATGTATATTCAATGGTTTAAAACAAATTTTACCAGAATGGAACGTTTTATAACTCTGACCGACTGTTTCTTTACTTATGGACCTGTCATACTCATACATCAAAATTGTCAATCTACACATCAGCTTTAGAACAATCAAAGTTGTTGCAATAACCGTCTATATTTTGTTGATTAGTTTTTTACTGATCCTAATTTAAAATTATACTACTGTATTCACAGTCACGATCAGAAAATAGATTATCGTTGAATTTTTGTTAAATTATTATTATTTAATATAATTATTAAATATTTATTTGAATTTTACTTCAAATCTAATAGAGGCCTATGTTCAGCTGTGACTAACAACAATTTTTCTCTGCATCTGTATTATTTTGGAATATTAGGTTTTGGAATCATTGTATACCTGGAGTAAAATAATAAAAAGGTTAAACTAGTTTTATAGGCCTAGGAATACATCAAACTTCAGAAATTTGTAAAACGGCAACATTAGCGCAACGAGAAAATAGTGAAGTTGTCAAGTTGTCAATACATATACTGTTGAGGCTTATGTATTAACATTTCGTATTTTAATAGTTATTATAATAGTCCTTTATAAATGAGTGCAAATTAGGGATATCGAAATGGATTTTCTAACGGTGAACCGTCAAGTACCTTCATCAGTACCTAAAAAGAGCGAAGAATCCGAGTCTAATGAAGATCTTGAGGTAAGAGCTGTCATCTATCTTGTTGTTTTCGTGACGATCTATATTTAAATACAACAATATAAAGTTGAATGCATTTCTATGAATCCAGCGTTCCAACTACATTTCTTTGTTTTTATACACTTTGTATTATGTCATTTTGTATTATTTGTAAATAGACATTTAAAAAAATGTGAATTCTTAATCTAATTTGTCAGCATTTGCTTAGCATGACTTCGTTAATTTAGATGAAAGTTTGGAGATGTATATGTTCCATGTCAGATTTGAAAACGATAAATTCGATTTTCAGCAATGAAATTGAATTTTCGTCAGATTTTCTGAGCTCACCAGTTGTTTTTAATGCCTACTTATACTGCAGACATCACAATAGTATAATAATGAATGTTTTGTTATTTCAGTTTGTTTAGCATAATTTTCTGAATCAGAAAATAATCATTATGTGTAATAATCCTTTTCAAACCAATGACAAATATCCTAATCATTCTAAAAACATGTTTTAAGAACTTTTCATCTAATTACATGAATAGGAAAAACTTTTATAGAATTAGGTACAAATTGTGTTTCATTTATTCAATGAAAATCACGCAGACAAACATATTTTCCTGCATGCATACGCAACACATTCGTTGCTGCCTATAATGCAGCTTGCGCTGACAACTTATGAACATAGTGTGTTTTTAGCACTGGAGTGCCTGGAATCACCTGTGCATATAAAACGCAATTGCTGTGTTCTGTACATCAGTGCAAATAATACACACTTCACGTTCCTGATGAGCCTGCTAGGTTGTTTCTTGTAAACAAAGACAGTTATCCCAGCTATTGATAACCGATAACGGTTAAAAACTATTTATTTTTAAATGAGTAGTCCGGCGGTGAAAAGCAACAAAACAATTGCTTCATATGCTTTTTGTGTTAAACTGTGGTCTCATTCTGATAGTACCAGCTCTTATGTACTAAAACGTAGTTTAGATGTACATGTATTTTACTTAATGGAGTGGTAGTTAAATGTTGACTTGGTACAAATTCAATAATCATTTATTTTGTATAAAGTTGACACAAAACTAGATAACACTATATCATATTTCAGGTGGATAATTCAAAAAGCGTGCTGCTCAAGATAGCCACGCTATATGCAGAACAGTTAATGAGTGATCTGACCTTGGAGGTTGGTGGAAGAAGGTATCCCGCTCACAGACTGATCCTTTGTGCTAGCAGTGAGGTATTTCAGGTATGTATAAAGGAATACTTATATATACACATATATTATATGTGTATACATATGCACCACACTACTTTCTTCAAGTTTAAATAGCGATGTAATAAATGTCCACATGCTTCCAACCACCTCATCACCACTGTAGTTGTCTGGATCGTTTTGGTTACTTTAGCAATAACTTGAACAAGTTAGGCTTGTAACTGGAACGTGCTAATCAAAATAATTTCCTCTAGGTACAAACTTAACAGGACATGTATTATAAGAGTTAGATTGACTAAATGAATACTTATATACAATCTTTTGTAAATATTTACATAGATATTATACATAAAAAGCACTCCAACTCTGAAACAAATATAAACATTGATCAGAGCTGGGCATCAAACCCGATACCTTAGCACAGCAGTCTGAGGTGTCTGAGCCTCGTTTTTTAATTGACTCCTCTGATGTTAAATCTGAAGAAGGGACATGCTTCAAGTTGACAAGGCATAACTGTTTTATCTAGTGTCTACCGCTACAAATATTTATATACATTTATCACCAGTAAATTACGCAACCCTATGTTTCAATAAAATATGAGTAATCAAGTTGACATGGTTACAGGTAATGTTGATGAATCGTGAATGGAGCGAGTGGCGTGAGAGTCGTATTGTTCTACAGGAGACTCCAACGGCTGCGACTGTCTTCCCACACTTTATTAAGTAAGTACTTACGTAATAACAATACACAATCCCTTTAGGATGACCTTTTTTTTTTTAAATTTGTGGAAACCTGGGGTTTGCGGCGAGGTGCTGTGTCGGACTCGGACCGACTGAATCCACACTGTGTGCCACTCTGCGCCTGTGATTGGAGGGATCTGGGAACAGTTACTATTGCGACATCCAGATCCCTCTTACCGCCTTCCCGCGAACGCGGACTACATCTGCGGGTAGAATCTTTATTTAGGCGACGTAAGGCACACGTGGACGGCGACTCCTCACAGCTGGCCATTGTAGCGGATGAAGGGGAAAATCTGTCCCGTCCTTCCGTAGCCACACTCAGATCGGCATGAGACGCTGGTAAGCGTGCGAGATCGTCTTCCGAAATTAGGTCTTCGCAGAAAATTGCGACCGCAGTGAAACAACTATCGCTACCGGCCTTGGAGCGTATGACGGCCGGTAGCGAGAGATCGATAGACGAGCCTCATTCTGGACGGTCAGAGCCGTCGCCCACACCGGTGCACCATACAGTGCCATTGACCGGACATCCTCCGTGTACAGCCTGCTTGTCGCGACGCTGGCTCCACCCAAATTGGGCAAAAGTGGCCCAAGGACAGAAGTAGCACCGATCAGCTTTGGAGCAAGCTGTCGGAAGTGTTCGTCGAAATGCCACTTCAGGCTGTCCTAATGAAAAGTAGAGTGTACCTCTAATGGGACTCTCGCAGTACGCAAAGGCTATATTATGAAACAAATGTATAAATAATACATAATATATAAAAATCTTGTTGTTAATTTAAATTCTGAACAGAGATGACATATGAACACATATGATACTGTTTCAGATATTTCTACACTGGACATATAAGAATATCATATCAGACAGTGTTGCCAGTACTTTCTCTTGCTGATAAATATAATGTAAAGGTAAGTATTTTTCTAATATTATGTTATTAAATTTACAAATTTGAAAATGATCTTAAAACATGATTAGGTGTCAAAACTTTTTCTTTATATTATTCTCACACATCTCACACACAGTTGTCTGATTTCAAATTAGACAGAGCCTGTGCTATGGTAACCAGATTGCTGATAAACATACTTAAATATATCTAAATACATACATATTAAAGATAAGTGACACCCAGACACAACAAATAAACGTGCTCATCACACAAATATTTGTCCTGGATGGGAATCGAACTCACGACCTCCGCCTCAGCAGTCAGAGCCACTAGCCACTACACTAACATGCCCGGCAAAAAATATATTATATGAAGGCGGCAAATTGTGAGTTTGTTTGTGTTACTTCTCCACGCTGAAATAGTTGGACCAATTTAGATATAATTTAATGATATGATAAAACAATTGTTTGTAAAAATTGAGACTCATATTTGTAGGTTCTGAAATGTGGTGCTACCCCTTATCTCTTTCTCGCTTTTTCAGGATCTAGTCAGTCTGTGCCTGGGATACATGGCGCAGCACATAGCACAAGCAGCCAAGCGCGGCCAGCTCATTTCCTGGATGCAATACACAATGGCTTGTGGACACAATGAGGTAGCCAAGGTACAGTGTAGATAATATTTTATTTATTATGGTATTTACTAGCTTTCTTGACTACCCTTAAATAGAACTTTTAGACTGACATTTTTTTATGACATTGTTGAAACGAAGTTCCTTATCGCGCGTTGCGAAGGAGGCTAGACGGAAAAAATTCAGACGAAAAGTTGTCACGACACTTTTTGCTATAGTGTAGTAAGCCGTGCGGCGTGCGCATGTTTCTCTCTCTCTCTCTTTCTCATTCCTTCACTAATTAATCGAAAGGAACTTCGTTTCATCCGGGTGTCCCTTGACACCTCTCAACTTTTTTTTTTAATTGTAATTTCAAATAGAATTACTTGCAGTGCAATTTCTATGAAATCGAAACAGAAATAAAATGTTTTTTTTTTTATAGGCGTGTCAGAATTTCGTGAAATGGAATTTGGAGTGGGTGTGGTCGGATAGTGATCTCAGTGAACTGGAGGGGGAGACGTTGGTTCAATTGCTACAACAGAGTGACTTAGTTCTACACAATGAGATGAGCCTGTACCAGTATGTATACGCTTTATATACAGAAGATATGAGGGGTTCTAAACATGCGCTTGTTTGAATAATAATTGATTTTTTAAGACAACTCACACACTAGGAATAAATCCTGTGTCGCGAGAGACTCTATAAACATACATGAAACGGACACAAAGAACACCCAGACTCGGAGCAACAATTTGTAGATCACGCAAAGTGTTGTCCCATTTGGGGTTTGAACCCACAACACTCGCCGCAGTAGACAGACCGCTTAATCCACTATGCCATCCGTGCAGTCAATTGTATATATCTCATACTAGTTGTACCCTACCCTGCAGTTGAATTTATGAGAAATGAGCAAAAAAATGATGCCAAAAAATGATTAAAAAAAATAATTTGTATATCGTGTCAAAACTTGAGTTCAATTGGTGCAGAGTTTCTTGAGTTTTTGAAGCGAATATAAACTAACTTAACATTTTTAAATGCATCTATGTTCAAGCCAAATGATTTAACTGCCTTGGTGGCGTAGTGGAAGCGTATGTGACTGCTGCGCTTGGGATCTCGGGTTCGAGTCCCGAGTGGGACCAAATTTTTGTGCGCTCTGCAAAAATTTATTATGAAATTTGGGTGTTTTCTACGTATAATATGCATTTACGATAAAAAAGTATACATGTAGTGTATTAGTTGTCTAGTACCCATAATACACGCTCTGTTTACTTTGGGACTAAATGGCGTTGTGTGTCAGATGTCCAAAGAGAAGAAAAAAAAACTGTTTATTTATTTGTTTTCAATGAGTACTTAACTTCCCTTCACAACAACCTCTAACAAGTCCACTGCTGGACTGCCCACTGCTGAAAAGAAGATTCTGACCATACCACACTGGCTAGACGGCTTGTGTATCAAGTTTTCCCTCTCTTTTGTGATGTTGTCTGCTTAGTTTGCTCCCTTAGTTACCTCTTACGACACCCACGGGATAAATAGGGGTATTAACACTGTATTCTTAATCTGTCACCACACAGTAAGACAGTACTCGTCTAATTCCAAAACAATTTTGCTCCAGTTTCGTGGTTCGATGGTTGAACCAACAGCGCGATCGGCTTAACACCAGCGACTTGTCCAAGGCTGAGATGAAGATACACTGGGAATCACTTGTAGCGGCTGTATTCTCACATGTCAGGTATATCTGTATTTTTTGTATTTTATTTAACTGCCTCGGTGACCCAGCGGTAGTGAATGCGACTGCTGTGCTTGAAGTCTCAGGTTCGATTCCCGGGTCGGATCAAATGTTTGTATTATCTGCAAATATTTCTTTCGAAGTTTGGGTGCATAATATGTATGTATTTACAAATAAAAAGTATAAAAGTATTCTATCAATCAGTCTAGTTATTATAGCACAAGCTCTGCTTAGTTTGAAACTAGACGACGTTGTGTGTCAAATGTCCGAAATGTTATTTAAGTCACATTTTTGAAATACTTTTTTTACGTCATTTCAGTTCTGTGCACCTAATTTTCTACCAAGTACTGATGTGCAAGACCTCGGTAAAAGTAACGTCTTACCTCTGTAAGACTTCCCCGTGGTGTTCTTGAGGGTCCCCACGAGGTTTTCTATCAAACACTCTTTAATTTTTAAACCTATCAGATTTTTATAACATTTTAAAGATTTTGCTTTTACAGTGGACCCTCGGTAATCCGGCCCCTGTCTAATCGGGGGGGTCCGTCCCCCTTGTAATCCGACATCAATCAAACAATTTTCGCTAATGTAGATCGTGCATGATTGAACAGGTTACAACTTGTGCTCGACGCGTAGGTATTGTTTCAATTCCGATTGCTTAGTTTGAACTTAACTACGTGTGATAGCGGTGCAGCTTAGCGTTTATTCATTGTGTATTACGTATACGTACCTAGTAATATCGTCACAAGCCCAGAAGACAACAACATATACAATCTTATCATTCGTCTGTAATTTTTCGGATTACAAGGTACTCTTTTATAAAAAACCCGGGCTATAGGGGCTCTTAGGTAGTACTCTATAATCCGACAAATTCGATAGTCCGACACTGTCCTGCAAAACGTTTGTCGAATAACCGGGGGTCCACTGTGCTCCTTATGATGCAAGAAATGCACGTGGTCCAGCTGTTCAATAAAAGCAATTCTAAACTGTTGGGGTCTCGAATAATCTTTATCTCCTCATCAGTGGGTAAACTCCAGTAAATTCTATCTAAGCCAAGTTTTGACTGTCGAGAATAAAGTTTATAAAGTAATGGTAAGTTTCGCTACCTGCAGGTTTCCGATGATGTGTCCGAACCAGTTGGCTAAGCTGCTGCTGTGTCCGCTCACTCAGGAGCACAAGGACTTCTTCATGGAACGAATGGCGATTGCCATGAGCTACCAGTCAGGTGACTATAAACAGACTATTAAATCATCATGAGAAAAGTGTAACCATAATCTTTGCCTTTGCCTTTGACCTGGTTTCTGAAAAGCGAAATTTTAAAATACACTATACAATATTTATCTTTAAGAAAAATACTTCTGAAAGTCAAAGGTCAGTTATACAAGACAACAATTAGGGCAACGGCTGGCTGACGAGCTGGACGATCATCAGGCTGCTTCTTAACGAACTGCACGCTGCAGAAGTCCACATGTTATGCTGGTGTCACCTTAATAGAGAAGATCTGCAATAAGTATTTCATAGGGAGTTTTGGAGTTTCCCCGATAGTCGCTATGGTGAAAAAGAAATATTTTAAGGTGGTGTGATCCCATCCTAAGACGCTCAGACGATCATATGGTGAAGCTTGCCCTAAACTTCGCCCTAGTCGCGTAGAAGATCATCTGTCACTTTATGAGCGATGGTTGGAAGACCTAAAACAGGCTCATTTAGACCAAGACGCAGTATGCAACCGAGTTAAAGGGAATATCTGAACAAGGAAGACTCCAAGTAAACGAGATAAGGTCTAGAAGGAACATCAACTATTTTGCTAATTCTAATGTTGTCCTACTCAAAATACCTGATTAAGTAAAGATATAATGACTATGTGATTAGATTGGAGAGTTTTAGCAAAAACTTGAGCAAGTCAAAGTTACATGCCTGTGATACGAACTGATTGATGCCTCCCAGCAACAAATTTTCTGAGCCTGATTTTCCTATCTTTTTTGTTTTTTTACGAGCCTGCCAAAGTAACTATTCTGCCTGATGGAAAGCATGAATAGAATCCAAGAGTTGTGGTCACCATACTCATTGCAAATGCAGACAATGCTGTATGATAACCCGCACTATGGCGGCCTAGTAAGATGCTTTTTCACGCCTCCTTTGGGGACGTAAAAGGCATGACAGTCATCGTGACATTGTATTGTACACACTTGCCACGACAACTGTCACCCCTGCATCAATGGGCCTCCGGTCTCTGTGATAAGTATTTCAGTTAATATATAACAAATTATCAAACAGATAAAACTCCACTAGTTTTAATTGGATACCAATGTACATTCGTAGTTTTACATCATCAGGCCAATACGAACGTGTAGCCGAGGTCCAGCAGACAGAGGCAGGTCGCATGCTTTTCACACCCCGTCTCTACACTGAGGACACGTGGGGCTCAGTGCTGGCCGTGGACAACTTCCACTCTCTCCCCTGCTACCATACGAGGACGTTCATCTTCTCTACTAGACCCTCCATAGCAGACGTTGCGCCGCAAGACAAGCTCACGGAGTGGACGGTGGACTTGTACCCTAAAGGTGTCTGGTTCAAGAAAAGTTTGCTGATAGTGTGGGCGGGTACTTATGATGTGAGTGTTAGTAATATTGGTGATGGTTTTGTGTGGTACTAATTATTTTCTCGAAAAATTTAACCAATTATTATTGCTCTGCATTCTTCGTTGATTGCTTATCACGCTCCTCAATGACTAAACAATATCAATATAATAAAAATAATAACAGCTTTAAGAAGTTCTCGCTGTTTTTTAAAAGATGGCGTAGCGGCACACTGTGCATGGAATTTCGTACGGTAACGCATCAGCTAAGTAGTGCTATATGTAAACTTTATACCGTCAATACTTGGAGTAAATTGATTGTAAGCCTTATATTAAAAAAAAAACAGTGAGTACTCATTCAAATTTCTATTAAATAAACTTAAATAAATTAAATTAATATCATACAGATACTGTTCTATGGATCGTCAATGGATTTGTCTGATATTTTTTTTTGAATGTGGAAAATTTGTTGAATTGAGGTACTAGTACTATTCCACTATATTTGTTTTATAAACCTGAGCGGTTTCGCTTTGTGGCATTTTCGAAGGCCATTCATCATCATCATCATCAACAGACTTCTCTCCTTAGTAAGGTTTTGACAAAAAATTAGATAAAGTACAAGACACATAAAACAATATGTATAGTAAGCTCCACCAAGTGCCGTCAACAGTATAAATGTTGTTATAACATAGTATTAACAAGTAAGACAACCAGTGAACTGTTTCATGTGTCCAGGTTCCGGAGGTGGTACTCCGGACAGTGCGTATATCCATCACGTGCCAAAATTGTCCAACGGGAACCCTCAACCAGTACGGTGAGACGGAGCAGCCCGAGCCAGACGTCAGGGTCAAGGTTAGCTATTTTATTCATTGTAATTATTTTTAAATATATTGTGTGGTAGTGATCTTAACTGTTGTGTCAGACGTTGTAGTTTCGAGTCCACCTCAGAGAAGTAATTGTGTAACGCGTCTGATCATTTGTTTGATTGAGACGTAACGTATCTGTAATATGTATGCATTTAGAAATTATATAAGCCTGTTCAGTTGTCAGTCAGACTGAGATTTCCAGTTCACCACCTCAATTCATCCCATGGGCGTTGTAAGAGGTGACTATAGGACGAAATTACACAGGACATCACTGCAACAAGGAGGAAATTTTGAACAAACCTTATTCCAACCAGCCCGGCCAAAACCTTCTCTTGAAGGGAAAGGCTTATGTCCAGCAGTGAACTTTTGGACTTAATTAACAGTTACTAAGTTGAAACGTACACAATGTTGAATGTTACTTTAATTTTCATTGATTATCGGATCTTTTTTCAGATTGGTATATTGGTATGGGGTGTCCAGAAAGGTGTTGAACATGTATCCTCTGTGGTGGAGCGAGTGCATCGTTTCTCGGCTCAGAATAGGTAATAACATGAAAAATACTTAAACTACCATTTGTCCGGGAATAGTACTGTTTCTACCATGAATATGTATTTTGTAGGCGCACTTTAGAGAAGGTCTTTGTGGAGGAAACGGGTGACATATCCCTCCGATGCAAAGGGAGGATCCTCCGACCAGGCGAGGTGATCATGCCTGGCGGACCACGGCCCAACGGTTTATGTTGGAGTGTCGTATATATGCTTATTGCCACGCGAATCTCTATTTCGCAATACAGAATTAGTAGTTGCTTCGTAATTCATTATTATACTTCGTAGTTGGATGTGTCTTCGCTAGATGGCGCTGTTGTATATTTTTGTTTGTATGTGGAAGCCACCAAACCTTCGTTCCACTTGATTTGTAAATACCTGACGTAACTTGCAAAATACATATTAATCCTATACACATGTGTTACTTATTATAATTACTGTTACCTATTTTATTTACTTTGCCATGTTATCTCTGGCCATGTGTGCGATAGCTGGGTTGAAAGTGCGAAAAAAACATAGATTGTTTTGTGTTATACAGGGTGCTGAACATAGATGGTGCGCTAGATTTTGACGAGCTAAACACGCCATTGTACAGTCCCGGACCGCCCACACCACCTCCACAACCGCCGCCACACAAGTAAATATCTCTTTATTTCTTCGTGTTAGAAGTTTATTGATAGGTTATAAGGTCTGAGTTATCTTTATCAAATATTGACTATTACTTCTTCAGATTAACTCTACTCGGCGCCTCAGATTTTTTTTTATCCCTAACTACCTTATCTTAACCCTTTAGCTGGTGGTGGCAATACGTGTGCCACCAACTTTCAAAATTATTTTTTACAACTGGTTAGTAAGATTCGGACCAAACTAATTTAAAACTATAAACAGATAATATCTTAAGCGAAAAAATAAAAAACTTGACAAGTATGGTTGACAGCTGTCATATTATCAGTCGTCGATTTTTCGAATTTGGTGAATTTTAGACAAGAGGATAAATCCATAAACTTTTTAGATCGTGACGTAATTGTGGTAAGTTTTCTTATTTATTTTTGTTACACAGTTATTACCTTATGTATTACAGCGAATATTTCAGAAATTCAGATTATAGACTTTTAATTATTTGACTTTGATTATGGTGGCATAGGAGTTGCCACCATCGATTCGTAGTACCCGCTTTTCACTAACGGTTATTTGCAGATTATTTTTACTTAAGATTTTTTTATTTTATTCCTGCTTTGCATTGTTTTAGATCATGAGTAAAAAATTAAAAAGGCTGAGAGACTGTGAAATAGAAAAGGAACTGGAAGAAATCTTTGGTTTTCCTGATGGAACTGTTTCCGAAGACGATGGGGAGGCATCGGACGGTGAATACAACGGTAATGCTGACTTGGAAAGATTGTTGACAGGCGAAGATGTAATGCTTGGTTCAGCTGTATCTGCCAGGTCACCATCTAGGGCCGTGCATGATCCTCCTATGCCTGCAGAAAACCAAGAGTTCTCAGATCTTTCAGACTTTTCTTCGTCATCAGACGAAGACTCGGATATTGATGAAATCGACTGGAAGAAACAAAATTGGGAACAAAATGTCGACATAGCGGATTTTGATTCGGTATCATTATGCTCAAGTAGAAGTTTGCCCAACAGAACAAGACCAATAACATACTTTGAACTATTTTTTGATAAAACAGTCATGAATAATATAGTTGAAAAAACTAATCGTTATGCAACTGAAAGAAACGCGCGAAATTGGCAAGATATGACAGTACCGGAATTAAAAGCATTTCTCGGAATAATCATACAGATGGCTATACACAAACTGCCTACTATCGAGGACTACTGGTCAAGTGATCCACTTTTACACGTAGTGGAAATTGCTGAAACAATGACTTTACAACGGTTTCAAAAGATCCTAAAATTTTTACATATCAACGACAATTTGGGAATGCCACGTAGAACCGATGCAAATTTTGACAAATTGTATAAAGTACGGCCACTTGTCGATCGTTTGAACATTCTTTGCCAAGAAAATGCAGTAACAACAAAGTCACAGGCCATAGATGAATGTATGATAAAATTTAAGGGTCGTTCTACACTAAAGCAATATATGCCCATGAAACCTGTAAAACGAGGGTTCAAAGTATGGTGCAGAGCAGATAGTACTACAGGATACTTATACCAATACGACATATACACTGGAAAGACTGATACTGCAGAGACTGCATTAGGAGAAAAAGTTGTCAAGTTCCTTTGCGAACCTCTAATAACGAATGGTTATTCAGGGCATATAGCATTCGATAATTTTTTTTCCAGTATTGACCTCTTGCAAAACTTATACGAAAATGGTATCTACAGTACTGCTACAATAAGGAATGAACGCGTCGGTTTACCTCTTTTGGTAAAGAAACCTAAGAACACAGGTGATAAAGATGAAGATAAAAGACTTTCAGAAGTAGCAAAAAGGGAAAGCACTAAGGTAAAAAAGCTGAAGAAAGGAAAATGGAAGTGGCGAGTAAAAGGAAATGTTGGATTTGCGGTTTGGAAAGACACAAAACAAGTTTCTGTAGTGAGCACAGCGTTCCACCCAAAAGAAAAAAAGACTTGCACCAGGACTCAAAAAGACGGATCCAAAAAGCTTATTAGTTGTCCTGTACTAATACCAGAATATACCAAACGTATGGGGGGTGTAGATCGTTTTGATCAGCAAAGAGGACAGTACAATGTAGGCAGAAGGAGTCGCAAGTGGTGGAAGAGAATTTTTTACTTTTTACTAGATGTCGCTATTACTAATGCATATATATTACATAAAACTAACTCGCGAGTTCATAATGTTATGACTCAGAAGGAATTCCGAATAAGTCTTTCAAGGGAATTAGTAGATAATACTACTTTTAGAAAGCGATCATTCAAATCGATGCCGAATTATGTGTCCAAGAAGAAAAAGGTACAGGAAAGTGTAGAAAGACAGAAGAAAATATTTGGGGTGCCAGAAGAAGTCAGGTTCGAAAGAGTCAATGAACATTGGCCTGAAGAAACAGATGGGTACAAAAGGTGTCGTTACTGCAGCACGAAAGTTCATAATAAACGATCCAAAATAATATGTGATAGATGCCAAGTAGCGCTTTGTGTTACTCCTTGTTTCAAGCTGTTCCATCAAAAGTGATATGACCTGCACCAGTAGTGGCATGCTAGTTGCCACCACATTTTTTTTATAAACTATTCGCCTAATTTTTTTTTTTCTATTTTTAAGTAATAAATATAATAATATTAATTCCATAAATGGCGATTTTATTTCATAATTAGTGAAAAACACTTCTACCAGTTAAAGGGTTAAATACGCCCTACAAATTATATACTACTAATTTTTAAATAACGCGATCGCTAATGCTAAAACCGGTTCCAGGTGTTCGAAGTGCTCCGAGAGTAGCGAAGAAGTGGAGCCGCGCCACCTGCTGGGGCCCAACCGCGAACAGCTGCGCGTGCAAGTCGTCATTGTACCCCTCACTGACTACTGCCACGTAGCGCCGCGCTCATAGCGAGAGGGCGGAGCCCTTCCTGTGTTGGGGCCCTACTGCGAGTACCCGTGTGTGCAGGTTATTATTGTGCCGCTCACCGACTACTGTCATGTAACAGCACGCTCATAACGAGAGGGTGGCACTCTTACCGTGTTGGAGCCCGACCACGAGCACCTGTTCGTGCAGGTTACCATCGTACCACTCACCGTCTACTGCCACGTAACGCCGTGTTCATAGCGAGAGGGCGGGGTCCCACCGCGAGCACCTGTATGCGGGTTATCATCGTGCGGTTCACCGACTACAGCCACGTAGCGCCGCGCTTAAGGCGAGGAAGCGGAGCCTGCTACTCCCGCTACTTGCTGGGGCTCCACTACAAGTAGCTGGGCGTCAGGTCATTACCCACTGGTCATAGCTGCTGCTGCTGCACTGTAAATTGTTGCGTTTGAGGCAATGCTGTGTACCTGTAACTGTGTACAAGTTGGAAAATATTGGTGAGGCGACGGCGAAACGGTTCAGTGCCTTTTCTCCTCTATCTGTCGACCGATTTTTCGAGTTTATTATATGTTGACGATTTTTAGTGTTAAACTAAACACATCAGCTTTATACATACCTCGGACTAGTGCAAGTGTTATTGTTAATACTAATTTAATGAATAGATTTAGTTTTAATCTTTATTCTACAAACAGTTGTTGGAATTTATCAACTATTTAGAAATAATATTTTAAACATTCAATTCGTCATTTTCGTCTTTGATGATGATATCTTGGTCAAGATCTCGCCCCGGATGGAAATATTCAGTATTTACCGTTATCCAAAATTGTTGTCACTGATATTGACTTAATCAAATATTTATAAATAAAGCAATTAACTGTGTTTTCACTCTTATCTTTGACTGCTTCGGTGCTGCAGTGGTAGCGTATGCGACTGCTGTACTTTTGGCCTCGGGTTCGAATCCCGGGTCGGATCAGATTTTTGCATGATCTGCAGATATTTGTTACGGAGCTTGGGTGTTTTCTATGTGTAATATGTATGTATTTACAAAAAAAGTATACATGTGTTTATCCTCGCGGCGCTCAAGGTACTGTAAAAAATGACAAAAAAGAACTTCATTTCAAATAGTTGGGCGCCACGAGGTTATATCAGTTGTCTGTACCCATAGTACAAGGTTTGCTCAGTTTGGGACTAGATGGCGCTGTGTGTCTAATGTTGGTAACATTGTTTTAAAATCTCCACAAGTTATTAAATGGTTGTTATATAATGAGACTTTGCTTGCTGTACAAATTAACAGATTTTCTAGAATACATTTTATTTATTATAAGTGGGCAATTCTTGTGAATATATGATGGTATGTCATTTCTCGTGGTCGGATACAAAGCGTTTAGGATTGAAATAAAAATGTAAGTACCTTCTGTGTCTTAAGCATTTCTAAGTAAATTTATTTTAATTCAACTAAAAAACTAGCCGTTCTAACATATTTTAGAATACATCTCCATTTTAATATTTTTTTTATTATTTAAATAGTTCATTTCAAACAGTATTTGCGTTCCTCTAATTTTTGGGTACTCGGTTTGATTTCCTCTTTCTCATTCTCTTTTACTCTCAAGAATGACGAAGAAATAAGACCACGAGAAATCAGCCAACCTTATGTGTCTGCAACTTAGTGAAATTGATGCAGGGGTGACAGTCATCGTGGTGTGTAAACTTTACACTGCCACGATGACTGTCATGCCTTATGTCCACAAAGCGTGAAAAAACATCTTACGTGGTCGCCATAGTGATAACCGCAGCTCTTGGATTCTATGCATACTTTCCATCAGGCAGAGTAGTCACTTTGGTAGGCCCTTAGGTAGGAAAAAAATGTTTGTCGGTGTTATATAATTCATGCAATATGAAGAGAAATGTTTGTTATATTGTCAAACGTATATATTATAATATGGGAACCTATGTTCCCTCGAGATGTATTCCAAGCTGTTGTATTATTGTGATTTGAATATAAATCAGTTAAAATTGGTGTTTTATTATGAATCTATACTTACATATACAAATTGTCCACCTACCTCTTAATGATGACGTAATTGCCTGAAAATACAGTTCGATTTCAATTGGTCAAAAATCATATGCGTCTCCAGAATTATTTTCAGGCGGTCATCTACAACCACACATACTATTAACCAATATAAAATATGCCACGTCTTTATATTTGAAATCGGTTTTTTTATGAAAGAAATAAAAACGTGTTTTCCATGAATTTTCTTTTCTGCCAAATGGGTACAAGTACACCCTTTTGCATCTCTCTCATAAATACATAATTATGAATTGGAGCACTATTAGTCGCGGAACTGTAGACGGCAGCGTCGGAATGTCGGCGACATCAAAAGGACGTCGCCGCGAGCTGCGACGAGTATAAACATCCAACAGTGAGACCCCGTCAATAGTGATATACTAGTGACCCAATTTCAACAACAACGTCATATGAATGTGGACTGTACATTCTTATTACTTACTAATTAGTCACAATCTTCACTACCGTTTTAAAATGAATTTATAAAAGAGGTTTATTAATAATAAAGGTTATTCGCGACATTATATTAGTTTCGATAAATCTACTGTAGTCTTTATTTTAAAAAACTATTAATTATTATGTTGTGGTAACATTGTTTAGTGACAGAGGAAAGGTCATTGGCACTTAAATACCTTAGCTTTGCGTAAACATATGGTGTTGTATATAGAAACAAAATGTGCCTGTGGCTAAGCCACTGACAATAAAAATAGAGAACAGAATATGTGATTCAAAGAAACATGTTTGGGAAAAAAATCATATATACCCGTTTATATATATGAAATATTTCTTGTATAAGGATGCGAGAATGACCATTCTAACCTTTTATTAGGTTTCTTTTTAGAACTACATTAAATAAATATTTCGGACATTCAACACAACGCCATCTAGTTTTAACTAAGCAGAGCT
Source organism: Hypercompe scribonia (assembly GCA_949316085.1). Lineage (NCBI taxonomy): Eukaryota > Metazoa > Arthropoda > Insecta > Lepidoptera > Erebidae > Hypercompe > Hypercompe scribonia. Next base: position 3,444,919 of record OX438973.1, read on the forward strand.
TGTGCTATGATAACTAGACTGACCGATAGAATACTTATATACTTTTTTTTGTAAATAGATCATACAATCATTTGGTCCGATTCGGGAATCGAACTCGAAATCTCAAGCACTTCGCTTTCGCTACCGCTACGCCATCGAGGCAGTCTAAATTAATTCTCATTAGATTTCTAGATTTTTTTAGAACGAAATCTAATCAGAATACAAGATGCAAGGATTTTTTTGCTATTCTACACGAATTGGTGTTTGAGAGCGTATTTTTATAAACGGCAACATTTATCAGTGAGCAGGAAAAGGCCAGGCTTCGAGATTATATTGCCAGCACGTAAAACTATTCACATTCGAGGTTGCACGGAACTTCAACCATTTTTATTTCTAGTTATCAGGATTTTATTAAAAAAAAAACGTTCTATGGTACTTTTAAAGTATTTATTACACAATAGACTATAAACAAGCTCCTTAAAAATACATTGCTTACATGTTACTTGTGGATTATGGTAAGGCATTGAAGGTGAAACGTGACCATACAGCGACCACTTGTTGGTTATTTACTAACAATAAAAAAAATTAACACAATTTTGTAAATCTCGTTGATAATTTCGAAAGGGGTTGAGCATTAATTCAAAGGGGTCGAAATTATCAAAAGGGTTGGGGATTATTTCAAAGGGGTTGGGATTATTTCTAAAGGGGTTGGGGATCATTACTAAAGGGGTTGGGGATTATTTCTAAAGGGGTTGGGGTTTATTTCTAACGGGGTTGGGGATTATGTCTAAACGGATTAGGGATTATTTAGAAAGGCGTTGGGGATTATTAGGGAAGCATGGTACATGACTGGTGGCTATACTCGATTTGTTATAAAAGTCCGAAACAGATTCGCAACAAGTGATTATGGAGAACAGCTCCTATTTTTAATAATCTGTGACAAGTCGATCTTTGACTTATTGACTAAGTAGTCTACAACGTGAATAGAATATTAGATTCTATTATAACTTACCAAAAACAGTACAAATTTTCGCCACAGATTCTGGAGCTTCAGTAAAAAGGCTATATCTACAAATCCGAATGGGGAATTATCTAAAATCCGAATCGGATTCAGTAAGGCCATTATTAATTTGAACTTTTTAATAATACACATTAAGTAGATATTTCAATGTATCTTTCCTAACATAGATACATATACAAAAGAGTGGCCGAGAGATATAAAATAGCTGAGAACGTTTTCCATGCGGTTCGCACGTTTCTTTTAAAATAACTGTGAATAATTTACCTTCTCTGTCTTTTCTCCTCTTCCTCGATAGTAAGCTATATTAAGTACACATTCAAAACCAAGTTTTTTTTTTGAAGAGAAACTTCTTTATTGGGGTTGGAAAAAAATTTAGTGTAACATTTTTTCGTTACGCGCCACATTTTTTCGTTACGCGCCATCTTTTTCTTATCCCTACCACGCGGAGTAGGGATTGGTAAATGTCTCCAATGTATTTTGCGGTCCGTTTTGAGTAGTTACATTTTTGAAATCCAGGTGGCGATAGCATCGACTTCGGACGGGTTTAAATTATTTTTTTGAAAAATAACGTCATAAAGAAGTTTCACTTCTTACGAGTGTACGCTAGTACACGCACACATTTTTTTTTTCATAAATGGCTGTTTTTTTTTATTTCGGGTAGCAATAAAGTGTCAATAATGTTATAATATTATATTTATTTCTGTTGTAAATGATCTTTAGGCCAACTTAAAAAAATTAAGCTCTTATTCGTTACATGACTCTTACTTACAACTATGCTTAACTAACTATTTAGTGCCTGTTTCAGAATATAGTGAAAAGAAATTGCTGATCTGTTCCAACATATGTTTCTGCCCGTTTCCGTGGTTTGTAAATTTTATTATATTTATATATTTTTTTTAAAGACCACGCCCGCTCTAGGAATAAATCCTGTGTCGTGGGGACTTTACAAACATACAAGAAACGGACACAAAGAACACCCACCCAGACTTAGAACAACAATTTGCGGATCACACAGTGTTGTCCCACGTGGGGTTTGAACCCACAACACTCGTTTATTACTACCAATTATGAAACAGGCGGATATACATAATTCAAAATAAACTGGTTTTATTGACCGACTTCAAAAAAGTAGGAGGTTCTATGTTAGTTGTAAACCGATTTTAAAATTTCTTTTAAATTTTTAATCTGTGTGGTGACGGATTAAGAATAGTGTCACCCCTATTCAACCGACCAGAGTCGACTAAGGGAGCAAATTTTCAGGGATGTTAAAACTTTAATACAAACCCTATATCAACAATTCTGCCCAATGTGGTATAGTATGTCCAGCAGTGGACTATAAGAGGCTTGATGTGATGTGATTTTTTTTTATAATACCTTCCTTACAAAGAGGTTTTTACCTTACATTGAAGTTTAAAAATAATAATTCCTTCTTTATCAGGAGATTGTATACATTACATATTATATTATTTCTAAAATACTAGCTGAATATAACAGCTTGTGACGTTGTTTCCATTTAAGACACAAAACTTTCATGACGTCTTTAATTCTTAAAGTATAGTTTTAAAAAGTAAATTTACTTTTTTAGAGCGTATAAGTAAATAATTTTTGCACCATTTTAATATAAAAAAAAAACACATTTATGTACTCCTCTTCATTGAGCTTCGGTTAAGATAAATTTGTTTTCGCTATCTATAAAATACTTTAACCCACAATGGATGGAACATTAAATGCAAAATCTTTGAATATTTTTTCAAATTAAAAAGCAAAATTTTAGATTTGCTTTTTGGTATCAAGTCTTCAATTCCTTACTAAATAAGCTATGGTTAGTTGCGATGTCGTTTAGTTATTGTCGTAAAATTTATAAGAAAATACTATTCGGAAGATTTTTTGATTTTCAAGGTCTCACTTGTTATCACAGTGTTGCATTACAACTATGATGTTTATATATCGTATAAAGTACGTGTTGTAAATATGGTCTCTCGTTCCACAAGCACCAGATCAAAACACGCGTACAACACTACCTTTCACTGTTGAGCTATATAATTTTAATTTACAAAACACATACTGGGACACAAACGTGTAAGCTTGAGACGAGATTAACTCTCCTAAATTTGAACAGTGTTGGGAGTCGTCTCAAGCCATCTAGATTTCGTATTACATACAGCATTGAGCTATGTTCAATATGAGACCCAAAAGTCGCGACCTAAAATTGTAAGCTGAAACAAAACGGTGCGAATTTTTCAAAACTTTCATTTTTATCGTAAAAATGGTTTTGTACGTAAAATACTTTTAAGTCGGTCATAGGAGAAGCTCCTTTGGGAAGAGATTCATCGAAGCGTAGTCCAGCAGCACCTGTTACAGACATACACATGGGTAAGTTAAAAAATAGGTGTGGCACACGGCGACTGCCGCGGTATAGCTATTGCATAGCATTTTTATCAAATATCTCCGGTAGTCGAATGAGATTGACGAGTCGGATCAAGAGCCCACCTCTTTTAGCCTGTCGAGAGTGGGCGCAGGCACGTCGAGCGAGGAGCGCAGCGCGTCCCGCGCCCTGGAGCCGTCGAGGCAGAGCTGCTTGTTGAGCAGCAGCTCGGCGCCGGCCGACGGCTCCAGCGGCGTGTGCTCCAGCGCGTACGTGCGGCACATGTCGGCCCACGCCGTCAGGTGCTTGTCGTTGGCCTCCTCCGCCACCGACGCGATGTCCGTCTAACCGACAATTTCTTTTTTATAATCTTGCAATCTTAGATGTCCACATGGGCCAACCTGGATTATTTTCAGGGGTGTGCATCTACATCTGAACACACTGTTAACTTATGAAATTGACATTTTATGCAATAAGTCAACGTATTTTTTCTATATGTATGTAATAGAAGTAATTATACATACAATTTATGCATCTTTGCCAACACAATATCAGTTTACTGAAGCCGTTCTCGAAGAAATCAGTTGGACGAGAGGCAATAAATTCTTCAAAGGCATTCCGCATCGACTCCACTGATGTAAATAAAAAAAATATTTTTTCTTATTTTCTTTTCTGACGTGCAAGTACACGCCTTGCTCCCCTCCCGGTGCCCATGGATGTCGAGTCTTGAAGTCGATAGACCATGAGCATATGCAATGAAGGATGTGATTGCTTTTAGAGCAGAAACCTCTTTGAGAGAATTGCTATAGTAATATTACATATCATATTAATATACGAATTAAGCGCAACTATTCAATTTCAAGTCTTTTTATCAGTCTCTAGTGTACGTGATGCCAATATTAGATATTAACTTGTACAAATAATAGAGGAATATTCTAAACGCCCGTATTATATAGATCGATACTGTATTAATATATAAATACTGTACTACGTTATCTACTTTATCAGACAAACGGCATCGGAGTTGAAGTTTTTGCGTATATTAAAGGTATACAAAAATCAATTTTTCGAAAGAAGTTCCTTATCACGGGTTGGCGAGGTGACTTGGTCGAGAAAAATGTAACGCGTTACGAAAAACCGTAAGAGAAAGAGAGATTAGAGGAGATAACTAGTCTTCCACACATATACATCGAGATATATGTGTATACCACCGTGTCTGCATTCGCAATGAGTATGGCGATCACCACTTGGATTCTATTCATGCTTTTCATCAGGCAGACTAGTGACTTTGGTAGGCCCAGAACAAAATATGCATATGTGTCTGTGTGTGTATTCATTCGTGTGTTTATATTACATTACATGTATACACCATAATTTCAATACCATGTAATAATTGAGATATGTTTATTAAATCCAATTCTTCAAGAAAACAAAAGGAAGTTATTACCATTGTTCAGAATCTATTTCCATATTATTTTACGACAGCATAACCTTAACGTGATATTTCAAAGGGAAAGCAAGATAAACCAAATATACCGAGTTTAATGAGTTTCCTAAATGAACATACGAAAGGGAATTCGTTCCAAACGCGTGTCCCGCGACATGTTCTTTTTTTTAAAATATATTTTGCGTACATGATGTCGGAGCTGTTTAAGAAATTCACTTTCAGAATCGTAACGTACCTTGGCTAAAGTTGAAATAGCAGTGCCATAATAATCGTGATTGATCTTGAATATCTCGGCTACGATCTCGGCCAGGCTGCCTTGTGTGCTGTTAGCTTCATCCACGATGTTGTATGTCTGTCTATTGGCCTCGGGTTTAGTGCCGAGGGCCCATATGGCGCGGCACACGTCCCTCACGTGGACCGTGTTCATCTTGAGGTCGGCCGTCCACAGAAGTTTCATGGTCTCATTGATGTGTTTGTAGATGCCGCCGTATAAGAGACGCGGGGCTATATCAAACATAGACAAGTTAAATGCTGTATACACACTGGGCATCTTTAACTAAGAAATTGTTGATATTTGCAAAGATTGAATGTACGGGTGGCGTAGCAGTTAAAGCGGTCGCTTCGCCGCTTGCTACTGACCCGAAGTGTTGTGGAACAGATCCCCACATGGGAACAACACTGTGTGATCTACAAGTAATTGTCCGAGTCTGGATGTTCTTTTGTGTCCGTTTCATATATATGTATTTGTAAAGTCACCCGTGACACAGAAGTTATTTCTAATGACGGAGCTGTCTTTAAGAAAAACAATTTTGCCATCTCCTACTGCGCTATTGTATGTATCTTATTACCGAGAAAAATTGTGCACTATTTGCGCACAAAACAACAATTTGAATAGTGACAGTTTTTTCTTTGTTTTTAATAAAAGACAACACCCGCTCTAGAAATAAATCCTGTGTCGCGGGGGACTTTACAAACATACAAGAAACGGACATAAGGAACACCCAGACTCAGAACAACAATTTATGGATCACACAAAGTGTTGTCCCATGTGGGATTTGAACGCACAACACGCAGCGCTGTAGAGAGCAGCGTGGCGACCGCTTAAACCACTAGACCAACCGTGCAATCGGGGCAGTGTCAGTTTATTATTTATTCATAATGCAGTTGGGCAAAGCCTATACATTAAGAGTTTCTTTCACGTTAAGGCCTACTTACAATTACTCATGTAAGGAAGTGCATACACAGAAAATCACCAATGAAACTCACAACATGTCAAGCGACGAATTAGATCGTTGCAATTCGTGTTGTCAATAATGTATAACACTTTGTAAGTATGCAGTTTTATCATCACAAGGTCTTATTCGTAAAATAGAACGAAAACAGAAAAAAAATCCGTTAAATTAGAAAGGTGTCTAAATTCCAAATAAAAATACACACATTGAACGGCATTAAAAATCTTCGCTTGTTTAAATGGTTATTTCAAAAGAACTTACTCAAACTCCGTCTATCGCCGATCCCATAAACTATCCCCGGTCTGATGATGGTGTAGTTCAGCTCTGACGACATGTTCTTCAGCTCCTGTTCCACTTTGTTCTTCATCTTACCTTCCACTGTCCATGGGTCTACTGGACCGTCTTCTTTATGAGGCTAAAACGAAAAATGGGTTTGTGGTAATAACAGTATATTCATAGTGCATCTGAAAATCAGTAACATTATTATCACTCGAAGTAGTGCTCTAAAGCCATTTTTTTAATAACTATTGCGTAAAGGCTGCGCAAGACATGATAAAGAGTGCACAAGAGTGCACTGCACTGCATGAGACGAGTTGCTTTATTGCGCCAACACACAAGTGCATTGTTACCTTTTGAGCTTCATATTTTTATTTAGTGGGATGTATATGGCACAAGTAACCTCACTCATACGGACCGAAACATCCCTCTATCACGATTAAATTCTGTTCTTTTAATGATATTAGTAACCTAGATAAATATCTACTTGATTTTTTCACAGTTTCGAAGGACCAGTCAACCAGGATATATACTCAAATTAACACCATATGTGTTCCTAAAAACAATGGATTACACAGAGCGACAGACGAATAAGAGAGTAACCTTACAAGGATCGCTCATTTTCTTCACAGGAATGGAACAAAAACGTTCAATTAGTCCCATCAGTAAGACTGTACCAGTCGAAAAATCAATGCCGCCATGTCAGTGAGACTATAATCAGAATGACGTCATTTCTTCAATGTCACACCAGCGAACAAGTTTGCGAGCAATGGACGGAAGTGAGGGTTCTTTTATCACTAAATATATTGTTACCCTTTGTGATACTACAAATATTTATATGAATTTGGTTCATGTCTGAATATTATTTAAAGCATGCAATGTGTTAGGACATCATTGTAGGTATCAAAAAACAAAACTGTAAAGAGAATCGTAACCTTATCTCTGGACTTATTCAAAGTTAATTGTACAAATTGAGTTGATTTCTTGGTTTTTGAAAGTGGTGATGTGGTGCGCAACTGGATATACACATAATATGTACTATGCGCATAAGGTAAAAAGCTCTCTTCTGTCTTATCAATACACTGCTGGACATAGGCCTCTCCTTAGAAATAAGGTTTTGGTCTACTTGATTGTTTTAGGTTTTCTCTTTCTCATTGAATTGATGTTGTCCTGTCTAGTTTGCGCCCTTAGTGGAGTCTTGCGACACCCATGGGGGAATAGGTATTCTTAATCCGTCACCACACGGTGACTTGGTGCAGAAGATTTCTAGTAACCAGAAGCAGAGTAACCTAGCGTAGTTTAAACAGGGGAGATTTCAGGCCTTATTTATATATACCGGAAAATCATATTTGATTCAATATGTTTTAGGCAAGTATATTTTAACGTTGGATTTTGATATTTTCCCAGATCATTTCAGGCAAACCTAAAAATAATCCTCTATATAGAAACATGCATCACATAAGTGGCCATTTTAAATTGTTTAAAAATTTAAGATTAACTCACCTTATCACTACTGTACATCTGTCCACTGGAAATCTCTACCAGCCGCGGCACCTTCAACTTGGCGCACTGCTTGGCAACATTTGCACTGAGGGTGAAGATACCCTCGGAGTAAACTGCCTCAGTCTGTCCCACCCTGGTCTCGCCAGCGCAGTTTGCCACTAGGCCCCAGGGAGAACCGTCGCCAGGGTCCAAGGCTGATGCACATGATGCTGTAAAGAAGACAAATTTATATTACGTTAGATTATTCGAAGCGAATTCGAACCTTAGTCAATAAACCTTATAGAGTTAAAATAACATATCAGTGACGTTCTTATTTCGGTCATGACATAAACACCTTTAACATTGTCAAGTCTACACAAAAGGTAACAGGCTAAATCCATATTGTACTACTCTAGATTTACAAAGTCTACATTCAGGCGATCTACTGGCTACAGAGTCTAACTGCTAAGTAAGAGGTTTTTATACTAAACACGACGATTTGTTCTGGGTCTGGGTGTCATTTGTGTAGAATATATATGTATTTAGAAATATATAAGTGTGTTTATCAGCAGTTTAGTTTAGTATCAGACTGCCGCGTGCCGTGCTTGAGATGTATGAAGTTTCTTAGAAGCCTCGAGACCGACATTGTACTAGATAGGTATTATATCTACACAAACACGAGTACATCAACAACCAGAGCTATAATTCTGCGAATGTTAATGTTAACGTACGAATCACTGTCATTTACTGTCACGTCATTGTCAGAATATGAAAAATGTAAAACTATTTTTTTTTTATATTAAGAGCCTGCTAAAGTGACTCTACTCTCCCTGATGGAAAGCATGAATAGAATTCAAGAGTTGTGGTCACCATACTCATTGCAAATGCAGACAACGCACTATGGCGGCCTTGTGAGATTCTTTTTCACACCCCGCTTGGGAACGTAAAAGGCATGACAGTCGTCGTGACAGTGTAGGGCTTACACAGTTACGACGATAACTGTCACCCCTGCATCAATGGGCCTCCCGTCTCACATTCACCAACGAAACACGACAACACGGTTGCTGGCGCTTTAGGTTGGTTTTCTGTGGGAGGGTAGTACTGCCCCGGTCGAGACCGCCCGCTCGTGCTGTAATCAGCGTGGCTCTACTACCTAGGAAGTTCCGTTCCGACTACAGTCCACGGACAGTCTATTGGTGCAATATTTAAATAACAAAACTAAGGCTTTGATGTACGCGTGTACATGTAGATTTATAGGTAAAATAACTTATTTCAGTTTATGGTACACAACACAATTTTCTGAGTATTTTTTTTTATGTACTATTACTGGTTTCGCATAACTACATATTTGCGAGTCAATATTCATTTAAGCGTCACCCACAAGTGATCTTACTGTAATTACTATTTTCCATTCCGTCTAGAAACTGATTTACGGACACTATTAGATTGATCATTACAGTATTGTTTTTCGTGGTCATGCTATTTGTGAAAAGCGATACGATTTTCTTAATAAATATGACCCATGATATATTTTTTTTTAGTATCACACAAGTCAACGTGCTTACATGATGACTTCTAATACACCGTGTTATGTATACGATCGTTAATTTTTATCTTTAGGGTTTATTTTCCAAGTTGAATAGGACTATACGGAAGGTATATACTATCAAATATCGAATCTTTCAAATTGATTTATAAATGACAGTATTCTGAGGTAACAAACGCTGAAAAAAAACCATTACAGCCGAAACGATAACTTTTTTTTTTTAAATTGATTGCCAATACCGTCGCTTGGATATTTACTACTACGATGATAAAAAATGCATGACACTGTTCAATCTTATTGACTGTTGAATCTGATTATTTTTCGTCAACCTATGCTAATCGAAGCCAATTGATCAACGCAACGTACCAAATTTCTCACAAAAGAATAGTTTAATATATGTTTTTGTCCCAAAATTAAACAAGTCTGGAAGTAAGGAGCTAACACAGTTATTTTAGGATGTTGCCAACCTTAAAATAACTGTGTTAGCTAAATCCTACTAATATTATAAATGTGAAAGTTTGTGAGTATGGATGTTTGTTGCTCTTACACGAAAAAACTACTGGACGGATTTGGATAAAACTTTACCGTAATATAGGTATATCATCGGAATAACATATAGGCTACAATTATTAATGATTTTATGTAAATTTTATATGTAACGATACATGTCAATTAAGTCAGAAAAAATCTGGCCTCCGAGAGTTATCTTGGCGTACGCTGCCTAAACTATTGAAGTTAGACAAAGATGATGTACCATAGAATTCTTTGTATGTAAAAAATAAATAAATTTATTGAATGTGATAAAAAAGCTGGTATTCAATATTTTGCATTATGAATAGAACACAATATACTAATACATTAGTCACAAATTAATGTTACAATTCAATTGGTTCAGATATAGGGAAAAATTAATATGTATTGGCAGGACTACAAGGAAACTCGATCGGGCTGATAAACATTGGAGGTCGTTAACAATAGTCAGTGAATGGCCAGTTAATATTTTCATTTACATATATTGTGTATGCATTTTGTATTGTTAACAAATTTGTTTCGTCGCCTATTGTCACGAAAGCGTGAAGACATGTTTTGTCAACTTACAACTAAAATAGTAAAAGGTAGAAATCCTTGGTATTTTGGGTATAATAGGCTAGATGACACCTTAGTCAAATTAGTTACTTTTTATCATCTGTCAAAACGACAATTTTGTATGAAAATGTACTAAATACCAAATTGTGACGTCACTGTTTTAGACTACTCAATTGAACAATATATTTCACTGTATATTTGATTGAAATTCGTAATAATAATAAAAAGCTATGTCAATTCTATTTTACGAGATGTTTCGCGATATTAGTTTTAATGAAATGGACATTGATATTTATTTACGATACAGTCATCTACCCAATTATATCGTATAGACGAAAAAGTAGTACGAGCCCAATATGTCGCAGTTTTTAAAGCATTTTGTTTTTTTTTTTAATTTACACCCAGAATACCAAAGATTTCTACCTTTTACTATTTTAGTTGTAAGTTGACAAAACAAGTCTCGATAATAACAGATCATCAATCATCATCAACAGTTTCTAACAGTCCACTGCTTGACATAGGCTCTCCTTGTGAGGAGGTTTTGGCCTACTATACCACGCTCTAGCCAGACGGGTTTGTTTCAAGATTTCCTTCTCTTTGCAGTGGTGTTCTCTTGCATGTTTTGTTCCCTTAGTCGCCTCTTACGACACCAATGGAAAGAATAGGTGTGATGATACTCTGTCTTCTTAATCCGTCACCACACGGAAGGTACTTAGTGAATGATTAGTGGTTTAAGCGATCGCCGTGCCGCTTTCTGCTGCGCCGAGTGTTATGGGTTCAAAATTCACATAGAAAAACATTGTGTGATCCACAAATTTTTGTTGCCAGTGTGGGTGTTGTTTGTGTCCGTTCCTTGTACGTTTGCAAAGTCCCCTACTGACTTTATGATAAATCCCTTGGCAAATAGGGATGTCAAATTGAAAGAGGATTTAAATCTTTATTTTACATTAAGAGTTCATATTTACTTACGATACAATAATCTCATACAATTCATACACAGTCTGGACCTAAGTAAGGCAGAGCCTGTACTATAATAACCAAATTACAGTTAAAACATATTTACATGCTTCTAAATACAAACATATCGTATATATATAGATAAACCCAGACAGAACAAATGATGGTGCTCATCACACTACGACCAGTTGCGTAGGAGTCAGGACATATTGGCAGTATTACTCTTCCACAGAAGATCAACCTAAAGTGACCATCGTGAAAAAAAGCATCCGTGCTGTTGTTTCGTTTTGGGTGCGAGACCGGAGGCCCATTGATGCACTGGTGACAGTTGCCGTGGTAAGTATGTGCAACAAAATGCCACGCTGACTGTTATGCCTTTTACGACCAAAAGCGAGGCGTAAAAAGCATTTTACTGCATTGTCTGCATTTGCAATGAATATAGTGACCACAACTCTTGGATTCTGTTCATCAAAACACCGCCACTAGGCCAACTGGCCAGCGTGAAACAATACCAATAACACGCGTCGTTTTTGTTTATAGAGCGCAATGAAGGTAAATCTAATTATTGTATCGTACACACATAACTAAGTTAGTACCTTCTGGCTTCACATAAGGATGCCACTTTGCACCGTAATTAAATTGTAGACACGCGTCTTGTTTATAAAATAATTTTTAGAAGCAAATGCGTATTAAAAATATACACATTAAGTACGTTAGCTATATCGAAAAATGTGTAAAAGAAAGTAAAAAGAAGACCTGTTTAAGTAAACTTAAGAGCGCAAATGTCAAGTGCTCTTGACGTTGTACGCTTTTGACATTAAGGACTTTTGACAATTTGCGAAACTTTTACCTCTGATCTTATCCCCGAAACACATTAGCAGTAACAGTAGTGTTTTGGGGTATGATATTCCTAACTCAATAACAAAGGCTAGGAAGATGATGTCCCTAAACCTGTCTCACAGTAGATCATCAGCTAGTCATGTGTTTAACGTTACACATGTGGATATTTGACATTGACACCATGAGCGTCGCCAGAATTATTTTCAGGAAGTGCATCTACATCCACACATGCTATTAACTAATATAAAATATAGAATTATACTAGGTTTTTATTTATGAAACAGGCTTTTTTATAAAGTAAGTTAAAAATATGTATTTTTTTTTCTGCTAGGAATAAATCCCGTGTCGCAAGGGGACTTTACAAACATTCAAAAAACGGACACAAAGAACACTCAGACTCAGAACAACAATTTGTGGATCACACAAAGTGTTGTCCCATGTTCTCTATATATATATATATCTCTATATTAAGAGCCTGCCAAAGTGACTCTACTCTGCCTGATGGAAAGCAGCAAGCGTGGTCACCATACTCATTGCCAATGCAGACAATGCAGTATGGTGACCCACACTACGGCGGCCTAGTGAGATGCTTTTTCACACCCCGTTTGGGGACGTAAAAGGTATGACAGTCATCGAGACAAGGTAAGGCTTACACAGTTACCACAATAACTGTCACCCCTGCATCAATGGTTTGAACTTACAACACTAAGCGGAGTAAAGAGAGGCGTGCTGACTGCTGAAACCACTAAGTCAACCGTGCAGCCAAATATCCGTAAGAACTTAAGAGATTCTTGGTAAAGAGATACTTAATGGGTGACATTTATGATCCTCAACTTCAGCAACATGGAACTTACTCTGTGTTTGTGATTGTTTAACACGAAATTTGCGTTCCAATGCTGCTATTGGGTCTTATATAAAATGTTAAGAAATGTAACGCAAACTCCAAAATATCATTACATAAAGTGAGGGTTGCTTATAAACTGGGCAATGTAACGTTGACATCAATTTCCTGTATTTAAATAACACGGTGTAGAAGTTGTATGGAAACATAATATTGAAGACTTATTTTGAGTAAAACGTGCTAAAGTTATTCGAATTAACTTGATTACATGTCAAACAATAGGGTAGATGACTGTATCGTAAATAAATACCAATGTCCACTTCATTAAAACTAATACCGCAAAACATCTCGGCAATATTTGTATGATAATTGTATTACAATTGACATAGCTTTTTATTATTATTACGAATTTCAATCAAATATACAGTGAAATATATTGTTCAATTGAGTAGTCTAAAACAGTGACGTCACAATTTGGTATTTCGTACATTTTTCATACAAAATTGTCGTTTTGAAAGATGATAAAAAGTAACTAATTTGACTAAGGTGTCATCTAGCCTATTATCCCACTTTAGAAAAGTCCGTGACAGCATATGTCTGTTTAAAGGTTGGCTTACTATAACCTCTTTTTTTTTCACGCTGTTACGGGTAATAGGAGATGCAGACGAGGTTCGGCCTATTGGCCACATAAATTGGGTAAATACATTTATTCTTTTTGTTTATGTGGTATTGGAGGGCAAAGGAGCAGACGTGTTACCGTAGATATTTTTTTTTTATATAGTAACCTACCAAAGTGACTCTACTCCGCCTGATGGAAAGCATGAATAGAGTCCAAGAGCGGCGGTCGCTGTATTTACTGCGAACGAAGACAGTGCAGTATGGTGTCCCACGCTATGGTGGCCTAGTGAGATGCTTTTTCACGCCCTGCTTAAAGGACCCGGGATCGTAGTGGCAGGGAAACTACAGCTGATTAAGAAGGAAAATTAAACAAATCCTACACCAATCCGTCTGGATAGCGTGATATAGTAGACCAAAACCTCCTTTTAAAGGAGAGGTTTATGTCCAGCAGTGGAATATTAAAAAGGTTATCACTTCAAACGTTGAGTTGTAAGACTTTTTGATATATAAGTACAGAATTATTCATCGAGGGACATTAAGCTTCTAGTACCAATTAGCTTAAGTTCAGTATATCGTGTAACGACTAATTTTATGGCTTCCAATAAAGATTGGTTTAATATTACAAGATATAAAGTTTGATTTTACCGAGCTTTACGATGGAGTATATTGGTATGGACATACTTAATGGTATGGCTATATACGAGTAAAATTTATGTGTGTAAATAATTAAAAATTTAATCACCATCATTCAGCTTCAGTTGAAAAGCCTCTAGAACTCTGTTTAAGGACTTTTCAAGTACTAACTTAATTAAACTCAACACTTTAATTATTACATGTCAAGACATCGTACACTGTTTTTAACACTTTCGTTATGTGTATGATTGTCTATTTCAACTTACTAAAGTATATATCCCATCACTTCTACATCATCACACTATTGTACTGAGCTTTTCCAAAAACTTTTTGTAAGCAAATTATTGCATGCGGTATTGCCAGACCGATTAAGATTTAAATCATCATCAATTTATCACAACCCATTGCTGTACGTAGGCCTCTTCAATTTCACATCACTTGGTTCGATCTTGCCTTCTCGTATCCTGCTAGACATCTTGCGCAAATCATCACACCACCTGACTTGTGGACATCCTACATTACGTTTGTCGAGACGCGGTTTGCACTTTAGAACACGTTTACAACGCCGTGCTCGGTTCTGTGGCTAATATGGCCAGCCCATTGCCACTTCAGCTTATTGATCCTATGGAGTATATCGATGATCTTGGATCGTCTGCTGGATTACTTCGTGCCTGATCCCTGAGAGGAACACGTCAGCATAGCTCATTTCATAACACGCTACGCGAATTTGAAATTGTGGATCAGTCGTACCGTAAGTCTCCACGTTTTGGCTCCGCACGTTACGATAGGATGCACTGAATAAAGACTTTCGTCTTTAGGTACTCTGAGATCGACAATGAGAAGACTCAAAGTAAGCTTGCAAAATACTGCCCAGTCCAACTGAATTCTTCCATTCACCTCGTCTTTGAAATTGTTGCTACTTAATTTCAATGTTAGCCCGAAGTAAACATATTTTTTAATAACTTTAAGAGCGGTACCGGTGGTACATGCTTTATCTTCGGTATGGTAGTGTGTTAATGTGGCTGTAGAGTCCTCATTTTCGGGATCAAATCGAGATACATGCGAAGTGTACAATCGGCACTTCCGAAAGGACGGCCGGTTTGAAAGTAAATTTGGAAATCAACAAATGGACACGTTCGTTCAGCCTTCAAGATGATATTCAGAGAATTTCGGTAAAATTGGTGTGCACTACCAGCACTAAACCTGTTGATCACTGAAACGTCTTTGAGTATATGCTTTTTGTCCGTCATGGTGAAATCGATCTTATGAGATCGATTACCGTACGCTCAAGTATGCTTGGTCATAGCGTCGGTGCTTTGCCAAGCTCATATCCACTGGGGCCAGTTTTTAAAAAAAAGTTCATCTACAACAGGCCTCCCGTTCGATTAAGTTGAAGAGCATTTGAATCCTATGATTCCTACTGATTCCTGCTTCCAAATCCACGGGATCCTACTACCGATGCGCTGCAATTCTATGCTGCCACATTAGCGTTGAAGTCACCCATGAAAACGTTGTAGTGGGTTTTAGTAGTGAAGTGGAATGGATAATCGTCGATATGTCATCGAACACGCCGTCCACCTCATCGTCCGAGAGTGCCTAGGTCAGTGCGTACACTTATGACTTCTAAACCTTCACTAACAGAGCGTATTGCCATCTCCAAGACTGGCAAGGTACTTAAGACTTTATGGGCGGTAGGAGCCACCTTCTACCAGGAGACCAGCCTGCTCTTTTGCTCTTGGTGTCATTTAAAATATTGTCCTGTCACATGTGTTTGAACATACCTACGTGAGTTAGCTACTTGCTATAATCTTCTATTACTATAATTGCTGAACTTGAATTCATCGGTAAGAAGCGTTGGTAGCAAGCATGAAGGTTTGTTTGGTATAGTGCAACAAAGATTAGAATGACGAATTATTTTTATTATTTCCATAACCAACACGTTTAAGATGACATATCCGAGCCCACACTCGGATACACCCTCAGTTATGGCTAATATTAGTTATAAGGATAATAATATTTTTCCTGTTCTTATAAATAGCACTGAGGTAATGACATCCACTGTCACAGGAAGAAAACTTTAGAGGTGAATAGAGTTAGTAGTAGTTAGTTTCATTTAGCTAGTATTACATTTTGGAAAATTTTTATTTATTTTCATAATTGTTGTTAAGATCACTCATACATTTTTTTTAAATTTATGATTAGATATTTGTTCTGAAACCTATATTTTAAAAAAAAGAAAAATAATATAAAAACTAGTTTTAATTGTAAACATATCAGGATATATTTTTTATATTATGGGAGGGCAAACTAATATATGGGGTGCCTAAAGCCAGCCGCAACGCAAGAAAACCCAAGAGCGTTGCCGTCGTTCTTTTAGAATTGGTTTGAGTTTAGATAACTACACTCACTATTGTTCAAAATCGGTATTCTGTGAGGTCGTGGTAACACCTCCAAGCCGAGCTGGCCTATTTGTACCAAAATGTGCTCCTCTCACACATAAGGAATATATCGAAGAGCGCAGCGAAAGTGGCGTGCCGGCCTCAAGTAATAAAGAAAGAAATGTAGGTTTTTAGACAAAAATACAGCTATAATGAAGTCGACGGACGTAATTTGCGGTCTAGTGCACACATTTAAATACGTTATACTTCGTAAAACGGGTTTACGTGACGATAATTGCATTCCATTGTGAAGGGTGCAACAAATATTCAATGTTCAGACAACATTTTTTCTGTAAATATAATTTCGATTGAGTCTGTACTAACGGAACTGGAAAGATTTGTGTGAATAAAATTAAAACAAAGAACTGATGGAATCTTTGTCTATTTTATCATTATTTGAGGTGGTGTACCGCGAATATCTTTTGGATAACACTACTTAATCATGCTTTATCGAATTGGGGTCAGTTTGTGCCTGTCTAAGCTAATTAATTTACTATGCACAAACTGCAGAATGTGTACAGCGACGAAGCATTCGTACTTAAACATCTAAAAATTGGAGTTTCATTGGTAATTAAATGCACATAAAACTCATTTTTACTTAAATAATCAATTAAAAACTAAAATTATTATACAACAAATGCATATGAGAATAAAAAAACAATAAATAGTTAACGTAATTTGAAAAAGTTAGTCTAATTAGTACTAATTTTATACTAAAGATACCTACCTTAATTGTTCTGGGAAAATGTTTACAGTATGTAATCACTCACCCATAAGCACATCTTAGAAGCAAGTTCTATATAAAAATCATAAGTTTTACCAAAAATATTTGTATAACAGATGTAGATATATAGATACATAGATAATTTTCTCCCGCGAACAATCCCGTTATGGAATGAGCTCCCTGCCGAGGTTTTCCCTGGAAACTACAGTATGGTGCTCTTCAAGAAGGGGGTAAATAGGTTTTTAAAGGGTCGGCAACGCGCACGTGATGCCCCTGGTGCCGCAGGCGTTCATAGGCTGCGGTAACCGCTTACCATCAGGCGGGCCGTATGCTTGTTTGCCACCGTCGTGGTATAAAAAAAAAAAAAAAGATACCAGTTTAACTATGACCTTGGTAATAATTGAGCGTTTACGATGTATCCCTAGGGAACCTGCGATGTAAATTGGAAGGTTCCTGGGCTTTTCAGACAGCTCCCCGGAGTAGCAGGTATGTAACACCCAGCGTGTGGAGTGTTAGCCATATATCTTATTGTATTTTAATTTCCTTGTTTGTAATGGAAATCTATACTATTATAATAAAGCAAGGAGGATTTAACAAAAGCAAATAATTTATTTAATAATTTTGAAAAATTAACGACGCTTTCACACCAAATGGTATTTCCTTAGAAAAGTTAAGGTACGTTGATTATATGGCACCATATGTGGAAGCTGGCTACTTAATGTTTTTTCACAATATAATTATCTAGGTAGAATAGTCAAGTGTGTCAACTTTGAGAGTTTACGGGCCATGTCATATTAAATCGTCCGTGTTGGAACATTAATAATTAGCTATTTTGTAAATCGTCCATGTTCCAGTTATTTCACCGGTTCATTCGACCTGGTGTTAGGTATGAGTATTCTTAATTCTTTCTTCGGTGAGGGCGCTGAGTATCGTCTGAGGCAGGGCGCAGTTCTGCCTCTTACTGTGCATAACAATGAGAGGTGCGATAGCGTCCTGCCCTGGGGCATGAGATACCCGGGATGTACCTCAATTGTGAGGTACAGCAAGGACTCCAGAAGCCGCTAATCCGTTCCTGGATCAATTTCCCGACTGCCGAGGTAGGTTGTCGCGGGGTTTAATGGGTAGACCGGTTCTTCGGTATACTTGGTAAACTTCACAAACTGGACAAGGGCATTTTGAAACAATATTCTAGCCCTCAATAGCGTAATATATTATGTGGCGATTGAGTACGCAAGTAATGAATCTAGTTTGCTTTATCGTTTTTAGTTCAACAATTCATAACTATAGACAAAAAAAAAACAAGATTCTGAAGGAGTTAACGTTGATTCGGAAAAAGAAAAAAAAACCAATGGAACTGAGAACCTCCACCTACTTGAAGTTTGTCAAAAATACCTGCAATCTTTGTTCTTACTGCGACGTACAGCAGAGCGTAACTTCAATTAAAACTATAACTTATTAAAAAAAGTAAGAATAAAACCGCAGATTCAAACTACAGGTCATAAATAGTATATTAGAGGTAACCATAGGCAATTAGTATGTTTTTGAATTGAATGAAGTTTAATTGTACAAACTCTGAACGTTCAAGTAACCGTAAAAAATAAAATAAAGTAATGTACACTATTTAAAAAAAATAGTTTGGTTGTTTAAGGGTGCATAGGGTTCCACCAAGAACTTAGGGCAACCAGGTCAACTTTACTTGCAAGTGGTGCATCTGTTGATTGCCGGATGAGGCAAACAAAACACCCCGATCAGCGGCAATAGGCTCGCTACTCATTACGTGGGACCAAAACATTGGCGAAAAGTGGGCGTTTAATATGCCTCTGTCTACGTGTTTCATGTAACAGACAGGATTTTATTTATATACTAGCTTACCCCACGAATTCTATTCCGCTTTACAGGCAATAAATAAGCAGATTTTGATTTTGCACTGAAACGCGGTCGAGCGGGATAAAAAGTCCAGGTTCTAAGCTACCTCTCCACCAATTTTCAGTTAAATCCGTTCAGCCGTTCTTGAGTTATAAGTGGTGTAACTGACACCACTTTCTTATATATATATAGATGTAACTGTTTGTTGTTTTGCATTACTCCAATGTGATATATAGGGGTTCAAGTTTCTTGGTGTATTTAGCTTTTAAGATTGTGTAACATCTGTAGGTCGTTTGTTATGATAAAACTGAGTAGATTAAATATGCATGCATGCGTTTATGCAACTATATCATGCATGACTGAATAATGAGTAATTAGCGTTGGAGTAACAAGACTCGTTTCTTGTATATCGTTATGCAATAAACGAGATTTGCCTTGTGAACGAAACCATTTTTAAATAACACAGGTCAATCACATCATATTTTTGATTATACACGTATATAAATATATAGGTATGTTCCTAAATCATTTTATGTATAATTTGAAATTCGGGATAGGTGTATGAACCCTTTCGGTTAGGATAATTGTTCTTGTTCGGATTGTATCATGTACCGGACCGGTCGCTTTGGGATCATGGTATCAGATTGACTCACGTTGTTTTTGTACTAAAAAAATCAAAGGTTCTTGAACTCAGTGTAGGAATAATGTTTGTTTAGTAATAAATGTGCCTTGATTTAAAAAAAATGACAATTTTTTTAAAATGTGTATCATTAGTTTAGTTTTATGTCGGCCGTTCTACTCTGTAATTTCCAATTGAGAAATTCGAATTCAGACATTCAAATAAGAAGAGCCTTCAACAAAAAATAAGATTCTTACGACACTGCTTCGGGAAGGTTATACTTTTTTCTTTATTAACTAAAGTTAAAAAGCGTATTATTGTGGCTTCCCGATAGAAATTAGAAAAAACGATTCATCGTTGGTTTACGAGGTTATCGTTACACTCAAGAAAGTACAAAGTATAAAGCCTTGAGGTGGATAGACGGTTCTGTGTTGTGTTTACAATTTCCACGTTTCCTTTGTAGTTTTTGTTTAGCTCTGGCCTTAAGACTACTTTTCTATTAATCTTAATATATTTAATTTGGTATTAAGTTAAATCCACGGGTTTATATTGTGTTAAAATCTTAGTATGATAGACGTCAAAATCTGTCTAATGTTATTTTACGAGTACAACAAATCTAAATGACTTTTCTTGACTTCACTATTTTATACAACGTCTATCGGTTATCGTATGCGCCTGTCGGTCATGAGGTCTCAGGTTTAATTCCCCGATCGGGCCAAAAAGTGTTGCTGAGTTTTCTGATTTTAGAAATGTTTCCTAATAACACGGCTTTGGAAGTTGGAGCCTTTTGCAATGTGCTTTGGAGAGCACGGAAAGCCGTTTTCCCTGACACTGATCTGTCCCCGGTCGTGTCGCATAGCCGTTCCATCAATTTGTGAGAGTGCACCTTTGTTTGCGCACACACCTGTGCATTATAATATCGCCTGTGTAATTGTCTGGTCTCTAGTAAGACTGGCCGCGTAGCCGAAATCGGCTAGGAGTATGTCATCATTCTCTACTAGATAAATATTTTAATTATTGGTGGTGTACGAAGGATGCACGGATCTAGTCTGCTCCCTAAAGGCCGTAGCTCACTTACATCACAACGCTTTAACACCGCCTTAAACGGAGATAACACATCGCTGTCCACGCGCCGACAGCTAATAGGCAACTAGCTGTCCGAACGTTTACTGCTGTTTGTCAATTAGCTGGTCTAGTACTTACACTGTCCAAGCGCAGAGCCATTTCCCCTTTCACAACAGACAGTTTGTGATTAGTCTTCACTGACAACCAGTATTTTTTCATCATTGCACTTGATGATGAAGAGAATAGCTCGGGAAACAACACAAGATGAACAACACAAGGTAACAACTTGCTTCAAGCGACCAGTCCGCGTGCGTATGATGCGTGGGCTGCCCGCTTGAAGCGAGTGGTAAACGAGATGTCAACTATCGAGTGGTACGATGGTGGTAAGCGAGTTTGCCACGCGTAGTTTGCAATTATGTTCTCATTTAAAAATGTACCTTGGTTGCACGACTTAAAGTTTGAATTGGAATGTCCATTTCTTTTAACATGCAGAAGCGGGATTGTATAATGTGCTACAACCTTTAGGTTTACACGAATTTTTGTTTTGGTAAAAGATGCGGTGGTGTGGTCTTTTTAAATGTGAAGAAACAAGTTACATATTCAAATAGCATGCCACAGCAGAGAAGTTGAGTAAAGCAGAAGAACCATTTAACTAAGGAAATCGACTGCACGGTTGGCAAACAGTGTAAGTGAAAAAAAAATGCAACGAAGAGGCTCGATTTGCAATTCACGATACTGGAGTATAATCGTGAGTCTAATGAATAAATATTTCGGGCATTTGACACACAACGTTATCTAGTTTCAAAATAAACTTTTTTTTAGATCACACAAGAAACTGCTTTCATACGTATAGAGCTCAACAACAAACATCACAATGGAAATGACTCATACTCTGATAGCATATCACAGCTACCGGCGAAGTCGACAGCATTAAACAAGTGTGGATAATAAATTAATTAAGATAAAGTAATATGTATAAAATATTGCTGTTGTTGTGTTTGAGACTGCAAACTGTCACTCAATAAGGATCTAATATTGGGATGTCTAGGAAGACTAAATTCTTACAAACAATATTATAGAATAGCAATAGAATAGAATTATAGAATAGCAATAGAAGTAGTTCAGAATAAAATAGCTCTGATGCACACACACACACACACTTGCATACAGGCACACACACACACACACACACACATACACGAACATATAAACACACGCACACATACAAAAACATACACACAACCTACTTTTAAGACGTTTATTTATTGTTTTCTTATTTTCCTTACATTAATGTTATGATACATAGCTAAAGATTTACATTTAATAGTACGGGGGGTCGCTCTGTCTGTAATACAGGTATTTAAACCTAGTTCAAGGAACAGTTTCTGTAGAAGTGCATATTTCTAAGCCTTAAACAAATGTGACACAGTTACAATATATTATATATAATATACCTATAATAATATATATAATATATTGTAACTGTGTCACATTTATTATTTTTCCTGAATAAAAATTACTATAAAAAGAATGCCCTTGAGGGTCAAGCATCCATGTTTGATCTCAAGGGTTCTAGAAGGTTTACTTCATTTAATATTTAACATATCGCTGGAGCATAATTTTTTAAGGTAGTTTAGTGCTTCGTTGGTCTAGTAGTTAGCGTATGTAATTGACGATCAAAGAGGTTCGGATTTCAGGCCAGGTCTAAAAGCCTTATTGAGATTTTCTTGTTACAGAAATACTTAATAATAGCAAGGGGTCTGGAAGTTGGAGTCTCAAACCTCGTGCCTCGGACAGCACGTAAGGCTATCGATCCTGCGCCTGACCTCTACCCGGTCGTGTTGGATAACCATCCTATTGCATTGTAAGAGTGAGAACAGAGAGTGTACCTGCGTATGCGCATATAGTTGTGCACTATAATATCTCCTGCGTAGTAGGCTATCGTAGTAGTACCGTAGACGATATCGGCTAGGAGTATATCACATGCAGTTAGGCACACAACAAGATTGGTCATTTAATCACACAGAAGTATTTTTGTTCTAACCTTCTTGTAACAAATATAGTAGTGACAAAATACCTGCCATTTCCTTATTTACAGTACAACAAACTCCCGTAGTCCTCAACTAAAAATAATATATTGTTTAAAATATTCTAGCATGCTTGTTTGAAATACCTCAATTCAAAGAAATACTTTCTGTTCATTATTTTCATCAGAAATAAATTTCATTTATCAATGTCATTTTACGTTAAAACATGGACTACAATGTATGAACCTATAAATTACATACTGTCATGAGCGCTGGGAGGGGATGTATGCACAAGCACCCCCCTGGCAGAACGTGATTTGATAGTTAAAAACGTGGTGTAATTCAAAATTTATATTAGTAGGTGTGTAGTATATGTAGGTACACCCCCCTGAAACAAATTCTGTCGTCGCCATGCATACAGTACAAGTAACAATACCGTCAAATCATATTAATATTGATTAAGGAATTTAACATGCAGAGTAGTCACTTTGGAAGAGCTAGAATAAAAAAAAAAAGATCAATTTAAAAAAAGGAACTGCAAAATTAAGCTCTTGTTAACAGTGAAGTATTTTTGACATTTCTCATTTCTTTGAGAGCCTTTGAAGAATGTACAGTTTATAGTAAGTTGTGTATCAAACCTATTCATTGTTTATAAATAAAATTATTAATATCTGGATGTTAGAAATATACATTCAATTGTTTAAAACAAAATGAGGTGTCATTCATTAGAAAAGATAGAAGGTATTTAATAGTGTTGTTAAATATTTGTCACACAGGTTTTTATTGAGAATAAAACGTGTTTAAATAAAATCTTGTATCTAAGGAGAAGCCTAAGTCCAGCAGTGAAACATTAAAAGCTGTTAATGTAGTAATATTAATAATATTTCTGATATCTACTACATGTCATAGAGTCCCAAACTAAGCAGAGCTTGTACTATCAGTACTAAAAAACTGATATAAACACAATTACATGCATAGAACACTAAAACTCTGAAACAAATATTTGCAGACCAGACAAACATTGGTGGTCTGACGACCTGGTGAAAGTTACGGGAAGCTGTTCAATGCGGGTGGCACGGGACCGGCTGTTGTGGAGAACCTTGGGGGAGGTCTATGTCCAACAGTGGGCTTTTTGGCTGAGATGATGATGACAAACATTTGGTCCGACCCAGAAATAGATCCCGAGACTTCAAGTACATGCCATCACTGACCGAGGTAGCCAAATATGTGTCGGTGAAGTCACGTGAAAGAAAAACTCCATAGCGTTATTTTGAAACAGAGATGGCAAAGACTTTTCTTTAATGTTCTGTTGGGTTGGGCAACTCTTAAATGATTTATTTTACTCTTTTATGCTTCCAGAGACAACCACGCAGTTTGAAAAGATTTAATAGAGGGAACAAAACATACACATTAGCACAAGTTTATGCTTTTACGTCCAGATGATCACTTTTAACAACACTTCCACACATTCATTGTCTTTAGAGTCTAGTTACGATAGCACAAGCTCTGTTTAACAATAGTAATGATTTGATACATCACCATTACCATGTTTTTTTTGAGTCTGTCAAAGTGACTTGACTCTGTCTGACGGAAAGCATGAACAGAATCTTCTAGATGAGGTCGCTATACTTATTGAAAACATAGACAATACAGTATGGTGACCCACACCCTGCTTTGGTAGGCATGACAATCATTGCGGCAGTGTAAGGTTCTCACACTTACCATGATTACTATCACCCCATCTTTTTTTTTGCACCTATAAACCTCCAGTCTCACACTTACCAACAAAGCACGACAGTCTAATTCTAAACTAGAAAAAGTGTAACTAGTATGCTGATATCATACTTATGTATATTTATAAATATATTCGAGTTATCATTAAATTATATATGGATACAGAAAAATTGATTATACTTATCGCATCATGTTTTGTCCTGGTTGAGAATGGAACTAACTATGGTATAAAAATTGTATAGAAATAGATAGACATGGCATTACACAACCTTTGTATGAATATTGACATATCTGATTCTTGGTAGTCTATGGTGCACTTTTATAATACATACACAAATATATATTTACAGTATACAAACACCATATATATTATTACTATGAACAAGTGAAACTAATAATTAAGATTTTCATCTCATCACCATAAGATTTCTTTTATCAATATTTACTTTCAAGTGATGTTATCTTATCTCTATTTATTTTGACTGAAAAACCATACTATTATATACTTGTTACGGATGTTATATGTTCAGACTTGTTATGTCACCGTGTACAATCACACACTCTTAAAAAAGACCTTAATAATAAATTCTTTTTTAAAATGTTCCATTCTATAGTATTAAAACTTTATTTAAAAAAAAAAGAACCCAGTAGTTTGAGATAATATTATTTATTTTAGTAAACATCGCAGAGGAAACCTAACTTTAAAGTTATTTATATATATATATATATATATATATATATGGGTTCAGCAAACACAAGTGTCAATAACTTTTTATCATCAAAATATTTAAAGTAAAATATTCTTCATTTAAATGCTGAAATTACAAAAATAAAAAGAATTGTACTTACTTGCATTTATTAAGTTCGCACTCTTATATTCCACACGGGGGTCTTCAAAAATTTTTGTATGAGTTGGATTGAGAAAAGCCAACTGCGGTGGTGTTTTGTCTACGACACGAAGCCCGCTCACCAAGTCGTTAGATATCAAGTACTCCACGAGGTTCCGGCCAATGAAACCGCACCCTGAATCAAAATCACACGTACAATCGTATAAGAACCTTCTCTGTCCGGATGACTAACACTCTTGAGACCGTTACGAGAAATAAAAAAAAATACAAATCACTGTTGAACAAGCATAACTCTATCAATTTTATAGAAGTTTACAAAACTTTTAAAGGAGTAAATTAAGATTACAATTATCAATTACCTCCTAAAACCACAACTCGTGGTTTTGAATTATCACCGGCAAAATCAGACATTTCGCTAGCCGTTTCACAAAAATGAATGACAGTTACGAAGTTGAATTGACAGCTGATGAAACTTTAAAAATAAATAAATGTTGCCAGCTAAAGCTATTTTTATTCTGTTTTAGTAGCAGGAAAAGTTTTTGTGGAAGAAAAATCCTACATTGTACAACGACTTACATTTCAGTGTATTTGTGTATTTTATGTATTTTAGTAATTTTTTGTCATACATAAAATATAAATACAGGTCCAAGATGTTAGATTTATTTTAACTGCTAACAAGACTGAATTTACGCCTAAAGAAATATTGCTGATCCTAACTTTTTGTTCGTTATTAGAGATAAGTGAATGATATATATATAATAGTTGTGAATATTACCAAAGGTTAATAACAAATGTAATTTCATAGTAATTCTAACAATTATAATTTATTTTAGAACATCAAATTATGTAAAAAAGGTCCTTGAGTAATTTATAAATCAGTTGATAGTTCTGCTTTTGTTTGTTTGTTTTGTTTTTGTAAATCATGAAATTAAACTCACAGTACAGTAAACAAAAAAAATAAATTAATTAGTACGTCCTATTTTTACAAATGGTAGATTTCGTTAGGTGTTCACGATCTCACCGAGTACGTTACAGTTCACGCAATTATTTTATAAAATTGCTAACAAATCTTTGAACGTTATATCTGACTACAGACTGGTTTGACTAATTTAACTTTTAATAAAACTCAGATTCGTTTTTTAATGAGTAAATATGATTTGTCTTAATAGAGTTCTACAACATATTATCCTGATAATTAATAAGATGATATATACGTATTTCTAAAGATATTGGAATCACAACAGCACTTAATAAGTGGTATTTAAGATTAAACCAATATTATTATCGAAGTGGCAATAAAAATCTTTATTTCCTTTTAGAGTTTTCAGAAAGAAGAGACTTGCAACAAAGTTTCATTGAGATTACTCTTCTCTCGATTTGTAAGACCTACTGTATTTGTGTTTAATGAGGTGCAAGATGTGTATTAATATTTACTGGTAAGATTTAAATGTTTCGTTAAAACTCTTTTTTATTGTAGGGACACAATGCAGCTAATCTAATTACTTTCGTTTTACATAATAATATGTCTCTCTATTGTACACCAAATTAAATTCAAAAGTAACTTAAAGCTAAAGAAGTACAAGTGTTGGCCTTATCGCCCGTTGGCAATCTCTTACCGACAACCATGGGATGGAAAGAAAAGTATGAGATGGAAAGTATAAGGTAGTGCCTGGTGTATTAGAAGTGCATAGGAAAAGGAAATGAAAGTAATACATATGAATTGTATAAAGTAATAGTAGCACGTAGTGTGAATTTTTAAATAAATATATACAAGGCAAACAACTGAAACATATAGATATTCCATACATACCTGGGGAGCACCACTACCTGATCGAGTGCAGCAAAGTTAACTATGCAACATTGAAATCTCACAGGTAATGTTCCTTTACCAATCTCTAAAAGGCTGTCAGTGTTTGCGCACGTCTATCTCAACTGGTAGAACGTTCCACAGTCGAACCGCTTGGACAGAAAAGGAGTGGTCGAGGAATTTAGTGGTGTGCTCCGGCATTTTTAATTTTCTATACAATGTTTATATGAGATTATAGTTTAAGTGTTTGCTTAATACTCTACACTAAGTACTAATTAGTCAACGTAATTAGAATACGTAATACATGATACCATATAATTCCATCAAATGTCGATAACTTAGTATTAAGTATAGTTGTGTGTCTATTCACAGGTGTGTAATTAACAGTACATATATCGATGATCTGACTTTTATTAAAATTATATACATATTGCACTGATGAACATCTACCGTTTGAGATAGACTTATAAAATAAGGTTCTATTGTGAATTAATAAAAGTGTCTATTTATTCATATGTATACCTATACAAATACCACATCAATACTATCAATCAATAACCGAATCCTTTTCTTTAAAGAAGATCACTCTGCCGTGCATGCAGTCCAGTGGGATCTCTAATGGGATCGGGCTAAATTATTTCAATAAGTGAATTCTGAACTGTAAAATCAGATATCGATGTTTTAATTATAGTTGAATACTTTGACGATTACTAATACTGTTATTCTAGCCCTCGTATTGTTTAAAATATTGTCGCACCTTATCAACACTTAATGATTTACAATACATACGACAAGTATTTATGATCAAAAGACGTGTCCAATATTCATCAATATCAGCAACTTGTCGTGGTCTACTACTGGACATATCATTCTCCAATTGCATGCTACTTAGATCGATTCTCAGCTTCTTGCATCCAGCTTTATTCTGTCACATCACATCACATCACATCACAGCCTGTAGCAGTTCACTGATTGACATAAGCCTCTCCTTAGAAAGGAGGTTTTGGCCTGATGGTTTGGTACAAAAAAAGAAGAAAAGGGTTTACATCAAGAGAAGGACTCTTTGTAGCCCTCGCATCCTGTGTAGTTTGCTCCCTTAGTTTCTCCGTCACCACACGGACTCATCCAGTATAAAGTTTAAAGATATAACATTAATTTAATATATGCTTAACTTAATGATTACTTTACATAGCTAAACAGGAAAATTAAATAGTCAAGTTATGTTTATTAAGTTGCAAATTTTATTAAAAAAACAAGTATAATTTTGTTTGTTTTCGTATTGACTTTGGATGCAAACGAGCATACAGTTGTAACTACCACTGTAGAAGTGACTTACTACCACTCCAAACCTGAGTAACTACTTCTGCCCATAGCCGTCTACAACTCAGACGTTGCAAGTTCATTGTCGGCCTATAAGGTAGGAAACTTTTATTGAAGGTTTGTCTATGGTTGCTTTCTATTTATTTCTCTTGGGATCAGGCGGCAAAAACGTTGCTACCACCAGTCCAGCTGAAAAAAAAGCTAAGTTAAAAACAATAGACAGTTAGTTTTACATAATAATTGTAGTTACATTGCCTTGAATTCAACTCCCTTGTTTATTTCTTTCGTTTAAAATATTTTTCTCTTGCTTAATTTTTTTTATAATATATGACAATACGATAAATATTATAGTAAAGTAAAAAAAGAGACTGAGATATTATGGAAGAAACGACCCTGATATAGGTATAAATCAATAAAAGATATTTAAAGTAAGTAATCTATTAATATTGAATCTCAAGACATTACCAATATACTTTGTTTAAAACCTATTTGGCAATATAATAATTAATATTTGAATTAATAACATGGAGAAATCTAACGTGCACCTAAGATTTTAACGTATATAGCACATATTTAGTAATGATAAAAAAAATATGTGCGTAAATGTGGCATAAAAGGTTGACATATAAATTTGCACGGTACACATTAACGATTGAAAGATCACAATTTTTTTAAATACTTACAAATATTTAAAGCTATATATCCACCAATCATTGCCGTGCAATAATTTTCTAGAAGATTGCCAATCAACTGTACGCTAAAGAATGCAAACCCACGGGCCACTACCACTGAAAGGCATGTCGCCATCCCCCTATAATTAAAAAACTTTTCTTTAACCATTAATAATAAAAATCTATCCTCATACTTCCAGATCAGTTCTTGCTACATTCGTGACTACACGTGATCTAAGGGATTGTACGTGGTTTAAGCGCTTGTTTTATCCAAAACAAATTGTTGTACTAAGTCTGACTGCTGAATATATTTCTCCTACAGGAGGTGTCTTTGGTCTCAGGTGTCTGCAATTTTTCTACCACAGTAAGCGGATAGAACTTATTAAGTTAAGACTCAAGAATAAATAAAATTAAATCCAACTACCTATATTTTAAGCGAAAAAGAACATAATTTCTACCATTTTTGATAAATATACCAAAAATCTAATAATTTTGTGATATGGCAAGCTTACCTTAAGTGTGTAGGGTTCAGCTCCACCAAGTACGTGTTAACATTCCCCAAAATTAGAGAAACGTAGAGGAAGAAAAAGAACAATCCTATGCTCAACAAAGGGATTTTGGAGAAAAAGAGCAGAATACCACATAGGATCGTTATAGTAAACACCATAAGTGTGGTGAACTTCTTCCCAAGAGGGCCAACTATGAACGATATCAGAATTCCAAGGCATGTCGGTATGGCGGAGTAGCACATTACTGCATAGAATGTTAACGGCTGGATGATGTGGTCACAGTCTCTAGAAGCCTGAAAGAGATGAAATAGTAACAATGAGACACAATTAACATAAACAATAACAAAAACACAGAATGTGTTTTAATTTTACTGCAAAATTGAGCATGATGGCAGCACAGCAAAGAGAGGCAAAAGTCGACAGACACTTTATACCAATCCTTTTGGTAAGTAGTATAGTAGGCCAAAACCTCCTTTTAAGAAGAGGCATAGACTTTGAAATATGTCGAGTTTATCTTTAGAGTAATAACAGTGGCGATGTTAAAAAACGCAGAATAAAACTGAGGTGAAAAATGGCAACACCAATCTCTGTAGCGGTTTGGACCTCTTTTCTAAGGAGAGACATACTCGTATGTCCAGCTGTAGAATGTTAGGTGTTGTTGATGAAACGTTTTAAACATCGTGTCATAATTTGAACCCGATTAGTGCCACACTATTCGAGTTTTTTAAACTGTACAAAAATTATTTAACATTTAATATTATATTATATAAATGTAAACTAATTTAACATTTATAAATGTTAAACTAATTTAATATTTATATAATGTAATGTAGATTTGAGAGGCAATAAAAAAAACGCTATTCAGTTGGCAACTTAAAAAAAAAAGATAGGTTTACCGCTTGATGATTGCCAGCACTGCGACTAGTAACGTCACAGAAGGTGAGGCCTGAAGTATCTTCACCCATAAAGAATTCGTTTGTCATTGTTGGCACCCACATCGTAAAACCAGTTGACCTGATGAAACGTCATAGAAGTTGAAATAAGTCATTATCGATCTAAGGGATGAGAAAGCCTTGCTACGGCGTAAATGGTTCGGATTCAGCTCAATCAGAGTGATAACATGATCTCTCTGAAAATCGGTTATTCTATTAGTTGCTTTTTACTGTATGTTTGAAGTCACTTGCAGCCTCAAATCCACTTACTTTTAAAAGAGGGTGGAAGATTTGAAATGGCGAGAACGCACAAATTACTCTAAGTTGTAGCTCCCTTAGCCTTCTTCTTTCTCTTTCTACGATCGCTAATGTCTCTATTCTTGGCTAGTATAATTATATCATCAACGGTTGTTACTCTTGTATAGTTGTATCCCTCCATTTCTGCATATATATAAAACACTTCACAAGCGAGCGGAGCGAGCAAAATGTAATCACCCACTGAACGATGAACATTCGTACCGTGTTTAGTGTTTTGTTTCTAAAAACTTCATCCAGCAGTGTTTCATGCACTACGAGTATATCTATTTAATTATTTAAATCAAATTACTATAACTAAAGAAAACCATTTTGTAAATTTTATACTCACGTCATATAAGAGCATAACAGTAGATAATAAAGTATGGCAGAGTTTTTTAGCAGCGGTGGTTTAAAGAGAGGCGCGGTCTGATTCCATATTTTCAGTAATAGAGACGTCCCACCTATTACAACTATTTCGTCATCTAGATATACGCGTGTCACCTGAAAAACAAAGGATAGTGCTTAAAATTTCGTAGGTTAGTATGGCCATTAGGGCAATTGGATTGTAGCAATGTCTGTTTCTGGTTTATTCTAGAAGATTTTGAAATTAAACATTGTACTGGGTATTTTAAGAGTCATTTAACCCTCTAAGGATACTGTTCCTACATATGTACTAGCATATAGGCTCACGTATGTTGTCGTATACGTAAGTATACGTATACGTATGTTATTTATGACTCTTCAGAAGCGATCGTGGGCAGCAGCAGTCATTTGATATAAGGTGACATGTATGTTTGTGTTTGATTTTAAGTGTGTTGTTAGCTACATAAATGTATAGTTATTATTATATCCTTACCCTAAAAATACATAAAATTCTTTGCTTATGGTATTTAAATAAAGATTTAATAACATATTCATATTATACTCGTACTTAACATAAGTTTAACGCTAAGCCGATGTTGATGTAGTACTCAGAGTGACTGAATAATTTGGACCGAATTTAGACTGAATAATTGTTATTAATCGTTGCATTATTAATTGTAATTGTTGTTTCGCCAAAAACTTTGAATTTTGCAAAGTAAGTATAGGTTATAATTGAAATGTATACCAATGGCTACATTATTTTGATTCTTCAGCAGTTTTTCATAGAGATCGAAGAAAAAATCTAGCACGTGTACATGCAATGCATGTCCCGACAGCACTTACATTTGTTCCAATCCTCTGTTGAAGTGGTATTTACAAACATACCAAAAACGGATCCAAAAAATACTCTGGCTCATAAAAAAGTTTTTTGTGAGTCTGGTTCTCACACAAAGTGTGGTGTCATGTGTGAGTCGTAACCACTACATTTAGTGCAGTAAAAAGCGGCAAAGCCTTAACGTAACGGCCGCTTTGGTCAATATGCTATTCCTGCAGCCAAGTCAAATATACTACTTTATTTTGTTGTTAATCTAGATAACAGTAAGATGTCACTACAAAACAAAAGACACTTCACACGTAGCAAATAAAACTTACAGGGTAACGATCTTTGTCAAGTCCAGTATTCCATTTGAAGATATTCTGCAAAACGGCGAGCGCTTCGTCGTTTTTACCTTTGCTTAAAAGGAATTTAGGACTCTCTTTCAATATCAAGAGATTCAGAATTCCAACAACTGCAGGCAAACTGATTAATTGCATCAGTAATCTCCAGGGCCTGTAGTCCACTTGCAACCAGGGTATCTCATAGTGAAATGTTAATTGAAAGACTGGTATGGCGAAAACTGTAAACAAGTATTGCTTATTTAGCATGTTTACAAATAAGATAAATATGAAAAAGAGTTCTCAATTATTTTTTTTTAATTTACTAGTATCTTATATATATGTAAGAGCTCTTAGTTAACGTTTTGAAATAAGTTGTGGACATGGGCACCGGGAAAGGGGTGCAGGGGAGTGCACTTTCCCCCTAGCAGAAAAGAAAATACGTAAAAAAACCCATATTTTTAAACATATTTCATAAAAAAGGTCGATTTCATATGGAAAAATCTAGTATATTTCTATATTTTATAGGAGTTAATAGTATGAGTAGATGTGCACCCCGTAGAAATAATTCTGGCAACGCCCATGTTTGTGGTTACAACATTTACTGGCGTAATGACAATAGGGCCTACCTTGTATAATTGTGGAATATGTAGCTTTATTTGATGACAATTAGTATTGCTGCAAAATAATATTCAATACGATACTTTAAGGCCTTTTGTCGACTTTATAAAGACGATGTTAAAAACTGTAAACTATTAGCAGCATGATGTTATGCATGCTGTTAATAGCTTTACTCAAATTTTGTGATGTATATGCGTGTAGCATACGTCAGAGTCATCAGATTTGAGTTTACATTTAGGATATCTCGAATGCCAAAGCATACACTTGTAATATGCAAATGAGAGATAACGATAGAAAAATAATTGTCACATAAATTTACCACATACTATGCTTTGAAGTTGTGACAGGTGATAAGAAATGTTAAAGATTGTCACAATTGCATGTAAAATCAAATATAATATGGGTCAAGAATTAGTTAACATTTGAAGTTTCAAGGAGTTCTTGTGACCGATGCCACTGGAATTGGCTGACTACAATCGTAACACATGGTTCCAACAATGAATCCCTACCGGTTGTCAAAGACATGTTTTCGAAAAAACTGATTTTCAGACGAGGCGACATTTCATGGGCACCCAGAAGTCCAGATCTATCCTCAGCAGACTTCTTTTTATGGAGTTATTTGAAGAATTGTGTTTACATCAATAAACCAAATACACTACGTCAACTAAAAGAAAGATCAGCGAAGAGATGTCGGTGATCTTGTGGTCTCTTTGCCGACAAGTATTTAAAAATTTCAAACGTCGAAACGGTGATTATTTGGAATACGTAATTTTTAAAAATAAATTTCAAATAATTAACTTTTCGTAAATAAACAATTTTTATAGTATATTAAATGATTTTTATTACGATTTTTTTGAATGTTAACAAATTCGTGGCCCACCCTATATAATTGACAAATACTTCCTCTTTGTTATGAGTTAAATGTGACAAAAAGTGAAAACAAAAACACAATTTTATGTGTGCTACTTACAGCATATAAACAATTGC
The DNA here is from genome assembly GCA_949316085.1 of Hypercompe scribonia. Classification (NCBI taxonomy): domain Eukaryota; kingdom Metazoa; phylum Arthropoda; class Insecta; order Lepidoptera; family Erebidae; genus Hypercompe; species Hypercompe scribonia. The sequence continues at coordinate 3,479,225 of OX438973.1, forward strand.
GTAGACATGGTGATACTTGCCGTTATGAACATAAACCGACTACGATTTTTGGATGGCACGCTTTCCCCCAACAGAACGAATATCGCCGCATTTGCTGATGATGTACTGGAATAAAGTTATTTATGAACACAGTTTTCATTCAATATCTCTCAATTATTAATATATAAATGGCTATTTGATTCTGTCTTTACTCATCTCATAAATTTCTATTTATTCATTAGATCGAAAAATATCACTAAAGAAACATGTTAGATTCAGCGAAGGGAGTATGTTCTTTTTATAACCAGTTTCTTAGATACATGAAAAATATTTTCCGAGAAGACGTTGCTTCGTCTTTTACTTTAATAGATATCATCAGCATCATCAATTGCTGCCTGGTCTGTAGGCTTCCTACTCTACGTTTGCTGAGACACGGTCTCTATTCTTGAGCTCATTTACTCAAACGGTTTTCGGTTGGCCAGTCCACTGCACCTTTAGCTTGCTAATCTGGTGGGTTATATCGATGATTTTAGTTTTCGTTTGGATCACCTCATTCTCGATGCGATCCTTTAAAGAAACGCCGAGCATGGCCCTTTCTTACATAGCACACTAAGATGAATTAGTTTGGAGACCATCCGTGCAACAAGTGTTCATGTTTCGACTCAGTATGTCATAACGGGTAGGACGCACTGATTGACGACTTTTGTCTGTAGTGCCTCAGATCGATGATGGAAACTAATAGCCCTCTCCATAGCACACTGAGTGACTTTGAGCTAGTGGACCAGCTGTAACGTTAGGGTACATGTTTCAACTCCGTAAGTCCTGACGGGCGGGAGACATTGGTTAAAGATTTTCGTCTTAAGGCACTGTGGAATCGATGACGAGAAGACACAATGTTGTACAAGTGACTGAATTATTTTATTGACTTCGTCCTCGAAGTTATTTCTACAAAACTTCAATGTTAGCCCGAGGTAAACATATTTTTGAATGACTTTGAGAATGGCACGGTCCACTGCAACCGGCTCTGGTAGTACATGTTCGATGACCTTAGTTTTACTTAAGTTCACCCGTAGGCCAATACGTATAGAAAATTCAGCTAGGTCAATCAATATCCGTTATAGGTCCTGCAGTGTCTCTGCTATGATGTTGTCGTCCGTAACTCGTGAATGGGAGATGTCTTCACCATTGATGTGGATGCCCGCCCTTTCCAGTGTACCAATGTATTTGGGAACAATTTCGGGAAAATAACGTCCCGTTGTCTTATTCATCATCGTAACGGTATAGGTCGCTAGATATATCTATGCAAAAAGAACTTACAATAATGCTGAGAAGAACTTAAGTATTGCTATTGACGTGTAACCAGGTGACATGCTAGCAGCTATGTTGAAGAAAAAACCAATTGGCATGGCTATTAGAAGTGTTTTGCGTCGTCCTATAGTATCGGCCGCTAATCCCCAAATGTATGACGATATCATAACACCTGAAAAAAGATTAACAGATGAAGTCTTTCAGAAATCTCTTTAGTTAGGAGAGTAAACATTTAGTCTCTTTAAATAAAAAAAAAAGTTAATACAAGGCTCTGGTACGTTATACAACCTTTGAATTGCTTACTGAATTAAAAATTATGTGACCAAAAATTTGCAAAGCCTCAAAAACTTAGGCAATTGAAACAATTAAAGTAAATCAATACATGTCTATTTACGAACGAGACCCAAGTACATAAAGTACATTTAATCATCTTGTAACATGTTTTATAACTGGCGTTGATGTAAATTTGTTAATTATTTACAATATTTAAAGTCGAAAGAAATAAATGTATTCACAAAATAGAAATTGATGAAAAGGGCTATGTGTCTATTACCGATTTAATTCATGGGGTGTGTGCCTATTACCGTCTTTGTGGTACCCATTACCATTTGCTAAATTAATAGAACAATTCAAGATAACTAAAATAACAGAAAAATACTCGATTAAGTTTATTTATTTACAAAAATCAACAGTAGGTACTTAAAATAGTTAGATTTTATTCTCTTGATAATGCTAACATAAGTACTTTTTTTTTTTTTTTTTTTTTAACGTGTGGAAACCCCCACGGGCCGTCACCCCACCGGGGTTTACGGCGGGGCGGTGTGTCGGAATCGGACCGACTAAAACCACACGGTGTGCCACTCTGCGCCTGAGAGAGGAGGGATCCGGGAACAGCTGTTATTACGACATCCTAATCCCTCCTAGCGCCTGCCCGCTTTCGCGGGCGCCATCTGCGGATAAACTCTCCATTTAGGCGACGTCCGGCACACGCACACGTCACCTCCTCGCGGCTGGCCACTATAGCAGATGGAGGGGAAAACCCGTCCCGTCCATCCGCGGCCACACTCAAGGCGGCATGAGGCGCTGGTATGCGCGCCTCCGCCGCCCGGCTCGCCGACGGCGAATGGGGTCCGAGTGGATATCGTCCTCCCGGGCCTTCTCCGCCGCCTCCTTCCGCGAAATTACGTCTTCGCAGAAGGTTGCGACCGCGGTAAAACAACTGTCGCTACCGGCCATGGAGCGTATGACGGCCGGTAGCGAGAGATCTCCTCCAATAACTGCAGTGAGGACCCCACGCTGCGCCGCCCAAGCGGAACAAACCGCTAGCGTGTGCTGAGCCGAGTCCTCACTGCAGTCGCAGTGGTGACAGGCGGGACTCAATTCCCTCCTGGCGACCGAGTGCAGATACTTCCCGAAGCAACCGTGCCCGGAAAGGACCTGCGTCAGTCGGAAGAAAAGGGTCCCGTGCTGCCGCCCTGCCCACTCGGCGATGACCGGCTGGAGAGCCTCCACGGCGGCAAAACCAGCACGTGGGGCCTCCAGCCGGGACGACCAACGAGCCATTGTGGCTCGACGAGCGGCCTCTCGCCACTCGCGTATCTCTTCGGGCGGGGGCCGTATGCCGCTACGCGCCCGGAAGTCAGCCGTTCGCCGATAAACTTCGGCGAGCACTTCCGCCTCCAAATCCCACGGGGGAGTGCCGGCCAAGGCGCACGCCGCCTCCGTCGATACGGTGCGGTAACCGCGTATGGCTCTAACCGCCAATATCCTCTGAGGGCGCCAGAGGCGGGCCCTATTCTGGGCGGTCAGAGCCGCCGCCCACACCGGTGCACCATACAGCGCCATTGACCGGACAACCCCCGTGTATAGCCGCCTCGTCGCGACGCTAGCTCCACCCAGATTGGGCAAAAGTCGCCCAAGGGCAGAAGCAGCGCCGACCAGCTTTGGAGAAAGCTGTCGGAAGTGCTCGTCGAAGAGCCACCTGCCGTCGAGGATCAGGCCCAGATACTTCATCTGGGCCTGAACCGGTACGAGGACCGAATTGACCACGATGGAGGCGCCGGAGGGTGGACCACGACGGGGCCCATGGAACAAAAGGGCCTCCGTCTTGTCCAGGGCCACCCGCAAACCCAGCGCCTCAATTCGCCCGACCACCAGAGAGACACCCGTGGTGGCCAGGCGCGCCGCCTTTTGAAAGTTCATCCCCCGGGCCGTGACCAATGTGTCATCTGCGTAACAAATTACGCCCAGCCCGAGGGGAAGACGACCTCGGAGGGCCCAGTCGTATCCCATGTTCCACAGGAGTGGTCCGAGGACAGACCCCTGTGGAACACCGCACGACATGAGCCGCCGCCTTAGAACACCGTCTCGGTCCTCGTACAAGACGGTACGCTCCTCAAGATAGTCTGCCACAAGCCGCCTCAGGTACTTTGGCACCCCGTGGTAGTGGAGTGCTTCCCTGATGCAGCTAAATGGCAGACTATTAAATGCGTTGGCGATGTCCAACGACACCGCCAACAGCACGCCGCCACAACTCACCGCCTCTTCGGTAACGGCCCTCAGGCGCAGCACAGCATCGACCGTCGAACGCCCCGCCCGAAAACCAAATTGGGCGTCCGACAGATCGGGGCCCACCTCGCGGAGCTAACATAAGTACTAAGTTAACTGTAGTGACATCAATGACAATATAATGTGTTGCCATTAAAAATTATCAGGCTCTAAAAAGGCTTAACAGCTTTTAATCAGTTTCATAAATATTTATTCTAAATATCTCACTGAAAACAAGTTTATAAATAGCAATTTATATCTCTTATCAAAAATTTTTTATAAAAATTGTTAGTATAAAATGTCCGCACTGAATCTGTAGCAAAAGCTAAAGCTTCTTAAGTATTTTCAAGTGAAATCTCGTATGAGATCGCTAAAAGATCGGCGTGGGGGTGGCAGGTGGTCGTCCTAGTAGAAGCAGGTCAGGGTAGTGATGTGAGCGATACGGACTGCTCACGCCTTTATGAGGATAGCAAAGGGAATATGGGGTTTTCACATGGGAGGGAGCCGCCTTCCAAACCGTAGGTGGCCTGAGGTACGTCGGGGTTCCAGGGTATATTATCAAGGTATACCTGGTTCCCCGGTCACTGGTACCCGAGATGACGTGCGGTTTTTGATCAATTTGAGTCTGACATAACCTCATACTCGGTATTCGGGGGAAAAAAAAATGTAAAATCTCATATATCAAAAAAGTCAACGTACTATTTAACTAAGATGTTTCTTTGCAGACATTTTGTCCTGTTATTTAACTAACGATGGTGTGTCTTCAAAAGTAAATATATCTAAATCTGTTCCATCGTCAATATTATTGGTTAAAACTGTATAGTCAATTTGCAATGAAATGGCGACGTGGGCCGGTAATAGGAATAAAATTGTGATGTATCACCACTACATTTTGTTACAATATGGAACTTATTGCAAAGTAAAGCTGTATGTCAAGGAAGTTAGTTATTATTAGTGTTTATTTTAATATTAAAAAGACATTAAAACAATTAGAAGGTGAATTAGAATGGTTTACGATCATAATATCGGCCAAAAACAAATGAGCATTTTTACATGGACGGGTTAGTCTGTTGCTTCATCTAACTTTAACATAACATTTTAAAATAGTCATTTTACGAAACGGACGGTAATAGGTGTCGATTTTAAGGTGTCGTTATTAGGTGCGTTTACATTGTTATTTTTTCTTCTGAGGGCTCATATACATAGTTGGAAGCGGGTTAGTGTGACAAATATGCGGTCTCAGAAATTCGACATCGCATTGTCCTATTATTCTTTAAGCTGTTGCTTCGTCTAATTTTAACATAACATTTCAAAAATATCATTTTATGAAACGGACGGTAATAGGTGTCGATTTTAAGATGTCGTAATTAGGTGCGTTTACATTGCTATTCTGTCTTCTGAGGGCTCATGTTACAGTTACAGTTTTAATTTTCTATTTGATAATATGTGTTAACTATGAAATAAATATAGTATTTTGTAACCACTTACCCATTAAAGGTACAGCTGAGAGTAGTCCTTGTTGCGCATAATCGAGTGACAGGTCGCAGGCTATGGGTGGCATTAACATGCTGAACCCAAAGATGTCCGTGTACATCGCCTGGATCGTGAAGCAGCTTGCTATTAGCATGAGTACGTTGTATTTACCGAAACCTACGAATAAATATAATCATTAGCTGTAGTTTTATGTATTATGTGACTCGTTCAGGGAGGAAGATCTTCAATATATCATGCTTGGTCACAGGGCAAGGGAGTGGGGGAGTTAGATTTTAGTCACGTTGAATTAAACTTTAAATCAAATTATTTTTATACCTCTTAATGTGTCACTAGACCGGAAGGTTAGGCGAATAGTATTGATGGTTACCAAGAGAGGATTGGGGTTGAAAGTATATGTAAGAGTAGGTCGCATTGTATGATCACGTTCCCTAATTATATTCATTAGTAAAATTGAATTGGAAAGATCCTTTGCTTCAAGCTGAAAGTTTTGATAAATACTTTTCTGGTTGTGAAGATCAAAGAAGTTTCATTTCGCCATAAACAGAAGATATGGCACCAAATAAAAAAAAAAATTAGATGAGAATTGCAATTATGTGGAACTATGAATGTATATTCTGGGTTTTGGAAAAAAAGTGTATAATGTAGAAATATGTGAGTAGATATTGTGTAATGATCTTTTTGCGGTTACTACCTCAGGTTCCAGGATATAGCTTCACACAAAATGGACAGATTTTTGACTACCGGCACTATGACCATACGGGGAAGTTCTGTTCTTGCCGAACAGTAGTTTAGAGCACTATTACACACAGTTGTCGGCAGTTGTGGTAATTTCATTAGATTACCACAACCAGCCACAACTGCTTCTTTGGTATTACTGTAAAAATCATAATTACAAAAGTGTTGTGTTACTTTCGACTTTTTTGATTTTTAAAGTACATGAGTAGCAGATAAATACTTCGATCTCTCAGATCTGGATATTACTCCGTTAGAATTTAAGAAGCTTTGTCTCGAATTAGTCTGCCAAGGGCCAACTACGTTTTTCAACTATATTCAACTATTGGCCGTAGCAAGTACAATACCTTATGAAAAAGACAGAAAAGGATAAATTGGTTTATACTGAAACTCCCCAAAAAGAGGAGGAAATTAAAACTCAATAATACAAAAATATTAATAATAAAGAAATTAATTTAAAAAAAATGCATGTCCATCCCATGGGTGACATAAGAGCCGACGAAAGGATCAAACTATGCAGAACAAGAGCACTACTAAGAGAAGGAAAACCCAATTCGTCTGGCCAGCGTGGTGCAGTAGTCCGAAACCTCCTTTCTATCTTTACCCTCCCACAGAAGACCAACCTAAAGTGCCAGCATCCGTGCTGTCGTGTTTTGTTGGTGAGTGCGAGACCAGACGCCCATTGATGCAGGGGTGACAGTTATCGTGATAACTGTGTGAGCCTTACACTGCCACGATGACTGTCATGCCTTTTACGTCCCTAAGCGGGGTGTGAAAAAGCATCTCACTAGGCCGCCATAATGTGGATCACCACACTGCATTGTCTGCATTTACAATGAGTGTGGTGACTATAACTCTTTGGATTCTATTCATGCTTTCCATTAGGCAAAGTGGAGCCACTTTGGCAGGCTCTTCATATAGAAAAAAAAGATGCTTATGACCAACAGTGGACTATTAAAAAGTTCCATTATTCGCCTCTTACTCTTACAATACCCATGGGATAAAAAAGGATGGTGCCACTCTTGTATTCTTAATCTTTCGCCACACGGATAAAGAGTCAATCTTCTTATAATGGATTTAAGAACAAAAAGTTTGTATTGCTGATGAATAGATTATCTAGCTATCATCCTATATGCTTGCAACACCGTTTTTTTCTAGCGTGTGTCTAATATTTATTAATATACTAAGTGATACATTTATATAATAGACCTATAAGTATTTTAAAACACTACTATATTGACAGATAGGATACAAAGTGTCACCAACGCTAATCTTCTCATGGGTGTTGTAAGAGGCGACTAAGGAAACAAAATATGCAAGACAACATCACTGCAAAGAGAAGGAAAACTTGAAACAAACCCAAATAAAAATGGTGGTAAATGTAGGGCAAAACCTCCTTGTCAAGGTGAGGCTTATGTCTAACAGTGGACTGTTAAAGGCTGTCGATGATGATGATGATGAAACATAACAATGGTTATCCTTTTTATTTTAAAACTCTGAATAGTTTTTTTGGCATTTAAGGCCAGGTTACTACAAAAAACGTAATCTTTTTCAATACATTTTATTCATAGTACAAAACATGTTGAGTAATAAATTTTTTACATATGGAAGCACATATATAAAATTACTTGAAAAATTTTTTTTTTGTTTTTCCAAAATGGCGGTCCTGAAAATGGCTGCTGAATCTCATCTGATTCGTATATGGATGACATCATTTCTTGGAAAAGAATTATCTGAAAGCAAAAAACAAAACGGTTTCATATTCTGTATCGAATTGGCTATGGCCTCAAGCAGAATGAAACATTTTCAATGAAAAAAAATGAAAATGGCGGACTTTCGAATTTTTTTACCTTTTTTTTTACTTTTAATTGTTTATAACTTTTTTAAATAATAATGAATATTTCTGGTTCTGCTTGAGGCCATAGCCAGACATCTAAAGAGTAAAATGCCGTTTGGTTCATATCGATAAGTGCAATAATTTTGAAATGAGAGTGTCATCCATGCGAAAAAACGTGGTTCCGAGAAAAATCAGTTCAAAGTTTTTATTCGTGAAAAATCGTAAAAAAAGTGAATTTTACTCACATATCCATTCCTGCTTCATACACAACTCCTTCCTGGTCTTTGTAAGCATCATTCTGAAGAATTCTTGCATTTCTTAAAGCAGTTCTGTGTTCCTTAGATGCTTCAGTAGCTTCTAGGTCAATCTATGCTATTATAATAGCCAGTTATACTCAATGCAGTTGCTGGGATATCCATCAGTCCACATAAATTCAATAAGCCATAAAATCCAACTCCTAACAAGCGCATTGCATAAACTATTCTCCTGTTTATTTCATAACCCTTTTTGATTTTTGGAGATGAAGGGATTGGTTCACTCTCCTCACAATGACAGATAATTTGTAACTCAAAACCTAATCCTTTTTCGATACCTTTTGCAAATACCACTTTTTTATTACACTTTGCACAAACAACTCTCTGTTGCAAGGTAGCAAATACAGACCACTGAACGATCACGTAAGTCAGCAACGGATGGATTTTCACTTCAAGTTGAGGATCGGCGTTTTCAGTTTTTTTGCAGCAACACTGGTTTGTTCCGTATCATCATTTGAAGTATGTTGATTACCCAAAAAATTTTTTCTTCCTGATCTATGTGGGACACCACTTTTTCTTTTTTTGTCCATGATAAATTTCGAGAGCACACAAATGAAAAATTTACCGACGCGTGCGAGGACTGAAGCGAACAACCATCACTAACGAAAATTTCACTTCTATTGCCGTATATTATATACGAAGGACGCTCACTAACTGTACAGGACAGAATATTTTCGAGAAATAGAAGGGAACAAAACAGGTGTTCGAGCGGCCGGATTTACCGCAGCGCTCCCCACTCTTTTATACCTACTTCTCGGTCTTGCTGACCTTCGGGACTAATTCTATACTATTTCTACGAGGATACAGTAGCGATTTATGAAAAACAAAAAAAAAATCGATTTTTCAAAATTGTTTATAGTAACCTGGCCTTAAAACCACAAACAAAAAATATTTGGCGCGCACTTGACAACAATAAGTAATAATTACTAAGTTATAGTTAATGAAAAAAAAATTTTCTTTGTGATTCAAATTCTCATGAATGTAAAATAGACTTATTTCATTTGTTTTTTTTTTGTGCACTGTCGACGTTTTTATGTTCAGTAATCATACTGCACATAAATATTCTTTGCATTTCTTTAGTATAGGGTCTAACTAAACCAAATGATTGACTGGTTTGGAAATGAAATATTTGGAGAAAAAACAAACGAATGCCGTTCTTTTTAGTTATTCGTTGTACAAATTTTAAACATTGCGTTTGACTGAAGCATATCATTAATTTATATATTTTTTTATTATAATAAAAATTGTGTCCACTGTAGTCAAGTAAAAATATGAAATCTTGGCAAAAATGTAAATGATTATAATAGCGTGGTGAGTTTTTAATTTTTTTTTAAATAACCTAGTAGTCCTGTCCATTTCATAACAGATTTTAATCATGATTTACGCATCGGAATGAAGCTTGGTCTTGTCATATTTATTATACGACTCGGAAAATGAGTTTGATTTCTCTTGAGTTTATGTGTAAAAGTTTTTATTGCGTTTATGTGTATGTAAGGTGTTGAATATAACTTTGGTTCTTCAAACATGAAACTTTGCTGGGCTACAGGAATTTTCTTGATGTTAAAACATTTACATACTAAATGAAACCACGTCTGCCAGTTAATGTAATGCGAATTATTATATTAATTATAGTTTTACATATTCCTTTTAAATGTAATATTTATCTAATTGATAGTAAGGTAATTAGTAAGGTTAAGGCATATTTTTCTTACAATACAAATTACATTTACATACATACAATTAATACAAGTATTAACAAACGAACGTTCAAAAGTTTCAGAAAACATATTTATTTAACCTATTTTCAAAAAACCTTGCAGAGTTTTCAAATCAATAAAAAATCAATAAATTTTTCCGACATTTGACACACAACGTCATTTAGTTTCAAACTAAGCAGAGCTTGTGCTATGATAACTAGACTGACTGATAGAATACATACATATTATACATAGAAAACACTCAAACTTAGAAACAAATGTTTGCAAGATCACACAAACACTTGGTATACCCGGGAATTGAACCCGAGACCTTAAGCACAGCAATCGCATTCACTACCGTTGCGCCACCGAGGCATTTGAAATTTACGTCGTATTAAGCATTTTTTTAACTTAATGTTATACTATACTAACAGTTTTTAAATCTTTTAAGGTCTGTGGGATTTCGTTGTATATTTTTATACAGGTAGCGTACAGATTTGAATGTGTACTTCCAAATGAATAAATAGATTTGAATGTGTATCATCTATGCATTAAATTTTTTCTAAAACTAACCAGTCTTTACTAAACTTACATTGGTTTCATTTGCTTTTAATTCAAATATGTGCATTTGGTGCGTAAATCACCTTCTAAAGGGCAAGTATGTTTTTAGCATTTGACTTTTACTAACCTTTTGAAAATTATTTTTACATTATGCAAGAAATAAAAACAAGTACTCACCAGTAGAATCTAAGGCAGTTTCAAAGTTGCATTCCTTCGACGCAACATCTCCTATGACGGCCACCATTTTTAAAAAACAATTGAATTTTTTTTAAATAAAATTCTGTATTCTTTTCATACGTGGACACGCGTCGTCTAAGACGTACGTACGATATATTGTGAACAAAACCTACAATAATATTAATATAATATTAACTTAAAGCATCTTACAAACGGCCGTCTACTTACAAACTAGGTAAAGCCTGTACTATGGTAATCAGACTGATGATAAAAATATTTATATATTTGGAAACAGATTTTAAAGATAAACATCCAAACAGAACAAATGATAAAGCTCATCACACAATAGTTGTCTTGGCTGGGAGTCGTACACACCACCTCTGGCCCAGCCGTTAGGGTCACTAGCCGTTAGGTCAACAGAAAGACCGATTTTTTTTTTAATGAGTAGCACATCTACTGTACGATGAGATGTCCGAAACGAGTATGAAACAGTCGAAGTTATACGTTTAAAGAGGTGCAATAATACTTATTGTTCATAGACAATAGAGCTGAATACAAGTTTTCTACAGATTTGCACACTTGTTCATAAATTCATCAACTGCCTTCGTGCATCAGAATTATAAATTAATTTGCTTTCATGGTCATGGTCATGGATGGTAAGCGGTTACCGGTGTACTTGTAAAACTGATTATTCTCATCGTGTGTTGAGATACTTGTTAATCTGGCGGTCGTGGGTTTGATTTTAAGTTACGAGTAATAATCTTGTGGTGAGTACGGACATTTCTTCCGTGTCTGGGTGAAATTTATGTTGTATGAATTTAGATATCTATGTTTATTAGAAGTCTGTTTATCATAGCACAGTCTCTACCTAATTTTGGCAGCAGATTGCCGATTGTATGAAATGTGTGAAGTTATTAGACAATTGTTTGCTTCCACTTCAGTGTATTATTACTCCAATTTACATAAATAAATGCCAGGAAAACAGTGTGTTACATTTTTATCTTGGTTCTAGAATCAGTGCCCACTGATGCAGGGGTGACAGGTATCGTGGCAAGTATATGAGCCTTACACTGCCACGATGACTGCCATGCCTATTAAGTCTTCAAGCCAGGCGTGAAAAAGCATCTCACTAGGCTACTATAGTCTTGATCACCATACTCCGTTGCCCATAGTAGTTTTGTCACCATATTGCAATTTCAATGGTGGTGACAAAACTCTTGTTCATGCTTTCCATCGGGTAGAGTAGAGATTTTGGAGACCAGGATAACTATGTGTTTTCATCTCGGTTTCAGTATCAGTGCCCATTAGTGCAGGGGTGACAGTTATCGTGGTAACAGTGTGAGCCTTACGCTGCCTTTTACGTCCCTCAGCAAGGCATGAAAAAGCATCTCATTAGGGTGCTATAGTATGGGTCACAATATCGCATTATTTGTATTCGTGATGTATATGGCGACCATAACTTTGAATTCTATGCTTTCCGTCAAGCAGGGTTGAGTCACGCTGAAGGGCTCTTAAAAAAAATGAGATAATAAATTATTATATATATATAAAAATACAAAACTCTGAATAGTTTAAAATATATATATACACTTACATTAATATAAATATATATACGAGTACTTACTTGAAATTTCCAAACCTCAAATTATTTTTTTTATAATTTACGCATACGTATTGTCACTCTCACATTAAGATCAAAGTATAGTTAGAATACAGAGCTAAAGAATATGTGTACACACATACATACAGTCGGAAAACATAACGCTTCTTTTGACGTAGTCGGATAAAAAATTGTATAACTCTTAAAAAAAAAACTACTTTATTAGTTTTGTAATATAGCTTGCTCTGTTTACAAGTACATGTACTAGTGTGGAAAACGTATGCAAATTTGGTGCTCGCAGGTGTTGTATTCAAGTCTTTATGTCACTGACGTAGAGAAGGTGCATACTTCTTTGGTGGGTATAACAATTGCCTCGAGGATTCAACACAAAAGACAATTGTTCTGATTTCAAATAATATTTTTTAAATAAAATACCAAAGTAATATTTTTATTATTAATACTTAACTATATGGTAGACTTTATACATGGGCAGTGGGCACACTGAGTATTTTTTTTTTTAAAAATGGATTAAGGTGTGTACGTTACAATCTAAGTGTCCATAATTAATTACTGCCTAAGTAACACTGCTTTTACCTGAGTGATTGAGATTACCAGAGCCCAAATCTTCTTCTGATTGAACTCCTTTTGAGCTGAACGCTTGTGACTGTTTAGTCGCAGGTTTCTAAGGGTGGCGGTAGTTACTTGCCATCAGGTGATTCACCTACTTATTTGTCTAACATACCAAAATGTTTTTTTTTAATTAAATTGAGGGTTTCGACTAAGATTATTTTAAGAATATTTTAATACTCACTGTCATAAACCAGTATGTAACTAGACTCAATTATTGTATACCTACGCAGGCTTCGGTAAATACCACATAATCGTACTGGCAACATGCTGCTTTACGATCCCGGCGATGTACACTTAGATATTTAACTTCAGTGTTAATGCGACTCATACCCTGCACTTGCTAATGTGCAGTAACGGCTAATCTGAGCTGTGTCCTATATATTTTTTTCGGAGCCTACCAAAGAGAGCAGAGGCTCATTGATGCAGGGGTCACAGATATCGTGATACCTGTGTGAGCCTTACACTGCCACGATGACTGTCATGCCTTTTACGTCCCTAAGTGGGGTATGACAAAGCATCTCACTAGGCCGCCATAGTGTGGGTCACCACACTGCATTATCTACATTTGCAGTGAGTGTGGTGGTCGCAGCTTTTGCATTCTGTTCATTCTTTCGATCGGGCAGAGTGGAGTTACTTTGGCAGGTTCTTAATATAGAAAAAAAAGTGATTCTATTCTGCTTGATGGAAAGCATGAATACAATCCAAGTTTGGTGTTCGCTATAGTCATTGTGAATACAGACAACGCATGGCGACCCACACTGGTGGCCTAATAGTAACACAATACTATATTTGTTACATCCTCGTGGTGACGAGTAGATCAAACTTCGCCTACCCAGCGCGATGGCCTACGCTAAAAGTAGATATTTATATCATAGTTAATATAGAAAGAATGCTGAGTAAACAGACTTCTGAGAAATTTACGAACGTCTGAATATTTGCCACTAGTTATCTTTAATGTAAGTCACTCTAAGTGTAACTCAATATGTTGATTATTTTTAGCAGCTAAATATGTAACATATGTTCACGCAGTAAACTTCTAAATTATTATTATGTTTTTATGGCATCAAAAAAGTTTTTAACTCATTACGTTTAAAATATAACAAATCCAACATTAATTGATCGTCAAATTTAAGCTAACATTGTCATCAAATAGTAATTTATGGCCACTAATATTATCTTTTTTAATCCACTGGGGTTTGCAGCGGGAGCGTGAGTCGAAATTGGATTGACTAAAACCACACGGTGTGCCGTTGGAGGGATTCGGGCACAGCTGTATTTACGACATCCAGACCCCTTCTGCCACCAATAATACTTAGAAACTATAGAAGGGAGTCTCGATGCTTCTTTCATGGTTAGTAAAATTAGTAAAACCAGTAACTGAGGACCACCTGCCAAGGTAGGTCGTCGAAGCACCGATTTGCTAAAATAAATAACCATTAAGGTTAAGGAGCCGAATGGAGTTTCTCACCTAACTTAACCGAGTGGGATTGCTCAGATTACATCAATTAAACAGTAAACAGAAAACTAAACCATCTGATAAATCTGTTTTCATCTTTTTACACACATTTTTACGATATCTGAAGTACTAGGCGCCCAGGAACGCTGAGAAGTAGATAAATTCCTTTCTCTTTACTTGGAGTTACGAAATCTGTCAGGGCCTTCCTACTTTACCCATTTTTTTTTCTTTTGCGTAAATTCCCTCTGAAATGCATCTAACAAGGTTACCTGGAAGAAATTACTTTTAGCGATAAGATATTTTGGTGTACAATAAAGTTTATTTTATTCTATTCTGTTCTGTTCTCTAAATATCTCTAATAGATGGTCGTTTGACTATGGTACTTTCACAAAAAAAAAACACAATTTCACTCTTCAAAAGAGTCTCCATTGAATTAAAAAATGGCGTATGTACTTAGCAACATATTTATCTATTCATATGTAATTGTACAGAATTATAGACGGTGAAGTTGGAGATAAAACAACAAAATAAATCTATACACAACCCTAGTTTACAAAGCGATTCAATTCTATCCCTTAAATACACAAAACAATATATTACATCATTTACAAATATAGCTTTAAATAATAAAACTATATCTTATCGTTGTCAGGTGCATATATACATACATTTTATTTTTAGTTTAAATCATAATATTTATTTTGTCTATACTTATTACTTCATTTACTATAGGTACATAAATACATACAAACATTCATAAAGTCACACCTATTTCCTCGAGGTGTGCCAGAACCGTAGTAAGTGGAGACCAATCAATCTCCACTTACTACTACATACACTTACTAGTGGTGATTGATTGGTCTCCACTTACTACGGTCCTGATAGGCTAGATGACACCTTAGTCAAATTAGTTACTTTTAATCATCTGTCAAAAAGACAATTTTGAATGAAAAATGTACTAAATACCAAATTGTGACCCCACTGTTTTAGACTACTGAATTGAACAATATATTTCACTGTATATTTGATTGAAATTCGTAATAATAATAAAAAACTATGTTAGTTGTATTTTATGAGATGTTTCGCGATATTAATGTTAATAAACTAGACATTGGTATTTATTTACGATACAGTCATCTGTCTAATTGTCTCTGCCTACCCCTCTAGAAAATAGGCGTAACTCACATATATACCTCTATATCATGTGAATATATGTACCTATAGTTCATCAACAGCCTTTAACTGTCCACTACTGGACATAGGCCTTTCATTTGCAAGGAGGTTTTGGCCTACTTTATCACGCTGGCCACGTATTTAACTTTAGAAAAACGAAATCAAAATATTTATCAGAAATTTCTTGGCTTTTAAAAATAATATTGCAACGATTAGGTTTCTGTATTTGTTTCGCATTAAGTCAAATGGACGTTTGTTTTACTAGTACTCATATTTGTTTGTTTTTCCTCAGTATTACAAAAAATTACTTTATTAACAGCATGTCCAAATAAATTGTTTTCCTAACTCTATGGTCATTGAGGAGTTGCATTAGAAAATCAATACCAACGCAACTTGTTTCACTCACATCGTAAGTTGTTTCATTCACCCGCGATTCTATTTCACGCATGCGCTTAGTAGAGCTCTGTGACAGTTCCCGCTCATGAAATTTCTCTACCACTTCAAACCTTTGCACTCTTGGTACAGCCGCCCACAAATCTGAAATTTTCCGCCCTCCTCCAGGTTTCAGCAGTAGTGGAAAACCTTATACTTCCGCTCTGCGCAGGGCGGAGTAAGAACGGTTTCGGTTCGTGAAAAATTGTATGGATTTCATTTTACCATTTTCATTTTTTACTTTCCAAGTAAATGAAAGCTTTTTAGGTTATGTTACTGCGCATCTGTTGCGCAGAGGAATAAGTTCATAGTATCATGAACTTTCCAGTGGCCCTTGCCCTGATACGTGTTACTAATAGGAATAGAACTATGTATGACTGGTCTAGTACTTAGTGATCCACATTGATTGGAATTCGTGGGTTCGACTCAGATCCTAGACAAATTTTTGTGTGGTGTGGCGACCCACACTATGGCGGTCTTGTCAGATGCTTTTTCACACCCCTCTTGAGAACGTAAAAGGCATGACAGTCATTGTGACAGTGTAAGGCTTACATAGTTACCACGATAAATGTCACCCCTGTATCATTATTTTATTTTAATTCTCATTTAAAAATACGGTGTAGGTTTTATTTAAAGAGAATTTTGTTAATATATTTCTTGTTAATAAAAGTGTAACGTAGAGGACGTTTTTGCACATAGATGAACATATTTTTGCAATGATTTACACAAGAATAAAGGAAATTAGAAGTAGGTAACAGAGCCACGCTGCTTTCATCACAAACGGTCTACTCGACAGGGACTGTACTACCTTCTCACAGAAGACCGGCCTGAAGCGACAGTATCTATGCTATCTTGTTTCATTGGTGAGTACGAGACCAGAAGCCCATTGATATAGGGGTTAGTAAGATCATTTATCGTAGTAAGTGTGTGAACCTTACATTGTTATGATGACTATCATGCTTTTTACGTCCCCAAGCGGGGTGTGAAAAAGCATCTCACTAGGCCGCCATAGTATGTGTCACCATACTGTATTGTCTGCATTCACAGAGAGTCTGGTAGTAACTCTTGGATTCTATTAATGCTTACCATCAGGCAGAGTAGTGACACTATCGTGGGCCTTAAAAAAACCTAAATGAGTTTACAAGATATTGAAGAAACATTTGCTGCTTCGAATTTCTAACTCTACCTTAGTTTTTATCCTCATAATAACAAAATTATTTCTAACAAATTGTTTACATACGTAGCCTTCCAATGTGACACACGTGTGTGTCTGACACTAACTAAATAATATGAATAAATAATGTCAGCTGACTTAGTTTTATGGCTCGTACGTTACGTTTACACCCAAAAGTGACAGATTTTAAGATAATAGCCGTAAAAAAATTCCGTTGACATAATTGAAATGATATAGAATTTGCAGGCAAAGAACTACCTCCAGAGGTGTGACCGTGGTTAGCGAATAGCTGTCTGCATTTGTTTTTATTTTTTTAAATCTGTACTGTAACGCAAATGTCTGGACATAAAAACAAAAGACAAAGTGTCATACTAAACGTTATATACGCATCTAATAATATTTAACTCGAGATTAGGTTAAGAATTAAAGTTGGGGTACGAAATATATTCTGTCCTTTTCTTGAGTACGGTCAGGGGCGGCATTCCCGGTCTCTTTCTGACGGTGCATAGAAAATCAATAACCACCTCACGTTATCTGTTCTCCTAGTAAATGTAGTGAAAATGGCGGATCGGTCAACAGATTGGACATGTTAGTAGGTTTTCGTTGTCAATTTGAAAGAAGACGCGTTGACTTTTCATTGCTTTTCACTCTTTTCTTTGTACTTTAAACGTATTAACTTCATATAAAAAGTAGTTTAAAAATATTTAAGGTAATGTATTTTATTTATAAGTATTTTACAATCATAATACATTTGATGAATACTTCACAGGAGGTTTTATTATTTTACCATTTTGCTTTTATGCATTGAAAACTGTTTGACATCTTTTCACTCACATTTTCACGATATTTGAAATACTAGGCGCCCAAGGAACAAAAGAGGTAGAGACATTCCTCTGTTTGCGTCAAGGAACTAGGAAAACAACATGGCATCGGGTTGAAAACTTAAATAACATTGTAAACGTAAATGCCGTCCGTGTAGTTATATTTTATGATTCCAGTTAAATTTTAATTTTACTTATTTAGATTTTTTTTCTTTTTCTATTTTTATTAAGACGGCAGTTTATTCATTTTGGTAGAGGGCCACGCTTGACCCTAATAACATTACCATGCCTCTATTTTTATTATTAATATAATTATTTTATTTTTATTTATACATTAAAATTATTTTTTCTTTACTATTTTGATATAATCATATATATTTTAAGTATAGTCAACTTCCATATAGTAAAATTAATAGGTACTTCATTAATTTTGTTTCTTGAAAACTCTCTGTTGCGTTGTCCGTAGCGTGATGTTATTCAACGTTGACATAATTAGAATCCAAGATTGATGGTCACCATAGTCACTGTGAAAGTAGACAGTGCAGTATTGTGACCGACACTGTGGTGGCCTAAGGAGATGGTTTTTTCACACCCTGCTTAAGGGGCGCATTAGTGCCAGGTTTTGATAGATTGGCACAGTAAAGGAAAACTGAACCATTTACTATAGTTCGACAACCTATGTATATCTCTCTAAAACGGTCATTCCAAGGTAAAAAATAAAATGAAAAGGATATACTGAGTCAACTTTAAAAGATAGACAGAGGAGGAATATTTTCATACATTATTTTTGTGAAACTTTCACCATTCCAAAGCACACGCAATAGAAACTCTCAAAAGGAATATTCCCCTTCCAATTTCGCAACATTTTTAATTTTTTCCTCCGCTCATTTTGGTCGCAGCGTGACGATGCACGCTATCTAACATTCAAACATTTTTAAAATCGACAAAGAATTTCACAGATTTACGTGTTCAAACAAAACAGACTCTTCAGTTTTATAACATTAGTACAGATTTACCCATTCATCAATCTATTGCACCCATTTTAGAACTTTTTTTTATCGTATTATAAAAACTACCACATATGTTATTTGTAACTCTACGTACTTGCAGTAGATATGAAAAAAAATCAATATCAGTAATGCTCACTTTTGCGCATGCGTACTTGTGGCCGAAACTTTCCTAAGCAACTCATCTTCTATCTCATGTTATCCTGGTACCGCCGCCCACAATTCTGAAATTTCCCTGCCCTCATCCAGGTTTCACGGAAGTGAAAAACCTTCAGACTTCCGCTGTATAGGGCGGAATATTCAGTTTCTAGAATTTTTCCTGAAAACACAGCTCTTATTTCAGGTAGGCACTGTTTCTCCTTAGGTGGATATGAATTTGTCGAGATTGAGTTTTGTTATTGCGCATATTCTCTGCGCAGTAACGTGGTGACGTTCTTGGAATTTTTGCTTTGGCCTTTCAAATGTCTGTAAATGAAAGAGTATGAGTAAATTGCGTTAACTCTTTTAATCGTTTCTCCCGCGAATTCAGAGAAAGACACCACATTTGCGAAATTAGGATGTTTAATTATTCACGACGCTATTTTTAACAAGATTTTCCACATTACCAAATATAGTTATTACAACATGGTATAAATTTATATAAAATACGTAATAAAGTGTATGCTCGTAAAATCTTTATACAAATACGTTCTATTTGAATTTAAACATAGATAAAAAAGAAAAATGTGTATAAAAGAAAGCTTTTAATTCATGTAGGCATATTCTTTTATCACGAATTCAGGAGACATTTCTGTAAAATATTTACTATAACGTATGACTGAATAAACATTGATTTAGTCGATTAAGAATCAAATATAAATTCATACGATGCTCAATGTGAATTTCAATTTTATGAATTTGTACTGTTTGATATAACTAATGATAAATTATATATAATATATTAAAAGATACATCTGTTTTACGGATACCGACAACTTATTTTATACATATGTTATATATGTGTACATTTCAAATATCAGAACAGATCCCAGAACCCCAGAACAGATCAAGGTAAAATCCTTACGTCGCCAGACACCTCTATTTTATACACATTCTAGTGTTTTATAAGACTTATATTGTAATGTAATAAATATGAAAATAAATGAAAATACAAAATAAAATAAATCTTTTCATCATTGAATTATTATTTGTTGTCACTTTCTCATTTGTTTATTCTTGAGAAAGTAACTGTCACAGCTAAAATAATATTTGAGCTGTAAATAAAAAGCCAAAGTGAAAAATTTGGTAATTTATTATAAAACAGGATATTTACCATGTTTATTTTCGGTAAATCGGTATTTCGAATGTTAAGGAATTGATGATTTTAAAAAATAATTGTATTTTTGTGATATGTCAGTAGAGCAACAAAACACAACAGAAACTTCTGTTTTTGCATAAACAAATAAGAATAAAGTGATAGTTGCGTGAATAAAGCAAAAGCATATGTGTACGTTAATATAAATTAAGATAACATTTTTAATGATTTTCAAACTATACCATGTAATATGTAAATAAAACTGTCAAATAATTTTCTTATTTTTTTTTTGTAAAATGTGATGTTGATGATGATAAGATGCGATGAGATGTTGTGATGTTATCAGAACCTTTCTCGCCCTTCTAGAAGCTAAACTTCAGCTCTGCATGTCTTTTCTTTACTACAGAATACTGATTACTATCGGCAACTTACAGTATCATTTAATTTCTTTTTTTTACACGTGGAAACCCTTTCGGACCGAAACAGGGGCTTGTAGTGGCGATGTGTGTCAGATTCAGATGGACTACAATCACATAGTGTGAAACTTTGATCCAGAGATAGAGAAATCCGGTAACAGTCATTATTACGATCACATGAACAACTTTAAATGAATGCATTCTAGCAGTTGTACTCGTATTCTTCCGAACAGAATGAAAATTCGTAAGCAATAGAGCACAGCATAGCACTCCAGGTCTTCTCTGATGTATTCGAAATAGAGACAGCTTAATCTGAAAATGTAAAAAAAGATACTACAAATAACATCCTCAGTCCCAGTTATTGTAAAAAATTATTAAAGAAAATTAAAAATAATTATGAAAATAAAAACGAACTGCAGAAGACTGCGCCCTGGGCAGCCATAAATAAAGTTGTTTATTTAAGTAAAGCCCAGTCATTACCATTTGAGTGGCTAGGATTAAAAAAAATGCATTAGCTTTATAAATTGTACGATTTACAAACTTGTGAACAAAATACTCTTTGTCTCTTTAACTTTTGACAATACAGTTGCGTCACGCCAGAGTGGTGCATTCCGATCACGCCGACTCAACTTTATGGCTTTGCCGGAAATAGAGTCAAGTGAAATTAAGGATGCTATTTTTATCTATTATAAAATCAGGATGTGACACACTTACTTCTATTATTAAACATGTTTTTAATCGCTGTCTCACGACAGGAGTATTGCCAAAGCCACTAAGAAGGGGCCTTGTCCATCCTATACACGAAAATGGAAGCACAAATAGTGTCAACAACTATTGACCAATATCAGTTTTCACAACATTCTCTAAAATTTTTGGAAAATATTAAATAAAAACCATTTACTTACCAACATATGGTTTTACAGCTAGCAGATCTGCAGAGGATGCCGTTTTGCACCCACAGAGCTGAGTTGGTTGACAGTCCATCAGTATGTGGATTCCCCTGCAAATTAGATTGTAAGGTTATTCGTTTAAGTTTAAATAAAAGTGAAATATCATCCGCAAATAGCACCTTCTAGCGAATCTTCTGATTATCTTTTGTTAAATTGGGCGGGTCATTGATATAAATGAGAAATAAAAATGGGCCGAAAGTTGAGCCCTGCGGAAGTCCCATAGTAAACAAAGACCCCAAGGATCCCTGACCATTATTATCCACCCACTAGATCTTATCACCCAAATAAGAGACTAATAGATCTAAAGCAGTGTTCCAAATTCCATTTTGCATATAAGTAATACAATTTTCTGAACCACTGTTTCCTGGAAAATGCAATCGAAGGCCTTACAAAAATCATAATAAATACCTAAGGCATTTATCCTCCCAGGCACTAAATACACCAGCTAAAATGTTTCTTGTAGCGGAATATTATTTTCAATTGTGTTGATGTCCGCATATAGCACAAAAACCACTGAAATAGGTCTTTAATTTGCAGAGTAAAAAATGCACCGTGTTTTAAATAAAGAAATGATCTTACTCTAAACATTATTTCAGAAAATACGAATATTTCAAAATTATTGTACGATGAAGACGGAGGCCCATATACATTCGATACAATAATAATTCTTCTCATTCTACTTATGCTATTTCTATTGTCATTTCAACAGAGAGGCTCGCATTGTCTGTACGTCATATCTATACATATGTTTTTATTTGTAAATCAATGAACAACACGTACCTTACTAAACGAGCTACCTAACATGTGATTACTGAAGTTGAACATGAGCTGACGACTTTGTAGTCAATGTCTGTAATATTAAAAATATTAATTTTCTTACAGTTCATGAACTATGCTAGACATATGCTACTTACTAGACATTTCTTGAATATTTTGATATGCTAAAGTGAATGTGTTTATTGTACATTTCTCTGAAACAAACCTACATGGTATGCAGATGTGTAACTACACCTGTAAAAAAATTACATGCAGAAAAAAATATCATTTATCATTAATATATAAGTTAGAAGTTACATCTATTGTCCCTATATCTAGTTAAAAACATCAGAGTTAATAGCCAAGTGCTTAACTGTATGAATCTAAGTTGTCTTATTAACTAGTTTTATAGCCAAGTTCTTGACTGGTGCATCAATAAAATCATATAACTGTACGTAGTAAATGATGATAGCCGACAGGCCACTCTCTGCTACCAACAATTTCTCTATTAGGTAAACGTTTCACAACCAGCTAATTGATAGGCACTCCGTTAGGTTCGTGTACCAATTCGTATACTCACCTGGTCATCCCTGTCGTAGACCGATGGTACGGTGTAGTGTTGGTGCTATACAAATGAATGTTAATATGTGGAAGAGTGAGTATACAACAATTAAGCCGGAGTGAACTTTCTGAGTTTGACCTCACTATAGCCGTCTAAACGTTCGGTAACCGCTTCCCACACAATCACCAATTATGATGTAGTGGTTTTATTACTGTGATACGGGCCACTGAGACGTGAGAAGAGTCAAATTAGGTATTGTTTGCTATTGACCAGAAAATAGCAGTATATCAACCGTCTGTTCTTGTACTGTAAGGACCGCGCCTGTCGCGATATTAATTTCAAAGACGGCGAGTGGATCCTGCTATTACTGACTGACATTTACATTTATTGCTGAACAATAATGATATTACTAACCATCGTTTACAAAACAAGAAAAGATAACATTTATCTTTCGTCATTATATAAATATTGTTTAACATAATTGTTAGTGTCAACAATATGAAACTTCATATTATCATTCAACATATTGTGCAACTGCTTATTTAACTTAACATTATTTTCTTTACTATACCTTTACTATATAGATATAGAAGGGTAAATATCTAGTCTGCGTCAAATCTAATGTACATAGTCCGTTATTTTTTTTCATAGAAGCCTACCAAAGTGACTCTACTCTGCCTCCAAGAGTGGTGGCCGCTATACTCATTGCGAATGAAGACAATGCAGTATGGTGATCCACGCTATGGTGACCTAGTGAGATGCTTCTTCACGCATTTGCTTTTCAAAACTATACACTCCTTTTTCATGGATACCAGGTTCTCATTAAGACTTACTGAAGATTAAGGTTTAGTGTTTATACGCAAGATTCAAGAGTTAATTTTCTATTTTTTCTGAGTACATCTAAAATTTTTCAAGCAGTGACGGCCTCTCTCTATTCAATTTGATATTTTTAATAAAAAACTTTTGCCTATGTCCCAATTTTTGTGTTTTTCTAATATATCTATTTATTTTGACTGCTTCAGTGGTATAGCGGTATCCTATGCGACTTTGTATTGCTGGATGGATGGATTTGAACAATCTACAAATATTTGTTTCGGAGTTTGGATGTGCTGAAGCATCACATGAAGCGGTGCTACCTTATAAGGCAAAGGAGATAATGGTAATGGATAGGTCATTGTTGAGTCATACTGACAACATGAACATAAAATCATTTAATTATTTTATTTTGAAATTTATTTGCGTTTATAAGTTATGACTTATTTAAAAAAATTCTGACTACTACTACGACAACACTACTACTAGACAATTCTTGTCTAAACCAAATTTCCTATTAATTTAAATAAAATATTACTATAATGTTTGCTAGATACCTAAAATCTATTTGAAGACGGTACTAATATTTTGAAATATTGTTTATGTATTCGTAGACGTTCAACCGAAGCGGATGGATGGACATTTGAATAGTTGTCAGCATGGATTTCGTTATGTTCACTCTATATTACATAATCAGATCAATTTTGTTGATTATATACACGGGTGAAAAAAACACCTAAGAAGAGTATTCTGGAAGTAAAAAACAACAGGCTGCACTCCGAGAGTGCTGGCAGAAGTGAAAATTTGTACGTTAATCGTTGTGCATTTTTGATATTTTGGAATAGTCAGGGAATAATTTTGAACGAATTGCTTTAATTTATTAATATGAAAGTAAAAATTAAATACAATATTCATTTATTGCGTTACCGTACACAAACATGACAATATTCACGCAAGCGACCTGCGCCGTCTAAACGAAACAGCAGGCGCAAGTATACATTTTCGCCGTTCGGTATAAAGTGGATACTTCCTCTACTACGCCGCACCGGCGCCGGCGGTTTGCTCTCTCTCCCTTCCACAAATTTTCGATCAGGTGACGTGTCGTGACGCAACTTTTACATTTTTACTCATCACAAAAAGTGCACAACGTCGCTGCAGAAGTTTTCATTTCAAACATTTAGTTCCTTTTATGGTACATATAAGGTAGTAATATTACCCTGACGGTAAGATCAAAATCTCAATCACTCCACTCTTGCACCATACAGTGCCATTGACGGGACAATCCCCATATACAAACATCTCTTCCACTCAAATTAGGTAAAAGTCGCCCAAGGGCAGAAGCAGTGTCGATCATCTTTGGAGCAAATTATCGGAGTGTGTAAGGGGGAGGACCGACGTGTGGAGCTATTGTCACGACGCACGCTAAGGGCACGGCTGCATCGTAATTCTGCGTAATCACATCACGAAAGCGGCCAGCCTCCGTGTCGATCTCCTCGGTCGGTGACTGCGAAGACAGCCAAAAGTCAATGATGGCCTCCTCTAGTAGGTCCCTATTCAGTTTGGCAATCGTTCCACTCCAACCACAATTATTGAGGAAGGGCAGTGGGTTGGTTCTCCGGTAACTTCACTAACTCCACTCATTATATAATATTCTTAATTTTGCCCCACCTTGATCAAAAATGCTGCATACGTCCACGTACCTCTTTAAAGCAAAACAATAATTAATCTCTTAAATTAATTAATTAAGCAAGTGTAGGTACCCTATTACTTAATAGGTATATCACGTCTTAAAAATACGAATTTGTTGATCTAATTTAGGCTTTATTAATCTTGAGAACACCTCTAACTGCCACAGCCAGTGTCGGAATCCTAGGTATGAGCACATCGGGCGAGGTCATATTTCGCAGTCATTTATAGGGTAAGATCAATTTACCCTATATGCTTATAAAATATTATTGAATAACAATGTGAACAATTTATCGGTACGTGAGTCTATTCATCTCTACGTGATTGACAACTACTTACGTGGTTGTGATCGTAGACAGCATCCACTTACAAAAATTAGTAATAGTCCCACTTTTACAGCAATCAATCTAATAAATGATCTCGACTAGCTTTCACTAGTCCAAATGCAGACATATTTTTTGATGAGACTAGTATATTTAGTAACATAATATAATGACACACCTAAATTATTTTGAATAATTGCTTTTTTATTTTAATTCTGACATTTATCGATGTATTATGATGATGAAATTTCATTGTAAATACTTGACTGTTTTTTTGATGGATCTTATTTTGTTGAGATTATTTCAGTATTAATGTTACTATGTATAATTTCGATCGTACTTTATGCTCAGGGCATACTGAAAATCACGTTTCAGTTTGCACAAATTAACACCATCGCTATCTTCTTAAGATGATCGTGATACTCTACAAAAGAAATCTTGCTATTATCAACAATAATGAATTTAAGAGATGTTTACACATTGTTAAAACACTGATTGTGTGTTCACTGATGTACACATTCATAAAAGTTTTGATATTAAGAAATTTTACAGTTGAGAGGGAACATCCAGTAAGTTAACTTCAATTTTGGACAAATTATTGTTATTTTCAAAATAACGTCTTATGACATCTGACACATGACGCCATCTAGTTTAAAACATACGTACTACAACATTGGTACATAAAAACTGCACCACTGCGACAGCAGACAGTCACCGATTTATTTTTATTAAACTGGTGTTCATTATAGCTCTAGTTATTAAGATTTAAAATTTAATGTAGTAATTAGTTTCCTACTTTAGGGTCACACACTTATTTGTTCGAGTAGAAACATTTAAAAGTGATTTTTTCGTATATTTTAAAAGCCTGCCAAAGTAACTCTACTGTGCCTGATGGAGAGCATGAATAGAATCCAAGAGTTTTGGTCATCTTATTCATTGCGAATGCTGACAACACAGTATGGTGACCCATACTATGACGGCCTAGTAAAATGCTTTTTCACGCCTCATTAGGGGATGTTAAAGGCATGACAGTCATCATGGCATTGTATTGTACACACTTACCACGACAACTGTCACCAATGCAACCAGCAATGGGCCTCCAGTCTCACACTCACCAACGAAACACGATAGCACGTATGTTGTTTGCTTAGGTTGATCTTCTGTGGGAGGGTAGTAATGAGCCGGTCCAGCCGGCCCGTTCGTGCTGAAACCAGCTTGGCTCTACCACCTACCACTGCTGTTTTCGCTAGGGAAGGTATGAATCAAAACAGTTTTTTTTAAACTTTTAATAATGATTAACAAAAAATGCAATTATTATGTTTGGCATGTTTACTTTATTCGTTCTCAGAAATTAATTGAGAATTACAACTCTACATGGCTCGTGACTTTTCATCACTTGATTACATTCCTTATTTCATTGTTATCTCCATATAACTTAGCCTATCCGTAATATATTTACAAAATATATTAATTTTAATTATTTTTTTAAATTAAAGTTCAATATGGCGGTTATATTTTTAAACTATTCGCTAATTTTTTTTAAATACTATTTATTTACACATCGTATACATATGTCACAGCTCTTTGGTATTTATATAATGTTATATAGTTTATCTACTGTTTCATGACAAGGTTCTCTTTATTAACTTAACCTTTCGATAATCCCTTGTGACTGATTTACAAAAATAATTTTATTTTATATTATATACACAATATTGGGAATGTACATATCTACTGACTTGTTAATTTTTTTAACATTCCTACTTTCATTTGACAGATTGGGCTAGCTTTGTCCAGTTTCAATGACTGCCGTAAAACACTTCATACAGGTTTGTGGGTTTCGTTTTGCGTTGATTCTATGATTACTTTCTTTTCTGGAGACTTTTGCTTCCTATTTGGTAGAGTTATGCAGAACAGAGCATTAACTGAAATGAAAAAAGTATTATTTTAGTTTATCATTACGTATCTGAGCTGACGAAGGGGGTCTGGGTCTACGTTACAGAGAATAATGATATAGTATTGTGTCATCATCATCATCAGCCTCTAATAGTCCACTGCTGGACATAGGCCTCCCTAGCAACATCAAATTATCTTAAGAAGTTTGCCTGTCCATATAATCAACTTTTTTCGGTTAAAGACATGCTCTTGTATTTTTATACTTTAATGGAATATATTTTATGGTATTTCAACTGCACATGTCACAACACATGACACAACTTCAACTATGTAAAGTAAAATTAAAGTTTTAAATAATGTCACAATAAACTTACTTATAAGGATGGATCCAAACATGTAGAAACCAGCTCCACAGTTAATATCCAGGAATAGACCAATTAAATTAGATCCCACCATGGAGCCTACACGTCCCATCATCATGGATAGGCAGATCGCCATAGCTCTGTAATAAAAATGTCAAATGAATGTAAATTTGAAATAACTGAAAGTTCTGTGCAATTTGAGATGGTCCTGTATACACCTAATATTAATATTTTAAGTACTATAAGAAAAATGAATGGCATTAATTTCTACTTATGTACATAGTCCGTTATTTTTTTTCATAGAAGCCTACCAAAGTGACTCTACTCTGCCTCCAAGAGTGGTGGCCGCTATACTCATTGCGAATGAAGACAATGCAGTATGGTGATCCAAGCTATGGTGACCTAGTGAGATGCTTCTTCACGCATTTGCTTTTCAAAACTATACACTCCTTTTTCATGGATACCAGGTTCTCATTAAGACTTACTGAAGATTAAGGTTTAGTGTTTATACGCAAGATTCAAGAGTTAATTTTCTATTTTTTCTGAGTACATCTAAAATTTTTCAAGCAGTGACGGCCTCTCTCTATTCAATTTGATATTTTTAATAAAAAACTTTTGCCTATGTCCCAATTTTTGTGTTTTTCTAATATATCTATTTATTTTGACTGCTTCAGTGGTATAGCGGTATCCTATGCGACTTTGTGTTGCTGGATGGATGGATTTGAACAATCTACAAATATTTGTTTCGGAGTTTGGATGTGCTGAAGCATCACATGAAGCGGTGCTACCTTATAAGGCAAAGGAGATAATGGTAATGGATAGGTCATTGTTGAGTCATACTGACAACATGAACATAAAATCATTTAATTATTTTATTTTGAAATTTATTTGCGTTTATAAGTTATGACTTATTTAAAAAAATTCTGACTACTACTACGACAACACTACTACTAGACAATTCTTGTCTAAACCAAATTTCCTATTAATTTAAATAAAATATTACTATAATGTTTGCTAGATACCTAAAATCTATTTGAAGACGGTACTAATATTTTGAAATATTGTTTATGTATTCGTAGACGTTCAACCGAAGCGGATGGATGGACATTTGAATAGTTGTCAGCATGGATTTCGTTATGTTCACTCTATATTACATAATCTGATCAATTTTGTTGATTATATACACGGGTGAAAAAAACACCTAAGAAGAGTATTCTGGAAGTAAAAAACAACAGGCTACACTCCGAGAGTGCTGGCAGAAGTGAAAATTTGTACGTTAATCGTTGTGCATTTTTGATATTTTGGAATAGTCAGGGAATAATTTTGAACGAATTGCTTTAATTTATTAATATGAAAGTAAAAATTAAATACAATATTCATTTATTGCGTTACCGTACACAAACATGACAATATTCACGCAAGCGACCTGCGCCGTCTAAACGAAACAGCAGGCGCAAGTATACATTTTCGCCGTTCGGTATAAAGTGGATACTTCCTCTACTACGCCGCACCGGTGCCGGCGGTTTGCTCTCTCTCCCTTCCACAAATTTTCGATCAGGTGACGTGTCCTGACGCAACTTTTACATTTTTACTCATCACAAAAAGTGCACAACGTCGCCGCAGAAGTTTTCATTTCAAACATTTAGTTCTTTTTATGGTACATATAAGGTAGTAATATTACCCTGACGGTAAGATCAAAATCTCAATCACTCCACTCTTGCACCATACAGTGCCATTGACGGGACAATCCCCATATACAAACATCTCTTCCACTCAAATTAGGTAAAAGTCGCCCAAGGGCAGAAGCAGTGTCGATCATCTTTGGAGCAAATTATCGGAGTGTGTAAGGGGGAGGACCGACGTGTGGAGCTATTGTCACGACGCACGCTAAGGGCACGGCTGCATCGTAATTCTGCGTAATCACATCACGAAAGCGGCCAGCCCCCGTGTCGATCTCCTCGGTCGGTGACTACGAAGACAGCCAAAAGTCAATGATGGCCTCCTCTAGTAGGTCCCTATTCAGTTTGGCAATCGTCCCACTCCAACCACAATTATTGAGGAAGGGCAGTGGGTTGGTTCTCCGGTAACTTCACTAACTCCACTCATTATATAATATTCTTAATTTTGCCCCACCTTGATCAAAAATGCTGCATACGTCCACGTACCTCTTTAAAGCAAAACAATAATTAATCTCTTAAATTAATTAATTAAGCAAGTGTAGGTACCCTATTACTTAATAGGTATATCACGTCTTAAAAATACGAATTTGTTGATCTAATTTAGGCTTTATTAATCTTGAGAACACCTCTAACTGCCACAGCCAGTGTCGGAATCCTAGGTATGAGCACATCGGGCGAGGTCATATTTCGCAGTCATTTATAGGGTAAGATCAATTTACCCTATATGCTTATAAAATATTATTGAATAACAATGTGAACAATTTATCGGTACGTGAGTCTATTCATCTTTACGTGATTGACAACTACTTACGTGGTTGTGATCGTAGACAGCATCCACTTACAAAAATTAGTAATAGTCCCACTTTTACAGCAATCAATCTAATAAATGATCTCGACTAGCTTCCACTAGTCCAAATGCAGACATATTTTTTTATGAGACTAGTATATTTAGTAACATAATATAATGACACACCTAAATTATTTTGAACAATTGCTTTTTTATTTTAATTCTGACATTTATCGATGTATTATGATGATGAAATTTCATTGTAAGTACTTGACTGTTTTTTTGATGGATCTTATTTTGTTGAGATTATTTCAGTATTAATGTTACTATGTATAATTTCGATCGCACTTTATACTCAGGGCATACTGAAAATCACGTTTCAGTTTGCACAAATTAACACCATCGCTATCTTCTTAAGATGATCGTGATACTCTACAAAAGAAATCTTGCTATTATCAACAATAATGAATTTAAGAGATGTTTACACATTGTTTTAACACTAATTGTGTGTTTACTGATGTACGCTTGCATAAAAGTTTTGATATTAAGAAATTTTACAGTTGACAGGAAACATCCAGTAAGTTAACTTCAATTTTGGACAAATTATTGATATTTTCAAAATAACGTCTTATGACATCTAACACACAACGCCATCTAGTTTAAAACATACGTACTACAACATTGGTACATAAAAGACTGCACCACTGCGACAGCAGACAGTCACCGATCTATTTTTGTTAAACTGGTGTTCATTATAGCTCTAGTTATTAAGATTTAAAATTTAATGTAGTAATTAGTTTCCTACTTTAGGGTCACACACTTATTTGTTCGAGTAGAAACATTTAAAAGTGATTTTTTCGTATATTTTAAAAGCCTGCCAAAGTAACTCTACTATGCCTGATGGAAAGCATGAATAGAATCCAACAGTTTTGGTCATCTTATTCATTGCGAATGCAGACAACACAGTATGGTGACCCATACTATGACGGCCTAGTAAAATGCTTTTTCATGCCTCATTTGGGGATGTAAAAGGCATAACACTCATCATGGCATTGTATTGCACACACTTACTACGACAACTGTCACCAATGCAACCAGCAATGGGCCTCCAGTCTCACACTCACCAACGAAACACGATAGCACGTATGTTGTTTGCTTAGGTTGATCTTCTGTGGGAGGGTAGTAATGAGCCGGTCCAGCCGGCCCGTTCGTGCTGAAACCAGCTTGGCTCTACCACCTACCACTGCTGTTTTCACTAGGGAAGGTATGAATCAAAACAGTTTTTTTTAAACTTTTAATAATGATTAACAAAAAATGCAATTATTATGTTTGGCATGTTTACTTCATTCGTTCTCAGAAATTAATTGAGAATTACAACTCTACATGGCTCGTGACTTTTCATCACTTGATTACATTCCTTATTTCATTGTTATCTCCATATAACTTAGCCTATCCGTAATATATTTACAAAATATATTAATTTTAATTATTTTTTTAAATTAAAGTTCAATATGGCGGTTATATTTTTAAACTATTCGCTAATAATTTTTAAATACTAATTATTTACACATCGTATACATATGTCACAGCTCTTTGGTATTTATATAATGTTATATAGTTTATCTACTGTTTCATGACAAGGTTCTCTTTTTAATTTAACCTTTCGATAATCCCTCGTGACTAATTTACAAAAATAATTTTATTTTATATTATATACACAATATTGGGAATGTACATATCTACTGACTTGTTAATTTTTTTAACATTCCCACTTTCATTTGACAGATTGGGCTAGCTTTGTCCAGTTTCAATGACTGCCGTAAAACACTTCATACAGGTTCGTGGGTTTCGTTTTGCGTTGATTCTATGATTACTTTCTTTTCTGGAGACTTTTGCTTCCTATTTGGTAGAGTTATGCAGAACAGAGCATTAACTGAAATGAAAAAAGTATTATTTTAGTTTATCATTACGTATCTGAGCTGACGAAGGGGGTCTGGGTCTACGTTACAGAGAATAATGATATAGTATTGTGTCATCATCATCATCAGCCTCTAATAGTCCACTGCTGGACATAGGCCTCCCTAGCAACATCAAATTATCTTAAGAAGTTTGCCTGTCCATATAATCAACTGTTTTCAGTTAAGGACATGCTCTTGTATTTTTATACTTTAATGGAATATATTTTATGGTATTTTAACTGCACATGTCACAACACATGACACAACTTCAACTATGTAAAGTAAAATTAAAGTTTTAAATAATGTCACAATAAACTTACTTATAAGGATGGATCCAAACATGTAGAAACCAGCTCCACAGTTAATATCCAGGAATAGACCAATTAAATTAGATCCCACCATGGAGCCTACACGTCCCATCATCATGGATAGGCAGATCGCCATAGCTCTGTAATAAAAATGTCAAATGAATGTAAATTTGAAATAACTGAAAGTTCTGTGCAATTTGAGATGGTCCTGTATACACCTAATATTAATATTTTAAGTACTATAAGAAAAATGAATGGCATTAATTTCTACTTATGAGTATGGAAAGTAACATTGGTTTTTATTTGAGCAAGGCTCTACGATACAATATTTAAAATATAAATAGAATAAGTAGGATTACATAAAGGTTTACCTGTACTTAGTAGGAAATAGCTCCACAGCCACTGCGTTCATTAAACCTATACATGCTCCACACATCTGGAAAATCGCAAACAGCACAACTGCAAACTGCTGATTGTACGCCAGATGAGCACCGATTCCGCAACAGCCAGTTACGAACAGTATAACCAAAACTATGATCTTCTTGCCAATGTAGTCCACGATGAAGCCTACAATAATGTACATAGAGGAGAACACGAGGCCGATGTATATAGAACGCTCGAATGTTGACGTATGAATTGTGTCGTCGCAGACCTGTGGGGAGAAAAAAAATGTTATAACTTTTGTTAATTGATAAATAATTTTAGATTCTGTAACTACTGTAGAGATAGACAAGACTTTTTACGGCTTTTATTTTTAAGTATGTTGCCAACATACTTTTATTTATTTATTTATTATACATTATGCACTATAGGCACATAAGCGGAATTAATGCCTAAGCCATTCTCTACCAGTCAGCCTTTGGGTGATGCAGAGAAAATAGGAAATAGGTGCGTACCAGGTTAAGTTGATTTATACACTAAAATTTATACAGGTAATTCTATACTAGACATAAAACACTTTAATTACAGAACACAATTTTATATCTTTGTAATTTTAGTAATAGAGTAAATTAATTTTAATCATAACGTAGATCCACTTTTCGCTTGCATGAATATTATTTAGACTGTCTGTAGACCCTAAAGGCCCATTAAATTTATCGTAAAACTCATGTTTTGGCAAATGTTGACCAAGAATTGAATCATTCAGTTCTTGGTCAACATTTGCCAAAACATGAGTTGACCAAGACTTTAATCATTCAATTCTTGATCAACATTAACTAATTAAAACTGCAGATTAAAAGAACAAGTAAGAGAATTTAAAAAAAAAGTTACCACAGTGCCGTTGTTCGTAAGGTCTCTATTCGCATCGAGTACATCACAGATCCTGGTTGCGTCGCCGTCACTCTGTGCCAGTGAGTTCAGGATTGATGGGAACCACACGTAAAAGCCATTAGTTCTGAAATATTTTTTTAAGTATTAGATTTGATATGATCTTTAGCGATTCTCGTCTGTACATAATATTATGATTAGCGTTTTTCTTTAATACTGCTTAACTGGTAGTAGAAGGTTTTAGATATTCAAAGTATGAAGTAAACCTAGCTCAGAGATTTTAAAATTTAAGACTGATCGTCACAATGCAACATCAAATAACACTTACGTGGCAAAAATACCGAATTGTACGAAACACGTCAAAGCTGTCCAAGGTAGTAGAGGATACTTGAAAAGTGGGATGGTCTGCTCTTTCATGGATTCCCATACGGCAGCAGCTCCACTCCTAGTTGTAACTTTCGTGGTTTGGCTTTCAACTAACAACGCCTTGATCTGGGAAAAAGAATTTTTTGATGTAATTTTTGCTTGCCTTTTTGCCATTATTATTTGACTTATTTAATATTATGCATATTTATGTAACTGACTCGTTGGTCTAGTTCTTAGCGTACGCGACTGTCGATCAAGGGATCTCAAGTTTGATTCCGGGTGGAGTCAAAAAGTGTTATTAAGTTTGCCGGGTAAAATAAATATTTAACAACAGCCTAGAGTTTGGAATTTGGGGTCTTAACCAATGTCCATGGAGAGCAAATAAAGACTTTGGTTCTGCGCCTGATCTCTCCCTGATCGTGTGGATAACCGTCTCATCAGATTGTGAGAACGGGGAAATAGAGAGTACACCTGCGTTTGTGCATAGATTTGTGTAGTGTAATATCTCTTGCGTGTCTGGTCTTCGTTGAGACTGACCGCCATGACTGAAATCGATTAAGAGTACATCATTTATAGATTGCATTTTTGGAGATTCTCTTCTTTTTATCTTTTGTTTTTTCTCTTTGTATCTAATTTTTTGTTTTCATTAGTAGAAGTTAGAACAGTATTTTTAAGTTGCTAGTATAGACTATTTTAGATTAAACATACTAATGTGCTACCGTTAACTAAATATATTTGAACTTACCTCAAAACTGTCCGCTGGCTGCTTTTGATTTGTAGCATATATGTTTTTAACTACATCAAGAGCCTCATTATAACGACCCATGGCAAACAGGAACTTGGGACTTTCTGGGGCAAACATTAGAAGAACAGTTCCAAGAGCAAACGGTATTGCACAGGCTACCACCAGCAACCGCCATGGTCGGTATTCGATGCTCAAGAATGGAATGGGATAAGCGAATTCCAAGGGAAGTATTAACCAAGATATACCTGAAATATAAAAATATAATGTTTTCTAAATTGTTATATGCCTTAAAATGTTACTAGATTAAATTTCTTCATTTAAAATTTATTGCATTTGTTGCACAAAGGTGAACTTAATACCACGAGTCATTCTCTTCCAGTTGACCTTTAGGTGATATAGAAATAAGATGCGGTAGGTGCAGAGATACTGATTTTTTCATTGTACATAACAGTTTGATACATAAGAGATATACTAACATTAAATATAACGAATATACACAAATTTAGTTTATACTTTAACAGTCGTGTTAATTTGTCAATGAGCGACAGTCACTTACCAGGTGACTCTTCTTCTCATTTGTCCGCACATAACATAAAAAAAGATGTTTTGTTTTTTAGACTTAATATCATCATTATCACAATGCACTGCTGGACATGGCCTCTCCCATTGCACGCCACTCTGATCGATTTAACAACATCATAGGATATCATTATCAACAGCTTTTTACAATACACTGCTGGACATAGGCCTGTCCCTAGCAAGGAGGTTTTGGCCTACTATACCACGCTGGCAGACGGGTTGGAATAGGGTTTGTTTCAAGTTTTCCTTCTCTTTGTAATTATGTTGTCTTGTATACTTTTATGGAAGGACGAGGTGTATGTCCCTCCGACCAGGCGAGGTGATCACGCCTGGCGGGCCACGGCCCTGGTGGCCCATGAGGGGATAGGCACATAGGATATAAAGTAAAGTTTATAAGTTTTGTGAATTCACTTACACGGCAGAATTACGGTTCCAATTCCGACGAAGGACGAACCAAAAGCCACCATTTTATCCCTGTGTCGGAGATTATTGAATTCGCCCAAGTACGTGTATACCACGGCTGACGAGCCCGACATACTGGAAATCAAAAGAAAAATTATTTATAATACGAATATATAACCACATTATATAATATTATATAATCATTCATTATATTATTTTTGATGACAAATTCTTGTATTTGCTTAATCGTAAGATGTAAGTGTATTTTTCACAATTGTTCTGATAGCAGTGTCTTTGGTACATCGTTTTTCCTACGACAAGATGGTTGCTATTTAATTTTATTTAGAGCGGGTGCTAGGGAGGGATGAATTTCATCGAGTGGAGAACGATATCCATCGCCTTAAGCGCCTTGGCATGGCCGTCTACTGACCAAGATACGGTATAGACATGTAGGGTTTCCAGGACGTTTAGTTCTCTTACTGTACTAAGGGAACTTGCTAAAGATTCACTAGTGATCGTATATTAGGTGTTGTCTTGGACAATTTAATTTTAAGCTTTGGTATGGCGGCACGTGGGAAATTTTAAATAAAAAAAGAAATTTAGACTAACTTACACAAAAAACGATTATAAAAATACTTACAACACAGCTGAAAGAAATATCAAGACGCCGAAGGAAATTACTTCCGGTGCAAAACTTGCGAAAGCAGAAAACACAGCGGAGATGAGCATTGTGAACAACATAACAGGTCTTCTACCTTGAGTGTCCGCTAACCAACCCCAAATGTAAGAGGTCAGAATGATAGCTGGAAATATAAAAATTATTTGTTTTTTTTATATTGTTCCAATATGGAGTGTTGATGATGATGATAATCTCCGAGCCAATTTCAGTCATGGTGGCCAGTTTTAATTGATATCAGCCAAAAATAGAGGAGATATTATAATACACAGGTATGTGGTCAAACACAGTTGCATTCTCTGTTCCCTCACCCTCACAATCCGATCTGACAGCTATCATATCAACTCAAAAAGTTCTTCATCAATTCAGCTTAAATTTTGTAAACAACAATTCGTTTTTATTTATTTTTAAGTTAATTATTTTGTTCGCTTATCATCAAAGCAGGCACAATGTGCCACAGTGAAGTATGGCACGGTATTGTTAGTCTGCATAAAAATAGCACTTTACTATATGAAGAGGAGGATGGTAAGTGCTTTATTCTTAATTCTATTTTTTAGGTTAAGAAAAGTGAAGATTACTTACCTAAGAATGGTATAGCAGAGAGCCAGCCTCGCTGTTGCAACGTAAGATCTAGATCACACTGCGCAGCCGGTAGGATGTAACCTAACGCTAAACTCTGCATGATCATACCCATGAGGATCACGCCTGACATCAACATGTGTAGGACGTTGTACATACCAAAACCTGTAAAGTAAACGTATAGCATATATTAGAAGAGCAATATATTAGCAGAAACAATTGATGTCCATAAAAATCAAAATTTGCTGCTAATCGAACACCAGGCTCGACTGGGATAGTACTACCCTCTCACAGAAGACCAACCTAAAGCGACAGCATATGTGCTGTGGTATTTCATTGGTGTGTGCGAGACCGGAGGCCCATTGATGCAGCGGTGACAGTTATCGTGGTACGTATGTGAGCCTTACACTGCCACGGTGACTGTCATACCATGTGCATGCACAATACTGCTTTGTCAGTATTTGCAATGAGTATGACGAACACAACTCTATTCATGCTTTCCATCAGGCAGAGTAGAATCACTTTGGCAGGTTCTTGAAATATAAAAAAAAAGATTAAAAAATCTCGTACACTTAAGCATGTTGAACTTGATTGAAAATCATTAAATTTCACTTCAGCTTAGTTCTTATCGTTAATCAACGTAAGCCTCTTCATTACAAGTAATTTTAGAACCCATACTTCTATTTAAAGATGATGCCACAAATTCTTTATAATTATAATTCAGACATTTAACACAACGCCATCTAGTTTCGAACTAAGCAGAGCTTGTGCTATGATAACTAGACTGACTGATAAAATATTTTTGTTCTTTTTGTTTGTAAATACATACATATTATATGTAAAAAACACCCAAGCTCCGAAACAAATATTAACAGATCATACAAACATTTGAGAATTGGACCCGAAACCTCAAGTAGCTTTTGCTACCGCTATGCCATTGAAGCAGTCATTACATCATACACATCATTACTCTCAACTGCTACATATCCTATATCTCATATAACACATTGACTACCAGTTTGTTTTTTTTTGTTATCACTTACTTCATTATCTAACATCTTTATTTAATGTCGTAAAATAATCTCAGCTCAAACAACGTCAGTGTTATCAAGATGCTAGTCTGCGGTGGGGTTTCCCTAATATCCTATTGTATGTACAATATTTGTCGCAGGTGAATTGTTGAATCTATTATTTTACAAGATTGCTAGTTGTTTTTAAAAATCTCACTTTATTTACTTTACGAAAGATCGCAGTTTAACCACTCGTTACGTAAAGCAGTTGAGCTAATTATTGATAAATTTTAATAAAAGGTTTATGTATGAGAACCTCTTCAGAAATCCTCTCTCCCTATCGGCTTGTGAGTGGTTATTGCGGAGTTGAACCAACTAAAACTTTACACTGTACCAGGTACTAATAGCCGTAAGGAACTAGAGATGACCCAGAAAGAAAATTCTTAATACTCCGACAGACTGCGGGCCATCTACGGCTTGCAGATGACTCCTTTGAATGTTTTTGTAACACCAATCTCATACTACGTGTTGGGTAAAAACACCAAGCCATCCCCAGTTTTGTGTGCCTGTATGCCTGCATGCAAAACAAATACAGTCAAGATTTTTTTGTATCATTTTCTTGTGATATATACACACGTGTAATTATAGCTTACCAGTACTGACATTATTCAATTTCAAGTGACATACAGACTGATAAACATGAAAAAACTTAAATTTTGACAATAGTACGTTAAAAATAAGTATCATATTTATCCTATCTACACAGTGTGGGTACCCTATCTACCAGATGCTACAGCGTGGGTTGCCATACTCATTGTCTACATTCACATCGACTATGGCGACCACCACTCTTAGATTGTATTCTTTCTATCAGGCAGAGTAGAAACACTTTTTAGACCCTGAGAGAAAAAGAGGAAAAAAAAACTTTTACATGAACGTGAATGTCTGTATTGTTAAATAAAAATTGTTTAACTTGAACAACTGATTTGTTTTATAAAATAACCAGTAGTTTGGAAAAGCTTCAGATTCGTCCATCTACCTGCGACGTATAAACATGTTTGCGTATAACGTAGCGTAGTGTTTGTCAAAATATTTGCCGCCATAATTAATTCATTTTACGTAACAACTGTCATTTTATATTAGCTAAGAATATGTTACTTTAATGAATAATGTTATAATATACCTCTTTAGAATACAACAGTTAACGGTGTCTACCTTTTTGTTAAAAAATGACAATTTAAAACTAATCTGATGTAAGCTACCTTGAGAAGTAATACTATTCACAGGATTATAAACTATAGGAATCATCAACAACCTTTTACAGTCCACTACTGGACATAGGCCTCTCCTTAGCAAGGAGGTTTTGGCCTACACCACTCTGGCCAGACGGGTTGGAATAGGGTTTGTTTTAAGTTTTCCGTCTCTTTGTACTGATGTTGTCTTGCATAGTTTGTTTCCTTAGTCGCCTTTTACGACACTCACGGGATGAATAGGGGTAGTAACACTATGTATTCTTAATCCGTCACCACACGGACACTATAGGAAAATAATCTAAATTAATTTTCTAAAAAATATGGTTTTGTACGTTAGCGTTACAAAACCATATTTTACCGTTTTGTAAGTTTTTCTATGGTTATTTCAACCAGTCTGAGCGGCTGATGCTTACTTCTATTATTGCTCGTAGTAAAGTAGATATCATATAATAAAAATATAGAAGTAAATATGTCGTAACATTTCTACATCATTATACAGATATATAATTTGGTAATCAGAATGCAGTTTGATAACTAAATCTTTTCAAATGTTCTGAGAATTCCGAAAACAATTAATTGTTTGAAACGTCAGACATTTGACAGGTGTATAATATTTATGATTAGTTCATTTCTGTAAACATAGTTTTATATAACTAATCATAGTTACAAAGTCAGTTTTCTTTTATTTAGAAAAATGCCTTACCAGAGCACGCAGTGCATTTTTAGTGTAACCTAATTTTTTTTTGTTTTTTTTTTTTTTATAAAGACAACGCCCACACTAGGTATAAATCCTATGTCGCGGGGGACTTTACAAACAAAAAAAATGAACACAAAGCACTCCCAGACTCAGAACAAGGATTTTTGGATTACACAAATTGTTGACCCATGTGGGGTTTAAAAGGCCAACCGTGCAGTCATAGATCAAAATTGCCTTAGTTATTAATATTATACTACGGATAACTGCGTTTTCAATTATCAACTGTTTCTGTCTTCACGCAAAAGTTTATGAGTTATTAGTAATTATATCGTTAATTGATGTGAATTTTATATAAGGTCGATAACACCAACTATTGTTCACCTTCAAAGAGTATGCTAAATTTTCTTTAATCATACGGTATTAGATCTGTTACTGTTATATTAATGTGTGTCAACGCATACCGTTTATTTGAGTAAATATTTAAGACGCATATTTGCAGCTGAATGCTATCATATCGATACAGTTCCATGTTACAAGGGTCAATCTGACTCAGTCTTTATCAAGTCTAAACGGAAAAAGGCGGCAATATTTTAACTTTTCACTGAAGAGTTGCCAGCAAACATATATTTAAAAATACTTCTACAAGTACAGGTTTTGTTTTTATAATTAAAGATACGATTATGATCTATGGTACCTACCTTACTGGTTTATAATAAGTTGGTAAGTTGATAAAATGGATTTACCAATAAAGGTAAAAATAGATTTATATGACGCAATTTTAAAGTCTGTCCAATAGAATACTAATTTTACGCATAAATGAATCCCACTAAAAAATGTCTAATTTTTAATGAATTCAAGTACTTAATGATGATAGTGGAGTAGTCGCGTTATATGCATGTGAAATTGATATATATTTCTATAAAAGACAACGCCGGCATTAGGAATATATTCTATGTCGCGGGGACTTTACAAACAGACAAAAAACGGACACAAACACCTCGACTCAGAACAACAATTTGTGGATCACACAAAGTGTTGTCCTGTGTGAGGTTTGAGGCCACAACGCTCGCCGCAGCAGAGAGTGGCGTGGCGACTGCTTAAACCACGCCATCCGTGCAGTCAGTTTAATAGTACGATGGACTGGTGAATAACCTTTGTCTATTGACCATGATTGATCTATATATTACTCAATATTATAACAATTTATTCATCATCATCATCATCAACGGCCTTTAACAGTCCACTGCTGGACATGAGCTTCTCCTTAGCAAGAGTTTTGGCCCACTATTCCACGCTGCCCAGACGGGTTGTAATAGGGTTTGTTTCAAGTTTTTCTTTTCTTTGTAATGATATTTTCCTGAATAGTTTGTTCCCTTAGTCGCCTCTTACGACACCCACGGGATGAATAGATTCGTAACACTATGTATTCTTAATCCATCACCACACGGACAAAGAATTTATTACGACTAAAAATGTAAAGTTACTGGTACTGGAAAACGCAGGTTTGGTAAGCCTCCCACAGGGTGGTCGGATGACCTGGTGAAGGGCGTAGGAAGCCGTCGGATACGGCTGGCATGGGACCGGTTGTTGTGGAAAACATTGGGGAGGTCTATAATTATGACTAATTATGTCAGTATTACGAGTGTATCACAGAGCTATGTAATGCATTCTTGTTTTCTATATAAAGTGGCTATACGTTATAAAACAGATTACAGATTATGTCAACGTTAGTCAAGTGTCTGTTTGTCTGTTTGTTTAACATTTTATATTTATTATACAAGATTAGATAGTCTTTGTGTAACATTACTGATTGAGATTATGGTCCTCCATTGAGTGTATGGATTTGATTTGATGAGATAGTGTAATGATTTTATTTTTCAGAAAGTTGATATTAACTTGATTTGTATCGCGGTCAACAGGAACACTCCTGCACTACTTAGAAATCTAGCAATGGAATTTTTATAATATAAATTTTGTAGTAAAATGAGCAAATTTAGGAAGTTGACTACTTAATGTGTTGTATTGTATTGTATATGTATTGCTAATTTTAGTTCTACACTATTGTATTGGATGTGTGTTGTATTGGATGGATGTGTACCTATAATGATTACTTATTTATTTATTTCTTACCGATCTCCGACAAGGAATACACTTTACATGCTAGTTTGGTAACAGATAAAATACATACAATGATAGTGTCATCAACATCATCAACAGCCTTTAACAGTCCACTGCTGGACATAGGCCTCTCCTTAGCAAGGAGGTTTTAGCCTACTATTCCACGCTGGCCAGACGGGTTGGAATAGGGTTTGTTTCAAGTTTTCCTTCTCTTTGTAATGATATTGTCTTATGTACTTGGTTCCTTAGTTCCTTAGGGGTGGTAACACTATGTATTCTTAATGCGTCACCACACAGACGAAGATTGTGTATGGTATGCTAATAAATAAATAAAAAAAAGTTAATAATAAAACGTAATTGTGTTAAGTGGCATATTTACAGCCTCATGACTGTTTAAAAAATTAGTAAATGATTTGGACTGTTTCAAAATCTAGT
Source organism: Hypercompe scribonia (assembly GCA_949316085.1). Classification (NCBI taxonomy): domain Eukaryota; kingdom Metazoa; phylum Arthropoda; class Insecta; order Lepidoptera; family Erebidae; genus Hypercompe; species Hypercompe scribonia. The sequence continues at coordinate 3,522,083 of OX438973.1, forward strand.
ATCTAAGTTACTAATACGAACTAAGTTCCCTGTAATTCTTATAAATATTTATGTTTAATCATTGTTTTCATTTAGTTTTCATTTAGCAGTGGCAATAGGAAAACACATTCTATTAAAATTGAAATCTCTAGCGTACCTATTACGGAACATTAACAATGCCAAATGAAATTTGCCTATTTATGATGGAGATTTATCTAGTTTTAATTGTTTAGTATCAATAGAAACATATTCTTTGAAAGTTTTATCAGTTTAACTTTTACTGGTGCGTGTATAGATTACTTACCCGATAACAACATGGCCTCGTCCAGTGACGCGACTGTCTTGTCTACTTTCTCGCTCCCCTTATCCATTTTGGAGTTCAGTGATATACACGACTCGAGAACCTGTGAATAAACATTCATCAGTTTAATACTCTTGAATTACATTATGAGATTGTTTTTAAATTAGGATTGTGACTTAGTTTTCGTCGTTGTGTCTACATTTATTCTTCCATTGACATAAATCAAGTTAGCTTAAGCGTACAGTTTCGTAGGAATGTTTACGATAGTGCACATGAAAATTTTACATATATTATACCCTGAAATTAGATCTCGTTCGTACTTTTCGACTGTAATCCTCAAGTTAAATATTTCTTCTAAATGTAAGAAACCTTAAGAGAGTTTTCGCCCTACAATTCAAGAAGCTAATGAGTAATTTCAGGGTATTGATATGGTGTACGTGAATACATTTTGGATAACTTATGCATTCACTTTTTAAACTAAAGAACGATCACAGGGCATAGACAAAATCCACAGTTATAAGCACAATAATCCGTAGCTAAAAGCATCTTTGGTGCAATTATATAGCTATAATCGCATATGCGTATGTGTTCGGCATCTCTATTTTACCTCTCGATCGAGCACAACGTTATATCGATATTTTTCTTTGTCTGTCATCGTTACTGGCCCTCAGATAACTCGATACCTAAAAATGTTAAATCTGTAGTATTTTTTTTTGTTTTGTCACATTCTAAGGTAGTGTTATGTGTAATAGTGTAAATTGGAACCGATCCAGTTCAACTTGCGCTTGACGAAGCGCAAGATGAGCTCGCCTAAAGGGTTTAGCGCGAAGAATGTACCTACTGTGCATTATAATCATTCAGAAATGTATATTATTTTTATTTATATGTCCTGTGATTATCTTATTTGGTTTTTACCGTTATAGTTTACAAATAGACAAGACAAGGCTCCGTTTTTAATACATCTGTATTGAAAACAACCAAATAAACGTCTTCATTTAATATATACGGTACAATTTGTGGATTTTCTAACTTGACCTGCAAAGGTTATCCACGTACACATTTATATATGTAACACCTCTATCTCGGCATAAAAAAATAATTTGTGGACAATTTTTAGCTTAATAAACTCAATTAATTTGAATCAAAATGTCATATGGACACACTGATGCACAGTGATACGATAAACATATCGTATTAGTATTTCCTCCTTGCTTATGTCCAGCAGTGGACTGTTGAAGGTTGTTGATGAGTAAACAGAGGTATGAAATCATAACAAAAGTTGCACATATGATGATAATACGGGTGCTAAGTAACAATCGAGTTAACAAATAGTGTAATAAACACAAGAATACAACGTCGATTAATAATATCACTGTAGTATATTACGTAAAGGAAAATTTGGAACTGCAGACTAGGTACTTCCTTAGAAAACAATAGTGAAGATCTTATCAAGCAAGCTTATTTGCTTATCACGGTTTGATGAAAGTTGTCAAATAAGAATTAATTTAAACGTTAAAAATATTATTTAAAAATAGTCAAAAATTTCCATTACATTTATTGATTTTTATACATATCTAATCATAAATTTATAACTTGAGCAGTTTACGACCTTTTTTTGAATATAAATGAAATACTGATAAAGTAATCAATTATGTCTGTTACCGCGAGACTCTTATTCACTAAATTATATAGCTACTTTTCCTGATTGTCGAAATGTAACCTTACAATTGAAGTTAGCACTAAATTCACAATTTATTTATACATTTAACGCATGCACAACGATATCTATTAATGACAAGAATGTACTTTCAATCCGCCATTTATAATCTTGATAATTTATCAGCAATCCATAGAGTAGAATAGTGTTACCATCATTTTCATTTTAAAATTCAGGACACCATAACACAAGCTATTAATCACATGATGTAATCATAAAACCATGTGACGGTTTAAGAATACAGAGTGCCACATCCTCTGTTCATCCCACGGGTGTGGTAAGAGGCGACTAAGGGAACAAAATATGCAATACAACATCACTACAAAGAAAAGGAAAACTTGAAACAAACTCTATTCCAACCCGTTTGGCCAGCGAGGCATAGTAGACCAAAATCTCCTTTCTAAGGATCTTCTTTGAAAAGAGGTTTTGGCGTCTGCCTATGTCTAGCAGTGGACTGTTGAAGGCTGTTGATGATGATGATGAATCCTTAATTGAAATATATGCCTTGGCCACCTAAGAAAACAATTTCACCTATCTTATCTTATAACTAATAGAAAGTAGCAGCTATACCTTCTATCATAAACTTCTTTATTAGAGTCAACTTAACATTTTTTATCATTTATGATTTATTTAATTCGCACGTGACTTCTTGTGTTTGAAATACAAGATCTATACTTCCGTTTTTCAATAAAAGAGTTTTCAATTCTTTTGAATAAAAGACTTCGTATGTTGACAGATTAAGCAACGCATACGCAGCAGCATACGGAGTGTCATCCACCCTACCCTTTATTCCTAAGGGTGTAATTACACAGGATAACATCTCTGTAGAGAGAAGGAAAACTTGAAATAAACTCTATATCAATTTGTCAGGCATGTGTCAAAACTTCCTAATTAGAAGACAATGGTTGTTTATGTGATGTGATGTGAAAAGGCACAAGCACAAGCAGCACAAAGCAAATAGATTGTTTTATTAAAATAATCCTTTGTAAGTGATTATACGATTTGGTCATACGATTAATCAGTTTTTATTCAAGAAATTATCTTTGAAGGAAATGATAACTAATCAAAAAACGAAAGTTATTCACTGTTTCATGTTACTAGTTGCTATTTAGTTATATTCATACGCATGTTATGAAAAGAAATAGTTGAACGAAAATTTAGAACCTTTGCTCTATGAATGAAAGAGTTCTTATTTATCATTGTGATTAAATATGTACAAAGAGATGTTCCCTCTATGGCAGTCCTCTATCGCCTTTATCATGGAGAGTGTTCTGACGAACTCTTCCAACTGATTCCATCCTCTCCGTTCCTCTATAGGACAACTCGTGCTGGCCTTGGAAGTCACCGTTTCAGAATGGTAGACATACGCTCCCGAACTAAACGGTTCAGCTCTTCCTTCCTGTGCAAATTACGTATTTCCCTCCCACTACGATTCCGGGTCCTTTAAGCGGGGCGTGAAAAAGCATCTTGCTAGGCCGCCATAGCGTGGGTCGCCATACTGTACTGTCTTCGTTCGCAGTCGAGTCCGGCGACCACCGCTCTTGGATTCTATTCATGCTTTCCATCAGGCAGAATAGAGTCACTTTGGTAGGTCTCTTATTAAAAAAAATGTACTTTAAATATACTTTATTTATTAAATAAGTAGTACAACATAAGTCTGAGTCTGTGTCCTGCATTTAAGTAAAGTACACAACGGGATCGATTTGTTGAATAATATTTAGTGAGCTGTCCTGTGATGACTTGCATCCGTGGTCAGTTGACCAACTCAGTCGTCACAGGCCAGTTCACAAAATTTATTCATTGCACTCAATACTCACAAAAACGCCTACTAGAACCAAGAAATTATAATCAATAAGATATAAGTAATATCATTAGATGATGATTTGAATCATTGTGCAGAGTAATAAATAAATAATACCTATATAAATACATATGTATATTTATTGATTGTAGTAATAAAATGGTTATCTACATTGTTGAGAAATAACATCCGATTGTTGGATTATAAGTATTTTTAAAATTGATAAAAGAAGTTTGTACTGTTCCCTAGGGCAACGTTTACATTTGAATCTGACCTATCTTCTCACATCACATACATCAATAGACTTTCATAACCAACTGCTGGATATAAGCCTCTCCTTAGAAAAGAAGTTTTAACCTATCTAAACCACGCTGGTCCGACGGATTGATGTAGGGTTTGTTTCAAGTTTTCCTTCTTGTCAATCTTCACAATAGCTATCAATTTGTTTGTAAAAATGATTACTGATTTTGCTAGTATGGTATATTTTCTCCAGATTTTAATTTCTAGCCTTTTAATGTTGTTAGTACACAGTTTATTTAGCTTTTACTCAAAGTAAACAATAAATTAAAAAAATCTACGCAAAAATAAACAAGATGGAGCGGTAGATATCGTAGAAGGATAAGAATAATAATAAAATATTCAATTAAATATGATAAAATTATACATAATTGTAGTCCGAGGCATTTGTGTATTGTGATATTCAACTGGTTCTAATATTACGTATATTTGATCGGTTTATTATGTTCCTAGGCTGACATAGTTGGGGTCACCATACTGTGTTGTCTGCAATCGTAATGAGTATGGTGACCACCACTCTTGATAGACGAGAGTTACTTTGGTAGACCCGAAAGAAAAATTGTCTATTTTTTTATTATCTTTTAGTTACTTCTTTTGAATTATTTTTTTATTTTTAAAGCATTGAAGTATGTTTTATGGTTGTTTTAAATCTAGTAAGGGTTTTATCTCTAATTTTCATTGTTTAATAATGTGATTAGGTTTTAGAAAAATTCATGAAAAACCCTCAGTCGACTACAACTAACAATAAACTTTATTAAGCTTTTGTAATTTTAAGGCAATGAAAATAATTTTTAGCATCACGATATTGTCCTTAGTGAAGTGAAAACGCCTTCAAATAGAAATAATACGTATAGAGAATCATTTTAAACATTGATTTTTTGTTTTTGAAATAAAGTCATCTTTTCCTTGACTTTGACTTTGACTTGATAATTGGACAAACTAGATAATTTATCGTAAACAACTTGAAGGATACAGTGTAAAAAAAAACATCATTTAATTAACAATAAATCTGTTGCTGGATGGTAAACGTCAGAGTTACGTACAATCCAAAGAGAATCCATAAGCAATACGCGTAACCTCAACAATACAACAAGCAAGCTTTAGTTTATTTATGAGGTCAAAACGAAATACTCGTATATAGACAGTACGCGATACAATCTTTATGAACGTATGAACTGTCTACTCAGACGTAATAACTTCAGAGAGATTGAATAGTACTTTTTGTAAGAACAGAGCTGCAATATTGCTACTAGTCACATTATATTTTCATCTCGATTTTGTATTTAGGACATAATAAGCATAAAAAAATATATAATATATTCTCTATTTTAACCATTTTGCATTAAACATTTATCAACGCGCCCCAAAAAAGTGCAACCAGGGCCTTAAACCATTGCCGACGAAAAATTCGAAGAGATTTTTTAGGTATGAGAATAAAAATAAACTGCATGCAATAAGAAGCGTAAATAAAATAAATAAATAAATAAACTGCACGTAGAAGATGAAGCGGTATTCTGTGCACACAGTCGGTATTCAGACTCTGCAGCTAACAGACTTACTTCTAGCAAGGTATTGCTGGTTTCCTTATTAGGCTTTTTAATAAATACATGTGTTTAAGGGTCCAGTTTATTTTAAATAAATAAATAAATATTTCGTACATTTGACACACAACGTCATCTAGTTTCAAACTAAGCAGAACTTGTGCTATGATAATTAGACTGACTAATAGAATACTTATATACTTTTTTTTGTAAATACATAGATATTATACATAGAAAACACCCAAACTTCGAAACAAATATTTGCAGATCATCAAAAGTTTGATCCGACTTGAGAATCGAACCCGAGATCTCAAGCATAGGAGTCGCATTCACTACTGCTGCACCACCGAAATTTTGAAAAGGAATAACCGATAACAGAGCTCTAGTGTCTTTAGGATCGTATTCACAAAAGGAAAATTTGAAAATGCACCGTGACAATAGGATTAAAGTAAGTTCCTAGTGTCAGTTTGTCTAAAAGTCGCAATTTATAGGTACTTTGGCAGTTCTTTCAAGTTTTCCTGTAATTATTTGAATTATAATTGTCCTCACTCACTCACAATGTGGACCTTTATTTTCATTATAAAATAGACAAGGAATTATGCAGTTACGAATTTCATATTTTATAATGATATTAACATTTTAAAGTAAACTGTAATTTACCAGTCTGCCAGCTGAGTTATACATAATATTCTGCTTCAAAATTTACTGAATAAACTTGCCTGGATTAACATCAGTATGTGACTATTAAGAAATCCATAAACAGTATAGGATAACCATAAATCTATGTAATCAAAACTAAATATGTGTTGATATTTTTTTTAGATTATTTAACTTTATAGAATACATTATGTAAAACCTTAATAAATAATGTATATTCTAGATTTCTATAAACAGAATTATAATATACTAGCTTACCCCGCGAACTCTGTTCCGCCTTAGATGCAATAAATAAGCAGATTTTTTATTTTGGACTGAAACGCGGTCGAACGGGATAAAAAGTATCCTATGTCCGTCTCCTGGTTCTAAGCTACCTCCCCACCAATTTTCAGCTAAATCCGTTTAGCCGTTCTTGAGTTATAAGTGGTGTAACTAACATCACTTTCTTTAATATATATAGTTATGCTAAGGCTTGCACGGATCCCTGGTAGCCACGTTGTCATTGTTGCAGGATTAGCCAGGACAAGCTCACCAATTTCGCGTCCTGGTACTCAATATTATTCAAATGAGCCAATAGAGTTCGTATCGCGTTGCTTTTGATTCGAACAGGTTAAGTTAACTTATCGTTGTACTTTGACCATTTTAATTATTAGTATATAACAAGGTTAAAGGCATTATTGACATGTATACACTTGTAAGGTCTATGTAAGTATATAGCTAATATGATGTTCTTTTTATTGTTGAATTATCTCTTGTTATTGTTTAAATTTGAGAGTCAATCAACTTGAACTTTTTAATCGAAATAACGAGGTCCAAACAAAAAACAGACTGATTAAACGTACATTTAATTGGTCGAAACCATTTTATAGAAATACTTTAGTTGGGACCGCTGGGAATTTCTATGTAGCCTGTAGATATTCTGAACATGAGCTTGTAACATCATGGCCTTAGAAACAGTTTTAACCATAAATGATGTTTCAGCCAAATTAAATGTCTGTGTGTGAGCGTAATGTACACGTTTAATTATAACTCACCATGAGGACAATTGAGTACAATATACTAAAAATGGAACAAAAAGAAAAATACACTTACTGAGTTTAAGCAATTTGGCCATATTTGTATGACCGTACATCGGGCACCGAGACAGTTTGTTGAGCCTAGATAAGGCATATTGGATTTTTTACGACTTTTCATATGGTTCGATTGTGATTTTCAATATATGTATGTACCTATACATAAATACTTTTGTTCTATAAGGTACGTAAAAGGTACGTAATAATACTGGGGATGTTTCGATCGAATTGCACGGACAGCGTTCACAGGTGGACTGGAGAACAGAGCAACAATTTCTAGTTGCGTATACCTGTTTGTTTACTACCCGCAATTGAACGTAGTTTTTGAACTAAAATTTTTGTTTTATAAAGTGGTGGTAGATTTCAAACCATGAAGAGTATCGGATTATAACCGGCTGTGTTAGAAGGGTCGTGCTTTTTGAATGGATGTGTGTGTTAGTACCTATATTTCTTTGGCACGTTCTGAATTCTATACGACTTGATGAATTTTGGCTTGGAAGAAGTCGCTAGATTTGTCTGAATTTAAAAGAGACACTTTTTATTTGCAATTAATGTTAAATAGAAATTGTTGTTTTTATGAACTTATTTTTGTACAATTGATTCTAAATTTATTTTGGACTTTTCCTGCTAACTTTGAAGGTTCATTAAGAGTTGTACTTCATTAAGTCTCCTGGCTTCAATAATCTCGTTAATTTTCGTCACCATAATGATGATGATGTCTATATGGACACTTGGAAATAAGAATTCAATTACGTGAGCGTCTCGTTGCATTATAAAATATTTATGTTTAATATTAATAATATTCTACGACACTCACATAACGCCATCTAGTCCCACACTAAGCAGAGTTTGTACTATGGGTACTAAACAACTGATACTAATACATGTATACTTTTTTTTTTGTAAATGAACAAGAAACACTCAAACTCCGAAATAAATACTTCCAGATTATACAAACATTTGGTTCGACCCGAAATTCGAACCCGAAACCTCAAGCATAGCAGTCGTATACGCTACCACTATGTCAAAGAGACAGTTAAAGGTGTATAATGATGTGTAATATATATATATTTACCTTTTTCTTAGTATTTTATTGAGGAAGGTAAAGAATGACTCATGATAATTATAAACTGAAGATAAGAAAAAAAAATGTCACACCAACACCATAAATATAGACTTTATCTTAGAAAATTAAATGTGAATATTGTTTATAGCAGGTTTTAAAAGATACTTGAGTTGATTAACGTATGTCACATGATTTTAACCCTAGTATATCTCGTGTAGAAGTATTTTTATAAGACAAACAACACGACTTTGCACTGATAGTATATTAAACGACGAAAACACACCCAATAATGACATCTTAAAATCGACAGCTAATGCCACCTGTGTCCAGTCGTAAAATGATAATTTAAAAGTGTCGTATTGTAGTTAGACAAGTGATTGATTCAGAGAAAATATCAAAGAATCTGTATTGCAAATTAATGCAGGGGTGACAGTTATCGTGGTAAGTGCTGATTGCCATACCTTTTACGTCTCCAAGCGGGACGACAAAAAGTACCTCACTAGGCGGCCATAGTGTGTGTCACCATACTTTACTGTCTGCATTCGCAACGAGTAAGGTGACCATAACTCTTGGATTCTATTCATGCTTTCCATTAGGCAGAGTGCTCATTTTTGCAGGCTTTTGAAATAGAAAAAAATATTCGTTACTTGCTATCTTACTATCACAAAAATAATTGTATAATTCATCGGGTTTTTGAGGATGCATGTTTTTCATACTGGCAAGCTCCCGACTACGTAAGAATACTCATTTGTTTGGGTGTTTTCTATGTATAATATGTATGTATTTACAAAAAAGAAGTGTATAAGTATTCTATCAGCCAGTCTAGTTATCATAGCACAAGGTTTGCTTAGTTTGAAACTAGATGATGTTGTGTGTCAAATGTCCGAACATTTTATAATTTTTTTATTTGTTTCTTAGCAGAAAATGAGGTCGTAAACCATACTAATCAATTTTGTAATTATTTTGAACTCTTTTGAATACTTTCATATACATAATTAATACCTTAAGTCTTTGAAATACAACTTTAATTTGTCTAATATTCAATATTAAAATATGGCGGCAATATGATTTCTTGCTGTACCACACCGCCTAATATGGATGAGATTTCGAATTGTATTTGAGCTATTATCACCACATATTTAAGAGCATCGATAGCTGAAACTCAACTTTGTTTTCATGTCAATAACATAGTGAATCTAGGTTAATAACCAAATATTATATTTTTGTAATTCAAACATCACATGTATTAAACATCTTCGTAATTAATTTAGTCAACGTCTTAGTAATTTTACGAACACATTAAAGAACAATTTTACTTAACAATTATTTCTTTAATTGGATACAGTTTTGCAGGTTTTTAAACGTAAATAGTCAACAAGAAACCTTCATAATAAACCCATGTTCATCCGTCCCTTCTATCCAAAGTCAACGCCATCTTAATGAGCAAATGAAGACCTTTAAGCAACTATTTAAAAAAGAGGCCAAGTGTGAGTCGGACTCACCCATGAAGGGTTCCGTAGTATCGATTTATGACGTATTAAAAAAGTTCTTTACTAGATCTCGTTCAAATCAATTTTCGGTTGAAGTTTGCATTGTAATGTACAACATGTATTTTTTTAGTTTTATCGTTTTCTTATTTTAGAAGTTACAGGGGAGGACACACATTTACCACTTTGGAAGTGTCTGTTGTTCAAATTATTCAATTTAGAAAAAAAATATATTAGAAACCTCAACATCATTTTTGAAGACTTATCTATAGATACTCTACACGTGTGGGTCTGATAAAAAAAAAATCAAAAGTTTCAGTTCTAAGTATGGGAGACTCGCATTTTTTTTTTTTTTTTTTTATTTTTGCAAAAATCTTAATGCAGCTCACGGAATACATCTACTTACCAAGTTATAATAGTATAGTTCTTACAATTTCGAAAAAAGTGGCTGAGACATACGGACAGACAGACAGACAGACATGACAAATTTTATTTTTTGGCATTTGGCTACGGAACCCTAATAAAAAAGATTGTCACGTTAAAACATTTCGGATATCTAATATATTATGTATGGATAGAAGGTATCAGTTATTAGCGATTTCAATCCCAGAGAATCAGTGAAATAATAATGACGGGACCAACACTTTTTTTTTTTTTTTATAAAAGCCTACCAAAGTGACTCTATTCTGCCTGTTGCAAAGCATGAATAGAATCCAAGTGCGGTGGTCGCCATACTCACTGCGAATGAAGACAGTGCAGAATGGCGGCCCATGCTATGGCGGCCTAGTGAGTAAGAAACGCGGTCCTAAACTTACCAACAGGATATGTCTTCAAAGAAACATTTTACATAGATAGTACGTTGACTTCAACAGTATATCAGATTTTACCTGAACGTACCTACGAGTATCTGTGGGTAAAGACTTTATTTCCTCAACAAGAAAAATATATTTCACTTACATGAGAATATATTTAGTATATGCACTACACATATTATATACCACAGCACTCACACACCAAACAATGCAAAAAACTAACAGTTGCCAATTCTGACGGTTATATTTACATTGCATTTTGATTTTGTAAAAAGAAAAATATAAAAAAAATAAAATGCAAAAATATTATACTAACTGTTTGTGTAAAAAGATTGTAGTTGATTATCAATTTATCATTTTTGGGATATATAAATGTTTAGACTTTGTAGAAAGCCTGCTAATAGTTATTAAGAACGTATTGTATTGTCATGGATGTCACTATAATTGACTTTACACTGATGAGCATTATTAAGAGAATTAAGGCTAATTATTTAAAATACCGAAGATTTATATAAAAAAATAAATTTAATCGAGTATTTTCGATCTATAAGGTGAAGTTTTTGGCGAGAAAATGAGCCTGCTCCTTGCCGTGCACTTGGCACGTGCAGCGCAAGCGTGCCGACAGCGCCAACACGTAATAATGAGTGCCAAATAAACGGCCAAATGTATGTGTACCAAATGCACTCACCCTTTGTTTTGGATCGTTAATACACAGCCTTTTTCCTCAATTTATATTTAAAAAAAAAAATGTTCCATTTTTAAATATTTGTTTCTTTACTTGATTTAAAATGACACTAGTTATGAGACATGTACTTTTTGCATCAATCTGAACTTAGCTTAAGCTGGTTCTAATAGTTGCGTTTACGTTATGAAGAAACTGACGTTGATTGACGTTTTTTTAGTTTTCTTTTTGTAAAGTATAAGAGGTAATAACGACAAAGGAGGATTCTTTAAATGGAAATAATAACAGGCTAAGAAACGTCGTAGAGTTCATTATTACATCATGCAAATCGTCATAATTACTTATCTCTGCAGTGATGTGAGATCATATTGGTTTAATCAAGTCCCGGCAATGTAATAAATAACAAAATAATAAGTTTAATAAATTTCCCATGACGTATCACAACGAACTCACATAAATACATATTTAAATATATATCTACATGTATACATGTATTTAGATAGTTAAAAAATTTAAAAGCAAATCTAATTTAGCAGGTTTGCGGTAATTTGAAGATTGTCTTAAGATAAAAATAGACAGTTTTTATTTAATTACGTTTATATGGTAAATAGCAGGTAAATATTTGTCTATATTAAGACTTTAAATTTCTATGCAACTAATTATATAATGATATCGCTATAACGTATTGTTATGGGGTGTACTAATGCATCTTTGAACTGACTGCGGCTAGGCAGCACCGTAGTCACAGGTTTATTATATGTAATTTTTCACATTTCTTAATTATTAATTAGGAAGGATTCATTTCTTTGAGCACTATTCAGCCATATTGATGTAGTGTTTACGAAACTATAACCTAAATTTTAATCAGGATACGGTAAGGTTTGGTGTAAGGGCTAAACACACTTCGATAATGTATTCACAGCTACGAGATGGCAATTGATCTGTCGAATTCACAGTTTTTTAATTTTCTCTAGAACTTTTATCAATTTTTATATATATTACATAACACAATTGAGAAAATTCTTTTCATCAGATTGATTGAGAAAAAAAAAACGTTATTACTCAAAATAGAAGAGTAGTAAAAATTGTTTTTGGCAAAGGTCATGAAAGTTTAATGATTTCGTAAAAAATAAATTCTTTATTTCATAAAATATTTAGTATTCTTAATCGACATTTTCCTTAAGAGTACTTTAAGAAGTAGTCACTCACCGACACATATACAAATCCACGTTTCAGTAACAATCTAGCTTTGCACGCTTGTACATACCGTGAGACTTAGCATGCGACTGAATAATTTTGATAGTCTCGCCCCATTATATTTGGCGGGTTTGGCGATCAAATAGAGATAGCAAGGGACGGATCCGTGTAAACTTATAACGTCACACACATATTTAAGGTTATTAAGGTTTCATAATCTCTGTGAATTATTTGATAGCTGAGAATACAAGCAATGTCTATTTCTGATATAAATATATTTTATATTAAATAACTAATATTTTAAATAGATTTAGTTGTACTTACACCACCTCACAGGACTTCGCTTTACAACACTTCACAGGACACCGACTATTGGTTCGTAGTTCAACAGTTAGAATATACTTCTCCACGGAGCTCTTGCGTCGAATTTAATATTTATTTTCCAACGGGTGCTATATGTCCAACAGTATAAACCCATTTTGAATTTTACATAGATGTAACACGTTTTTAAAGCTCAGGACGGGTTCTCTAAAACACTTAAGATAAATAACCTGTCTTACTGTGTATCTGTTATATATATACATACATACGTATATATATATGTATATAAACTTGTTTTGAGAGTGGTCCATAAATTAAAGAAGTAATACCGCTAATTTAATTAAAGTATTGTCGCCTCTTTTTAATAACGCAAAGTAGTCCTTGAGATTTCCATGTTTTACAATTAATGACACAGAGAATATGATACTAATTTATCATTGACTCATTATCGATTAAATACTCTCATTAGTCACAAATCAGGTCACATATGTCTCTGTATTTATTGAAATTATACAATTTCTATCTTCCGTTCATATAACGTAATGATATGATACGAAAATGATCAGTTTTGAAAGGAGCAGTGTATTTAGCGTATATCTATTAAAGATAAAGAATGTTGAGAAAGACTATCTGCTTGCCTGACCCCTCGGGGTCGAGATAATCGGTTGATAATGCACCAGAATAATAATAGTATGCACTGACTCTTTTATTTGATAAAAATTCAAATAAAATGTGTTTTACTATTATCTACATGTTTTATATAGTTCTTTTATTAAAATTATAAATAATGGTACAGTCTTTTATACTTTCATTTGTAAAGAAGAGAAGCTTAGAAGCTCAATGTTGTTAGATTTAGTGTATACAGTAACATTTCTTAATCCTAACCGTTATAATATTAGTTTACGATGTAAATTTTAGGAGAATAAAATTCTTTCTGCTTTCAAATTGAAGAAACAAATAAAACACTCTAAAAGCGTTTTAAGAAATTAATCATATACTCGTATTACATTAACAGTATTTAAGTTTGAAATAGTAGGTATACAATCTTAACTAGACGTTTCCGACCATTCGCGTCTTAAAATTTAAAAACAGTCTCTTTTAAGATAGTTGAACTCTAACTAAACTAAACTTTCAGTTTTATTATATATGGGTTTTTTTCTAAAAAGTACTCTAGTCTTGCGAGCGCTCTTTGAAAATTTTGATTAAATGTTAAGTTTTAATTGTGGACGAAAACGGGGATTTTGTATTCCTTACAAATAAAAATAGTGGTGAAAGAGTTATAACATAAAACTTTACACGAATATAACAAACCTAAAATACTTTTTAACTTCAGTGGTACAACTAAATAAATTACAAGAAAAATCCTGTTTACCTCAAATATGAAAACAAGCGCCTAAAAGTGATGACAAAAATTCAAAAATTCAATATCACGGTTGTAAGAAGCAAATATGTGAGGGCTAGTAACATATAGTATGTGTCATAAATCTAACAATACTCGTACACCCATACAGGTGACCCCACATCCCACATTTAAAACAGGTTGAGGCACTATGGTTAAACATAAAATATGAGAATTTTAAAATATCACTTGCCGGTACATATCGGCCACTCCAATAAACCTTTGATGAGTCAGAAAAACTGCTATTTGAAACTATTAAACAAGCTTCAGAAGGTAATAATACCTAATTATGGGAGAATTTAACGTCACTGATTTAAAATGGCCTCTGCACAATGTTGATGTGGATAGTTATACTTTGTTTCATGGACAATTTGTAGAGATATATATGTATATATACTCGTACATATATATTATATATAAACAGTAACTTACACCAACTTGTTGTAAATATAACCAGAAAAAGAAATAATGAGAAATCACTTCTGGACTTACTGGAACTGGAACACCAACCCAACATAGGAAACGGTGATCATTAGGTACTAGTAGAGACAACACAAATCTGAACCTAATCTACAAGAAAAATGTTTACTCAACCACCATGTAGGAAATTCTTTAAAGCAAAAATTAAGGAAACAAATGTTACTTACATCTGTTGAGGTTGCATCAACAGACTTTACAAGGAAAACACAGTGTCATTAAAATTCACGTACCAATAAAAGAACACATAGAATTAGAAAATAAAAAACCATAGATCAATAATCAGGTGCTAGATTTGGCAAAAAAAATAAAAACGCCTGTAGAGACGATACATTTTGAGCAGTGGTACTAAAAAATCACGTAAAAAATTTAGGCAAGCAAACAATCAACTAGAAATTATCAGAACGGAATTTTGAGAAAGAAATTGTGTAACAATAATAATATATTTCAGACATATACTGTCAACGTCAGCAAAGCTTGTGCTATGATAATTAGACTGATTGATAGAGTACTTATATACTATTTTTTGTAAATACATACATATTATACATAAACAACACACAAACTTCGAAACAAATATTTGCAGATCGTACAAACATTTGGTCCGACCCGGGAATTTTAAGCACAGCAGTCGTATTTACTACCACTGCGCTACTGACGCAGTTAATAACTCTCTATCTTCAACGGTAAGTGTGTCATCATCGTTGAAGGCTGAAAGAGGCAATATTACTAGTGACCGAAAGGTTGCTAATTTGCCCCACAATTTGAAAAATCCTTTATTGTGGAACCGACTTATTCACATGACACGGGCAACAGAAAGTTTAAAGTAAGAATAAGCGAAAGAGTATCAGATACTCATGACGTACACAGTGGTGTACCTCAAGGCTCAGTGGTCGGACCACTCTTATTTGGATTGTGCATAACAAATTTGAAAAATGTGATTAATTCGAATTTGTCAGTGTTCGCAGATGACATCAAAATGATGGAAATCTCGTTTCTTACAATATAATTCAGAAAGAATTCTAGACTAAATTATGCAGTGGACAATAGAATGGCTGATTTCACTCCATGAGACTAAGTGTACTCTTTGATTCTGTGCTACCGTGGTCAGTAAACTTCCAAAAGGACTTCAGAGTTACCACAATACATAACTTTAAGTGTACGAGCGTGTCGTAATGATAGCAATAAAGGCAAACTCACTATTTTACATGATTAGAAAGGCATTCTATGCTATCACCAAGGAACTATTTTTCAACATCTACCTAACATGTATTAGACCTTTGCTGAAATTCATATTTCAAAAGGCTATTGAAATGTTAGAAAGGGTGCAAAGAAGGGCAATTAACATGGTTTTCTCTTCTTTTTTTAAAGGTTCCAAGCTATTCATACACGAGGAACACCTCTTGAAACTCAACTAGTCAATACTGTAACAGAGAAGAATGAGAGGAGAGCTTACAGACCTGCAAAATCCGCAACTACCATTATAAAGTGAGAGATATTGAATCCATATTCACAATGAACCTGAACACACAACTGAGAGGTTACTTCTTAAACGTCAACAAGCTTCGGTGTGCTAGCAATCTCCGAAAGGATTTTTTGCTTAGCCGAGTGGTGCGTACGTGGAAACCTTTACCGGATACCATAATTAGTGCTTCGAATATAAATGTATTTAAAAATAGACCTGATAAAGATTTAAATACACGAGGGTAATGATATACACGCATCAGCTTCAAGCCGGTAGTTTATCAAAGTATAAAAATAAGACGCCTCATATCTCAACAAGAAATATTTTATAATGACATATAATGACATGATATTTCTTTTGGAATCGGATTCATGTAAAGCAAAACTTGTTTTTAGTTTTACTCTAACACCATGACTATGCAACGAGTTGTTCATAAAACATGTGTTCAAGACAACTTTTATTTCATAAAAAATAAAAATTATACATAGAATGACATACATACATAAAATCATGCCTGTTTCCCCGGAGGGGTTGGCAGAGGTATATTAAACGCGATCTGGATGTCGTAATAACAGCTGCTCCCGGATACCTCCTATATCAGGCGCAGGGTGGCACACCGTGTCGTTTTAGTCAGTCCGATTCCGACACACCACACTGCCGTAAACCCCGGTGGAGTGACGGCCCGAGGGGGTTTCCACACGTTAAAAAACAAGGTATATTAAAGGCCCACTTTTCGCCAGTATTTTGGTCTCACAGAAAAGGTAGTAAGGCTATTGCCGCTAATCGCGATGTTTTGTTTGCCAGAATCTTGTCCGTCAATCGGCAGGTGTGGTTGAGTTGAGGTGTAGGTGAGGTTGACTTGGTGCCCTAAATTCTTGGTGGGAAACCTATGCATCTATACTAGAATAAGGATTTTGTTTTACGAGTGGGTGTTTGTATGTAAATTTCTTTGGTACGTTAAATGACTTGATTAATTTAGAAGTTTGAGGTGTTATTAGATGGTGAGAGTTACACTAAGTATATGTAGGTTATAAACATTAAAACTGACGATTTGTCGACATTAAATTTACCAAAACATTTTTTTTTATAGAAATCTACCAAAGTGACTCTGTTCTGCCTGAATGCATGCAAGCATGAATAGAATCCAAGAGCGGTGGTCGCCGTACTCACTGCGAATGAAGGCAGTGCAGTATGGCGACCCACGCTATGGCAGCCTAGTGAGATGTTTTTTCACGACCCGCTTAAAGGACCCGGGATCGTAGTGGGAGGGAAACACGTGCGCTGGTGATGACTTGATTTGAATATATTATTATTAGAATATCTGCATTAGACAGGCCTGGATTAGATAGAGTATTAAGACGAAAAAATAAAGAAAACGCGACCAGACTATTTTTATGGTTCAACAAATTAATACTTAAATGATCTTTAGTTAATATATTTAAAACGAAGCAAAGAAACATTACCTTATCTTTCTTCCAAGCTCTGACGACATTGACCCGAACGTGTTCACGAAAACACTGATGATGTACTCTGACATCTTCGTTTAAGAGCTTATTCTACTCCATAAATAGATATATCCCTATCTACTTTTATGACCATCAATAAAAATGATAATTTTATCGCCCTTTCACAGTTAACACAGTGTTGTTTTCGACTGAAAGTGACTACCGGAAAACTTGCTATGTTATACTTGCATCTGGGAAACATTCAGCCTCAACGTGGCCTCTGTATAGTCGTACACATGCCCAATAATGTAAAATGACGGACTTAATGATGAATTCAGAGCCAGTGGTACTTTAAATAAAAAAAAATGAAACATAGTCATTTATTTATAGTGTAGTGACATCGAGTTGTAGTATTACGGCCATTCTCGCGTAATGAAAATATACAAGAAATACACACCCTGAAATGTTTGGCTCATAAGTTTTCCAAACACTTTAAGAATTATTTGAGCTATGTTTTTGTCGTAATGAAAATGAGATTCAGTGATTAGAATTTATTCATTTATTTTAACAACAAAGAAGGTGTTTGGTTACAAGTAGTAGTAGATTTTATTAATTCTACTCGTAAATCAATGGTTATGTAACACAAAACTACCTTTTTTCAGATTTTTTTTACTTTTTTTAATCATGTTTAACTAAATCTTAGTAGTGTACACAGGAATAGTAATGTTTCTTGCTATTTCTATCGTTTATATAATACATTATTATCGTTTATATATATATATTGCTATCGTTTATATAATACATTATTAGTTTTACTTAAAGTTACGGATTTACTACGTGAATATTTGTAAATACCTTACGAATAACGTATTACTAAGAAAATTACGAAATGTCGGGGTGAGCTTCACGAATGAAAATTAGCTGTTACTTACGTCCATAGGTCACCAGCAGGTTAATTTATATAAGAAGTGTTCTCTGCTGGACTATCACAACACATTGTAACTGGCCAGCAGCACTATCGTTGGGTTGTAACTAGTATGTGATTTCATTTCATCACTGCTTATGAAAACTGTGATGAAAATTATTGGTGATGTCAAGACACGTACATGAAATTATATTTCTTCATAAATACCAATTTAAAATATTTATTATTTTTTCTTAAGCAAGTTGCACTGTCTTCTAAGTACATGATATAACATAACTCAGATTAAATGAAATACTTAGGTTTAAGTTTTTTAAGCAATGATTCTGGGTAAAGGAGAGCGAACGAAAATAATTTAAAATAATAACTTTTTGGTGTCACAGGTATTTATGTATATAGGGTGGACCACGAAATAGTTAACATTTGAAAAAAATCATTTAAAAAACTATTTGATATATCAAACAAATTGATTATTTACAAGAAAGGTAATTAAATGGAATTTAGTTTTTAAAATTTTTATCGTCTAAATGACCACCGTTTCGATGTTTACACTCTTCTAAACGAGCACCAAATTTTCGAATTCTCATCGGCAAAGAGACAGTGAGATCGCCGATATCTCTTCGCTGATGTCTTCTTTTAGTTGATGTAGTGTATTTGGCTTATTGATGAAGACACTATTCTTCAAATAACTCCATAAAAAGATGTCTGCTGGGCATAGATCTGGACTTCTGAATGGCCATGGAATGTCACCTCGTCTGGAAATCAGCTTTGCCGGCAATATGTCTTTGACATGCGACGATAGTGCGAGCAACGCAAACTTTGCAAAGATTTTATTCATCTTAACTGTGTTCTAAATAATATGATAATGAAATTTTTGTAGTAATTCTGGAAGCACATATTTTGGCATTTAATGCTACCTTAGCAAGAAATCAGTGTGCATAAATTTTTTTGATTACTCATAATCATTAACAAACAAGTCAGTGCTATCAGCAACAACATAAGCTTATCTAATGAGTCAATGAAAGCTATACCCATTGCAGATTATATCTAATTTACGACCATTTATGAGGAAGATTATTTCTGTTAAAAATAATTCACAAAACGGATGCTTAACTAGGTACTAAGGACTGATAACACAAAGGTTTTAAAGCTGATTGACGAAAATAACTATTATGGCTTTGTGTAATAAAATTATGAGCTGCCTCTCGAAGACATCACAATTACACGTCGTCGGTACTTTTTCACGCCCCGGGGACATAGTGGGAGGCAAACACGTGCGCTAGTGTGTGAGTTTCAGGTTTTGATGAGTTTGCACGGGAAGGAAAAACCCTGAAATTATGGCTGCCAAAATCAGCACGTGTTGTGATGTAGAGGTAGAGAGAAGGTGAGATCAGTTGGAAGAGTTCTCAGAACACTCTAGATGATAAAGGTGATAGCGGAATGCCATAGAGGCACACATATTTTCACAACTTCAGAGGCTTAAGGGACTCGGTGGCTTCAAAACTGTTGATAATGCGGACTGCTTGCCACTACAACTGATCTAGAGCGTCAAGCGTCAAGCTGTTACAGGCGAAATGTGTTTCGTGCTTATTTCGTTTTTTTTAATACTCTTTTATACCACATTGAAGCAAATAAAATTATATTATTATAGTATTATTACGAGTAAATACTGCACGGATACATCGTAAAGGTGAAAACAGTACTATACGCTGGAAAAATCCGAGTCTTTGTAAAGAACATACATATGCTCGAGAGAAAAACTATTTTATCCTGTTCACACTTGTTTGTGACACTCTCGATGTACTCACGTGGGTTGAGACACCGGAAAATATCCATACACAGGATACCGAGTAGTGAAAGTTGAGTGTTTTAAAAAGTGGGCTGGAGAAGGAAAGTAGACTTTCTGTACAGAGCGCGCAAACCTGTGTTTATTTGACGTTGAACTCAAACTTGACTGTTTTTCCTCAACGTCGTCTTGCTTGGCTTTTAGTTATGTTCTAGAGTGTCCAAAATATTACCCATGAATTGTGTTATTGTCTGCATAGTAATATATGTTATCAAGGGCTAACATGTCATCAATATGCAGAAGCAAAAGCGCGGGCGATGGAACGGAGCCCTGAGGTACATCAATGCTTATCTGCTGAGAATTAGAAACCATGCTGTCGCAAAAAATCCAGAGGCGGCGCTGGTCCAGAAAGAAGACAACTCAGTTGCAGAGTTTAGGAGACTGACTGAATATCGGAAGGCTGGAGAGAAGCAATCAGTGTCAAATTCTATCGAAGGTTTTGGCTATGTCAAGGCTGATGGCTTAGTTCTTCAAGTCTCATGGTGGCCGTTAAAATCTTCCATAAACAGTAGTTCGGCGATCGAAAACTAATTCTACGCTTTATCCATTGCCTGACTCTGATGGACAGAGGCGAGTTGTCTCAGAGTCTCCAAAATTAGACCGATAGAGGCACACTTAAATTCGGTTCATAAATTCGAAATTCACGTTGAAAAAGAGGATGGAGAGGGATGGGTCCTGAATACAACGTAAGCGGCAACAAAAAACATCCGCCCTAATGATAAGACATACCCCAGTCTTCGTGAGGCAGCACTCCTAAAATACTACGCCAGGATAGTGAAGACATGCCCGTTAAACAGGAAAGTTGATGTGAAATAAACTCCTATTACCCACTTCAGATGTAGCAAATACAACACAACAAAGATTAAATTAAAATTACACACATTTTCGATTAAGGTTTTTTATTCAATAAAAAAATATTAATATTAATATGTTGTAATTGTAAACATGTATTATAAATAGTAGTGTCATGGTTGTCAGCTCTCTGCTCCTGAAGGATCTATCTTTGTCGCATGGTCCGGGGGTAACAGCAAACTAAGAGCAGCGCATACTGTAAAAAAATATACTTATTTTAACAATTTTATGTAACAATGGTCCGTGTGGTAACAGATTAAGAATACATAGTGTTACCACCCTTATTCATCCCGTGGGTGTCGTAAAAGGCATCTAAAGGAACAAAGTATACTAGACAACATCATTACAAAGAGAAGGAAAACTTGGAACATATCCTATTCCAACCCATCTGACCAGCGTGGTATAGTAGGCCTAAACCTCCTTGCTAAGGAGAGACCTATGTCCAGCAGTGGATAGTAAAAGGCTGTTGATGATTTAACAATTAGTGTTTAGAGGAATTTTATTTGCTTTCGTGGGCTTTTTGTGTTTTACGACTTAATTCTAGAACCTGGATTTAAAAACACTACCATGTTATTTCAGTAAATGATGGTGGAGAAAACACTCGGTTGTTAAGAGGTTCAGGATTTGCAAATTTCAACACACAATTGACCCTTGATTTTCCTCAATACCCAAGTGGCTTACTGAACTGCCACTCAAGAAGTTTTGTGTTGTGCTTAGGAAATGTTTGGTAGAAAATAGTTACTATTCCATCAGTGAAATCTTCCAAAAATACTCGTGTCCGTTTCATTATTTAACAATGCATTGTAAGTGTGTATTACAATATAAAGTAATTATTGTACGTCGTTACAAAGTGTTACACGTACATTGTTCAAATTGATTTGTTAATTAGTTATGATTTAATCTAACAATTAAGGTAGCTTTCATTGTGGTAGTTCCATCATTGAACGAGAAACTACAACGTTATATTTGCATGCATTTTATTACCACCCTTTTATACCCCTTTAAAGAAAATAAAATTATATTATTATTTATTATTGTTACCCAGTGTAAACCTATGTAAGTATATAGGTCACATTTCGTGGAGTAACAATAAAACGCGGCAAAACGTTGAACTTTCGAAGAGCAGTGCTTGTTTTAATCATCATTGTCATACAGGTATTTAATATTCTTCTTTAGATATTTAACAGAGAATACTTAAATTTAGCAGTATTTTTAAGTATGTACTTTTTCATTAAAATACTCGCGTACACCCAACATTGGAAATATATATATTATCGATACAATGAATATGTTAATTATAATCTATGAAGATCACAGAAAATTTGAATAAATTCAGTATTAAACTCTCTCCTAACTCAATCTGCCTAAACCTGCAGCCCTACCGAAATGGGAGTGTAGTGTAAGAAGTGATGGATGCTGCACTGGTATTTATAGTTTGTGTACTTCATACTATTGATTTACTTTATGATTCTAGTTTTTGTTGTGGCAATCACCAGTTTGGCGTCATACGCGCTACCGCTTCACATAAGGGTATCGTATCTCTGATGCTCAATTTACCTACAGTTTGTAGATAAAATCCTTGCCCGACAACTACATTAGTTATACTAAAAGTACTTTTCTACATTCTCACTTATCATTACCATTTGTAAGTACGCGTTTTATTATGTCTATAAACGACGTCAATATTACTTATTAATATACGACTGTTTAATCAATAATCTAACCTTCTAACTTATGCACTTAAAAGTGCGCAAAACACTTTTAAGTGCGCAAGTTACAAATAACATTGAGGCGCTGCCAAAACCAGTGACTTGATTAACCGAATGCTGACATTGGAACGTGACACTTGAGATACGTATTATTCTCGATTTATTACCTAGGTTATTAACCTATTAGCCATATTAGCTTAATACACAGTTGCAAAAACTTCCGAAAAACAATGATCTTATCATTATTAATTTACACAACGTGGCGCAATGGAAAAATGTACATAAAATATTGTCTTCATACTTAAAAAACACGTGCGTACGATAACTTTTACAACGTTGTTGTGTAAATAATTTAACGTCGCTCGTAACAGATAGTAAAAGGATGAGAAAAAACCACGGGAGGCACTTATCTAACAATATAAGCTTTCATGTGATTAGGGTTTGATGAGCATAAACTAGTCAAAAATCAAATCAGAATAAGAATATTTGTTTCTCAAAACAGATTCTGGACTTTTGCTACTCTATTCAATTTAAAAAAAAGCTAATTTCTGCTGATGTCATGTTGTAAATAATCTGTCCAGCCGTAACAAGAGTTTATCTTCGGTAGTACAATTTCATTTCATAGATTCTGTAGTCCCAAAGGTAGGTTTATTGAAATCATTATTGCTCTCAGAGTTAGACTTACTAATAACTAACTCGATAGACTCTTCTCATTTGTCTCATCTCTTTAGCAATGGTACTTAAACAAGTTATATTTAGGGCAGAAAATGAAACGTAGAAATATTTGTACATATGTGTTGAGTATCATTTGTAGTAACTGTTTGTCAAAAAATATGACAACACAAATGCAATCGCGTCTGTTTTCCCAGAGGGGTAGGCAAAGATATATTAAATGCCTTTTTTTCGTCAGTGTTTTACTCTCACGTATAAGGAAGTGAGCCTCGATCGGGACGTTTTGTTTGCCAGAACCTCGTGAAGTTGACTTGAGGCCCTATGTTCTTGGTGGGAACCCTATGCACCTGACTAAACTAATTCAGTGTATAAAAATAAGTTGTTAAAATATAAAACGATTATTAGACGGCTGATAGAAACAAGATAAAATTATCTTATTGTTGTTTTGATATTATTTGAATATAAATTAGCACACTACGAGTACTTCTATCGTGACTGATAAAGATCGTTACCGCAAATAAAGTATTGTACTGAGTTTAGATACTAATAAAATAATAAATTTTGTCCGTATCATGTTTATTAAGTAAAACGTTCATTGAGGAGAAAATTCGAGAAAAAGCTAAGGCCATGTTACTTTTCAATTTTGTTTTTTTTTAAACTAAGGGAGATTGCGGGTGATTCGTGGCACTTTAACGCACCAATGCTGATATAACTATTTGAATATATAGTAACATGAGGACCATAGTTACAATTTTTTCATATATACAAAGAGATAAAGAGAGAGATTCTTTATCTCTTTGGACATGGTTATTGTATGTTTATTGTCAGGGCATAAATTAGTTGGGAAACTGATTGATGGAAAATTCTTAGCGTTTAGTATAAACAGTCCCTAACTTATACTTGTTTGAGAAATATCTTAAATTTTTCTATCTTAAGAGCCTGCCAATGTGATTCTAGTCTGCCTGATGGAAAGCATGAATAGAATCCAAGAGTTGTGGTCACTATACTCATTGCAAATGCAGACAATGCAGTATAGTGACCCACACTATGGCGGCCTAGTGAGATGCTTCTTCACACCCTGCTTAGGGACGTAAAAGGCATGACAGTCATCGTGACAGTGTAAGGTTTACACAGTTACCATGATGACTGTCACCCCTGCATCAATGGGCTTACGGTCTCACACTCACGAACGAAACACGACAACACGAATGCTGGCGCTTTAGGTTGGTCTTCTGTGGGAGGGTAGTACTACCCCGGTCGAGCCGGCCCGCTCGTGCTGAAATCTGTGTTTCTCTACTACCTAGATTACGATTAAAACTCTGAATAAACCGAAGTACTGATTTAATTAGCAATGAAATCAGATAGCCCTTTATGATTGGCTATTGAACTGCACTAGTCACTCTAAGGTCGTAAATATTGATAATGTATTCCTAACCATTTTTGAGCACGACGGCCAGTCCCAACGAAGACCAGTCAACTTTTTTTATAGAAGCCCACCATAGTGATTCTACTTTGCCTGATGGAAAGCATGAGTAGAATCCAAGAGTGACGGTTGCCATACTCATTATGAATGAAGACAATGCAGTATGGCGATCCACGCTATGGCGGCCTAGTGAGATGCTTCTTCATGCCCTACTTAAAGGATACGTGATTGTAGCGGAAGCTAAACACGTGCGCTGGTAATGAGTTCCATGCTTTAACTGATTTGTACAGGAAGGAAGAGCCGAACCATTTAGTTTGGGAGTGTATGTCAACCATTCTAAAACAGTGACTTCCAAGGACGCGAGAAATATCATAGTGCACAAGTATGTGCGCACACATAGGTGCATTCTCTGTTCTCTCATTCTGACAATCCGATGGGACGGTTATCTGACACGACTGTGGCGAGATCAGGCGCAGAACCGACCGTTTTACGTGCTCTCCGAGGCACGGGATCTGGACTCCAACTTCCAAACATATAATTATCGTAATATATGTGCATAATATTATTGTCATTTACAAAACCAAAATAAATTACCGTTCATAATTCTGTTTTACTGCATTTTGAAGAAGTGTTTAGTAATGTCTTTTAGAGGTATTAATTAATGACATGTTTCAATTGTTGTTAGAAGACCTGTTTTTGTTACACATGTCAATATTAACATTGTTAATAGATGGGGTTAGTCTAGTTATTTAGTATAGATATATAAATATGGTGGTGACGGATTAAGAATACATAGTGTTACCGCCCCTATTCATCCCATGGGTGTCGGCAAAGGCGATTAAGGGAACCAAATATGCTAGACAACATCATTACAAAGAGAAGGAAAACTTGAAACAAACCCTTTTTTTTTTTTTTTTTTTTTTTAACGTGTGGAAACCCCCTCGGGCCGTCACCCCACCGGGGTTTACGGCGGGGTGGTGTGTCGGAATCGGACCGACTATAACCACACGGTGTGCCACTCTGCGCCTGAGATAGGAGGGATCCGGGAACCGCTGCTGTTACGACATCCAGATCTCTCCCAGCGCCTGCCCGCTAAAGCGGACACCATCTGCGGATAAACTCTCTATTTAGGCGACGTACAGCACACGTGCACATCACCTCCTCGCGGCTGGCCACTATAGCGGATGGAGGGGAAAACCCATCCTGTCCACCCGCGGCCACACTCAAGGCGGCATGAGGCGCTGGTATGCGCGCCTCCGCCGCCCGGCTCGCCGGCGGCGAATTGGGTCCGAGTGGATATCGTCCTCCCGGGCCTTCTCCGCCGCCTCCTTCCGCGAAATTACGTCTTCGCAGAAGGTTGCGACCGCGGTAAAACAACTGTCGCTACCGGCCATGGAGCGTATGACGGCCGGTAGCGAGAGATCTCCTCCAATAACTGCAGTAAGGACCCCACGCTGCGCCGCCCAGGCGGAACAAACCGCTAGCGTGTGCTGAGCCGAGTCCTCACCGCAGTCGCAGTGGTGACAGGCGGGACTCAATTCCCTCCTGGCGACCGAGTGCAGATACTTCCCGAAGCAACCGTGCCCGGAAAGGACCTGCGTCAGTCGGAAGGAAAGGGTCCCGTGCTGCCGCCCTGCCCACTCGGCGATGACCGGCTGGAGAGCCTCCACGGCGGCAAAGCCAGCACGTGGAGCCTCCAGCCGGGACGACCAACGAGCCATCGTGGCTCGACGAGCGGCCTCTCGCCACTCGCGTATCTCTTCGGGCGGGGGCCGTATGCCGCTACCCGCCCGGAAGTCAACCGTCCGCCGATAAACTTTGGCGAGCACTTCCGCCTCCAAATCCCACGGGGGAGTTCCGGCCAAGGCGCACGCTGCCTCCGTCGATACGGTGCGGTAACCGCGTATGGCTCTAACCGCCAATATCCTCTGAGGGCGCCAGAGGCGAGCCCTATTCTGGGCGGTCAGAGCCGCCACCCACACCGGTGCACCATACAGTGCCATTGACCGGACAACCCCCGTGTATAGCCGTCTCGTCGCGACGCTAGCTCCACCCAGATTGGGCAAAAGTCGTCCAAGGGCAGAAGCAGCACCGACCAGCTTTGGAGAAAGCTGTCGGAAGTGCTCGTCGAAGAGCCACCTGCCGTCGAGGATCAGGCCCAGATACTTCATCTGGGCCTGAACCGGTACGAGGACCGAATTGACCACGATGGAGGCGCCGGAGGGTGGACCACGACGGGGCCCATGGAACAAAAGGGCCTCCGTCTTGTCCAGGGCCACCCGCAAACCCAGCGCCTCAATTCGCCCGACCACCAGAGAGACACCCGTGGTGGCCAGGTGCGCCGCCTCTTGAAAGTTTGCTCCTCGGGCCGTGACCAATGTGTCATCTGCGTAGCAAATTACGCCCAGCCCGGGGGGAAGACGACCTCGAAGGGCCCAGTCGTATCCCATATTCCACAGGAGTGGTCCGAGGACAGACCCCTGTGGAACACCGCACGACATGAGCCGCCGCCTCAGAACTTGAAACAAACCCTATACCAACCTGTCTGGCCAGCGTGGTATAGTAGGCCAAAACCTCCTTGCTAAGGAGAGGCCTATGTCCAGCAGTGGACTGTAAAAGACTGTTGATGATAAATATATTATATATTTTTATAAATGCTGACATAATTGTTTTGTAGTTGCGGGTTTTGAACTACGTACTGTAATCGATAGAGAGAGTTCATTAACTTGTCAAGTTGTTTACTTTTTAAATGGTTGTTGTTTTGATAGCGACATGCGTTTATTGAAAAATATGTTTATCTTATGTGTTATTTGGTTTTATGTTCAAGTTGCTATCATTTACGAACTGCCTCAATGCAGTGGTAAAGTGTGCGACTACTGTGCTTGAGATCTTGACTTCGATTACCAGGTCGGACCATTAAATCCGACCTATTTGTATGATCTACTAATATTTGGTGGTTTGAGTGTTTTTATGTATGTATTTACAAAAAAAAGGTTGTACGAGTTTATGTTTATACCAGTTGTCTACTACCCATAGTACAAGCTCTGCTTAGTTTGAGACTAGATGACGTTATGTGCCAGATGTCCTAAATATTATTATTTTCTTTATTGTACCTTTTTTTAAAAAAAGAATACAAACACAAATATTCAAAAATTAAAAAAAATTGTACACTCTCGATATCAGATACAGGAACAAAGACACCGGTGGCTAAGACTCTAAAGACAAGAACATCCTCACGATGCGGGTCGTGTCAAGGAGGACTACCTTCTGCATCACACACTTGATCCAGCCTTCTAACACGAGCTTTAGCTTATGGAGCCTATGGTGTTAGTCGAGGCTCTTGGTTATCAATCCGCAAGCAGATACTACAATCGGAACAATGATCATCGAATCCACATTCCACATATCGACAATCTCGTGAGATAAATACAAATATTTCATTTTTTTTCTTTTTAAGCTTTCACGACATTCTCATCATGAAGAACGACGATATCGACAATCATAGCGTGGTGCTCTAATCGATTTATCACCACAATAATAGGCTTGTTGGCAGCAATACTTCTATCTGTGATAATAGATTCATCCCAATATAACGTAACGTGACCATTCTCGAGAACTGGGCCGGGCACACCTGTAGTATGGCACCTCTAAATCGATAAATTGGTATTTAAGGGCAAGTTGTTGGTGTACGATCCTGGCTACTTGGTTGTGTCTGTTCAAATGGTCACCGTTATCAAGACGAGAACAATCACAAATAAAATGTCTAATACATTCTCCAGGACAGTTTCATGCCCGACAAATATCAACCGTACTATCGTCTAGGATATATTGCCGATGGTTATTCGTCGTGATAACTTCGTCCATAGTCGCACAATCGACATATTGTAGATGTTTTGAATTAAATGTCAGTCTCATTTAGAGTCCGATAAAAAAGGCCACGAAGTTCTTTACCCTTCCATACTTCCCTACAGTTATTAGTAACCAAGTACTACAGGTTTGCGCCAATTCTCTTTTTTCAGAGCGAGCGGGGTAAAACCAGTATCCACTGTAACTATATTGCGATGCACTCCCACATAAGTATGTAGAAAATATTCTCTCGGATTGTGTATCTCGCGATTGTGTAGGATCTTGATATTTTTATTATTGTTAATTACAAAAATCACTTCAATTCAGTCTAAATCGATGACGTATGGACAAATTCAATAATTTGTTGATTTGTTACATTTTCTTCTCTTTGCTCTCATTAGGTGTAGTTTTGTTCCCAACGGGTAAAATAATATTACTCTAATTACCATCCGAGTGCAGCCAGTAAGGGTTGTCAGTGTGTACGAAATTAAATACTTACAAAAGACTAGAATGGCGAAAACATAGAAGGTTGTCATGCAGGCGGCACTAAGGGACATCCCCGCGATGTTTGCTCCGACCACCGACCCCAGACGGCCGAACATCAGAATTGCGCCCACTGCGGTGCCCCTGTAACAAAACCAGTGTTAACTAAAGTGGTTATTCTTTAACGAGTAATAATTAAATATGTCGTCTTTGAAAATGTCTTGGGTAGAATAATTAATACGAGTTCCTATATGCCTGGAGAGTAAATTTTTATACCTAAAGTATTACTATATTGAAGTAGCTTAGGCTATGAATAACAGAGGGATACTTCTAGATAGGGCAGAAAAAAAAGAATAGTGTTCTAACTTTGAGATGAAAAAGAAATATCATTGCTTACAATGTGACTTTAATATAAGATAACTCCTAGCCGTTTGCTTAATTATAATTTAAGTCGTGTATATTGACTCTTGAGCGATAAATCTTGTCGATTTTCCACTTTTGAGTAACTCTTTAGCAGATTCTATAATGGACTTCGATGTCGGTTTCATGATTTCAATAAAGCGTACGAAACGTTCCTTTGCGATATAAAATTACACTGAGTAATAAACAAAGCGAAATTGTCTTTCTCTACTAATCCTGACAAGTTTAAACATGTTCATACTTGAGCGCAGAGTCAGTAACAAACACGATGCAAAAGTGAGTCTATCACATTCAAATACCTCAATGTTTTAAAACGCAGTAACTGGATAATATCCATTTGAACTATTAACTTGAGGAATATAGATTTAACTTATGAGATAAAATTCTTTAAACATTTTTATTAAATATGCACTTATTTCATGAATTCAAATAATCGCGAAACATTGACTCAGTTCTGCACCTCACTATATAAGGTTTTTCGTTTCATTATGTACGAAGAAAGCACTTCCATGACTATAAAAATTATCTTGGAAATTCGATCTTGTACACTAGGTATGTTTGTATGCTAACTTTTACCCTTGAGCCTGTGGGCATAAAGTTGTCTATAAAAACTTCTATCGAACCGGATTATTTAAACTGAATAGTAGCTCTTCCACAGATATTTTTTCTGTTAAATAACGAACCGCTTATTTCAAAACGTACACACACTTAAGGACTCCTTTGCTCCGACAACCATAAACAGATTAATTGTCTATTAATGTGTAAATTGCTTTAAAGAGTCGTTATTCTAAAAAAAATGGTAGTACCATTTTTAATTTTATTTTATTAATTTATTTTCCACACTAACAATTGTGTACACTGTTTATGGTTAACATACATTTTACAAAAGTATGAAATGGCGTATTGTTATAATTACTTATAGGTAAGCACCACGTGCACTGTAAACAATATTTAGTGTGTGTTTATGCTAAAAATACAATACAAGAAAACAGATATGAAGCAAATTAAGTTTTTTTTTTTTTTTTTTTTGAATGATTTTTAGCTGTTGGCCTCAGATGGCCTCTACAACTTTACCCGGTTTAGTTACGGTGAGCGCTGAGGGCTCTCAACCGGCCATTTATTAAGCAACATTGCCTAAGGGCACCCCCTGCGGGGTACGAACCTCGGCTTGGGGTGTTGCTGAAACACTGGGGCGGCCTACTCCCATGTTTTGTTGACGGTTTACGCGGCGCGTGTTCCGCCCCCGCCGACGGGAACGAAAACGCGGACGGTTCGTACTTAGTGTGTTCGCTCTGCGTTGAGCGCGTGTAATGTCGTCGTCTAACTCCCCTAACGCGTGTTTGGGTCGACGTATTTTTGAAATTTTACTCGGTATGTAGTTTACGGCCGCTACCACTAGAGGGTTGGGGTGAGTCGGAGCAGAGTCAAAGTAGCTAAGGGAGCACTGTTTTATGAATTGCTTGATGGTCGGCAATCTGAGGTCGATGTGAAGATCGACGTTGCGTACATACCACGGTGCTCCCGTAGCTTTGCGCATGAAATTATTTTGTAGTGTTTGAAGCCTATGGATCCTGTGTGGCCTAACGTGTGCGAATACTACGCTACCGTACGTCATTATAGGACGTATGCATGCCGTGTATAATCGAACTTTGTTTTTTAAATTTAACTTTGAACGCGCGTTAATTAGACAGTGTAGACGTCCTAGCACGAAGGCAGCCCGGCTGCGGACTGCCTTGATGTGGGGGCCGAAGGATAGACGGTCGTCAAGGGTTATGCCTAGGTATTTGGCCTGCCTAGCCCAAGGGATAGACTTGCCGAACATCCTAATCTGAGGGGAGCAAATTAAGTATTTTTTTTTTTTTTTTTTTTTGAAATGATTTTTAGCTGTTGGCCTCAGATGGCCTCTACAACTTTACCCGGTTTAGTTACGGTGAGCGCTGAGGGCTCTCAACCGGCCATTTGTTAAGCAACATTGCCCAAGGGCACCCCCTGCGGGGTACGAACCTCGGCTTGGGGTGTTGCTGAAACACTGGGGCGGCCTACTCCCATGTTTTGTTGACGGTTTACGCGGCGCGTGTTCCGCCCCCGCCGGCGGGGACGAAAACGCGGACGGTTCGTAATTAGTGTGTTCGCTCTGCGTTGAGCGCGTGTAATGTCGTCGTCTAGCTCCCCTAACGCGTGTTTGGGTCGACGTATTTTAGAAATTTTGCTCGGTGTGTAATTTACGGCCGCAACCACTAGAGGGTTGGGGTGAGTCGGAGCAGAGTCAAAGTAGCTAAGGGAGCACTGTTTAATGAATTGCTTGATGGTCGGCAATCTGAGGTCGATGTGAAGATCGACGTTGCGCACATACCACGGTGCTCCCGTAGCTTTGCGCATGAAACTATTTTGTAGTGTTTGAAGCCTATGGATCCTGTGTGGCCTAACATGTGCGAATACTACACTACCGTACGTCATTATAGGACGTATGCATGCAGTGTATAATCGAACTTTGTTTTTTAAGTTTAATTTCGAACGCGCGTTAATTAAACTGTGTAGACGTCCTAGCACGAAGGCAGCCCGGTTGCGGACTGCCTTGATGTGGGGGCCGAAGGATAGACGGTCGTCAAGGGTTATGCCTAGGTATTTGGCCTGCCTAGCCCAAGGGATAGACTTGCCGAACATCCTAATCTGAGGGGTCTTCTCCAAAGGATACAGGCTTAGCTGTCTTCTGTGAAACAGCACCGCCTGGCTTTTCTCGGGGTTGACCTCTATCCTCCATTTCCGGAACCAAACGCCCAGTGCGTTGGCTGCGGTCTGGAGTTTTTTGGCTACTGTCGAGGGGTTCACCCCCGAGCAGTAGATAGCCGTGTCGTCTGCGAATAGTGCCGTCTGCACATACCGATGCTTCGGAATGTCGCTAGTATACAGCGTGAAGAGTAGGGGGGAGAGCACGGACCCTTGTGGGACACCGGCTCGAATGGGGTGAGTGGTGGACAGTGACCCTTCTACTCGGTAGCGGAAGCTTCGATTCGACAAGTAGTCTCGTATGATGAGCACGAGTCCGTGTGGCACTCCCATGGTGGACAGCTTAAATAATAAGCCGTTGTGCCACACTTTGTCGAAAGCTTTCGCTACGTCGAAGAAGAGGATTCCTGTAAACAGGTTGCGTTGAAGCCGATCGCTGGTGTATTCAACGATGCGGTGGACTTGGTGGACGCACGAGTGTTCGGTTCGGAAACCGAATTGCTCGTGGGGGACGAGAAGATTAGCATCGGCATACGCTTTCAGCCTATTGTAGATTAGACGCTCGTATAGCTTGCCTAATCCTTTAAGCAGACTGATCGGTCTATAACTGGTCGGTTCGGACTTTGGTTTGCCAGGTTTGGGTATCCCAATAACAACGGCTTCTTTCCACTGTTGTGGAAAGATGTTGTTTTTGAGTGCTGCGTTGAAGATGAACGTCAGCAGGACCAGTAGCCTCTCCGGAAAGAGTTTTATAACCCTGTTTGTGATACCATCCGAACCGGGCGCCTTGCGAGCGTGTAGGCCCTTGACGATCGTTTCGACTTCTTCGGGGGTGACCGTGTCTAGGTCTTGTTCGTCTGTCGTTCCCGTCGGCGTTGATGTTGATATAGGAAGTGAGGTTATTAGGCGCTCTACTTCCGAATCAACTTCGGCTATTTGGTCTGAGTCGCAGTGTATTACGCTGGGCGTGCACTGATTCTCTAGACTCTCGGCCAGACACTCTGCCTTTTCGATATCGTCGAATGCCGGTGGAAGGTTAGGTCTGCTTAAAGGAGGCATACAGGTGACGGTGTCTCTCTTAAGCGAGCGGGATAGTTGCCAGAAGGCAAGGTGGGTAGGTTCGAGGTCTTGTAGTGTCCTATCCCACCTGTCTTGGCGCATTTGATTGATGCGCGACTTGACCGCTCTTTCTAAGCGTCGTAACCTGATCCTGTTGGCTTCGCATGGATATCTGTCGTAGGCTCGTACGGCGGCGTTCTTCCGCCTCAGCAGCTCACGTACGTCATCGGGTAGGTCCCAGCGGCGATCGTTCGTCGCCGGTGCCTCCCGAGTGCATTCGTTAATTAACGATTGCACGTGTGCTGTGAGGGAGTCGATCGCCATCGTAGTGTCCTCTTGGCTAATTATGTGGTCGGGTATCCTATCTAGATGCACGGACGAGGTTGCCTCGAGTTTTGTCCCGACGCGCCTCCAGTCCGTGGTTCGTCTAGTGGGGGTACGATGACCTGTGTCGATGGGACCCAGTCTGGGTGCGAACTCCATGACCACAGGTCTGTGGTCTGAAGTTAACTCGTGTAGCACCTCTACTGAACACAAACGTAGGTTTATGTTCTTTAGGAGCGCCACGTCCAGAATGTCGGGTCGGTGAGACACGTTGTGCGGATAGTGGGTCGGTTCGAGCGGGGCGATGATGTCGAACGCTAGTCTATTCGAGAGCGACTCCAGGGCTCTGCCTTTGGCGTTGGACTGGTGACAGTTCCAAATGGTGTTCTTGGCGTTAAGGTCGCCGCCGATTATCACGGCGTCGCTCAGTTCTAGCAGCGCTCGGAGGTCGCTCTCGAGTAGTTGCCGATTGGGTGACAGATAGGCTGAAACTAGCGTGATCGATTGGTGGCAAATTAAGTAAAGTACTTTTTATTTAATATTTAATATGGTTTTGCGGCATTTAGTAAGCGAGTCAGTGTGTATATCGACCAGGGAGCTGTATTTTTAAAATCCCTCAGTTTTGAGTACCTAAACCTTGTCACAATTATCTCTTTAAACATTTTTATATTATCGATTCGATTGTCATACGTTACTAGTTTCTCTATAAGTTTCACAGAGCGTACAAATTTTCTTAAAAAAACATTAGTCATATATACTTATTAAATAAACACGTGTATTCATGCTCCTAGCTGTCAGCTAGTGCAACTTGTTTTACCTGTATGTCAGTTTTCCCACCGAACGACTGTCATCATACTTCCTCAACATTGTTGTCACAACCAGTTGTCATTATATTTCAGAGCACTGACTTCTCAATAACGAATGTCAAAGATGTTTATGGCTGGACGTGCTCTCCGAGCGTGAAGCGCCGCTAACTTCCATACTTTGGATTGTTATTAAGAATGTTTTATAAGAAAAACACAACAACACATTCAAGCTTGACCCGGGAATCAAAGCCTGAACCTTTTGTTCGGCAGTTCACGCTAATCGCTAGACAACACATGTACATGCTTCTTGTTCGTGTTATTCGTTGCCTTGTTCGTCTAAGCTAACCTATTGACACAGTTTAATCAATTTACTCTACAATATAATTATTTGCTTGTTCATAAAGTGTTGACGCAATCTAATATAGTACTTGAATGTATCTTATATATTTATTATGCGCTGACCCCACCGGGTGTGTTATCATTTGCGTACCACGTTAATATCAGCCACTGACATTATAAAATTTATAGGATTGTAGATATAGCGTGCCGGCCTTGGGTACTGGTTATCACATAGAAATGCGTTTATTTTTAGTAGTTTCGTTTGTCAAATTACATGATGTGCAGAAACAAGTTAAGAATATAACAGATGCTCTTAAGTCGTATCTGGTCGATTTTTTATTTATTTAAGAAGAAAAGGGGAGTGAATTAAAAAAAAAAACTCAAACTAAAAGGAACTTAAACTTTAGCGAATTCGACTGCCGTGCTTGAGGTTTCGCGTTCGATTCCTGGGTCGGATCAAATGTTTGTATGATTGCAAATATTTGTTTCGGAGTTTGGGTGTTTTCTACGTATAATATACCTATACACATTAACAGTATTTACAAAAAAAGTGCATTCTATCAGTCAGTCTAGTTACAAGTTCTACTTAGTTTGAAACTAGATGGCGTTGTTTTAAATGTCCGAAGTATATTTAAAACATAAATATTTAAAGACCTGACCGTCACGGACCACGTGGTAGTCATAAAATGTATTTCAAAGTTTTAATAATGAACCAAATGTTTTATTGTTTTGTTTATGATTATTGTTCTGTGTATGTAATTAGTCAAAGTTTTAATTATATTAAAAAGTCACATAGTCACAAGTTAAAATAACACAAATAATGAGACATCCGACACACAACGCCATCTAGATTTCAACTACCATAAGCAGAACTTGTACTATGACAGCTAGATAGCAAACCAGCCAAACTCCGAAACAAATATTTCCAGATCATACAAACATTTGGTCCAACCCGGGAATTGAAGCCGAGAACTCATGCACAGCATTTGCATAAGCTATCACTGCGCCATCGAGGCAGTTATATAGTTTAGTATTATTTTGTAAAGATTAAAATATTGACAGGTTCATTTAACAACGAGACGTGAGGTAATATTTAATGCGGATGGCTGCTGTTACGAACTGAACTCTTTAAACCCTAGCTAATAATGTTGTTCTTGGTGTTGTTAAAATTTTGTTCCTAGGATACCAATTACAATTTTGAAAATAGAATTAAGGGCAACCCTATGGCTATCGTGATACGGCTAAAATAATTATTTTTGTTAAGAATATAAATATTCTATATAAAAAAAACTCTTTGTTGTGTATATATATATCTATAATTCTTGTATATATATGTAATCTGAATTTCGGAAACGGCTCCAATGACTTTCATGAAATTTTGTATCCAGGGAAATCCCCTGCATAAGTTTTTTGTCCAATAGGTGAGTTTTGATACTTGTCTATGTGACAAAATTAGAGATGGTAACAAAAGAAGTTGAAAAATTGCGAATCGACTATCACACAATAATACCGAGCGAAGCTTAGTTTCCTGGTACTACATATAATAAGGTATCTAATAAGCAAATATTTTGCACGAAGCAAAAGGATTTATTAACAAAAACATAATCGTTAAACATCATAAAGATATCGTTCTCCACAATTGTAATCGTAAACATGTGTCAATTATATTTATTACATATCTTTATTGCTTCAAAAACTTTTCCGTTATAATATTTTAGTGCACATTGCTTAGGTTAGGTTACCTTGTCGCTATGCACTGTCACCACGCTACTATCATATTACGTGTGAAAACTGTACATTATTAAACATTTGTGTATGTTGGTGTTTGGCACAGTTACTGAGTGAATGAAAAGGTGACTGAGGTACTGAGGCTGAAGTGCAGTGGTCTCCTGTGAACCTGTAATGCTCTAGCAAAAGATCGAAGCAAGAGCGGACTGACCCCGAGCGTAGAAGTCGGTGGCGATTTCTGCCAGATAGTGGGGAGCTCTAGCGGCAGGTTCATTGGGGTTATATTAAAAAGCACTCTAGCGCATCTTTACTGCGTTTCTAATCGCAGACGGATCTGTGCGGTTTGGACTACGGACAAACCATCGTGACACTTACGACAAAAATGTGACCACAGTTTGAAATGCTGGGGAATCTAAAATATTTAGGTAAACGATCCAAGCGCTGATTTTCAAAAGTTTTAACTGCAGCTTGGACCAGCACGTGGAACTTTATACTACTTTAAGACTAATGGATAATACTCGTGGTAAAAGCTTTGGCTGAAGGCATAGCATATGGAGATTTAGACGTTTACTAATGTTCAGAGAGTTACAATAATGATACTAAGAGGATTTAAAAAAAAATCTAATAATTTTGGTTGTTTATTAGCACTGGTGCTAATAAATAAAGAAACAGATCTTTTACTTGTGTCCACAGACAAACAAAACCTCTTTTACTTGACTCAAAAGATAGTTTTCACCAATTTAAAAAAAAATGATAATTAACAACATATAAACAATTATTCTCTTATTTTAGTAAATTTAGTCTGCTATTACCATTCCCTCACCTTACGCTATTTAAAAAAAAATGGTGTCGATAAGGTTCAAAAAAATATGAACTTTTCATGATGCTACGAAGAGTATGTTTTTTACTGATATATACCCTAACCGTCGCCTACAAAAGGAATATGAACACATTTTAATAGATTTAGGTATATATGTATGTAAGTCATCATTTTTATATGAGTTTTACAGTTTACAAGAAACCGTAAAAATTCAATATTTTGTTTCGTTGATTCTTACCTCAGGGTGGTGGGAAAGAGATGCACAACATAGGCAGTAAGAGGTCCGATACCGAGTGCTGTGATTTGCAGTGAAGAGAATGCTATTCCGGCGACTATCCTACAAAAGAAAAAAGAGAATTAATTGAAGAACTTAGTCCTGAATAAGGCAACTGTGGAGACGTATAATAATAATAATTAATTGTAAGTTTGACGTATAACGCCGTCTAGTTTCAAACTAAGCAGAGCCTATAGTATGATAGCTAGATTGACTGATAGAATACTTATGTATGTCTTAGACAACATCAAACTCCAAAACAAATATTAGAAAATCTAAACATTTGGTCTGACTCGGGAATCGAACTTACGACTTCATGCATAGCAGTCACATACGCTACTACTGCGTCACCGAAGTAATCTAATATATAAAATTCTCGTGTCACTGTTTTCGTTGCCATACTCCTCCGAAACGGCTTGACCGATTTTGATGAAATTTTTTGTGCTTATCCGGTATCTATGAGAATCGGCCAACATTTATATTTCATCCCCCTAAATGTTAGGGGTAGTACAACCCTAAATTTTTTTTTTATTTTTTAGACAAAATTTTTAATTTCTATTTTTTTATGATACAACATACAAAAATACATACAATCCTCAATTTTCACCGTTCTACGATCAACTCTTATTTTTTAATAGTCATTTTAGTAAAAATGGCAAAACAACGTTTGCCGGGTCAGCTAGTTAACATATATGTATGTTAACATATCTAATTTGCATGAGGTCTTTAAAGGGAAGGATAAGATTGTCAACGCATAATTTATGCCTTAAGTTTATGCGTTATTTAAGGAAAATAAGAATAATTAATATGGTATTAAATACTTTACCTGTTAGTAGAAAGTCCTGCTATGAGACATCCAATACCCACAAGAATGAACATAGACACCAATAATGTCTTCTTGGAGAGTGGACTGACACTGGCAATTGTTGTTAACACACCATACACCAGAGTGGTGACCACCATAATATAAAATGTTTGGTGAGACATTGCGTCCATGCATTCTGAAGTAGATGTCTGGAAAGAAAAAAGCTGGTAAAACCACACGTCCAGGAGAGATCTAGAAGTCAAGATAGTCTCTGAAAGTTAGAATTACAGAAGTAAATCAAATAGTCATTTAAGGTAAGGGTTCGTCATTATCATTGTCAACAACTAATTGAGCCATCTCCATTCTTTTCCATCTCCACTATTAGGCGCAGGAAAAAATTTCATCTACATGTTGTTGACATGCCCAAAAGTCGAACTAAACGGTTTGATAGCTCTTTTTTGGTGAGAGTCGCCAGGATTTGGAACGACTTGCCTGGGTCTATTTTCCTGATGAGTTAAACTCTGGAACCTTTGAGAGTAGAGTGAACAGGTTTCTTTTGGATGGGCAGGTACCACCTTCGTCTTCATCTACACTTTCCATCAGGTGAGATCTATCTCAATAGTGTATCCACTACAACAGTAAAAAAAAAAACTTCTAATAGTCTACAGCTGGACATAGACATCTTAACCTCCTCCACAGACTCTTAAGGGATGTGTTATTTTGACATTGTAAACGAGCATGGCTCTTTCCTAATCTTCTTTTATTTG
The DNA here is from genome assembly GCA_949316085.1 of Hypercompe scribonia. NCBI lineage: Eukaryota > Metazoa > Arthropoda > Insecta > Lepidoptera > Erebidae > Hypercompe > Hypercompe scribonia. The sequence continues at coordinate 3,561,622 of OX438973.1, forward strand.
TAGACGAAAGAATAAGTCTCACCAAATGAATAATTCAAATAAGAAATCTATTTCAATTCAATTAATAAAACCCTATTAAGCCCTAGTAAGCCCTTGTAATTATTCTTATCTGACACAATCTACATAGATATCTCTTGCAGGTGTCTCGGTATTTCCCTCACCGTATGCAAAATGTTGATACACTTTCTCAAATAAATGAATGATAATTAAAAGATAACTTGAATACTAGGAATTGTCATTATAATACACACTTCGAAAAAAGTTTATGTTCAGTTGGAAGAGTTGAGGTATGTTACCGTGTCAAAAATTTTTTTTAGAGACCTACCAAAGTGACTTTATACTGCCTGATGGAAAGCATGAATAGAATCCAAGAACGGTGGTCGCCATACTCACTGCGAATGAACAGTGCAGTGTGGCGCCCCACGCTATGGCAGCCTATGTAAAATATATGACAATATTAATGAATATATTATTTATTGTTGTAAAATTAGAAAGTATAAAATTTTAATGCAAAAATGTCTTAATCCTTTTTGTTTTGTTTAAGCCCTTCCTTCCTTAGAACTACTTCACCGCTTATTTTTAATCCTGTCTATCAATGGAAGTATTGTGTAAATCATCTTGAAAAAATGTTTGTATAGTTGCGGATATATATCACCATTATTAAAAAACTCTCGGTAAAAAAAATCACAAAGTTCCCTCGGAATTTTTCAAATAACTGCAGAAATCAGTAAATACTTTACCTGTACTATATTAAACTTTGTACATAAATACAACATAGTATAATACGTGTACTATGTCTATGTCTACTGTCCGTGTGGTGACGAATTAAGAATACATAGTTACTACCTCTATTCATCCCGTGGGTGTCGTAAAAGGCGACTAAGGGAACAAAGTATACAAGACAATATCATCACAAAGAGAAGGAAAACTTGAAACAAACCCTATTCCAACCCGTCTGGCCAGCGTGGTATAGTAGGCCAAAACTTCCTTGCTAAGGAGAGGCCTATGTCCATCAGTGGATTCTAAAAGGCTGTTGATGATGTACTATGTGATCTGAATTTAAAAATAGGTTCATTTTTTTTGTTATTAGAAAATAAATTCTTAAGTATTATATATCAGCCGCAAAAATCTGTCGTGATCCACTTCATTAATAGCAACTGTCTTAAAGAAAATTGCTGTCGTAAAACCTTGGTTCCGCCTCAAAAAGATGCTGATTTGCTGCCTTGCTGAATGGCTGAACGGGAAAGTCTTAGGCCCTCTCCAAACTCGGACCCATCGGTTATCACGGTGCATATTAGTCTATGTTTTGCCAACGAAAAGACAATTACGCCAGAAATCTTCTCCTTTGTTTTCGTAGTTTTGAAACTGCTTGGCCCACTGGAATCTGCGTCGCTACCGTTTCCGTGCATTCAGAGGTGCTTGCCAGGACCTCCTTGGTCGTAATCCAAAGTGGTCTTAACACTTACGAATGGTCTGACTGCTAATCAAGTGCAGTAGCAGTTTATTTTTGGATCACGGCTGGCAAGAAGTGTGATGTAACGCTAAACATCATTAAGGACAACCGGGTGACCCCGCCTAGTAGATAAGTCAATGTTGACCATGCTCTAGTACCTCTGTATGGTGCTAACGATGCAGGTTTGAGAAACGAAGACTTTGGTTGTGATTTGTAATACCGTTCTTCACGCAATAACACTTCTCTTGTTCGTGAGACTTCAGATGGATGGATGGATGGACTGATCCAGTATTTTCAAATTAACAACTTTAGATAAATTGATTAAAACAGCTTTTAGATAAAAATAAGAATAAGGATCATTTATCATTGAATCCGTTTATATATTAATAAAGAAAAGAAGACTTTACGTATGCTAATTTTTAAATGGTTTGATCTCAAATAAAAACACAAAAGTAATAATTTATTTTAAAATATTTTAAGCATTAAAAAAATCTTAACTTTTTTAAGTGAACACGAACTTTTTTTTATGTGTGCATAATTGTGTATCTAACAACATAACTGTAAAGACAATAATTTATGTATTTTGTGTGCAGTATTTTACATTCTATAAGGCTGAGATAAAAATTAAAATTATTTTGAGACCTATCCACGTCGTTGCAGAATAATTTTTAGTTACTCAACCATTTTCCTTATTATTGGAAATAAAACAATAACAAACCAAAGGTATAATTGGAGATATTCGGACGAAGTGGAAGAAAAAACTTATGACCGATATGTTATCATCGCAAAACAGGTTTAATGAATGCAATGCGTGCTTTGGACTCAAATTTGTTTTTTTTGGATACATATTGTATTTAGATATTTCATTTAAATATTTTTTAAATGATAAAGAACTCTCGCGCTAGGAATATTCTAGTATCTACGAGTACTTCCTGTTTTCACTTCATCACCTATGATAGACTGGTAGGGAATTCCGTAGGCATCAAGTCCATCTATGCACCAAAAATGCATGGCGTATTTAATATTTCTGTGTTGTGAGGGACTTTAAAATATACATGAGATGAAGACAAAAATACATCCAGACTCCGTACAACAATTTGTGGGTTACATAAAGTATGTGGGGTTTGAATCCACAACACTCAATCCACTAGAAGGCGGTGGGGTGATCTCACCAATCCCTGAGTGCAGAATAAGATGGAGTCAGGGATTGGTTCTTGTTAACCTGTCAGTGCAGTCGTCTTAGCCAAGATGCATATGTTTCACGTCATTTCTCTTTCTACAATCGCTAATCGCTAACGTCTCTGGTGTCTTGTGTTATTGGCTAATGTTTTATCTGACCACGTGTCTCAGCGTTGAGGGACGTAATTCCCATACATTTGTTAGTCTTCTAATAACTTTCACGTTTGTAGAACGTGTACTTGACTAAGGGTTCTGGTTAACAGGTCTTACCTCTGGTCAACTAATCTCTTTTGATCAGTACCGTTACCTTTGTTTAGCTGAGTATAAGCCTGTGCCCCTGTTTTGAAGCGTGCTAATTATAATTTAGTAACATATTGTATATACATTTTAGGTTCCGTAATAATAAACACATTGATGTGTGTAATATAATCAGGTATCTTAACTTCGTCACTAGCTCAAGTGTCCGCCAATCCATTCTAGCCTATTCATATCTTTTTTCTGAACCCTATAGCTCATTTTTATATCGAGGAACCGGTTTACAATCCTTCCAGACATACATAAAAACATCTAAGGTCATCAGAGTACTTGAGTATTCCACAATAATGTAATATTCTTTACTGTTCAAGTTGTAGAATGCGTTACCAGTTCACATTATGAAAATGATTCTGTTATGTAAATTATTTGTCATTATGATCAGCCTATCAATGCCACATCCTCCCTCTAGGAACACCTACTATCCCTATATTTGATATATATTGTTAATTAATTTCATTATATTATTGAAGATACATACCCATCCATAGCACATACATACCATAGTATTTTTATTGTATTTAATCTACGCTCATGTGTGTCTATTTTTGTTTGTACATTGCTGCATATTGGTAACAGTCAATTTTTTTAATATTTTTTTTAAATAAAGTCAACTCCAGCAAAGGAGTAGGAATATATACCATATCACAGACACAAAACCACTTAGACTCAAAACAACAATTTCTGAATCACACTGTAACTGTCACATGCAAAAAAAAAGCATCTGTCTATTAATCTACGTAAAGCTGCTAAAGGGGATGTAAATTATTGAATTTTAAGTAAATATGTTATTGAACTTACAGAATTGCTATTTTCAGCCATGAGTTGACACACCCTGCCGGAGCTTGTCGGGTTGCTCATCACTTTGTTAATGGTGTCGGGAGCGAATAGGAAAAGACCATTTAGACTGAAACAAAGCATACATACTATTACTATTTTCTTTTAAAAGACTTTAAATTTCTACATTAGGAATATAATACTTTGTTGAAGGGGATTTTATACTACACAAACTCAGAACCACAATTCGTAGATCGCATAAAGTGTTGTTCATTACTTGCAGAAACGATGGCCGATGCGGTCATAAAATTCTGGAGTGGTAACCGCGTACTGGGAAACGTAGCGTTGGTAGGTCACCCACAAGGTGGTCAGACGATCTGGTGAAGGTCGCGGGAAGCTGCTGCATGCAGGCGGCACGGTACCGGCTGTTGTGGAGAACCCTGGGGTGGCTTATACCCAGCAGTAGACGTCTTTTGGTTGAGATAAAGTGTGTTCGATACGTTGATCAAACTCACAACACAGAAGGAAATAGTGACTGATTAAACAACGCCATCTGTTCAGTCTTGTCTCACCACTTTCATTTTTCAGTTAAAAACGTTTCGAAAGATAGCCAGTAGTTATTCAACAGTGTTTTGTCAGTTATATTTTTTGGCTCTATATTTTAAAGGTCGTAAGTACTAAGAAAGGAGGTTTTATGACCTGATAACCAGTTACAGATGTAGTTGTCATCCACTACTCACAACATGTTTCTCGGCAGCATGACGTATACGTCGTGATCTAATTATAAAATTGATTTTTTCATAAAATGATTGACATATGATATAATTTACAACTACTTGTACGACTAATACAAGTGTGTGTCCATATCGTTAAATAATATTTGTCCACTGTTAGAGAAAATTGATATTTTTAATTAGCATGTACTTGTACATCAGAGCGGAAATAATTATTTATTTATTTATTTATTTATTCTTGATGCACATGTTGTACAAAGGCGGACTTAATGCCATGGGGCATTCTCTCCCAGTCAACCTTTAGGTGATGTAGAAACATGAGCGGTAGGTGCAAAGGCAAAATAATAAAGTTGACATACATTACTAATAAAATATTATTTTACATAAACAGTACATAAACAATACATAAACATACATGTATATAAAATTAATACAATATTCTATATAAATATAAACACTAACTCGGGTACTCGTTAAGACGATTCCACCAAATTATCTCTAAGTAGATCACGTACTTTCGCCTTAAAAGTGTGGCGATTTGTGGACATCCTGACATCGGCGGGCAGTGCATTCCACAGAAGAACTGACTGCATAAAGAAGGAGGAATTGATAAAGTTGGAGGTATGAGGGGGGCATAGAAGAAACATGTTGTTTTTTGACCGAAGGTTTCGATCATGGGTGGAACATAAGAGACGGAAGTGGGGAACAAGGTATTCAGGTAGCGATGGCGAGTTGAGGAACGAAAAAAGAAAAGTGAGTGCACGCAAACTACGGCGCTGTCGAATTGGGAGCCATTGTAGCTGGGAACGTAAAGCAGACACATGATCATACTTGCGAAGATTGTAAACGAATCGAATGCAGTTATTGAGAAGGCGATCGAGTTTGTTGAGGAGGTCTGCATTCAGGTCAAAATAGCACACATCACCATAATCGATTAAGGGAATAATTAGGGACTGCATAAGCGTAGCCTTAGTTTTAATAGGGAGAAAATTTTTTAAGCGATACAACGCACGGAGGCACGAGGTAACTTTCTGGCTCACGTGTGTAACTTGAGCACGCCAATCAAGTGACGAGTCCATATATAGGCCCAGGTTTTTAACTACTGCACTCAGAGGTATAGTCAGGTTGTCATAAACAACAGGTTAGATAGTTGCCACGTCCAACCTACTGAGCATTTGTTTGCTCCCCACGACAATCACTTGACACTTAGTTGGATTTACTGACAGACCAAATTTGGTAGACCAACTCCTTATAGATTCTAAGTCTTTGTTGATTTTCTCTACGGCTTCTGATATATTCTCAATTCTTGACAATGTATAAATTTGTAGGTCATCAGCGTACAGGTGATACGCACACTGAAGGTGTTGGGTTACGAGATTAATAAAAATTGAAAATAATAAGGGAGATAATATACCGCCTTGAGGGACACCAGTGAGAAGTTTACACCAACTCGACGATAAGTCATCAATGTGGACACACTGTTGACGTCCCTGAAGATAGGAAGAGAACCATTCCAGAGCTTCTGAGGAGATCATGAGATAGGAGAGGATGGCCAGTAAGACTTCATGGCAAACGGTATTGAAGGCATTTGAGAAATCTACCAAAGCCAGCACTGTGACTTTGGTGTCCTCCATACCCTCCCTAATATCACCAGTCACCTTGAGGAGAGCAGTGGTTGTGCTATGACCGGGTCTAAAGCCAGATTGTAGCGGACTAAGGAGGTTATGTTCATATACAAACTGTGAGAGTTGTTTATGAACACAGGTTTCAAGGACTTTAGAGAGAAAGGGAAGTATAGAAATGGGTCGGAAGTGTTCTGTGAGCGAGGGGTCAGTTCTCTTAGGTAGAGGGATAATGAAGGCCTTACGCCAGAGTGAGGGATAGGTTGCAGAGTCAAGTGAAAAATTAATGATGTGAGATATTGCTGGAAGGATGTGGTCCAGGATAGTAACGATCATGTAACGGCTAACGCCATCACATCCTACAGCATTGGAACGAACGGACAGGATAATCTTTTTGATGTCCTCAGGAGATACTGGAGAAAAATCAAAGGAATTAATGTCTGGATGCGTTAAGCTGGATATGTAGCTCAAGGTTTGACTTTTGATTTGATAATCCATCTGAGGTGTGGTTGCAAAGTGAACGTTGATATCATCTAAACCAATTGTCGTCTTAAGCTCAGGACATTGCTGCTTTCCAATGCCGAGCGTTCCAAGGAATTTCCACATATTGGAAATTGAAGAGGTTTCTAAATTATGAATTATGTGGCGGCGTTTGGCGTTACGTATCACCTGATTACACCGATTCCTAGCGGTCTTAAAAAGATCCCAATTCCCCACACAGCGGTTCCTCCTATATCTGTTGTAAGAACGGTCCCTGCGTCTCATAGCTGTTCAAATTTCCGCCGTCATCCATGGAGTAGGGGGGCGCTTCAACTTTACTCTCCTCACAGGTGCGTGGCTATCATATAATTTCAGAACAGTGTCATTAAAAATACTGACCTTATCATTAATGTCTGTAGCTGTTGCCAAGTTGGTCCAGTCTAAAGCAGAAGCGTCTGTACACAGTCTTTCGACGTCTATTTGTCTGAAACTACGGATATGCAGAATTTTGGGAGGGGATTTAGGAGGTTTCAGGATATAAGAGAGGAAAATCAAGTCATGATGAGAAAATCCGGGAGCAGAATGTTGACCATGGGAATAGATTAGGTATGGAGCAGAGGTGAGCATTAGGTCAAGCCAAGTATCCTGGTGTTCAATATTGTGGTGAGTTGGTTGAAGGGGGAGGATATGAAGGCTAGTGGATTGGATGATATGGAGCAAATTACGAGTACGGAGCGAACAAGATGCCAGGAGATCAGTATTAAAATCGCCCATAATGATGTGGTGTGAATATTCTGACCCTAAAGATTCCAGAACTGTTTCCAGGCTGGAGAAGTAGTTAACAGCGGGGGGACAATAAACGACCCCTAGTAAGACGTTAGATCCCTTGACACAGACTTCAAGAAAAAGATATTCAGCAGTAGAAGAAAGATCAGAAGAGGAAATGGCTAGGATTTTGTAGGGTAAACACTCACGCAGGTAGATGGCAACCCCACCGCCCCTCCTCGGCTCAAGCCGGTCGTTTCGAATGAGTACGAAACCAGTGAGTGAATAAGCGGTGGAAACAAGATGCGGCTTTAACCAAGTTTCCGAAATCAGGATGGCATGCACATTATTGTCAGAGAAAGTTTCAGCCAATTCACTGAAGTGGCTGGGGATACTCTGAGCATTAATATGACACACATTCAATAGCGCTCGAGATTGATTGTTAAATGACAGACGTAATTGTTCACCCAAGGTGTCAGGTAGGGAACTAAAGCTCTCGTCTCCAGATGAGTCATTTGCAGAAAAATAAAAATCGTTATCATCTATTAATTATCTATTTTAAAAGCAAATAATAAGGTGCAAATTAAACAAAAAAGGTTAAAAAATGTCGCTACGACAACTTTGGACCACGATTTTATTATCCTTCACTAGGAACATATATTGTTACCATTTAGATTTTTATTATTCTACTTTTTATTTCACCAAAGCTTAACGACGCGTTCAAGCGGTGAATATTCACATGTTATGATGATATGATGATAAGGTTGGTTTTAAGTGGTTACTATCTATCACGATGGTCAATTCTAAAATCTAGAAACCACATGTATATTTCAAATCTGTTGCTTTAATTCTTCTGTTAACTTAAATGACGGTAGGTAAGTATTTTATGTTCAAAACAGTAGATGTTAAATTATTCCGTAATTGATTATGACGTTCGTTACAATCTTAGTGCTGCGACAGACTACTGATGGGACAGGACGGTGATGCAGCAGGAGCAGGGACCGTACTCTTGATTCAATTTCCAACCGATCAGCATCGTAACCTTGACATTTCGTACTCTTAAAGTCGACACTAGCACCATATTGGTTTTAAAATTGTGTGATAATTTGGAGAACTAACTGAAATTGAAATTAACAATCACGACAAGCATCTGTTACTCTAACTCATTTGACAGCTCAATAGTACGTCAACATTGAGTGCATTATTGTTGAAAGATTGAGATTGTCTTCATAGTCTTTTTAGAAATTGTTTAACGTATTTAGTAATTTTAATCACATTGTAAGTAAATAATATGATTTGTTTAGCAGTAATGTACAATATTTTACTTAAATCTTAGATGAAATGAGCAACAAATGATGTAATATACAGCTTATTCTGTGGCCAAGGAGGGATTTAGACCCAATTAAAAAGAATGTGAAATACATATCATCAAAATATAGATATCATATGCTATTAAAATAATGGTTAATAACCAATTGAACAATAATTATTTAACAATAAGCTAGTGACGGAGTATTATTTGTCATTATTACTTTTGGTTTCAATATTATGTGTTCACTAAGTGTATGGACACAACCGTCGAACAAGTCCGATTTAAATCCATTGTGGTGTGTGGAGGGACGTGTGTCTTATGTCCCTCCGACACAAAGGGAGGATCCTCCGACCAGGCGAGGTGATCATACCTGGCGGGCCACGGCCCAACGGTTGATGTTGGGATGTTGTATATATGTTAATTGCCATGCGAATCCCTATATCGCGATACAGGATTAGTAGTTGCATTGTAGTTCATTACATTCATACGTTTCGTTCAAACCTCGTAGTTCGATGTATCTTCGCTAGATGGCGCTGTTGTATATTTTTCTTAGTGTTGTAATGTAGAAGCCGCCACGTGGTGATATTGTTTTGAAGACAGAGAGATTAACGAGTACGGTGACATTAAAATTGACATTGGAATTGGATTGACATTGGAATTAGATTGCAATCGGAATCAAGTTCAAGAGTAAGGATGCAGGTTTAAATGTACTCTATAAAATATTATAATTGCAAACTTACACCTGTCTGTCTTTTTTTTTTTTTTTTTTTTTTAACGTGTGGAAACCCCCACGGGCCGTCACCCCACCGGGGTTTACGGCGGGGTGGTGTGTCGGAATCGGACCGACTAAAACCACACGGTGTGCCACTCTGCGCCTGAGAGAGGAGGGATCCGGGAACAGCTGTTATTACGACATCCTAATCCCTCCTAGCGCCTGCCCGCTTTTGCGGGCGCCATCTGCGGATAAACTCTCCATTTAGGCGACGTCCGGCACACGCACACGTCCCCTCCTCGCGGCTGGCCACTATAGCGGATGGAGGGGAAAACCCATCCCGTCCACCCGCGGCCACACTCAAGGCGGCATGAGGCGCTGGTACGCGCGCCTCCGCCGCCCGGTTCGCCGGCGGCGAATTGGGTCCGAGTGGAGGTTGTCCTCCCGGGCCTTCTCCGCCACCTCCTTCCGCGAAATTACGTCTTCGCAGAAGGTTGCGACCGCGGTAAAACAACTGTCGCTACCGACCATGGAGCGTATGACGGCCGGTAGCGAGAGATCTTCTCCAATAACTGCAGTGAGGACCCCACGCTGCGCCGCCCAGGCGGAACAAACCGCCAGCGTGTGCTGAGCCGAGTCCTCACTACAGTCGCAGTGGTGACAGGCGGGACTCAATTCCCTCCTGGCGACCGAGTGCAGATACTTCCCGAAGCAACCATGCCCGGAAAGAATCTGCGTCAGTCGGAAGGAAAGGGCCCCGTGCTGCCGCCCCGCCCATTCGGCGATGACCGGCTGGAGAGCCTCCACGGCGGCAAAGCCAGCACGTGGAGCCTCCAGCCGGGACGACCAACGAGCCATCGTGGCTCGACGAGCAGCCTCTCGCCACTCGCGTATCTCTTCGGGTGGGGGCCGAATGCCGCTTCCCACCCGGAAGTCAGCCGTTCGCCGATAAACTTCGGCGAGCACTTCCGCCTCCAAATCCCACGGGGGAGTACCGGCTAAGGCGCACGCCGCCTCCGTCGATACGGTGCGGTAACCGCGTATAGCTCTAACCGCCAATATCCTCTGAGGGCGCCAGAGGCGAGCCCTATTCTGGGCGGTCAGAGCCGCCGCCCACACCGGCGCACCATACAGCGCCATTGACCGGACAACCCCCGTGTATAGTCGTCTTGTCGCGACGCTAGCTCCACCCAAATTCGGCAAAAGTCGCCCAAGGGCAGAAGCAGCGCCGACCAGCTTTGGAGAAAGCTGTCGGAAGTGCTCGTCGAAGAGCCACCTGCCGTCGAGGATCAGGCCCAGATACTTCATCTGGGCCTGAACCGGTACGAGGACCGAATTGACTACGATAGAGGCGCCGGGTGGCGGACCACGACGGGGCCCATGGAATAAAAGGGCCTCCGTCTTATTTAGGGCCACCCGTAAACCCAGCGCCTCAATACGCCCGACCACCAAAGAGACTCCCGTGGTAGCCAGGCGCGCCGCCTCTTGAAAGTTCGCTCCCCGGGCCGTAACTAACGTATCATCAGCGTAACAAATTACACCCAGCCCGGGAGGAAGATGACCTCGAAGGGCCCAGTCGTATCCCATGTTCCACAGAAGTGGTCCGAGGACAGACCCCTGCGGAACACCGCACGACATGGGCCGCTGCCTCAGAATACCATCTCGGTCCTCGTACATGACGGTACGCTCCTCAAGATAGTCTGCCACAAGCCGCCTCAGGTACTCTGGCACCCCGTGGTAGTGGAGTGCTTCCCTGATGCAGCTAAATGGCAGACTATTAAATGCGTTGGCAATGTCCAACGACACCGCCAACAACACGCCGCCACAGCTCACCGCCTCTTCGGTAACGGCCCTCAGGGACACCTGTCTGTCTGTCCTAACCTTTCATCATCAACAAAATTATCACAAGTTTGGTCGCTTTTTTTCTAACGATGACCCGTCTGTTACGAGACGTATCTAATACCAGATAAACAAGTTTTAAAAATCTCACCTATGTATGGTTTTCGTAAAAATTTTTCATTTACCTTGAACTTGGAAGGAAATTCATTGTATTGCTGACTTAATGGGATATATTTTCCTTTTTTTTTTTTTTTTTCTTTTTTAAAAAACAGACAACGCCCACATTAGGAATAAATCCTGTGTCGCGGAGGTCTTTACAAACATACAAGAAACGGACACAAAGAACACCTAGACTCAGAAGAACAATTTGTGGATTGTACACACACAAAGTATTGTCCCATATAGGATTTGAACCCACAACACTCAGCGAAGTGGAAAGCGACGTGGCGACCGCTTTAACCACTAAGGCAATCATGCATATATTGGGTGAGTACCAAGTGAGGAGATATGTTCAAAGCCTCGGACTTGTATCAAACTGTTGTGGTGACCATATCCTGTTGCGGTAAATCATTTACAAATGTTTAAACTACTGCGTTTTGCAATATATATATATATATATATATATATATATATACATACATACGCTCCCGAACTAAACGGTTCGGCTCTTCCTTCCTGTGCAAATCAGTTAAAGCCTGGAATTCATTACCAGCGCACGTGTTTACCTCCAACTACGATACCGGGTCCTTTAAGCGGAGCGTGAAAAAGTATATCATCAGGTCGCCATACCGTGGGTCGCCATATTACACTGTCGTCTTTCGCAGTGAGTATGGCGACCACCGCTCTTGGATTCTATTCATGCTTTCCATCAGGCAGAATAGAATCACTTTGGTAGGTAGTAAATAATATATATAATCATGTTTGCAGGTATTAAGGTCTCACAATCAGTTTCTACTGGACGTGGTAACTGGTTGACAGGCAGTCAGCCTGTGACCACAGACAACCTGGTCGATATGTCAGATAATTCAAAGGTATATACTTAAATTTAAAAGATAATTTTATATCAGATTTGTGAGCAATTTTATATAATAGTAATGTACTTACAAAGAAAATAATCCAAACATTAGGAACCCGGTAAGCGCGAACCACTTCAAGTGGGGCGCTCGCAGCAGCGCCATCGCCGAGATGTTCGGCGACTTCGTTGTGAGCGCGCAACCTGAACTATCGAGCTCCAGTTTTGATTTTTCCATTGGTAATTTTAAAGATTTTACCTGGAAATAGAAAAATATCTATGACTACCTTTGTCCGTGGAATTTCTCGTGTAAATTTTGAGCTAACCTAGTCCTTAAGAAAAATATAATACTTTAGCATTATATCCCGTGTCCCATTTCACAGTATGATATATTTTTTTTAAATTTTGTTTACTAATTAAGCCCTACAATTATATCAAACTGTTCTGTGGATATAAACAAACAAGAATGTATAATAATACCATTATTTTTATGTTCACAATATTAATTAGAAGTGCCACAATTAGAAGGAGACATTATTATTAATAGGGAGAGTTTATATAGTAAGTACTTCAACTCGGGTCAACAATTTCAAAAGTATGTAATTTTTATTTCCACAACAAAAAAATACTTTATTTTTTCTTCATCATTCAAATTTAGTATGTTTTGCTAGTATACAATATAAAAATATCCGTTTAGACAAGTAAAACTTCAGCATACATAGATAGTCTGTCTCAACATGTTTCTATCTACCGGAATTTAGTGAATATTAGCAAGTGATTACGTCTATAGACGGGATTACACTAATATATATATAGCCGTATAATAACCTTAATCCTGTGAGATATGCATTCATAAATAATAGCCGCAATATGTACATATAATCTTACATCAAACATCATCTGATGTATTATCACATAATATTAAAGTTACTAGGTAGTAAAACCACGCTGAGTTCAGCACAAGCGGGCCGGCTCGACCGGGGCCGTACTACCCTCCCACACAAGACTAACCTAAAGCGCCAGCATCTGTGCTGTCATGTTTCGTTGGTGAGTGTGAGACCGGAGGCCCATTGATGCAGGGGTGACAGTTATCGTGGTAACTGTGTAAACCTTACACTGTCACGATGACTGTCATGCCTTTTACGTCCCCAAGTGGGGTGTGAAAAGGCATCGCACAAGGACGCCATAGTGTGGGTCATCATACTGCATTGTCTGCATTTGCAATAAATATGGTTACCACAACTTTTGGATTCTATTCATGCTTTCCATCAGGTAGAGTAGAGTCACTTTGGCAGACTCTTAGTGTAGAAGTCGTTTGAAAAACAAAAAAAGTGGCCAAGTACGAGTCGGACTCACCCATGAAGGGTTCCATAGCAACTAGATCTCATTCAAACCAATTTTCGGTAGAAGTTTACATTGTACTGTACATCATATATGTTTTTGTTTTATCATTCCCTTATTCTGGAAGTTACAGGGGCGAAAGAAGGATACATTTTACCACTTTATCTCTTGTGCAAACTATTCAGATAAGAAAAAAATAATATTAAAAATCTCAATATCATTGTTGAAGACGTATGGGTTTGACGAAAAAAAAAATAAGTTTCAGCTCCAATTGTAAGAGAATCCCAATTGTTTTTCTATTTTTGTGAAAATCTTAAAACGATCATAGAACACATCTACTTACCAAGTTTCAATAGTAAAGTTCTTATAATTTCGGAAAAAAGTGGCTGTGACATATGGACGGACGGACAGACAGACATACATACAGACATGACGAATTTATAAGGGTTTTGTTTTTGCTATTCGGCTACGAAACCCTAAAACTGAGATCATTAGCAAAATTTGATACGCCTTCGTTCTAGACAAGATTAAATTCATTCAACTACATATTGCTTTAAGATTGTTTAACGGTATTTTATATTTGGTTTTGATACACACAGATGACACAGATAACCTCAAATTATTTAGAGATTGCCAGATAACTGTATGGTTGTGCAATGGTCACTGCGACACCATGCTTACAGAATGTTGGCATTTCAGCCCCTAAGGGCTAAAAACTTATCAGACGTATCAACTTCGTAGTAAAAATGCATTTTAAAACATAAAATTATTAATACTAAGACATAAAACGCCGTGAAATAATTAAACTACTTACACAAAATGTATTTTCAGACTTTCCCGTGTTCGCTTTATATATCTTCTTTAAAATCGCCAAAGCCTCAGTTTTGTTACCCTTCGTTATTAAAAATTTGGGACTCTCGTCAACAGAGAACACGAGGAGTGTAGAGACGAGAAGTGGGAGTGAGTAGATGGCAGTGAGGAGGCGCCAGGGTCGCATGTCTATGAGACCCCAGGTGTGCCGCCAGTTGTAGGACAGCAGCAGCCATGCTAGACCTGGAGGCGTTAAGTTTAAGTAAATAAATAAATATTTCGGACATTTGGGACACAACGTCATCTAGTTTCAAACTAAGCAGAGGTTGTGCTATGCTAACTAGACTGACTGATAGAGTACTTATATAGTCTTTTTTTTGTAAATACATATATATTATACATAGAAAACACTCAAACTTCGAAACAAATACTTGCAGATCCTACAAACATTTGGTCCGACCCGAGGATCGAACCCCAGATCTCAACTACAGCAGTCGCATTCACTACCGCTGCGCCACCGAGGCAGTTAAATATTACTAAGTGTATGTTTACATTTTGTAGATCAAAAGTATTCTTGAGAAGTAATATCTTGTATTTTATTACATGATATTTATATTACATAAAGTTCCAGGCAAAAAAAAAAACAGTTTTATAAGGTAAATTGATAATTCTAAACTACAAACAACAAAAATTACAGTGAATGTTGGTCACATATGGGTCATCAACAGCCTTTTACAGTCCACTGCTGGACATAGGCCTCTCCTTAGCAAGGAGGTTCTGGCCTACTATTCCACGCTGGCCAGACGGGTTGGAATAGAGTTCGTTTCAAGTTTTTCTTCTCTTTGTAACAATGTTGTCTATACTTGTTCCCTTAGTCACCTTTTACGACACCGACGGGATGAATAGGGGTGGTAACGCTATGTATCCTTAATCCGTCACCACACGGACTGGGTACCACCACACATATATGGATAGGTGTAAATAATTTTCTATTATATAGCCAGTTGATCAACTTCACTGTAAGTTTGAATCATGTACGCCTAAAACTGAAAGTACTCTGACTTACCTGGACTGAAGACTGTCATTATGTTGACAAGCCCATTGATGATGAGCACGGCGATGTCACGTCGTTTTTGTGGCAACACCTCTGATACGTAAGCGTAGCCAAGAGACGAGGGACAAGACAAACTGAAAACAGTTATTGGAAATCTTGGACTTGAAAAATATATACAACAGACTAGAGACATTCTCGAAAATAATCTAATTGACTGAAGAATAAATTTCTTCCAAAGTGCTTGGAGGTCTTCTCTAAAAATTTTTGGATACGAAAATTTTTATAGAGATACAAACATCTTGATATGATTATTCTATAGTTTAGAAACCTAATAGGAAGAGTTTGATTTAGGGAAAAGTTCAGTTTGTTGTAATTCTTTAAACACAAAAGTATAATAAAATCAAATAAGACCTATGAATACTTACAATAGAGAGCACGCAAATTTCAATATTGCAAAACTAATGAGGTTAGGCATAAATGAGGCGATAAAAGCCATTGTCCCGGACACAGCTAACGAGCCCAGCAGTACGGGTTTTCTGCCTAAGTGATCTGCCGCTCTACCCCAGAATGGTGCAGTCAGAATAATTCCTGAAAACGAACAAGATATTATCCAACAGGATGTGGTGTTTCTGGGCCTAATGTAGACCAAAAAGCTAGTATGTAAAATATTGATATACTACTTTGAATTTGTACAATACATAGTCTGGTGCAGTAACGATTATTTAAAAACTGTTAATGAAATGGTCAGTCGTGTATCGCAGTAATTTGGTTCTTTCATTGGATGCTTTGAGCAGTGGTTTTAGTTTTTTAATTCTGGAATTCTTTTTTCAAATTTTATATTATCTTTCATAAATATTTATACTGTTATCTGATTGGTCTGAAGTTTTTTTTTAATATATTGGCTAGTGGTTGTTTCTGGCTATTTTATTGGTCATGTTTATTTTTAAATGTTCAACTGTTATTTAAAGTATTACTGTTATATACTGACTCATTGATCTAGTGGTTAGTGTATGCGATTGCCGACCAAGAGGTCTCGGGTTCGATTTCCGGGTCGAGTCAAAATGTGTTATTGAGTTTTTCTGATTATAGAAATGCTTAATGACAGCCCGAAGTTTTAAAATCTTAATTTCGTACCTCGGAAAGCTGTCGTCGTGTAAAACTGTCGGTGCTGCACATGATCTCGCTCCCAGTCGTGTCAGACAACTGTCCCATTGAACTTTGAAAGTGAGGGGACAAAGAGTGCACCTGTGTTTGTAAACACACTTGTGCATTATAATATTACCGGTGTAATTGGTTGGTCTCCGATGAGACTGGCTGCCGCGGCCGAAATCGATTAGAAATACATCAATATCATCATAATATTTAAAGTAAAAACCTTAACCTACTTACCAATGTTTGGTAGAGAAGTGAGAATCCCTCTGAGGCCATCTGGCACATTAAGGTCACAGGACGCAGCAGGAAGTATGAAGGCTATACCGATCATTTCCAAGATGGCTGCTACGAGAGTCGACAGCATTATAAAACAGTGGTAGAGTTGGTATTTGCCAGCGCCTGCAATTGTTTTCATATTGAGTGAATATCATAGCAATATAAGGTTATTTGTCGTTTATATTATTTGTTATACATATTTTATATATATTACTAGCTTTTGTCCGCGGCAATTAAATTTCGTAACAGATCATCTTAAATCTAATATATAAAATTCTCGTGTCACAGTTTTCGTTGCCATACTCTTTCGAAACGGCTTGACCGATTTTGATGAAATTTTTTGTGCTTATCCGGTATCTATGAGAATCGGCCAACATCTATTTTTCATCCCCCTAAATGTTAGGGGTAGTACAACCCTAAATTTTCTTTTTTATTTTTTAGACAAAATTTTTAATTTCTATTTTTTTATGATACAACATACAAAAATACATACAATCCTCAATTTTCATTCTTCTACGATCAACCCTTATTTTTTAATAGCCATTTTAGTAATTTAAACATTTTTCCTCTCCGGTCGAAAACTGGCAAAACAACGTTTGCCGGGTCAACTAGTAAATATATACTTTTTTAACATACAAATAATCCTACGGTACATCATCTTTGTGTAATTTCAATTATTTAGGCAGCGTACGCCAAGATAACTCTCAGAAGCTAGATTTTTTTCCGACCTAATTGATATGTATTGTTATTCGACCAAAATTACAAAAAATCGTTACAAGTTGTAGCCTATATGATATTCCGATGTATAACCTATATTACTGTAAAGTTTCACCGAAATCCGTCCAGTAGTTTTTTTGTGAACGAGTAACAAACATCCATACTCACAAATATTCGCATTTATAATATAAGTAGGATAGTTTATATAAAAATGGATTTGTTATGTCTTATAATCCTACTTTTAAATTGTTATATATCATTCTTGGTTACAGCTCTGCTAACCCGCACCTACCAAAAACGCCTTAAAAGAAAGGATATCCTACCATTGTAGGATAAAATAAACTATAAAAGTCAAGAGTAGTGATCTCAATGGAGACCACACTCTACAACCCAAACCGCAAAACCCATCTGCTTATAGCCTGGCTGGAGGCAGATAAGTAATAAAAGAAAAATATCATTCTGATAGATATTTATACTTCCAAAATGTTAATTTCATTCGATATTTCATTTTAGATACAATCAGACTCGTGCGACATACTCGTAGAGCCCGACAATCCATTTTTATATGAAGACTATCAAAGACAACAAGGGTATCAGAAAGTTATATGGACACTTGACGACAAACTATTTAATCTGATAAACAATATCGGCTATGCCATGAACCGAGTGCAAATATATTATGAGTGTAATTTATATATAATATATGCATTTAAAAATACTTAAGTATGTTTATCAGCAGAATGGTTACCATAGCACAGACTCTTAATTGGAATCAGACAGCCGTGTGGCGAGGTGCGCGGCTAGTCATTTATTAAAAAAAACGTGGTCAGAAATATAAGTTAGATAATAGTTTTTACCAGCCTTTTTTTTCATTTGAGGGCCTGCCAAAGTAACTCTACTCTACCTGATGGGAAGCATGAATAGAATCCAAAAGTTGTAGTCACCATAGTCATTGCGAATGCTGACAATGTAGTATGGTGACCCAATGGCGGCCTATTAAGATTTTTAACGCCTCACTTGGGGACGTAAAAGGCATGACAGTCATCGTAGCATTGTATTGCACACATTTACTACGACAACTGTCACCCCTGCATTAATGGGCCTCCGGTCTCATATGTAGGTAATGACTTCGAAAGTGGTACACTACTTACGAAGTGGTGTGTTTCGCATCATTTTTAAATCTTAGAAAAAGTGTTGCAAATGATAAAATAGTGTGTGGTGTATACAAAAAACTAAAGAAATGGTTTATTTGGAGGAGGGGAGTGAATATTTATATTAACATTATAAAGTTAAAGAATTTGTTTGTTTTATTGAATGTTTACACGGTTACATCTCAAACTCTGATTCGAATTAAAAAAAATATATGATAGTCTATGTAACCGATTTAAAAATATGAACAAATTTCTTTTATGTATGTTCAGCGATGTTTTTGTCGTTAACAAACTAATTTTATAAATTATTTTTGTATTGGATATAGTATAGTTTACGGATAATTCCATATTAATTTCAACAGTGTTGGACTCCGGTAACACATTAGAAAATTCCTCAAATTCAAATGGACAATGACCATTTTATTATTAGGTTTATAGCGATACTGTGACAGGTCACGTATATTTCTGTAGTCAAGATCGTGCTGAAATTGTCTGGACTTGAAATACGAAGGCAGATAACAGAACTCCTTAATGACATTCAGTATGAATGTCTTGTTTCAGTTATTGTGGGTATAATGACAGTCCCATGAAGTAGAGTCACCTAACTTTCAATGCAGACATCCTGGACTGGACTAAACTTGGACCACGAAGACTGACAATGGACCTCCTTAACGATAAATAGTATAAATATCCCGTTTCAGCGTGTATGTGTATTCATGAATTACTCAAAGATGATTTGGAAAAAGTTTTTCTTGGTTCAAAGGCCACTTGTTCGGGTGGTTTCGGTGCATTTCTGCTAATGCTTGTACATTGTGCGGCTTACTTAACAGTTAACAGGGTTCTATAACATCATACGAGATGTGACCAAGGAAGGGGAAGCCCCTCATTACGTATTAAATAGTAGCCTTAATTATTATGCCCAAAATAAACTATCGAAATACTTAATTACAATTTATAATTATCTATTTACATTATAATAATATGATAATTTTTGTCTACACGTGTTATCTATTAATATTTTTTTTAAATGTGCTGGACACCTATTGATGTATTTGCTGTCGGTGTCCGGTCCAAAAATAACAAAAACAATACCTTAACTTACAAAATAACAAAAGAATACCTATACTTAGTAATTCATAGGCATAAAATTAAAACAATCGATGTTTACAATGAAATACCTAAATACTTTTATCAACGCACTAAGATGGCATCAACAACACTAAACGGCATCAAAATAAAACCGTTAACGACGTCGGTTGTAGGTTGTATTGTTTAACTCGAGCCTCACTGCCACGCTTGAGCCACAGCTCGAGCTCGAGCTTTGCTTAGCATCAGACTTCACACGGAAGGTGTCTAACATTTTTTTTAATTGTTAGTATAAAATAGATGTAGACAAGAACTGTCACATTATAATTGTGTAAATAACATTTGAATTACAAAATAACATTTTTCTAGGTAGTAGAGCCACGCTGATTTCAGCACCAGCGGGCCGGCTCGACCGGTGCAGTACTACCCTCCCACAGAAGACCAACCTAAAGCGACAGCATCCGTGTTGTCGTGTTTCATTGGTGAGTGTGAGACCGGAGGCCCATTGATACAGGGGTGACAGTTATCGTGGTAACTGTGTAAGCCTTACACTGTCACAATGACTGTCATGCCTTTTACGTTCCCAAGTGGGGTGTGAAAAAGCATCTCACAAGGCCACCATAGTGTGGGTCACCACACTGCATTGTCTGCATTTGCAATGAGTATGGTGACCACAACTCTTGGATTCTATTCATACTTTCCATCAAGCAGAGTGGAGTCACTTTGGCAGGCTCTTAATATATATAAAAAATAAAACCATTTCAGATATCTGACTCAACGCCACCTAGTCACAAACAAAGCAAACCTTCTACTAGGGGTACTAGGCAACTGGTATTAATATACATATACTTTTTTTGCAAATACATACATATTGTAAATAGAAAACATTTAAACTCGGCAACAAATATTTGCACATCATACAAACATTTGGTTCGACCTGGGAATCGAATCCGATATCTAAAGCATAGCAGTCACATACGCTACCACTGCGCCACTGAGGTCGTCACATGAATAATTATGTACTGTAATTACGTATAACAATAGTTTATCGCAGGTAAAGTACTGAAGGTTACTGTTCATAGATAAGTTAGTTAAATTTGATTGATTTCTGTATTTGAATGGTTCATTTTTATTTATAGATTTAGATAGGATAGTTATTAAAGATTTCTGGATATCGTAATAACTTTTACCGAATCCCATCTATCGGCGGTGTGTTTAGTTGGTGCGATTCCGACACACCACTCTGCCGCAAGCCCCCGTCTGGTGACAGCCCGAGGGGGTCCATACGTTAAATAAAAGGATTGTTATTAAATATATATCAATTATATTTTGCTTTTTAGTTTGTTAATGTTTTCTGAAGGCGATTTTTTCATGTAAAAATAATTTTACAGCGTTATATTAAACAAGCTGACTTGTGCAACCTCATCTGTGTCTCCTATTGTCCGTAGGGTGAAAAAATTTGTTTACCATGAACAAGATCATAGTGAACCAACCTCAAAAGATAGACACATGCTATCGCGAATTATCTTTAGAATTTTTTAAAGGAAACGATTATTTCGTACATTATTTTTGTGAAACTTTAACCTTGCGCCAGAGGAAATGTCTCAAAAAGAAAATTTTACCCACGTTTTTGCAATCATTGATACTCAACTCTACTTACTCGTAGCATGATAATATATAATCTATAGCTCTTCTCGATAACTGGGCTATCTAACACTGAGATATTTTTTGAAAACGAATCAGTAGTTCTTGAGATTAGCACGATCAATTAAATAAACAAATAATCTCTTTAGCTTTGTATATTAGTTCAGATGGGTCTTAATCATTTCAATCGACTTATCCGGGGCTATTATTACGAATTGCTGATGCTATTATAAAGAGCAAATGATGCCATAGATATGTTCAATCGAGCTTAGTAGGAGGGGATATAATAATTCAACAAGATTTAAATTCGATGTGCTTACCAGCAAATTGTAATGCGTCCTCAAGCTCTGCTTCTAGAACTGTTGGATGCACCCTTTCACCACTTGACATAATGATATGAGGCATGTTCAGTCTTCTGAAAATATAAAAGAATATAAAATATAAAAGATATAATATATAAAAAATATAAAAGAATTTACTTTTAATATCGTTTAGGTCACTCTAGATATGTCGATTGATTAGGATACACAGATTAAATTAATAACGCTTGAATCCTTGTAGTGGCGAATGTTAACACATGATCGTACAAACGAAGTATAGGGGCATTCCCTCGTTCCTATTAAAGTGTAAACACGAGCATGACTAGTATGCGAAGTTTACAAAAGTTTGCACTCTGCTTATCATTTCCTTGATAATATTTGACTAAGTAATTTAAACATTTTGGAAAATTTGGCTGTAGTCAGTCAAGTTTCTTTAAACTGCTGTATATTAAGATTTCACTTAACATTATCGACTGTTTCCGTTTGCACAATAAATTTTCATTATCATATTATTATTTCTTGAAGAAATTTGAATATCAAACATGAAACTCAAAATAGTATGACTATTGACTGAATTTAACTACCAATTACTATGAGAGCAGTCTTACGTATGAATTATAGATAAAACAAAATAACTAGGTAAGTAATCTAAAATATAGGTAATTAGGCCAAGATATTACTCAATCGAAGATAAAAAGCCAAGGTAATGATAGATGACCTTTAAAAACGGAACATGATAAACAATGCTGACATTCATAGAAGCAGGGCCGTGGATCGGACATGCCAATAAGAATGTATATGTTGCTGCCGAGTGCTCCAGAAAAGTGATCAAAAAAGCACGTTTGGAACGACAATTACACTTAGGCCCACTTATCGTTCCTATCGGTAGGGTTACCATGTTGGCTGTATTAGGAAAAGTTAGCATTCCGATAGAATTCCGATAGAATTCCGATAGAATGCTAACTTTATACTTGATATTCAGAGAAGCAGAGCTGTGAATCGGATTTTGCCAACAAGAATGTATATGTTGCTGCCGAGTGCTACAGAAAAGTGATCAAAGAAGCGCGTTTGGACTGACAGTTACACTTAGTCCTACTAATTGTTTCTATCGGTAGGGCTACCACATTGGCTGTATTAGGAAAAATATGCATTCGGATAGAATGCTAACTTTTTGCTTGATATTCATAGAAGCAGAGCCGTGAACCGGACTTGCCAACAAGAATGTATATGTTGCTGCCAAGTGCTCCAGAAAAGTGATCAGAAAAGCTCTTTTGGACTGACAGTGACACTTAGTCCTACTAATTATTTCTGTTGGTAGAAATATTACATTGGCTGTATTGGGAAAAGTAAGTATCTTATCCCTCGTTGACATGCTGCTTTTAGATGCCTTACCTAACTTTGAAAGAGTGGGACTTTTATTGTACAAAAGTAAATTTCTTTCTCTTTTTTTTAAAGACAACGCCCGTATTAGGAAATTATCCTGCGTAAGGGATTTTAGAAACATGCAAGAAACGGACACAAAGAACACACAGACTCAAACAACATTTTCTGGAACACATAAAGTTTTGTCCTGTGTAGGGTTAGAAACCATAACACTCAGCAAAATAGAGTGGTGAAGTTTGAATTATAAATGGTTGTGCCTATTTGTAAGTACTGTGTGTGTAATTTTTGTCTATAATAAACTACTTTATTTTTTTTATTTATTGTTCATCTGTGTATAAAATTGAACCCGATACTAACCCTTCTGGGCAGTGTGATACTGTAGACCAAAATCTCCTTTCTAAGGAGATCTGTGCCTAGCTGTAGACTGTTAAATATTGTTGATGTAATGTCTCTAAGGGTTCTATTCTGATGGTAGTCTAGGGAAGATCAAACTTTTTTTTAGTTGAACAACATATTAAATGATTAGTATATAGTGCCATTTAAAAATGAGAACCGTTCACATTAGTCAAAAGCAAATTATGACAACATAAAAGTACATGAGAAAATATGCGAAAAATCTAGTCCAGAAAGTCCAGCAAAGTGTTCTGAATATCGCTTTCAATTTCGAAAGTTGGGTAATAATTGTCAGACACAAGATTTTTTGTTTTTTTTTTTGCCTGCCTGCCTGCAAAAGTGACTCTACTCTGCCTGACGGAAAACATGAATATATAGAATCCAAGAGTTGTGGCCACCATGCTCATTGCAAATACAGACAATGCGGTATGGTGACCCATGCTATGGCGGCCTAGTGAGATGCTGTTTCACGCCCCGCGTTTTTGTGTGAATATTAATATTATTTTAAAAAATTACCCACGTAAGATATTATGGATGATATCATTTAGATAAGATAAATATCTATTCTTTTTTATTGCCGACTCTAAATAAAATTATCAAAAGGCCAAAAAGATCATGATTATTATTTTGATGAAACGATAGCCATAAAGTTTTGGAGTGGCGACCGCGTACTAGAAAACGTATCATTAGTAAACTCCTCCCAAGGCGGTCCGACGACCTGGTGAGAGTCGCAGAAAGCCGTTGGATGCGAGTGGCGTGGGACCGGCTGTTGTGGACAACCTTGAGAAGGCCCACGTTTATCAGTGGACGTCCTTTGGTTGAGATGATGATGATGATTATTTTAATAAGAAGTACAGTAAATGTAGTATCATATTTTTTTTTTGTAAAAACGTTATAGAAATAAGTGCTACGGGGCGGCCTACCTCGCCAGTGGGGTGGAGTTCCAGGAACGCATCGGCGGCTTCTGGAGTCCTCCCTGCAGTATGATTGAGGTACATCCCGGGATAATAATGAAGATATCTGTTCGAGTAGATTTTTTAATTGGTCTGTCATAGTACGAGAGTCTACGATGGCCAGACATACGTTAATTTATAAAAGTTATCAGTTTCTCTGAGTATTTGACGGCCCTAACACAAGCAAGAAACAATCCGATAAGGATCCGGCAACCCATAAGGATTGCCACTAGTGTTCATATAGCAACTGTGATTACGTCAACGTGTTCGTGTGAACCATTTAAGTGTTCTCTACGTCTACTCTAAATATTTTTTTTACATTTATCCTTCATATATCCATAAAATCACTCCTGTTTCCCCAGAGGAGTAGGAGGAGGTAGCGGCATATCAAACGCCCACTTCTCACCAGTGTTTTGATTCCACGTAACAGGTGACGAACCTATCGCTGCTAATCGGAATGTTTTGTTTGCCAGGACCTCATCCGTCGATCAGCAGATCTATCACTTGCAGGTAAGGTTGACTTGGGGCCCTAAAGTGCTTGGTGCTGAACCCTACGCATAATAAAACGATTTCTTGAAAAATCAGTGGACCAAACTCACTTGCTCCCGTTTGAAATGTAATTATTGCCTCGCGTTGGCATCCACAGTCGACTTTCAATGTGTCTGGTAAAATGTAAAAAAAAAAACATTAAAACTGTCCGGTTACTGAGTTATCATGTTTTTACAGATCCCCAAGTATCTTACATAAAAATCAGCTTGTATATTATAACATAAATACTATATTAACTCTAAAGGTTTTGGGGTGATGGTGTTGCTACTGCATTAAGTGTCCGGTAATGGGTGCCGTGATTTCTTATGTTTTTTTCCGAAGAAAATATAAAAAATGTAGCTGTAATCTTTAACAAATTGGACGTACAATTTTATACACTTTTACTACCTATTATTTACGAAAGTAACCATAAGCAAGAGTGTCGCCAGCCGATAGCCCAGCGGGGGACAAGTTGACTTTACCTACTACAATTCATACTTTTCTCATTCTCCATGAACGATAGTTAAGTGTACGGAATATTAGAAATGGAATTGGTGAATTCATCAGCATCAGCATCAGCAAGTCAACTCAAAGACTTAGGACTTTGGTTGCATTACATTTGGCAACTTTTTTAGAATCTCTTGCAGTTGCCCCTCCCTGCTCCCCCTTGGCGACGCCCTTGACCATAAGCGTTACTCGACAGTCACTGATCGTGTCTTACTTGTGTGGGAGCATGTACAGACAAACATATAATCGTATATGTACATATGTCTCGCATCGTGGGCTCTAACACATTTATATACATCTGTCAGTAGACCAATATAGACTTTCTAGTGATAAGGGAACATATCGAAAACTTCAAGTTAAGATAAGGGTTTTTGATTTATTTATTCTAAAAGTCATTGAAAATAATTTTTCCCTATGTAGTGTGCATGAAAAAGATGAAGCGAGTATTTTTAATACAGCTTTAAATTTCATTAATTAATTATCGGGTTTTCTATAATGTTGTAAATTGTTTATTAATTGAATATTATTTTTTATTAGACATACATGTTTATTCGATGATCGGACATATTTCATAAAAACGGATAAAATAAATAATGAAATAAATATTACTAATTCTGTACATATATCGCTTGTAAAGTAATAAAGATCCAGACAAAAACACTTAAAATAATCTAGCGTCTGATTGAGGTAGGCAGAAACCAATCACTCATAACGATAAATGCTAAGTAGATACCATATATAAGTATTATTTCCAGACATGTTATAGACAGATATTGTGTAATGCTTTTATTTAAATCAGATTTTAACATATATTATCCATTTGGACAGTTGAGGAGTTATTTCGTTATCTTAGTATATGAAGGCCTTATGTTATCGTAGTATAGTGTTATATATTTTGTGGTTATATAAGAAATAAGTATATTTTCATCAAAGGTTGGCTTATGATGAAGAAGCTGTTTTAGTCGGTCCGATTCCGACACACCACCCCGCCGTAAACCCCGGTGGGGTGACGGCTCGAGGGGGTTTCCAAACGTTAAAAAAAAAAAAAAAAAATAAAAAAAAAATAAAAAAAAAAGAAAAAAAATGATGAAGAAGCTGTTTAGAATTTTTAAAAAAATAATGTGTTTGTTATAGTGCCGCGAAAATCATATTGGGCGGTATGTTCAAAGAAATATTGAAAAGCAAAAGAAAATTGACTGATGTTGGATTAAAAATACAAAGTGACACCTATTCATTCCATGGGTGTTGTAAGAGACGACTGAGTGCGTAAGCTATGCAGGACAACATCACTGCAAAGAGAAGGAAACCTTAATGTAATCCCTGGTCAGACCCTCTTTTCTAAGGAGAGGCATAAGTCTAGCAGTAGACTACTGAAGGTTGTAGTTCATTGTGTTCTAGTATAAAGCCTATTTTATTTCTCTTAGTGATTTGTGTAACGGACCGCTACTCTAAGGGTCGCGTATTTAATTCCTTTTCAAGTCAACGTCTAGAATGTCTAGAAACTGAGCTCGCTCGTGTTCAGGAGGTACTAAGATGAATCGGATGTCGATGCATCTCAGGTCGTCCTAAGGTGAGGATGGCGCAGCCTAGTGTAGACCAAGTAGCCTTTCTACCATCTATCAAAGGAGTGATGGATAAAGTCATAACAGTTTTAAAAAACTTGTACAGTTAAGACTGTATGAAGTGCGTATTCCAAGGTGGTTAAGTACCTATGAACATCTCAGGATGTTGCACCACTGCAGACAACCGAGGTATACGAGATGAAGTGCTGTTGTGGTAGTTCCTACACCGTGCAGACAAAACGCACAATAGCGGATAAAGGAGTGTATAGTGGCTGTAAAAACCGTTAAGTAAAAAAGTCGACGATCGCAGTGCACTAGCTGGAGTCAGGATCAAACCATTGGATTCTCTCCACAGATTGTAACTATTTTTCTACAAAAGTAGTAAGTAAAGCGGTTGAAATTTCAACCAGGCAGATAGATATCGCCTATCAACATCATGGAAACCTGTCGTCAGTTAATAGCGACAGTGTGCAGATAGTAGGATATGTAGAAGTACCGACACAAACAATCAACGCGATCAAGTGAGGGTAGTCACACCTCTGCGCATCATGAAGACGTCGTTAAGCTCACACCAGTCTACCCGTGACCACGAGCGGTGTAACCCGTTCGAAACTTCGGGAAATAGAAGGTATCGTAACCTTTTTAAATAGTTTTATAGCGAATAAGACCCGTTGTACAACAAAACTATGAATAGCTAAATGAATTTTTATACTTACTTGCTATGCCTAAACTCTGCTTAGTTTAGAACTTGGCCTTGTGTGTCAGACCTTTATTATTATTAGATTATTGACAGATTAACAAAATTGTAAACGAAAATGTTGATTTAATAAATATAGTACTACGCCATCTTGTTGAAAGCAGTCACAACTTATTCATGACAGTCAACTAGCTGTCACTGGTATCGACTTTAACACAGCCTATATGTAAATTAGAAACTGAAATAACTTTTCAACGCAAAGTTCTAAAAAACTAAGAATTAATACTGTTATTGTCAACGATATTACCAACCAAATAAATACAAAATAATCGCTACCATAAGATACACAGGCTAAAGCCCCATACATACCTGCCTTTAAAATAAAGAGTAAAATAATAGATTCTAACCTTTGTGTCATTTTTGTAAGATACACTTCAGAGCAACGACTTGTTTAAAATGTGCACTGTGGCAGGATTCACTGGAAATCTACAGTTAAATTTTACATATTGTAATAAAAATAATTGTGGTGTAACAAAAACAGTGGTTTAAGTACAAATGAAATGTTTTGCAGACGTACTACCCTCCTCAATGGTAATTAAAATTAAATAACAAATTGTAAATTCCTACAAAAATAATTATAGCAATACGTATATCATCTACTTATTATATTAGGTGAAAATACTACCACAACGAATGCAATTAAAAACTACTTTAAGCTCACTAAAAAGAGGAAATATACAAACAACACAAGTTAGTCTGCACGAGTCTTTTCCAGGTAGTAGTACCACGCTGATTTCAACATGAACGGGCCGGCTCGTCCGGAGCAGTACTACCCTCCCACAGAAGACCAACCTAAAGCGAAAGCATCCGTGCTGTCGTGTATCGTTGGTGAGTGCGAGACCGTAGGCCCATTGACGCAGGGTGAGAGTTGTCGTAGTAATTGTGTGCAATACAATGCTACGATGACTGTCATGTCTTTTACGTGCCCAAGTGAGGCGTAAAAAATCGTAATAAGCCGCCATAGTGTGGGTCACAATACTGCATTGTCAGCATTCGCAATGAGTATGGTGACTACAACTTTTGGATTCTATTCGTGCTTTCCATCAAGCAGAGTAGTCACTTTAGCAGGCTATTAAAATAAAAAAAAAACACGAGGCATGTGCATGTAAATGTGGGACCTGAGACTCGCCTCGAGTAACACTATAGCATCACAGGATGTCCGAAGTCCAACTAATAATTATTAAAACTTAGTGATCACAACACAATGTCGTATATCTTTTTAAAACACCCATATTCTAAGATGTTTCTTAAGCAGAGTAACAAAGGTTTTTTAAGCACTAAAATTTTGAATCTTTTTTAAGCTAATGTGTTTAGTTAGATATGGACCTAAATGCACAATAAAAACACTAATACGAGATGGACAGAATGCTTAAGACAATAGGTTAGATGACACCTTAGTCAAATTAGTTACTTTTTATCATCTGTCAAAACGACCATTTTGTATGAAAAATGTACTAAATATAAAATTGTGACGTCACTGTTTTAGACTACTCAATTGAATAATATATTTTACCGCATATTTGATTGAAATTCGTAATAATAATAAAAAGCTATGTTAATTGTATTTACCGAGATTTTTCGCGATATTAGTTTTAATGAAGTGGACGTTGGTATTTATTTACGATACAGTCATCTACCCAATTCTAGCGTACAGACAGCAAACGCGATGATAGATTTTTGTCACATTATCGAAAGATAAGATACACTGTTTAATAATTTTCGATGTTTGGTTACTTTTTTCCACAAATGTTCGAAATCTGATAAGCTTCTGTACGCCATATTTCTTTAAAATGTGGTATAAATAATTTTCTTCACATATTAATTTACACATACTACGTGAAATTGATGTTACAAAAGTGCATCTAATTCGATTTTCTTTTAAACTACATACCTTTTTGTTAAATTTGCTGCCAGATAACCAACCCGTTTTCTTCTGTAACACATATCTGCTACTTCATAAATGTAAAACATAAACAGAACTTGAATAAAACTTTATTACTTTTTCTCCAAATCTATTTTCAATTATTGTAATTATTTCTTAGTAATTTATTTTTTGTAACATCACACCACAAAGGAATAAAATTTGTTACGTTAATATTTGCTGCGTTTACGTTGAGGTCCTTTTAAATTTATGAGTAACAATAAAGCAGAACTCCCTGTTGTACAACCAGAAGTATCACTATTGCACTTTACTGAGGGCACAACAAGAAATCTTCCAACATTCATTAAGTATCTTCTATTATCATTATTGTTTTTATTGCAATAAATTGTCATTAACCCTTCATATAACAGAAATATGTTTATTCTATGTTATGTGACATAGTTCAAATCAATTAGATTGTAACACAATTAAATGTAAAGTACATAGCTAGACTAACAGTGAAATGTAACTGTTACACAGCAAAATCTGTTTTAAGTGACAATTTTCATAAATTTGTAACTGTTTGATTGGGTCAATAAACATTATTTGTAATTGTTTGATTTAATCAATTCGAACGCTATTATTATTTTAGAAAAACGACGAAAAATGGTGAAAGTACAGTTTGGGTCGGCAACGCGCACGTGATGCCCCTGGTGCCGCAGGCGTTCATAGGCTGCGGTAACCGCTTACCATCAGGCGGGCCGTATGCTTGTTTGCCACCGTCGTGGTATAAAAAAAAAAAAAAAGGAGGGGAGAAAATTTGGTGGTAGAGTATCCTGCAGTCAAGGCACCGGTGTCTCTGCAGGGGAGGGCGAATGTAGCTGAGGTCATCATTAATAAAGTGGCCATATAATAATAATCGTCATGATAGGGACAAAACTTCACCACATCTGTTATTAATAATAGTTACACGTTGTTTGTCATACTGTTACAAAATTTTCTTCTTGTTCACCTTGACTCTTCTAACCAAAGGTACACTTTTCGTTTACGTCTTTTCTTTACCTGGAAGACTAGTAGAGAATACCCTAGTCGTTAAGTCCATCAGTGAAATTTTGTGCATAAACTTATTTGATAAAATAAATTTGTTGGTAATTGTATGTCTAAAAATCTTCCATGAAAAAAATTATCGAAATGAATTATTCAATTACGACGTCATAAAGTCTGAGCCGCAAGTTCCGGAAAATGTCAAGATGTGAATTACCTTTTCAAATTTTGTAATCGTTTTTGTTTCATATTGATGAGTCACTCATTCAAAAACCAAAGGTATATACCAAATAGAACAAATCATCAGATAGATAATTCAAATTAAATTTTAAATCTAATATTTTCAAAAATGCCAGCTCTTTTGACGAAGCTGATCTCATATGGCGGAAACAAGGTCTACCTGGACCATTCTTAAAGAAATAAATAAAATTTCTTCCATGATAAGTGTACAAAGTTTGGATGTAGTTAACTTAAGTAAATCGTAACACAATGTTAATTCAGAAATTAATATATTAAAAAAATAAAACTAAATGTTTGTACTTTCTTTCCAATTCTAAACCAACGTTCAAGTTAAGTCAACGCTTAAAACTGGCGACAAGTTCTAGTTAAGATCTAGGCAGGCAGGTATCCCTGATTCCTAGATAATAAAACGTAAAAAGAGCTTAACCAAACAATCCTGTCTACTATGGCTTTTCTTTTTTAAACTATACTTACTAATATTATGAATACGAAAGTGTGTTTGTTTGTTTAAATGTTTGTCTTTCTTTCACGTCGTAACGGAACAGCTTTATCGTATGATTTTTATGTTTAGAGCTAGGTAGGAAGCTGGAGAGTGCTATAAGCTATTATCTACAGTAAAACATCTTTTTGCCACCCGAAGATCCATTATGTTGAGTAATGGAACTACTCCAAGTTTGTAAATTCCAATAGATGGCAACATATTGAATAATGCACCTAGACTCTTTATCGATAAACTTTATATGGTCTTTTTAACTAACAATAATATAAATGTGAAACTTTTAAGGGTGTTATTCGTATGCAGTTATTTGTTACTATTTCAGGCAAAAATTACTGTATAGATTTAAATGAAATTTTACAGTAATATAGTATATACATCAGGATAACACATAGGCTACTATATTAGCGAGAAATTAAAAGTTCCGGTTATAATATTACTCACTAAAATAATACAGAATTGTTATAATATTTTTCATCTATTTGGCAACTTAGATATGTAAACATCAATTGATCTTGTCAGTGCAGAGTGTTGTTTACATAACTTAGTTGCTTTGCGATTTAATGTGAAGTTGTTATAACCGTGGTATGTGGCAGGCCTGTGATATTTTGGTTCAGTCTCACGTACGTGATGGTAGCCCATACTTATGGTATTAACACCACTTATACTGTTTTTAAATAAATAAAAATAAATAAATATTTCGGACAACAACGTCATCTGGTTTCAAATTAAGCAAAGTTTGTGATATGAAAACTAGACTGACTGATAGAATACTTATATACTTTTTTTTTGTAAATACATACATGTTATACATAGAAACCATCCAAACTTTGAAACAAATACTTGCAGGTCATACAAACATTAGGTCCGACCCGGGAATCGAACCCAAGACCTCAAGTACAGCAGTCACATTCACTACCGCTGCATTATATTATCAATATTAAGTCCACAATGAGCCATTAACACCGTAATCTCTTTTGCTAAGTATTCTGTTCATATCGCAGTCAATTTTATCTAAATAACATTTAAAAACATATATATTTATACTAAATCTTTACTACGTATGGTCATTTTATTCAATGTTAAAAACATTGACACTGTGAATGTGGAAAAATTGTAAAGTTTGACAAACCTCTTCACACTTTACATTTTGAGCTGATATTGTGTTGATCACAGTGTACTTTCGTCGAGCATCAAAGGGTTACACCTCATATTGTACTCCACGTATACTGGAGGACGATGCAAGTGATATTTGTCGGACATGTGATTGTCTCTTATCAGGAGTATATTTACCTATATATGTATTTTCCAGTTGTAGTGCGGCGCTCAAGAATTGACCAGAGTTTATTTGTTTGTTCTACACACTGTCTGCATTCGATTCAGTCATAAATAAGCACTTTCCTGTATTAAATAATGTAGTGAAATTGCACACACGAATTATATTACACGAAAAATAAATAATTTAACATAAAATTCGTTTACCGCTATCGTTATTTTTGGAGTTCCGAAAACTAAACCAATACCAAGCACGATAATTAACACTTCTCCAAATTTGATTCATGAAATAATGTCACAGGAGATTTTTACAACTCTTGTTTAAACGCGACGTCGCATTCTTAAATACAAATTGACACTACAGTATCATATGAATCATGGTACCCATTATATGTACATATATGTGCTTCAGATACACAAATATAGACAGAGATTGACCAAATAAGGATTCATCTCTGTTAGTTTATTTTATAATCTAATCTCACGAGATAAAAACACGGTTAAAACGGAGACAAAAGATGTGAAGGGTAAATACAATAAATTCGTAGCGTACTTACAGTGCGTCAGTTATTGACGACTGACTAACAACGAAAATAGTAATGAACCTAAGTTATCAGGCCCTTGCACTCTGCTTTCGCTCTCTCATTTTGACCTATTATAAGTAATAGAAGTCCGCAATTCTGTCTATGATATCTCTTACTTTTTTCGTAATATGTAGAAATAATGCGTTTAATTTCAATTTCACATGTAGTTGTATGTTACTCCTACTGATAGTTAATGCCTTTGTTTTTTTGTCGATGGTGTGAAAAATCTCTTCAGATCTCTGGCTCCTCAGGGACGCAGAAGGAGTATGTGATGTTTCCACTAAAATTCAACGCGGCGGCCGGTCTCAGGCGTTCTACTCCGAAGGGGACCCGGGCTATATTATTGATCGCTGATACCGCTGATCCTGTTGGTCTGGTCAAACCTTCTCCTGGGGGACGCCACAGAAGTACCCCCACTGATCTGGTTTGACGGTTGAGGCCTAATATCGAGGCAGAAAACTTCCATTCTCGTTTCTTGAAAATTATTCATACATATGTTGTGATGACCTAGTGATCTTTTCTGCCACAGACAGCAACGATTAAACTCGTAGTACATTACGACTAAGTATTTTTATTCCAGATATATGGTCATTGTAAACACAAAAAATAAGTTTCAGATGTCACAGTTATTAATATGATGGAAGAATGTGTTCACTTTTAGTTACTAAGGTTACATTTACAGTAAAGGTAGTTTCTTAAGTAATAAACTAAAGGGCTCGATCATACATTTAAGGGTTATTAACAAATATACTTATTTTAAGTAGACTTAAATTATTTTGTTAAAAACCAAAATTAAAAAATACCCAGTATTTTATACATTTTTTTTTTATTTACAACCTACCAAATTCTGCCTGATGGAAAGCATGAATAGAATCCAAGAGCGGTGGTCGCCATACTCACTGCGAATAACGAAAGTGTAATAGGGCGACCCAAGCTATGGCGGTCTAATGAGATGCTTTTTCAAGCCCCGCTTTAAGGACTCGGGATCATAGTGGGAGGGAAACACGTGCGCTGGTAATGAATTCCAGGCTTTAACTGATTTGTACGAATATATCTCCCATATGGACATGCATTGCCACCGTAGCTTAGGATCTTATAAAAACATCTGAGATGTATTTGGCTGTTTACATCTATATCTGTAGGTTATCCTAGTTCACTAATTACATAATGTAAAATATTTCGAATATACTGTATCCTCTTTTACACCTGTTACCGGTGTACACCGGTGTAAAAATAAACAAACAAACAGTCAGACATACAGATAGAAGGAAAGCAAATTGATGCTATACGAGTTTCTTTATTTTCTTTGGACGAACGGTACTCTAAAATATTTATATTATCAGTATTGATTCATCTACGAGTAAAACTTGAACGGAAAATTTCTTCAATGTGAAATAAACATGATCGTAATATATTGAAATTTGATTAACAAACGACTTGAAACTGAAGAGGTGTACTTATTTGATAGCATTTGGTTATGCATAACAACACAATAGCTAAGCAACGTGTAGTGCATTTATGACTAAACAGTACAATCGATTTACTAAAAGGCCATATGAATTAGCCTAATTACCATAAAGACTTATCATCAAAGACACATTTTGTGATTCAACAGCGGACTGTGGAAGGCAAAAAAATAAAATCTTTGTTATTATTGAGAGATAATTTTATTATTTGTTCAACTTACAATGGCGCAGCCTTTAATTAAATTGAGAGAGAGAGAGAGAGAGAGAGAACTATTTGAAAAATTAAAGAGAAAATGACACTAATTTATAGAATAATGTACTTTAAACGTGTAATAACTAGAATTTTGACTGCCTCGATGGCATAGCGGTAGCGAAAGCGATAGCTGTGCTTGAGGTCTCAGGTTTGAATGCTGGGCCCGACCAAATGTTTGTATGATCTGCAAATATTTGTTTCGAAGTTTGAATTTTCATTTTGTATAATATATATGTGTTGACAAAAAAAATATATAAGTATTTTATCAGACAGTCTAGTTATCGTAGCACAAGCTCTGCTTAGTTTGAAACTAGATGGCGTTGTGAATCTGAAATATTTAAAATATTTAATTAATTGAGTTCTTGTGAAATTTCTAGACCAAACCAATGATGTCCTCATGAAATCATTAGTCAGATGTTAAGAACTATATTCTTCCGTAACAATATAGTTAAAATAATAAAATGATCACAGAATCAATATTTATATGATACATATTTTCAAGAAAGTAAAATACGTAAATCCCTTAATAAACTGTATGAAGATCCGGTGAAATCTAGAGCATCTGAGTCATATTTGCAGACATGTTTAAATAGTACATACTTATGAGTATGCTAGATAAAAGTTCCTGCATGTGATATGTAAGGCTCCATTAAGGAACAGTCACTTTCTATATTCGCTGTAGAAATATGCAAAAAGACTTGAAGTCATCCCATGTGTTACAGGAATTAACACGCTCGTGTAATATGATCGTAATCGTAATCGTACAATCGTAAATGCCTGACGTTTCGATCAGGTTGTACTGGTCTGTCTAGCATTAGGAGGGACCTGTCGTAATAACAGCTGTTCCCGGATCCCTCCTATGTCAGGCGCAGAGTGGCAAATTGTGGGGTTTTAGTCGGTCCGATTCTGACACACCACCCCGCCGTAAACCCTGGACGGATCGAGAGAGTTTCCACACGTTAAAAAAAAAGGTCTGTCTAGCATATGTTGGAGTTTTTGACCAATAACGTTTGACATGTTAACAGCCTAACCAGTATAGTGCTAAACATAGGCTTTTTCTTAGAAACGAAGTTTTAGCTACATATACCACTCTTGCCAGATGGTTTCGTATAGGTTTTGTTTCAAGTTTTCCTTCTATTTCCAAAGATGTTTTCCTGTGTTTCTATTTCCAAAGATTTTTTCCTCAATTATTCACTACATGGACATCTTAAGTGAATTTAAACATTAAAGTCTGAAATATTATCATCATTATCATCAACAGTCTTTCACATTCCACTGCTGGACATAGGCCTCTCCTTAGCAAGGAGGTTTTGGCCTACTAAACCACGCTGGCCAGACGGGTTGGAATAGAGTTTGTTTCAAGTTTTCCTTCTCT
Source organism: Hypercompe scribonia (assembly GCA_949316085.1). Lineage (NCBI taxonomy): Eukaryota > Metazoa > Arthropoda > Insecta > Lepidoptera > Erebidae > Hypercompe > Hypercompe scribonia. The sequence goes on from OX438973.1 coordinate 3,598,047, forward strand.
TTGTAATGATGTTGTCTTGCATACTTTGTTCGCTTAATCGCCTTTTATGACATCCACGGGATCAATAGGGGTGGTAACACTATGTATTCTTAATCCTTCACCACACATACTAAAGTATTATAGAACGAACTAAAACCAAAATTTCTACAAGCAGATTATAAGACAGTTCAACATTTTTTGTTGTTTGTAGAGTGTGATAATGAGTTTAGAAACTGTGCATGTGTTGACGAAATGGTGAATGTTTTTTATAAGCTTTTAGATAGACCATAAGTGTCCAAGTGTGACCAAATATCCGCGTGGTACTTTAGTGGGATGTAGAAGGAAATCTGTAAATCACTTTTTTAGATTGGTTGGCATGTCTTGTACTAATTCTGCAAGATGCAAAAGAGATGGCTAGATTCAGTGAATAGTTAATTTTCTGTCTCATGTTCTTTTTTTTTTATAGCAACTTTTCAAAGTGACTCTATCTTGCCTGACGAAAAGCATGAATGGAATGCAAGAGAGGTGGTCGCCGTACTCACTGCGAATGAAGACAGTGCAGTATGTCGAACCACGCTATGGCGGCCTAGTGAGATGCTTTTGCACGCCCCGCTTAAAAACCATCTCACTAGACCGCCATAGCCGCCGCTTATTATAATATAAAGTTTGTTTATTTAGGTTGAAATATTACCTATAAGATTTTCTCCTTTATAGAAAAATTTGATGTCAAATAACCATTTTAAAACGACTGTTTTACTTCTGTAGTACAAAAGGGTTCTAGAGGCGAATCGCAGTTTTGAAGAAATGAACTAGAGAAACTCTGCGTAATATAGTCATACGTAATCTTCATACACCTTTTAGAAAAAGAATTAGTAATACTATGAAGGATTCTTTTATTCACACTCATTGACTGAGATTTTTAGAAAATTGATATTGTTACCAATTAGTAAAATAAAATACACTCATGAAATTAAAGACGACATAAAACTGAAACACTTTACATGTTACATGTTCTAACCTATTCAGACTTTATATGTTATTGACTTTATATTGTTAAACTAAGTATCGAAAGAAATGATTTAACAATACACAATAATTCCTAGTTGTATAAGGTTCCCACTAAGAACTTAGGGTTGCATAGGGTTTCCTGCTGATCGACGGACGAGGCTCTGGAAAACAAAACACCCTGATTAGCGGCATCAGACTCGCCACAAGGGATCAAAACACTGATGAAAAATGATCGTTTAATATGCCTCTGTCTACCTCTCCGGGGAAACAACTGTGTTTTTATGTATGTATCTATGCAATAATTCATTTCTGATTCTTTTACAGAATGCGCTATGGTGACGTTTAGTAAAGAGGAACGGAATTGACTTAATTGTGTACGGGGTATTCCCGACGAATTGTTACTACATAGATCACGAGGTGTGACGCTATAATAAACACGAAGCAACCCAAATCACACAGTTTTGTGTATACAAAGTGTTTCATTTTTAAAAATTTGTCCACTGTAGTTAGAGTTCTGGGTGTTCAATAGTTATCTTGGATAATACAGCTACTCACCATCCACTCATCCTAAATCATTTTCTAAGATTATGAAAAAATTATCTTATCGAGTCTATTTTATTATACACAACACTACAAACAGATAATTGCATATAAACTCACATTGTGTGACTCAGTATTTAGTAAGTTACTCAGACCAATAAGCTAAAGATTTCAGATATCACATTTGATGAAATGAGTGATGACTATTCTTTCCGGTATTTTTCCACTTGACTAATAATCTAAGCTGCAACGGTGATAGATGACTAGATCAAATTATAATTTAACTTATAACGTACATTATAACTTTAAATTGATCGTGCCAGAGAAACTATATTATGCTTTGATAACGTTTTAAAAACAGAGTTCAAAATCACTTGTTTCCTACATTGAGCGACTGTTTAGTCTCTTCCTACCGTGAGTGGTTCGAACCGTGGTATAAATTGCCGACTAGTTCTTTCTGAATCAGTTCTTTCACCCTGTGGTTCGAATCAACCCATACCAATAGATTGGGTCGTTCCTACCACTCCAAGCAATGCTGTGAGAGTGGTTCCATTCAGTAAGTATATTTGTAGGATTTGCACTACAGTTAGAATAACTCATGGCCTGAAATGTGAAACGAATTGATCGTGAACATATTGCCAACTGTTAATTATTGTTTAAACGATTTGCGTACTAACAGTATGGTAAAGTGGGTATTTTACCACATGATGGTGCTACAGTCGTAGCACCAGGCACGAAGATATTATACTCAAGTAAAATTTTTGACTTTACAAGATACACATTTTGGGGATCGGAGTGATATCACGGCCTCTCAAGAAAACCGAGAAAGTCAGTGTGGTGACTGCAAAAACAACGGTTATGTCAACGTTACGTAAAATAATGAAAGCAAATAAGATTGTGTTGTTATTTGTGACAGGTGTCAGCACCGTACAGCATATAAAGGTCATAAGACGTAATTTTCTGGAATGTGCAGAATTGCAATGCATGCGTCTTGAGATCAATTTCTGCCCATTGTTAATATTTGTGTAACAGCTACCAATTAATTACGGCACACGGTTAGCGGCCAAAAAATTATTGAACAATGTACTTGAAAACATAAGGAAGAATAGGTATTGATATCTCGCACGCCAATGGTACTGACGTACCGTTTGAATTTAAACGACTGCAACTTTCAGAACGGCTTACTTTCGCTATGATCATAAATAAATCCCAGGGTCAGTCGATGAGTGTTTGCGGCGTCAGTCTGGAAAACTCATGCTTAATAATTGAACAAAAAATGTCGTGTACCATAACGCGTTACAATGACAATACCACATTATTACTACTATCACTAAAGCCTTGCAATGTACAAAATAGTAAGCTTACACTTGTAAGTAATCGTTATTTATTATGGAGACATAAATCTATAAATAAAGTAATCACTCTCAAGTACGTTTTATTGTTGCGAAGGTCCAATAATTTTTGACAGAACGAAGCCTGTCAGTGAGGAACTATTAGCACAAAAATCAATATTGTGTTGTTTTAAAAAAAACAGTGCGGAACAACGTCTGCCGGGCAGCTGGTCTCTAAATAAAAACGGCTCTCTGAACTCTAATTAGACAGAGCCTAGTTTTTCGAGAGTATTTGCCCTGCATGAGTGCAAAAACCACGGTGCAACAGGTTCATTAACCGTTAGATCCACAGGTTATCAGCTAAATATTTTATGATTTCGTTTTTCTGTGTTTCATAAAATAAATAGTATTAATCTAAGTGTCTTTTACTGAGTACAATTTTAGACGCCGAGTGTCTCGACTTTCCAACATCAGCCAGGACGAGTTACGTATGAGCCTTTTGAATTGTTTTTACATCTTACACAGTTTTCCTTTTAGATTAAAAAAAAAACAATTTTCCTCTCCTTCCTACCCAAATGATAACAATAGTCTGCGTTTTTTTACGATTTTAATTACCTCTTTGGTGCAAATATGCCTGGTTATAACCGTAACTGGGTAAGTTTGTATTAATCCAGTTTTTAGGATCAATATAACCAGGTATATTTTAAATTTAGAATACGCTGTTCTATATTTAAATTTCATATTATAGTGTGTGACGTTGCCAGACAGTTTGCACACAAAGTCTGTACATAATTAACTAATTCTAACTAGATAATTTTTCACGTCTTAATTATTTTACAAATATGTTGTGTACATGTGTTCATTAAAGTGGAATTTAAAGTAAGATATGATATGCTCTATGTTGACATAATGCTATCTGCTTCTAAAATAGTAGACTGCTCGCAATAACTGTAATTTTTATTTTGGTATCAAGTTGGATCATGGTAAATCCAGTCAGTTATCATAATATTGTCATAAACTTGGAAAATAATTAGTAGAAATGATGGTTTTAAAGCAGACCTGTGCTTACAGCCGTAAAATATTACAGCTATGTAATAATTTTCACACTTCAAACGGTAAGATGTTCATTTTTCGTGAGATAACTAAGCTTAAGTACATTTGATTTGTCTAAACCTGAGTAATACATTATACCCTAATATGTAATCAATAACTATCTGGCGAGTCAGCACCTTAGGGGTGAAATGAAGTGTTTAGACATTATAAGTATGGTGTATAGAAATACCGAATACCTCACCGTTAAGCTCACACCAGTCTACCTATGATCAGGAGCGGTGTAACCCGTGGCGCTAGGAGGGATCCGGATGTCGTAATAGCAGCTGTTCCCGGATCCCTCCTATGTCAAGCGCAGAGTGGTACACCGTGTGGTTTTAGTCGGTCCGATTCCGACATACCACCCGCCGTAAACCCCGGTGGGGTGACGGCCCGAGAGGGTTTCCACAGGCTTAAAAAGAAAAAGAAAAAAAAGTGGTTTAAGCGGTTTAAACACTTTGTGGGATCTATACATTTTAAGGTTGAACTGTCGTTTCAAATATTTTCATTTCATCATAGAATATTAATACAATTTCAGGTAAGGTGACTGCTAATGAATGGCAGAACACACATTATGACTGCTAGATCAAGATGCGCTAGAATTGAGCTCCGTATTCAGTTGTAGTGTGCTGATACAAGGTTAAATCAAATTCAAGATGTTTAACTATATATGTATTTGCAACATTGTGCTAGCAAATGTGTACTCGACAGAATAAACTTTAATAACAGTTACAGTTAGTACATCACAAAATACTTTTGGAATTTCTTTCTTTCATATTTATAAAATAAACAATTGAAACATATATATAAGTATTACTTATCGGAAATAAAGATGTTACTGGTGGCACGTATTCTTCAGTTTTCAGAGACTATGTTATTGACTACTTTATTTTTGAAAGAGACAACATTTAATACATGTAATCCTTAGCAGGGAGTTTTATAACTGGGTAGGTGGTATCCGAAGGGATTGAGCGCGGAAACTAAAAAAAGAAAAAGAATTTTCCAGCTGTTCATGAGACGGACACAAAGAACGCTCAGAATCAGAATAACATTTTGTGAATCAAACCAAGTACTGTCTCATGTGAGGATCAAATTTACAAAAATCAGCGCAGTAGGAATCGCAAAGAGTAATTCGGTTATATATTTATTTTTATTTATTTATTTATTTACACTTTATGCACTTTGTACAGCGGCGGACTTAATGCCCAAGGCATTCTCTTCCAGTCAACCTTAAGGTGGTATAGAAATATTGTAAGGGAGGTGCACAGCGGTTACATTGACAATTAAGATACATAATACATAAGTTGACATACATACATGAACACATACAATACATACGTTATAAATACACATATATACATAAATACATAAATACATAAATACACATATATACATAAACACATATATACATAAATATACACATACACACATTTAGATTATATTCGTATACTATGACAACTTGACTGTAAGCTGAACCAACTATCGATAAGACGATTCTTCAATCTCGTTAAGAAGGAGATTGTGTACATTCTTTTTGAATGTAAAACGGTTTGTGGACATCCTGACTTCGAGCGGGAGCGCATTCCAGAGTAGTACTGCCTGAACAAAGAACGAAGAGTTCACGAAATCAGAGTTGTGAGAGGGACATAAGAGAAGCAGATTATTTTCTGAGCGAAGGTTTCTGTCGTGATTAGAGGATAGATAACGGAGGTACGGAGTCAAATATGTAGGTGAAGACGGTGAGTTGAGAAATGAGAATAGGGCAGTTAGTGCTCGCAGATTGCGGCGCTGGCGAATAGGTAACCATTTTAATTGGGAACGTAAAGCAGACACATGATCATACTTTCGAAGATTAAAAATGTATATACTTGAATATCTCCTTTTAGATTATCACGATTTTGACATATACACTTAGTTTTGTTGTACAGCGGGACTTATTCTCGATAATATTACTTAAAAGGTTGCGATACCTTTTATTTCCCGATTTTTCGAATGGGATACACCGCTCCTGGTCATGGGTACGAGTAGACTGGTGTAAGCTTAGCGACGTGTCATGACTACACGCACTTGGTCACGTTGACTGTTCGTGCTGCCGGTACTTCATTACACTACACTTATAATCTCTGCACACTTTGTTTCGTTGCTAGGATTTTGATTGCACACGGTGACGACAGTATTCCATGATGTTGACAGCCGATATCCATCATCCCGGTTGAAATTTTCATATTTTTTTATTTTTACAGCTTCACTATTCTCTAAAATAGTTACGATCTGTGGAGAGGATCTGTGGTTCATATAGTTTGATCCAACAGTTTGGTCCTAACTCTGGAAAAGTTTTTAAAAATACTCAATTTAGACTATATACAGTCCACGGTTCAAAGTAGTGAAGTACTTAAGAACACCTAAGGTGTTATACCGCTGCAGACGTCCCGGGTAACATTTTTAATTGAAGTTATCGCGAATAAATCCCGCTGTAGATGTATGTATGTATTTATGTACGTATACGTACGTGTACGTATGTATGTATGTATTATCTAGATACTTCCAATATATTAATTATTTGAATTTTCATTTTGATCCTTGATAGTTTGGTACGTACGTATTGTGTATGTAAGGAATTAGGGTGGTTGACAAAATATCACCTTAACTGTAGGAAAAACCGAAGGTAAATTGTAAAAACTCGTAATGCTTATTTTATCTAACAGTTACAATTTTACCTTTTATGCATTGGAGTGTATTAAATTGTATTAGAAAATCAAACCATTAAGTAATTTTTTTATGCACAAATATTTGTGTAATTTCTACCTATGTTTTAATTCTCCTTTTAAATTATTTCATACAGTACAATAGTTATTTATGTAAACGTGTCTTTAATGAATTTGTTTAAAATACCTACAAATTCTAAAATTCAGTTATTGGTGACGTGTTACATATTTTTATTTTTTATTTTACTACCCATTTAAAATAGCGCACATGAACCGCTAGTGTCCCTAACCAAGTTGATATTCTATCAGCGTGTCGCAAATTCCACATTATAGCACAATCAAAAATATATAACAGCACCATTTAGCGAAGATACATCGAACTACGAAGTATGAACGAAACATATGAATGTAATGAACTACAATGCAACTACTACTCCTGTATCGCGATACAGAGATTCGCGTGGCAATTAGCATATATACGAGTACAATATCCCAACATCAACCGTTGGGCCGTGGCCTACCAGGCATGATCACTTCGCCTGGTCGGAGGATCCTCCCTTTGTGTCGGAGGGACATGATACCCGTCCTTCCACAAGCGTAAAATTTATTAGAAAAAAGAAATTATAAAAAACTAAACCGACTTCAAAATAACCGAACAGAATCTTCTAACTACAAACACTAAAAAGCGAAAAATAACTAAATTATTTATTTGTTCAAAAATACAAAACTTTCTTGCTACTTAAGTCAAAAGTTTACTTAGTAAATATAATTTTAGGTATTTTTAACAAAATTTTAAATGAACGTAAATATAAAATTATTTTGCTTAACATTCAAGTTATTTACAAAATCACTATGACACAATTCATGTCTAAACCTAATTATTTAACAATTTAAATAATATACTATAATAACATGTGTTAGGTTCCTAAAATCTATTTGAAGTCGGTGCTAAGTCGAAAATAACAAGAATGAGACTAAGTGAGCGAAACAAGTATTAGCCAGATCTCCTTATTGGAACCAATGGAACTAATCCAATGGAACATAGAGCATCCTCTTTTTTTTAAATCAGTTATCTAAAAAATATATGGGATTGATGGAATTTTACCGTCAGGTCATGTGCTCAAAAGTGTGGTTAGTAGTTTTAGAAAGAAATGTAACGCGAAACGCTTGCATCTGGGCTACGCGAAACGCTTGCATCTGGGCTAAGGGGTTGGTCTATATTATTTTTTTTCTGTATTAAGAGCCCGCTAAAGTGACTCTACTCTGCCTGATGGAAAGCATGAATAGGACCAAAGAGTTGTGGTCACCATACTCATTGCAAATGCAGATAATATAGTATGGTGACCCATACTATGGCGGTTTTGTGAGATGCTTTTTCACACCCCGCTTGGGGACGTAAAAGGTATGACAGTCATCGTGACAGTGTAAGGCTTACACAGTTACGACGATAACTGTCACTCCTGCATCAATAGGCCTCCGGTCTCACACTCATCAACGAAACACGACAACACGGATGCTGGCGCTTTAGGTTGGTCTTCTGTGGGAGGGTAGTACTGTCCCGGTCGAGCCGGCCCGCTCGTGCTGAAATAAGCGTGGTTCTACTACCTAGCAACTCTACAAACTGGTATGTCTTATGTATACTACTCGTAGTGTGCTAGTTAATGCAGTTTGTATCTTGTTTCTCCACGAAAATGAGATCAAACGCCTTTTTGTGTAAGAATAGTGGTAATGTATAGTACCACACATTAGGGCATATTATTCAACAGGCATACAAGTCTTAAGAGATTTATATGAATGGCCCAGTAAATAAAACTTTGCGACGAAACACAAAAGGTACTTATGCTCCTATACAGTTTAATAATGAAGTTTCCAAAATGGTGTTGTTATATTCGTATAAGCAAGTTAGCGCTAACTGCTAAGCCAGAAGTCGTGGGTTCAATTCCTGTCAAAGACAAGTAGTGTGTGATGAAAACGATGATAATAATATTTTGTTCTATGTTTGGATATTAATTACCTATAGTATGTATATATATAAAAATGTAAGTACGTGTATCAGTAGATGGTTATCGTAGCGCAGGGTCTCGGTGAATATTCGTTTTTTTAAATTCTTTATAATTTTGCATCATTTTCCATCTACAGAAATATAAGTAACTGTTCATAATTTTACCAAAATACTGAAACATTCAAATTAATCAGATGACGTAATTACAAAAAAAATTGTATATTTAGTTTTTATTGAAAGATTATTTTATATTTTAGCCGACTTCCAAACAGGAGGTTTCGAGGTCGGTTAAAAACTTCTTAATTCTATTGTTTTTTTTTGTTATGTTTGTTACCTCATACCTTGTTACCGGGTGTTTGAACGGCGCTATCTCATACAAGCAGCACTCTTAGTAGGACTTTTATATTAACATAAATGAAATTCCTTATTGAACTACAGATTCACTATAAATTAAGAAAGAAAAAAAATTAATGATTTCAAATAGAAAATATTCTAAAACTAAAATGGCACTGAAACGTAATAATAAAATATTACATATTGTTGTGTCTAAAATTATGGTTATTTTTGGAGTCGGTGCCAGCCAAGAAAATACGACAATATACCTAGCAATAATATTATGATAATACCTGAATTATGAAGTCCATGGCACAAATATACGCATGTCCGAGTACATCCTTCCAAATCGCCTGCGCCACTGTGCTGCGTCTAACTGCGAAATTGTGTATTAGGTACCTATTGTAATATTAAATCAAGTTCACTGACACCGACTCTAAAATAACAATAATTGTAAATAGTCAAATGTCAAATGGGACATCACTGTGTAATTCATAAATTGTTGTTATGAGTCTGGGTGTTCTTTGTGTTCGTTTCTTGTATGTTTGTAAAGTTCCGCGCAACACAGGATTTATTCCTAGTACGGGTGTTGTCATTATAAAAGTAAAGAAAATAATAAAATAAAGAAAGAAAAGAAAAACCAGGACAGAGTCTGAATGACAGTTAGAAATAACATAATTATGTTACGGATAAGGATACAGAAATAAAAAGGTGAAGCATTTCCCTTCTGCTTATTTTAGGATTAGACGGTCGTGTGTGAGATGTATCAGGCTATCTTTATTATTTAAACATTAGTGGGAAAATACCTTATCGAAAAAAAAATAACATAAACTTCCGCATCACAACTTATAAAATGGTTTATTTATAAGTAAATCAACATTACAGACACGGTGTGTCGCGCCGAGAATTCCCAGCAACACGTAAGACGTAGGTACTCAAATGTCAACTATTTGTCACATCGTGTTGTGTATATTGTACTTAGCACGAGGTATGGTGTGATTTCTCATAATCAGAAACAAACTGTTGAAGGAATACCTGTTTATCTTTTCAGTATTTACGACTAATTGATTCAATAAATCTTGTGAGTTGTTTTACAATGAACTGGTTTACGCACGACCTGACCATCTATTTACCGTCTATTTATGTGAATTGATCGATGCTTACTTCTAAGATTAAGGAAAACACTCTAAGCAATTTTAAAGCTGTAACATTTGAGTACCTGCGCTTGGCTTACTTAAAAAGTTTAAGCGGTCACCACGCTGCTCTCTACTCTGCTGAGCGTTGAGGATTCTACATTTTTTTTTTCTATATTAAGAGCCTGCCAAAGTGACTCTGCCTGATGGAAAGCATGAATAGAATGAAGAGTTGTGGTCACCATACTCATTGCAAATACAGACAACGCAGTATGGTGACCCACAACATGGCGGCCTTGTGCGATGCTTTTTCACACCCCGCTTGGGGACGTAAAGGCATGACAGTCACCGTGACAGTGTAAGGCTTACACAGTTACCACGATAGCTGTGATCCCTGCATCAATGGGTCTCCGGTCTCACACTCACCAACGAAACACGAAAACACGGATGCTGGCGCTTTAGGTTGATCTTTTGTGGAAGGGTAGTACTGCCCCTGTCGAACCGGCCCGCTCGTGCTGAAATCAGCGTGGCTGTACTACCTGGTGTAGTTCAAACTCCACCTGGGACAACACTTTGTGTAATCCACAAATTATTGTTTTGAATCTGGGTGTTCTTTATGTCCGTTTCTTGTACCTTTGTAAAGTCCCCTACGACTCAGGATTTATTCCTAGTGCGGGCGTTGTCATTATAAAAGTAAAGAAAACAATAGAATAAAGAAAGAATAGAAAAACCAGGACAGAGTCTGAATGTCAGTAAGAAATATTTTTTGTTTAGTTCTACGTATATACAATTTTTTAATGATATCATATTCACAAGGCTGAGTATTTCTCCAATATCACTATTCCTTCCTGGAAGTGAGTCTTGAATTGAATCTTTTGCGCGCTTCTTAGAAACAAATTTATTCAAGCGTGGGTGGGAATAGATAATAATACTCGTACAATATAATATCCTTATATACCACACATACAGTCATCTGATTCCAATCCAGGTAATACCTGTACTATGGTAACCAGAATGCTGATAAACATATTTATACATTTTTAAATCATCATCATCATCAACAGCCTTTTACACTCCACTGCTGGATATAGGCCTTAGCAAGAAGGTTTTGGCCTACTATATCACGCTGGCGAGATGGGTTGCAAAAGGGTTTGTTTCAAGTTTTCCTTCTCTTTGTAATGATGTTTTCTTGCATACTTGGTTCCCTTAGTTGCCTTTTACGACACCCACGGGTTGAATAGGGGTGTTAACACTATGTATTCTTAATTTATCACCACACGGACAGACGGATGGACACACGGATATTTTTAAATACATACATATAATAGATAAACTACACCCAGACATAGAACAAATGGCCGTGGTCATCACACAAAGATTTGCCCTGGATGTAAATCGAACCCACAACCTCAGGTCAAGCAGTTAGGGTCACTGACCACTAGACCAACAGGCCCATCTAAGATAGAACTCTGATTTAGCTAAATACCCCGAATTCTCGTGTTCTCCATGGTCACGTGCCAAAGCTGAATCCATAGCAACAAAAGATGATTTTATTTTTCAGTTTACTTATCAAGTAGGAAGTGCCTGTCAGATTTAGTTGAGAGTTTGTGGAAAATTTTAGTACGTATTCATGACAAGTACTTATACGCGGCAATCATAATTTTATGGGACTACTATCTCTATCCCATGACAAGGAACTTCTATCCGTTCTAATAATGAATATACTGCAGACTTTTGACACTCAACGTCATCTAGTTTCAAACTAAGCAGAGCTTGTGCTATGATAACTAGACTGACTGATAGAATACTTATATACTTTTTTTCTGTAAATAGATACATATTATATATAGAAGATACCCAAACTTCGAAACAAACATTTGCAGATCATACAAACATTTGGTCCGGCCCGGCACATTAAGCACAGCAGTCGCACTCACTACCGCTGCGCCACCAAGGCAGTTAAATAATTATGTTCACAATCTCACAGTGTTTTAAAACACCAACATAATCTGTTAAGAAAAACCAGGTAGACATATTAAAAAAAATACTGTATGAGATAAGACAAACGAATACCTTAATGTATGTATAGCGCCTGTTTTGTTTCATATCAATCATTCTAATAACAGCAAAGTGATAAAAATCGTAGGCGCTTATAATCTTTAAAAGTTGTATTATTGATATCATCATCATCATCAACAGCCTTTTACAGTCCACTACTGGACATAGGCCTCTCCTTAGCAAGGAGGTTTTGGCCTGCTATACCACGCTGGCCAGACGGGTTGGAATAGGATTTGTTTCAAGTTGTCCTTCTCTTCGTAGTGATATTTACCTGAATAGTTCGTTCCCTAAATAATTAAATATACATGTGTGTAACTGTAATGTTCAATTTAAACAATAAAAACTGGTCAAGTGCATGTCGAGCAACGTTTAATGTAGGGTGCCGTTAGGACTTTTGAAATTTTATATTATAACCATTTCACAATAAGGGTTTCAGCGGCTTTTAAGTCAAATTAGTTGGTCAACTATTACTCCGATTATTTGTAGCCTAAAAAGGATTTTAATTCACTTAGCCCCTTCAATTATATTTTTGATTGCTGCGGCAACTTACCGGTATTTTTCTGGTACTCTCGGTACTAAGTTTAGTTCATGTTTTCTTTTTATTTATCAATTGAGAACATTAATACACACACACACAACATATTTGATTTCGACCATGGCGGAAGGCCTCAATGGAGATCATCCAACTACATATGAAATGTTATAGTGCACCAGTGTGCGTGCTAACACAAGTGCATTCTCTGTTCTTTTACTCTTCATCATCGGCATCAACAGTCTTTTACAATCTACTGCTAGACATAGGCCTTTGGTTAGCAAGGAAATTTTGGCCTACTATACCACGCTGGCCAGATGGGTTGGAACAGGTTATGTTCTAAGGTTTCTTTCTCTTTGTAATGATATTTTGTTGTATACTTTGTTCCCTTATTCGCCTTTTACCACACCCACGGGATGAATAGGGGTGGTAACACTATGTATTCTTAATCTGTCACCACACAGACAATACTCTTAAAATCCGATAATACGACTACCCGATACGACCGGGGAGAAGTTGGTGTTGAAGACCGTGGTGCAGGACCAATAGTTTTACGTGTTCAGATATATCACTAATGATTGCATAGACTCTCTTTAGTCCCTTGTAAGCTAATTAATATTATAGGTTGATTGGAAACTGTGTTCATAAAAAGCAAATACATTGGAAGGTAAGGGGAAAATTTAATGTAAAGATGACGTAAAATCCACGTAACGATAACGTAGAAAGCATGTAAAGGTGACGTAAACATGTCGTAAATTGATGTAAACGTTACGTAAACTTAATTACAATCAATCATTAATAAAACAAAAGGTTGATGACTTCGAGATGGCTACAAGGTTGAAAGTCTTTTCCTAGAGACTTTGCTCCCACATTTCCGAAAAAGAAAAATTTTCGAAATACGATTTCAAAATGGGAGAGAACTAACCATCCCGTTTTACAGAGATCACAATAGGTACCACAGACCATCTATTTTGAGTCATTAATGATACAATTGTAAAGCTTCAAAAGTATGCATATATTGTAATTACAATGGACACAGCAAATAGTTTTGCACAAAATCGAAAATAATAGAAGAAGCTGTATTCTACTACCAGGTCTTGTGGTAGAGTTATTAAATCACAGCAGCATTTCAATAAAAATATCGATTCCTGTTACAAAATTTTGTTCTTTAAGACTACAAGTACTTATTAAATCATCTGGATTATTGTAAAATTATTGCGATGTGTATTCTAAATGTATTCGATACTAAATTTCACTAAACTAGAATACAGAAAACATACCAAGATTTTTTGACTTTTTCTGTAAATAAAACTCCTATCCAGCAAATAAACCAGGGTTAATATCATACATATAATATATATTGATATAATTTAATCAGAAATAGCAGGATTGTGTTTCAAATTTAAGAATTGAGACATCATAAAAAATGTCACAAGTATTGCTTAAGTCAAATATAGTTGTAGGACGAAAACAATGTTATTTATCTCCGTTCAACTGCGTAGCTGTCACTTATTTCAAAGTTCAGTGACATAGATGCTTCAGAACGATCTAAACAATTCGCAGTAGGTGTACTGTTTACCAAGATATTATACTCAGACCCCCCGGACGTGTATGACATTATTGACATAATTTATGTCATGTTGACATTGCAAACAGTATGAAACTCAAAGTACACAACGCGTCTTATCTATATGTGTAATTAATGGACACACATAAGCTACTATTTGCAATTAAGTTTCTATTTGAATTAATTATAAAGATGTAAAACAATCTCGGGAACAAATTTTCCACTGGTCGGTGTGTTGAACAAAAATTTGGCTTGAACAAAATCACTGCAAAATTTATTGATAATATATTAATATCATCATCATCGTCATCTCAGCCAAAATACGTCCACTGCTGCACATAGGCCTTTTTTTTTTTTTTTTATTTAACGTGTTGAAACCCCCTCGGGCCGTCACCCCACCGGGGTTTACGGCGAGGTGGTGTGTCGGAATCGGACCGACTAAAACCACACGGTGTGCCACTCTGCGCCTGAGATAGGAGGGATCCGGGAACCGCTGCTATTACGACATCCAGATCCCTCCCAGCGCCTGCCCGCTAATGCGGGCGCCATCTATGGGTAAACTCTCTATTTTAGGCGACGTACGGCACACGCGGACGTCACCTCCTCGCGTTACGGCGCGTTAACAAACCGCCAGCGTGTGCTGAGCCGAGTCCTCACTGCAGTCGCAGTGGTGACAGGCGGGACTCAATTCCCTCCTGGCGACCGAGTGCAGATACTTCCCGAAGCAACCGTGCCCGGAAAGAATCTGCGTCAGTCGGAAGGAAAGGGTCCCGTGCTGCCGCCCTGCCCATTCGGCGATGACCGGCTGGAGAGCCTCCACGGCGGCAAAGCCAGCACGTGGAGCCTCCAGCCGGGACGTCCAACGAGCCATCGTGGCTCGACGAGCGGCCTCTCGCCACTCGCGTATCTCTTCGGGCGGGGGCCGAATGCCGCTACCCACCCGAAAGTCTGCCGTTCGCCGATAAACTTCAGCGAGCACTTCCGCCTCCAAATCCCATGGGGGAGTTCCGGCTAACGCGCACGCCGCCTCCGTCGATACGGAGCGGTAACCGCGTATGGCTCTAACCGCCAATATCCTCTGAGGGCGCCAGAGGCGAGCCCTATTCTGGGTGACCACCCGGTGTGGGCGGTCAGAGCCGCCGCCCACACCGGTGCACCATACAGTGCCATTGACCGAACAACCCCCGTGTATAGCCGTCTCGTCGCGACGCTGGCTCCACCCACATTGGGCAAAAGTCGCCCAAGAGCAGAAGGAGCGCCGACCAGCTTTGGAGTAAGCTGTCGGAAGTGCTCGTCGAAGAGCCACCTGCCGTCGAGGATCAGGCCCAGATACTTCATCTGGGCCTTAATCGGTACGAGGACCGAATTGACTACGATAGAGGCACCGGGGGGTGGACCACGACGGAGCCTCGATGCTGCACATAGGCCTCCCTCAAGGTTCTCCACAACAGCTGGTCCCGTGCCGCACGTATCCAGCAGCTTCCCGCGACCTTCACCAGGTCGTCGGACCACGTTGATATATTAATATATTGATTTAAAAATAATGGTCTTTATTTTTAATCAATCAATCAATCAACATATCGCCGTCCACTGCTGAATGAAGGTCTCCCCAAAGAACGACAGCTATCCCAGTCTTGGGTAATTCGCATCCATCCGCTGCCAGCCACCTTCTTCAGGTCGTCCGCAGAGCACCCTACACTACATTTACCCAATAGTGGTACTCACTCTAGTACAATCGGCTCCAGCGACCATTGGTTCTACTTACTTTTAATAGTCTTTTTAATTTATTTATCGTGTCTTACATTTTTATTATAGAACAGAGAGCAAACTAGAAAGTGAATCTCTTGATGATAAGTGGCCAATACTATGCACGGATAAGTAATAAGAACCAGTGTGTTGCGGACTTTGAAGGTTTTAGTACCTACACTCTTTTCTGGAAAATGGTCAGAAAATTCTTTCTGGTGGTCAGGTAACGTGGTGGATGGAATTTTTTGGTTGAAATTTGAAAGTTGCAACTGGTAATAAATTTACTGTTGGTATTTCAATGACCATTACGATTAATCGACGAAAATTTGATTAAAATCGAGTATGTATTAGCCATAGTTATGTTAGAGATAAGATTTGACGATCTCTTTGGATTGTCAAATTATATTAATATTACATTAATCACATCAAGAACCGAATAATTTTAATATTATTGTAAATTAAGTAAAAATAATGCAATAAAATGATATAATTGTAGTACTTTTTATAATTACACACTTACCGTGATATGGTTACCAGTTGTTGTTGATAGGAGATCAGAATAAAAAATAGAGAGAAGATCTTGGAATAAAGTTTAACATATTTAAATATACTTTCGCCATGATAACCCTTTTCTTTCAAATTTTCATACTACCCTATAAGTTTAATTTAGTTTCATTCATTTTACTGGTAATCCAAAAAATCAAAACAAAATCAAAACTTTTTTCCAAAAAGAGGTCTTTATCCAACAGTGGCCTATTAAAGTGGATGATGATGTTACCGGTTTTTTCCCAACCTGACCGCTTTTGAATATATTTTGATACAAAAGTCGGGGATAGTTACTAGTACATAAAATGTAGATCTACAAACAAGAACATTACAAAATAATACTAGGATTATAATTATAAACACAAGATTTCTACCACATATTTATTATATCATTTGTTTAACTTCACAACGAAACACAAATAATCAACGCACATCATACATGTTACACAATAGAGATGCATTAATATGTAATGTGACATTATAGAATACCCTGTCACTCAAAGTATGTAAATGATGAATGTTTTTAAAAATGTATGTTTCTAAAAACAAAAATACACGGTGAGAAAATTTTTAGACCTACAAACCTAGATTTTGCAAAATCTGAACGATGATAGAACACTACAGAGTCAAACAAGACTAGCACAATAGCAGAAGGTTGGATTTTTAAACTACCTCGTTGATCTAGCGGTTAGATTGTCCGATTAAGAGATGTCGGGATGTAGGGACACAAGTTTTGTTGTTTTTTTTTCTTATAAGAGATTGTTAAGGACTTCTTTGAGTATGGAAATTTGGTGGTCTTTCACAACCATACCTCGGAGAGCACGTTAAGCCATCGGTTCCGGTTGGTATGAAAATCTATGGCAATTATAATTGGAAAGTCAGTAAGACAAGGAGTTTAGCCTTCGAATTCAGCTCACTTTCAGGGTTGTGAGGGTCCGATACCAGTCAAATTCCGATGAAAAACTCAGCCGACTCAGAGTAGACAAAGGCTAGAAAGATGAAAGAGGCAAATGAGTAGATAAATTTTCGTCACCAACCTTAAAGTCCGGTAAAAAGTAGATTATACTACCGTTCAGTTTCATAACTATCTCCAGACTCAATATTCATACCATAAAATTGCTTTGTTGCGATGTGAAAGGAAGACAAACATTCAAACAAACAAACACACGATCATATATATAGTTGTTTGACCCTTGAAAGTAGTTTAAATTTAGTAACTTAAATTTATTTGTGAAACCATCTTCACAAGATCACATATCAGTTGTCTAGTACCCATAGTACAAGTTCTGCTTAAATCGGGACTAGATGGAGTTATGTGTCAAATGTCCGAAGTATTTATTTATGGTTTATGAAATCAATACCTACCCAGGACCAAAAACTGTGTGGTAAACACGACTATTTCTTCTCAGGGTAGGTGTAAGTTATGAATGATTATGTATGTATATTTTTGGAAATATATAAATATGACTGTCAACAATCTGATTACCATAGTACAAGCTCCGTCTAGTTTAGTATTAGACTGTCGTGTGTGAGCTGTGCGAAATTATTACCAATACTAACCTCACAAGACATTAATGAATGATACAATGACATGAATGACACAATGACATTAAGAAATTTGTTAAGCTGAGGTTGTCCAAAAAGGCTTATTACTCAGTTTCAGACTATGTCACAGATTTAGATGTTTGGAAATGAATTGCTCTTTTTTTAAGACCTATGATTGTGAATATAACTGCTGTTTTAATATTTAAAAGATTTTGAGTTAAAAGAGTGGTGGTGAGTTTCTTTCCTGGGTTCTTTTCTCACCACTCTACCATGAACAATCTGCGAACCCAGCTAGCTGTAATTTTAATCGACAGATTGTTCATCTTTCATCTTTTATTGTTTTTTTATGACGTTCATAAGAGTCTTTTGTGACCTAAATGAATAAATGAATTTAGCTTGACTTTGACTTTGACATTGTTCAACTTTCTGATGTTTCAATATTTGGAGATGTCAAAAAGATATTACCAAAAAAAAATCTGTGCACACCTAGTATTTTCCGCAAAGGCTTACAACGGTCACGATGGCAACTCATCGTGATAAGATCTGACGTATTTTCTCCTCACAATATATAGTCAGGAGTTGAGATGAAATTATCAAATACTATATACTCGACGGTGGGGTAATTAGACTGTCGACGAGTAGAAACATACCATATCACTTTTCCTTACTTTTCACATTTATTGAATTTCGGATTTTATAGGTAAGGTGCACAGTTTAAATCGAATTAGAATACCAAATCATTATTTTAATAAAAAAGTTTTTGTATTAGCACTAAGTATGAGTATAAACGATCACACAACGTCTGTGAATATTTACAATATCGTTCAGTAAGTGAAGTTTTGAAGATGCTTTAATCAATGTGGTAGATCTATTGAAGCAAGATTTGCAACTTTTCATATAAAAATGTAACTATTTTGAACTTTAATAATATTTTTTTATCAGAATGTTTAATTATTTATCTTTTCAGAATTGAAACTGTCAATTTTGATAGGTCACAAATCAAACTGAATAACTTACGCCATGTTTACTATTTAATTTATCTAGTGTCATTTGCGGTGTAAAAACTTATGCACTATGGCTAGTTACTATCATTTTTTCTATCAAAGAAAAGCAGGCATAAGATAAAAATGTTAACACAACTAAATAAGATTTAGGCTCTACTAAAATTTCGTTGACAGCTTAAGTAATTCCATTTCAACAATTTCAATTTACTTAAATGAAAAAATGTATGGTATTCTGCACTTACATTTGACGATTCATTTAAATAAAAAAAAAGTATTCATTTATCTCAGAAATATATTTGTGTGTATTATATGTAAAATTTGAGACCTCCGCGCAGCATTGGAGGGCAAATAAACTGAAACAATAATTGTAATTTAGGAAATAGATTTTTTTATTTTATTTATTTTGGGCCTACCAAAGTGACTCTACATTACCCGATGAAAAGTATGGATAGAGTCCAAGAGTAGTGGTTGCCATATTCATTACGAATGCAGAGAATTCACGCGCCGCTTAAAGGACTATTATCTATTATTATTCTGGAAATATTAAAAAAAAACTACAGTAAGAATGGGAATCCTCGCATAGATCAAGGGCGAAGTGTAAAAAAAGTGATAGTGGAAAATTCGGACTCTGATCGGTAGTAAATAAAAAAAAAATGAGATCAACTATCAGAAAATTAAAAATAAAGTAATTCTTATATATGGACTTCTTAACAATCGGTAAAACCCACATATCAGTGGTTTTATCAATGTTTTGCCAATCAATTTGATTATATCTATAAATTGTTTTATTTTATACTTATATTGAAATTGATGAACATAAAGTTAATAAA
Source organism: Hypercompe scribonia (assembly GCA_949316085.1). Classification (NCBI taxonomy): domain Eukaryota; kingdom Metazoa; phylum Arthropoda; class Insecta; order Lepidoptera; family Erebidae; genus Hypercompe; species Hypercompe scribonia. The sequence goes on from OX438973.1 coordinate 3,617,995, forward strand.
TAGAAATGTGATAATAAGATTAGGAGAAAAATAATTATTAGGTTACAATTATCATCAAGATCTTCGTCTTCTCAATTTTTTTTTCACAAGCAACACCCACACTGGGATTAAATCTTGTATCACGGGAGACTCTACTTTAAAAGACATGGACAAAGAGATCACCCACACTCAGATCAACAATTTATGGATCACACAAAGTGTTGACATACGTATGTGGCGTTTGAACCCACAACATTCAGTGCAGTAGAGAGCGGTGTGGCGACTGTTTCAACCACTAGGCCAATCGTGCAGTCAATTATCATTAACTTATTTAGCATAATGTACGAGTATGTAGGAGATAGAAATATTGATATTGTTTCACTAAAAAATCACAAGATAAAATTATAATTATGTCTAAAACTAGAAACCTAAATGTCAAACCGTGTTACTATGAAACCGATACTTTGTTATAAAGTAATCATCAATAATCAACAGCCTTTTACACTTCACTGCTGGACATAGGCCTCTCCTTAGCAAGGAGGTTTTGGCCTACTATACCACGCCGGCCAGACGGGTTGGAATAGGGTTTGTTTCAAGTTTTTCTTCTCTTTGTAATGATGTTGTCTAATAAAGTAATATGATTTTAATATCATTCTGTTTAATAATAATAATTAATATAATATTTAACTACAATTTTACGAGGATTATCAAATAGTTCCCTTAGAGTTCTCTGAATAACTTCTAGAAATAAATAATATTAAATGTATGTCACAAATATTTTTTCTTATAGACACTAAAATGGAAAAGATGAATACAAGGGACTGCGAGATAGTGGAGAAGGAGAAGAGGAAATCTTATGGGACCACAGTAGAGGAAGCACTTGTTATGGCTGGTCAGTACTTCTAAATTAGAAAGTTCTTAGGTCATCTAATCAGTCTTAAACAATTTATATATGGAATTTTTTATTGAAAGAAAGACTAAAAATAATTGACCACAAAAGACCTTACAAAAAACCGAACATAGTGTCAATTTTTTTTGGAATCTTTACTTTTAACGGTAATTATTGGATAACCGTTACTTTACAAAACTCCATGAATATCGTTCTCGTTTAGATGGACGCAAAGAACGCTCAGACTCAGAACAACAATTTGGGATCACGCAAAGTGTTATCCCATGTGGGGCTTGAACCCACAACACTCAACAGAATAGAGAGTGGCGTGGCGACCGTTTAAACCACTAGGCTAGCCGTGCAGTCAAGTTACAAATTAAGTAGTACATACATGAAAAATCTGTTTAATTTCACTGTTTTTTTTTCGTATGAATGTTCTCTTTGTTATTTATGACTTTCTCCTCTTCCATTACTGATATTTACCAAACTATGTTATGACTTTTCTGACTACAGGTTTCGGCAAGTACAACTTTGGTCTTCTATTGGTCTGTAGCTGGATCCTCCAGGCCATGGGTATGGACATGTTCGGCACCAGCTTTGTGGTGGCCGCTGCGGTTTGCGATCTCCAACTGACAATGCAACAGCGAGCTTTACTTACTGCCATGCCTCTACTAGGTAGGATTCACAGAATCACCATTGCACAATTGAGTAATTTTTATGTAAAGCTATTTTAATAGGTTTTCGTTGTCACTTATAATAACACTTCATAACATGCCTAAATATGTGGTTACATTGTAGTGATTATACCAGAAAATAACAGAACTTAGAGCCTACAAGTATTGAAAGTGCATTTTGAAGCTAGTAATTTATTTTGTTATAGAAAACTATTACAGATAAAGCAATATTAATAATATACATTAGTAAATGGAAGACAAGCCGTATCCAAGAATTGAGTTAAAGATTACTGTAGTTTCTTATAAAACTGAATAATAGCGAATAAATATTTATATATATATCATTACGTAAAAGAGCAATAATTTTCTCCTGATTTTTGTTGCATCTTAAATTGCCGAAAATGAATGGACTTGTCATCAAAAATTAACGTTTAAGCAACACAACCACTTTCTTTTATCTTATCTTTCTTTTATAATATTTTATAAAATGTCAGGATTTAATTTATCTATTACACAAACCATGAATCGACAATTAATTGACTGACTACCCGGTTTCATATTTCAAACACTTTTTTGATTTAGTGTTTTTTTCATTCACTTTATTTGATATCTCCTCAGGTGTGGTGGCAGGTGCTCAATTGTGGGGATACGTGTCTGATACGAAAGGTCGTAAGCTGACTTTGATGTTGTCTATGTCTGTGGGATTCGTATTCGCGGCCCTCAGTAGCCTTGCACCCAACTGGCAGATTATGGCTGTGCTGAAACTCATCTCATCCACTTTGTAAGTATACTGATCTTGAAATAAAACTATAAAGTAGATCTTACCATTAAATGTACTTACACGCGCATCAACTATGTCTAGTAGACATCAAATAAGTAGATGTTATCGTTCCATAGGTTTTGAGGTACAAAGTGACATATAGTACGTATTTTTTTAAACTAATGTGCTCGACTATCAAAGGGAATGAATAAGCATATAATTAATATATAATAAACAAAACAAAGTACAAAAATTATCTTAATCCATTGGCAGTAGCTACATGTATTTATGTTGAAACTATGACTGGCATAATTTTCAATTAATAATTATTCAATTATAAAAAACAACATTAGGAACTGGTGCATTTATTTTGATTTCTATAAAAAGTCCTCGACTTAAAAAAAAACGTAAAGGAAAGTTCGGTGGTGTGAAGACCCGAGGGATTTCCACACACACAAAAAAAAGGGCAAAATTAAATGAGATTTGTTTTGAGGTATTTGATGTAAGTCAATGAGATACAAAACAATTATGTATTACATCAAAGTCATTATGAGCAGTATTTGAAAATCAAATGGCTAGGAGTCATCAAAGGAATAATGTTTTCCGAGTCGAGCCGAGTTTAATCTTATAAAGATCGATAAGTTGCAAAACTTATGCATGGGGCTTAAAATACTGCCTTGCAGTACTCTACACTCAACAGGCGGCTCATGCTTGACCTCGTATTAATTTTAATATTCTATGTGTATCGTAAGTATGTAAGCGTAAAAGTTGATGGAGAGGCCTATGTCCAGCCCTGAACTGTTAAACATTACAGGAATGTAAATGTAAAACACATTCCGAACGATAGGACTCATACCATCGATCATAGGCTACGTTCTGCGAAACTGTAACGATTGATTTATCAAAGCCAAAAATTTTTTGATCAATTGTAAACTAATTATTTGGCCATAAGTTATTAGCGAGTTTTAGAAAGTACAGTCTGAATTATGACAGGATAGTAATAATTAATGGCAATACTATCACCTATCTCAAATTGGAGTTCAATAACAATAAAAAGAAAACAAAGGCAAATGTTTTTCTGATTAAGACAACTGATGTAAGTACAACTAGAGCTAGGTTCTACCGTAAAAATAAAACTACCGTAAAAGCAAATACCCGCATTAGACTGAACTCTAGAAGTAATGTACAAGGGTACAATTTGAACATATTATTGAAGCAACTTTTGAAATAAATTGGAATCTGTTAAATATTGACAAATTTTAGTGAAAATCTTCTAAAAATAAAGTAGGTCATGGAATGTCGTTAATGCCTAGGTAAACAAACGAATTCGTAGTCGTAAATAAATATTGCCCATAGTTTCGTTACAATCGTTTTTTATCTCAGTTGTTATATATACAAATATCATGCCATGTTATGAATAGAACAACTACGTTTGATAATAAACGAGTGCAAAAATAGAGTCAAGTAAAATAAGAAACTATTTACTTTTACCGTTATATTTATATTGTTATATAATGTCAAACAAAAACAGTTAATGTGCGCATGGCTAAATCAACGTGGGAATTTCTGGACAAACGCAAACAATCTAGCACAATTAAAGAAAACATCACATGATTTTTAAAGCTTCTGTCAATCAAATAGAATAGTAACATCAGCACACAGTGTCAGCAAAATAACAATTTCATTTTTTATCGTTTATCAATAGTGTTTTGTGTTGCCTTGGTCACTGTAGCTAGTGTTATAGTGCCCACAGTAACGTTGTTCATTGGATTAGAATCGTAATCTCATAGTAAATTTAGCACGGCCGATAAAGGATGATACTCAAGGAGCCACGCTGATTGCAGCGCTCATGCATTTTACGGCCCCAAGCAGGGCGTGAAAAAGCATCTCACTAGGCCGCCATAGTGTGGGTCACTATGCTGAATTGTCTGCATTTACAATGAGTATGGTGACCACAACTCTTAGATTCTATTCATGCTGTCCATCAAGCAGAGTAGTCACTTTAGCAGGTCCTTAATATAGAAAAAAATTCCATGTCCAGAGTCTCTGCCAAAAATCGATTTTACATCGTCTTAGTTCTATCCTTAACAAACTGACGCTAAAACTGAACTTTTCCATAATTACCACATGTACTATGTACATATGTATTATAACGTAGTACGTAAAACCGATCGCGACATACTACGTCACGGAGTTTGTGACAGCCAGTGATAACGTTATCTTATATTATACATTTAGTTCAAATGTTTGGTTTAGTAACCCCCCCTAGTCAAGTCTGAGGTCAGATAACAGCTGAGTAAATCTTTAGCTAAAATAAGAACATCAATAGAAGAAAACCCATAAACAATGTCACTTCTGGTGTTATTTGCTGACTGAATTAGATAACAGACGTGTATCCAACTATCACGTACCGTGTATAGACACGTTTCATCATCACTATTATATTGTATGATAAGTGCATAATACACTTACAAACAGATAAGCATAATTTTGGAAGATCGTGATTTCATCGTCTAGATAACTCTACGCAAATTTATGATTTCGATCGATACGGGTTGCTTCCTTATGCAATGAACTATGACCACCAGTAAATAGAATGTGTTATTATTGCACTTAGAATTTTTTTACATCAGTGTTAACGTAAAAATGTGTTACAATGGTCATTATAAGCAAGCATTGTGAATTTAAATACAAATACATATTTATTGGTCCGTAGTACCTCAGCAAGCAACTCGGGCGCTTATACACTACTTGGTGAGAGCTGTTCGGAGCGAGCTCGTGGCAAAGTCTTGCTGTTATGTACGTGTGCATTGATGTGCTCACAAGCAACTGTTGCAGGTATGTACTATTTTAAAAATTCTGTGATCAGTGCCTCGTATTTACATTTGATTGATACAGCTAATGGTTTTAAGACAGTTTAACTTTTCCTTCGACTTCCCCAGTTTCATAACTTGGTGTGTTCGTAGGTCACTAATGTTGATCCTGGTGCACAATAGTAGTCTTTGAAAATTCTTAAGACTTGTTTAGATTTTAAATGCTTGTACAACTTATAAATGTTCATTATCGATATAGTTATCCATATTTTTAGATTAATAATAAAATATTGTGCAATAATGTAAACACATTGTAAATTGGTATCTAGACTTCTGAAGATGGTTATCAGTTTATTAATATAAAATTTTACTTAGGTAGAAGAAATATCATATCCTGACTTTCATTTTACAGCTTATGCCTATCCAATCCTACCTTTGGAGTTCTCTTATCGCATCGAATTTTTGAACATCACGTATCGACCCTGGCGCTTGCTTGCCTTCGTTATGGCTCTTCCCTGTGCTGTCACTGCTTGTTTACTTCAGTTCTTCTATGAGAGTCCTAAGTTCCTAGCCTCTAACGGCAGATGCGAAGAAGCTTTAAATATACTTAAGAACATCTATGTGATTAATACTGGACACAGTGCAGAAAGATTCCCAGTGAGTATAAAGTTGCATTTAGTAGCATATTCTCCTAAGTTCATATTACACCCTGGTCGATCAATAATTACCCGTTTTCCACAACATGTGGAGTTAGTTTGTGAATTTGACATTATCATCGTGTACTGTTGTATAATGCTTAATTTAATATTATTTTATTGGATTTTGTATCTTTGGTGTCGTCCTTTTTTTTGATAAAATGCAAAAAGACTAGTACAGATCTGTCATTCATTTTTAAATTATGAGTGGCAAAGTAGGAAGAGAAATAAAACCCACCCATCACATTTTTTTCATTATTCCCCAATCTTTTTCTATTCCCCAATACAAAAACCTGACTAAGAGGAAAAAGACTCACATCAAATGAAGAGGTTATTGCAGAAATAGAAGCCTATTTTGTAGAGTTTCAAAATATTTTAAAACATATAAATGTGGCTGCGCAACTACCCCATCAAAGCGAATGGATTCAAATCTGCACATATGATCACACTTAGACATGGCTAATGCTTTCCAGCCATAATGAATAACGTTTAAGTACCTCAGTACAAGAAAGTGCGATATTTGGGTATACTCATGCATAGATGACCGACATGGAAAAACATATCTTCAATAAGAGAAAAGCACTTGGCATGTAACTCAGAAAGATATACTGTACAGAACATCTCGACATTCAAACTTATCATTCTATAGTAAATTACTATATATGTTGAGTTGTAGGGAACTACAACAAACTCAAACTTGGAAATTCTCCAACGTCTACAGTCTATAATATTGCGGATCATAACAAATGCACCTCGGTACATCAGTAACAACCAACTTCATCACAATCTGAAAGTACTAATGGTCAAATAGGAATAATAATACTATAACTATAACATAAAAATACTATAACTATAATAACTTAATAAGCTCGAGATATACGCAGAACATAAGCTTACCCAAATGCGCTCACCAGTAATCTGATCAATAAAAGTACTTTTAACAGACTAAAGAGAAAAGGCCCTCAAGATCTTATATAATGGCTTGATAATAAAAAAATGAACGGGTCATTGGACTGATACAATTTCAAGACTAATTTGAACTGTATAACCTCTAGCTAAATGTCAAATAATTGAAAAAAATTGAGTGTTTGAACAAGTGGAAGAAGCATTGGGAAAAGTCTATAAGCCTAAAAACGGCCAAACGTTGACAAAAAATGGAAAAAATGCGTCTTTATTCCTAACACGGGTACTTATTGATCTACTCACGTACATTTAACAATGCATATAACAATTGAAAAGTTTATGTAGTCCTTCAGTATCACTATGATCTTTAGCATAAAGTAAATTTTAAACACATGTATTGATAGTATTCAGTTATGTATAACGCTGCCATTACCTTGACACCCCTTAATTTTATGATTTTTTTCGATATTTGACTGTTAATACTATTTAACTTCATATTTTTTTTCCGTTTTATCTATCTTATAGCTTCTACTTTCTTCTGATTTGTAAATTACTGTGTTAACTCTAACTGTAACTGTGTCTGCATGCAATATTAGATAAATAAATATCTATTCTGTTGAAGGTTAAGAAGTTGGTAGACGAATCAGAGAACCAGAGTACAAATTATCAAACGTCCTTCTTGACATCAATTTGGCACCAGACTGTTCCCTTGTTCAGGAAAGCACACTTCAAGAAGACTATTCAACTCTTCTATTTAGTAGCTATTATTTATATGACGTAAGAACATTTATTAATTTTTATTTCATCGCTCACATTCGTACAATTTCAGTTTGAATTTCAATATTAAAGAAAGTTTGAAGAAATTTTTTACACTTTGGTAGAACAATTACAATTTTGTATTTGTTCTAGTTTATTTTTTAATTGTTTTAAAAATGTAATAAATATTTATAAAATTTTAAATCCCAATTGTTGGTTTCTTTTTGTTTCCAACCATACTTCTATGAGTAGTCTGCTATTTTTTGTTTTTTATTGATAATAAACTTTTTCACAATAAGATAAATATCAATTTTGTTACAGTGGCAGTGGCTTCATCCTCTGGCTTCCATATATCATGAACAATCTCTTCTCAGTACTGAAGAATGGTGGTGGCGACGGCATGAATTTGTGTACTGTGATCAGATACCAAGTGCAAGACACTCTTTCTGTTGAAAATATTACTGTGAGTCAAAACTTCATTTATTTTTTGGCCAATCGTGGTTCTGAATACTTTAGAATACATAAAAAGGAATTTAAAATATTTATCAAGAACATTCATTTAAATAAATTTGTTTTTTTTTTAGGATATCGAAATTTGTGAAGACACAATTCAAGATACAACTCTATTCTCAGCTATGACGTATGGGGCTCTAGCTAGTTGCTCCAATCTCGTCCTTTCCTTAACCTGTGGAACTCGAAAGAGACAGGCTATGATGTGTATCCTGGCCATATCAGCTACCGCTGGAATACTTATGAACGTTGTCCCTGTACCTCTTGCCGGTGGAATATTCTTTTTCTTCTTTTTGATGTGTGCGCTGTCAATGGGCATCCTAAGCGTTTATTTTATAGAATTATATCCAACTTCGTTGAGGTGAGTTGTGATTTTAAAATTTATGGACATTTGTTGTGTTAAATTACCTACTGTCAAATTAAGTAAAAATGAAATAAAAGCGGGTATTCTAGATAAATACTGGTAGCTATTCCTTTTTGATTTTTTCTGATTGATAATGTGCAAATTTTTGTTACAGAGGAATGGTGTCTTGCTTATCCATTATGTTGGGACGATTATTCGCATTTGGAGGTGTTAATGTGATTGGAGCCTTAATATCTACCAATTGTGAGGCAACCTTTTACGTCTGGTCCTTCTTGCTACTTAGTAAGTGTTCCTATAGTGATTTTGTTACCATGAAAATAATCTTATTTTAGGGTTTTCCAAAATTCCTATGAAAAAGCTATTGGTCATTCTTTAGATGATACGGGTAATCAATTTCAAATCTGACTGCCTCTGGTGGTAGCGGAGTTTATTGCGTCTACTGTGATTGAGGTCTCGGGTTCGGTTTGTATGATCTGCAAACAATTGTCTGAAAGTTTGAGTGTTTTCTATGTATGATGTGTATCTACTTTACAAAAACAAAATGTATTTATATCAAGTTGCCTAGTAACCATTGCACAAGCTCTGCTTAATTTGGGACTAGATGGCACGCAATACCAGATACTCATTGACCATCAGTAACGTCAGTCGAACCATTAACATTTGATCCAGCGAAGGTTTGGTCGAAAAATATATACCAAGTTACTGTTTACCGCCTTCTACGATAGGTTGACGGAGCCCCGCGAAGCATGACTCCTATTTTTGATATATAATCCAAAAATAGATAAGATAAAGTCAATATCTGATCTTATCAGGTAATCAATTCATTGTACTCACATGTACATTATATTTGAATGCTATTGATATATACAATACGAGTGTACTAACTATTTTTATGTTTTTATAGTACACTATAAAATTATTTTTGTCTTATCAACCTTATCAACCTTTACGATAGCCTGTAAGGCTTCTGAAACAAATAGTGGTCTATAAAAATTTGAAACGCAATGACTATAATTTAATGTTAACTATATTCTTTAACTAAAATGTACGATATAATATAATTGAAATTGATGCCCATTGATGCAGGAGTGACGGTTATCGTGGTAACTGTGTAAACCTTACACTGTTACGATGACTATCATGCCTTTTACGTCCCCAAGCATCTCACAAGGCCGCCATAGTGTAGGTCACCATACTGCATTGTCTGCATTTACAATGAGTATGGCAACCACAACTCTTGGATTCTATTCATGCTTTCCATCAGGCAGAGTAGAGGCACTTTGGTAGGCTCTTAATATAGAAAAAAAAAATAAATAAAAGTATTAATAACACTTTGTCGACATTATATCAAAATGACAGTTTAAAAAAAATCTTTACTGTTTAGTTACATAGTAGTGAATGTATTCCATAACAATGACTTTTGTAAATTCTTTTCCAACAGCTGCGATAGGAGTAGCCTGGTTTTTGCCACGAGACGAGGAGCCGAAAAATTGAAAACCAGCAACCGATAAGCTCTAGTTTCAAGCATTCGATCAACACAAGACTGATTTTGATACAATTAATGTATCTTCACGACCCTAAAACAATCACAAGAAATGGTATTGATATGATGACTTGTATTACAGGAAGGTCTAAGTCAATCTTGCACTAAAAATTGGTAGTTTTTTGCCGATATTCTGTGTAATATACTTTTGTTACGTAATTTAAACTCCTGTACTATGTATCGTTGTTATTTTTATATTGTGAGACTTCTCGAATAGTTAACTGACTGATAATTTAAGTATTAACATGTTATTTGAGAGCAACATAAAAACGTTATTACGTTGCATAATTTAAACAATTCAAAACGTACAAAACAAACACAGTTACCATTTTAATAATTTTAAGTGTAAAAAGTAACAGTAAGTTAATGAAAGGAGCCCTTCTAAGTATGTTCACAATCAATATTCCAAGGATCTATTTGTGTACAAGTAACCCCAACTTGTAACCAGCCAGCAACAGCTGGAAAGGGATTTTCGTAAATAGTTTTTGTTCCTATCGTAACTCATTTATGTAAGTATTTTATACATAAGTTATAATATTATATATTTATCTTAATAATTATAAGTTTTTCATACATTTTTAGTTAATACTTACTTTAAACATGAAACCGTGTCTGAGTATGAGTGTGGTTGCTTTGTTTTTTATTTGTATAGCGTTGATGTTGAATATGATCTCTTGTGTATAATAGTTGTAGTTTTTCTAATTTTTACGATTTTTACACATAGTTTTGTTGCACAGCGGGACTTAATCGCGGTAAAATTATTTTAAAAAGATTATGATGCCTTCTATTCCTTGACGTTTCGAACGGGTTACACCGCTCGTGGCCACAGGTAGACTGGTGTGAGCTTAGTTTGTTAAATTTTATTTGTAATTACTAAGTTTCTATCGATGGTGTAGCATCAAATAAGTGCTATTATGTATGTCAATAAATTTGATTTTTAAAATAATTAATTTTGTTTTTATTAACACTTACTCTTCATCTTTCCTGTTTATTGTTTTTAACGTTATGCGAACCTATCCTTACAGTAACTAATTTGCCTGTATTATTTATTGGTTTTCGTAAATCATAGAGACTATGATCAGTTCTAAAGAGAAATTTTTAAATAAATCTATGAATTGCTTTTGCTCTTCGTGTGGTGACAAATTAAGAACACAGAGTGTCACCATCCATATTTTTACCATGGGTGTTGTAAGAGGCGACTAAGGCTACAAGATATGCAAATCAACATTACAGCAAAGAGAAGAAAAACTTGAAACAAATCCTTTTTTCTTTTTAACGTGTGGAAACCCCCTCGTTCCGTCACCCCACCAGAGTTGCTATTACGTCAGCCGGATCCCACATCTAACCGCCAATATCCTCTGAGGGCGTCAGAGGCGAGCCCTATTCTGGGCGGTCACAGTCGCCCCCCACACTGGTGCACCATATAGCGCTATTGTCTGGACAATCCCCGTATACAGCCGTCTCTTCGCGACGCTGGCTCCACCCAAAATTGGGCAAGACTAGCGCAAGGGCAGCAGCAGCGCCGACCAGCTTTAGAGTAAGCTGTCGGAAGTGCTCGTCGAAGAGCCACCTACCGTCGAGGATCAGGCCCAGATACATCATCTGGCCATCTAGGCCTGAACCGGAATCAAGACCGAATTGATTACAATGGAGGCACCGGAGGGTGGACCACGACGGGGCCCATGGAGCAAAAGGGCCTACGTCTTGTCCAGGGCCACCCGTAAACCCAGCGCCTCAATACACCTGAACACCAGAGAGACACCCGTGGTGGCCAGGCATGCTGCATCTTCAAAGTTCATCCCCTGGGCTGTGACCAATGTGTCATTGGCGTAACAAATTACTCCCAGACCAGGGGGAAGACGACCTCTAAGGGCCCAGTCGTATCCCATATTCCACAGGAGTGGTCCAAGGACATACTCCTGTCAAACAGGACATGAGCCGCCACCACAGAACACCGTTTCAGTCCTCGTACATGACGGTATGCTCCTGTAGATAGTCTGCCACAAGCCACCTCAGGTGGTCTGGCACCCCGTGGTAGTGAAGTGCTTCCCTGATGCAGCTAAATGGCAGACTATTAAATACGTTGGCGATGTCCAACAACACCGCCAATAGCACGCCGCAACAGCTCAGAGGTGCCGGACGATGTAGGCAGAGAATATCCTCTCAAACGGTTTACCCGCCTCGTCCAGCAACACGACGGGCTTATAGGCCACCATCTCTCTTGGATTCTACCACCGCTCTTGGATTCTATTCATGCTTTCCATCAGGCAGAATAGAGTCACTTAGGTGGGTTTCTATTTAAATAAAAAATAATAAAAGGCCGCTACCGAATCGGCTAGCCGTCCTGGAACTTGAAACAAACCTTACACCAAACCTTTTGGCTAGCATGGTATAGTAGGACAAAATCTTTTTGCTAAGAAGAGGTCTATGTCCAACAGTGAACTGTTGGAGGCTGTTGGCTAATGATGATGAATTAATTATTTTAATTGAAGAATAAAATAATACTACAGGCGGGTGGTATTAATTAAGTGTAGTGTGTAGTAGTATTAAGTGGCGGCCTCAATTTAAGTAAGTTAGATGAAATACTAGATTGGTGTGTGACTAATCTATATGGATTACAAAAAGTCCAATCAAAGGTACATACATTGCAAAATGTGACTCAGCAGTTGTCAAATATCAAGATTGGACATAAATCTGATATCGTAATGACTAGTATCACTTTGATTTTGTCTATCTACCATACTATAGATTTTTTTTTATCAAAATGCACGCACCATTTATTAATTTACAATATGCAATCAGAGGTTGAGTATGTTTTATATTTTAAGTGTAGAAGAACGTAGATTTTGCATGTCATTGTATACGAAACTGCCTCTTACTGTCTTAAAAATTTATAAATTGGTTATTAGCTATATTTCTACCTGGCTATCTACATCAATTTTTTCTATATTTGTTATGTAAAATCACCAAATAATATACATATATATATTTACTTGAAAACTAAACATTTAATTTCGATTGTTTCTCTTATTAAATTTTCATAATGTATGTTATAGGTAGAGATATATTGAAAAAGAAATATAAATATTATTTTCGCATTTTTAAGAATGCAGGAGAAAAGAAAAGAGGCGCTATTGCTGATTGATTAAAAAATAAAAATTCCAATAAATAAATAATCCAAATCCAAAAAATCTAATTTAAATTTAATTACAAATAAAACGATATCGAAGTTTTACTTCAGTGGACTCAATCCACGGCGGTTGGGTCTTGAGGTAGCTCTACAGAAGTCCAAGGCCTTGTTCTTTCATGGGCCTCGGAACAAGCCACCAAATCGATCCAGCCTCATAGTAGAAGATACTCGCATCGGCATTGAGTCCTCCATGAGGTATCTGGGGCTCGTACTCGATAGCCGATGGGACTTCGGAACTCATTTCCAAAGTCAGGTCCCAAAGTTGGTGGGAGTAGCACGGGCGTTGGCGCGGCTGCTGCCTAACATGAGGGGACCCGATGACTCCTGCAGGAGACTCTACGCGGGAGTTGTGCGGTCAATGGCCCTTTACGGGGCCAAGGTGTGGGCTTCCTTCTGATCTTCAAGGCGAGCAACGTCGCAATACTGCGACGACCACAGCGAGTGCTGGCCATCGGGGTCATAAGAGGATACCCCACAATCTCCTTTGAAGCGGCGAGTCTCCTGGCTGGAACTCCACCGTGGGACCTGGAGGCGAGAGCCCTTGCCGCTCTTTATCAGTGGCGCAAGGAGGCACGGGAGTTGGGCCGGACTCCTGAAACTCGAGAAATTGAGAATCAGAAAACCCAACTCCGCCAGGTCCTTATGGAGGAGTGGAAAGAACGACTTGGGCAACCAAGCGCCGGGCACGCCGTCATTGTGGCGGTAAGACCCGTTATGGAGGATTGGCTCGAGAGGAATCACGAAACCTTCTCATGTCGGCTGACGCAGGTGATCACTGGAAAAGGATGCTTCGGAGATCACCTGTGTCTGATCCAAAAGGAGCCAACGCCTGAGTGCCACCACTGCGATGGCCGAACTGTGGACACGGCGCTCCACACGCTGGCAGAATGCCCAGCGTGGGTGGAGCTGAGTCGTGACCTTATGATGGCCATCGGAGTGGAAACTCTTTCGCTCGGTAGCATGATTGCCGCCATGTTGCGGAGCGAGAGCGCGTGGAACTCCGCCGTCTCCTTTTGAGAGCAAGTTATGCTTGCAAAGGAGATATCGGAGCGGGACCGGGAGAGGTTTAGAACTCGCCCGGTCCGCCAGGCCCGGGAACGTGTCCAGTACCACAGACGGCTCGGGCGCCGGAGATTGCAGAACGATCTCCGACCTCCATAAACGCTATACTGGGGGTGATAGGTGAGGCCATCCGTCACCCGAGCAGAAGTAGGCCAGGATACCAGCGGGACGTGCTACGGAGCACACGCTCTTTTGGAGCAGAAAAGGGGTCATCTGCAAGCCGTAGGTAGATGGCCCGAGGTACGTCAGGGTTTCAGGGATTTCCTTTCTAGGGTACACCTGATTCCCCGGCTACTGGTACCTGAGACGGTTTGTGGTTTTTGGTCGGTTCGAGTCCGACATAACCACCAGTAGGTGGTATCCGGGGGGATTTCCACACAGAAAAAAAAAAGTTGACTCAATTTAACTCTATTTTATCCGCTAATGGTATAAATCAGAACAGAGTGCAACTCAATTCTTTAAATTTAACTGTAACCTCCCTTCATATGACTTTTGGAACTTTAGGACTGTCACAATCCCCATAAACTACTCAGCAGGTTTAACCAAACTGACATTTTACATATGCACGTAAACGTTATTAGAAAACTAATCAAACGTATGGGAATGACATCATCTCAACGTTAAGTCACGTGTTCAAAACAAAATAGTAGAATGCACAACATTTATATTTTGATAAGAACTATGGGTTTGTAAGAACAGATCTTTCAGATTTAGGAAATTTTACACTTCGAATTATGGAATTATTACACAAGCGTTGTAAGCAATGAAATGATAAGAAAATACCATGACAATGACATTTTACAAAGGTATGACTTGATAAATTGTTTTGGCTTTAGAATATCTTATCGTAAATGATTTACAGTTGTATATATAGAGAAGCTTAAGACGCGTGAAGATAGTAATGTTTTTTTAGATATGGAATGGTCTTTGACAGTAGTAATTTGTGTAAAATTGTACGTAGAAGCTAGCAGCGCATTGGATTTAGCCCTAGTATTTTGTTGTTGGTAGTCGTGGCAACAAGAGCCAGCGGTAACAACAAATTTAATAAGTTCTGACCGGACTTCTTGTAAGTCATTAACGAGAATTATCACAATGATAATGATGATGATTAGTAGAGTAAAAGGAATAGTTTTGAATCTGAAATTAGCTAGTACCTCAAAATAACAAGATACTGGATGTGGTTTAGTTTTTCAAGATACTCATAGTGAATTCTACCAAAGTTTTGTAACACTTGATTGTTTTAACGGTAAAAACAAATGAAACAAGTTTAGAACGGTCTTCTGGAAAACACTGAATCTACGAATGTCCGAGAGTGGTTGCCCAATGGGTGAAATGATAATGATAAAACGAAGTTATTGGATCTGATGTTAGTTAACGTGCAAATACATCAGGATTTTTTGTTGGTTGTACGGATACTGAGTTCTTGTAAAGTTTAATAATAAAATTTGATAGTTGTAATTGTTTTTTTTTTCTATTTAAGAGTCTGTCAAAGTGACTCTACTCTGCCTGACAGAAAGCAGCCTCTAGTCACAAGACTCATTGCGAATGCAGACAACGCAATATGGTGGCCCACACTATGGCAGCCTTTTTTTTTTTTGTTGACGAGGCGGAAAATCCCTTCGGATCTCCTGCTCCTTAGGGTGCAGGAGACAGGAGTATGTGATGTGACACTAAAAACGGCCCCGACAGCCGGCCTCTGGCACCCTACTCTGGAGGGGACCCGGTCCATATGATTTCAGGTCCCCCCCAAATTGACACCATGCCCTGATAGACCTTATCCCGGGGGAAAATATTTCTCCCCCACAGTTCTGACGTGGCGGCTTATAAGGTACTACCGTTCAGGCCGCCATTCTATCCCCTATCGCAGCAACTATTCTGCCCCCAAAGACCCCCACTCTCTGGCGGCTCGCGGTCTCATCGACGGTTCATGACGCCGATAAAGTACACCCACTTACCACGATAACTATCATCCCTGCACCAATGGGCCACCGGTCTCGCACTCATCAACGAAACATGCATGGATGTTAGACGGGATGGGATGGCTGGTTTACAGACTGTTGTATTTTTTTTTTTTTAAAAAGACAACGCCCGCATCTGGAATAAATCTTGTGTCGCGGGGGACTTTACAAACATACAAGAAACGGACACAAAGAACATCCAGACTTAGAACAACAATTTGTGGATCACACAAAGTGTTGTCCCATGTAGGACTTCAACCCACAACACTTAGCGAAGTGGAGAGCGGCGTGGTGACCGCTTAAACCACTAGGCCAATCGTGCAGTCAATGTATTAATACATACTATCGGGACAGCGACACCTAAAAAAAGCAAATCTTAGATCTTATTCATAGCCTTGATCTAGGAATACTGTTTACTGTTTTTTTAAAAAAAATAGTAATAGACCATGAAAAGTATGGTTACATTTACTTATACTCAAATGAGATTCAATTGGATTTTTATTTTGATTCAATTTAAAGTTAAGCTAAGGAGAGGCCTGAGCGCACCAGTGGCCATGTTAATGAATTTTATTTATGGTAAATTTAGAAAATATTCTTTCCCTCTCTTAATTTCAGAGCCAAGCCCTTGTTGGTGGAGCAATCGTCACTCTTCTCTGTTCTCTGCAACTTGTTTAAGCTCTTGATACGCCACGATTACTACTGTCTCCTTCACTTTCTGTATATATGTTAATCTAGGCAGTCCACACTTTCTCTTACCTTCTATTTTTCCTTCCAGTATTATTTTGAAGAAGTTGTCGTGTCTCATCAAGTGCTCAACCATACTAACCTGCTAACCCTACCTATTTATATCACTTCTACACCGTTTAATAACTAGTCAAAATGGATGTTACTAATTATTGTTTTACATTGCGTGTTAAATCAGTTCCGCAGTTTGTCTGTTGCCGATCATTGTTGGGAAACTTCTTAGCCTTGTTGTATTCTTGGAAAACAAGTGTTGAGCTATGTTTCTATGCACTTATGTTATTACAAGCTATACGGTTGAATCACTAGCTAAAGTAAATATACGGAAATGCTAGAGTTATGTCCGATAATGTGACGTGATTTGCAAATTAAAATGTGATATAAGCTATCTATATTATTATGATAAAATACATTCGCATCAACTATATAATCATTATACCCGTTTGACTTTGAACGGGACCGGTCTTTAGTTATTATTTAATATTAAAACGTTTTTTGTTATTTATTAAATTACATTTAAATAGTTTTTCTGCAAAATGATTGCTGATAAAAGTGCTGTGAGCTCTGAAAGGTTGCATATAGAGGCTGCTTTAGATAAAGTTGGTAAGTGTGAGTTGTGCATTATACGTTTCTGTTTGAACGGCGTATCTTATAGCAAAGTTGAGAAATTCGTTTCTTTCTTTACGCAACTGGAAATGATGTTTAATTGTAAAGTTATTTATGATATTTGAATATTTTAGTTTGTTTTTGTTTAAAATCACTGAATATGTTCTAAAACAAAAAAGATTTAAACTAAAACTTTTGTTGTGGGATAAAAAAAGTAATTCAAATATAGTTGTAGAGACTGATTAGGTATATTTTTTAAGGAATTGTTAGGTCTCAATTTATAGATCATGAAATATAAATTAAAATTCGCAGAGCAAATTTTCGGAGTGATTTTTTATTAAAAAGAAAGTCTTAAATGTACTTTTCAGTTTAGAGATTTAAAGGTTCTATGAAGATCAAGAAATTACGATTTTCTCAATTAAATTGTAAAAGTTTAACGTAATATCACTTAAACTGATGAATAAAAAAAATTAACATTGAATATAATTTATGGCAATTCTTAGCTAGCCAGCATGTTCAGCGTTTCGAGTAGGTCCTTACATAAAAACCGATCAGGATAATACTTAAAAAGGGTTTAACTTTACATGAGGATCTTTCTCCTAGAATTAATCCATCAATTGTTTTTGAAGTCAACAAAATCACTGATTATATGTTAACCGCTGTCCAGGTTTTGGTCTTTACGGCTATTTATTGACCGTTCTGACTGGATACGGTATCATCTCTTTCGCATGCATCGCCTTCGGCAGCATGTTCATCGTACCCACCAGCGCCTGCGAGCTTCAAACAACAACTGCTCAACAAGGACTGTTGGCTGCAGGACCTATTGCTGGTAAGAAGTTTTAATTTTTAATTATCATCACAACTTCATGCACTTATCTGCATTGGTGGACTTGATGTACCGGACGTTCTCTACAAACCAACCTTTGGTGGGTATTGAGATCCAGTGAGGTAGGTGCATCGAGGTAACAGTTGCCCAGAAACAGAGACCATTGGCATAAAGTAACAAATATATGTAAATATACGAGTATACATACATACACGCATAGGGTTCCTACCAGGGTGCATAGGGTTCCCAATACGAACTTGGGGTCTCAAGCCAACCTCACTTGCAAGTAGCGCACCTACTAATCGATGGATGAGGTTCTGACAAACAAGACATTTTGATTAGCGGCAATAGGCTCGCAATCTATTACGTGGGACCAAAGAACTGGCGAAAAGTGGGCGTTTAATATGTCTTTGCCTCCTCTCTCTCCTCTCCTCTGGCGAAAATTTAAAAAATAAAATTTTTTTTTTTAATTAAAAGCGTACATGAAACAATAACACTCTAATGACAATATTATTATATGAAATATGTAAAAATAGGAACAAAAGAATTTTGTCTAATCTCTGTCATAAGTGTTTGACTAAGCTTTGTTTTAAACTATTAACATGCATTTGGTTCTTTCAGGTCTTCTACTTGGAGGATTAGCATGGGGATACTTGGCTGATACTCGAGGTCGGCGATCGATGCTACTAGTATCTTTGTCTGGGGCCTCCTTATTTAATCTCATCGCAACCATTTCTGTCCACTGGGTCATGTTGCTTATATTTCAATTTTTTGCGGCTCTCTTGTAAGTACTAATTTATATGGAGCATTATGTTAGAATCGAATAGTAGGGACGCATTCCGTGAGGGACTCGAGCAGGTTGCCAATGAATGAGTTGGGTTGTGGAGGTCTGATGACAATCGGTTTACGTAAAAAATTAAAGTTCAGCAATGTCGCAGTAGAAAGAAAGTTTACTCCGATCTAGACTGGGAAAGATCTAGGAAAATATCTCCATTTTAACAGTTAAATAAAAATTGTTTTAAGTCAATAGTGCATGTGAAAGTTTCATATTATAAAATAAATATTTTTAAAAGAACAAACAGACAAAAGTAAATAAAAGAAAATCTTCTTTTTTTATTTTTGGAGTTTGCTGAAGTGACTCTACTATATCTGATAGAAAGCATTTGAAGACAGTGCAGTACGATGACCTACACTATGGCGGCCGAATGAGATACCTTTTCAAGCCCCGTTTCACGACTGTCATGCCTTTTACCTCCAGTACTTTTACTGGAGGTAAAAGGCATGACAGTCAACGTGGCAGTATAAGGCTCACACACTTGCCACGATAACTGTTACCCCTGTGTTAATGGGCCTACCGTCTCACACTTACTAACGAAACACGACAGTATGGATGCTGTCGCTTTAGGTTGATCTTCTGTGAGCGGGTAATACTGCCTCAGTCCAGTCGGCCCCTTTGTTTTGGAATCAGCGTAGTTCTACTACCTTGTGATGTAATGTTGAAGTTACTTGGATAAAGTGTAACTTTTTTCTATCTGCTGATTAATTACATAATAAATTAATTAAATGTTTCAGTGCATCAGGCATATACTTGATGTTGATGTCTTTGTTGAGCGAAAGTGTACCCATGGCTAAAAGAAACTATGTAGTGTTGGTGGTATCGAGCATTTTCCTCTTGGGTCAAGGAATTATGGCCGGTAAGTGGAGAAAATTACTTGCAAACGTTTTACATTTTCGTTTATTTAAATCACAACTATAATGCTCCCGTTGTGACAATGGTTAACTTTTGTTTTAAGTATTATGGCTTTACTTAAGTGGTCTATTATTTAATATCGAATTAAAAAAAAACTTTACAAACTGAGTTACGAAAGAAATGGATTTGTCCTAAATTAAAGGCACTATTAAATAGATAATCGGATATCTGACATACGACGTCATCTGGTTTCAAACTAAGCGTAGCTAGTACTATGACAACTAAATTGACTGATAGAAGACTATATACTTTTATTTTAAATAAATATATTAAATAGTATACATAGAAAACTTCGAAACAAATATTTGCAGATCATATAAACAATTGGTCTGACCCGGGGAATCAAACCCGAGACCTCATGGACAGTAGTCACATACGCTACCACTGCGCCACAGTGAGAGTCAATAAAAATAAAATTGATTTTATTTATTTCAGTATTGGCGTTGCCTATAATTCCTTTGAAATTTTCCTACTATCTACCTGCCTTGGGGATCTACTGGAACTCATGGCGTACTTTATTACTGATATTATCTCTGCCTGTGCTGAGCACCGCCCTTTTCGTCTTCCTCATGTACGAAAGTCCAAAGTTTCTATTCTCTAAAGGAAATGAAGAGAGAGCGCTGGAGATATTAAGGAAAATACATCAATTTGGAAAGTCAAATGCCCACGAAGAATTGGGGGTATGAAACCTTTCACTGAGTTCGTATTATTGAGAAAAGTCATTTTGTTGTTAGGATCTTGATATTATTGACTGTCACATTACAGTACAGTCAAATATTAAGTTAATATCGTAGACTACTTATACTGTGGTCTATTTTTTTTCAACTTTACTCATACGTTATTTACATAATATTTTGGTAATCTAATGTTATCTGATGTTTAATATTTAACAGTAGGTTCTATAAAATCCAAAAATTTTTAGATCAAAGGTCTCCTAAAAGATGAAAATGCAGCAGATGCGGGTCCTATTCCAGCTAAGGACCAGATAGTACCACTGTTTAGAGCACCACTCCTCAAGAACACTATCATCATTTGTATCTTATACGTAGCGCAGCAGTAAGTCATTTATTTTCTCAGTTCTTTTTTCAAATCGCCTTGATTCTTTTTGGAATTGCCACAAAACAATTTTATCTCTTAAAGTCATGGTGATGCTGTATTAAGAAATACCTTCATTCCTTAATATTTCACTCGTTGTATTAGTGTTCTTGCAAAAGAGAAGTTTTACGAAAAGGAAATAAATGATAATAAATATGAAATGAAAAGATTCCTCCCAAATGAAAAGGTAATACATATCTAAAAAAAAATTGCGAATGTCATTTCAGTTTCAGTCAGTCATTTGTTTTCTCAGTTCTTTTTTCAAATATCCTTGTTTCTTTTTGGAATTGCCACAAAACAATTTTATCTTTGAAAAATTATGGTGATGATGTGTGTAATGATAAGTTACCTTTATTATAGGTACCTTTTTTCCTTAATTTTCTACCTGTTGTATTAGTATTCCTTTTCAAATTTAAATGGAATTAAACGAGATGGTATGTGAAAAGGAAATAAATGTTAATAAATATGAAATGAAAAGGGTCACTTTCAAATGAAAAGGTAATAATTATGTAAAATAAAATTAAAATGGAATTAAAAGCTGTAAAGAAATCTTTTTGTAGTCAATGAAAAATAGGTAATTATTTTGTGTATTACTATGTTGTAAATATGTACATAACGATCCAATACGTTCGAAACGACTGAAAATAGAATATCTTTGCAACGAAGTTCCTTGTCGCGCGTTGCGAAGGAGGTTATACGGCAAAAAATCAGACGAAAAGTTGTCACGACACTTTTTGGTGTAGTATAGTGAACCATGCGTCGTACGCATCTTTCTCTATCTGTCTCTCTCTCTCATAGAAAGTAAGCCAATTATTTTCGTTTCGTCAAAGAGCCTACTGATTAAGTTTATATTACATTAAATTTGTTAATAATAAAAAAAAATATAACTTAAAAGAAATAAAAAAAAATATTACAATTCCTTCCTTAATAATCGAAAGGAGCTTCATTCCATCTAGGTGTCCCTTGACACCTCCCAACTTTTTTAAATAATTACATAGCATATAAGCCCTGCTGTACAACAAAACCATGTGTGTATGTCAAAAACGCGGCAGTCTAAAAACAGTTCTGTAACTATATTATCATATATTTAAATGGCTTCAATATTTTTCTTTGCCTTAATTAAAGCCGAGCATATGTATAAATTGTGCTCTTTCCAAATTAAATTTTATGAATCTCTCTCGATTTCACTAACTCTTGATCAAAGTGACAAGGTTTTGAAGAATTATTTGACTAATCATACGTCATAAAAATATTTGAAAGAGACAAAACTATTGGTATTATATTATTTCAGGGTAAATGCGTTTATTTTGTGGCTGCCAACTATTGCTAACCAGTTTATACGCATAACACAGACAGAGCAGGCCTATGACTTTACCATATGTGACGTTTTGAGGACGGAAATTGTTCCAGACGTGAGTGTCAAAACCATGTTCTAAGCTGTACTACTCTTCAAAGATGTAAACAAACTCAGAAAAAGTAAAATTTATTGAAAATCTAACATTAACCATTCTTCCATGATTATGGTGCTTACATAAGTGGCAATTTTAAATGACCAAAGTAGTTTGAATTAATATATTCTGTTTGCTACAGTTGATGGAATTCAGTGCTCTCAATAAATGAACACAATACATCATTGTAAATGATTTCCTTTCCTTCGTATATTTAATTCCAATTGATAAGCTTTTCTGTTATTAATAACATGAGTGTATGGTATTGTAATTTAGCGGACACTGTCGCTTCCTACGACGCGTAGTGTAGTGGGTCCGATCCCCACATAGATCAACACTTTGTGTGGTTGTTGTCCATTTCATTTGTGTGTGTTGTTTTCTCCTTTAGGAACAGGAACGTGTTCCTTGTGTGGGAATTGTCTTTTAGAAAAGAAAAGTTATTAAAAATAGTTTGTAGAATTAATAAACTTTTTTTGTGTTGTAGCTTGACGCTGTCCCTTGCGCCCTGAACGAGACATCCCTGTTGATAGTACTCGGTGTGGGTACTTTGCACTCCGTAGTCAACATATTTATTAGTCTTGTAAGTGATCCATTTTAGTATTTTTTAATAGTATTATGCATGTATCCATTGAAAGGATTGGCCTCTTTGATTTCTATACAATGTTTTCTACATAAGATTTTTTAAATCAAATAAATTCCCCTCATAATTATTATGAGGAGCATTGATGTTTTTAAGGATGTATAGTTTTACAAGCGTATGTATTTCACATTGAACAAATGGACTAGAAATAAGGTTGGAGTTTTCCAGGACCTAAGTATAAGTATAAGATAGAGACACTGGAAATCTCTAACACTCTAGTATACCTTTATAATTTAATAGATGGAAAAATATGGGTACGTTTCTATTACCTACGTACGTAGATACAGTACAGGTTATATTTAATTTAAATCTCGGTATAATTATGTTATATATATCAAATAAATCTTCGTTATTATAAATTTACACACTCTTCAAAAAATAACGAAAAAAGGAATACATTCTCAAGCAAAGTCTGCCTAAGGCCAAAAAGAAATGTGGCCAAAACCTGTAGCAATATTACATCTTGCAATGAAACTGGATAAAATTGCCAAAGGTATAGGAAAATAATGATGATAATGTATTCCTAATAGTGAACCCAATTACAAAGAAATTAAGATATGTTTTAGCACTGGTTCACTTTCAACGCTTCAATTACAGGTGCTTCGCTTCGTGGGTCGTCGGAACATGTGTATAGCTGTCCTAATACTTTGTGGAGCGAGTGGTATCGTGGTTAATCTAATACCAAACGTCTACGGCAGCGCAGTATTCCTTGCGATTATGACTATGGCTATCGTTGTGATCGGACTCTACACTGCGATCACTATTTCTTTGTTCCCTACCCAGCTCAGGTAACTACATATAGTGAATACAAGTTTTTTTCGTGGCTTAAAGGGCAAACGAGAAATTAGGAATATTTGTGATAGCAATCTGCAATTCAAACAAGAAAAATTAAAGTTCATTCTGATGAAAACGCTATGTACAACTTTATGTACAAATATATGCATCGATGGACTTAATGCCTAAGACATTTTCTGCCAGTCAACTGATTAGGCGATTAGAAAATATATTCCATCTGGTTCGTTATTAATTTCTTTTTTGTACATGATTTTTATTTATGGAATGTTCTGCCGCCAAAAGTGAAAAAATATATTATGCAAATATCGCCGTCGCTGCCGCCTGTCGCCGTCTCCATTTTTATGAAGACAGGGACCTGTCAGTAATGTGGGTGCGCGTAGACTACGGAGGTGAGACTCGAATCTATGCGTGCCTATACAGGTCTCATAGCGGTGACAGGGAGACTAAAGCACTCTTTGAGCACCTGCAGGTGACGACTGACAAAGTTCTTGAGCGGTACCCTCGTGCTGAGTTGGTGATTTTAGGGGATTTTAATGCCCACCACTGTGAGTGGCTAAATTCTCGATCCACCGACTTTGCAGGCAGGTCTACTCATGAATTTGCTCTGGCCCATGGCCTCTCACAACTGGTACATTCTCCAACAAGAATACCTGATATTGAGAGCCATGCACACTCTTTGCTGGACCTTCTGCTGACGACGCGTCCGGACGACTACACTATTGCAGTGGACGCACCTCTCGGCTCGTCCGACCACTGCCTCGTCCGGACCGAAGTCCCATGCCCTCGGCATATTCCACCTCGCCCAGCCAATTTGCGCCACATGTGGCAATATAAATCAGCAGACTGGGATGGATTGCGTGAATTCTACGCATCGTACCCGTGGAGGCAGCTTTGCTTCACGTCAGAAGATCCTGACTCCTGCGCAGCCGCTGTCACTGAGACGATTCTGGTGGGTATGGAGTATTTTATTCCCAACCCATCAGTAGCTGCGGGGGAAAAAAAGCGACCGTGGTTTAACCGGCTTTGCAAGGAAGCCAGGCTAGTCAAGCAGGCCGCCTATAGGGCTTGGACCACGGCCCGTACCAATAAGGATCCGAACATCTCTGATGTGAGACGCAAACTAAATGCTGCCTCGAGGTCCAGCAAAAAGACAATTGCCAGAGCCAAATTCGATTTCATCGGCAGGATTGGTGAGCGACTTACGAGCTATCCCTCTGGGAGTCGTGCGTTTTGGTCTCTTGCTAAGGCTGCCGAAGGAAATTTTTGCCAGTCGTCTTTACCACCATTGCGAAATGCCGATGGTAACTTGGCCCATAGTGCTAAAGAGAAAGCCGACCTACTTGGGCAACTCTTTGCCGCGAACTCGACCATGAACGAGGATGGAAGTGCGGTACCGCCTACTAACCCGCCGTGCCAACACACTTTGCCGGAAATACACATTTCGCAAAGAGAAGTGCGGCGGGAACTAAACTGTCTAGACGTTCATAAGTCGAGTGGGCCAGACGGCATACCTGCAGTGGTGCTCAAAAAGTGTGCCCCTGAGTTGTGCCCTGTACTAACGCGACTTTTCGCGATTTCCTACCGCAAAAGGCAAGTGCCGTCTTCGTGGAAGACTGCCCATGTGCATCCAGTGCCAAAAAAGGGTGATAGATCGGACCCATCGAATTACAGGCCTATAGCTATAACCTCCCTTCTCTCTAAGGTGATGGAGCGTGTAATCAACACACGGCTCCTCAGTTACCTGGAAGAGCACGATTTGATCAGCGACCGCCAGTACGGTTTCCGCCGCGGTCGCTCGACTGGTGATCTTCTAGTGTATCTCACTCACCGGTGGGCTTCAGCCATTGAGAGTCAAGGTGAGGCTTTGGCAGTTGGCCTGGATATAGCAAAGGCGTTCGATCGGGTCTGGCACAGGGGCCTTCTATCGAAGTTACCGTCCTACGGCCTGCCCGAGGGTTTGTGCAAATGGGTGGCTAGCTTTTTGTCTGGCAGACGCATAAAAGCCGTCGTCGACGGTAGCTGCTCCGAAAGCATGGACATAAACGCTGGTGTCCCGCAAGGCTCCGTGCTATCTCCAACACTATTCTTGCTGCATATCAATGATATGTTGACCATAGATAGCATTCATTGTTATGCGGATGACAGTACTGGAGATGCGTATTACACGAGCCGGGCTAACATCCCTCGTACCGCTGTAGTAGAAAGTCGCGAACAACTTGTGTCTCAAATCGAGAGCACTTTACACAGAGTCTCCGATTGGGGTCGGGATAACCTGGTCCAATTTAACCCCTCTAAGACACAAGTTTGTGCGTTTACTGCTAAAAAAACCCCGTTCACTGTAGTTCCACAATTCCAGAATACACCCCTTACCATCTCACAGAGTATTGGGATCCTCGGTGTCGATATCTCCAGTGACGTCCAATTTCGGACTCATTTGGAGGGAAAGGTGAGGCTGGCATCAAAAAAGCTTGGTGTTCTGAATAGAGCGAAGCGATATTTCACACCGGCACAAAGGCTACTACTGTACAAAGCACAAGTTCGGCCTCACATGGAGTATTGCTGTCATCTCTGGGCGGGAGCACCGAAGTACCAGCTTGAGCCTTTCGATTCAGTCCAGAGACGTGCTGTGAGAATTGTCGACGATCCTGATCTCACGGACGGTATCGAGCCACTAAGTCTTAGGAGAGACTTTGCCTCCCTGTGTGTACTCTACCGTCTCTACAATGGGTTGTGTTCTGAAGAATTGTTTGATTTGATGCCCACAGCCACATTCTACCATCGCACCGCTCGCCATCGTCAGGGAGCTCATCCACATACATTGGAACCTAAATGGTCGCGCACAGTGCGGTTTCAGAGAAATTTTCTCCCGCGAACAATCCCGTTATGGAATGAGCTCCCTGCCACGGTTTTCCCTGGGAACTACAGCATGGGGTTCTTCAAGAAGGGGGTTAATAGGTTTTTGAAGGGTCGGCAACGCGCACGTGATGCCCCTGGTGTCGCAGGCGTCCATAGGCTGCGGTAGCCGCTTACCATCAGGCGGGCCGTATGCTTGTTTGCCACCGTCGTGGTATAAAAAAAAAAAAAAAAAAAATATAAGGAGTTTTTGGTGGTAGAGCTGTATGATGTACATATTTTATATTTTAAAAGCACCAAAGTGATTCTACTCTGGCTGATGAAAAGCAGGAATAGAATTATACTAGTCACCACATTCACTGTGAATGCAGACTCGCAGACATCATAGTTTGGTGACCCACATGGTGGCCTAGTGAGATACATTTTCAAGCCCCGCTTGGGGACGTAAAAGGTATGACACTCATCGTGGCTGTGTAAAGCTTGCACACTTACCACGATTACTGTCACCTACATATCAATGGGCCTTCAGTCTCGTACTCACCAACGAGAGACGATAGTACGGATGCTGTTTCTTTAGTTTGGTATTTTGTGAGTACTACCCATTTTATCCGGTTGAGCTGGCCCGTTTGTGCTGAAATTAGCGTAGGTCTGGTAATTATTTAATTTATTATAATCGTAGTACATACATTGTTTTCTTTTGCAGAGGGATGGCCATTGCCCTGTCATTTACCGCATCACGAATTGGTACTATCGCATCTGTTCAGATCGTTAACTTAATGCTGTTTACGAGCTGCGAAGCAGGGTTCTACTTATTCTCTTCAATATTATTAGGTTTGTATAGAGTCTTTGTGTTTGTGGTTTTTGTGAAAAAGAAGCAAACGAGCATACGAATAATCTGATGGTAAGGCACTACCGCTGCCCATTAGAACCTGCGACTAAATAATTGTCGTCCTTTTCATCATCATTGTCATAATTTATAATTGTCTATGGTTAGACATAGGTTTTTCTTTAGAAAAAAAATGTTAACTTGTACACCACACTGCCTAGATGAGTCGGCATGAGGTTTGTTTCAAGTTTTCCTTTTCATTACTATAATGATTAGTGTTAGTGTTCAGCAGCTCTAGTTTCGATAAACAATTATAAAATTATTAATTCTATTGCCTTACTTCAGCATCAGCGATAGCCGCATTTTTCCTGCCAGATGACCGCAAACTCCCGGCTCCAGTTCCAGCATCCGCCGAACCGCAAAGTCTTGATGGAAAACCAGATACACGATTATAGTAGGATAGAAAAATCTGTTAATACAGAAATTGTTTCTATTCAAACATGTATGCAGTTATATGTATATTTGTTTACTTAAAAATATTCTTGACATGTTTCATAAGTCAAATAAAACTATGACTATTAATTTTGCAATGTTTTTGTGCTTTGGAAATTGGAACATTGAAAAAATATGGAATGTTAAGAATATATGTCTTAGTTCATATTTTGTGATATCGACGACCATAAAGATATTCATGAAATAAGTAATGATTAGTAAGTAGTTGTTAGTAAGTAATGATTGAGTTTATGATAATTTCTGATATCTGAACTGAGTGCTATCCAGCAAGAAAATGACGCATGGGCATTCATAAACCAAAGTGTTGAAGGTGATGGAGCCAAAGATTTTGTAAAAATTAAAAAAATGCACATTTATTGTTGTTACATTTTTTTTCACATTGTAAAATGTAAGATATTATTAAGAATTTAGAGAGTAAGCTAAGACTAATATGTTATTTATAAAATATTTATTATAATAAAACAAACAAACATACAGAAATTTGTTTTTCAATATCCACGCTTATCAGTGAAAAGAAAAATAAGATTCTTATACGTGTTGCTTGCTTTTAACTTTTCATGAAATATCTAAACCTACCTACAAGGTATTCTTTAAAGCCATTACTGTGTTTTTGATTAAGTTTTTGATTTAATCTGGTTCCAATGTTGTAAATTCCGAATGATGGAACCCAGTACTTAATTATTTTGACGAATTTCTTCAGCTGTTTTTAAAGGCACGAAAACGAAAGTAAAATCTTTCTTTTTAACTTTGCTTACAGCCTATTGCTAGCTATTTACATATAAGTTAATTTAACTTCAGTCTAAACTAAACGTGATGGCTGTATTATCTTTATTGGTAGCTTTAATCTTTGTCTGTTTCGTTACATAGTCAAGTTGACTACTATCATGATTATTGACTGGCTTTTTAGAGAAGTATTCTTGATCTTGAATACTGAGCCAGAGCTTTCTGGGCACCCAGATTCCTATAAAGGTCAAATTGTTGTGTCATAAACATGACTTTTCGTTCTGTGTCTGGGTGTAATTTATCTCTAATATGTACTGGGTGGGTCACGAATTAGTTAACATTTGGAAAAATCATAATCATAACCATAATGAAAAAATACAAGAAAGCTAGTTAGTTGAAATTTATTTTTAAAAACTATGTACATCGTCTAAATGATCACAGTTTCGATGTTTGCACTCTTCTAAATGAGCACTCAGCAATTTTCGAATACTCGTCAGCAAAGAAATCATAAGATCGCCGACATCTCGTTGCTGATTTTTTGCTTTTAGTTGACGTAGTGTATTTGGTTTATTAATATAAACACGATTCTTTATAAAACCACGTAAAAAGAAGTCTGCTAGATAAGAGAGAAGATAGATCTAGACTTCTGGATGGCTATCGAATGTCGCCTCGTCTGAAAATCAGATTTTCCGGAAACATATCTTTGACCACCGGCTGGAGATCGCGCATCAACAACTTGTCCTTAAATACCAACTTGTCAATTTTGAAGTGCCACACTACAGGTATGTGCCCGACTCAGTTCTCGAGAACGGTCGTACTAGGTTATATTGGGATCGATCTATTATCATAGATAGGACTATTATTGCCAATAAGCCTGATATTGTCGTGATAGATCGATTATAGAGCGGCGCAATGATTGTCGATATCGCCGTTCCTCATAACGAGTTTCTCGTGAAAGTTGAAAAAGAAAAACAATTGAAGTATTTAGATCTGTCTCACGAGATTGCTGATGTATGGAATGTGCATTCGGTCATCATTGTTCCGATAATCATATCTGTTCACGAATTGATAGCCGAGAGCCTCGACCAACACCTTAAGAGATTTGTTTTTCTTTTTTTCTCTAAATGAAGAACCTGCCAGTGACTACTCTGCCTGATGGAAAGCATGAATATAATCCAAAGAGTTGTGGTCACCATACTCATTGCAAATGCAGACAATGCAGTGTGGTGACCCACACTACGATAAACTTTGAATTATAGAATTATTGCACAAGTGTTGTAAGCGATGAAATGATAAGAAAATGCCTTGACAATGACTTGATTTTACGATGGTAATGACTTGATAACATGCTTCGGTTTTAGAATATCTTATCTTAAATGATTTACTGTTGTACATATTGAGAAGATTAACACGCGTGAAGATAGTAATGTTTTTTAGATGTGGAATGGTCTTTAATACTAGTATTTAGTGTAAAATTGTACGTAGAAGTTAGCGGCGCAATGGATTTAGCCCTAGTATTTTGTTGTTGGTAGTCGTGGCAACAAGAGCCAGCGGTAACAACAAATTAAATAAGTGCCGATTGGTCTTCTTGTAAGTCATTGACGAGAATTACCACATTAATAATGATGCTGATTAGTAGAGTGACAGGAATAGTTTTGAATCTAAAATTCTTTAGTGCTTCGAAATAACAGGATACCGGGTTTCTTATAGTTTTTTAAGATACCCATAGTGAATTTTTGTAAAGATTTTTAACATTCGATTACTCCAACGGTAAAAATAAATGAAATAAGTTTGGAACGATCTTCTGGAAATCAATAAATCTTGGAATGTCCAGCAGTGGTTGCCTCATGTGTGAAATGATTATGATAAAACGAACTTATTGGATCTGATGTTTGTTAACGTGCAAATAGATCAGGATATTTTTATTGTTTAAAATTATACAGATACTGAATTCTAGTAAAGTTCAATAAAATTTGATAGTAGCAACTGTTTTTCTTTTCTATTTTAAGAAACTGCCAAAGTGTAGTGTGTGTGTATGTGACTTGTCTATTGTCTGACTCTACTCTGCCTGATAGAGAACAAGAATAGAATTCGAGAGTTGTGGTCACAATACTCATTACGAATGCAGACCATGCAGTATGGTGACCTACGCTACGGCGGCCTAATAAGATGCTTCACACTCCACTTGGGGACGTAAAAGGCGTGACAGTCATCGTGGCAGTGTAGAGTACACCTACTTACCACGATTACTGTTATCCCTGCATCAATGGGCCACCGGTCTCGCATTCATCAACGAAACACGACAACACGGATGCTGGAATTATTTTACGTTGCGTGATATACCAGTTCCGCAGTTTGTCTGTTGCCGATCATTGTTGGGAAACTTCTTAGCCTTGTTGTATTCTTGCAAAATAAGTGTGGAGCTATGTTTTTATGCACTTATGTTATACGGTTGAGTCACTAGCTAAAGCAAATATACGGAAATGTTATAATTGTCTGATAATGTGATTTAATTTGCAAAATTAAAATGTGATACAAGCTATCTATATTATTATGATAAAACTACATTCACATCAAGTATATAATTATTATACCCGTTTGACTTTGAACGGGACCGGTGTTTAGTTACATTCCATTTAATATTTAAAAGTTTTTTGTTATTTATTAAATTATATTTAAATAGTTTTTCTACAAAACGATTGCTGATAAAATTGCTATGAGTTCTGAAAGGTTGCATATAGAGGCTGCTTTAGATAAAGTTGGTAAGTGTGAGTTGTGCATTGTACGTTTCTGTTTGAACGGCGTATCTTATAGCAAAGTTGAGAAATGAGTTTCTTACTCTACGTAAGTGAAAGTGATGTTTAGTTCTAAAGTTAGTTATGAAAATTTGGATATTTCAGTTTGTCTTTTTTTTTAAGTCACGGCAAATGTTCTAAAGTGAAGTTTGATTCGATTTCTCCAAAATTTTTGAAGTGTGATAGAAAAAGTAAAGCTAAAGTAAACTGTAGAGAATTGTTAGGTATATATCACGAAATATGATTTGAGACTCTCAGAGAACATTTTCGGAGATGTTTTTATTAAAAAAAAATTCTACATCTATTATTAACTTAAGAGATGTAAAGGTTTGATGAAGATCTAGTAATTATATTTTTCTCTTTTAAATTAAGAAAGTTTAATGTAATGCTACTTGGACTGACAAATATAAAAAATTAACATCAAATAGAATTCACAAAAATCTTTGCCAAAATAAATGAGTACACGTTCAGTGTTTAAAGTAAGTCAGCACACAAAAACGGATCAGAATAATATTAAAAGAAGGTCCAATTTCGCATGAAGACCTTCATCTAAGAATTCACCCATCAGTTGTTCTTGAAGGCTGCAAAATCATTCATTACATGTTAACCATTGTCCAGGTTTTAGTCTATACGGTTATTTATTGACCCTTCTGACTGGATACGGTATAATCTCTTTCACATGCATCGTCTATGGAAACATGTTCATTGTACCCACCAGCGCCTGCGAGCTTCAAACAACAACTGCTCAACAAGGACTGTTGGCTGCAGGACCTGTTGCTGGTAAGAAGTTTTAATTTATTATTATTTCTATCTATTTCTATATTTAAGTCCGTATGATGACGGGTTAAGAATACATAGTGTTATCACCCCTATTCGTCCCGTGGATGTCGTAAAAGGTGACTAAAGGAACAAATATGCATGACAATATCATTACAAAGAGAAGTAAAATTTGAAAGAAATTCTATTCCAACCCGTCTGGCCAGCGTGGTATAGCAGGCCAAAGCCTTCTTGCAAATGAGAGACCTATGTCCAGCAGTAGACTATAAAAGGCTGTTGATGATGATGATGATGATAATTTATTTATTTATTCATTAACAATTTCATACATATGTATATATTATAGTTGCATCGAGGCACGATCAGGGCACATTGAGGTTGTAGTTGTCCAGAAACAGAAACTTAACATTGACATAAATTAATAAATATAAATATGTTCATACACTGTCCGTGTGGTAACGGATTAAGAATACATAGTGTTACCACCCCTATTCACCCCGTGAATGTCGTAAGAGGCGACTAAGGAAAAAAATTATTCAGGAAAATATCATTACAAAGAGAAGGAAAACTTGAAACAAACCCTATTCCAACCCGTCTGGCCACCGTTGTATAGTAGGCCAAAACCTTCTTGCAAAGGAGACGCCTATGTCCAGCAGTAGACTGTAAAAGGCTGTTGATTGATGATATACATACATTAGGGTGTCCCTTAAATTTCAAGTTCGATATTTTTTTACGCATACCTTCTTAAAAGTTT
This sequence comes from Hypercompe scribonia, assembly GCA_949316085.1. NCBI lineage: Eukaryota > Metazoa > Arthropoda > Insecta > Lepidoptera > Erebidae > Hypercompe > Hypercompe scribonia. The sequence continues at coordinate 3,651,233 of OX438973.1, forward strand.
CGTAATAACCCTATATTGTCTAGAAAAAAATATTAGTTCGATATATAAACGATAACCCGTGCCGACTTGCTATTTAAACTTGTCGATACAAGTTGCTTAAGTACTGCCCAGTGACCCGTTACGACATGTTTTATTTGCCGTTTCGTACGTGATTTTTGAGACTATTAGTGCTTCATTGTTTAGTGCGTAAACATGTCGGTGGAATTACGGAGTGATAAACAAAATATTTTTCTTATCGGATTGACTAGCTACCAAATAAATGGTGCAAAATTACCATCTAATCGACAAGTTCTCTCAGTCCTATTTTACAATATTCCTGAGGTTAAATTGACTGTTAGTGAAAGTGCAAATCTTGTGATTAGGGAGTGCATCATATATTGGGAAAAAGCAAGAATTCCAACAAGTGAAGAACTTATTGATTTATATCATGTTTGGAGAGAGTTGCAAAAAAATTGTAAGAAAACTCAGATTACGTTTAAGAGTCGTGAGAATAATTTTATAATTAATCTTGATAATTTGTTTGATATTGCACATGCTGATGCTTTTGAGAGAATGAAAATAGAGGAAGATAAATTATTTTTAATGAAACAGAGAGAGCCAGGTCGACCGGGATGCTTAGGTGGTGTAGATAAAAAATTGGCGGAAAAAGAACAAAGATCTAGACAACGACGATTGGAAGAAGAGGAAAGGATTGTAAGACAAAGAGAATCACTAGCTGTTGCATCTACTTCCACCACAAATAACTTAGACAGTGTAGAAGATTCAGACGAAGAACAGATCTTGAATTCTGAACTCAGCTTGCCGGACGTTCCCTGCCATGAACAAAGTTCAAAAAGAGGTAGAAAGAATCTTATAACACCTAAACTAGTTGCAGCTTTAGATCGATGCCAGTTAAGCATTAGAGATACCGTTTACATTCTTAATGCGGTGGTAGAAGCGCTTGGTCTGAGCAGCGATGATTTCTGTATTAACAAATCCTCGATTCAGCGAATTCGTACTGAAACTAGAAAATCAAGGGCAGAAGCAATAAAATCTAACTTCCAAAAAAAATGTACCCGACATAGTCACAGTCCATTGGGATGGAAAATTATTACCGGGGTTGGATGTACGGAGTTCAAAAGAAGAACGCTTGCCAGTTATAGCTTCATTTGACGATAGAGAGCAGCTTCTTGCAGTGCCGAAACTAGAAAGTTCTTCTGGAAAACATCAAGCGAAGGCTGTATCAGCAGCTCTCTTTGACTGGAACCTTTATGATAAAGTGCAAATAATGTGCTGCGACACAACAGCTTCCAATATGGGCCGTTTCAATGGAGCTTGTGCTATTTTGGAGCAAACTTTAGGAAGAGAATTGTTGCTTTTCGCCTGTCGTCATCATGTTTATGAATTGGTCCTAAAAGCTGTCTTTGAAACCAAGATTAAGCAAATTACTAGTAGCCCAGATATTCCGATGTTCAAAAAGTTCCAAGAAAATTGGAAAAACATTGATTGTACTAAAATTGAACCATCTCTTAATTTCGTAAAAGCACGGGTTGCCGAGACAGACATTCAAGCGTTGTTACTATTTTATAAGGCAGAATTAGATAAAGGTTTTGTAAGAGATGATTACCGCGAATTGGTCGAACTGTGCGTAATATTTTTAGGAGGAGACACAGAGGAAAAATTAAAACTAAGGCCCCCCGGAGCTATACATCAGGCACGCTGGATGGCGGGAGCGATCTATTCTTTAAAAATATGTTTACTTCAGTCACAATGCAGAGTAACTGCGAAGGACAAAAAGGCTCTACAAGATGTTTGCTTATTTCTCGTAATATTGTATGTTAAACCTTGGCTCGAATGTACAGTGGCGACCAAAGCACCTAATCAAGATTTGCGCTTCTTGAAGATGTTAAAAGAGTATGAAAAAATTGACGCAACAATTTCTAAAGCTTTTATAAGCAAGTTCAGCCATCACTTGTGGTATTTATGTGAAGAGACAGTCATTCTATCACTATTTGATGATGAAGTTGACAACCAAACTAAGAAGAAGATGATTGCCAACTTCAACAGGGACAAAATCTCGGATTTTAGCAAACGCTATGACCCGTCGAAGGAAGAACTGACTCAAAAGTTTTTTGGTAAGTTAAATTGACTTTTTGTTGGATTTCAATTTCAATGTCCAATACTTATTTATTTATTTTCAAAATTGTTGTTGATTTTTATTTGTTATTTAACTTATTTTTCTTTTTTTTTAGACAAAGCACTGGATGATTTCGTATCGGAAAAGAGCAAACAATTTTTATCACGACTGCAGATCGACGACAGTTTTCTAAAGGAAGATGTATCTTCTTGGAATAACAATGCTGCTTTTCTGGAGGCTAAAAGAAGAATAAGTTATTTGAGAGTTGTAAATGATACTGCTGAAAGGGCTGTTAAATTAATGCAAGATTTTAACGGACTTATCACGGCTGAAGAAGAACAAAAACAGTTCTTGCTGCGCTGTGTCCAGGAACATCTAAAATTGTATCCAGACTGTAAAAAAACTACTCTAAAAAGAAGTTACCCTGAATGATTCTTATTTCTTTATGTTTTTAATTAAAGATTAATGTTCATCTAATTTATTATTTAATTTTATTCACTTAATTCATTGCATTTATAGTGAAATTATAGCAGACTGAAATTTTAGGACAAAACACGTTTTTTACTAAACTTTGAAGCTCGGTCGGCACTGGTTGCAATTATGCTAGATTGATAAAATTTTATATTTAAGTATCTTATAGCATTAGTAAAAATTATAGAGGGTATGCATTTCGAAATTCGAAAAAAAATTTTTTTTGTCATATAAGGGACACCCTAACATACATACATACACAAATATGCATATGAATGCACAAAAATTCGTATATATTTTAAAATCGTACGCTGTAGGTAGTAGACTTTAAGGAGGTATGTGTATGTAGCTTATTTTGTTCAAATTCAAACGCATATAATCTTTGTTGAGAGAACCTTGTTATGTGTATACTTTTCATTCAAATAATAATTAAAAAAAATATATTGAAGGATACTCTGTTACCTTTAGCAATAATTCTGCTCACTGATAGCAGGTTTGTAGTGAGTGTAGGAATGCACAAAACGTTGGTTACTTCAATCTCGTGCTTCGTCGAATCGACTTGCGTGGTCAGATGAAGATCTCCTGAGCATAATACCGGTACTTTCATTTGATTTGCGACAGTAATTTCTTTTACGTGCGGTTCGTAGGTTATGTTTGTCAACAACTCTTTGTTTGATACCATGTGTGAGCTTGCGCCTGAGTCAATATACCAGTCTGATTGTTTGAACTCGCGCGTAATAAAAACAGCACTTAACACATTCGAACCTTGATGTCTTGGTTTATCTTTATTTAACAGGCACCACTGATTTCTGTAATGGCCGATCCTTTTACAATGATAACAACGTATTTCCTTTTTTATTATGTTGGCATTAACACTGTTTGGCGGGAGTGTTCCCCTGTTGTTTCCGTTGCTACTTGTTGACAAGCGCGCTTGCGTCTGATGTTTTTGAATTTGCGCGCCATGCCCGCCATGATGACCGCGAGTTGCCAATGCGCCTTCTGATGAACTAACCTCGAAATTCATGTCTAGAAGCTTCGTTTTTATTGCAACAGCGCCAATTTTTAATCACGCATGCTCGATAGCCATTATCATAGGACTAAACTTTTCTGGGAGACCTGCTAGCAAGAGTGAACCTATCCACTCATCATCGATTTCAAAACTGGTCCCTTTTAATCTTTGAGCAGTTTCAACGAGTTGGTTCACGTAACTTGTCATGGAGTCACAATTCTCTAATCTAATTGACATCAGGTTTCTTAAAAGACTTATCTTGCGCGTGAATCCAGAATCATCGAACAACGATTTAAATTTTTTCCGCAAATCTTGTACAGTTTTTTCACTCTTGATGTGGATAAATTGTGATGGATCGATCGCCATGATCATCTTTGCCCTGGCTTTTTTATTTTCAGCTTTCGACAAACTTTCAGCTGCACTCGTTACTCGAACTTCTCGTTACTTCATGGTACTCGAAGGCGTCGATGCCTTCGAGTACCATGAAGTTTTTTACGGTAAAATCCCAATCTTCGTAATTCTCCCTGCCTTTCAACTTTGGAACGGTCACTGCGTAATTTCCTGACATATTAGTACCGATATTATACGAAAACACACCGAAATAAAATTGTTTGGGACTGGGCTCATAACCTATAAAATAAAACGCGGTTGTGGTTTGCAACAGGCCAACTATATCCTTTACAAGTAAAAAATGGCTTGTACAAAGTTTCCCCTAAAACTTAACTAGATGGCGCTAACAGTATGAAATAATATTTTGTTACATACATTAAACACTTATTTATTTTAACAACAAGAACCCCACTTGAAATCTTTATTTCTAAAATATTACATTTTTGAAGGAATCTTCTATACATATCATGTGGACAGTTGACCATAAAAGAAACTAAATTGACAGTAAAGTGGTAACGTGAAACATCAACACCCTAGTGACAATATTATTAGATTTAAATTAGTAAAGACAAGAACAGATAATATAATCCCATTAATAATAATAATCCCAATAATCGACTATGGTGATGTGTGTTATTACGACCTGAATGCAGACCTTCTTAACAAACTAGACCGACTTCTCAATAGCTGCATTCGATACATTTTTAATCTTCGAAAGTATGATCATGTGTCTGCTTTACGTTCCCGATTAAAATGGTTACCTATTCGCCAGCGCCGCAATCTGCGAGCACTAACTGCGCTATTCTCATTTCTCAACTCACCGTTTTCACCTACATATCTGACTCCGTACCTCCGTTATCTATCCTCTAACCACGACAGAAACCTTCGCTCAGAAAATAATCTGCTTCTCTTATGTCCCTCTCACAACTCTGATTTCGTGAACTCTTCGTTCTTTGTTCAGGTAGTACTACTCTGGAATGCGCTCCCGCTCGAAGTCAGGATGTCCACAAACCGTTTTACATTCAAAAAGAATGTACACAATCTCCTTTTTAACGAGATTGAAGAATCGTCTTATCGATAGTTGGCTCAGCTTACAGTCAAGTTGTCATAGTGTACGAATATAATCTAAATGTGTGTGTATGTGTATATTTATGTATATATGTGTATATTTATATGTGTATTTATAACGTATGTATTGTATGTGTTCATGTATGTATACGTACTCATATATTATATATCTTAATTGTCAATATAACCGCTGTGCACCTCCCTTACAATATTTCTATACCACCTTAAGGTTGACTGGAAGAGAATGCCTTGGGCATTAAGTCCGCCGCTGTACAAAGTGCATAAAGTGTAAATAAATAAATAAAAAATAAATAAACAGAAGAGTTTTGTTTAATCTCTTTTATAAGTGTTTTATTAAGTTTTGTTCTTTCAGGACTTCTAATTGGAGGATTAGCGTGGGGATATTTGGCCGATACTCGAGGTCGGCGATCGATGCTACTAGTGTCCCTGTCTGGGGCCTCCTTATTTAATCTTATCGCAACCATTTCTGTCAACTGGGTCATGTTACTAGTATTTCAATTTTTTTCTGCTGCCTTGTAAGTACTAATTTATGTGGAATATTATATTAGAATCTAGGGGCGTAGGGACGCATTCCGTGAGGAACTCCTACTCAAGAGAGTAGGGCGACCCGAGACGACGCGAGGGGAGAGGCCATCCTGGAGTGGGCGGCTGGACTGGACCACCGACTTCTCAATCGGGGTTAAGTCAGCACATGTGTGCGGTGGCAGGGGGAGTCAATTATCGACCTGTCATGGGCTACTCCCTCTGCAGTGCACATGGTATAGGGATGGCGGGTGGCGGAGAAAGTGGTTAGCCTCTCTGACCACCGGCACATCTTATTCGATGTGTCGCTCCGTCACCCTGAACACCAGGAAAGAGAACCCACGCGACGATGGTCCCTTACGCGGCTTGACCGGGATATGGTCGTAGCCGCACCCCACATCGCGGATTGGTCAGAGAAAAGAGTTTCGTCCGATCTAGAAGCACTGGCTGCCTAGTTTGGAAACATTATGGCGCCTCAATGCCCTGAGTCAAGGCGGCCAAAACGGGCTCGGTGTACTGGTGGAGCGCGTAGATCTTACGGCTGAGAACGACAGTCGCAAGATTGTGCCCACCGTACCTTCGAACTCGGAGAAGTCGGCGAGCCACAGCCGAGGAGATTGACAGAGCACGACAGGAATATGGAGCTGTAGTAAAAGATCTCAGCGAATCAATCGCTGAGGCTAAGGCTCGGTCATGGAAAGAACTCATCGCGGGATTGGATAGCGATCCATGGGGGCGCCCATAGGAAATGGTACTGGGCAAGCTCAAGCCATGGGTCCCACCGTTAACAGAAACTCTGGACCCGGAGTTTCTGGAAGGAGTGTTAGACACACTCTTCCTAAGGGTCCAGGAGAGTCCTGCGATTCCTCCGTCCTAATCGGTGCACCAAATCTGGTCCGAGGAGTATAAGGTGACGGAGGGTGAACTCGACCGAGCCACACGGTGGCTCGCTTCCCCCAACACCGCGCCTGGACCTGATGGGACTCCTGGTCGGGCGTTGGTGATAGCTCTGTCGGTACGGGGGGACAAACTGAGGCAGATTTTCACAGATTCTTTCCGCCTCGGTATCTTCCCCCTCGGCTGGAAAGAAGCAAGACTGGCGCTTTTACAAAAGGAAGAAAGGGCTGCAGATTCTCCCTCTGCGTTCCGACCGATACGCCTGCTGAACGAGTCAGGGAAATTCTTTGAGAGGATAATCTCTGACTGGATTAGCGGGCATCTGTCGCGAGTGGGCCCTGACCTATCGGACTATCAGTTTGGATTCCGACGGGGACGTTCGACAGTAGATACTGTTAGGTGCATTCGATCCCTGTCAGAGTCGACAGTTCGATCAGGGGAGGGGGGGCGGTATGGGTGGCGTTGGCGGTTAGCCTTGATATTGTCAACGCTTTCGGCATCCTCCCCCTGTCGGGCAATTAGGGCGCCCCTCGAATATTACGAGTTGAGAGTTCTATCTGCGGACCGTTATTGAGGCCTATCTGCGCGACAGGACGGTGAAGTTTATAGGTCGGAACGGAGTGGAGGATCGAAAGGAAGTATGTTGCAGGGTTCCCCAGGGCTCGGTATTGGACCCATTATTAAGGAACCTCGCATACGATGCTGTCCTTCGCACCAGTCTACCCTCTGGCCTACGTATCGTCTGCTATGCGGACGATACCTTGATACTGGCTAGAGGGTTACACTTCGAGGAGGTGCTTTGATTCGTCGAGCAGAAGTGGCTAGTGTCGTGGAAAAGATACGTGAGTTAGGCCTGAAGGTGGCGCCTCAGAAAACTGAGGCGTCATGGTTCCATGGCCTGCGTAAGCGCCAGGAGCCACCCAGCTCATGTCTCCGGGTAGGTGACGCTGAAGTCCAGGTAGGCCAGTACATGAAGTACCTAGACCTCACCCTGTACAGTCGGTGGAGCTTCAAAAAGCATTTCGGGCGATTGGTACCCCGAGTGCGAGGGACAGCAGGTGCGCTGCATTTTTGCTGCCCAATCTCGGGGGACCACGGGAAGAAGTTCGCCGCCTTTACACGGGGGTTGTTAGTTCCATGGTCCTCTATGGGGCACCCGTCTGGTTTAATGATCTCGCGAATGCCTCCCGCTGCCGGGCCCTACTCAGGAGCCTGCAACGGTTGATGGCCATACGGATCGTGCGGGGCTACAGCACAATCTCCTATGAGGCGGCGACGATCCTGGCGCGATCTTCACCCTTCGATATTCTGGCCGACATGGACGCGATGGTCTACGACAAAATTCGTTCTGTCGGTCGGAGTGCGGAAGAGCCCGCGCTAGATCATGAACCCGGAATGCTATGGCAGAACGCGCATAAGCAAGCTTTGGTGGCTTGGCAGGCACGGCTCGAAACTCAGGGCTGTGCTAGTCAACGCGCCATCGGCGCCGTTCTGCCAAATTTCGAAGCGTGGATAGAGAGCACCGACTGTGTCACTTATCGATTGAACCAGATACTCACCGGGCACGGCTGCTTCGGTGAGTATCTGAATCGAATAGGACGGGAGGCTACGACACAATGCCACCACTGCGAGTCCGAACGGGACTCCGCCCAGCACAAGCTGGAGGACTGTCCTGCTTGGGAGTCTGAGCGTCGAGTCCTAGTCGGACGGATCGGACGAAATCTTTTACCGTCAGCATTGATCGCGGCAATGCTGGCGAGTCGTGAAAGATTGGAAGCCACGATCTCATTCTGTGAGCAGGTTATGCTCCGGAAGGAGACTGCAGAGCAAGATCGGGAAAGGGCCGATCACGCTCAAAGGAGGCGGCGAAGGGGACGCGGGAGAGGTCGCTAGCTCCCTAATCGCAGCCTAAGGGTCGCTGCGGTCACATCTTGGGGCATTGTAACTGCTGCAAACGACCCGAGTTAGGTGACACTCCGGTGCGGCCGGGGAGTGTCGTCTGGGGCGGGGCGCTGTTCTGCCTCTTACTGTGCAGGGTGGTGAGAGGTGCGATAGCGTCTTGCCCCTAGGGTATGAGGTGCCCGGGATGTACTTCACTTGTGAGGTATGGCAGGGAGGACTCTAGAAGCCGCTATTGCGTTCCTGGAGCTCCTCCCGACTGCCGAGGTAGGCCGCCGCAGGATTTAGTGGGTAGACCAGTTTTACAGGACACACACGCCCTTCGTCCCTCCGGAGGGTATGGTACGAAAAGCATTCCCAGCGTAAAAAAAAACAAAAAGGTATGTATACGTAATGCACAATGAATAAACGCTAAGCTCCACCGCTATGACACGTAGTCAAATTCAAACTAAGCAATCGGAACACAATACTAAAACAATACCTACGCGTCGAGCACAAGTTGTAACCTGTTGTTTAATTGATGTCGGATTACGAGGAGTCCGGATTAGACAGGGGCCGAATTACCGAGGGTCCACTGTATATATATTTTATACTTTAAGAATTTGCCAAAGTGACTCATGCTATGGCGGCCTAATGAGATGCTTTTTTATGCTCCGCTTGGGGACGTAAAAGGCATGACAGTCATCGTGGCAGTGTCATGCTCACCTACTTAACACAATTAATTAATTAAATGTTTCAGTGCATCAGGCATATACTTGATGATGATGTCTTTGTTGAGCGAAAGTGTACCCATGGCTAAAAGAAACTATGTAGTGTTGGTGGTATCGAGCATTTTCCTCTTGAGTCAAGGAATTATGGCCGGTAAGTGAAGAAAATTACTTGCAAACGTTTTAAATTTTCGTTTATTTAAACCACTACTTTTATTTATTATTTATTATTTAATGAATTAAAACAAAACCTTATAAATTAAGTCGTGGATAAAACTTGATTTGTTCTTAATTAATTACACTATTCTTAAATAGATAATCCAATGTCTGACATACAATGTCATCTAGCTTCAAAATACACAAAGCTTTTACTGTGACAACTAGATTGACTGACAGAATACTTATATACTTTTTTTATAATTATAAAAATATATTACATATTATACGTAGTAAAAACTCAAACTTCGAAACAAATATTTACAGATCATACAAACAATTGGTCTAACCAGCAGTCACATACGCTACCACTGCGCCACAGAGGCGATCAATAGAAAATAAAATTGATTTCATTTATTTCAGTATTGGCGTTGCCTATAATTCCTTTGAAATTTTCGTACTATCTACCTGCCCTGGGGATCTACTGGAACTCATGGCGTACTTTATTACTGATATTGTGTCTGCCTGTACTGAGCACCCTTTTTTTCGTGTTCCTTGTGTACGAAAGTCCAAAGTTTCTATTCTCTAAAGGAAATGAAGAAAGAGCGCTGGAGGTATTAAAGAAAATACATCGATTTGGAAAGTCAAATTCCTACGAAGAATTGGAGGTATGTAAACTCAAGTAAGGTATTTTGTTTTTAGAAACATTATATTATTGACTGTCACATTAAAGGTAACAAGATAGTTAAAAATTAAAATAATAATACATACTGCCCATGGATGCAGGGGTGACAGTTGTCGTGGTAAGTGTGTGCAATACAATGCCACAATGACTGTCATGTCTTTTACGTCTCCAAGCGAGGCGTGAAAAATCATCTTACTAGGCCGTCATAGAGTGTATCTGCATTCGCATGCATCTGCATGAGTGGTCATCAGGACTCCTCGATTCTATTCATGCTTGCCATCATGCAGAGTAGTCACTTTGGCAGGCTCTTAAAAAACACAATTTTGTTAAGCCGTGGTCTATTTTCTTTAAACTTTACTAATACAATTTACATAATATTTTGGTAGTCTAATGTTATCAGATGTTTAATATTTAACAATGGCTTCTATAAAATCGTTAAATTTTAGATCAAAGGTCTCCTAAAAGATGAAAATTCAGCCGCTGCGGGTCCTATTCCAGCTAAGGACCAGATAGTACCACTGTTTAGAGCACCACTCCTTAAGTACACCATCATCATTTGTATCTTATACATAACGCAACAGTAAGTTAGGGGTTTTCTCAGTTCTTTTTCAAATCTCCCTGATTCTTTTTGGAATAGCCACAAAACGATTTTATCTCTTAAAAATCGTGGTGATGCCGTAATAAAAAATACCTTCATTTCTTAATATTTCACTTGTTGTATTAGTATTTTGTAAACAAGAAGTTAAATGATAATAAATTTGAAATAATAAGGTCCCTCCCAAATGAATGTAAAGAATCGAATTAAAAAACTCGTTTTGTATATTACTATATTGAAAATATGTACATATATAACGACGTAACGCGTTCGAAATGTCGGGAAATAGAAGGTGTAACTCTTTTAAATAATTTTTATAACAAATAAATCCTGCTGTACAACAAAACAATGTGTATGTGTCAAAATCGTAAAAATCTAAAGACAGTTCTGTAACTATATTATCGTAAATTTAAGTAGTTTTAATATTTTTTCTTTGTCTTGTTTAAAGACGAGCATATATTTAAATTATGCACGGCCCAAATAAAACTTAATTTTATTAAACTCTTTCGACTACACTAACGCTTGATCAAAAGTGACAAGGCTTTGACGAATTATTTGACCAATATTACGCCATGAAAATACTTAAGAGATAAAACTGGAGGTGTTATAATATTTTAGGATGGGTGCGTTCATTGTATGGCTGCCAACTATTGCTAACCAGTTTATACGCATAACACAGACAGAGCAGGCCTATGATTTCACCATATGTGACGTTTTGAGGACGGAAATTGTCCCAGACGTGAGTATTAAAACCATGCTCTAAGCTGTACTACTCTTCAACAAACAACAAGAAAAAGTAAAATTTATTGAAAATCAAACATTAACCATTCTTTCGTGAGCATAGCGCTTACATACGAGGGTAAGTTTTTAAGTTCGCGGAATGACAGTGAAAAAGGCGGGTAAACGCGCTCTTTTGATGCCTACCGTATTCAGTGACTCATAATTAGTCTGCATAGTAAAATTTGTTGTGATTGGATCATTAGTTATTAAACTATCGTTGACCAAGTATTTTAATCGGGAACGAAGTGAAAAAAATGAAGAAAATTGAATTCCGTGCGGTGATAAAGTTCCTTACTAAGCAAGGAAAGTCTGTTCAAACCATACTCAATGAGATGTCATCGGTTTACGGGGATTCTTGCCCAGGAAAAACAATGGTCTACAAGTGGCATAGTTTATTTAAACAAGGCAGGGAATCACTTGAAGACGACCCGAGGCCGGGGCGCTCCGTTGAGGTGACTACGCCAGAAGTTATTGCAAAAGTAGAAAAAATTGTATTGGAAGATGCTCGACTAAAAAAGAAACAACTCGCAGAAATGGTTGAAGTATCGGATACAACAATTTTTAAAATTTTACACGATCATCTTGGCATGACTAAGGTTAGCGCACGGTGGGTGCCGAGAATGCTCACGCCATTGCAAAAACAACAGCGCGTGGAATGTTCACGTGCGTTTTTGGACCTCTGCAATGAAGACAAGGATGGCGTATTGAATCAAATTGTTACTGGGGATGAAACTTGGGTTCATCATTATGAACCCGAGTCCAAACAAGACTCCATGCAGTTTCACAAAAAGGGCACAGCACCACCCAAGAAATTTAAGGTTTCACAGTCGGCTGGGAAACTCATGGCAACGATTTTTTGGGACTCAGAAGGAATATTATTGATAGATTATAAAGATAAAGGCATTTCTATAACGGGGGAATACTACGCTTCAATCTTAGAACAGTTAAAAGAAGCCATCAAAGAAAAAAGACGTGGAAAATTAACGAAAGGTGTCCTGCTATTGCATGACAATGCTCCCGTTCACAAGAGCCGAGTCGCACTGGCTGCCCTGCATAAGGTGGGCTTCGATATTTTGAATCACCCACCCTACAGTCCAGGTTTGGCTCCGAGTGATTATTATCTCTTTCCAAAAATGAAAAAAGAATTACGTGGTAAGAAATTTTCAACTGATGAGGAGGTTAAGGAGGCGGTTTCGGCGTATTTTTCAGACAAAGATAAAACTTTTTTTTACGAGGGAATAAAAAAACTAATTGAAAGATCTGAAAAATGTATTCGTGTTGCAGGGGAATATATAGAAAAAGAAAAATAATTTTGTGTTTTTATTATTACTCAATACCCTCCATTCCGCGAACTTAAAAACGCCCCCTCGTAAGTACCGAAATATAGAAAAGTAAATATAAATATTCTGTTTACAATAATGTCCTAATTGTAAGTGACCAAAATAGTTAGAATAAATATATTCTGTCTGCTACAGTTGATGGAATTCAGTGCTATAAAAAATGAACGCAATACATCATTGTAAACTTTCCTTCGTATCATCATCATCAACAGCCTTTTACAGTCCACTGCTGGACATAGGCCTCTCCTTAGCAAAGAGTTTTTGGCCTACTGTACCACGCTGGCCAGATGGGCTGGAATAGGGTTTGTTTCAAGTTTTCCTTCTCTTGTAAAGATGTTGTTTTGCATACTTTGTTCCCTTAATTGCCTTTACGACACCCACGGGATTAATAGGGGTGGTAACATAGTGTATTTTTAATCTGTCACCTCACGGACAATCCCGATTCCTTCGTATATCTAGTTCCAATAGATGCGCTTTTATGTTTATAACATGAGTGCATAGTATTGTGATTTAGTGGACACTGTTGCTTCCTACGACGCGTAATGTAGTGGGTCCGATCCCCACATCGATCAACACTTTGTGTGTGTTTTCCATTTCATGTATGTCCCTTTAGGAACAGAAACGTATTCCTAATGGAGGAGTTGCCTTTAAAAAAAAAGCTTGTTTAATAAGTAGTTAGTACAGTTAATAATTTTTTTATCTGCTATAGCTTGACGCTGTCCCTTGCGCTCTGAACGAGACATCCCTGTTGATAATACTCGGTGTGGGTACTTTGCACTCCACAGTCAACATATTTATTAGTCTGGTAAGTAATCCAGTTTAGTATTTTTAATAGCATTATGCATGTATATGTTGAAAGGATTTGCAGGTTCGATTTCTATACAGTCTTTTTTCTACAATTTCTTAAATCAAACAAACATTACCGTCTCTCTCAATAATTGTGAAGGCTGGGGATGTTCTTAAGGATGTTTAGTTTTACAAATGTGTGTATTTCGTATTAAATAAACAAAGTAGAAACAAAATTGGGGTTCTTCCAGGACCTAAATATAAGAAAACAACACTGGGCATCCCTAACATTCTAGTATACCTATATAATCTAATAAATGAAAAATTATAGGTACGTTTCTATTACTTACGTATGTAGATTCATTAGAAGTGATATTTAATTTGAATCTCGATATCACTGTGTTACATATCAAATAAATTATCACTATTATTAATTTATATACTCCTTAACAAATGATAAAATAATGAAAACATTTTAAACCAGGGCTTACGTAAGGCCAAAAGAAACGTGGTTAAAACCCACAACATTGTTACATATTGTGGTGAAACTGGATAAAATTGGTAATCATCAACAGCCTTTTACAGTCCACTACTGGACATACGCCTCTCCTTAGCAAGGAGGTTTTGGCCTACTATACCACGCTGGCCAGACGGGTTGGAATAGGGTTTGTTTCAAGTCTCCTTCTCTTTGTAATGATGTTGTCTTGCGTACTTTGTTCCCTTAATTGCCTTTTACTACACCCACGCGATGAATAGGGGTGGTAACACTATGTATTCTTAATCTGTTACCACACGAACATGATGATAATGCATTCCTATAAATAGTAAACTCTTTCTACAAGTTTTTCAAGTAATATTTGTGTTCAGTGAATCCAATTACAAAGAAAATAAGATATGTTTTAGCAATGGCTTACTTTCTACACTTCAATTACAGATACTTCGCTTCGTGGGTCGTCGGAACATATGTATAGCTGTCGTAATACTATGTGGAACGAGTGGTATCCTGGTTAATCTAATACCAAATGTCTACGGCAGCACAGTATTCCTTGCGATAATGACCACGGTTGTCGTTGTGGTCGGACTCTATACTGCGATCACTATTTCATTGTTTCCTACCCATCTCAGGTACTACATATAATAGATGGAGATTTTTTTCGTGGCTTATGAGGCAAACGAGAAAGGAAGCTGCGACTCCCTCACTTACTACTCACTTACAAGACAAAATTAAGTTTATTCTGACTAAAACGCTAGTTACAACTTTATGCACATATACATACACCGTTGGTTTTAATGCCTAAGGCATTTTCTGCCAGTCAACCGATTGAGTGATGCAGAGACAAGATATTCCACCTGTTTCGTTATTAATTTCTTTTCTGTACTTGATTTTTATTTATCGAATATTCTTCCGCCAAAAGGGTAAAAATATATTATAAAAGTACATTTTAGGAAGTTGTTATTTGTAGTACTGTATACTATTTATATTTTTTACTTTAAGAGTCTGCTAAGGTGACTCTACTCTGCCTGATGGAAAGCATGAATAGAACCATACCAGTCAAAATACTCATTGTGAATGCAGACTAGCAGACGTCATAGTATAGTGACCCATGCTATGGTGGCCTAGTAAGATGCTTTTTCAAGCCCCGCTTGGGGACGTAAAAGGTATAACACTCATCGTGGCAGCGTAAAGTTCACACATTTACCACGATAACTATCACCCCTGTTTCAATGAGCCTCCAGTCTCGTAGTCACCAATGAAAGACGGATACTGTCGCTTTAGGTTGGTCTTCTGTGAGCACTACCCATTGCCACGGTCGAATTGGCACGTGTGTGTTGAAATCGACGTGGTTCTACTAACTTTTAAAATAATTATTTAATTTATAATAATGTAGTACAAGGATTGTTTTCTTTTGCAGAGGGATGGCCATTGCACTGTCATTTACCGCATTACGAATAGGCACTATCGCGTCTGTTCAGATCGTTAACTTAATGCTGTTTACGAGTTGTGAAGCTGGGTTCTATCTGTTCTCTTCAATATTATTAGGTTTGTATGACGTCTTTGTGTTTATAGTTTTTATGACAAAAAAGTAAACGAGCATACGAATAATCTTCGTCCTTTTCATCATCATCCTCATCATTAACATCATTTATAACTATCTATGGCTAGACATAGATTTTTCTTTAAAAAGAAGTGTTAACTATACATTATGCTGCCTAGATGAGTCGGCATGAGGTTTGTTTTAGTTTGTCTTTTCGTTACGATAATGATTATTGTTAGTGTTCAGCAGCTCTAGTTTCGATATAAAATTATAATATTAATAATTCTATTCCCTTACTTCAGCATCAGCGATAGCCGCATTTTTCCTGCCAAATGACCGCAAACTGCCGGCTCCAGTTCCAGCATCCGCTGAACCACAAAGTCTTGATGGAAAACCAGAAACACGATTATAGTAGGATAGAAAAATCTGTTAATACAGAAATTGTTTCTAATCAAACGTGTATGCAGTTATATGTATATTTGTTTACTTAAAAATATTGTTGACATATTTCGAAAGTCAAACAAAGCTATGACCATTAGTTTTGCAATGTTTTTGTGCATTGGAAACTGAAGCATTGGAAAAATATGGAATGATAAGAACAAGTCTTAGTCTTCATATTTTGTGATATCGACGATTATAAAGACATTCATGAAATAAATAATGAATTGAGTAATGGAAAATTGCTGGTATCTGTACTGAGTGCTATCCAACAAGAAAATGATGCATGGGCATTCCTAAACTAAAGTGTTGGAGGTGATGTAGCGAAAGATTTTTTAAAAATTAAATAATTACATGTTGTTTGTTTACAATAATTACAGTTTATGTTTTTACAGTTTTTTTCATGCTGTAAAATATAAGAAATGATTAAGAATTTAGAGAGTAACTTAAGACTAATATGTTATTTATACATGTTTTTAATAAAACAAACAAACATACGAAAATATGTCTTTTCAATATCCATGCTTATCAGAGAAATAAGATTCTTATACGTGTTGATTGTTTTTAATTTTTCCTGAAATATCTAAATCACCAACAAGATATTCTTTGAACCCATCACTGATTTTTTTCTTTAAGTTTTTGATATAGTCCAGTACTGAAATTTACAACCACAAGTGGATGGTACGCAAACTTTGCTGCACACACACACTTCAACAATTCAAACACAACGGATTTTTTAAAAAGTATTTATATACTTTACGTATGTAGTTACTTAATGAATGGATATATCAACAGTATTATTACATAACATAAAATTGGGATCAAATTAAAATGCTGACAATCACTAATGAATTAGTGCTAGCTTGAGACTAAGATTCTTATTTCTTTTGAAATTGTCATTATGATTTTTGTCCTAATTTCATTAAATCCAAATTATACACCAAATAGGTTGTTCTAATTCGAATTGAAACATTTAGCAACTGATGACGCACATTAATCATCAACAGCCTCTCCTTAGCAAGGAGGTTTTGGCCAACTATTCCAGGCTGGCCAGACGGGTTGGAATAGGGTTTGTTTCAAGTTTTCCTTCTCTTTGTAATGATGTTGTCTTGTATACTTGGCCCCTTAGTCACCTTTTACGACACCCACGGGATGAATACGGGTGGTAACACTATGTATGCGAATACGTACTTAATCCGTCACCACACGGACAATTACTTACGACGCACATTATCTTCAAATTACAACAAAAACGTTCAAAACGTGTCAACTCTAGTACCTATGTATTCAATAACCAGATTTGTTACAACATGCTTGCACGTAAAAGTAAATACGTATTGAATTAAGAAGGTACTATAAAGATTATTGCTCTCTCTTTTACTTATTATTTATTTTCTCTCAGCTGAATGTCGAAATAAGGCAACAAAAAACAATGCGGTGTAGAACTATGTGTGTTTAAAGAAATGACAGAATTAGATCGAAGTTACATTCTAGTGATGGGAATTTCACTTTGTTTTAAATGAATATATTTTGGAAGAACCATGGAAATGACTCTAACGTCAGTAGCAAACTGCATTTAGCTATTGATTGTCGTATAAGACAATTGTAGTAAGCGTACAAGACGTTGCATTACGTCGCGAAAATTATAATTTTAATATTATTTGATCAATATAAAGTTTGATTATGGCATCTGAAAAATTGTCCTTCGAAGCAGCCATGGATAAAGTTGGTATGTTTTTACTTTTCTTTATTTTAGTAGATTGTATTGAGGATTGCTTAATCTTGTTTTTTTTTCCTTTTTCTCATTAGTGATCAAAAATCAAAAAACGGTAAATTATTTTGGTCATCACTCAGACTATTATATTTATGATCTATTGTAACAATACTTGTTGACTCTGACAAATTTAATTTACTGTCACTAAAATGTGGATTACTCTAAATGCTAATTGACCAGAAATTTATTTAAGTACATGTACACTCACACCTGTATCCCCGAAAGGGCATGAAGTGCTCGTATTTTGCTAATTAGACTTTTAGTACAACTTATATGATTGTGACTGTCGTAAGCAGAGTTTTTTGACGGTTTATTAAGTAAATTGAGTGTGATAGGCAACCTACTCCGCATTGAAAAGACTTTAGATGAAAAGAAAGGCAACGGAAGGAAAGAGTTATTGCTGCTTACGAATGAGTTTGAAAATTTTAGCAATCCTTCAAGTTAGTCAGGGTTGCTTAGTGATAAATAAAATTGGTTATTGCCAAAAGATACTAAGCTTACTAAACTATTTTGTTCATCAAATATAACTTTTAATACATTCACAACGCACCTTCTCGATTTTAAGATAATTATAAACGTTAGCATAACAATTAGCCTTTCTAAATCTTTCTTGTTAATACTGAAATTGAAATAGAAAAAATACATATAATTTGCACAGCCAGATGATTAAGTCCTGCATCTTAAAATTGCAATACACTATATGTTCTAACTTATATATGTCAGCAAAATAACTTTGTCGTCAGATTTACGCTAAATAAAAGTTACCAGAAAAATGCAATTCAATAATACCTTAATGCGTACTAATAGTAATACATACATTTTATATGGACAGCTCTAATCCTATTATCCGTTCGTATATCGTTCGTACTCGTATTAGGTTTTTAATTCACATCACTTCACAGGTATATAAAACACAACTCACTACTATTTTTCTAATATTTTAATGGCCCACAGTATTATAATTTCAGCTCTTTACGGTTTAGAAATACTCACTTTGTAGGCAAAATCTAGATTCATTTGTTTTCATACACCTTGAGAAATTGTTGATGTAGCAAATAGCATCACAGACGATGACGTCATGTAATATACTCGCCTAGTATCTTAAAATACGTGATTAATATCATAATAATCATAATAACTCTACACAAGGCACACACGGCCATCTGATTCTAAAGTAGACGAAGTCTGTTCTATGGTATGATAACCAGGCAATCGATAGACATACTAATATATTTCTAAATACCCACATATTATGTATAAATTGTATCCAACACAGAACAAATCTTCATCCTTATCACACATTATTTATTATGGGAGGGAATCGAACCCATGACCTCCAGCTTAGCAGTCAGAGTCACTACCCAGAGGCCCATCAAACTTATATAGTAAGAATATAAGTAAATCTTGATTTAACATGTTGAGTCTTGTTCAATTATCGCTTATAATAAGTGTTATACCACATCAACACGCGTTGGTCATCTTTCAATTAAAGTGTAATATTAGAGAATTAGAGATTAAGAGAAGGGAAACTTGATACACACTTTAAACCAATCCGTCTGGTCAGCGTCGTAAAATAGACCAAAATCGCCTTTCTAAAGAAATGCTTATTTCCAGCAGTGGACTATTAGAGGCTGTTGATGGTGACGATTATTTAAAATTAGAACTAAACTTATTGGACATATAGAACCATGCTTCGGGCCGTCTCGACTGCAGTAATCTACCGCCTCAAAAAGTTGGTGTTAGCAGTTTTTTTTATTACTTTTTTTCCTAGAAAATGAGGTTACCAGAGAACTCATCAGGCTGTTGGTCTGTCTTGAAGGGTTATGCGGCAGTGAATTCTTTGAGTCTTGAGTTGGAGAGGCACATGAACGATGACAGCTACTTACTATCAGGGAACTCGACGCTTCGTTTATCCTTTTGGTATAAAAATAAAAACCGGCCCAGCACGTGAGAAGCCATGCACAATATAGGGTTCCATTGTCAGTTATTAAAATAGTTCAGAATAATACATTATTATAAAATAAGTATAAAGTACTACTTTAAATAAGACAAGAGAATGTATTCTTGTCTTGTACGTATGTACATTTGATATAAAAAAAAAAAAAAAAAAATGTTTATTTGTTTCTAAAATTACAACACTATTCATACATTGTTTATGGGTACATCGTTTATATGGTTATATTATTATTGGCACAAATTCTGATTCCCAAACTAGGTTGTGGCCTGTATCTTGGGAAACAGTGTTCAATCGTGCTAAAAATCATAATATAGATTATATGCTTAGAAGCAGTTTCTACATGTAATTGACGATTTCGGTGGATTATACTCGTAACATTGAACTTGTTGGTCAATTGCTACTCGTTAACACGTAGAGTTTAACTTAAATGTTATAGCTTGCCTAATAAATGGGACATATTTGCTACTACTGTGAATTTTTGTAGATTTTCAAATATTATCGCTTGGTTAGAAGAGAGGGTAGGGAGGAAGGCCTGGGGGGAAACTCGACTAATAAATATCAGCACCTTAAAGATTTGTATTTTAAAATTAGTAAAAAAAATATTTAACCGCTCCGTCGGTATGATTAGTATATATCTTCATGTGAAATAACAAGTTTCTAGCACTAATAGTCTGTGCCAAATAATGTGGATAGATAACTGAATGAATTGATGGACATGACAAAACAAGATGGCTGCCGTTTTTACCATTATGTTTCATGATCAAGTAGAGAACTCTTCCTAAGTAAAGTTGGAAATATCTTAATGTTGTCGGTTTTCGTAAAAACCTAAAAATCGATGTCAACTTACTTATTTATATCACAAATTTTATTCTTAATCAACAAATTTCTATTTTGATCATGTCATATATCGTGACCTTACATTACATATTTTACACATGCAACTGATTCAGCAGAAACTGTATCTATTTGTTTTCTAAGTGCATTATACATACACAGCAAAATATAAAAATAAACCAATTTAACCTTGGATGTATTTTTATCGTGAGGTGACGGATTAGGAATACGGAGCTTCACCAGCATCATTCTCCCTGTGGTTGTTGAAAAGGTGACTTTGGGAGTAGACTACGCAGGTCAATATTACTTGAAAGAGAACGACAACTTGAAAAAAACTTTTTTTTTTCCGGCACTCGGGCCGTCACCCACCGGGGTTTACGGCGGAATCGGAATTGGACCGACTAAAACCACACGGTGTGCCACTCTGCGCCTGACATAGGAGGGCTCCGGGAACAGCTGTTCTTACGACATCCAGATCCCTCCTAGCAACTTGAAACAAACCTTATATCAACCCGTCTGGTCTGCGTAAAATAGTATACCAAAACCTCTAGTATAGCCTATGTTGCTATTGATGTGTAGGTGAAGTGTGTATTTCTACAATTATGACTTTGATGTGAGATATTTAAAAATAGTTCTGATGGAAAAACTTTTCAATTTTACGTAATTAGTTATATAGACTAACTTTATAATAATATATGTATGAATGCTTGGATTATCCCGGAGCTTAACCACAAATCAAAATAGGCAGACAATTGAACAATGCGCGGATAATCAAAGGCACATCAAAGTCTAATTAAATAAAATAGTATCTGCTTACCCACGGTTATTGTTGTACCTTGCTTATTATGCACTACATTTTTTGAAGGGTCGGCAACGCGCACATGATGCCCCTGGTGCCACAGGCGTCCATAGGCTGCGGTAACCGCTTACCATCAGGCGGGTCGTATGCTTGTTTGCCACCGTCGTGATATAAAAAGAAAGATAAAAAAATAGCCTACGTCCTTTTCTTAGCTATAATCTATGTCTGTGCTAAATTTCATTCAGATCCATTGAAACGTTTGCGTGAAAGAGTAACAAATGTCCAACGATCCATTCAAACTTTCACCTTTGTAATGTTAGTATCGGTAAGACATAAGGATAAAAAATAAAGACTGATTGACGATTAAGTTTATTTCGCATACTTTTTTTAAAAACGAATTAACTTTGAATACAAATTAAAATTAAACCTACTGTCTAAGGAGAGGTCTAAGTCCTACAGTGGCCTGTTAAAATCTGTTGGTAAATAGTGATGGTAGATTCAATTTTTTCAAAATAAATGATCTCTCTGTGTGGTGGTATTTATCCCATAGAAGTTGTAATAGGTGACTAAGAAAACAAAATACAAAAATATACTTAAGTATTTCGATTACTTGTTTTTAGGTTTCGGTCTCTATGGAGTTTTACTGACAGCCTTGACGGCAATGATTTTGCTTGGATTTTCTTGCATCGCCTACAGTACTACGTTTATAGTACCAACCAGCGCATGCGAGCTGGCGACTACACCTAGCCAACAAGGCATAATGGCGGCTGGGCCTATCGCTGGTAAGAATTCTCAATTATATAAATACCGAAAAATTTTGCTATAGATTTTAAACGATAAGATCAAATCAAATGTGTTTAAAATGTAATGAAAAAAGTATCAAATTAATCTGTGACCAATTCACAAAAGGGTAAATTGTGCGCCAAAAGGGTGTATTCAAGCAAGTTTTATGGCCTCGAAGAACAATGATTTATTTCTTTAGTGTATATTTTGGTTAGAGGTATATCTATAGCAAGCTAATACCGAAAACCGACTCTGTGAGAATGTTGAAAATTTATAAACCGACAATTAGAATTTCAGACAGTGTTACTCTTACAGTTAACATCTTCGTTGCATCTATACAGTTATTATCATACTATCATTTATTTATTCGTTTTTTTATTATAATATATAATAAAAAGTAAATGTGCAGTTGAAAAGTAAAAAAAGGTTGAATGTTTTTTGTAAAACCTGAATCTCATACATTTGAAAAAAGTAAGAAATTCTCTATTCTACTAGACTTCTCAAATGACTGTGTTTCAAATGTATTAGTAGATGGGCATTGTATGCAATGTCCGTTATAATGATCTGTGTCTTATTGAATTTTATTTCGTACCTCAAATGAACTTTAAGCTTCCTAGAGTCAACTCCAATGAATTTTTCAGGTCTTTTACTAGGCGGACTGATATGGAGCTACTTCGCAGATGCTCGGGGCCGTCGAGTACCAATAATAATGTCACTAATCTTCGGCGCTGTCTTCAACGTTATCGGTACCATATCTGTCAACTGGGTTATGCTGCTGATATTTCAGTTTCTTGGGTCATTTTGGTAAGTAGTGTACTGATGTCCTTTCCTAGTGTCATCTGCAATTTCTGGTAATACTTAGTACGAGTTTCGAAAGCGAGACTTGTGATATCCCTTAACCTACATAGGTCTTACTTCTCAACCAGTTTTAGTGATGAGCTGTAAAAGACTCAAGTCTTTTAGTTCTAACTTCATGACTGAGTTCGATTACACAGAACTTAAGACTGGAAATTTACTGGAAATTTACTGAAAAAATTAAGTCAGGCATCATAAAATGTTTATTTTAAGTCGTCAGCTCTATTCCTTTAGATTCGAGTATAATCTAAAAAAGTCACACATAACTCTGTGATGTGAGTAAGTCTAAAGTTCTATGAGAATCCTACAATATTTCCAGATTTCGAAAACACTTGTTCACCCAGGTACTTAAATTTTCTCGGGTTTCATATTTTATGGCTAGAGACATATTCAGAAAAAAAATAACACAACAACTCATGAATTTCATATCTAAGAAAACGAGGTAGAAATAAAAGCGACTTAAGCTGTATTTTATAAGTCTAGTCTTAAGAAAAGATTCAAGTCCTATTTGTTCGAGACTCATGGACTCGAGTCTTTACAACACTACCTGCATTGTCCCCGCACTCAAAAAAATGTGTATATTTTAATTAGGGTTGCATAATGAGATCGCTTCTTATTCAAGTTGCATATTAATAAGAAAGTTTCTTTTGAGATAGGTCTCGTTTAAAAAAAAAAACATCTCTGTGGATGGTATATTACGAAAAGAGGGCATTATTAGGCATATCAAGACTTGTCTACTTTTAAAATACAATTATCTTAAATAAATTTCCTTTCACATTAGCTCATCTGGATTGTATTCAATGTCCATGTCCTTGCTTAGCGAGAGTGTACCAATGGTGAATAGAAGTACCGTCGTAGTCGTAGTGTCCAGCTTCACTCTCATTGCACAAGGATTTATGGCTCGTAAGTAAGCGTGAATATGTACTTATGATTTCCTCTTAGTCAATTATGGTCATGGCGGCCAGTCTCATCGCAGACCAGCTAACTAGACAGAAGATCATAGTGTATAAATGTGTGCATACACTCTCTATTTCTTCACTCTCATAATCCGATGGGACGGCAATCTGACGTGACCAGGGAGAGATCAGGCGCAGTACCAACGGTTTTACGTGCTTTCCGAAGTACTGAACTAAAGACCCTAGCTTACAAACTCTGGGCAATTATTAAAAATGTCTATACTTCAAAAACTCAATAAAATATATTAGCCCGACCCGGAAATACAATCCGAGATCTCTTGATGGCAATCACATACGATACCCGTTTGAACAAAGAGGCAGTCGAGCACTATGTACTTGTAATAATGAAAATATGAACCAATGAAAATACACAACTTTATTTGTAAAATTTATCAATAAATTAGTTTTTCATCATCGGTATGGTGATGAATTAAGAATATGGCGTGCCTCAGTTCCTAATTATTTAATAGGTGCCGTAAGTATAAGCTAAAGAAAATTTGCAAAGAGAAGAAAACCTGACACAAGCTCTGTACTGACCTGTCTGGCCAGCGTGATATAATTGGCTAAAACCTCTTTCCTGAGGAGAAGTCCAACAGTAGCCTATCAATGATGATGATGTTGAAATTAATTTTATCTAATTATTATTATTTTTTACTTTAATTTAGTAAAAGTAGTTTTTAATATTTGTTACATCAGTTTCTTCTGTGTTCTATACGCATAAGATTTGAAAAACAACTGTGTGTGTGAAAAACAACTAACGTAGTGTATTTCCAGCGTCCATTTAAACTATTCCAAAATCTACTTAATAATCAGTTTCTATCAAACGTATATTTCCTTTCAGTGTTGGCAATACCCATAATACCTTTAAGGTTCTCCTATTATCTACCAGGGCTGGGAATTTATTGGAACTCTTGGCGTATGCTTATGCTGGTATTCTCCATACCTCATATTGTTTCCGCTATTTGCCTCATATTTATGCAGGAGAGTCCTAAATTTGTCTTCACAAAGGGAGATGAAAACAAAGCCTTGGAAATACTGCAAGCCATTCACGTTATCAATAACTGGTGGGTTAATGAAGAGTTGCAGGTAAATATCTAACTTATTATTATCTAATTACCCGTCCCTTTGCCATATATTTGTATGTACATGTTAAGTTGAATACATTCTATACCAATTGACCACAAATTTTGACATGATGCATAATTCGCTTCAAATATTGATTTTGTCTAATTTCTTGTCAGTTTTGTTCATTATTTCTTGTCAATGCAACAACAACATGACTCAGCGAAACATAGCAAGGTATAGCCAGTGTATTACAGAAAAGTGAGCTTCGAGAAACGAAATTCTTAACAAACTAGTCTACACTTAAAGGATAAAACTCATTTGTTTCATTTAAAGCATACCAACGATAAGATCCAGGCAGTACTTATCTAAGTCCATTATATGATGTCGAGTGTTAAACATATGTTCAAGAAAATCATTTTTATGTTTATCTGTTTATTATAGTTCAAAAGACAATTACTTTGCGCTATAAGTTTCTATAAATTTGGAAAATAGATTTACTGAGTCCGTTGAAAAAAAATATTTGAGCACGTTTGTTGTTTCAAGTCAATACTCTAAAATTTCTTCATTTTACAGGTCAAATCTCTACTTAAAGACGAGGTGTCAGTAATTATTGATTCTAAGTCTGCAAAAGATCACATGACCCTGTTCAAGATGCCTCTCTTGAAGAACATTATAATAATACTGTTTCTCTACATAGTCCAACAGTGAGTAAGCTATTACATTATAGTCGTATGCAAAAAAAAAATCTTTGTTTCCTAAGAATTAACACAATAAAGCAAATAATATGATTGTATCCATATGTAGTGAAGTTTTACCATATCCAAAAATTTATGTCACCATTTTTAAACTTTTGCGTTCCATATGAATTCAATAGATTGAAAGGTAGAACGTTTTCACGCGTAACGTTTTCACATATTCAGCAAAATTAACAATAACTGAACGGCCGTGAGTATCGTCAAAAAAGTAGAGTCCAATAATTTCTTTTACTGAAATTGCATCCCATACAGTTACCTTGGGAGAACGAAATTAAGCTTTGGGAATTTCAGTGCTCCAATACCTACAAATCTATTTGTTCACATGAAGGTTGTATGTTGAGGTGAAAATGGGTTTCGTCAGTAAATAAGAAGTTGTCAAAATTACTGAATCGTTCTCACATTGTTTCGGCACAGGAATTGCCCAGATTTAAATCATAAGGTTTTAGTTCCTGCACTATGTGGATCTTATATAGATGTAATTTCAAAATACAGCGTAAAGATGTGCGGGATAATCCTAATTTAGCCCAAAGTTTGTGTATCGATAAATTTGGATTACACCGGACAGAGACGGAAACTTACTGTACGTTCTCTTCGGTGCGAGCAGTTCATGAGCCTCCAGTTTGCTTCACGCTAAGCGCAGAGCCCGTCTCTTCGAACTTCTTTACCCATTTCTTTATTAAAGAAGCACTCGTACACTGATTTAATTCGTCTAAATCGTATTCAATGCGAAGTAAGCGTCTCACAGTAATAAGCAAACTGTCGTTTACAGTAAGGGTCCTGTGGTCCCGTGAAGAGATCCATTGCAATATAATTGCCGAGAAACGAGCTAGTCATCATTTGTTTGCGCGGGATGTTAACAAATTCTTGGCCCACCATGTACTTTAGTTTACCCAACTGCAATGCTCTGGATCATGTTAATTTAAGTAAATATAAATACATTTTGTTTTGAATTAAAATCAGCTTAATATATCAGGTTTAGTGCGTTTTTCGTGTGGTTACCAAAAATCGCAGACCAGTTCGTGCGCATTATACAAACTGGTGACAAGGCGAACCTCACCATGTGCAATATATTGAACTTAAAACCTCGCATCATCAATGTAAGTATATTTAACAAGACAGCATATTAAAACTATGCCATTTCATATAAAAGAACAGACTTTATTCATCAGTAATCAACTACCTAAAATAATCCACTCGTTAGATATATACATATACTAATCGCCCGAGAATTTCTATATTACGATTCAGGATTAGTAACTGTTCCGTAGTTCATTACTCCGTAGTTCAATGTGTCTGCGTTAGATGACGCTGTAGCATGTATTTTTTTGTTCGTGCTGTATGTGGAAGTCACCACAGGGTTAATATAACCGTACTTTGTGTTTCAGATTAATGAAACGCCTTGTTCCCTGGATGAGACATCGTTATTGATAGTACTTAGCACAGGCGTAGTTCACGCGATCTTTAACTCGTGCGTCGGATATGTAAGTAAGAACAAACATGTATACATTGACTGTTTTGGACTCTACTGGTGTTAAGCTAAGACAACCAAGTAGATGGATTAGATAAAGGTAAATGAGTACCACCACCTGCATCATAACACTGTTACTAAAGAGTTGGGTCCCCCCCTTGAGTGGTCTGTGAAATCCCCATCAAGAAGACTGGTGGTGTTAGGCTCTGATCACTTCATTTATTCGTTGGAAACCATCAAAATAATTGCCCTAAATCTGTTTTCTGTGGAGTCGTGGTGTCACTGCGATCGAGTCGGCTCAATCATGTCGAAGCACTCTCACTCTGACTTTTCAAAGGTCTTGCAAAAAGAAGTTATGTGCATCACTATTTTCACTTACCTACGTACTACTTAAACACTTTATACACTACGTCTATGACATCAACTAAAAGATGGTTAACTCTACGTCGCCTAAAATAGAGAGTTTACCCATAGATGGTGCCCGCATTAGCGGGCAGGCGCTAGGAGGGATCTGGATGTCGTAAAAGCAGCGGTTCCCGGATCCCTCCTATGTCAGACGCAGAGTGGCACACCGAGTGGTTTTAGTCGGTCCAGTTCCGACACACCACCCCACCGTAAACCCCGGTGGGGTGACGGCCAGAGGAGGTTTCCACAAGTTAAAAAAAAAAAAAAGTTAGGTATTTATAAAATCGTTATAACGTTATAAAATCTGTACTCAAGTTGCGTTTATTCAAATATGACTTTTACGAGCACATATTGGCATAATTATTTAGATAATGATTTAAACTGTTTATTTTACCTCATATCCTATTGGTATTGTTGTTTTGTTATATAATAAAAGATGACAATGTGTACCTAACTTTATGAAAAGGAGGAAAATAATGTATTATTAATTTCAATTGTAAGGTTTTTGTAGTGAAGGTTGTAAATCAATTGCAAAAATATATATTACACATTTATCGTCATTGTACAGCTACAGCTGGTTTTTATAATTGTCCTCGACACATTTTGTTAACAGCTTTCAGCTCTTGACATTGGAGTAATTCCTTAAGGCTATTCCTAACGCTTTTCGTTTGTAGTTAAATGATTCAAATAGTTTTGTATAGTACTGTTTTCAGTTCATAACTTTTAGAATTCCATTTCTTAAGAGAAAAAACACGGGCTTATGATTACTTTGTTGTTCGTATGTTTGTCCAGTTTGCCTAGTTTTCTTCTGAACGCATGGAGATATATCTTTTTAAAAATTGCCACACAAGTCTTCATAAATCATAGATCATCATCATCCACAACCTTTAATAGTTTACTCTTGGACATAAGCCTCTCTCTCTAAGGAAGTTTTGGCCTACTACGTTGGTCAGATGGGTTGGTAATGATTTTGTTTCAAATTTTTCTTCTTTTTGCAGCGATGTATAGTTTGTTGCTTCAGTTGCTTCTTACGATACCCCTGGGTTAAATAGAGGTGGTAATATATTGTTTTCTTAATTTGTCACCACATGAATATCCTCCATACACAATTAAATGCAAAAGTGCTCTCAACATTGCTGACTGTAGATCTGATTGGTTTAAGTATTGTCTCCTCAATTTGAATTCAACTGTAACTAGATATATAAAGCTTAGAGTGTTCCTTAATTGTGTGTTTAACCACATTAATCTCTGAAGTTAGTACTTATGTGTTTAAATAAGAACCGTTTTGATACGAGATAATTTACAATTATATCATACTAATACTCACTTTCTCTATGATGTCATATTATCTTTTGCATTTTCAAACTCCATCAACATATTCCAGATGATTTACTTTGTGGGCCGCCGCAACATGACCATGGTGTTATTTCTGGCGAGCGGAGTGTGTGGTATCCTGGTAAATCTTGTGCCACACACCATCGGCAGCGCATCTCTCTTTATATCTATGTCATTGGGTGGTATCGTATACGGTTTGTGCACATCCATCTGCGTGGATCTATTTCTTACTAATTTAAGGTAACTGTGGAAATATTTGCTTTATAATAATAATGGTACACATCTCAAAGACGGCTTACTATACATTAATGTAGCAAAACTACTGATCATCATTATCATCAATTACCTTATACACAAGCCTCTGCTTAGAAAGTTAGTTTTTATGTTCTATACCACTCTGGTTAGACGAGTTGATATAGGATTTCATTCAAGTTTCCTTCTCTTTGCAGAGATGTATTCCAGTACAGTTTGCTCCCTTAGTTGCCTCTTACGACACCCACGGGATGAATAGGGGTGGTAACACTATGTATTCTTAATCCGTCACCACACGGACAAAATGTAAAATAGTAAGGTCATTTAAATTTCGAAATGAGGACGGCTGTTTAGGCACCTCCTTGTTCCGAGATCTTAGGTCTTTGACTTTTAATGACATTTGCCTCTGATGTTAAAAGATTTCAAATGCTACGAAATTATTTTTAAGATTTCATTAAGAATATGGCTAATGTCAATATTAATATACGTTATAGAGGCTGTGAACGCGATTAAGTAAAAAATATTTTTATAAAACTACGGAATTGCTGAACGGTCTGATGTGCTTGATAAGATACCTGTCCTACATAACAAAAAACAAACGCATCAGCCTTGCGTAACTACCTTAAAAAAAATTCTAAAGGGCGCTCCATGTGGGATGAAGAGAGGTGGTGATGCACCATATTCTTAATCTATCACGACACGGAAAAAACTGCTGATAGACACACTTTTATATTCCTAAATGAATACACACATGCTGTGGGTAAATAGTATCCAGACAAAACAAGTACCCGTGCTGATCACACAATTAACTGTCCTACATGAGAATGTAGCACAGTTGCTTTTTAGAATAAGGAATGTTTAGGTATTTTATTACAATCAATCAGTAAAATATACCTTCCTAATTTTCTCAAAACATCTAAGTAACGAACAGTATTTTTTCAGGACCCTTGTCATCGCTATGGCAACAACAGTTCACTACTTAGGCACAGTTGCGTCTATTCAAATCTTCAACTTATTATTACTGAACCACTGTGATACAGCGTTTTACTTGTTTGGTTCTATACTTGTATGTAAGTATTACAAATATAATTTATTGTTTCCTAAAGGGCCATGTACAAATACAACACTTTTTGAAAGTAATTTATAACTCAAAAAAAATACAAATGCAGTAATGGAATGTCATTTTGGCCAAGCATTTCGCTGTTATTCCGAGTAGCATTAAAATTTCGAACTTTTAGAAGAACAAACGGGCTAGGAAACAAAAAGAGATAGATAACGACGGGCCGTAAATCATAAATGCCTTAGAGGAACGGTTACTTATGAGTCACAAGCGTGTTGCTGCCTTTTGAATCCTCTCCCAGAATCAAGGCGGTGAACAGCCACTAAAAACCGGTTTTATGTGAGGCTACGGTACTCTGGCTAAACATACCCATTTCTACCAAAGCATGACTTTCTATATGAACTAATTAAACAAATACTGTTAAATAAATACTTACATTTCCGATAATTTTTGTTGTATTTTTTTTTTGTTTTTAGTAGCCTCAATAGTCACATCGTTCCTGCCAAATGATCTCGAAGTTAGAAAGCAAGCCATGCAGCTAGAACAAGTCGACACAGAAAGTTTAATGGAAAAACAAAGAAAGGAAATTTAATCTACAAATAGTGTATAAGTAAATAACTATTTGATGTTATTGAACCCTCTTAAATAAATCGTCTTTTGGTCCTATTACTACGGGTACAGGAATATGTAAACGTGACTAGATGTTATAGTTACTAAGGCTATATTGAGTATATTCTTGTATAGACTCAACTCTTTTGATCCCCAAAGGAAAAGACAGAGGGTAATAAAACTATGAGTATTTTATTTGCCACCAACGACTCTAACTTTATTCCCATTTACTTAACTCCTAACTGCTTAGATTTTATTGAGCACTAAGTGAATTTAGTTGTCATCAAGTTTTGGTACGTAGCTCTATACTTCGAGATATCTATTTTTGATGTGTGTTTCTAATAACGTACGGGTACATTTATTACTTATTTCGATAATAGAGCAACACGGGCCGTTGGTGAAGTATACGATTTCAGTTGAGTATATGTATGCTTTAATACCTAGAATCTGCCAGTAAATTCGACATTATTCTGCGTCATGGTGTAAAATATCTATAATATGCGAAATATGTTCATAAACATGCTGGTTGCATAGCACAGGCTCTGTCTAATTTAATAAGATAACTGTGTAAGAGATGTGTGAGATTATTTATATATTTTTTTGTGAAACAGAAAATAGGATTGTATTATGTTAACTTTAAGATAAGCATATGAAATTCGATGTAGTTTTCATTGGATTTTCGTAATTTTTAAACCAAAAATAAATATCTAAAAAAGATATGTGGTTGTTTGTATTTGATTATAAGAAATTATTTATAGAGTTTGTTTCTATTTTAAGTTCCTACTTTAATCCTAAACTAATAATATAATATAATGCCCATTGATGCAGGTGTGACAGTTATCGTGGTAACTGTGTAAGCCTTACACTGTCACAATGACTGTCATGCCTTTTACGTCCCCAAACGGGGTGTGAAAAAGCATTTAAAAGGCCGCCATGGTGTGGGTCACCATACTGCATTGTCTGCATTTGCAATGAGTATAGTGACCACAACTCTTAGATTCTATTCATGCTTTAGATCACGCAAAGTAGAGTCACTTTGGCAGGCTCTTAATATATAAAAAAAATGTTTGTTTCTATTTTAAGTCCCTACTTTAATAGTTAATCTTAAACTAATAACATAAGGATAGAAGCTTGGATAATGTTATTAATTGCGATTAGTGGAATAGAATTGATACCAGGAAAAATATTATATATACATGAACCATATTCGCGTAACTTGTTATAAACAATAGCACGGATAGCGTAGTAATTGAAGCGGTCGTCACGCCACTCTCTGCTGCACTGAGTGTTATCGGTTCAAACCTCACATGGGATAACGCTTTGTGTGATGAACAAATTGTTGTTCTAAGTCTGGGTGTTCTTTGTCTGTTATTCGGCACAGGATATATTCCCAATGCGGGTGTTGTCTAGAAAAAAATATACATAATTGAAATATATAAAACAATGGAATCATTTCATTTTGAATTAAACGATATTAAGCTTCATTGTATCGTATATTATAATTAAAAAAAAATAAGCAAGCAATATGGTCTACAATCGATATTCCTAATTTTTAGGTATAGTATCGATTGAAAAATCATTATTGAAAGGGCGGTGAGTGTCAATGCTACGTGCTATCTGCAAGTATACAAGCAATTAATGATAATACAATATTAACAAACATGTACTGAGAAAATACAAGTTACTTAATCAATACATTTCATTTTCTCATTCGGTTAGAAATAGACGTAGCAATTGCGTCAGTTGGTGCTCTATCACGTCTATGACCATGTTGAAAGACGTACACATTGCTATCTGCTTATTACAAGGGGCTCGTATTGGTCTGTACAGCATATGTAATTATAGTTAAGAATGTTAAATTGCCATTGTACATGAGTCATGGATACAAAATATCCTAAATGGAATAACCATAAGGTGTTGGCGCATGGATTGTCAATTCTTCATTCAGTTTTTATACAAATTAATAAAATAAATAATTAGAAATGGACATTCACACATTACGACGACAACTGTTAGTTTTGTCATTTGAACATACTCTGAATGCGTTGCCTTTCATTTATTCATTTGTCACACACTACCTGTACTACAATATTTCTTGACACAAGTTTCACATCAAAAAGTTTCTTTTCTTTTCTTAAAAATTACTGAAAATATAGTGTGGGTCACCGTACTGCGTTGTTTCCATGCGCAATGAGTATAGCGATAATAATCCTTGGATTCTATTTATGCTTTCCATCTGGCAGAGCAAAGTCACTTCAACAGGCTCTTAAAATAAAAACAAAAAAGCTACCACATACATGGTATAAAATATTTTTTATAAAGCCCTATATAAACAATTGGTATAGTTATTATACAATTTCACAAAGAACTTAACCCGTTACGTCACGAATTATTCCATTGTTTTAATGTGATGTAAGTGGGGGTTTTCACCTATTGAATTCAACACTTTATTATGAACATGTCTAGTCAAAACACCGCATTAATCTCCTAGTTTCCATATCAATATTAAGGATCTCGGATAAAGTTATGTTTTATATTAAATAGACCCTTTGGCCATCTTATATTAATAAAATCTAATAAGATTGTTGAAGTTTTAAAAGTTTTAATTAATATTGATTTAGTTCTAAATGTTAAATATGAAAATACGTAATAGTGTCAATATATCATCCGAAAAACTACCATTTGAGGCAGCTATGAACAAAGCTGGTAAGTGGGTATTGAAAATAATATAAGCCTATGGTTAGTTATATTTTATTGTCTCAAAAAATCCGTTATTACACAGAAGAAGTAAGGCTAAAAAGGTGTCTCAGGCAAACACGTCTTTCGTATATTGAAAGACGCCTTAGATACCCTTTTGCTATAAAAATTTATTATTAATGTTGTCAACCTTACCATTGTTACCTTAAATGCCAATGTGTTTTGTTTATATTTTTCTTCTTTTTATATAATTAATCAATCTTTATCATAAAATCCATGCTTTTTATAAATTTGTAATAGGTTCAATTACATTATTTTTACCCCAAACTTTTTAGATGATTTTATGGTCGATAGAGCAAATTTTTTTTTCGTGCTCCTCTATTTATGTCTGAAACGCATATCACGCTGAATCTATTAGAAGGAAAATTAACTTGACTTCAAATAAGGCTAAATATGACCTTTTATTCTGAAAATCAGGGATGTTAGTTAACATGAGTCAAACAAGAACTTATAATCGCCCTCTTCTGGACATATCCCTCTCCTTAGAAAGGAGGCTTTGGCTATATTTATAGTTAAACGAGTACTTAGTAGAAAATTTTATGTAGTGCTATAATATCGGAGTGCCACCGTTTTGTACACATTTATTTATTTATGTTTGAAGGTACGTCAATAATATCCATGTAGTGAATCAGTTTACATTAGAAGCTAAGAATAAGAACATACGTATATCGATTATAGACGTACACACCATTTTTTTTAGTACAGAATATTTGAAAAAAGAAATATTCGGAGTAAATTTAACAAAACATATTATTTAAAAAAAGAAGAAGAAATAAAGAATGAAATGAAACATAATAAAGCTTCAAAAAAGACAATAAGATTTAACAGTAACACACATTATCTTTTGATTAAAAACTTTAAATGAATCCATAATAAATCATATTCGAGACACATACGCACTAATAGTAAACGTTTACCAACGTTTGTTCTCCAAAACGGAATATAAAAAATTTTAGTTACAGGTTGTCGCGGAATTGTATACGGTACTGTTAAGTTAATAGGCACTGATGAATTTCTTTATTAACATGATAATGTTGGTTAGGTTTTGGTATCTACGGAGTTATGACGACAGTTGTAGCAGGATTAACCATGATCGCGTACTCTAGCATCATCTACGGTGGCACTTTCATAGTGCCCACCAGCGCTTGTGAACTAGGCACTACACCAAGTCAACAAGGAATTTTAGCTGCGGCACCTATGGCTGGTTAGAATTTTTTTTTTATAAATATTACATACTCTGAATAATTCTGGCACCAGATTGCGAATTTCCCCCTTAACTTCTGTTTTATGGTTTTCAGGTCTACTGCTCGGCTCAATGGTATGGAGTTATCTTGCAGATAAACGGGGACGTCGCGCCATGATACTCATTGCACTTGTCTTGAGTGCTGTGTTCAATACTATCGGCACCATTTCTGTTAACTGGATCATGCTGATGACCTGCCAGTTTATAGCAGCATTTCTGTACGTTTAACATTGATATTACTTATATAGTATGCGTATTCTAAAATCCGTCCCTAAAGCCGTCAGTTTTGCACTTGATCTCTTCTCGGTCGTGTCGGATAGTCGTTCCATCCGATTGTGAGAGTGAGGGAACAGAGAGTGCACCTGTGTTTGCACACAAATTTGTGCACTATAATATCTCCTGCGTATATGGTTGGTCTCCGTTCAGACTGGCTGGTGTGGCTGAAATCAACATCAGTGTACCTACTTATTTTTCACTGAATTTTAGCCAGGTTATAACTTGGCTAAAACGATATAATATGTCTGTAATTTGACATCTGGAGTTTTTAAGACTCTCTGGTTCCTTCTGGAAAAACAAATAACAACTTTTTAGCTTTTTTACATTAGTAGAGATTCTGTTCATATTTGATTTATATTCATCATCAGTTTAATGTAGTCCACTGCTGGATATAGACATCGTCCATTGCTCGTTACTCTGATTGACGGTTATGGTGAAGCCACTATATCACTAATTAATAAGTAAGCACTTATTTATTAGTAATATTTAATTGATGATACTAACAATGATGATTATAAATTTGTTATCATCATCATTGTTTATAAAGTCGTATCTGGCTTGCCTTATGATGCACATTATTAGAAATTAATCAGACATGATAATATTGTTAATAAAACAATATGATCACACCCTAAAGGGCATAGAAAAATAATACTAAATTAACTAAATTTAATTTTATTTGCCATCCGCACGGAATTAACAAACAGGTAACCGTCTCGGGGCTTCCCCGAGATTGACTGCGCTACTGTAATGGGAACATTCGCTTGCAAAAACAATCTAGATAAACCTGTTAATTTCTGGAAGTATTTTTAAACCAACTACCACATAAGTTTATAAAATATTGGTTTATCTTATTAATATCTGTTTCAGAGCCTCTGGATTATATTCAATGTCAATGACCTATCTCAGTGAGAGCGTTCCCATGTCTAAACGGCGCTCTGTCATACTTATTGTGTCTAGTGTCATGCTCTTCACACAAGGAGTTATGGCATGTAAGTGAATTGATTTTTGGAAGTTTGCTTTTTGAAGTTGGATTAGATTCTATATATTTTTTTCCTAAATTAAGAGCCTGACAAAGTGACTCTACTCTGCCTGATGGAAAACATGAATAGAATCCAAGAGTTGTGGTCACCATACTCATTGCAAATGCAGACAATGCAGTATAGTGACCCACACTATGGCGGCCTTGTGAGATGCTTTTCCACACCCCGCTTGGGACGTAAAAGGCATGACAGTCATTGTGACAGTATTAGGCTTACACAGACTACGATAATTGTCACCCCTGCATCAATGGGCCTCCGGTCTCACACTTCCCAGCGAAACACGACAACACTGATGTTGGCGCTTTAGGTTGGTCTTCTGTGGGAGGGTAGTACTGCCCCGGTAGAGCCAGCTCGCACGTGTTGAAATCAGCGTGGCTCTTTAACCTATTGGATTTCATAGACACATAAATGATGTTATGATACACAGCAAAGGCATTCAAACTGTGGCATGGGTTGCCCCGCTTCTTCGTCCATATTGATGTTTATAAAGTCATAAATTAGTAATTATAAATGTAAGCAAGTGCAAAAGTGGTCGTACCTGTTATTCAATTTAGATAATTTAGAATTGAGATTTTTAAACGCGTTTCGACTTGTAATTAAATATGACATTGACCCAAAAAAAGTAGAATTTCATCACTTACATAAATGCAGTGAGAAGTACTGTTTGAATACGGTTACTCAAGAGACAGGTAAAATTATATTTAATTCATATTTCTTGAATCACTTCCTTCTACGAGAGTTACACCAAATGACGTCGATGTGTTGTTGACGTCATTTGGTGTCGTCGATATTTTTATAGTTTCATGCCTCATTGCGTTAGCGTATGCAACTACCAATCGAGAGGTCTTTGGTTCGATTCCCGGGTCGGACCAAAAAGTGTTATTGATTTTTTCTGATTTTGAAAGTGCTTAATAACCCCCGTGTGTCCTCCTCTGCCCGCGGTTGTCTTCCGTATAACCGTGTCATCGGATTGTAAGAGTGAGGGAACAGAGTGTACACCTATGTTTATGCACACACCTGTACACTATAAGTGGTCTCCGTTGAGTTTGGCCACCGTGGCCAATATCGACTAGGAACACATCAAATTATAGTTTTCAGTCAATAATCATGCCTTCTTATATCTGTTTCAGTAATGGCAATGCCCATTATTCCTCTAAGGTTCTCACTCTATTTGCCGAGTCTGGGCATCTATTGGAATTCATGGCGTTTGCTAATGCTGGCGTTCTCCGTACCGCAAATCATCACCGCTATTTGCTACTACTACATGCAGGAAAGTCCTAAGTTTGTCTTCACAAAGGGAGATGAAGCTAAAACCTTGGAAATTTTGGAAACTATTTATCGTATCAATAACAGGAATTCAAACGAGGAGTTGCAAGTACGTAAAATTTCTCGTAGTCATTATTTGGTTTCTTAATATACTTGTTTTTAATTTCTATCAGTAACTCTTTCATTTTGCATAATTATCAGTATTGTATGACTTTTATTGTCATCGACCCGTTGGTTGAGCATTGAACAGATATGCATTGAAGAAAAAATCTAGCATTTCTGGATATTTCCATAAATATTCGTCGACTTATTAGTTTTACATCAAATTATAATATTGTCATTACTGGTCATTATTATTATTGGGTTGGCCCTGACCGCAGGTCGTGGGTTCGATTCTCACCTAGGACAAATATTTATGTGATTAGCACGATTATTTGTTCTGTATCTGGGAGGATTTTTTTTTACAATATGTCAGCAGTCTGCTTACCATACCACAGGCTCTGCCTAACTTAGAATCAGACAGCTGTGTGTGACATATCTGAAGCTATTTAATTTAATTGTTTAATATTTGTGTTTTAAAGTAAACGTAACATATGTTGCCATTTTTTTTTTATATTTTGTTTGCCTCTACAAAAAAAAGTGTTTCTACTAATTGCTTACATTTTGCAGGTTAAATGTCTACTGAGAGATGAGATCTCAGCAAATGACGAATCTACATCAGGGGAAAAAGTATCACTGTTCAAGATGCCTCTTCTCAAGTACACCATCATCATGCTTGCTTTAAATATTGCCCAACAGTTAGTACCTATCTATCTAATACCTTTAAACGAACAATTCTTGTATATACACATATATATAATCTAAATCTCGGCAACGACTCCAACAATTTTCATGAAATTAGTATGCAGGGAGTTTCGGAGCGATAAATCAATCTAGCTAGGTTTCCTTTCTAGAAAACGTGGTTTTATCCTTGTTGCCAAGCAATGAAATGTTTGTCTAATAGGCCCATTTTGACATTTATCTATTTGACAAAATTAGGGATGGGAGCAAAAGAAGTTGGTAAATTGTGAACTGACTATCATACAATAATAAGAGCAATCGAGCAAAGCTCGGTTTCCAGACACTGTCTTAATAATACAAAACAGTAAAGAAGCAATGATGAGTAGATGTATTACATTCATAAATCACTTATGACCCACTTATGACCACTTATGACTGAGTGATCATAAATTGTTTATGAAAGTAATCATAGCTATTTAATAGGCGTTCAAAAAATGATACTAAACGCTGAAATTTTAACTAAAACTGTATCAGTAAGGGCTAGGCAGTAACTTGAATTTGAACTGTCTCGAATAAAAATCATCAACAGCCGTTTACAGTCCACTGCTGGACATAGGCCTCTCCTTAGCAAGGAGATTTTGGCCTACTATTCCACGCTGGCCAGACGGGTTGGAATAGGGTTTGTTCCAAGCTTTCAAAGCAAAGCAAGCAAAGAGAAGCTTTGTAATGATGTTTTCTTGTATACTTTGTTCCCTTAGTCGCCTTTAACGACACCCACGGTATGAATAGGGGTAGTAACATTATGTATTCTTAATCCGTCACCACACCGTTCGGTCTCGAATAAAAATACTTTCAGTGAAATAAAATCACTCATGTAAAATATGTTACAGGCTCTCTTCGTTTGTGATATGGCTACCCAAGATCGCAGATCACTTCGTGCGTATTTTACAATCAGGTGACAAAACAGATCTCACCATGTGCCGAGTATTGAATATGGAATCTACCCACATTGATGTAAGTGTAGACTGTCTATTCCTTTCAGTGGTTATATGAAATACGATCTTTCTCAAAATGTATTATTATTGAAACTATTAATGTAAAAATCTCAGTGCACGTTTGTTATTTAAACATGCCGGAACTACTAAAGAGAATTAGATGAAATTTATAGAGATGTAAATTATAGTTAACCTTGCTGTACCCACGCCAATTAGTGTAACACCTATACCTGCGCACGGTCTCACGAACCGACATTTTAAAAGCCGAAGCTTTAATTTTTTTCGAGAAAACCTAGTATAAACTCATATGTTATTTAAAGTTTAGGATATTATTAATTAAATAAAACAATATCTTATTCATTTTTGGTATTTACTATTGTTTTACAGTCTTCAGAAACAGCCTTTGAAAAAAATCAGTAATTCTTATATACTACGATAAAGTTAACCAAACTTAAAATTCTTCCAATAAAAAACATAAAATCTCCATTAATATTATAGTTAATAAACATACAAACAAAAAATTAAAATCTAATCATCTTTAGATTGATTAGTATAGCAATCAGAGCAAACCATAACCGCGTGTTCCAAACAAAAGTATTTTTTTCAAGTTAGACAGTTGTAACGCGTTTTTCGATTTTTTTTCGAGGAACAAAAGCTACAACGTCCTTGGCCGAGATTGTTAGCGGCACCTTATGATTTAGGACCATCTATTTTGCGAATTTCAGCACATCTCTGTCGTATGATTCTCGGTAAACAAGTAGTTGCCGCCCGTCAGTTCATAAGACAATTTTTCAAGAAAAACTCTTCTTTGAACTTTTTTGTCAGGATTATTTTGAGCATAAACAATATATGAATTAATTCCTGCTACATTCATTAGTCTGTACTGAAATAAAATACTTTGAAACATAGGTTATATTATAATAAAAATATATTAAAATATTTAAAAAAATATAATTAATTAATCTACAAATATTTAGAAACATACTTATTTATAAATAAATGCAATCGACATTATAAAAATTAATGAAATCACGAAAATAAAAAAATATTGCTTACCAAAAGTAGAAACACGTATACCCGCGCCGGTCTCTCGCACCGAATGAGGCGTAGTTCACCCAAAGGCGGCCCTCGCGCAAGGTCACGCTTCACACCAATTTCAAGGTCGTGTCGAACTAGGTAAGTAGTAGAAAGCTCGTTCAACTAGCATTACCCTATCTATAAATAATTTCAAAAAATAATTCTGTCGGTCTCTCAGACACACGCGCGGGTATAGGAAGGTTAAGAATAGGACAAAAACTACTATTAATTGACATTGAAACAAATAAAGTCGCGGTTCAAAAGTCATGTAAAATGTTAGTGTATGTTTTTTTTAAGCGTAAGCAATAGCTTACCGGTGCTTCAGCTTCAGCTTACAGATGAAGTATCACCAATCCGAAAGTTAATATGTAATCTTTTATTACAAAAATATATAAACAATGAATTTCACAGGCAATGTAGTTTAACTGCCTCGGTGGCGCAACGGTAGCAAATGCGACTGCTGTACTTGAAGTCTCGGGTTTGATTCCCGGGTCGGACTTAACCTTTGTATGATCTGCAAATATTTGTTTCGGAGTTTGGGTGTTTTCTATGTATAGTATGTATTTACAAAAAAAAAATTTATTAGTATTCTATCAGTCAGTCTTGTTATCATAGTACAAGGTTTACTCAATTTGAAACAGCGTTGTGTGATGAATGCCTGAAATAAAGAAAATGCTTTATACAATTTTATAAGATATTTAATAAAACGTGTTTGTATTCTTATGTATGTAAATATGTATGTGTGTGTGTGCATTTGTATCATATTTTAAATAAACTGCCATAATAGAAATAATGTCTTAATTTATATTTTTCAGCCTAATGTAGCCCCTTGTGCTCTGGACGTGACCGCTCTACTCATAGTACTTGGAAACGGAGCCTTACAAGTAGCTTTTAACATAGTCATAAGCTTTGTAAGTAGCCAAATGATGACTTCTAAGAACTTTCACTTATCACTTACTCACTTATCACTTACTCACTTACCACTTACTCACTTATGACTTACACATTACTTCTAGCAAAGAATTAAGACAATCATGCACTTTTGGGCAGCGTATTAATGAGGTAGATTACTTTGGCAAGGTAGATTATTGTTAAAATTATGTAAAAGTTAAGTTTGCGATAAGTTTATTTTAAAGTTACTAAACGTTTGCTTACAAGTCACTTAAGTGTAAGAAGGTGTTTATGACTACATATATACAAGTCAAATACAATCAGAATTTACAGTATCATTCTTCAATATATATAGAGCAGATAACTTCCAATTAAATTTGTCATCAAAGAGTAATTTTTAAAATATTCTCATAAAAATATGGCGTCTCAGGACTCCTCATAAACATACTTCGATATCTGAATTCTGAATATTAATTTCACTCTATTCTCTGTTAGCAGCTTCACTAGTCCAGCAGTTAGCGTATGTGACTTTCGATCAAGAGAATTTGATTCGATTCCAGGGTCGGACCATAAAAACGTTTTTCTGTTTATAGAAGTACTTAAAATAATAGTCCCCGGGATCTTAACCCTCGTGCTTTGATGCAGAGGTGACAGTAACTGTGTGAACCTTACACTGCCACGATGACTGTCATATCTTTTACGTCCCCAAGCACGGCGTAAAAAGGAACTCACTAGGCCGCCCTAGTGTGGGTCACCATACTGCTTTGTCTGCATTTGCAATGAGTATAGTGACCACAACTCTTGGATTCTATTCATGCTTTCCATCAGGCGGAGTAGAGTCACTTTGTCAGGCTCTTAATATAGAAAAAAAAAGTGGCTTGGAGAGCACGTAGTAATGCTCCTGATATCTTTCTGGTCGGATTGTGAGAGTGAGGGAACAGAGAGATACTTGTGCCCTATAATATCTCCTGCGTAGTCTCCGTTGAGACTGGCCATAATCATCATCATTATTCTCTTTTTTGAAACATCCGTAACATATTCCAGTTGCTCAACTTCGTTGGCCGTCGTAATATGGTGATGATCATATTCGTGCTGTGCGGAGGGAGCGGTATCCTCGTGAACTTGATTCCCAATGTCATCGCTGGTGTTATGCTGTTCATCTTTATGCTCATGGGCGTCGTTATCGTTGGACTGTGTACAACCATCTGTGTGGATTTATATCCTACCAATTTGAGGTAAGATTAATACAATATCCTATAGGAAATGTATCACTGACTTTGATGTACCAGACTATAAGTAAATTAACGTACTTGTTGCTGTATTCTCCACACTTTATTTTGGATGTTTCGAAGAACGAATATTATAACTATTCAAATGTAAATGAAACTGACCCTGTGGACAACCGGCTAGTATTCACTCATTTCTTGAAACGCTTTTCTGTAAGACCATTTTATCACTCCAATCGAGCCAGCTTTTTACTTCTTTAAAAGATTCTTTACGTAAGGAAGAGTATGAGCATCGTTTAAATCTCATACAATATAAAGTATTCAATACATATCGTAGATATTGTGCGGTAATACAAGAAAATAATCAGGTGTTTTTGTGTTTGTTTGAATAAATGTTGATAAAATCCCCTGTGGCCGTGGATATGTTTCTAACACGGCAGATTTCTTGCAAAAAAAAACACAAAACGTCATGAAAACTGCTGACGAAAGTGCGAAGTTAAAACCTTAAACAAATAGTTGATATTTTTGAGTATTCAAATTATTTTTTTATTCTTAAACTAAAATTTATCGGCCCGTGTTATAAGAGTAAATATATGTTTATATCTAAATATTTACAGTTAGCTCAAGCGTTAACATGTCACGTGACCATGTTGACGACGACTTAC
The DNA here is from genome assembly GCA_949316085.1 of Hypercompe scribonia. NCBI lineage: Eukaryota > Metazoa > Arthropoda > Insecta > Lepidoptera > Erebidae > Hypercompe > Hypercompe scribonia. Next base: position 3,694,275 of record OX438973.1, read on the forward strand.
ATGAATTGACTTCCCATCCAAACCTACCTATGAAAGTTTTAACTTAAAAAACGTCCAATTCACCTAGAGAACTATGGTCATCCAGTAAACATGATTTAATTAACCATGTATATATCTATGTAGTTTAAAATCGTACTAAATTGACTTATCTATTATTTTTTAGGGCACTTGCCATCTCTGTTACGATGACAGCTCAGTATATTGCTATGATCGCGTCGATTCAGATTCTTAACGTACTACTGCTGAACCACTGTGACACTGGATTCTATATATTTAGCAGTTTATTTGCTTGTAAGTATCATTTGAAGAGATTTTTGGTACGTATAAAAATCTACGAGACTCATGCGTTTTGTGATTGATAGTTTCATTCCGTGTTTCGACTTGATCCCTTTCTATAACTCCATTGCATAAATGACAGATACCTAAATAAATTTTCGTCCGGCAAGTATTCTTACTATAGATAGGGTTAAAACAGAAAACAAATGATTTAAAAAAATAAATAACGCTCATTCTTATTTAATTATATTTGCAACGCTTTTTTTTTTAAACTATTGACTGCTACACAAAATTGTGTATGCGTCTAAAAAAAAAAAACAGAAAAGAGATAAATTACCCCGATATTTACCGATAGATAATTGACTCCTATTAAAGTTAGCATGAAGTTAAATAGCTTATAAGCCTTCTTCGATAAATGAGTTATCTAATACTATAAAGAATAATTCAACTTCAAACAGTAAACCCTGAGATTAGCGCGTCCAATCAAATAAACAATCTTTTCAGCTTTAAAACATTAGTTTAGCTATTACACATATTCAACTATTCCATATTAAACATTACAGTGGCAGCGATCGTGACGTCATTTCTGCCAAATGACCGCAACCCAGTGCATTTAGAACCCTCCGAAACAGAAGAAAATCATCTATTCGAAAGACCACGCAGAAGAACTTCCATTTTCGAATAATTTATTTCTTTACACCTATAACCGTGTGGTGACGAGTTAAGAATATAGTCTCATCACCCCTAATCTTCTTGAACTTAGATGATGCTGTGTGTCAGATATATGTATGTCCATATGTGTGGTAATTTGACAAGGTATTTGACTGGGTATTTGCCGATTGAAAATTTTTAGAAGAGAGAATACTAGCATCTCAAGGGCTCTCAATGTTTATGGCTCTTGACTTATAGGTGACCATGGACGGTGATGGCATTGATCATCAGACAAAATCACTTGATAGCACAGAGAGTACTGTTTTTTTACGAATGAATAATCGAGTGCGTTATTCTAAATTTCATATGGAGTTACTGTGTGATTCAATATTATTTTATTCTGTATGAACCTACTATGTGTCCGGTTATAGACTTTTTGTGTTTTGTTTAAAATTAACTACACTATATAATCATAATCGTTAACTACAGAAAAGAGTTTTATTTTCCTTTTCTTCTTAAATGCGCCTGCTTCATCACCTACACAGCCAATTGGTTGCCTGGTAGAGAGTGCTCCATGTTGTTAGTTTATGCATCTGTGCCGAAAGATGTCCAATGCATAGGCCTCTTCCAAGGCCCTCACAACAACCAGTCCTGTGCTGCCCTTATCTAACGATTTCTCGTGACCTTCACCAAAATCTAATAAATAAATAAAAATGTTAGGTTCAATCAAATCAACGTGTCGCCGTCCACAGCTGAACGAAGATGCCAAGGAGCGCCAACCATCTCGGTTGAGCAATTCGCATCTATCTGTTGCCAGCCACCTTCTTCGAGTCGTCGGTCCATCGCGCCACCGAATGTTAGGTTATGTTAATTAAACTCTAGCACACTTGTAACATATTGATGCAGGCGTGACAGTTATCGTCGTAACTGTGTAAGCCTTACACTGTATTAATGACTGTCATGCCTTTTACATCCCCAAGCGGGTTGTGAAAAAGCATCTCACAAGACCGCCATAGTGTGGGTCACTATACTGTATTGTCTGCATTTGCAATGAGTATGGTGACCACAACTCTTGGATTCTGTTCATGCTTTCTATCAGGTAAAGTAGAGTCACTTTGGCAGGCTCTTAATTTAGAAAATATTACTTATATTATTGGTTATTTATAAAAATCTTATTACGTTTTATTAACTTTTATCCCGTTAAAAGACAGTGTATTGTTATGACTTATAAAATTTCAAAACGATATACAACCCACTTAAAAGATTGCTTTTATTTATTTTTGTGTCAATTTTTGTTCCTCATTTCTCATCAATGGGACTACAATATGCAATAGTAATACTTGTCAGGGTATAGATGACATTGTTATTATTTTCCTCGTCCACTAGTACTGTTGTGTAATAGTTAATTGTTACTGTTAACGATACTGTGTGATTTATTCAGAAAAAAAACGTTTATTTCTCTTTTAGCCGATTTTAAAAAAGGTTCTCATTTCGAAAATTCCTTTTTTTTTCTATGTACGTTACTCTATGTCTCCGTCTTGTGTGGACTTATTTTCAAAATTCTTTTTATCTTCGAAAGAGTATACTCTCGAATTGGCTCCATTATAACCAGATGGGATACCAGAGAAATCGAAGAAAACACTCAAATTTTACAGGCCCGACAAAATGATTTGATATTATACTCTGGCTATACAGGTATGTGGTATTATATTTACGAGTATGCCCACCTGATTATCTCTATCGCAAGTTAAAATGTTGGTACTATTTGAATGTACGTGTTTGGAAAGTACCCAAAGTACACGTACAATAATTGTACACGACGATTGAATCGAGGTGAATTACTAGGGACTTAGACTTTCCCGAGGAACGAGGGTCTCATGTTCTTCCGACACAAAGGGAGGATCCTCTGACCAGGCGAGGTGATCATGCCTGGTGGGGTACGGCCCAACGGTTGATGTTGGGATGTTGTATAAATGCTAATTACCACGCGAATCTCTATATCGCGATACAGGACTAGTAGTAGCAGTTGTAGTTGCGTTCTAGTTTATTACATTCATACGTTTCGTTCATATTTCGTAGTTAGATGCATCTTCGCTAGATGGTGCTGTTATATATATTTTCATTTGTGTTATAATGTGGAATCGCCACAAGTCCAAAACGTCTTGTCTGAGCAGCTGCTATAACAGCAGCTGTAACCACACCATGTTATTATTTAATTGTTTTTCTACTTTATTTATTTGAAAAGTTTGTGAACTAGTAATAGGTATATTGGCATTAAGTGCTCCCTTCCAATCAAGCAAGACATGTTGTATAAATAAAATGGCAGATGCAAACAAAGTGAGTTTGTTTGAGTACGCTAAATCAGATAGACGATTCATAAATAAAAGTTATCAGATATGCATGATTAGGTTGCGAACAAAAAACCATCAAATATGGGTGTATGGACTTAGTATTTTTGAAAAAATTGTACAATTTAATGATGATACAAAGTTCTGAGATTCTATGGTTCCTTCATCATTCATCATTCATCATAAATGAGTCAGAATCACAATTAACGATTAGATCACGTATCTTGCTAATTAAACTATTCTAAACGATTTATACGAGCAGGAATTGTTTAATATTAATTGTAACATTTAAAATTCAATGTCTACGGGATTAAAACAAACAACATTATGTAGTAGACTTTGTAGTAACAGAAGAATTAGTTGACATTTTGAAAATTGACAACAATTATAATAAGTACATGTAAAATCATGTTTTTGAATGTTTGTATATTTCTTTTGGCGCGTTAGGGATAAATGATGAGAGTAAATTTTTTCGACACGCGCGCACAAAGTCACGAAAAAGCGATACAAGCCACACAGCCGGAAGACGTCCACTGCTGAACATAGGCCTCCCCCCTAGAACGCCACGCCGTACGACTGGACGCCGACTGCATCCATCGGCTCCCCGCGACTCGGACTATGTCGTCGATCCATCTAGTGGGGGGCCTACCTACGCTTCGTCTTCCGCTACGTGGTCGCCACTCGAGAACCTTTCTTCCCCAGCGGTTGTCGGTTCTACGAGCGATGTGGCCTGCCCATTGCCACTTCAACTTGCTTATTCGAAGAGCTATGTCGGTAACCTTAGTTTTCTTGCGGATGTCCTGGTTCCGAATCCTACCACGCAAGGAAATGCCGAGCATAGGCCTTTCCTTGCGTGCTCTTTGAGCGACTTTGAGCTTCTCCATGAGGTCAGTAAAAGACCACGTCTCAGTTCCATATGTCATTACGTAAAAATAATTATTTTAGAGAAGGAAAACTTGAAACAAACCCTATTCCAACCTGTTTGGCCAGTGTGGTATAGTAGACCAAAACCTCCTTGCCTTAGCTTAGAGATGCCTATGTCTAGCAGTGGACTGTAAAAGGCTGTTGATGATTGATGCATGATTTTATGATATTTTGTTTTATAAACCTGCCAAAGTAACTTTACTACAATACAATGTATTTAAAATATAGTGCGTTATAATAACACTTTCTTCGAATATATTAAATACCTTTTTTTCTACTATTAGTGTTGTTTTCTCTATAAATATAACGCGAATTTTATATTTTTTAGAAAGACTTATGTTACACCAAAAAACTGTAACGTTACGTAATCTTACGTGATCTATAAGTAACAAAAAAAAACAACGACATATGTATATAAGAACCAGGTCCTCTCTTTTATTTCCTCAGATCAAAAAATAAGTTAGAGTTCTAGTTCAACAGAATATGTCGGCCCTCCCAAGAATTAGAAGGAGGTAGTTTGCTTAATGCCAGTTCCTAAAGAAATCAACATTTTCTATAAAAAAGGGGTCTTCATCTCCGATAACGTGTACTCCAAATTTCGTGGCAACCAAAGGCATATATATTTCATTCATAAAAAAGTCTTACTTAAAGTGAAACATTAAAAATAAAACGCAATGACGTATGTTCTTTAGATTTGTACGTCATCACCATCATTTTACTTTTCCTTATTGAAACTACGATCCCGGGTCGTTTAAGTGGGGCGTGAAGAAGCATCTCACTAGGTCACCATAGTATGGGTCACCATACTGTATTGTCTTTATTCACAGTGTGTATGGCGACCACCGTATTTAGATTCTATTTATGCTTTCCATCAGGCAGAATAGAATCACTTTGGTAGGTTTCGATTTGACACGTTCGGCGCAGTACTAGATACGTATTGAAGTTCAATTTGTATGCTATTGTTTTTTGGTTTAGACAAGACTGTCATTCTCCCAACTGCATGGATGGACTAGTCGTTAAGCGGACACCTTGCTTTTTCTTACTGTTCTGAGTATTGTAGGTTCCATCCTCACATGGTTCCATATCTCAATTAACCTATCGCCGTCCACTTCTGAACGAAGGTCTTCCCCAAGGAACACCAACCATCCGCTGCCAGCCACCTTCTTTAAGTCGTCGGCGCGATGGTTCCAATGTGATCCATAAATTGTTGTTCCAAATCTGAGTGTTGTATATATCCATTTCCTCAATGTATTTAAAGCCTTATGTTCAATTAGACAGGTAAATACGTTGGTATTTTTATTGGATAATTTTTGAGATACGTTTTTAAAATTGTGTTGAAGTAAGCAGCGTATAGCAGCGTGTCAGCAGTTAATGAATAAAATATAATTTGCAAAGTGAGCAATACGCAGAGAACCAAACGTCCTTGATACGTAATACCTCTTACACATAGATGCAAATGGAAACCTTATTGCCAGAGGTGTAAACTTTAATTGTCGGTTACTATAGTTGAACGTCAGGGAGCTATTTTCTTAAGGTTCATTGCACTTCTATTGCAAATACCTACAGTGAATACCGACTTTTAAAAGATGTCTAAGTCTACAACACTCAGTAAAGTAATTCTCAGAAAAATCTAGTCTACACGGACAGTTTCGAAGGTACTATTGCATAAGTTTTCTTAGAAGCAGTAACAAATAATTTGAATAGGCTACCTATTTCATTTAAGTATAACACGTTTTATTTAATCTTCACGAGTTTAGTACCTGACTAGTTCGCAGACGAAAGAAACTTATGTTTCCCGAGTGGCTGTATGTATGTCTGTATAGTGTATAATGTATGGATCCTCTGCTAGACGACGGCTTCGTTGGTCTAGTCGTAAGTGTATGCGACCAAGAGAGACTGTCCAGAAAAGTATTATTGAGTTTTTCTGATTAAATAAATGCTCATTAACATCCTGGAGTTTGGAAGTTGGGGCCTTAACCCGTAACTCAGAGAGCACGTAAAGCCGTTGATCTTGCGCCTAATTTCTTCCTGGTCGTGTCGTATAGCCGTTCCATAGGATTGTAAGAGTGAGGAAACAGAAAGTGCACTTTTGTTTGTAACTATTATATCTCCTGTGTAGTTGGTTGGTTTCCGTCGAGACAGGTCACCATGGCTAAACTCATTTAGGAGTACATCAAAGTAGCCTAAATGGCTGGATGGCTTTACACTTGAGAGGTAGCATTATAAAAATTCTGAAATAAATTCTCCAATTTGTAAATCGTAAGTACCTATATATTGTTATGCCAATTAGTTTTTGTTTTTTGGTAAACATTATTAAGCTCAAATGTATCCTTCTAAGCTGAAAACCACAAATACATTTTTCCTATTGAATTATGTAAATTATATCATCAACCAATCAAAACCTTGTATGGAATTAAGTAGTCAATTATTGTGTTGCGTGCGATCGTAATGTTTGACTCACTCATGTGACATTATGACTTACTTATTTAAATTTAACGAGATTCTTGACAAATATTACCTTTACTTTATCGAATAAATTTAGCTTTTGACTCTGTTCCTTATCGGTAAATGGTGAAAGTAAAATACAAAAGTATTTTTATTCAAAACAATATCCCTATGTGTTTGTAATAACGATGTCATTGTAGTCCATTCTGCTTTAGGCTTTGTGGTTAATACACTTTCATTGTCATTCCGGTTTAAGAAGTAAAGGCTCTTTTAGATGAGAATAAGAGTTACAACGCCAGAGGTGTACCTGAAGTATTGATTAAAGAATATAGTCGATCGAAGTCACATATTAAGTAGAACAATACAAAAAAAAAAAAACAGTAGCAGTCGTGGGACTGCCGATAGAAGTGAAAACGGAACTATTAAGTTGAGAGTAATTAAAACTATATGCAAAAATTATATGAAATTTTTTATGTTTCATATATGGCTATATATAATATATAATATCATATATAATATATAATAATAATAAATTTCATATATAATATATAATATCATATTCTCCATAGCTATAGATATACTATTATCATTAGCATGTCGGTGACGCGAACCGAGGATTTTACCCTCTACCAAAACGCTCAACGCGCCTAAAGAAGTTTTCACTTCAAAAAAAATAATAATCGGACATTTGACACATAACGTCATTTAGTTTCAAACTAAGCAAAGCTTGTACTATGACAACTAAATCGATCGATAGAATACTTATATACTTTTCTTTTTGTAAATGCATACATATTATCCATAGAAAAAATCCAAACTGCGAAACAAATATTTGCAGATCATACAATTGGGTCTGACCTGAGACCTCATGCACAGCCGTCGCATACACTACCACTGCATCACCGAAGCAGTCGAATATTCGAAACTAATTCCCTCCACACTAAGTCTTTGTTTGTTACTAAATAGTACGAAGTTATATTACATTTTGTGGTTAAATATTACAAAGGGAATACAGTAAAAAACAAAACAAAACACGTTTAAGAAAGAAACCGAGTCGAGGTTTACCGTTACTTATTTTTGTAATTGTCGAGACAATTCGTTGGGCAGCAAACGTAATTCACGCCCACCGTACTTGCCCGCTCGCGAACTACTTATCATCAGGGAGACCCCAACAGGGAACTCTAAATTAAACTATTAAACTATGTAGTACGTAGAACAACATCACTGCAAGGACAAGGAAAACTTGAAACAAATCCTACACGAACTCCTTTGGCCAGTGAGGTACAATAGACAAAAATCCTCCTTTTTAAGAAGAAGCCTATCCAGCAGTTGTACTGTTAAAAGCTGATGATGACGATGATCATAATTTTTTAAGGGCTCTGGATGTAATCTGTTACAACACTATTGCTCGAAGGTCGATCTCGACTACACCTAAATATCCTAGGTGGTTCATGAATTCTCGGTGTTACTTTTAGGCCTCATCGACGTAAAACCTTTGCAGTCAATATTAAAAAGTTTAAATATTGACGTTAATTTCTTTGTACCTGTTTAGTTAAGGATCAGTTTCGACTACACGGTTGGGCTAGAGGTTTAAGCGGTCGCCACGCTGCTCTCTACTGCGCTGAGTGTTGAAGGTTCAAACCCCGTATGGGACAACACTTTGTGTGTTCCACAAATTGTTGTTCCGAGTCTGGGTGTTCTTTATGTCCGTTTCTTGTATATTTGTAAAGTCCCTCGCGACACAGGATTTATTCCTAGTGCGGGTGTTCCTTTTTATAGAAAAAAAGTAAGATTTATAAGTTCCTGATAAAGTTTCAGATAACACAACACCATTTAACAGATTGATGATATATATATATTTATCTAACATAATATTGTTTAAAAATCACTTGTGAAGCTGAAATCTTTAGTCAATCTGACAGAGATATGTAAGTTTAAAATTGGCTATCACGGGCTTTATCATCCATTGATGAAACTGCACCTTAGTCTTTTAACAGTAAAACTAATTTAAGAGGTGCATTTTGACAGGTGAAACTGACGCTCTGTGACTAGAGAACGTATCTTTGCACGCTTTGAATACTATTTTAAGTTTATAATCTTAAATTTGTAATACTGAGTTAAAGAAAATATGCGTGATATTTGTACAAAATTCTTGTGAAAATTTCTTTAAAAAATTTCAACCTCATAATTATTTATTTCTACGAGAATTTCTGAAACAGTAACATACCTACTACTCTATGTTCTGTTTCTGTTAAGAATAATTTCTAAGCTTCTTTATTCTTCTGGCATACAGCTTTTCCCTAAGCATGTCTTTGACCACCGGTAGGGTCTCATTGGATGTGTGACAAGTGGCTCTATCTAGTTGAAACCATGTGTTATCATTGCAGCCATTAAATTCCAGTAGCATCGGTCCCAAAAACTCCCGTAAAATATTTGCGCGGGATGTTAGATTCAAACATTAACAAATTCTTGTCCCACCCTATGTAATGTTTGTTCATATAAGTAGCTAACTTAACTTAACCTTATTAACTAGCTACTAGTCATATTATTTATAGACTAACTAGTGTATCGCCAAAACCTTTTTCCTCTTGCTGCTCTAGCAACCGATAGGGCTGCCACTCAAATCATAATAAAACACAAAACTATATTAATAGTGTTATTCAAATTACGTAATATAATGTTGAGTCACAATGTTACATGGACGCGATGATAATGTTCTATCAACCGATTGTGGTCACGGCGGGTAGTCTCACGTATTTACTCAAACACAAATGCACTCACTGTTTCGTCGATCTTACAAACCTATGGGAGGACTATCCAACACGAGTGGAGAGAGACCAGGTGCAGGAGCGAAGGTTCATGTGCTATCTGAGGCATGAGGGTAAAACCCCAACTTCCAATCCATGGGCTATTATTAAATATTTGTATGATCAGAAAAATTTAATAATATATTTTTTTTCTATATTAATAACCTGCCAAAGTGACTACGCTGCCTGATGAAAAGCATGAATAGAATCCAAGAGTTGTGGTCACCATACTCATTGCAAATGCAGACGATGTAGTATGGTGACTTACACTATGGCGGCCTTGTGAGATGCTTGGGGACGTAAAAGGCATGACAGTCATCGTGACAGTGTAAGACTTACACAGTTACTACGATAACTATCACACCTGCATCAATGGGCCTCCTATTTTTTTTTGTCCGATCGAAAGTTACATACACTAAACGTTAGACTAACTAGATTAGGATTTATAATCTATTTCTAGTGCCGAAATTATCTTTTTAAATTAATAATTCATTCAAACCTATCCATATGTAGAAGCTGTACTAAAACATGAAAATGACCATTTTCCCTTTCCTTAGCACAAGATTTTATTTCTAAAATCGATTACTTTACTTTTAAATTTACAGGAAAATCAATGGGCTTAAAATAGCAGGATAACTCTTCAAATATCGTCCGTAAAAGCTTACTTTTGCAATTCTGCGTACGAAACCTTCCCAACCGGTATTCGTCAAATGGTAGGGTTTTCAGTAAAGCATCTAGAAAATTATGACTTCTTTTAAAATATACTATGAGTAGTAAAAACACCTCTAATAATATTAAAGCATGTATAACCATTGATTACTAAAGTTTTCTTGTACAATCAGTTCAGAGTTCAGATCTCTTTATACATCTCATACATTGTTCCAAATCGTCAAAAATATTTATATAACATACAATATATAGTTATAATAATTTTACCGTGCTCTGAAATAAAATAAGTGCTTGTCAAACTCAGCAGTATTTTAAATTTGGAATTTGCATTTATTAATTCACGAACGGCAATTCGGAGCACTGAAAAATTTGTAACTTGTATTTTTGAAGTGAATACTTCTTCAAGCGCGTTGAGCGTTTTGGTAGAGGGTAAAATCCTCGGTTCGCGTCACCGACATGCTAATGATAATAGTATATCTATAGCTATGGAGAATATGATATTATATATTATATATGAAATTTATTATTATTATATATTATATATGATATTATATATTATATATAGCTATATACGAAACATAAAAAATTTTATATAATTTTTGCATATAGTTTTAATTACTCTTAACTTAATAGTTCCGTTTTCACTTCTATCGGCAGTCCCACGACTGCTACTGTTTTTTTTTAAGATGAAATTGTGTCAAACAATAATAGTTTACATTTTTTAACATAAAAAGTTATGGTTTGAAATTACGTAAGACTTAACCCGTAACGTCACAACCTTAACATGTTTTTCCCTGTGATGTATAAGTAAGCTGTGGGGATTTTTAACAAGACAATTCTACGCTTTATTACGAGCGGCACTCCTTTCGAACATCGCATTCGCATTCTGATTCCCGTATAAAAATCATTGCAACGATTGCCCAAGATCTCTGATAATATTATGGTTTGAATTTAGTGATTGTGCATCAAATGGTCTTGATTTCTGGTGATCAATTAATTTAAAAATTGGAAATGTTTTAAAAATATTCTAAACTTTCTAAAAGTGCTTAGATCTAACAAGGATTATATATTAAATATGAACATGGAAAAAAGTACCAATATGACATCTGACAAACTCCCTTTTGAGGAGGCTATGAACAAAGCTGGTAAGTTCAAGTATTCTCTATTTAGAAATAGTAATAACACCACATATGTCATACACCTGCCATGTTCCAAACTAGACAGAGTCTGAACTATGATCTGAGTAATTGATAAATACAATCCTGTTACAAACAAATTAATCCCTACACATCTTGAAGGTTTGCCTTCGTTTTGGTTCATGAGATTGAGGTCAGAATTTTGTTAGATAGATAATACGGTCAGTTTTTTGAGTTGTTGCAAATTATTAATGGATTAGCAGATTTTTTTTTGAAGTGAAAACTTCTTTAGGCGCGTTGAGCGTTTTGGTAGAGGGTAAAATCCTCGGTTCGCGTCACCGACATGCTAATGATAATAGTATATCTATAGCTATGGAGAATATGATATTATATATTATATATGAAATTTATTATTATTATATATTATATATGATATTATATATTATATATAGCTATATATGAAACATAAAAAAATTCATATAATTTTTGCATATAGTTTTAATTACTCTCAACTTAATAGTTCCGTTTTCACTTCTATCGGCAGTCCCACGACTGCTACTGTTTTTTCTTTTTTAATTTATTTTGTGTATTTTAGCAGCATTATATGATTATTAGTTATAACTGAAAAATACGAAAACTTCTTCGAATGTAAATGATATTAGTGTACATATTGACTTCAAGCAAACTATCAATTTTCTTAATTAAGTCATTAGTATATAAATCCGCGAGTACTTATTAAAACCGAGTATTTGACGGTTTGGATAAATAAATCGCCATATTAAGTCTTAACAGATCATTGCGGGCACTGGATAGGCTTTTGAAGGAAGATTTTAGTCCCTTTGCCAAATGGACTATCGTACCTTGCTTTAGTTCTTAGTTTTTTATGGACCGACGAAAACATACCTACACAAGCGATACAACGAATAGACTTGACCTAGGAAACTATATGGTGTTAGTCAATTAACTTATGATATTACAACACTCTAGACAAGGCAAAACCCTACTAATATTATAAATGCGAAAGTTTATATGGATGTTTGTTACTCTTTCACGAAAAAACTACTGGACGAATTTGGATGAAACTTTACAGTAATATAAAATATACACCGGAATAACATTTAGGCTACAATTTTTAATGATTTTATATAATTTTGGTCGTAATATATACACATGTCAATTAAGACGGAAAAAAAATCTGACCTCTGAGAGTTATCTTGGCGTAGGTACGCTGCCTAAACCTTTGACGTTACACAAAGATGATGTACCGTGGGATTGTTTGTATATTAAAAAAAAAATTTAAAATGATCTGTTACAAAACTTAATGTGGTAGATCAAATTACACGCGAGCGAAGCCGTGAGCAAAAACTAGTATAAAAATATACTTGGAAAAGGTAAGCGATAAGCAACGGAAATTTTCTTTCGATGCTTTGAGTAGAATCCTTAATCAAGAACTGGTTTCTTTATTCATTGTATCTTGTGCAGTACACGGTTTAATGGCTTCCTATATAAATCTGGGTGCATACTCAATTTTTATTGATTTCGTTTCCTAGCTACACAATCATATATGGCGGAAAAAAGACGATTTAAATCACAGTAGAAAACCTTAACCACGCTTTGCTATGGTTCAGTAAAATTCTAAATAATATTATGTTGCTATGACAACTGAAGATGCAAGACTATATCAGTTAGACAATAGTCATAAAATATTCAGACGAGCTAAACAGCTTTGTTTTCTTTAAAAAAAAAAGTAAGCACACTTTACTTCAGACATAAACATACGGATGTTGGTTCTAAGCAGTTCAATGTCAACAGAGTATTTGATTAAATATCCGGGTTAGTCGACGATCCTTTGGAATTTCAACACGTAAAGAAACTAGCGAATATAAATTTTACACGCACATTAGGTACGCTATGTACGTGTGCCTATACATGCATGATTTTGGCAAAGTGTTGGATTTGTAATACAAATAACAAGGGTACAGAAAACAGTACTTTTCTTGGATGAAAAACGTCGTATGAGCATGCAACATACATGCAAATATTTTAAGACTATCACTTAAAATAAATAATCTTATTTTTAATTTTATTGCTACTAGTTACAATTGAGATATGTGTTTCTTAACATATGTAGTTTTAAAAATAAACAGATTCATTACGACAATTGCGCCGAGTAATTTTGCTATAGAGAATTGCTGTGAGAGACAGTCGGGGATCCCCCGTCATTACTTTGTAGGTTTGACACTGGACATATAAATAGGCAGATGTATGCAGATATAAGTGAAATAAAATATTTACTACATTCAAATGTTGATCAGGTTTCAGACTGTACGGCGTTATGACGACCGCTCTCACTGGATTAACCATGATCGCGTACTCAAGTATGGTATATGGTAGTACTTTTATAGTGCCTACCAGCGCCTGCGAACTGGGCACTACCCCTCATCAGCAAGGAATCTTGGCTGCGGGACCCATGGTTGGTAAGTAGTTTGTAAATTATTTCTTTAATTTGTCTTTTAATCCTTCCCATACAGAGAGAGAGAGAGAGAGAGAGAGAATAAAAACTTCTACGAGCTATTTTTGTGAGTGTTTCCGTTTCACTCAATAAACATGCGAAATTCAGGATGATTAACAATTGAAGCATGCATTGACTTATGATGTGTTCAATTCTGATATTCTTTTGTATATAATTTACATATATGTGATGCTTTAAATATCTTGATGTCTGTTCAGATAGAGGGATCATAAACGCACATGTCTTGCAGACCATAAATATCACTTAAGTGGTAGAAAGTTTTGACTGAACGGTTGGCCTAGTGGTTCAAGCGGTCGCCACGCTGCTCTCTACTACGATGAGTGTTGCGGGCTAAACCCTACGTGGAGCACCACTTTGTGTGATCCGTAAATTGTTGTTCTAAGTCTGGGTGTTATTTGTGTCCGTTCTTTCTTAGGTTTTATAGGTAATTTTAAATATATATTTAAGGAAAATATAGATTCTGTTCGGTTTTTCTAGGTCTATTACTTGGATCAATGATATGGAGCTACCTCGCCGATAAACGTGGACGACGTGGGATGATACTCAATGCACTTATGCTCAGCGCTGTTTTCAATGTTGTCGGCACCATTGCCGTTAATTGGATCATGCTGATGATCTGTCAGTTTATAACGGCATTTCTGTAAGTACTTATTGTCAGTTTAGCGAACTTTTTCGTCATGGGTTCTCTAGGGAATTGTACTGAAATTAATCTGCCTCAAATTTTACTAACTTGCGGTAAAATTGATGCCGACCTACTGATGCCAGATCTTTTTATGCTACTCGTATTATTATTATCAACCAAAACATAATATTATATTTCAACGGACAATTGGATTCAAGCAAATGTTACAGTTTTTTTAGTCAACTTTGCCCTCGACTTAAAAACATAATATCGAATTATACATGCAGAACTCATTTAAAATCACATAATTAATCAATTTGACTGTGAAATGTATGTTTATTACAAGTTTTAGACCAATAGTTGTCTATTATGAGACTAGGAAACAAAATTGTTAATTTTCTTGTAGATACATACCTATCTACGTATATATGGAATCATCACTTATATGATATATACACTTAGTTGAAAGATAGTTAGTCGAAATTCGAAAAAGAACTTGTGATTTCTGACGTGGGAATTGCATTATCGTGAGACATCAAAGTCATCAATAAAGTCATAATTAAATAAATAAATAAATATTTCAGACATTTGACACAATGTCATCTAGTTTCAAACTAAGCAGAGCTTGTGCTATGATAACTATACTGACTGATGGAATACTTATATACTTTTTTTTTCTAAATACGTACATAGAAAACACCCAACTTCGAAACGAATATTTCCAGATCATACAAATATTTGGTCCCTCCCAGGCATCGAATCCGAGACCTCAAGCACAGCAGTAGCACTCACTACCGCTGCGCTACCACTGCAGTTATTTGAACGTATATTTTACTATTTCAGAGCGTCTGGATTGTATTCAATGTCGATGACCTATCTAAGCGAGAGTGTGCCGATGCGCAACC
The DNA here is from genome assembly GCA_949316085.1 of Hypercompe scribonia. NCBI lineage: Eukaryota > Metazoa > Arthropoda > Insecta > Lepidoptera > Erebidae > Hypercompe > Hypercompe scribonia. Next base: position 3,709,591 of record OX438973.1, read on the forward strand.
GAAATTTCGCCGTACTTGTTGTTTCCAGCGTCATGCTTATCACACAAGGACTTTTAGCCTGTGAGTAAATTTTATCATCAACAGCCTTTTACAGTCCACTGCTGGACATAGGTCTTTCCTTAGCAAGGAGGTTTTGGCCTACTATTCCACGCTGACCAGACGGGTTGGAATAGGGTTTGTTTCAAGTTTTCCTTCTCTTTGTAATGATGTTGTCTTGTATATTTGGTCCCTTAGTGGTCTTTTACGACACCCACGGGATGAATAGGGGTGGTAACACTATGTCTTCTTAATCCATCACCACACGGACATGAGTAATGCACGGACGTGAGCAAATTTATTGTTTTATATTTTTAAATTGGAATATTATGTCTTGAATTATTTGATCTCATTCATTTATACAGTTTGAATGTTACGGTTCATTATACACAAAGAATATTTGGACTATCCATATTTTGAGCACGGTTCATGACGTTGCCAGTGAAATCATAAATACGTGTCGTATTCTGGAAAATGTATGAAATTTTGCAGATTACACTCTGATCTGCACTTGAGATCTTAATTTTTGTTCAATAGTCATTATAACAGTGATATAATCGAAACTGACAGTTTGGCAAAATATGAGTGACATCCCTAGTATTTAAAGGATTTATAGGTACCCGGCACTGCTTGATAATTTTTAATTTGTATAGAAAACTACTTGGTTCGATTACATTACCACAAATCTAAATAAATCGAATAGATACTAGGCGTATGAGATAGCACGTGTTGAATTAAATTATCAGGGCTATTAAAAAGTCTGAGTATCCTTCGTAATGTGTTTTCATAAGATTTATAGATACTAATTTTTAGCAGATTCATCATTTTTTTTTGTATGTTACAAACATTCATTTTCTTTTTGCCGTGCTGTTGTTCTGCACAATTTGATTCTGTCCTTAGTCGAATTTCACTAATCCCACAGCTTTTTTAATCAGTATCTACATAGATTTTTTTTCTTTCAGTATTGGCGATACCCATTATTCCCCTAAAATTTTCTTACCATTTACCAAGTCTGGGAATCTATTGGAATTCATGGCGTTTATTAATGTTGATGTTCTCCGTACCGCAAGTTATCACCGCTATTTGCTACTATTTCATGCAGGAGAGCCCTAAGTTTGTTTTGACAAAGGGAGATGATGTCAAAGCCCTAGAAATCTTACAGATTATTTATCGTATCAATAACAGGAATAAGAATGCAGAATTACAGGTGTGTAAATTAGGTGAAATGTAAAATTCAGTCGAAAAATATTTTATAAATTTCAATCAACATTTCTTGGTTTTACTGAATTATACTATTTAATCTATTTTAAAATAATAGTTGAATTAACTTAGTTTGAAAATCTGTTCTTAAGAACCGCTTGAAAAGTTATTTTCAAGAAATTCTCGAATGTGATTTTAAGGACTTCCCCTAAGGAGCATTTTTTTTAAATAAACTGGATTTTAATATCTTTACATTTTGACTAAGTAATTATCGTCTTACAGGTTAAACGTCTGCTAAAAGATGAGGTTACTGTCATTGATAAATCTACTTCAATAAGAAAAGTATCGCTATTTAAAATGCCTCTCCTAAAGTACACAATCATCATGCTCGCTCTCAATATTGCCCAACAGTAAGTATATCTGAATAATGTATTGCATTGACATCAAATGTTATGCAGCACAAAGAAATAAAGAAGAAAGAAAGTAGAACACAATGAAAATATTATCAAAAGAAATTTCTGCGCTCAATAATCTATCTTATGGTTATCTGTTAGTTGCATGATGTAATAACAATAATAATGTATCTCACGGACTAATAACCAAGAGCCTCGACCTTAAGAGACTCACGTTAGAAGGCTGATCAAGGGTCTGATATAGATAGCAATCCTCCGTGAAACCCATATAGTGAGAAGGTTCCTGTCTTTGGGGTCCTAACAATCGGTGTCTTGGTTCCTGTACCCGATTTCGGTGGTCTATTATGTTTTATGTAATAAAGAGAATGGCAATAAGTTGAGACACTTCACTCAAACTTCAACTATTACGGATTTAATGTATATTATGATTTCTAAACATGGCAATGGTGTTACTATAGTAAGTAGACTGCTGATCAACATGTACACCAATCCTTTTACATGCCATTTGTGAAACTGATATTTTTATCCTACCATTACATTTGCTTCTTGTCTTTCGATTCCATCTACTCCCAATTTCACTGGATTTTGGCTAGAAAATGATGTTCCTAAACACCAGAAAAGTAAAATTTAAATCCAAATTACATAGAATTATTACAGTACTTAGGTTAGTTACCTGGCTTAAAGTCTAAAGATAACAACATTTTTTTGCCGTCTCCATGAAAGTGAGCATTCCAAAATCAAACAAAAAATCTCTGTATTCCAGGCTACCTTCTTTTGTGATGTGGCTACCCAAGATCGCAGACCACTTCGTGCGTATTTTACAAACTGGTGACAGAACAGATCTTACCATGTGCCGAGTATTGAACATGGAATCTACCCACACTGATGTAAGTATACTCCATATTTCGAGTAGTTAAATAATCCTAACCTTGATAAAACTAGGTCAATTGATAGCTGGTTGAATGTGACCTTTGTACTACTTACTCACCTACTAGGTGGTTGAAAACATGATGGAACAGTTAGTAAGGCAGTGGAAACTATTCTAATGGCAATTATTTTTGTTTTACAGCCTAATGCGACACCCTGTGCCCTGGACGTAACGTCTCTACTAATAGTACTCGGAATTGGAGTTTTGCAAGCTGTTTTTAATTTGTGTTTGAGCTTTGTAAGTATCCTAATTTAATCTCTTAAAAACTTTCACTTATTACTCGTACATACTTAGGACAAACACGTTACGTGGTGTTCGATTTAGGTCTAATGGGTGTATTTATAAGGCAGCTTACGTATTATAAGTCAATCAACAAGAAAGTCGTCGAAATTTTTGCAACTTAACTTACATGCTTACAATACAAATATTGACGGAAATTTAATCTCATATTTGAATCTTGGTAATAAATTAATTTTATAATAGGTCCATTGATGCAGGGGTGACAGTTATCGTGGTAGCTATGTAAGCCTTACACTGTCATGCCTTTTACCTTCCCATAGTGTGGGTCATCATATTGCATTGTCTGCATTTGCAATGAGTATGGTGACCACAGCTCTTGGATTCTATTCATGCTTTCCATCAGACAGATTAGAGTCACTTTGGCAGGCTCTTAATATAGAAAAAAAAGGACATGGAAGACCTTAATTAATTCGATCAAATAGCTGATACCTCGACCAGACTCCACTGATAAATCTTAATATAGTGTAATGTATCTTTATCATATTTCAGATGATCAAATTCGTCGGCCGTCGTAATATGGTGATGGCTATATATTTTTTGTGCGGGTTGAGCGGTATTCTTGTGAACCTCGTCCCTAATATCATCGGCAGTGCTATACTGTTCATCTTTATGGTCATGGGTGTCGTTATTGTTGGATTGTGCACGACTATCTGCGTGGATTTGTTCCCTACACATTTGAGGTAACAATTATATTCTTCGACAGAGTTCTTTTATAGATACTCACCCTGCTACTGAAAACCAACCCCTAAATGGGATAGAATAGATTCTTGTAAGGAATTACTGAAAGAAATTTCTGGTAGCCGTAATTCAAATAAAATTAAAAGTAGAACAGAAAAAATATATCATCTGAGTGTGTGCCAAGAATTAAGAGGTACCAAATGTATAAAAAATAAAATATTAAAATTATAAGACAGTGACATTATCTGATCGTTCACCAACCAAATACGAAGAAAAGTCGATGATATTAAATACTAATAAGAGTATAATTTCAAGTTAAATACTCACATAAACACAGTCAAATACTGATTTTTATTATTTTTCAGGGCACAAGCTATCGCAGTAACAATGACAGCTCAGTACATTGCGATCGTTGCATCCATTCAGGTCCTAAATCTATTATTGCTGAGTCACTGTGATACCGGATTCTACCTCTTTAGCACTTTATTTGCTCGTGAGTATGACTTCCTTGTGGCAATATTCTTAACTGATTTGTTCCCATTTCTGAAATCATCAGCCCCAATTTCAAGTAATTCGTTTGTTATTTCTAAAGCGATTGAAAAATTAAATATTTTAATTTTATTAAAATCGTATTCAGTTTTTTAAAATTTATATATTTATTAACTATATAAGCGAATAATACATAAAGTTTTAAATACTTACAGTGGCAGCAATCGTGACTGCGTTCTTGCCAAATGATAGACAACCGCAAAGCATACGATCAGAAATCGTTGACGCAGAAAATTTAGTAGAACGACCACGCCGAAGATCCTCCACTTATATGTAGATTAACAATGTATATTCGCCATGCCTATCTGTGGCATATTGTACTTGCATTGATGAAAAAAGAAGGAAAAAAGTGATGTAAAAATGAAAAAAATCATTTTTGAAGCGTGTTGTAAATAGTATCCAAAAGTGAGCTCAATCAGCGTTGAAATTGTTGTATGTTTTTGGCGTGCAAAATTGGTTTTGGATTTCTGAAATTGAAGTTTTAAAATATAATCTTTTCACGAACCTGCGATGTCAATTTCAATTCATATTGGCTCAAAGTCCCTTTGACTCATCAGATAGCCCACCTGACTAAGATAGCCTTTACGACTGCTTCTGCGGCAGAATCAAGTATTGATTAATGCCGATCAACGGCCAAAAACAGTTGCTAGGAGTAGTAGACTCCAGTTCCACTAGTAGACTCTAGATTTTGGTCGTTATAACGAAGTCAAAATACAATGCAATAAATTTAAATTTATAATTTAAGCATAAATCAAATAGCTTTGACTAAAAGTTTTATTTTAGTTTCAAGCATACATATTTTAGAGTAAAATAAACCATGGTACCTGTATAATATTTTAATAAATATGAAAAAAAATTAAAAGATTATATTATTTTGAAAATGTATCCGCTATCGCTGTGATGACGGATTAAGAATATATAATGTTACCACCCCTATTCATCCCGTGAGTGTCGTAAAAGGCGACTAACTAATTATAAAAAGAAGGAAAACTTGAAAAAACCCTATTCCAACCCATCCGGCCAGCGTGGTATAGCAGGCCAAAACCTCCTTGCTAAGAAGAGGCCTATGTCCACTAGTTGACTATAAAAGGCTGTTGATGATTCGCTATAAAATATAAATGAACATAATACTGAAAACTGAAATATATCTGTTTGTAATTAAACACGAGCAAATCTCTGGAACTACCAACTACTAGATAAGATTTTGATAATTCCTTTGGTATGATATTGTGAACATGAGTTTTGATATGTATCACTAGCATCTGACAAGCTGACCACCATGTAATAAGTAGTTTTAACTGCCTCGGTGGTCAGGCAATTACAGTGTCGAGTCAAAAAGTGTTATTGATTTTTTCTAATTGCAGTAATACTTAATAACAGCCAGAAACTTGGAATTTGGGGTAGTAATCCCTGTGCCTCGGAGACCACGTAAAGCCATCGCCCACTCTTTCCCCGGTTGTGTCGAATAGCTGTCCCATCAGATAGTGAGAGTGAGGGAACAGAGAGTGCATCTATGTTTGAGCACACACTTGTGCATTATAATACCACCTGCGTAGTTTGTTGGTCTTCGTTGAAACTGGTTGCCGTCGTCGAAATTTGCTAGTGGTGCATCATATTTGTAGTGACCACCAAGTTAGATAATGGTAGTGAGGCTCGGGATAAAGTAAAGGTTATATATGGTTGCGTGATCCGTGATATACTGTTGCAGCAACAACAACAACAATACCCCATTATTGTGATATCTACAGCTAGGTTTGGTCACAACACCTTGCTGACCTTTAGGAAGATACTCATATGCCGGTTCTTTGTGATGTGTACCTATACAGACTGACTGGTGAGATACCTTCAATATTTGAGGACGTGATAGTATGCGAACATATATCATGAAATAAAGTAACATAAAAATGAAATATTAAATAACTTCTTAGTAAACTTCGTACACAGTACACCGAGAGCTCAGTATTTAACTGCGGAATACTTGGACACCGCGCGGCCGCACGTGTCTATGAACACAAAATACATAGGTACCTACACTGTACAGCTGTTGCCTATGTAGCGGGATGGAGGGCGGGGGTGGGTGCCGCCGCGCCGCTCGTGACTAGATCAACGTAAACAGTGCGGGAAGCTTAGGGAGTATAATATCCAAATTTTACTTATTTTTTAGAGACATTTCGATAAAAAATAAGCACCTATTTTTTTATATCAAGTTAACGAGAATCGAGTACCGAGTACTCTCCATAAGTATTGAAGGTATCTCACCAGTCACGCTGTATACACCTTGGTGGTATTACCTCGTACAATAGTCGGTCAAATTTTCTCCAATCCACGCGATTTTTCATCTAGGTTACACATAACACTCTCTTTGAGTTTTAGTAAATGAGGAAATTCAACATTGATATTTACCATAAGTTAAATAGTACGTACAGAAGTAACTTTGGTGAAGCCCGAGTTTCAATGTGGATTCAAATTGATAAAAGACCAAAATAAACAATACATGATCACATAAATTACTATATATTTTTAACTTAAATTAGTTTTTATTCTAAAATTTTTACTTGACTACTGTGTAGCAATGGCCGCTTCACTGGGTACTTCCTTTTCTGGCTGTGGTCGCCGATCGTTTGGTAAAAAGCATGCGACTATCGCAGATGCTGAAAAATATAAAATATATTATATAAACTTAAGAAAATTCATATGTACAAAACAGTCAAATTAAGTGGAAAAGATAACCTATGTACAGAAAAAAAGAGTCTGTTGGAGGTCTCAGAATTTCTGGTAATAGCCAAATTAACGTAGTGTGACTGTTTGGATATGGGTTGTTGTATGCAAGTGCTCTGCGTTGAAGTACTGACTGGGTGGTAAAGAAATGTTCCTATCAAAGCCAATCTAGCAACATACTATACAACAAAAACGTAGGCACTTATATCCAATACCCATCTAAACTGAAATCCAGGCAAATGTCTTGAATTAATCAAATCAAATGAATTGAAAAGTCCATAGATGATTTAGCACAGGTTGTCAAAACAAACAACCTTTTGACTTTTGTGTTCATATTGAAAAAAAATTGAAATATAATGCCGTCAGATCAGTGTTTTAATTTTTTTTTATTCAGAAATCTTGAGGAACGTTTTATTTTGGTTGGTGTGACTAACGCTGCCACAAACGTCTACAACACAAGAGTCACAAATACATTGCCGACCCTTGACGGTGATAAATTGGAACATAGTCATTGTTAAACAGACTACAGCATACACGAGTATCTAGACGTTCTTAATAGATCAAATAATGTATTGATTAGTGATATATTACCAACCTGTTAATAAAGAGCTAAATAAGAAGAAACCGACGTTACAGTGGTGTTCTAGCAGTAAGTTAAGGATCTGTATAGATGCTATTATTCCCAGGTATTGTGCAAACATTGTGAATTCAATAGCTATCGCTCTGAAAAAAAATATAATAATTAAAACCTTAAATCTAATATTCAATCTAATAGTCACAATACATTTACTCCATAAAATCTACTTTCTTTTTTCGTTTACAATAGGAATTAAAGAGAACTAATAATATATATACATATTGTTTTTTAAGAGCCTGCCAAAGTGATTTTACTCTACCTCTACCTTTATCTCTACTACTACTATGATGTCCATCAATAAATAGAATTGACAGTGACAGTGACAGTGAATACTAACAATGCAGTATGGTGCCCCCACTATATCAGCCAAGTGAAATACTCTTTCACGCTGCGTTCGGATACGTCAAAGGCATGACAGTCATCGTGGCAGTTTAAGTCTTACGCACTTACTACGATAATTGTCATCCCTGCATTAATACGTCTCTTTTCTCGCACTCACAAACGAAGGACGACAGCACAGATGCTGTCGCTTTAGGTTGGTCTTTTATAAGAGGGTAGTGCTGCCCTGGTCGATCCGGCAATTGGTGACCTAATTTCGATATTTTTAATGCAAACAAACTTTCAAAATATAGCTACTCTATATCATACATTAAGAGTTCCTTTTAAATTTAACATGAAAACACAACAACATTTGAAATATTAAAATTCCTAAAAATATTGTAACTGCTGTGACTCCTGTACTAGGAACAATATTTGTATCCAGCAGGAAAAACATGGTGCACTAATCAAGTTCCAGGGAAGTCGAGTATTTTGAAGAAGTTCTATTCTTCTTATCTCTAGATACTAGATACTCTAGATACTAGATACTCTAGATACTCTCTTTACTAGGTAGTAGAGCCACGTTGATTTCAGCACGAGCGGGTCGGCTCGACCGGGGCAGTACTACCCTCCTACAGAAACTAACCTAAAGCGCCAGCGTCCGTTTTATCGTGTTTTGTTGGTGAGTATGAGACCGGAGGGCCATTGATGCAGGGGTGACAGTTATCGTGATAACTGTGTAAGTCTTACAATGTCACGATGACTGTCATGCCTTTTACGTCCCCAAGCATCTCATAAGGCCACCATAGTGTAGATCACCATACTACATAGTCTGTATTTGCAATGAGTATGGTGACCATAACTCTTAGATTCTATTCATACCTTCCATCAGGCAGAGTAGTCACTTTTGCAGGCTCTTAATATAGAAAAAAAAAATCTCCCTTACAAAACGCATAAACTACGATTATTTCAAACAATATGTTCTATAGGAATGGGAAATAATGTTACCTTAAATTAGTAGGAAATAAGGCAACACATATTGCAGTGGAAAGGCCAACAACAACAGCACCCATTATCATCATAATGAAGAGCACCGCACTGCCAATTATGTTTGGCACCAAGTTGACAAGGATCCCGCTGATTCCAGAGAATGAGATAACAAAAATGGTAATATTCCTGCGACCCACCAAATTGATCAGCTGCAAAATTAAAAATAAACTATCAAAGTAATAACAGAAAAACTCTTGAATAAACTAACTAAGTAATGAACGATGTTACTTACAAAGCTGATGCATAAGTTGAAAATAGACTGCAATACTCCTATTCCAAGCAGTATCAAAAGGGAAGTCTCGTCTAGAGCACAAGGCGTTGCGTTAGACTGCGAAACAAAGGATAAAATTAATTATAAATTAGCCTCAGCGTGGCAACAGTTGAATACTTTTAAAGTACCAGTTTCACTAATTCTTGATAAAGTTTCAGATAGTTATCTGTCATGTAACACTATTTAACAGATAAAAGTTACTGATATTGATATAGTTATCTGATATACTTGTCTCCATCTGAAACTTGTGAAACCGATATTTGTTGTTATTTGGCAGATACGTTCCGTCTATCAGAGACTTTATCAGCAAATAGCTTAAAATGGGACGTTAATCTTGTAGAGTGTGTTTCTCATTAGAGCTGATCAGGATTTTCAAACACCCTGAGGTATAGTCACTTGATAAGGTATGCAAATAATATAGTTAAGTTTATAGGCGTTTGAATTGCATTCGCGCCCATGATTTAGACTGATGTCTGGCGAATGTATCCATTAATGAAATGACCAAAACTTTTCTAATAAATACAATTCAGAAATAATTATCTTGAAAGGAGCTTGAGTTAAGTTTTAATTAAAAAAGAACATAGTTTTAGGGATATTGACCACAAATTTGATCTTCTCCCAAAAATATTTGTAAGTTGAGAACCCGTTTAAAAAAAAATCTAAACAAAGCGTACTCGTTTTATTAATCAGGTGATGCAAATATTACCCTCAATTATTTAACCTAAAAAGAAACAAAAGCATTTGCATTTTGATACCATCCGGAGGATACAGCTCGTGCTTGGTGGTTTGCTATGAGTAAGACGTAATAATTGTAAAAAAATATATAAAATGTATTAAAACCCTACCTATGTGAGCGTTTGTGTGTGTTTGTGTGAAATATGTGAAATTTGTTACTTTAATATTTTTAATTTAACCCCTTTTTATTACATAAGCGGTGTTTACCTATAAGTAGCCGTTGCATTGTTTTTTTCTTTATGATATGAACATGTTTAGATTTAAGGAATTGATGTAAACAGTTGTTGGTGAACCTTAATAAATAAATAAATAAATAAAAAAAGCGAGGCATGCCATTGACGAGATAACTGCCTTGCCTCGTAAGCTACAAGTTTTATTATTATTAGCGTTAGTATGTGCCTGTATAGTCATTCTAGGCAATATGATAATCGTTTTTATTTATATACAATATTACAGTCATTTACCAATAACTAGTGCGCTAGTTATCATTCTAATTGTTATGGCACAAGTCCTAGTTATTTTAAGTCGTGTCAAATTGACATTATATTGTATTCTAGTGTAGTTATTTATTCTGAACCTTCTGCTCACACTTCCTAAACTACTTGAAAAAAAAATCTTGACATGGTCTGATCGCTCATTTTTTATTTTCAAAGTCTTTATGTCCGTGTAGTGACAGATTAAGAATACATAGTGTTGCCACCCCTATTCATCCCGTGGGTGTCGTAAAAGGCGACTAAGGGAACAAAGTATGCAAGACAACATTATTACAAAGAGAAGGAAAACTTGAAACAAACCCTACTCCAAGCCGTCTGGCCAGCGTGATATAGTAGGCCAAAATCTCCTTGCTAAGGTGAGGCCTATGTCCAGCAGTGGACTGTACAAGGTTGTTCATGATGATGATGAAAGTCTTTATAGTTTTGTTTTAGTAAGTTATCAGTTCTCGGGTTATCACAACACTGGCTCTCAGTTACCGTACCTTAGTACAGCAATTTCTAATCAGATATTTGGGTGTCAGATGTGTCAAATTTTGATTTGCAATAAATAAGATTCTAGTATATTCTACACTACAGTTCACACGTCAACATCACTGTACAATGAATTATTAAATTGTAGACACTGACACTCATGGTAAAAATTAACTTGTGTTATGAGCATCAGTTTTCACTTCTGGTAGCAAATGTAATACGAATAAAAACAATCCTGAATATTAATGATAATAACAAATTGTTATTATTTTTAAACTATTTGCCTCTATTACTGTTTGATCTATCTACATAATTAAAAATTGTACTCACGTCTGTAGGCACTGGTGGCATATTTAGTACATTGCATACAGTAAGATCGCTGCCTTCGCCAGTTTGAACGCTCCGTACAAATTGGTCTGTGATTTTTGGCAGCCAAACGGAAAAAGCTGCAAGCCTAGAACATTATTTGACCAATAAACATGACTGTGAACCAAATAAATAATAGAAAAATTGACATCAAGAATGTGCATCATACTTCAATATGTAAAGTGTTAGTTTCACCAGTTTTAGATAGTTATCTATTATATAAAACTAGTTAATTTCAATAGATTAAAGCTGCTGGTTTGATATTCTCCTAGTTATTTATATATAAATATCGTTATCTGCTATATTTTTCTCTATCTGAGACTTGAAAAATCTTTTAAAATCCAAAGTCTGTATATAGCACATTAGCAATTCTAATTTATGAAAAGTGTAAACAATCTGTTACTTCTATTCGAGTTTTATAATATTAATTATTAGGTTAAGATTTTTTCTTCCAATTACGTCTTTGAACTCACTGTTGTGCTAAGTTGAGTATTGTCATGATGATCGTATACTTCAAGAGTGGAGCCTTGAATAGAGGAAATATTCGTTCCCTAGCAGAGATGTTTCCAATTGTTGCTGTAATTTCATCCTTTAGCAGACCTTTGACCTGTAAGAGTTTAGATAATTAGTAGTGTACACAGGAATGGAAGTCAGCCAGTAAGACGAAATTTTTTTTTATATATTAAGAGCCTGCCAAAGTGACTCTACTCTGTCTGATGGAAAGCATGAATAAAACCCAAGAGTGGTGGTTACCAAACTCATTGCAAATGCAGACAATGCAGTATGGCGACCCACACTATGGCGGCTTTGTGAGATGCTTTTTCACACCCCGGTTGGGGACGTATAAGGCATGACAGTCATCGTGACAGTGTTAGATTTACACAGTTACCACGATAACTGTCACCCCTGTATCAATGGGCCTCCGGTCTCACACTCATCAACGAAATATAAATAGTATTGAAGGATATATGAAATTAGTAAGTAACGCAAAAAAATTTTTAAGTGAAGTAAAGAGTAATTTACAATTCACACATGTGTGAACCTATGCTCGAATATTTAATGAAATAATACACGTGTAAAGCTGACCAGGTATTTGATTTGTACATACACTCATAAACAAATCCCAAAAGGATAATTCGAGACGTATCATAGATCCATATGTCGACATAGTTATAAATATATAACCAATATTCGTCGTCTAGTATGACTTGCTCCTCCACCCAGATATTAACTCAAATGCACTTAATAAAAAATATAACAAAAAAATAAAAATCCTTTTAGCTTCGCTATCGTCGGGTAAAAAATCTACAAAAAAAGTTCATAAAAAGACTATACAAGCAAACAAAAACTTCTTTTTTGCTATTGGTTTAAATCATAATGCAAAATAAATCAATCTATAGGGTGGGCCAAGAATTCGTTAACATTTGAATCTAACATCCCGCGCAAACTATTACGGGAGTTCTTGAGACCGATGCTACTGGAATTTGCTGGCTACAATCGTAACACACGGTTTCAACTAGATGGAGCAGCTTATCACAAATCCAATCAAACCCTGCCGGTGGTCAAAAACATGTTTCCGATAAAGCTGATTTCCAGACGAGGCGACATTCCATGGCCACCCAGAAGTCTAGATCTATCCCCAACAGATTTCTTTTTGTGGAGTTATTTGAAGACTCGTGTCTAGATCAATAAACCACATACACAACGTCAACTAAAAGAAAAAAATCAGCGAAGAGATGTCGGCGATCTCACGGTCTCTTTGCCGATAAGTATTCGAAAATTTCGTTGCTCGCTTAGAAGAATGCAAACGTCGAAACGGTGATCATTTAGACGATGTAATTTTTGAAAATAAATCTCAACTAGTAAAACTTCTTGTAAATAAACAATTTTTGTAATAAAACAAATGGGTTTTTATACGATTTTTTCAAATGTTAACTAATTCGTGGTCCAGCCTGTATTAAACACACCATCACAGCAGAATAGCAGTAATTATGCGGTGTCGAATAAGTTGTAATTATTTATCATATTAAATCAAAATGTATACTTAAAATGCGGTCGTACAGTTCGCGCGGTCCGGGCATTTCAGTTATTTACTCGTTTAAGTGAATAACAAACCAACACTGCTTTAGAATAAAAGATTTTAAACGTAATACGTTTATTACGCAATAAATGAAAAGCGTAATAAAATGAAACAAGAAAAAATGAGTCATTGATGCAGGGGTGACAGTTATCGTAGTGTGTGAGCCTTATACTGCCACAAAGGGGCGTGGAAAGGCATCTCACTAGGCCGCCATGATGTGGGTCACGATACTGCATTGTCTGCATTCGCAATGAGTATGGTAACTATAACTTTTGGATTCTATTCATGGCTTTCCATCAGGCAGAATAGAGCCACTGGGGAGCTCAACACTGGGAGGCCAACTTTCAAGCTCCGGGCGGTTATTAAATATTAAAATTGATCGATCAGCAGTCCCATACGCTAACCGCTAGACCAACGAGACAGTTGCATATATATTATAATTAATACATATGTATATACGAACTTTAATATTCAAATACAAACCTGTAATTCATCTGTAGATCTTCTATTATTGATCCTATAAATAGTTTTCAGGACTTTCAGCGCTTGTTCTTCATTCCCTTTCGTGAAGATGAATTTAGGACTCTCCTGCATAAAGAAGAGAAAGACAGCAGATATGGTGCATGGCAGTGAAAATACCGCCATAAGCGTACGCCACGAGTTCCAGTGGATGCCAAGCCATTGTATGTGGTAGGAAAATCCTAAAGGGATTATGGGCAACGCCAGCACTGAAAGAAAACAATAATCACATTTGTAAGTAAAAGTTTAAATATCATATATAAATACGTAATTACGGAACCTAAAACGCTATCATACATAAACGCGTAATTACGTACTGTAAAACGCAAAAAATATATATATTAAAAACCTGGATTAAGATTACGAGTATAATAGGATCAAAGTCTGGCGCTTATTTTATTTCAATATTAAGAACCTGCCAAAGTGACTACTCTGCCTGATGGAAAGCATGAATAGAATCCAAGAGTTGTGGTCACCATACTCTTTGCAAATGTAGAGAATACGGTATAGTTATCCACACTATAGTGGCCTAGTGAGATGCTTCTTTACGCTCCGCTTAAAGGACCCGAGAAGTTAAGTTCTAAAATGACACTACTGACAGCTGTCACAATATACGAGTAATAGGCAAATGATAAAAATACATATTTACTTTTATTTTGTAAATACATATGATATATAAATAAATATTAACAGATTATACAAACATTTGGTCCAACCCTTAGATCCTTAAATCTCAAGCACAGCAGTCGCATATGCTACTACTGCGCCACCGAGACAGTCAGTATAACAATAATAACCTCGTATATCTTACACACGGCCGTCCGATTCCAATAAAAACGTGTTATAAATAAATTACACTTAGACACAGAATTTTGTAATGATTTGTAATTTTTTTAATATTTGTTTTTGACGAGAATCGAACCAACGACCTCTGGCTCAGCAGTCAAGAATACTAATCACTAGAGCAACAAATTCGTTGCTGTCTACAAAAAAAATGTATGTTTCTATGTGATTGGAATTCATGTTTAAGATTGCTAAACAAAGCTGATACAATACCCGGTAAGATTATTTTCATTATAGATACTAAGTAATGCCTGCGGCTCCACCCGTCTATATTTCTGTTATCGCGGTAAATAGTGACCATATCCTTTTTTAAGAATCAAACTATGTAAACGCCAAATCATTATCATACACACACACACACACACACGCACACACACACACACACAAACACACACACACACGTGCGCACCCACACACACAAACAAACGCACACACGCGCGCACACACACACACGTTTTCTCTTTTCTTTTTTATATAAGTTACAAGGAAGTTACTAATCCCCACGACACAGAGAATCCTAGTGTGAGGCCTAGTGTATATACAATTTGTAAATGTGTATTAAGTAAACAATAAATTATTATTATTATTATTTAAATTAGTGGAGCAGTTTAGCTATAAAAGCGAAACAGACAAACAGAGCTACTTTCGCATACAATACTATTACAAACGTTGCCTGGACCACACCTCCGCCTATAGTGAGCGTCTATTGGCGCTTTATTCAAGTCTATCTTATCATGATAACTTTCAAAATATTTTTTCAAATTACTTAATGTGAAATACAACTAATCTATATTAAATACTGAAAGCGATAAGTGTATCAATTTAGATAAAAAAATTGAAGCAAACTCTAAAATATGTATTATAAAAACTAATCTAATTCAATTGCGTTTATGGCTCACTATTTAGAGTATTTGGTATTGGTATTTTTTTTCTTATAAAATATTTAGGAAAACATCATTGCAAAGAGAAGCCAAACTTGAAACAAACCCTATTCCGACCCGTCTGGCCAGCGTCGCATGGGAGGCCAAATCCTTCTTGCTAAGGAGAGGCCTATATCCAGCAGTGGGCTGTAAAAGGCTGTTGAGTTTAGAGTATACTGGCTTTCAGATAACAAGCAAACAATCCCACAGTATACTTAGTCTGGCCATAAATACTGTTACACTTAATTATAAAAAAATATTACATTTGAATTTCGAATCTGTCATTTTTATACGATTGTTCATTGTGTTTTCTCATTTTGGCGCCAATACATTGTAAAATATTTTGCGATATTAAAATGGTGTGGGGTGATAAAGAGAACCGAATCGCTGTGATAGCATTACACAAAGTAGGTATGGAGCCAAATGCAATTTTTAAAACTCTCCATACACTTGGTATTAGTAAAATGTTTGTGTACCGGGCTATTAATAGGTACAATGAGACCTCCTCTGTTTGTGACAGAAAAAGATCTGGCCGTCCACGTAGTGTTCGTACGAAAAAGGTGGTCAAAGCAGTAAGGGAAAGAATTCGAAGAAATCCTGTCCGAAAGCAAAAGATTTTATCTCGGGAAATGAAGATAGCACCTAGAACCATGTCGCGTATTTTAAAAGATGACTTAGGACTTGCAGCCTATAAGAGACGCACTGGCCATTTCTTAACTGATAATTTAAAGAAGAATAGGGTGGTAAAATCGAAACAACTACTGAAGCGGTACGCAAAGGGAGGTCACAGAAAAATTTTGTTTACGGATGAGAAAATTTTTACAATTGAGCAACATTTTAACAAACAAAATGACCGTATTTATGCTCAAAGCTCTAAGGAAGCTTCCCAATTAGTCGACAGAGTGCAACGTGGACATTATCCGACTTCAGTGATGGTTTGGTGGGGTGTTAGCTATGAAGGAGTGACTGAGCCATATTTTTGTGAAAAAGGTATCAAAACATCGGCACAAGTGTATCAAGATACCATTCTTGAGAAGGTAGTTAAGCCCCTTAACATCACCATGTTCAATAACCAAGTATGGTCCTTCCAGCAAGACTCGGCGCCGGGTCATAAAGCTCGGTCCACGCAGTCTTGGTTGGAATCGAACGTTTCGGACTTCATCAGAGCTGAAGACTGGCCGTCGTCTAGTCCCGATCTTAATCCGCTGGATTATGATTTGTGGTCAGTTTTAGAGAGTACAGCTTGCTCTAAACGCCATGATAATTTGGAGTCCCTAAAACAATCTATACGATTGGCAGTGAAGAATTTTCCCATGGAAAGAGTGCGTGCTTCTATTGATAACTGGCCTCATCGTTTAAAGGACTGTATTGCAGCCAATGGAGACCACTTCGAATAAGCTTTTTATATTTTTAATTGTTTTATATTTATGTATTAAACTGACACACTGTAAAAGTAATAAATGTTATTTGCAGTTAACAATTTTCTTTTTTCTTTATTACAATATTTATGGCAAGACTAGGTATTATTGTCGTGTGACTCCAACGGTTGAGGTAGCACACGTTAAGATGGCAAGATTTTTTTCGACTTACTTGATAGTTATCATTACATTATGGCTAAAGTATACAAAATTTTGATACCTCGTAACCTAAATGTTGTTCTGATGTGTAAGCTATATTAATGTTAAATTTCATCAAAATCTGTTCAGCAGTTTTCACGTGAAAGAATAACAAACATCCAGATTCATTCCGTATACACAGATATAAATTTATTGACATTTGTTCTTCACATAATTTTACGACAAATAGGTTAGTTAGGATTAATTAGGTGATTCAATATTATCATTTTTAAAAGACAACGCCCGCACTTAAGAATAAATCCTGTGTCTCGGGGGACTTTAGAAACATACAAGAAACGGACACAAAGAACACCCAGACTAAAAACAACAGTTTATGGATTACACAAAGTGTGGTCCCATGTGGGGTTTGAACCCATAACACTCAACGCAGTAGAGAGCGGCGTACCGACCGCTTAAGCCACTAGACTAACCGTGCAATCAAGTTATTTCTCAAATTTCTCTGTGTGCGAACTTTATTTAAAACTGGGTAAAATAATTTACCTCATGTATTAAAGAAAAAGTGAAAAAAACAGAACAGTATCTGCTGCAAATTTAAAAATTATGTAAAAATGGTTACATTGTACTACATACTACAAAAGAATGTACAGTGAGAGTTCAAGTTATACTGGACAAAAATTAAAATATCGAAATTCACTGTCAAATGTTCGTACCTCACCTGGTACCTTTGTACCTCATCATTTCTATAGATAATTCTTAACTTCAATTCGCTTTATTTAGCGCTTACAAAGTGTTCTCTCATCGGGTTTTTCTAATTACACTACACGTAGATGAGTTATTGTTTTGTTTTTTGCACATAGTACCAAACCACCGTGTGCAAAAAACGAAAAAAAAAATAACCTAAAAGAGCAACATTCTGGTTAAAAAATAAACCTGCCATAATAATGAAAGTCAAATTAAAACACGCAAAGCCGTCTCTAAAGTTTTCTTAAAACATTCGAAGATTACAATGACTTTACGTTAAAAAAACAATTTAAGAGTGTAATAAATAGGTTGTTTATAATTTGTTATAATTGTTTTTGTCTATATTACTAATATCAATTTTTTTTTCTTAAAACGAACAAATCCTTATAGATCACACCAATTCTGACATTTTCCTTAACTGCACGGATGTCCTAGTGGTCGCTCTCTACTGCTCTGAGTGTCGAGGGTTCAAACCTCAGATGGGACAACACTTTGTGTGATCCATAAATTGTTTTTCTGAGTTTGGATGTTCTTTATGTCCGTTTCTTGTATGTTTGTAAAGTCCCTGCAACACAGGATTTATTCCTAGTGCGGGCGACATAGACACGAAATACAATGTTTAGCGTACTTGAAAAAACAGGTCTCTATAAATATCTTAAAATAATAATGTAAATACATATTTACATAATAAAGCGTTTAATTACCGTGTAATTCATTCACAATGCTGATAACTTAAGTCAGTTTTAGACGAAAAATAATAAATTCCTGCACAAGACAACAATGGTTTTAAATAGAATACTCAGACAAGAAATAATAGGTAGCTAAATATAAGAGGGAAACTGGGTAAGAGGTGATAAATTCATGTGAAACTACTCATTTGTACTAGTTTTATTTTTACAATTTACAGAATTATTCATATTTTTATAAATGATAGATACGAGAAGTCTTTTGCTGGCGACCAATGTGGTTTACAGTCTGAAGCAAGAGTGCGTGAGTCTTCGTCACCTCAACAGAAAGAATATAAATTGATGCAGGGGTGACAGTTATCGTGCTAACTGTGTAAGCCTTACACTGTCACGATGACTGTAATGCCTTTTACGTCCCCAAGCGAGGTGTGAAAAAGCATCTCACAAGGCTGCCATAGTGTCGGTTACCATACTGTATTCTCTACATTTGCAAAGAATATAGTGACCACAACTCTTGGATTCTATTCATGCTTTCCGGCGGGGGTAAGTTATATTCTTTATGTTGCTTCGATGACGAATGTATGATATTACTCACTAGGCACAAACGGCAAAACAATCATTTTACATCGGTTTTCTGAGAGACTATGTAGTTGCAATGTACACACATACATAAAATCACGCCTGTTTCCCCGGGACCTAGACAAAGGTATGCCTATGCCTATCTATTAAACCTCGACTTTTCGTCAATGTTTTGGTTCCACGTTAAGGATAACGAGCCTATTGCTGCTAATCTAGATGGTTTGTTTGGAAGGGCCTCGTCTGCCGATCAGCAGGTCTACCACTTGCAGGTGAGGTTAGCTTGGGGCCCTAAGTTCATCTGGATGTCGTAATAATAGCTGTTCCCGGATCCCTCCTATGTCAGGTGCAGAGTGGCACACCGTATGGTTTTAGTCGGTCCGATTCCGACACACCACCCCGCCGTAAACCTCGGTGGGGTGATGGCCCGAGGGGATTTCCACACGTTAAAAAAAAAGGGCCGGGTGGGAACCGTATGCAGTAGTTGCAATATTCTCTTATATATGTCTCATACTCCTCAAAAACGTGTTAAACCTTAAAAAAAAAAATATTCGATAATATTAAGATAGTTCTTACTTGCCATGAATCCTTGCGCCAGGAACATCACACTGTAGACTATTAGTACAGCAGTATTTCTATTTGCTATCGGCACACACTCGCTGAGTAACGTCATTGACATCGTGTACAGTCCTGATGCACTGAAACATTCAATTATAAAATTACCCGAGGCATAAGAATCTCTAACGATGTTCTCATTGCCAGTTTCATACAAGACCAGCTAATTACGCAGGAGATATTATAGTCCAAAGTATGTACGCTAACATAGGTGCACTCTCTGTTCTCTCACTCGCGCAATCCGATAAGACGGCTATCCGACACGACTGGGGAGAAATCGAACGCAAAACCGACGGTTTTACGTGCTCTCCAAAGCACGGGGATTAAGACCCGAATTGCTGAACTACGGGCTTACTAAGTATTTTTAATCTGAGAAACTCAATAACACTTTTCTGGCCCGACCCGAGAATTGAACCAGAGACCTCTTGTTCGGCAGACCAACGAGGCAATTAAAGAAAGAAGACAGATGCTTTTATGAGGAGATTATATTTAAGGCGTCTTCTCACTTTGGAAATTTAAAAAAAACGATTTTTAATTTTTTAAATTAAATTTAATTTTTAAGAATCGGAAGGTCTATTGTATGGAGCAGGCATCGCTGATTAACCGAAGTGAGGTTTTTTCATGATTTTTCTGCAACCAAAACTTTAAACGTGTTTATCTCAAAACAAGATTTTTCGGTGCCTTGTTGATGAAATTTCGGAAACTATCCGACCGATTGTCATGAAATTTAAATGACATATTCTTCATAGTCATGGCTATAGCGCATATCATCAGATTTTTGAAATTTCGATTTTAAGTATTTTTTTTTTACAAAAAACTGCAAAAAAAATCACGTTTTTTTTTACTTTTTCGAAAACCTGCGCCATTTTGTTATTTTCGCGAATATTAAAAATCTGATACCCGAGCCACTGACATACTGAATCTAAAACAGTTTTATTTTTTTGTTTCCGATGACACATCTTGGAGATACCATCAACAAGCCACGACCATAACATTTTTAGACGGGTTTTTCGATGCTACTGTTGTATTATAATAATTGTTCCAAAAAAATAAAAATAAAAAATTTTCATGTACTTGAAAGATGTGTTTATTACATAGGATCCATTTTATCCCATAATTTTAAGCAAAAATCCTCGAAAAAAATCGCGAAAATAGCCTATTTACGAGGTGCCTAAAGTGAGAAGACACCTTAATAAAATAATTATTAGTCTCATGAATACTATTAATTACTTACTATTATTGTACACTTACTTATTACTGTGGGAGAGCTATACTCAAACATAAGTCAAGAAGTCCTGACTTAAACCATACCATGACCGTATAGAAAATCGACATTGAATATTTCTCCTATTGCCTATCTATTCAACCTATGGCCGTCCACTGCTGAACGAAGGTCTTCCTCAAAGAACGAGGAACGCCAACCATCCCGGTCTTGGGCAATTCGCATCAATCTGCTGCCAACCACCTTCTGTCAGTAGTCGGTCCATCGCTCCGCAGGGCGTCCTACACTACGTTTGCCCAATCGTGGTATCCACTTTAGTACACTTCGGCTCCAGCGACCATCGGTTCGTATGGAGACTTGGCTGGCCCACTTCCACTTCAGCATACTGATTCTCCGTGCAATGTCAGTTACTCTAGTTTTCTGTCGAATAACCTCGTTACCTATTGCCTATTTATTTGTATTTATAATAGTATTGTGTAACTCTAGTTTAGCAGCCAACATCACTAACTAAATAGACCAATAAGGCCGCTCAAATTCTGTCCGGTCTAATCGTAAATTGATGGTTTTCTTTCAGCATTCATTACGGTGAGCTATTAATATTTTTATTCATAAAACGTGGGTTCGAGGTCAAATTCTCATGTGATGAACACGATCTATACACAGACAGCAATGTGTAAAATGCGCGAGAATATTATTACATTATATTCAACATCATCATCATCATCTCAGCCGAAATACGTCCACTGCTGGACATAGGCCTCTGCCAAGGTTCTCCACAACAGCCGGTCCCGTACCGCCTGCATCCAGCAGCTTCCCGCAACCTTCACCAGGTCGTCGGACCACCTTATGGGGGACCTACCAACGCTACGTTTCCCAGTACGCGGTCGCCACTCCAGTGCTTTATGGTCAAATCGGCCATCGTTTCTGCGACCATTATATTATTGCGTTAAATGACAATGTTTCCTGAGTAAAGAAAAGATTATTATGTGATTTGATGTAGTCTTTTATCTAACTTTAGCGCGTGTAAAATTATCAACAGATAATCGTTAAATTTCAGTATGAAAAATTAAATAATAATATCCGGTGTTATTGTCATTAAGTGATCACCAGCAAAGATCTGATAACCACCAATCGACCGATTGATTTAAGCACGTGCCTATTGATAGTGCCGGTACATTGCTGGCTAATGATTTGACTCCACCGTAGGTGAACCAGCTGTTGCTGCTTGGCTATTAGAAGGATTTAGAAAACTCTAGTTTCTTCTAGACTCCTACTTGATGAAGCTGCCTCTCCTAAGCGAACTTTTACCACTAGATCTTCGTGTGACTTTTAAGGGTCGTGACAATTTTGTTACTTTTGTAGTTTGTACTTTGTTTTACTACTCAGTGGCCCTTTACGTAGCAAAACAAGAGTTGTTTGTTTAGGTAGTAGACCCATGCTGATTTCGGCACGAACGGGTCAGTACTACCCTCCCACAGAAGACTGTATGCCACAGATAACTGTGTGAGCCTTACACTGTCACGATGACTGTCATGCCTTTTACGTCCCAAAACGTGGCTTGAAAAAGCATCTCACTAGGCCGCCATAGCGTGGGTCACCACACTACATTGTCTGCATTTGCAATGAGTATGGTGATCACAACTCTTTGGATTCTATTCATGCTTTCCATCAGGCAGAGTAGAGTTCCGCTGGCTTTATATAGAAAAAAAAAGTTGTGATCATAAGAGTTGTGGTCACCGTACTGCATTGTCTGTATCACAATGAGTCACTGCGGCAGGTTCTTTATAAAAAAAAATACATATGTGCGAGTACATTTGATCTTACAAATCGTTATATCTAATCTTTTACATAGAATACTAGCTTAAACCCGTGGCTCCGCCCGCGTGTATATGCGGTATTGTGGTAAATAGTGACCCTATTTTGATGAATAAGCTGTATAAAGTTTCATCTAAATGTGTCTAGTAGTTTTTGCGTGAAACAATAACAAACATCCACATATCCTTACAAACTTTTGTATTTATCATATTTAAAGTGAAAATTATTTAAAAATTTACCGATAAAGAGTCTAGGCACGTTATTGAATATAGCGCCATCTATCAAAAACCGCGAGTATTTTACGTCACATGTTTACAATCGGCCGAAAATGCCGAATAGTGCTATTTATCGGAATTTATAAAATTTAGAGTGATTCGAATACGCATTACAATAGATTTATTCATGAGAATGAGATCTTTTATCGCAGTAGAAAGTAGCCTATACCACTTTCCAGGCTTCTAACTGTAGTCAGGTATCAAGATAACCCCAAAAAATTGCTCCGTTGGGTAGTGAAAGAAAGACAAACATACAAACAAACCAACACACTTTCACATTTATCATATTAGTAAAGATTAGGAGGTAAGGATTGATCATCATTATTCATCTATTCATCATTAATCACCTAGTATGATTGACGCACAGTTTTGTTCTTATAAAAACAGTTGTTTTTATATGAAAATTAGTCTCTGTACGAAAAAAAATCGATTAAGAAAGATATATTGACCTCATAGAGATTGATAGATTCAAGACCATATACGATTTGACTCGATGTTGCCTCTATCCTCAGTTGAACTTTGTAATTAATGTTTATTAAGGGCGTTGTAGATTATTTTTTGTGAATGTTGCTTCAAACATAATAAACGAGGCATTATTGCATGTGATTGCGCAGGACCACAATTGAACACGGATGCTCATTAGTCAAATTAAATACCGAGCGCTTCCCGTTACACACTTCCGTCCCCTTACACGACATTACTACAGGAAAGTGAAAAGAGATATGTTATACATCGCTGTTATATTTACATGAAACAGTAATAGAGGTATTTAATTTTAAATAAGATTCAATACATATAGTAAAAATACGGTGTTATAATAAACTTCATGCAAAAATGCATGCATAGTATGCATGCATGTATAGCATCTAAGAGATGTGGTCACCATACTCATTGCGAATGCAGACAATGCAGTTGAAACCACACTATGACGGCCTAACGATATGCTCCTTCACGCCCCGCTTAGGGACGTGCAAGGCATAGCAGTCATCGTGGCAGTGTAATACTGATACACTTACCACGATAACTGTCACTTGTGATGCAATGGGCCTCCGGTCTCACACTCACCAACGAAACACGACAGCACGGATGCTGTCGCTTTAGGTTGGTCTACTGTGAGAGGGTAGTACTGTCCCTGCGAGTATTATTCTCTTCTACCTGTTCCTAAATTAGTTTTAAACTTTAAACGTTACGATTTGAAGTAAATGGACCGAGTGTAAAGTTATTAGATATTTTTTTAAATATGTCAATCAGCTGTTCATTTGTTGTAGATTAAACTGATGTATCTTTTTTAGAATTTTAAAAATAGTTTCCTTATGCTTTGAGGTACCCCAAAAGATTATTCCGTGTCTGAGAATGGGCTCCACTAGTACGTAAACATCACCTCATCACCATCATCTCAGCCAAAAGACGTCCACTGCTGGTCATAAGTCTCCCTCAAGGTTCTCCACAACAACCAGTCCCGTGCCGCCCGCATCCAGCAGCTTCCCGCGACCTTCATCAGGTCGTCGGACCACCTTGTGGGGGGCTACGAACACTGCGTTTCCCGTACGCGGTCGCCTCTCCAGAACTTTATGGCCCCATCGGCAATCATTTCTGCGTGTAATGTGCCCCGCCTACTGCCACTTCAATTTAGAAATTTTACTTATGCCGTATGTGGTAGGAATTGCATGTGTATTACATACTCGCTATAGATAGAGTATACAATACAGTTGCACATTTTTTGATTTAATAAGTCTACCTAAGGTTTTCAAATTAAATTTCTATCAATAATCAAACCTAAACACTTTAGAGTCAATATTATCAATATTATTCTACTGTGTTAATAGAGTTTGACGTACAATTAATGTTTTAGTAATGTAAATTTTCAATTATTATTATATTACCATAATATGATGTTATTAACAGTATTGGGCATATTTTTTCTTGTATATTTTCTTACTTTTATATATGATGTGATGACGGATTAAGAATACAGTGTCACTACCCCTGTTCTTCTCATGTGTATACAACATCACAGCAAAGAGAAGGAAAACTTGAAACAAACCATTTTTTTTAACACGTGGAAACCCCCACGGGCCGTCACCCCACCGGGGTTTACGACGGGGTGGTGCGATGGAATCGGATGGACGAAAACTACACGGAGTGCCACTTCTAGTATCGCTGTGAACTTGAAACAAACCTGTCTGGTCAGCGTGGTATAAAAAGCCGAAACCTCCTCGCTAAGCCTGTCCAGCAGTGAACTGTTAAAGGCTATTGATTATGATAAACAATTCAACTTATGAGTGTTTATTAATTTATGTATGTATTAATTCACCTTGATGCATTAAAATGTTGTTTGTTAGTATCTAGAGTTAACGTGACAATGGCAATTGTCAATTATTACATTTAATGTATGTTATTGCGTTTTAGTAATAAAATGCTTAGTTATTGATTGTCTTTGCGCTGTAGAAATAACAGTTTTGTCAATACTTTAGTATTATAAAGTCATGATTCATTTGTGATCAAATGAAGCGCGCAATTCCGTAGTTAATACTTTTGCTGTTAGTAGTTCTAAATAGCGTTATTAACGGTAATTGTACTAGTAAATCCAACATGAAGGATTGGTTAACCGACGAGTCAAACAATGTATGAGACGGGTTGATGACTTGTTGTAAGAAGATTGTATAGACGATGAACACAGCGCCGTCGCTTTTTTTTTCTATATAAAAAGCTTGCCAAAGTGACTCTAATCTGCCTGATGGAAAGTATGAATAGAATCCAAGAGTTGTGGTCACCATACTCATTGCAAATGCAGATAATGCAGTATGGTGACCCACGCTATGGCGGCCTTGTGAGATGCTTTTTCACACCACGCTTGGGGACGTAAAAGGCATGACAGTCATCGTGACAGTGTAAGGCTTACACAGTTACCACGATAACTGACACCCCTTTTTTTTTTTTTTTTTTTTTTTTTTTTTATCGTGTGGAAACCCCCTCGAGCCGGTAACTGACACCCCTGCATCAAGTCGCTCATCAATTTCAACCGCTTACACCATTTCGCGCCAACTGTTGTCTGTCTCAATATTAAAGACCTCATCAGCTAACGCTGGTAACTTCTAGACACAAATGTGTTAAAAAATAAGGGACAAAAACTAGTAAGAGTTATATATTAAACTTGTCTAAAAATTCAACACAAAACCTTGAAACCTTACTAGGAAGCGGACATGGGTATTGTAGTATTCATACCTACCATTTATCGAGTACCTCATTCACGGCCTCATTACCAATTAAAAATTAAAATTACTATACACACCCACATGTGTGAAAAAATTGTTTAACGGTGTATTTACTGTTTAGTATGTAATTTAATAAAAAAATACTGTAAATATGCTGTATTTTAACTCTAGTTTTGACCCTCGAGACTAGTGATATGTGCGAAATAATACAGCGAGAAAAAATGTGCACGCCAATAATGCGGAGACGATTTTTAGAGCTTATCATTTACAAATACTCAATACGTGAACTATTTACTTATCTTTTCAAGAAAAGGGGAACGTAATTTTTGGAATATTAAATTAAATTAATGTTAAAAAAGACAACACCCGCACTAGGAATATATCTTATGTCGCAGGGGACTTTACAAACATACAAGAAACGGCAATAAAAAACATCCAAACTCAGAACAACAGTTTATGGATCACACAAAGTGTTGTCCCATGTGGGGCTTGATCCCACAACACTTAATACAGTAGAGAGCGGGGTAGCGATCGCTTAAATCAACTAGGCCAACCGTGCAGTCAAATATTAAGTTTATATATGTATTGTATATAGGGTAACATTTTACCCTAACCAATATTTTTTATTATTTTTATGTAGTGTTCCAAAATATTACGTATTTCGTACATAAAAATAGTCAAGATAATACAAGTACTTAGGGTATTTTTTTAGTTAAGTGACTCAAAATATTTTACACCCAACAAAATAAGATTTTTCGTTGCCCCTATAATACATGTGTCAAAGAACAGAGAATTTTCTTCTTTGTACATGTAGATCAAGTTGTACTTTATAATTTTCTGTTAAGAACACATTTTTAAATTTAGGCAAACAAATAAAGCCACGCAATCATTACTATAAGGACCATGCACTATAATCTTTGAGAGAAATCTATTTTCAGCAACGTCCTACAATAGGTTGTCTCGTTGGTCTAACGACTGGTTTATGCAATAGCCAATCAAGAAATCATAGGTTTGTTTCTCGGTCGCGCCCAAAAGTGTTATTGAGTGAGCCTGAAGTTTGAAAGTTGGGGTCTGAACCCCTGCGCCTTGGAGAGCATGTAGAAACGTCGATCGTGGCCTGGTCTCTCCCTGATGGTTTCGGATGCCCGTCCCATTGGATTATGAGAGTCAGGGAATAGAGGGTGAGTTTTGTTGAAGCTGGCCGGTCATCATCAACATCATCAGTATGGGCTGATTGATTGATATGAGCAATACACTCAAGTCTTAGCCTAAGAAACATTAAAAAAAAGATGATTCCTAATGGCTTAAAATACCACTACATTTCATAAATGAAGGTTTAAAAGACTACAAAACTTACATTGCCGCAATGATCGGGGTTCAAAATAAAGGGTTAAAAAAAAAGTTATTGAAAGTAAACTTACAAAAGTGCTGCAATGAACTGAAAGATCAGCAGCATGATCCAGTGGAACGATATGGTAGCGATGTTGTTAAATATTACGCTCCCGACAAGGCCTATCAGCAGCATGGAGCGTCTTCCTCGTGTGTCTGCTAGATAACTCCATATATTACCACCTATTAATAGACCTGGAAGCACGAAAAGTACAATTAGAAAAAGAACCAGATATTTATTGACAACATCAAAAAAAGACAAAAAAAAACACAAAAAGGACAAAAAAAGACAGGAAAAGAAAAAAACTGTTAATTATTTTGAGTGAGTCAGGTCATCTGTCACGAATTCATTTGTTACTAAATACATTACTACAGTACTACATTTTTTTAATGTTATTTTATTCGTTTGTATGATTCTGAGTCTAAACATAATTTAGTAATACATAGTTGCTCTGGCCGTCGTTACAATCAACTCGCAAATGGCCGAACTATCAGGAATTTCAAAGTTATGTAATATCATGCACATTATTGTAATATAGTGCCAGATTAAGAGTGTAGAAAGTTGCCAGCCCTTTTCATCCCATGGGTGTCAGAATTGATTGAGAGAGAGAGAGATGGAAAACTTAAAACAACTGTATATGAAGCCGTCTGGCCAGCGTGATGTAGTAGGCCAAAACCTCCTTGCTGACGAGGGCACTATGCCCAGCCGTGTACTATTAAAAGATGATGAAATTAAAGAGCTTGATAACATCAATTAATGTTTTTTTTTTCAGGCCTACCAAAGTGACCCCTCGTTGTGAATGCAGACAATACAATATGGCAGCCCACTAATCTCTTCCTGTTATTATTCCCATTAAGTAACTAGAAGTAATTAAGTAAAGTAAATTAAACATATCAAATAGCGGATTCAACGTATAAATAACAGTAAATCCTTGAAATAAACATTGCAAATATAATGTGATGTGTTGAAGTGATAAATTTGAAGTTGTAACACTTGTGACGTACTACTGATGACACTTAAAATTCAATTTTTTATCACTTGCCTGACATTACAATCAAACATTAATATTTTCATTACAGTTTTATGTCTTTCAATTTCTTTACTAGCTATTGTATGTAACTGTTGTAATTTCCTACTTCATGCCTATAATTATAGAATACATTATTTTAGATCTTATCTAAGTCATATAAAGGGTGCATAGAGTTTCCACGAAGAAGTTAGGGCTCAAGTCAATCTCTCCTGCAAGTGGTGCTGCTTATCGCCGAACGAGGTTTTGGTAAACAAAACATCCCGATTAAAAATTACATGGGACCAAAACACTGACGAAAAGTAGGCGGTTAAAATGCCTCTGGTTATCCTTCTGGGGAAGCAGGCGTGATTTTATGTGTATATTTATCTGAATAGTTGTTGCATCTTATACGCAATAGTTTCAAGAATATCGTTCAATTGCATATTTAGATTGATTGATTATTTATAATTGTTTATCAATAAATGTGTCACATGCAGTAATTATAAGTTTGTTTATTTATTTATTTTTCTTTACGCGATAATTAATTAAGTTAGACTTTGCACCTATTAAGATTTACGCTAATGAATGAATCTTGAAATACTTGAGAAATTTCTGCATTTCGTTACGATATTACTTTGTAATAAAGTTTTTGCCCTATGGGTGATAAATGAGTTTTGCATGTCACCTGATTATAGGTGATTGCAACCGCCAACAGACTCGTACAAACCCAAGAGTTATAAGCGTATTGCTATCCAAGATTTATATCACATCAATAATCTTTAACACTCCACTACTGGACATAGACTTGTCCTTAAAAGGGAAGTTTTGGCCTACTATACCACGCTGGCCAGACGGGTTGATATAGAGTTCGTTTCAAGTTTTTCTTTCTCTTTACAGTGATGTTATCCTTTGTAAATTGTTTCCTTAGTCGCCCCTTACATCAACAGCCTTTTACAGTCCACTGCTGGACATAGGCCTCTTCTTAGCAAGGAGGTTTTGGCCTACTATACCACGCTGGCCGGACGGGTTGGAATAGGGGTTGTTTCAAGTTTTCCTTCTCTTTGTAATGATGTTGTCTTGTATACTTGGTCCCTTAGTCGCCTTTACGACACCCACGGGATGAATAGGGGTGGTAACACTATGTACTCTTAATCCATCACCACACGAATTAATCAAACTAAACAATTTATCAACAGCATTTTACAGTCCATTGCTGGACATAGGTCTCTCCTTAGCAAAGAGGTTTGATAAACAATTTATGAATGAAATTTAAAAATAATTATAAGTTTGTGAATTTATTTCATTCAGTCTGAAAACAATTACTAATCACAATGAAAGACAAAACAGCTGGTCTTAAAGGAAGTAACCAAAAGCCTCTATGAAACCTATAGAATGGCTATAGTTAACATTTGCTTTAATGTTTGTAAAATTGAAAAAAAAACTGTGACAAAGTATCTACCATTTTATCTCATTAATGTGCATTGAAAAACTCGCCACGTTTGAATTACAAAATGAACAAGCTAATAAGTAATTGTTCGCGTGATACGAAGCTATTATCAAATTGATGGGCAACCATTACCGATAACTTTGTATAGCCGTTACATAGTTGCTTTTACGTTATAAATGGAGCTGTAATGAGCACAGATAATGCAATTTAAAAAAAATGGAGGGTATGGCAAACTACGTTTAATTCCGTCTAAAATTTTGCTAAGCTTGTAGAATAAGGCATCTTACAGAATAGGACAAACAAGTACGTTTACATCTCCATCTATCTACAGTATTAGTAGGGAAATGATCTAATGGTAATTCTTTCACAATCACGTTCTGATATATTTTATACAGAAAAAAAAAACCTTAATACCACAAATAAACCTTTTGACAAACCATTAATTCAAGTCCGAAGATAAAAATCCTTAAGCGAATCCTAAAATAGGCATTATCCATGAGCCGTATACTTATTATCCGTGTGGTAACAGATTAAGAACGACAACAACGTCATAAGAGGCGACTAAGAGAATAAAATATGCAAACGACATCACCGCAAAGAGAAGGAAAACTTGAAACGTCCTGAAAGTCCTAAACCAACCCGACAGGCCTGCATGGTATAGTAGACCAAAATCTCCTTTTCAAGAAGAGGCCTACTTTCAGCAGTGGACTGTTAAAGGCTGTTAATGATGATGAAGAAAGTCTATGATCTATGGAGACTCAAAATACACATGTGTCCCTTTTTAAAGTGTTAAGTCCATTCAGGAGATTAATAGACAGAGTAGACAAACAGATGGACAACAACGTAATCATACATAATTCCGGGTTTTTCCTCTTAAGGACCAGAACTCTAAAAGTTATGATCTGAAAACAGTACTACACAAAATTATTTGAGTCATTTAACTACTAACAGAAGGCCAAACTTCATTTTACGCCACTTAAGAAATTACTCCAATATTATGAGAAACAGAGGTTGAATAGAGTGACGTCAATGAACATTGTATCTTTATTCAAAAGGGCATTATCACGATGAACTAGCAACTGAATATCTCACCTTGACATTAACCATGACCACAATCTTCAAATGGATAACCTTGCTACACTTGGTTATTTTCGAAGAATTTGATCCTGACTCACTCTGAAGTACAATAATTTTTACATTGACATCATTGACTATTGAGATTTGAAGCAATATTATTCCATGACATGTGTTGATCTTGAAATGACTTTTTCCGATGTGAAGATTGGTCTCAGAACACACATGTTCTGGGATCACTCGTTACATGGGACAACATTGCATGTTGCACAACTTGTGTGTATGTAAAGTCGCTTACGGCGCAGGATATATTCTTTGAATCACTGCGAGATTTTTTTTAATCTTTTTTTTATCTTTAATAAAACAATTCCGGATTAAGAATATATCCTATATCGCGAGGGACTTTACAAACATACAAGAAACGGACACAAAAGATACCCAAATTCAGATTATGTGGATCACACAAAGTGGTCCCATGTGGGGTTTGAAGCTACAATACTCGGCCCAGTAGAGATCGGCATCGTGACCACTCAAATCACTACTATCCATGCAGAAAAATAAGTAAATAGCGTTCAAAAGTTTACGAAATCATTGCTAAAATTTTACAGCAATATATGTCAGCCAAATAGCGACCTAAAAGCGCATACTATATTGTTAAAATTTCTATAATTACGATCATTAAACATTGTTTTGAGCATGTGTATCACATACTCCACTAATATAAGCTGAGACCTTGAGTAATACTGTGAAATCTGATAGACTGGACGGTGAAACTTGTAGGAAGAGCTATCTAACTGGAAGAGAGGGGATTTGGAATTCGGTAACTTCATTTATTTAGTGTTAAGCAACGAAAAATTGTGGTTCTTTTCAGCTTTTCTGTGAGACTGCATTAATTTAAGTGTAAGTCAAGCTGCTTCTTTCTGCGTGAGTATTGTGGGTTCGATGTCCACATGCGACAACAGTTTGTGTGATCCTCTAATAGTTTTGCCGAGTCTAAATGTTGTAAGATCTGCCAGGATAATATCCGGCAATTGGGTAGATGACTGTATCGTAAATAAATACCAATATATACTTTTTTTTGTAAATGTATACATATTATACATGGAAAACACCCAAACTCCGAAACAAATATTTACAGATCATACAAACATTTGGTCCGACCCGGGAATCGAACCCGAACTTCATTAAAAATAGTATCACGAAACATCTCGGTAAATACAATTAACTAAGGTTTTTGTTATTATTACGAATTTCAATCAAATAAATAGTGAAATATATTGTTCAATTGAGTAGTCTAAAACAGTGACGTCACAATTTTGTATTTAGTACATTTTTTATACAAAATTGTCGTTTTGACAGATGATAAAAGTAACTAATTTGACTAAGGTGTCATCTAGCCTACTGTCTTAAAAAAAGACGAAATGCATATTACTGAAAGCAGTTCATTTGTTAACTTTGTTTAGTAATTATTTATAAAATGTTAAAAAATGTAAAATACCTTCTAATTGAATTAGTTACTAAATCATACCTACTAACTAACTTAAGAAATGCGAACAGTAAACGTTAGATACATGCCATTGGTGAATAGCTTAGCACGTTTATTACACGTGTCTAGGCTGTGCTCACTCATTTCATTGTTTACAGACAAACACAACGTGTTAAAAGGAAAATTTCTTCATATATTAGTACTATAAGCAGAGAATGGTATACGATAAACAGTAGAATCCACTTTCACATGTACTTAGCAAAATGTTGATTCTCCAATTTCGTCGTACGAAAAAAAAACAACAGCCAGTATTGTTTTAACGTCAGTTTTGAAATATTTCTTAAAAGTTTTACTAATCCAATGATAGATAACAGTTCCATATATAATCTATTAGGGCATGATATTTATATCATCACATCTTTAACACCCCACCGCTGGGCATAGGCCTCTCTTTAGCAAGAAGGTTTAAGCCTATGGCCAGACGGGTTGGTGTGAGGTTTGTTTCAAAATTTCCTTCTCTATGTAGTGATGTTGTTTTGCATATTTTGTTCCCTTAATCACCTCTTATTACACCCTCTTACTGACATAGGGGTGGTGGCACTCTGTATTGCTCATCCGTCACCACACGGAGTGGTATTTGTATATTTGGGCTATAATACACACACGATCACACCCTATTGCACAACACCTAGTCCGCCATACTGTTGTATTGATAAAACATCATTACTCACACTAAGATTTTAATAACTATGAATTAGACTATGAAATAACAAATCCTTACAGATACAAAAAATTAGAAACCACGATACAAAAACCGGTTATAAAGGTTAATTTTTTATTTATGTACCCTTAATAACGTTAGATATAATAAGAGATATTTAAATTTTTCTAAGTGGATACAAAATTAAGCAATCTGACAAAAACTTAGTCAAAACGTCATTCAAAATTAATGAGAACTTGTCTACTTCACTGAACTAAAAATATAGCCACTATATTGAAGTATTAGCTTATGCCAACTGCTTTGTTACTGTCAAAGTTGTCAATATTTTTTTTTTAAGATAATAAGTGGAACAGACTATATAATACTTTATTGTAATAATAATTAATTGCAACTCAAGAGCCGCAAGTGTGACTCTTGCAAGGTTGCAGATGAGTTTGAATTAGTATAAATCCTTCTCCCTCAGAATCGGAGAAGGGGACTTCCTTTCAGGTAATCTCACTAATTTGGTAAAAGAACAAAAGAATCGGTTAACGTCAGTTTTCTACGAGGCTGTGGTATCGATCAAGTCGAACCTGAAGTCGGCCTGTTATCATTGAAATTGGTCGGTCTAAGTAAATGGTAATTTTTGTTTCGGACGAAAAACGCCAATAACTGACTACGTCGTGGTTGTTGACCTGTATGTCCTCTTATTGGAAAGGCCATAAAGAGCAGTAGCATATTGTCAATGACAATTAATTTTTTGACAGATCTAGGCACGTCACGTCAAACTGACTTTGTTCTATGTAAATGTCACTTGTCACAGATGTAAGTGTCAAAATAATTTAAAAATACAATAGGTATACTAGTTGAGGAGCATAAAAAATTGTATTGTTTGCAGAAAAACAAAAAAAAATATTGTGTTTTTTTATTAGTGGAATTGAAGTAACAAAAAATGTACATTTACATAAAATTTTATTGTCCAAAAGGTTAAGCCGAAGCACATATTTTGGTTACTATCATTTTTTATATCACGTACGTAATTATACTTAACTATTGCCGTTAATCGGACCGTTGTGGAATTAACCAGCAAATTGAGAGTTAATTATGAAAAATTGGTAAGGTTGATGCCAAGGCCACGGCCCTAAACGTGTTTTATATTAATAACGAATCTAGAGTAAGTAAGTTTTTGTACCGCTTGTTTGTCTAGTCATTAGACTTGACGAACAAGCGATACTAGAGTCCACTAGACTAGACTCCACTAGACTCCAGTAGACTAGACTCTAGTGGCTGGTGACCCTGACTGCTAAGCCTTAGATTGTATGTGTTTGATGAATACGATTATTTATAATATGTATGTATTTAGAAACATAGAAGTATGTGCATTAGCAGTCTGGACACGGATCAGACGGCCGTGTATGAGATATGTCCACTTATTACAGGTTTACGTTTGATACATCGTTTGGTTTGGACACTCGCACTTTGGACCAGTAACAGACTGATGCGGTTACACTACAGCAACGACCGCAGTGTAATATTCTAAATGTTAGAGCCTATATTAACTCGAATAGTATATAAAAAACACATTGTGTTTACCTAATTCCTTGTTATGATAACTTTTTAACCTTCCTCTGTTTTGTTTCATCAACGTTTTGTATTATTTTTGTAGATATTAAATATCTTCTGAGTTTGATTTTCTAAAACATGATTAATCTGCAAATATAAAGTATTTCGTAAGTTTCCTGTCAAAACAAGATTATAGTATCGAGTGTAAATATTTATTTGTGAAGCTATTTTGTAATCTGCATCGTCAGACGATTTTCAATGTTATTTTCTACTATAGCAGAGGCATGCTGGCCCACATACGAGCCTTCTCGACCGGGTTAATAACACTACCATGTATAAAATCGGTGGTAATAACATAACTTCACACAACTCATATACGGCATTCTGATTCTAAACTAGATAGTCTTAACGTCTCTAAATACATATAAAAAATAGAGTCCATCTTCAATTAAAAAAAAAGTATTTTCTTAAGTACTTGTAGCTCTTTACATGATAGTATAACACAAACTATCTTTTTTATTTTTTTTGTCTGTCTGTCTGTTTGTTTATCTGGGCTAATCTCTGGAACCGTTGAACCGATTTTTATGGGGTTTTCACTAGGAAATAGAAGAGGTTACTGGACACATATAGGCTACATTTTGTCCAAGATTTCTCAAGGAATCAGGATTTACGCAGCAAGACAAACGTTAAGCGTAACCGATTTTAATGGATCTTTCACTTGTGGGACTTGTGGTCATAGAGAATAGTCTGGACAAACAAATAGATAGACAGACAACAATTTTAAAAAAGTTAGTTTATAAAATAAATAAAAAGTATTGTAAGGAGCTATAAGCACTTGAGAAA
Source organism: Hypercompe scribonia (assembly GCA_949316085.1). Taxonomy (NCBI): domain Eukaryota; kingdom Metazoa; phylum Arthropoda; class Insecta; order Lepidoptera; family Erebidae; genus Hypercompe; species Hypercompe scribonia. The sequence continues at coordinate 3,745,351 of OX438973.1, forward strand.
ATATATTTGATGTAGGGGTGACAGTTATCTTAGTAACTGTGTAAGCCTTACACTGCCACGATGACTGTCATACCTTTTACGTCCCCAAGCGAGGTGTGAAAAACATCTCACAAGGCCGCCATAGTGTGGGTCACCATACTGCATTGTGTGCATTTGCAATGAGCATGGTGACCACAACTCTTGGATTCTATTCATGCTTTCCATCAGGCAGAGAAAAATATATATGTATAGAAAATATTTGCTTTAAATCACAGACATACATTTTGATTTTATTTTTATGTATATTGTAAGATGTATGTTGATATATGATATTTAGCGTAAGGAGATTGGCTGAAAACAATAATAGAACAAGTGTTTTGAGTAGATTTTACTTCTAGCGTTTCCTTATCTGTTGAAATACCTAAGTATATCATAATTAACACATTATTATCACTTTCCTTATAAGAGGATTTAATTCAACAATTTAGTAGTCAAATAATTACGTAGTAGCATGATGTCATGTCATTGCGATGTAAGTGTTGTATTAGTTAAGAAGGTAATAATAAGACTACCTCGTTGGTCTAGCGGTTAGCGTGAGCGGCTGTGGATCAAGAGGTCTCGGGTTCGATTCCTGGATCGGGCCAAAAAGTGTTATTGAGGTTTTCTGATTATAGAAATGCTTAATAACAACCGAGTGTTAGGAAGATAGGGCCTTAATCCCCTTGCTTCGGAGAGCACGTAAAGCCTGCGCCTGGTCTCCCCGGCCGAATTGGAAAGTAGTCCCATCGGATTGTGAGAGTGAGGGAACAGAGAGCGCACCTTTGTTTGTGCACACACTCTAGCGTAGTCGGCTAGTCTCCGTTGATTACAATAAGATTAAATTGAATTGTACAGTCCATAAAAGACTTTTTATAGTCCTTTTAACATAATGGTGTATACAGTTACATATTGTATTGCTTTTACTATTAATACTGTATATTTTTTTCGCGTATATTATATATTTTATGTCGAGAAACTTCACAAACAAACAAGAAACGAACACAAAGAACAGTCAGAATAATAATTTGTGGATGACACAAAGTGTTTTCTCATGTGGAGTTTTAACCCACACCACTCAGCGCAGTAGAAATCGGCGTGGCGACTGCTTAAATCGTAACGCCATCCGTGCAGTCACCATTCAGTCGAAGAGTTTGTTTATTTGTTGAAATGCGTTAATCTTAGAAACTAGATTCGTTTTTTTTTCGATATACATGATGCTCCTACTATTAAAATAATTTTAGTGATAGAATAATTAAATAGATGTATTTTGTAAAAATAATTGTTGTAATGTAGAGAGAGAGTGCGCTCTCGATGCATCTAGTCTCTATATTTTTATTATCTGTGGACACACACGACTGTATAAGAAAATATGGCGTCCTGAATAAAAGTCCATTTCTTTTTTCTATATTAAGAGCCTGCCAAAATAACTCTACTCTGCCTGATGGAAAGCACGAATAGAATTCAAGAGTTGTGGTCACCATACTCATTGTAAATGCAGATAATGCAGTATGGTGGCCTTGTGAGATGCTTTTTCACAGCCCGCTTGGGGACGTAAAAGGCATGACAGTCATTGTGAGAGTATAAGGCTTACACAGTTACCACGATAACTGTCACCCCTTTTTTTTTTTTTTTTTTTTTGTTGTCGGGGTGGAAAATCCCTTCGGATCTCCGACTCCTTGGGGACGCAGGAGCCAGGAGTATGTGGTGTTTCCACTAAAAACCACCCCGGCGGCCGGTCTCAGGCGTCCTTCTCTGAAGGGGACCCGGACCATGTTATTTCAGGTCCCCTCCAGAATCAACGCCGCGCCTAGTCAGACCCTATCCTGGGGACGCCATAAAGGCAACCCCCCCTATCAGTCCGGTTGTTATAATTTGTTGCGACCCGATCGCATTTTTGCTACCAGGCCGAAACAAATCATTCCATCGCAGACCGCAGCAACTAATCCGCCACCAGAGGACCCCACTCTCTGGCGACTCGCGGTCCCGTCGGCGGCTCATAACGCCGCCGGCGTCTTCTTCGTTCGGGATCGGCCCTCTCTCGATCCCGTTCAGCGGTCTCTTTCTGGAGCATAACAGTTTCGCAGAAAGAGACCACTGCGGCCCAGCTTTCCTCACCCGCCAGCATGGCAGCAACGATTGCTGGCGGCGATAGGTCTCGTCCTATTTTATCGACTAGGGCTCCGCGTTCAGATGCCCACGCGGGGCAGTCTTCCAGCGTATGCTGGGCGGAGTCCCAGTCGGCTGCGCAGTGGTGACAGTGTGCCGTCTCCTCGCGTCCGATCTTATTCAGATACTTACCGAAGCAACCATGCCCGGTGAGTATCTGCGTCAGTCGGTAGGTGACGCGACCTCCCTCCCTACCTACCCAAGCTTCGAGGTTGGGCAGAACGGCACCGACAGCGCGTTGGCGCGCATTTTGTGGCTGTTCTAGCCGCGCGCGCCATTGTGTCAATGCCTGTCGGTGGGCGCTCTGCCGCATTTCGAGCTCGTCCTGGTCTTCCCCACTCTCATCCCGGCGGATAGCGCGAATACGGTCATAGATCCTCGCGTCCATATCGGCCAGGATATCAAAGGGCAGAAAACGTGCCAGGACTGTTGCCGCCTCAGACGAGATGGTGCGGTATCCTCGTACGATCCGAATGGCCGCTACCCGCTGCGCTCGATTGAGCTTAGCTCTGCAGCGGGAGGAGGCTGATATGCGCTTGGCCCATATCGGCGCTCCGTAGAGAGCCATGGATCGTAGCACCGCACAGTAGAGGCGGCGCACTTCTTCTCGCGGGCCCCCTATGTTAGGCAACAGCCTTTGTAGGGAGCCCGCCACCCCCCGAACTCGTGGGATCATCCGCTCGAAATGCTCCTCGAAGCTCCAGCGACTGTCCAAGGTTAGGCCGAGGTACTTAATGTGTCGACTGACCTCGACCTCCGCTCCTTCCACTCTTATAAACGAGCTGGTAGGAACGACACCTCCGCGTTTCCTGTGGAACCACAGGGCTTCCGTCTTATGAGGTGCAACCCGTAGACCCAAATCGCTGATCTTTTGGACGACACAGGTAACCCCTAACTCGGTGAGCTCCAGGACTTCTTGGAAGCCATACCCCCTAGCTAGTACTAGAGTGTCGTCCGCGTAGCAGACGACACTCACTCCAAGGGGTAGACTGGTCCTCAGGACCGCATCATACGCGAGGTTCCACAAAAGGGGTCCTAAGACCGACCCCTGGGGAACCCCACATGTGACCTCCCTTTGAAGTACTTCACCGTCCCGACCTACATAGGATATGGACCTATCGCGAAGATAGGCCCCGATGATGTGCTGCAAGTAGAGGGGCAATTGGTGATATACCAGTGCCTCTCTAATTACCCACCACGGCAGGGAGTTAAAGGCGTTGACTATATCAAGACTGACGGCCAACGTCACTCCCCCCCGACAGACAACCTCTTCCGATAAGGAGCGGACGCGGTCGATCGCGTCGAGCGTTGAACGTCCCTCTCGAAAGCCAAATTGGTTGTCTGATAAGTCAGGGCCCACTAGCGACAGGTGTCGGCTGATACGGGCGGCGATAACTCTTTCAAAGAGTTTCGCCGCCTCGTCCAACAGGCATATAGGTCGGAACGCCGAGGGAGTATCTGCAGCCCTGCCAGGTTTCTGGATGAGTACCAGCCTGGCTTCCTTCCAGCCGGAAGGGAATACGCTGTTACGGAGGCAGCTGGTAAACAGTTGCCTCAACCTATTCCCTAGGATCACCGAAGCGCACACCCATGCTCGACCCGGAATCCCATCCGGGCCAGGAGCGGTGTTGCGGGCGGCGAGTCGCTTCATGGCTCGGTCCAGCTCATCCTCCGTCACCTCAAAGTCGTCGGACCACATAGTGGAATCCGACAGCAATGGAGGCCATGAGGGACTACCCTGGTCCCTGGGGAAGAGAGTATCTACGACTCTGCCCACGAATACAGGATCCAGAGTCTGAGTCAGTGGTGGGACCCACGGTCTGAGCTTGCCCAATACAAGTTTATAAGGGCGCCCCCATGGGTCCCTGTCTAGTCCCTGTATGAGCTCCTTCCAAGACCGAGCCTTGGCTTCCGCGATTGCAAGGCTTACAGCTTTTGCTGCGGCGCCATACTCCCGCCTCACTTCGGCAATCTCCTCGGCTGTGGCTCGCCGTCTTCTTCGGGTTCTTTGAAACCGGCGACGGGCTCTCGAGCACGCTGTGCGAAGTTGCTCGAGTTCCGCTGTCCACCAGTACACAGAACCCCTCCTGCCTCCCGGTCTGACCCGTGGCATCGACGCGTCACAGACGTCAGTCATAACGCCACGGAACCAGGCCGCCTGCGCTTCTGGATCAGACGAGACCCGTTCTTCTTCCCCTGGCCAATCTGCGACGATGGCTGCGGCGACGAGCATATCTCGGTTCATCCGCTTGAGGGACCATCGTCGCGGAGGGTAGCTACAGCGGTGGTCTAGGCCTGTGGCCGGGCGGCAGATGACCACATCGAAGACGATGTGGCGGTGGTCCGACAAAGTGACCACCTCTTCTGCCACCCTCCATCCTGACACTTGCTCGATACCAAGGGGAGTCGCCCACGTCAGGTCGACAATTGACTCCCCTTGCCATCGCACGCAGGTGCTCACTGAGCCGCGGTTCACAATACCGAGGTTCAGTCCCGCCGCCCACTCAACGAGTGTATCTCCTCTCACGTTGTCCAGACGATCTCCCCACTGTGTGGAGCGGGCGTTGAAATCGCCCAGGACAAGTACCGGACGATACAGGTACGTGCAAATGCAGCTCCTGAGGTCGTCCAGGTACGCCTCAAATACGGGGAGGCCGCAATTCGGCGATATGTAGCAGCCCACAATGACCATGGGGCCCCATTCAACTGCCACAAACCCCAGTCCTCGCTGAAGGAGGGTACAGTGGAGGCCATTTTCGACCCCTGCCCAGAAGATAGCGGCAGTGCCGTCAAACGACCCGAACCACCGAGGGTGATCCGGGACACAGTACGGCTCCGCCATCACCGCTAGGGCAACCGACCGCTCAGCGAGTATCTGCATCAGCAGATCTTGCGCTGCGCGGCAATGATTGAGGTTACCCTGCAAAACTTTCTGGGGAGGCATGAATTTTAAGACTCCATTACCTCCTCTGCCGGACGGGTTGCCGGCTGTATAACTGTCACCCCTACATCAATAGTCTCGCACTCACCAACGAAACACGACAGCACGGATGCTGGCGTTTTGGGTTTGTCTTCTGTGGGAGGGTAGTACTGCCCCGGTCGAGTTGACCCGCTCGTGCTGAAATCAGCGTGGCTCTACTTCCTACAAAACTACCATTAATTATATAACGGATATTCCTTTTCCAATGTAATCTACGGTCCTATTTAACAATTATACTTTAATTTTGTGCCCACTTTCCGTAATATAAGTGTATTTCTATAAAATATGTACATTGTGACATATCATGTACGTTTCAGTGATTTAGTTATTTTTGTTATTAATTTCAATTCCTATAAGATTCTTGGCATTTTAATAATTTAATCAATTAGATTTTTGAAGCACGTCATTTTACTTTATATCATTACATCAGCAACCCTTAATATACGTTTTAAAGCATCTCATTGAATTTATTTCAGATAAATGATGTTTATTTTTGCAACTAAACCAATTACAGATATTACGACTGCTTCGGTGGTGCAGTGGCAGTATACGCGAACGTTGAGTTCCAGGTCTCGGGTTTTATTCCTGGGTCGGATCAAATGTTTGTATAATCTGCAAATATTTGTTTTGGATTTTGGGTGTTTTCTATGTATTATACAATATGTATCTATTTACAAAAAGTAAGTAGTTATATTATTATGTGTTTATATCAGTTGTCTAGAACCCAAAGTACAGGCTCTGCTTAGTTTGGGGCTAAATGGCGTTTTGTGTCAGATGTCTGAAAATATTATATTTTACTGACTAACTGCACGATTGGCCTAGTAGTTTAAGCGGTCGCTACGCCGCTCTCTACTTCGCCGAATGTTGTGGGTTCAAATCCTACATGGGACAACACTTCGTGTCCGTTTCTTGTATGTTTGTAAAGTCCTCCGCCACACAGGATTTATTCCTAGTGCGGGTGTTGTCTTTTCATAAAAAAAAAGAAAAAAAAGTCAGAATTTATAGCTAGAAGGCGCTGGTGTCTCCTATGATTCACTTCGCGAAGCAATGGCGAAACAAACTACAGTAGTGTCTTTTTAAGCCTGTGCTTATTAAAGGATTTAATGTTAATACTTAACTCTTGATTTTTTTCGTTATAACAACCATTGTACCTCTAAAAATTGGTTAGGGACAAAAACAAGTTATAATAACTTACTTAACCTCGTAACTGTTCGCAACAATACAATCTATTATGTAAATAGTACTAAAATTAATGTTGGTAAAATTAATATGTTTAGCACGTCTCTGTCTACCCCTAAAGTAATAATAGCGTAAGTGTGTACGTACGTTTAACACTCGAGTTGCGCTTTGATTTCATTAGGACAAGATGTTTTGATGAATGACTTCCGAATACATTCGGCAATTATACATTTCCTAATCAGGGAAACAAGATTATACACCCACATCAGTAAGCGTACATATGTGTAAGATTTCGTCTGATGCTATGTATAGCTTTGATCTGATTATAATACTTTAGAATATTACAAAGTGCTATCTAGATCTAAAGGACGCAATACAAGTACAATAAGATACCCATCACCATTCTAATTCATCCCATAGGTGTCTTAAGAGGCGACTAATGAAGCAAATTATGCAAGACAACATCCCCGCAACAATTTGATAACTCGTCTGGACAGCGTGGTATAGTAGGCCAAAACTTCTTGCTTATGGACAGGCCTACGTCCAGCTACTTTTAAGACTAGACTATTGAAAGTTATTGATGAAGTGAAGTGTACGCGTCTTATATGAGGAAAACATACATACATAAATAAATACAAACAAATATGTCATGCATAAATTTTGCAATATATTATTAATTTCTTCATTTTAAAACTTCATATACATATGAACATGGCGATCTTAATGCCCTAGGTATTTTCTACGAGCCAACCGTCCATGTGGTGTAGATATATTTTTATTTTATTTTTTTTTCTATATTAAGAGCCTGCTAAAGTGAGTTACTCTGCCTGATGGAAAGCATGAATAGAATCCAATAGTTGTGGTCGCCAAACTCATTGTAAATACAGACAATGCTGTATGGTGACCCACACTATGGCGGCCTTATGAAATACTTTTTCACACCCAGCTTGAGGACGTAAAAGGCATGACAGTCATCGTGACAATGTAAGGCTTACACAGTTACCACGATAACTGTCACCCCTGCATCAATGGGCCTCCGGTCTCACACTCACCAACAAAACACGTCAACACGGATGCTGGCGCTTTAGGTTGGTCTTCTGTGGGAGGGTAGTACTGCCCCGGTCGAGTCAGTACGCTTGTACTGAAATCAACGTGGCTCTACTACCTAGTTAAATTAGATTAGAAGTACAAAGAAAAAATAACATACATATATAAAACATAAAAGCAAGCACTTTTCCATGGGACGGTAGGCAGAGGCATGTTGAACTTTTCCACCACTTTTCGCCAGTTTTTTGATCCCACGTAATAAGTGGCGAGCTCATAGCCGCTAATTGGAACGTTTTGTTTGCTAAAACCTCGTCAGTTAATCAACAGGTGCACTACTTGTAAGTGAGGTTGGATTGAGGCCCTGATTTCTTGATGGGAACCAACTACACACCCTCTATAAATTACACACATATGTATATAACTCTATATATATTAATTATATGTTTAAATACAAGAAGTTACTAAATGCCACTTAAACATATATTTTGGTAACAATTTCAGACGAGACTTTCTTTGAAATGTTGTAGTATATGTATGTATATAGTAATGTATGTTGTAGTATAAGTAATTTTCTAGCGTATACTTTTTATTGTATAGAACTGCAAAGGAGTAAACAGTTCACTTGGCGGTATGTTACTACCATAGTCCATGAACACCTGCACCCCAAAAGTCACAAGTGTGTTGCCATCCTTTGACCCTTCTAATCCACAGAGGCTTGCCTTCTTTTAACTTTAGTCTTTCCGTGAAAAACAACGAAAATATAATTTGACACTGGATTTCTATGTGGCTGTGATATTACTCTGTCGGAGCTTGGTCTATTTGTGCCAAAGTTTGGCTCAATCAATCAATCAACCTATCGCCATCTTGAGCAATCTGCATCCAGAGACTGTCTTAAAATCGTTGGTGCAGCGTTTCGCAAAGCACTTACACTTTTTTTTTAACGTGTGGAATCCCCCTTGGGTCGTCATCCCACCGGGATTTCGGCGTTATAGTGTGTCGGAATCGGACCGACTAAAACCACACGGTGTACTACTCTGCACATGACATAACAGGTACCCGGGAACAGCTGTTATTAGGACATCCAGATCCCTCATAGCGCCTGCCCGCTAACACGGGCATCATCTGTGGATAAACTCTCAATTTAGGCGACGTACGGCACACACGGACGTCACCTCCTCGCGGCTGGCCACTATAGCGGATGCAGGGGAAAACCCGTCCCGTCCACCCGCGGTCACTCTCAAGGCGGCATGAGGCGCTGGTACGCGCGCCTCCACCGCCCGGTTCGCAGGCAGCGAATAGGGTTCGAGAGGAAGTTGTCCTCCCGAGCCTTCTCCGCCGCTTCCTTCCACGAAATTACGTCTTCGTAGAAGGTTGTGACCGTGGTAAAACAACTGTCGCTACCGACCATAGAGCGTTTAACGGCCGATAGCGAGAGATCTCATCCAATAACTGCAGTCAGGACCATACGCTGCGCCGCCCAGGAGGAACAAACCGCTAGCGTGTGCTGAGGGGTGGTAACACTATGTATTCTTAATTCGTCACCACATGGTCAAAACGTAAAATAGTAAGGTCATTTAAATTTCGAAGTGAGACTGGCCGTTTAGGCACCTCCTTGTTCCTAGATCTTAGGTCTGTGACTTTTAATGACATTTGCCTCTGATGTCAAAAGATTTCAAATGTTACGAAATTATTTTTAGGATTTCATTAAGAATGTGCTAATGTCAATGTTAATATGCCTTATAGAGGCTGTAAACGCGATTAAGAATGTGATTTTGTATAAAAACTACGGAATTAATAAGGTCCGCTGTGTTTGATAAGAACCTGTTTTACATAACAAAAAACAAACGCATCAACCTTGCGTAACTACCTAAAAAAAAATTGGAAACAACACTCCATGTGGTGATGGATCAGGTTCGTGCAGTGACGGATAAGGTTCGTGTGTTGACGGATAAGGTTCGTGTATTAACGGACAGAGAACACTAAGCAATACTACTCTATATTCGTAATGTTGTAAGAGCTGATTGAGGGATTAAGACGCAAGACAAAACCACTGCGAAGCAAAATAAAAACTTGACACTAACCCTATACCAATTTGTTTGGTCATGTCCATCAGTGAACTGTTAAAGGCGTTCAGTGAATGAGGATTACAGGAAACGGAAAAGTGAGACTATTCCTGTCTTGCCTTAGGTTTTGGCCTACTATACCGCGCTGGCCAGACCGGTTGGAATAGGGTTCGTTTCAAGTTTTCCTTCTCTTTGTAAAGATATTATCTTGAATAGTTTATATAGTATGTATGAATAGTAATGTAAAATATTTTATTTCTAACTGTTACACCATAATATCATCTAAGTAATTGCAACAACTTATGACGAATACACACGACTAACACTACTATTTTTTTTTATAGACAACTCTCTCATCAGAAATACTTCCTATGTCGCTGTGGACTTTACATACAGACATGAAACAGACACAAAGAACACCCAGACTCAGAACAACACACAATGTGTGTGTGTGGATCACACAGAGTGTTATCCCATGGACGATTTGAACTCATAACACTTGGCTCAGTAGAAAACTGCGTGGCGACCGCTTAAACCACTAAGCCATATGTGCAGTCAGTTAAATATTAAATATTGGCAGTGACAGATAATTTATATTACTGTAATATAAATTACTTTGCTAAAAGTTAAGTGCCAAAAGATATTTAGGCAAAAGAGGTAAATGTAATGACAATATCTTAACATATGTGTTACCCACGATGTTCGATTCCGAAATAGGTGTTGACTGTACCGCCTAAATACAGAAGAAATGATGATACTTATCACACAGCTATTTGTCCTGGATGAGCAGCGAACCCACGACTTCTTTCTCTTCAGGATCATCAAAGTTTTATAATATTAAGTAACTTTAGGTAGCAGAGCCACGCTGATTTCAGCTCAAGCGGGCCGGCTCGACCGTGGCAGTACTACCCTCCCACAGAAGACCAACCTAAAGCGCCACCATCCATGTTGTCGTGTTTCGTTGGTGAGTGTGAGACCGGAGGCCCAATGATGCGGGGGTGACAGTTATAGTGGTAACTGTGTCACCCTTACACTGTCACAATGACTGTCATGCCTTTTACGTCCCCAAGCGGGGTGTGAAAAAGCATCTCACTAGGCCACCATAGTGTTGATCACCATACTGCATTGTCTCCATTTGCAATAAGTATGGTGACCAGAACTCTTGGATTCTATTCATGCTTTCCATCAGGCAGAGTAGAATTACTTTGGCAGGCTATTAATATAAAAAAAAAACTTTCATATGAGGGCACAACAAAAGTGTGACTTACCAACTATAGGTCCTGCTGCCAACATCCCCTGCTGACTTGAATTTGTCTGCAACTCGCACGCGCTGGTGGGCACTATGAACATGCTGTTGTAAGCGGTGCTGACGTAACCGAGCAAGGAAACACTGGTCAGACATACTAAGAGGAACGCGTAGATGCCGCAACCTGTTCAACAATAATAAAGAGAATAATAAATATAATTTATTTCTCTCAAAAGGTACAAAGATATTCTTAAAATAAAGATACAGCACAAACAGAACCTTGTTGAGAGCTGAAGTCTGAGCTAGGTTCGAAACCTATGTGACAGATCGCCAGTGAACAATACATTTTATATGGTAAAAACAATAAAAAAAATACAATTATTATTATTATTTTATTAATATTTTAGTTTTAATATTATATTAGTTTCTTTAGAACATTTGAAAGCTAATTATAATATACTTCTTATCAGCACCATAAATTCATCCATTTGGTGACGGAATAAGGAAACGGAGTACCACCATTCTTTTTTATCTCCTGGATAAATAAGAATATTATCATCATCAACCGTATTTCGTAGTCCACAGCTGGACATAGCCCTTTCTTTAGAAAGGAGGATTAAGTCCACTATACCACGCTGGCCAAAGAGAATGGAATAGGATTTATATCAAGTTTTACCTCTAGTAAACTAAAACCTCTTGGTTAAGGAGTCTATGTCAAGCGATAGACTGCTATTGACTCTTGGTTATGATTGAAGATAATTACAAATTAAAATTTTCTATGGTTTTGATGATCATGCTTATAATTTGTGGTATTCGAACTCATCTGATTGTGTAGTTACGTGAAATATTTTTTATTTTATGCGCCAAAACAGTACATTTTTATTATTTTTTTCTTTTTAAAAAGACAACGCCTGCATTCGGGATAAATCCTGTGTCGCGGGGGACTTTACAAACATACAAGAAACGGACACAAGGAACACCCAGACTCAGAACAACAATTTATGGATCACACAAAGTGTTGCCCACAACACTCAGTGCAGTAGTAAATGGCGAGGTGACCGCTTAAACTACTAGGCCAATCGTGCAGTCATTTGCAAGGAAAAAAAACATTGGATACTAAAAGTAGTGAATTGAAATTAGTAAATTATGGTATCACTTGTTTCTATATCATATAAATACATTTTATGAGATACAATGAGGCTGGCACTATCATGCTTGAATAAAAACTTCATTTTAAACGTAATCAATAAAGATTTAAAAAAAGACATTTTGACAATTCATAAAAAGAAAGTATTTAACCTTACAATCAACTTCGTAAATATTCTTAACATTTGGGGAAAAACCTTGGGGATCATCATTGACATTTCAAAAATTTAAATTTCGAAATTATCTTCCATTTATCAAATGTCATTCGAGATATAAATAAATTACAATTCTTGACAAATATAATGCCTATTAATTAATGGTGTTTTTATTTAGACTTCTATATGCATATGTTAATTAGAAAATCTCTCGATAAAGGGGTAATTAAATTATCAACGAATACTCAAATAGCAAACTAAACATTTAAACGTAAATGCACCAAATTACTGTAATGTCAAGTCCTATATTAATGCAATTTGTTTATTATATAATTTTATGTCTTTTTGTCCAAGATCCCCCAGAGCCTAAAGACGAAAGTCTTCAACCAGTGTGTGTTGTCAGTGATGACATATGGAACTGAGACGTGGTCTTTCACTGCTGGCCTCATGGAGATGCTCGAAGTCGTTCAACGAGCGGTGGAAAGGGCTATGCTCGGCATTTCCTTGCGTGATAGGATCTGGAACGAGGATATCCGCAAGAAAACTAAGGTTACCGACATAGCTCTTTGAATAAGCAAGTTGAAGTGGCAATGGGCAGGCCACATCGTTCGTAGAACCGACAACCGTTGGAGAAAAAAGGTTCTCGAGTGGCGACCACGTACCGGAAGACGAAGCGTAGGTAGGCCCCCCACTAGATGGACCGACGACATAGTTCTCGTCGCGGGGAGCCGACGGATGCAGTTGGCGTCCAGCCGTACGGCGTGGCTTTCTAGGGGGAGGTCTATGTTCTGCAGTGGACGTCTTCCGGCTGATGATGATGATGATAATTTTCCATTTTCTTTTTCTTAAAAAAGACAACCCTTGTACTCGGAATCTATTTTTTTTTCGCTGGTAATGCTTTTAGCACCATACTCTTTGTTAGGAAGACAGACGGTGTGTGTGACACTCCCGTGGAATCGGGCTACTCACTAAACCCAGCGGCGGCCGACCTCAAAAATATCCTACGTCGCGGTCGACTTTACATACATAATCTATAAAACGGACACAAAGTACACTTAAACTAAGAACAGTAATTAGTGGATCACACAAACTGTTGTCCCTTGTGGAGATCGAACCCTCAACACTTAGCATAGTATTTAGCGACGAGATGAGCGCGTACGCCACTACACCACCCGTAAGTTAGGTATCATTCTCTCTCCTATTTTACTGTTTTTGACAGGTTGCACGATGATTAAATAAGCTATACACCATTTGGTTAGATATTTAACTTTATGTTAACAAAGAAAATCAACGTGTTCAGGTATTCATAACCATTTGTTACAATACAAAACTACGTTTTTCGTAGGTAATTATTTAATCATTGAGATTATTATATCATATCAAAACTACAAGAAAACTACATTTCCGTTATAAGTCATATATTTACCTCATACAAAGAAATGTATTTTGCTTCGCGTGGGTATATATTTAACATTTACATTATAATTTATTCTGAGTTAGATAAATAATCACCAACAGTAATAAAAAATATAAAAACTACAGAATTAATGGCAAAGTAACACATAAATACAATGAAAAGTGCACGGCGGACATAACAGACGTTGTCACGAAAGGTGCCTGGTAACCCGACTAAACGAAATATCAATCAAATGTTTGCCGCGCTATGGTGCCGTATTACTTCTAAATTCAATAGAGTTATATACTAAATATCTTACAATATTTTTTTAATGCTAGTCTTCTTAGTTTCTTTATTGTAGTCACACTTTATAAAATATTTCTTTTTGTAATATATAATTAACTGTTTCTGAGTTTTTTAATAACTTAGGGTGGGCCAAGAATTTGTTAACATTTGAATCTAATATCTCACGTTACGGGAATTCTTGGGACCGATACTACCGGATTTTGCTGGCTAAAATCATAACACATAATTTCGACAATAATGAAAATTTCGGCGCTCGCTTCGAAGAGTTCAAACGTCGAAACGGCGGTCATTTTGACAATGTAATTTTTAAAAAGTAAACTCAAATTAATTGTTTTCTTGTAAATAAACAACTCTTATAATACATTAAATGGTTTTTTTATAAGATTTTAACAAATATTAACTAATTCGTGGTCCACTCTATATTTGCGCTTTGATATAAAAAAGTAATTAATATAAAAAATATATTTTGAATTATAATATGGCTTATTTAATATATGTTTTGTCCAAGACTCAACTCGACTCGACTAGTTGGCGCTCCTTGAGGGAGACCTTCGTTCAGCAGTGGACGACATGAGGTTGATTAGTATGCCTTATTTTGATCGCGTTTTATTTCGACATGAAAAGTTATCTTATAAAAAACCCTTTTTGTAATTTTTTTACCTTAAATTAATTACTTAATCAAGTGAAGTGTAAGTGTTGAGTTAAAATTTTGGTTTAAATGTATCTATTATTATAGTTCTTAATATTACAATCTCGTTGGTCCAGCGGTTAGCGTATGCGACCTGTCGATCAAGGAGTATCGGATTCGATTCCCGGGGTGGGCCAAGAAAGTGTTTGGAAGTTGGGCTCTTAACCCCCGTGCCTCGGAGAGCGCGCAAAGTCGTCGGTCGTACAACTGATCTCTCCCCGATCACGTTGGGGAGCCGTCTCATCGGGTTGTGAGAGTGTGGGAACAGAGGGTGCACCTCTGCGCACACACTTGTGCACTTTAATATCTTCTACGTTGTTGGCTGGTTTCCGTTGAAACTGGCCGCCGTTGCCGAAATCAAACAAAAAATGTATTGATATTTCAAGCAACTAAGAGTATTTATACTTATATATTAATACTTGAAGAATAAATGTTACTCCATTTTCAGACATTGACACAGATATTGAGAGATACTTATCTGTTTATTATCTACCTGTCTTACATATTCTTATCGCAAATGAAGTCTGAAGGATTGCATACTGAGAGATATACACTACAATTGTGGCAAGTTTATAATTACATCATCATCTTAGCCAAAAACCGTTCACTGCCACCCTCAAGGTTCTCCTGTGCTGCCCGCATCCAAAGTGACGTCTCGTATGTGTTAAACGATGAACTTTTAGAAGCGAGAAAAATCTATTTTGTAAAGGAGTTATTACTATTGCGGCGTCTTCCACATATAACTCAAATAAAAGACGTACTACAGCGCCACTTACCGAAGACACAGCGAACTAAACCGTAGTTACTGAACTACGGAGCAACTACTACTTCTGTATCGCGGTATAGAAATTTTCGCGGCGTTAAGCATATACACAACTTTCCAACCGCCAGGCCCGCTAGACATGGTCACCTCGCTTGGTCCGAGCATCCTCCCTTTGTGTTGGAGGAACATGACAGCCGTTTCTCCAAACTACTACACATCTATCTACCTCGCTGGTGCAGCGGTGGTGAATACGACTGCTCGGGTCTCGGGTTTGATTCCCGGATAGGGCCAAATGTTTGTATGATCTGCAAATATTTCTTTCGAAGTTTGATTGTTTTTTATGTATAACATGTATGTATTTACAAAAAAAAAGTGCATAAGTATTCTGTTAGTCAGTCTAGTTATCATAGCACAAGCTCTGCTTAGTTTGAAACTAGATGACGTTGTGTGTCAAATGTCTGAAATATTTATTTATTTATCTATCTATCATTATTTTATTGGTTTTAAACGAAAGTAATATTTACTTCTTTGTTTATACAAACTTTAATATGTACGCTAACATATGTAAGTCCAATGAGTTCTGCGTCGATTGAAATTAAATAAAAAGTTCGATATATGTACAACCCGCTTCAGAGATGGTTTTACGTATTTTTCGCGTAACTTTTGTTACTCATTTCTTATTAAAGGAACCACAATACATAAAAGCGAAACGTGACAGAGAACAGCTTATTATCAATAAAAAAATGTAAAAATTAAAAAAAATAACATTTTGCCCAAAAAAATTACATTTATTAAACAACAATACTTATGCAGTCTCACGCTTAGACCGATGATAAGAAATCTTAGATAATTTGTGAAATACAAAAGAAATTTATTGACTAGTTTAGCCACGAGCCTATTTTTGTTGTGTTTTCACAATTTCTAACACCATGTTTTCACAAATCCTTACATTACCGATAAACGATAGCAATAGTCATAGAACATTTTTACTGTTACTAGTTCAACAACTAATAAAAAAAAATCATTTCCATTCCAAACATTCCAAACAAAAAAATGTCGAACAACACCCCATTCTGAATTGAAATAAAAACTTAACTGGTTACTGTATCATTACGATCATTGCCTTATTGCTTTATGCACCATAACTTGCGTTAATTTACTCTTTATCAAATGAAGGCATTACATGGATGTACAACTCTTAAGCAGTCATCTTAAGTTCGCCTGTAGGTGTTTACAAATAGGGGAAACCCCTATGGCCTCCCCAGGATTTGGCCTGTCTAGATCTGGATGGGACCTGAAATAATATATCCGGGCCCCCTTTCAGAGTAGGATGCCTGAGATCGGCCGCCGGGTGGATTTTAGTGCAAACACCACACATTTCTGGCTCTTGTGTCCCTGAGGAGCTGGCGATACGAAGGGATTTTCTACCCCTACAACAAAAAAAAGGGGTAGAAACAACTTTTTAACCTTTACCGGTAATTGTAATCGTTTAAAAATAATAATGGTATTTGGAGTATATCCACCAGTAATATATATTGCGTTAATATTTTATGCAATAAAAATAATTTCAGTTTATGTCAAAGTCAAGTTCCTATCCAATGTCAAGAACGTTAACTACAATTAAATTTATTAAACAAATCTTAAGACACGATTTCCATAAAAATATTTTCGATTTGCATTTAATTTTTTCTTTTTTTTTGAAAACGTTTTTGACCCTTTAAATGAATTTTAATAAACAAATACTTAAAAAAATATTTTATCTATAATAAAAGTTTGTATACAAAGCAGTTTCTAAATATTTAAATTTCATTACATCACTATCAGCGTACGTGTTTCCTTCCAACTGTGATTCCAGGTCCTTTAATCGGGGCGCCAAAATTCATCTCCCAAAGTGACCATAGTCTGAGTTACAATACTGTCCACACTCATAATAAGGATAGAGAAAACATCTATCGGATTCTACTCATGCTTTCCATCAGGTAAAGGCTTTTGACGGCTATTATCAAAAAAAATCCATCATGTGTTCACTTTATACTTGGTTAGTACAAAAAATAGAATAAAAAAGTACACACCGACTTTGCTAAGGGCCTCTTCAAAAGGTAGTTTCCCAGAGTCAATTTTATCTCCCTTCTCAGGATTCATTTTTATCAAATAAAAACAGTTTCGGTTACAAAATAAAATTTGTTTTCAAACACTCCATACAACCACTGATTATAATTAAAGTTTTTTGAACTACAACACATTAAATATGTATATTCATTACAACTGTACATTTAGAAGTCATATTGCCAGAGTTTTCAAAACTCGTGAAACTAGTAACACATATGAAAACGTAAAAGAATTGAAACCCGCGAGTTTTAACTTCGAGATGAACGCAGACCCGACTTCGACAGCGTCCAATGTACGTATGGCAGAACACAGTCAACGCGCTGATATTCTCACTTAAGTAAATAAAACCTTCTTGAGGCGACACATTTGGAATTATGCTGGTAATTATGAAAAATGATAACAATAAAATTTTTGCCCAAGTGCAAATAAGATAATATATGAAAGGCAAACAATTTTAACCTTGATAGGTCCAGAAAAGTCTATTTATTGACACAAAAATGTGTCGTAACCGACTAACAAGGCCCTGCAAATACCATTCGTAAAACAATTGAAACTACGTACTGAGGTGGTACAGCATTTATAACTCGAGATTAAAAATGTCTGGAACTATTTTTAAGATTAATTTTTATCTATCAAAAAAAATTATTTTCTATTATGTTAATAATATTTTTGTATTTTATTTTCTCTTTTTAAATTTTATTATATCACAAGATTCAATTTTTATTACATATACTACAAATTCTCCAAAAAAATATGTTACTTACTCCTTGTGTATAAAACTTAACACGGATGATAAGCAGAGATGTGACTGAAAACTATGGCTAGAACTAGTCATTAGTAATTAATTATATACAATGACTAAAACACAACCCCAATCTCAATTAGAGGAGAAATAGGGTGGTGGTTTAAGCGGTTATCTTTCTGTTTCCTACGTGTTCCATCCCCACATCAGATATTTTTTTTTGTGACCTGCAAATTGTTGTTCTGGATATGGGTATTTTTCTCGTCTATTTCCTATACTCATACGTATGTAAAGTCATCGACGATATAAGTTATATCCCTAGATATTTTTTTATTCAAGCCTACTAAAGCCATTCTACTCTACTTAAGGGAAAGCATGAATAAAATCTAAAAGTAGTTGTCACTATACTTATTGTGAATGTAGACAATACAGTTTGGTGACCCACACTATGGCAGCCTGGGTGGTAAAAAGGCTTAAAAAAAATATAAAAAAATAATAAAGAATGATTGACCGGAAATAGTGTGTGTGACCGTGAAGGTCCGTTACGCTACGAATAATAATTATTTAATAATTGTGACGTATACCACATACTGCTTAAGAAGATGGAGAGACGCCTGCATCTGTAAAATGTATAAACGCAAAGGTGACAAATGATTGCAGGTTATGTAGAGGTATCTCTCTATTCCCGATAGGTGGAAAGGTTATGGTCCACATCATTATTACCCGTTTGTCTTGTCATACGCAAACAATACTTCCAGGAACCTCAAACAAAGTGGTTTTCGGCCGGGCAAAGATAATGTGGATGCGTATTTTGTTGTAAGACAATATCACTCACTATACTTTTATAGTATATGAGCTTTGTCGACTTAAAAAGAATTTTGACAGAGTACTTCACGTTAAGTCTGTAAATCGTACTGAAGAAAGCTGTCTGTCTTGGAATGATATTAACCTGATAACATCAATTTCATGAAACAAGAGCATAAGGGTTTGGCATGAAAATGACTTTTCAGACCAATTTCTCATAACCAGTGGAGTGAAATGGGTTACTAGCTTCTTGTCTGTTCTAAATATACTTGACCTCTGTAATACGAAATATACTGAAGATGTGTGGCAGCCTTATTGAAACTTACCACTATTTTTGACCTTTCCAGACTTAAAACGTACGAACGAAACGAAATATAAAAAAAATATTGTACTTAACATTAGCCTTATAGCTGATTCCAAGAATTACTACAGGCTTATGAGGACTCTTTACACACATCTTGCCGCTGGTTTGGTTTGGTCTTAATGTTGGTAGGATTCAAGTATTAAGAATCGCTCCAGTATCAACTTAAACAATACTGTACTGGAAATAGTATCATATTTCAAATATCTAGGCAGACACATAAAGAACGACAACACCTTAGAATCACAGATACCAGGCACAATAGCGAGCGCTGCAGCAACCTTCGAGAAACTGAGAGCACGTGTTTGGAACTCACACAACGTTAGGTTACAGATTAGGTTACTGGTCTACAAAGCCATTGTCTTGTTTACCCTACTATATGCTGCAGAAACATGGTGTTGCTACAAAGTGGATGTCAAGAAACTAGACAACTTCTATCTTAAATGAACACGATCCATTCTGTGCATTAAAGGGGAAAGAACGTGTTCCAAGCATAGAAGTTTTGCATGAAGTGTGTCCATCCGCAGTAGCAATACTTATAATAAAGTAGCACATATGACGTATTGCTGCTTGCCAAAAGCAATTGTCTATTCTTAGCTAACTTGCGGGCAATGCAGACAAGGTCTGATCAATATCTTTATTTCTCTCTACAAAAACATTCTTATTTGTAACCTCCTCGCCTCTGACATACCATTGGATGCCTGGGAGCAGCGTGCTGTTCTCAGATCCGAGTGGAGAAGGACAATGAAAGGTGTTGAGAGGCTGGAGATCACCTATTTAAAAGATCTTGACGTGAAGCGTGAAATGCGCAAAACCAGACTCAGAACCTCGAACAATCAACTCGGACAGCCAGCTCTTCTAAGCACATGCAACCGAATTTTCAAAACCAAGTTCGGTTTTACAAGTGATGTCAGAGCTCATCAAGGGCAGAACCCAGGCTGAATAAAAGGAACCGGATGCGGTGTATGATGAATGAATGAATGGACTTAAGTAGTACAGTCACCTTTAAAATAAGTACTACAATGTGTACACCCATTACGTTAATATACTATAGGGTGGGCCACAAAGTAGTTACCATTTCAAAAATGATATAAAAAAGGATTTGATATATTTTAAAAATTGTTTATTTACAATAAAGTTAACTAGTTGGAATTTATGTTTTGAAAATTACATCGTCTAAATGACCACCGTTTCGATTTCGTTCACTCCCGTAACATGTTTGCGCGAGATATTAGATTCAAATGTTAACGAATTCTTGGCTCACCCTATATAACCAACTACAGTGATTTAACATTGAATTTACAGTAACTCACCATTACCAAGTTCAGATTTAAAAATTTTTAAACACGGAAAACCAGTGTTTGGCGATTCTCTTGTTGTTTTTCATTTAATGAGCTGGATGATCAACCTCACTTTGTAAAAGGGGAGGGGACTTGAGAGGTGGTAACGTATTTGTAACTTTTTTTTTTCTTTTTTTGAAAAAGACAACGCCCGCATTAGGAATAAATCCTGTGTCGCGGAGGATTTTACAAACATACAAGAAACGGACACAAAGAACACCCAGACTCAGAACAACGATTTGTGGATCACACAAAGTGTTGTCCCATGTAGGATTTGAACCTACAACACTCAGCGAAGTGGAGAGCGGCGTTGCGGCCGCTTAAGCCACTAGGCCAATCGTGCAGTCATTATCAACAGTCATCAACTCTTAGTTTCACACGTCAATAGGCGACGAGTCACTTTTCATCAGACCCATGTGCTCGTTAGCCACCTACACGCGTAAAATATCTGTTTCATAAGCATATATTGACCTCACTACCTTATAAAAACTACATTGCCCTTCGAAATTATGGACGTAGCTATTGTTTAAAACGACGTACGGTAGACGCGTGCGCAGTCGTTTATCAAATGCTTCGATCCGGATGTGGCAATTACTATGCGAAGAAAATTACACCAGTCCACCGATTACACGACTTTATTGAATATTATCGTACTCACTTATTTACTAAACAATAAACAAAGCTATTAAACTAATAAATAAGAGATTATGAATATGTATGTATTTGTGTGTGTATATATATATAGGTATGTGTTCTCTTTTATATGTGTATATGTATGTATAAATGTATTTATATCATTATGTATTACATTAAATTTTATACGCAAATTAGAAATCAACACTACTAAATCTATTGTTACACCTGCTACACGCATCTCTGCATCACCCAAAGGTCGACTGGAAGAAAATGCCAACGGCATTAAGTCCGCCTTATGCAATGTACTTCATTTGCAGAAAGTATAAATAAATAAATAAATAAATTTTTTATTCTGAATGTACATTTGCAATGAAATTAGTTGACGTATATCTATTGTTGATGGTGATTTTACAGACAATTAACTGACGTTGACTTACATACGTAAGTCTCATTAGTTTTTTAATCGACTTCATTTAATTTATTATAAGACTATTTTTTCAATAATTATGTCCAGATAATTAAAGTTCCGCCTCCTCCTCAGAATTAACTACAGGCATTGTCATGCTGCTCTTTTTTAACTTAATTTGAATTTCGTTCAATGTGCAATGTGTATTGTATGTGTATTCTAAGTGGAGTTGGTAACACCAATGAACATAATACAATCTTTTGCAGTTTTGACAAAGGTAGAAGTTGAATAGGGTTAAGGAAACGCATGTAACCGATCTAGGGTTAGAGAGAGCTCTTGTTTCCAACGCGGGACTAAAATGGAGAATCTCAGACGCAAGTCTTGGTTTAAGACTTGTGACTAAAGACTAAATTAAGATTACATTAGATTTAAACTAGATTAAGTGAATAGAAAGCTCGCTAGGATAAAGACGTCAACTGTGTTTACAGCCTTCAAATCTGACTAATAAGCTTAAAATTAAATATCCTTTTTAAACAGAAACAAACAATTGAAAATGAAAGATATTTTGAAAAATTAAAAGAACACAAGTTAAGGATTGAATGTAAGAATTTTGTTCCATAATAGTTTTATAAAATCTGTGTCAAGTGTAAAATAATTGTATTACCGTTTTATGGCTACACCTTGGCCTTTACGAATAAACCAGCGGAATAAGGAATATTATTGAATAATATATTAACATTGTGTTATGCACCCATTTTTGGCATAGTACATCATATTTTATATCAAATCGTATTATGAGTTCGCTTGTACTTGCATGTGGTTTTTTTTTCTATGGTACAACTATTTAGACAGACGAATCAATTGATGGTAAGTGACTGTCGACGCTTTTGGACACCTTTATGGCGACTGTCACTTGCAGCTCAACAAAAACATACTACAGCACCATCTATCGAAGACACACCAAACTACGGAGTAACTGCTAATTCTGTATCGCGACATAGAAATTCTCACGCTGATTAACATACATACAACTCCCCACTATCAACCGTTGATCGGGGGTCCGCCAGGTTCGATCGCCTCGCCTGGTCGAAAGACCCTCTCTTTGTCTTAAAGGGACATTATATCTATTTCTCTACACGTACACCTCTAGAATCAGAAGACAATCCCGTCCACCCAGAATTACGGGCAGGATTTGGATTTTGGGTAACGACATTCATTCGATGCAAAATGTGAGAATTAGTTAGCACCATTGTAAGATCCTGTTATCACTACAGTCGAGGTAATCTATGTACACTGATGCATCCCTTTCTCACATTCAAAAAATGGAAAAGGTGATAATCATTTTACATAATGAAACAGTTACTGTAGCATATCTAAGCATAACGCTGGATGACGTCAGTAGAGTCTCTAAACGAGTGGGTTTAGAAACGAATATGGAAAAGATACAAAATATGGTGAATATCCATGGCATACCCATTCCAATAAAATTGGCGAATCTACCCTCGAAGTTGTTGGTGGCTACGTATACCTAGGACAAGCTATCCAGTTAGGTAGGTCCAACTTCGAAAAAGAGGTCAATCGCCGAATCCAGCTAGGTTGGGCAGCGTTCGGGAAGTTGTGTCATGTTTTTTCGTCACAAATACATACTGTGAGTTATCATATCGCAGCATCTACATTCACAATGAGTAAAGTGACCACAACTCTTGGAATCTATTCATATCTTCTACCAGGCAAGGTAGAGTAACTTTGGCAGGCCCTTAATATGAAACAAAAATAGTACGATAAGGGCCAGTTAAACTAATTTTGTGTGATAAAAGTTGCCGATATAATTATGTTTATTTGATTTAATATGTCTGTCCAATCTGTCACCTAAGTTCAGAATATCCATTTATAAAGTCTATCAGTGACTTTATTAGCAAGAGGTGAATCTGCCCTAAATCTTGCTTCTTTTTCTTCTAAATCTGCATTACAGGCTTAATACTTTGTAATAAGGAAAAACACAAGTCATACTTACAGACTGTAAACTCGCTTCTTAAGTCATTTGTAAAGAATAAACGATCATTACGATAACAAGAAGGAGTGTGTCATCCGTTCAGCAAGATTACTTTGATAACTAAAGACATCATCGAGTTGTGTCAACTGGGAATTTGATTTCCGCCTTCAGGAGTCATACAATCATATGCCTAATGTTTAATCTGCAGAGTTACATTGTATATAAATGACTAAGCACACTTCTTTAGTGAGATATGTCAACTGTCAATAATGATGTATTTAATGATAACCAGACACTTCTTAAAAGAAATTGCCTTTCGTATTTCAAAGTCACTATTTTTTTCTCGCTGCTTCGCTCGTATTTTAACCTATTGGTGTGTGGCAATCGATTTTACCTTGATAAAAATGTGAATGGATTTAGTTACAAAAATCAATATAGAATTTGCAAAATATTAAAAAAATAGGACTCACAAAGTTTTACGTGGAATAATCGCATATTAAGTACAACTTCGAAATCACAATGATTCTTTGATTGAATTTGTTGCACGTACAAAAAATAGGGTCATAGACATAAATTTAAATTTGCATTTACATTACCGTAGGACAATGTTAAATAGGTAATTATGACAATAGGGTCATCTTTCCTCGTTGGGGTTCCAGGGATTTCTTTACTAGGGTGCACCTAGTTCCCCGACTACTGATATCTGAGACGGCGTGTGGTTTTCGATGAGTTCGAGTCCAACAGTAGATATCATGATACCACCTTTCAGTGGTATCAGTGAGGATTGCCGTACAGAAAAAAAATAGTAATTTTTCCTCATAAAAATAAGAAGGAAATTATTGTAAAGGTATTTATACGTGCAACTTCAAAATAGCAATGATCCTTTGAATGAATTTATTACACGTACAAAAACAGGGTCATAAAAATAAATTTTGCCATAGCGTGTTGTTAAATAGGTAATGTAAATAGAGTAATTATGAGTAATAGGGCAATTTTTCCTCTTAAAAATAATAAGGAAATAAAGGGTTGCAATGTTGCAAGGACTTAAGTCAAAACAAATAAGTTACGCTTAAGTTGAGATGAAGTCAAATCTGTGTCTTCTTATTAACGTTAAAGGTATAGATGCGGTACACTTTTGTATGAAATACCATAACATGATGTCATACTCACATATTGCCAAACATTTGGTGAAAAATTAAAATATCAAAACAATGAAAACATTATTTAATACCTTTAAACGAGCAAGTCTATTGTTTTCATATTTTAAATTACCACCAAACGTTTGACAATATGTGAGTATGACGTCATGCTATGGTAATTCCGAGATTCAGATACATCTAAATCTCGACATTTTCATGAAATTTAATATGTTCGGGGTTTCAGGGGCGATAAATCGATCTAGCTAGGTTTCATTTTTAGAAAATGTTGTTTTATCCGTGTATTCAAGCGATGAAAAATGGCGAACTGTCATTAGAATACGAAGGTAAATGCTGCTTTACCGACAAAGCAACGGAAAAGTTAAATACTTCAATAGATGGTATTGTCTAATAGGCCTGTTTTGACAAAATGAGGGATGGGAATATAAGCAGTGGATAAATTTGGAATCGACCACTTGGTAGATTTACCAAAAAGAATATCGAGCAAAGCTCAGTTTCCAGGCACTACTAATAATAAAGGATAAGTCAGTCTGTACTATAATGATTCAGGCGAAATAATTAATTTCAAACTGTGGAGGATAAACATATATGAAAAGGAATATAAAGCACACCCAGACTCAGAACAACAATTTGTGGATCATACACAGTGTATTCCTGCGTAGGGTTTGAATCCACAACACTCAGTGCAGTAGAGAGCGGTGAGACGACTGTTTAAATCACCACGACATCCATGCTAACTCGTCTATTGTAATATGTAATACGGCTCAATTGTTGATTCGTCTAATAGTCTAATCGTCTAATCGTTGCTATTAGCAGTAACTAGTAGTGAAACTAAAAGAGAGAAAGATCAATAAATACTTGTTAATGAAAGACATTCTTGTTTTATAAAAAATCGATATATTTTATTTTTTATTTAATTTTACAGCTGCAATTTTTTTCAGGTATTTGCAATACAAATTTGTTGAATAGAGGCATGTGGTACAAGTTTCTTATAGTAGCTAAAAAATTATTAATGTTTACTTAAAAAGCGCGGTCACGATAGATATAAGTACATCAATATCGCTAGCTCACCAGACCGTCACCAGACGACACAGACTCGAAAAATATACATATATGCATGCAAGATAAAATAGATTTGAAGTGGATAGTCTTATCACTTTCTAGGCCACATTTTCCTTAGAAACTACAGATTTAATCTGTCTAGATCTTGACAATTGATTATTTTTTAGGTATTTTATGAAAACATCTACTACTCTCTCAGAATGTACTTGTTTTTATCTGCACATGACACATGAATATTGAAACGTCTAAGGTGAACATCTGTATTTAATATTTATATATTTATTATGAATATCCGACAAGGAGTGTGCTTCCTCAATTATGAGAGACTACAACGTGGTCATTAGAAAAATGAGTAAATACAAATAGTGGCCAACAGCCTATGTACGTAAAGGTAAAAAGAAATAATATAATAATAAAAAAATAACAATTAATTATCAATTAAAATCGACTGCCTCGGTGGCGCAGTGGTAGTGAACGCGACTGCTGTATTTGAGGTCTCAGGTGCGATTCACGGTTCGGATCAAATGTTTGTATGATCTACAAATATTTGTTTCAGAGTTTGGGTGTTTTCTATGTATAATATGTATGTATTTACAAAAGTAAAAGTATATAAGTATTTCATCAGTCAGTCTAGTTATCATAGCACAAGCTCTGCTTAGTTTGAAACTAGATAACGTTGTGTGTCAAATGTCCGAAATATTTATCTAAGTAGAAAAATAATTGTATAAAATAGAAAATTAATAAAAGACCTGACTGATTGATCTAGTGTAATCCTTAATGTTAAGTCTAAGATCGTGGGTTCAATTACCATCTAGGCCAAAAAAGTTGTGTGGATGCGTGATCGTTTATTCTGTGTCTTAGTGTTAAAAAGGTAAGTATAATAAGATATGTATGTATTTAGAAGTATACAAGTATGTTTATTTGCAGTTTGGTCACTGGTCTGTTCAGTTCGGAATCAGACGAGCGTAAGTGTATGCCAAGCACTTATATAATTTTTTCCTATTTATTTATTGTAAATCGTATATTAACATTAATGATCATTATCTACAAATCAATATTCAATGAACTAATAAACGAAGACTGAATTTGACTCGTAGGATTTAAATTTTGAGTTATAGCCTTAGAGACGTGTCTTGCAATCTCAACCCTCTGGGAAATCAGAGATAAAAAGTAGCCTATATATTTTATATTAACCTCTTCTATCACCAAGTAAGGGTCGATTTATACTAGCGCAGAGTCGAAGCGCATCGAAGCGTCTATCCAAAACTTAACATAACAAATTCAACCTTAACTCCACAGCGTAACACACACATTACTTCGGAGATTTTAAAAAGACGCGCGCAGACGCGCGCATTCGTCGGAATTCGCGCGTCTGCGCGCGAACAACGTTGATAGGAGCGCGCGCGCGCGCGCGCGTTCGCGCGCATTCTCGTGTATCCGCGCCCACTAGCGAACCAACGCGTCATCAGTCGGAAATTGGCCTGCGTCGGTGTTAATCACAATGGACTCGGACGAAAAATTAATTTACCTGGTGCAAAAATATGAATGCCTATTTAATACAAAAGCTAAAAATTATAGTGACAAACATTCCAAAAATAATGCTTGGGAAAAAGCTGTTGATGTCCATTACTACACGTGAGAGTGCGCGCGTATTCGTGCGAATGCGCGCGCATTCGTGCGGCTTCGCTTCAGTTGTAAAAAATTTGACGCTTCGATGCGCTTCGACTCTGCGCTAGTATAAATCGACCCTAAAAGTCCTATTAAAATCTGTTCAGCGGTCTCAGAGATTAACCAGGACAAACAGACAGACAGACATACAAAATTTTAAAAAGAAAAGTGGTTTATGTTTTAGTATTATGCACAGGCAGACGCATTTTTTTTTTAAAATAAATTGAGCATTGATCAAGCAACATAACCTTGTGATAATATTAACTGTTTTAAGCGACTGTCACTATTTTATAGGCATAGACTTCGTACCTCAGAACTGGATTTAAGAAAGGCAATCTGCCTTTTTGAGATAGCGAGTCAAGGTTTCGCATTTTAAATATTTTACAACATCTACAGGTATATAATTTACGTCAAATTAAATAATAAAACTAAATCTATTTTAATTTCATACTTATTCATCTTCTGTATTTGTCAAAGTCATAAGAAATTGTATTATTTTCTCACTATCCCACAATAAAAAAGAAATTATGGTAATTTTTCGCATTCTACAATCTATCTCGATCTAACAAAATGGAGTTTGTAGACAGACTACATATGTAAGTAAGGTTACGCAAAAATGACTTACAAAATACTCAGTAACATTACTAATAAACACACAAAAATACACTCTGTGGCACTTGTTTTAAAAAAGCAAATTTTATTTTGTAACCACTACCATACTTTGCTATTTCTTAAACTAATACTTTGTTACTATACCATATATCACAGTTTATATAACTACGTAATCACATTTTATTTTGTTGTTATTCTTGTAAGACAAACAAATGTCGCAAAGCGGGTACGTTTATAATTACTTTGTGTTAAAACTATTTACCAACAGCTGTGACAATACGCTGCGGTTCTGTTCAAACATTCTGTATTTGGCGGGGATATGTGACACCTCCAGTAGTCTATCACCTTGACTTACTAGCTCAGGACACGCATATAGCATGTAAATTCACTCATTCAACCTTTGAGCGCAAGCGCAGTATAACTTAGTAGTATCGCTCTGACCTTGAAATATTTCCCGTTCAACAAGGAACTTAAGGTACGATAACTATCGGTATACTAAATCATATTTATTTTTTTATTGTACTGATTATCATATCATCTGTCAACCTTAATTTCTCTGTTAATTATTGATGCAGGGGTGAGAGTTGTCGTAGTAAATGTGTGCAATACAATGCTACGATGACTGTCATGTCTTTTACGTCCCCAAGTGAGGTGTAAAAAATCGTAATAGGCCGCCATATGTGGGTCACCATACTACATTGTCAGCATTCACAATGAGTAAGGTGACTACAACTTTTGGATTCTATTCATGCTTTCCATCAAGCA
This sequence comes from Hypercompe scribonia, assembly GCA_949316085.1. Taxonomy (NCBI): domain Eukaryota; kingdom Metazoa; phylum Arthropoda; class Insecta; order Lepidoptera; family Erebidae; genus Hypercompe; species Hypercompe scribonia. The sequence goes on from OX438973.1 coordinate 3,774,159, forward strand.
GAGAAGAGTCACTATGGGAGGATATTAAAATAGAAAAAAAATAAAAAACTACCAGTCTTACATATTTATATACATACATACATACAAAACTTCATCATTTCAGTTCATCACAGCCTTTAACAGTACACTGCCGGACATAGGCTTCTTCTTAAAAAAGAGTGGTTTATGGCCAGCAACCTCGTCTGAGGAAAAATACTTGAGGGTATGTTCAATTCTCTTCTCTCCGGAGCGGTAAACAAATGTTTTTTAAACCCAAACACTTTAAAATATTATAATTGTTTGTGTATTAACGTTTTGTCAATAGGCTAGATGACAAATTAGTTACTTTTTATCATCTGTCAAAACGACAATTTTCTATGAAAAATGTACTAAATACTAAATTGTGACGTCACTGTTTTAGACTACTCAATTGAACAATATATTTAACTGTATTTTTGATTGAAATTCGTAATAATAATAAAAAACTATGTTAATTGTATTTTCCGAAATGTTTCGCGATATTAGTTTTAATGAAGTGGACATTGGTATTTATTTACGATACAGTCATCTACCCTATTACAATATTTTAAATAATTTAAAGGTTCGCATTATTAGTGATTGTTAAACTTAAGAACTATTTTTGATACGTAGGTTTTTTCTTATATAGTTAAAGATGGATTTCTATTCATTAGTCTTTGGTACTAAAAGTTGAGAAAGGCAGCACCGGTTCGCTTGGTTTTTATCTTGAAACATTTGTGAAAGTTCAGCGAAAGTTTTAAGAAGTAAGATAGTATGGAGGAAATTATAAAAATAATAAAATAACCGGCAAGCCGAAAAATGTTGATACCACTAAAATTAGGTATAGATTAGTGATGATGATGTACTCCTAGCTGCGACGGCCAATCTCAACGAAGACCAGTCAACTACGTGGTAGATCGTGCTCAAGTGTACACAAATACAGGTACACTCTTTGTTCCCTCACTTTACAATACAATTCGATGGATGGACGGCTATCTGACTCGACCGAGGAGAAATCAGGCACAGGACTGACTGCTTTACGTGCTCTCCAAGTTCTGGGAGTCAATACCCCAATTTCCAAACACCAGGTTTTTATTAAGTATTTCTGTAAACAGAAAAATTCAAAACACTTTATGACTCGACATGGGAATCGAAATCGAGACTTCTTGATCGACAGTCGTATACGCTAACGGCTAGACCAACGAGACAGTGGAATGGTATAGGATCTGTGAGTATACATACTTACAGATGTTAAAAGTGTCATAAACTATTATTAATTGTGTGGCGACTTCCACATACAGCGCAAACAGAAATACATACTATAGTGCCATCTAGCGAAGTCATTTCGAACTATGGCTGTATGTAATGAGCTACGGAGCAACTACTAATCCTGAATCGCGATATAGAAATTCTCGCGACAATTAGCATATACACAACATCCTAACATCAATCGTCGGGTCGCGGCCCTCCAGGCGTGATCACCTCGCCCGGTCCCTCCGTAATTGTAGGTATTATTAAGTTTTCAAGTTTAATACTGAGTATTTAAATTAGCTTGCGTCTAATGGCTTCTAAGAAGGGCAACGTGGTTTTAATTCTCTTTAATGCAAACATTGTGTGATGATCATTTGATTGATGATCATTTGTTTTGTATGTAGGTATAATTTCATTTATATTAAGTGTGGACTTAAAAATATATAAATATGTTTATTTACCGACTACTCTTAAATAGCTCCGTTACGCAAATTCTACGACACTAAGGTACAAAATGTTTTCTGAGGACAATGAACGTTTCTCGCGTATGCTTGAGAATTTTTTGCACGACCTCATTAGCAGTTTAGAAATAATTTACTTTGTGTAGACAGTGTCGACAAAGGAACAAAACATGTTTCGATATTAAGTAGCTATCAAGTAGCTACAGTTAGCAATAAAAAAGAAAAATTTATTTGCTACTTATCTAACATAATAAAAAAAAATCTCATCAATATATATTCTATGAATCAAGAAAACGTATTTTACCACAATAACGTGACCATTGTTTGAATCATTTGAATTATAAACAAATAAAAATACCAACAGCTATATAAATACACGTATGGTGAAGATATAACAATAATAGTTTATTTTCTCATGACAAATATACATACATTGGTAATGAGTACAGTGCAGATACTAAATCTTAAAGAGGTGTGCGAGATAGTTGTTGGAATACCAGTATACGACTCACCAAGTCCATCACATAACTATAAAACAGACTCATTATTCGATCAAGTGTAACACCAATCTATGATTGATGAAATCTAATATTAAGCGAGCATAGGATATACGCATAGATGTGTATATGTGAACAATTTAGATCAGCACATTGGAATTAGTCAACTGTTTGTGACATCATAGTCAAACCTTTTGAGCGATTTACATAAAATCAGTCGGCGTTAATTTACGCATTGGGTATATTTTTAGAGATGTGATTATTTTATTAGTGTGTGCAGAGAATGTGTTTTCTTCAGAATTACTAATAAATTAAAGACGTGTCTGACTGTACGAGCATTCGAACTTATGTTTATGTCAGTGGTTGAAAGCCAGCAGCTAACTTTAATACAACTCTCTGTACCCTTGAGGTTTTACTTACCGCTTCCCAGGAACTTATACAACACTTTATTATTGATTGACAGAGATTAGAATTAACCATTTTGACAATTCTAGTTTCATTTTACGAAGTTTGGTACATTTTACAAGTAAATCAATGTGAGCCGTGAAGGTTAGTGTCTGGTCAATATATACGCTAAGATGCTTAATAGAACTAGATCTATCTAGAGTGTGCAGTGATATTTAAGGTTACTGGTGGAAGAAAATAATTCCTAGGCACACAGGCAATGTATAATATGTAATGGCAATAAGGTAGTAGAGCCACGCTGATTTCAGCACGAACGGACTGTCTCGACTGGGGCAGTACTACCCTCTCACAGAAGATCAACCTAAAGCAACAGCATCCGTGCTGTCGTGTTTCGTTGATGAGTACGAGACCTAAGGCCCATTGATGGAGGGGTGACAGTTACCGTGGTAAGTGTATAGTCATATATTATAACGTACATATGTATAACAATACAATAGAAAATGTCATGAGCTATCTAGAATAAATCTAAATTCCGTAATGGCCTGTAGCTCTCGGCCATAAATGCAGACGACAGCTAACACAGAGCCTCAGTACCACTCACTTATCTGTTTACAGAAACTGATAGAAACTATGTGAAAGTTTCAGATATCTTGAAGGTTCTAATATAGCGCTTTAGATTTTTGAGGTATTTTTGGTGTCACATTCTCACAATTTTATAATGAGATGTTCAATTTCTTTATCATTACGTGGGAGAAAGACAAGAGTCGCAGAATCAGACTCCAGAAATGTAATTAATGTTTTTGAGTTATCAGATTTTAAAAGAGCTGAGGAACTACTCGGTTTTCTGTCACAGCTGCCCATTATTTTTACCACATGCAAGACTTGTACTGGTGTTATACGCCTGTGCAATTGCATGTATATCATATAATCTCCTTTGTAAAGCATTGCAGAAATTCCGAAGTCTCTTGTAAATAATTTTAAAAGTTTCATCATCAGGATTTCTTGTCAACTTTTTGTGTAGACTATCTGTCTTCCTGATGCATCGTAATATCCTGTGGAGATATACGGTTTATAAATTATTATTTTTTATATATTTCAAACTACTAGAGCTTATTATTACTGAAATACTCAACACTGAAATCGAATATAAACTGAAATACTCAACACTGAAATCGAGTATAAACTGAAATACTCAACACTGAAATCGAGTATAAACTGAAAATACGAGTATAATTAGTTTCAGTGCTATATCTGAGCCCGTACAAATATAACAATCTTCTTTTTCTTCTTCTTCTCAGCCAAAAGACGTCCACTGCAGGACATAGGCCTCCCCTAAGGTTCTCCACAACAGCCAGTCTTGTGCCGCCCGCATCCAGCAGCTACCCGCGACCTTCACCAGGTCATCAGACCACTTTATGGGAGGCCTACCAACGCTGCCTTGCCTAGTACGCGGTCGCCACTCCAGAACTTTATCTATAAGAATAAATTTAATATATTATGGTATTTATCGCCCAATTGTGACCAATTTTGCAACGTTCTTTGATGAAGCAATAATCAGGAATAGATGAGGCTAGAATGAAACTAGACAGAGTTTATGTTATGGGAACCAGATTGTTCATAAATGTTTCTTAATCAGACACTCTTGCCTGAGTGGTCGTGTCACTGACTAAAGCACCGACCAATCTTGGTCTGAACGAGGACAATTGAGTTGTTAATTTTATAAATTGTGAATAATTATTTTTAAGTATTTAATAAGTTATGATCACAATGGTTTTAAGTAGATTTTCAGTTGATTTATGGTACCATATATCGTTCGTGTTATCACATAAATAAATAATCCTATGCAGCAGGGAAAACTATTCAAAGACAAAAAGGTAACAAATTATGAAAATGTGTCTAAGACCTACATTTTTCTTTGAAATCTGTTTTTTCAATTAAAGAACGTGAAAAAAAAGTACTAATTAAAAAATAAAATAACGATTATACGTGTAAGGTATTTCTTTTTCCTATTCTAGCAACACTTGAATATTGACAACTTATGTTCTTTGCTTACGTCACCTGTCATTCGCTCGTTCTTACTGTGTTTGGTTTTCTGCTTCAACCTCCTTTCCAAAATTGATTCAAATCCCATGTAATTGTGAGCCAGACTTGCTTTTACACCTAGCAATTGCTTTACCCGTTAAAAGCTGCATATATTAATTACTTATAAAGTCGGTTGAAATGTAAAAATAAATGATTAGATACAGTAAACAATGCGTTTTATTTTATTGCTAGTTTTTGTCTGCGACTTACTCGCGTGGAATTTGGTCTGTCACATTAAGTTTCGTAACAGATCATTTAATATTTTTTTAACAAGCAAAAAATCCTACGGTATATCATCTTCGTGTAAGTTCAATGGTTGAGGCAGCGTACGTCAAGATAACTCTCAGAGGCCACATTTTTTTCCCACTTAACTGACACGTATCGTTATATTACGACTAAAATTACATAAAATCATTACAAATTGTAGCCTATATGTTATTCCGATGTATATTATTGTAAAGTTTCATCCACATCCGTCCGTAGTTTTTTCGTGAAATGGTTACAAACATCCATACAATTTTTCACATTTATGATATTAGTAAGATGTAACTGACTCGATACTAAGCTTCCTAAAATTATGTTTCCTATTGGGTATAGACCAGTGAAAATTAATATTGTTTTTTCAATAATAAATTCATCTACGCTAGGTGCCCGTGGTCGATGTCCTTTGGGAGAAAACAGATCTTCATGGTGCCCTAGTGGATCAGTGTATAATCCAAACTTAGGTGATTGACCCAGACAGGCTTAACCTTTATAAATCTTGAACTTATAGGGTGATGTTGCCTCATTGAAATATTTACCATCATATTGGCTATCGATTGGCAGGGTTGCGGCACGTCTTGCGTGGATCTAGATGTCGTAATAAAAGTTGTACCTGGATTCTTCCTATCTTAGGCGCAAAGTGGCACACCGTGTGGTTTTAGTAGGTCCGATTCCGACACACCACCCCGCCGTAGACCCCGGTGGGCTGACGGCCGGGGGTGTTTAAACAAGTTAAAAAAAATCTTGCGTTATCCTACTATTTCAAACCACATAATTTATCATTTTATCATTATTTCTATCTTAAGAACCTGCCAAAGTAACTCTGCTCTGCCTGATGGAAAGCATGAATAGAATCGAAGATTTGTGGTCACCATACTCATTGCAAATGCTGACAACGCAATATGGTGACCCACACTATGGCGGCCTTGAGAGATGCTTTTTCACACCTCGCTTGGGGACGTAAAAGGCATGACAGTCATTGTGACGGTGTAAGGCGCACACAGTTACCACGACAACTGTCAGCCCTGCATCGATGGGCCTCCGGTCTCACACACACCAACGAAACACGACAACACGGATGCTGGTGCTTTAGGTTGGTCTTCTGTGGGAGAGTAGTATTGACCCGGTCGAGCCGGCCCGCTCGTGCTGAAATCAGCGTGGCTCTACTACCTAGTAAATTAGTACAACCTTGTATTATTTTATACATATCAACTTACATTATTATTAAGACATTACAAGTCACAATGTATTACCACCATTGTTTCCATTATCATTTTATTACAAGACTAATGTAAATTAATCTTGACTACAATGAAAATATTATACTTACACTTTATGATTATTGCTCAAGCCACAAGTACGCAACTGATTCATAATGACTTTATTACATTTTGTACTTACTGACTCGCGGTCCATTCGTTTAAAATTTTTAATTGTTTTGCTAGTATTATCATACAGAAGACACTTCAAGACATCCAAAATATTTTCTACTTGTAACATTCCCAATCTAAGTTTTAATAAAAGCCTTATTAAGATTACAATAAATACACACAGAATCCATTTTTAAGGTAGTGAATGAATTCATCATTTGATCGAATCTGGAATGAGGAGATCCGCAGACGAATCAAGGTCACCGACATTGCCAATAAAATTGCTAAACTTAACTGGCAATGGGCGGGGCACATTACACGCAGAAACGATGACCGATGAGGTTATAAAGTTCTGGAGTGGCGACCGCGTACTGGGAAACGCAGCGTTGGTAGGCACCCCACAAGGTGGTCCGACGAGCTGGGGAAGGTCGCGGGAAGCTGCTGGACGCGGGCGGCACGAAACTGGCTGTTATGGAGAACCTCGAGGGAGGCTTATGTCCAGCAGTGGACGTCTTTTGGCTGAGATGATGATGATGATGATGAATGAATTCATATTATAACGGGCTCTTAACCTAGGGAGAGTGGATTCGATTCCCACTCAAAATAACTCTGTGACAAGCAGGTAGGTTGTTTTGTGTCTGCAATTTTTATATAATATGTACTTGTAATTTGTATTTATTTATTTATTATATCAATCAAATTTGCTGCTATCGCAATGCAAATATATCTTAATGAAATAGTATAAAGTAATATGCAAATGGTTTTCAGCAGTCAGATTACAAAGAAACGTCACAAATGACATATACGTAAGATAATTAGTAGTACTTAGGCAACGGTCGCAAGCAGACGTGTTTGCTCACATAGCTGGAACGTCGGCTTGTAGAAATATTTAAACTTATGACGGCTAGATGGCTGGCAGGAGCTGGATGCGACAAGCCGAGGATCGTTCCAAGGAGGCGCAATTGGAGAGGTCATTGGGTCGATGATGATGACTGATGAAAGTTGATCTAAGTGTAACACTTCTTGTATGAATATTTTGTATTATTTCTAATGTTAATATGAAATATTTTTTAAATAGCTTTATGTAATCTGTAATCTGAAAACTGAAACTGGATGTTGTTTTTCTCTGTTTCGTGCATATTTGTTAAGTCCCCCGCGACACAAGATATATTCATAATGCGAGCGTTGACTTTAATAATAATAAAAAATATCTGCACGGTTGGGCTAGTAATTTAAAAAGTCGCCACGCAGCTCTCTACTGTGCTGATTGTTATAGGTCCAAACCCCATATGGGTTCTGAATTCTGAGTCTGAGTGTTCTTTGTATCCGCTATTTGCATGTAAAAAAATCTCACACAGGGCTATCTGATCCCAAATTATTCAGAGTCTGTACCTTGACAGCTATCGTGTTATCTTATGGGGAAACCCACAACAGTCAACGCAGTAGATAGGGGCGTGGCAACCGCTTTAATCACTACGCCATCCATTATAAACATATTAAATTAATATATTTCTCAACAAATACTTACCGGGTAGAACCAAGTGTTTCATCGCCAACAGCTTCTACTAGTCCACTACTGGGCATAAACCTCTCATTCGAAAGGAGGATTTGTCCTTGCCAAAGGGGTTCCATGCTGGCCAAAGGGGTCGCAAGTGTTTGTTTCCAGTTTTCCTTCTTTTTGCAGTAATGTGGTCTTGTATAGTTTAGCTGCCTTTTGCGACACCTATGGGATGAATAGGGATGGTTACACTCTGTATGCTGAATCCGTCACCATACGTATATACGACCCAAATGTTTGGATGATCTACAAATATTTACTTGGGTGTTTTCTATGTATAAGATACATATATTTTCATAAAAAAATATGTAAATATGCTATCAGTCAATCAATAGCTTTCATGGTACAAGTTCTGCTTAATTTAAACCTAAATGGTGTTGTGTCAGATGTCTGAAACATTTATTACTATATTACTAACAACTAGACTAAACGCCCACCAAAATGTATAATATGAGTGTGAGACCGGAAGCCCATCGATCCAGGGGTGACAGTTATCGTGGTAACTGTGTAAGCCTTACACTCTCATAATGGCTGTCATGCCTTTTACGTCCCCAAGCTGGGTATGTGAAAAAGCATTTCACAAGGTCGCCATAGTGTGGGTCGCCATACTGCGTTGTCAGCATTTGTAATAAGTATGGTGACCACAACTCTTGGATTCTATTCATGCTTTCCATTAGGTAGAATAGAGTCACTTTGGCAGGCTCTTAAGATAGAAAATAATAACATAAATATAAATAATTAATATACATTCCTAATTATATACTAAGAATCAGCCTAGCTACAAATTCAAAGACAATATAAGGTTATAGAATTCTAAAACACGTGCATAGGTCAAGCAGTGCACGGTCCACGTGTTTTAGTTAATAACCGACACGAAAAATTTAACTATTAAAACTTAAACCGCTGACATCTGATGTAAGGCACTCTTCCGGTCGTGGCGAATAACCGTTCCATCGGATTGTGAGAGTGAGGGAAAAGAGAGTGCACCTGTTTGCGCGTACACATGCGTACTACAATATCTCCTGCTTAGTTAGCTGGTTCCCGTTGAGATTAGTCATACTTCGACATAATTAAATAGGCTCGATTGGAGTCTACCGGCTGTCTCTCTAACCAATTTTCTATGATAGGTTTTCCAGTCGAAATTATAGCACCGTGCACTGAGGTCGCCCAAATTGTTTCTTCTATTTCGCCATTAGAACCACAAGAAGCTGAGTCTTTTACAATCTTAAGACATGGATTTTAGGGTCTGCGTCTATCTGTTCTAGGAGCAGACAGTGCTGATTCAGCCAAGAGACTCGCCGCTTAGAAGGAATTCTTTAAAAGTTAATAATGTATTATTGAACAACAAAACGCTAAATATTATGAAATTATCTGGTGCTACTAAGAATGACCGTGCACTTATTTCCCTAATTACTTCTCACAAGGTTTCATTTTTTGGAAACCAAACGTGAATAAAGACCGAGACTGTCAGATAATGATCTACCTACACATTAGCGAACTTACATAATCAAGTTTGTTTATATTTATATTAACATTACGCTAACCTGCCCATAATGTTTAATTTATAAAAGAAACTCAATGAATTCTAGGAAATGAGAATTCTTCACTTTGACTTTGAATGTCAAGGGTCGTTGGTTTGATGTCCGCTTTGAATAAATATATTTATGTATGAATGAATAATTATATTATTCAGGGTGAATGAAAGTATAGACGGCATGTATTTACTAAATACTATTTAGTGCCCTAGTATTCAACAGCCTTCAACCGCCCACTGATGGACATAGGCCTCTCATTAGCAAAGAGGCTTTGTCCTACTATACCACGGCCATATGAGTTGGTATAGAGTTTGTTTCAAGTTTGCCTTCTCCTTGCAGTGATGTTGTCTTGCATATTTTATTCCTTTAGTTGCTCCTTATGACACCCATGGGAAGAATCAAGAGCGTCGCCAAGGGGGGGCATGGAGCGGCAGCTTGCCAAGAGAGATTCTAAAAAAGTTGCCAAATGTAATGCGACCAAAGTCCTAAGTTTTTCCCGTACCTCGAAACTCGAATTTATTTACCGATTCCATATCTAATATTCCGTACGCTCAACTACACTCTGCTCATAAAAATTGAAGTCGAGCTTTGGCAGCAATTCTGGCATGATAAACCAAACTCAACAGATCAAACAGTTGTTGATATCCTAAAAGAGGCAAAAACCTTCTTTCCCGACTCGGAAAAAGCACACAGTCCATGCACAACGTGTAAAGTAAAGCGATCGTTTAGCAGCCTCAGGAGACTAAAAACCTGGCTAAGAAGCACTATGAGTGAAGCCGCCTCAATGGTCTGGCTATGATGAGTGTGCACAGAAAACTTATACATGGAAACTTACAAGATTTTCATAATGAAATGACCAAAAAATCACCAATAATTATGTTTTAATCAACGTAATATAAAGAAAAAACGACTACTATAATGTTAAAATTTGATAATTAAAAAAAAAATACGCTATACACTTATCCAAACTCAAACTCCTTTTTATATCCAAATAAATGTTATAACTTATTTCCAAGTGTCTTTATTGTATAGTCAAGAGCTCGTGCTCGTGTAGCTTTACACGTTGGACTCTATACTGTCACAGAATATGTATATAGTACTAAGGCACTGTTGTTATTACAATCACCGTAGATGTAAGGCTCGTAGTAGAAATGAAAATTCAACTTTAACTTAATAATGGTACATTCAAAAAATCAATAGTACAGTTTATTACGATAGAGCTGGAATTCGGTGATACTTAAGAAGTTTTACTTTTTTACTCAAGACGAGTGTCAAATGAATTCATTACGTACGTTTATACAATGATATGTATTCAACAGAAATCTTATTTTTTATCTATACAGTGGAATATACAGTCACTTGCCTGACTTGCTTAGGTTACGAACCTACATTTTGGCAGCTGATGGTTTTTTATTAGAAACTTTTGAATTGTAAATTTGACGGCACAGATGGTATAGTGGCGGTCTCTACACCGCTCTTTACTGCGGTGAGTGACAATTTCCGCACAGGACAACACTTTGTAAGATCTACATATTGTCCCTTTAAAAAAACAAACGAAAAACACCATCCGAGAAAGTATTTTAGGAAAACTCTGTCTTGGAGTTAAAATAAAGGGTGAATGGATGTATGATAATTCGTCATTTTCAAAGTAAGAAACATAAAAAATAGAAGTAGAAGACATAATAACAGCTAGTGTTATTTTATGTTTGATTCCCGTGAAATAATAGATTAAGAATACAAACTATCACCACTCTACTTATCCCATGGTCATCGTAGGTGGCGACTGAGGGAGCCAGTGTAGTATTAATATAAACCCTTTTTTTTAACGTGTGGAAACCCTCTAGGGCCGTCACCCCATCGGGGCTTAAGGCGGGGTGGTGTGTCGGAATCGGACCGACTAAAACCACACGGTGTGCCACTTTGTGCCTGACATTGGAGGGATCTGGGAATTAATATAAACCCTTTTTTTTTTTTTTTAACGTGTGGAAACCCCCTCGGGCCGTCACCCCACCGGGGTTTACGGCGGGGTGGTGTGTCGGAATCGGATCGACTAAAACCACACGGTGTGCCACTCTGCGCCTGAGATAGGAGGGATCCGGGAACCGCTGCTATTACGACATCCAGATCCCTCCTAGCGCTTGCCCGAAGCTGCGGGCACCATCTATGGGTAAACTCTCTATTTTAGGCGACGTACGGCACACGCGGACGTCGCCTCCTCGCGGCTGGCCATTATAGCGGGTGGAGGGGAAAACCCGTCCCGTCCACCCGCGGCCACACTCAAGGCGGCATGAGGCGCTGGTATGCGCGCCTCCGCCGCCCGGTTCGCCGGCGGCGAATTGGGTCCGAGTGGATATCGTCCTCCCGGGACCTCTCCGCCGCCTCCTTCCGCGAAATTACGTCTTCGCAGAAGGTTGCGACCGCGGTAAAACAACTGTCGCTACCGGCCATGGAGCGTATGACGGCCGGTAGCGAGAGATCTCCTCCAATAACTGCAGTGAGGACCCCACGCTGCGCCGCCCAGGCAGAACAAACCACTAGCGTGTGCTGAGCCGAGTCCTCACTGCAGTCGCAGTGGTAACAGGCGAGACTCAATTTCCTCCTGGCGACCGAGTGCAGATACTTCCCGAAGCAACCATGCCCGGAAAGGACCTGCGTCAGTCGGAAGGAAAGGGTCCTGTGCTGCCGCCCTGCCCACTCGGCGATGACCGGCTGGAGAGCCTCCACGAGGGCGAAGCCAGCACGTGGAGTCTCCAACCAGAACGACCAACGAGCCATCGTGGCTCGACGAGCGGCCTCACGCCACTCGCGTATCTCCTCGGGCGGGGGCCGTGTGCCGCTACCCGCCCGGAAGTCAGCCGTCCGCCGATAAACTTCGGCGAGCACTTCCGCCTCCAAATCCCACGGGGGAGTTCCGGCCAAGGCGCACGCCGCCTCCGTCGATACGGTGCGGTAGCCGCGTATGGCTCTAACCGCCAATATCCTCTGAGGGCGCCAGAGGCGAGCCCTATTCTGGGCGGTCAGAGCCGCCGCCCACACCGGTGCACCATATAGCGCCATTGACCGAACAACCCCCGTGTATAGCCGTCTCGTCGCGACGCTGGCTCCACCCAAATTGGGCAAAAGTCGCCCAAGAGCAGAGGCAGCGCCGACCAGCTTTGGAGTAAGCTGTCGGAAGTGCTCGTCGAAGAGCCACCTGCCGTCGAGGATCAGGCCCAGATACTTCATCTGGGCCTTAATCGGTACGAGGACCGAATTGACTACGATGGAGGCGCCGGGGGGTGGACCACGACGGGGCCCATGAAACAAAAAATTAATATAAACCCTGTACCAACCCGCCTGTCCAGCGTCATACAATAGACTAAATCCTCCTTTCTAAGGTGAGGCCTATTACCTGCAGTGACTTATGAAAGCATGTGATATGATATGATATTATTTCATATCTTCCAATGTGAATTTCTTTATTTGTCACGTTTTCAAATCTTAACTTTTTTGATAATCTTTAAAGTAATTGCATCCGCATCGTCAAGGGCATAGATAAGACGATACTAACGACTTTGAACAGGAGGAAATAAGTACTGTATTATAAGAGATAACCAAATTATTTAATGAAATCTAGCCTACAGAAACCTGTAGAAGTATAGAAGCGGTCTGTGTGACATTCTCCTTGGGTTATCGTGTCACTGGTGTTCGTGGTGAGGTGACGTGCTGAATCGAATAGTTTCAAACCACACGGTATGCCACTCTGCAACTGAAATAAAAGGGATCTGGAAGTAGCTGTTATGGTTAAAATACCTGGATCCTTCAACCATACATAGCACTAAGTTAGAGATTTTGCATCCACCGTTCTCTACCCTGCGTTTTACTTTTCCGTAACAGTTCAAAAATTTGAATCCTAAAAACATGTATGTAGTTTCAAACTCGTACATTTTTAAGAAAACTGCCAGCTGCCGTTTGCTTAGGTATGAATTTCACTTACACTTACAAATCCACTTAGAAAAGAGAACAAAGCAAATTATTTTATAAATTACAAATTCGCTCATTAATTTGGTAAAAAATAAAGTGTGGTAATGGTAACCCTGCTTATAAATTGCACTTGTTAATTTTCTATTATATTGTATTCTATTATATTTCAATTTTTATAACATAGCATCATTTGCCTTAACATCAATACATAAACAATATACTCGTATACACTTATCAAAAGTATTTCTGTTTGATTTATGATATTTTTGCGACTTAAAATCGCATTCTTTTACTACGCATTTGCCCACTTTAATGATTGTCGTTGTCATCTGTCACTACGTTGACCTCAGTTGGCGCCAAATTGAACACTAAACTAACATTTGCTTTGTTTAAAATCAAACTCTTGATTGTAGTGACAAAATTCTTGGCCCTAATAGTTAATTTAATGTTATATAGTATAATGAAAAACAAATTTCAGAATTCTTAAAATTCAAGTTTTTTATTGTCAAATAGTTTTACAGTCCTTTTACAGCAGGGCAGCCATTATAACATTAATAGTGATTTTCTCATGTGGGTAAAACTAGACACTTGAAAAATTGGAATTCGAATTGAATTATCCACAGTCAAATTTAAATCACTTTATTTGGTTCAGCAGTTTTGTCCGGCTGACATTTAATATTTTTTAAAAAAGAAAAGTGGGATAAGAAGGATAAGGTGGAAAGGGATAAGATGATATTATTAATAACGATTATACTATCAAAGACATAGATAATTTAAGAGATTTTTAACTCTTCCAACAAAATTATTTTTCAATGTCAAAATTAGAATAGTCTCATATTACAGTATATCAATTATTCATATTCATGGTCCACTGCTGGACATAGACCTCTCCTTAAACTGGGAATTTTAGCCTAATATACCACCTAGTCTAAAAATTTTATATCCTCTACTTTTCCCCTTGATTTCTTGCAATAATTATCAGTGATTTAATGAAAGGGACGGAAATGTGTTACAACAAAACAGGTAAACACAAATTTAAATCGACCAAACAGTTATCCATCAGATATTAGGTCACGTGTCGGATGTTATGCATCACATGCAATTAATATAATACTTCGTTGTCTTTTTTATCTATCCTCAATCGTATAATTATGAGATAAGTTGAAGTGGATTTGATGTAAGAGGCAGATTGAGAAAATCTTTATATAATCCTATGATAATATAAAGATAGCTGCTATATCAATGTTGTTTATGCAAGAAATTTATCAAGCCTAGTTACATAATTGAGGAAAGTGTTTAAATGATAAAGTATAGAGCTTGTTGGTGTTTACAAATTAATTTACAATTGATATTTTCAAGGAAACTTCTGTTAATTTCAATTTCGAAAAAATACCTAAATTACGTATCTCCTTAAAAAAAATACTACCATAATCTCCTTGCTAAGGAGAGGCCTATGTTCAATAATGGACTATAAAGAGCTGTTGATTAAAATTCATGACAATTGGTTACAGTTACAAATCGTTTTTGTTCTTTAATCACCGTTTATTATGTACTGACATATATCTACATTTCTCCTTGAATTTGCTGCATTGGACCCTGAAAATCCTTCTATCGAGTTAGATGTTTTCTTATACTGCAGTATTTCTCGACTAATACGACATCCTAACCTTCGAAAAAAACGTAGTCCCACCTCAAGGGTCAGTAATTCACTTGTGACTATTAAGCTACAGGGATCTACGGGTGGAGAAGCTGCTCTCCATCAGGTGATTCATCTGAAGGCCAATTTTTGTAACAAAAGTTCGTTCATCATTCAGTTCCGATCAACTCTCGATTTCACAACTGTCATAAAAGGAATTTTTTTTGGTAAAATATGAAGTAGTACAGAGCAGATAATCGATTCGTTTTTCAGTTACAGAACGATATCATCATTTAAAAGTCAATGTTGAATGTTCAGTTATGACAGTTATGACAGTTATGACAGTTATGACTTATGACAGCGAGATCGAAAGTTAAACCGAATGGAATCACATTGAGACTGAACTTTTATTTCGAGAATTGGGTATTTGCATGATTTTCCAATCCATTAAATAGTTATGACTTATTATTTTTAAAAAATTTTTAAAATTTTTGAAAAAAAAATTTTTTTTTTAATTATAAACATTTAAACTATTTAACAATAAAAAAATTGTTAAAATTTAAACGTATAGGTAGCTCCCTCTTGCGTATGTGACGTCATTGTGCATATTCCATTTAAATTTGTTCGCGCCAATCCACTCTGAATGTTTTTATAAACACGCCTGATCAGCTGTTGTGATTGTTATTTAAAAAAACAACTGTTTAAATTATTTCAAAGCAAAAACATACACTTTATAACTTTTTAAATATTTTGACTGTAAATGAGTAATTAATTATTTTCATTTTAGTTAAAAGCAGATATGAAAAATTATTTAGAGTGGAAAATGATTTGTGGTAACAAACGGATGAAAAGTAATATTTTGTCACATAAATACATTGAAGAATCAAAATTTACAAGTGTAGAAGTTTCTCCAATGGAAGTAGATCAATAAAGTTCTGAGAAATCCAGCTTCAATTTTGATGATAAAATGATAGGTCGAAATTCAAGCAATAATTGGATAATATTGGAAATAATATTTGGATACTCCCAATTCTACTGCCTCTCAAGATTTTAAAACCAGTGTATCTAATGTTTTTTATGATAATTTTCCTCCTCAAACTATAAAAGTTAATGCTGCAGTTCAAGTCAAGATAAGAAGTTTGTATAGGAGTACACAAATTCAGTGTAAATAAACAGTGTAAATTCAGTGTAAACTCACTTTAAATAAAAACCAACTTAAAATTTTTTTCAATAATTTATCATTCGTCGTTTATCATGCATTCAAATGACGCGCCAATAATATGCACAATGACGTCAGACCAATCACATCACGTTTCACATCACGTGATTTTTACATCATATTTGACCACTTTTATTTATTTATTTATTTAAAAATTATTTGTAAAAATTAAATTTTAGTCTTACGTAGGTATTTTATGTGTATCAAAGAATTTATTAACTGAACTTTATTTGAAAAATCATTTTCATGCAAATACCCAATTGTTCTTTACATCGTTTCTCTTATAAACATACCTACAATTTTGTTTGACATTGAATTATTTTACCTTTGCCCTGATCATATCTAATTTCTTTAGTAATCATTAACAAAACAAGTAAGAAGCAGATTATCAGTAGATTATTACTTATTACAGCACTTCCGATGAAAATATAAGCGTATTTACATATCATATATCTTATCACTTCAATTGGGTTTTTCTAGTTTGAAAACATTCCTTTATATTTTTTCTTTTTTTTTTAGTCTATTTTCACATCTAATCTGCCCATGAATGTGGTATTTTTACAGTTCAATTTTTCCATTTAAAGCTTGCCTGGAAGAAATTGCTTTTAGCGATAAGGCCGCATTGGTACATGGTCACCCAATTGATATGCACTTGTATATTATGAATAAAAATTTTAGTTTACAATAAAGTTTTTTTCTATTCTATTCTATTCTTTAGCGTGTAAAAAACATGTGTTTGCTTTTTTTATTTACTGAGGAAAATATACATTCGATGCAAAATTACCGCATTTCTTTCATCGTCGCCATGCTGCTCTCTACTACGCTGAGTGTTGTGGGTTCAAACCTCACTTGGGACAACACTTTGTGTAATCCCCAAATTGTTGTTCTGAGTCTGGATGTTCTTTATGTCCGTTTCATGTATATGTGAAATATCCCCTGCGACACAGAATTTATTCGTGCGGGTGTTGTGTTTTTAAAAAAGAAAAAAAAGGTTTTTGAATTTATAACATTTAAATCACATACAACAAACATCGAGGAAGGATCCAATCTAGTTACATCATGCGCGATCTGCATTAAAAAGGAAAGCAAACGCTGATTCTTCTGTCATTACACAGTGATCCAACCATCTTTGGCTGCCGTGCGCCTCATTTACAAAAGTGTTTGTGTCGAAATTTGCTCCTAACATTCGAATTTCGTTACAATTCCACTTTTGATCAACATAAAAATCATGTAATTGCGACTGAACATTTTATTTGGATGAAAATTAAAGTCACCAAGAGTATATGAAGATTCTATCTGTGGGTCCTCGATGATGGTGTTGATTTGTCTCAAGCACTCTGTGTTCTCACTTAGGTTTTCTATGCAATTGATAGGCATGCAACACTGAATACTAATATCAACTTTGTTTATAGCCGAAATATATGCGTAATTACAATCAAGTACTGACACATTCTCAAACACACTTTTTTCCTCAGTACGGCTTCCTTTGTTGTAAACCAGCTGTTGAATCCACTGCAGATACCTCAATGTATGCAAACTATTCTGCTATCGGTCCAAGGAATGCCAATTCATGAGCCATATTTTGTACAAGGCTACGATTACTGGTGACCCACATCATAACTTTACGCTAACGATAGATTTCTTGATTGATTTACAGTTGAAACTGTTCATAGTATACAGTTTGTCACCCATTGTCTTTCTTCATAATGGTTGATCATTAGGTCATAAATTGACAAATTCTTTTGATGACTAAATAACGGAAAGAGATTCCATTGGTTTCCGTGGGTTCCATAGCCGGAATTTATATGCGTCGTATTTCTTCACATATTTATCTTCTTTAGAGAGACTTGGATTCCTGTTTTCTGCAACATATAACTGGTTATATCTACCAGCAATGTACTTACATGGATATGATTTATCATCATCTCATCATCTCAGTCAAAAGACGTCCACTACTGGACATAGGCCTCCCCCAAGGTTCTCCACAACAGCCGGTCCCGTGCCGCCCGCATCCAGCAGCTTCCCCCGATCTTGACCAGGTCATCGGACCACCTTGTGGGGAGTCTACCAACGCTGCGTTTCCCAGTAGGCGGTCACCACTCCAGAACTTTATAGCCCATATTATTTATGATAAGCGGCATTTTCATATCCACGGCTTTAAACTTTCTACTTGTTCTACACTCGCATAACCCATTTTTTTAATCTTAAAAGCCTGTCAAAGTGACTCTACTTTGCCTGATGGAAAGCATGAATGGATTTCAAGAGTTATGGTCACCATACTCGTTGTGAATGCAGACAATGCAGGTGGTGACCCACACTATGGCGGACTACTTTTTTGCATATACTTACCTGACCATCAATGGACCTCCGGTCTCGCATTCCCCAACGAAACACGACAGCATGGATGCTGTCTCTTTTGGTCGACCTTTTGTGGAAGGGTAGTACCTGGTCGAGCCGACCTGTTCATACTGAAATCAGCGTGGCTCTACTACCTATTATATTATTGATATAACAATCACATGACGATCCCTAGCAATGGGGGAACGATTATGAAGAGAGAGCGAGTATAACTGCAGACATCAGAATAACAATTTGCGTATGTTGAGTGAAGAGAGTTATTAAAAATTTACACATATAAACAATGTATAATAAACAAAACAGAATAACATACACATGTAAACCTGACCAGGCATTTCTTTTGCGGTGTGTATCTGTGGAAGTGGGCCGGTCATGTCTCCAGACGAACCGATGGTCGCTGGAGCCGAAGTGTACTAGAGTGGATACCACGATTGGGTAAACGTAGTGTAGGGCGCCCTGCGGCGCGATGGACCAGCAGTGGACGGCGATAGGTTGATTGAGGTGTATCTACAGTTGACCACGTATTTCTTGAGCCACCTTGTATTGGAAAGAGATTGATGCTTATTTGATAACTTTTAAAATTTACCTGTTGATAACCTGCTATTACTGCTACTTACTTTGACAAATAAAGAAGTTTGATTATCGATTTTGACCCCACGGTCCCTGAACACGACCACTGTGGGTTCACAATAAATTTTACATTTCATAATTTTGTTACTTAAAATTTGGAAATATGAATATTTATTCGTTAAAATGTCTATAAACATTGAAAAATACCTAAACAATTTTATTATATTTGTCATGTCTGAAGCAATCTTCATAACGTTAAAATATTACGGGAAAATAAGCAAAGATTTATTTCATTTAATTATCATCGTAATATAATATACTAGCTGACCCGGCAAACGTTGCTTTGCCATATAAATTATTTCTTAGTAATTTGAGCGGGATGCAAAATGATTAAATTACTAAAATGGCTATTAAAAAATAAGGGTTGATCGTAGAAGGGTGAAAATTGAGCATTGTATGTATTATTGTATGTTGTATCATAAAAAAATAGAAATTAAAAATTTTGTCTAGAAAAATAAAAAAAAAAATTAGGGTTGTACTACCCCTAATATTTAGGGGGATGAAAAATAGATTTTGGCCAATTCTCATAGATACCGGATAAGCACAAAAAATTTCATCAAAATCGGTCAAGCCGTTTCGGAGGAGTATGGCAACGAAAACTGTGACACGAGAATTTTGTATATTAGAAGATTTATTTCACAATTCAATGGTCTCGTCGCTTGTTGACACTGCTTCCGTTAAATCGGTTATTATAGTAATTATAGATGACCATCGGTATGCACTTACCGTCACGTGACGTGTCTGATTGTTTGTCCCCTGCATCATGTAAAATAATCTCCTCAATTATAATAATGTGATATTCTCTCACACACATGAACTTGTATTTTATTTTCAAAACACAAGGAAGGCATTGATATAAATGGAAGTAATAGAAAATTGGTAAAAACAATGTATTAATTGTAATTAATTTATATAATATATGAATATCTCTTTGGTATTAAGCCTGCCTTAAGCATTAAGTCCACTGAGGTATGTATTTGTGCATCATCATCATCATCATCAGCATCTCAGCCGAAAGACGTCCACTGATGGACATAGGCCTTTTTTTTTTTTTTTTTTTTTTTTAACGTGTGGAAACCCCCTCGGGCCGTCACCCCACCGGGGTTTACGGCGGGGTGGTGTGTCGGAATCGGACCGACTAAAACCACACGGTGTGCCACTCTGCGCCTGAGACAGGAGGGATCCGGGAACCGCTGCTATTACGACATCCAGATCCCTCCTAGCGCCTGCCCGCCAAAGCGGACACCATCTGCGGATAAACTCTCTACATAGGCGACGTCCGGCACACGCGGACGTCGCCTCCTCGCGGCTGGCCATTATAGCGGGTGGAGGGGAAAACCCGTCCCGTCCACCCGCGGCCACACTCAAGGCGGCATGAGGCGCTGGTATGCGCGCCTCCGCCGCCCGGCTCGCCGGCGGCGAATTGGGTCCGAGCGGATATCGTCCTCCCGGGCCTTCTCCGCCGCCTCCTTCCGCGAAATTACGTCTTCGCAGAAGGTTGCGACCGCGGTAAAACAACTGTCGCTACCGGCCATGGAGCGTATGACGGCCGGTAGCGAGAGATCTCCTCCAATAACTGCAGTGAGGACCCCACGCTGCGCCGCCCAGGCGGAACAAACCGCTAGCGTGTGCTGAGCCGAGTCCTCACTGCAGTCGCAGTGGTAACAGGCGGGACTCAATTCCCTCCTGGCGACCGAGTGCAGATACTTCCCGAAGCAACCATGCCCGGAAAGGACCTGCGTCAGTCGGAAGGAAAGGGTCCCGTGCTGCCGTCCTGCCCACTCGGTGATGACCGGCTGGAGAGCCTCCACGAGGGCAAAGCCAGCACGTGGAGTCTCCAACCGGAATGACCAACGAGCCATCGTGGCTCGACGAGCGGCCTCACGCCACTCGCGTATTTCCTCGGGCGGGGGCCGTATGCCGCTACCCGCCCGGAAGTCAGCCGTCCGCCGATAAACTTCGGCGAGCACTTCCGCCTCCAAATCCCACGGGGGAGTTCCGGCCAGGGCGCACGCCGCCTCCGTCGATACAGTGCGGTAACCGCGTATGGCTCTAACCGCCAATATCCTCTGAGGGCGCCAGAGGCGAGCCCTATTCTGGGCGGTCAGAGCCGCCGCCCACACCGGTGCACCATACAGCGCCATTGATCGAACAACCCCCGTGTATAACCGTCTCGTCGCGACGCTGGCTCCACCCAAATTGGGCAGAAGTCGCCCAAGAGCAGAAGCAGCGCCGACCAGCTTTGGAGTAAGCTGTCGGAAGTGCTCGTCGAAGAGCCACCTGCCGTCGAGGATTAGGCCCAGATACTTCATCTGGGCCTTAATCGGTACGAGGACCGAATTGACAACGATAGAGGCACCGGGGGGTGGACCACGACGGGGCCCATGAAACAAAAGGGCTTCCGTCTTATCTAGGGCCACCCGTAAACCCAGCGCCTCAATGCGCCCGACCACCAAAGAGACTCCCACGGTGGCCAGACGCGCCGCCTCTTGAAAGTTCGCCCCCCGGGCCGTGACCAATGTGTCATCGGCGTAACAAATTACGCCCAGCCCGGGGGGAAGACGACCTCGAAGGGCCCAGTCGTATCCCATATTCCACAGGAGTGGTCCGAGGACGGACCCCTGTGGAACACCGCACGACATGGGCCGCCGCCTCAGAATACCATCTCGGTCCTCGTACACGACGGTACGCTCCTCAAGATAGTCTGCCACAAGCCGCCTCAGGTACTCGGGCACCCCGTGGTAGTGGAGTGCTTCCCTGATGCAGCTAAATGGCAGACTATTAAATGCGTTGGCGATGTCCAGCGACACCGCCAACAGCACTCCGCCACAGCTCACCGCCTCTTCGGTAACGGCCCTCAGGCGCAGCACAGCATCGACCGTCGAACGCCCCGCCCGAAAACCAAATTGGGCGTCCGACAGATCGGGGCCCACCTCGCAGAGGTGCCGGACGATGCGGGCAGAGAGTATCCTCTCAAACAGTTTACCCGCCTCGTCCAGCAACACAATGGGCCTATAGGCCGCCACCGAATCGGTAAGCCGTCCCGGCTTCCTTAATAGGACCAGCTTCCCGCTTTTCCAGCACTCAGGGAAGCGTCCGGACGACAAGCTAGCGTCCAAGACCTCCCTGAGGCGGTCCGACATGTGGTCGAGGGATCGTGCCAATACTCGGGCAGGTATCCCATCTGGCCCAGGGGCGGTGTTCTTAGAGCGAATCCGTAGAACAACCGCCCCCACCTCCGATTCCCTAACGGGCGGAATATTGTCCTCGTTCCCCCCGTCGTCTCTGGCCATGAAGACCATCGACGGGGGTGTGTGATCCACCCGCTGTGGGAAAAGGCCCTCGACCACATCCCGCAGGAAGCTGGGCTGGAGTGTCTCTGTAAGGGGGGGGCCCGACGTGCGGAGCTTTTGTCGCGCCGCACGATAAGGGCGACCCCAGGGGTCACGATCGAGACCCTCCAGCATCTCCTTACGCTTAATTTCCTTGGCGCGGCTGATGGCCAGCTTCAGAGTTTTCCGCGCCTCTCGGTACTCCTCATGAAGCTGGTCTTCCCCGCCCTCTTCGCGGTGTCGCCGCCGACCACGGGTGTAGGACCTCCGGGCACGAGTACAGGCCGCGCGGAGGTCCGCCAACTCCTGGGACCACCAGTAAACTTCCTTCCGTGGAGGCCGACAACCTCGTATGCGGGGCATGGCCGCATCGCAGATTTGCGTAATCGCATCGCGGAAACGACCAGCCCCCATGTCGACCTCCTCGATTGGAGCCTGCGGAGACAGCCAAGAGTGAATAATGGCTGCCTCCTCCAGTAGGTCCCCATTCAGTTTGGCTATAGCCCACCGCGGAAAGCGAGAAGAACGCCGCGCCGCGTGACCCCTACTGGGGCCCTGGGAGCGGGAGAGCTCAAATCGGATATAGAGATGATCCGAGAGCGTCTCAACCTCTTCCAGGACACGCCAGTTCCTTACTCGTGCGGCGAGGGCAGGGGTAGCGAACGAAAGGTCCACTATCGACCCTCCCTGCCGTCGCACGCACGTGTTGGTGGAGCCCCTGTTTAGTAAACAGAGGCCCACCGAGGCCGCCCACTCCTCTACGGCCTCGCCCCTAGCGTCCGTCCTGGGGGAACCCCACGCAATGGACTTTGCGTTGAAGTCCCCCAGCACTAAGACGTGCCCAGACGTTAGACGCCGCATCGAGGTTTCCAAGTTGTTAAGGAAAACCTCGAAGTCGTTCAAACTCCGGTTGGGGGAGAAGTATACACCATATACAGTGATCCCCCCCCACTCGGCAGCAACATATCCAGTGCCCTTGTCTCTTAGCGACAAGGGCGGGGAATGAGCCGCCGTAGAGCCGACGACTGCCACGGAACCGTCCCGGTCACCCAACCAGTTTGGACGGGGAGGAACATAATAGGGTTCCGCGGCTACGGCAACACCGATCGACCACTGTGCCATGGTTTGCAGAAAAAGGTCCTGCGCCGCGGCACAGTGGTTCAGGTTAGTCTGGACAAGGAGGTTGGAGACTTGGGCCATTACTCGACCGTCTCTACAGCCTCCTCCATGGGCGACGGTATAGACGCACGAACGACGTCAGAAGCAGCCTGGGCCGACTGGCTAGCCCCCGACGCCTGCCGAGAACTGCGGGGAGGTTTGCAACCCCCCTGCCCAATCTGGTGATTGGCGGGTTTGTTACCCGCCGCACACGCGGGGCAGTGAGGGGCAGCAGAACAATCTGCCGCCTTGTGCCCCGGTCGACCGCAGCGGAAACATAATCCGCTGCAGTCGAAACAACTGACGCACTTGGCGCGTGTGTGCCCCGATGCCAGGCATTTGTAACACCTCATCGGTCTCGCCGCCAGGACTGTGATCCTAGCGCTCACGAAACCGATGAGCAGCCTGCCGGCGTCGCCCAACATTTTGGCCGACGCTACGGGACAGCTGACCCACACTGCGCCAAGTCCTCCTGGACCGGGGCGGATGGTGCCGACCCTAATGTTGTCCGTGTTGCAACCCGTCTTCTCTCTTACTGCAACACGGACATCCTCGGCCGTTATGGAGTCGTCCAGGCCCGAAATGCGCAATTCTGCGCACTTGGTGGGCCTGGCGATCTTGACACCATCCGTAGCCGTAAACATACTTCGCAACTTCTCGGCAATTGTGTCCGCCGTCTTAGCACCTTCAGCCCCAGGGAACTCGAGGACTCGAGCTCCCGTTTGGGCGAGGCGCATTCTGACACCTACTGTCCCGAAATCGCGTGCGAGACTGTCCCGGGCCCTTTTGAAAATGGCCGCGTAGGACAGCCCGCCGCTAACTGCCTCCGGTGACACGGTGACTACCACGGCCGCGCTTTTAGGCGCCTGTAGTTTGCGCGGCGTCTTTGTGGCAGCCACTGCAGCCGATGGCGCCTGCGGGGTAGAGGCTGCTATTTGTGCAGCCTTCTTACCCCGCTTTCGGGACTTCTTAGCCCCCCCGACTACCTGCCAACCATCCGTGGAAGGGGCAGATGTGGAGGGAGCACTTGTTGAGGTGCCAGATACAGCGGTTGGAGTGGGGAGCGGAGGGAACTCCGCCCCAGTCTTTGCCGCTGTTTTGGGCCCTGACCTCGGTGTGGGCGTCCGGGCTGCTGCCTTGGCCGCCTGCCGTGCCCTCGGAACAGTTGCAGGAGCAGCAGAAACTGCTGCCGCCGCCGCGTAGGACACGCGACCGGTCGCAACGGGAAGCGATGCTGACCCCGATGCAACCCCCGCTTTATGGCCCGCAAGCGGCGGCCGGACAACAGGAGCCGGTGGCAGCCTTGCCTCCAGGCCAGCCAGACGCCCGTCCATCATGCGCCATACTGCATCGGTTATTTGACGCAGATGGGCATCAGGAATGCCACCGAAACTGGAAGAGGGGGCAGACTGAGACGGGGACGTGACCGGGTCCTCTGTCGGGCGATGCGCCCGGAATTGGGCGAACTGAGCGCTGAGCTCAGCCACTTGCCCCGTCAGGCGATCGTTGGCCGCCTGGAGCCGAGCCACGTCCCCGATGAGGGTATCCACGACCCCCGCAATAGCGGAAGAGGAGTCCTTAAGGGCTTTCACAAAGGAGCCCTTAAGGTTACTCGACTTGGTGGCCACTTTGTGAATGATGGCCACCGCCGCATTCGCTCTCTCCTGCATGGACGATGGTGTTTGAGGAACTGAATCCCCCACCATCGGCTCCTTTATTTTTAGCAGGAGATCCGCAATCTCCTCCTCCGCCAAAATTTCGCCGTCTGCCCTGAGCCGTCTATAGGCTTCCGCCTTGCAGAAGACGGAGCCTGACGGGGCCGAGATCGGGGTTCGTGACCTCCCTCTGCGGCTGCTTGCTACCTTAGGAGGTAGCATCTCCTGAGATGTATCGCTCTCCTCATCCCTGGAGCGTCCGCGTTTTCGGCTGTCACACAGCTCCGTCTCCATGAAGTCCAACATGTCCGTCCTTACACTAGAGCTTCCACCCGCGGTAGACTTGGAACGTAATCGCTCCGATGTTCTTCGGCTCCCAGCAGTCATAATAACTTCTGGGAGCCCCACCGAGGTAGGCATCCCAACCAATGCTTCCTCGTCGTTGGAAGAGAAGTCGTCAGACCTTTTTTGCTTCCCACCATCTATCTCCTTCTTTCTTTCCACAGTTTTTAAGTTTTGGTTTTTGTTTGATTGAAATTCCATTATTGAACCCACGAGATGGGGAGAATAAATGTCGACCCGGGCAGAGATCCCCAATACCCGGGCAAGCGTAAATTTAAGCCCAACCGAGGGGTCCGCAGGTGCCTCGGCTGGGAGTGCGCTTACGACTGAACTACCCATCAGCCATGCATCCCCTGGTCACGCACCAGAACACGGGATTCGGGGTAATTTTTTATAGAGGTTTTCTTCCTCGCAGTCCGGGCAGCTAAGCCAAGACCCTCGCTCCCGATTGGAGTCGCGAGACTCCAACTCAGGACTACGATATGTCGACGGCGGCAGGAAGACTACGTCTCCTGATGCCTGCTCGGTGGCAGTGTAAGTGCACACCGAACCCGTCTTACTTTTCCACCGCTGAACGGAGGAACTTCGACCCTTGAAAGGGTCCCACCATCGTGATTTTTTACCGAGGTTTTCCTCCTCAATGCTCCGAAGAGCGAAGAACCAACAGAGGATCCGACGAACACGCCCGCTCTGTTGGACCAAGTCTCGGTCGAATTACCGAAGAAAATGGTTTCCTCTTCGTGCTAGAATATTAGCCGTTGGCAGTGATGAACACCATCGCCAACGTTACCAGGGTGCACCACGTGGAGGTTTTCTAGCCAAGCACCCCTGATGGACATAGGCCTTCCCCAAGGTCCTCCACAACAACCAGTCCCGTGCCGCCCGCATTCAGCAGCTTCTCGCGACCTTTACCAAGTCGTCGGACCACCTTGTGTGGGGCCTATCAACGTTGCGTTGTCCAGCACGCGGTATTTGTGCATAAAGTCGTGAAATAAATGAATATCAATCGCTTGCAGAACATAAGACTTATTTAGTTTAAATAATTTTTTGTTGAGTTTGATTTTGTGGTATAGTAGTAACACTCACAGAAAAATTACAAAAAAAAAATCATAGTGGAAGGTAGGAACGCAAGTTTATTTTTACGCAAAGAAACAAGGAGAAAACAAGAATTATTTCCTTCCACAATTTAAAGAAAACCTAAGTAATGAAATTGTATTTTTAATCCTGCAAATGTTACTTAAAGTTAGTGTCGACATAATGATTAGAATATTTAACACTTTTTTACAAAAATTTCGTAGAATACTCAACGGACACTAAACAATTAATTGAAATATGATTAATGAACTCTATGATTGAATTTCAAGTTTTTTAAATGTCATAGATTTTATAGAAGCATCGTCAACGTAATAACGTTAATATATTTCCAAAAAGGTTTCAGAAAGAATTTTTTGTTGAATAAAAACAGCCGAATACCAACTTAATTACCAGTTTTCGGACGCAGTTTAAGCAACATTGCATAGATTCATTCAACATTGCATTCTGCAAATCAATTCGTTTTTCGCTGCATCTACGAGTCATCTCAACCAAAAGACGCTCGCTGCTGGACATAGGCCATCCCCAAAGTCCTCCACAATAACCGGTCCCGTGCCGCCCGCATCCAGCAGCTTCACGCGACCTTCACCGGGTCGTTGGACCTGCTTGTGGGAGGCCTACCAACGCTGCGTCTCCCAATATGCGGTCGCCACTCCAGAACTTTATGGTCCTATGGGACATCGTTTCTGTGTGTAATATGCCTCGCCCACTGCCACTTAAATGTAGCAATTTTATCGGCAATATGGGCGACCTTGGTTCATCTGCAGATCTCATTTCTGATTCGATCACGCAAAGAAACTCCTAGCATTGCCCTCTCCATTGCTCTTTGCGTGACTTTGAGCCTTCTTATCAAGCCCATAGTGAGCGATCACGTCTCTGTGCCGTAAGTCATCACTGGCAACACACACTGGTACGAGTACTTTACAGTTATTTTATGGCCCGTTAGAAATTTTCAATAGTATGTCCTCTGTCTCGTCTATAAGACTGCTTGGTTGACCAAGAGGTTTAAGCGGTCGCTATGACACTCTCTACTGCGCTGAGTGTTGTGGTTTAAACCCCTCATGGAACAACTTTTCGTGTGATCCATAAATTGTTGTTCTGATTCTGGGTGTTCTTTGGGTCTGTTTCTTGTATGTTTACAAAGTTTCCACTACACAGGATTTATTCAAAGTGAGGGCGTCGTCTGTATTAGGTTCTAAGTGATAGGGCGTGGTATTTCACCGTAACCTTCAGTAAGGGGAAGGGAATGCGGGAACCAGTTGTCTCTGTGAAATTTGACTAAACTGCCATTAGTTTTCGAACAAATTTCGTTTAGATCGATTGATAAATATCTTATATTTTCCGACAACATTTAAAACAGACGTAATTTGAAAAGTCCTACACATGTTTGTTGAAATAATTATTTCAATAACACAATATAATTAACTGATTCAATGGAAGCAAAATGTCAACAGGTGACGAGATTGTTTGATTGTGAAATAATGAATAACAATGAAACTGAAATGAACTAAACCAATGATATTTCTTCCGTAACGTATTATCATTACTTGCTATAGACAATTTAATAAAATACTATAGATATTAGTCAATAAATGTACATTTTTCTCTATTCATTCACACGTAGGAATTTATATGATTCCTAAGGACCAAAAATTGATTATTTTTAAGATCGTATCCACAATAGGTATAATAGAAAATTGGTTATTGCAATAGGCACTTACATTTCTTTTATGTAAGTTGAATAACATATAACGTTACCTATTTCCTATTACATTATATGTTTTTAGAAAAAAATTCGATTAGAATTAATTTTTTAAATCCTTTTTTTTTAATTAATAGTGTAAATAAGTATGTGTTATAAATTAAAATATAAGTTACTTAGTAAAATTTAATATAACTATTAACATACAAGATTAAGACACTGTGATAAAGGTGCATAGGGTTTCCAAGATGCATAGGGTTTCCAAGATGCATAGGGTTCCCACCAACATAACTTTTTTTATTTTACGTGGGGAATGCTTGTCGCGCTATCCCCTCCGTAGGGACGAGGGGCGTGTGAGGGACTACCGGAGAACCGGTCTACTCACTAAAGCCTGCGGTGGCCTACCTCGGTAGTCAGGAAGAGCTCCAGGAACGCATTAGCGGCATCTGGAGTCCTCCCTGCCGTACCTCACAACTAAGGTACATCCCGGGCACATCAACCCGGGTTAGACGCTATCGTACCTCTCACTGCTCTACACAATAAGAGGCAAAAGAGCGCCCCGCCCCGGCCGCACCGGAGTGTCACCTGTCTCGGGTCGTTTGCAGTGGTCACATTGCCCCAGAATGTGGCCGCAGCGATCCTAAGGCAGCGATTAGGGAACTAGCGACCTCTACTGCGTCCCCTTCGCCGCCTCCTTTGAGCGGGATCGGCCCTTTCCCGATCTCACTCTGCCGTTTCCTTCTGGAGCATCACATCCTTACAGAAAAAGATCGTGGCTTCCCATTCCTCACCACTCACCAGTATTGCCACGATCAGTACTGACGGTGACAAGTTTCGTCCGATTCGTCCGACCAAGACTCGACGTCCAGACTCCCAGGCAGTCCTCTAGCGTGTGCTGGACGGAGTACCGTTCGGACCCGCAGTGGGTACATTGTGCCGTAGCCTCCCGTCCTATTCGATTTAGATACTTACCGAAGCAGCCGTGCCTAGTGAGTATTTGAGTCGATCGATGGTGACACAGGCGGTCCTCTCTACACACGTTTCGAAGTTCGACAGAACGGCCGCGACAGCGCGTTTGGTAGCAGAGTCCTGAATTTCGAGCCGTCTCTGCCAACTCCCCAGAGCTTGTTTATGCGTGTTCTGTCGTAGTATTCCGGGCTAACGTTCTGGCGCGGCCTCTTCATCATTCCAACCGACAGAACTAATTTGGTCGTAGACCATCGCGTCCATGTCGGCCAGAATGTCGAAGGGCGGAGATCGCGCCAGCATCGTCGGCACCTCCCACCAACTTAACCTGCAAGTGGTGCTCCTGCTGAACGACGGACGAGGCTCTGACGAACAAATCAACCTGATTACCGGCTCTAGACTCGCCACCTATTGTAAGGGACCATTAACAGTGGCAAAATGGACGTTTAATATGCCTACCCCTCCGGGGAAGTGGGCGTGATTTGATGTGTGTGTACATGACCCAAAAAAACCTCCGCATCGGCACCTACTGGTTACATTTCCAAAATGTTTTTAAAACGTAAATAAAAACAGCGCTAATACAAAAATTATAATTTTATATTTATACCGTTGAAACTTTCTGCGGATGCGGTAGCTATGCCAGTGTAACCAACTTCTCTTACAGGTTGTGAGGGTGTCGATGATAGTTGCGTCGACGTCGTCTTCTCTGCCTGATGGAAAGCATGAATAGAATCCAAGAGTTGTGGTCACCATACTAATTGTGGATGCAGATAATGCAATATAGCAACTTACACTAAGGCGCCTAAGTGAAATGCTTTCTCACGTCCCGCTTGGGGACGTAAAAGGCACGATAGTCATTGTAGCATTGTAATGCTCACACACTTACCACGACAACTGTCATCCCTGCATCAAGGGGCCTCCGGTCTCAGTCTCACCGACGAAACATGACAGCACGGATTCTTTCACTTTAGTTTGGTCTTCTGTGGGAGAGTAGTACTGCCCCGGTCGAGCCGACCTGCTCGTATTGGTATCAGCTCTACTGCTTATAAAGCCTTCTCATATTCCATGACAGTAACGATGTACCGTTTGGTCTCTTAAAAGACGATTTAATGTACAATTGGAACACTGACAGTAACAAGAGTAGCATGGATAATGTCATTGTTTTAATAGTTAGTGTCGTGATAAATGGCCAGTACTTCTGCTTCGAGAAAAGTCATAACTGTCTCCGATATTCTCTACAGGGAAAAAGATAAATGAAAGATAGTTCAATTTCAATTACTGTTATAATTATTTTAACAATTATACACATTATTTTATAAACATTATTGTCATTTAAACTTACATAATAAAGTTAAATACTTATAATTCTTGTTATAAATTGCGGCATGTTGAAAATATCACATTTATCTTCTAGATTCCGTGTTAGAACCTCTGCATCATAAGAATTCGAATAAAATTATGGTTTAAATACAATTATTTTACAGGAAATTAATTTTAAGACCGATTTTACTTACCATATATTAATAAATATATAAATATATTAAAATTGATAAATAATATTTAATATTTATATACTTTTAAATATTAAACATATAGAAAATAGTGAAAACATGTCGTCTCAAAATTTACTATTCGAAGACGCTATGGACAAAGTTGGTGAGTATATTTATTGGTATTAATTTAAATCTCCAGTTGAAATAACTTTAACTTACCTGAAAGGTTGGCCGTTTTTATTTAACAGTAAAATTACTTGATACAGATCAGTCCACAGATAATGAGATTTGCCTTTTACTAGCACTTTAATACACACACGACTCTAACGATGCGTTTCCTGTTCCTCTGTAGACGTGTGTATGCCTTCCAAAGACCAAACCACGGCGTCCAATGCTACGACCACCAGTTGCACGCGGAAGGCGGTACACGCGATCTCATATTACTGGCGCGGCTAATGTGGTTCCTGGCATGGGAAGAGTGGCTCGACGGCCACGAGAGGGGCGACGTGACCACCGTTAAAGTTCTTACACTGATCGGAATGACTGACGGTGGTCAATGCTGAACACCAGCAACCGGACGACCCGACCCGCAGACGCCAACTTATTGGGAGCGGGGGCCTTTAACCTTCGTTGGAGACTGGCCAAGAGGAGAAAACCTCTATAAAAAATCACACGGATAGGATGGCTCAGACCATATGTCCAAAAAGTGCCTCCAGGTATCCCTCTGTTACGCAGAGGACACATGTGAAGGCTATGTCGGAGGACGACGACTCATAGGGGCGACGGGATCACCGTCGTAAACTCTGCGTGGAGTAGCTGTCGGTAGTCACTGCCGAACTCCGGTAACCGATCGGCCCAACCCGTAGACGCTGAGATATCGGGAGCGGGGGACTTCTCCAACGGGGGGAAGGGTGGAGAAGTTCGCGAGGAAGAAAACCTCTATAAAAAATGACTCCTAACCCAAGCTGAGGAAGGCCGGTGAAGAAGTTAACGGCTGGGGGGTATACCAGTCGCAACACAACACAATGCACTCGACCTATAAAAACTTGCCCAACCTGCCAGCGTGTATATGCGAAACTTATACACAAACCTAGATTCAAATTTAAAGCATTATCTACTAGTTAAACGTATATATAATTGATTTCTCAGCATAATTTTGAAAACACACATCATTAGTAACAATACTAAAGCTGAACAGTATTTGCTATGTGTGAGAAATGTGGGTAAAATTGCTAGAATGGGGAATCCCCGGTTTTAACTTGTAGCTTTACCACTTGGTGAACAAATAGAGTGGTGAAATGCAAGTCTCAAATAATTTTAAAACATAGATGTGTTGACTAGGTTTCGGGCTTTACGGATTTTTGACGACGGCTCTAACGAGTTTAACCATGATCGCGTACTCTTGCACGATGTACGGTGCTAATTTCATAGTGCCTACCCGCACTTGCGAGCTAGGCACTACCCTTCATCAACAAGGAATTTTGGCTGCTGGACCTATGGCTGGTATATTTAATTATTTTTTTATCCTTACCATGAACAGGGAAAATAAAGAGTTCTGTTAAAGATACCTTTAGTTACTGCATAGTTGGCCTAGTGGTTTCAGCGGTCGCTACGCTGCTCTCTACTGCGCTGAGCGTTGTGGTTTCACACTCCGCATGGGACAACACTTTGTGTGATCCACAAATTGTTGTTCTGAGGCTGGGTATTCTTTGTGTATGTTTTTTGCATGTTTGCAAAGTTCCTCATGACAAAGGATTTATTACTAGTGCGGGCGTTGTCTTTTTAAAATAAAAATAAAAAAAAAGTAAGCTATTAGACGATAGTTTACGCGGACGTCTTTTGTTGGCACAGTGTTCGTGAATATGAACAATTATTTATTTTTTTTTTATAAATAGCTACTTTTGAATTTATTTCTGTACTACACAACGACCAATATACACAATGACGATCAATATGCGCGGTAACATTAGTGCTTAACAAATATTCAAACCTACAGTCTGCAGGGGTCGGCAGAGGCGTATTACAGACCAACGTTTTACCAACTGTAATTTTATACCCATCCACACAATATTTAGGGAGTATTTAAAAAGATAATAAATTTACGAGGAGATAGTTCAAATTTTGTTTTTCAGGTCTACTGCTTGGCTCGATAGTATGGAGTTACTTCGCCGATAAGCATGGACGTCGCGTCATGATACTCATTGCACTTATTCTTAGCGCTGTGATTAATACTTTAGGCACTATTTCTGTTAACTGGATCATGTTGATGGTCTGCCAGTTTCTAGCGGCCTTACTGTGAGTAATATATTGATATTATTATGATAAAATAGGTGTACTCTACGGTCATATCGTTGCCACTTTACCCACGTTACATCATGCCCTTTCGATTGTTAATAAGATATTACGATGCCACAGCCTTCCCAGGACATGCAAAATATTTCACCTGGTAGTCAAATTTTAAATAATTTCAAAAACATATCTGAAATGCCATAATTTAGAGTCGTTCACTAAAATTTATTAACTTTAATTAATGATTGTATAATATATAGTAAATAAATACAACCATTTAAGATATATTATATAAAAATAATGTTATGTAGAAAATGAGTAACTAATATTGATAATATTTCAACATTATCAATACAATTTATAATTAAGTATTCATTGTTCTATGATTCCGTATGTTCTAGATTAGATATAAATAAAGTATAGTATAGCATTTGATATGTATGCTTTTTATATTAAGAGCCTGCCAAAGTGACTCTACTCTGCCTGATGGAAAGCATGAATAGAATCCAAAAGTTGTGGACAATATACTCATTGCAAATGCAGACAATGCAGGATTATGACCCACACTATGGCGGCCTTGTGAGATGTTTTTGCACACTCCGCTTGGGGACGTAAGAGGCATGACAGTCATCGTGACAGTGTAAGGCATCCACAGTTACCACGATAATTGTTACCGCAGGGGTAACAATTATCGTGGTAACTGTGGATGCCTTGGTAATCCATTGACCCTCTGATCTCAAAAAAAAGTACCCCTGATCGATTTTCAAATAAATTTATAATTTATCATTTCAGGGCTTCTGGATTATATACAATGTTCATGAGCCATCACAGCGAGAGTGTACCTATGTCTAATAGGAATGCCGCTGTACTTATCGTATCTATGTAGAATGATGCTTAGGAATCAAGCAATTTTAGCTTGTAAGTATATGTTTTATTGCTTATAATAATAACAATTTCATATTTTCTACCTGAGCTAAAGCTTCTGGATAGGATATATATTTGAGCAGTACAATCTATACACATTTTCTTTGGAATAATTTGCTACACAATTGACATTGCATTAAATGTCTGTATTTTTTCCACCTTTATATTTATGTATGTATTAATTTATAACTTTATGCACATATATATGCATCGCAGGACTTAATGCCTAAGGCATTTTCTGCCAGTTAAGCGATTATGCGATGCAGAAAAAAGATGAGGTAGGTGTACACCGTGTGGTAACGGATTAAGAATACGTAGTGTTATCACCTCTATTCATCCCGTGGGTTTCGTAACAGGTGACTAAGGGAACAAAATATTCAAGAAAATATCAAAACAAAGAGAAGGAAATCTTGAAACAAATCCTATTCCAACCCGTCTGGCCAGCGTCGTATAGTAGGCCAAAACCTCCTTGCTAAGGAGAGGCCTGTATTCAGCAGTGGATTGTAAAAGGCTGTTGATGATGATATACATGTATTTAGAAATATATAACCATGTTTGTCAGCAGTCTAGTTACCCTAGTACAGACTCTAACGTTTAGGAAAAAGAAGATTGATTGAAGTGTACTTAAGGAAAAGTAACAAATGACAGAGGATTCACCATATACAGACTAGCTTGACCATAAATAAGCAAATATACGTACATATACACATATATATACAATACACATACATATAATAAGTATATATCCAAACAGACGCACTGCTACAATAAGATATTTGATTTCAGTACTGGTGATACCAATTATACCCGTAAGATTCTCTTACTATTTACCGAATCTAGGCATCTACTGGAATTCGTGGCATTTATTCATGTCGATGTTAGCCGTGCCGCATGTTTTTGCCGTAATTGGCTATTAATTCATACAGGAGAGCCCTAAACTTGTTTTAACAAAGGGAGATGAAGCCAAGGCTCTGGAAATCTTGCAAACTATTTACCGTATCAATAAAAACAATAAGAATGA
This sequence comes from Hypercompe scribonia, assembly GCA_949316085.1. NCBI lineage: Eukaryota > Metazoa > Arthropoda > Insecta > Lepidoptera > Erebidae > Hypercompe > Hypercompe scribonia. The sequence goes on from OX438973.1 coordinate 3,809,356, forward strand.
AGAGCTTCAGGTACCTATGTAATCTACCAGATTTGAACTTGCAGACACTTACCGGCTAGAAATCACCTCGGAGTAACTCCGCTTACCAATTGTCAGGAAGCGAGAACTGGAATTATTATTCTGCCATCCTAGAAAGGCATTGACCCATCTCACAAAAAACGATTCTTGATACCTGTTACGACCTTATACGGAATACCATATGTGTCAAAGTTTTTTATGAAAATTATGCAGGAACTCTGAAAAGAAAAATAATTAAGTGTGCCATCTTACAGGTTAAAAGTATATTTATAGATGAAGTTACAGTTATTGATAAGTCTGCGTCAATAAAAAAAGTATCGTTGTTCAAGATGCCTCTCCTCAAACACCTAATCATCATGATCGCTCTCAATATTGCCCAACAGTGAGTATGTCTTAACAATGCAAACATTAAGTTTAAAATCTCACACGTCCAAAAGATGTGCTTACGTTTAATATTCTGTGAGGTTCGTTGTGAATATAAATGTAAACAGTATTATTATTAGGTTTGTAAATTTATTTTTCTAAAAATTTGAATTCTGATATTACAATGAAAACAAGGCCTCGACTAAGTGGAGTTTATTTGAGATATTTGGAACTGAAAGTATGGCGTGTAATATGTTTGTTTCTTATTTACATCAATAACCTACCTAATTTCGTAAAAGATAATCAGGAAATAACGCTATTCGCGTACAACATTTCGCTTTTATTGAAACAGAGTCATGATGACGTAAATAGCACTGCCTCTAACGACATGAAATGGTTTACAAGCATTAATTACTTCTAAAAGACAAAAAAACTGAATGTGTTATATTTTTTGCACCAAATGTCAAACAAGTTAAAACCAGTGTTTTGTTAAAAAGAAAGAAGTTGGATCTTGTGGACACCATTTAGTGTTTGGGTATAATTCTCGACCCTAAATTGCAGTGGGGCCTAAATTGCATTTTCATAGTGTAATGTAATTGTTGTGAACAAATGCTGCTGACACTCAAAATATATTTGTGTTGCAGAATTTATGTTTTGCGGAATTTATAATCGGATTAAATTTAAAAATCCTTTCTTTAAAAGGCCAACCCAGATCCTACACTGTACTCGCTTATTTTCTATTTACTGACCTAAAAAAAGGACACCTCTGTGGTTGGTTTCGACATTTCTTAGTAGTATGAGTCTAAGAAAATGTCAGCGTCTTCTAGATATAAAGTACGACCTGTAAAGGTGTCTGTAAAAGATTTACTTGTAGAAGTAACTATCATTTATTATTTGTGTCAATGTAAATGTTGAAGTACACTTTATTGATATTACAAATTCTAATAATTTCTTTTTTCTTCTTTCTAATTACGTATATTTTTGTATCTTTTCAGTTATCGTTTGTTGTAAATAATGTGTGTTTATAATTATTATTGCAGTAACATCAATAATATTTTTTTTTTTTTTAACATGTGGAGATCCCCTCGGGCCATCACCCCACCGGGGTTTACGGCGAGGCGGTGTGTCGGAATCGGACCGACTAAAACCACACGGTGTGATCAGGCCCAGGTACTTCATCTGGGCCTGAACCGGTATGAGGACCAAATTGACTACGATAGAGGCGCCGGGTGGTAGACCACGACGGGGCCCTTGGACAATAATAATTTACACCAACCTTTTCAATAAAATTCCTATATTCCATAGTCTTGAATGGAGACCGAGTCTACGACTACTTGGTTAACAAAAAAATTGTAGTCGTAGACTTCGGCAGAGTAACACAGTGTCATCGCTAACCAAAAAGAGAAAATTAGAAAATGTAATTGTAATTAATCGACACTACTACAAATTACTACTATTTAGAAACACTGTCCTATTAGGAAAGCCGGGACGGCCTGCCGATTTGGTCACGGTCTATAGACCCATCGTGTTACTGGACGAGACGGGTAAACTATTTGAGAGGATCCTCTCTATCTGAATCCTCCGGTACCTCTGCGAGGTGAGCCCCGATCTGTCGCACGCCCAATTCAGTTTTCGACCGAGTGTTTGACGGTCGATGCCGTATTGCGCATGAGGGCCATGACCGAAGAGGCGGCGTGCTGCTGTCGGTGTCGTTGGACATCGCCAACGCATTTAATATTAAGCTGTATTAGGGAAGCACTTCACTACCACGGGGTGCCAGAGTACCTCAGGCGGCTTATGGTAGACTATTTAGAGGAGTGTACCATCATGTACGAGGACCGAAATGGTGTTCTGAAGCGGCGGCTCATGTCGTGCGGTGTTCCACAGGGGTCTGTCCTCGGATCACTCCTGTGGAATATGGGATACGACTGGGCCCTTCGAGGTCGTCTTCACCCCGGACTGGGCGTAATTTGTTACGCAGATGACTCATTGGTCACGGCCCGGGGGATGAACTTTGCACAGACAGTGCGTTTAGCCACCAGAGGAGTCTCTCTGGTGGTCGAACGTATTGAGGCGTTGGGTTTACGGGTGGCCCAGGATAAGACATAGGCCCTTTTATTCCGCGGGCAAATATCTGGGCCTGGTCCTTGAATTCACCGCCGGCGAACCGGGCGGTGGAGGCGTGCATACCAGCGCCTCATGCCGCCTTGAGTGTGGCAGCGGGTGGACGGGATGGGTTTTGCCCTTTATCTGCTATAGTAGCCAGCCGCGTGGAGGTGACGTTGCGTGTGCCGTACGTCGCCTAAATGGAGATTTTACCCGCAGATGGTACCCACGGTAACGGGCAGGCGCTAGAAGGGATCTGGATGTCGTAATAGCAGCGGTTCCCGGATCCCTCCTATCTCAGGCGCAGAGTGGCACACCGTGTGATTTTAGTCGGTCCGATTCCGACACACCACCCCACCGTAAACCTCGGTGGGGTGACGGCCCGAGGGGGTTTCCACAAGTTAAAAAAAAGTTTGATATTAGTCTACCGAGAGATGTGTGAAGTTATTGAAGTTATTAATATTATTGTTCATTTTAATAAATAAGAGATGCATTTCAGACTTCCTATTTTTCTAATATGGTTGCCCAAGATCGCTGACAACTTCATTTGTATTGTACAAACTGGTGACAAAACGGATCTAAGTGTGTGTCAAGTATTGAACATGGAATATGTCCAAACTGATGTAAGTATAGATGATACATGGAAATGTTTGTTTCGCTTTGACGACTTAATTATTAGTTAACTAGTAAACTTTGCACGAATATTATAATAAATAAATAAACAAATATTTCAGACATTAGACACGCTATCTACTCCCAAACTAAGCAGAGTTTGTACTATGGGTCAACAATGGACAACTGATATAAATACATATAAACTTTTTTGTAAATACATACATATTATACATACAGAAACACCTAAACTCCGAAACAAATATTTGCAGATGTAATTTAAAGATTGTAAATTAGTTAAAAGTCAATCAACGAGAAAATAGTGGAAAGTAATCGAACTGCTTTAAACTCATTCTTATATAATAAAATTGATGCGACGAATCCCGAACTGATTTCCACTATTGTGCTAACTTGTAAACTATTCGTTTATTAGTAATCCTTATATCAGCAAAATATATTTTCATAACCTATTTCGGTGTCTTAATTTCAATATCAAACGTGATAAAGCTTAAAACTCTGAAAATATAATCAGAACTTATTAATATAATGTATTTAAATTATATTCCAGTTTATCAAATTCATCAGCCGCCGTAATATGATGATAATGATATATTTGTTGTGTGGGTCGAGCGGTATCCTCGTGAACCTCGTACCTAACATCATCGGTAGTAGCTTACTATTCGCTTTTATGCTTATGGGCGTCCTTTCTGTTGGACTGTGTACGTCTATCTGCGTGGAGTTGTTTCCACAGATTTTAGGTAAGAATAATAATACTAACGACAGTCTGATCAAAAACTATACAAAATCTGTGCTGTGGTAAACAGATAAATGCATGCTATCCATAATATACTGGATAACCAGTGGAACAATATTTAAAAATACAAATTGCAAAGCAAAATCAAAGTATAAATAAAAAAAAAATAGTTTCTTTTATTGAATCCAATGGTAAGTTTGTTTTAATACCTAATCAGATTAAATCGGTCGTAAAACTATAACAATACAGGGCACCTACAAAACAAAAGCAATAAAAAGCTCCAAGGACACATAAGTATTGAATCAACGTAAATAGCATAGACACGACACGACACGAAACTTTTTTTTGTTTACAGGGCCCAAGCTATGGCAATGACAATGATGGCTCAGTATATCACAATCATCGTATCCATTCAGGTTCTCAACTTCCTGTTGCAGAACCACTGTGATCTTGGATTCTACTTTTATGGTACTTTATTTGCTTGTAAGTATAATTTTCTCATAATTCTAGTTCAGAAAAGGCAGATTAAGTAAAAGAAAAAGTATTTAGATTTGGATATTTTTTTTTCAAAATGTCGCGGTTGTTCGTGTGGTGACGGATTAAGAACACATAGTGTTACCACCCTTATTCATCCCGTAGGTATCATAAAAGGCGACTAAGGGAATAAAATATGCAAGACCACATCATTACAAACAGAAGAATAACTTGAAACAAATCCTTTTTTTTTTTTTTTTAACGTGTGGAAACCCCCTCGGGCCGTCACCCCACCGGGGTTTACGGCGGGGTGGTGTGTCGGAATCGGATCGACTAAAACCACGCGGTGTGCCACTCTGCGCCTGAGATAGGAGGGATCCGGGAACCGCTGCTATTACGACATCCAGATCCCTCCTAGCGCCTGCCCGAAACTGCGGGCACCATCTATGGGTAAACTCTCTATTTTAGGCGACGTACGGCACACGCAGACGTCGCCTTCTCGCGGCTGGCCATTATAGCGGGTGGAGGGGAAAACCCGTCCCGTCCACCCGCGGCCACACTCAAGGCGGCATGAGGCGCTGGTATGCGCGCCTCCGCCGCCCGGTTCGCCGGCGGCGAATTGGGTCCTAGTGGATATCGTCCTCCCGGGCCTTCTCCGCCGCCTCCTTCCGCGAAATTACGTCTTCGCAGAAGGTTGCGACCGCGGTAAAACAACTGTCGCTACCGGCCATGGAGCGTATGACGGCCGGTAGCGAGAGATCTCCTCCAATAACTGCAGTGAGGACCCCACGCTGCGCCGCCCAGGCGGAACAAACCGCTAGCGTGTGCTGAGCCGAGTCCTCACTGCAGTAACAGTGGTAACAGGCGGAACTCAATTCCCTCCTGGCGACCGAGTGCAGATACTTCCCGAAGCAACCATGCCCGGAAAGGACCTGCGTCAGTCGGAAGGAAAGGGTCCCGTGCTGCCGCCCTGCCCACTCGGCGATGACCGGCTGGAGAGCCTCCACGAGGGCGAAGCCAGCACGTGGAGTCTCCAACCGGAACGACCAACGAGCCATCGTGGCTCGACGAGCGGCCTCACGCCACTCGCGTATCTCCTCGGGCGGGGGCCGTATGCCGCTACCCGCCCGGAAGTCAGCCGTCCGCCGATAAACTTCGGCGTGCACTTCCGCCTCCAAATCCCACGGGGGAGTTACGGCCAAGGCGCACGCCGCCTCCGTCGATACGGTGCGGTAGCCGCGTATGGCTCTAACCGCCAATATCCTCTGAGGGCGCCAGAGGCGAGCCCTATTCTGGGCGGTCAGAGCCGCCGCCCACACCGATGCACCATATAGCGCCATTGACCGAACAACCCCCGTGTATAGCCGTCTCGTTGCGACGCTGGCTCCACCCAAATTGGGCAAAAGTCGCCCAAGAGCAGAGGCAGCGCCGACCAGCTTTGGAGTAAGCTGTCGGAAGTGCTCGTCGAAGAGCCACCTGCCGTCGAGGATCAGGCCCAGATACTTCATCTGGGCCTTAATCGGTACGAGGACCGAATTGACTACGATGGAGGCGCCGGGGGGCGGACCACGACGGGGCCCACGAAACAAAAGGGCTTCCGTTTTGTCTAGGGCCACCCGTAAACCCAGCGCCTCAATGCGCCCGACCACCGAAGAGACTCCCACGGTGGCCAGGCGCGCCGCCTCTTGAAAGTCACACCTCGGGCCGTGACCAATGTGTCATCGGCGTAACAAATTACGCCCAGCCCGGGGGGAAGACGACCTCGAAGGGCCCAGTCGTATCCCATATTCCACAGGAGTGGTCCGAGGACGGACCCCTGCGGAACACCGCACGACATGGGCCGTCGCCTTAGAATACCATCTCGGTCCTCGTACACGACGGTACGCTCCTCAGGTACTCTGGCACCCTGTGGTAGTGGAGTGCTTCCCTGATGCAGCTAAATGGCAGACTATTAAATGCGTTGGCGATGTCCAACGACACCGCCAACAGCACGCCGCCACAGCTCACCGCCTCTTCGGTAACGGCCCTCAGGCGCAGCACGGCATCGACCGTCGAACGCCCCGCCCGAAAACCAAATTGGCCGTCCGACAGATCGGGGCCCACCTCGCAGAGGTGCCGGACGATGCGAGCAGAGAGTATCCTCTCAAAAAGTTTACCCGCCTCGTCCAGCAACACGATGGGCCTATAGGCCGCCACCGAATCGGCAGGCCGTCCCGGCTTCCTTAACAGGACCAGCTTCCCGCTTTTCCAGATCTCAGGGAAGCGTCCGGACGCCAAGCTAGAGTCCAGGACTTCCCTGAGGCGGTCCGACATGTGCTCGAGGGCTCGGGCCAGTGCTCGGGCAGGTATCCCGTCTGGCCCAGGGGCGGTGTTCTTAGAGCGGATCCGTAGAACAACCGCCCCTACCTCCGATTCCCTGACGGGCGGAACATTGCCCTCGTTCTCCCGTCGTCTCCGACCATGAAGGCCATCGACGGGGGTGTATGCTCCACCCGCTGCGGGAAAAGGCCCTCGACCACTTCACGCAGGAAGCTGGGCTGGAGGGTCTCTGTAAGGGGGGGGCCCGACGTGCGGAGCTTTTGTCGCGACGCACAATAAGGGCGACCCCAGGGGTCACGATCGAGACCCTCCAGCATTTCCTTTCTCTTAATTTCTTTGGCGCTGCTGATGGCCAGCTTCAGAGTTTTCCGCGCCTCTCGGTACTCCTCATGAAGCTGGTCCCCCCCGCCCTCTCCGCGGTGTCGCCGCCGACTACGGGTGTAGGACCTCCGGGCACGAGTACAGGCCGCACGGAGGTCCGCCAACTCTTGGGACCACCAGTAAACCTCCTTCCGTGGAGGCCGGCAACCTCGGATGCGGGGCATGGCCGCATCACATATCTGCGCAATGGCATCGCAGAAGCGATCTGCCCCCATGTCGACCTCCTCGGTTGGGGCCTGCGGAGACAGCCAAGAGTGAATAATGGCCGCCTCCTCTAGTAGGTCCCTATTTAATTTGGCTACAGCCCACCGCGGAAAGCGAGAAAAACGCCGCGCCGCGTGACCCCTACTGGCGTCCTGGCTCCGGGAGAGCTCAAATCGGATATAGAGATGGTCCGAGAGTGTCTCAACCTCTTCCAGGACACGCCAGTTCCTTACTCGTGCGGCGAGGGCAGGGGTAGCGAACGAAAGGTCCACTATCGACCCTCCCTGCTGTCGCACACACGTGTTGGTGGAGCCCCTGTTTAGTAAACAGAGGCCCACCGAGGCCGCCCACTCCTCTACGGCCTCGCCCCTTGCGTCCGTCCTGGGGGAACCCCACGCAATGGACTTTGCGTTGAAGTCCCCCAGCACTAAGACGTGCCCAGACGCTAGACGCCGCATCGAGGTTTCCAAGTTGTTAAGGAAAACCTCGAAGTCGTTCAAACTCCGGTTGGGGGAGAAGTATACACCATATATAGTGATCCCCCCCCACTCGGCAGCAACATATCCAGTGCCCTTGTCTCTTAGCGACAAGGGCGGGAAATGAGCCGCCGTGGAGCCGACGACTGCCACGGAACAGTCCCGGTCACCCAACCAGTTTGGACGGGGAGGAACATAATAGGGTTCCGCGGCTACGGCAACACCGATCGACCACTGTGCCATGGTTTGCAGGAAAAGGTCCTGCGCCGCGGCACAGTGGTTCAGGTTCGTCTGGACCAGGAGGTTGGAGACTTGGGCCATTACTCGACCGTCTCTACAACCTCCTCCATGGGCAACGATGCTGACATGCGAACGACATCAGAGGCAGCCTGGGCCGATTGGCTAGGCCCCGACGCTTGCCGAGAATTGTAGGGAGGTTTACAGCATCTCTGCCCAATTTGGTGATTGGCGGGCTTGTTACCCGCCGCACACGCCGGGCAGTGAGGGGCGGCAGAGCATTCAGCTGCCTTGTGCCCCGGTCGACCGCAGCGGAAACATAACCCGCTGCAGTCGAAACAACTGACGCACTTGGCGCGTGTGTGCCCCGATGCCAGGCATTTGTAACACCTCATCGGTCTTGCCGCCAGGACTGTGATCCTAGCGCTCACGAAACCGATGAGCAGCCTGCCGGCGTCGCCCAACATTTTGGCCGACGCTACGGGACAGCTGACCCACACTGCGCCAAGCCCTCCTGGACCGGGGCGGATGGTGCCGACCCTAATGTTGTCCGCGTTGCAACCCGTCCTCTCTCTTACTGCAACGCGGACATCCTCGGTCGTTATGGAGTCGTCCAGGCCCGAAATGCGCAATTCTGCGCACTTGGTGGGGCTGGCGATCTTGACACCATCCGTAGCCGTAAACATACCTCGCAACTTCTCGGCAATTGTGTACGCCGTCTTAGCACCTTCAGCCCCAGGGAACTCGAGGACTCGAGCTCCCGTTTGGGCGAGGCGCATTCTGACACCTACTGTCCCGAAATCGTGTGCGAGACTGTCCCTGGTCCTTTTGAAAATTGCCGCGTAGGACAGCCCGCTGCTAGCTGCCTCCGGTGACACGGTGACTACCACGGCCGCGCTTTTAGGCGCCTGTAGTTTGCGCGGCGTCTTTGTGGCAGCCACTGCAGCCGATGGCGCCTGCGGGGTAGAGGCTGCTATTTGTGCAGCCTTCTTACCCCGCTTTCGGGACTTCTTAGCCCCCCCGACTACCTGCCAACCATCCGTAGAAGGGGCAGATGTAGAGGGAGCACTTGTTGAGGTGCCAGATACAGCGGTTGGACTGGGGAGCGGAGGGAACTCCGCTCCAGACTTTGCCGCTGTTTTGAGTCCTGACCTCGGTGCGGGCGTCCGGGCTGTTGCCTTGGCCGCCTGCCGTGCCCTCGGAGCAGTTACAGGAGCAACAGAAACTGCTGCCGCCGCCGCGTAGGATACGCGACTGGTCGCAACGGGAAGCGATGCTGACACCGATGCAACCTTCGCTTTATGGCCCGCAAGCGGCGGCCGGACAACAGGAGCTGGTGGCAGCCTTGCCTCCAGGCCAGCCAGACGCCCGTCCTTCATGCACCATACTGCATCGGTTATTTGGCGCAGATGGGCATCAGGAATGCCACCGAGGCTGGAAGAGGGGGCAGACTGAGACGGGGACGTGACCGGATCCTCTGTCGGGCGATGCGCCCGGAATTGGGCGAACTGAGCGCTGAGCTCAGCCACTTGCCCCGTCAGGCGATCGTTGGCCGCCTGGAGCCGAACCACGTCCCCGATGAGGGTATCCACGACCCCCGCAATAGCGGAAGAGGAGTCCTTAAGGGCTTTCACAAAGGAGCCCTTAAGGTTACTCGACTTGGTGGCCACTTTGTGAATGATGGCCACCGCCGTATTCGCTCTCTCCTGCATGGACGATGGTGTTTGAGGAACTGAATCCCCCACCATCGGCTCCTTTATTTTCAACAGGAGATCCGCAATCTCCTCCTCCGCCAAGATTTCGCCGTCTGCCCTGACCCGTCTATAGGCTTCCGCCTTGCAGAAGACGGAGCCTGACGGGGCCGAGATCGGAGTTCGTGTCCTCCCTCTACGGCTGCTGGTGACTTTAGGAGGCAACATGTCCTCGGACATGTCACTCTCATCATCCCTGGAGCGTCCGCGTTTCCGGCTCTCGTACAACTCCATTTCCGTAAGCCCCAATGCATCCATATTTGCACTAGAGTTACCGCCCGCAGTGGATCTGGAACGCAATCGTTCCGATGTTCTTCGGCTCCCAGTAGCCAAAATGACTTCTGGGAGCCCCACCGAGATAGGTGTTCCAGCCATTACATCCTCTACGTCAGACGAGAGGTCGCCCGCTCTCGTATTCTTCTTTTTCGCACTCCTCTTCTTCTCTTTCTTTTCTGCTATATTTTCATTATTTATGTTATTAATTTCATCCATTTTTGAACCCACGAGATGGGGAGAAGAAAGGTCGACCCGGGCAGAGATCCCCAATACCCGGGCAAGCGTAAATTTGTGCCCAACCGAGGGGTCCGCAGGTGCCCCGGCTGGGAGTGCGCTTACGACTGAACTACCCATCAGCCATGCATCCCCTGGTCACGCACCAGAACACGGGATTCGGGGTAATTTTTTAGAGAAGTATTCTTCCTCGCAGTCCGGGCGGTTAAGCCAAGACCCTCGCCCCCGATTGGAGTCGCGAGACTCCAACTCGGGACTACGATATGCTGACGGCGGCAGGGAGACTACGTCTCCTGACGCCTGCTCGGTGGCAGTGTAAGTGCACACCGAGCCCGTCCTACCTTTTCAACCGCTGAGCGGAGGATTTCCGACCCTAGAAAGGGTCCCACCATCGTGATTTTGTACCGAGGTTTTCCTCCTCAATGCTCCGAAGAGTGAAGAGCCAACAGAGGATCCGACAGACACGCCCGCTCTGTTGGACCAAGTCTCGACCGAATTGCCGCCAACGTTTCCAGGGTGCACCACGTGGAGGTTTTCTAGCCCAGCACCCCAACTTGAAACAAATCCTATTCCAACCCGTGTGGCCAGCGTGGTATAATAGGCCAAAACTTCTTTGCTAAGGAGAGACCTATGTCCAGCAGTGGACTGTAAAAGGCTATTGATGATGACAATGATGATGATGATGATGATCACGGTTAGACATTATAAGAGGAAGTGATAATGTAATAATAAGAAGAACTATTTGCTAAAATGGTTGGATAAATAGTAAAATTGTCGTTTATAGAGTGGAATGAACTGATCAAATCAGTGACTGAATATTTAAAAATATCATTAACTAAATGCTCAACTGTTTCATGATTTAAATAGCGTCTAGAAATTGATATTAGATATTTACTACAACTAAGCATTTAAAGTTATAAATTTACATTATCTTACAACGGCAGCAATCGTTACAACGTTCCTGCCAAATGACCGCCAAGCACAGAAAATGCGTACAGAACTCACCGAATCGGAGGCAGAAAATTTAGTTAATTTAGTAGAACGGTAGCGCAGACTATTCTCCATTTACACGAAGATCATTTATTTATGTACGAATTCTGTAAATTGTAGTTCTTTGAAAAGAATAGACTGTACTTTCGCGAGCACTGTCATAAAAAAACTGACATAAAGTCTAAAAATTTGTAACGTTACAAGTTTAGTTTTAATTCGTACTACCCATTAACATGTATTAAAACTAAACTTGACTCGTTAAAAATATTTACACTTTAAAATGAATTTTTGTTGTTGGTTGGCGTTTTTAAGAGAGCAAAACCATGAGAAGGAAATCTTACAATATACCCTTTGTTTTATCACGTGAAAACCCTTTCAAGCGGTCACCGTACGGATGTTTGGATCGGATCGACTGGTACATGGTATGCCACTCCGTGCTTGAGATAAGGGGGATCAGGCAACAGCTGTTTACGACATCCAGATCCCTCCTAACGTCTGCATGCTGCACGCGGACGTCGCCTCCTTGCGGCTAGCCACTCTACCAAATGGTGGAAAAAAACCATCCCGCCCACCCGCGGCCACATTCAGCGCGGTAAGATCCGCGCGCTGACAAGTGCACCTCCGCCATCTGATTCGCCGGTGGTGAATTGGGTCCGAGTCGAAGTCACCCTCCCGAACCTTCTCCACCGGCCATAAATTTGCGATCGTCACTTTCACCCATGGATCGTTGGACAGCCGGTAGCGAGAGATCTCTTCCGATGATTGCAGTGAGGGCACGAAGTTTCGTCGCCCAGGCACCGAAAAGAAGGATTAAAGGGAGATATTATGTAAATTCGTACTTTCAGGTTTTCATTCTTCAAAACAGCATACTGCATACATGTTGCTAGATTTATAGAAAAATACAGAGACAATAACTTCAATACGTAATTCATTTTTAAAATGTTTAACAACGCCTGCCTCCCTCCCTTCCGTCACCCCACTATCACAAGTTTTTGCAAACAGAAATTTGACAAATTAAGCTAATTACTTAAAATATTAAGACTATGTGACGCAAACATAAGCCATCCTCTGTAACAAAATTTGATATATATTTTAAAAACTCTCTTTATTTAAGTTTTTATTTATTTATTTTAACTTCCGACTCTCATCTATTTATCTATTTGCCTTCGAAGGGTACTTGAGTTCTTTGGTTACATCGCCAGGAAAGAAGGGAGCAACCTCGAGCAACTTATGGTCACCGGAAAGGTTGACGGCAGGAGACTAAGAGGACGTAACCCAACTAGGTGGACTGACCAGATCCGAACAGCCTTGGAGACCAACTTACACGTTGCCCTCCTTTCGGCCAAGGAGAGGAATAAGTGGCGTGCAACTGTTCGGAACAAGATCATCCCTCAACTAGGGAATCACGACCCTCAGTAATGAGGATAACGACGCGAGGAGGAGGATTTTAACTTATCGCACTTTTTGTACAAAGGTGGACTTAATGCCATGTGGCTCTCCCAGTCGACCTTGTAACGCAATGGTGTATCGAAATCAGACCGACTAAAACCACACGGTGTGTGAATCTGCGCTTGAGATAGGAGAGATCCGGGAACAGTATTTTGAAGTAACAACTTTTTCAGCGGTGTTGTGCACTTTTTATGATGGTTATAAAAATGTTAAACTCACGTCAAGACACGTGACCTGATCGAAAATTCGTAAGACGGAGGGCGAATAGACCACCATCGCGGTGTTGGTGAGTCAGTACCCTCTACTTCTACCGCGCGGTGAAAATGTATATCTGCACCTGCTGTTTCGTTTAGACGGCGCAGGACGCTTGCACGGACACTGTCATATTTGTGTACGATAGCGCAATAAATGAATATTGTATTTTACCACATAAATGATAGTAATTTTATACTGATAATCAAAGCAATTCGTGCAAAATTATTCTCTAACCATTCCAAAATATCAAAAATGCACAACGTTAACATTCAAGTTTTCATCTCTGAGGGCAAGCCCGGCGTGCGACCTGTTGTTTTTTTTTTAATTATGCATTTGTTGTTACGTGTTGATGATGTTATTCTACAAAAGCTTATAATATCAGAGGTTATATGATGTTAAAAAGATATTCAAACATCACAACATTAATTTATCATGTTTAAATGAAGTAGCGATAATAAAAGAGTAGATACACCGTTAATATTATTGTCATATATTGTGACGGTACATGGTGTACAAAAATATGTGGTGAATAGATCCAAGACTTTTTGGAATCAACGAAGACGAGTGTGAACCACTGAGTCAGTCCGCCTGTAAACACGACCTGGTTCATTAGTCAGACTTTATTATTAGTCTGACTTTATTGATTCATAATTATGATAGGTGTAAGATTGCTCAGTTACAGGTCACCAGGTCCCCACGCCACTTCATTTACAAGTTAGGCTAACATTTTAGGCATGATAGAGGAGAAAAAGCAAAATTAAACATTACAATAAATTAAAATCGTTAGTGTGTGTACAGGCGCGTGTGTGTGATTGTATGCGTGTGTCTATACATAAGTGTGTGTGTAGAAATATATGCTAATCATTAAATTATTATTATCATTGTCATTATTAATTTATATTATTAAATTGTTATGACAAAATGGTGAGTAAATTAACAGTTTTATGGTAGTCGAGAGTTTTTAATCAGTTACATATCCTGTATTTGCATTCTGATATTGTAAGAGGATATATCGATAAAAAGATATTAATTTTGGTATATAGATACCCAAAGGTGTGTAACGCCGATCAATTACGTTAATTGTCATTCGTTAGTTACAATGTTTAGGGTTTCATAGTAAGACTTGGAACACGTAGAAATCAATGTCTCTGTTCGAACTTAACTTAGAAATGATTTGTACAAGAGAGCTGTAATTATGCATAGGTATTAATGGCGCCTAGAAGACTGCTAAATTAGTTATATTATTTTAGGAATAATAGTCACCTAAGATGAAGTACGCATAATTTCCTTGTAAGTCTATCGTCTGGTCCCTTTCCGTACCGTCACGCGATAAGGTTATAGGTACACGAAATTCTGAACATGCCTAAGAGGCCGTTCTAAAACGTCATTGTCTGTGAGGTCATAAAAATGTTAAACTCAATTATGATTCTGTACGTTACAAGCGACAAGGCCAAGACAATACCTGACGACAATCGCTTTATAAATGGACAGATGGCTAATCTGATGACAGATTGCCACTGTCGCACATGCGCACCATGATCTACAAATATGTTACCTCCCTTTTAGTGACTTCTCTTAACGTCAGGAGGAAGTGTTGTTTTCGGTAGGTATAATAAACTGATTTAGCGGACGTAAAATGCATGCAAGGTGACAAGACCTTTAAATTATGAAATAAATAAATTCATTTGATGACCAGGTAGTAAAACTACGTTGATTTCAGCATGAACAGGCCGACTCGTCCGGGTCAGTACTACTCTCCCACAGAAGACCAACCTAAAGCGACAGCATAAGTGTTGTCATGTTTCGTTACTGAGTGCGAGACCGGAGGCCCATTGATGCAAGAGTGACAGTTGTCGTTTTAAGTGTGTGCAATACAATGCTACGATGACTGTCGTGTCTTTTACGTCCCCAAGCACAAGGCGTAAAAAATCGTAATGAGCCGCCATAGTGTGTGACTACAACTTTTGGATTCTATTCATGCTTTCCAGCAAGCAGAGTAATCACTTTGGCAGACTACTAAAATAAAAATAAACAATGTAAAATTAATTTTCGATTATTGTTCCGTAACATTTTGTCGTTACCTACATTGCATAAGACATGCATAGTTTAATAAAGTCGTACACTTATTTTTTAATTGCTTCAGAACATATTTTTAAAAATTCTTTGTAATGTCTCTTCATTGGAGAAGATTTTCAGATAACATCAACAAGGTCCACATATCATCTTCATGTCAACAGCCTGTCCACTGTTGGACATAGACCTTTTTATAGAAATATGATTTTAGCTACCCTGGTCAGATAGCTTGGTATAAAGTTTATTCAAATTTAAAATAACACTGTTACATAAGTGACCTCAGTGTTACATGAGTGAGCTTAGTTCGAAACTAGATAGTAATATGTGTCAAATGTCCAAAATATTTTACGTTAGTATTATATCGTCGTGTTTGAACACCGTTGCTGCAGTGAGCTCGTGTTACGGTGACCTTAGGGTGTAATGTCACATAGCTTTTACTTCTATTTGACTGCCTTGGTGGTGCAGTGATAATGTGCGCGACAGCTGTGTAAGATCTTTGGTTCGATTGCCCATTGTATGATATGCAAATATTTGTTTCGGAGTGTGGGTGTTTTATATATATTATAAGTATGCATGTATAAAAAAAATGTATGTGTACTAATAACAGTGGTCTAGTACCCATAGTATGAGCTCTGCTTAGTTTGGGACTAGATGACGTTATATGTCAGATTTTCGAAATATTATTGTTGTAGGGAAACGATGATACTACTGATATCATTGATCATAAGTTAGAAAAAGTGGTAAGAGAAGGAAGATAGGGCAAGACAACCAACAAGGATAGCTACATTAACTGACCAGAATAGTTTAAAGATCCTTTGCTGCGAGGAGATATTTTGAGGAACAATTGTTGTAACACGACTCTCTGTGAGTCAAAGGAAGCAAGGTACTCGTGTCGTTAAAACTTGCCGAAAGGAATTACTTTGCAGGAAAAACCTAAATATCTTTACCCCATTTATTGAATTAAATTTAACGCTGTCGGTTACTTGTGAAATCCTTTACAAAGTGGCCAATTTTCTAATTTCATGTAAGTAATTTATTTAATATGTCAACACAGCGTCTGCAGAAGTTACATTTCACACCAAAGCATATTATCCAAATTCTATATTAGTAGTAACATATCAGTTTATCTCTTCCCATCGTTTCGTATTAGATTAATTCGTTTAAATACGATGGCAACGCTGGCGGTAACTAGAACTCGATGGATAATATCGAACCTGACGAACTGCGTACCGTCATAAAACCTTCGTGGTATGAGACCACGAAGGTTTTTACTATCACACGCTATATACACACGCTATCGCCATCTTGACGACTATAATGCCCTTCTAATTCCAGCTAGCAGAAAGCCAAAAATGTGTCCTGGTCTTGGCGTGATAGATTACCTGAAAAAATAATAATTTTTATTTTAGAAGTTATAACCAGATTATGTAGATGAATACAGTTACAACATATTTTTTCAGTGACATAATCAACTGTGGTCGCCACCATGGTATGATGAGGCCACCAAGGTATAGTGAAGCCAGACTCTCTTGCTAGAAGTAAACCTGTGTTACAAGTAAAGGGACCTCGTCAAGGAAATGTAGTTGCAGTCGAGACAACCGATGGTACATGTACCTGTCGTAGCACTATATCCATACTGGGTCCATATATTAGGCAAACTTATATTTGAGTAATCATACCTAAATCTAGTATGTGAATTAAAAAGGAACAAAAGTGAAAAGAAAAATAAAATTATAAAATATATTTTTTGCCAGAAACTGCTTAATACTGATAGACGAACCCTTAAGTCCTAAATTTGTGTTCCATACTGACGATCTGACATTCGCACACGAAAACTTAACTAGTTCAGGCCGCTAACGTTAATTTCCTGACTTTCCAAGTCGATGGCAAAGCTTCATAGAGGAAGCAGTTACGTTTTCGAGGCTCAGGTGGTTGCTAATAATTTGAAGCGTTATAACTTTAGAGTCCTCCTTTTCAGCTTTTTTTAACGCTCAAGAAAATCAGTGATATACGCCACTGTCTGGTTTCTATAGTGTCGATCTATCTGGAGAATTCGTCTGTTTGCTTCCGGAGCAAGCCTAGCATCGAATAAAACTAGCTCTCGAAAGGTTCAGAACTCCTCCGTGACCTTGGCTACACACTGTGGACGGCTTGACTGGACCATCATTTTGAATCTGAGATTTAAGATCCGACACTTTCCTGATAAAAGTTTCCTAAGTATCCCCTGCGTCAATATTTTATCATTGGTTTTTAACATAATTGAATACATATAATACTTGAATACAACAACTTTATCCAAGAGGATAAAGTCCAGATGAAGGAGATCCAAGAAGACTAAGTCCTGATAAAGGAGATCCAAGAGGATAAAGTTGTCGTTTGGTACTGTAAAACTATGTGCTGACAGGTGCTGCGGATTATTCACTTACTGTTAATAATATTTAATGAATCGCGAACATGATTATCAATAGTTTAAAAGACAGTTATTTTACCGAGGTTGCAACCTTCTACGAAGACGTCTCGTAGGAGACGGTGGAGAAGGTCCGGGAGAATAATTTTCACTGCCGACCGGTTTTCCCCTTCATCAGAAGAGGTGATGTCTAGGTGTGCCGTATGTCGCTTAAATAGAGAGTTTACCTGCAGATAGAACTCGCGTTCACGGACAGGCGCTAGGAGGAGTCTGGATGTCGTAACAACAACTGCTCCCCGATCCCTCCTATCTCAGACACAGAATAGCACACCATGTGGTTTTAGTTGGTCTGATTCCGATACACAACCCTACCGTAAAACCTCGGTGGGATGACGGCCCGAGGGAGTTGCCACATGTTGAAAAAAAAAGGGGGGCTGGTTTTGTTTCTAATTGTGATAAAGAGAATTAGAAATTGTCCCACGTACCTACATATCAAACATTCTGATATAAGTTTCAGCAAGTTTCATTATCATAATATTATTAAATACGTCATATCTTTTTGATTATTTGACTGATGTCAACCGATTAACTGATGATCATCGTTGGATTTCCAATTGGAACATTCGATTAACAAGTGAATCAAAAAATTAATTACTGAAATTGTTGCACACGACTATAATTCTTATCAACAGATTAAAATTATTAAAAGTGTTATAATAGCAGCTTACATACATAGGCTGATATATCTAATAGTAATTTACAGTACTTTAATGCCAATGAACCGGAAAATTTTATTTACTACTTACGTTTTTTTAAAGTTTTGTGATTGTAAATATTATACATTAATTTAAAAAAAACGTAGTCCGTTTGAATGAAATAGAAACGGTTCAATTAAAATCCATGTTGTGTTTTTTATTAGCAGATTCAATAAAAAAATATGATATATTTTTTGTAAAATGTTAGTAAATACTGAACCTCCACCACCCCTAAAGTGTTGTACTCTAGGGATGGTAGAAGTTCAGTACTTACCTCCGATCTCAGAATCGAGATGTTTAGTAAAAATACCAAAAAAAGGAAACCTGATAGCCGTCTAAGTACTACAATGGCTTGCACACCACTGTGGCCACCGCACGTCCACGTTCATCAAATCCACCACTGGTAAATTATCAATACAGTATTGTAATTCGTGCCTATTTCTGAAATAATTACCTACAGCCGCGCGGTACGTAGGTAAATCACTCAGCCTGCTTACAGTACTTCAATTTTATCTACCTACTATTTGAGTTTATTTACAGTTTTGCGATAATAAATACTATTTTTTAATTTAAAAAATTAAATTCATTTCGATTGTAGCATTCGATTTTTCTACAAAAATTCGTGGTGTGTGGTTTGATTAGTAGTATTAAATTAAAGAGAAGGAACCTTGAAACAAACCCTATATCAACTTGCCTGGCCAGCATAGTATAGTAGGTCAAAACCTTGTTGAGGATGAGATTATATGAATACTCAATCCAGGAAAATTTTTTTTTTAGTTCTGGGTGAATTATTGAAGGATTCCAGGAACTAAAAACACCATAATATAGCTTATAAATACTCTTCGCCATGTTCAGTAAATATTTGTACTTATTTATTCAAATATCCTCAAATCACTCAATCTTTTTATATTTTTTTTATTTGAGAGCCTGCCAAAGTGACTCTACTCTGCCTGATGGAAAGCATGAATATAATCCAAAAGTTGTAGTCACCATAGTCATTGCGAATACCTATGCCTATTAAGATGCTTTTTTAAGCCTCACTTGGGGACGTAAAAGGCATGACAGTCATCGTAGCATTGTATTGCACACATTTACTACGGCAACTGTCACCCCTGTAGCAATGAGTCTCCGGTCTCGCACTCAGCACGGATGTTGTCACTTTAGGTTGATCTTCTGTGGGAGGCTAGTACTGCCCCGGTCGAGCCGGGCCGTTCATGCTGAAATCAGCGTGGCTCTACTACTTGTCAATTGCTACTTAGAAAACCATCGCACCGTCCATTCGTTAGTGCGGTGACTAGGTGCATACCGAGTGTAAACTGAACTCGAGTTACGTAAGTATGACTCACTTTCCGATCGTTGGTATATACTCTTAGATAATATTGCCGTAGATATCCTCTCCCCGCGGAATCTGTCGCCCTACTATACCGCTGATGTCTGCCAACTGAAGTTACAATTCTCTGGGAGCTCGTGCCGTGAACCTGTTGACTGCTGGTATCAGTGAATCTCTTTACATAAAGAACCCACCTGAAGCAAAGAGTTGAATTTTGACCAAGAGACTAAAATTTTACTAGGAGTTTATCTCGCCTCTGTTTTCCTGTCTGCAAAGACGCAAGTCTATGTATGAAGTAAACTGTGACATGACTTCTGAAGTACTTTGTCTTGCCCTACGACAACTAAGACGGGTACGTCGAAGCCATTAGGGTTCTTGATCACAACGGAACCCTAGATGTAACAACTACCAAAGTCGAAACATTCACATGGATTGTAATTTTATCTTTTAGAGGTGTTTATTTCATAATCGATACTGACCAAATTTATTATGTATTATATTTTATTACTTTTTTTTAAATTAAAATCTGAACTGACCATAGAGCACGGAAGTGGACAGGCAAGTTCTCAAGCGTAAATAATTGCTCTGTTTAATTTAAACGATTTAGAAATTAAGGTCGAATGTGGCATGGCGTAATGGACAGGTTGTGTTTGAAGGAGGTTCATGTTCAAAAGTGGACTTCTTCCGAAATAATGGTCTTTTATTCTATATTAAGAGCCTGCCAAAGTGATTTTACTCTGCGTGATGGAAAGCATGAATAGAATCCAAGAGTTGTGTTCATCATGCTCATTGCAAATGCAGATAATGCAGTATAGTGACCCACACTATGGCGGCCTAGTGAGATACTTTTTCACACACCGCTTGGGGACGTAAAAGGCATGACAGTCATCGTGACAATGTAAGGTTTACACAGTTACCACGGTAACTGTCACCCCTGCATCAATGGGCTTCCGGTCCCATACTCATCAAAGAAACACGACAACACGGATGCTGGCGCTTTAGGTTGGTCTTCTCATCACAACATTTTTTTACGATGTTGCAGTGATACGAGTGGACAAATCATGTCATGATAGGTGACTTTGTGATCATAACTCGTGAATATTTGCAATTTCAAATACACTTTTATTTTCTTCTCTATCGTTGTGCATGTGTACACAAAACAATTATTCTACCAAATACCTTCTTGGAAGATTGATGCCAATACTTAGTGGTTTATATTAAAATTGTATTGCTCGATAATTCAGTATTTCAGAACCGCTTTATAAATAAAAAAATAGCTTAATAGACCCTGGAAGAATAGGAATCAGGCATTTTCGACCGATCTATATTGACCTCTTTTCTTAATTTCCTTGTCAAGGAGAGCTTGTATGTCTAGCAGTGCACAGTTACAGTCTGTTGGTAACGATGATCTCTTTTCTGACTTACTGCTTTTGGAGATAAGTGGTAAGACGGAAAAGTCTTTTCTTATTGCTTTTAACTATCCCCACATCTTTATTACTATGGACAAAAATACTAAAAAAAATAGGTAAGTTTTTAGTGTATTCCACACATCTCAAGTCGACATTCTTATACTGTCATATCTATCTATATATTAACTGCCTCGGTGGCGCAGCGGTAGTGAATGCGACTGTTGTACTCAAGGTCTCGGGTTCGATTCCCGGGTCGGACCAAATGCTTGCATGATCTGCAAATATTTGTTTGGGTATTTAATATGTATGTATTTACAAAAAAGAAGTGTATAAGTACTCTATCAGTCAGTCTAGTTATCAAAGTACAAGCTCTGCTTAGTTTGAAACTAGACAAGGTTGTATGTTAAATGTCCGAAGTATTTTTTGTTCTTCCAAGCTTGTGTTTGAATGCTGCAGCTAAAAAAAAGCCTCAAACGGGATAAATGCATAAATCTAATCATGTTTAAAGCTGTTCACTGTCTATGATCATACTATTCATGCTAACAAAGTCTCTGAACGATACCTCTTATGGTCAAGAGACGGATTTTTTTCTAGTACAGAAAATTAGAAAAATATTCTAAGAAAAATGTAGAATTGTTTTTCACAAAAGAAATTTCTTATACAACCTATTACGCGCAGTAAGATATTACGCATTAATCTCTTGATAACGGATATTACTTTTAATCATTACGTAGTAAAACACTGGGAGGTAATGATTGTCATATCTAGAACAGGTCCCGAATCTGAGATAAACTGGAAGCTATTGAATTAATCGATTTTATATCAACTTATCTCATAATAAGATATATAATTTAATAAGCAAATATTAATTGCTTATTCGTAATAGGGAGTTATAGTTATGCATTAGCATTTGAGCACCACAGTGGGAAGTTTGATCGAACTTCAAATATATTTAATTTAAACAAACTTTGTGCCTGTGTTTAATTGTAATAACTAAAAGATCATAAATTAGAATGGATTCCGATAAAATAGGCCTTGAGGCCGCTATAGCCAGAGCCGGTAAGTATTTTATTTTATTTCTTCGCGTAACTAATTTTGTTCATTTTTCATCATTGTGATTGATTTTTAAGTGCTCTGTTTTGTACGTATTGAGGTGGTTTTGGTTTCAAATACAAGGTCATTAAAAGAAGTAGGTACATGTACTCCACATATGCTTTTTTGGTGACGGATGAATTTATAACTCCTTGGAAACACAGACATGTATGTAGTGTTTAATAAATTTAAAATTAATTTTGGTAGGCCTTATCCTGGACTTCACAAACCTGCTACAGAGTGGGATATGGTCTCCGACACGAAAAGTCTTAGTGTATTAAGACTGATTACCATTCCATAGACTGATTAAGATTGCTTTGCACATTCCAAAAAGCATCTTATTTTTTTTGTCCAACGTTGAGAAACCGGAATTTTGGAAACGTTTGGAATGGTGTGTCGGAATCAGACTGACTAACATCACACGGTGTTCCACTCTGCACCTGGGATAGGAGGGATCCGGGGACATCCGTAGCATTATTAAGAGCATCTTCATCAAACTATAAAAACAAATCATCTCTTACCGTCTTTAAACAACATTTCCCTTACGAGGAAAATGTTTTTACTCGTATTTACAGTGACAATAACGTCATGTGAGCAGTTCTAATTGTATATATTTCATTTAACATTTTGACATGCAATATACAATGGCAATGATTATTATCTTTTAGGCAAACAGTAAGGGATTATGCAGGATAAATGGGGAGTGCGTGAAATAGGACGATAATCGATGACGAGGAATAATCAAGGAGAATGTATAGCTATTGCACCTATTGCACAAGATAATGATGAATAACATATTCCAGACTAAATTTAGAACATTAATAAAAGCCCAATACCAATTGTCAATCAAATCAAATCAACCTATGCCGGCCACTGTTGAACGAAAGTCTCAATTACCAATACTTCTTAACAAATTGTTATTTTTCTCGTCCGAGAAAAATTACTCGTCGAGTTTCCCTAATACTTCATTCTGAAATCGTGAATAGTTAGTTTATATTAGTATAGATTAGTTAATACCTATTAGTTGTTGGATTGAATAACACAAAATCTAACGCACATAAATTTGATACTTAAATAGGCAGAGTACGTACTATGTTTACCAAACTTTTGATCAACATAGTTTTGTTTCTAAATTTGAAAATTAAAAAAGAATTACGTATCCAAGTGGAAAAGCACTTCACAAATATGCCATAACGTAGTTCCCCATACTGCATTATCTGCATTTACCAGGAGTATGTGACCACAACTCAAGAATTCTATTTATGTCAGCCATCAGGCAGCGTAATCGCCTAAGTAGACTGAAAAAAAACGTAACGTAACGTAACGTAATATACGTAATCTATATATTAATACGCGATCCAAAAACTTTGGACCAGTTTTTACGAAAATTGCGCAGACGCAGGAGCATAAAATTTGGCACACTTATAGTTTATGTGTAGGAGAAGTGCAGAACGCTAATATTTTTCAATAATAATGCTTATAAAGTACATTAAAACAATAAATAAAACATTACACACACTACCATGCATTTCACACACACATATACATACACATGTATTTGTACACGCCATTTTGTCCATAGACATATCATACTGACATAGACATATCAAAAAAAAAACTTTTATTTGCCTCATTTAATATAAAAAAAGATTTTAATAATAATGCATAAAAAGTACATTAAATCAATAAATAAAACATTACACAACCAGCATGCATTTGACACACGCATACACAAGTATTTGTACACGTATACATACTCTGTAGTCAAATTGTCTCTTTTGTTTATTATTGACATAGTTGCATGTCAAACAGAAAAGTTTTATTTGACGAATCCTACGTGAAATACTGAGCGCTTATACAAATTTATGTAATATATACATATATATATATAAGTTGTGTGGCAGTAAGATACATTTAAATGTACACGGACTTTCATTATATGCATAAAGAAAGTTCTGTAGCAGCAATCTGCAATGACAACATTCAAGTACAAAAAAAATATAATTTGTTATTGCTGGTTTTAAGCAATTATTAGTAGTTATAGTATGTAGTTTACGATTTCAGTAATTGTATATACTTCAGGATAAATAAGTGATTTTGAGAGATACGTACATTTAAATGTACTCTAAATGTCATTCCAAATGTGTTTTTAAGTTATGATTGTGGATTCATATTTAGAGTGCAGGTCTTGCAATGCGAAACATTTTGAATCTGAAGTGACTTTAGGCGACCGAACTGCATTCACTTCATGTTGTCACAAGGGTAAAGCAATATTACCACCCTTAAATCAAAATGAATATTTTAAATCATTGTACTCATTGACTTACTTCAAATGAACCTTCAATAAAAAGTAAATCAAAAAATGATTTAGTATATATTAGGAAATATAATTCATGTTTTGCTATGGTTAGCTCAGAAGCCAAAGTTGCTGAGGTAGGTACAAGTGGAGTGTATAATTTCAAAATATATGATGTTTTTTATCACAGATCAGGCCCAATGACTGCTCCATATGGTCGCTCACCATGTTATGCACAATTATATTTTTATGATGTTGACACTGCTATTAATTATAGATTACAAGAACGTATTAGTCAAACATGTAACAACAACATAATGCGTGAAATTTCACTGGAATTGGACAAAACAGTCCAAAAAATTGGTGTTTTATTAAAATGGCCAGTTTTTACACATGGGCAATTGTATGTCGCAGCAAGTAGAGTTCGTTCATTCGCTGGTTTAAGGTTTTATATATCCGAATATGATGGCCAAGGACATTTAGCAAACGATGAAAGAGTTTTTACAAAAAACATTGTTTTCAGAGAAGTTTTAAATCATTAATTATATTATTACAATATACGATAAATTTTATTTTTTTTTTTTTGCATCCTCTTATAGCATGTTTTGTTTCAATAAACATTTTTTAAATAGGTATTCTTTATTTTACTTCTTTTTAATTTCATATAATTTGTTCAAAATAGAAATTGGCAATTAACAGTCTAGGTCAAATCTGTGGTTATAGTAGTTTAGTTTTGGACAGTAGAACCTTAATAATGTTTGAATATTATATTTTAATAATGTATATTAAGTCACTTACAATTTAAATTTATTATGGTCGAATTTCGACCAATGGGCGACCACTAGTATATATATATTACACGCAAACGCAGAATAAAGTCATTTTACTCCTTACACAACCATTTGTGGGATTACCAGGTGGGAATCCACTGACCTAGCAGAGAGAATCACTAAGTGCTAAACCAACAAGTTTACTAAGAAGTAATAAGATATTATCTATCGTGTTTATTTCCAGGATTTGGGCTGTACGGCTGCTTAATGACAGCTATGAGCGCTCTCATATTGATCTCATTTACTTGTATTGCATATAATGCCATGTTTATTGTGCCCACGAGCGCCTGTGAGCTCGAGACTACTATTGCTCAGCAAGGATTAATAGCTTCTGCACCTATAGTAAGTAAGTAACTTTTTTGTTATACGCTTTAAAACAATATTCCGTGTGGTGACGGGTTAAGAATACATCCTATGGGTATTGAAAAAGGCGACTAAGAGAGTAAGCTACGCAAAACAATAGAACCGCAAAGAGAATGAAAACTTGAAACAAAATCTATACTAGCCCATCTGATCAGCCTGGTCAAAACCTCCTTTTTAAGGACAGCTCTATGTCCAGTAGTGGACTATTAAAGGTTGTTGATGTAATGATGATTAGATGGGATAAGGTAATATGAATTTAGTTATGCAGATATGGTTCGACGCATAGTGACCGGGACTACCTCACAGGAAACTAGTGTTTAAAAATTTTTTTTTGGCTTATACTGAGTTAACGATGTGACCAAAAGCACAACCTCTTCTTCCTTTTTATTCTTGGATTCCTTAAGTTCGAGGTGATAATGGATAGCAGTAAACATTTTCTACCAGGTTTAATAGAAAGCAGCCGACATTTTTGACAGAATTTTGCTTAAATATTACGTTATGCGAATATAATTAATACTAAGTGTTTTTTTCCTAGGTCTTTTAATAGGGGGAGTGGTATGGAGTTACTTGGCAGACACTCGAGGCCGACGCGCCATGCTACTAATAAGTCTCTTTGGCGGCGCTATCGTTAACATGATCGGCACTATATCAGTTAATTGGATTATGCTGATGATCTTTCAATTTATTGCCGGATTATTGTAAGTTTGACCACCAAACTTTATTTATCAGCTAGCGTTGGAATTCTTGAATTTTTGGGCAACAGTTAGTTCATGTACATGCATATTTGACAAAAGAAAACCTCTTTGCAGTTTTTGAACTGAGATATTTTGTTAGACATTCTTTATTTAAACTGTCTCTGAATTTGTTAGATTATAATGAACGAAACATTAATTAGTTTTTGTCTCGATCGAGTTCCATACAGTACTGAGAAAACTTCTCTGAATATGAGTGTTCTGTTGTAATAATGGTGAAAGTAACGCGTATAGTGCACTATCTAGAAGTAGGTAAACAGATTTATTTAAATGCTTGTCAAAACATAACTTTATTAACGTAGTTACTCAATTCATTTGTTATTATGGCGCTAGCAATTATTAAATATCGGCAACTTATTGCCGAGTACAAAATATGGTACATATCACATTATAAAGTGAAAATGACGATGGTAGTTTAAATTAATACATTATTTTTAAATATCTAAAATAATCCATCGATTTTCTGATCAGAATTCAGCAGTAAATGTCCAAAAGCTTCTAAAAAACACTTTTGTACTTCACACACTGTTCAAAATCAATTGACTATTTCAGTGCAGCGGGAATCTATTCTGTGTCCATGACGTTAGTTAGTGAGACTGTTCCGATGAGTCATAGGAACACCGTCGTCCTGATAGTGGCCAGTGTCATGTTCCTTGGCCAAGGCACCAAAGGCTGTAAGTATTTTTTTTTCAAATGATATTCTAACACTAATAATAATAACTTCTAACTGTAGTGTGATAACTAGAATACTAATGAACACGCTAATATATTGACAAGTTCGTCTATATTATAGACAAATTACATGTATTAACACTTATCACAGTATTTATTCTAAGTAGGAATCGAACCAAAGATTTAGTAGTCAGAATCACTTATATCTGAGTCAACAGGCCCTTTGGTGTATTTAGTGTAGTTAGAATCACATTTGATCCGATAATAATATATCTAGATGGTCGTAGGTAAGTCACAACCCAATACATTACCTCAATACTTACTTTAATTCACTTCTCTTTTGAGTTACAAATTTCCACTTCGTTATCTCCTTTACTGTTAAAAAAATATTGGAGGCATTCTTGAAAACTGCTGACAGAAAACTTAAAACTGTTCCTTTACAGAACATATTTGTACAGGGTGGGCTACGAATTAGTTAACATTTGATATATTATAAAAATTGTTTATTTACAAAAAAATGAATTAGTAAAAATTTATTTTTAAAAAATTACACCTACTAAATGACCATCGTTTCGACGTTTGCGAGTTTCTAAGCGAGCGCTGAAATTTTCGAATACTCGTCGGCAAAGAGACCGTGAGATCTCTTATATATATCCTTTCTTTTAGTTGACATAGCGTATTACACAATTCTTCAAATAACCCTTTAAAAAGAAACCTACTGGGATAGATCTGGGTGTTTAGGTGGCCATGGAATGTCATCTCATCTGGAAATCAGCTTTTCCGGAAACATGTCTTTAACCACCGGTAGGGACTCATTGGATGTGTGACAAGCGGTTCTATCTTGTTGAAACCATGTGTTACGATTGTAGTCAGCAAATTCCAGTAGCATCGGTCCCAAGAACTGCCATAACATTTTCACATATTCAGCAGCATTAACAGATGCGATAGGCCGCAAGAGTCTTCGAAAAACTAGGGTCCAATGAAGCATTTTGCTGAAATTGGAGCCCATACAATTTACCCTGGTAGAGTGAAGTGGCCTCTTGTGTTTAGCTTTGGGATTTTCATTGCCCCAATACTTGCGATTCTGTTTGTTTACATGTCCATTGATGTGAAAATAGGCTTCGTTAGAAAATAAGATCTTGTGGCAACTTTTACATACAGCGCAAACAGAAAAATATACTACAGCACCATCTAGCGAAGACTCATTGAACTATAGAGTATATTGAACTACGGAGCAACTACTAATCCTGTATCGCGAAATAGAGATTCGCGTATCGATTAGCATAAAATGTTCTAACAGTGTTTCGGCATACGACTTGCGCAAATTTAAATTATTAGGTTTTAGTTGCTACACTATCTGGATCTTATATAGATGTAATTTCAAATGTAATTTCAAAATACGGCGTAACAATGTGCAGGATAACGCTAATTCAACTGTACGTTTGCTGGTCGATAAATCTGGATTAAGTCGAACAAAAGTGGAAACTTGTTGCACGTTTTCTTCGGTCAAAGAAGTCCGTGGGCCTCCAGTTTGCTTTATATTTAAACAAAATTTATAAGAAACGAGCTAGTGGTCAGACCCCTCCTCGCGTCCCGTGCGGCATTTGTTTGCACAGGATATTAGATTCAAATATTAACGATTTTTTAGCCCACCTGCATTAAATAGATAATATTTTTCTTGCGACAAGTATTTCACAACAATAGCTACCTCGTCCACTTCAAAGTTTTTGAACCATCTGAGACCATAATGTTCCACATCGCATACATTGCCCCACAGGCACACGTACCTCAGTCAAGCGTCCATACAGAGAGCGCAACGTATAACGTGATTTATTGAAAATGTTCGGTGACGATGCCGCCAGTTCCATAAATTTTGTTCATCCAAAAAATTCTCAACTCGCTTAGAGAAATTTTCACTTCAATAAATTACAAGTTGTGCCTTTTAAATGTAACTAAAAACGTAAATTTTTATTTTTTCAGTAATCGCACTTCCAATCATTCCCTTAACCTTCTCATACTACCTCCCAAGTTTGGGCATCTACTGGAACTCATGGCGTACGCTGATGTTGGTATATAACATACCAGCCTTAGTATCCGGTACTTGGCTACTCTTTATGCAGGAGAGTCCAAAGTTTGTTTTTATTAAAAAGGGAGAAACGGAAGCCTTGGATATATTGAGAAGAATTCATAGAATCAATAACTTAAGATCTACAAAAGAATTAATGGTACGCAACTTTTTTTATATATATATTAAGAGCCTACCAAAGTGACTCTGCTCTGCCTGATGGAAAGCATGAATGGAATCGAAGATTTGTGGTCACCATACTCATTGCAAATACAGACAATGCAATATGGTGACCCACACTATGGCAGCCTTGTGAGATGCTTTTACACACCCCGCTTGAGGATGTAAAGGGCATGACAGTCATCGTGACAGTATAAGGCTTACACAGTTACCACGATAACTGTCACCCCTGCATCAATGGACCTCCGGTCTCACACTCACCAACGAAACACGACAACATGGATGCTGGCATTTTAGGTTGGTCTTCTGTACGAGGGTAGTACTGCCCCGGTCGAGCCAGCCCGCTCGTGCTGAAATCAGCGTGGTTCTACTTCTCTTGTTACTGAATATGAGTATTGCTATTTTACTGCGAATACCCTCTCCCCTCGACCTTAGAGGGGTACTCCAAGGACTGTATCATATCTTTATCTCTTGAGTTTCACAAATCCATGATCTGCTCATTTGATTGCTACACTTTATTTTTTTTTTTAAATTTGAAAATTAAATATGCAGATTATGTGTTTATGTTTATAATAATCTTAAAAAAAATAAGTCAGATTATTAAGATACATACACATGTATGGTTTATATTAACAAAGCACTTTGATTTACAGATAAAAGGAATCATCCAGGACGAAATGATATTGCCCAAAACCCAATCGTCAGTTAGAGACCAAATATTACCGTTGTTCAAGGCACCTCTTTTAAAGTATACGATCATCATGCTTTTCATGAATTTAACCCAACAGTGAGTAATATAACTTGATGTAATTTTTAAAGGGTTGTGGTGGGTGACTAATGTTAATACGCCTTCGATGATGGCGGATAAAATAAAAATTCAAAATAGCGGGCAAGTTTTTTACCTTTACTCGTAAAATGTTAAAAATTCGGTATTGCAACCAGTTAGATATAAACAGTACTATCAAAGAATCCGTTGGTAAATAGTTAAAGTCCGTCCCTGTCGATAACACCCTTACGTCGATAACCGACTTTACTCGATACTCGATTTATATATTAGAACAGGTTTTATACAATAAGTTACAAGTATTTCTAAAATTATTGAATCACTCACAAATTAATATTTTACGAACGAATAATCATATAAATGAAGATAGCGATATTTAATCGTTGCCGACCTCAAAACGAATGAATGCATTGCCTCTCCGTTGTCTTGGTAATATAGCCATCGCTGGCTGGGGCCACTGGAAAGTGTCAGGTCCTATGGTATTTCTTTTTGCCGTCATTTGCTTTTGACGCGCTACTGTTACGCTCTTCACGGTGCCTCGACGATCAGCCCAAGCCAGAAAAGATCCCAGGCGACACTTGGGGGGCGACCAGCGACAGGAGCAGCGGCTTATGCGCAGTCCCCGTCAGTGTCTAGTCTGGGTTGTACTTGCACACCACGGGGCGGTCTGTAAAGCATCGCATTGATGTTCGTGTTTCTTGTTGCGGCGATCAAAATGCAGGCACGCGTGTACCCACGGGCAGGTGGTGGCTGCAGCTACAAGAAGGTATTACGGGTTCGATTCTCGGCCCACTGTAAAAATTGCGATGGGTCAGGGGGAGTGGGGTGTTTGGGGAGAACAAGGAGGGGGGAAGGGGGTGGACTACCTGTACCTGGGGCATAGGGGACCGCCCTACCCCCTTCTGGGGCCTCTCTTTGGTTTCACTCCGTAACAAGATTGCACGGTAATCGTTTTTTGTCTGGTGGTCAAGCGTGGCATAGTGCCAGGCCCCTGATATGGTTCCAGGCAGAGGTGTCGGCGAGCTCGAACATGATAGTGGCCAGTGTCTTAACGAGTGCGTCCAAGTTTTCTATCTTGAGGTCCCTCTCAATGACGTCGTTGCTCACAGACCGCGGCACCTGCACGACTTCACGCAACACAAGAGATTATTGCACGCGTATCTGGATGTACCAGTTATAGGGCCCTCACGTGCTAGACTCGAGTTTTTCTATGCTCAGCGAAGCCTTGTTGACGAAGACATAGTCCCCAACAACATAGACTCGTGGTTGTCACCGGTTTTGGTAGGTGTGTTCGCCTTGATACGACTAATTAACTGTGAGTAAGTCTCTGGCACGCTGTCTTCTGAGCGTCAGTCCCAGGCACGCAGTCTTCTGAACGTCAGTCTCAGGCACGCTGTCTTCTGATAGTTAGTCTCAGGCACGCTGTCTTCTGAGCGTTAGTCTCAGGCACGCTGTCTTCTGAGCGTCAAAACAGGCACGCTAACTTCTGATTGTTAGAAGTACTTTTCGATCAGGGTTACGGTTCAGTATGACGTCACACTAGAGATCTTATTACGAGTAGCAGCATCAATACCAACGCGGAAATGCAATGGCGCATCTAACTTCATTACTGCATACTTCACACTGCACACTGCACTTGTGTTTCTTGTCAATTGATGTTCCGTACTCATGACATTGCCGACATTTATATTGATACTCTTCTTCTTTGTATTTTAATCATATTTTTATTTTTCTTTTAAGTTTATAAAAGACTAAGCGTAAACAATAAAAAAAAACGAATATCCTTCCCGAATAAAAAAAAAGATTATCAATAAATTCGTAAATGACGGCATTTTGAGAAAACAAACATTTTGGAACTTTTCTTTTTTGCAGTAGGTTAAAAAAGAGACTTTTTGTACTTAATAAACAATAATTATCTTTTGGCTGCCATAGCGTAGGTCACTATACTGCATTGTCTGCATTTGTGTATGAGTATGGCGACCACCAGTCTTTAATGCTTGCCATCAGACAGAATAGAGTCACTTCGATAGGTTTTTATAAAAAAGAAAAACTAATATGTGCAACTAAAGTTTCCAATTACTAAAATTTCACGTGAGTACTTCTTGAAATGTGAAATTGTAAGTCTAAAGCCTCGTAAATCCTAACGAAAAAAAATGGTTTCAATAATTTTATGAAATAAGTGTTGTGTGCACTAAATAAAATTAATTAAAGCCTTCCATTAGATATACGTACACTACTTTTTAATTGATATCCTTTTCGTAGGTAAGTTCTAAAAATATATTTAGCCTAATCATGAGAGCAATTGGCAAATCAGATTAGGATTTACAACGTATACTCGTATAGTCGCGAAAAAATTATTCGTACTCGACATACTTTTAGCGTTCAGAGTCGCATCTCCACCTATTTTTATTATAAAGCTTCAGAATACATGAAAGTTTTTTACACTCACTCACTTTAACGAAAATAAAAGCAATTAAAAAGGCCACATAAGGCCACATAAGGCTTTAGCGGGAAAGTGTTCCGTACTTTTTATTTTTATTGCAATTCTATACTTTTTTAGTCAGCCAGATATACTAACTGACTAAATAGGTAACTAACGAAATAAACAGAAGAATCAAAGAGTCTTATCTTTAATTTAAAACACAAAATATGAAAAGACTGTTCCTCAATCTATTATTTCTGTTATGAGAATATTCTATTGATCATTTATGTTCCAGACTAACCGCCTTCATAGTATGGATGCCAACAATTGCAGACCAATTCGTTCGTATTGTACAATCAGATAACAATACTGACCTCACTGTGTGTGATGTTATGGATATGTCTTTCGATGTTGATGTAAGTTTAAACAAGTGTATCATTATGTCTTAACTATTATGTCGAAACTAATTTACCAATAGCTTTCACTAGACCACTGCTGGATATACACCTCTCCTTAGAAAGGAAGTTTTGGTCTATATATCGCTAGCCAGACGGGGTAATTTAGGGCTTCGGTACGCGTGTGCTGTACGTCATCTAAAGTCACCCGAAAGTGGTGCCTTAGCCCGCGGATAGCCTCAGGGAGAGATCTAAATGTTGTATCAACAACTGTTCCCGGATCCTTCCTATCGAAGGCGAACTGTGGCATACCATATGGTTTTAGTTGGTCCGATTGCCACCGCTACCCTGTTGAAGTGACGACCCAATGTAATTTCTACACGTTAAAAAAAAAACGGTGCTTCATGTTTTCCTTTTCGTTCCATTCTCTTTGCAGAGCTATTTTACTACAAACTTTGCTCCCTCAGACGACTCTTAAGGAACTACTTAATAGGCAAAATAAAGGATAATTATCTTCTGGTATCGCGTATAAAGTTCACAGACTCAGGCACTTCCTTACTAGCTCTATTGGAAAAAGTCCAAAGTCCAACTAATCTGCAGTTCATAAAATATTAACATAAGATAATCTTAAATTTACTTCTTTCAGCCTGATGCCACACCCTGCGCTTTGGACCAAACATCACTTCTAATACTTCTTGGTCTCGGAGTGTGTCAGACCTCATTCAACATAATTATCAGTTTTGTAAGAAATAATTTAATTTCTTTTTTAAATTATGTATCACTTAGTGCAAGGAGTTTTATTAAATTGTTACAGCTGTTGAGTATATTTTACAAATATTTGCTGACGGCACACTTAAATACCTTCCATTCGAATCGGTTGTTGCTGAGAAGCTAGAATCCTCTAATCTAATTTTTTTTTTATTAACTGAGCGCACGAGCCGCTTGATGGTGAAGTGAGTTTCTGTTCCTTAAGTACCTCCCACTTCCGCTCTAGTAACTTTAACCTCACTAAGTGCTAAATACACTGAGAAACTGGTTCATATCGGTGTCCTATCGAGATTACCTTTTTGTGCTAAATCATTCTCGGTTTAGATAGTGCTTTTCAAGAAAATCTATTCAAGATCGAAGAAGCTTCTGAATAATCTCTTATCCCTTATTTCAGTTGGTTATCTATGTTGGCCGTCGGAACATCACCATAGCCGTAGTATGCTTGTGTGGAATCAGCGGTATCCTCGTTAATTTGGTACCTAATATCATAGGCAGCGGTTTGCTACTCTGCATCATGCTTCTGGGTATAATAGTTATCGGACTTATAACTGCTATGTGTATTGCTCTGTTCCCAACGAATTTGAGGTGAGAATATTTTTTGTACATCATTATCATCACCATACTCTCACGACTAAGATTCTAGTCCTATTTACTTAATAGGTGACAAACCTATTCTCTTCAACTGTTACGCTAAACTAACAACTATTGAAGAGAAATGCCGTAAACGTTAGGGCATAGACTTTTCTTCATATTTTTTTTTCTTCTTTGCCTATTTTCGTATGCAACTGACATTTATTGGCACCTAAATGGTCAAGAGGTGAGATCAATGCGGCACCATTTTTTGACGTAAAGCTAGTGTAGTATTTTTGTTCATAAAACCGTACAATCACACTCTATACAGGGCTTTATGCGAAACCATGTAATGATATTGTTTTGGTTTTTTTTACAGGGCAATGGCTATCTCATTTACAATGATAGCTCAATACTTAGGTGTTGTGGCAGCTGTTCAGCTACTGAACTGGCTCCTGACATTTAACTGTGCGGCTGGTTTCTACATATTTAGTGCCTTATTTACTTGTGAGTATTTTACTGCTATTTTAAGCAAGAAAGGAACATCACAAACCTTTCTTAATTTTCAATAAGGGAGACTTTGATAAACTTTCGGCAATGTTTTGTTTTCTTAAATTATACGTTTATTCAAAAGAAAACAATTAATTTTGTAATTGAAAAGGACTCTATATATAAAAGAAAATTATAATTACTTTTAAGGTTTCCTCCAAAACAGTCTGAAGTTCTCAATAGAATAGTGTAAACCAGAAGATAGAATTCTCACTGACAGCAGTCAGATGTTTTTTATTTTCTTACTTTGACTATTGACAGTTGACAGTCGCATTGCCATTCTTTACGTCACTTACAAAAATCTGACAGTTATTAATACAACAGTGTATGCGAGAAAACATATTCCACACTGACAGCTATCAACTGTTATTATATTTTTTACTGCCTTCACTCTTATTTCTTGCTTACTTATCAATTTTATTTTTCAGCGGCCGCAATAGCCGCGTTGTTCCTGCCAGACGACCGAAAAGCTCCGACGACGGAACCTCTTCAAGAATCACTGACAGATGCAGAAACACCAGCCAAAAAGATGTACTAGGAAAGTTCACAGAAACAAATTGATTTTACTGCGGCAAAAAATTAATATGAAGTATATTGTTACCACAAGCGTTTAAAATAACAATCTACAAAACTGGTAAATTATAAACAGGCAAAATAGTTACTTTGAATCACGTCTATAGCCCTAGAGGGCCAACTGTAGTTCTAAATCACATATATACAACCGGTCAAGTTTTTGCCGTCAATTTCAATTTAAGAATTTGAACATGAAAATTAGGAATTAGGAGTATTAAAGGAAATATTGGATAGGATTGGAAAAAACTGGAAAGTATAGAAAAGGTCTATTATTTATGCAGATAGTAAGTCAAATTACAATGCTGTAACCTGAGCTGGCAGTTAGTTCTAAATAGCGTAATTGTTTTTTGGAAAAATAAACTAAAACAATCTTTAGAGGGGGTTGTAAATCATGGAAAAATCTAAACTCGGTCTTTGCGGAACTGTATACATTTAAAATTTATTAAGTCATTTCCAAATCTTCAGACTAAGATATCAAGCTAAGTGATTAAAGAAATGATGTAACGGAGATACAGAAAATAAATCGACTAATGAGGTGATAATACTCGAACATTTATGATAATCGTGTGTGTGTATTTATGCTTATTAATTTTTTAAATTTACCTTTTTTAAATTTAGAATATCGTTCCTTTTGCTATGTTATCACAACAACAACATTCATAGCCGTATCCAGAATGTAAAAGAAAGATATTAAAATTAGTACATATATTTTATAATTACTAGTGTGCCCTGCCACGCTTCTGTGGTACATTACGATTGTATTGACGTGAAATGAAAGAAATGAGGAAAAACTGACACAAAAATAGATAAAAATCCATAAAAGACTGCTGACTGCTACAGTAACGTAGTGGTAGCGTATGCAATTGCTGTACTTGAGTTCTCGCGTTAGATACCGAGTCGGACCAAATCTTTGTATTATCTACAAAAAAATGTTTCAGAATTTGAAAAAAATAAATAAATATATGTATTTATGTCAATTGTCTACAAGCTCTGCTTAGTTTGTGACTAGATGGCGTTGCGTGTCAGATGTACGAAATATTATTATTATTATCGCGACAGAATTTATGATCCATGAGGTTTTCAAACGTACGCAACCCAGCTTAACATTTTTTATACATAGTTAAATGTACATTGACATAAATTTGTGTCTTTCTTTTCCTTTCCAAAGTTAGGTAGGTTATATTCTTGTGAACTGCTTTGGAAAGGTCATTCTTCAATTGCAATTGTATAAGATACTAAATAGGTATAGGTATATATAATTTTAAAAGATCATTGTAAATGTAGTTTTTAAAAAAATCATGTAATTATAAAATTATTGAGCTATAATAATAAAGAGAATTTTTTTTATTAAAAGTCCTAAAATACTGAATCATCATCATCATCATCACCTCAGCCAAATTATGTCCACTGCTGGACATAGGCCTCCCCCAAAGTTTTCCACAACAGCCGGTCCCGTGCTGCCCGCATCCAGCAGCTTCCCGCGACCTTCACCAGGTCGTCGACCACCTTGTGGGGGGCCTACCAACGCTGCGTTTCCCATTACGCGGTCACCACTACAGACCTTTACGGCCCCATCAGCCATCGTTTCTGTGTGTAACGTGGCCCGCCCACTGCCACTTTAGTTTAGCAATTTTACTGGCAATATCGTTGACCTTGGTTCGTCTGCGGATCTCCTCATTCCTGATTCGATCACGCAAAGAAACTCCGAGCATTGCCCTCTGGATTACTCTTTGGGTGACTTTGAACCTTCTTATCAAGCTCATAGTGAGCGACCATGTCTCTGCGCCGTAAGTTATCACTGGCAACACACACTGATTAAAGACTTTTGTCTTGAGACACTGTGGTATTTGTGACGAGAAAACGTTACTTAGCTTCCTGAACGCTGCCCAATCTAGCTGGATTCGACGATTGACCTCTTTATCGAAATACTGAAAATGAAAATACTGAATAAACTTTTTATAAGTATCTCTTTTTAAACGAATATGACGCAAGCAAAAGTTATCATGCTTGGAAAACTTGAAAAAGTAAGAAAATCTGTAAAAGCGACCGCACCGAACTATGGTGATCAATTCTATATTTTGAGCAGTCTTGGTACAATAGTCTATACACTGACAAGTTCAAATTGTACTGGTAAATGTGAAAATCCACAAAAAGCAATCCAATTTTAAGAGCATTGTTAATCTTTCCAAGTTAGTTTACATGAAATCAATAATAGATGTAATGATTGGTAAACGATATGAATTAGTGATAAAAATTGAATGAATATGATAATACCTAAAAATACTTGAAATGATCATAACTTTGAAACGAATTATTTTTTTATAATTATTTATTTTTTATAATTTCAATTCGCTTAGTTTCTCTGGAGACTGATCGTGTGCGTTTTGGCTCTCGATATTTTGAACTTCGTTCGGAGTGACGATTTATCATTTTATCGGTCCCTCCTGTTCTTTCTCGGCACCTTTGCCACCTATCATCGCGGCCATCTTGGTTTGTGTCAGACTTCACTATCGATAGCTTTATTTCACTTGACGGTACGTACTGAATGGTGGATAGGTCTTTGTGAGGGGCCGTAAGTGTTATTATTTCGTGTTGATGACGTTAAAACCGGAAAAAGACCTATGGATGGATGAAATTTGAACCCACGGACGTTCGGATTGTAGGTTGAACGATTTGCCCCTGGAGCAGCGGAGCGGTGGTGCTAATAGTGGAATAACTGTTTTAATGTTATGTATTGCTAATGTTGTTTCATTAGGTGCTTTCGCCACTTGTGATTAATTGCTAGTACTTTTTGTCTAGGCGCTACCATTGAAACTATTGCTATATATAGAAAATACAAAATGTGTACAGGGCGAAACTGTGAGTGCAAGAAGAGTATAATGAATGACAATCGAGACTTAATAAATGGGCGATCTATTGCTTACTCTATGATTTGGAATGCGCAAATATAACATCTAAACATTTCCACTCTATGCTAAGGGATAGCAAACTAAGTTGAAAATATACATAATTGTTGACATCTATTCGCTGAGTTTTCTTTTAGTTGACGTAATGTATTTGATTTATTGATGTACTCACTTATTCTTCAAATAATCCCATAAAAAAATCTGCTGGGATAGATCTGAATTTCTGGGTGGCCATGGAATATCGCCTCGTCTGGAAATCAGCTTTTCCGGAAACGAGTATTTGACCACCGGCAGGGACTCGTTAGATGTGTGACAAGTGGCTCCATCTTGGTGAAATCATGTGTTACGATTGTAACCAGCAAATTCCGGTAGCATCGGTCCCAAGACTGTAATATTTTCACATATTTAACAGAACTATATATATAGGTAGTAGAGCCACGCTGATTTCAACACGAGCGGGCCAGTTCGACCGCGGCAATACTACCCTCCCACAGAAGACCAACCTAAAACGTCAGCATCCATGTTGTCGCGTTTCGTTGGTGGAGTATGAGACCGGAGGCCCATTGATGCAGGGGTGGCAGTTATCGTGGTAACTGTAAAAGTCTTACACTGTCACAATGACTGTCATGCCTTTTACATCCCCAAGCGGGGTGTAAAAAAGCATCTCACAAGGACGCCATAGTGTGGGTCACCATACTGCATTCTCTGCATTTACAATGAGTATGGTGACCACAACTCTTGGATTTCGTTAATGCTTTCCATCAGGCAGAGTATAGTCACTTTGGCAGGCACATAATATAGAAAAAAAAATTAACAGTAATTGAATAGACATGAGAATCTTCGAAAAAGTAGGGTCCAATGATTCCTTTTGCTGAAATTGCAGCCCATATAGTTACCTTGGGAGAATGAAGTGGCCACTCGTGTTTAACTTTGAAATTTTCACTCCAATACCTATAATTATGTTTGTTTACATATCCGTTGACATGAAAATGGACTTCGTCAGAAAATAAGATGTCCAAATTACTGAATTGGTCTAACATGATTTCGGCATACGACTTGTACAAATTTAAGTCATTAGGTTTTAGTGCCTGCACTATCTAGATCTTATATAAATGTAATTTCAAATGTAATTTCAAAATACAACGAGATAACCCTAATTCAGTCGAACGTTTGCGCTTCAATAAATCTGGATTACGTAGAACAGAAGCGGCAACTTACTGCACGTTCTCATCGGTCCGAGAAGTACGTGGGCCTCCAGTTTGCTTCACACTTAGCGTAGATCCCGCCTATTCGAACATCTTCACCCATTTCTTTATTAAAGGAGCACTCGAACACTGATTTAAGTCGTGTAAATCGCGTCTCAAAGTAATGAAGACATCCATTGCGACAAAATTTCCGAAAAATAAGTTAGTGGTCAGACTTGTAAGTCAGAATTAAAGATAAAGCAAAAACAAAGGGCAATATATTATTCGAAGTATATATCCCTGATAAACATTTATTCTAATTTAATAAAACCGATAGTTAGGTTGCTTATTTCCCAATAATCGCTAATTTGTCAATAGAAATTTAGTGAGAAACGCACCCGATTTTATAGCATAT
Source organism: Hypercompe scribonia (assembly GCA_949316085.1). Classification (NCBI taxonomy): domain Eukaryota; kingdom Metazoa; phylum Arthropoda; class Insecta; order Lepidoptera; family Erebidae; genus Hypercompe; species Hypercompe scribonia. Next base: position 3,849,045 of record OX438973.1, read on the forward strand.
CGCTGTGACTCTTAGAAGAGAGGTAGTTATTCATAAATGCAAAAGAAACAGCTAGACAAGGTACAAGAAGAATAAATTTATTATTCTAATTTATTCACTTTATTATCAGCTAAGACGAGGGAAGCTTCTACTCAGTAAAAGAATATATGGAAGTAAGAAACTGGAGTGGCGATCGTAATTAGGCAAACTGGCAAAACGCAATGTAGGACACCCTGCAGCACGACGGAGCGATGACTTGAAGAAGGTGACTAACAGCAGATGGATGCGGATAGCCCAAGACCGAGATAGTTGGCGCTCCTCGGGGGATATCTTCGTTCAGCAGTGGACAGCGATAGATTGATTGAAGTTAATCTAAGTCACGTTGAAAATAAATTTAACGGGTACCTCTTATAATAGTATTGTGTACAGTCACTTAAGTCTAGCATAAATGAAAAAATAACAGTATTAGTAACAATTTTTTTTTGGACATTTAACACACAACGCCATTTAGTTTCAAACTAAGCAAAGCTTGTACTTTGATAACTTAACTGACTGATAGAATACTTATATACTTTTTTTTGTAAATATATACATATTATACATAGAAAACACCCAAACTTCGAAACAAATATTTGCAGGTCATACAAACTTTTGGTCTGACCTTGGAATCGAACCCGAGACCTCAAGCACAGCAGTCGCTTTTGTTACCGCTACGCCATCGAGGCAGTCATGTTTCATCAATGTACAATGTAAATAATACGGGTCCTTAAATAAATCTTTGGGTAAGTCTGAACTGATTCCTATATTTTTTGTTTGTGTATATGCGCTCAACTGACGTTTGCAGCTTATAAACGTAACATTATATGTATACATAAACATACAGTGTCCAATTTGAACAGAAAAAATAATTGTGTTCTTAAATGTAAACGTGAAAGAATTTAGAAAATTTTTAAAGAAGCTTTAGAAATCAGTTATTCGGGGCCTTCCAAAGGTCAATTACATTTATAAGTGCCACAACTGTGAACGATTTAATTACTGAATAGTATAATACCTTGACTTTATATATTACAAAGTTATGTTGCTTCTACTCGAGTAAGAATGGTTACACTAGGAATGATTAGAAAAATCTGGATGTCGTAATAACAGCTGTTCCCGGATCACTCCTATGTCAGGCACAGAGTGGCACACCGTGTGGTTTTAGTCGGTCCGATTCCGACACACCACTCCGCCGTAAACCCCGGAGGGGTGACGGCCCGAGGGGGTTTCCACACGATAAAAAAAAAGGAATGATTAGAAAATATTTTTTATTTTTTTTTAGTTTCAGAACCTGCGAAAGTGACTCTACTCTGCCTAATGAAAAGCATGAACAGAATCCAAGAGTAGTGATCACCATAGTCATTGTGAATGCAAACAATGCAGTATGGTGATATACATTGTGGCAGCCCAGTGAGATGCTTATTCACACCCCGCTTAAAAGACCCGATATTTCCGTGGAAGGGAAACGTACGATGGTAGTAAGTTCCAGGTTTTAATTTACTTACCCAAAAAGGTAGAAAGTTTTTTTTTTATATAGCAAACTACCAAAGTGACTCTATTCTGCCTGATGGAAAGCATGAATAGAAGCCAAGAGCGGTGGTCACCGTACTCACTGCGAATGAAGACAGTGCGGTATGGTGGCCTAGTGAGATGCTTTTTCACGCCCCGCTTAAAGGACTCAGGATTGTAGTGGGAGGGAAACACGTACGCTGGTAATGAATTCCAGGCTTTAACTGATTTGCACAGGAAGGAAGAGCCGAACCGTTTAGTTCGGGAGCATATGTCTACCATTCTGCAACGGTGTCTGCCAAGGCCAGCACGAGTTGTTCTGTAGAGGAACGGAGAGGATGAGATCAGATATAAGAACAAATACGAAATCTTAATCTACAAATCTTTATTTATTTATACTACAGAGGACGAGAAAATCTCGGACAATTTGAAAGAGCTTGTTAGAACACTCTCCATTATAAAGGCGATAGGAGACTGCCATAAAGGCGACATCTCTTCGCAACTGCAGAGATTCGAGGGATTCAGTGGCTTCGAAAGTTTGGATACTGTGCTTTTTTCTTAACTATTTAACACAACAATAATTTACTAATTAACAAGGTTATGTAATTGTGTACGAGTCTCTATTGATATTTAAATATTCTGGTTATAATGTGTTACTTGTGTGTAAACCTAAAATATTCAAACACCTGATGCCCGTATTAAGATTGTCTGAAAGAAATCACCGTGAGAGGTAAGACCACCAATTGTTACATTTATATATTTTGTAACTCATTTCTTCATTTGTTTTGTTTACGTATACAATAAAGAGAAATAAATAAATATTTTTTTTTTACAATGTCACGGTCACTTGTATTATCCACATAACCTTCTATTGTTATTGATAGAGTTTTATCAGAGACGACATTAAATAATCTTTAAGATTTCAATCACAAAGTTATTTAATAATTACCGAAATTTATGACAATCTGTCTTGAAATCTCAAAACTCCTTTCGTTCTATTTAAATTCTGCTCTTTATTAAATAAAGGACCAGTGATGACTTACGCCATAGAGACGTGGTCGCTCACTATGGGCTTGATAAGAAGGTTCAAAGTCATCCAAAGAGCAATCCAGAGGGCAATGCTCGGAGTTTCTTTGTGTGATCGAATCAGGAATGAGATCCGCAGACGAATCAAGTTCACCGATATTGCCAGTAAAATTGCTAAACTTAAGTAGTAGTGGGCAGGGCACATTACACGCAGAAACGATGTCCGATGGGGCTATAGAGTTCTGGAGTGGCGACCGCGTACTGGGAAACGCAGCGTTGGTGGGCCCCCCACAAGGTGGTCCAAAGACCTGGTGAAGGTCGCGGGAAGCTGCTGGATGCAGGCGGCACGGGACCGGCTGTTGTGAAGAACCTTGGGGCAGGGCTATGTCCGTGGACGTCTTTTGGCTGAGATGATTAAATGATGGTTGTACTTTTATGTTGATGTTGAACCTCTAAATATGACTATTATGCAAGACTATTAAGTCTAAAAAAGGTCTTGTCGGTGAAAATTCATTGACGCAGGCCAGTGACAAGTTGTTGCTAACCAGCGCTGATACAAATTTTGTAAAGTCGTCAATATTTTACAGTGCAACTCAAGAGTTAAAAGTATGTAAATACACGAGAGGTGCGTTGTTTCTTATCTTCTTGATAGTTTGAAATTTGTAATGGTTCAAAAATACTGCAGATGATAACTAAACAAAGCGAAAAATAGTTGAGTATTGATGAAGTCAAACTTATAGACGCAGTTTTATCAAAAACGACGAACTTTTCTGATTTAAATACAAAATGAATGACTTTTTTCGATAAATTTTCATGAAACGATAACTGAATCTAAAATTTCTAACTTTCCACGAACACAATCCCTACTCTGCTCCACTAGGCACTACCTGCTGTTGAAGGTGTGTACGTACGTACGTACGTGAGAAGATAATTGCGTACAATTATTGAGGGTGTTTATTTAAAAAAAATACGTGTGGCACTCGGGGACTGCCGCGGTTTTTTATCAACTTATGCAATTATAATATTTCGGAGCAGCTCGTCTCGATCCATGCGAGCTTCGTACAGTCTACACGCATACGTCTAGTCGCACGCACACAAACACCGAGCGGAACTCTGCCGAACTGAAATGACGTTAGACAATGCACGGTTTGCAACGCCGCAGCACTGTGCCGGTCGGAGTAGGGGGTGTTAGGTTTATTTTCGTTACGGCATTTCTTGATTTGGTTTCGAAGCCCACCATAAAAGCTATGCAATAGCTTAAAAATAACTGTTATAGTTCATTTACAACATTTAATTTGTGATATTTGTTGTTGAACTGTTACGCTTCATATATTCAAGTCTTGTGTGCGTGAGCAATCTATACTTACTAGTGGTCGCCCATTGGTCGAAATTCGACCATAATAAATTTAAATTGTAGGTAACTTAATATACATTATTAAAATATAGTATTCAAACATTATTAATGTTCTACTGTCCAAAACTAAACTACACAGATTTGACCAAGACTGTTATTTGCCAATTTCTTTTTTGAACAAATTATATGAAATTAAAAAGAAGTAAAATAAAGAATACCTATTCAAAAAATGTTTATTAAAACAAAACATGCTATAGGAGGATGCAAAACAAAAACATTTCTTATCGCATATTATAATAATATAATTAATGATTTAAAACTTCTCTGAAAACAATGTTTTTTGTAAAAACTCTTTCATCGTTTACTAAATGTCCTTGGCCATTATATTCGGATATATAAAACCTTAAACTAGCGAATGAACGAACTCTACTTGCTGCGACATACAATTGCCCATGTGTAAAAACAGGCCGATTTAATAAAACACCAATTTTTTGGACTGTTTTGTCCAATTCCAGTGAAATTTCACGCATTATGTTGTTGTTACATGTTTGACTAATACGTTCTTGTAATCTATAATGAATAGCAGTGTCTACATCATAAAAATATAATTGTGCATAACATGGTGAGCGACCATATGCAGCAGTCATTGGGCCTAATCTGTGATAAAAAACATCATATATTTTGAAATAATACACACCAGTTGTACCATTTTTTTTTTTTTTTTTTAACGTGTGGAAACCCCCTCGGGCCGTCACCCCACCGGGGTTTACGGCGGGGTGGTGTGTCGGAATCGGACCGACTAAAACCACACGGTGTGCCACTCTGCGCCTGAGATAGGAGGGATCCGGGAACCGCTGCTATTACGACATCCAGATCCCTCCTAGCGCCTGCCCGCTACCTCGGGCACCATCTGCGGATAAACTCTCTATTTTAGGCGACGTACGGCACACACGGGCGTCGCCTCCTCGCGGCTGACCATTGTAGCGGATGGAGAGGAAAACCCGTCCCGTCCACCCGCGGCCACACTCAAGGCGGCATGAGGCGCTGGTATGCGCGCCTCCGCCGCCCGGCTCGCCGGCGGCGAATTGGGTCCGAGTGGATATTGTCCTCCCGGGCCTTCTCCGCCGCCTCCTTCCGCGAAATTACGTCTTCGCAGAAGGTTGCGACCGCGGTAAAACAACTGTCGCTACCGACCATGGAGCGTATTACGGCCAGTAGCGAGAGATCTCCTCCAATAACTGCAGTGAGGACCCCACGCTGCGCCGCCCAGGCGGAACAAACCGCCAGCGTGTGCTGAGCCGAGTCCTCACTGCAGTCGCAGTGGTGACAGGCGGGACTCAATTCCCTCCTAGCGACCGAGTGCAGATACTTCCCGAAGCAACCGTGCCCGGAAAGAATCTGCGTCAGTCGGAAGGAAAGGGTCCCGTGCTGCCGTCCTGTCCACTCGGCGATGACCGGCTGGAGAGCCTCCACGGCGGCAAAGCCAGAACGTGGAGCCTCCAGCCGGGACGACCAACGAGCCATCGTGGCTCGACGAGTGGCCTCTCGCCACTCGCGTATCTCTTCAGGCGGGGGCCGAATGCCGCTACCCACCCGAAAGTCTGCCGTTCGCCGATAAACTTCAGCGAGCACTTCCGCGTCCAAATCCCACGAGGGAGTTCCGGCTAACGCGCACGCCGCCTCCGTCGATACGGTGCGGTAACCGCGTAGGGCTCTAACCGCCAATATCCTCTGAGGGCGCCCGAGGCGACCCCTATTCTGGGCAGTCAGAGCCGCCGCCCACACCGGTGCACCATACAGTGCCATTGACCGAACAACCCCCGTGTATAGCCGTCTCGTCGCGACGCTGGCTCCACCCAAATTGGGCAAAAGTCGCCCAAGAGCAGAAGCAGCGCCAACCAGCTTTGGAGTAAGCTGTCGGAAGTGCTCGTCGAAGAGCCACCTGCCGTCGAGGATCAGGCCCAGATACTTCATCTGGGCCTTAATCGGTACGAGGACCGAATTGACTACAATAGTGACACCGGGGGGTGGACCACGACGGGGCCCATGAAACAAAAGGGCCTCCGTCTTATCTAGGGCCACCCGTAAACCCAGCGCCTCAATGCGCCCGACCACCAAAGAGACTCCCACGGTGGCCAGGCGCGCCGCCTCTTGAAAGTTCGCCCCCCGGGCCGTGACCAATGTGTCATCGGCGTAACAAATTACGCCCAGCCCGGGGGAAGACGGCCTCGAAGGGCCCAGTCGCATCCCATATTCCACAGGAGTGGTCCGAGGACGGACCCCTGTGGAACACCGCACGACATGGGCCGCCGCCTCAGAATACCATCTCGGTTCTCGTACACGACGGTACGCTCCTCAAGATAGTCTGCCACAAGCCGCCTCAGGTACTCTGGCACCCCGTGGTAGTGGAGTGCTTCCCTGATGCAGCTAAATGGCAGACTATTAAATGCGTTGGCGATGTCCAACGACACCGCCAACAACACGCAGCCACAGCTCACCGCCTCTTCGGTAACGGCCCTCAGGCGCAACACAGCATCGACTGTCGAACGCCCCGCTCGAAAACCAAATTGAGCGTCCGACAGATCGGGGCCCTCTTCGCAGAGGTGCCGGACGATGCGGGCCGAGAGTACCCTCTCAAACAGTTTACCCGCCTCGTCCAGCAACACGATGGGCCTATAGGCCGCTACCGAATTGGCAGGCCGTCCCGGCTTCTTTAATAGGACCAGCTGCCCGCTTTTCCAGCACTCAGGGAAGCGTCCGGACGCCAGGCTAGCGTCCAGGACCTCCCTGAGGTGGTTCGACATGTGTTCGAGGGCTGGGGCCAGCACTCGGGCAGGTATCCCGTCTGGCCCGGGGGCGGTGTTCTTAGAGCGGATCCGTAGAACAACCGCCCCAATCTCCGATTCCCTGACGGGCGGAACATTGTCCTCGTTACCCCCGTCGTCTCCGACGATGAAGACCATCGACGGGGGTGTGTGCTCTACCCGCTGCGGGAAAAGACCCTCGACCACTTCCTGCAGGAAGCTGGGCTGGAGTGCCTCTGTAAGGGGGGGGCCCGACGTACGGAGCTTCTGTCGCGCCGCACGATAGGGGCGACCCCAGGGGTCACGATCGAGACCCTCCAGCATCTCCTTTCATTTCGCATCTTTGGCGCGGCTAATAGCCAGCTTCAGAGTTTTCCGCGCCTCTCGGTACTCCTCATGAAGCTGGTCCCTCCCGCCATCTTCGCGGTGACGCCGCCGACTGCGGGTGTAGGACCTCCGGGCACGAGTACAGGCCGCACGGAGGTCCGACAGTTCTTGAGACCACCAGTAAACCTCCTTCCGTGGAGGTCGACGACTTCTTATGCGGGGCATGGCCGCATCGCAGATCAGCGTTATCGCATGACGAAAGCGGCCAGCCCCCATATCGACCTCCTCGGTCGGGGCCTGCGGAGACAGCCAAGAGTGAATTATGGCTGCCTCCTCTAGTAGGTCCCTATTCAGCTTCGAAACAGCCTACCACGGAAAGCGAGAAGAAGGCCGCGCCGCGTGACCCCTACTGGGGTCCTGGGTCCGGGAGAGCTCAAATCGGATGTAGAGGTGATCCGAGAGCGTCTCAACCTCTTCCAGGACACGCCAGTTCCTTACTCGTGCGGCGAGGGCAGGGGTAGCGAATGAAAGGTCCACTATCGACCCTCCCTGCTGTCGCACACACGTGTTGGTGGAGCCTCTGTTTAGTAAACAGAGGCCCACCGAGGCCGCCCACTCCTCTACGGCCTCGCCCCTGGCGTCCGTCCTAGGGGAACCCCACGCAATGGACTTTGCGTTGAAGTCCCCCAGCACAAGAACGTGCCCAGACGTTAGTCGCCGCATCGAGGTCTCCAAGGTGTTCAGGAAAGCCTCGAAGTCGCTTAAACTTCTATTGGGGGAGAAGTATATACCGTAAATGGTGATTCCCTCCCACTCAGCAGCAACATATCCAGTGCCCTTGTCTCTTAGCGACAAGGGCGGGGAATGAGCTGCCGTGGAGCCGACGACTGCCACAGAACCGTCCCAGTCACCCAACCAATTTGGACGGGGAGGAATGTAACAGGGCCCCGCGGCTACGGCCACACCGATTGACCACTGTGCCATAGTTTGCAGGAAGAGGTCCTGCGCTGCGGCACAGTGGTTCAAGTTCGTCTGGACAAGGAAGTTGTAGACTTGGTCCATAACCGGACCGTCTCTACAACCTCCTCCATGGGCGATGATGTCGTCGGATAAACAACATCGGAGACAGCCTGGGCCGACTGGCTAGCCCCTAACGCTTGCCGAGAATTGCGGGGCGGCTTGCAGCCCCCCTGCCCGATCTGATGATTAGCGGGCTTATTACTCGCCGCACACACCGGGCAGTGAGGGGCGGCAGAGCAGTCTGCCGCCTTGTGCCCCGGTCGACCGCAGCGGAAACATAGTCCGCTGCAGTCAAAACAACTGACACACTTGGCGCGTGTGTGTCCCGACGCCAGGACTCCAGTTGTACCTACCTCAGCAACTTTGGCTTCTGAGCTAACCATAGCAAAACATGAATTATAATTTATTCTAAATAATTTTTTGATTTACTTTTTATTGAAGGTTCATTTGAAGTAAGTCAATGAGTACAATGATTTAAAATATTCATTTTGACTAAAGGCTGGTAATATTGCTTTACCCTTGTGACAACATGAAGTGAATGCAGTTCGGTCGCCTAAAGTCACTTCAGATTTAAAAACCACTCTAAATCCATTAATCCACTATCATAACTTAAAAACACATTTGGAATGACATTTAGAGCACATTTAAATGTACGTATCTCTCAAAATCACTTATTTATCCTGAAGTATATACAATTACTGAAATCGTAAACTACATACTACAACTACTAATAATTGCTTTAAACCAGCAATAGCAAATTATATTTTTTTTGTACCTGAATGTTGTCATTGCAGATTGCTGCTACAGAACTTTCTTTATGCATATAATGAAAGTCCGTGTACATTTAAATGTATCTTACTGCTACACAACTTATATATATGTATATATTACATAAATTTGTATAAGCGCTCAGTATTTCACGTAGGATTCGTCAAATAAAACTTTTCTGTTTGACATTCAACTATGTCTATAATAAACAAAAGAGACAATTTGACCACAGAGTATGTATACGTGTACAAATACTTGTGTATGCGTGTGTCACATGCATGCTGGTTTGTGTAATGTTTTATTTATTGATTTAATGTACTTTTTATGCATTATTATTAAAATAATTTTTTTATATTAAATGAAGCATATAAAACTTTTTTTTTTGGTATGTCTATGTCAGTACTCTATGTCTATGGACAAAATGGCGTGTACAAATACATGTGTATGTATATGTGTGTGTGAAATGCATGGTAGTGTGTGTAATGTTTTATTTATTGATTTAATGTACTTTATAAGCATTAATTTTGAAAAATATTAGCGTTCTGCACTTCTCCTACACATAAACTATAAGTGTGCCAAATTTTATGCTCCTGCGTCCTCGTAATTTTCGTAAAAGGGTGTAGGAAGTTTTTGCATCACGTATTAATATATAGATTTCATTATCTATCTTGCTCATATTGCTAAATATACTGCAAATAATTTTAGACATTTCAATTTCTCAGATTATTAGTTGTTCGTTTGTGCTCAAACATTGTCATGTAAGTGAAATATTGTAAATTCTTATATCATAAGCCATATACATATATCTAAAGTATTATGTGAGCGACCGATATTTTTTCTTTATTTAATTATAATAATAACAATAACGAGTCATTTACTATTTTTGGGATTGATGTATTATCACAGATAAGACTATTGTTACCAATAAGCCTGATATTGTTGTGATAGATCGATTAGAGCGCCGCGCAATGATTGTCGATATCGCCGTTCCTCATGATGTGAATTTAGCGAAAGTTGTAAAAGAAAAACACATGAAGTATTTGGATTTGTCACACGAGATCGCCAATATGTGGAATGGGGATTCGGTGATCATTGTACCGATTATCATATATGTTCACGGATTGATAGCCAAGAGCCTCGACCAACACCTTAAAAGACTCACGTTAGAAAGTTGGATCAAGGGTCTGATGCAGAAGGCGGTTCTCCTTGACACGGCACGTATAGTGAGGAGGTTCCTGTCACTGGAGCCCTAACCACCGATGTCTGTGATCTACTAATTTTTATATTTTTAAATATGTGTTTTTGTTTTCCTTTTTTATATATTTAAAAATATAATTAATATATTGTTTATAGGTGTAATAAAAAAAAAAATAATATTAATATTTTGGACATCTAACACAACACCATCTAATCCCAAACTACACAAAGCTTGTACTACGGGTACTAGATAACTGATATAATACATTTATACTTTTTTTTTGTAAATACATATAATATATATTATACATAGAAAACATCCAAACGCATCACAAATATTGAACTATTCGCATATTTTTTACCTAAAACGAAACAGAAGAAATGTATACGAGTATGTTAAGGGCGAGACCATAGACTTATATTAACACGATTTACCATCGCTAGTTCTTATGGGATCAGCTTAGAACAAGTTGCTAGATCGTTTCATTGCAAAAGAGTTCTACTATTTGCCTCAAAATCATTTAACCGTTAAGACGTTGGTAACTTAACAGCAAATGATATTCGACAGAAATTATTTCCTTAATTCGTCAAGAGTCTTTGCAAATTTGATACACGTGCAACGTGATTACATAAAAAATACAATGGAAGTAATTGACGTCACAGAATTGCAGTAAATCTTTTACGTTCCCTTATCGTTGTGATAAACAAAAGAGTAATTTTTCTTTATTGTTTTCCTTTAATAACACTTAAATTACTAAAAATTATAGAAGTATTTAATGTATCTTGCAATCTATTATTACTAGAGATGCCTTAACAGTTCAATTTAGATAATATTATTGTTTTAGCCTTCAACAGTCCACTGCTGGACATAGGGCTCTCTTTAGAATGGCGCTTTCAGGTATAGTTACCATGCTGACCAGATGGGTTAGTGTTGGCTTTGTTTCAAGTTTTCTTTCTCTTTGCTGAGATGTTGTCCTGCGTACTTTGCTCACTTAGTCGACTTTTATTTCACCAATGGAATGAATAGGGCTGGTCATCACATAGACAATTGATAAGTATTTAATTTGTCATAATTGCATAAGCGTTTGTTGATTGGTCTTGTTTCTAATCAGATAATGGTAATTAAAAAAATTCCCACGTACGTAATATCAAGCATTCTGGTTCAGGTTTCGACAAGTTTAATTTTCATAATATTATGAAATGTGCCAAGTTTTTTTGATAATTAAACTAATGTGAACGTAAATTTCAAATGTGTAGCATTGGATTAACAAGCGAATCAAAATAATAATTACCGAAGTTGTTACGCATGACTATAATATTTATCGACAGATTAAAATTATTAAAAGTGTTGTAATAGCAGCTTACTTACATCGATTTTGATATATCAAATTTACAGTTATTTAATACGACTGAACTCTCATATCTTTTTCGTTGAAATTTTTTTATCCTTGAACGCGAATCATGTCATGGCTATTTCCCCCAACTCGACGTCTCATCTAGCCAGACATGCCCATCTGTCAAAACATTATGTGTTGCGATTTTTTGGTAATTAGACACCGATTCTACGGTAATATAATCTAGAGAGAGTTGATTTGGGTTTATTCTTAAAATAATTACCTACAGTCGTGCGGTACGTAAAGACGGTAGGGCTACCCGCCTACAATATTTTTATTTTTAGCTACCCACTACTTGAGTTTCCTCATAGTTTTGTGATTGTAAATGTTACATTTTAACCTAAAAAATGCAATCCGTTGTGAATAAAATAGAAAATGTTTAAATATAATAAGATCCATGTTATGTTTTTTTGATTAGTAGATTTGATAAAAAATATGACAATTTATAAATTTAACACTAAAAAATATTTGCACCCCGACTGAAAATTTACAAAAAACAGCACATGCACGACTCCAGGTGTGTGTTCACATTGCAAACCAAGCACGGTTGCGATGATGGACGTGAAGGATTAAACACTTGAAACGCACCTTTGCATCGTGTAGTGACTAAGACAAGAGCTTAGAGCGACGGGACCGGGCGAGGTAACACACTTAGTTTTTAACACTCCTATTCACTCATTATGTCCGCCCTACGGGCCTTGTTAACAAACGCTCTAACACGAGGGTGGCGGTAAATGCTGAACTTCCACCATCCCTAGAATTCAACAACTTCCATCTCAAGATCGGGATGTTTAGTAAACATACCAAACCCGCGTCCATGTTTAAACAACACCTGATAGCTGTCAAAGCACTACAATGGCTTACACACCACTGTGGCCACCGCACATCCACGCTCATTGCACCCACCACAGCAATGTTATCTATACAGTATTGTAACTCACTATGTTTCGGAAATAATTTCCTACAGCCGCGCGGTACGTAAATCACTGTCCGTCTACAGTATTGAAATTTTATCTACCTACTATTAGAGTTTATTTTTGATTTTTTTGATATTGATTATGACTTGATTTATATGTGACTGTTAATATTATATTTTTAATAAAAATAAAAAGGAAATTCCTAGTGAATAAAGTAGTTATTGTCTCAATAAAAATTCATGTCATGCATTTTTATCAATAGATTTTACAAAAAAAATATTACACCTCTGAAATATGCCACTAAAAGTACTGTAATATTAAATCAAACCGAAGGCAAACTTGAAACAAGCTCTATATCAACTCGTCTAGCCAGCATGTCATAGTAGGCCAAAACCTACTTCTTAAGGATGATGTGATGATATGAATAGTAAATCCAGTTAATTTACACTTTTTAATTGTAAAGACGTGAGTCTATGTATGACGTAAACTGTGACATTACTTCGGAAGTACCTTGCTAGTAAATGATATTCATATAAAATTAGTGTCTTCGTGTGGTGATAGATCAAGAATACGTAGTGTTACCACCCCTGTTTATCCCGTGGGTGTCGTAAGAGGCGACTAAGGTAACAAAGTGTTCAGGCAAATTTCAGTACAAAAAGAAGGAACATTTAAAATGAACCCTATACCATCCCGTCTGGCCAGCGTGGTATAGTAGGCCAAAACTTCCTTGCTAAAGAGAGGCCTAAGTCCAACAGTTGACTGTTGAAGGTTGTTAATGATGGTGATATAAAATCAGAAATGTCTACTATTAAGACGGGTACGTCGAAACCATAAGTGTTTCTTGATAACAACGGAACCCTAAATATAGTAATTACCAAAGCCGAAACATTCACATGTATTGTAATCTAATCTTTTACAAGTGTTTATTTTATATATACTAACCTAAGTTATTTTAAATTATATTTTATACTAGCTGTGCCCGCAACTACGTCCGCGTGCAATAGTGACTTTTGGCAGCATTTTTTGGTTAAATCTTTTGGTTTGTCTTGGATCATACACCGTCCTTTGGGTAGTTAAAAAATGTACTTCACAGTTATGCTTCTCTGTACACGATATTAGACGTGTGTCGGGGATGAAAGCATACAGGCTGCTAGGATTGCTAACACGTGACAGAGCCACATACAACTGACCGTGCGAAAAACAGCTAATACTTAGGTCAACACCCACAACTTTTAGCGTCTGACCTTGGGCTTTATTAATCGTCATTGCTAACATAGGCTAACTGGAAACTGGATTCGTCTAAAACTAAATGAAAAATTGTTTGGAATGGGAGAAATCCGAGGAATGAAAACACTATCACCTATTCCGCACCCATTTTAAAATTTCTGCTTTTATCAGATTTCGTTGTAAATTGGTCACTTTTAAACTGGTGCCGTTGCAAAGGTTTGTGCGGACATACATATTTCTAAGGAACATTATGAGTACGCCGACTTTTAATTTTATTTTATGAGCTGGCATTCCAGGAGCACTGAGGGATTCTAAAAAGTCTACTGGGTAGCTGGTAGATTCTTCTTCTTCCATAACTCCCTTGATGGAGATATACTCTACGCTATCCTCCGAAAAAAGGTAACAATCATAGGTCTTAAAAAAAGAGCAATTCATTTCCAAACATCTAAATCTGTGACATAGTCTGAAACTGAGTAATAAGCCTTTTTGGACAACCTCAGTTTAATAAATTTCTCAAATTTACTAATAAATAATAATACTATGTTGTTTGGTAATTTGTTATAAAATTGTATACATTGACCCACAAACGAATTTGATATTTATGGAGCCTAGTAGTGTGCACGGCAAATTTATTTTTATTTCTTAAATTAAATTGATGGAGATCACTATTTTTCTTAAATTTAGACAGATTTTTATGAACATACAAAAGATTCTCATAAATGTATTGTAAGTGTAGTGTGAGAATGTTAATTTCTTTGAATGTGTTTCTTAGTGATTCCCGAGGGCCCATCTTATAGATAGCTCTAATAGCTCGTTTCTGGAGCATAAAGATTGAATCAATATCAGAGGCACTGCCCCAAAGCAATAAACCATAGGACATAATGCTGTGAAAGTAACTGAAATAAACTAATCGCGCAGTATCAACATCCGTCAATTGACGAATCTTTCTCACAGCATAAGCTGCAGAACTAAGTCTACCAGATAACGTTTCTATATGTGGACCCCATTGTAACCGTGAATCTAAAGTTATACCTAGGAAGACAGCCTTGTCTGTGAATTCCAGCTCCTCCTTGTTCATCAAAACACTAGTTTTTACTTGTTTAACATTCTTAGTATAAAATTTAACACATTTGGTTTTACTCCTGTTTAATAACAAGTTATTAGCGCAAAACCAAAGTACCATTTTAGAGACAGCATTGTTTACATCGTCAATTACCGATTGCTGTCTGTTAACTTTGAATACTAATATAATAATAATAATAATATTGTATTTATTTCTCTCATCACAAAGGTAGTTACAATTTGTGGAGTACATACAGTTTAGTCAAATTACATCATTCCTTTGTGAGAGACTGGTGTCTATGGTAGGAAATCCTGTGTTACAGATCACCAGGCTCACACCTCCCGGACAAAACAAAGTAACAACAGTTGTAGCATAAACCAGTTTCCAATTATATATATAGGTAGACAAGAGAAAATAAATAGAAAATAACAGTAATAACAATAATAAAAAATAAAAATAATAGAATGTAAGTATTAACATTTACGTGTAGGTACGTGAGTGAGTGTAAGTATGTATGTATTTATGTGTGCGTATGCCTGTGTCTGTGTGTATGTGTGTGCGCGCGGTGCTTAATAATACAGATCAAACAAAATGCTTTGTACATGGATTATATTAACTTTGAGGCACAAGTAGACTTTCTGTGTCATCATAGCTTAGGTTTCGTAGCCATAACATTAATACCGTCTTCAATTTAAATTTGTTAAAGCAGTATATGCAAAGGATAGCATTAATTTTATTATACAAGTATGGCCCCAAAAAACAAAAGAACCTACGAGATAAAGTCGTTTTATAAATTATATTATCCTGAAAGACCCTATGTTTACGCCGTTTCGTAGCATTAATTAGAGGATCATAGTTGGTAAGTGAGTGGGACTTAGTAATAAGATGGAAAATAAAAAGTTGCCGAACTGTAAGGACATCAAATTTTCTGTACAAGTCTCCCGTGCGATGCAAGGAAGGTAGGCAAAGCGCCACCTTTAAAACTGCCCTTTGAGCACGTTCCAACTTTATCAAAATGCTCTTAGCTGCACCTCCCCAGGATGTGATGCAGTACGTTAGTATTGATTGGCCCAAAGCGAGATACGTCATTTTAAGGATCTTATTATCACATACATGTCTCAAATTTTTGAAAATATAAATTAGTTTTCTAGTTCTAGAAGTTAACACATTTATGTGAGCTTCAAAGTTTAAATTTTTATCAATAATGATTCCAAGGTATTTAATGGAATCTACCATTTGCAGTTCTTTGCAGGTACATGGAACATATTGATTATTACACAGATGTGCAATGATGGGCTGAGGAGTTTCAAGATTAGATTTTTTATTTTTTAGTTGGAATGCTATGTACTTGGTCTTATCGGTATTTAAAGATAGAAGATTGCTTTTAAGCCAACAAGTGACTCGATTCATGCCCTCTTGTGCACTCTGATATGTGTCCTCCCAGGAATCACCTCGAAAAATTAGTACGGTGTCGTCAGCAAAGGTGATTATTTTACCGGTGTTAGGTATATCTAATTGGCAAAGATCATTTATGAAAATTAGAAACAAGGTTGGCCCGAGGATACTGCCTTGGGGCACACCTATATCCAAAGGAAGATCATGACTACGTACACTGTCAATCTGTACACACTGTGAGCGATCTGTAAGGTAACTAGTGAAAAATTGTAACTGTACGCCACGAACACCCATCACTTCCAGTTTTTTGAGAAGTAGTGGGACAGAGACTGTGTCAAAAGCCTTGGCCAAATCTAAAAATATGGCTAGTACCTTTTTCTTGTCGTCCAATTTAGTAACTATATAATTTGTAAGCTCATGTACTGCGTCATCTGTAGACCTATTTCTGCGAAAACCGAACTGTGAATTCGAAAGCATCTTTTTTGTTTCCAAGTAGTTAATGAGTCTATTATTGACGATTTTTTCAATGATCTTTGAGAAACCAGGAAGAATAGATATAGGTCTATAATTATTCACAGAGTCTCTGTCGCCACTTTTATAGATAGGATGAACAAGTGCTCGTTTGAATGCCTTTGGAAAGATACCGGACGAGAATGCCAAATTACATATATAGACTAGTGGGTCTATTAAAATACTTTTATACCTTTTAATAAAACTATTGGAAATACCGTCTAGTCCAATAGCACAATCATTTTTAAGATTTGATATGATCAACTCCATTTCACAGGCATCTGTGGGATGAAGCACAAACGACTGTGACTGAGTCAAAGGATGGTACGATTCATCAATATTTGCAGAATTAATTGTCTGCAACTTCCCTCCTATGACTTTTCCAATACTTGTAAAATATTTATTTACCAAGTTAACCGACTCAGTAGGGTTAATGTTGTTCATCAAGTCTAAGGCTGGGCTTCGGGTTTGTTTAGTGTATGTGATATTTTTAATAACTTTCCAAAGCTGTTTCGTATTGTTTTTAGCGTTATTAATTTCAGATTTCTCGTATTCTCTTTTAACATTTTTAATTAAAGAATTAGTGTAATTGCGATAACGAGTATAGGTCAGCTTATGAATTTCGTTTCTCGGATCTTTTTTTGTCTTTTGATATAATCTGTCCCTATTTCTTATACACCGTAATATTCCCTTTGTAATCCACGGTTTTAAGATGTGCTTTCTTACAGAAGTACGCGTGATTTTAGTGCAGATTTCTAATTCTTTCTTTAAGGTGGAAATAAGAAAGGTAACAGTCTCATTAACGTCGCTCATAGGGTATATTGGAGTTAAATCTATCTTATTGAGGGCCTTATCAAGGGAGTCGTAATCAACTTTTTTGACATGCCTTTTAGGTCTATAATTATTGGATAGCATTTCTAGACTCAATATAACGCTGTAGTGGTCAGTAATAGTCGTATGTGAGATAATACATTTTGCAGAAAATTTGGTCTTGAGGATAACATGATCAAGACATGTGTGAGTGTGTGTTGGTATACAATGGGCCGGTAACATACCATGCGCAGCCAAAAGATTCAAGTAGGATTCCGCTCTGGTGTCTTTCGATGTGGCCGCAATGTCAAGATTAATGTCCCCCGTAATAATAATATTTTGAAAAGATGCTAGGCTTGTTAGAATACTATTTAATGATTCTAGGAATTTAGTAACATTTTTTTCACCAGGGCGACGATACACAGCAAGAATAGTAGTGGTGTAATCAACTTTTATCATAAGACAATTGGCATCTACGAGGTTTGGTTCTGATATATCATAGCTACTTGAAGATTTGGAGTACACCACCACACCCTCATTTTGTGTCTTATTGTTCGATGTAGAAGTATGGTTATAGCCATCTAACTGTGGTATACGATCGTTATTGCATAACCAACATTCCGTTAGTATAATTAAATCCCAGTAAATGTTGAAGCTATGCAGTAATGTTTCTAAGTGCGGCATATTACAATTAATACTTCTAATATTTTGAATTATCATATTCAGAGATGAATTGAGTGGATAGAGCATGTTAGTACAGATATTTTCAAAATCACATGTAAAACTATCAGCTGCTGTCAAGTTATCTAACTCATTGTTGATCTGAGTGTTATTTGGATCGAACATTTATGTATGCAATTATTACGTTTACTATTCTTATGTGAACCAAATAAGTCATATATTTAATATTATAATCCAGGGGATAAGTGTTAGCAGTGTAGAAGTTTTCTATACCACTTCTTGATGAAGTCAAGATCACTTTAACAGTTTTTATACTAAACGCATTGAACTGTAAACTTGTGTAGTGTAATTTAATATTGATTAGATGTTGATTGATTAAGCAGACCTTAAATGTGTTTGAGTGTATGTATAGTGCTTTTCGCATAGTTTTTGTAAGTGTTATTTGTAAAAGTTTTATATAAAGAAAAAAATTAATACAACAAATCGGCACAACAAAACACAAACTGTCAGACGGGTCAATATATACCGAGTAGTTCTTATAACAATAACTTAAATAATTTATGTAATAGCAAGATAAAGAAGTAATCGCACGTTCTAGTCATTTCTGCGAACCCATTCTAGTAAAGTCTTCCTCGCAATTTATACGTGTAGCTCGATGGCCTTCCTTTAGTCTGATATAAACTTTGCCGAAAGAAATCCAGCAGCTGGCCTGTTCGTGAGATTTTGTGAATTCCCGGGCCAGGTAAAAAAGACGTCTAGTTTTAGTAGTTAGATTGTCCGTCACATAAACCGGCGAACAATGCCCTCGTATTTTGAGATGACCGGTATTGATCTTTTCACCTTTAGCATGCACTTTATTGAAATTAACCACGGATTTCATCAGATTTTCTTTTTGAGATGTTGTAGTAAATTCCACCACTATGGGTCCTGGTTCCTTCTTAGTTTTAATACGAAAAATGTCTCGAATTTCACCGTCTAAGATCGGGTTGTTCACAGTTTCACCCAGACGCAAAACATGAGTTTTAAGGTCCTGCTTTGCCTCCGGCTTAGCCAAGGGAATGTTACGTATTTCTATGCTAGATGACTTAAGGCTCCTTTCTAATTGATCCACCTTCAACTCCAAGGAATGTATGTGGTTTTTGTGTGATAAATTTTCCTTTGTGACCGCTTCAAATTTTTGTATTAGGGTATCATACATGGTTGAGAGGAATTCCAAAGTTTTTTGAGTCTCAACGTTTTGTTTCTTAATAGCCTCCATGTCTTGTTTAATACAAAGGAATTCCGCTTCTTGTTTTTTCTGTATAGTACAAAGGAGCTCCCTAATTTCAGCGTTGGCCAAATCACCATGTTTACGCTTCGATCTCCTTGAGATGTTAGAATATTCTTGATCAATATCAGATTGCATTATGTCAGACGCGGTGTCCGATTCTTGTGTAACAATTATTTCATCAGGCGGTATAGACAACTTTAATGCAGATGACGTCGAAGGAGGCGATCGGTTAATTGGCATGGCTTCTTTAAATATTACAATTAAAATACTTGCTGTATAATTCTTAACCAAACGCAATAATTTTAGAATTTCAAGCACTCAGTATTAGAAATTTTACAATTTATTAGCAAAAAGTGAAATGATCATTGGGATTTGAACTCATACCGCGCAATTTCAGGTGACAAACTCCACGTATTACGCTACTGTATCAGTTAAGGGTAATGTTAGATTAACGCTTCTAAACTGTAGTTGCTCAGGTTTATCAAACTACCTGTTGCCTCTGGGGTCCTGGTACTTTTTATATTTTTGCAGAAAGATATGTTTGTCACTCTCACCCAAGTAGGCGGTACCTCACAAGAAGCTTGCGCAAGCGGCGATGGTCGGGTGGGGCGGTCCTTGCAGAAACAGTTGAACAGCAACCTCCTCACTACTTATGCACTTCTATTATTTTGGACGATCTTTTAACTTTAATTTCTTTTAAAAGGAAAACAATTAAACAAAATTGCGTGAATTTAGGACACGTCCGTTTGTCGCCGCGATCCGGGGGGAAGGACAGGAAGGACTAAGGATGTGTCATCTGCAAACAACACTATCTCATGGATATCCCTCACAAGATGAGGCAAGTCCTTTATGTACGCTAGGAACAGAAATGGACCCAGAATAGACCCCTGGGGCACCACCACCGCCACAGCTGACCCCTGGGATAATTTACCATTATCTTAATTACCTATCACTCAAATAAGAAGTAAGAAGATCCAAAGCACTGCACCCTCTGCCTCTTATTCCATAGTGGTGTAATTGCCTGACAAGTGTTTCATGCTGCACGCAATCAAATGCTTTAGATAAGTCACAAAACACCCCGTAGGCGTCACGTGACTCCTCCCAAGTCTCAAATATATACTCTAATAATTTAACCCCAGCATCACATGTTGACCGACCATGAGTGAAACTAAATTGTTTAGTATGCAGCAATTGATTTTCATTAAAATAATTAAGCATCTGAGTAAGTATCAGCTTTCCAAAAACTTTACTAAATGTTGGTAGGACCGAAATTGGTCTAAAATTTGTGGGGTCTAATGGACTACCTGATTTAAGCAAAGGAGTTATCTTGCTACACTTCATCAGGTCAGGAAACACACCATAATCTATACATCTATTAAATATAATAACTAAGTCGGGTATAATAATGTCAATTATTGAGTGAACAACACTTACAAAAATTGCCCAAAGATCAACTATCTTTTTTATATTAATAGATTTGAAGGCAGCTAAAACATGAAGTTGATTTATATATTGAAAAGTAAAATTATTGAAAAATTCTGGTACATTATCTTTGATTAATGATTCTGCAGTGGAGGTGGAAGAGCCTAAATTACCTGTGAGTGCGACTGGGAAAGTGGAAAAAATTTTTCAAATGTTTTGGCCACTTCCATGTCGTTCTTGGTAATGTGACCATCAAAATTTAATTTAAAATCAGACTCTTTTGTTCCACTTCTCCCAGTCTCAGCATTAATAACTTTCCAAGTTGCTTTAATTTTATTACTACTGTTTCTGATTTTAGACTTAATAAACCAAGATTTGGCTAATTTACAGACACTTTTAAAAATCTTTGAATAGCATTTTACATATTGCTATTCGGATGCACCATATAAACCCTACCAATGACGTGATCTTTAAAAATACCTGGTACACCTTGTACACCTGTTCCACGTCTTCTGCAGTTAAAAATACCCTGCTGCTTGTCATAGGTATAATACAATGGAACTTCGTTGTATAAGAGTGACTTAGCAAATGCGTCTATTTCGCAAAGATCAAAGAAAGCGAGCAGAGTGGTTCCTCTTGGGTTTTCTAAACGTTTCTTAACATTATCACGGATACTTCAACCGTCCTTTGTCCACCTTGAAGATGAACGTCAAGATGGATAAAGGGTGGATATCTTTCATGAATGGAAAAACTTAGAATACGCCAAACCGCCTCAGAGGAGCTAATATATCGGCACAACTGAAACCTCGTAACTTCATCGTTATCAATATTAGTGAATCCCATAGTTGCTTGGTCAGAGCCCTTGTTCACATATTTGCAAATATATTTTATGGATTCGACACTGTTACATGCTTCAACATTGATGTGAACTTGAAAGGTTTATGATAATACCGGTGAATAAGGTACCACTCATGTACGAGTATTATCTACATCTATTTCCTGACCATGTAATCTTATTTTAGCTGTGAAGCCACCTTGTTGAGGTGATTTTCGACGGTATAGTAAATATCTGTTTTCTCCTGATATTGTTTGTTCTGAAAGTGCCCGAGGGTATCTCTTAGAGCAATGACCTTCTTGCATACAGGGAGAATTTATGTTTAATGTTCCGCATGGTCCATATATGATGTGTGTTTTTATAATATCAAATAATATGGGATCACCTGTCTTATCTGGAACTTCAGAACTTATAAATAAGAGCATCAATAGAATCAGGCCTAAGTTTTTCTTCTAACCACAGTAGTACGTGGGCATGTGGTAAGCCCCATTTCTGCCACTCAACACTGTACGTATTACACAGAGACGGTCCGAAAACCTTTTTTTTTGTAATTAGGTCTACCATCAGCCTGAGTTTAAGCTGAAACACTCGAGCTATTATGTCATGTCTATCACGAGGTGCCTGGCCGGCGAAAGCCCTTGTGAAATTTCATTCCACTTTGCGTTAGTGGTGAAAGTGGTGAAAAGATTAGGTCGGCCGTATTTGGTAGGTATCGACCGACATAGCAAAAGGCGTCTTGTATACGCTCGTGCATATAACGTGGACCCCCATAAAGATTGACGGTAAGATAACCAATCGTCCCATGTTTTCCCCGTTGTTATCTTGTTGCATTGCGTCTCGCAGATGCACATAATCCTCAGCACTTAAACGTGACTGGTTGGTGCGTATATAAATTAACCTCTCTGTTTCAATTTTTGCGTACATATCAACAGTGATTTCGCTGAACAACCCTCGAAACCGTTGGAAATAATTAAAATAATTTCGCCTAATTTATATCTGGTATGAATAAAACTGTAGGGCTGATATCTTTTTATTATAATTTATTATCCTAGTACTTATTAATTTGATAGAGTCTGAAATTGTACGCATCCTCACCATGGAAATATATCAAAGGGTACTGCAGGCCATCATAAACTCGATGTGTTTCGTAAATGCGTTGTAAGCGATCATCATGAGTACGCAAGACGATGATACGTCTATCATATTCCTGATCTTTATCTGCAACGGGAGCATTGTATTTGTCACAATATTCTTCGGCAAGATGTCTATCAGCCTTTATTATCATCTTATAATAATTATTTTGATCTTGTGGGATTGAATCTACTGCGGCTTTGAAACTTCCGACGTACGAATGTACTTGATGTAACATATTCTGAAGTTGAGATATAAGATTGACGTTCAGTCGAGGACAGTTGTCATGTTATATTGACCTGTTCATTGTAATCTGATACAAAATAAATTTGAAGAAAATTTAGCTCACTTTGTAGAAACAAGGATCCAATAAGGTGATAAACTTAACGCACGCAACGAATTGCAGTAAATCTTTTACGTTCCCTTATCGTTGTGATAAACAAAAGAGTAATTTTTCTTTATTGTTTTCCTTTAATAACACTTAAATTACTAAAAATTATAGAAGTATTTAATGTATCTTGCAATCTATTATTACTAGAGATGCCTTAACAGTTCAATTTAGATAATATTATTGTTTTAGCCTTCAACAGTCCACTGCTGGACATAGGGCTCTCTTTAGAATGGCGCTTTCAGGTATAGTTACCATGCTGACCAGATGGGTTAGTGTTGGCTTTGTTTCAAGTTTTCTTTCTCTTTGCTGAGATGTTGTCCTGCGTACTTTGCTCACTTAGTCGACTTTTATTTCACCAATGGAATGAATAGGGCTGGTCATCACATAGACAATTGATAAGTATTTAATTTGTCATAATTGCATAAGCGTTTGTTGATTGGTCTTGTTTCTAATCAGATAATGGTAATTAAAAAAATTCCCACGTACGTAATATCAAGCATTCTGGTTCAGGTTTCGACAAGTTTAATTTTCATAATATTATGAAATGTGCCAAGTTTTTTTGATAATTAAACTAATGTGAACGTAAATTTCAAATGTGTAGCATTGGATTAACAAGCGAATCAAAATAATAATTACCGAAGTTGTTACGCATGACTATAATATTTATCGACAGATTAAAATTATTAAAAGTGTTGTAATAGCAGCTTACTTACATCGATTTTGATATATCAAATTTACAGTTATTTAATACGACTGAACTCTCATATCTTTTTCGTTGAAATTTTTTTATCCTTGAACGCGAATCATGTCATGGCTATTTCCCCCAACTCGACGTCTCATCTAGCCAGACATGCCCATCTGTCAAAACATTATGTGTTGCGATTTTTTGGTAATTAGACACCGATTCTACGGTAATATAATCTAGAGAGAGTTGATTTGGGTTTATTCTTAAAATAATTACCTACAGTCGTGCGGTACGTAAAGACGGTAGGGCTACCCGCCTACAATATTTTTATTTTTAGCTACCCACTACTTGAGTTTCCTCATAGTTTTGTGATTGTAAATGTTACATTTTAACCTAAAAAATGCAATCCGTTGTGAATAAAATAGAAAATGTTTAAATATAATAAGATCCATGTTATGTTTTTTTGATTAGTAGATTTGATAAAAAATATGACAATTTATAAATTTAACACTAAAAAATATTTGCACCCCGACTGAAAATTTACAAAAAACAGCACATGCACGACTCCAGGTGTGTGTTCACATTGCAAACCAAGCACGGTTGCGATGATGGACGTGAAGGATTAAACACTTGAAACGCACCTTTGCATCGTGTAGTGACTAAGACAAGAGCTTAGAGCGACGGGACCGGGCGAGGTAACACACTTAGTTTTTAACACTCCTATTCACTCATTATGTCCGCCCTACGGGCCTTGTTAACAAACGCTCTAACACGAGGGTGGCGGTAAATGCTGAACTTCCACCATCCCTAGAATTCAACAACTTCCATCTCAAGATCGGGATGTTTAGTAAACATACCAAACCCGCGTCCATGTTTAAACAACACCTGATAGCTGTCAAAGCACTACAATGGCTTACACACCACTGTGGCCACCGCACATCCACGCTCATTGCACCCACCACAGCAATGTTATCTATACAGTATTGTAACTCACTATGTTTCGGAAATAATTTCCTACAGCCGCGCGGTACGTAAATCACTGTCCGTCTACAGTATTGAAATTTTATCTACCTACTATTAGAGTTTATTTTTGATTTTTTTGATATTGATTATGACTTGATTTATATGTGACTGTTAATATTATATTTTTAATAAAAATAAAAAGGAAATTCCTAGTGAATAAAGTAGTTATTGTCTCAATAAAAATTCATGTCATGCATTTTTATCAATAGATTTTACAAAAAAAATATTACACCTCTGAAATATGCCACTAAAAGTACTGTAATATTAAATCAAACCGAAGGCAAACTTGAAACAAGCTCTATATCAACTCGTCTAGCCAGCATGTCATAGTAGGCCAAAACCTACTTCTTAAGGATGATGTGATGATATGAATAGTAAATCCAGTTAATTTACACTTTTTAATTGTAAAGACGTGAGTCTATGTATGACGTAAACTGTGACATTACTTCGGAAGTACCTTGCTAGTAAATGATATTCATATAAAATTAGTGTCTTCGTGTGGTGATAGATCAAGAATACGTAGTGTTACCACCCCTGTTTATCCCGTGGGTGTCGTAAGAGGCGACTAAGGTAACAAAGTGTTCAGGCAAATTTCAGTACAAAAAGAAGGAACATTTAAAATGAACCCTATACCATCCCGTCTGGCCAGCGTGGTATAGTAGGCCAAAACTTCCTTGCTAAAGAGAGGCCTAAGTCCAACAGTTGACTGTTGAAGGTTGTTAATGATGGTGATATAAAATCAGAAATGTCTACTATTAAGACGGGTACGTCGAAACCATAAGTGTTTCTTGATAACAACGGAACCCTAAATATAGTAATTACCAAAGCCGAAACATTCACATGTATTGTAATCTAATCTTTTACAAGTGTTTATTTTATATATACTAACCTAAGTTATTTTAAATTATATTTTATACTAGCTGTGCCCGCAACTACGTCCGCGTGCAATAGTGACTTTTGGCAGCATTTTTTGGTTAAATCTTTTGGTTTGTCTTGGATCATACACCGTCCTTTGGGTAGTTAAAAAATGTACTTCACAGTTATGCTTCTCTGTACACGATATTAGACGTGTGTCGGGGATGAAAGCATACAGGCTGCTAGGATTGCTAACACGTGACAGAGCCACATACAACTGACCGTGCGAAAAACAGCTAATACTTAGGTCAACACCCACAACTTTTAGCGTCTGACCTTGGGCTTTATTAATCGTCATTGCTAACATAGGCTAACTGGAAACTGGATTCGTCTAAAACTAAATGAAAAATTGTTTGGAATGGGAGAAATCCGAGGAATGAAAACACTATCACCTATTCCGCACCCATTTTAAAATTTCTGCTTTTATCAGATTTCGTTGTAAATTGGTCACTTTTAAACTGGTGCCGTTGCAAAGGTTTGTGCGGACATACATATTTCTAAGGAACATTATGAGTACGCCGACTTTTAATTTTATTTTATGAGCTGGCATTCCAGGAGCACTGAGGGATTCTAAAAAGTCTACTGGGTAGCTGGTAGATTCTTCTTCTTCCATAACTCCCTTGATGGAGATATACTCTACGCTATCCTCCGAAAAAAGGTAACAATCATAGGTCTTAAAAAAAGAGCAATTCATTTCCAAACATCTAAATCTGTGACATAGTCTGAAACTGAGTAATAAGCCTTTTTGGACAACCTCAGTTTAATAAATTTCTCAAATTTACTAATAAATAATAATACTATGTTGTTTGGTAATTTGTTATAAAATTGTATACATTGACCCACAAACGAATTTGATATTTATGGAGCCTAGTAGTGTGCACGGCAAATTTATTTTTATTTCTTAAATTAAATTGATGGAGATCACTATTTTTCTTAAATTTAGACAGATTTTTATGAACATACAAAAGATTCTCATAAATGTATTGTAAGTGTAGTGTGAGAATGTTAATTTCTTTGAATGTGTTTCTTAGTGATTCCCGAGGGCCCATCTTATAGATAGCTCTAATAGCTCGTTTCTGGAGCATAAAGATTGAATCAATATCAGAGGCACTGCCCCAAAGCAATAAACCATAGGACATAATGCTGTGAAAGTAACTGAAATAAACTAATCGCGCAGTATCAACATCCGTCAATTGACGAATCTTTCTCACAGCATAAGTTGCAGAACTAAGTCTACCAGATAACGTTTCTATATGTGGACCCCATTGTAACCGTGAATCTAAAGTTATACCTAGGAAGACAGCCTTGTCTGTGAATTCCAGCTCCTCCTTGTTCATCAAAACACTAGTTTTTACTTGTTTAACATTCTTAGTATAAAATTTAACACATTTGGTTTTACTCCTGTTTAATAACAAGTTATTAGCGCAAAACCAAAGTACCATTTTAGAGACAGCATTGTTTACATCGTCAATTACCGATTGCTGTCTGTTAACTTTGAATACTAATATAATAATAATAATAATATTGTATTTATTTCTCTCATCACAAAGGTAGTTACAATTTGTGGAGTACATACAGTTTAGTCAAATTACATCATTCCTTTGTGAGAGACTGGTGTCTATGGTAGGAAATCCTGTGTTACAGATCACCAGGCTCACACCTCCCGGACAAAACAAAGTAACAACAGTTGTAGCATAAACCAGTTTCCAATTATATATATAGGTAGACAAGAGAAAATAAATAGAAAATAACAGTAATAACAATAATAAAAAATAAAAATAATAGAATGTAAGTATTAACATTTACGTGTAGGTACGTGAGTGAGTGTAAGTATGTATGTATTTATGTGTGCGTATGCCTGTGTCTGTGTGTATGTGTGTGCGCGCGGTGCTTAATAATACAGATCAAACAAAATGCTTTGTACATGGATTATATTAACTTTGAGGCACAAGTAGACTTTCTGTGTCATCATAGCTTAGGTTTCGTAGCCATAACATTAATACCGTCTTCAATTTAAATTTGTTAAAGCAGTATATGCAAAGGATAGCATTAATTTTATTATACAAGTATGGCCCCAAAAAACAAAAGAACCTACGAGATAAAGTCGTTTTATAAATTATATTATCCTGAAAGACCCTATGTTTACGCCGTTTCGTAGCATTAATTAGAGGATCATAGTTGGTAAGTGAGTGGGACTTAGTAATAAGATGGAAAATAAAAAGTTGCCGAACTGTAAGGACATCAAATTTTCTGTACAAGTCTCCCGTGCGATGCAAGGAAGGTAGGCAAAGCGCCACCTTTAAAACTGCCCTTTGAGCACGTTCCAACTTTATCAAAATGCTCTTAGCTGCACCTCCCCAGGATGTGATGCAGTACGTTAGTATTGATTGGCCCAAAGCGAGATACGTCATTTTAAGGATCTTATTATCACATACATGTCTCAAATTTTTGAAAATATAAATTAGTTTTCTAGTTCTAGAAGTTAACACATTTATGTGAGCTTCAAAGTTTAAATTTTTATCAATAATGATTCCAAGGTATTTAATGGAATCTACCATTTGCAGTTCTTTGCAGGTACATGGAACATATTGATTATTACACAGATGTGCAATGATGGGCTGAGGAGTTTCAAGATTAGATTTTTTATTTTTTAGTTGGAATGCTATGTACTTGGTCTTATCGGTATTTAAAGATAGAAGATTGCTTTTAAGCCAACAAGTGACTCGATTCATGCCCTCTTGTGCACTCTGATATGTGTCCTCCCAGGAATCACCTCGAAAAATTAGTACGGTGTCGTCAGCAAAGGTGATTATTTTACCGGTGTTAGGTATATCTAATTGGCAAAGATCATTTATGAAAATTAGAAACAAGGTTGGCCCGAGGATACTGCCTTGGGGCACACCTATATCCAAAGGAAGATCATGACTACGTACACTGTCAATCTGTACACACTGTGAGCGATCTGTAAGGTAACTAGTGAAAAATTGTAACTGTACGCCACGAACACCCATCACTTCCAGTTTTTTGAGAAGTAGTGGGACAGAGACTGTGTCAAAAGCCTTGGCCAAATCTAAAAATATGGCTAGTACCTTTTTCTTGTCGTCCAATTTAGTAACTATATAATTTGTAAGCTCATGTACTGCGTCATCTGTAGACCTATTTCTGCGAAAACCGAACTGTGAATTCGAAAGCATCTTTTTTGTTTCCAAGTAGTTAATGAGTCTATTATTGACGATTTTTTCAATGATCTTTGAGAAACCAGGAAGAATAGATATAGGTCTATAATTATTCACAGAGTCTCTGTCGCCACTTTTATAGATAGGATGAACAAGTGCTCGTTTGAATGCCTTTGGAAAGATACCGGACGAGAATGCCAAATTACATATATAGACTAGTGGGTCTATTAAAATACTTTTATACCTTTTAATAAAACTATTGGAAATACCGTCTAGTCCAATAGCACAATCATTTTTAAGATTTGATATGATCAACTCCATTTCACAGGCATCTGTGGGATGAAGCACAAACGACTGTGACTGAGTCAAAGGATGGTACGATTCATCAATATTTGCAGAATTAATTGTCTGCAACTTCCCTCCTATGACTTTTCCAATACTTGTAAAATATTTATTTACCAAGTTAACCGACTCAGTAGGGTTAATGTTGTTCATCAAGTCTAAGGCTGGGCTTCGGGTTTGTTTAGTGTATGTGATATTTTTAATAACTTTCCAAAGCTGTTTCGTATTGTTTTTAGCGTTATTAATTTCAGATTTCTCGTATTCTCTTTTAACATTTTTAATTAAAGAATTAGTGTAATTGCGATAACGAGTATAGGTCAGCTTATGAATTTCGTTTCTCGGATCTTTTTTTGTCTTTTGATATAATCTGTCCCTATTTCTTATACACCGTAATATTCCCTTTGTAATCCACGGTTTTAAGATGTGCTTTCTTACAGAAGTACGCGTGATTTTAGTGCAGATTTCTAATTCTTTCTTTAAGGTGGAAATAAGAAAGGTAACAGTCTCATTAACGTCGCTCATAGGGTATATTGGAGTTAAATCTATCTTATTGAGGGCCTTATCAAGGGAGTCGTAATCAACTTTTTTGACATGCCTTTTAGGTCTATAATTATTGGATAGCATTTCTAGACTCAATATAACGCTGTAGTGGTCAGTAATAGTCGTATGTGAGATAATACATTTTGCAGAAAATTTGGTCTTGAGGATAACATGATCAAGACATGTGTGAGTGTGTGTTGGTATACAATGGGCCGGTAACATACCATGCGCAGCCAAAAGATTCAAGTAGGATTCCGCTCTGGTGTCTTTCGATGTGGCCGCAATGTCAAGATTAATGTCCCCCGTAATAATAATATTTTGAAAAGATGCTAGGCTTGTTAGAATACTATTTAATGATTCTAGGAATTTAGTAACATTTTTTTCACCAGGGCGACGATACACAGCAAGAATAGTAGTGGTGTAATCAACTTTTATCATAAGACAATTGGCATCTACGAGGTTTGGTTCTGATATATCATAGCTACTTGAAGATTTGGAGTACACCACCACACCCTCATTTTGTGTCTTATTGTTCGATGTAGAAGTATGGTTATAGCCATCTAACTGTGGTATACGATCGTTATTGCATAACCAACATTCCGTTAGTATAATTAAATCCCAGTAAATGTTGAAGCTATGCAGTAATGTTTCTAAGTGCGGCATATTACAATTAATACTTCTAATATTTTGAATTATCATATTCAGAGATGAATTGAGTGGATAGAGCATGTTAGTACAGATATTTTCAAAATCACATGTAAAACTATCAGCTGCTGTCAAGTTATCTAACTCATTGTTGATCTGAGTGTTATTTGGATCGAACATTTATGTATGCAATTATTACGTTTACTATTCTTATGTGAACCAAATAAGTCATATATTTAATATTATAATCCAGGGGATAAGTGTTAGCAGTGTAGAAGTTTTCTATACCACTTCTTGATGAAGTCAAGATCACTTTAACAGTTTTTATACTAAACGCATTGAACTGTAAACTTGTGTAGTGTAATTTAATATTGATTAGATGTTGATTGATTAAGCAGACCTTAAATGTGTTTGAGTGTATGTATAGTGCTTTTCGCATAGTTTTTGTAAGTGTTATTTGTAAAAGTTTTATATAAAGAAAAAAATTAATACAACAAATCGGCACAACAAAACACAAACTGTCAGACGGGTCAATATATACCGAGTAGTTCTTATAACAATAACTTAAATAATTTATGTAATAGCAAGATAAAGAAGTAATCGCACGTTCTAGTCATTTCTGCGAACCCATTCTAGTAAAGTCTTCCTCGCAATTTATACGTGTAGCTCGATGGCCTTCCTTTAGTCTGATATAAACTTTGCCGAAAGAAATCCAGCAGCTGGCCTGTTCGTGAGATTTTGTGAATTCCCGGGCCAGGTAAAAAAGACGTCTAGTTTTAGTAGTTAGATTGTCCGTCACATAAACCGGCGAACAATGCCCTCGTATTTTGAGATGACCGGTATTGATCTTTTCACCTTTAGCATGCACTTTATTGAAATTAACCACGGATTTCATCAGATTTTCTTTTTGAGATGTTGTAGTAAATTCCACCACTATGGGTCCTGGTTCCTTCTTAGTTTTAATACGAAAAATGTCTCGAATTTCACCGTCTAAGATCGGGTTGTTCACAGTTTCACCCAGACGCAAAACATGAGTTTTAAGGTCCTGCTTTGCCTCCGGCTTAGCCAAGGGAATGTTACGTATTTCTATGCTAGATGACTTAAGGCTCCTTTCTAATTGATCCACCTTCAACTCCAAGGAATGTATGTGGTTTTTGTGTGATAAATTTTCCTTTGTGACCGCTTCAAATTTTTGTATTAGGGTATCATACATGGTTGAGAGGAATTCCAAAGTTTTTTGAGTCTCAACGTTTTGTTTCTTAATAGCCTCCATGTCTTGTTTAATACAAAGGAATTCCGCTTCTTGTTTTTTCTGTATAGTACAAAGGAGCTCCCTAATTTCAGCGTTGGCCAAATCACCATGTTTACGCTTCGATCTCCTTGAGATGTTAGAATATTCTTGATCAATATCAGATTGCATTATGTCAGACGCGGTGTCCGATTCTTGTGTAACAATTATTTCATCAGGCGGTATAGACAACTTTAATGCAGATGACGTCGAAGGAGGCGATCGGTTAATTGGCATG
Organism: Hypercompe scribonia; assembly: GCA_949316085.1. NCBI lineage: Eukaryota > Metazoa > Arthropoda > Insecta > Lepidoptera > Erebidae > Hypercompe > Hypercompe scribonia. The sequence continues at coordinate 3,880,963 of OX438973.1, forward strand.
GCTTCTTTAAATATTACAATTAAAATACTTGCTGTATAATTCTTAACCAAACGCAATAATTTTAGAATTTCAAGCACTCAGTATTAGAAATTTTACAATTTATTAGCAAAAAGTGAAATGATCATTGGGATTTGAACTCATACCGCGCAATTTCAGGTGACAAACTCCACGTATTACGCTACTGTATCAGTTAAGGGTAATGTTAGATTAACGCTTCTAAACTGTAGTTGCTCAGGTTTATCAAACTACCTGTTGCCTCTGGGGTCCTGGTACTTTTTATATTTTTGCAGAAAGATATGTTTGTCACTCTCACCCAAGTAGGCGGTACCTCACAAGAAGCTTGCGCAAGCGGCGATGGTCGGGTGGGGCGGTCCTTGCAGAAACAGTTGAACAGCAACCTCCTCACTACTTATGCACTTCTATTATTTTGGACGATCTTTTAACTTTAATTTCTTTTAAAAGGAAAACAATTAAACAAAATTGCGTGAATTTAGGACACGTCCGTTTGTCGCCGCGATCCGGGGGGAAGGACAGGAAGGACTAAGGATGTGTCATCTGCAAACAACACTATCTCATGGATATCCCTCACAAGATGAGGCAAGTCCTTTATGTACGCTAGGAACAGAAATGGACCCAGAATAGACCCCTGGGGCACCACCACCGCCACAGCTGACCCCTGGGATAATTTACCATTATCTTAATTACCTATCACTCAAATAAGAAGTAAGAAGATCCAAAGCACTGCACCCTCTGCCTCTTATTCCATAGTGGTGTAATTGCCTGACAAGTGTTTCATGCTGCACGCAATCAAATGCTTTAGATAAGTCACAAAACACCCCGTAGGCGTCACGTGACTCCTCCCAAGTCTCAAATATATACTCTAATAATTTAACCCCAGCATCACATGTTGACCGACCATGAGTGAAACTAAATTGTTTAGTATGCAGCAATTGATTTTCATTAAAATAATTAAGCATCTGAGTAAGTATCAGCTTTCCAAAAACTTTACTAAATGTTGGTAGGACCGAAATTGGTCTAAAATTTGTGGGGTCTAATGGACTACCTGATTTAAGCAAAGGAGTTATCTTGCTACACTTCATCAGGTCAGGAAACACACCATAATCTATACATCTATTAAATATAATAACTAAGTCGGGTATAATAATGTCAATTATTGAGTGAACAACACTTACAAAAATTGCCCAAAGATCAACTATCTTTTTTATATTAATAGATTTGAAGGCAGCTAAAACATGAAGTTGATTTATATATTGAAAAGTAAAATTATTGAAAAATTCTGGTACATTATCTTTGATTAATGATTCTGCAGTGGAGGTGGAAGAGCCTAAATTACCTGTGAGTGCGACTGGGAAAGTGGAAAAAATTTTTCAAATGTTTTGGCCACTTCCATGTCGTTCTTGGTAATGTGACCATCAAAATTTAATTTAAAATCAGACTCTTTTGTTCCACTTCTCCCAGTCTCAGCATTAATAACTTTCCAAGTTGCTTTAATTTTATTACTACTGTTTCTGATTTTAGACTTAATAAACCAAGATTTGGCTAATTTACAGACACTTTTAAAAATCTTTGAATAGCATTTTACATATTGCTATTCGGATGCACCATATAAACCCTACCAATGACGTGATCTTTAAAAATACCTGGTACACCTTGTACACCTGTTCCACGTCTTCTGCAGTTAAAAATACCCTGCTGCTTGTCATAGGTATAATACAATGGAACTTCGTTGTATAAGAGTGACTTAGCAAATGCGTCTATTTCGCAAAGATCAAAGAAAGCGAGCAGAGTGGTTCCTCTTGGGTTTTCTAAACGTTTCTTAACATTATCACGGATACTTCAACCGTCCTTTGTCCACCTTGAAGATGAACGTCAAGATGGATAAAGGGTGGATATCTTTCATGAATGGAAAAACTTAGAATACGCCAAACCGCCTCAGAGGAGCTAATATATCGGCACAACTGAAACCTCGTAACTTCATCGTTATCAATATTAGTGAATCCCATAGTTGCTTGGTCAGAGCCCTTGTTCACATATTTGCAAATATATTTTATGGATTCGACACTGTTACATGCTTCAACATTGATGTGAACTTGAAAGGTTTATGATAATACCGGTGAATAAGGTACCACTCATGTACGAGTATTATCTACATCTATTTCCTGACCATGTAATCTTATTTTAGCTGTGAAGCCACCTTGTTGAGGTGATTTTCGACGGTATAGTAAATATCTGTTTTCTCCTGATATTGTTTGTTCTGAAAGTGCCCGAGGGTATCTCTTAGAGCAATGACCTTCTTGCATACAGGGAGAATTTATGTTTAATGTTCCGCATGGTCCATATATGATGTGTGTTTTTATAATATCAAATAATATGGGATCACCTGTCTTATCTGGAACTTCAGAACTTATAAATAAGAGCATCAATAGAATCAGGCCTAAGTTTTTCTTCTAACCACAGTAGTACGTGGGCATGTGGTAAGCCCCATTTCTGCCACTCAACACTGTACGTATTACACAGAGACGGTCCGAAAACCTTTTTTTTTGTAATTAGGTCTACCATCAGCCTGAGTTTAAGCTGAAACACTCGAGCTATTATGTCATGTCTATCACGAGGTGCCTGGCCGGCGAAAGCCCTTGTGAAATTTCATTCCACTTTGCGTTAGTGGTGAAAGTGGTGAAAAGATTAGGTCGGCCGTATTTGGTAGGTATCGACCGACATAGCAAAAGGCGTCTTGTATACGCTCGTGCATATAACGTGGACCCCCATAAAGATTGACGGTAAGATAACCAATCGTCCCATGTTTTCCCCGTTGTTATCTTGTTGCATTGCGTCTCGCAGATGCACATAATCCTCAGCACTTAAACGTGACTGGTTGGTGCGTATATAAATTAACCTCTCTGTTTCAATTTTTGCGTACATATCAACAGTGATTTCGCTGAACAACCCTCGAAACCGTTGGAAATAATTAAAATAATTTCGCCTAATTTATATCTGGTATGAATAAAACTGTAGGGCTGATATCTTTTTATTATAATTTATTATCCTAGTACTTATTAATTTGATAGAGTCTGAAATTGTACGCATCCTCACCATGGAAATATATCAAAGGGTACTGCAGGCCATCATAAACTCGATGTGTTTCGTAAATGCGTTGTAAGCGATCATCATGAGTACGCAAGACGATGATACGTCTATCATATTCCTGATCTTTATCTGCAACGGGAGCATTGTATTTGTCACAATATTCTTCGGCAAGATGTCTATCAGCCTTTATTATCATCTTATAATAATTATTTTGATCTTGTGGGATTGAATCTACTGCGGCTTTGAAACTTCCGACGTACGAATGTACTTGATGTAACATATTCTGAAGTTGAGATATAAGATTGACGTTCAGTCGAGGACAGTTGTCATGTTATATTGACCTGTTCATTGTAATCTGATACAAAATAAATTTGAAGAAAATTTAGCTCACTTTGTAGAAACAAGGATCCAATAAGGTGATAAACTTAACCCTGCACCTTAAAAGTTGGCATGACTGGGCCCTCTGTGATTTGTCGGCTCCAAAAGATGTCATTTGGAATGCACTATTATATAAACGGCTATTGTCTAAAAAATGTTTCGACTGAGGATGCTCAACATTTAGCAAAGTTTTTATAATGTCTGAGGTCTCATGGAAATTCTCAATGAGCACTTTGCCCCCTGAACAGCATAAACCATTTGATTCTTTTCGCCATTTTAAAGCATTACAAAATTGACAACATACCACTATACCTCCTATAATGGCGAATTCAGAGTAATCAATTCTGGGCGAATACAAATACCTTGATTTCTCTTTGTTCGCCCATGTAAAGATTGCAGACTCCTCTCCACCTTCTGGGTCTTCCACCGAACTTGACACCGTTCTATTGAGTGTATAAGTAAGTCGGTCGACATTTAGTCGTGACTGGCGTTGGTCTACACTTTCATCCTGCCGTATTTGCCTTACTCGTTCTCTTTCAGCTAATAAAAAAAATGCCACACTCTGATAGATTAGCTCGTAGTTTTCTCTAGCTGTTTGTAGTCTTTGTCGATATTCATCTTCATTTTCATAAAGTCTGGTTCTATTATAGCGCTCGCAATCAGCTGTTAATCAATATTCCCTTTTAGCAAAGGTCTCAGATTCATGCGATAGTGCATAAGCTTCACAATCGGCAGTGAGACATGCTGCCCGTTCTTCCTGTGTCTCCTGAGACTGGACATATGCTGTCCGTACCCTCTGAGAACTCAGAAAAATTTGGGTATCGGTGAAAGTCTCAGATTCACTCGTTAGTGCATGAGCTTCACGATCGGCAGTGAGACGTTCTTCCAGTATTTTCAGAGATCGGACATTTGCTGTCCGAACCTTCTGAGAACTCTGTCGAATTTGGGTATCAGTGAAAGGTTCAGACTCACGGGATAGTGCGTGAGTCTCACGGTCAGTAGGTAAGCGTAGCTCTCGCTGCTTCCTGTTCTCCCTAATTCGAGTGGTCATCATTCTAGAACTATTTGAACTCAATTGTGATTCTCGCCGAGTCGAAGTTTCTGCGGCACGAAATGTAGCCTGATGTTCTCGGGATGCAGTAAGTCTTGCTTCGCGATCTTGTTTAGATTCCTGTGAACGAATTAATCTCATCCTTTCAGCATTTCTGCTGTACTGGGAGAAATTAGATCTTTTTCGAGGCATTCTTACAATAAGTAGTACCTACTACTTAGTACCACCTTATTAAGTAAACACGTACTATCATACACAATTAAATTATAAATACGTACAGATTAAGAAACCTAATCTACAAACTATCCAAATGAAAGAAATGTATAAAAGATATATATAATTTTAATTTATGACTCGACCTAAACTAAAAGACATGTATTAATCAAAAAGTGCTAAATAGTTTATTGTTAAGAAAAATATAAATTTAGCTTGTATATACACTAAATATTTACTTATAAAACTTGTTAATGCAACGTTAAAACAAACTTCAAAATATATAAGAATATGTAATAACAAAGCCTATAAACCCTAAACAAATACGAATAAACTTATCACAACTAAATTGTTAGTACTTTCCGATTTTACTCCTAAAAATTAAGAAAAAAAAGAAAATCGAGAAAAGAAACGTCTAATCTATAATAAATACTAACAATATGTATTTACAATCTCTAAATAAAAATTAAGATATAAAGAAAATCGAGAAAAGAAACGCCAAAACTATACTAAATACATATAATATGTGTATACAAACTCTAAAATATAAATAAATGGAATACGAAAACAGTCAATGTAGAATCGCTAAAATCGAATGCAACTATTCGATCATGCGCTTTCAGAATACGTGCGTTCGTTGCGAATAACTGAATTCTTATGGCGAGGCTCTCGGTGCGCTTTATATAACCGCGCAAGCAAACTACGAACATCTAACTAAAGCTAAAATGTATATATCCGAAACTTATTTATGTGTAAAATGTATAGTATATGTATAATAATAATGAAATAATTATATTATATTACTATTACTTTTATATATAATATTGTTTATATATATATTATATAGAAAGAAAGAATATATAATTATATAGATAGAAGGAGAGTTTAACAAATCAATAACAAACGGGATTCTTTAAATTGACATAACTTTTTTATTTATGAACCGGTTGACATGAGACAAAAACTAAATGTTAAGTAAAGTTTACCACAATATATTAAAGAAAACCTCATCGCAATGGGATAACCCATTTCTGAGATTAACGTGCAGAAACACACAGACAAACAGACAAACAGATAAACAGACAGACAAATATTTTTTTAATCACATGTTTGGGTTCGGTATCGATATAGTAGTAACCTTTGTTATTTTTTTTTATATCTTCAATGTACAGGAATCACATTTCTACAATTTTATTATATGTATAGATGATTTTTTTTTATTAAAATCTGTACTGACCATAGAACCGGGCACTGTACAGGTAAGTTTTTGAGAGTAAGTAACTACTCTATTTAATTTGAATGACCCTTTTCACCCATTTTCTGTCTTGAAAGTTAAGGTTGAAAATGCCATAATATTTGACTATCTTTCAAGCTTATGCTTGAATGCAGCAGCTGAAAAAAAACCTAAAACAGAATAAATACATAGATCTAATCATGTATTAAGCTGCTTGCTGTCTATGGTCGCATTATTTATGCGAACAAAGTTTCTGATCGATTCGTCTTGTGGTCAAAGGAAGGGCCTTTATCTAGTACAGAAAATTAGAAAATGTTCTAAGGAAACGATTGAACATATAAAATGTAGAATTAGTTGTGGAATTTTTTTAAAAAAGAAAAATTGTATACAACCTTATATGCGCAGTAAGATATTACACATTAATCTCTTGATAACGGACATTACTTTAAATTATTTCATCATAAAACACTAGGAGGCAGTGTGTGTTATTAATGATTGTCATATCTAGAACAGGTATCAAATCTGAGATAAACTGCAAGCTATTGGACGAATCGATTTTATATCAGCTTATCTATAATTATATACCTACGAATTTTACAAACAAGCGTTAATTACTTATTTATAATAAGGGGTTATAGTCATGCATTAGCATTTCAACACAACAGTGGGAAGTTTGATCGAACTTCGAACATATTTAGTATAAACAAACTTTGTGTTTGTGTCTTATTTTAATAGCTAAAAGATCATAAATTAGAATGGATTCCGATAAAGTAGCCCTTGAGACCGCTATAGCCAGAGCCGGTAAGTATTTACATTCTTTTTCTTTTTTTACGATTACCATCATTTTGATTGACTACTAAGGTATGTTGTTTTTTACGTATTTTGACAATAAAAGAAGAATATTCACTTTACACACGCTTTTTTGGTAACGGATAGATTTTTTTTCTACTAAATGGAAACCCACTACAGTGACTCTATTCTGCCTGATGGAAAGCATGAATAGAATTCAAGAGCGGTGGTTCCCATACTCACTGCGAATTAAGACAGTCCAGTATGGCGACCTACGCTATGGCGGCCTAGTGAGATGCTGTTTTACACCCCGCTTTTAGGACCCGGGATCGTAGTGGGACGGAAACATTTGCGCTGGTAATGAGTACCAGGTTTTAACTGATTTGCACAGAAAGGAAGAACCGAACCATTTAGTTCGTGAGCGTATGTCTACCATGCTGAAATGGTCACTTCCAAGGCCAGCACGAGTTGTCCTTTGGTGAACTGAGAGAATGGGATAAGTTGGAAGAGTTCGTCAGAACACTCTCCATAATAAAGGCGATAGAGGACTACCATAGAGGCGACATCTCTTTTGAAACTCAAGGGATGCAGTGACTTTGGGGTTATTGATAATTCGGACTGTTCGCCGCTGTAACCGATCCAAAGTGTCAAGCAAATGCTGCGCGGATCTATCGTAAAAATGAGAACAGTACTCCACACAGGAGCGTACCTAGGTCTTATAAAGAAGATACAAATACTCAGGCGTAAAGAACCGTCTCACTCTGTTCAGTATACCCAGCTTCAGCGAGGCCGCCTTAGTGAAGCTTTCAATATACCATACTCTCGCGCGTTGAGATTCCGATGAATATTCATACCCAGGATACTGAGATTGTCCTGCAGTGGCAGTTGAGTGTTCTGAAGAGTAGGGGGCAAGAAATGGAGACATTTTGGCAGAGAGCGCGCAAGCCTGTGTTTTCTTGGCATTGAACTCGATCAGATTCTTTGGATGTCTAACTCCTTGGAGACACAGGAAACGTGTATGTAGTGTTTAGTAAAACTAAAAGAGGTTGTAGCAGGCCTTATGGAGTCCGGTCAATGGCGCTGTATGGTGCACCGGTGTGGGCGGCGGCTCTGACCGCCCAGAATAGGGCTCGCCTCTGGCGCCCTCAGAGGATATTGGCGGTTAGAGCCATACGCGGTTACCGCACCGTATCGACGGAGGCGGCGTGTGCCTTGGCCGGAACTGCCCCGTGGGATTTGGAGGCGGAAGTGCTCGCCGAAGTTTATCGGCGGACGGCTGACTTCCGGGTGGGTAGCGGCATACGGCCCCCGCCCGAAGAGGTACGCGAGTGGCGTGAGGCCGCTCGTCGAGCCATTATGGCTCGTTGGTCGTCCCGGTTGGAGACTCCACGTGCTGGCGTTGCACTCGTGGAGGCTCTCCAGCCGGTCATCGCCGAGTGGGCGGGGCGGCAGCACGGGACCCTTTCCTTCCGACTGACGCAGGTCCTTTCCGGGCACGGTTGCTTCGGGAAGTACCTGCACTCGGTCGCCAGGAGGGAATTGAGTCCCGCCTGTCACCACTGCGACTGCAGTGAGGACTCGGCTCAGCACACGCTAGCGGTTTGTTCCGCCTGGGCGGCGCAGCGTGGGGTCCTCACTGCAGTTATTGGAGGAGATCTCTCGCTACCGGCCGTAATACGCTCCATGGTCGGTAGCGACAGTTGTTTTACCGCGGTCGCAACCTTCTGCGAAGACGTAATTTCGCGGAAGGAGGCGGCGGAGAAGGCCCGGGAGGACAATATCCACTCGGACCCAATTCGCCGCCGGCGAGCCGGGCGGCGGAGGCGCGCATACCAGCGCCTCATGCCGCCTTGAGTGTGGCCGCGGGTGGACGGGACGGGTTTTCCCCTCCATCCGCTATAGTGGCCAGCCGCGAGGAGGCGACGTCCGCGTGTGCCGTACGTCGCCTAAAAGGAGAGTTTATCCGCAGATGGTGCCCGCATGAGCGGGCAGGCGCTAGGAGGGATCTGGATGTCGTAATAACAGCTGTTCCCGGATCCCTCCTATGTCAGGCGCAGAGTGGCACACCGTGTGGTTTTAGTCGGTCCGATTCCGACACACCACCCCGCCGTAAACCCCGGTGGGGTGACGGCCCGAGGGGGTTTCCACACGTAAAAAAAAAAAAAAAAAAAAAAAAAAAAAAAAAAAAAAAAAAAAAAAAGGCCTTATGGAGTGAGATACGCTCTCCAGAATGAAACAGTCTTAGTATATCAAGAATGATTGCCATTCCATAGACTGACTAATATTGCTTAACTTTGCACATTGCCAAGAGCGCAATTATGATATTTCGTAGCAGCTCGTCTCGATCCATGTGAGCTTCGAATAAATTTAAAAAGAAAGTAGGAAGGTGATGATGATGAGTTACGTATTCCAGACGAAATTTAAAGTAGCCAGAAAACCTGACGACTGAATGACGACAATTGTCAATTAACTCAAATTAATCGCAGTCCACTGCTGAACGAAGATCTCAATTGTTAATGCTCCTTAACAAAATGTTATTTTACTCATTTGAGGAAAGCTACTTTTTGATTTCTACTAATACTTGATTATTAAATCTTTAATAGTTAGTTTATATTAGTACACATTAGTTATCACCTATTAGTTGTAAGGTTCGGTAACACAATACATAACCCATTCGATGCTTAAATAGGCAGAGTACATACTATGGTTATAAAATTTCTGATCAAAATACTTATATATTTTTAAATATGAAAATGAAAAAAAATTACTTCCTCAACGAGGCTTGACAAAGTATTTCACAAGACCGCCATAGTATGGTTCATCATACTGCATTATCTGCATTCACAATGAGTATATGACCACAACTCTTGAATACTATTTATGCTATCCATCAGACTGAGTGGTCACTTTGGTAGACCATTAAAAAAAGTACATTCAATTTATAGATACATTACACACAGACACTGAAAGAAATAATCGTACTCATGACAAAACTATTGGTCCCGAGTGGGAATCGACTAATTTAGCAGTCGATTTAATAAGAAGTAATAAGATATTATCCATCGTGTTTATTTCCAGGATTTGGGCTATACGGCTGCTTAATGACGGCTCTGACTGCTCTTATATTGATCTCATTTGCTTGTATCGCATATGGTGTCATGTTTATTGTGCCCACGAGTGCCTGTGAACTTGGAACTACTACTGCTCAGCAAGGATTATTAGCTTCTGCACCTATAATAAGTAAGAACTGTTTTAATATACACCTTAAAACAATATTCTTTGTGGTGACGGATTAAGAATATGGAGTATCGCCACTCCTATTCATCCTATGTATTGAAAGAGACGACCAAGAGAGTAAACGACGCAAAATAACATAACTGCAAAGAGAATGAATACTGGAAACAAAATCTAAACCAAGCCGTATGTCCAGCAGTGGACTATTAAAGGCTGTTGATGTAATGATGATGAGATGTGATATAAGACACTATGAATTTAATCGTTTAGATATGCTTCGACGCTTAGGGCTCGGAACTACTGAAATCGTTAGTACAACCTCATAGAAAACTTACAAAATTTTTCTTTGGCTTTTATCTAGTAAATAATACGTTATTTACTTGCCCAACTCCATCTTCCCTTTCAAGTCTTGGGTTCCTTGAGTGTAGGGTATCTATGGGTGGCGCTAGGCACTTTCTACCAGATTTAATAGAATACAACCGACATATTTCCAAAAATAACACAATAGGAGATCGTTAACTGTAACATTATATTCCTAAACATCTACAAGAATTTTATTAAAATATCAGGATTTGCCTATGTGACTAATACTAGGTTGTTTTTCTTCATAGGTCTTTTAATTGGGGGAGTGGTATGGAGTTACTTGGCAGACACTCGCGGCCGACGCGCTATGCTACTAATAAGTCTATTGGGTGGTGCTTTCGTTAACATGATTGCCACTATATCCGTTAATTGGATTATGCTGATGATCTTACAACTTATTGCCGGGTTATTGTAAGTTTAAACTCCAAACCTGAGTTATGAGCTAGTGTTAGAAGAAGAATAGGCAAAAAAACCTCTACAGTTTTGAACAGAATTTTTTTTATAAGATATTCTTTATTCATTTTTTTATTTTTTTTTTATTTTAAAGGTCCACCAAAGTGACTCTACTCTGCCTGATTGAAAGTATGAATAGAATCCATGAGTTGAGGTCGCTATATTCATTGCAAATGCAGACAATGTAGTATGGCAACCCACACTAATGGGCCTAGTGAGATGCTTTTCCACGCCCCGCTTGGGGGGCTTAAAAGACATGACAGTCATCGTGATAGTGTAAGGCTCACTCACTCGCCATGTTAACTGTTACCCCTATATCAATGGCCCTCCGGGCTGGCACTGAGCAACAAAACATGACGGCAGGGATGCTGTCGTTTTTTTTTTTTTTTTTCTTAAAAGACAACGCCCGCACTAGGAATAAATCCTGTGTCGCGGAGGACTTTACAAACATACAAGAAACGGACACAAAGAACACCCAGACTCAGAACAACAATTTATGGATCAGACAAAGTGTTGTCCCATGTGGGATTTGAACCCATAACACTCAGCGCAGTAGAGAGCGGCGTGGCGACCGCTTAAACCACTAGGCCAACTGTGCAGTCATTTTGGGTTCGTCTTCTGTGAGAGGGTAGTACTACCCCTGCCAAGCCAGCCTGTTCAGGTTAAAATCAGCGTGGCTCTACTATCTACAGCTGCCTTTGAATGATTGATAGATTATTGTAAAATGAATATTACTTAAGTTTTTTCCCGATCGAACTCGAGACAATACCTATTCATCCCGTGGGTATCGTAGTAGTCGACTAAGGGAGCAAGGCACACAAAACAATATTAGACAACAACAAAGAGAAGGCAAACTTAACGTTAACCCTATACCTACATATGGAACAGTAGATTAAAACTTCCGTTCTAAGGAGAGGCCTTTTTTCAGCAGTGGACTATTAAAGGCTGTTGATGTGATTATGTGATGTTCAAAAGCATTAAAATAATTTTTCAGTGCAGCGGGAATCTACTCTGTCTCCATGACGTTAGTTAGTGAGACTGTTCCGATGAGTCATAGGAACACCGTCGTTCTGATAGTGGCCAGTATCATGTTCCTTGGACAAGGCATCAAAGGCTGTAAGTATTTTCTTTTAAATTTATATTAATAATAATAATTTCTAATGGTACTGTTATAACTAGAATACTAATGAACATAGTTATTTATAAATTTACATATGTTATAGACAAATTATACTCAGACACAGAGATGATCGTGTTTATCAAATCGTATTCGTTGTAAGTAGGAATCGAACCAAGAACTTAGTAGTCATAATCACTCATCTCTGAATGAACAAGGCTCTTTGGTACCTTTAGTGCAGTTGGAATCACATTTGATCTTATAATAATATATCTAGATAGTCATAGGTAAATCACTACTGATGACATTGTCTCAATACCCCTCACTTTACTTCCATTCACTTCTGTTTTTAGTTACAAATTTCCGTTCGATTATCTCCTTTTCTATAAAAAAATTTTGGAGGTAGTCAAGAAGACTACTAACAGAAGTAAAAACTTAAAACTGTATTTTGAGCATTATAGCTCCTCTACAGAGCATATTTACTTAAAGTATATAAAATATTTTTTTCGCATCAAGTATGCACAACAGCTACTTAGTCCGCCACTCAGCTTTTGGTATATCCGAGACTGTAATGTCCAATATCGCATACGTTGCCCTCAAGCACACGCGTTTCAGCCAAGCGAGCATAAAGAGAGCGCGGTAATGATGATATGAGTCCCACGATGTTTGTTCGTCCAAAACATACTAAATACGCCTAAAGAAATTTTGCCTTCAACAACTTATAAGCTGTCCCTTTTAAATGTAACTTAAAAATGAAAATTTTCTTTTTTCAGTAATCGCACTTCCCATAATCCCCTTAACTTTCTCATACTACCTCCCAAGTTTAGGCATCTACTGGAACTCATGGCGTACACTCATGATGGTATACAGCATACCAGCCATCATATCCGCTACTTGCCTATTCTTTATGCAGGAGAGTCCGAAGTTCGTTTTTAATAAAAGAGGAGAAACTGAAACCTTGGGCATATTGAGAAGAATTCATAGAATTAATAACTTGAGATCTAGAAAGGAATTAATGGTATGTAACTTTCTCTTGTTATAGAATGTTGCTAATTTACTATGACTGCCCACATCTTTTGACTTTAGAAGGGTGCTCAAAGAACTGTATCGTATCTTTATCTTTTGAGTTTTATAAATCGGTACTCTGCTCATTAGATTGCTAAACCTTTTTTTAATTTCATGTTAAATGTGCAGATTGTGTGATTATGCTTACAACAATCCTGGATAAAAATGCGACAGAATATTGAGATACATACACATGTATGGTTAACGTTAACAAAACACTTTCATTTACAGATAAAAGGAATCATCCAGGACGAAATCATATTGCCCAAAACTCAATCGTCAGTTAGAGACCAAATATTACCGTTGTTCAAGGCGCCTCTTTTAAAGTCTACGATCATCATGCTTTTCATGAACTTAACCCAACAGTGAGTAATATAACTTGAACTGTAGCGAGTGAGTGTCGTTAAAACGCTTACGTAATGATGAATAGATTCGCTCACTTCGACGGATAAATAACCAATTAAAAATAGCGGGAAATCTTTTTTTACTTTCTTTCGCGAAATTTTAAAAAATACCGATGTTGAAACCTTCCTCAAGTCGTCGGTCCATCGCGCCGCTAGGCACCCTACACTACGTTTACCCAATCGTTGTATCCACTCTAGTATACTTTTATTTCGTATTGTATGCACGAAATAAAATTGAACAAAGCCTTGTGTTAGATATGAGTACACAAGTTTTTAATAGATGTCCTTTTGGTAGATAACCTCTAAAAGTACTCGTATATCTAGTCTAATCAGAACGGTATTCTACAAATCAGATTAAGATTATTAAAATATCTAGCATCTATCTAAATAAGCAATTTTAGGACATGTAAAGTCGGGGAAAAAATCTACGTATTTAATAATTTGTTAAATAGGTAGCTAGCTAAATATACATTAGAACTAAAGAGATCAATCTTTAATATCTTTGGTTATCAAAATATGAATACATTATACAAAATGTAAAAAGATATTTCCTCGATCTATTACTTCTGTTATATGAGAATATTCTGTTCCAGACTAACCGCTTTCGTAGTATGGATGCCAACAATTGCAGATCAATTCGTTCGTATCGTAGAATCAGGTAACAGTACTGACCTTACTGTGTGTGACATTATGGATATGCCGGTCGAGGTCGATGTAAGTATTAAACAAGTGTATCATGTTTTAAAGGAACTAATTTATCAACAGCCTCTACTAGTCCACTGCTGGACACAGGTCTCTTCTTAGAAAGAAAGTTTTGGCCTACATATCACGCTGACCAGACGGGTTGGTATGAGGTTTTCCGTCCACGTGTGCCGTACATCGCCTAAATAGAGACGTCATCCGAAGGTGAAAAGTAGCTACGCGTTAAAAAAAAATGAATTGGTTATCATGTTTTCTTCCTCTTTGCAGTGCTATTTTTCTCTCAAGACTCTTCAGGAACTACTTAATAGGCAAAATAAACGATAATTATCTTCTGGTATCACGTATAAAGTTCACAGACTCAGGCACTTCCTTTATAACTTTATTGGAAAAAGTCCAAAGTCCAACTTATCTGCAGTTTATACAATATTAACATAGGATAATCTTAAATTTACTTCTTTCAGCCTGATGCCACACCCTGCGCTTTGGACCAAACATCACTTCTAATACTTCTTGGTCTCGGAGTGTGTCAGAGCACATTCAACATAATTATCAGTTTTGTAAGCAATTCATAGCTTTTTTTAAATTATACATCACTTAGTGACAGGAGTTTTATAAAATTGTAACAGCACTTTATTGAGTATATTTTATGAGTATTTATTGACGAAATGCACTCGAATTGGTAGTTGCTCAGAAGTTGGAATGCTTTATTCCCTTTTCTTATTAACAGAGCACACAAGTCACTTAATGAAGTGAGTTTCTACTATTTAAATTCCTCCCGCTTCCGCTCTGCTAATCTCAAACTCACTAAGTGAGAAACAATGAAACAACCACTCGATATCAACTTCCTGTGAGGTCGTGATATCACCACGATTGAACTTACCGATTGGTGCAAAAGTATTATCAATTTAGTTAATTCTTCTCAAAAAAATCTACTCAGGATCTTACGTAGAACTTACTAAATAATCTCTTTCCTTTGATTTTAGTTGGTTATCTATGTGGGCCGTCGAAATATCTCCATAGCCGTGATATTCTTGTGTGGGATCAGCGGTATCCTCGTTAATTTGGTACCCAATGTCATAGGCAGCGGTTTGCTATTCTGCATCATGCTTCTGGGTATTGTAGTCGTCGGACTTATAACTGCTATGTGCATTGCTCTGTTCCCAACGAATTTGAGGTGAGAATATTTTTTTTTACATCATTATCATCACCATACCCTCTCGGCTAAAATTTTAGTCCTATTTACTTAATAGGCGACAAACCTATTCTCTTCAACTGTTACACTAAATTAATAACTATTGAAGAAAAAAGTCGTAAACGTTAGTACATGCTCTATTTTTTTTTATTATTTGTCTAGTCGCCATATTAATTTGTTTTATCGAGAGAAGTTATCGTTATCTCTCGGAATCACATCGATCAAGCTCCAATTCCTCACCAATCAGATCAAAATTTTCGTACAAAACAAAAATTTCTTGGAACATGAATGGTCAGGACGTGAGACATGATCAATGTGGCACTATTTTCTTATTTTGATGTCAACATATTATCGTCTTTTTATTATTATAAATGGTATAATTGCACTCCATTAAGGGCTCCATAAGTTACTCTACCAAATATGATTGTTTTTTTTCCTTTTACAGGGCAATGGCTATTTCATTTACAATGATAGCTCAATATTTAGGTATTGTGGCATCCGTTCAGTTATTGAACTGGCTCCTAACGTTTAATTGTGCTGCTGGTTTCTACATATTTGGATCCTTATTTACTTGTGAGTACTTTACTGCTGTTTTAAGCAAACTTAGATGTTGTTTTAATTTCTTATTTTTACTATTGACAGTTGACAATTGCATTACCATTCCTTACGTCACTTGCTAAGTATTTGACAGTTCTCAATAAAATAGTGTATGTGAGAAAATATATTTTACACTGACACCTGTCAACTGTTGCTATATTTTTTACTTCTCTTCCTCTTAATTCTTAATTACCTAGAAACTTTTTTTTCAGCTGCCGCAATAGCCGCTTTCTTCCTGCCAGATGACCGAGAAGCTCAGACGTCGGAACCCCTTCAAGAGTCACTGACAGATACAGAAACACCAGCCAAAAAGATGTTTTAGAGAAATTTACAAAAACAAACTGATTATGCTGTGACAAAATTTAAATATGAAGTATATGATTACTAAAAGGGTTTAAAATAACAACCTATAAGACCGGTAAATTATGACACAGGCAAAATAGTTACTTGAACTCACAGCTATACCCCAAAGAGCCAACTATAATTTTAAATCACAAACTTACAACGGGATAAACCTTTACCGTGAATCTCGCATTTGAAAAATTTAGACGTGAAAATTAGGAGTTCAGCATGAAAAGAAATGTTGGATTGAATTGGAAAAAATAGAAAGTATAGAAAAGATCTATTGTTTATGCAGATATTAAGTCAGTTCAGAATCCTGTAGCATGAGCTGGCTGTTGTAGGACCGAGACCTCTACATGATATAATAGTTAATTATATCATGTAGAGGTCTCGGACAAATAGAGAGGAAAAATAGACAAAAACAATCTTTGGAGCGGGTGGTATATTGTGTCAAAATTTAAAGTCAATCGTTGAGAATTTTTTTTTTCATAAATTTAAGATTTATGAAACTATTCAATAATCGAAATAAGTGACTAAAGTTTCGAGTTAAGTGATTAAGGAAATAATATAACGGAGATATAGAAAGTAAATCGACTAATGAGGTGATAATACTCGTACGTTTATGAGTGTAATCGTGTGTGTGTATTTATGTGTTTATTTTTTTTAATTATCTTTTTTATATTTAGAATATCGTTGCTTTTGTTCTGTTATCACAACAACAAGGTTTATATCGGTATAAAGATATTTATGTATATTATAATTACTAGTGTATGCTGACACACTTCTGTGGTACATTGCGATTGTGAATGTTATTATATTGGTGAGTTTGGTGACCACAACTCTTGGATTCTATTCATACTTTCCATCAGACAGAGTAGAGTCACTTTGGCAGGTTCTTAATGTAGAAAAAAAATTGTATTGTATACCAAATCTTTGTACGATCTGCAAAATTAACTCCAAAAAAAAAGGGATATATGAATTTATATCAGTTGTCTAGAGTCCAGAGTACAAGCACTGCTTAGTTTGGGACAACATGGCGTTGCGTGTCAATGTCCGAAATATGATTATTATTGTCCCAGAAAAATTTAAGGTCAGTCAGTTTTTTAAACATACACAAACAAACTCAACATTTTTATATACATAATTAAATTTAGGTTAACATAAATTTGTATCTTTCTTTTCCGTTCCATAATTAAGTTATTTTCTTATGAGCTTATTTCAAAAGCTCATTTTTCGCCATAAGTAGTTATACTTAATAGATGTAATACAATTTTAAAAAATCATTGTAAATGTAGTTTTTAAGAAATTCATGTAAATATATAATTATTGTGCTGATAATGAAGTTATTTAATTTATTTATTTATTTCTCAGAAATAAAACATAAATGAGTGATCTCACGGCAATTTCTTCCAGACAACCTTAACACAAACATAAGGTGTTTGAATATTTAAGGGTAGTTTACACAAGGGACGCTCCACCGTGGATGCGATCATGCGCGTGAGGACTCTGGCGGAGGAAGACGTTTCTCGGGGTGAAGTGGTGTTGGCGGTGTCGTTAGACATCGCCAACGTGCTCAACACTTTACCCTGGAGTTGCATCAGGGAGGCGCTAGTATATCATAAAGTGCCTCTCTACCTCCGCTGCATTGTCGGGGCGTATTTGACGGAGAGAGCCGTTGTCTACACAAGTAGAACCGGTCCCGGTCGACGTGAAATGTCGTATGGTGTTCCGCAGGGGTCAGTATTAGGACCTCTCCTGTGGAACACTGGCTACTACTGGGTGCTTCGCGGTGCATACTTAGATGGTGTCGCCGTCACATGTTACGCGCACGACACGTTTGTGACGGCGTGTGGCAAGACATACCGTGAGGAAACCATGAGGGCCACGCCCGGTGTTACCCAAGTCATGCAGCGAATCCGGCGGCTGAGTCTCCAGGTGGTTTTGCACAAATTCGAGGTCTTGTTTTTTCATGGGCCTCGGAGGAAGCCATCTGATAGACTCAGCCTCATAGTAGGAGGCACTCGCATCGGCATCGAGGTCTCTATGAAGTATCTGGGGCTAGTACTCGATGGTCGATGGGACTTCGGACATCACTTCCGAAGTCTGGTCCCCAAGTTAGTTGGTGCAGCGCGTGCATTGGCACGTTTGCTTCCGAACATGAGGGATCCGATGACTGCTGCAGGAGACTCTACGCAGGAGTTATGCGGCCCATGGCTCTTCATGGGGCCCCAGTATGGGCGGAGGTCCTGAAGGCCAGCAATATAGCGTTATGGCGACGATCACAGCATATGCTGGTCATTAGGATTATAAGGGGGTACCGCACGATCGCCTAAGAGGCGGCGAGTCTCCTAGCCAGAACTCCACCATGGGACCTGGAGACGAGAGCCCTTGCAGCTCTCTAGCAGTGGCACAAGGAGGTGTGAGAGTTGGGTCGGAGTCCTGAAATTCAAGACATCGAAAATCAGAAATCCCAACTCCGCCAAGCCCTGGTAGAGGAGTGGAAAAAACGACTTGGGCAACAAAGCGCTGGACACGCCGTTATTTCAGCGGTAAGACCCCTTATAGAAAATTGGCTTAAGAGACATCATGGGACCCTCTCATAACGACTGACGCAGGTGATCATTGGAAAAGGATGTTTCGGAGACTACCTGTGTCTGATCCGCAAGGAGCCAACACCTGAGTGCCATCAGAGCAGAGTGCTCGGTGTAGGTGGAGCAGAGGCGTGACCTCTTGGCGGCCATCGGAGTAGGGACTAACTCGCTCGGTAACATGTTTGCGGCCATGATACGGAGCGAGAGCACGTGGAACTCAGCCGTCTCTTTCCGCGAACAGGTTATGCTTGCAAAGGAGATGGCGGAGCTGGACCGGGAGAGGTTTAGAACTCTCCCGGTCCGCCATGCCCGGGAACGGGCTAGGTAGCGCAGAAGACTGAGGCGCCGGAGATCATTAGACGATCTCCGTCCTTCATAACCGCAGGCCTGGGGGTGATAGATGAGGCCATTTATCACCCTAGCAGAAGCAGACCGGGGCGGGGCAATGCGAGTACTACAGACTGCGCACAATTCAATTTTAAGAGTATTGTTAATCTTTTAAGTTAGTTTACATGGAATTAATAATAGATCGAATGATTGATAAATGATATGAATTAATTATAAAGAATTAATGTATGTGATAATAGTCCGGTCAAATTAGACCAAAAAATTAGGGTGAAATTACATAAATTCGCAACAAGCTGAATTTTGGTACAATTGTTCAAAACACGATTATAAACAATAGCTGAAAGTTTCCCATCATTCCCGTGTGTGGAAAAAATTTTATTCAAGGTCAAATGTCAAAAAAATGAGTTTTTCGCGATTTTCAGCAAAACGGTAAGTTTTATCAGAAAAATACCTCAGACTAAAATTGTAGATCATTAAATTATCTATAAAAATATATCAATACTTTTAAATCAATACTAAAAAGAATATCAGGTAAAATGAAACCCAGTCCCTTCATTTATACGTAAGTGTAGCCTTGGGACAACATCTGTCTTCTGTTCAATTGTGTGCATGGCTAGGGTCTTATACCTGCTATGATAAATGAAATAGCATGATTTTAGTCTGAAGCAGTACGCTACAGTGGAAACACGTGTTTATCCTAACCAATATCGTGCTATTTTGAATTTTATAACAAAAATGTCAGAATATTGTTTTATTTGTTCTAAACTTTTAACTGAAAGTGATGTTGTTACTGTTGAACGTGGTATAAAGACATTGATTAATGCAAGTATCGAAAGAGAAGATGAATTTTCGGAATATCTCCAAAATCAGAAATCTGTGACAATACATGAACAGTGTCGTAAAAATTATACCCGAAAGTCTTCTATTGCTGCATCTAAAAAGAGAGAATGTGAAGAGCAAGAAGCCAGTACTTCCACAGCAAGTCCTCCTCGTACTAGGTCACGTGTCAGTGAATCCGCTTATTGTTTTAAAGAACAATGCTTATTTTGTGGCCAGGAGTTGAATGAAGAGTATGAAAAAAAAAGATCTTTAAAATTCCGCCGTCGAATTAGCCACGTAAGTACTCTTCAAGTTATAAATTCAATTCTGGAAGTAGCTCGGACTCGTGACGATGCTACAGCAAAAGCTGTTGTTGCTCGAGTCGGATTTGAACATGATTTAGTTGCTTGTGAAGCTAAATATCATCATGATTGCTATGTTTCTTTCTTGAGACCTACCACTGGAGCTAAAATCGGTCGTCCTAAAGATGAAGCTACGGATCTGGCAATGGAAGAAATATTCACTTACATAGAAAATAGCGATGATTGTCAGTTCACTTTAAATGAATTAAAAAATGTTTGCAAAACGACGACTTTAGATACCAGAACTATTAAGCTACGGTTAAAACTGAAGTATGGCGATCAACTTATCATCACTGAGAAATTGAGAGCATTAACATTCATATGCTTATTAGATAAGCATCATGATATTTTGAATCAAGCCTGGTACGAAAAAAAGAACATGAATAAAAAAGAAGAACGTTTAAGAGTCTTAGACGCAGCTGCAGCTATCATTCGCGACGACATTCAAACCGCAGTGTTTGATAATTCTAATTACCCACCACCAAGTCGCATGTTTGAAGATTTAAATGATGGAATCCCAGAATCGTTGACACATTTTGTGGAACGAGTGATTTCAAAACAAAAACGATCAAATTCAGATCATTTAAAATTAATATGTACAAATATTTGTCATATTATCATGACTGCTGTTCGACCAAGGTCATTTAAGTCTAGATTGTAATTAGGTCTCGCTGTTTTTTTTCACCGAAAGTTTGGATCTAAACGTCTAATTCAATTTTTTTCATCTTTTGGTTTATGTGCATCTTATAATGATACATTAATGTACGAGGCAGCAGCAGTTTTTCATCGTCCTCCTCATATCCTACCACCGGAAAGTGGTACACTTATTCAATACGTGGCAGACAATGCTGATATTAATGTCAATACTCTAGACGGCAATAACACGCTTCACATAATGGGTTTAATTCAAATTGTTACTCCGAAAAATTCTGTTTTACTAGAAGAACCTATGCCACGAATAAAAGAATCTCTTTCAGCAGAAGACTTCAAGGCAAAAGCTCATGTTCCGATGCAGATCTATCAAAATGATGGAGTGGTTGGTTACAGTAAAATAAATGTTAAAGATTTTGTTTATGAAACTGAATCGGTATCTTTATTAAAGAAATCTCATGCAGTATGGTTTTACGGGAAATGGAAAAATCCATATTTACCTGGTTGGAATGGTTTTATGGAGCGTTTAACTAATAATTATATGAATTATTGTAAATCTCAGATCACATTTTTACCATTTATTCACCAACCAGCCAGTAACTATAATACTATCTATACTACTTTACTTTTTGCATTAGAAAATGCAAGACGATATGGCCACACTGTATGCATCGTGACTTTCGACCAGCCTCTGTATGCTAAAGCTCGAGAAATAGTAGCAGCCGCACCTGAGAGCTCTGAAGTATCAAAAATCATCATCAGACTTGGAGGATTTCATTTACTGATGTCCTTTCTAGGAGCAATTGGCCATATTATGCAAGGAAGCGGTATGAAAGAAGTACTCGCTGAGATCTATGCGGTAAAATCACTAGAAAAGATGCTCAATGGTCATGCTTACGCAAGAGCTGTTCGAGCTAATACACTGCTTCAGCTTGCTTTAGCAATTACAATATTAAAAGACGTTGAAATTGATGATATCTTGGATGCAGATCTAATCATAAATATCGAGCGTATATTAGATAACACTTTTTCATACAATGATATAGAAAATGATGCTGAAGTTTCTGGAGCTTTACTTAACAGATTAAATCAATAACTAAAAGAATATGAGGAGCGAGGACCAACTGCAAAACTTTGGATTCAATATTTTTATATGGTTTCCATTGCAAAAGAGTTCCTAAGAGCTGAGCGTATGGGAGATTGGGAAGCTCATTTAAACTGCGTCAAGGAAATGTTACCTTATTTTCACGCGTCTGGACATTTTCCTTATGCTAAGTCTGCACATCTTTACTTGCAAGATATGCAACAATTACCGAATACGATAGATCCTGAAGTTTACGCAAAATTTTCTGAAGGATTTTTCACAGTTAGACGTTCAGACAAACTAAGTTGCGGAACTTCAACAGACATGATAATCGAACAGTCTATGATGAAAGCTATGAAGACAGATGGAGGTATTGCTCGAGGGAGAAGTACTAAAGACAGCGTCATAAGTAAATGGGTTTATAGTATGCATGCTATGAATACAGTTTGTGAAAAATTAGAAGATATCTCTAATGTTAGGATGGATACAACCGATCAGCATGTTGATGCAAGTGATTCACGAGTAAAAAAAGATGCTAAAGATTTACAAAAACTTCTAGAGTGGTTCTCAATCCATGATCCTTTTCCAGAGCTTAACAAAATTGTTTCTATTGCAAGTGGTCTCGTTGGTGATAATAAAATTAATTGCTATAAAGCTCGTGAAGTAGGACTCGCGTCGATGGCAAAAATCACAGGATTGACATTTAATAATATTAAATTAAAACGCGCTGACAAAGTTGTTCCTCTTTTAGCTATGACTAGTACCATAAAAGTTCATGAAGAAAAAGTTCCTGTTGACCCTGTATTGTTGTTCCAACGCATGAGTATTACTGCAGCATTTCAAGATGAAATAGAACAACATTTTGAATACGAATTAACCCCCTATACCCTTTAACGTTGTTTGATGACATCGGGATGCGTAAAACAAAGAAGTCTGCCATTTACGATTGTTTTGAAAAGGTAAATGTTGATACTAACAATACTAATACGACATATATCATTGACAGAGGATATTTACTACACCGTGTTGTGTGGGATAGCGAAGAAACATTCAACGTTATCTTAGATAAATACGTTCAGTATGTTCGTCGACATTTTGGAAACCAGAGTTACTGTCGTGTTTGATGGTTATAATGATTGCACGAGAAATATCAAAGCTGCAGAACAACGACGTCGAACTTTCGCAACATCTTCATCTTCTGATATTTTATTTGATGAACTTATGACAGTTCCGACCAGTCAACAGAAATTTCTTTCAAATACTTACAACAAGTCTCGATTCATTTCAATGTTGAAAGAAAAGTTGACTGCTGAAAATATACTGGTAAAACAAGCCGATAACGATGCTGATGTATTGATTGTTGAAACAGCAATAGAGCAATTCAATTCGACAAATACAATTATTGTTGTTGGTGAAGATGTAGATTTGCTCGTATTGCTCGCTGCTCGAACTCCAACTGAAAAAACTATTTTCTTTTTAAAACCAAGAAAAGCTCAACATCAATCGGAAATATATACTTCTAAAAGCTTATTATCTTCTATTGCAAAGAGTCAAAATCACATACTATTTCTGCATGCAATAACTGGCTGTGATACGACATCTGCATTTTATAGGAGGGGTAAAACGACAGTTTTCAAAATGTTTGAAAAACAAAATTTAGTTGAATGTGCTGAAGTTTTTCAAAACTGTAATTCAACTCAACATGAGATCATCACAAGTGGCATTCGCTTTCTTCTTTCGATGTACGGGGCTCCTAAAAAAACTACGTGCTTAGATAAACATCGGTATGCATGTTTCGTCAAAAACACCAAAAGCAAAAAACAGGTACAGTTAACTTGTCTTTCTCCAACGTCGGCTGCTGCTCATCAACATCTTCTTCGGGTATATTACCAAGTTCAAGTGTGGCTTGGTTGTCAGAAAGACCCAACAGACTGGGGTTGGAAGTTTGTAAATAATGAATTGGAACCAGTTCCAACTTTGCTTCCACCTGCGCCGAAAAAATTGCTAAACGCAATTTTTTGCAACTGCAAAAAGGGATGCAGCGCTAAATGTGGTTGCAAAAAAGTGGGTCTATTCTGTTCTATGGCGTGTACAAGTTGCCAAGGCAAGTCGTGCTCTAATGTTGAATCACCAACAATTGATGATACATTCGACGTCAACGAGCCGACTTGCGATACATCGTTATTGGCTGAATTTACTTGCACCCAAGACGAGGATGAACCAGAAGAAAATGAACAAGGAGAAAATCTAGAAGAAGAAGAACAAGGAGAAAATCGAGAAGAATTTGAAAATTACGACTCCGACTAATAAATGTCTGTACTTTTTTTTTTATCAACATCGCTTTTTTTCTGGCTAATATCAATTATTTACGATAGTTTCAATTAAACTGGATAATTACTGACTTGTGGAGTAGGCCTACTGGGGAAACCACGTTAAAAAAAACGCGCTAAGTACACTACCTCATAGGTGGCGTGGAAACGTGGGCATTTTATGACAATTGCAACTGTTACAACTTTTTACACTGCGATATCTCCGAAACGGTGTCTCGTGCGAAAAAGAGAATTGATATATTTTTTATAGATAATTTAATGATCTACAATTTTAGTCTGAGGTATTTTTCTGATAAAACTTACCGTTTTGCTGAAAATCGCGAAAAACTCATTTTTTTGACATTTGACCTTGAATAAAAATTTTTCCACACACGGGAATGATGGGGAACTTTCAACTATTGTTTATAATCGTGTTTTGAACAATTGTACCGAAATTCAGCTTGTTGCGAATTTATGTAGCACCGAATGTCTAATTTGACCGGACTATAATACATGCAAATTATAAACATTCATAACTTTGAAATGAATTGTTTTTTGTAATTATATTGTAACATTTAATAGGGTAAAATTTATTACAGAGTAACATCATCAGCAATTTAATAAGTGTTCCGTTTATTTGTACATCTAACATATTAATAAAGAAAAATTACCACACATTGCAAAGTTCTTCCTATTTCTGACGTCGTTTACAAAAGGATCTGCTGTCAATTGCCGTTTCTAGATAACATTAGATTTTACTTACAGTTTTTGATCAAGGTCAGTATTCCAATTTTAAATGTACCAGGCATCTGAAATACCAGTCTCCTTTTGAAAATCGAATAAACTATTACCACAGATAAATAAGACCTAGGACAATTTAAAAATATTGTGTTTATTTCTCGACGGGCGGCTGCGACATAATACCACCACTGCGGATCCAAACGGGACTCTGTCCACACACTGGAGGAATGCCCTGCGGAGGAAACCGAGTG
This sequence comes from Hypercompe scribonia, assembly GCA_949316085.1. Lineage (NCBI taxonomy): Eukaryota > Metazoa > Arthropoda > Insecta > Lepidoptera > Erebidae > Hypercompe > Hypercompe scribonia. Next base: position 3,906,358 of record OX438973.1, read on the forward strand.
TCAATTCCTGGTCGGACAGATTGGACCAAACCCGTCACCGTCAGTATTGATTGCGGTAATGCTGGCGAGTTGTGAGGGATGGGAAGCCGCGGTCTCCTTCTGTAAGATCATTATGTTCAAAAAGGAATCTACAGTACGGGATCGGGAAAGGGCCGATCTTGCACAAAGGAGGCGGCGAAGGGGACACGGTAGAACTCGCCAGCTAGGGTAATCGCTGCCTACGGGTCATTCCGTTTAAATCTTGGGGTGATGAGACTGCTACAAACAACCAGAGACAGATAGCAGGAGGGTGTCGTCTCTAATATGTGTAATAGTAAGAAATAAGGTAGACAAAGCGCCATATTTAAAATTGCACTTTAAAAACTTTCCAATCCCATAAAAATTATCTAAACAATATCTCCCCAGGATATGATGTAATGCGTCAGTATTGATTGGTATAAGGCGAAATATGTTATTGTAAGGACCTTATTATCACATAAATGTATCATATTTTTGAAAATATTAATTAGTTTCCTAGTAACTGTTTATTTTTTAGGTATTAGGTAGGTAAATTTAATTGGCAAAAGTTATTTACAAAAATTAGAAATAAGGTCGGCCCAAAGATTCAGATAGATTCAGGCCTTGGGGCATACCTATATCTATAGGGAGATTATGACTATATACACTATCAACTTGCACACAATGTGAGCAATCTGTGATGTTACTTAAGAAAAACTGCAATTTCATGAAAGGAACACCTATCGCTTCTAGTTTATTGAGCAATAGTGGTACAAAGACCATGTCAAAAACCTTGACCAAATCTAAAAATACGGCTAATACTTTTTTCTTTTAATTCATATTGGTAACTATATGATTTATAAGCCAAACTGTGAATTCGAAAGCAACTTCTTTGGTTCCAAGTGGTTAATGAGTCTATTGGAGATTTTTTCAACGGTCTTTGAGAAACCTGGCAGAATGGATATAGGTCTTGAATTATTCACACAGTCTTTGTCGTCACTTTTAGGAATAGAACGAAGAAGTGCTCGCTTGAACATCTTTGGGAAGATGCTGAACGAGGATGTCCAATTACCGACATAAACCAGTGGTTCTTCTAAAATACTTTTATGTGAATTAGAACGTTTAAATAGAAGTAAATCCAAAATCTGTCAGAGTGTTGATACAATGGGAGAGGCCTATATCCAGCAACTGACTGTTATATACTGATGATGAATTATTTCTGAACAGGTTCTACTATTTCCGTTTTAATAGTTGTTTCCACGGATTCATGGAGGTAAAGCTGTATTCTAATTGCCATTTAAAAATGTAATACAAAAAACAGGTGAGTCTTACGGTAGTCTCTGAAGATGTATCTGACATCTTACCTAAGAGCTAAGGATCAATTCTAGTAGCAAGTTGATTGGTGACATAAAATAGCATATGCTTCCTTGTATTTACGCTATGGTTTTTCACAAAATTACCCTTACAGGTTACAGGAAAACGACAGAAATATTTCTCTCAGTTTTCTGTAAAAAACTATAATAATATCAAAAAATCTTTTGTTTATTTTCAGCCACGGCCTTGATGGGTGTTGTACCAAAATATGTATTTTATCACAAATATAATTTTATCAGTTTAAATATAATTTTAAAACATAAGTAATATATTATCATTGTCATGTGTGTGTTCAGTCGTATGATTCAAGATTGTTCACATCTTAACAGAAGTAAAAAAACTTTTGTTTTGATATTATCATTTATGGTTTTTTATGACCTCTTATTCATAAACAGAGTTTTTTTTCTATATTAAGAGCCTGCCAAAGTGACTCTACTCTGCCTGATGGAAAGCATGAATAGAATCCAGGAGTTGTGGTCACCATACTCATTGCAAATGCAGACAGATGCTTTTTCACACCCGCTTGGAACGATAAATCGTGACAGTGTAAGGCTTACACAGGGCTTACACTATATAATCTGCAGATTTTTGTTTCATAGTTGGAATGTTTTCTATGTATAATATTTACAAAAAAAGGTACATGTGTTTCTATAAGTTGTCTAGTACCCATAGAACAAACTCTACTCGGTTTGTGACTAGATGGCGTTGTGCGAATGTGGTAGATTGTTATATTGTATTATTATGAATTCATAATGATTTTATAGTAAACTTCAAGGAAACAAACAAGCAGGCAAGTCAACTGAAGACACTTCCCACCGCACATAAACTCGAGATTTACAAGAGCACTGACGTTACTGAATCCTCCTACATATGGACTAAAGGTTTTTGGCTCCAATAACAAAGTAAGCATTAAATGTGGTAATCAGTGTAATATGTAAAAAGTATTGTATTTAAGTGAACAAATAAATGATTATCAACGTGTAAACATTTAAAGACTTATCGAGGTTAACTTCTATTATGTTGTAACTGTTAATCAACAGATATATAATGTATAGTTCTGCAATTTCTTTATATTTCTTATCGAATGCAAGCTAATCTTTTTATTTAGCTAGCTTCACCCTGCCTCACTTTGCTTTCGTTCATCGTGGTTGCATTGATGAGAAATGAGGAAAAAAACAATACAAAATGTAAAAGAAATACAAATTGAGAGGGCCTGTTTATCCGAGTGCCGAAATTTTTTATTTAACTTATTATTTTTGTGTAATAAGATGGATTATTTTCTTCCCACCATTTTTACACGGTAATTCAACTGATATGTCCTTATATATGACCTGTTTTAATTGATTTAAAAAGTAGTCTCTATGAAAGAATAACAAATATTCATTCATTCATTCATTCATTCTCACTAACTTTCACATTTAAAATATTATGAGTGAGATAAGACAAGATTATCTTTTATATTTTTATATGAAAATAAAGTTTTTGTTGTTTAAATTTCTAATAAAATACTACATCAACTCCATCTCTATAAATATACCACTAGTAGTGAAAGGGGTCCTTGTAATCATTTTTCTTCATCATTAGCTACTATTGTCTATAACTGTCTCTTCACTTGCTACGGCTATAATGCTATTAACACATCGTCAAGAAGTGAAAATGAGATATGTGAATCGACAATTCTTCTATCTTACTTTCGCTCTTGTGCACCAGTACAAAAATAGTGTTCATGGTTAATTTTATCCATTTGTGTTTTCTTTTGAGAGTGTGAAATGACAAATTACACATTTAATGTTCTTGTTTCACATTTTTAACCGCATTTTAAAATATAGTTGACCCACGCAATCTCTTCTGCGTCTCTCAAAAAGACTATCCCACTTTAACTAGATTATTTATTACAGATAGTGTATAGATAGTAAGTAATCAAAATTTTGTAAAGAGTTTAAATCATTACAGTCAATTTAAATGTTGACCTTTGTCTAAAGAAAATATTAAAAGTGTAATGTCAATAAATAGTACACTACCGGGCTTGCTAGGCTTGTCTAGCTCGTCCAATGCCCTGATTAGACAACAACGACGCACTTGGCCCTTTTTGATAACTTTATTATAAGTTATGACATGTTTAACAACGATTTCAGCTTAAGTTAAATCTTAAACGATTAATATATTGGATAAGTCGTAACATAAGCAGTCTTAAAGTTATAAATTAATACTTGTATTAGAAATAATTCAGTCTTATTACTCTAACATCGGTAAGCGGGTGTCCTGATGCATTACATTAAATTGTAATTACAGAAGAGCGTCGATTATCCGAACTAATTGGGGGACGTGGGTGTTCGGAAAACCGGTATTTTCGGATAATCGAACTAATGTACATATATATTGATTCAGTCATACAAATTTACGTACAGGTAAATGAAAACCATATTATTTACATTTATGAATATCTTTAATGACAAATAGAAAATAAACAAAAAAAAGTGCAGACAATCTTGTAGTCAAACTAGTGTTTACTAATTAAAATTAACGCTTAAAAAAATCTTGAATCTTCGTCTGCCGAAGCAAGCCTACCCGCTTACGAGAGGCTAGATCACGTACTTTTTTGAGAACAGATATTTGATACTGGTCGCTCTCGGCCTGTGTTTCAAACCAGCGCAAGGCAATATCTAAGCAAGTAAACGCTTCAGAAGCACTAACTATGTTTTCATGTCCTTATTAGTCATGAGGTCTAAAATTTCGCTATCCTGCATAATTTGGTACCCGGGATCTTCATCGTCGATATCCATCCATTCTTGAACCTGTTCTTCATCACATTCGTGGCAATCGAGATTTTTTAGCATATCTATCATTTCAGATACATCTTCGTGTTTCTCATTTACACATCCAATTTGAGGATCTCCCTCTATATCCAAAACTTTATTCCACGCTTTTTTCAAGTTCTGTTCTTTTACACTGTCCCATGCTGCTCCGATCATATAGTACGCGTCTTTTAAATCAATCTTTTTATGATTTCTTATCAGGCTTTCTTCTCCATCCTCTTCTTTTTCTAAAAGTAACTTACGTAACAATTCTTTTCTAAAATACCGTTTGAAAGTCTCAATAACGCCTTGATCCATGGGCTGTAATAATGAAGTCACGTTAGGTGGAAGAAACATGACTTTTACAAACTCATCTTTTTCATTTAGGATGTCACATGATGGATGAATTGGGGCGTTATCAAGAAGCAATAATGTTTTCTCTCTTTTACCATTTTTCAATTGGTGGGCTTTTACAGAGGGTATAAAAGTTTCTACAAACCATTCCACGAAAATTGTACTATCCTTCCAAGCACTCTTTTGCGAAGTATAAACGATAGGCATGGCAGACATATTAACGTGCTTGAAACAACGTGGTTTCTTACTTTTACCAATTACAAGCATGGGCAGTCGGTGGCTGCCAGTAGCATTAGCGCATGCTAAGGCAGTGATACGATCCTTGCTTATTTTAGGACCAGGTGCTGCTAATTCACGACGTGAAGCAAGAGTTTTTCGCGGCAAAGCTTTCCAATTAAGCCCGGTTTCGTCTGCATTGTAAACGTTTTCCAGAGCGTAATTTTCTTGGTTCAGTATATCCCTTAGTTTGATTCTGAATGATTCAGCTGCTGATGAATCAGCAGATAGTTTTTCTCCTTTGACTCTATTTGAAGCTCACGAATGCCATGTCTTGACTTAAATCGTTTTAACCAGCCTGTGCTCGCTTGAAAATTAGACGTCCCTCCTAGTTTTTCGTTAAATTGAACTGTTTTTTCGACAGTGTTACCACGATAACTGTCATCCCGGTATCAATTGGTCCCCGTCTCGCACTCACTCATGAAACATGACAGCACAGATGCTGTTGCTCTAGGTTGACCATCTGTGAGAGGGTAGTACTGCCCCGTTTGAGCTAGCCCGTCTGTGATGAAATCAGTCTATTAAATTTAATTTAAAATTTACAAATGGATGATTGCCATTTACTTAACATCACTCTCTCAGTTAGGACGAATCTCACGACACCTCCCAAACATAAGGACCTATAGACGTATACAGTTATACGTATATAGACGTATGTACGCATGAACTGCATATATTTATTTCGGAGTTTGGGTGTTTTCATAATATGTATGTTTTAACAAAAAAAAAATTATATCTATTGTCTAGTACTCATAGTACAGACTCTACTTTGTTTGAAATTAAATGACTTTGTGTGTCAAATGACTATAATATTTAATGTATTTAATCGGCTCACGTGAAGAACAGCGCGTAAATATGACGACGGTAACCATTTTCCGAAGTTTTTCTCCACATATACACAAATTTTTGTATCAGGTACTAATTACCTTTAATCTTTTACAGGTTTTGGCCTCTATGGTTCCTTAATGACGTGTCTAACCAGCCTAATAATGATGACATTTAACTGTACAGCTTACAGTAGCCCATTCATAGTGCCAACAAGTGCCTGTGAATTAAAAACTACTGCTAGCCAGCAAGGAATGTTGACCTTAGGAACTATGATCAGTAAGCATTCTTTTTATATTTTTACTACTATCGTTTCCAGTGTTTACTGTGCTTATTTCAAACACTGCTTGTCTTGAAAATACTCTTATTAAAATATATTCAAATTAATGTTATAATCACGCTCAAAGAGCAGGTTATATACTAAAAGTTAGTATGTAACGTATATTATGATATTAAATACATAAAATCTAAAAATATTTTGGATTAACACGTTACTTTTCTTTTCAAAAAATCCGTGATCACGTCAGATAAACAAGGAATTAAAATTTATTTTTATCAGGAGTAGATAACCTACACACTTATTAGAAAGAAGAAATTAAGATTCTTAAGTCATTTTCCTATTATTATTTTCTAGCCCAGGTTTCTGATGCAGGGGTGACAGTTATCGTGGTAACTGTGTAAGCCTTACACTGTCACGATGACTGTCAAGCCTTTTACGTCCGCAGGCGGAGTGTGAAAAAGCATCTCACAAGGCCGCCATAGTGTGGGTCACCATACTGCATTGTCTGCACTCACAATGAATGATCACCAGTGTGACCAGAACTCTTGTATTCTATTTACACTTTCCATCAGGCAGAGTAGAGTCACTTTCACGGGCTATAAAAGTAAAAAAAAAATAAAAATAGTTTCTAAGCATTGCTAGTGCAACCATTCTTACTGGTATAGAAGCAACATAACTTTGTAATATATAAATTCAAGGTAAATATATTATACTATTCAGTAATTATATCATTCACAGGATGTGATACTTATAAATGTGATCCTTAAATAGAGTAGAAATGACAGATGCAGTGAGAATAATGTTTCAAAATTATTTCAATTAGCGTTAGTAAGGGTACATCATATCTGGTTTGCAAAGAACAACCTTACATGAAGTCTTTTGTTCAGTGATTTTTAAAAAAGTTAACAAAGGTTAACATGGTCTTTCGAAAAACATCAAGCCATAGAAAAGATAATTCAGCTTGGGCTACTTATAAATACATACACACGTACACACGCACACAGTCGAGTACACGCACACACACACGCTCAAATTAGAATAAAATACACAATTTGAATAGCGTATACAAGCAGCAGCCAAACACTGATTCGTAAGTTACAGATTGCCTTAGTTTGTGAGTTTTATCGCATTATAATAATTCATTTATATCTCGTCACAAGAAATCAATCCCACCCGATTGACCAACAAAGTGTAATAGGTCAAAATCTCCTTTCTAAACAAAAGCCTATGTCCAGCAGTGGACAAATTAAGGCTATTGCTATAATGATGACAATGTCCATTGAATAATGCTATTTTCCATTCACGATAACCACTGTATTCTTTAAAATCTGCAGATCTTTTAATCGGCAGCGTTATATGGAGTTACTTAGTAGACACTGGTGTTCGACGCGCCATGTTGTTGATAGCCCTCATTGGTGCAGGTGTTCTGAACATCGTCGCCACGATATCTGTCAACTGGATCATGTTATTGGTCTTCCGGATTTTAGCAGGAGTCTTGTAAGTGTACACTATTTATATAACCTTCATTACACCATTATCTGGACGGGTCTATTGATCTAATGGTTAGTGGCCCCGACTGCTAAACTAGACGTCGTGGTTCCGTTTCGAATCGAGAACAAATCTTTACGTGACGAGCACTATCATTTGTTCTGTGTCGGTATTATTTATGTATACTATGTGTGTGCTTAGAAATATATTTTGTGTTTACTATCAGTCTGGTTACCACAGTACAGGCTTAACCGAGGATCAGATGATGATGTGTGACATATATGAGATATTATCATATTATTATTATTAAATTAAATTAAGGTAAATGAGTATGACTACACGTGTCGCATATTGGTTTGTGCGGTCACTCCACAGCTTCATACTACACTGAATGTTGTGGGAACAGTACATGGAACAACACTTAGTGTGATCCACAAATTGTTGTTCTGATTCTGAGTGTTCTACAATTTATATTTCCAATGTGGGAGTGGTCTTTATAGTGAAGAGGTAATATAAATGTATATACTTATGTAGAGGGACGGATTTCATATCTCCTCCGACACAAAGGCAGGATCCTCCGACCAGGCCGGGTGATCGTGCTTGGCGGGCCAGGGCCCAACAGTTGATGTTGGGATGTTGTATATATGCCACGCAAATCACAATTTCGTGATACAGGATTAGTAGTTGCTTCGTACCTCATTGTTATCATTCATAGTTCGATGTATCATCGCTAGATGGCGCTGTTGTATGTTTTTATTTGTGCTAAATGTGGAAGTCGCCACACTTAGCTATTACTTTTGCACGTACATAAGCTTCTCCTACGAAAGGAGGGTTGGGCCTACTATACCACCCTGGCTAGACGGGTTGGTATAGAGCTTGTTTCAAGTTTTCCTTACTTTAGCAATCGCCGCTTACGATACCCATGAGATGAATAAAGGAAGTGACACTCTGTATTCTTAAACCATCGCCACACCAAAAGAAATGAACATGTGGTGACTTCCATATACAGCACAAACAAAAAATATATAACAGCGCTATCTAGCGAAGATATGTATGTACATCGAACTTCGGAGTATAATGAACAACAAATCAACTACTATCCTGTATCGCGAAATAGAGATTCGCGTGGCAATTAGCATATATACAACATCCCAACAGCATGATCACCTCGCCTGGTCGGAGGATCTTCCCTTTCTTTTCCCTTTGTGTCGAAAGGATGTGACACCCCATTCCCTCCACAAACATAATTTGAAACTTCGTAACTCATCCAATTAATTCCCCATTTCAGTGCAGCACGTATTTACTCAGTGTCGATGACGTTACTGAGTGAGTCTATTCCGATGGCCTACAGGAACACCGCTGTATTAATAGTGTGCAGTGTTATGATGCTAGGACAAGGCTGTATGGCAAGTAAGTATCATTAAAATTACACCTTTATTTTATGTGAAACTCCCACGATGTGTCACATCACCAAAGTCAAGCGGTAACGTGTATCGAACCAACGTTATGTCGGACTCGAACCGATACTCAGTGTTCTGTAGTTTAGACCTTTTGGATTGGATTCAAGTATTCGGTAAAAGGGGAATCCCTGAAAACAGCAGCCGCTAGTTGAACACAGCGTACTTGAATTTACATTTTATTATTTTACTAAACTATATGCCTATTAACTAGGTTGCTGTATTTAACTGCATCGGACAAACTGTAATATTAGCATCTAAACTTGCTTGAGGTTTTTCATATCTCTCCAATCCAAAGGTGTAAGCAAATTATTACAAGACACTGACAGGAAAACTGTAAAAACAGGAAACATCAAAAGAAAATTCTGAAAGTTGTTTGTGATAAATTTAAAGAATCTTGTCTGGCCGGTAAAAACACGTTCGGAATATTTTTCACCTTGAACCTTGAACATCGAATGTTAAGATATGTAAAGATAAATAACAAGATAAATGAAAAGAGACGTAAAAATGTAAAGATAGATTTAACTAAATTGGCCCTTATCTTTTCCATACATCATATTTTAGTATAGATAAGTTCATTACTACAGATGTTAGTACCCAATTTTCTCGTAACTGTATTGAAAAATGAGATGATTAGACACATTTCTCTTTTTAGTGGTCGCAATTCCCATAATTCCGTTAAAATTTTCTTACTATCTACCAACCTTGGGCGTCTACATAAATTCATGGCGAGCGTTGATGGCAATATACAGTGTACCAGCTCTCATATACACAATCTGCCTCTTCTTTATGCAAGAAAGTCCAAAGTTCATATTTACCAAAATAGATGACATCAAGGCTTTGGAAGTACTTAGGACTATCATAGAGTTAATAATTGGAAATCTGAGGAAGAGTTCCAGGTATGACGAATTTTAGTTTTACTCTATTTAACTATGGATTGGTCTATGCGACTGCCAATTTAGCATTCTCAGGTTCGATTCCTGGGTCGGGTCAAAAAAGTATTATAGAGTTTTTCTTATTATATAAATGATTAATAACAGCCCAGAGTTTGCAAGTTGAGATTTTAACCCCCATGCCTCGGAGAGCACGTAAAGCCGTCGTTTCTGCGTCTGATTTCTTCCTGGTCGTGTCGGATAGCCTTCTCATCGGATTTTGAGAGTGAGGGAACAGAGAGTGCACCTGTATTGGTGCATACACTTGAGCACTCTAATATCTTCTGCCTAGTTAGCTGGTTTCCGTTGAAACTGGCTATGGAGGACACCAGCTCTGAGTGCATCATTATCACATCTAGATTAATTAATTAATTTGATTGTATAGCTTCGATAATTTTTTCATGACTCTCATCATACAATATTTGTTTAAGGCAGAAATCAAACGCACGATCTCTGTATCAGCAGTCGGGCTCGATATACTAAAAGATCTATCGAATAATTAACTACAAAATTAACAATAAATAGCCATCTGCAAATAATAAATTATTAGTTTTAATTTTACATCGAAAGTAAGTTTAGTAAAGATTTAAAAAAATATTAAGTTGTTTAGGAATTTAAAACGTTTAGTTATATCCTAAATAGGCCATTAATAACAATTGAATAAAACAAATTATAAACAAGAAATATATCAAAATTCTTCATTAATTTTCCAATAACTAGTCGTACAAATCCTCAATAGGCATTGTTCCAAATAAATGAGTTTTTAATTTACAGCTTAAAGGTCTCATCAAAGGCGACAGTTTAGAAAGTACAGGCAATGCTTCAATGAAAGACCAAATACTACCTCTGCTGAAGGCTCCATTCCTCAAGTACACTATCATCATGCTGATAATGAATATATGTCAACAGTGAGGATCAGTGTGTATGTGTAAGTCGGGGAGGCGACGCGGCGGCTTGATATAAGCAAGTTCGTTATATTACAACTTGGAAAATATTATAAAGCATTCGTCACTAAGACAAGATAGATTAATGAATACAATTACCTAATGAGTTTTGACTCCTTTGAAATCCATCAAAGTATAAAGAGTATTGTCTTTTTTTTATACCATTCAGGGAAATAAAAATTGTTTTCCTTTTTAAAGAAGTGTTATATTCGGTTACTTAAAAAAAAATTATGTTATTTAGGAGCAAAAAGCTAAATAATATCTATATATATATATATATATATATATATATCAATTAGATTTGAGTAACAACTCTTCTTTTGACAGTTGTTTTAATTTTTTTAGCCTCAGTAGCTACCTTAAAACTACACTGCCGGACTCATTAACTGCATCAAAATTGAAGATTACTTTCGAATTAATATTTTTGATAAGTATGCAAACTTTTTAGATCAAACTAAATGAAAGTGTCAAGACTGTCCATTAATAATAAAAAAAAAACAAATTTAAAAATAGAACTACAATTAAAGACAAAATTATGGTCAGGCATATACAATTTATGCAGTCTCAAATTCGTGTGCTATTAGAGTAAAGTTTGAAATTACTGTTTTTTTTTCTTTTACGATTTAAATCGTTGTTACCAATTTATGCTATATTTTTTTTTTTAATGAAAGAATCTTCTCTAAATATACAAAACAAGCATACGCTTACAGATATGATGCATATTACGCCGTTATGAAGTTAACGAAGCAAACTAAAAATTTCAATTTGTATAAACAGTTTGAATCCTTGGTTCAAATGTTTATTTCAGACTTGAACATTGATATTAGTAGTTATAGTGGTAGTTTATGAGTCCGTAATGTAGTAGTAAAATATGATTTATTATAGATTGATCAATTTAAAATATCAATTTAATATGATTTGTCGGATTACACACACATACACTATCAGACTAATTGATATCTTACTATAGACATACTATTTTATCTTTATAACTGCTTATAATTAGTATGATAAAAAATGAAATACTAGCCTACTGACCTACTAACCTAAACTGAAGGTCACGTCTGGTACTGCTTTAAGAAGAAGATGGCGTCCTCGCTATATTATACAAGCCGGCGTTAAGAGGGATTCTGAAGTCTTAATAACAGCTATTCCCGGTTCCCTCTTATTTCAAGCACACAGTGGCATACCATGAGGTTTTAGTTGAATCACATCAAACCCGCGCCAAACTCCTGTGGGGGACGGTCCAAGAAGGTTTTCATATGTAAAAAAGGTACTCTTTATGTATGAAACTATAAGTACGTAGTGGGTCCAACGTGTAGTGTTAATTGGCAAGTTACTTTGAAACTTTCTCACGTGTGATGTTGAGTCATTTGAATGATATTACTCAAGTTTAATGTATGCAATAGATTTGTGTAATCATATTCGGGTACTTAAACAAAAAGTAGAGTCAAAACCTCCCGTTTTTCACATTTCCAACATCGAAAAGTATAGAAATACAACCGTATAGAGAGGCAACTTCGAGGTGAATGATAAAAATTGTTAAAAATAATGTGCGTCCCAAAATATGCTTTAATTTATCGAAGCGACAGATGCTATTCATTTAATTGGACCATGTATACAATACATAAGTACATAAGCAGTCAAATAAAGACTGCTAGAGTTCTAGAATTTGTACTAGAACAATAATAATAACATTACAAGTCTCAGACGCGACGGTCTTTTTCCTAAACGTTAGATTCTGTACTATGGTATCTAGACTGCTGACAAACGTGGTTATATATTTCTAAATACATATATATCATCATCAACAGCCTTTTACAGTCCACTACTAGACATAGGACTCTCCTTAGCAAGGAGGTTTTGGCCTTTTTGGGATCTGGATGTCGTAAGCAGCTGTTTCCGGATCCCTCCTATCTCAAGTACAGAGTGGCATACCGTGTGGTTTTAGTCGATCCGATCCAAACGCCGTTAGGGTGACAGCTTGAGAGGGTTTTCACGTGATAAAACAAAGGATATATTGTAAGTTTTCCTTCTCATGGTTTTGATCTCTTAAAAATGTCAACCAACAACAAAAATTGATTTTAAAGTGTAAAAATTTTCGACGAGTCAGGTTTAATTTTAATACATGCTAATGGGTAGTACGAACTAAAACTAAACTTGATGTGTCAAAAATTTTGAAACTTTAAAATCAGTTTTTCTTATGACAGTGCGCACAGAAGTACAGTACTTTTTTCAGTACTTTTTTCAAAGAACTACAATTTACAGAATTCGTACATAAATAAATGATCTTCGTGTAAATGGAGAATAGTCTGCGCTACCGTTCTACTAAATTAACTAAATTTTCTGCCTCCGATTCGGTGAGTTCTCTACTCATTTTCTGTGCTTGGCGGTCATTTGGCAGGAACGTTGTAACGATTGCTGCCGTTGTAAGATAATGTCAATTTATAACTTTAAATACTTAGTTCTAGTAAATATCTAATATCAATTTCTAGACGCTATTTAAATCATGAAGTAACTGAGCATTTAGGTAATGATATTTTAAATATTCAGTCACTGATTTGATCAATTCATTCCACTCTATAAACGACAATTTTACTATTTATCCAACCATTTTAGCAAATAATTGTTCTTATTATTACATTATCACTTCCTCTCATAATGTTTAACCGTGATCATCATCATCATCATCATCAACAGCCTTTTACAGTCCACTACTAGACATAGGCCTCTCCTTAGCAAGGAGGTTTTGACCTACTATACCGCGCAGGCCAGACGGGTTGGAATAGGGTTTGTTTCAAGTTTTCCTTCTTTTGTAATGATGTTGTCTTGTATACTTGGTCCTTTAGTCGCCTTTTACGACACCCACGGGATGAATAGAGGTGATAACACTATGTATTCTTAATCCGTCACCACACGGACAGGGTACCACCACAAACATATGGGTATGTGTAAATAATTTTCTATTATTATATATAACCAGGTGAACTACTTCACTCAAAGTTTGTACCTAAATAAAATGCGTAATATTAGTTTCATTGGAAGAAAGTAAATGTGAAATATGTAAGTCACGGGTGACGGTAATCGTTTTCTATCAGGAGACCCGCCTACCTGGTTTCATACGTATAAAATACATGAAATTTATTGAATATTAATAAATATAAAATATTAAAAAAACTAAACAAGGAGACTCCATAATCCCTAGTATCTATAGCATCGAGGTCTCTGAATTTATGTTACAGCTAAGCTATGATAATCGCAACTTTGATTAAATTCCTTTGCGCCTCTGCTACTGTTCGGTAGCAGCACACGAAACAACATCTTCAATTTTGAAATATCACAACTGTAAGTGTGTGCTGAAGGTTTTATGTCATTAAAAATTTAGCAATTTGTAGCGCTACTTAATGAATGATCTGGATGACGTAATAGCAGCTGTTCCCGGATCCCTCCTATGTCAGGCGCAGAGTGGCACACCGTGTGGTTTTAGTCGGTCCGATTCCGACACACCACCCCGCCGTAAACCCCGGTGGGGTGACGGCTCGAGGGGGTTTCAACACGTTAAAAAAAAAAAAAAAAGGGTTTGTTTCAAGTTTTCCTTCTCTTTGTAGTGATGTTGTCTTACATACTTCGTTCCCTTAGGCGCCTTTTACGACACCCACGGGATGAATAGGGTTGGTAACACTATGTATTCTTAATCCATCACCACACGGACACATATATATGCCAGACAAATTATACCCAGACACAGAACAAATGTTTGTGCTTCTTATAAAACTACTATGTATCCTGGGTGAGAATCAAACACATGGCCCTCGAGCATTCAAGATCACTAGCCATTTCTGGCAAAAATATTGAATTTTTAAGAAGTTGCCACACTAAAACCTGTTTCATTTATATTCCAGACTTCCTGCTTTCATAATATGGATGCCGACGATCGCTAATCAATTCGTACGTATCGTGCAAACTGGTGGTAATACAAACCTTACAGTGTGTGATATATTAAGCAGCGGTAGGGCACCCGTTAATGTAAGTATATTTTCATCAACAACAGCATTTAATATTCAGTCCACTGTTGGACTCGCCCTCTCTTTAGAAAGGAGGTTTTGTCTGCTACACCACGTTTCAACTAAATTAGGAGGAAAAATTAGATCTTACATTGCAATTGTAGCCGTAAACTATGAATATTGTGCTAGTGTATAATACAGATGGCGAAAAATTTTGAGAAAATAAAGGGTCCCTTCGGTTTTACGTGTAGTGTACACAAACTTATGTCAGATATTATAAATTTGCTATACCTACTGACATCAGGGTCGCCTACTACATTTTTGGCCAGTTTCTTTTTTGCTTTTTGCCGCTTCTGTTTAGGAATGCAATAATTATCAGATGTGATAGAGGGAAGTTTGTTACCCATTGAATTAGCTCGAGGATGAACAGACAGATCACTTGATGGGAAGTGAATTCTACTTTTTCATAGACGCAAAGTCACAAAGCTACAAATGCGTAGCATTGCTCTTTGATTCCTAAACCAGGATCAGTTTGAATTTGCGTAATTCCATGCTGCGATTGGAGAGATCAACAAAGGGACATTAGTTTTCAGAACTGAGACTTCCATTGTACTGTTTACTGAAAAATATTTTTTTATTTCAGCCTGAGGAAACACCTTGCGCTTTGCATGAAACATCTCTGTTGATAGTGCTTGGTGTAGGAGGGATACAGTCCATCTTTAACCTAATCATTAGTTTTGTGAGTACTACGTTTAAAATATTTTACAATTTTTTTCGGCAAACAGAAGGTAGGAGCTCTACTGTTTGATGGACGACATCCTGAGAAAGGTAGCTGAAGTATGAGGCAGATTGGATACGGAAGGCCAACGGCAACAGAATGACCAAGAGCCACCTATGACCGTCGTGTTCAACAGTGACCTGTAATAGGCTGTTTGATTGATTAATTGATTCAAAGTATTCCAGTTTTTGAACTTGAATAAAACTAAGAGTATAAAACGCTAAAGGCCTTTACGTAAAACCAACAAATATTCTATCAATAAATAACATGTATAGAAACAGAAAAACATTAAATCAACAATTTATTAGCAAATAAATTTTTCAAAAGAACACAAGTATTTCAGGAACAGCCTCCGTACATTTAAATTATCTTTTCATACATTTATTAACCAATAATAACAGCGCATCTAAACCCTAAGCTTAAAAAAAAATCTGCTTACCTATGTCTAATCTTTGTATTCTAGTTACTCAATTTAGTGGGTAGACGTAACACCACCATAATCGTTATAACGCTGTGTGGAGGGAGCGGAATCCTCGTTAATCTAGTACCTAACGTATTTGCAAACGCTACCTTGTTCTGTGTTATGCTATTGGGTACCGCAGTGGCTGGCTACCCGCTGGGCTATGTACCACAATCTGTGTTGCGCTGTTACCTACGAATTTGAGGTGAGAATATTTTTTCAGCAATAATGGCAAAGATGGTTCTCCTGATGCGAAGTGACTATCACCGCTTGTAGATGTCAAGTCAAATCGACATGTCAAGTTACACAAGTGGGTTCCTCCCTTTCAATCTCTTCCAAAAGATAGTGCTATTATCGACTACTTCATTTTTAAGTACATTTGTTGTAATATTTAGCTTATTTAAATCTTTAAATACCTTTTCTAAGAAACATTGATAATTTACAGAGCGATGGCTATCGCATTCACAATGGTAGCCCAATATTTGGGGGTAACAGCTTCGATACAGATCCTAAACTGGCTGCTAAAAGTGAACTGTGGCATTGGGTTTTACTTTTTTGGAACTTTATATAAATATGAGAGTCTCTTATATATATTGTTTATATATATGTGAAAATCAGAAATAAAAGCCATTTTTAATTAGAAGAAATTATGTACAGATAAGTGATTAGTTCACACACATATTTAAGACTGTAATGTGTGACATCATATTATGAATTAGCATAATTCAAAACATTACACCACTCACTTTGATCGTTAAAAAAGGATTCCTATCATAAGTCAAATAAATAAGAAGACATTTATTTTCAGCTGCCGCCGTAGCCGCATTTTTCCTGCCAAATGACCGGATACCTCAATCTACGAACCAACGCCAACTGAAGTAACGAAATCAGAGAAAAAGACATAAAAGAAAGAATTGCAATTCTGGTCTTGGATAGAATATTCTGACGAATAGAAAACATTAAAGAAAGGGTATAAAATTGTTATGTAAATATGGAATCGCAAACATTTGTTACATACAATCGCAATATTTATTTGCTAATGGTGATCCAAATAATATCAATCTCATAATGTTTTCTGTTCTAATATTATGAGCTGTGATAGTTTTAGTTTATAAGAATGATTATAATAAATATAAATTTATAATTATAAAATATTCTTTGATTTATACGACAGAAGGAGAATACGGTCAGTATTATATCGTTAGTAACCTGAATTTGACAAATCCTCAAATATTATACCTATCACAAAATATAATCAATTTATTACAATTTATTTTCACATTAAAAGTTTTACTACCCACCTAACCCACCAATGAGAATTTAGTATGAAATCTTATTCATATTATCAACAGCCTTTCACAGTCCACTGCTGAACATAGGCCTCTCCTTAACAAGGAAGTTTTGAGGTATTACACCATTTATATAACAAATTTTAATAAGCTTTACATAATTTTACAATACTTTACATAATACTTTATTGTTCATCCACAAAATTTAACTATTAACGTTTTACAAAGCTGGTTAAAAAGTTTGTATTATAACGTTTTCAATATCGCACTTCGTAAACGCACATGCTTCTTAGCTGTCAGATTCAGTTATCAAAAACTCGTGATAAAGATTTTTGTCATCCGAGTGCTGTGAAGAGAGTGAAGCAAATTATTTTAAATTAAAACATCGATCGCTATCGGCGGCTTACCCTCTTAGGGCAACGTCCAAGGGCACCCCACTCACTATAAAGGTGATGATAATGTATACGCTCTGTCTGTGACACCTTATATTACTTCTAAGCATTGATTTTTCTATAAACCGTGTCTGTAAATATTGGTGAATGTACCTTAATCAGTGTGTAATGTCTTATAGGTTCACAGATGTCCGTAGATCTAGTATAACATGTCGAAGTCGTGCTATAGTTACAATTGAAGTGTAAATTAAAGTCAGTGTGCTGGTATCAAAGTAATAGTGCTCGTGATGTGTATCTATAATTCAGAAGCAAACTGAACAATATTTTTAGGACATTTTAAGACATGTAAGTGATGTAGATTTTGATTTGACCAATATTTGGCTGTTGTCTGAATTCATAATGAGTATGGTGACCACAACTCTTGGATTCTATTCATGCTTTCCATCAGGCAGAGTAGAGCCGCTATGACAAATACACAAAAAAGAATTTATGATGTTACAAATTCCTATTTAATCATTACAGCCTACATTCTACCGTAACATATAATAAATATTTTGTATGAGTTAATCTTCAAGTGTTACAGAATGCTTATAACAGAATATTCCTTCTGAAGGGAAGGGGTACCTCAGTCATTTCATTTTTTGGATTTGTTATATACTAGCAGGTGGCACTTGTTTGTTTGCCCCTATATACTGGTCTTCATTCTCAATTCTTTATAGCATTTCACAATTTATATGGGTAATTCTACGATAAGAGTTAACTTTTTCGGCATCACTTTTGAGTAGATTTTTTATTTTATATGTAATATTTTTATACAATGAATCATACCAACTTAATGTGCTTTATTACATAAAGTCACAATGAAAGGCCAAAATAAATCATATTTTTCTGAAATGGGTATTCTCTACCCTGGTCTGTCCCCTTGCTGGTTTCACTTTAACTTTCAGGCATTACATAATTTCTTTTTGTCGGATTGTAAAGTATGTTTAATGTAAATTTAAATAAATAGTATAACAATATTTGTTAATTTTTAATCATTTTGAAGTTTTTGGCCCAATTTTTTTGTCTCTACCCTGGTACATTTTGTTCTGCTACTCTTAGAGAATAGTGCTCAAGAACATTTATAGATATGAAGTTAGCAATGCTAAACATACAAGCAACTTAAGCACCACCATTTTGTCATTTATTGCGATGCAACCATGCATGGTCTCGTAAGGTTATTGCACCATTCCACTGGTAAGTTATAAAACTTATAATATTTGTTAAATTAGTTTGCATTTACTGCTTTGATTCAATAATACTGTAGTTGTTATAATTACAACGACGACCAAGGAAAAATAATGTAAATCATAAAATGTATGTGTAAAGTAACTCAAAATAACTGACTTGTGTCAAAGTAAGTTTTAAATAAATAATCATGGCATAATGACATTTTATTGTATAAAAACTTATTTCTTCTCAGTTCAATTTGTTATTATATATTGTTTTAAATTATAGTACAACGAAAAGTGTTAATGCGGCAAAAAAAATTAAACAGAAAACGTAAAGCAGAGAAACCATGGTACCAAAACATTAAAAATGATCCAGAAAAATAGAAATTGCAACAAAAAGAAAAAGAAAAATAGTAATAAGAATAATAGAAAAGAATAATATTTCAGAAACGAATTGTGGCGACTTCCACATTCAGCATACACTCAATTACGAAGCAACTATTAATCCTGTATCGCGAAATAGATATTTTCGTGGCGATTAGCATATATACTACATCCCAACATCAACTGTTGGGCCGTGACCCGCCAAGCATGAATACCTCACCTGGTTGGAGGATCCTTCCTTAGTGTCGGAATTATAAAACTAAAGAATTATAAAAACTGTCGACCAAATGAATCCTCGAGAGCAACATAAGGAACGAAACATATGAAAAAAGATAAGTCAGATACTATAAACAGATTAAAACTAAAGTCGCATGTTACAAAAAATGGTTACAAAGATAACGATAGCGTGAACTAAGAGCAAAATAGAAAAAGTGATACGTTCTCCAAGTGCCAGAGTGAAGACGGAAGTTACTGTTTACAGACGTACTCCATCAACAATTAAAAGTTAATCATTCTAGTCCTTTAAAGGAAAAAGAAAAAATAATTTACGAAAGAATGATAGGCAGAAAGTTGGTAAAAAAAATGTATCATACTACATGACGATAAAATATGAAACCTTTAAGAAAATTTGAAAAAGTACTATTAACAGATAGGGGTTTAGCTTACTAATGTTAAAGACAAATTAAGACTCTCCCAGGTACTTTGCATGTCCATCAAATGTCACGGAATATTGAAGATCCAAAACATTGAAAGTGAAGACTTTGAGCTGCTTTTGCAATGAAAGTACATGTAGTCATTTTGTAGTTGGTGTCATGACATATTCATCCATTGAAAAAAGTCTTTTGCGCGTCGAAGATATTTACGTGCCAGATTCAGAATCTGAAAAAGAGAACTTATGAGTCGGCGAATAACTCACTAAACCAAAAGGTGACGAGCACCATATGGACAATGATCATGGACCGTCCACTTCAAAAAAATCTTTCAAGAAATACGACTTCATTCTAATCGAATTCTAATTCAGACAAAAAATACAGTACCATTACGTGGCTATGTGTACGAGCTTGGAAGGAGATGATGAAATACAGTTTTCTGAAAAATAGAGGACAAAACTGGCAAATTATAAAGTTGATGAACGTAACATCTCATCCATCTCTGAATATCATATTGTCCATGACGGTCTCTACGCCAAATCTAATTTTGAAAGGACAAAGGCTGTTCTGCTCTTTCGAAAAGCCAGCGAATGTTTTTGAGAAAGCCTGAGCTTTCTTTTTTTGTTCCTGTGCCTTTTATTTTCGTTATTTTTCATTTTATTTTATTGTACTTTGAGTAAACCGTATCTATTAAATGAAAAGTATAGCATAGATATAAAAAAAATGTTGTGATTTTAAAAAGTCTGATTATCTTATAAAAGCGTTAGTCTGCTACTTAATTAGTAGAAATCATATGAAATATTTTATCATTTATAATATGTACGATGGCATTCTTTACCTCGTAAGTTTGTGAAATAACAGCAAAAGATGCTTTTGTTTTAGACATACAAAAAAGGCTGTATTTAAAAGGTAGTTTTAATAAAAGTGATTTACGTAAGTTACATAAAAAAAAACTTAATTATAAGTTAAATTTGATGTTTACAGTTGATTTTATTAATTTTATATGTTGTGTTGCATTAGTCTCTCCCCTGGCCAAGTATGTATCTACCCTGATCTTGATATCTCTACCCTGCCCTCTGTATTTACCCTGGCCTTCTATAAAATATGTACAAAGTGACTTGCCATTATATGAACAAGTACTGAACTTATAAAAAAACATAATATTGGTGTTTCATGACGTATTTCCAACTTTTCTCCTTGGCTGTAACCCCTATGGGCTTTAAACCTCTTATCATAGAACTACCCTTATAAGTGTTTAACAGTTAAGTAAATAGTAATAATTATGAACCCAGTCAGGCACAGTAAGTTAGTAAGAAAAAGAAAGACCACTCATTTATTAAAAAAAAAATAATTATTAACATATTCTATTGTTTTATATTTTTAGTTTTATCTACTAATATAACGCTGAAGTGTTTATTTGTTTTTACGCGCTAATCTCAGGAAGTACTGGTCTGATTTGAAAAATTTTCCGAGTTAGAGTTAGTTCCAGTAGTAGTGTATAGGCGATATGTCATCACACTACAAAATTCAATCCAAATATAATTTAATGGATTATAATACAACACAGGATAAAAACTAACATTACAAGGTAGTAGAGCCACGCTGATTTCAGCACTAACTGGCCGGCTCGACGGGGGCAGTGCTACCCTCTCACGGAAAACAACAGCATCCGTGCTGTCATCCTTCCTTGTTAACTGCGAGACCGGACCCACATTGATGCGAGCGACCGGAACAACACTGCCATGATGACGCTTCATGCCTTTTACATCCCCAAAAGAGTCGTGTAAAAGCATTTCACTAGGTCACCATACTGCATTGTCTACATTCGCAATGAATATGGTGACCACAACTCTTGGATTCTATTAGTGCCCATCAGGCAGAATAGAATCACTTTGATTCATCTCTGTGACAGATGGCTACGAATCCGACGAAGTAAATGTGAACAAGCTATTTTCTTTTTGTATCACCTTTATTTTCCTTTACCTCTATTGTTTCTTTCAGGATTTCTGCCAAGTGTGAGTTTTAAGAAATGTTGGCACCTTTTAGCAAAGTCCGATTTATAAAAATATCTCTAAAAGATTTGCTTAAAGTAAATATTATTTACATGCCAGTTTTATCCCTAATGAAGTGCAACACTAAAATGACACTAATGACAACTGTCAGAGAGATCAAACTGTATTTTAAGGAATTTAAGTTATTCCTTAGTCGAGTTTGTTTCGTTCCTTTTCACCGAGAGAGCGTCATTACCAGTACAGAATCTGAATCTAATCTCTCCATTTTGTACGGTAGCACAAACACAACACATTTGTTGCATATGTAGACGGACGGCGCCAGTCGCTTCCAATAAGTAGTAGATAGTAGCTCCAATAGTAGCTTTATAGGTAGTAGAACCAAGCTGATTTCAGCACGAACGGGCCGGCTCGACCGGGGCAGTACTACCCTCTCACAGAAGACCAACCTAAAGCGCCAGCGTCCGTGCTGTTGTTTCGTTGGTGAGTACGAGACCGGAAACCCATTGATGCAGGGGTGACAGTTATAGTGATAACTGTGTGAGCCTTACACTGCCACGATGACTGTCTTTTACGTCCCCAAGCGTAGCGTGAAAAAGCATCACTAGTGTGGGTCATCACACTGCATTGTCTGCATTTGCAATGAGTATGATGACCACAACTCTTTGGATTTTATTCATGCTTTCCATCAGGCAGAGTAGAGTCACTTTGGCAGGCTCTTCACATACAAAAAAAAAATAAAAAGTGGTTTGTCGTTTACTTTCTGTCACAAAAAAAAAACATCTATTCCTTCTTATTTTAGACCGCAATAGCCTTGTCACAAATGATTGCTTGCCTACCTCTTTGAGCGTTAAATATGCAAATTTTGTCTATTCAACAAAAAATACTCTATATTTATTTGTTTGGCTAATGTGAAGCCATACCTAAACCTCGTTTATCATCACATATATCGGATATCAAGTGATTCTTGTATAGAGTAATCCAATTATAACACTCATTAAGGTATACGTTCTCGTGATAATAACAAGTGTATTTGGTAATTTGTAAATAAAACAGCATTTTAATTTTACTAAAGAATTATTTAGCTTCTGTGATTATTATTCTGTAATAAGGTAAGTAATGATGGTTCTATCAAATTTAACAACAGCTTATTATTTGAACGCCTTGGAGAAACTGAGGAGGTCGTTAATTTCTATCATTGTCTATTATTTATGGTCGGTTACGAAATTTCTTTTTTTATTAAGAATTCCTGTTGATCCAGTTCCAATTCAACGAAATTCGCCGTGGAGGAACCGTAATTACTGCATCTGTCTATTTAATGAGTTTTAATGAGTTGTAAATTACTTCGTAGATTTGAATCTAGGTTTCACCTAATAATTATTAAACTAAATAATTGTAAATAATAGAGCTTGTTCCGTATTTGGGCGTAACATATTAGTGATGTGTTAAAAAATTCGTCAAATATAACTATTTATGTTTATACAACAGACTGTACGCAGACGGCCATGTTCTTGGTGTCATAAAACCTCAAACAAACAATGCTGTATCGCGACCCACGCTATTGTGTCTAAATACAGATATAGTCTAGTCTTGTAATATTAGCTCGTATAATCTTTCTGGTGGTTTAGAATGTCTCCATGGTCTATCCAAATATCCTACTGACAGTAGTGTTCCGCTTCAGGTTGTTGATTTTAATTACTAGGCCTGTAGGTCAACTCAAAACTATGGCCCTTTCTTCAGGCCAACCCATACCCTATACTGGGCTCAAGTAGCTTTAACTTTAATCAATATTAACGGACTTAAAAAAAGATACGTCTGTGATTTGTTGCATCATTTCTTCTCAAAGTGAGTCTTAAGAAATGATCATTCATCACAGAACACATCACATCATAAGAAATGAAGTGATCATTCATCACAGCGTAATGCTATATTTTTTATGTGTCGTCCTCAATAAATGAACTATCTAACATAAAATAATATTTCAGCTGGAACCAGTTCTCCGTTCCCAAGATTGTCTGACACGTTCCAAACAATCAAACTCTTCAGTTTTTTTTTGTTTCACCTCCAAAACTCCCAAAATGTGTCTCTAGGAAACTTTACATAGCATCTAGCATACATAAAACGAACAGAAAAAACACCCAAATTCGGAACAACAATTCGTGAATTACGTATTGTCGGAACATATTATCACATATGTGGAGTTTGAACCCACAACACTCGCTTAAACCATTACGCCATACGTGACACATAATAAAAAAAAATAGTATTTATTAGTATAGATAAAAGATACGTAACCTACGTCAGCCTAATAGAATCTAGAAATTGAATAACGCCTTTTGTAAATGAAGGTTTAATGAAGCGAAAATTACCAAAGGTACTTAGTAAGTTAGTGAAACTAAAATTGTGTTAATGGGATCCCTTACGCCACATTAAATGCGTCTACGTAAAAGTCCATTACATGACGTCAGATTAATTACATCAGCCATTCATCAGAGGGTTATGTATTGAAGGTTATACTTACTAGAAATTAATTGCTAAAGATACATCGAACGCTTAAAATCTAGAAACGTTAGCAATTCGTGATATGTAGAGTTCGAGCTGTTGCCTGCGACTTTGGTTAGTCGGGGTCATCTCGAAATTAATTGGGATAAAAATAAATTAAAAATTTCTGCCATTCCGTCAACCCGTACCATACATTTTTCTTAACTGTTACTGTGTTCTGACGAACTCTTCCAACTGATTCCATCCTCTCCATTCCTCTAGAGGACAACTCGTGCTGGCCGTGGAAGTCACCGTTTCAGAATGGTAGACATACGCTCCCGAACTAAACAGGTCGGCTCTTCCTTCCTGTGCAAATCAATAAAAGCCTGGAATTCATTACCAGCGCACGTGTTTCCCTCCCACTACGATCCCGGGTCCTTTAAGCGGGGCGTGAAAAAGCATCTCACTAGGCCGCCATAGCGTGGGTCGCTATACTGCATTGTATTCATTCGCAGTGAGTATGGCGACCATCGCTCTTGGATTTTATTCATGCTTTCCATCAGGCAGAATAGAGTCACTTTGGTAGGTTGCTATAAAAAAAAAACAAAAGTATATTTACTACTAATAAGGACTCCTTCTTTATTGCTCGTACAATAAATGTGACACGAGAATAAATTGTAAACCACAAATACGATCAATCATTACAATCATCTCAGCCAAAAGACGTCCACTACTGAACATAGGCCTCCTCCAAGATTCTCCATGACAGCCGACAATGCTTTGCTGCTTTTATTCCAAAATATATGAAAGAATATTTATTTCTTATATAGTAGTGTCAGGATATTCAAACATATAATATTGTTACGGGTATTAACACATTCTTTTTTTTTTTTACGTGTGGTAACCCCCTCGGGCCGTCACCCCACTGGGGTTTACGGCGGGGTGCTGTGTCGGCATCGGACCGACTAAAACCACACGGTGTACCACTTTGCGCCTGAGATAGGGGGGATCCGGGAACCGCTGCTATTACGACATCCAGATCCACTCAACATAGGCCTCCTCCAAGGTTCTCCATGACAGCCGACAATGCTTTGCTGCTTTTATTCCAAAATATATGAAGAAATATGTATTTTTTGTACAATAGTGTCAAGATATTCTAACATAATATTGTTACGGGTATTAACACATCGGTCAACCTGTAACCACAATCAGTGTTACTTGATCGAGCTTTACAATTCATAGGTATATAAGTACTTAATAACTACTACTAACTAGCGCATTAATTCTCGTAAACACATTAATATATATTATAAAACTGTAGCTTAAACGTTAATATATTTCAATTTTCAGCGCGCTTTTATTAGCTTGCCATGTATCTATGTAACAAAATCTTTGAAAGTCATTTTCACAGCTTTCAAAGCGACTCATCGGTTTAAAACTTTACACACTTATCAAGGACCAATGACAGTATGCATTGATTGTATAGTTTGTCCCATTATCCTTACCAGGATCTTCAGGATTAATGACTTCTGTCAAGCTTTTTTTTGCTTCGGATGCATCTATGTAACGGTGTCTTTGAACGTGATTTTCACTTCGGAACAAATGGTATACATGCAAATAAACCATACCGCTAAAAGACGAATGTTACCATTAATCCTGAGTTGGAGATCAACTGTCCACAAAATGCAAAGCCGCACAATTGATCATGCAGTCATATATCTAGGTTCTCGACTGTTTACTGCTGGTCAAGCTTATGTGACACTCCATAGCGGATGATCTCTGGACGGTATTCGGATAGAAGAACTTGACCACTTGAAATTGACAGGGAAAATCCATGGAATGATGCATTAGATGAAATGCTTAGAATATGAAATAATCCATAAAACAACTTGGTAGCCAGTTTTCACATTTAATAACACCATAAAGACGATTATTCGTTGATTACTAGTAGAGAAACAAAGATAAATGACAGTTCAAATAAAATACGCTTCTGAAGATAACCAAACTAAAAAGTAGAAAATAAACAATAGTTTAGAAAACACGCTTCTATAGAAATCTTACATAATATTTTTTTTTGTAAAAAATAATTTGCAATAAATTTGATTGGTACTCATCTGATTATCGTAATCGTAGACCGACGGTTGCAATGTTAGTGGTATTTAAATGTAAGTGTATGGAAGGATGAGTACACGATGACTGAGTCGGAGTGAACTTACGGAACCCGACTCTACTCAATCAGTCCAAAACTACCCGGTAAAACAAGCTAGAACACACGCAGAAACCTATTTTTTATTTGACGCTGACCACTGAACGACGTGAGAAGAAAACTTATGGGCTACGAGCGCGGGGAATTTCTTAGGTACTGATTCCAACGTGGACACGACATGCAAAAGGGAGCCATTAACACTGAAGGCCCAAAGCTAAAAGGCGCTGAAACAGGAAGAATAATTGACACAGGCTCCGCGCAACCGATACCACCGCTCGCACAACCAAGACACCCATACTACAACATGCCGTAGATTACCGAACACACACTATCCTCAATTTAAATTTATTGAAAACTATTCTATTGCAGATTAGCAGATCAGTGTAACTCACCATGACCAGTGGAACCTGGGAGGAGTTTTTTGCGGTACACCTGCCCCCTCCAGACTTTGAGGACAATCGATCTTTGCTGAAGGAGTTCTGTGAGAGGCATGATCAATATGGCAACAAAATTGTACTTGTCACTGTAAGTATTATAATAATAATTATAATTTTTAGAAATTATAATTGACGTAGTAGAAAGGAAAAATAACAAGTACGATAAGATCTAAAAATAAAAAACAATCGAAGATCAGAGCAAAATATCTTTCTTCTAAAAAATAAATTTAGATCGGACGACCCTATTTTTACCTAACTAAAGTACTCACAGGTACTAATAACTAGATAAGTACATTGACGGACTCAAACTGCATCAAAATTCAAGATTACTTTTAAATTAATATTTTTGATAAATATGCAAACTTTTTAGATTTTCTAAACAAAAACGTTAAAACGTTTCATTAATTGTAAAAAAAAAAAATCAACATTTAAAAATAGAACTGCAATAAAAGATAAAATTTTAAACCGGGAAAAATAATGTTATATGTATTTGTCTTATGAGTAAAGTTTGAAATTAACTATTTTTGTTTTTTCTTTCATTTGTGATTTAAATTATTGTTACCAATGATATTGATTATTAGCCTTTTAAACTCAACAAAAGTTTAAAATAAATATGGATACTTTGTCCATATAAACCGCCCAAATTGTGACATTCGTGCAGGCAGGCTTGGATCAACGAACCATTACTAGTAATTTCAATTTTAACCATTTTACGAATTCTAGAGTATACCGAATGTTTGTTAATAGGGTCTAACAAAAGGAACCCAGTATCGGCAGAACTGGAGCAGCCACAAATCATGACGAGCGATTTATTGTGCCAATTGCCCTACGAAATCGTTTCTTCACGTCAATAAACATCAACAGGGTTCAAAGCTGTCTGCAGCTCACAGACAAGCTTGTCTAAGATTTGCGCCTAATCTTAATTAGACCAAAGAGCAATGGACCTCCATATAGTTCACCGATGAGTGTAGGATGTATTTAAAAGGTGCAGATGGTGGCTGAAAGTCTAGCACGAAATGCTCAAAATTGCAAAACCGTGTGAGGTGGCAACTATCGGAAAAATAGAACTTATATTCATCATGATTTATAAAAACGGTAAAAAAGGTGGTTTGACAGCAGAACGCTGTTTAACACAGGTTTTAGAAGCTGAAGTTGTACCTGACGTAGGATTAATGGGCGAAAATTTTACTGTAACGCGAGATAATGCACGATCCCATGCCGTTGCACAGGTTGGACAATATTGCGAAGAGGTTGAAATACATACCATGAATTGGCCAGCATGCAGCCCCGATTTTAATCCCACTGAACATGTTTGGAATGTTTTAAAAAGCTATATAGGCGCAAAATCTTGTGCTAACAACAGTGGCAACACTAAAAACGGCGATTTCACAAGACTGGAACAATATTTCGTAAAACCTTTCAATAACCTTAATCAGGTCTATGCGGAGTCGATTAGAATCTATTATAAGGTCACATGTAGGCAATACACCTTATTAAAAAAATAGCTTATACTTCAACTTTTTTCTGTATTATAAAAACTATTTTACAATAGACGAACAAAAACCATTATTTGTTAAACTTATCGTTTTTGTAAAAAAAAAATTGAATGTGCTTTTTCAATATGCAAACAAACACTGAAAGATTTGATAGTATTATATATTTGTATAAAGTTCGAATACTTTTTTAAAATGTTTATTTCAAAGGCGTCTTAAACATTGATGCAGTTCATGAAAGTCCGACACACAGAGAAATAATAATGGGGCAGATAATTCAACTGGGGCAGTACTACCCTCTCACAGAAAACAAACCTAAAGCGACATTATCTGTGCTGTCGTGTTTCGTTGGTGAAGGCGAGACAGTTATCGTGATAAATGCGTGACCCTTACACTGCCACGATGACTATCATGCCTTTTACGTCCCCAAGTGAGACGTGAAAAATCATCACACTAGGCGACCACAGTGTTGATCACCGTACTGCATTGTTTGCATTTGCAATGAGTATGGTGACCATAATTCTTGGATTCTATTCATACTTTCCATCAGGCAGAGTAGAGTCCCTTTGGCAGATTCTTAATATACAAAAAAGAAATGTCCAATAATATATTTTACTAACTTATTCCAGTCTGGTGGCACAACAGTCCCTTTAGAACACAACACAGTCCGATTCGTGGACAACTTCAGCGCTGGAACCCGTGGGTCCTCGTCTGCCGAGTATTTCCTGGAACAAGGTTACGCGGTGATTTTTATGTACCGTCAGAAATCTTTGGAGCCATTCACTAGGCATTTCACTGGCCAGAAGTTACTTGACATGCTTGAAATCCAAGATCGAGGGCCTAATACTACAATTTCAGGTAATTATTGCGATACACATTAATAGTCAAACATTTTCCAACCACTCGAAAAGTAGACTGGGAGAAAATGCCTGAGACATCAAGTCCACCTTTACAATTTATAAAACATAAATAATAAAAATAATAGGTTTAGACTAGTGGTAACGTAATACCTAGGCATCAGATTAATATAGACAGGCTATGAAGTATGCTAGGGTTCTCAGGGACCTTATTCGAGTACGATGCAGCATCAATCTAAAATCACATGATCTGTGACCTCTCCAGAGTAGAACCCTTGAGGCCGGTCGTCGGACTGGTTTTTGGTGGCAACATCACATACCCCTGGCTCCTGCATCCCCGAGGAGCCAGCGCTCCGAAAGGATTTTTCACCCTGTCAACAACACCTGAAAACTTATCTAGTATTGGTACTGGTGCCATGGTGGAGTCCTTAATGTTAAAGTTTGTTG
The DNA here is from genome assembly GCA_949316085.1 of Hypercompe scribonia. NCBI lineage: Eukaryota > Metazoa > Arthropoda > Insecta > Lepidoptera > Erebidae > Hypercompe > Hypercompe scribonia. The sequence goes on from OX438973.1 coordinate 3,936,178, forward strand.
TTCTATTTGTTGCAGTGAAACCAGATAGCGTGGACGTATTAGCGCCTATCCTTCTCCGATATAAAGCAGCACACGCAGCGGGGGCGATCTTACACGTGTCGTTCACGTCAGTGTCGGAGTACTTCTGGCTGCTGCGCGCTGCGTGCGAGTGTCTCGCCAACGTCGGCGCACGCGCAATGTTGTACCTCGCCGCCGCAGTGTCTGACTTCTATATACCTAAGGATAGGGTGGTAAATACTATGGTTGATACTCTGTGTCAGTATAAACGAATGAATTAAATTTTAAACTCACAGTTTCATGTGTCTAGTTATGTCATCATAGTCCATTCGCGTTATGAAAATAATGACAATCTATCAGTTGGACTAGATTGCATGCATAGCTTAGTAGTTGGTGGTCCGATTCACACAAGGAACAACACTTTGTGTGATCCACAAATTGTTGTTCTGTGTCTGGGTGCTCTTTGTGTCCGTTTTGTATGCACAGTCTCCGCGACACAGGATATATTATTAACGCGGATGTTGTCTTTTTTAAATTAAAAAAAAACTAACTGACCTCTGACCAATCTTTAGGTTGGAAATTTCCTTGAAACCTGATTAGTCAGAAGGCAGGGTTTGTTCGGTGTGTGAATATTATTATTTTAAGTATGGTAAAAATTATTAGCGAAGGAAATAGGAGAAAGATGGTAAAAAAATGTTTTACCGCTCATCAAATAAAGAATTACCCTCCTGCCCTTAGATAAGCTCATCAGCTCATACCTGTAGATGTATGAAAACAAAAAGAAAGATATTTCCCTTTTAAGCAACTTGTTTTCTTGCCAGCCAACACACAAGATTCAGTCTGCAAGTGGAGCTCCAATTATCCAGCTACACTTGGTGCCCAAGATGTTGGCTCCGCTGGTCAACCTATGGGTGCCTGAAGCTTACGTAGTCTCTTTCAAGCTGGAGACTGACGAGAACTTGCTCATACCTAAGGCTAGGGCCGCCCTGGAGAAGTACAAACATAAGGTAAATACCATTTTCTTTAAAATCAATTACTTACTTAATAGTAACTCTGTGTCACTCTCATTTATTTAAACAAACTCAAAGTTCTATTGTGCCCATGCACAAACGGCAAACGAAGTATCGTGTCAGTATTTTTTATTATCCGTCCGTGTGGTGACGGATTAAGAATACATAGTGTTACCACCCCTATTCATCCTGTGAGTGTCGTAAAAGGCGATTAAGAGAACAAAGTATGCAAGACAACATCATTACAAAGAGAAGGAAAACTTGAAACAAACCCTATTCCAACCCGTCTGGCCAGCGTGGTATAGTAGGCCAAAACCTCCTTGCTAAGGAGAGGTCTATGTCCAGCAGTGGATTGTAAAAGGCTGTTGATGATTTTTTATTAAATATCACTAGCGAAATTGAGATTAATTATGCGTTTTAAAATGATAGCTATTTGCAAATGTCACGTGTTGTCAAATTATTATCGTTTTAAAATGATTCAATTTGTGAAGAATTAAGTTGTTTATAATTAACACACATGTATATATATACAGCGTGACTGGTGAGATACCTTCAATACTTATGGAGAGTACTCGGTACTCGATTCTCGTTAACTTGATATAAAAAAATAGGTGCTTATTTTTATCGAAATGTCTCTAAAAAATAAGTGAAATTTGGATATTATACTCCCTAAGCTCGCCGCACTGTTTACGTTGATCTAGTCACGAGCGGCGCGGCGGCACCCACCCCCGCCCTCCATCCCGCTACATAGGCAACAGCTGTACAGTGTAGGTACCTATGTATTCTGTGTTGATAGACACGTGCGTCCGCGCGGTGTCCAAGTATTCCGCAGTTAAATACTGGGCTCTCGGTGTACTGTGTACGAAGTTTACTAAGAAGTTATTTAATATTTCGTTTCTATGTTATTTTATTTCATGATATATGTTCGCATACTATCACGTCCTCAAATATTGAAGGTATCTCACCAGTCAGTCTGTATAATAATATACTTACCGGAAAAACACACACATGTAAACTTACCAGATTTTTATTTCATCGTGGGTTTGTTACTCCAAATTAATTTTGACAAAAAATACAACGACATCTAGTTCCAAACTCAACAAAACTTGTACTATGGATACTAGACACCTGATATAAATACATATATCCCTACTTTTTTGTCTAATACACACATATTATACATTAAAACAGCCAAACTCCGAAACAAACATTTGCACACCATACAAACAATTAGTTCGCAAACAAAACAGTCGCATACACAACCACTGCACCACCGATGCAGGTGTCGAACACTCACCAACGCTTACCTTACTTATTTATGTGGAGGGAATGGCTGTCATGTCCCTCTGACACAAAGGCAGGATCCTCCGACCAGGTGAGGTGATCATGCTGGCGGGCCACAGCCAAACTGTTGATGTTAGGATGTTGCATATATGATAATCGCTACGAGAATTTCTATTTCGTGATACAGGATTAGTAGTTGCTCTGTAGTTCGATGTATCTTCGCTAGATGGCGCTGTAGTATGTTTTTCTGTTTGCGCTGTATGTGGAACACCACATTTATGTCATTGCGATTGAATGGCTTTCAAAAAATAGTTTGATATACATATATTTTATAGATGGTGGTAGCGAACATGCTACAGACCCGTCACCACAGAGTGATCCTGGTATCTCCTGACATTACGCAGGAGATCGTACTCACCAGGGAGGAAGTTCATGCTGGTATGTATAACAATCCTTTTATGTAGCCGAAATATAGGGTGGGCCACGAATTAGTTAACATTTGAAAAAATCCTATAAAATAACCAATTGATATGTTATAAAACTTGTTTATTTACAAGAAAGCTAATTTGTTGAAATTCATTTTTTAAAAATTACATCGTCTAAATGATTACCATTTCGATACACTCTTCTAAACGAGCACCGAAATCGAATAAATCGAATCGTCGGCAAAGAAACCGCAATATCGGCGACGTTTCTTCCCTGATTTTTTCTTTTAGTCGACGTCGACGATATTTGGTTTATTGATGTAGACACGATTCTTCAAATAATCCCATAAAAATAAGTCTGTTGGGGAGTGATCTGGACTTCTGAGTGGCCATAGAGTGCCACCTCGTCTGGAAATCAGGTTTGACCATCGGCAGGGACTCATTGAATGTGTGACAAGTGGCTCCATCTCGTTTAAACCAGGTGTTACGATTGTAGCCAGCAAATCCCAGTAGCATCGGTTTCAAGAACTCCCGTAACATGTTTGCGCGGGATGTTAGATTTAGATGTTAACGAATTCTTGGCTCACCTTATATTTATAAAAGTACTATTGTGGTATAACAAGATATTATTGATGTGCAACTTATTTCTCCTTACTTTTTTTTTTATTTGCGGCTTTTTTTCTTAAAAGGGGTGGCAGTGTAACACAAATCTGGAAAAATGTATTATTCTTGATTCGACCAATAAGCGCGCGAATTACACGACGTTAGATTTGGAACGGATCCTTATTGAACGATATGGCGAAAGCGATTTCACGTGAGAGAGCGAGAAGCGTATATTATGGTAATGCGTTAGTCGCTATTTCTTTCGGTCTTTATTAACTGTCTGTAGAGCGAGCGAGACAAAAGTAATCCAGCTACTTGCATCCGTTTCTTAGTAGTCACCAGATCGACTTACCACTCACAATGTATATATCAAGGCTCGGTTGAAATCTTATAAATATGATGGTACTCCTGACCGATAACGGCTACCGTGGCGTCTCAACAGACATTAACCAACTACGCAGGAGATACGCACAAGTGTGTGCGCGTGCGCAAACACAGGTACACTCTCTGTTCCCTCACTCACAATCTGATGGGACGGTTTTCCGACGCGACCAGATTTTAAATTATTATAAGAATGAGTCTTCAGAAATATTTTAATATACCAAATTAATACTAAATATAAAAAAGAAGAACACGTTTTGAACGTAGAGCTCATAGCCTCTTGATGCCACTTTAAGAAACTTGACCCCACGTTTGCATACAATTTTTCTTTAATATTTTTGTCACACATGCGACTGTTGTATATCTCTCGACGCGATTTTTAAAACAGAGCCATCTAGATTAATGATCACTAAACTCTTTAAAGACGTACAAACCAAAAGGACGAAGTGGTCGCCCTAACGTTTAATGTAGAATTGTGATTTCACTAAACTTAACAAGATGAAAGAAAATACTGATATGATTCTTTGTTAAAACATGTTAACTAAAATTCATTAAGTCGTGCTGATATAATCGTATTGAGTACACCAAATTGCTGATGCATCAATGACGTTAATAGATGTCGCGAGTAATATGTATTGCAACACTCTGTAAGAGCGATTATTCTATATTCCTACTTAGAAGTACAATCATCGCTCATTGGGTTTAGTTTCGTAATACAATTTTAATTAATTAAATAGATTTAAAATCGTTTCGGTTTTTTTTCGAGCCTTCGATTGCAGCTAGCGTAATTATAAATTATATTTTTGCTTAATAGCACAAGGAACTTCGTTCTTGCTGTGTTCCCCGACACTACACAATTTGTACACCATATGTTAAGTTTAGGAAGACAAGCAATCACTTAGACGACATGATGGTTCCATTATTTTATATATTTAAGTTACAGACGTTCATGTGTGATTACAACTTTCCAACACGTGACCTGACTACCCCTTTTAGACCAAAAAAGTTGAATAACACGAGGTTGACTTACAGGCGTAGACATCGAGTCGTCATTGGTGAGCGAGATCGTACGCTTGCACGCTCTGCACATGTGCGCGCGTGGTGAGCCCGTCACGCCACCGCGCCTCGCGCCGCGCTGATGCCGCCGCCTCTACCTCACCGACGAGTAGCACTCCCTATCCCCCCTACCCTACCCCCTTTCCAGTACTCACCCCCCCACCACCTCTGTGCCCTCGCGAGTGTTGTCTGCCCCTATCGACATTGACGTTTTGTAACTTTATTACTCTTTATCTACGTGTCTATGTACTGAATCTTGTTTTTGTATCGATTTTAACTCGATGTTTCCTGGCCATCGATTCCGACAGATGTAAACCATCTCCGATGGCGTCTCTACAGTACATTAATACGAAGTGAGATGAAATGTGTATGTCTATCGTTAGACTATTCATGAAATATTGTAACGAACCTTTCTTGAATAGTTTAATACGTTCACTTGTGTAAGTGTCATAGTAGTATTTGAATGTTTTGTCCCTTTCGGATCTATATAAAATACATATGGAAAAAGAGAGACGAAATACTCAAAACTAATGCCGCGACCAAACGATATGAATGATGAAAAATAGTAACTTTTTATATCAATATTATTGTATCTATGTAAGTGCAATTTCTAATGTATGATCATACATTTGTGTAAGAAAAATATCTCGAAACCTTTCTACAAATTTGTATAGATGTCAAGTTAAACTTTTTATCTAATATTATTTTTAACTATCAATTTTTCTTAGTTTTTAAGGAAAGTTATGGGGAGCCAATGTTGCCATTGGCTAGTTAATATTGACGCAATTTCAGAGATCGTTACTAGAAAAGATGCTGTAAAAAACGTTATATTTATTATTTAAACTATCAAACCTCGCAAATTGGCCTGAAAACGAAAAAAATGTTGTTCCGTATTTAAAAAAACTTACAAAGACATTTAAAAAACTTATAATTGAACACTAAACTGAAAATCTGTAAACAAAATAATAATCTATAAAATAGAGGTAAACTTTAAAACGGCCATATTAAAAACTTCTTGCAAAAAAGTTCATAGTAAGAATGAAAATACAAAATACAATTTAACTGCATTGACATAAAGTATAACTTCACTTGCGCTGGTGATTTCTCAAGACAACGCCATTTTCTTTTGCACAACACTTTACATAGTTTTTATAATTTAAGTTTATTGACTCGTTATATGTCAAAGTGGGTCGTAAATCATTGATATAATACATGAGATAGCCCCTGGCCCTAATCATTAAACAATGATAATACAAAATGTGATAGGGAATCGAATTGTTCTAGCAAAAGAGGCCTTTAAATTATATCCTTTAACTTCATCAGTTGAATACAAAAAAAATTGAATTATGACAATTCAGTGCTGCCAACACAATAAATTGAATGTCATTGTTTCTTTTTGAAATAAGATTTTTTTATCTGTTACATATTTCGTAAAAAAGATTTGATCAATGACAGCGGGCGCTGCTAAAGTTGACATAACTATGACATGCGCGTATTTTTTTTTTATTAGCGTTATCTTCGAGTTTATGATTCAATAAGAATTTTATATAATTATAAAAATCTCTACGTGCCCCAGTAGGTATTATCAAAATAGACTTTTTAGATCAAAATATGAATTTATATGCCTTTAAGTACTGTAATGTATATCTAAGTGTACCAAATATCATAGACTACATATATATGTACAAACTTCCAATAGAATTTTCACTGTTTTATGATGTAATTAGTTAGAAATATATAATTATTATAGTTTTTCTTTGTGGCAACATTAAAATTGTACAACATGTGTTCGCTTCAGTCCCGGGTCTTTAGTCCGTGCAAAATTTTCACGGGGCTTTAGAACTACATTCTGGCTAATTATTAGGCGAGTTGTCTATGACGGATTAAGAACACAGAGAGAAAAATATCACTGTAAAGAGAACGAAAAGTTGACACAAACCCTATACCAGCCTGTTGGACCAGCATAGTATAGTCGGTTAAAACCTCTGTGAGGAGATGACTACGTCCACCAGTAGACTGCCAAAGGCTGTTGATGATGATAATTGGGCGAACAGAGGTCATGTCGTCGAATTAAAAGAAAAAATGTACTTTGTAAGTGTAGTTGTCAAAATAAAGTGTGTATTCCTGGTTGAATACAAATAGTACCAGTGGATTTCGTTAGATGGCGTTGCTATTAGTTTTATCTGTGTTATGGTGTTTTGTGGTTTTAAGTAAAATGTTTTGATGTGGTAGGCTAAGTAAACAATATTGATTATTATATTATGATACAGATTGTATTAGATGTTAAGCAGCATTTTTAAATGTTAATATCTTGTAGCGCTGATGTGTCTTATATAAAAATGTAACAATTTAATCTCGTTAAGTATTTTAAAATTTTAATGTGGACATTATTTTAAAATGTGAATTTTTCTGCGAATTTTAAAAAAGTAAATTGTAACAGTATTTTTTTGCTACAATACTGCCAATTTTGGTTTGTTTACGGTAATACCATAGACAATTTATTTTTCTGCACATAAAATTTAAAAAAAAAATTGTTATTGATTAATTTATTTTAGAGTAGAAATTATTTTTATATTTATTAGTAGATTAACAAAATTCAATAATCTGTGTAATCCAAATAATTGTGAAATATATATGTTTGATGTTTTATGACCTGTATAGTATGTTGTCTTGTTAATATATATATCTATATGTATAGGTAAGAGCGCGTTCACAGTTCTGCAGTTTGACTTAAATTACGATATAAAACTATTTTTGTTGAATACTATATCGTTAAAGTAGTACCCCAAACGTGGCAATAGAAATCGACAAATAAACTTGCGATGAAAAACACACTTTAACACATATCTAATGATAGAGATTGAGCTTTTATAAGAGGAATGAAAACTTGAAAAAAACCCTTTACCAACCTGTGTAACCAGCCTGGTATTATAGACCAAAACCTGCTTTCTAAAGAGAAACCTATGTCCAGCAGTCGACTACCAAAGACTGATGGATGACTAAGGATGATGGTGGTGGGTGTTCTATAAGAAAACAATACTAAAATGTTGTCAACTCTGTCTAAATCTGCGAACGTATCCTTAACCTTTCGTTATTATATTTAATCGTAGTTTACAAGAACAATATTTATCATATAAACACCAAAATGTTATTGCGATTTTTAGTCGCAGTATACATATCAAGCCTTACCTTCAAATGTCTTTGTTCTAAATCGTTATTAAGTTTTGTTCTAAAAAAAGTTTATGAAAAGTTTTGACGATCTGTTTTACTACAAAAATCAAGAGTTTTTTATATTAAATGCTTAACATATCATGTTCTGATGGAAATGTATCTATTTGTGTGTATTATTTTTGTTATTACTCAATCATGAACTGGAGTCTAGTGCGAGTTTCATCAACCCGCCCTCGATATCGACCGCGTTTTGGCGTTGCACTCCTCCCCTTTTCTTTTCTTTTGTGCGGGTATCGCCACGGATACCACCGAAAGGTGGTTATGTCGTACTCGAACCGACCAAAAATCGCACGCCGTCTCAGGTATCAGTAACCAAGGAACCAAGTGCACCCTAGTAAGGAAATCCCTGGAACCCCGACGTACCCCGGGCCACCTACGGCTTGTAGATGTCCCTCCCCCCCTCCGTGTGGAAACTTCCATAGTCCCTTTTCTTCCTGCCCCCAAAAAGGCGAGCGCGATCCATACCGCTCGCATCGCCACCCCGGCCTGCTTCTGCTAGAGGACCTCACCTGCCACCCTCAGGCCCGTTGCGCTACCTCTGAAGCTAGCGCGGTATTATAAACCGAAACCTCCTTTTAGTAATTAGTAATAACATATTGTCTATTCCTAAATTCAACATTTTTAATGTCAAAAGGTAACAAATTGAAGATAACGGCTGAATGCGTATGTTGTACGTCAAAAGTACGCTTTTTGCATATTACTTGGAAATACAAAATAGAAATTGTAAATGATAATAAGATCGTTTTTACCTTGATGTTTCACTTAAAAAAGAACCTTCGTAGGATTCGAAACAAGTCGTACATCCCCGAAAAGAACACGAAACTTGACTTTTTAAATATTGACGAAATAGATCAAACTCCTTTCAAGATCAAAATGCAAGCACTTACTGCCTGGCGTTATTATCTAGGGGTAATGATGAGTTCTGATCCAGATCTCATTTGAACGACACGCTCGATCTTTCCTTCTGTCTGGGTGTAATTTATTTATAACATCTATGCATGGGCACTGCCAGAATTATTTTCAGAGTGTGCATCTACGTCTACACATACGGTTAACCATTATAAAGCATAGAATTATACTAGACCTTTACCTATGAAATTGAAGACATCAGCTGGACGAAAGGCATCCAATTTTTCAAACGTATTTTGTACTCTCGCCTCTCGGGTAACATTACTCGCGCGCTGGTGTAGTCAAGTAAAAAATTTTTGTTTCTATGTATTTTGTGACAGGGGTTCCCCGCTCGTTGCGCCCGGGCATCTTTATGTCTAAACCTTCAAAGAAATACTGCTATGCCAAACGCCGGCTTTATATATTGTATTGTAAAAAAAAATTAGAAACAAATATAATTTAGTATACCTAGTCTTGCCATAAATATTGTAATAAAGAAAAAAGAAAATTGTTAACTGCAAATAACATTTATTACTTTTACAGTGTGTCAGTTTAATACATAAATATAAAACAATTAAAAATATAAAAAGCTTATTCGAAGTGGTCTCCATTGGCTGCAATACAGTCCTTTAAACGATGAGGCCAGTTATCAATAGAAGCACGCACTCTTTCCATGGGAAAATTCTTCACTGCCAATCGTATAGATTGTTTTAGGGACTCCAAATTATCATGGCGTTTAGAGCAAGCTGTACTCTCTAAAACTGACCACAAATCATAATCCAGCGGATTAAGATCGGGACTAGACGACGGCCAGTCTTCAGCTCTGATGAAGTCCGAAACGTTCGATTCCAACCAAGACTGCGTGGACCGAGCTTTATGACCCGGCGCCGAGTCTTGCTGGAAGGACCATACTTGGTTATTGAACATGGTGATGTTAAGGGGCTTAACTACCTTCTCAAGAATGGTATCTTGATACACTTGTGCCGATGTTTTGATACCTTTTTCACAAAAATATGGCTCAGTCACTCCTTCATAGCTAACACCCCACCAAACCATCACTGAAGTCGGATAATGTCCACGTTGCACTCTGTCGACTAATTGGGAAGCTTCCTTAGAGCTTTGAGCATAAATACGGTCATTTTGTTTGTTAAAATGTTGCTCAATTGTAAAAATTTTCTCATCCGTAAACAAAATTTTTCTGTGACCTCCCTTTGCGTACCGCTTCAGTAGTTGTTTCGATTTTACCACCCTATTCTTCTTTAAATTATCAGTTAAGAAATGGCCAGTGCGTCTCTTATAGGCTGCAAGTCCTAAGTCATCTTTTAAAATACGCGACATGGTTCTAGGTGCTATCTTCATTTCCCGAGATAAAATCTTTTGCTTTCGGACAGGATTTCTTCGAATTCTTTCCCTTACTGCTTTGACCACCTTTTTCGTACGAACACTACGTGGACGGCCAGATCTTTTTCTGTCACAAACAGAGGAGGTCTCATTGTACCTATTAATAGCCCGGTACACAAACATTTTACTAATACCAAGTGTATGGAGAGTTTTAAAAATTGCATTTGGCTCCATACCTACTTTGTGTAATGCTATCACAGCGATTCGGTTCTCTTTATCACCCCACACCATTTTAATATCGCAAAATATTTTACAATGTATTGGCGCCAAAATGAGAAAACACAATGAACAATCGTATAAAAATGACAGATTCGAAATTCAAATGTAATATTTTTTTATAATTAAGTGTAACAGTATTTATGGCCAGACTAAGTACACTTATGTGAATTGTCACAGTTATTATTTGGAACCTCGACCAATAAGTGCAGATAATGCTGGCTAATCTTAAGATCAGTAGAAGATATATTACTGTAAAAACGGGAGTCAGGTTGCGAGTTTCACAGTAACAAATATTTTGGAAATTATGCGAAAAAACGATGTTCTCGTAACGGTAACGTTATAGTAACGGTAATTTTGGTTATATATATGGGATATTAAACTAATTGTCTGAATGTAAAGTGTTAGCAAGTTTTGGGTATTGTGGATATAATACTACGTGTTTGGATATAAAGGGTATTTATCGTATAAATGTTGTGTCAGAGTGGATTTGTATCAGACTTATAGAATGTTCTATATAGATATCTGTGTATATGTATCTGTTGCTATTATGCTATGTGTGTGTGTGACATTTACTATCACGATTCGTATACTTGTTATGCGTAAGTTGACCGGTGTTAAGTTAGTTGCGTGACGATTGTGTGTGAAGTTGTTCTGCTGTCAAATACCAGTCGCAATCTGTTTGGTCTTTGGCACCTTCGTTGAGATATACCCATATCATGTACAAGTTGGATATTCCTTCATTAGATTCGCTGATGCTTTGTTTTGGCAGAAATTTAGATAAGACATCGGGGTGCACTGCCTTGGGGTACTTTTTGAATAATGTCAAGCCTCAATTGGTGTCTACAGTCTTTTGATACTGAATTTCTGGAGTATTCAGTCATTTATTATTAAAAATTATTGCTATATTTGTTTTTCATCGTATAATAGTTCCATTATCGTAAATATAGAATCAATGCTTGTGTTACTTAGTGTTACGCTAAATGTTGCGTTATGGTCTAGCTCACTGCTACAGTTACCTAAACAAAAATCACCTTTTTTTAGTTTCATCTAAAAAAAATTGTATTTAATTAAAAAAGTTCGTAAAATATGAATAAATAAAATATTAGTTATAGTTATAATAATAATGTTGAAGCTTGACCCTACTCGAGAAAGTAATCTCCACTAAGTATGAGATTCGCAGACTTATCAGCGATCTAAGCAAATAAGTAGGTAATTTGACTGTTCGATTTCGCACTATTCCACCACTTCTGCTACCCAATCATAACTTCATACGTATTATTACTGAAAAATGCGGGTAAATCTTGGATACAAATGCCACACATACACATACGTGTCTATTGATTGTGTAAATGGATTCTGGTACTTTATAAATTATACAGGCTGTTCCAAAAATGTTAGTAAATTATTAATGGATCATGGGTATACAGAACTGAAAAGTAACTGATAACATTGAACTAATTTAAAAGACAAGCCGCACGACTGAATTTATTTATTTTCTTTTGAAGCTAATACAATCAGTTTTCGACCATATGATCCTAAAATTTAACCCCACATTTCTGTAACACCTGTAAACGTTGTCTATTCAATAATTGGTTCTCATTTTCTTCAAGTAATAAATCCAAATATTTTAAGTATATATTTTTTTTCTGTTTTCATATCACCTACTTAAGAATGATTTTCATCGAACGGCACGCCTCGGAACGAAGTTTACGATCTTTAAACGATATAACACTTTGTACACAGTATTTAAAGTCTATATTAGCAAACCGCCCAAAACAGCGTGATTGCAGGCGCTTTCTGTGATACACGAACGTAGTTTAAAATCCGTTCCTATGCGTATTGTGCGATGGAAATCATGATGCTTTATGGAACAAGAATACCAGGACAGGACAGGGTAAAGACTATTTGGGGGTAATCATGGTTCGGTATCATAAAAAACATTATTATAATATTTCTAAACCTAGCGTCACACGAAATGTAATCCTTTTTAAGATATCTTCCAAATTACACGGTTTCTGAAGTTCTGGTGAAAGTTTTGTGCTTGATCATGCTTCGCTTAGCTCCTTCAAAGGTGGTCCCTTGAAGAGACTCTCCAAGGTCCATCTCCAGGAGAACATCCGTGTTGTTGTTGGTATTAATTATATTTTCAGATTATCAAAAATCCTGTTCATCCCGTAGGTGTTAGGAAAGCCGACTAAGGGAACAAACTGCCTAGGAGAACAGTACTGTAAAGAGAAGGAAACTTGAAACATGCTCTATACTAACCCGTCTGGCCAGCCTGCTATGGTAGGCCAGACCTCTGTTAATCCTGATGTGATGATGTGATTGACAAGTAATATAATATAAAATCTAGTGAAAAAATAAACAGAACTTAGCAAATTGAGTTGATGAGTGTTTATCATGTTCTCTTTGCTCTTAGAGTTTTCAACTAGTATAGAGTCAACTGTAAATATGACACTCTTTGAAATCAATTGGGATCTTGCTGCAACATTAGTAATATAACTCAGGGTCAACACAAAAGAAGAAGTTATATTATGATAAAGGGAACGGATATGGCGAAAGGGGGACTATGGTAAGTAAAACCACTGCCATGCAAAAAAATATAGTTTAAAAACAAAAAACACGCTTACAAAAGCCGATTATAAATAAACATACACCTGAAATTAATAAAAGCATGTTAAAAAGGGACTGAGGTAGTAGTCATTCGAAGAGACCAGAATCTCGGACCAAATTTTATGGTAGGTTTAAGGAGCAAGCGTTTCTGACTCTGTGTCAGCCTCGTTGGTCTAGCGGTTACTGTATGTGTCTGCCAATCAAGAGGTTTTGGGATCGAGCCTGGGTCAGATCAGAAAGTGTTGAGTTACTCTGATTATAGAAATGCCTAATAACAGGCAGGAGTTTGGCAGTTGGTGTCTTAATCCCAGATCTCGGTGAGCACTTAAAACCGCCAGTCTGGCTCCTAATCCCTCCCTAATCGTGTCGGATAGCCTTCCCATTTGATTGTGAGGGAACAGAGTGCACCTAGGTGCACATTGTAATATCTACTGCGTAGTGACTGATCTCTGATAGGCTGCCGTACTCTGAATCGGCTAGGAGTAGATCATCATCAGAGGGTGAGTGACTAGACGGGGCACCTGAGGGTAGTGACTACCAATAAACTAAAGTTGGTGAGTGTGAAACCGGAGACTCGTTGATGCAGAGGTGACAGTTATCCTGCGAGTAGGTTGTTTGCGAAGGAGATGGCGGAGTGGGACTGGGAAAGGTTTAGAACTCTCCCGGTCCACCAGGTCCGAGAACGTGCTAGGTACCGCAGAAAACTCAAGCACCGGAGATCATTAGACAGGTGAGGCCATCTGTCACCCTAGCAGAAGCAGGCAGGGGCAGGGCAGGGGGTCATGCAAGCTCTATGGACGGCGCGCACCCTTTTGGAGGGCAGTAAAGGAACCACGAGGCTCCACAAGGGTAGGGGCCATGTACAGTCGCAGATGGCCTGAGGTACATCGGCGGTCCCCAGCTGCTGGTACCTGAGACGGCGTGCAGTTTTTGGTCGATTCGAGTCCGTTATAACCACCTTCTGGTGGTATCTGTGGGGATTTCCGCGCAGGAAAAAAGGGGTGACAGTTATTGTGGTAGCTGTGTGAGCCTTACACTGCCACGATGACTGTGATACTTTTTACGTCCCCAAATGGGACTTGAAACAGCATCTCATTAGGCCGCCATAGTGCGGGTCATCATTCTACATTGCCTACATTCGCAATGAGTATGTCGATCACAACTCTGGGATTTTATTCATGATTTCAATCAGGCAGAGCAGTCACTTTGGCAGGCTCTTAAAATAAAAATAAAGAAAAATTCTTAATAAATTGAAACGCAGGATTATTGATAAGTAAAGAAAAACCAGTTTTTAAACCGTTACCATATTTAGAATGTTTACGGGTAAAAAAAGGACAATAACATACAGTAATACGTCATCAGAAGTAGTATTCTGTATTTTTTCTTATTAAAAACCACTAAATAATACACACAAGCTGTTGTTCTGAATCTTTACGTCCATTTCATAAATGTTTGTGGCATCCCCGCGACATGGGATATCTTTCTAGTGCGGCAGCTGTTTTAGAAAAGTCTGCACCACAAATTGTATAAAAGTAAATACTGCCATAGCCTCGAGGGTATATTACCAAAAAGTTATAACATATTACGACCTCTTTCATTAATTACAAATCAAATAAATTTTATAGAGATTTGAGCAGGAATATAATCGTAATGTCTATAACATTGTAATAAAACGCAATGCCCCTTGACGACTTCTAGGCTGATACTATACCATTTCATAAATTATTATATAATAATGTGTTATTACAACTAAGCGAAATGTGAGGGATAAAAATATTTATTTTTGAAACCTGAAAGGTACAATAACGAACTATAGAATGTTTATCAAAAAAGTTATCAGCTTTTTCTAGTCCTTTTTTTTTAGAAAATAATAAGTGTTTGCAACACCAAAGAAATTAACCATAAGTTCATCGTTATAACATATCCTAATTATTTGTAAAATCCTCAAACCATCGTCGAAATTAGAAATATTTTTAAAACTTGTTCTGTATACATATAAAAGTCTTACTCTGTGTGTAAGCAAGTTTAAAATTTTTTCATATACATATATATACTTGCTTACGATTCAAACATTTTTAAAAAGATTAAAAAATTCACCGTGATTTAATACATTACCTTTTCACAAAAGTGTATGCCTAATAACCAACTTGTCAAACAAATTGTCACCTGAGGTATTTCTACACCATCACGGTTTTCAAGAAAAAGAAGTAAAGACAGCATCATTGTGACTTTTTAAATAACAGGTGGTAAGGGTAGTGCTAGTCACTTACCGTCAGATGACACCTCTACTCGTTTGCTTCTTTACATTACATCAACAGCTTTTAACTGTCCACTGCTGGACATAAGCCATTCCTTCGAAAAGAGGTATTGGTCTACCATACCACGCTAGCCAGACGGTTTTCCTTCTTTTTGCAGTGTTGCAGTCCTGCGTCATTTGATTTATATATACTCGTAAATAACAAATTTTAATATGAAGTTACTAAGGATTATTTTAAAATTCAGATATATTACAAACTATGTCGACCTACACTTTGCGTGTAGCTACTCGAAATATCAAATTGACATGATTGATGAGCCACACTGATTTGAAACAAGACAACGTTTCAATGAAGTTATCATGCTGATTGAATAGACATCACAAATTCCTCATAACTTGGTAACGTCAGTACGGGAAGAAAGAAAATTAGAAGTATCTCGTATGTATTAGCAATATGCAGTATTATCGTCATCAATTTTGAACCTATACACTAAATTTTCAGCAAAAAAATAAAAAACCATTGCTAAATGACAGTTTCTCTGTTCAAAGTTGTCACAGCCTGTCAGAATCGCACTGAAATATTTGTAAATACATAAGATTACGTTTTCATGTGGTTACATTAGTGGTACAAGTTTCAATATATATTATTTTTGTTCAAAATTTTTAAATTATGGTAAGAATTATGATTATAACGAGATATGCTACATTATGAAAACTTCAGACTTTGCCTTAGTTTATACTCGTGACCACTGGTAGTTTATATGACATTGAATATTAATATAACAGTAGTGAAACTCATAGTAGTAAATAGAATCTATCGAAAATGTCTCAAAAAATTCATGTAATCTTTAAATCAGATAACATTTTAGGATGAAGAAATAGAAGAAGTAATCGAGAATGTAAAACAAACAGATTCGCAGAAAAGTGTAGCCACTACGAACTTATATTCATTGGATTTCATTGATAGCAGCTCCGATAAACTTAATTCTTCAGGAATGGAGACTTACATTCTAGAGTGGGATAGCGAAGGAAGCGAATCGCCACGCAACAAGAATGTCGCTGTCATGAAAGATAAACCAGCAAAATCTATGGATGTTAACAGAGATGTACAATGCGATGTAGCCAAGCGATATTGCGCAGAGTGCTCCACCAGTTTTAACAGATGTTCCATTTTTTCACAAGAAATATTCACTCAAACTAGTAAAACTATCATAGAATTAGCTCAGACAGACGAAACCTTAATAAAACATATGGATAAAAATACTTTACACACCCAAACATCGTTTATATCAATAAAATCTAACAAGACTCTTGAATACCAGATAGAAGTAACTGAAAAAAACACTAACAAAGCCAAGGTAGTTGGTGAGTGTGCACTTCATTTCCAAAATAAAGCATCCAATCAATTTATCACTAACTCCCTTGAAGGTAAATCCTCGAAATCACAGAATTCAGAAAGCGAACTTGATAAAACTAATGATAGCACAAGTGTATCAAGCTCAGAAAAACTACAAAATGTAATAAATGAAGAAAATGAAGAGAACATATACTGCGATGAGCAAACTGATTATGATAGTGATTATGATCACACGGATTTTGACGACGATTCACTGATGGAAAGTGACAAACCTAAATATAGCAAAAATAATAATAATTCTAATGAAGAGTGTGAAACGCCAAAATCTATGGACAGAGATGTTGCTGAACTTTACAACAAACTGTACGAAAAAATTGAATTTCAATCGAACAAGCCACTCGAACAAGATAAAAAATGTTTCGATCTTTTGACACCTCTGACGGAAGAGTCAGTATTTAAAAAAGATAGTCCACAGAATATAGCATCTTCAAACCGCTGTAGTGTAAACGATGAAGATAAAGATGTATTGTTTACAAATAAATCTGGAGTAAGAATTAAACTGTTTCCAAAAGAAAGTAATCAAGACACTGAGGCTCTTAAATTACCACCAATTCAGGGCATCTATTCTTGTCCTACTAGCCCTAAAAGTGTTAATCCGAATTTTTTGTTCTCAATTAATCCTAACAAACTGCAACTGAGGTCAGGGACTTTGCCCAGTGTGTTTGAAGAAAGGAGAGATGAGAAAGGTATTGACAGATGGGAGATTGAATCTCGAGAGCTAGCGTCGGGAGAAAATCATCACATCAATGAAAAAATGAGTACGTTTATTAACAAACATCATTCATCTTTATCATCGTCTCCTAAATATAGTTAAAATATTTTAATAATGTATGTTCTACAGTCAAACCTTATCAATTTCTTTACAGACTTTGACAGGGTAAACCAGGGCGGTATCCAACTTCCTCCAATACACTTCGAAGTTGGTTATATAGCCAATTCATCTAATATTAATAAGCCTGAATACAAAAACATAGAAGGTCCCAAGTTGGAGTCCCTTACAGACTTACAAGATCCTATCAATATTACAGATAAGATCAAGGAACTTAAGATGAGCAATAAAAGCAAGAACTTGCAGCAGTCACGGTATAGCGTTCGGTAAGTGAGCAATTACTAAGCAATAATAATTTAATAATTTTTCGGACATCTGGCGCACACTACGATCCAGCTTGAAACCAAACAGAGGTTATACTATGAAAACTGAATTACTTATATACTTTATTTTTGTAAATATATGCATATTAAATATAGAAAACATCCAAATACCAAAACAAATATTTGCAGATCATACAAACGTTGAATCCGACCATTCATACAATAAAAAGATTTTGAATGATACCTTAGTTTACTTATTATAAGAAAATGAAATCAATTGGTAACCATTAAACTACAGAAAAATTGATTAGCACCAGTGTTTTGTAAGACCGTGGTAGCAGTCCGGTCAAGTCAACCCATTTCTGCCAAAACTCTCCAATATTGACATTACCCACTTGTAAGATAAAAGAAGACAGAAGCCCTGTCTTCTTTCCTGGGTTATTCCATTGTAGTCCATTAATATACAAATACAATTGATAACTTACATAATTCATGTTTAATATTTGAATGTTTGAAACAGCCCGATAAATCATTTATGAAAATAATTAACAGTAGTGGACCTAGATGTGTGCCCTGAGGTATCCAAAAACTTATTTTATATGTATTTGATTTTTATCCATGGGCTACAACTTAAAATGATCTATCAGCTAAGTATGAAGAAAGTCATTAGAGAAAGGACTATGAATACGAAATGTCACTGCCCCTACTCAATCTCTAAGTGTCGAAGAACCGACTAAATGCGCAAACTACACAGGACAACATCATTGCAAAGAGAAGAAAAACTTGACACAAACCCTGTTCAAACCTTATCGTCATATCCTAGAATAGTAAACCAAAAACTCTTTTCTAAGGAGAACTTACATCCAGTAGTGGACAAGACTGCTGATGAAGATGCAGGTGATGATCTTATTTCTAGATTGCAAAACTTGTTTTGATTTTTTTTTTTATTGTCAGCAATGCGCAGAGCAGAAGTGGCTCACCCAGCTCTGTATGCGAGGAGAGTAAATTATCTGAATATGGAGAAAGAGGGTGTGAGCTATTGTCCATTGAGTTGCTTAGAAGACTTCGATCGCCCTCATGGTTAGATCTTGGCATTATTTAAATTATTTTAACTTTTTAGTCAAACGATCATCATGATTACCTTAAACCGTAAAAATATATTTTAAGGGTATACCTATATATGTATAGCTATAGTGCTTATTGGATAACTCCCTAATTTTTAACAGATATTTATTTGATATCTATGGCAAGCAACCGTGACAGTCTGATGCTATTAGTTTATTGAAAGTTATAGACTATCGTGAAAGCCTTTTTCTTTTTGAGTGTTCTAAAGAGATCAGAAAGAATAATTCAATATGTTTTTTTTTCAGGACTATTATACTATTTTTTTTAATTATATTTTTGTTACGAATTGTCTAATTTCTATTCTAATATTCTGGATAAGGTTACTTGCTTACTACCACTCGTTTAGTCCTACTTGATATCAGAGTAACAATTTAAATCGTATTCCATTCTTCTTATATACTAATTCTCTGGATATTTGGAACTCGCGGCCATTTCTTATAATTATCGTTATTAATTTCTTTAAACAAATTTATGCTATGAACTGCGCGCATACTTTTAAGTAAACACTGGGTACATTAAACTCCCCTTTTGTTTTCTGGTTGAACTATTGTTTATTGTTAAAATATTAAACTGGTTTACTAATATCATAAATTTATTAAAAAATAACAATAAGGTAACAACTGTTAAATTTACTAATAAACATTTGTAGCTTGACTTTTCTTGTGAATTATTATATGTTTACTTCGGACATTAATTATTATATGTAATTTATACTCCAAAGTAGCACATTGTCACACATGAGTCACACCGAAGATGACTCTATGAATCATTTTAACCGATATGACTTTCTCTTAAATTGCAATTCTCTTGTGTCTGTCGATAATATATGACACTATAATTTATATAAAAGTGACAATATCGGGTTTCTTTTATTTCTTTATGGTTCACAACACAGAGACTCTACGAGTTTTGTAAAGTGAAAACTTTCATAGCAACGATAGACGACTTTTGGTAGGAAAAAATCTAAGTTCGCGCCTACAACATACTAATATTTAAGATATATCTATAGGGGCCACTCAGAGTGCCAATAGATGTGAAAATCAGACTATTGTTAATCATTTTAATTCAAAAGTTATGTAATTTTAATTTTTAATATTACAAGCAGTTTGGCATTTCAAAATACAATTTTAAGTTTTCAGCTCTGTCGGCAGTCTGCATGACAGTCGCCACTTTTTTTTGTATAAGGGGCAAGCAAAACTGGTAATTGGATATCACTTAAAACTTTTGGGCCATCAACCCCAGAATATTAGAGAGAAATTTTCGTTGGGCTCCGATAACCTTACTTACTTCGATCAAGATTGGTCCAAATGTGCTTAAGTATAACTTTCGAACGGACTGTCAGACGTCAATTTTAATACTAATATTATATTTATAGGTTCGAAGTGGTGGATACTTTGGATGACATTCCGAAGGTATTGTCAAAGTTTTGGAACGTCATTGCAGAAAATCGAATAGCGGATTTATTAAGACAAGTAATGTACAATCGTGCAACTTCTTATACGTAGTGTAACGAAATATTTGTAGATTATTTTAGTAGATAGGAAAAAATAAATTAAACACTTAATTTAGTTGTAATTGCATTCTATTAGGTTTATTCCCCTCTTGTGTTGAAAAATAAATGAAATATGTAATACGAAAAAAAAGTTAAACTAGAAAGAATATTAAATTAAAAATATAATTGTATATAGGTATAGGATAGTACAGACTAATCATTTTTTTTTCTAATTTAATAATTTTAGCTACAATTTGTGGTCTTGTAAAAAAAAATATTCCTTTTTTTTATTCTCAAGAGCCTTTTAAGAACGTACCAAAGTGACTCTACTCTGCCTGATGGAAAGCATGAATAGGATCCAAAAGTTGTAGTCACCATATTCGTTGCGAATGCTGACAATGCAATATGACCCACACTATGGCGGCCTATTAAGACGCTTTTTTACGCCGCACTTGCTGAAATAAAAGGCATGACAGTCATCGTAACATTATATTGCACACTCTCACCACGACAACTGTCACCCCTGCATCAATGAGCCTCCGTTCTCGCACTCACCAACGAAACACGACAGCACGGATGCTGTCGCTTTAGGTTGATCTTCTGTGTGAGGGTAGTACTGCCCCGGTCGAGTCGGCCCGTTCATGCTGAAAACAGCGTGGCTCTACTACCTGGTGATTCAAAATATAGATAAAAAAAAATTATTTAAGCAAGGAATAAATAAAAGGTTGTAGATACTTTGTTCATAAATAATCAATTTCTATTTATAATGAAACACCGGTATGGAAGTTTTTGAACGAATGAATTTATTGAGAGAAAGTAGGAACTACAGAATAGACAATAACAGTTGTTTGACCACAGACTATATATATTAACTTCCATACTATAAATATAATTTTGATATAAAACTAACACTATGTATAAATTAGATTTTTGACTTATGTATATATTTTTTTTATCAATTGACTTCTTTTTCGTATCGATAACAAAACGAAAATTATCGAGTTGATAGAGTATAGTTTGTATTATAAATGGTTGTTTACGTAACAGTTCATAAATTTAGTAACTAGCAAAGAACAAAACATGTCGTGTTATATAATTTGTAACTTTTTTGTTATATTTTATAAGCATGCCAAAGTGATTCTATTCTGCCTGATGGAAAACATGAATAGAATCCAATAATTGTGATCACTGTACTTATTGCTAATGCAGGCAATACAGTATAGTGAGCGACACTATGATGACCTAGTGAGAAGTTGTGTTGTGTTGTGAGGACCTGTTTCACGCCCACTTGGGGATGGCATGACGGTCATCGTGGCAGTATATTGTTATAACTGCATTAATAGGCCTCCGGTCTCGCTCTCACAAACGTAACACCATAGCACGGATGCTGCAGCTTTAGGTTGGTCTTCTGTGAGAGGGTAGCAGTGCCCTAGTCGAGCCTGCCCGCTCGCGCTAAAATTAGCGGGCTTTGTACATTTGTGTATCAATTAACAGATCACTATTTTATATACGTCATTCTATGACTATGGTAAAATATATTTTTTTTCTATCGCAAAAATAAGAAACGATACTAATATCATAATGCTGAAGAGTTTGCTTGTACGCACTAATCTCAGGAATTACCGGTCTGAATTGTCATTTTTTTAAAGTGTTAGATAGCATATTCATCGAGGAAGGCTATAAGAGCCAATAGGAGACAAGTATCTATCTATCTATCTAATGAAGAATATTGTAAAAACGAGAAACAATAATTATTTTTGAATGACTTGCGATAAAGAAATAATACCTGTTTGTAAGCATAATTCATTTATGTATGAATAGACAAAGGCTTCTTGCCATTACAAGAACACAGTTTTCCTTTCTTTTTTTGCCTTTGAAATTTTATCCCAAGGGTATTGTGCTATCGGCAGTGGTAACAGCCAAGACTAAACCGCAATAACCAACGATAAAAGTTCGTTTACTACCAATTCATTGTTTAGTGGTACCGGGGCTAAACACTACTAATCATTTCCTTAAAGATGAAGTCTTAATTTTTTTAACATTCTAATAAAATATTCATGTAACAAAACACGATAAAATTCTAACTTTGGAAAATAATTGGCTTCATCCTTTTTCTTAACAGGATTCTTTAGACGTAAGCATTTATGATTCTACCTTGTGTACAGTGACAATCATTTTACTTTCTTCCTGACACTATTTTAAATTCCACCTATTTTTGTAAAGGTTATCAGCCACGTAGAGTCTCCGAGAACTCAAGTTTCCCGAACTGCGTGCAATACACTTGCTGCCATACTAAAGAATACCAATTACACCAAAAAACCAGTGAGTAGAAGTTGAATATGTAATAGATTTTCTCATCAAAACACGAGTTGTATTTCTAATTGGTGTTGGATCGTCCTGTATTCAAAGCTAATTCACAAATCTAAACTTAAAAAAAAAATAGTATTATAACTCGGACAAGAAAAAGGTTCTACTGCAGTACTCCTCGATGACAACACTGCGGCTATTTCGTTTGGATAAGCGTCATCTTTGAGATTTTGTTTTTTATTTTCTAATAAATGGTAGTTATTTCTTGGGGAGAAAAGGGGCTGAGGCATTGATCACAGGCAAATTTGGCTCATTGAGTGAAAAATAATACAAGAAAAACACTGTGCACTCGGATTATAACAATAATTTTTATCAGCTGTAATGCTTCTACAAGAAAATTTCAAGTCTCTAACTTTTGAGCTAGGTATGAGTTGCCACCCGGATGTCGTAATAATAGCTGTTTCCGGATCCCGCCTATCCCAGGCGCAGAGTGGCACACCGTGTGGTTTTAGTCGGTCCGATCCCGACACACCACCCCGCAATGTGGGGTAGGGTAACGGCCCGAGGGGTTTTCTACACGTTAAAAAAAAAGGTATGAGATACCAATGTTACAGAAGTCAGCGTCTTCTCTAGTTTATGTGAAATTGACGTTATAGCGTAACATTACTTGAATTTCTAGTTTGCATTTTACTTTGCACTACTCATAACTCGTTTTGATTTCGATAAAAACCTCCTATTATTCCCGAAATAAGATGTTAAAGAATCATTTTTCACTGCAGGAGTTTTATGAAGCCGTAACGATACTCCTTATTAAGACAGGCAGCTATAGTCGCCCGGTCCGACGCGCGGCTAACGTAGCGTTGGATGATATCGTCTGTGGAGTGGATCTAAGTCATGTGGTCACGGCTCTCTGCATACATGGCGTCACGTGAGTTTTGATAGCTTTTGTAGGTAAAGAGACCTTAAAACCTTGTGTAAGGAGGAAGTTGGGATGTGCCTTCAATTATTAGTATAAAATTTAAAAAAAAGATTTGACGTATAGGAGGATATAGGCAGGTGATGGGTGGCAATGATAAAACATGAGTACAGTACCGCAGGAATCATTAGGGGCAAATGCTAGTCAATTTCCTCGAACACAAAGGCCTCTTCTTGATGAACTATAGACAATTATCAAGTCCTATTAAAATTTGTCCTCTCAGAGATTCTGTACTAGGAAAGAGCGTATGGTGAGCAAATCGTTATGCTCCTGGACAAAAAAAGACACGCAGCCGTAAAGTAAGTGTAAAAAGTTCTACAAGTACGATACACGGGACATTATTTGTTTATTGTTTGGAAATCCAATATCAAGTGATAATAATATATAAATTTATGAGAAACAAAGCAACAGTTTCCCATGACAGGTTTTTACGAATAAACGATGGACTATAACACTATAAAAACAAAAAGTAAACAATAATTTCGGACCGGAAGAGGTCCTCCCTCTTCTCCTGGTCCGCCTGGCCCAGGAACAAGCCAGGCCCCGCAGTAGACTCAGGCACTGGAGATCGCTAGACGATCTCCATCTTTCATAAGTGCAAGCCTGAGGGTGACAACTAAAACCGTCCGTAAGTTTAGCAGAAGCAGGTTTGGGGTGGTGATGCGAGCACTACAGAGGGTGCGCCCCCTCTTGGGGGGCAGAAAAGTTAACATTGGGGTTCGCGCAAGTAAGGACGCCCATCTACAAGCCGTAGGCAGCCCGAGGCACGTCAGGGTTCCAGGGATTTCCTTATTAAAGGGCACCTGGTTACCCAGCTACTGGTACCCGAAACAGTGTGCAGTTTTTAGTCGGTTCAAGTCCAACATAATCACCTGCCGATGGTATCCGTGAGGATTTCCACACAGGAAAAAAAAGGGTAATATTATTTATATATGTCGAAGAATTCAAGACTGAACATCCGATTCCACTTTTACATTAGTAAAATACTTGTCTGTCATGATTCCAGTTTAAAGTTTATCTGTGAACTGACAAATCAAAGTGGCAAAAAAATGCTATCTCCTTCACTAATTAGTTAGACTTCATTCATTTTAATTATCATATTAAGACCAAGGACAAAAATCTTACAACGTAGGTAAATAACTGTACATATTCCTCGATATATTGCGTTTTATTGCGCAAATTTAATCGTAAATGCCTAATTCTCATTTCTCAGTCACAAGAGCCCTCTAGTCCGCTGTGCATCGGCCCGACTATTGGTGGTATGTTGTGCGCTCGGCGGTGGAGGTCGCGACCTACTGCGCACGCGTCCACCCACCGCCGCCTGCGCACGAAAACACGCACTGCGCTCTCTTGCCGCTCTTTTGGATGATAAAAATACAGATACCAGGTGAAATGCTACTACGTTTTACTTTGTCTAATATTTGAGAGGCATTTAAAAAAAAAACAATGAATTTCTATAACAGTAATTCTAATAGAATTCTAGTAGAATTAGAAAAAAGAAAAGTTATACTTAAGTTATCTGTTCAGTCATTATCATCATCTTTAATTATTATTAGTCTTCTTTAGACAGAAGGTTTCGGCCTACTATACCAAGCTGGCCTGACTAATTAGTATGTTTCCGACACACCACCCCGCCGCAAACCACGGTAGCGTGGCGACCAGAGAAGATTTCCAAAGTTAAAAAAAGCATTGACGTCAAACGTCAAGTTTATTTTGAATGATTTTTACATCATCCACAGGTTGCATGAAAGAAAATTCCACTGATGTATAAGAGTGCATGAAGTTATATAAAAAAATAAATTCATTAAATTATGTAAAGCGGCAGAGACAAATACTTTTTTTTTAATATGCAGGAAATACGCCGAAAGACTGTACACAATGCTGCGACCGTTAACGAACTTCGAGGCTTTCTACCTCACTGACGTGGACGTAGAACTAGCTTCGAGACAGATGAAGAAATACGATCACGTGTTATGTAGCACACCAGAAAGTAGATGACGTCATAATATTGCTAGTGACGTAGATATTATTTTTGGGTTTGAACTCTTACAAACTTTATGTTCTTACCCATAATGACAAGATTTATTGAATGTATACCATTTTACAACTGAGCATCGTGTTTTGGCAAAGACAAGATATTTTCTCTTGTAGAAAAAATAGTGATTTTGTTCTAGTATTCATCAGGCACTATCTTAATTCCTTTGCCTAGATAAACTTGAAGTAAAAACATCGAAATGTTCTATTGTCATTTTAGTTGTTCTTTTTTTAAATTATGATCTTATTGTTCACATTTCGCCATTTATTTGTGTATGTAATACTGTGTGTACAAAATACTGAACGTTACTGTTGTATTTTGAATCTTTTAGTGCTATTCTGATTGACCAGGAGCTTAAAACATACAATTTGGTAAAAAAAATAATTTTCATTTTAATTAAATGGAACAATAACTACAGCCAAAGGATTTCTGTATTGTAAAATTTCAAAAATTACCATAGACCCGTCAGATGTGTTGAGTCTTAAGTCAATCATTTTTTTTTACTCTAGATTGCTCTCTAGCATTAAATAGAATGAAATAGAACTGTCACGACTGTATACCTAATCATTTAAAACGTTCTAATTACAAAAATTCCTTTTTAAAATCCCTCGTTTGATAAACATAATTTTTGCGAGTAACAATTTCTGTGTTGTAAATGATTGTTTTTATATTTAATTGTTTTTCGTAACTATTTTAATGTGACTAATTAGTGTTTGTAAAACCGAGATTGTAAAGTTAAAAAAAAGACTCACAACTTTAATAAAAACTTGTAGATACGTTGGCGATCGTATAATTGAATGGTTAATTTTATTTTTACACGATTTAATGATAATATAGTATTGTCAACATTTAAAATTTTTTAAGAAGAAAGTGGACTCTTGTTTTTTTAAAATATCTTTACCTGTCAAAGTGTAAAAAGGAAAACTCTAATTAGGGATGTTGTTTATGGTACTCTAGAAGTGGAATTGACATTGTATAACAAAATTTCAACAATCCTTATGGACCCTAAATTCTGGAGGGAGGGCTCGAGGGCGCCAATGCTCTTGTGACTGCAGGTGTCAATCGACAAGGATACTCACTTTCCATTGCGTGACCCATCTCCTCGCTTAAATAAATTATGTTAAACAAACAAAACAGTATTCTGCTCTGTTTATCAACCAAATGTACTTTTTAAAGTGCCAGTTTTCAAAAATTACTGTCATATCATACTTCTGTTCACTGTTGGGGAATATATTATTATTTCCGCTCTGTTCTATAAATATATCAAATATTACATTACATCTATGTGAGTAAACACAGCTGACATGTCAATATGTGTGTATATAGCCCTTCTAAGTACACATGCACTTTACCAGTACAAGTGCACTAGAGCCAAGGCTAATAAGATAGTGTTGAACACAGTTGATAACTTTCTACGCGTAGGCGGCATGTGGTGTACAAATTTAATAACAAAACCACTGTTTCTGTTTTCTTCTGACCTAAGATTACCCTGACGTCAGTACAATAAGTTAGGTAATAGATAGGAACATCAGGATAGTTGTTGTTGTTGTTGATAGTGATATTTATTTATACAGTAAAAGTTAAGTAAGTGTAGGAGAGTCATGCGAAGTATAAAGAAGCTCGTCTGCAGTGACTTTACGGACAGGTTAAGTAATCTTTTCGTTGATTTTCAACGAGTGCACTCAGTCTATGCGTCTTATCGCAAAATATTCTTTTCTGAAAATATCCTTTTCTCAAAATGTTTCTTTCCATAATAAAGATTGGAAACCTGTCGTGTATATGTGAATATATCTAAGAAAGAAAGTATATAAATATATATATATATATATGTGTGTGTGTAAGTGTGTGTATATGTCTATATACAGTCTAACCTCTATAAGTCGAACCTCGATAAGTCAAAACCTCCAAATCTCGAAAAAATGTTTTGTTCCCTTCCCTTCAAACATCAAAACCTCCATTACTTGAAATCTTGACCCTCTGTTAGTCGAAATAATCACCGAGTCCCTCCAAGCCATTTTGGTACATATTTTCACTATAACTCGAAAAATTAAATTTGTCCTCTGTATCTCGAACATGGCAACGTTTTTATTTATTTATTTATTTATTTATTTATTTATTCAAACTTAATGCACATGTTGTACAAAGACGGACTTAATACCATGAGACATTCTTTCCCAGTCAACCTTTAGGTGATGTAGAAACACGATGCGATACGTCCAAAGGTAAAATAATAAAGTTGACATACATTACTTAATAAAATATTTTTTACATAAACAGTACATAAACCTCCATAAGTTGAAAACTCTATAACTCGATTTTTTGGCGTCTGCCTTGATGTTCGACTTATAGAGGTTCTACTGTATATGTATGTACATAAATACACACACACGCGCATACATATATTACTGACTAAACTTTTCTTTTGCTTCTTCATTTTTCTTACTATATGTATTTATAATAGGTAGCCATAACCTAATACAAACTATTGGCTTACAATCTTATTAATACCATCCAACAACGTATCCAGTATTTTTTTATCTATCGGTACTTATTTAAAGTTTTCATCTTAAATAAGTACCGATGTATAAAATCTTCGTTTTCATGTTTTTTCGCCTAACCCTTCTAGTGTTATACTTATTCTCAACAATAATTTCATATCTACATAGTAATATTCTAAGCCTATTAATACTCCACTTACTTGTCTATGGGTAATAGGAAGTACTTGCGTAGTAGGGAGGGTAGGTATAGTAGTAACAGATAGGGTCAAGGCGGTAACAGTGGTTCGGCGGAAATAATGGCTCACCTAAGCTGTCTGCCAAAACAAAAATGGCTACCTGTTTAACTGCTCACTCGTCTAAAACATTGCCCAACCTCACATGTTCAAACAAGTCAGTCGATGATGCGTTGACAAAGCGAATGTTATTTTTTTTTTTTTAAGTTAAGGTAAGCTTCACTCGTTATTCCTAAATTATCAGAATATTAAGAATAGTGGACTTGTGATATTTCTACGTGTCAATAACACTATTCAAGACAATTTTGGACTAAGTTTTATGTCACTTTAAAGTAATAATTAGCATGTGGTCCATCTCATAATCAAAATGTTAGAAAGTACACAGTGACTCGATGTTTTAGAGAACATACTGATTGAGTGAACCAGTGTGTTCTAGTGAGTAAAATTCATACTTTTCTTCTAGAATGTTATCAAAACAATTTACTGAGCAAAAATTGGCAATGGCTTCAAAGTGATTTGATAAGTGGGCTTTTATTGAAATTCAATGAAATGACGTAGAAGCCTCCGAAGAAAGTAAAGTTCCATTCGCTCAAACAATATTTTCACAATACAAAACATGTAAAATTACTTGATGACCAGTGATTCACCATCAACCGAAAGATGTCCACGACTGTTCATAGGCCTACTCCTAAGGTGCTCCTCAACAACCGTGTACCAGCGGTTAGAACTAAAATGTAGACAAAAACAAAAAGAAAAAAACTCCAGCAGTACTCAAGCATAACTTGCTGGCGAAAGACATGGCAGAGGAGGACCGACAGAAATTTAGAACACCCCTGGTCTGCTAGGCTCAGAAACGAGCCAAAAACCGTAAAGAGGTTGCAGAAAAATTTCCTTAATAAGCGGAAGCAGGTGGAGGTGTAGTACGATGTGTTATGGAAAGTACGCCACCTATCTTGGCGTTCTTTTGAACATAAAAGTAATATCGGAGTTCCCACGTAAGGCATTTACGAGTATAAGCTGTCGATGGCCCAACGGACGTTGGGTTTCCAGGGATTTCGTTTCTAAGGTACACTTGGTTTCCTGCTTGGTACTGAAATCCAAAAAATCGTGCGCTTTTTAATCGGTTCGAGTCCAACATAATCACCAATGGGTGACAAAATAATAAATGATTGGTTTTGTTTAAACATGATTCAATTATCTCCCTACTTAATATTATAAATGTTAATATAAGTTTTATGTTACAGTTTGACACAAAAACTACTCAACCAATCATCATGAAATTTTGTACACATGTTCTTGGAGGTATTAGAAGTAATATAGGATACTTTTTATTTAAAAATTTTTTTTTTTTTAAAATGATCTGTTACGAAACTTAACGTGGTAGACCAAATTACAAGCGAGCAAAATCTTTATATGTGTGCAATATTCACTACACCTCGTACTCAGTAGCTTAATTTTTTTTCAATTAAAAGTTCTGTAATTTTTTTATTGACTATTAATTGAAGTTATAATTATACTCAAACTTAGTCGATTGCTAGCCCTTACTTTAGTATAAGTTTCAAACTCCTCTCTTGTCTAAATGACTTCATGGATTTTAAATCATCATGAAAAAAATTGGCCACCTTTCCCGCCTTGACTAGTTCTGAAAGTCTATGAATATGTATGAGGAACCTCAAGACAAAGCTACGAAGTGCAATAAATCTCAAATGTATTTTTAACGTACGTAACTCTTTCGTAGCTTATCACTGAGTGGCTGAGATTGCCAAATTCCAAATCCACCTCCCCTGATACCAGTAAAGTTTACTATTACTATTAAAACTCTACGATAGTTTACCATTTTAAGATAAAAAAGTAATATTAAAGCTTGTAAATGTCGTAACAAACTATATATTTCCACTATCAGCTCCTCCCACCCACGTAGACTATCTATATGACAGTGAAAAGAACCGCAGGTCGGAGGTCGAGTGATGACATGCCACAAACCAGTACAAACAGAGCCCAACATGATCTTTATGCCCAAGAAACATGGTTCCAATCCGTTTGTCCTGAGGTTTATCTACCTTGTGCGTAATAATCGTACGATTCAGCTTATGTCAGCTCTACAAGCTGCGATAGCACCGTTTCTAGTTCAATAGGAAAGAATAAATATGTTCGTTTATCATATTAAATTAAAAGTAGTTTATATTTGATCATTATTTATCGACAAACTTCAGACCGCAGCGTCGCCTGCGTAAGAGTGCTTTTTACATTTATTAGCGGAGGTACTTTTGATTAATGCTCAAATGCTCAATGGGTGTAACGTCCGTGTGGTGACGGCTTACATGTTGTTGCCTCTATATCGTAATTCTATAATTAGTGACGTCTATATAATCGATATCAATCTATCAATGTAAATCACCTCATTAAGACCCACCCTATTCAAACCATATTCATATGACGGGTGTTGAACATGTGATTTAATGACGCACGTATTACGTGGCGCCATTGCTTTCTACGCTCATATGTACACACGCTCTAATTGAAAATATCAATTTGCTAAAACATTGTAGGAACACAAAATTTTGATAAAGAAAACCAATGATTCTGTCTAATTATGTGTCTGATGTTACGTCGACGCCTTTGCCAAGTTAAGGAAAAAAAAGTAAAGGCAACTTTATTTTACTTTTCCCGATTCATTGAAGACTTATTTCTACCTTTGTATCTTACCAAGCGAACCAAGAAGCCCGAATTTAAATTTGTTATATTTTTCACGCGTATCTTGTATGTTTGCTTGTAATTTTTAAGTTATACTTTTTTTTGGCGCGTTAGGGAAAAATGATGAGTAAATTTTAACGGAATCACAAAAAAACAGACACCATGAACATTATAGCGCTAGATAGTCAACATTTTAGTTATGTTATTATTAATTATACACAAACAATTCTTTTATGTTATTTAAATGCAATTTGCAATTTGTGTTATATATGATATGTGTAATATTTAATAATAAGACTTTCTTTTAATGTATTAAACACCTTTTTTCTATTATTATTCGTCTCGCTTCCTCTACAAACATATAACGCGAAGTATAAAATTTTTAAAAAGACTTATATATTCGAAGGATATCACTACACGTGCGTACATAACCACACTCCTTTTTTATTTCGTATCTGCCAAATATATAACTTTACTTAACTTTTTGAAAGAAAATAACAAAATGGCAGAGTTTAGATGAAAATGGTAGCAAATTAAAAAAAGAAAAAAAATGCAGAAATATGTATAATTTAATAAGGAATATTAAATTGTTTTTTCTGACATCATAGAAATGGGTCAGGTTTTCGTCAGACCTCGTTCTGTTTTGGATTTTTAGTGCATTACTTTTAAATTCTCTTTTTATATTTGAAATTTGCATTTTGTAACTATTAATGTGGCATTAAAAATTTAGCCATTTGACATGTAGTTTTGTATTACATATATCAAATTTCTTTGATTTTGTCTCTACCTCACTCACTTTAAAAATCCAAAGAACCTACTTACTTCTATCAGTACTACCGTCTGCATATTTTAAACACAGATAGTGAAATCGTAAAGTCATTTTTTCATTAATACAACCTTCCTAAAATTAACTAAAATAAGTATGGTAGGTAAGTCATAGACAAGCGATATTTATATTACATTCTCTAATACATTTTTTTTTATTTAAATGTCTGCCAAAGTTACACTACTCTGCCTTTTGGAAAGCATGAACAGAATCGCAGTATATTGACCCACACTATGGCGGCCTAGTGAGACGCTTTTTCACGCCCTGCTTGGGAACATAAAAGGCATGACAGTCAGCATGGCAGAGCAAGATTCGCACACTTACCACGATGACTGTCACCAATGGGCCTCCGGTCTCGCACTCTCCAACGAAACACGACAGCTCGGACGCTTTAGGTTGGACTTCTGTAAGAAGGTAGTACTGTCCCAGTGGAGTCGGTCCCTTCGTACTGAAATCAGCGTGGCTCTACTACTTATTTACATCTAGTCATTCAGCCAGTTCTTAAACATTTAGATTACTTAAACACTGTTCGACCACTTTATTAATGAAAGCTGTCCTTCTACAGCACCATCAACAGTGGATGTAGGTCGCTACTCCTGCCGGTGAAGCTTTTTGTGAAGTCATTAATGGGATCTTATTTCCTAAGCAGACATCCTATGGTTGACATTAAGATAACACGTCCTCAAACCTCATCTTGCCACCGTCATTAAGGGTTAAGTAGCAAGGTAACCACGATAAGTAACATAATATTTGTATTTTCTGATTAAGTCAAGATTGCGTATTCGGCGAACACGAAACGGCGTGTGATTAACGACATCCTAACACAAAGACGTATTACTGGATATTAACGTCACATTTGCGTGGATGTTGTAGATCATTTAATTTTATTGTTCGTAACGGCTTTAGATTATTATATGTGCATGTACAATCTTGTTATGCTATTCATTAAACAGTTGTAAAGAATCAATGTAGACTTTCTTTACTGATCTGAATTTTAATGTCAATGTTTTTAATTTTAGACGACGTTGTCGTGCCTTGACATAGAATTTAATTTATAGTACATAATTAATACCAAAATGAAAATATATATAAATTATTATATTACTTTTATAAGTATATAATAAGGTCTGATTGAAGTAGAGGCACAGTATGAAGAGTAATAGAGCCACGCTAATTTCAGCACGAATCGACCGGCTCCACGGGACAGTACTACCCTCCGTGCCGTCGTGTTTCATTGATGAGTGCGAGACTGGAGGCCTAATGATGCAGGAATGGTAGTTAGCGTAGTAAATGTGTGAGCCTTACACTGCTACGATGACCGTCAAGCCTTTTAGACGCGGGGCGTGAAAAGGCATCTCACATCCGTCATGGCTTGGGTCACATTACTGCATTGTCTTTATTCACAATGAGTATGGTGACCACAACTCTTGGCTTTTACTTATGCTTTCCCTCAAGCAGAGTAAAGTTACTTTATTCAGTGCAGTCAAATATTAGAAATAAGTTGCGGCGCTGCGCAAAAGCCTGTCGTTGCTTATATCCATTCAAGCTAAGGAAGTTTGAAGGTTAAGGAGAGCCCTATGTCCAGCAGTGGACTGTTATAAACTGTTGTTGATGAAAATTCTAACATACCAGGCATTATAAAGGCTATTTAAAACTACCGTTTTTTGAATTTTAAACACGCACATTATATTCATAATATGAAGGTCAAAATTACTAAAAATTTAACCTCAACCATTATATTTAATAAACGCTGCAGAAATATGCAAAATAATCTTAATTTGCCTGTTTCGCAGCTTAAGATTTTGTTTGTATCTTAAAATATTCGCACTGGCACAAAACACTATTAATACTATTTGAAAAATAATGTTATTGTTTGGAAATACCGTTACAAGATGAAATAAGAAAACTTTTTTGTAAATAGAAGAAGACAAAATTTTCTGGTTTCCAAGGATATTTTCAAGCAATTTTGACAGATAAAGACGTTTATTAGTCTAGCGATTATCGTAAATGCTCTGCCTAGTTCGATATCAGACAACAAAATTAAAAAAAAACATGTTAAAACATTTTAAATAACTTCGGTGAAACCAATAATAAAACTAACTACCAAATCAATGGAGTATATTAATGTTTATTTAAGTGCTGAAACGACTTCGTTACTAAATTGGTTAAATAACAAATAAAAACAGTTTTTTTTAAAGACACAACGCCCACTTTAGGAATATATCCTACCAGCTAATGCCTGCGACTTAGTCCACATGGCATTTGGTCTGCCACATTAAGTTTTGTAACAGATCATTGTAAATAAATATATTTTTTTTAATAAAAAGTATCCTACGTTACTTCTAATACTTCCAAGAACGTGTGTACAAAATTTCATGAAGATCGGTTAAGTAGTTTTCGCGTGAAACCGTTACAAACAAACTTACAATCGCATTTATAACATTAGTAAGGATGTCGCGGGGAACTTTACAAACATTCAAGAAACGTACACAAAGAACACCCAAGCTCAGGACAACAATTTGTGAGTTACACAAAATGTAGTCCTGTGTGGGGCTTGAGCCCACAACACTCAACGCAGTAGAGAGCGACATGGCGACCGCTTGAACCACTACACCATCCGTGCGGTCATCAGATTGTCAAGTTCAGTTGTGTATTAAAATCCAGATTTCTTTAAATTACTTGCAGCGATTTACTGTTCAGTGATATATTGTTAAAACTCTCAGCGCCTTCAAAGAAACGTCAAACAAAAAAGCACAAACTTGACGCATAAACTTGCGCATTTTTTTTTATGTTTTCCTGAACTTTTTGGTCGAATGTTATAAAATGATAATAGGCTAGATGACACTTTAGTCAAATTAGCTACTTTTTATCATCTGTCAAAACGACAATTTTGTATAATACCACATTATGACGTCACTGTTTTAGACTACACAATTGAACAATATATTTCACTGTATATTTGATTGAAATTCGTAATAATAATAAAAAGTTATGTTAACAATATTTGCCGAGATGTTTCGCGATATTAGTTTTAATGAAGTGGACATTGGTATATATTTATGATACAATTATCTACACAATTGGGTTAGACCCGGAATCGAATGGTCTTTTAGTGCTTTACACAGACTAAAAACTTGACTACGAAAACTACTATACTATACATACAACATATATTAAGTTTATAAGTGTGTAGATGAAGTAACAATGATATTATGTACTTTATTTTTTTTTATTTATTTCTATTAATAATATTAGTGTAAATACCTGTCTGTTAGGCTAAGTTGGTGTAGCTGAAACTTTCTTGCGCATGTTTTGGTCTCTTATAATTGAGGAAACACATAGCTTTTTGATTTTGTAAGTTGTTTGTTTTTGATAGTGTGTATTTCTTGTTGTGAGATCCTTAAATAATGAATAAACTGTTTTTTGTTTTCATAAAAATTCAATTTTTTTAATAAATTTTTCAACTTGCCTACAAAGTTTTGTTTTAAGAAAACTTACAGACACTATACATAAAAAAAAACAACATGGTTGCTGTAGTAACCAATCTTTATATACTATTATTTATAATAACAAAGTACGTAAAACAATATCAACCATTAAACTTTAAATATTTATAAGAAGAAATACATTAAATTATTATGCAACATATACCATAACCGCGCAATCCATTTCCTTCACAAATGAGGAAGTGAACATATTCAATGTATTATTACAAATACACTTATATGCTGGTATACTAGTGATAAAACTAAGTTGAATTAGTAGTAATGAATCCAGATGAAATACAATTTAATCATTTTTAACATTTCATCATCATCATCATCATTTTCAACTCGTATAATAGGCTTTAATAGGCTTCTCTTTGAACCCAAACCAATCGTAAGCCCTCCTTGTCTTAACAATTTGAACTATAACAATGTTATACCATATAAGTTAGTTTAAATAAGTATGTTTATTAATAAACTAACGTCTAATGAAGCTTTGACTGCCTCGGTGGCGTAGCGGTAGTGAATGCGGCTGCTGTGCTTGAAATCTCGAGTTCGATTCCCGGGTCAGCTCAAATGTTTGTATGATCTGCAAATCATTGTTTCGAAGTTTGGGTGACTTTCTCTGTATAATAAATATGTATTTACAAAAAAAAAGTATATAAGTATTCTATCAGTCAGTCTAGTTATCATAGTACAAGCTCTATAGTTTGAAACTTGACGACGTTGGGCGTCAAATGTCCGAAATATTTGTTATTGTTATTTATTTATTTTAGTTATTAAAAGCAGCTTATACAAGGGTTTATGTAGAAATTGAATTGCAATTAGAACGTCTAAAAAATTAACTGTAGAAGTGTACAAACCTGAAACTTTTAATCGATGACGGTTAGTCGATATTTCTGCTAGTGTATTTTGCAATCATAAGACAGTGTGAGAGTAACTTCCAGAATTACCCTTTAAGGACATTAAATTCTCTGAATTACTTACTATATATCTTAAAGTTTTGTGTGTGTGTTTCGCATTAATTGGGTATACGAATAAAATTAATAATTATTAAGTATTTGGACGTATTACATTTTTAAAAACTCAAATTATGTTTGGCGCCAAATTATTTATGTTTGAAAAAGAATTTTCTTTTAAATGCATCGGGTGATGTACGAAAATAAAGAAATTCGTAAATGTCCTGCAAAAATATATTATTCACATCAACAGTCTTTAATACTCCATTGCTGGACATAAAATACTACATTTAACTTCTACATTAAAAAATAATTAAAATGAAAAATGTTAAAAAATATATATAAAATAATTAAGTGTATAAATTAACTTAAGTATGTAATTTTTTTCACTAATGAACTTCTTTGAAGATTTTAAGTGAATAAAATAATTATTTTTAGACATATCTAAAAAAGTAACAACACAATGTAATATATGTTTATCTTTTTGAAAGATAAACGTTTATACAATGATTAATATATTATAAAATATCTTTATCTCATAAACAATGGAATCTTTGGTGAGATAATAATGTTTTATTAATTCGGACATTATCACGAACAGTTTTGTATTACTTATCATTTAACGTCAATATATTTTAAAATATAGGGTGAGAGGTCCATATTTCTGTCTTACCGGATTTAATTAATTCTATTTATTGCTTATATTTATTTGTGGTGATAGATTGAGAAAATAGAGTGTTACCACCCGTCCGTCGTAAGAAACGACTGAGAAAACAAACAGGACAACATCGCTGCAAGAAGTAGGAAAACTTGAAATAAACTCTTTTGCTTTTTTTAACGTGTTGAGACGTCACCTCACCAGGATTAGCGACAGAGTGGTGTGACGGAACCTAGCCGGCTAAAACCACACGGTGTGCCACTTTGCGCTTGCGATAGAAGGGATCCGGCAACAGCCATACTTACGACATCTAGACCTCTTGGAGGAGTCTACCTTCGAATGAACTCTATTTAACTTTTCTCCTCGCGGCGATGGAGGGAAAACCCGTCCCACACTCAGGGCGGCATTAGACTCATACCAACCCGTATAGCCAGCGTAGTATGCTGGATAGAAATGTCTTTGTGAATGAAAAGCTTATTGAACAATGAACTATTAAAATCTATTATATATAACGAAGCAAACATTTTTGCCAACAAAGGTAAAGCGAAACACTTAGATATTTTTAGATATTTATTATTATAATTATTACAAACTGTTAGAGATTTCCAGCGACGTCTTAAAAAAAAAATAAAGTGAAAAAAAGTTAATGAATAGAAAATTATATGTAGATTAGCTGACCCGGCAAACGTTGTTTTGCCATATAAATAATTTCCTAGTAATTTTAGGGTTGTATTACCCACAACATTTAGGGGGATGAAAAATAGATGTTGGCCGATTCTCATAGATACTGGATAAGCACAAAAAATTTCATCAAAATCGGTCAAGCCGTTTCGGAGGAGTCTGGCAACGAAAACTGTGACACAAGAATTTTATATATTAGATAATGAAATGATCGACAACTCGGGTATAGCCTAGTTTTGATTTTAATTTTTTTATTTAAATGCCAAGTTCACCAGTTCGGCGACTATTAAGGATGGTTGCTACTAAAAGGCACGCATCGGGACGAATTTTACAATCTTTAATCAATATGAAATCATATACACAGTGTTGAATTAAAGTCTAGTCTAGTCTAAACTATGTAGTATGTGGGTGGGGAGAGACCCATGTTGAAATGATTCCCCGTTAAAGTTACAATACAAAAACTACTTATTTGCATAAAATATTCGCTTTTAAAGTTATAGAACCAATGGAGGATTTGAAAACCAGAAAATTGTTACTATGTGATAAAAAAATCTCCAAAAAATGAAATGGCAGGTTCCACGAATGTTTAAATTTGCTGCATTGTGAGTAATTAAAAAAGGTGTTCCAAATACTCGTATTCATAAGCAATACGAGTATTGTTCTCCATTAAGGAAATAAAATACCTAATACTGTCTTAATGTGGTAAGTGACTGTTAACTGTTGGCTACTTTATGTTAAAGTTGAAAAAAATTCTCTATCGTTTCCTCTTAAAGCATAATCAATTATAAATGATCATAAATAAATTATTTGCTTAAAGGTGTATAGAAATATTAAAGAGTTACTCATTTGCGCCTATTAATCTTCCGCCATATTGTTTCCTTCTTCACTCTATAAATTTTCCAAAATGTAGAGATGTGCTTACCAGTGTAGTAGTGCAGAGAGTATTACTCTCGTTTAGCATAGGCACTTGTCAAAAACGTCACGTCGGAAAATGCGCATATATTCAATCATCTTAATCTAACTCATAAACATTCATAAGTCAAGATAAAAAAAAAGAAAGATATCTATAACCATAAATAAAAAAGAGTAAGGTCCAATAATGAAAAAAAAAGATTTGTTTGAAAAGGTATGTTGGGTACAATTAGTAGCAAAACGTTAAAATTTGATAGTTGGTTGTTTAAATAAAAAATGTTAGCAGAATTAAAACAGTAACTTGACAAAAACGTCTAAAATTATTTTAAAATATTTAAGAAAACATCCGAAAAAATTTTGTTGCCTATTTAAGACATCGTAACTAGGATATTACAAAAAATGTAACGGGTCTTTCTTTCAATTGAATTTTAAACGAGATGTGAGTGTCTATAAAATGCGAAAAAAAAATACCCGTCTCGTGGGAATAAAAAAATAAAGATTAATATAAACATCAGTTAAATAATAGAAGTATTCTAAAATAGCCAATAAATTGGTAATGAACCTCAGCATAGTTATTATTCTTCTCATTTTGCACTTGACCTGACAATCTTAATGCATCTGGATATCTACATATCTGTATCCCACTCATTTAAAAAAAAATGTATGCCTAACAAATAAACTAAATATATTACTCGTAAAGCGCGCTATTGCAGATCATTCTAGAACCACTGACGTAACGAGTTATCATTATTGAAAAAAAACAAAGCTAAGTACATGTAAAATTATCTCACTGGCACTCGTGCCTCATCACAGTCCGAGGCAGAAACGTTAGAACGCTATTTTTCAGGATACAGGGTACGAGTGTACAGTTCGCGGCTATTCCATATACATACCTAAAGTTTTTTAGACACGCTCGCCAACCCAAGGTACTTTTAATAAAGTCCTTCATGAGCACACTGCAATAATATACACTGAACACATATCACTGTATATTTTTCGGCGCTCCCATCGAATCACTAATTGAAAATTGTATGCATGAAATTTACAAACTTAACGTAAATATATATAAAAACAATATTTTCTATCCTTTTTAGTGTTTTGCGTTCCTAATTACGGTAAAATTCATAAGTTGCGTTCATATAACATGGTGTTATAAACGAGTCATTTAAGTTTTTTAAAATTGTAGAGGCTTAGCACAAAATGGTAGCCAGGTGGGTTTTTATTTTATAAAACCATCGAGGTTCCAACTAAACTACAGATGGGTTTTCTACTCTCATTTGTTTTGTTTATTTTTGTAGCTTATAACACAGTTATTACAAGGGAATTGACTACTGCACACATTTAGAAAGAAAGAAAGAATTCTGATAACGCCATTTAAACTAAAGGGTGAGTAAAGAATTCGTTAACATTTGAATCTACCATCCCGCGCAAACATGTTACGGAAATTCTTGGGACCGATGCTACTGGAATTTGCTGGCTACAATCGTAACACATGCTTTCGAAAAATGAAAAATAATTAAAAAATAAATTCCAACTAATAAGGTTTCATGTAAATAAGCCCACTCTATAGCATCAATTTCTTAAACTGAAACTATTAGAGAAGTCTTAGAGGTCGTTCTTATGAACCTGGATGACTTGATTGACAGACATATTTTTATTGAATCTTTCACCTAAGTAGTATGTGACAACATTTTGTCTACCAATTTTATTTCTTTATAACTGTACAGTAATACATACTTCTTATAAAATTTAACAAACTAACTGTACTTTGCGACGTTTTGATGTGCAATATTGTAACTGAATTAATGAGAAATGAGGAAAATAGGAGAAGCAAAAAAAATATTTAACAGTCTTTGAAGTAAGGTTGGAGTAATTTATGTACGTAGATTCAAGACGATATATAAAGACCCTACTTTACTTATCTAACAGTAAATCTAATAACTTTGTTCCATACCTACATAATAATAAAAAAAACATATTTGAATTTAGAACTTTATCTCACGTACAAAAAAATCACATGATTAAACACAGTTGACTGTAATCTTATTTCATCTCTTTTTTCAAACTGTTTGGATTTCGTAATAAAATTTAAACTCAATCGATTAATACGTTACACGACCCGGGGTGGTGTGTCGGAATCGGACCGACTAAAACCACGTGGTGTGCCACTCTGCGCCTGAGATAGGAGGGATCCGGGAACCGCTGCTATTACGACATCCAGATCCCTCCTAGTGCCTGCCCGCTGCCGCGGGCACCACGTTACACGACCCAACTTGACTTTTATACATACACGTACACAAATTTTTGTGTCTAAGCTGCGATACTATTTCTTTCATATACCTACCACGAAATCCTG
Organism: Hypercompe scribonia; assembly: GCA_949316085.1. NCBI lineage: Eukaryota > Metazoa > Arthropoda > Insecta > Lepidoptera > Erebidae > Hypercompe > Hypercompe scribonia. Next base: position 3,977,289 of record OX438973.1, read on the forward strand.
CCTGGTAGAAAGTGATTATCATTAGCTAAGAGAGATTCAGATCAAGTTCTTGTTTAATATATATACTAAAATCAGGACAGTGGTAGTGAAATTATTAAAACATAGGAATGTCTTCTACTCTGAATCAACTTTACTGTATAAAAATTAGACTTTTATCTTTTGACGTAACGCTTGACGTACCAGTGACAAATGCCTTATATCCAAAAAGTTAGACGTAGGTAAAGAGTAGAAATGGGTTACACACCCATATTAAGTTAACCATTCGTAATCCGCAATCAACAAACTTCTCGTTGTCTGCGAGCTTTGCCAGACAATTCTCTGACGGAGGAGTCATGTTTTCCAATCTATATATTAAATCAAAAGATCATAATCGAACGTTAGTGTTAAGTAATAGCTGGCAAAGTTATCGCTTTAGCCAACTAAAGCAATAATTTATGCCAGCTACTCGCACTTTATGGTACTCTATCTATGAAAGAGTTTAGATTTATAGAAATGACAATAGAGTTGAAACTTTTTAGTTCAGCACCACAAATAAGGGCTTTGTATACCTATTTCAAAGAAATTTTAAAATAGCATATACTTATTCAGATACTATCAGTATAATTATGTTATTATAACCAGATAAATTTATGATATTATAGGATATTCTCCTGATAACTTTCGTATTATCCAATCGTTATGTACAGTTGAAATGCATGTAGTAGGCAATAACGAAACAGATTAAGTAAAAAACCAATTTATTTTTATTGATTACATATTGATATTCATATCGATTACAAAAAAAAATCATATCTTAAACAAAACAATAAATATTTAATTTATTTAAACACAATTAACCAAAACAATACTAAGTTCATATAACTACTGGTAATATCTTACACTACAACGTAAAATATGGACATATTCTACCAAGTACCTCATAGATACCCCAAAAACAATTGTTTTAAAACTAAACTATATTTTAACAATACTAAAATTCCAGTATTAAGTACAGATAACTTCTGTTAGGCAGTGGCCTAATATAGGCCGAATAAGTCTATCGAGTCCTTTGTCATGCTCGATAAAAAAAAATTAACATTTGGTCATTCCAAATAATGTGGCGCGATCTTCTGTCATTTGTTTTCTATTTTCTATGTTGATAATCTTTTTCGCTACGTATACTTCTTGGACCTTTGATTGTCACTTTTTGACCACGTACAACCACGTTCACTTCTTATACTTCAATTGTTCTTCTGGATTACTGCATGATCGCGCGGTACCTTCGCGCTTATAGCCAAGTTCCATTACCGTAGCTGCTGCACCCTATGCGTGTACCGCGGGAAACTGCAGATCTTCAAAAGGCAGAGTGAGAAAGAACGTTTCTCAAGGTGTTTGTGGTGGCGTGGACGAGCCTCCGTCACCGACACCAACAGGAACACACTTAATACAACGAGCACGTAGTAGTATAGACGCATTTTGAATTTTATTTTTAATTTTCTCCACAAAATATATGTACGTAAATCAGCAAATATAAGGCTGGCTGAGTTTTGCTTTAGTGTTTATCGTTTACCGTTTGCTTGTGTACTGATGGTCGCCTTAAGATTCTCGTTTATATAGGCATCAGGGTTATCTAGCGCGTGGCCGATAACCCGCCTAAATGAGATGGTGATATAGGTTCGATGACTGCCACTCAATGTCACTGATAGTTATTATAGTAAAATTATCATAACTAGGTAAGCTAGCACGCGCCAGCACGCGGGGTTTGTTGGCCGAACACTGTTCCTATTTTATAACTTTCACAAATTTAAAAAAAGATATATAAAAAGGTATATAAATTTTAATCTACTTATTTATACATATTGCATAATAAACGATTCGCTAAGAACTTATTAAATGCGTTCTAAAATTATTGTATGCGTAAAATATAATTTAGAAATATAATATATGATTCTCTGAGCACAAATATCATCTAACTATTACTATTATTATACTAAATATAACATTTTTTTTTTAAATTTCGATGTTTATCTAATATGTTAATAAATATTTTTTTTTAATTTTGATTCATGTTGTTCTCAACATTTTCAAATAATTATTTAATTAATTAGTATCTGCTTATATTAAATTAATACCCAGATAAGTAATTATAATTATTGAGCCGTGTTAGTTAATCACTTTTAGCTCAACCTACCTCAATTTCTTTTGATCTTATCAACTTTCATAACTCATAGATAAAGTATCACACATTGACATGAATGTGTTTTGATATTTTTTACATGTCTTCGAAAAATTTTGTTTCGTTGGCAACACCATCTTAATGAATTTTGCTATGGCAATTATTAAAAATAAAATATTACCTTTTTGGACCATAAAACTGTACCTTTACTTCTTTTTCACGTTGATTCGTAGAAATACAAATAAAAAACAATTAAAAGATTTATCTTTCACATTAATTTCACGTTTAATTCGTTTGGATTATAATAAATTAATAATAATAATAATTAATACAAATAGAACAACTTACGTAGGTACAATCATCAGTTCACAACCTTAGCTCGTGATAACGAGTTATAGGTTGATAAAACCTCTCAGCCATATTACATACACTGCGCTGTTGGTTATAAGTAGCTAAATATCTGAATAATTATTTATTTTCAGTCAAAAATTCAGGACCCCATAGTCCTAGATCCTAAAATTCCTGTACCTAGGACCACATGACGTGGAACGTATTCCACTCGCGATTCAGAATAATTGTTACCTATAGCTACCCACCTCTTTTGTTATATTTAGATTTGATGTTTGCAGAACACGTTACTATTCAGATATCTATTCTTAGCTAGTATTGTTTGTGGTTTTTTTAGGATATACTCACATTAAAATAATTCCACGGATTTTTTTTTTAGCTAATTGCACAAATTGCACGTAGTCGGACTTACGCTCGGGTCATTCTTTACTAGTCGACCTTGGAGTGATGTTGAAATATATTGCGGAAGTTGCAAGAATAAAATAAGAAAATATTTGAATTAAATTTGTGAGTCATAGACTAACCATATGGCCCATTAAATCGAATAAACGCTAGGTCTTATTTACATAATCAGATACATAGCTATATTCATCACTAAATAATATGTATATAGATAGATATAAATCTATATTTATAATCTAATCAATTAAATAAATTTGAATGTCTGTTTCTAATTACAAATTAACAGTTTTTCATTAAATACATATGAAAAAGTACATACGATAATTACATTAAAAATTGTCTGTTCTGATTAATCTCTAAAACGAGTGCACCCACTTTGATAGGTCTTTCGCTGGCAGATAACTAATGTTACAAGGAGTAGCTTAGGTTATTTTTATTTTGAAAAACGATTGAGTTACTCGAAAACAATATTGAATTCAAATTGAAACAATGATCGATTCAATAGCAACACAAATCGTGTGGCACAATAGTTTGAATATATAAATAGTCATATTTCTAAAACACCCTTAGTTTGATAAGGTATTCTATACGAGATATTCACGTTTATTTTCATTAATTACTGTCCGTGTGGTGGCGTATTAAGAATACTATTCATCCAATGGGTGTCACAAGAAGTGACTAAGGGAACAAATTATTCAAGACAACATCGCTGCAAAAAGAAAAACTTAAAATAAACCATAAACCAACCCGTCTGGCCAATGTGGTATAGTAGGCCAAAACCTCCTTTCGAAGGAGAGGCTTCAGTCCAGTAATTGGCTGTTAAAAGCTGTTGATGTTGATTTTCAGGAATTAATTTCATGCAGAATTCAAGCAGAATTTGTCACAGATGAAAATAAATATGTTATATATCCAATTTACAATAAATTATCAATTGAAAATGAACATGGTAGTTTAAAAATTGACAGGAACTGAGAGTAGTTTCAAGGCTCTATAAATAATTTATCAATCAGAAACCTTTTGCGAAGTGATAAAACTTACCTTAGTCTAAAGAAAACTCCAAATAAATCCAAGAAATTTTGTGCTGGGCTCCTCATGTAAATTATTCCTATGCCTGCAATATAAACTATTATCAATGAATGAATGAAACTGTGTTTTTTTTCTTTATTCTTTATCGTGTTTTTACAACTCATACGCATCTATTATGTACTAAATGTTTGTGTACGTCCAGAGTCCATTAAATTAATATGTTAATATCATCATCATCTCAGACAAAAGGTGTCCACTGCTGCACATAGGCCTCTCCCAAGGTTCTCCACAACAACCAGTGTTGGTAGGCCCCCCATAAGTTGAGAGGACTACCAACGCTGCGTTTCCTAGTACGCGGTCGCCACTCCAGAACTTTATGGCCCTATCGACCATCGTTTCTGCGTGTAATGGGCCCTGGCCATTGCTACTTAAGTTTAGCAATTTTACTGGCAATATCGGTGACCTTGGTTCGTCTGTGGATCTCCTCATTCCTGATTCGATCACGCAAAGAAACTCCGAGCGTTGCCTTCTTCATTTCTCTTTGGGTATGTTCATATAGCAAACGAAATACCTCGTCAAGTTTGTTGTGTGTATTATTATAATACTATAATATATATATAAACATCTCCTTAGAAAGAGGTTGCCGATTAGGCTATATTAATAAGTACAAAGTTTGTTTATTCTTTTTACTCTCTTTATAGAGCCACGCTGATTTCAGCACGAACAAGCTGGCTCGACCGGGGCAGTACTATTCTCTCACAGAAGACCAACCTAAAGCGACAGCATCCGTGCTGTCGTGTTTTATTGGTTAGTGCAAGACTAGAGTTATCGTGATAACTATGTGAGCCTTACACTGCCACGATGACTCATGCCTTTTACGTCCCCAAGCGAGGCGTGAAAAAGCATCTCACTAGCCCGTCACAGTGTTGATCACCATACTGAATTGTTTACATTTGGCATGAGTATGACCATAACTCTTGCATTCTATTCATGCTTTCCGTCAGGCAAAATAGAGTCATTTTGGCAGGCTCTTGATGAAAAAAAAATTACATCCTTAGATGGTTCTTACGACACCCACATTGAGGATGAATAGAGGTGTACTCTATATTCTTAATTCGTCATATTAAAACTTTTTACATTATGTAAAGAAAAGTCTTAAATGATATATAATATCAGTCATTATCATGACATTCATTCATTATTTAAGCGTAAGTAGGGCGATTTAATGTAGTGTAAAGATACCGTTATCTTTAAAAGACCACCAACTCTATTATAAAAATGGCCATCGAGATACGTATTTGTTTTAATGATTGGACTTATTTATCATTATTTGTCGTAACCAAACATCTCTATGGCTACTTATCTCTGTGTTTTTAAATCAAATTGTCAATAGACGGACTAGGGTATATAATTTAAAAAATTAAAAAAATAATGATTAGAAAACTTCTCTACAGTACTTCGAGGGATATTATTGGACTTCAAATTCTCCCTCTCAATCTAATCCTGTGGGTGGGATTAAAAAGTTTGTAAACCTAGGGTGACAGACGTGTCGCGAGGCGAAGATGCACTTGCTATTAGACGATTGCTACTCTTTTGCTCCTCTATCTCATAAAAAACATCCAAAATGTTCGAAACATTTATCACAGACCGCAGTGACCCTAGTCACGATATTTCTTTACAGTCCAGACTTCTAAATAGGTTAAAACTGACTAGATTGACATGGATAGCGCAGCGGTTTAAACGATCACCACGCTGCTCATCTGGGTGTTTCTGTGTCCGATTCTTATGTGTTTCTAAAGTTCCCTGCAGTACAGGATATATTCCTAACATGAGCATTCTCTTTAAAAAAACTTAATCAAAGAGAACTGTGAACATCAATATACGTCATGTACGTCACAATGGTCAACATAGCTAATCCCATGGGTGCCAGGTGTAAAACATAATCTAATAGTTGTTTCTCGACTATAATTTCAGGTTCAGTTCAGTTCAAGTCAAAAGAATACACCACAATAGGAGGCAAGCCTAGTTCTATTTGTTTTATAGCCGTGAGTATTATACTCGTAAAGGAATGTTAAACAATGAAGAGATATTGCTCATATGAATAGATTGTAGAATTTAAGGCCTCGTACACACCTTGCGTCTGGGTGCTGGCGGGTTGCGTGGGAAGTCTCGCGTTTAACCTGACTGTCATAACTAAAATGATACCCTGCGGCCTCCAGAGGCACGTGCCAGAGGCCCTAATGATACCTTGCGGCTTCCAGAGGTACGTGCCAGAGGCACTGATGACGTTCTGCGACTTCCAGGGATAGGTGCCAGAGGCCCTACCGATGCTCTGCGGTCTCCAGTGGTATGATGCCAACAGTTTGCCCAAGCGGCGTAAACCCGCAGGCATGGTGTGTCTAAGTCTAAGTAAAAACTTGAGCTCACTTGAGGATGTTGAGGGTCTCATAACTGTAACTTGAAAAAACTGTTGCTGGGAAAGCCAAATTCACCTAAAATTATAACGATATCTATCAGAAAATAGCCAATTTTAGATCCCATCTTTCTAAGTTTATGGCACTGATTAGTAGGTGTCCATAGCCGGTAGTAATCACATACCATTAAGTGATAAATATCCTCGCTTGCCCTTATATTATAAAAATGTGGTGACGGATAAAGAATGCAGAATGTCACCCTATTCATCTAGTCGGTATCCTTAAAGCCGACAGAGGGAACATACTACGCAGGGTATCCACACTGTAAAGGGAAAACTTGAAAATGAATCAAAAAACCGAAGTGAGGATGGCATTGCATGCACGCCCAAAGACTTCCCCGAAATTCATTAACTTCTGTTATCTTAAATAAACACTACAATTTACACTCAAGTTTTCATCTCAGAGGAAGGTAATTTTTAAGTAATTAATATTTTCTAATAAATACCAAGTAAGGAAAGGTCCGTACGGCAATGACAGGGCCACCCTTAGACGTTGAACCGTTCGATACCTCAGCTTATTTGGGTCAATGAAATCGACGGAACCTTGGTACATTTTACTGTAAATAGCGTGGACATTTAGTCTCAGTATCGCTGTTTATCTAACTAGGTTAAAGTGACGGACGATCTTCGTAATCTGGTAAGAATTATGAGCTATATTAGTAAATGACAGAATGTTTTCCGGTTAGCAACTAAGTTGGCTTCGATCTACTTCATGGCTCTATGATCACGGGTAGCGGGTATCTTTCGAGAAATTCCCTCAAGTTCAAACATCACCCTATTCAAACAGCAATGGCTTGCAACAGTTACACAACACAAGTAATCAAGGAGTTGCTCTCGACGCCTATCGCGGATACATAGTTTCGATTTTGAAGTTTGTCTTACTTTTTTGGAGCAATTCCAAGGTTTCTAAAGTTTGAAAAAACCCATAGCTGGCAAAAACTGGCCAATTATTAATTCTGGGTGTTTACCTCTGCTGTCACCCAAAATATTTCGGAATTTTATCGTAAAAGTTACAATTCGATTATTTCTAAGATTGGTGTCTAAAATAAGTCAAAAATACGAATAACCACATCAAGACTGTAGAAGTACTTTTCACAGTGAAGTAATTAATTGATATCGGTAAGAATATTCATAATTTTCTTTCCGAGGACAGTTAAAGAATTCTCATTACGTTAGCTTATGTAAAATTACAATTATTTTAGCTGGAAACTTGCTTCTTGGGAAAATTTTAGTGAAATAAACACCGGGGCTTAACATACAGTTTCTTAGTATTTATTCTATATATTTACATACCACTAACATGGCTAACCATACTGAGATAATAGCTCATACTTTATCAAGCTACACTGTCTCCGATGTTTAAACGGAAATAGATCTACTCTATTCTGTTAAGGTGCTCGTGGGTAAGTGGTAACCGTCGAGGTTAACAAATTGCTAAGTTAAACAATTCTAACCAGGTCGGTCTATAAATAAACCCCTGTGTCCTGGAGAATATGTTAAGCCATCATTCCCAATTGCCATATATCTTTCACAATCGCTATGATTAGTTGCAGCTCTAAAAAGTCTGACAATAGTTTTTTAAAGAACATTTACATGAATTGTGGCGGTCCTACTGGCAGTCGCTTCACATTTAAAATTCAACCGTATCGTAATAGACTTAAAGACGACTCTAAGACTCGGAGAAGGACATCTATTCTACAGCGACGACTTCCACATACAGTAAAATCATGGGTGTCAGGAGGGCGTGGAAGGGGGTGCACTTGCGCTCACCTGCCAGAACAAATACATTGACAAATGCATATTTTCAACTTATTTGACAAAAAAGGTCGATTTCATAGGTGAAGGCCCAGAATAATCTTATATTTTACCTTGGTTAATAGTTTGCGTGGATGTATATGTACTTCTCTGAAAATAATTCTGGTGTCTCCCAGGCGTAAAACGAACACATAGTTTTATGTACTGAAGATATTTCAAACTACAGCGTAGCCACTAATCCTGTATCGCGTTATTAAAATTTCCACGCCAAAGAGCCTACATAAAAATTCCCAACAGGAATCATTAGGTCGCGACTCGTCTGATGTAATGACCTCGCTTGATCGGCAAATCCTCCCTGTCTGTTGCACGGACATAACATACGTTCCTCCATACTATTATCAACACATTAAAGGCGACCAATCTGAATCATATCCATCAGAGGTAAAAACGGAAAAGGAAAATAGGAAAGCTTGTGACTTAACATCATAAGTATTTGTAATATTGTATTGTATTGCATTGTATTGTGTTGCATTGCATTATATTGTATTGTATATTTATTTGTGTGTATTTATACTGGTAAGTAGAGTCGCCAAAATTTGGAATGAGTAAGTAATATTGATAAAAGTATGCTGATTAATAACTCATATAAATATTTGTAGACAGTGAAGCACCAATGCAAAGTCCAGGGTCCAATCGTGATAAATAAATCGACTACCGTTGGTGTATACGTTCGTGTGAAATATATAATTTAACTTTATCGAGCAGATATTTTTAACAGAATCTAGCAGTAGATAGCAATGTCTGTCCCAATTCTTCATCTGAGTTCTGATTCTTAATCTAATTCGTCATCTTTATTGGTACCTTCCTCATTTGTGTCCTCTGAAAACTATTATATTCCCAAGGAGGTCTCTTGTTCGACAGGTGGCTGAATATAAAAGAATCCAGCCTTTTTATGTTTCGATGATCTGAATCTTTGACAATGTTACAGATTTCGAAGTAACATCAGTATCATCATCATCATCATCGTCATCATTATCATCATCATCAGCAACAGTCTCTGACAATTCATTACTGGACTAAGGTTGATTACAAAATTAGTATAGGCAACCTTACTGTTATGTTATTGTATTTACGTAGGTACGTATTTGTTTGATTAAATTCGGTAGTGTATTGAAACTCAGACTTATACCTAATATTGCATATGAATTGTTTATATGCCATATATACAGTGATTCACTGATTTTATTGATTATAATTACTTTTTTATGACATTAAACAGATAATGAGCTGGTTATAACCGAATTATTTAGCGCAGTTTGTTAACGTAGTAGTTAAGAGCAATTTTTCTTGATTTTCTTTCATAATTTTGTTTTTATTTAAAATAGAATAGAGTAAACTTTATTGTACACCAAGTAATGTAGTTTACTTATACCAGTAATCAATTAAATGGTCATGTACAAATGGCGGCCTTATTGCTAAAAGCAATTTCTTCCTAACTACCTTTGGATGGAAAAAATGTAAATAAAAATACTTTTTAACTTTTCCCTTTTTTACTCTTTCTGTTTCTGTTTACACGTGTAACTTTCAGTGTAAAAATCTTCTAAAGAATCAATATTCTTTTTGTTCATATTTTAATGGTTAGCCTGTTCGTCTAGAGGAAAGGGACACCACTAAGCCGGAGATCGTGAAACGATTCCCACCCCGAACAAATCTTTGTGCGACAAACACGATCATTTCTTCTGTTTCTGGTTATAATTTATATAATAATATAGAAATATATAAAGGCGTTTATCAACAATCTGGTTACCTGCTTTGCCAGTTGTACAGTTTGTTCATTATTTTATTTTTCTATTTTGAGGCGAAAACTGCGAAACCCTTATTATCTAATTGAAATTTTAAGTTCCATTTTAATTTAATTTAGTAAATTTGCATATAAAATTCGAGTTAGGTATTTAGCAATAGACAAAATATATTGAAACCATAATAAAATTTTAAAAAAGAAAATGTTTTTAATTTATGTCATACAGTTCATTAACCCTACAGACGTCATACTTGTCAAATAATCAGTATGGTCTGATTAGCGAACTCGTGTTAACACATAATAATATGTAATTAGGTAACTATTCCTTTATCTTTTAAAAGCAAAACCAAGCTCAAATTTGATTTTTATGTTCAGATTAATCTATTAATAAATTTAATCTTTTCATATCAATTATCGTAGTGTTGGTCATTCACAGGCCAGGTGGTGTGATTATTAACGATAGTTGGCATAATCTGGATACGAGAAGTCGAGAATTCAACCAAGTGGCTCGCCATTGGAGAGGCCTATGTCCAGCAGCGAGTTATGATAGGCTGATAATTATTATATAAAAAGGTAATTAGCAAATGTAGGTCAGTGTTAACACCTTTTAAAAAGGTAAAATTTGTTAACTGTTGGAAATCTCTTGGTTGTGCTATATTTGTCATTGTACTATTAAAATTCCGATTATTATATATATAATAGTATCAAAAGTTAAAAGTTACGAGATTTCGTAAATTAAAATTTGGATTGAAAATAAATAAACCTCATTTGTATGTTTTTTTAAAGCCCCATGCTTCAAAGATTTCCTAATAATTTAGCTTCTCATCACATAAACATAGGTCTAGGTCTCTTTCAAGAACATTATGGTCTACTTTACCACGCTGGCCAGACGGGTTGGTATAGAACTTATTTCAAGTTTTCCTTCTCTTTACAGTGTTGTTGTCTATGCTCTCTCAGTTAGCTCTTAAGACACGCACGGGATATATTGAGGTGGTAACATTTCGTATTCCTAATTCGTCACCACACGAATAAATTATATATTATTACTTAAATTATTAAAATAATTTATACCTTTTTTTTGTAAGAATGTAAAGTGTGCTTTTCCTGTTAACGAAAATGCGTAGAAAATAACGAAGTATATCTTTTTGCATTAGTAGTTGGAAGATATATTGGAATATTTATTGTCAGTGTGTTGTTTAATTGGTACTACTACAGTTCATATTGAAGATAACTCAATAAGACCTATTTTAACTTAACAGCACAACGTTATATAGAACCTTCAAAAGTTACTTAAGTCTATTTTATCTTTTTATCGTTGAAACTTTCGGAAATAATGATCTGGTTATAATACGCTTTGCAGAATCCTTCCTCTAAAACGCAATCTACCAGCAAGCAACTTCTGACAATATTGAATTTTGATCGTAGCTTCACTGCCATACTCAAATCTTCGATAAGTATTCGCTACAAAATTTAAATAACCTACTAATTCCGTATTTAGTAAACTAAGTGAGCGAAATCAGCAGTTGTGAACTAGATTAGAATCAAAATAAATATTTAGTTGAAGAGGGATTTCTCTTAATCTGTGTGTGTTGCCAGTCGACCCCTTCATGTTCTTCTACTTCTGTCAAAAGAAATATTTATCTTTAATAGCAACATTTCTCATTGGTAACACTGCTTCGAGAAATGGGCTATCTAATTCTAAAAGAATGCGTTTTCAACTACTTAAACAAACTCTTTCGCTTCATAATATTGATATTATACTCGTATGTGTATTTAGAAATTTATTTTTTGGTTATTAGCAGTCTCAGACTAGCACACCATGCTTCATTTCTGATCAGACGGCGGACTATGATATGTCAAGTTTTTACTATTATAAAACGTTATTTTCCAAAGGAATTCCGACGCAAATTGAACCAACATATGATTAGTTCTAATCTTAATCTTAGCAAGTGTTGCGTCAGCTACATTTTAGACAAATTCGAGGTCGGTCTAATCTAACATCGAAGTTCAATCGCAACACGCTAGCACCGTTCCTCGATCACATTTTTATCCCCACACCCAATATCTCACGATATTGCATCATACATTAAACCGTTATCATTTTCGTCATATACATATACATATGTGTATAAGTCACCTGCGTTTTTTTTTAATATTCAACTCTTGGAAACTGCGTCGTAGAAAATTTTCAAGATATTATTAGCGATACGAATATATGTAACATAGTTAAGACGTAGGTATTTATCATAAATCATATTTAAATTTAGGCTTCGTTTACACTCAAGTAGATTTTTTCTTAAAAAGAATAAAAAAATGAAAGAGGAAAGAGGTCAGAAGTCCTACAACCCTTTCTAAATAGAGGTCTGAATCCAGATGTAGTCTACTAAAGGCTGTTGATGTGATGTGAAATTATATACTTTTCTCCAAGAGCCTGTTCGAGTTACAAGTATGAAACTTATTCGAACAATTGTTCATACTCCCAAACCCATCGGTAAAAGCAGTATCCTCACATTTCCTGTCAAATAATACTCCAGTAACCAGTAACGACAATAGACTTACTCTCTAAGTGGGGCTGGATATGACAATAGACAAAATTTGAGCATTTAACACGCTTTTACCTAACCTTACGTAGATATGGACGTAAGTATACAAATATAATTGGGTGATTTTAATGTTGTAAAACGAAACCGACTGAAAACTAGTTAAATAATTACACTGTTAAGTACTTTTTCCGCTAGGTCTTCCTCTATCAATGAAATATTTCTGATGTCTTAAGTTGAAGTATTTTCTATGTCATAGATAACACCACGAAGAAATGCTTACTAACGTAGTCAAAACTTCTATTTGGTCAGTCATAAAGTTAATACAAAGGTTGAGATGTGTGGCGTAGCTTTTGAGGCCGCTACACTACATAGACACATGTACCTCAAATTTTATAAGTACGCTAGCGTCCTTTCAAATCCTCGCCTCTGAATTAGGGATAATTATGTTCCTCAATATTTGAGAGAGACCTATGCCCAGAAGTGAGAAATGAAGGGCTGATGCTGTTCTCCAGCAACCCCACTCGCTCGGTGAAAAGCTGTAAAAAATTTGCTTCAGACGGGTTTTCTGTGAGGCCATAGCGTCCTTCTGATCGAACTAGCCTTTTGGTGCCAAAGGTATGGAATTAATTCGGAGTTAAGTTAATCGTTTAACCATAACCAGGGTTTGTAAGAGTTATAAAAGTTTCTTCCATATACCTACAAGATCATCACCATCCATCCAACAGTCTTTAACAGTCGACTACTGGACATAGACGTCTCTTTTACAAGGAAGTTTTGGTCACCCAGGTCAGTCGATTTGGAATGGGATTTGTTTTAAGTTTACATTCTCTTAGCAGGGATATTGCCTCGTATCTTTTGTTCCCTCAGTCGCCTCTTACTACACTCACAAGAAGAATAAGGGTGCTGACATGGGACATATATTGGTTGAATAGATGAAATATTTTAAAAATTTGAACACACTTAGTGAGCGTTCAGTTCATGTAAATTTGTATCAAAAATTTAAAATAAGGTTTGTTATAAACTTAGCTTACTAATATATAATACGTAATAACATTCCGTTAGCTTATGAATCATAAACAGCCACCTGATTTTATGACTAATTTCTTTATGCATAATTAACTATGTCAACTTTTACATATATCTTGTTTGATTGATGAAAATCACGAGAACCAGTCGGATTATTTTTCATGCTCTTTGCCTAATGCTCTTAAAAAGAAAAAAAATAAGATAAAAAAGACGTGAGCTTCACTGAGTAGCATAGATTAAAAATATTATTGACAACTTGAAATGACATTTTGGCTCTGGCATCACACGTAGGGCCGTATTATCATAGTGAGTAATAAAAATAAAATGCAGCTGCAAAAACGTAATCTAAATGGCCCGTGACCAAGATAGTCATGAAAAAAATATTTTTAAAAAGTTTAGATAGATAGACACATATATTATCACCAATAGCCTTTATTAGTCTACTACTGGACATAGGCCTCTGCTGAATAAAGTTTACGCCAACTATACCACATTAGCGAGACGGTTGGCTAAGTTTGGTTTCAAGATTTCTTATTCTTTACAGTGATGTTGTCCCGCATAGTTTGCTTCTATGGTCGCCTTAAACGACAATCAAGGCATAAAAAAGGATGACCACACGGAGACTTAATTCGTCACCACACAGAATTATGTTTATACGGTTTGAATTAAATGAGCAGACCCATGATCACCTACAATCCATAACTCACAGGTGCAATGCCGGTGTTTAAGGAAAAATATGCTATTTACTGGCAGGTTTAAAGATCATATCGGTTCTAAAATACCCCAGGTGTCAAATTGGTTATGCCAGGCAAAAGTATTCTTGAAAGGCGCACATTGGATAAAGGAGACCCATGTACCAAGAGATGAAAGTCTTATCCAAGTGATGGAAGACTTGTCGTTGAGAAATTTTAATGTTGTTTTTTTTTTCATTAATAATAATAATCTACCACATTAACACAACGCCATCTAGTCCCAAATTAAGCAGAGCTTGAACTATGTGTACAACTAATATAAAAACTTTTATGCTTTTGTTTTAAATGCATACATACTACCCATAGAGAACATTTAAACTCTGAAACAAATATGTGCAAATCGTACAAACATTCGTTTCGAACCAGGCATCAAGCCCGAGAACTCAACGACAATGCTGCCGTACGCTACCACTGGCATTCCGAGGCAGTCAATTGTTTTCTCAAGGTAGTTAATACAAAATGGCAGAAACTATAGACACATATTTATTATGTGCGAAAATGTAAAATTCGTGATACTTTTTGAACACACCTTGTTCAATGTAGAATATAAACAAAACAAAATATTGCTACAATGGGTGACCTCATTGCAATCTGCGATCTCTTCTATCTTCTGCCCTCTCTAATATGTATGTTAGAAATTTCGAATACTAGTCACTGAGTTTTTCTTTTTAGATTTGGTTTACTAGTGTAGACACGACTCTTCAAATAACCCCATAAAAAGAAGTCTGCTGAGGATAAATCTGGACTTCTGAGTGGCCATGGAATTTCATCTCGTCTGGAAATCAGCTTTTCCGGAAACATGTCTTTGACCACCAGCAGGGACTCATTGGATGTGTGACAAGTGAAAGTCTAGTTGAAACCATGTGTTACGATTGTAGCCAGCAAATTCCAGTAGTATTGACCCAAGAACTCGCATAACATGTTTGCGCGGGATGTTAGATTCAAATGTTAACGAATTCTTGGCTCACCCTATACATATACAGGTTAGATCAAAGGCTTTAGGTAACAGATGAATTAAGTTATAAGTATATTGACGTACTTGTTGGTCTGGTGGCTAGTGATTCTGACAGCTGATCGAAAGGTCGTAGATTCAGTTCCCACCCAGGAAAAATCGTAATCAGATTAACGCGATCATTTATTCTGTGTTTGGGTGTTATTCATCTATAATAGTTATGTTTTTAAAAATATATAAGCATGTTTATCAGCAGTCTGGGGTTACCATATCACAGACTCTGCCTAGTTTAATAATAATGATATTATTATTAATGTAATATTAGCATATTCGAACTATTGCTTACTCTCTCCAAAGCATGCATATAAATAACACCTCTTCCCTACCAATACCTTTCCTTCTTATCTTCCTCTCCTCTCAGTATACTCCCATTTTATGATTTCACTGCCTCGTTGGTCTAGCGGTTAGCGTATGCAACTGTCGGTCCAGAAGTCTTAGGTTCGGGTCACGGGTCGAGTCAAAATGGATTATCGAGTTTTTCTGCTCACAGAAATATTTAATAACAGCCCGGAGTTTAAAGATGGAGTCTTAAACCCCGCGCCTCTGAGAGCGTGTATAAAATTCAGTTCTGCGTGTGATCTCTCCCTGGTCAGGTCTGATAGGCGTCCTATGCGATTGTGGGAGTGAGGGAACAGAGAGTGCACCTTTGTTTGCGCATACACTTGTGCACTGTAATATTTACTGTGTAGTTGGTTGGTTTCAGTTGAAACTGGCTGCCGTAGCCGAAACAACTAGGGATACACCATCATTTTAGGGTTTGTCCTCGATCTAAGTTTAATTTATCTATAAGAAGTATGTATTTAGAAACATAAAAGTATGTTTATCAGCAGTTTAAGTACCTACTTGTTTGGTTTAATACAAGCTCTGTCTAGTACGGCGTATGAGATTACTTTATTTCAGTTCCTAAAGCGGCCGGTCGATGGCAATAGGCTTGATCCCTCTCCGTTATCATCATCAGCATATTGCAGTCCACTACTGTAAATAGACCTCTCAGTTCCATGCCACTTAGAATGATCTTCGGATTCTTGCATTCATCTCCCGCAAACCACACACGCTCCCTCATTAGGTCCATCATATATTTGATCCATGAGGGGGCTTTACAATCATACATGAAACAGACATGCCCAAATTCAGAACAACAATTTGTGAATTATACAAAGTTGTGTCTAATGTGGGGCTTGACTAACAACGTTCAGTGCTTTAGAGAACAGTAAATCACTGCTTAAATCACTACACCACCCGTTCAGTATTATTGTAACTCCACCTAGCCTCTGTGTTCCATAAGTAGCACTTACATTGCAACTGGACTTGCATTGCCTCGATGACGTAGCGGTAGCGAAAACGACTGCTGTGTTTGAGGTCTCGGGTTCGATTCCCGGGTCGGACCGAATGTTTGTATGATTTACAATTATTTGTTTCGGAGTTTGGATACTTTCTATGTATAATATACCTAGTCTTGCCATAAATATTGTAATAAAGAAAAAAGAAAATTGTTAACTGCAAATAACATTTATTACTTTTACAGTGTGTCAGTTTAATACATAAATATAAAACAATTAAAAATATAAAAAGCTTATTCGAAGTGGTCTCCATTGGCTGCAATACAGTCCTTTAAACGATGAGGCCAGTTATCAATAGAAGCACGCACTCTTTCCATGGGAAAATTCTTCACTGCCAATCGTATAGATTGTTTTAGGGACTCCAAATTATCATGGCGTTTAGAGCAAGCTGTACTCTCTAAAACTGACCACAAATCATAATCCAGCGGATTAAGATCGGGACTAGACGACGGCCAGTCTTCAGCTCTGATGAAGTCCGAAACGTTCGATTCCAACCAAGACTGCGTGGACCGAGCTTTATGACCCGGCGCCGAGTCTTGCTGGAAGGACCATACTTGGTTATTGAACATGGTGATGTTAAGGGGCTTAACTACCTTCTCAAGAATGGTATCTTGATACACTTGTGCCGATGTTTTGATACCTTTTTCACAAAAATATGGCTCAGTCACTCCTTCATAGCTAACACCCCACCAAACCATCACTGAAGTCGGATAATGTCCACGTTGCACTCTGTCGACTAATTGGGAAGCTTCCTTAGAGCTTTGAGCATAAATACGGTCATTTTGTTTGTTAAAATGTTGCTCAATTGTAAAAATTTTCTCATCCGTAAACAAAATTTTTCTGTGACCTCCCTTTGCGTACCGCTTCAGTAGTTGTTTCGATTTTACCACCCTATTCTTCTTTAAATTATCAGTTAAGAAATGGCCAGTGCGTCTCTTATAGGCTGCAAGTCCTAAGTCATCTTTTAAAATACGCGACATGGTTCTAGGTGCTATCTTCATTTCCCGAGATAAAATCTTTTGCTTTCGGACAGGATTTCTTCGAATTCTTTCCCTTACTGCTTTGACCACCTTTTTCGTACGAACACTACGTGGACGGCCAGATCTTTTTCTGTCACAAACAGAGGAGGTCTCATTGTACCTATTAATAGCCCGGTACACAAACATTTTACTAATACCAAGTGTATGGAGAGTTTTAAAAATTGCATTTGGCTCCATACCTACTTTGTGTAATGCTATCACAGCGATTCGGTTCTCTTTATCACCCCACACCATTTTAATATCGCAAAATATTTTACAATGTATTGGCGCCAAAATGAGAAAACACAATGAACAATCGTATAAAAATGACAGATTCGAAATTCAAATGTAATATTTTTTTATAATTAAGTGTAACAGTATTTATGGCCAGACTAAGTATATGTACGAGTATTTACATAGATATTAATATTCTATCAGTCGGTCTAGTTATCATAGTACAAGCTCTGCTTAGTTTGTAACTAGATGACGTTGTGTTAAATGTCCGAAATTTTTATTTATTTAAGTGGTAATATCTGGTCGTTTAATACCGCTTTACCTTCCTCTTCGGGTATGGAAATGTGATGCAATAGTATACAATTGTTAAACAACAAGCGTGGCGTAGTGTTGTGTTTGTTTACCATTGTAGAGTCTAATTTATCAGATATACATAACATTACTTAATAATGAGAATATTTATAGACATGGCTACGTAATTGGCAGATATTTTTGTTATCATCTGTAGCAATTTGTTTTGATTAATGACCAGCACCCATTAACTTTTTTTGGCAGTTTGATGGATACTAGAACATCAACTCTGCCATGCTTTTTTTAAGTGCTTTGAGGCCATGTTATTATGGCTATCGTTTAAAGGTATAAGTAATATAAAAATTGAATCGACTATACCCAGTGAAAGTCAAACAGAGACGTAGTAACTAAGATCGTAAAGAAAGTCTCTTTAGAGTTCTTGCCTCTTCCTTTTAATAGAACTTACGTATTGGAACCATCAGCTAGCTTCAATACTAATCGATTCTTACTCCTGATAACGTAAGCTCCTAAAATTTGTTTAATTCAAATTATAAAAGAGTTTACTTCTGACATCTTTTAATTATTATTTTTTTCAAGTGTACGAAGCCGTGTAGCATATTATATTATGAATATTGTAGTATCGTAACTAAAAATAAATGCAGTGGACCATTGATAGACATAGAACCTCCTCCTCCTTTCAGTGAAAGTTTGAGGTTGAATAAGCTTTGTGTGAATATTATTATCAAATTAATACCTTAATAAATATGATAATAATATCTTTAGTAATGATAGTAATAATGTAGGATTATTACCCTAGAAGCTAAAACATTGAAGAAAACAAATCTCAGCTTCGAAATTCAAAACTATGAATATTCGGATGTTAATTTAACACACACATAAAGTCTCACGCACACAGTGTCTTGTACATATGTCTAGAGCTGTCAAAAGTTGATATAAATAATTGAAATGACTAACTATATGACTTGTTTACTTATTTATTTTAAGATTTCATCAGAAGGTAGCGAACCAGACGGTACGTTATCCGTTATTTTACAACGGCACCGATTATACATATTTATCTTGGCTCGCGTGCTCGGGTCTTGTGATTGTGAGGTGATGTAAGCTATTGGATTGGTCGCGTAATGGTGGTCAGTTTCCGGTCGCGAGCGTGCCATAACTTTAGGTGTTCAATTGTTTTTTTTTATTGCGAACTTTTTGTTCGGATACTTTTTCCTCTAGATAATTTATAGTGTATTTGTACGGTTAAATAATTATTTAAAATTAAAAAAATAGATGTTATGGTTAAGTAGTTGATTATGATTGAACTATTGCGGGTTCGATACGGTCACCTAGTACAGAATTTTTATATGTATGAGTGTTTACTTGCACTGATTTAGGTGTGATTGTGTGTGTTAGATACTAATGTTTCAGTTAAGGTTACTTTGGCTTTAGATAATTAACTTGCCCATGTAATAACACAATAATGATTAAATAATGAATTTGTTTAAAGTTAGTAAGTCTTTACAAATATTTCTACACGTCAGACTTTACAACTAGTAGGCGCCGGCACATGTGCGTCGAGAGACAGAAAAGAAAATACGTAGAAAAACACATATTTCTAATTTATTTCATAAAAAAAGTCGATTAAATAGGTAAAGACCTAGTATAATTCTATATTTAACATTGCTTAATAGTATGTGTGTATGTAGCTGCACGTTCTAATAAATAATTCTGGTGACGCCCATGCGCCAGTATTTCTTAAGACTTACCTGGAAAGAAATATTAAAACATACCACAAGGGTGTCTTTTTTTAAATCTGTGAATTAAAAAATAAAACTATGCGAGTGCAGTGAAGAGTCTGGGTTGGTCTTTTAAAGGAAAGACCAACCCAGACTCCAACCAGGCCTGTAAATACAGACACTATACGAGTCAAGATTAAAGACCCGAAGCGCGACACTGCTGCCAGCAGGGCATTTGAGTAGGCCGTGGAAATACTAAAAGCTATCAGAAAATTAGTAAATATAACCTAAAGTTACAAGTCTACACTATACTTAAATTTACAAATACAAAAATCTCACTATACAATTCAAATTAAAATAAACACAATGAAAACAAATGAAATGCAAAAATATACAGCGTTACTAAGGCAGCCACGGAAGCTGGGTATACTGAACAGAGTGAGATGGTTCTTTGCGCCTGAGCATCTATCTGTGTCTTCTTTATAAGGCCCAGGCACGCTTCTGCTTGGAGTACTCTTCTCATCTTTACGATAGATCCGCGCAGTATTTGCTGGACGCTTTGGATCGGTTACAGCGGCGTGTAGTTCGTATTATCAATAACCCGAAAGTCACTGAATCCCTTGAGTCTCTGCAGCTGCGAAGAGATGTCGCCTCTATGGCAGTCCTCTATGTTCTATTTTACATACATAATGTCTCTAATGTTCTAACTAACTCTTTCAACTGATCCCATCCTCTTCGTTCCTCTACAGAACAACTCGTGCTGGTCTTGGAAGTCACCATTTCAGAATGGTAGACATACGCTCCCGAACTAAACGGTGAGGTTCTTCCTGCCTGTGCAAATCGGTTAAAACCTGAAATTCATTACCAGCACACGTGTTTTCCTCCCACTACGATCCGGAGCCTTTAAACGGGGCGTGAAAAAGCATCTCACTAGGCTGCCATAGCGTGGATCGCCATGCTGCACTATCTTCATTCGCAGTGAGTGCGGCGATCACCGCTCTTCGATTCTGTTCATGCCTTCCATCAGGCAAATAGAGTCACTTTGGTAGCTTTTTATAAAAAAAAGAAATATGTATAGGTATATACGAGTACAATACCGTACGTATATACCAATTAGACCTCCAAACATTTATTCCTCTTTGTTGGAAATTCACTGTCTCTGAGATGTTAAATCTGATGAGGTCTATCCACAGTACAAGTTAAAGCCAGAATTTTTGCTCTCATCTATCCTTATTACCACCAATCATAGGTGATATGCCTAAAGAACTTGAAGATTCGTATTCGCATGAGTGATGATTGTCTCACTTTGATTTTGGTTCTCTCAAGGTTCGAACGTCGTTACTGTATGTGGTCCATGAACTTTTGAGTAGATATCTCCAACATCACATTCCCTGAACGTCAATCTTGCAACTGTCCTGTATGTATCTTCAAAATTCACATCTCAGCTCTATAGGAAAATTGGATGCAGGGGTGATAGTTATCATAGTAAGAGTGTGTGCCTTACGCTGCAACGATGACTCAACTCACTAGGTCGCCATAGTGTGGGTCACCAAACTGTATTACCTTCATTCGCAACGAGTATGGTGACCACAACTCTTGGATTTTATTCACGCCTTCCATCAGGCAGAGTAGAGTCACTCTGATAGGCTCTTAAATTAAAAAAATAAAATTAGTCGAACATTTGTGTTTCTGGTCATCAGTGTTTACGGTTACAGTTATGAGCTTTCGAAATCATTATGAATTTTTCCAATGATGGTCTAGAAGAAGCATCAGGTGGAGATGCCCACTACTGTATGTACTGTACACAAGGATCAGCAGCAGCAACCCACGAACACATAGAGTTATCATCAACAGCTTTTAACAATCCACTGCTGGACATAGACCTCTCCTTAGAAAGGAGGTTTTGGCCTGCTATGCCACGCTGGCCAGACGAGTTGTTTCAAGTTTTACTTCCTGTTGCAGTGATGTTGTTCCGCGTAATTTGTTTCCACAATCGTCTCTTACGATATCCATAAGTTGACAATCTGCATTGTTATCCATCGTCACACGAACACTGAGTTATAACACTCAAGAAATCCTAGGAATAGTTAAACTATCTATGGACCCACAACGAAATTAATCAGACGTAAATTGGAGAATTGGAAGTATGATAAATACACTTCACCACTAAGCGAAGAGGGAGAAAAAAATGAAGCAGAAAAAGGCGTACGGCCTATTAAACAGGGACTTACCTCGTCCAGAAACATTATAGGCCTTAAGTAAGCTATAATACTTTGTATGGTCAATGGATTCCCAAACCTATTATGTAATAATAAATTATTCTATATATAAATACTATTGCATAATTTTCATTGATTATTCAACAGTTGAGTCGTTGGGTTTATCTCTGAGTTTGCAAACAAATCGTTTCACCACATTTCATAGGCAGGTTTCGATAAGCTGGTATATAATATGTCAATTGATAACCTTATCAGTGATCGGAAGAGGTGGTGTGGCCACCTGTTTGTATACATGAATAAAAATATATTAGTATGTCATCATACCTAAATAAATATAGCGTAAAAAATTGTGATACCTACAAACTAACGCCGTTAAACGATATTGTATAAACCGACGTATCGTTCGACCGATTGCTCAGTTTGTTTATACAATTACATACCGTGGCATGGAAAAGGTTTAAGTTTGTACATATTTATCACTATTCCAAGATTTTTTGAAACAACAAAGCTAAAGTATGAAATACCGCTAACACAATTATAAGAATCAGAATTCCCTATGGCTGCTCACGGCTCTAAATTCTTATGTAACTTTGCAATGACGCTAAAATTTAAAAAATTCTGCCTAGTTCTTTTCCATTAGTTAATTTAGTACATAAAAATATGTGACAAACCTGGGCCAGATCCTTTGCAAAAGTGATTGTTTTAACGGACCACATAATAAAGATATTGTTAATATATATACATATATAGATAGGATGAAATTGACAATCCTTAACAGATACATATAACTGTTAGGCAAATCGATTTTGGAAATGTTAGAATATTTGATATTAACTTCGGTTTTGGTAACACATTTTCTTATATGTTCTTTACAAAACTACAGAAAAACATGATACCCCTCCACGAGCTTTCTCAAAATGTTCGAAAACTCGCAGTTTTTAATTTCTAAAACGTTTATGAAAATAGTATGCGTATTATTCATTCGACCACAGGTTCACGTGGAGCCTTATCGCATGCGCCACGATTACAGTATGACCCCGAAAGAAAACCTTTGAGAATCCGGGTAGGCTTGGCTGCTGATTGAACAAACAGGCGATAACGGAAAGGAACACGTCGCGACAAGTCCGATGAACAAGTTTCGACATGTTCCTCAAACGCCTCAAAGCCTCTTTACTTAAAGGAGTAACGACCTTCATACTCCCAACCTTTTTAGTACCAGGTACCAACGAATACCCAGTTCATGGCCTCGTGCAAACGCTTACGGATGAAAATAGTTACTTTACAGACTGACAAAGTAGAAGACTGCTAAGTTACCTTCCGTCTTTTTTGCAACGCTTCCTTAGTATTCGTCACTTTCTCACGAGGCGATTGAACCCCGAGCGATGCCATGAACGTTACCATTGTCTCGAGTGAGACTTAAGGCACTAAAAATACTAAAACCATTCACAAGGCACCAAATATTTACATAAGATACGCACACTTATGACGTTAGTTAAGTGACTTATTAGCTTTAATCGTGTTTTATTGTTAAAGTTCAGTATCGGGCGCATGAAAATCACGACTACGTGTAGTGAAGAGAAGGCTTTGTAATATCATCGTATGATGTAAAATGTACTTATCGTTTACTTAATTATACATATTTTTATTTAAAGTTTTTGATAATATAATCATAAATGTTCATTAGCTAGTTACTAAGTTCTAATTTGATGGCAAATCACATTGTTTTGAGTATTACCCAATCTGATCGGATCCGAAAAAATCCTGCTAATTTAAACTCTTTTCTGAACGTTCCTGGCGCAACTTGACTAGTTATTTTTGGCAATGCTAGTTTTTTGGTGGCTTTGGAAACATTTTTACGTGCCACATTAAAACCATGAGAGGCAGAAAATGAATTAAATATTTTAAAGCATGACATTTTGTCCTACTCTAGGAGCAACATAGAATTTTGATACTAAAGAAAAATGTACTATGCTTAAAAGTAAAATATGGTACACAAGTGAATGCTCCATAACAATTATAGTCCGTTTTTCAGAAAGATAGAAAAATGTCTTGATTTTCAGATCTTAGGGCTGATACGATCCAAACTCTATCATGTACCGAAACGAATCGAATGAATTCTTGTAAGTAAAGCAACTGTCCTAAGATACCTGGCATACACTGCTAGCACTTTTACGCATTTCGCTCACGATAATGATGCTGTACAGCATATGCCACAAGAAATAGTTACACTATGTGGTACCCAGGACTGTTATTCGGCGGGAGGAGTGCGTAGCTCGATTATTCTATACGGAAAACGTAGAATTAATGCCGTGCCTCTTCGACAATTATTGATAACGTGCAACTCACATTTTATGAATTTGGACATTTCCGTTTTCACTTACTTTAAATTAAAAAAAATCACTACTGAAACTCTTACTTATCAATGACGACACTCTTATTAACTATGTATATTTTAAAATATATAGTTACCCTTTTGTTTATATAATGTACGTCCGTTACCTTGTCTACGCCAGCTTCGTGGGTAACAGTGTGGGTTACCCGTTTTAGATATGTAAATTAACTGTTTAACTATAAAAATAGCCTATGGTGTTATTTATCAATTAATTCTTCAATTTAACATAATCAAATATTTAAATATATTTTTTTAACAAGTTTAACAGGTTCTGATTTTAGGTACCTTATTGACCTCGATGATGAGAATATTGTTAAGGGCGTTTTATTACTTTTACCATTTTTTTTTTAAAGCTCATTAGTATTGAGCTATAATTATACTTAGTTTAGTAAATTATTTATGTTCCCCGTGCCTTAGAGAGCACGTAATACGCCTGATCTCCTCCAGTCATGTCGGATACCCATCTCATCGGATTGTGAAAGTAAGTGAACAGAGAGTGCACTTGTGTTTGCGTACACATTTATGTAATTTAACATCTTCTGCGTAATTGACTGGTCTTTGTGGAGATTGGCCACTGTAGGCAAAATCGACTTGTAGTACATCATCATCATTGTCTATGAGTGTGAAGAGGAATTAATCCATCACTAATAATTACTGATAGTTGGTGTTACCAATAAAAAAATTGAAACAGTTCTTGCCTTTTTCCTTATTATAATCAATAACCTTGTTAATTTGGAATTTACAGATCCTGATCGAATTCAACCTTTAGGTGATCTTTGACAGACTTGATCTTCTGATGAAACTTTTTAAACTATTACATAAACGATAAAAGTAGTTATAATCAATCACAGTCAATAACCTTTAAAAAAAAATAACGAATGCAAAATCGTCCAGACTTATCTATTATTCAGAATACTTGACTTCTGTTGAGTAAGAGTATAACCTTTTTCTGGAAACAACTGATACCTTCTGCAGCAAAGAGGATGATGTAGTTGCATTAATTTCACCAGATTTTGGATTCTAATATTATAATAAATTCCTATTCACATAACTCCTCGCTGGATAAGTAGGTAGGCAGGCTTCGAAAAATAGGTCAATCGTCGAATCCAGCTAGATTGGGCAGCGTTCGGGAAGCTACGTAACGTTTTCTCGTCACAAATACCGTAGTGTCTCAAAACAAAAGTCTTCGACCAGTGTGTGTTGCCAGTGATAACTTACGGTACAGAGACGTAGTTGCTCACTAAGGGCTTGATAAGACGGCTCAAGGTCACCCAACGAGCAATGGGAAGGGCAATGCTCGAATTTTCTTTGCGTGATCGAATTAGAAATGAGGAGATCCGCAGACGAACCAAGGTCACCGATATTCAAAGTAAAATTGTTAAGCTTGAATGGCAGTGGGCGAGGCATATTACACCCAGAAACGATGGCCAATAGGGCTATAAAGTTTTGGAGTGGCGACCGCGTACTGGGAAACACAGTGTTGGTAGGCCACAAGGTGGTCTGACGACCTGTTGAAGGTCACGGGCAGCTGCTGGATGCGGGTGGCACGGGACCAGCAGCTGTGGAGAACCTTAAAAATTCATATATCATAAATTCTGATACCACGAATGCAAAACCCTCAGGATTTATCAGAACAGCAGAGCTCTGAACTTCTATCGTCAGCTAAACAGAACCTTCTGTACTGCATTAAACAAAAGATGTCCCTTGGCCTGGTTGACGCTTAACAGCTCGGAGAATTGTTACAACTTCACCAACAACCGCCAACATAATTGATTTAAGCTTAAAAGTGCAAATTTCCTCATTGGATCAACGTAGAAGATTAGGCATTTTGAAGTTTATTGTAAACATTTCATCATCTCTTATTAACACGTTTCAGAAAAGCCTTTAGATTTGAAAGAAGTCCTTTGAATAAAATATCATAAATATGTCACGACCTAGTTTTAACATAAATTTATAAATTTTCGAACATCTGACACAACGCCATCTAGTTTCAAAAAATCGGAGCTTGTACTGTGATAACCAGACTGACTGATAGAATACTTATATACTTTTTTTTGTAAACATACATACATACAGAAAATACCTAAACTCTGAAACAAATATTTGCACATCATACAAACATTTGATCCGACCGAGGAATCGAAACCGAGACCTCAAGCACAGCAGTCGCATTCGCTACTGCTGCGCCACCGAGTTAGTTAAAGCAGTTTTACCTTCCACTTTTGTTTGTCTATTCTTAATTAATTAATCTTTTAAGCATCCGCTTGTAACTTCAAAGCGCTTTAAAAGCTAAACTTTTGGCTTCAAAAATGTGAAAAATAAATCATGATGATTGTATTATATAACATGGATCTATATAATGAAAATACATTATATAAAAACAGTAGCAGTCGTGGGACTGCCGATAGAAGTGAAAACGGAACTATTAAGTTGAGAGTAATTAAAACTATATGCAAAAATTATATGAAATTTTTTATGTTTCATATATAGCTATATATAATATATAATATCATATATAATATATAGGTAATAATAATAAATTTGATATATAATATATAATATCATATTCTCCATAGCTATACTATCAGATATATACTATTATCATTAGCATGTCGGTGACGCGAACCGAGGATTTTACCCTCTACCAAAACGCTCAACGCGCCTAAAGAAGTTTTCACTTCAATATATCTTTAAGTTACATGAGTTAGATTAAGTATCGACCTATAAAATGACCCTGAAAAGTTACGTAAATACAAAATCCTCAGATAAAAAATCACTATGATCAAGTTGTCATTTATTTGAATCGGGTATTAAAGTGTGAATCACGCACCATGATCGGTTTTTGAAACGTTTTCTGCGCAGTACAAAAACTCACAATCTAATAACCGTGATCCTATGATAACGGAAAGCAAAGCAGTCTATATTACCACAGCATTAGTGATGTACTTGTAACTACGCAGTAGAAATGTGCACAAGTGTGTGCACAAACACAGGTGCACTCTCTGTTCCCTCACTCTCACAATCCAATGAAAGAGCTATCTGGTACGATGAAAGATCAGGCGCGGCACCGAATGCTTTACGCGCTCTCCGAGGCACGGGGGTTAGGGCCCCAACTTTCAAACACTGGGCTGTTAGTAAACATTTCTATCACCAGAAAGACTCAATGAAACCTTTTGATCGGCAATTGAGTACGCTAACTGTTACCGTTAGACCAACGAAACAGTGTCAGTAGCAGGTGGATATTATCAGTTAATAAGCAATAACCGTTGGAAAAATCCAATTAGATTAACAATGTACTCTACTGGTTTCAGATAGTGCGTAAAATAACGATGTACGTAATATGTTTAAGGAAAACTTAAAAAAAAATACAGTAATATATTCCGTTTTAAGGAATAACGTAAAAAACACAATATTGATATCAATGATGTATTTTTATGCATTCATAAACATTCCATTAAAATTAATTAACGAGATGACATTGTTACATGTTTGACACAATTCCCATTCATCTCGTTTCCCTCAAGTTGTGGCGCAAAACTTTGACGTGGGATTTCCCCTCAACAAAAAGTTAATATATTTTAATATATTTATTTAGTATAAACACTGGAAATAGCCTACTACTATTTCCCCGTAACACTCAATGTTACGTCAACCTCTACATTGTTTGGCCACTTTTAAAAGATATTTTGTTATCCTGTTTTATTAAACACTAACTATTGTTAATACTAATTAAACACTTGTGATTAAGATTAGTTCAATCGATCATTTTAATGAAGATGGTAATAAGACGCAAAAAGAGTTCCATTATGATCATTAACTCTTTAAATCGTTACATAAGAATCGTCTTAGGGTCAAACCAAACGCATCAAAGTTAAAATGTATTATAATTCTTATGATTACTAAAGCATCAATATGTATTTGTTAAACGAAGTAACACCATGAGTAATATAGTTTGTAACATAATTGTCAAAAACATAAAATAAAAAGAAAGAAAATGAAAATAACTAACAACAGTCATTATGTGATAAAGCGAAGCTAAGAACTTAAGATATTAAGTAATAAATATGTTGTTTAATATCTATACAAAATGAGTACACATTAATAATTTATTTTTCATGTCGTGCATAATACATGCTTAAGATGCGTTTAATTGGGTGATTGTGTGCCTTTGCAACTTCTTGGTGTGTGTATATATGCACGCTTATATTAGTGAAAAAAAAAACTATGTAAGACAAATAACAATATTATGGATATAACTATAACTATAATGAATGCCTCGGTGGTGCAACGGCAGGGTGTACGACTGCTGTGCCTGAGGTCTCGCGTTCGATCCTGGATCGGATCAAATGTTTGTATGATCTGTAAATATTTGTTTCAGAGTTTAAACGTATTTACAAAAAAAAGGATGTATAGTATATATTTATATCAGTTGTTTAGTACTCATAGTACAAGCTCTGCTTAGTTTGGGACGAGATGACGTTGTGTGTGAGATGTCCGAAATATTATGTATATATATTATAATACTTTTTCTTCTTCCTAGTTTTTATCATTCTCAATATTATTTAGGCTCGGCTACTAGTTCAACTGGTTTTACCTGAATATCCGTTTATCCATGGAACAACTAATGTCGGACCTACGACCAATATTTTAACGTGTTCTCCAAGGTATGGAATTACGGATATAATGATTATTACTTTTTGTTCCTTATAGGTACACACGAAATCACGTCTTCCGCCTTCCGTAATGAAACATATAAATGTCGTTGTTATGACAGACTTCTTTTATTAGTATCATTATAGATTTTTTTTTTGGTTTTAATCCACACCACCCAACATATTCACGAGATGTTTTCACTCTTCAAGTATTTACACAACCATTTAATTTAGCTAAAAAGATTAAGACATAATACCTCGTTATTCGTATCCCTTAATAAAAACAGGATTTAAGCTTGGTGAAGAAGAGTTTTGAAATATAATAATTTCTCAATTATACCTATATATCACACAATTTCTGATCGCAAATTAAGCTTAAGCTGTCTTATGCAAACCAAACTGCTGATAAACATACTCATATAGATCTATATACACATGTGTTTCACACAGACAGAGAAGAAATGATTGTTTTTTCTTCTCTTTCTCTTTTTCTAAAGACAATGTCCGTATTAGGAATATTTCCTGTGTCGCGGGAGACTTTCAGTAGAACAATTAATGGATCACACAAAGTGTTGTCACCTGTGAGTTTGAGCCCACAATGCTCGGCACAGTAGAGAGCGACACGGCGTCTGCTTAAACCACTGCGTAGTGGTTAAAGTGCGCTCATCACACAATATTTCTGTCACAGTCAAAGTCACTAACCATCAGACCAACAGACCTATAAAGATAATTGAATTCTAATTTTCTAAACGTGAGTCATCTTATACACTTTTACCTACCCCATTCGGGAAATAGGCGTGGCTATACGTATGTATTTGTAGTGCGAAAATGTCATTGTACTTAGGGAAATTTTATCATCATAAGACTACGAATCGAATGATGATAACTTATCGTTAAGCACCAATATCGTTCGATTTTCTCTCATAAATCACACAGCAATAAAGTACGACCTCACCAAGGGTTATTGAAGAGGCCACGTGTACTGTCAGACGTCATTCAGCATATTGTGCGTAGAGATTTCTGTTAATCGATTCTTGTAATAAAGATTCGTTCTTGCCAATATCTTAGTATTCAAATTGATTTTAGTTTCAGCGCCACCTTTATAAACTTAAGTTAAAAAATTTAAAAAAATACAATTTCGTCTATAACATAGTAAATAATAACTTTTTTCCATCTAGTGGGGGTACCATAGCGCCCAAACAGCACACCGTTTCATAGGTGGTAAGTGGAAAAATGCTAATTACTTCTTTGTTTTCATACAATAGTTCTTATGTTCTTATAGAAACAAAACGCTTGAGTAACGTATATTGACTAAGGTAAAATTTAAAAACGTCGTCGGAAATGTCGGTCTTGAACCGACCAAAAAACGCACACCGTCTCGAGAAAGGAAGTCTCTGAAACCCCGACGTACCTATTCGATCACTATTCAGTTCCGATCGATATACGGGTTGTGATAGTTAGTTGTCTTCGCATATTTCGGTGCCTTGCCTATACCATGAAAAAAGAACATCTAAAATATGAACAAGAATATATAAAGATAAGATCTCATTATGCAGTAATACTCGTTATCGCTTCATGCTAATGTTACCTACATTTCCCTATCGGAAATATCTGTCTTGAATAACCTTACCTTTAGTAGTAAAAGTAATACTTCTTCGTCTACTTATCATCACTAAATCATCATAACAATTTAAAATGTAAACAGAACGCACGTAGTAGGGTGTGTCTTGTTGACCCATGCTGATTGTAGTATAAAGATTGCCATTTTTTGTAACACAGATGACTTATTGACTCGTCTTCCCGCCAATAACAATCAACTGACGTAAGGTAATCGAGAACTTGCCATCTCAAAAAATAATATGTATGTAAACTCATATTATGAACTCTACAGTCCTTAAATTAAATGATAAATTACATTAATTTCTGCAAGTAAATCTTTTACAGTTATTTTTACACGTTGGACTTTACAACTAGAATACACTGGCGTTTCCTAAGGCTCACTCTGGGAAGAAATATCTTTACAAACCACAGAGTGTCATTTTTTAAATCCGTGAGCGTAGCGAGCACAGTATAGGATCTGGGTTGGTCTTACTATAACTTGATTTCTGTGATAGATGGCTATTAAACCGACGAAGTAATTAGTATCAACTATGTTTTTATTCTTAACGTGTCAATTTTATCACAAATGAAGTGCAATATACAGAATGAGCCAAGAATTTGTTAACATTTGAATCTAACATCCCAAGTAAACATGTTGCCGGAGTTCTTACGAACGATGCTACTAGAATTTGCTTATTATAATCATCGTACAACACATGGTTTCAACAAGATGGAGCCACTTGTCACACATCCAATGAGTCCCTGCCGGTGGTCAAAGGCATGTTTCCGGAAAAGCTGTTTTCCAGACGAGGCGACATTCTATGGCCACCCAGACGTTCAGATCTATCCCCAGCAGACTTCTTTTTATGGGGTTCCTTAAAGAATCATGTCTACATCAGTAAACAAAATACAATCAATGAGATGATGTAATTTTTAAAAAATGAATTAAAAGTAATTAGTTTTCTTGTAAATAAACAATTTTTATAATATATCAAATGCTTTTTTTATACGATTTTTAAATATTAACTAATTCGAAGCCCACCCTATATTATAACTATAAAAATTAACACCTAAAATGTACTCCGTAAGTTCTAAAATGACACTAGTGACAACTGTCAAAGAGTTCAAGATATATTTTAAAGAGTTAGTGATTATGACATTACATGAATTACTACTTAGGATATTGAGCCATTTTATATTTTGTAACACAAAAGTAACAAACAGATTTAGGCAGAATTTTACCTGTCAATTCGGTATCATTTTATTCCAAATAATACTAATAAATTTTAGAGGACATAATATTTTAAACAATGATGGAAATATGCTCCTCTTTAATTAAATTGTCAGCAATTTATTTAGATTTGGAGTCGGCGCAATTTATGACGTTCCAAAGTTTACCTTTTTTCACTCTGCTTCATGCAACCCACCATAGAAATGTACACATACCCGTGTGATCATTCTATGAGAAGATTACTTTAAATATGCCAGAACCAGTAAGTGTTCTGTCGTTTATAAATTATGGTAATCTCTTTCAATTTTATCAACATTTTCTAACAACTTTTTATTTTATGTAAATCATAGTAGTCGCAATAAATCAGAGCGGTGTGCAATGGGGAAGCCTATGTCCAGTAGTGCGTGAGTCCTATATAAAATATACGAAGTCGGATAGTAAGTCACAGTTTGGAAATGAGAGAATTTAGCTAAAACGGTGTAAGTGAAAATTATTCACATCACATTAGCCTACATGCTGCGCAGTAACCGCCTCCATCTTCTGGTGAAAGTCTCATTAAAATCAGTTCATTGGTTTGTTTGTTTGTTATGTTTGGTATGTACAAACAAACAGACAGATAGGTAAAATTTAAAAAAAAACGTTCTATTATATAATAATACCGTGTAAAGAGCTATAAACACTTGAGAAAACATAGTTTTTTAAAATTACTAAAAACCTTTCAATTTTATTGATATGTATTCATGTATTAATGATTATTAAAATTAAAACCCTTTTGAACTCATTAAGCTTTTTTTTCAGTTATTTTTGACCACTAACTAATGTTACACATATCCTACTAATAAGATATTTGCGAAAGTTTATGAGTATGTTGTTACTTTTTCATGAAAAAACTACTGGACGAATTTGGATGAAACTTTACAGTAATATAGGTTATACATCAGAATAACATATAGACTACAATTTGTAATGATTTTATGTAATTTTGGTCGTAATATAACGATACATGTCAATAAAGTCTGGCAAAAGTCTGTCCTCTGAGAGCTATCTTGGCTCACGCCGCCTAAACCATTGGAGTTACACAAAGATGATGTACCGTAAAATTGTTTGTCTTGAATAGTTCTAAATAAAAGTCCGCGATAGCATATATCTATCTTTTGTGTGGAAGCCAGTATGACCAGAATTCTGAAACTGAATGTGGCAGACCAAATGCCACGCGAGCAAAGCCGCGAGCAAAAGCTATTCTTATATCATTTACAATCCACTGCTGGACATAGGCCTCTCTTCAGCAAGGAGGTTTTATAAATACAAAAGTACAAAGTACATGTTTTGTGCTCATCCAATTATAGGCAATCACAATTAACACACAAACCTTAAACTAATTGAATACAATTCTACAATTATATTAATAATTAAATTATTATTTCAATGTAAAAAAGTTAAATAAAACGCAAAACTTGTCAGTAAAGGTTATCTTTTTCAGAATATGCGTTACTCTTAAATCGTTTGTTCTTGTTTAAAGGTCAGTTACCCGATATCTACCGATAACTATTCCATTAATATCGCAAGAATATACGAGTTTTTTGTTTTAATTGTACTAAGGTCGTGGCCTAACTGTCGGCGGAACATCGACGAATGATATGGTAGATTCTTTGATAGACACATTATATTAACTGCCTCGGTGGCGCAGCGGTAGTGATTGCGACTACTGTGCTTGAGGTCGGGCCAAATGTTTGTATGATCTGCAAATATTGTCTCAAATTTTAGGTGTCTTCTATGAATATGTATGTATTTACAAAAGAAAGAGTATATAGGTACTCTATCAGTCAGTCTAGTTTGATAGCACAAGCTCTGCTTAGTTTGAAACTAGATGTGTGTCAAATGTCCGAAATATTTATTTATTTATTTATTTATTTACTGTAGTAGGTTTACAGAAGTATTTTATCAGTTTTATTATACAGGAATTCCTTGTTTATGATTGTGTTCAATTCCGTCTAACGTTATTATTATGACTGCTACATTGAGTGTGTGTTTTTAGGTAGTTTTTTTATCGTTAAGTGGAAGAATCATACTTTCACATAATTATGGCTCCGGCTTGATATACAACACTCTCACAGAAAACGCGAATTTTAAGCAGTTCTTTCGATGATGACTTCACCAACTAATGAAGGCAACTGCCAAAGCCTTTAAATAAAAAAAAAACCATAAAATATTTTTTTTACTCAAGTATTTTTGCAAATATCAATATTGAATAGATTTATGTTTCATCAATGTTATTATCATCATCATCAACAGCCTTTAACAGTCCACTGCTAGGTATAAACTGGTTTTGGCCTACTATACCACACCGGCCAGACGAGTTGGTGTAGAGCTTGTTTCAAGTTGAAAGAAGTAGCATCATCCAAATGAGCAGACCCATACACGCGTGATATCCGTAAGTCACAAGTGCTTTGCCGGCTCTTAAGAAAATATATGCTCTTTTCTAAAAGGTTTAAAGTTCAAATCGGTTCTAAAATGCCACAGGCGACAATTTACAGTTTAAGAAAAAGTATACCCTTTCTTTCTAGAAAAGAGTATATTTTTTCTTAACCTTCTGGTTTAAAAGTTACATCGATTCTGAAATACCGCAAGCGACAAATTTTTCATCAGATTGGTGATGAGAGACAAAAAGTTTCTTGAATTCATCCTGGATAAGTAAAATCCATCTGTCAAGTGATGGAGGTCTGATCCAAGTGATGGAAATTATGCCGTTGAGATCGATGGTGGAAAATTGTGACCAGTATTAGGTATTCTAAACACTAATATGAAAATATTGTTAACTATACATTACAGAAATACGTTCATTTATATTTACTTTTGTCTGTGTGGTGACGGATTAAGAATACATAGTGTTACCACCCGCATTCATACCGTGAGTGTCGTAAAACGCGATTAAGGGTACAAAGTATGCAAGACAACATCATTACAAAGAGAAGGAAAACTTGAAACAAACCCTTTTTTTTTTTTTTTTTTAACGTGTGGAAACCCCCTCGGGCCGTCACCCCACCGGGGTTTACGGCGGGGCGGTGTGTCGGAATCGGACCGACTAAAACCACACGGTGTGCCACTCTGCGCCTGACAGGAGGGACCGGGAACAGCTGTTATTACGACATCCACATCCCTCCCAGCGCCTGCCCGCTAATGCAGGCACCATCTATGGGTAAACTCTCTATTTTAGGCGACGTACGGCACACGCGGACGTCGCCTCCTCGCGGCTGGCCATTGTAGCGGATGGAGGGGAAAACCCGTCCCGTCCAGCCGCGGCCACACTCAAGGCGGCATGAGGCGCTGGTATGCGCGCCTCCGCCGCCCGGCTCGCCGGCGGCGAATTGGGTCCGAGTGGATATTGTCCTCCCGGGCCTTCTCCGCCGCCTCCTTCTGCGAAATTACGTCTTCGCAGAAGGTTGCGACCGCGGTAAAACAACTGTCGCTACCGACCATGGAGCGTATTACGGCCGGTAGCGAGAGATCTCCTCCAATAACTGCAGTGAGGACCCCACGCTGCGCCGCCCAGGCGGAACAAACCGCCAGCGTGTGCTGAGCCGAGTCCTCACTGCAGTCGCAGTGGTGACAGGCGGGACTCAATTCCCTCCTGGCGACCGAGTGCAGATACTTCCCGAAGCAACCGTGCCCGGAAAGAATCTGCGTCAGTCGGAAGGAAAGGGTCCCGTGCTGCCGCCCTGCCCACTCGGCGATGACCGGCTGGAGAGCCTCCACGGCGGCAAAGCCAGCACGTGGAGCTTCCAGCCGGGACGACCAACGAGCCATCGTGGCTCGATGAGCGGCCTCTCGCCACTCGCGTATCTCTTCGGGCGGGGGCCGAATGCCGCTACCCACCCGAAAGTCTGCCGTTCGCCGATAAACTTCAGCGAGCACCTCCGCCTCCAAATCCCACGGGGGAGTTCCGGCCAACGCGCACGCCGCCTCCGTCGATACGGTGCGGTAACCGCGTATGGCTCTAACCGCCAATATCCTCTGAGGGCGCCAGAGGCGAGCCCTATTCTGGGCGGTCAGAGCCGCCGCCCACACCGGTGCACCATACAGTGCCATTGACCGAACAACCCCCGTGTATAGCCGTCTCGTCGCGACGCTGGCTCCACCCAAATTGGGCAAAAGTCGCCCAAGAGCAGAAGCAGCGCCGACCAGCTTTGGAGTAAGCTGTCGGAAGTGCTCGTCGAAGAGCCACCTGCCGTCAAGGATCAGGCCCAGATACTTCATCTGGGCCTTAATCGGTACGAGGACCGAATTGACTACGATAGAGGCACCGGGGGGTGGACCACGACGGGGCCCATGAAACAAAAGGGCTTCCGTCTTATCTAGGGCCACCCGTAAACCCAGCGCCTCAATGCGCCCGACTACCAAAGAGACTCCCACGGTGGCCAGGCGCGCCGCCTCCTGAAAGTTCGCCCCCCGGGCCGTGACCAATGTGTCATCGGCGTAACAAATTACGCCCAGCCCGGGGGGAAGACGACCTCGAAGGGCCCAGTCGTATCCCATATTCCACAGGAGTGGTCCGAGGACGGACCCCTGTGGAACACCGCACGACATGGGCCGCCGCCTCAGAATACCATCTCGGTCCTCGTACACGACGGTACGCTCCTCAAGATAGTCTGCCACAAGTCGCCTCAGGTACTCTGGCACCCCGTGGTAGTGGAGTGCTTCCCTGATGCAACTAAATGGCAGACTATTAAATGCGTTGGCGATGTCCAACGACACCGCCAACAGCACGCCGCCACAGCTCACTGCCTCTTCGGTAACGGCCCTCAGGCGCAGCACAGCATCGACCGTCGAACGCCCCGCCCGAAAACCAAATTGGGCGTCCGACAGATCGGGGCCCACCTCGCAGAGGTGCCGGACGATGCGGGCAGAGAGTATCCTCTCAAACAGTTTACCCGCCTCGTCCAGCAGTACAATGGGCCTATAGGCCGCCACCGAATCGGCAGGCCGTCCCGGCTTCCTTAATAGGACCAGCTTCCCGCTTTTCCAGCACTCAGGGAAGCGTCCGGACGACAAGCTAGCGTCCAAGATCTCCCTGAGGCGGTCCGACATGTGTTCGAGGGCACGGGCCAGCACACGGGCAGGTATCCCGTCTGGCCCAGGGGCGGTGTTCTTAGAGCGAATCCGTAGAACGACCGCCCCTATCTCCGATTCCCTGACGGGCGGAACATTATCCTCGTTCCGTCCCCCGTCGTCTTCGACCATGAAGGCCATCGACGGGGGTGTGTGCTCCGCCCGCTGCGGGAAAAGACCCTCGACCACTTCCCGCAGGAAGCTGGGCTGGAGTGTCTCTGTAAGGGGGGGGCCCGACGTGCGGAGCTTTTGTCGCACCGCACGATAAGGGCGACCCCAGGGGTCACGATCGAGACCCTCCAACATCTCCTTCCTCTTCACTTCTTTGGCGCGGCTAATGGCCAGCTTCAGAGTTTTCCGCGCCTCTCGGTACTCCTCATGAAGCTGGTCCTCCTCGCCGTCTACGCGGTGTCGCCGCCGACTACGGGTGTAGGACCTCCGGGCACGAGTACAGGCCGCGCGGAGGTCCGCCAACTCCTGGGACCACCAGTAAACCTCTTTCCGTGGAGGCCGACAACCTCGGATGCGGGGCATGGCCGCATCGCAGATCTGCGTAATCGCATCGCGGAAACGACCAGCCCCCATGTCGACCTCCTCGGTCGGAGCCTGCGGAGACAGCCAGGAGTAAATAATGGCTGCCTCCTCTAGTAGGTCCCTATTCAGTTTGGCTACAGCCCACCGCGGAAAGCGAGAAGAACGCCGCGCCGCGTGACCCCTACTGGGGTCCTGGGTCCGGGAGAGCTCGAATCGAATGTAGAGGTGATCCGAGAGCGTCTCAACCTCTTCCAGGACACACCAGTTCCTTACTCGTGCGGCGAGGGCAGGGGTAGCGAACGAAAGGTCCACTATCGACCCTCCCTGCTGTCGCACGCACGTGTTGGTGGAGCCCCTGTTCAGTAAACAGAGGCCCACCGAGGCCGCCCACTCCTCTACGGCCTCGCCCCTGGCGTCCGTCCTGGGGGAACCCCACGCAATGGACTTTGCGTTGAAATCCCCCAGCACTAAGACGTGCCCAGACGTTAGACGCCGCATCGAGGTTTCCAAGTTGTTAAGGAAAACCTCGAAGTCGTTCAAACTCCGGTTGGGGGAGAAGTATACACCATATACAGTGATCCCCCCCCACTCGGCAGCAACATATCCAGTGCCCTTGTCTCTTAGCGACAAGGGCGGGGAATGAGCCGCCGTAGAGCCGACGACTGCCACGGAACCGTCCCGGTCACCCAACCAGTTTGGACG
The DNA here is from genome assembly GCA_949316085.1 of Hypercompe scribonia. NCBI lineage: Eukaryota > Metazoa > Arthropoda > Insecta > Lepidoptera > Erebidae > Hypercompe > Hypercompe scribonia. The sequence continues at coordinate 4,015,640 of OX438973.1, forward strand.
GGGAGGAACATAATAGGGCTCCGCGGCTACGGCAACACCGATCGACCACTGTGCCATAGTTTGCAGGAAAAGGTCCTGCGCCGCAGCACAGTGGTTCAGGTTCGTCTGGACCAGGAGGCTGGAGACTTGGTCCATTACTGGACTGTCTCTACAGCCTCCTCCATGGGCGACGATGTCGACGTGCGAACGGCATCGGAGGCAGCCTGGGCCGACTGGCTAGCCCCCAACGTTCGCCGAGAATCGCGAGGAGGTTTGCAGCCCCCCTGCCCAATCTGATGATTAGCGGGCTTGTTACCCGCCGCACAAGCTGGGCAGTGAGGGGCGGCAGAGCACTCTGCCGCCTTGTGCCCCGGTCAACCGCAGCGGAAGCATAGTCCACTGCAGTCAAAACAACTCACGCACTTGGCGCGTGTGTGTCCGGATGCTAGGCATTTGAAGCACCTCATCGGTCTTGCCGCCAGAACAGTGACTCTGGCATTCACAAAACCGACGAGGATCCTGCCTGCGTCGCCCAAAACTTTAGCCGACGCTACCGGACAGCTGATCCATACTGCGCCAAGCCCTCCAGGACCGGGGCGGATGGTGCCGACCCTGATGTTGTCCGCGTTGCAGCCCGTCTTCTCGCTAATTGCAACGCGGACATCCTCGGTCGTTACGGAGTCATCCAGGCCCGAAATGCGCAACTCTGCGCACTTGACAGGCCTGGCGATCTTCACACCATCCGTGGCTGCAAAAATTCCTCTCAGTTTCTCGGCGAAACTGTCCGCCGTCTTTGCACCTTCAGCCCCGGGGAACTCGAGGACTCGAGCTCCCGTCTGGGCAAGGCGCAATCTGACCCCTTCAGTCCCGAAATCAGTGGCGAGACTATCCCGGGCCTTCTTAAATAAGGCCGCATAGGACAGCCCGCCACTAGCCGCCTCCGGTGTTACGGTGACCACCACAGCCGCGCTTTTAGGCACCTGCAGCTTGCGCGGCTTTTTCGCGGTAGCCACCGCAACCGACGGCGACTGCGGGAACTTGAAACAAACCCTACTCCAACCCGTCTGGCTATCGTGATATAGTAGGCCAAAACCTCCTTGCTAAGGAGAGGCCTATGTCCAGTAGTGGACTGTAAAGGGCTGCTGGCGGTGCAGTAACACCGATTTTGTTCTGTTTGTTGTTTATTATGCTTATTCATAATTGTAATTGTTTGACCTACCCTAATGTGGGCTTGGAGATCTGTCGCACAAGCTTCGACTTAGTACGGACTCCAGCACTCACGGCATTCTGTTATATTATTCTAAGTACATGTAACTTCGATACCTAACTAATATGTACCTTACGAGAGAAGTGAAAATGTATTATTATTATTCTTTATTCTGTGAAATAGGTGATGATAAGCTAATCTAAAAGAAATGTTTCTAGGTGTCAATTGATAATAAATCGTTCGATAGTTAAAGGCTTGATTTATGCCAGATCTTTTATCTAAATATGTGTATGAAATATAAATTAAAAAAAAAAAACACAATTCTTCACTTTTCTTTGTGATAAATTTTTCATCAGCCTCTAACATTTCACTGCTAGACCTAAGCCTCTCTTTAGAAAGAAAGTTTTAGTTTACTTTACATGGGTGTACGCAGCGTTTACTCAAGGGTGGGGCAAATTTGACTGCACCATTGTCCTAGTGGTTTAAGCGGCCGCCATGCCGCTCTACACTTTACTGAGTGTCGTGGGTTCAAATCTCACATGAGAGAACACTGTGTGAGCCACAAATTGTTGTTCTGAGTCTGGGTGTTCTTTGTGTCCATTTCCTGTATGCTTGTAAAGTCTCCATGACACAGGATTTATTCCTAATGCTGGCGTAGTCTTTCTAAAAAAATTAAGGAACTAGATAAATGATTGAAATTTAATATACTATATAATACGAGTATATGTAGTAAGTGATCTCATACAACATACTTCATACACAGAACATCTTACATACTTCAGATATTTTTAGGTATCTTACCAAAGTGCAAAGCCCCTACTGTCCCTCTCCCCTTGATAGCGTGGAGGTATTGAATAGTTGGTAACGAACTTCTGACTCTTGAGTTACAGGTGGGCGACGGTAGTCATTTACCATTTAGTGACCTTCTGCTCGTTTGCCGCTCTATACCATAAAATAAACTATTGACCTCTACTCTAAATTTCCTTTTTTTGTGCTCATCATCATACAAAGACCAACAAGTCCGTTTTCGTAGTCAAGTTTTTCTTCTGCGTAAAACACTAAAAGATCATTTGATTCTGGGTCCAATTCAATTATCGTTTTTAACTTTTCGAACATTTTAACAAAAAGTTAAAAAAAATACACAAGTTTATTCGTCAAGTTTGTGCTTTTTTGTTTGACGTTTCTCTGAAAGCACAGAGAGTTTTAACAATATATCACTGAACATCATAAAACGCTGCAAGTAATTTAAAGAAATCCAGATTTTAGTATATTGTTGTTGCACCAGGACGTTGACACTGACACTAGTTTGGTCACCAGATTCATCGGTCACTGGTTTCAAAGTTGTTAGTATTTATAGGTGGCCGATCTGGGGTCAGTTGGCCAACTTGGCCACGCTTATATTTCAACATCCAGTGCAACTAGTGAAGATCTGTTTTCTATTAAATTTCTTGTCCATCCTTAACATAGCTTGCCGCCTAATATAACAGCGCCCTCTAACTGCAATGTCGAGAAAATATTATGCATATAATTTCAATATTTTAATGATTCCTAATCTATAATTTAATAGTACCTGACTTGATTCTCAATTTCAGCTCTATCTTCTGACGTACAAACTATCAGAATTAGTAGTTATTTGAATATTTTAAATTAGGTTTTCGTAATTTAAAAATACCTAGTTGAAGTCCGGGTAAAAAGTATGGCAAACGCTCCACCTTGCCCTACCGTGGTACGCTCATGCTACTTCAACACGTTGACCAAACGGATTGATATAGATTTCCTTTCTCTTTCATGATCTTTACAGTGCTGTTGTCCTGCGTGGTTTGCTCCCTCGGTCACCTCTTACGACACTCACAGAATGAAAAAGAGTGGTGGCACTCCGTACTCTTGATCTGTCGCCACACAGAACGTTACGTCACAAGTTATTCACACATAGACACATAAACATCTATACACAGGGTTACCAGTTTAAAACAATTACTACAGATAACACAAATTTATTAAAAATAGTAATTAATATTAATAATTAACTTAAGTCGAATAGTATTTTGTCTATTTATTTATTACATAAAACATAAAAGCACAAATGTTTCCCCGGGGGTAGCTAGAAGTATATTAAAGGTCCACTTTATCGTCAGTGTTTTGGTCCCACGTAATAGGTGGCGAGCCTATTGCCGCTAATCGGGATGTTTTGTTTGTTAGAACCTCGTCCGTCAATCAGCAGGTGTACCACTTGAAGATGAGGTTGATTTGTGACCCTAAGTCCTTAGTGACAACCCTAAGCACCGCGATTATTTCTTTTACAATGTAAAACCAACAGCACATACGGTTCATAATTATATACAAACACATTTATTGTAGTAAATTACAAAAAGGTTCGCTTAAAGATTCTTAGGCAAAATGCAAGTATGCATAAGTTATGTAAACATATATATGGCCAACTGTGGATAGACGACAAAATAAAAGAGTACTGGTCAGATTTTTTCTATTTTTTTTTAAATTTTAGATCGTGGTATAATAATATAGGCTGTGTAAATATTTGCTAAATAATCAGCGGTTCCAGATTATTATATATTATAATGTAATTGCTTTATTGAAAAATGTATCAATATAATCCAAGTATTATTTTATTATCGGAATTTGATTATGAATGCCTAAACTTCTTAATAAGCAAAAGTATGTACTGTACCTACTTATGACAATAACATTATCTGCAGCCATTGTTGAAATATGAAAGATAACGTATAAATAGCAATGAAAAAATTGTTTCAGCTCAAAAAAACTTAAATTACTCACAATCATTTTTGTTTTTTCATCGGTAGTTTCTTTTGTTTTTTAAGTGACGGAAAAATAAATAGTATTTATCACATTATAAACTAATTTGACACATAATTTTTGAAGTTACGTTTCTTTTGGCGCGAAATGTATTTAACTAGATAATTCATTGTAAGAAAAAGTTTTTCAATATATTAAAAACTTTTTTTCTATTATTAGTGTCGTTTTTTCTACAAACAAGATAACGCAAAGGATAATTTTTTAGAAAGATTTTCATTTAGTTACGCCAGAGAGGTATAATTTCTTACATGCGTACAAAAGCACACACAGTTTTTTTTATAACCTTACGAGTATATATACTTTTAGATCCGAGCAGTTTAACCAGCAAATCATTATTTTCATTGTTACATAATAGTGTGGATATTGCTTTTTAATGTAACTTTGTAATTATCTTCATTAACTAAGCGTTACTCTATAGAGTGGGCTATAGATAAGTTAATTATTGAAGCAATTGCAAAACGTATCGCCAGCTTCGCGAAATGACACCTATGTCTGTATGTCTGAGCTAAATATTAATTATTAAAAAAAGATTCGACGCAAGTTACAATCATAAATTCCACTAAAATCATCTGTCGAACTTTTTCTTTGATGATGTGATAAATGAAATAACGTCACCAGATGAAAAGTCTAGTCACAAAACCGGTAATGGCCTTTGAGAAGGTAATATGCTATTTTCTTAGAGGTTCGAACATCGAATCGGTTCAGAAATACTTCTACTACAATTTCTAAGTAAACCATGGCGTTAAAACTATATTTTCATCGAAAACAATCATTTTACTATGGAAGATTAGGTAATACGATATAGTTTTACCAAACAGCCTACAAGTAAAAAAAATTTTTACTAAATAACGCAATTTGAATAGTAAAGTATAAAATCTTTTTTGTACTTTAAAGGCCTACCGAAGTGACTTTACTCTACATGATGAAAAGCATAAATAGAATACAAGAGCTCTAATCACCATACTTATTGCGACTGTAGACAATGCAGTAAAATGGCCCATACTACGGCAGCCTAGTGCAATGCTGTTTCACGCCCTCTTGGGGACGTAAAGGACATGACAGTCATCGTGGCAGTGTAAGGCTCACACACTTACCACGATAATTGTCACACCGCATCAATTTGCTTCCGGTCTCGCGCTCACCAACGAAAGAAGATAGTACAGATGCTGTCGCTTTAGCTTGGTCTGTGAAAAGATAGTATCGCTCCGGTTGAGCTGGCCTGTTCGTGCTGAAATCAGCGTGGCTTTACTATCTCAAAAATATACAGATATTTGAGGGTACTTGTGTGACTTTTATTTGTGCCTACTTAACCTGTGATTACAAATATTAAATGAAATTGTGCATCAATGAAACATTAAAATTATTTAACATTTTGCATAGAGTTTCACTATCACAAGTAAGTAAATGTGAAAGTGAATCATAAAAAGATACTTCTGAAAATTTTTATCCCTTCTGTTAGGAATAAAGAGAAAAAAATATCCAATTATATCTACTAATTTGATTATTAGAGACATATGGAGTTGAACCTTCAATGTACACCTACCGGTAGCAATATTGGAAACAAGTTCTATGTATCCTTACTAGTGGGGAATCAAATTATATCTTATACCTGTACTAATTACTAAAAAATAAACTAAATATTTAATGTTAGAATTATAGAAATCAAACAAAAGTAAACAAAATTAATCTTAACTCTATTTGAAAATCGTAAAATTATTCTAACATTTAAATAAAAATAATTATATCTTAAAAGTACGCTAACTTGAAAAATTTAAGCACAATTGCTCTTTAAAGGCGTACACTGCCATGATGACTGTCATGCCTTTTACGTCCCCGAAGCGAGGCGTGAAAAAACATCTTACTAGGCCACCAGAGTGTGGGTCACCAACTGCATTGCCTGCATTTGCAATGAGTATGGTGACCACGACTCTGGGATTCTATTCATGCTTTTCATCAGGCAGAGTAGAGTCACTTTGGTAGACTCTTTACATAGTAAATAAAGAAGAAGTTTGAGTTCACTAACTGATAACTTCAGTGACTTGATGAAAATAAACGCAATAATTGTTATATACTATATTGAAAATATAGAAAAATAATTATATTGAAACTTTAGAAACAGAAATAAGTAAGAATCCAAAGAAGTTTTGGAGTTATATTTAAGGCAAACGAGGCGGCACCTAGCTCTTTTCCTCTCTCAATGACTAACAATACCATAACTACCTCTAAAGGCAATGAAATCTGGGAAATGTTTGCTACTCGTTTTTATTTTTTCTTTTAACGTTCATCAAACAGTAAAAAGTACTTTAACCTCAGATTATTTAAAAAACATTAGAAACAACAGTTTGCCTTTAACTATTACGGTCATTGAGCGAGAGACCATATTAAATAAGCTTAAATGTCTAGATCATCGAAAAGGTCCTGGCCCAGATGGGATTTCTGCAATGTTTTTAATTAGTTGCGCTGATTATCTAGGTCTTCCTCTAACGAGGATTATCTCCTATTCCTCTAACGAGGATCTATGGTTTACAATAAATTTCTTACTACCGGCACTTTGCCAGATCTATGCAAGAAGGCTAAGGTCGTGCCTATTAATAAATCCAAGAACATCAATCAGAGAGCTAACTACAGGCCTATCTCTGTTTTATCCACCCTAACCAAAGTGTTTGAATCACTGATGTGCCCATTTATACAATCACACTTGATACTGTATTTGAGTTACTCTCAACACGACTTCGTGAAAGCCAGATTTATTTGCACTAATCTAGTCACCTTTGCTGAAAGGTTGGTAGAAGAGGAAGTTGACATCATTTATACAGATTTTTCCAAAGCCATCGACCGAGTGCCGCACTTTATCCTTTCAAAGAAGCTCATATACTGCCATATGACATTACTGATCTTCTCCTGAATTGATTAAAGTCCTACCCTAATAATCACTCTTTCCTCGTGGCAACAAACGGCTTTGATTCTAATGTGCTCAAAATTATTTCTGGTGTTCCGCAAGGTTCCCATATCGGTCCTATCTTATTGAATTCTTTATTAACGATATCCCATACAGCTTCAATTACTCTAAAATTTTTATATACGCAGACGACTTTAAATTTTCGAGAATTGTAATAACGAACGATGACACAAATCTGCTTCAGGTAGACATTGATGCATTGGTAGAATGGTGCAATATTAATGACGTGAGCCTAAATATCAATAAATGCTATCACATGAAATTTTCTAAAAAAATGAATCCTTTAAAATCTGTTTATTATATAAAGTGTGAAGGAAATCAGGAGTTTAGGTGCTAATTTTTATTGTTAGCTCACATTTGTACCTCACGTAGAAAGTGTAGTAACCATCAAGCATCAAGAAATCTGGGATTCGTTTTAAGAAATACAATTAAATTACGACGTAATAAAACTTAAATTAATTTATTTATATAACTGCCTTATGCATAACATCTCAGAGTACTGCATACACTGAAGCGTATACAGAAGAGGTTCCTTTGGTACCTAACATATCCTTCTAGTGTAGCTAAAAAGATGAAGTCGTATGAAGAGAGATTGACACATTTTAAGTTAACCATACTAGAAAAAGGAAGGAATGTAATAGATATTTTTGTATACACAAATGAGACACAAGGTAGATTGTCCACAACTTTTAGGCAAAATAAAATTCCATGCTTCAACTGGATATCCTGATTTTTCTATCACCCCCTGCATCTTCCGCTTCGCAGAAATGTACTCGGTGCAAACTCCACCATTCCATGACTTTGCAAACTGCTTAATGGTTGCAGCACCGATATACACACTGACTCGCGTACCAAATTCCGCAATACTGTACTAAATATTAAATGAAAATACTTTATTTGCTTTTTCTCTGTCTTCACCAAAATCTGTATTGAATTTTTAGCATAAGCATACACTATTTTTTTGTTTATAGTGCGTGCGGTGCTTCCTTATAAGTAATTGTAACACTATGCCATTGCATACTAAAATGTCTTTTAACCATGAAACGGTGTAAACAATTGTTGGTTAGCCAAATTAACAAATAAATAAAAATAAATAAATACTGTTTTTCTGAAAGGTCCTTTACTGAAGTGTACCCCTACTAACTGAACATCCACAAGATTATTTGAAGTTGTCTGAATATGTAAGTAACTATTACTGGGTTTGGCCACGTAGAGAGAGATAGAAGACCCACGTAAGAGATTAATAGAGCAAATGTGTGTGGAAGTGTCGGAAGAGGTCGTCCGCGGCGAACACTTACAGATCGAATAGGAGATGTTTTGAAGAAGGTTCATGTGAAAAGTACTAGAAACTAACGATCATGCATGCAGCGATTGATGAATGTAATCGAAGTAAAAGTGGTGTGTTTTGTCTTATTAAGTGGATATCAATTGTCTCTGCTAACCCATCTGGGAAATAGGTGTGAATATATGTTATATTACTAATTAAATAGAACAGTAGTTACTAACTTTTGACTGCACAGTGGTGTAGTGGTTAAAGCGGTCACCACGCTGATTCCTACTGCGTTGAGTGTTGTAGGTTTGGCCTCTATGGGGCGATATTTTGTGTGTGATTCATAAATTTTTGTTCCGAGTATGGGTGTTCTTTGTGTCCGTTTCATATATGTTTGTAAAGAACCCCGCGACACAGGATATAAATATATTGCAAGAGTTGACACTTACAAAGTGTTTTAAAAAAATAAAAGTAGTTTTTAAACCTTCATAAAAAAAAGGTAGATTACATTTATAACTTTATTTTTGTAATTCGATAACACTCTTTATTCTAACCAAATTGTTGGTATAAATCCAAATATATATTTAATAAGATTCACACTAAACTTTGCACATTAAATACAATTATCGCAATAAAATATAGGTCCAATATTCTTATCGTTGTAGTGTCATGGAACTTTTAATTGATTTCCAGTACAGTGGACCCTCGGTAATCCGACATCAATCAAACAATTTTCGCTAATGTAGATCGTGCATGATTAAACAGGTTACAACTTGTGCTCGACGCGTAGGTAGTGTTTCAATACCGATTGCTTAGTTTGAATTTGACTACGTGTGATAGCGGTGCAGCTTTGCGTTTATTCATTGTGCATTACGTATACATACCTAGTAATGTCGTCACAAACTCAGAAGACAACATATAAAATTTTATCATTTGTCTGTAATTTGTCGGATTACAAGGTACTCTTTTGTAAAAAAATCCGGTCTATAGGGGGTCTTAGGCAGTACTCTATAATCCGACAAATTCGATAGTCCGACACTGCCCTGCAAAACGTTTGTCGAATTACCGAGGTTTCATTGTATTACCATTTATATTTGCGTACACACATAATGTAGGTCAATAAAAATAATTACAATACAAACTGATCATACAATACTATCATAGATCGATTAAACCAATAGAGTCAAGTTAGTAGATGTTATAATATTTACAGGGTATCAATATTTATGTTAAAACCTTATGTTATTTAGAAAGAATAAACCTTTGGAGAAACATAGACCTTATGCGTTAAAACAATACTCATAATTTGAGTGGCTTTTCTTAATTACTTAAGAACTCGAGTGGGATGTGCTTCATTCATTAATCTTTTGTATAGAATGAGCCAAGAAATAGTTATTTGAATTTAACATCCCGTGCAAACATGTTACGGGAGTTCTTAGGACCGATGCTACAGGAAATTGTTGGCTACACATCCAATGTATATATATATATATATATATATAGGTATAAACACCATGAATATTAGAACATAAGGTATGCTAAGGATTAGATAATTCTTCTAGTTCGTTGAGAAGATCATGAATTTTCTTTTTGAATGTAAATCGATTTGTGGACATCCTTTCTCCTACTTTACAAATATATATACTGAAAAATACTGCTAGCTTGAATACCGTTGATCAGATTTTATTATTATTTAGGGGTTGAATTTGGTGACACTGAATTAAAATATTTTTGCATAGTGTCTATTAAAACCCAAAGCCATGGAAGCATCTCGTGGTCGCCCTTTGAATATCACCTTCCCAAGAATAGTGGAGCACCTGAAAGAGAAGAGGGGGAGGTGCTAGATTTCGATGATCACACATAGTTTAGACCCTGGTCATAGCCTTATTCACGGCTCTCTGTCTATTTAAAGAATAATATGAAACACCGTTAAGTTTATTCGGTGATCGGGTGAGTGCTTACACAGAAAAAATAGTTTGTTCTTTGCTTCAGAAAAAAATTCAGGCTTTTTGTTGTTTCCTGTGCCATATAACAGTTTAGATCTCCGTAGTTTAAATACTTACTTAGTCCTTTATGCGCACGACGCGTGTATGCTCGTATAATGTTATTCGCGCGCTTTTAACAGCTTCTCGGAATTCAATTGACAGATTTTCATTTTCTTATCAATATACTGTAAAGGTCGTCAATGATATATATAATCGGATCATTAATGCTGATAAATGAACGCAAATATTGTAGTTTGTTATTTTCCATTTGTTTATTTTTAACCCACCATTCAGCAACAATAGTTTGAATTACGTCAATAGCTTTACGAGTGTGTGTGGTCGTACTGCGAGCGATATTTTGAGGTTTAAAGTTGTGTAAATATCGGAACACAGAAAGGTTTGATAGTTTTTTGTTGAATTCGACTCTAAAACCAGAAATTGTGAAAAACGTCGCTTTTATTATTGCTGTAGTTTCACGATATTTTGTTCTCTATTTTTCATCTCAGTCTTAGTTGAGTATCGGGTTCAATAATTACTGTAAAACCAAAGAAACAAAATTCCACCCTGACAATGTGTTGGTATGCAATTTCAGGAAATTTAAGTTTTAAGGACCAGTTTTTGAATCGTCCGATAAACAAACGGTTAGTATTTATTCCAAGTTAACATAATTTTGGACTTTGCAACGGTTTATAGCTGTTATCAGAAGAATAAAGTTCCAATCTGAGGCATATTTTTGTCTGTTGTTTCAAACCTCAGTGAGTGATAGTATCTGTACAATTGGAATTTTGATAATGGTAATGTTTGTCTATCTCTATAAATTTGAAAGAAAGATATGACAACACTTTGTGGGTGATTTGCGACAACGTTTTTTTAACACAGTATCGTCTCGTCCTGAACTAAACAGAACTCGTATGTTAAGCTAGACAACTGATATAAATGCATTTGTACTTTTCTATGAATACATACACATTACACACAGACCGAACCAACGTTTGGTTTGGTGTGTTTCACGCACAAAAATGTTCGACTTGAGAGGGTATCGAACCCGCGACCTTTGACGGAACGCCGAAACCGTAAATTCATTACAAAAATAACTATGCTATTACTTATTAGTTATTTGACAGTAAAACTGAGGATTGAAAAACCAGCCCTGAAATAAAATGATATTTAGATGGATTATGTTGATAATATTTTAATGCCAGAGCGCCAAAAATGGAGGTTATAATTTCAACAGTAAAGAAATCATGACATAGTTTTTTTTTATAAATCGCCTGGTCTAGGAATAAATCCTGTGTCACGAGGGGCTTAATAAACATACGAGAAACGGACGTAAAGAATTCCCAGACTTAAAACAACAATTTGTCGATCACACAAAGTGTTGTCGCATGTGGGGTTTGAACCCACAACACTCAGCACACTAGAGAGTGGCGTGACGACCGCTTGAACCACTAGGCTAAACGTGCAGTTAGCAATATCAGTTAGGAGCTCTTTATTCGTTTTAGGAATGATATTTAACAGAAAATAGTAACAAATTTCATATTATTGCTTTTTATAAAGACAACTTTAAAAGACCATTCCTATGTCAGGAATACATTTTGTGTTGTGTACAACCATACATGAAAGTCTGTTTCATATAAAAACGGACTCAGATCAACAATTTATGGGTTACTCAAATTGTCCCATGTGGGGATCGAAAAACAACACCCGGTGCAGTAAAAAGCTTCGAGGCGACCGCTTAAACCGCTAAAGGAATTCGAACAGTCAAATATATTGTTTAGGCATTGAGGGCATAAAGAATTTAAAAAAGAAATATCCAGAAAACAGGTTTCATGTTTAGCAATAGATAACAAATTTAATAACACTAAAAACAATTAAAGTTGTTATAGTTTACAAAAGATAAAGTTTGCGCCTGTATCGTGCTGTGACTCACGTCGCTGATTTCATTGCCCAAAAAAAAAATTGTGTATTATAACTTAATGCTCAACAATTAGTCTATTATGTTACTATTACACAATGAGGACTTGATGTATCAAGCATTTAAATGATTAACACAATTAATCTTTTGTCGTGTTTCAAATAGGGTTAGCGAGCACCTTGGCATTTCGTCATCACCTATATCTTTGGTTAAGTTATCTTGTATGGTTCTTGGACGAAGAAAATGTCTGCCAATTAAAGACTTATAAACTCACATTCAGAATATCATTATTAATTTTAATAAAAGAATTATAGGCCCTAATGTTTTGTATGAATTTGCGACATCATTAAATAGCTAAAGATATGTATATTTGCTTTCATTTTACAATAGAAAACATCGTTGTTGACAAATTATAGAAACTATGCTCTATGATTGGAGGAGGAGGCTGCCAGGTTTCCACAGAATCGCCAAAATTAATAATAATAACTTAGACTCACGGCTATTTGATTCAAAACTAGGCAGAGCCTGTACTGTGATAATCATTGATGTAAAATATGCACTAGGTCGCCATAGCGTGGTTCGCCATACTGCATTGTCTTCATTCGCCATGAGTATGACGGCCACCACTCTTGGATTCTATTCATTCTTTCCATCAGGAAGAGTAGTGTCGCTTTGGTAGGTTTCTATAAAAAAAAATATATTTACAAAGTATTCATAAATAACTGTGCTTATCACAATAATTTGTCCTGTGTGAGAACCAAACCCACGACATTTGGCTTAGCAGTCAGGACCGCTAACCACTAAACCAACGGGTTCGTGATATGGTAAAGCTCGAGCTAATGCTGGCACTTCTGAACCCGTCCATACCTTTACCAGTACTTTTTCTACGTACTTAAGGTGTACATGACAGTGTGCATTATACGGTAGCAAGAGGTGTTGCATCTACCTCATGACATACACACTTACAAGGAAAAAGAATATACTATTATAAAATATAAAAATAAAATAGACAGGTAGACTATTCCTAATTGTTTTTGATGCAATGTAGGTACTTTTTTCAGATTAAGAAGGTCATTCCAATGTAGGTTTGTAACTGAACAAAAACAAAAGAAGGCTTTCATACAGCAATTTACTTTATGAAACAATGTGTAAATAAATACATATATTTTGTACAATTGGGTAGATGACTGTATCGTAAATAAATACCAATGTCCACGTCATTAAAATTAATATCGCGAAACATCTCGGCAAATACAATTAACAAAGCTTTTTATTATTATTACGAATTTCAATCAAATATACAGTGAAATACATTGTTCAATTGAGTAGTCTAAAACAGTGACGTCACAATTTTGTATTTAGTACATTTTTCATACAAAATTGTCGTTTTGACAGATGATAAAAAGTAACTAATTTGACTAAGGTGTCATCTAGCCTATTGTTGTTTTAAAACATTGTTGAAAGGTGACATATTAATAGAAGTAATGTAAAGTAATACATATCTATGTACCTATTGTATACTTAAAAAGGAAAATAAAATAGACATTCTGGCACTAGGCATTCTGACATGTAACTAAACAAATAAGTGTTACAGATATTTAACAAACTACACCACGTAGTTTCAAACTAAATAGAGCTTGTACTATGACAACAAGGCTGACTGATAGAATACTTACATGTTTTTTTTTTGTAAATACATACATATTATACATAGAAAACAGCCAAACTCCGAAACAAATATTTGCAGATCATACAAACATTTGGTCCGACGCTGGAATTGACCAAGACCTCAAGTACAGCAGTCGCATTCGCTGCCGCTGCGCTACCGAGGTAGTCAGTAACTGGAACGGTGGCATAAAGGTTATTCATAAACTACCTACTGACTATTGCTCAAAGTTTATAGAATAACACGCTGACCCACGTAATCTCGTCTGCATTTCCTTTTGCCGGTAGCGCGATGTTAACCAGCGTGTACTTATTGGTTTACCATAAAGGTTATAGCAAGCCAACCTTAGAAGATAGACATATGCTGATGGGGACTTTTTTTAGAATTTTTAAAGGAGAATGATACCTTCATACATTATTTTTGCGAAACTTTAACCGTTTACACAGTGCACGCAATAGAAGCCTTCAAAAGAATTTTTTTTTCTCCCATTTTTATCTTATTGGTCGCAGCGTTTTGAAACATAACCTATAGCCTTCCTTAATACTGATCTATTCAAATCAGACCAGCCGTTCCTGAGATTAGCGCGTTCAACAAGACAAACAAACAAAGAAACAAATAAGCTCTTCAGCTTTATAACATTAGAAAAGGTGAATTAAGCTTCAGTTACATTTTTTACTTTTAAAGGACATTTTGACAGATAATTGACATATTAAATTGCAAAAAGTGTAAAGCCAAGACAGTATCATTCAGCCTAAGTATAGTAATTCACAATATCTTCTACTTTTCGTAATATCAATAAATATACCCAATATCACCTACTTTTTGTATTTTTAGTCGTGCAGTTAAGATTTTTATATCTATGGTTTGCAGTTTCAAAATAAAATTTAATGTCAAAATTGACATTTCAACACAAAAGTTGCTATTACTTTTCTTTTGCATGAGATCAACTTTGATATTATTGTCTGTTTTGGTTAAAATTTCAAGCATCAAATGTAAATAAATAACTTCTAAAACACCTTCAAACGCAAGGCAAACTTTTTGATAAACTTATTTCTTTAACGTCAAATTACGACCGAAGTTTACCATAGATTAATAAAGCTGTTTTTATATAATTTTAAACTTACCTAGGTTGTTAAAACTTTCAACTTCTTGCACCTCTTATATTTGTTTAAAATGAGACATAAAAAATTTAGGTGGCGACTTGTTGAAAAAAGCTAAAGAGCGGGTTCTATGGTGTGATTTAGAAGAGGTCTATGTCCTGCAGCAGACTTCAATGGGCTGATGATATTGATTAACGAGATTGAAGAATCGTCTCATCGTTAGTTGGCTCACGGAGTTTGAACGACTTCGAGGTTTTCCTTAACAACTTGGAAACCTCGATGCGGCGTCTAACGTCTGGGCACGTCTTAGTGCTGGGGGACTTCAACGCAAAGTCCATTGCGTAAGGTTCCCCCAGGACAGACGCTAGGGGCGAGGCCGTAGAGGAGTGGGCGGCCTCGGTGGGCCTCTGTTTACTAAACAGGGGCTCCACCAATACGTGTGTGTGACAGCAGAGAGGGTCGATAGTGGACCTTTCGTTCGCTACCCCTGCCCTCGCCGCACGGGTAAGGAACTGGCGTGTCCTGGAAGAGGTTGAGACGCTCTCGGACCATCTCTATATCCGATTTGAGCTCTCCCGGTCCCAGGACGCCAGTAGGAGTCAGGCGGCGCGGCGTTCTTCTCGCTTTCCGCGGTGGGCTGTAGCCAAATTAAATAGGGACCTACTAGAGGAGGCGGCCATTATTCACTCTTGGCTGTCTCCGCAGGCCCCGACCGAGGAGGTCGACATGGGGGCTGGTCGCTTCTGCGATGCCATTGCGCAGATCTGTGATGCGGCCATGCCCCGCATCCGAGGTTGCCGGCCTCCACGGAAGGAGGTTTACTGGTGGTCCCAGGAGTTGGCGGACCTCCGTGCGGCCTGTACTCGTGCCCGGAGGTCCTACACCCGTAGTCGGCGGCGACACCGCGAAGAAGGCGGGGAGGACCAGCTTCATGAGGAGTACCGAGAGGCGCGGAAAACTCTGAAGCTGGCCATCAGCCGCGCCAAAGAAATTAAGAGAAAGGAAATGCTGGAGGGTCTCGATCGTGACCCCTGGGGTCGCCCTTATCGTGCGGCGCGACAGAAGCTCCGCACGTCGGGCCCCCCCTTACAGAGACACTCTAGCCCAGCTTCCTGCGGTAAGTGGTCGAGGGCCTTTTCCCGCAGCGGGTGGAGCATACACCACCGTCGATGGCCTTCGTGGTCGGAAACGACGGGGAGAACGAGGACAATGTTCCGCCCGTCAAGGAATCGGAGGTAGGGGCGGTTGTTCTACGGATCCGCTTTAAGAACACCGCCCCTGGGCCAGACGGGATATCTGCCCGTGTGCTGGCCCGTGCCCTCGAACACATGTCGGACCGCCTCAGGGAGGTCTTGGACGCTAGCTTGTCGTCCGGACGCTTCCCTGAGTGCTGGAAAAGCGGGAAGCTGGTTCTATTAAGGAAGCCGGGACGGCCTGCCGATTCACTGGCGGCCTATAGGCCCATTGTGTTGCTGGACGAGGCGGGTAAACTGTTTGAGAGGATACTCTCTGCCCGCATCGTCCGGCACCTCTGCGAGGTGGGCCCCGATCTGTTGGACGCCCAATTTGGTTTTCTGGCGGGGCGTTCGGCGGTCGATGCCGTGCTGCGCCTGAGGGCCGTTACCGAAGAGGCGGTGAGCTGTGGCGGCGTGCTGTTGGCGGTGTCGTTGGACATCGCCAACGCATTTGATAGTCTGCCATTTAGCTGCATCAGGGAAGCACTCCACTACCATGGGGTGCCAGAGTACCTGAGGCGGCTTGTGGCAGACTATCTTGAGGAGCGTACCGTCGTGTACGAGGACCGAGATGGTATTCTAAGGCGGCGGCCCATGTCGTGCGGTGTTCCGCAGGGGTCCGTCCTCGGACCACTCCTGTGGAATATGGGATACGACGGGGCCCTTCGAGGTCGTCTTCCCCCCGGGCTGGGCGTAATTTGTTACGCTGATGACACATTGGTCACGGCGGGGGGGGTGAACTTTCAAGAGGCGCCGCGCCTGGCCACCGTGGGAGTCTCTTCGGTGGTCGGGCGCATTGAGGCGCTGGGTTTACGGGTGGCCCTAGATAAGACGGAAGCCCTTTTGTTTCATGGGCCCCGTCGTGGTCCACCCCCCGGCGCCTCCATCGTAGTCAATTCGGTCCTCGTACCGATTAAGGCCCAGATGAAGTATCTGGGCCTGATCCTCGACGGCAGGTGGCTCTTCGACGAGCACTTCCGACAGCTTACTCCAAAGCTGGTCGGCGCTGCTTCTGCTCTTGGGCGGCTTTTGCCCAATTTGGGTGGAGCCAGCTATACACGGGGGTTGTTCGGTCAATGGCGCTATATGGTACACCGGTGTGGGCGGCGACTCTGACCGCCCAGAATAGGGCTCGCCTCTGGCGCCCTCAGAGGATATTGGCGGTTAGAGCCATACGCGGTTACCGCACCGTATCGACGGAGGCGGCGTGCGCCTTGGCCGGAACTCCCCCGTGGGATTTGGAGGCGGAAGTGCTCGCCGAAGTTTATCGGCGGACGGCTGACTTCCGGGCGGGTAGCGGCATACGGCCCCCGCCCGAGGAGATACGCGAGTGGCGTGAGGCCGCTCGTCGAGCCACGATGGCTCGTTGGTCGTTCCGGTTGGAGACTCCACGTGCTGGCTTTGCCGCCGTGGAGGCTCTCCAGCCGGTCATCGCCGAGTGGGCAGGGCCGCAGCACGGGACCCTTTCCTTCCGACTGACGCAGGTCCTTTCCGGGCATGGTTGCATCGGGAAATATCTGCACTCGGTCGCCAGGAGGGAATTGAGTCCCGCCTGTTACCACTGCGACTGCAGTGAGGACTCAGCTCAGCACACGCTAGCGGTTTGTTCCGCCTGGGCGGCGCAGCGTGGGGTCCTCATTGCAGTTTTTGGAGGAGATCTCTCGCTACCAGCCGTCATACGCTCCATGGCCGGTAGCGACAGTTGTTTTACCGCGGTCGCAACCTTCTGCGAAGACGTAATTTCGCGGAAGGAGGCGGCGGAGAAGGCCCGGGAGGACGATATCCACTCAGACCCAATTCGCCGCCGGCGAACCGGGCGGCGAAGGCGCGCGTACCAGCGCCTCAGGCCGCCTTGAGTGTGGCCGCGGGTGGACGGGACGGGTTTTTCCCTCCACCCGCTATAATGGCCAGCCGCGAGGAGGCGCTTAAAATAGAGAGTTTACCCATAGATGGTGCCCGCAGTTTCGGGCAGGCGCTAGGAGGGATCTGGATGTCGTAATAGCAGCGGTTCCCGGATCCCTCCTATCTCAGGCGCAGAGTGGCAAACCGTGTGGTTTTAGTCGGTCCGATTCCGACACACCACCCCGCCGTAAACCCCGGTAGGGTGACGGCCCGAGGGGGTTTCCACACGTTGAAAAAAAAAAAAAAAAAAAAAAGCTTACAGTCAAGTTGTCATAGTGTACGTATATAATCTAAATGTATGTGGATATTTATGTATATATTTATATGTGTATTTATGACGTATGTATTGTTGTATTGTATGTGTTCATGTATGTATACGCACTTTATTGTATATTTTAATTGTCAATATAACCTCTGTGCACCTGCCTTACAATATTTCTAACCCATCCTAAGGTTGACTGGAAGAGAATGCCTTGGGCATTAAGTCCGCCGATGTACAAAGTGCATGAAGTGTAAATAAATAAATAAATAAATAAATTAACATTTAGAATGTTCAAGCAAAATATTCAATCAGACGTATTGTCGAACCGGAACTTATTCCATACCGGATTAACTTAAAGTGACGTACCTAGAGATAAGTGATGCAGGTGCACATAAATTGATATTGGATTATTTTTTAAACAAATATGGAATACTAATTGACCCACGTAACTTCACCTGTGTCTCTGGAAACAGGAATTTTCTCTGTTTCTGTAACATTTTGGTGTTGGTTGCTGTTTGTGCTTGGTTCCTATTCATCGTAACGTGGTGTTATTTCTAGTTTAAGGCCTGCTTTAATAAATGGGCTATTTAAAGACAAATTAATTTTTCATTGTAAAAATTAGTTCCTCCACCAAGTAAATGAGTTCCAAGTTTATTTATATTTTTTAATTTATTTATCTTCATTGTCACATATCAATAGGAATAAACGAAAACGAGTTACAAATTATGTAATACTAGTTCTTGCCCGTAACTTCGCTAGCTTGGAGTTTGGTTTGCCATAATAAGTTTCGTAATAGATCATTTTAAATATTTTTTTTAACGTACAAACAATCCCACGGTACATCATCTTGTGTACCTTTAATGGTTTAGGCAGCGTACGCCAAGACAACTCTCAGAGGTCAGTTTTTCCGACTCTTTTGACATATACATATATATATATATATATATATTAATAATATATATATATGTATATTGTGACCAAAATTACATAAAATCATTACAAATTGTAGCCTATATATTATTCCGATGTAAAACCCATATTACTGTAAAGTTTCATCCAAATCCGTCCAGTAATTTTTTCATGAAAGAGTAACAAACCTCCATACTCACAAACCTTCGCATTTATAATATTAGTAGGATTATTCATGTTTTTTATTATTATGTAATATAATCTATTATTATTATAACTAAGTAATCGTAGCACAAACTAACTTTGCTTTTAATTTAAAAACAATTGGTAGCGACCAGGGGATCGCCTGACGTCTATCCTCTTTAAGAATTTAATAATTTTCAAACTCGGCATATAAACAAGGACAATTGGAAGAACAAAAACCTTATATGCGATGCGATAAGTAAGAGAAATCGAAGAATTATAGACTTTGAGAACTCGAAGAAGCTATGGTTATATAACTTAATACCTTCCCCTTATTATATAGACAAAACCTTCCACGCGTTACGGTATAATGTGCTATTTCGTAAATTGGAACGAAATGGAATACAGGGGCCTCTACTGCAACGTCGTAGGAGCTACCATATAAACAGATACAGTTTTCTAAACATCGACGGTAACGTAATGGCGTACTAACGGAGGAAGGTCCGCTGTCCAAGGTTAGATTTTTGCGCCGATCGAAAACTTGTGTGTGAATTAGTTGATTAACCTCTTCAAAGACGGGTCTTTCTATCAATTCGTAGACGACAAACGCCTCCTAACTGCACATACAAATCTCTCAATGGCGATCAACGCGATGCAACATAAATTCGACAAGATGCTAAAATGGACATTGGCATTAGAGATTGAGTCTTGTAGTTGATACGGTTAGAATTAGGAAACCCTAAACCGGTACTATTACGGAGTGTATGTGCGATGGTAGTACTCAAGGAACTATCGAGGCCGCGAGGTAAAAGTAAACTGTTGTTGCTATGCAAGTAAGAAAATGTGTAGATTTTTATTTTTATTTTTTTTTTTGAGATGACCTAGCTGTTGGCCTGGGATGGCCTCTACAACTTTACGCGGGTATTACGGTGAGCGCTGAGGGTTCTCAACCGGTCGTTTGTTAAGTAACATTGTCCAAGGGCACCCCCTGTGGGGTACGAACCTCGGCTTGGGGTGTTACTGATACGTTGGGGCGACCTACTCCCATGTTTGGTGAACGGTTTACGCGGCGCGTGTTCCGCCCCCGACGACGGGGACGAAAACGCGGACGGTTCCTATTCGATTGCCTAGCTGTGTTCGCTCTACGTTGAGCGAGTGTAGTGTCGTCGTCTTGTTCCCCTAACGCGTGTTTGGGTCGACGTAGTTTGGAGATCCTACTGGGTATGTAGTTTACGGCCGCAACCACTAGAGGGTTGGGGTGAGTCGGAGCAGAGTCAAAGTAGCTAAGGGAGCACTGTTTTATGAATTGCTTTATGGTCGGCAATCTGAGGTCGATGTGAAGATCGACGTTGCGTACATACCACGGTGCTCCCGTAGCTTTGCGCATGAAATTGTTCTGTAATGTTTGAAGCCTATGGATCCTGTGTGGCCTAACGTGTGCGAATATTACGCTACCGTACGTCATTATATACGCATGCCGTGTATAGCCTAATTTTATTTTTACGACCACAAGTATTTATACATAAATATTGCATCCGACACTACGCTTGCGGAGTGGGACGCAAGTAGCTTTGAGTGAACATAGCCGCGCGACTTCCATCCCTGTTGCTCGGGCGCCGGAACAATAAATGCACCGGTGATTTAGGCGTGGTCTATAGACACCGCCTACATCACGCGATATGACGAACATCGGATGATTATGTGCCTCGTGGATCGTTACACAATTATTTGGGCCCGGATGGGAATCGAACCTGTGACTTGCCATACCACTCCCCCGCTGAAACTAGCTGGGGCTAGCTGCTACCTATATTATCCTGCTAACTTACCTATGACATGATACATGAAAGACGATTTATACGCCATCTATCTTTTACGGAAGACATCTGTTTTTGATCAAATATTTTAAATTTATCTCTTAGCATGTCTTTCAACGAATTATTACACCATTCTTTCTGAAAAAGCTGTAAATATAATTTTAAAACATTTTTAAAAGTATACTTACAATACTTATAAATGATGATAGTAAAACGCGCTAAACACTCCATGGGCCAGCACCAGCGCTGTACAGCGCCTGCGCTGCACGCACTGGATGCGCAGTAACAGCTAGTTCTATG
The DNA here is from genome assembly GCA_949316085.1 of Hypercompe scribonia. Classification (NCBI taxonomy): domain Eukaryota; kingdom Metazoa; phylum Arthropoda; class Insecta; order Lepidoptera; family Erebidae; genus Hypercompe; species Hypercompe scribonia. Next base: position 4,037,158 of record OX438973.1, read on the forward strand.
AGCATCACGAGAGAGTTGCCACCATGGACTAGGATGTTTAGTGTTGATTTCATGTATATCTTGAAAACATGTGATGTTTAGAGATGATGGTGGGTATATTAATAGACATCAGTCTGTAGTGACGGATGTTAAGTAGATTTTCTTTAAGGTCTTTTCTTAGCTTCTAAAGACAGAATTCGGTGTATAACCAAAGTGCTGTTTTAGTTTGCTTAAAACTCGAAACATTAAATTCACACTGATATGTTTTTGTGATGTTTACTATTCAGATTTGGAGGCACAAATAATATTACAGAGAAGAGGCAACAGTAGTGAATCCATTATGTATGTAAATAAACGACATTTACTTTAAGTGCATAACAGATTTTTAGAATTTCAGTTTTAAAAGGATATAAATTTATAGGTGCAGTACGATTTTTGATTGATAGTAATATCTATTACCTATTGTTACAAGCTTTAATTAGTACATATTTCTTTCTTTCAAATGGTTGCCATGATTTGACATGACAGTCCTTATAGAGAAAGTCACAAGATAGAAGGAAAATTTTTTTTTGAACAATAGTGCCGTAAAGTTAATTTTGTTCAATTACTCACAATTTGACCCATTCAAGGTTGCATGGAAGAGGTTACTCTTAACAATAAGACCATCTTTTGTACATTAAGATCTGACATTTTTAATAAAGAGTTTTCTATCAATTTAATAATTACTACACTATTACTTACTTGGGTCGTGTACAAAAGTCCAGTAAACTAGTGAAATCACGAAGGCAAGGTCTGTGGCGATGGTATGTGCAAGCCAATGGGACCGGCAAAGGTGTGGTGTGCGTTTCCATCGTGACAGAGGAATTGACATTTCATCCTCTCCACAAGCTGTAACATACAAATGTTATTTATTTACTTAGATTACATTATGCTTCTTATAATTTTATCGCTAAGTTCTCTTATTATAATGGTGTTTAATATTATTTGGATTAGAGATTCTCTGGTATCATTTAATGGTTAAGGCGAAACGGTTTATTTCAATTTTAAGAGTCTATCCTATCATCATTATCATCAGCCGGAAGTCGTCCACTGCTGAACATAGGTTTCCCCCTTAGAACGTCACGCCGTACGAATGGACGCCAACTGCATCCATCGGCTCCCCGCGACTCGGACTATGTCGTCGGTCCATCTAGTGGGGGGCCTACTTGCGCTTCGTCTTCCGGTACGCGGTCGCCACTCGAAAACCTTTCTTCCCCAGCGGTTGTCGGTTCTACGAGCGATGTGGCCTGCCCATTACCACTTCAACTTGCTTATTTGAAGAGCTGTGTCGGAAACCTTAGTTTTCTTGCGGATATTCTCGTTGCGGATCCTATGACGCAAGGAAATGCCGAGCACAGCCCTCTCTATAGCTCGTTGAGCGACTTTCAGCTTCTCCATGAGGCCAGCAGTAAAAGGCCACGTCTCAGTTCCATACGTCATCACTGGCAACACACACTGGTTGAAGACTTTTGGTCTTTAGGCTCTGGGTGATCTTGGACGAAAAGACATCTCGAAGCTTCCCAAACGCTGCCCATTCGAGTCGGATTCTTCGTCTGACCTCTTTGTGGAAGTTGGACCTACCTAGCTGGACTACTTGTCCTAGGTAGACATACTCGTCAACAATTTCGACTGCATCGTTCCCAACAATTACCGTAATAGGTGCGACATGGACGTTAGACATGATCTTCGTCTTGTCCATGTTAATTTTAAGACTAACCTGCTGGGAAACTCTGCTAAGGTCGTTGAGCGTGGTACTCAGATCCTCAAACGACTCCGTCATTATGATTATATCATCGGCAAAACGAAGATGTGTAATGTACTCGCCATTTATGTTGATGCCAAATCCTTTCCAGTCTAAGAGCTTGAAAAGGTCCTCCAATGTGTTTGTGAACAGTCTCAGCGAAATAACATCTCCATGTCTCACACCGCGTTTTAATTGGATTGGTCCCGTGCTCTGGTCCTATAGTTGAACTGACATAGTGGCGTTATTGTACAGAGACTTCAACATTTCGATATAACTATAGTCAATTTGGCATCGTTGCAGGGATTCAAGTACTGCCCAAGTCTCGATTGAATCGAAGGCTTTTTCATAATCCACAAATGCTAAGCACAACGGCCGATCATATTCCTCAGTCTTCTAAATAATCTGGCGTAACGTAAGAATGTGGTCTATGGTACTAAAGCCATTTCTGAAACCGGCTTGTTCGGGGGACTGGAAGTCATCAAGCCTGTGCGCGAGACGGTTCATAATGACTTTCGAAAACAGCTTGTACACATGGCTCAGGAGTGAAATGGGTCGATAATTCTTCAATAAGGTTTTATCACCATTTTTGAAGAAAAGCACCACTACACTCCTGTGCCTGGCTTCTGGCGTTGTACCTTGAAGTATGACAGAATTAAATAGCTTCTGGAAGACTACCAATACCGGTTTACCACCCGCTTTCAGAAGTTCTGTAGTAATTCCGTCGTCACCTGGTGCCTTGTTGTTTTTAAGCTGTTTGAGAGCCACTCTAATCTGACACAGGCGGATGTCCGGGATGTCTGCGGTGTAGTGTCGGACTAACTTGGCTCTTGTGTCCCGAACATTGTTACTAACGGGTTTGCATGTTAGAGTGTAAAGCTATTCGTAGAAGTTTTTGATCTCTCTCAGAATCTCGAGCTTAGATGAAATAATATTGCCATTGTCGGTCTTCAGTTTTGTCATTTGATGCTGGCCAAAAAAGATAAATCGTAGATCTATCCTATAAATTCATTTCATTCTCGTCTATAAAAAATGTCGAAGCACTCCACTACCACGGGGTGCCAGAGTACCTGAGACGGCTTGTGGCAGGCTATCTACAGGAGCGTACCGTCATGTACGCGGATCGAGACGGTGTCCTGAGGCGGCGGCTCATGTCATGCAGTATTCCACAGAGGTTTGTCCTCAGACCAGTCCTATGGAACATCGGATATGACAGGGCCTTTTGAGATCGTTTTCCCCTTGGGCTGGGCGTAATTTGTTACGCGGATGATATATTGATCACAGTCCGGGGGATGAATTTTCAAGAAGCGCCGCACCTGGTCACCACGGGAGTCTCTCTAGAGGTCGGGCGCGTTAAGCCGCTGGGTTTGCGGGTGGCCCTGGATAAATAGGAGGCCCTTTTATTCCATGGGCATCTTCTTGTCCACCCTACAGCGCCTCAATAGTAATCAATTCGGTCCTCGTACCGGTTCAAGTCCAGATGAAGTATCTGGGCCTGATCCTCGATGGCAAGTGGCTTTTTTACGAGCACTTCCGACAGTATACTCCAAAGCTGGCCGGTGCTGCTTCTGCCCTAGGGCGACTTTTACCCAATTTAGGCGAAGCCAACGATACAGTACGCAGACGGCTATACACGGGAGTTGTTCGATCAATAGCATTTTATGGTGCACCGGTGTGAGCGGTGGCTTTTACTACCCAAAATAGGCCTCACCTCTGGCGCCCTCAGAGAATATTGGCGGTTAGAGCCATACGCGTTACCGTACCGTGTCGACGGAGGCAGCATGGCCTTGGCCGGAAGCCATACATACCTAATATGGACATAAGCAGGCAGTTAAACTTTTAGCAAAAAATATAAGTTCATTTTAAATTGATTATAACAATATTTCTATTGTATCAAATTGCTATAAAAATATCTTCAGGCGCATTTTTTAATGATATTATACCTCTTACAACTGACTCGTTGATCTAACAGTTAGTGTATGCAGTTACAATCAAGGCTCTCCGGATAGATTCTCGGGTCGGGTTAAAAGTGTTGTTGGAGACAGAGATCTTAGAAGATATTCTTAATAACAACCTGGAGTATGGAAGGTTAGCGGTGTCTCACTTCCGTACTTTGGAGAGCACATTACGCTACGGTTCCCGGTTCTCATGAACATTTATGAAAAATCAGTTCAAACTTCGAATTCAGTTCGCCCCCTCCGTTGCGGAAGTCAATCCCGAAGTCACCGAGTACCTTGAGCCTCTCCAGTTGCGAAAAGATATAGTCTCTATGGCAGTCCTCTATTGCCTTTATCATAGCGAGTATTCTGACGAACTTTTGCAACTGGCCCCACGTCCTTTCTTCCTCTATATGACAAGAAACGATGACCCAAGAAGCCATCGTTGTAAAGTGGGAAACCATGTCAACCACGGCAACCAGTCTCACAGGAGACCAGCCAAATATACACGAGATATTAAAGTGCACAAGTTTGTGTGCAAATATAGGTGCACTCTCTGTTCCCTCACTCTAACAATCCGATGGGACGGCTATCCGACACACGACCGGCGAGAGGTCAGACGCGGCGCCGACGGCTTTACGTGCTCTCAATTTATTTATACAGTCCAATAATAACCAGGTTTTTTAACAAGTACAACATAGCTTACCGTTTTCATTATTCAATCGATCATTATTATCCGCACTTCAGCTGCAAGATGTCCACAGCTGGACAAAGGAAACCCCAAAGCTTCTGCACACCAACCGGTCTTTCCTTACAAGTAAATCCCATCTCAATATCCTTTCATTTAAATTTATCCGTCTAGACCGTGACTTTAAAACTGCAGGTAGTGGGTTCCATTCCCATCCAATTGAATAATACTACAATCATCGTGTGTATTTAGACATCTGGCTCTGTTTAGTTTTTGATTAGATAGTCGTGTATGCATTCCGATAGTGCGTTCGTCACCTTCGGTTTATTTCTTACAGAATCAGACGTACAATACCTGTACATTAATTCGGCTGACATATGACAAGACTGTCCCATAGTAGTAGACTGTTCATACACCATGAAATAGCCAATAAACTCGTAATAATATATTTTTTCCTTAACAAATGATCCCAATGGCATACATATAGGACAGGCTGATTCAGACCCAAGAATAAATACATTTTTATTTTTGTTTCACATTATTTTTTCTTACTGTATTAACAAATATATTTTGTGATTTTAACAGAAAATTCTAAATTTTTCGATGGTTGGGAAGTAATGGGTTAAAGGCAGTTGATGGTAGCATCATCATCAACAAGCTTTAATAGTCCACTGTTGGACATAGGCCTTTTCTCCCGCACACACTGGAAACATACCTATTCGTGAGAATAGCTTATATGTGATTCTATCCCACACTGGAAAGACGGGTTGGTATAATTTGCCTTCTCTTCGCAGTGATGTTGTCTTGTATATCATGTTCCTTTAGTTGTCTCTTAAGACACCTATAAGAGCATATTAGGTATGCTACAGATACAAAAAAATAAAATACCACTCTTTCATTGAAGATGAAGAATGTAGAGAAATGGAAAATAGTTGAAGGAAATGATTCCTGATAATGCAACGTCTGCTACCCGAGAAGCCACTATTGGATATGTGCAAAGCCAGTCATAAGTGCTCTTCTTTGAAATCACTATTTGTTAAGACAGTATTTGAATGCAATACTTACGGGTTTGTCCGCGTTATAAACCCAACAATGCAACAACTGTACGTGTTGTTACTTGTGGGCTCGCTCGCGGCGAGGTTCAGCGCCCACCGCGTACAGGTCGCCCTGTTCGGTGTGCATTATTGTGTAGCCGCGCCACCACCGTCCTGGCCAAACAAGTATTCATCTAAATTAGTATACATATAAAATGTATTAGTATAGTATTTTCATGATAGCTTCATAAAAGAGAACCAGTAAAGTGACAATTATGTTTTCTACAAATGTTAGGATCGAAGATTTTTTGCGATTGGAAAACAATTGTGTCTCCATTTCTAACACACACTTATTGAACCGCCCTCGTATTGTTGGTGGTGAATAATTATATATTAGGTAGCAAGGAATAAGGTTACTCTTGTTATTGTCTAGTAGCGGATATGTTATAGCTGACAGAACAAGATCCAATACTTATGCATTGGGAATCAATAAGAACCTATTGACGAGTTAAATTGTGTACAAAGGTACGAAAAATAGACTTTTATAGTCGTATTTTGATGGTAGACGAACACGATAATTGATTTATATCTTGTGTTTTTGCGTCACAAGTTTGAAAGTTTTCAACACATACTCATTTTCCTCTGTACCTCCTCAATTTGTCTGACCATATCATCATATTGGTTATTGATAAAAGTAATACTTCGTTCAATCACCAAGTTAGACTTTTGAATTTCTATGTTTTGTTGTTTTAATTCTGATATTTGAGATACAAGTTTTGTTAATGTTGAATTTTGTTCTTTCTTAAACGTTGTTAAGTTAATTTCTTGTTCATTTTTGCAGGTCTTTAACATCTGCCTTATATCCTGTTTGAATTCCTCAAATTTGTTCCAGGTTTCTTTGATTCAACAGTCTTTGGCAGTAACAAAATTATCCTTCTTTTATGGAAACCTGGTTTGCAACAAAGAAAAGTCATTCTGGTTTAGCAACTATTAATGTCAGTCAGTCAGTCAGTGTATTTAAATGAAATTTCCTTCCACAAATTTGAATGAGAAAGAACATCAACGCATCGTCATATTAGGATTCTGTACCGGTTGTCTCAAGACATTTACATTTGTACAAAGGCCATGATCCGTGTGCCGCAGTGGGTCGGTGTTTCCATTCATCTGTTTTCAACTACAATCTAACTTATAAGTGTTGACCTGGTTGGTCCGACTAACGATAGCGTCTCTTTCTCGCTCCTGATGGTCCACCTATATAAATGAAGTCGTGGGTTAAAGTAAATGTCAGCCCAAAGTAACTATTCCACGCGGACGAAGTCGCGGGCGGAAGCTAGTCTTATATAAAATGCGAACAAAATGGTCCATGTGTTCTTTTCAATACTTAGAATATTATTTTACGTTAATATGCGGTTCATAGCGTTAGTAATTGTAATGATGTAATTTACACATTGTATACTGTCTGAATATAAACAGGAAAATATCGCGCAGGAGAAAGACAATATTATTAATAGATACGAATAAGAAGTGTTAGGTTAACGATAAAAGAAATTATTATTAAGGTAATCATATGAGTTAACTATAAAATTATGTTTTGGTGTGTTGGTAAACATATCATTTGAGGAGTTAGCTTCTGCCCGCGGCTCCGCCTGCGTGTTGTCGTTTAACACGGTAAACAGTATCCTATGTGTTATTCTGATATATAAATTATGTTACTGTAAAGTTTCATCTAAATCCGTTCAGGAGTTTATGCATGAAAGAGTATTTATAATCGTAGTATTTAATATAAGTTTTGAGTTGCGCTTGTGTCAATGTTATGCAGATATATATATACGTACACTCACGCCCGTCCGTTGCGCTGAACCAACCCGTCTGGCCAGCGGATCACATCACACATCGACAGCCTTTAAATAGTCGTCTGCTGGATATTCGTCACCACTGGAGAGCGTGGTAACGGGTGGTGGACGGCAGTCACAACGTGGATGCTATTGTAGCATACATGTAATAAAGTGCCTAGACAGGGATGATTGGCAATATGTAGTTCATTAATGCTTTTGTTTTACTGTAGGCGCTTGGATACAACTACATATTATTGTTTTGTGTAACGTTTGACCCATGCTTCGGCATGTACCGGTCCATTCGGCCACCTGTGAAACCATATTATACCATGATCTCATATCCCAACCGTTCCTCAGTAACTTTCTCACGACATTTAAGCCTTTCACTGTTTTTGGAACGGTTGGAATCATTGGATGATGATCATTGGCCGTGTCAGGACTGTATTGTTGAGGACTAATGGTAGTCCCCAAGAATGCCTGTTTCACAAAGCGCATGACTCTTAGCCGTGTATTACCACTTTGAAAACATGTTAATTTAGCGATGAGTGTCCTAGTCTCAGCAATACGACGTTCAATTCTATATTATTATTATTATTAGTATTCCAAGATCTGACGAAAATATGAGGTCATGTTCTAAAGTCTAAACCAAGCTCACACATAATATTACAACAAAGATTTTTTATATAGAAGTTGACATTAACAAATTAGCTACTTTATCATTTTTGAGAACTTCTCGAGGTGTTAATAGAAACAAAAATAATGATGTGTTACATACGTTTACTTCTTGCTTGCTTGTTTGATTCTTTGTTCTTTTTAGTTTTACAAAAAGGAATTAAAAATTGAATACTAAAAATGGTGAAAATATTTGAACCTCTTGGATACAGCAATAAAAACAACAAGTAAAGAGTTTATGATTTCTAGTAGTAAACGGAACTAATGATTGTATTGATACTCGTGTATTGTCTGTACTTCGTTTTTTCCTGTGTAAGCCATTGTCGGGTTCATATAAAGTTTACAAAAAAGATATTTTACGGATATGCGCCAATATATAATAAATATATCTGTGGAGGAACGAGGGTCTCATGTCCCTCCGACACAAAGGGAGGATCCTCCGACCAGGCGAGGTGATCATGCCTGGTGGGCCACGGCCCAACGGTTGATGTTGGGATGTTGTATATATGTTAATTGCCACGTGAATCTCTATATCGCGATACAGGATTAGTAGTTGCATTGAAGTTCATTACATTCATACGTTTCGTTCATATTTCTTAGTTCGATGTATCTTCGCTAGATGGCGCTGTTATATATTTTTGATTGTTCTATAATATGGAATCGCCACATATCTACAATAGTAAAAGACTTCTCTATTTTCCAGAAATAACTAGTGTTTGATATAAATAAAGTAGTGAAATAATTAACAATGGTGTACAATATTCAAAAAGAGCATTCACGCACCGGCAGCATAACTGTTTTATTTCTGTTTAATTTGAATGAACGCAAGAATATACCTAAAGCAAACAGTCTTGGTGATCTACCGGTTAGCGTCTATGACTGCTGAACAGGAGGTCTCGGGTTCGATTCCCAGGTCGGACCAAATGTTTGTATGATCTGCAAATATTTATTTCGGAGTTTGGGTGTTTTCTATGTATAATATGTATGTATTTACAAAAAAAAGTACATAAGTATTTTATCAGTCAGTCTAGTACAAGCTCTGCTTAGTTTGAAACCAGATGGCGTTGTGTGTTAAATGTTCGGCAAGTTTATTTAGTTATTTATTTATTGTTTTGTGTCTGTTCCAGCATTACAGCAACTGAACTATTTCTAAACTAAATTATTATTTTGTTCGATATTTTGCACGTGTTGCTAGTTAATGAATTCAAGTCAAAACTCCTCTAAAAATGTGGTATACTGTTTATTTAATGTTTCGTGTCTGTTTCAGAATTATAATAAATTTAATTATTTCCAAAAAAAAAATCATTGTATACAATTGTTGCGCAGAGGCCTCGGGTTTGATTCCGGGGTCGGACAAAATTTTCGTTTCGGCAATTGTGTATGTATAGTAATATGTATCCACGAGCTTCCAAAAAAATATATAAATATTTATTCAGTCAATCTTTCATAATACACATTACAACTTGTGACAAGAAAACTAATGTCATGTGTTGAGCAAAACATTTGAACAAATTCAATTATTTTCAAACTATTACTAGGTAGTAGAGCCACACTGATTTCAGCACGAGCGGGCCGGCTCGACCGGGGCAGTACTACCCTCCCACGGAAGACCAACCTAAAGCGCCAGCATCCGTGCTGTCGTGTTTCGTTGGTGAGTGTTAGACCGGAGGCCCAGTGATGCAGAGGTGACAGTTATCGTGGTAACTGTGTAAGCCTTACACTGTCACGATGACTGTCATGCCTTTTACGTCCCCAAGCGGGGAGTGAAAAAGCATCTCACAAGGCCGCCATAGTGTGGGTCACCATACCGCATAGTCTGCATTTGCAATGAGTATGGTGACCACAACTCTTGGATTCTATTCATGCTTTCCATCAGGCAGAGTAGTCACTTTAGCAGGCTCTTACTATAATAAAAAAAAAACATATTAATTTATCATTTTTACTTAAAATATATTTTTTTAGATTAAAAATAGATTCAATACTGTTGTAAATTTTTCTTATTTTAAAAAAAAAATCTACATCTGGTGTCTGGAAATCAGAATGATGTGAAGTGAGTATAATATCAAAAAATTGCCTCAATTCTTTCTGTTCTGTTGTAGCGCGAAGATCTATCTAGACATATTAATGATTAAGGGCTATGTGGTACGTATAATATTCTATTCTTATTTGATTTTGCTATTCTTACATACCGGGTAAAAGTATGTTCAAAATTCTCAATAATTTGTTTCAAATTCAAAAGTCAATAGTAGAATTTTCATTAAACAAATAAATTCTCTGCATAAATTCATTCTGTCAAATATATGTGTGGCGGTTGTTACGTGCCAACAGCCTCGGCGGTGCAGTGGTGATGAATGCGACTGCTATGCGAGTAAGGTGAGCGCGGAAGTAATTCGAACTAATTCTGCCATCATAATCAGAGATGAATGCGCTAGTGCATAGTCGAAATGCTACCGGGTCCCCTTCAATTTACAGTACTGTTCTATAATATTTCTTACTTTTCGTACATAAATAGTCAATCAGGATTATTCCTTTAACTACTACTGCCTGGTTGAAGAATGAGATATATACCGTCGCATTGATATATTTTTTGAATCATATCCATTCTTACTTGTGGTAAAATCAAGTATGTCTAGGTAAAAATATTACAAATTTGTTTCGAACCGTCCTATAAAATATTTATTTATTTATTTATTTATTTAATATACTTTCTGCAAATAAAGTACATTGCATAAGGTAGACTTAATGTCGTAGGCATTTTTTTCCAGTCGACCTTTGTGTGATGCAGAGATGCGTGTAGCAGGTGTAACAATAGATTTAATAGTGTTGATTTTTAATTTGCGTATAAAATTTTATGTAATACATAATGATATAAATACATATATACATACATATACATATATAAAAGGAAACACATACCTATATATATATATACACACACAAATACATATATATTCATACAATGATGAATAGGCAAGTAATCATTCTGATGACTCCGTCAACAAGTCTCCGTAAAGTTTGCGTACTCTAACCTTAAAGGTTAGCGGGTTAGCAGACCTTCTTATATCTAGGGGGAGAGCGTTCCAGAGGTTTACAGCTTGGACAGTAAAGGACGAATGGACAATACGGGAATTATGTGATGGACAGAGAAGGAGGAGATTATCGGAGGAACGAAGATTTCTGTCATGGTTAGAGCAAAGATATTGTATGCGAGTTGTTAGGTAAGCGGGTGGGTTAGAAGAGTGGATAAGGGAGTGTAACATAATCAACGCCCGCAAGCTCCGGCGCTGTCTAATAGGTAACCATGACAGTTGCCTCCGATAAGCGGATACATGATCATACTTACGTAAGTTGAATATGAACCGAATGCAATTGTTGAAAAGACGGTCTAATTTGTTGAGCAGATCTGCATTCAGGTCGAGGTAACACACATCACCATAGTCGATGATTGGCAAAATTAAGGCATAGACAAGCGTAATCTTGGTTTTTATGGGGAGAAAGTTTTTTAGTCTATAGAGGCCACGTAAAATATTCGTGACCTTTTGACTGACACTGGTTACCTGAACCTGCCAATTCAAAGTTGTATCTATGTGTAAGCTGAGGTCCTTAACAGATTGGTTAATGGGCAACACTGTACCGTCATAAATGATACCAGCGACAGCGTCAGGATCAATTCTACCCATCATTCTGGGACGTCCTATGAAAATCGCTTGACATTTACCCGGATTCACGTTCAAGCCGAAACTGCTGGACCAGTTTTTTATGGTGTCTAGGTCATGGTTAATGTTGGCTATAGCTTCATTTAAGTTTTCAACTCTCGCATGTGAGTAGATCTGCAAGTCGTCTGCATACAGATGATACGAACACCGAAGTTTGTGAGTTATAAGGTCGATAAATAGCGAAAAGAGAAGAGGGGAAAGAATACCGCCTTGTGGCACGCCAGAGTCTAGTTCGGCCCACAGCGATGACGAATTATCAGTTCGGACAGACTGCTGGCGTCCACGAAGATAGGATGAAAACCATTCCAGTGCATCGTCGGAAATCATGAAGTGGGCAAGTATTGCTAGTAGGATCTCGTGGTTCACAGCATTGAAGGCGTTTGAGAAGTCAATTAAAGCGAGAACAGTTATTTTGCCTTCCTCCATTGCCGCCTTAATGTCAAGCGTTACCTTGAGCAAAGCTGTACCTGTACTATGTCCAGGTCGGAATCCTGATTGATACTTACTGAGTAAATTATTGCGATAAATGAAGTGAGACAGTTGCTTATGTACACAGGCTTCCAGAACTTTGGACAGGAAAGGGAGGATGGATATTGGACGAAAATGGGAAGGGAGGGAGGGAATAGGTACTTTAGCCAATGGGCGTACATAAGCCTTGCGCCATAAGGAGGGAAAGACGTTAGAATCAAGGGATTAGTTAATTATGTGGGTGATGGCGGGTAAGAGCTGGTCCAGGATAGTAGTCACCATAAAACGGCTAATGTTATCATTACCAGTGGCTTTGGATTTGATAGCAACAAGAAACCGCCGGACATCCTCTAATGCAACTGGAGAAAAGTCGAAGGGGTTTACAGTAGGTTTAGGCAGGCGGGTCACGGAATCGATAGTTTGGGATTTGCTTTGATGATCCAAGGTAATAGAAGTGGTGAAATGCCGATTGATATCATCTACAGCAATGCCCACTGGAAGATCCGCGTGGCGCCCGCTACCGATGCCGAGAGTCCTCAGGAACTTCCAGATGTCGGCAGAAGAAGATGTAGAAATGTTATCGAGAATATAACGGCGTTTGGCATTACGTATCATCTGATTGCACTTGTTTCTAGCAATTTTGTAGGCAAGCCAGGCGTCATCACTTCGAGTTCTTTTAAAACGCCGAAAAGCTCTGTCCCTGCTCCGCATTGCACTACGGATGCTATTTGTCAACCAAGGTGCGGGGGGATGTTTAAGTTTGATATTCCTCAATGGCACATGAGTGTTGTATAGGTGTAATATATTTTCGTTCAGTATATGAACCTTCTCGTCGATAGTGACAGCTATCGTTAAGGGTTCCCAGTTGATGTGGGAAGCATCTTCCCGGAGTTTGTCCAGATTCATACGTCCAAAACAGCGTCTGGACATCATTTTCGGTTTAGGCTTTGGCGTTTTAATCTTGTATGAAAGATATACCAGATCATGATGTGAGAAACCAGGCGCTAGATGCTAGCCATGCCATGAGACTTTTTCAGGGGAAGAAGTAATTATAAGATCAAGCAAGGTGTCTTCTCCATTTAGGTTGTGGTGTGTGGCGTGAAGTGGCAAGCTATGTAAGCATGTAGATTCGAGTAAATCCAGCAGTTTACGGCAGCGGGGGGAAATGTGACACAGTAGATCAGTATTGAAATCGCCCATGATGATGTGATGTTCATACTCAGACCCCAAAGATTCTAAAACCGATTCGAATACGGTGAAGTAATCAGTAGCCGGGGGACAGTATACGACACCTAGGACAAGTTTGGTTCCTCTGACAGAAACCTCAAGGAAGAGATACTCGGCGGGTGAGTCAGGTGGTGATTTGGAGGCAAGACTATAAGAAAAGTCGGAACGTATATACCTAGTCTTGCCATAAATATTGTAATAAAGAAAAAAGAAAATTGTTAACTGCAAATAACATTTATTACTTTTACAGTGTGTCAGTTTAATACATAAATATAAAACAATTAAAAATATAAAAAGCTTATTCGAAGTGGTCTCCATTGGCTGCAATACAGTCCTTTAAACGATGAGGCCAGTTATCAATAGAAGCACGCACTCTTTCCATGGGAAAATTCTTCACTGCCAATCGTATAGATTGTTTTAGGGACTCCAAATTATCATGGCGTTTAGAGCAAGCTGTACTCTCTAAAACTGACCACAAATCATAATCCAGCGGATTAAGATCGGGACTAGACGACGGCCAGTCTTCAGCTCTGATGAAGTCCGAAACGTTCGATTCCAACCAAGACTGCGTGGACCGAGCTTTATGACCCGGCGCCGAGTCTTGCTGGAAGGACCATACTTGGTTATTGAACATGGTGATGTTAAGGGGCTTAACTACCTTCTCAAGAATGGTATCTTGATACACTTGTGCCGATGTTTTGATACCTTTTTCACAAAAATATGGCTCAGTCACTCCTTCATAGCTAACACCCCACCAAACCATCACTGAAGTCGGATAATGTCCACGTTGCACTCTGTCGACTAATTGGGAAGCTTCCTTAGAGCTTTGAGCATAAATACGGTCATTTTGTTTGTTAAAATGTTGCTCAATTGTAAAAATTTTCTCATCCGTAAACAAAATTTTTCTGTGACCTCCCTTTGCGTACCGCTTCAGTAGTTGTTTCGATTTTACCACCCTATTCTTCTTTAAATTATCAGTTAAGAAATGGCCAGTGCGTCTCTTATAGGCTGCAAGTCCTAAGTCATCTTTTAAAATACGCGACATGGTTCTAGGTGCTATCTTCATTTCCCGAGATAAAATCTTTTGCTTTCGGACAGGATTTCTTCGAATTCTTTCCCTTACTGCTTTGACCACCTTTTTCGTACGAACACTACGTGGACGGCCAGATCTTTTTCTGTCACAAACAGAGGAGGTCTCATTGTACCTATTAATAGCCCGGTACACAAACATTTTACTAATACCAAGTGTATGGAGAGTTTTAAAAATTGCATTTGGCTCCATACCTACTTTGTGTAATGCTATCACAGCGATTCGGTTCTCTTTATCACCCCACACCATTTTAATATCGCAAAATATTTTACAATGTATTGGCGCCAAAATGAGAAAACACAATGAACAATCGTATAAAAATGACAGATTCGAAATTCAAATGTAATATTTTTTTATAATTAAGTGTAACAGTATTTATGGCCAGACTAAGTATATTGCAACACCACCGCCCCTTTTGTTTACCCTGTCATTCCTGATGAGGACATAGCCTGGTAGGGGGTAAGAAGTGCTAAGAAGTTGGGGCTTGAGCCATGTCTCGGAAATCAATATGGCGTCCACGTTTGAACCATTGAAGGTTTCCCATAAGTCGCCATAGTGACTCGGTATACTTTGAGCATTTATGTGGCAAACGTTAAAGAAACGTGGACACTTTTGGTTAAAAGTACTGCGTAATATATCCCCGAGGGTATCATTTATCGAAGTAAAACTTTCATTTGCTGATGAATTTTCAGAGCCGCTGGCGGAGTCGTAGGGGTCGACATCGGTCATAATGCAGAATATGAATTAAAATAAATATTAAAATAATAAATATAAATAGATATTATTGATAATGAATATTACGAGCAATCAAAATTATTAAGTTAAATGAAGGAATTCAATACTCACGTCAATGCACCACCCGCCGGCTTACACTAGTATTTTTGGAGTACAATAGCAAGAACGATATTACTTAATATTATTTTTATGGTAAATATTAAAAAGAGTGAGAAAACATGGAATACAACGTTCAACAAACCAGATCAGTTATAAAGTAAGAGTGAGCAAAGTAATCGTTTTAAAGACGTCGATGATTGATACGAGAATATGCGTGAATATGGAACGCATCAAATAAAGAACTGTAGACTTAAACGTCAACTGACTTACTTTGACACTTTAATTACCTAATTTTGTTGTTGTTATTATAGCATTGTAAAATAATGAAGGTAGAGAATGGTAATAGAAAATTGTATAAAGTGACCTTGAAAAACAGATTTTAGAAGCATTGAATACCACAGAAACCCGGAAGCCAGTTTTTCCTTGTAGTATTCCTGGTGATATTCGCCGAACCACTGGCACCCAATGAACTGCTGCCCTTCGCTGTACTTGCATTTGGATGTTACTGAATCAACGGTTCCAGTTCGGCCAACGAGGTAATCTTAACCCGGCCCCCATCTGGCACCTTGACGACTATGACACCTTCTTGAGTCCAACAACCCCTGACACCAAAGTGGAGTCGAGCCCGGGCAAATGCAGACTGTCTGGTCTTGGTTAAATATTCCTTGACAGTGATGTTCGTGCCCTAGAGCTTAGTCTTCAGTTTCCAGACAGCAGATTTGAAGTCTAAGGTTGAAAACCTTACCAGTAAAGGCCTCCTGTGATCCTTCTTAGGACTACCAAGCCTGTGACAACTTTTGATGGACGATGCTGTATAGTGAAGATCCAGCCTACCACGAAGAAGATCGAGGACCGATTCAGCACAATTCTCATTGTCAACTTCGGAAACTCCGACAAAGATGAGTGCTTTCCGTCGATGTCTGATTTCAATAATGTCGACAGTCTTAGAGCACTCATCTATCTGTTTCCGTATCAAACCCAGCATGCTGAACATAAGCTCACGGAAGGTTCTAAATTCTTCCGCAAGTCTACCAACAGTGTCTTTAGCTGGTGCATTACACTGTATCTGTGCCTCAAGTTCTCCCATTCGTTTTGTGAATACCTCCTCCAGACTCTTCTGTGCAGATTCAATGACAGCCAGTTGGGACATTCTTATGTCAGTGTTCTTGTCCATAAGAAAATAAGCAGGTGTAGTAATTTACTAGTGGGCAGCTGACAGGTGGATGTACATAAAGGCGTTGTTGTCACATCTATAGCTCTGCCAACGTTAGTGTAAGCAAATTACTGTGATTAACACTGGTTTCACTTATGTAGATTGCAAATAAAGTATTAATTTAATTTATTTCGATTTTTTATTCACGAGCACAAGTGTTGGGGTTTTGTACACCTACCCGAAAAAATATTCAAGATCTTACCACCACGTAACCTGTAAATTTATAAAACTTGTGCCTACATATCTCTGGATATAAACACAAGGGAAATGCGAAAAATACTAAGGTGTGGGTGTACGTAAATAATAAATAAATAAATATTTCGGACATTTAAAACCAACATCGTCTAGTTTCAAACTAAGCAGAGCTTGTGGTATGATAACTAGACTGACTGATAGAATACATACATATTTTGTTTTTGTAAATACGTACATATTATACATAGAAAACATCCAAACTTCGAAACAAATATTTGCAGATCATACAAACATTTAGTCCGACCCGGGCATTGAACCCGAAACCTCTTGATTGAAAGGTACATACATGGCAGGAACAGCACAAGGATCTGTACTAGGCCCTCTGCACTATCTTGCCTATGTAAATAATATGAACAACATCATAAAAAACTGTGTCGTTTATCGATCTCGGCTGATGGTAATATAGAAGTGGCGTTGGATCGACTACAAACCGATTTCATGCTTGTAACAAAGTGGTCTTACGATATAGGACTAGTCCTAAATGCACAGAAAACTAAACTGCTTTACGCGTCATCGACATATAGTCAAGAGAGTAGTGATGTTGACATTCAATTAGTTGTACATAATCACGACTGTCTGCACAGTAGAAAAATTCAGTGTAACTGCGAATGCATTCAAAATGTTCCTCAAATCATACCATAGAACGTACAGACTCCATTCGATATCTTGCAGTCATACTAGATGAACGTTTAACATACGACAGTCATATAACTCAATTGTCCAGTAGAATAAGAAAAACTATTTATATTTTAAAGTCTCTTCGCAATAGCCTGAACAAAAATAATCTTATAATGATTTACAAAATAGTTACACAATCTTTACTTTTCTACTGCATTCTGGCATGGAGTGGTGCTGCTAAAACGAAAATGATGCAAGTCGAAAGAGCCCAACGGGCAGTTTTAAAAGTGATGCTGCGAAAACCATTCAGATTTCCAACAAACGACCTCTACAAAGAATGTAAGGTACTAAGAGTACGTCAAATTTTTATACTAAGAATAACAACATCGATGCACAAGGAAATTTTAAATACAACTTCAATGATTTGTCTGAACCAGCGACGTGTATTCCGAATCCCACTTCCTACCATAAATACCACCTTCATAAAAAGACAGACCATATATCTCCGCCCTAAAGTGTACAACAAAATTTGTCAAATACATACAGATATTATTAAGTTAACTACCAGAGAAGTAAAGCGACTGATAATTAAATGGCTTTTGAATCTTTCATACGATGAAACTGAACTGATTCTTTCATACCACAGGTAATAGTAGCAAAGGATAATACGCAAGCACACACATACACATACACACACATACACATACACACACATGCACACACATACACATACACACACATGCACACACATACACATACACACAAAAGACTCACTCTCAGCTACAGACCAACTTTTATACAAATTTTTCTGTTTTGTTTTTGTTTTAGTTTTAACCTTGTTTCAATTTTATCTTATACTAGCTCACCCCGCGAATTCTGTTCCGCCTTAGAGGCAATAAATTAGCAGATTATTTTTTATTACTTAAACGCGGTAGAACGGGATAAAAAGTATCCTATGTCCATCTCCTGGTTCTAAGCTACCTCCCCACCAATTTTCAGCTAAATCCGTTCAGCCGGTCTTGAGTTATAAGTGGTGTAACTAACACCACTTTCTTTTATATATATAGATTCTATTTCAACTAAACTTTATGAACATTTTAAATATTGTGAATTCTCATATTGGTTGCCGCGACACAAGCCACGAGCTTAGTGCGGAAACCGTCGTTAAATTTTATTTGTAATTTCTTTAAGTATAAGTATAAATAAATAAATAAATAAATAAATAAAAAATCACGTATTTAGGAGTAACAATAGATAATAGATTCAATTGGGCAACACATATTGAAACTGTGTGTGACAAACTACGCACTATTTGACAAAACTCTATACTAAGATATATAATACCTTTCGAAATTTTACTAAATATATATAAAGCCTTAGCGGTAAGTATTATACTATATGGGCTAAGTAGCTATGGACGCACATTTCAGTCATATCTACATAAAATATATTCCTCACAACTTCGTTTCTTAAAATCTATAGTACCTAAGAATATTCGAATACAATTTAATTACGACAATGAGAAAATTTTTCACTTTTGTAAAGTAATATCCATTCATGAGAGAGTAAAAATGCTACTCACTACAGAAAACTATTTTAAATTCAATTTTAATCTGATTAAACACCCAATCGTGACACTACAAATGATAAATAAAAAGTTAACTACTAAAACAGCTAATAACTACTACGGCAAGCGAACTACTGACTACCTCATACCAAGACTTATAAATAAGATACCATTGGAAACAAGAAATAAAATAACTCAACTTAAAACGAATAGTCAAAAACCGGCTCCACGTGCTGGCTTTGCTACCGTGGAGACTCTTCAGCCGTTCATGGCCGACTGGGCAGGGCGACAGCACGGGACTCTTTCCTTGGGAAGTATCTGTACTCGGTCGCCAGGAGGGAATCGAGTCCCGCCTGTCACCACTGCGACTGCAGTGAGGACTCGGCTCAGCACACGCTAGTGGTTTGTTCCGGCGGCGCATCTTAGGGTCCTTACTGCAGTTATTGGAGGAGATCTCTCGCTACCGGCCGTCATACGCTCCATGGCCGGTAGCAACGGTTATTTACCCGCGGTCGCAGCCTTCTGTGAAGACATAATTTCACGGAAGGAGGTGGCGGAGAAGGCCCGGGAGGATGATCTCCACTCGGATTCAATTCGCCGCCTGCGAACCGGGTCGCAGAGGCGCGCATACCAGCGCCTCATGCCGCCTTGAGTGTGGCCGCAGATGGACGGGACGGGTTTCAAGTTTTCCTTCTCTTTGTAATGATGTTGCTTTGCATACTTTGTTACCTTAGTCGCCTTTTACGACACTCACGGAATGAAAAGGGGTGGTAACACTACATATTCTTAATCCGTCATTACACGGACAAGCCAGACAGATCGACAAACATGAATTTTTATATATGTTATACATTGTAGAATATAATCTGAACTGTAGTATAGAGTGGCTGGTGGAGATGACTCAACTATTATGGACCCGACGCCTCGCCCTCAACCGACACGTCCATCACCACCCAATTCCCTCCTGGCGACCGAGTGCAGATACTTCCCGAAGCAACCGTGCCCGGAAAGAATCTGCGTCAGTCGGAAGGAAAGGGTCCCGTGCTGCCGCCCTGCCCACTCAGCGATGACCGGCTGGAGAGCCTCCACGGCGGCAAAGCCAGCACGTGGAGCCTCCAGCCGGGACGACCAACGAGCCATCGTGGCTCGACGAGCGGCCTCTCGCCACTCGCGTATCTCTTCGGGCGGGAGCCGAATGCGGCTACCCACCCGAAAGTCTGCCGTTCGCCGATAAACTTCAGCGAGCACATCCGCCTCCAAATCCCACGGGGGAGTTCCAGCTAACGCGCACGCCGCCTCTGTCGATATGGTGCGGTAACCGCGTATGGTTCTAACCGCCAATATCCTCTGAGGGCGCCAGAGACGAGCCCTATTCTGGGCGGTCAGAGCCGCCGCCCACACCGGTGCACCATACAGTGCCATTGACCGAACAACCCCCGTGTATAGCCGTCTCGTCGCGACGCTGGCTCCACCCACATTGGGCAAAAGTCGCCCAAGAGCAGAAGCAGCGCCGACCAGCTTTGGAGTAAGCTGTCGGAAGTGCTCGTCGAAGAGCCACCTGCCGTCGAGGATCAGGCCCAGATACTTCATCTGGGTCTTAATCGGTACGAGGACCGAATTGACTACGATAGAGGCACCGGGGGGTGGACCACGACGGGGCCCATGAAACAAAAGGGCTTCCTTCTTATCTAGGGCCACCCGTAAACCCAGCGCCTCAATGCGCCCGACTACCAAAGCGACTCCCACGGTGGCCAGGCGCGCCGCCTCTTGAAAGTTGACCCCCCGGGCCGTGACCAATGTATCATCGGCGTAACAAATTACGCCCAGCCCGGGGGGAAGACGACCTCGAAGGGCCCAGTCGTATCCCATATTCCACAGGAGTGGTCCGAGGACGGACCCTTGTGGAACAC
The DNA here is from genome assembly GCA_949316085.1 of Hypercompe scribonia. Lineage (NCBI taxonomy): Eukaryota > Metazoa > Arthropoda > Insecta > Lepidoptera > Erebidae > Hypercompe > Hypercompe scribonia. The sequence continues at coordinate 4,057,981 of OX438973.1, forward strand.
CGCACGACATGGGCCGCCGCCTCAGAATACCATCTCGGTCCTCGTACACGACGGTACGCTCCTCAAGATAGTCTGCTACAAGCCGCCTCAGGTACTCTGGCACCCCGTGGTAGTGGAGTGCTTCCCTGATGCAGCTAAATGGCAGACTATTAAATGCGTTGGCGATGTCCAACGGCACCGCCAACAGCACGCCGCTACAGCTCACCGCCTCTTCGGTAACGGCCCTCAGGCGCAGCACAGCATCGACCGTCGAACGCCCCGCCCGAAAACCAAATTGGGCGTCCGACAGATCGGGGCCCACCTCGCAGAGATGCCGGACGATGCGGGCAGAGAGTATCCTCTCAAACAGTTTACCCGCCTCGTCCAGCAGCACAATGGGCCTATAGGCCGCCACCGAATCGGCAGGCCATCCCGGCTTCCTTAATAAGACCAGCTTCCCGCTTTTCCAGCACTCAGGGAAGCGTCCGGATGACAAGCTAGCGTCCAAGATCTCCCTGAGGCGGTCCGACATGTGTTCGAGGGCACGGGCCAGCACACGGGCAGGTATCCCGTCTGGCCCAAGGGCGGTGTTCTTAGAGCGGATCCGTAGAACAACCGCCCCTACCTCCGATTCCCTGACGGGCGGAACATTGTCCTCGTTTTCCCCGTCGTCTCCGGCCATGAAGACCATCGACGGGGGTATGTGATCCACCCACTGCGGGAAAAGGCCCTCGACCACTTCCCGCAGGAAGCTGGGCTGGAGGGTCTCTGTAAGGGGGGGGCCCGACGCGCGGAGCTTTTGTCGCGCCGCACGATAAGGGCGACCCCAGGGGTCACGATCGAGACCCTCCAGCATTTCCTTTCTCTTAATTTCTTTGGCGCGGCTGAGGGCCAGCTTCAGAGTTTTCCGCGCCTCTCGGTACTCCTCATGAAGCCGGTCCTCCTCGCCTCCTTCGCGGTGTCGCCGCCGACTACGAGTGTAAGACCTCCGGGCACGAGTACAGGCCGCGCAGAGGTCCGCCAACTCCTGGGACCACCAGTAAACCTCCTTCCGTGGAGGCCGGCAATCTCGGATGTGGGGCATGGCCGCATCACAGATCTGCACAATGGCATCACGGAAGCGACCAGCCCCCATGTCGACCTCCTCGGTCGGGGCCTGCGGAGACAGCCAAGAGTGAACGATGGCCGCTTCCTCTAGTAGGTCCCTATTTAATTTGGCTACAGCCCACCGCGGAAAGCGAGAAGAACGCCGCGCCACGTGACCCCTACTGGGGTCCTGGGTCCGGGAGAGCTCAAATCGGAAGTAGCGGTGATCCGAGAGCGTCTCAACCTCTTCCAGGACGCGCCAGTTCCTTACTCGTGCGGCGAGGGCAGGGGTAGCGAACGAAAGGTCCACTATCGACCCTCCCTGCTGTCGCACGCACGTGTTGGTGGATCCCCTGTTCAGTAAACAGAGGCCCACCGAGGCCGCCCACTCCTCTACGCCTCGCCCCTAGCGTCCGTCCTGGGGGAACCCCACGCAATGGACTTTGCGTTGAAGTCCCCCAGCACTAAGACGTGCCCAGACGTTAGACGCCGCATCGAGGTTTCCAAGTTGTTAAGGAAAACCTCGAAGTCGTTCAAACTCCGGTTGGGGGAGAAGTATACACCATATACAGTGATCCCCCCCACTCGGCAGCAACATATCCAGTGCCCTTGTCTCTTAGCAACAAGGGCGGGGAATGAGCCACCGTGGAGCCGACGACTGCCACGGAACCGTCCAGGTCACCCAACCAGTTTGGACGGGGAGGAACATAATAGGGCTCCGCGGCTACGGCAACACCAATCGACCACTGTGCCATGGTTTGCAGGAAAAGGTCCTGCGCCGCAGCACAGTGGTTAAAGTTCGTCTGAACTAGGAGGCTGGAGACTTGGTCCAAAGTCAAAGTCAAAGTCAAAGTCAAATTCATTTATTCATTTAGGTCACAAAAGACACTTATGAACGTCATAAAAAAAACAATAAAAGATGAAAGATGAACAATCTGTCGATTAAAATTACAGCTAGCTGGGTTCGCAGATTGTTCATGGTAGAGTGGTGAGAAAAGAACCCAGGAAAGAAACTCACCACCACTCTTTTAACTCAAAATCTTTTAAATATTAAACTAGCAGTTACATTCACAATCATAGGTCTTAAAAAAAGAGCAATTCATTTCCAAACATCTAAATCTGTGACATAGTCTGAAACTGAGTAATAAGCCTTTTTGGACAACCTCAGCTTAACAAATTTCTTAAATTTACTAATAGATAATAATACTATGTTGTTTGGTAATTTGTTATAAAATTGTATACATTGACCCACAAACGAATTCGATATTTTATGGAGCCTAGTAGTGTGCAAGGCAAGTTTATTTTTATTTCTTAAATTAAATTGATGGAGATCACTATTTTTCTTAAATTTACACAGATTTTTATGCACATACAAAAGATTCTCGTAAATGTATTGTGAGTGTAGTGTGAGAATGTTAATTTCTTTGAATCTGTCCATTACTGGACTGTCTCTACAGCCTCCTCCATGGGCGACGATGTCGACGTGCGAACGGCATCGGAGGCAGCCTGGGTCGACTGGCTAGCCCCCAACGTGCGCCGAGAATCGCGAGGAGGTTTGCAGCCCCCCTGCCCAATCTGATGATTGGCGGGCTTGTTACCCGCCGCACAAGCCGGGCAGTGAGGGGCGGCAGAGCACTCTGCCGCCTTGTGCCCCGGTCGACCGCAGCGGAAGCATAGTCCACTGCAGTCAAAACAACTCACGCACTTGGCGCGTGTGTGTCCGGATGCTAGGCATTTGAAGCACCTCATCGGTCTTGCCGCCAGAACAGTGACTCTGGCATTCACAAAACCGACGAGGATCCTGCCTGCGTCGCCCAAAACTTTAGCCGACGCTACCGGACAGCTGATCCACACTGCGCCAAGCCCTCCAGGACCGGGGCGGATGGTGCCGACCCTGATGTTGTCCGCGTTGCAGCTCGTCTTCTCGCTAATTGCAACGCGGACATCCTCGATCGTTACGGAGTCATCCAGGCCCGAAATGCGCATCTCCGCGCACTTCGTAGGCCCGGTGATCTTCACACAGTCTGTGGCTGCAAAGATTCCTCTCAATTTCTCGGCGAAAGTGTCCGCCACTTTTACACCTTCAGCCCCGGGGAACTCGAGGACCCGAGCTCCCGTCTGGGCGAGGCGCAACCTGATCCCTACCGTTCCGAAATCAGTGGCCAGACTGTCCCGGGCCCTTTTAAATAAGGACGCATAGGACAATCCGCCATTGGCCGCTTCCGGTGACACCGTGACCACTACAGCCGCAATTTTTGGGGGCTGTAGTTTCCGTGGCTTCTTCTAAAATCACCAGGATTTTCACCGATAATGACTGCGGGGTAGGAGTTGCGTTTTGAGCAGCCTCTTTGTTCCGCTTTCGGGACTTCTTCTTAGCCCCTCCGACAACCTGCCAACCGTTATTGGAGGGGGCAGATGTGGAAGTGCCAGGTACAGGTATTGGAGCGGGGAGCGGAGGGAACTCTGCTCTAGGCTTTACCGCCATTCTAGGCCCTGCCACCGATGCAGCTGTCTTTGATGCTGCCTTGGTCATCTGTCGTGTTCTCGTGGTAACCGCAGGTGCAGACACCGAGACCGCTGTCGCATACGATTTGCGCTCATTTGCTACAGAAAGCGGAATCGGTGTTGATGCAGCCTTTCGCCTGTCTGCAGCGAGTGGTGGTCGAATAACAGGGGCTGGAGGTAGTCTTACTTCCAGGCTCGCAAGACGCCCGTCTAGCATACGTCCCACTGCGTCCAAAATTTGGCGCAACTGGGCATCGCTGACGTCACCGGAACCAGGAGTAGAGGTAGGTTGCCTCGAAGCCGGAACATTTATCTGCGACCGAAACTGCGCAAACTGGGCACTCAGTTCCGCCACCTGCCAAATTTGTTTGCCCTTGGTTTGACGAAAATTCCTTAGTCAAAGATCGTAAAAAATTATTTATTTGAGCTCTGACTAAGTCATTACCTGAGGATTGACCAGTTACACCTAGGAGCGCTGGCGCTTCGGAGTTTACCTATAACTTATATAAAATCTCAGGTAGATGCAAGTTTTAATAAAACTTAAGATGATATATAAGTGGATCGATATCATTGGAATACTTGAAGAAACAGTTTAAATAGTTTGGGGTGAAAATGCTCTCAACTAACTCTTGCCCGCGGACGGAGCCACAGGCGAAAAGAGTTATCATCTAGTCACCACTTCACCTAGTTCGCAAGAATAAATATCTCCGTGTTAAAGTTTCAACTACCCAAAGAGTGAAAAGAATAAAAAAAGTCGCCATTAAGAAAGCTACGTTGTAATATTGTATTGTAACAAAACAAAGAACACTAGATTCTAGATAGGAAAACATTAGATTTATATTCTTAAAGCCCATTCAGACGATGGAAGATTATCAGTAAGCGACAATATGACATAGCAAATATGCTAGTGCGAGAACGGAAAAGTCATTCCAAATCTTAGTAGTTAATTGATTGCCGTTTATGGCCCTACTAAGTTTGCAATCATTTTACGTAATCACTTTTGTAATCACTTTACGTTTGTAATCTTTTTTTACAAAATTGAAAACTTGAGCCTGGAAGTACTATTATTAGTTATGAATATAACTAGCAGCGTCTAAACTGACTGCAGCGTACACGTACCTATTGGTTACATAAGCGATTCGGCTTAAACTGGCTGGATCAACCGGAGTAGTCGTACAGTTTTAAAAACTAGCTGGTGCTAAGCAATTTTTATGTTGCTCGAGTGAGTCACTTTTGCGAAGCACATAATCTCGCTGCCCCCAGAGTCAGAGGAGGCAGCACTTGCGCCTTGTGACTATGAAGCCAGGAATATCGCTGTTAGCGCCCAAATGAGCAACCAGGACAGCTGATAGTAATCAGTTCTAAGTACATCGTCTTTTACCTATGCAAACAATCGCTTAATATTAACTATCACGATTCTATTCAGTTTATTTCTAAAATTTAGCAAACGAAATGTATGCATACTATTCAAAAGCTTGAAACTACCCTCATGCGTCAAAGGTTTTTACCCTAAAGCCTGTACTTACGTTCTAGTGCTGGTCGTACAAAAATAACGACTTGACACAGTGCTTATTGTGCCAGTATACTGGGCCCGGGGCAGTGGCGTAAATGTACCGCCTGAGGTCCATGGCAAATTCATTAGATACGGCCCCAAGAAAAATTGTCACATCGTAATTTAATCTTAATAAAACACTGAGATAGTTATCCAATTGTATTATTGTGTCCATTTTAGTTAAATATCCAATTTTTATGTAAATATTATATATTTACACGTAAAAGAACAGTTTAATGCTAACAAGATATTAAGTGCTTGGTGACTTGCGCCTTGAGTTTGAAGACTTGTTCAGTAAAAAAACAATAACATAATAAAATTGTAGTTCTCATTTTTCTTCTTAAGTAAAAAGTTTGATTTCTTTAATACTATCGTTCTCATTAGCGCTTTTTCGACTTCAACAAATGGAACTATTACGATCCAACATTTTTAATATTATCGAAGTTGAAGACTCCCTTCCTTTATCAGTTATAAAACTCAATAAGATATTCATACTTATTGAATCAATTATTATAAAAAAATGTTGTATATCAATAGCTCTCTTACTGCATCATTAAGTACTAGACTTAAGTTATGAGCAGTAAAGTGAACATACCGCATTTGGTTTCATATGTTTTTTGTGCGATTCCTTAATGCCACGAAAGGAAAAAAATGTGAATGATACGCACTTGTGATGCTCCGCAAAATAATTAACTTTCTCGTAAATTACCGTTCGTTCTTCTCTGGAATGAGCTTCCCCTCGAAGTCAGGATGGCTACCAACGCTTTTTCTTTAAAAAAAAAGTGAAGCAGTATTTACTGAAACAGCTGGCAGAATCAACCAATACATGATTATCATCTTATACTTGTTATGATACATATTTGTGTATGTATGTATGTATATAGATGTACATCAACTTAAGTATGTATATGTGGGTATTTATGTATTTATATTAATTTTAGTATATGAAAGTTTGTATATATCTACTTCTTGTATTCAACACCTGAAACGCACCTACTTCCTATTTTCACAGCATCACCCAAAGGTTGACTGGTAAAGAATGCCTTAGGCATTAAGTCCGCATATGTACATAAAGTGCATGATGTATAAAATAAATAAATAAGAAAAATCGGGTGTGTTATAGTGTACATACAGACAGTACATTTAGCTTAAGGGATTCTCGGTATCTTCACGTCACTGTGAATGTATGCGATCACGGATATAATTTAGGCCTATGTGAGATATACCGTCTCTCAGACACAACAAAATATTATTCACCGACGTAGTGGTGAAAAATTGCTTCGATATTTACGGTAAATTCGGATTACGTTTGTACGTACGTATTTCAAATGTTAACCCACATGCTACCTATTATCTGAACTGCATGGCTACCTTGGATCTAACTTGTGATATGTCACTGTATACTCGAGTAAACTCATGTCGAAAATAAGTACAACGTAATGGGGTGGCGATGCGACCGCTACGGACTGCGCGCACCCTTTTGGGGAGCAGTAAAGGGACCGTGAGGCTTTCTCACAGCAGGGGACCATCAACAGCCGTAGGTGGTCCGGTCTGATTTCCGCACAGTACAAAAAAAAAGGATTACGTAATGACAAAGTCCTGTATCAAGCACTGGTCCCCGGTGCTCAGGATAAACAATCCAAATATAATAAAAAAATAGTTAAAGAAAAATGATAGAATAGAATCTATCTACATATATTTGTGCAGGCAGATGGTTGAACTATTTAAAATATGAAAAAAAAAAGTTGTGTGTGTCAGGCACGACTGGAGTTTACTTCTTAAGTACGATTGTCAAAACAGACGCAAAAAAAAGCTTATTTAACTGAAATTAACTGAAAAAAGATTGATACCGTATGAAAGTGTAAATTAACAAATTAATGAAAATAACATATAGATATAGTCGCTTTGCAACATACTCTATACACGTCTTAATAAACTCACAACCAGTGCAGCCGCACCAAAAACGTAACGAAGTTATTCGTTCAGTAGATTTTACTAGTCACATTTTTCTCATACCGGGCGCCTTATATCAAAAAACCAATTCTTAAGGAGTAAACTCCAAAAAAGAAACAAAATGTAGTTGCCGTAATATGAAGAAAGTGTGGGGTATTAACAAAATAACAAGTAAAGTAACAGAATCTATCGAGACTATAATAATTATTATTTTTTTAAAATAATGTCAGCTTCTTAGCCAGTTTATTCGTTAAAGAATTCAAACAAAACACACACACACACACACTTTATCAGTAAAAGATTTTAGCAGTAAATATTGTAAATAACATTTACTGATGAAATCAATGAATATTTAAATGAGGGTATGCATCACGTGATATTTAAATCATATCATTAATTATAATATTTATGAACATAATTACTTATTCTTGTTATTTATACACTCAAAAGTAATGTAATAAATGATCAAGTAGCGCTAGATGTTGGCGTCATGCGATTAATACTTTTATTATGAATTTGCTACTTAGTAATTTGTATTCTATTATTAATAAATTTAATTATAAATTATATGTATCATTTATAAATAATATTGAGACGTATTTTATAACGCAAGTCTAATTCAGAAACATTTAATTAATCATAAAAAGAAATCTCTGACAACCTACAAATTCGATTAGTAGCGATGTATGGAGTCGAAGGTTCCATATATCCTTACCGATAATGATAATTGGAAAAGGTTTCCAAGTATACCTACGAGTTGGGCTATTTTAATAGGGATATATGGAACATGCGTAAAGCACCTGATCTCTGCCCGGTATGTGAGACAACCGCCCCATCTGATTATGAAAGGAAACAGAGAGTGCACCTGTGTTTGCGCACACACTTATCGATTATAATATATCCTGCAGAGATGGCTGGTTTCCGTAGATTTTGAACCCTGTGGTCAAAAGTTGGCAACATATCTGTGACTGTTATAGCGGCAATTACTTCCGTCGGGTGATCTATATCAGCACAACTGACTTATACCACAAAAAAATATGATATTTAATTTATCGTCAGAGCGATAATGTAATTGTTATAACGTTAAAGGTTTAAATAGTCGACCTTCCATTGCACGCTACTGCGCTGTGTTGTGTTCAAAGCCCACACGGGACAATGCTGTGTGAACCACAAACTTGTTTTGGTATCTGGGTGTTCTTTGAGTCCGTTTCTTGTTTGTTAAGTGTTCATAAAAAAAATATTTACCCTCTACAAGGGATCACTGTCCGTGTGGTGACGGATTAAAAACACATAGTGTTGCCACCCCTATTCATACCGTGGGTGTCGTAAAAGGCGACTAAGGGAATAAAGTATGCAAGACAACATCATTACAAACAGAAGGAAAACTTGAAACAAACCTTATTCAAACCAGTCTGGCCAACGTGGTATAGCAGGCCAAAACCTCCTTGCTAAGGAGAGGCCTATGTCCAGCCGTGGACTGTAAAAGGCTGTTGATGATGATGATGCTGACAAGGGATACAGTAAATGAAACGGGCTACTTTTTACTCAGAAGAAAATACTACCTGTATTTTATTGTAATAACTAGCGTGAACAATGCAAGTGATATATTTATCATAATTTTATATAGCTGAAGAATTTATTTGTTTTATATTTAAAATAAATAAATATTTCAGATATTTGACACCCACCGCCAGTTAGTCCCAAACTAAGCAAGCTTGTACTATGGGATACTAGACAGATGATATAAATGATTATATATTTTCTTTTGTAAATACGTACATATCTATAAATATAAAAGAAAGTGGTGTTAGTTACACCACCTATAACTCAAGAACGGAAGAACAGATTTAGGTGAAAATCGGTGGGGAGGTAGCTTAGAACCAGGAGACGGACATATATACTTTTTATCCCGTTAGAACGGGTTTAAGTAAATAAAAAAATCTGCTTATTTATTGCCTCTAAGGCGGAACAGACTTCGCGGGGTAAGCTAGTTATATATAGAAAATACTCAAACTCCGAAACATACATTTTAAGATTATGCAAACATTTTTAATTCAATATTTACCTCCAAGACGGTTACTGTTACTGATTGTCCTATATTCAGTAACTGGGCAACAGTAGGAATTTATAGGAGTAGGGAAACATTGTATAGGCTGTATCATGAAAGACAATATAATACTAGTGAGGACTTTAAGCAATATGTACAATGCTATTCAAAGATTTTTAAAAGTGTCTGTAAATTAGCCAAATCTTTGTTTATTAAGTCTAAAATCAGAAACAGTAGTAATAAAATTAAAGCAACTTGGAAAGTTATTAATGCTGAGACTGGGAGAAGTGGAACAAAGGAGTCTGATTTTAAATTAAATTTTGATGGTCACATTACCAAGAATGACATGGAAGTGGCCAACACATTTGAAAAATTTTTTTCCACTTTCCCAGTCGCACTTACAGGTAATTTAGGCTCTTCCACCTCCACTGCAGAATCATTGATCAGAGAAAATGTACCAGAATTTTTTAATAATTTTACTTTTCAGTATATAAATGAACTTAATGTTTTAGCTGCCTTCAAATCTATTAATATAAAAAAGACAGCTGATCTTTGGGGAATTTCTGTAAGTGTCGTTCACTCAATAATTGACATTATTGTACCTGACTTAGTTATTATATTTAATAGATGTATAGATTATGGTGTGTTTCCTGACCTGATGAAGTATAGCAAGATAACTCCTTTGTTTAAATCAGGTAGTCCATTAGACCCCACAAATTTTAGACCAATTTCGGTCCTACCAACATTTAGTAAAGTTTTTGAAAAGCTGATACTTACTCAGTTGCTTAATTATTTTAATGAAAATCAATTGCTGCATACTAAACAATTTGGTTTCACTCATGGTCGGTCAACATGTGATGCTGGGGTTAAATTATTAGAGTATATATTTGAGGCTTGGGAGGAGTCACGTGACGCCTACGGGGTGTTTTGTGACTTATCTAAAGCATTTGATTGTGTGCAGCATGAAACACTTGTCAGGAAATTACACCACTATGGAATAAGAGGCAGTGCTTTGGATCTTCTTACTTCTTATTTGAGTGATAGGATTCAAAGAGTAGATGTTAATGGTAAATTATCCCAGGGATCAGCTGTGGCGGTGGGGGTGCCCCAGGGGTCTATTCTGGGTCCATTTCTGTTCCTTGTGTACATCAACGACTTGCCTCATCTTGTGAGGGATAACCATGAGATAGTGTTGTTTGCAGATGACACATCCTTAGTATTTAAAGTTAACAGACAGCAATCGGTAATTGACGATGTAAACAATGCTCTCTCTAAAATGGTACTTTGGTTTTGCGCTAATAACTTGTTATTAAACAGGAGTAAAACCAAATGTGTTAAATTTTATACTAGGAATGTTAAACAAGTAAAAACTAGTGTTTTGATGAACGGGGAGGAACTGGAATTGACAGACAAGGCTGTCTTCCTAGGTATAACTTTAGATTCACGGTTACAATGGGGCCCACATATAGAAACGTTATCTGGTAGACTTAGTTCTGCAGCTTATGCTGTGAGAAAGATTCGTCAATTGACGGATGTTGATACTGCGCGATTAGTCTATTTCAGTTACTTTCACAGCATTATGTCCTATGGTTTATTGCTTTGGGGCAGTGCCTCTGATATTGATTCAATCTTTGTGCTCCAGAAACGAGCTATTAGGGCTATCTATAAGATGGGCCCGCGTGAGTCACTAAGAAACAGATTCAAAGAAATTAACATTCTCACACTACACTCACAATACATTTACGAGAATCTTTTGTATGTGCATAAAAATCTGTGTAAATTTAAGAAAAATAGTGATCTCCATCAATTTAATTTAAGAAATAAAAATAAACTTGCCTTGCACACTACTAGGCTCCATAAAATATCGAATTCGTTTGTGGGTCAATGTATACAATTTTATAACAAATTACCAAACAACATAGTATTATTATCTATTAGTAAATTTAAGAAATTTGTTAAGCTGAGGTTGTCCAAAAAGGCTTATTACTCAGTTTCAGACTATGTCACAGATTTAGATGTTTGGAAATGAATTGCTCTTTTTTTAAGACCTATGATTGTGAATGTAACTGCTAGTTTAATATTTAAAAGATTTTGAGTTAAAAGAGTGGTGGTGAGTTTCTTTCCTGGGTTCTTTTCTCACCACTCTACCATGAACAATCTGCGAACCCAGCTAGCTGTAATTTTAATCGACAGATTGTTCATCTTTCATCTTTTATTGTTTTTTTTATGACGTTCATAAGTGTCTTTTGTGACCTAAATGAATAAATGAATTTGACTTTGACTTTGACTTTGACTTAGGTTCGACCCGGGATCGAACCCGTAATATTGGGATGAATGTTTTAATGTCCGGAACCACCGGTTCGAATTAAAGAAAAATTAATTTAATTTCGTAGTAAAAGATGGCCGATGAGGCCTTTAAGTTCTGGAGTGGCGACCGCGTACTGGGAAACGCAGCGTTGGTAGGCCCCCACAAGGTGGTAAGACGACTTGGTGAAGGTCGCGGGTAGCTGTTCAATGCGGGCGGCACGAGACCGGCTGTTGTGGAGAACCTTGGGGAAGGCCTATGTCCAGCAGTGGACGTCTTTTATTTATTTATTTTTTTTATTTGGCTCACCAACAATTGTATACACTGTTTCATGGTTAAAAGACATTTAAAAGTATGAGATGACATAGTGTTACAATTACTTAAAGGTAAGCACCACTTGTACTATAAACAAAAAATTAGTGTATGCTTATGCTAAAAATACAATACAAATTTGGCTGAGAACAGATAAGAAGGCAATAAAGAATTTTTATTTAATATTTTGTATGGTATTGCGGAGTTTGGTAAGTGAGTCAGTGTGTATATCGACCAGGGAGCTGCAACCATTAAGCGCTTGCAAAGTCGTGGAATGGTAGAGTTAGCACCGAGGACACTTCTGCGAAGCGGGGGATGCAGGGGGGTGATACAGTTTTTGATTAAGAAGAAGTAAAAGATGAATTATTTTCCTATATCTGTTCATGAATGGCAGTTTTAAAGTGAAAAATATAAAAATACAATTATAGCAGAGCGCTAAGAAAAGAGAGACGTATCATTTAGTAGATACTCGTAAGTAGACAAGAAATTATCGTTTAGAAGAAAGTTAGGAATCTGATTGGTCAAGGTGCGGGGCTGGATCGAAGCGTTACTTTTTTCTTTTTTTTATATATATTTAACCTACCAAAGTGACTCTATTCTACCTGATGGAAAACATGAATATAATCCAAGAGCGATGGTCGCCATACTCACTGCGAATGACGACAGTGTAATATAGCGACCCACGCTATGGCGGCCTAATGAGATGCTTTTTCACGCCCCGCTTAAAGGATCCGGGATCGTAGTGGGAGGGAAACACGTGCGCTGGTAATGAATTCCAGGTTTTAACTGATGTGCACAGGAAGGAAGAGCCGGCCCGCTTAGTTCGGGAGCGTATGTCTACAATTCTGAAACGGTGACTTCCAAGGCCAGCACAGCCAGCAGAGGATGGGATCAGTTGGAAGAGCGCGTAAGAACACTCTCCATGAGAAAGACGATAGAAGACTGCTATAGATGCGACATCTCTTCGCAACTGCAGAGACTCAAGGGATTCAGTGACTTTTGGGTTATTGATAATCCGGACTGCTCGCCGCTGTAACCGATTCAAAGCGTCCAGCAAATACTGCGCGGATCCATCGTAAACATGAGAACAGTACTCTACGCAGAAGCATACCTGGGTCTTATAAAGAAGACACAGATGCTCAGGCGCAAAAAACCGTCTCACTCTGTTCAGTATACCCAGCTTCCGCGAGGCCGCCTTAGTAACGCTTTCAATATATTCTCGTGGATTGAGGTCCCGGCCAATATTCATACCCAGGATACTGAGATTGTCGTGCAGTGGCAGTTGGCCACTGCAGGACAATCTCAGTATGCTGGGAGTGTTCTAAAAAGTGGGGAGGGGAAAGAATGGAGACTTTTTGGCAGAGAGCGCACACACCTGTGTTTTCTTGGCGTTGAACTCGACCAGATTCTCATGACCCCATTGAGAAATGCGACCTATACCCGGTCGAGCTCAATGATAAGCTTTTGTCGCTTTTCCTCAACGTCCGCTAATTAGGCTGTAGGGTGACCATAGTATCGTCCATGAACTGTGCTGTCGTCTGCATAGCAATGTATGTTGCCAAGGGTCAACATGTCATTGATATGCAGAAGAAACAGTGTGGGTGACAGGACGGAACCTCGAGGTACACCATCATTAACCTGCTGAAAATTGGAGGTGGCACCGTCGCAGAGGACTCTCATGCGGCGCTCGTGCAGAAATGCGGCCACCCAGCTGCAGAGCTTGGGGGGCAGGCCGAATGACAGAAGTTTGGCGAAGAGCGAACGGTGCCAGACCCTATCAAAAGCCTTGGTCATATCGAGGCTGATAGCCAAGGACTCCACATGCCTATCTACAGCCTGCCAAAGGTGTGTGAATAACGCAAGAAGATCACCCGTGGATCGATTCGGTTTGAAGTCGTATTGCTGATCATTTAACAACGAGTGATCCTCCAGGAGACGGACTAGTTGTTTATTAATGACACGTTCGAGCACCTTGCAGATAATGGAAGTGATGGTCGGTCGGTAATTGGCCGGGTTGAAGCAGTCGCATTTTTTTGGGATGGGTTGGACATTCGCCTCTCTCCAGATCTCCGGAACAATCCCGGAGGAATACGAGAGGCGGTATAGGCGCGTCAATGCTGGAGACAACTCTGGAGCGCAGTTCTTAAGAACCAAAGTCAAAGTCAAATTCGTTTATATATTTAGGTCACAAAAAGACACTTATGAACGTCATAAAAAAAAACAATAAAAGATGAACAATCTGTCGATTAAAATTACAGCTCGTTCGCAGATTGTTCATGGTAGAGTGGTGAGAAAAGAACCCAGGAAAGAAACTCACCACCACTCTTTTAACTCAAAATCTTTTGAATATTAAAACAGCAATTATATTAACAATCAATTCATCAATCAATCAATTATATTAGCAATTCATTTCCAAACATCTAAATCTGTGACATAGTCTGAAACTGAATAATAAGCCTTTTTGGACAACCTCAGTTTAATAAATTTCTTAAATTTACTAATAGATAATAATACTATGTTGTTTGGTAATTTGTTATAAAATTGTATACATTGACCCACAAACGAATTTGATATTTTATGGAGCCTAGTAGTGTGCACGGCAAGTTTATTTTTATTTCTTAAATTAAATTGATGGAGATCACTATTTTTCTTAAATTTAGAGATTTTTATGAACATACAACATGATTCTCATAAATGTATTGTGAGTGTAGTGTGAGAATATTAATTTCTTTGAATGTGTTTCTTAGTGACTCCCGAGGGCCCATCTTATAGATAGCTCTAATAGCTCGTTTCTGGAGCACAAAGATTGAATCAATATCAGAGGCACTGCCCCAAAGCAATAAACCATAGGACATAATGCTGTGAAAGTAACTGAAATAAACTCGCGCAATATCAACATCCGTCAATTGACGAATCTTTCTCACAGCATAAGCTGCAGAACTAAGTCTACCACCGCCGGAATACCTTCTGGTCCACTGGCTTTCCGGACGTCGAGTGACCGTAGCTCCGTGCGGACGTCACTTTGCCGAATACGAATATCCCACATTGTAATGTCGCAGGTCGGAATAGTGGGCGGTTGTAGACCACGGTCCTCGATTCGGGAGTTGGCCGCAAAAAGGTCAGCTAGCAGATTCGTTTTCTCTTGCGGTTGATGGGCGTGCGATCCGTCGGGATACTTCAGCGGTGGTAGCGAGTACTGTAGGGAATATAATATTCCATCGCGACAGTGATCTCGCCAGCAACGTCACTTTTTTCTTAACGCGAATGGACTATAATTGTAATTATAATTGTATAACTTCTTTTTGAAAAACGAATATAGGTACCAATCAATATAAACGACAAAACTATAAGTTCTTAATATAATTTATTGCAGATACAAACTGTTCAGTTCAGTGACCCCGCTGAACTGAATTTGGTGTACCACCCACATGTTGAAATTACAAAATTACCTAAATTATTTACAAGTAAACCAACAACTTAAACAAATAAAATAAATAACCAAATTCTTCTAATAACTGAGTTAAGAGCAATGTTACATCTATTTTAGTCGTTTTATGCCTCGTCACGTATATTCGACTGCTTACTACTCAACATAAAAAAAAGATTACATAGACAATACAACCTCTTTTATATCACAAACACCACTTGCTTGGGGTTACCAGTATTAATATTATATTCAGTTTATTTAATTATCGAAGTCGAACATACGTAACGTGGTATCTTAACACGTCAGTTTGGAAGGATTTTTTTTTTTTATAATTAGAACGACAATATAAAACCTTTTGGACCACCATTTCAAACTGGCATGTTAATGTGCAAACGATTTACAAAAAAAAACATCATTTTGTTTGACATTGTGTTTATAAAATACGAGATCATTGTTTTATGTGTAAAAATATATACGGTAATCGTTTTAGAGCTCAGCACTGTAACTCATAGTAAAAATCATAGGAAAATTTTGAAATGTACCTTTTTAGAAAAAGAAACGGTGAGACGTCTGCCAGATGTAAACATTTAAATTATTGTATACAGAGATAGATTTACGATCACATATCGTGGCGACGCGTAACCACGCACAATAGATGATGACACGCATTAGATGTTTCACATCAATGTATCATATAAAAATTATGCATAGCTGAGACAGAAACAATGTACAGCACCAATTTCTTTAATAGACGTTCTAATTTTAAAATTATTCTTTCAAAAAGAAACACGCTCTTCCAATTTTAAAAGTAGTGTTAAGTTGAGAAGGCCATTCCAAAACTTTGTCTTTGAACACAGCTGGTGTGATTCATACCAGAAAAAGATATAATATATCAAAATCTAAAAATATAACTACATTCGCAAACTAATTGTTGACATACGCGTTGATACAAATTTAAAAATATTCTTTGTGGACTCAACACAATACGTGTTTTGATTATGGTTGACAATGGCAGATTTTTTTTAAGTAACATAAAAAACGACATCAAGTATAGAATCTTCATTTTAAAAATAACAAATAATCCTTTGTGTCATTATCTTTAGCATATTTATTTATAATAGGCCGATGGAAGTGATTTGTTTATTTTATTTTTTTTAACAAATAATCAAGGCACATCACGCATATTATTCGGTCTCTTGAGTTTTAATTAGTGTAGAGCAGTGGAAACGCAAATCAAATTGCTGACATAAACAATCCGTTACAGAATTGGATGAAATGAGAATTCATTTTGGCAATTTAAATTATAAGTAAAAAAATTACTTTTATAAACAACAGCTAATGGATGAATACTATGAATTATTTAATACAATCAACAACTGATTGGTATCTTTCATCTTTGAAATGTTGAGTGTGTTGACACCGTGCGCTCTCATTTGCTAAATCATATTAGCGTACACTTCTATATTTTTTACTACTAATTTTAATACGTTTCTGAACTGTTACAGTCAATCAACCACGATCAAAACGCATATCCAAGATATAAACACCAACAAGTCAACAACAAATGTTTGTGATTGCACTATTTTTTTATATTTATCAAAATACCGAACAAATATTGAAATAAATATATGTGAAACTAACATAAAAATACATCAAAGTAAAATTTACCAGCACGACACTCGTGATGTGTTTTTTTTTTTTAATTAAAAAGACATTATGGTTAATCTCGATATAGTTTTAAATCGCTGTTATTTGTGCTATTATCAGGAACGTATGGTGGTATACAATTCGGCATCATTATAGCAGACCAAAACCTCCTTTTTAAAAAGAGGCCTATGTCCAACAGTGGACTATTAAAGGATACAGTTGATGATGATAAAATTATTATTCTTCATGAATGAATCACGTGAGCACGCAAGTCAATTTAAAAAAAAAACTTCAACGAAAATTAGCGCGAAATTGTTTGACAAGTAATAAAATAACATGAAAATACAAAAGCGAAGTATTTGGTGAACAGTTTTTCTTTAAATCAACTGCCATTTTATCTTTTAGCCATCAATACTAATGATATTGTACGCCTTAACACTTATTTTTTGAGACAAATACTAGTTTCCCTGTTTTATAGTAAGAAGTCATTAAAGCCATAAAAACAGTTTCGAAAATCAAAATTACCCGCGTAATTTATTTTCACACCGTCGATACTCTTAGCGTTCCATTTTCAAATTGCCTATTTTTTTTAAATATAGGTTGAAGGGACAACCATAATCAAACGGAGCTAATCCTATCTCTTAAAGCTGGTTGTTCAATAAGAAAACAAAATCTACTACACATTAGAGTTATTTTTAAACACACACGAATGTCGTTTCTTACCTTACACAAATAAAAAGAACTTGAATAATACGTAACAACAGTACAAAAGTGTAATAAGAATAAATTAAATGTATTAACTATTTACAAAAGTAACCTACATAATGTAAATATTAAAATACTTTGAAGATGAGTTTTTAGTATTCCCTTAGGGATGTCAATTTGACTAAAGTTTAAAGTTATATGTTACAGTTCGCTAGGGCTGTCTGTGTTACTACAGAAACTAGATTTACAACCATTTTTCATACAAACAATTTAAATAACGTAACTATTATATACTTATTAATTGGCAGTGTACCATTATTTTAATAATTCATTGAAAAAAATATCTAAACACAAAAACATATCTGTAATTTAACATATTGTTAGTAAACTAATCTAAATTTGAATTCATTTAATCTAATCATGTACATGGCGGTCAAAATCTCCTTGCAAATTTGCAAAAATACAGATTTATTAAAAATAAAATATTCAATAATTTAACAGCAGATAATGGAGCAAGCGGTTGCCTTGTCATTAAGATACACCATCTATGGGGAATATGCACTTATTTTTTTTAAACCTTTCTCCTAATACATTTCCAAAATTAAATAGAACACATAAGAAATAACCATTTCATTTCAAAATTAAATAAACCATTAAGCTAAAAAATATTTATTAAATTTAGGGTGATTTAAACACTGCCATTTTGGCGCGCTTAATCTGTGACGTCAGATGTCGTCGACTCTGTAAGTGTTTGATTTACAAAGTTCATCAATATTGAGTGATAAAATAACCTTATTATCATAAAAATAAGTAATATAAATATTCACTCCTATGTGGTCTTTGTAATGTATATTTCTTTATTCCTACATAGTATAAGTAATAAGAAATGCAAGACGATGAGAACATATAGTATATCATATTTGTTACACTGTGGTAAAGTAGTCTGTGTGGTGACGGATTAAGAATACATAGTGTTACCACCCCTATTCATCCCGTGGATGTCGTAAAAGGCGACTAAGGGAACCAAATATGCAAGACGACATCATTACAAAGAGAAGGAAAACTTGAAACAAACCCTATTCCAACCCGTCTGGCCAGTGTGGTATAGTAGGCCAAAAGCTCCTTGCTAAGGAGAGGCCTATGTCCAGCAGTGGACTATAAAGTATCATTTGTCCTTAGTAACCCACACATACTGGTTTTGTTTACAAACCTTGACAAAAACATAACCTCGTCTATGAAAATTTCGTGAGGGTATTTTCAATATCTAATACATAGATGTTTATTCACTCACACATTACTTATAGATGAAACCATTGAACTCATTAGAAAGCAAGTAACGACCAGAAACAATATAAATCAACTTTTTAACAGAAGACATCAGTTGTTAATTGACGTCACGCTTTATTCCATTACTAGCATTGCGTTTTCAAAATATGCGAGGAAATTTTGAGTCATTTCGATGATTAAATATTACGATAAATTTCAAAAATAAGTATATAGGTATGTTTTTTTGTAATAAAACTTACAAATAAAAATATTTTGCCCATTTTGTTGCCACGTGCACATTCCCTATTGGTATCCCGACAGCTATTTGTCCCGAATTACGATGATTTAGGTTGATGATTGATTTGTTTCCAGTGCGCGAGTTGTCTAAATAAAAAAAAAACATTTAAACAATCGGGCATTCAAAATTCGAACTTACATGTCTAATGATCATAACGTAGTAAGACACAGCCCTAACGAACTTTAAAAATGGAAGCATCATGAGAATATAAAAAAAAAATAAGTAGAAAGTTACACACAGTGTAGCGGGGTACACTATACCGAAATGCCCATTTATTAATTTGACTAATTCATATAGGGGACGCACGATAAACTTTACACGGTATCTATCACATATATATTCCTAAACAGTAACATTCTAATTTTAAATATTGCTTGACACAGGTGATACATCGTTCAATCAATAGCTAAAAATCACAACCAATCGATTTTTGTAAGTAGACGATTCTCACACGACGCGACGATTAATAATGTCGAAGGAACCGTATCACTTTTCGACCGTCGTACAATTTATCGTGTGCCACTTTTTAAACTCCAGAACGCAGTTCGCAACATAACTCCAACCCCAATGTACACACGCTTGGTCCTGTATTTACAACAATTACAATAAAATTCAAATTTAACTAGTATTTACATCGGCGGGAAGTCAGAGGCGTCGTTGCGACACATATTTTCTCATGAAAAAATACGTGATGCCGCCGTTTTATATAGGAGCGTATGCAAAAACTGAGGATTTTATCGTTCAACGCATCGACCGAACGAACGTATACCTTAACTCTTACAGTTAAGGTCCTTATTAGTTAACTAGCGTCAGTGCACGCGCTGCTAATAAAATAGAGGTCACACC
The DNA here is from genome assembly GCA_949316085.1 of Hypercompe scribonia. Lineage (NCBI taxonomy): Eukaryota > Metazoa > Arthropoda > Insecta > Lepidoptera > Erebidae > Hypercompe > Hypercompe scribonia. The sequence goes on from OX438973.1 coordinate 4,077,909, forward strand.
GCAACGACGCCCCGCTCTGCCTTACGCCTCGGTAGCGACCGGCTCGCGCGCGTGGTGTATCTTGATGTGTTTGTTGTGGTTGGACTTGTTGCTGGAGGTCTTGCCGCAGATGTTGCAGGAGAACGGCCGCGCCCCGCTGTGCACCTTCATGTGCTCGGAGAGGTAGTAGCTGCGGTGGAAGGACTTGCCGCACTCGGGCACCTTGCAGACGAACTTCTTGCCGGTCTCGTGCTCGCGCACGTGCCGCTGGCAGTTGTACTTGCGGATGAACTGGCAGCCGCAGTAGTTGCACGTGTAGGGCCGCACGCACTTGTGCGCGTTCATGTGCGACACGAACTCGGAGTGGCGGTGGAAGGCGCCGGCGCACAGCGAGCACTTGTAGGGCTTGGCCGAGCGCGACATGTGCGTCCAGCGGTGCAGCTTGAGGTTCCACTTCGTGGTGAACGACTTGTTGCACACCACGCACGGGAACGGCCGCGCCCCGCTGTGCGTGCTCAGGTGCGCGCGCAGGTTCGCGCGCAGGTACACCTGCACACGTACACGCATATATCCGTTAGTCACCTGTGACTCTCGTGTACCGGGACCGACGGACGTGGCAAACGAACACATCACACGCACCATTAACCGTCTTAGAACTCGCAACGAAATTAATTAGAAGAAAACTGGAAGAGCTGGAAATATATTAAATCCATTTTCGGAGGAAAAGCAAAGCGGGAGACGAAAATCCATACAATAGGCATGATGCCGGATTTTGACGAGTTGGCCAATGATACTCCTAAGTGTATAGTATTTCCAAAAAATATATTATTTCGACAGAGAATATAGGTATTTTTGAAAAAAATGCAATTTTAGTCAAATGTTCAAATTCTAGCGCCAAAACGACAGTGGGTGTCATGGCCGCTGCTTATAACGTCACGCTTATAAAAACTAAGTGTAAACATTGGAGTGCATTATAGACATAGCAACAAATATTTTATTTAAATATGAATTCTAAAGTATATAAATCATGTGCGGTCCCTCAGTGCTGTAATACATCCATAAAGACCCCTAATAAATTGTTTGTTCATGTTCAGAACAATAAAACAGTGAGATATAAGTGGCTTTCTCTTGCACGGCGAAATCCTAAAACCATAAATATAAATACTCCTATTTATTTCTGTGAAGATCACCTTGACGTAAGTTGTAATGTTATTTAATATTATAATGTCCAATTTGTATGTGATTTTAAATACATTCTACAGTTTACACGAAGTACAGTTTTGATATGTTAATAAATCTAACCTTAAATGAATTGAACTTTTGAAACGTTCACCACTGTATTTATTAATTAACACTATTCATGTTTCAGTTGCCCAACGATATGGATAATTACATGGAGTATCATATCATGGGTTCCGTGTCTCAGATTCGCATGAAACCTGGGTGTATTACAACAAAATTTTCATGTCAACCAGACAGAAAAAAACGAACAGCTGACACCACCGATCGACCGTACCCTTTAAAAAAACAAAGGAAGGCGTTAATTGAAGAAGATTTGGAAGAAAAAAATCTTATATCAACACCACTGGAGATTGGAGAGACATCATCCGGAAGTTCAGGTAAAACCCATCTATGGTATAGTTTACTAACATGAGACAAGCTAAGCTAGGTTTAAATACAGCTCTTTTTATATTAGTTTAGAATACTGAATTCATTTCTTTCTTAATATACTATTACCTATGCTAATGTTATAAAAGTACAAAGATTTGCTTTTCCTGTTAGTAGAAAAACTCAAAAACAACTAAATCAATTTCAAAAAAATATCATCATTAGGTATTTATCCATTAGTAACATAGACTATTCAAATCTGTGTGATTTATGGGATGGGCTACTAATGTTTACATAAGGCATAAATCAATTTGTGTTACTTTGTTTAAATAAGGAGTTTAATCCTAAGTATGTTATTCATCTTACTAATTGAAACTTAAAAATCTTACTAATGAAATAAGGAGTTTAATCCTAAGTATGTTATTAATCTTACTAGATACCAAAAGATTAAAGTATTTGATAGTATGGTACATATTTCTATGTATTAACCAGACATCACTATGCCACGGAGTTATTTCTATAAATTATAATATTTTGTCTTTTTTCTTATTTTCATAATTTCTTATTTAATTGTTATTTATTTAATGTGATTGCTTTTCAGCTGTACAAGGAGATATAGCTGTGCAAGAAGATATAGAAATGATTACAGAGCAAGAACATAAAACTGCCAATAAATCCATCCAAGTATACATAACGCATAAATTCAGAAGTAAAGCTGTTCAAACTGAAGTTAAATTTGTTAATCAGATGACATCACCAATAAAACTAGATTACAAATCAGTTTCTACATCACCATTTAAGATAACAAGATGTATTACTAACACCAAGCCAACCAAATCAAACATACAAGTAACTCCAAGTAAAATGTTTATAACTGAAGACCAGTCTCATAGTGACATTTCTTACACACCATCTATAATACAGAGGGGATCATCACCAACAATATCCGTTCAAACAAAATCAACTTCAGATTGCAGTGAGCTGATACAAGACGATAAAAAGAAAGAGGCTACCCAAATTCAACAATGTACACTATTTAAAATAGATAGAAACACACGCTTTTATCTTGGTATTCCTAAAGACTGCTATTATTTAATAGATTTAATTGAAAAAAACATAAATATCCCTGCAGTCCTTGTACTTATGTGTTTAAAAAAAATTAGATTAAATAACTCTTTTGCAGAACTTGCTGATGATTTTTCTATTACTCCAAGTTATGCAAGTAAAATATTTTTAACAAATGTCCCTTTGTTGGCCAGTGTGTTTCGTCCTTTTTTAGTAAAATTAGATAAACATAATATAAAAAAATATTTACCTATGGCTTTTAGACATAAATATTACAATGTAAGTTGCATCATAGACTGTTTAGAGATACAGATACACAAGCCTTCAAAAGCCTTAAATCAATCCTTCTCTTGGTCAGAGTATAAAAAAGCCAATACGATAAAATATCTTTTGTCATGTACACCAAATAGTCTTGTGAATTATGTGTCTCCTGGGTTTGGAGGAAGAATCACAGACACATGTTTGGTAGAAAAATGTGATTTTGTTAAATGTTTGCAGCCCGGCATGTGTGTAATGGCCGATAGAGGGTTCAAACATGTAGAATCTTATTTACTTAAACATGGAATAAAATTAGTGCGACCCCTAAGTGTTGCAACAGGGACTAAACTGTCAAAGATTAAAGCAAGAGAAACCAAACAAATTGCTAGCTTAAGGATACACATAGAAAGAATCATTCGTCGTTTGAGAGAGTTCTATATGCTTAAGCCACATGCATGTGTAAACCACAATCTGGTCAAAATACTTGACGACGTTATTACTATTGCCTGTGGTTTAATAAACCTACAGGATTCTTTGATTAAATAAACATATGATAAAACACTAAGAAAAGTTTTTTGTTTGATTTTGACTTTTTTCTGTTCGATCTAGTCTCTCTTAGTAATTCTAATTTTCATACATGATAAATAAATAGTTCTTTAACTTATGAATATATTTTGTTTATATTTACCCTATATATTCTTTGTATACCTTCATTACATAAAGCATGCAATAACATGATTTAGTTGGAGAAAATAAAAGTGAAAATAAATAAATAAATACCACTAAAATCGTAATTAAAACAGTTTAGAAGCGCATATATAATCGAAATTCGTATGAGATCTAAGTAGCAGCTACAATGAGTTTATAAGTGTGACGTAACGCAATCTGATTGGTGTTTAACCTATCATGGCGGATTCCTGTATTTTGTAGTTTTATTTTATAGAATAAATTAATAATCTCGTGTTATAAAAAAGAAGTACGTCATTTTTATGCATCTATATATTATATTCTAGTAGTTAAATACATTATTTTAATAGTTCTTGCTGACTGTCATCATGCCTATTAGTATAAAATACCAATAACGAATGTTACAGATAAACACAGGTAAATAACGTCATTATTAGGTAAATTATATTACTATATAGAACAAAGGTTTTCAACGCGAAGACATTAAAGTTACTTAATTTTTTTTTTCTATGTTAAGAACATAGGGTATCTATTCTGCCTGAATAGGATTCCAGAGTTAAGGTCTCCATACTCATTGCAAGTGCAAACAATGCAGTATGGTGACCAACATTCACGCCCCGTTTGTGGAAGCAAAAGGCATGACAGTTATCGCGACAGCGTAAGGTCATCAATGGACCTCCGACCTAGCAGTCACTAACGAAAGACGACAGCGCGGATGCTGTCGCTTTAACTTGGTCTTCTGTGAAAGGGTAGGACTACCCCGGTCGAACCGGGTCGTTCATGCTGAAATCAGCGTGGCTCTACTATCCCATTTTAAACAAAGGAAAACATTAAATACTTTATGAATCCAACTTAGCAAGAGTAATAAAGAGAAAATAAACTCTGTAATGGTAGAAATGGAAAGGAGGCTGACCTGTTTACAAACGGGACACGTGACATTTTCCCCTTTAGCTTTGTGCTTGTCGGAGAGGAAGTAGGCGTTGTGCGTGCGGCGCACGTGGCGCGTGAGCGAGCTGGCGTGCACGAACTTGTCGCTGCAGTAGTGGCACGCCTTGGGCTTGTCGTCGTGCGTCTCCTTGTGCCACAGCAGCTTGGCGCGCGAGTGGAACACGGCGCCGCACGGACACACGAAGTCGCGCACCTTCACGCGCTTCTGCAGGTGGTACCGATCTCTGCCACGCACATTGCACGACCGTCATTCACATTAACTTACTTAGAGCGATTTGCACTTACAAAAATTATATACTCTATAGCGCCATCTACCGAAGATACATCGAACTACTCATTACTTATTCTGCATCGCGTAACTAAATTTTCCCTAATGGACTATTGGTTCCACACGACTTTCTAAACAGAATCAAGTAGAATCAAAACGTATTGCACTCAGTTGATAGTGCAATCAGTTCAGAATAAGTTAAAATTCAATTTCTCTCCCTCCTCGGATTCTGGCGGGGACATTCAAAGCCTTGTTTAGATCACACTTTCATCTGGACGTCGTAATATCAGCTGTTTACAGATCCCTCCTATCTCAGGCGCAGAGTCCGATTCCGATACACCACCCCGCCGCAAACGCCGAAAGGGTGACGGCCCGAGTTTATTTTTTCACGTTAAAAAAAAAGTTGTATTTCCATCACGCGACCTGCCTGTTTGTATATCCCCTGTACAAAAAAGCACCCTGAAGTAGATACATCAACTATTAAAGACTATACCTGTGTTGCACCATGTTGGAGTATCTCCGGAAGGTGTTGTCACAAATGGTGCATTTGACCGGCTGCCGGCCCGTGTGCACGTTGTGATGTTCCATCAACTTCTGTCGTGTTATAAATCGCTTTTCACACACGTCACATCTGTAAAAAAAGTAATATGTCATTAGATTCGATCACTGAAATTAAACATCTTATACCATCATATTCACATAACGCCATCTAGTGATATACATACATGTCATACACAAAAACAGTCAGACCAAATAAAATGTTAAATGTTCGTTCACACATTATTAATTTGACCAATTTATGATTGATTCAAAATTATATGCCAACTTGATTCAAATATTATATTAAAGAGGATACTCATCACTCACTTAAAATTCCTAATACCTAAATGCATCTTCATATGTAGTGCTAAATTCGCTCTTCTGAAGAAACATTTGCCACACGTCAAACATTCTAACGGATGTATTTTGAGATGAGCGTTGAACGCCGCATCACTCCCCTGATCCACCTTACACGTGGGACAGATGTAGTCTTTCCTTCTCCGCTTCGTCTCCTGCTTGATCTTGATCAAACCTTCCAGCTTGGGCTTGGCTTCCTCCAAAGTGTCGTACACTTGAAGGATGGTTGATGTAATTGGTTCTTTCGTGTCTATTGCTAGAAGATTATCTGCAATTGAAATTATCACTTATTATGTCTGATAGTATGCCACAATGCATGTGCACAAATACAATATAACCAGATTCCAGACCCAGACACAAAGATAAGCACACAATTGACGTGCAAATATGAACATTACGGTGAGACTGCATTTATGACTGTTGATTATACATTACAAGAAAAATTAACCACAAGTAAACAGAAAGGAGAGGCCTATGTCCAGCAGTGGACTGCGATACGCTGATGATGACGATAATGAAACTGGTTGGTACCGTTAAGTAGACATTCACATTAGTGCATACTATTCTGATACGATGCATTTTCTAATCAGACAATATTTTTCGAAAAGTATTTGAATTTGATCCTAAAACAACAGTAAATAAGACAGAAAGTAACTAAAAATTAATCAATTGATAGGTGGCATAAAATAGATATTAATTTTCAAATCTAGACACCATTTTATGGAATGGGTATCTCTACATCTTGATAGCAAAATCGCCTACGTTATTGCCATTTTCTAATTTTCAAAATGGATTACTATACGACCCATTAGTGACAATGATAGATCAATAACACGGCGTCTATGCGTGCAAAATTCTGCTACTTTTGAAAAAGTAATTGTAATTTGATTGTTAACATCCGCTCCACTATCCGTTCGCAAAAATAGTGACTCATCGATTAAGCCCCGCCTCCTGACCAATCAGGTTCCAAGTTTTCGCGTAAAACAATAGTTCCATAGAATCTGATTGGTCATGGGGCGGGCTTCATCGATGCGTCGCTATTGTGTCACTAGATTTGTGTGTTCTTTGCTAAGCAGTAACAACAGACATTGGTCTGAAGTGGTCAAAGCAGTACATAACATACATACAGAGGCATATTATACGCCCAATTTTCGCCAGTGTTTTGGTCCCACGTAGGTGGCAAGCTTATTGCCGATAATCGGGCTGTTTTGTTTGCCAGAACCTCGTCTGTCAATGAGCAGGTGCACGCTCAAAGCAGTACGTACTCTTAAAATACTTTTTATGACCGTTGTGAGATCGAGAGATTATCAGAACGAAATTTTGACCGACATTTGGCCTTCAGATATAAGTACTTACTGGTCAAAGAATTAGCATCGTGCGACTTCTCTTCTTTCTTAATCTTCCTGTCCGTGACGAGGCGGCTGTAAGTATGAGGTGCGTGCTTTGCCGTGTGCTTGGTCTCGGAGCAAGTCGGTAATGCGGCCACACTGTGTACCAACGCCTTGTGCGCGCGAAGCTCCTTCAATGACGTCGCCTTCATCCCGCACGATGTGCACGAGTACACACGAGACAAAGACTTAGGGAACTGAAGCTCTTCTTCTCTGTAATATACAAGTGAACTTGCCTTAAAATTTTAATATAGGTGGCATTTGGAATTATGTTGATCTTAATACTCACGTGCCAATTTTATTATGGCGAAAAAAGAATATGTACTATATACTTTGTGCCAAAACGATGTATTTAATAAAAAAATATCAATAATAATTTCTATTAATATTTAAAGTTAATACCATAAAAAATAGCTAACAAAACTTCTATTCATGGAGACTACGAAATAATTTATTTTTCAATTCTGTTTGGAAAACAACTACGTAATCTCATTCACGGGAAAAAAGTTCATATCAAGTGTTAATAAAAGAGAAAAATACGGCCACAACTGAAAAATAATGAAATAACTCACAATGTTTCTCTCTTTTCTGTGACATCGACGTCCGACCCGTCGGAGACCCAACTCTCTCTTGCTATCAGGTCGTACGGCTCCGTCGCCGGTACGTCTGTATACATCTGCGAAGGCACACAGACCACTAAAAACAAAATCATTTCGTCACAGAACTCATTTGTTTCGGTGTGGTTACAGCACAAGAATGATCACCACCCTTATATCCCGAGGGTGTCGTAATAGGCTTCTCGGGGACCATAGCATTATAAAAAAAAGGAAAACTAGAAACATACCGTATACCAGCCTGTTTTGCCTTAGCCTCCTTTGTAAAGAGAGGTTAATGTCCAACCAGTGAGCTACTAAAGGCGTGTGTACTAAAGATAAAAAACATAAATGGATACGTTTCAAAGCCATTTATATCAATAATGAACATAAAATTGTATGTTTACATACATTATATCTTTGCTTTTTCGATTTCTTTATTGTGTGTGGATATTTTTTGTTCATTTTTATTTATTTTTTTACAAGATACAGTTTTGGTAGTCTTTGTATGTATTTATGTTTTACCGTAGCGCCTAAACTGTAGAACCGATTTTAATAAATGAAATATATAATAGATATAACAAAATAGATTCATATTAATGGAGTGGGTGACATAGATTATGGAGGTTTTATCAAAATTTTATATGACCGAAAATAATCTGAGGTAATCATTATGTGTTTAGTATCAAAAAGAAAGCCTTGGCAAACACATTACAAATACTCATACTGCTAAAATCATTTTTTTATTTACTTATTATTTTTCAGTTTCCCGATCCTTATACACTATCCGTGCCATATCTACATATAAATACACTACATTTAAATATTAAAATACCACCATTTCGTTAGAATATTAGATGACGACGATGTGAATATTGTACTGCCAGCGTGTACGTCCAATCGAGAAAAAGAAAAGTATTAAACAAATAAACTTTAATCAGACTCCGTAAAAAAAGGGGTCCAAAAGGAGTCAAAATGGGGTCAAAAGGGGACGAAAGGGGTCAAAGAGATCTCTAAAGGGGTCAAAGAGAACTCTAAAGGGGTCAAAGAGAGCTCTAAAGGGGTCAAAGAGAGCTCTAAAGGGGTCAAAGAGAACTCTAAAGGGGTCAAAAGGGGTAAAACAAGAAAATAATTCAGATAAATCCAGAAGTGCTTAGCTACAATAATATTCAAGGTAGAGTTGAGGTCGCATCATGAGGTTATAGATTATTAACTATTTTTTTGCTTTCTTCTTTGTTAATAATTGTTATAATTTGTTCTTTTTTATTGATTTTTTTTAATAATATAAGATAGGAATTAATTTACCATACTAATGGGGATTTTTACATAAAGCTGAAACTTCACGTACATTATAGATTCTAATATAGGCAAAATATATTATTCTTACCCCACCCCAGGGTGACTCCATGTCTCCATTGCTCTCCTGCCCGCTAAGTTCCCCTCGTGGCGGCATTCGCTCGTCCGCGCAAATGTTTAAAGGTACCTCGCTTTCGCTCCGACCTTCGCTTAATACATCTGCTTTGCTCTCTCGCTCGCACCCATCGACTTCGCCATCGCCTTGTCCCTCTGTACCGATTTCGGAATAATCTATTCCACTACTTTCCGCTATTTTGTAACTCTCGTGTATAAAGTTAGGTAAAACAAACTCGTTCTCATTTTCTTTCTGGGATGGTTCACCCCAAATGTTATACATACCATCTTTAGGTCCTTCCTTGAACCCTGCAGCCTCTCGTTCAGCTTCAAAGGACTCGACACGATCTGGTGTGAAATAATCCGCATAGATATTATCACCAAAGTAATTCTCATTCATCATACTGACAAACTGTTTGTTCTTCGATGCTGTTTCAAGGTCTAATAATTCTCTGTCATTGGAATCTTCTTCAAAATCCCCGGACATATTGGCATAGGGAACAACGTTGATTGGACGCAATGATTCCATCGGTGCAAGGTCGCGGTCTGACGTGGCTGTATGATTACTAAATCCGCCTTCATTACTTGTATTTATTTCCTCCTTTACATGTACACATTGTAATTCTACAGTCGCAGTGAACTGTGGCGGTTGGTTCATACTAGACGGTGCTACCGGCTCAATATCCATGGATTGTTCCTCTGTATCAGCATCGAAATCATTGTGGTCATCATTTTCTTTGATCTCCTCCACTGATATTGTCTGTAGTACACTAGACTTTTCCTTATTGTCACTCTTATCTGTTTGATGCAATTTATTCATTGTAAAATTTTCTGGACTTTTACTGCTAGATGCAGTTGCTACAGGTTCTGGTGTTTTATTAGTACCGCTACTACAAGTACTAGTTGAATTTTTAGCATTTTTTATCTGCAAAACCTTCTTGTGTTTTTTAACATAAATATTGTTCAGTCTTAACATATTTTGCTTGCCTGGTTTTTGTGGAAAACCTTTCTTTTCTGAAATATCTATTTTACTATTGCTAATTTGTTTAGGAGATATTGAAATACGATCTTGTAGTTTGGAAGCTATTGAGCTGCGATCTAGTAGTTTAGGAGATATTGAGCTAAGATTTTGCCGTTTAGGAGATATTGAGCTAAGATTTTGCAATTTAGGAGATATTGAGCTATGACCCTGCAGTTTAGGAGATATTGCTGTCCGATCAGTTGAATTATCGCCATTCTCTGACAATTCACTACAGGGTGATATAGAGGGTTTCTCGTTACATATTAAATCTGGAACTGGGCAACTGTCAGAAAACTCACCATCCATTTTACTATCGTCAATATTTTTATTAGAATAGTTTGACAAAGATTTACTTTTCATTAAAGAGAATGATGAATTAGGGCTATCACCACTACAGCTTGATGGCGGCATGCAATCATCAGACAACATTTCATTATTAACACTTTCATCCAAATCGGGTAATATCTTCTCAGGTGATGGTACTCGTTCCACAGGATAGTCTGAATCATTGGGCCCTGTAAGATCCATTACTGTGTTCACCATATTTTTGTGATGTTGCACTGGTACTTCAACTTTTATGTTACTAAGAATCTTTAGACCTTTTGTAACCACAGGTGACTCACATTTTAAATCTGAATTTTCCTTCCCCTTTTCAGGTTTTTCTACTGGACTGTGTGCTTTTGACCGTGATCCACTAGAGCTGGATGGTTCACATACATTTTCTGACAAAGGAGGTGCAATTGGACTAACTTCGATTATAAGTGTTTTGGGGTCATTAGCATTTTCTGGAGATTTCTCAACCTCAACCAGAGTGTTGGTTGGTATGCTTGCAGTCTCATTATAAGTAGGTTTAGGTAGTACTTGTTGAGGTGTTGGGTACATGCAAGAAGCATTTCCATATTGATCAACTACCATTACATTTTGGTATAACGAGCTGCCTTGAGCTAAATTTGTGACAGTGTCTTGTGCACCCAGAACTGTAGGCACACGTGTAACAAAAGGTTTACCATCTGTATTGTTAACTTCTCTGTAAATGATTTGAGAATTCTGTGTTACCACAGTTGTACCTGGAGTGAGTCCTCCAGTAGTAATTTGGTTTAGCTGACTATTAGGTTGTGGCGACATTCCCGATTTATTGTCTATTTGAATTTGTAAACTCGGCATACTCCCTGTCATGATCATATTGTTTTGAACATTTTTTTGCACAAATGTAGATGCACTAGGAACCATAACATGCATTGGTTTGGCTCCTGGGCCTATGTATTGCACACCACCCATATTTTTCAGTAGTATATTATTTGGTTTTGGTAAAATTTTATTGAGGTCATTCCCTCTTTTAGCTATGGCTGGTACCAATTTGACAGCTGGTGGTATTGCTGGCACCATATTATTATATGTAAACAAACCATTGGGACTTGACATCGAGTTATATTCTGCACTACGGGAATATTTAATTTCTCTATCCTCTTGTTGATCATAATAAATGTACTGAGGATCAAATTCTGATATTGGAGGAGATTGGTATGTCTGTTGGATTTTGTCAGCTTTCATCATAAATGGTGAACCTGAAACTTGCCCTGCACTAACAGCACCACTATTATTTTCAAAACTAATTTCACTCATCCTCACATCGGGTGTACCATTTCTTGAAGGTCCTGACAAAGCATTAGCCTTAGGGGTTCTACTAGGTGTTCTACGCCAGTAACGTTCTTCACTCCTTCGTGGCCCATTCCATCTGTTCTCCTCTGCAGCAGGTGTGTGTGACCTACTTCTATATGACCGATCTGAATGTAATGGAGTGGGAGTTCTGCTTCCATAACTAGGTACCTTATTTGCAGTCAGACTACACAATGCTTTTATGACCTGGTCCTTTGGATGTGTGTCTAAATGCGACTCCAGGGTCATTCCATTATGCAGGAACAGCGTACACACGGGACACTGCACGAGCTGATCCATGTTGACGTCACTATGTTGGTGAAACAGTGACAAAGAAGGCAGCAACGCGGTTCTGTACCGCCTCACCGCGATTATATCAATATAACTCGGTCACAGCACACGCACTCGGTCCGTAAAGCCTGTCCGCACAATGTCCGTGACGCGCATATCTACTATTCACACGTTAGGCTCTCGCTCGATCCACTACAATACATATCTTCGTTGCACGTCGTCTGCTTATCGATCTGTCAGACAAAATACTCCGTATAAATATACTACATTAAGTTCACAACATCACATTCTACAAACTTGTTCAACGAGCAAACAGAGGACAAAAGAAAACAAAACTCCGAGATAAAGGCCATTGAGACATAAAAAGTCGTACATTATGTACTTTGGAGAATGAATTTAATAGCGATTAATGTAGCCCCACTTTTGCAATGGACTCACCTATTATATTAACTGTCATGTATAGTCCATGACATGGATAACTTTATATAGATGCTTATTTATTTACGATTATGCTAAATCTAAAAATATTTCCAAATAGTCAGACATATTGCAGACGTCTTATTCACGTTCACACACAAACTTTTATATTCCGATGTACGAAATTGAACATCGATATGTGCTCGTGGCGGTGTACTATAATTGAATTTCTATAGGTTTTTGGTCTAATGAAACATTTCGTAGAATAAGATATGCGTGGAACGAAACCAAAGTCATAGCTTCAAAAGCATAGAGCAATTAATGTTGATAATGCCCTGAACATCCAGAAAAATAGAAAATACGTATTACGGTTTTTTATACGGTTTACATTATATTTGTGCAGTGATTATCAATCTTTAATCTCGTAAGGAGTTAAGGAAGGTAATTGGGATAACTCACATTGGTAGAGGCTTATCTTCTTAATTATAGGACCTATAGAGAGGATACACGATAGAAGATTCACAAATGGAATTTATAGACAGAATGTGTGTGGAAGTATTGGAAATAATAGTACACGGCGGACATTGGACCAACCAAATTGGTGATATTCTGAAGAAAAGTAGTGTGAAAAGCACCAGGATGAACATGCATGCAGTAAGTAATTGATAAATGTGGCCGAAGCAAAAGAAGTGTGTCAGGACCGTAGTAAGAGAAGATCAATCGCGTCTGTCTACCCCTCTGGGCAAAAACCGTGACTTTATGTTATGTTATGTTATTAATCACAATAAAGCTACTTTTCATTAAAACGTTGAGATTGAAAGACTTTACATTAATATAAAAGAACGAAATACCCACTGCGTGATACGAAATTCGTCCATATCCTTATCAAACTTGTGAGTAACCGAAATTTTGAAACCCATATACTTTTCTATGAGTGCAAGTGGTACAGCCAACAAATGGATTACCCCAGGGCTATATACTGACACCAGCCCGCTTGAAAGTAATACTAATGAACAACTGACGTCCCCCGACTCATTTCACACATCGAAACAAGGCCTTTGAGCTCGCAGAAGCAAGCATATATATATATATATATATATATCAGTTATTTTGTCTGCGCTATAAATCTGCAGATATGTCTCAAGACCTCCCGGTGACACACTCCCATTTTCCACTGTAGGCACTTGCACTTGGTCGTCCACCTGGATTATGTGTTAACGTTCAATACTAACGGAGAAAATATATAACAGTCTTTTTGGAATGTTATAATTTCACAGAAAGAAGTCACTGCGTGCCAATCATCCTCAGCAGTTATTATTTCTGACGGGGTCTAATACTATTTCAGGCACTCATTGCAGCAACCCTTGCTGAAATAGTATCAGAACTAGTAGATAGCTGCATCATTCAGAAATCCCTTCTTTCCTACCTATCCATCTCCAATCGATCTACCTAGACTCACTTTGCATAATTCACAATATTTATCACATCTGAAATTTGATTTTCTGTACACAATTATTAATATTATAAGCAATTATTTTACTACTTTACAGAAGCTCTACCATACCATACTCAAAAGAATATCGTTAATAAATTATTAATCATACAACCGACCATAGTAATAACCGGTTTACGTTGAAATTTTGAAATCATCAAAGAGTATCGAAAAGGTTTGAAACACTGCGTACGACACTGTTTCAGTTTTAGGTGAGTGACACTTATGACATTCATCAAGTCATTATAATCAAAGTTAAAATTGACCAGGCGGAAAGACATCTCATGTAAATGTATTATCAATAAATTAATGAATTTGTTGTATTAATTTAGACTAAAAATCTTATTCAGTACCGAGCAAGTGACCAGGCGTATATTTTTTTTAAGGCCTTAAAGTTACAAATATGATAAGCAACTATGAAGAGTTGTCTTTTAATGGTATGTCGTCAATTATACACATAAACTTGTAGAATTATAAACTTTTAATTGTTTAATGTACTTAATTAGTCATTCCGTGGGTGTCGTAAGAGGCGGCTAAAAGAGCAAACTACGCAGTACAACAAAGAGAAGGAAAACTTGAAACAAACTATACCAACTCATCCCAGCCAGCGTGGTGTAGTAGGCCAAAACTTCCTTGCTAAGCAGAGGCCTATGTCCAGCAGTGGGCTGTTAAAGGCTGTTGATGATGTACTTAAATTTGAATCAGAAATATTTTGTGTACATACTACTTCTACTATTCAAAGTCCTAACCTTTTCTGTGACTTGAACATTTGTATTTCTTTAGAAGATTTTACTACTATCAGAACCATTATATCAAATGTTAAATATTTTACGATAGTACTATAGTTAATTTGGTTTGAATTAATTTAACTAGTCTGATATGTATATTGTATATATTTATTGACATTAACTACCACTATATAATGGAACAAGAAATTGAGAAAATTTATATTTTTTTTTATATTTAACCTACCAAAGTGACTCTATTCTGCCTGATCGCAAGCATAAATAGAATCTAAGGGCAGTGGTCGCCATACTCACTGCGAATGACAACAGTGCAATATGGCGACCCACGCTATGGTAGCCTAAATATATTATTATAGGTTCTCTTACATCAAGCAAGCTAGAAACCATACTACATTAGCGAGACTTCTGAAAAACACTCAAATTACTAATTAATACTTCTATTGCACATGACTCTGTAAATAAGTATTAGAGATAAATCACGGCTGAGAATTCGTAGGTTTTTATTTTTAACATCAAATTTCGCACAAACTCAATTAATGTATATAAATAAAATTGAATTGTCTGACTGTGATTTAAAAAACTTATAGCTCTTTACACAATATTAAAACGTAAACTACTTTTTTTTTAATTTCTGTCTGTCTGTCTGTTTGTTGCCTTAAAATTGTTGTACAGCAGGTTTTTTCATAATAAAAATATTTAAAAAGGGTACTACACCTTTCCAAAAAATTTGAACACATAGTTATTTTAGAATTTCTATAATGAAGAGAAACCTATGATATTGAATTTACTTCTACATAAAGTAGGAAAATTCCTGTATGTGGATGTTGTTCCATAAGTATTATTTCTTTTTTTTCTTGAATCTTTTAAATGGCAATGGAAGTGACTTCTTAATTCTTATTTTTTTTTATTGCACATAATGTTTCAGAGGCAATAGACCTACTGCGCCAATGGAGAGAAGGAAATGAAAGAAAAAGTGAAGAAATTGTTGAGCTGTGGCTCCAAGTGGTCGTATCTGATGTGGACAAGATAGGAAATGAGAGTATGTTTTGTAATATATTCTTTCTTACCGCTTAAAAACTTTAAAAACTCTATGGTAGGTTTCTGTCATATATCACATTTAGTTAAGTCCTTGTTTGGAAAACAGATGACTTAAAACCATTTATTTTATTTTTATGCAAATAAAATATAATTATATATCTTTGTTTACCCAATACATAAAACTCGAACAGATACTTTTGAATAATACTGTCCTCCAATCTTAGTGATTGATCTACAGTTGCCACTTTTCTACATCTAACATGTCTTTTCTATGTAGATTGTCATAGTTTTCTTGCTAGCCCTAAGAAATAAGCATAGAGTGTTATATGGGTGTTCCTTGAAAAAACCGTAATTCATTGCACTTAAGCACCTATGATACACAAATTTTATATTTTGACAGCAATCCTTCTTTGTAATACTCATAAGTCTTAACACTGTATGACAGGTATCAGGTATCTAGATTGATTCCCTTCTTTTTAACAGTTGATTATAAAATGGTAAAACTGAAACCGGTCATGAGATTCCTCTACTACACTAACTTGCTCTGTCATAACACTAAACTAAGTATAAAAGCCAATGTTGTAACAACCTAGTAAAACTAAAGATTATAATTTAACTAGTGTTGCCGCTCTGAAACCACCACCAAAAGTGGTAACTGTAACTATCAGTAGGATATAGATATATACCATAGCAGTCTTTATTGTAGATATTTTTAAGATACACAGTCTGATCTGAGTCTTTGATATATCTACTAAGATAAAGCACTTTTAGCAATAAAGTGTTTAAAAATTCTGTATTTGATGAAACATTGTTTTTTCTTTCATTAATATGACATAAGTGTACTATATTAATATCTATTACATTGTTTAGGAAATCTAAGTGTACAAAATCAACAAACAACTTCATTTTATACTATGTAAAGATTCTTATTTGTACAGAATATTTGGTGTTGGAACAAGTGATATACGCAGCACTGGATTGCCACGTGTTTGAGCTAGCCACTATGTGCATCTACCAGCTCGCTATGGACTTTCCAGGTAGTTTACGCGTAATGCGGTACAACGCTGCACTCTTGGAGGCTGAAGAAAAGTTCGTATAGATATTTATTTCAATTTAATTATGTCTATAAATTATTTTTAAGTAGCTGCCCCAGTGTGTTACCTTGTGGTACACCTCTTCTCTTCATACAGGTTTGACAATTCTGTAATTGTGTTTTATCTCAAAGCAGCGCCTCTCAAGATATGATTACAACATGAAAAAAAAAAGAGTTTGAAAGAAGAGTCTTCTTCATTCAAAAAAATCAAACCTTCAGATATATACACTATGTCGAAGGCTTGACTTATGTCTAAGAATATGATGAACTTGTTTGACTGTCCTGTGATTTTCCCTAAAGTCAAAATGGCCAGTACCAAGATGCATAAATTTTCTTTTATTTATATTTCCCAACTTTTTCTTATCAGGTATGATGAAGCGCTAGAAGTACTGGACCGTATAATTAAGGCAGACGAGACTAATTCAGTTGCACGTAAGAGACGCGTGGCAATTTTAAAGGCACAGGGCCTCATCACCGAAAGTATTAAAGAGCTTGTTGATTATTTAAAAAAGTAAGTAGTAACAGATGTCATTTTGGCTGTGTGTGAATTAAACACATTGGGTTTGTCTAAGAGTTTTTAAAGTAACTTTAGCAGCGAAGCTTTTATGCCACAAGGGGAGACTCAAACGGGAATAATTTTTCACCTTTTAGCACCAGACTCAGGTAAGGCCTCGCTGGAAGCCAAATCTAGTTTCAGCCTAATTTCTAGTCCTCGTATCTATCTTCATCCATGCATCCTTATCAAGTGCAAATTAATTCTCACCAGGTTCATGTCAGATGTAGAGGCTTGGCAGGAACTATGCGAGTTGTACCAACAGGTGCAGGAGTACTCGCGAGCAGCCTTTTGCGCTGAAGAGCTGATTCTACATCAACCTCACAACCACCTCATGCATCAAAAACTTGCCGATATACGATATACAATGGTAAGTGCACATAATTCACATTTATTCTCTAAATTCTCTTTTTAATCTTAAAAAACACTATGTATATCTAATCTTAAATACCTACTAGGCGATAATCTTAGACTAATTGGACTTTTAGAGGTGGTACTTATTTATTCATTGATATAAATATTTCATTAAATTTAATAAGTTGTGGTCTTTATTTTCTTTTCAGGGTGGAATGGAGAATTTGGAATTAGCAAAGACATATTACTGCCAAGCATTAAAGTTAAACCCGGACAATATGAGGGCGCTCCTTGGATTGTTTTTGGTTAGTTTACATCTGACATAGTCTATGGCTTGGTACACAATTTTTTTGCTTTACGTCAATGAAGTTTGGTATAGTAGGCCAAAACCTCCTTTCTACGGAGAGGGCTGAATCTAGTAGTGGACTGTTAGAGGCTGTTGATGTGAGTTAGTAAAGAAATGAATTTATCAATTTTATATTGTAACACACCCGACAACCAACATCAAATACACCCGACTTCCCTACATGGCGTCGGTTGAGTAAATTCTGAACTGAAAAATCCAGAATTTTTTTAGACCACTACCTGCAGTTTTATTGTCAGTGAGCAGGTCATCTAGCCGTAGACTTCACGATCAATATAGAGTTAGGTTATACAATTGATAGAATCATTAAGGAATTCTAACAATCACATATCAACAAGGCTATGTATGTAAGGAATCTATCGTTACTTTACCATCGATACAGGTGACGAGCAATCTGCTGAGCCAATACAAATCGTGGGGAGCGGGCGGTAAACGCGCCGAAGCGATGAAGTTGTGTGCGTGGGCGCAGGCGCGCGCGCGCCGCCCCGCGCCCCGCGCCGCGCGCCCCGCCGCGCCGCAGCTCGCTGAAGCGCTGCAAGCACTCGCCATCACCGACTAGTTACACTTCACGGGCGGCGGTACTCACTTTCCATGGCTTCGTAAGCTTAACTCGCCTAAGCTAATACGCCTAGGTGAACTTAATACACTTTTAGTAAAGTTTAAACACCAACACCGTTGGTCACAAAACGACAGATCTCACATATGAATTTAACTTAAATAGACTTACTCGGTGGCGCAGCGGTAATGAATGCGACTGCTGTGCTTGAGGTCTCGGGTTCGATTCCCGGGTAGGACTAAATGTTTATGCGATCTGCAAATATTTATTTCGAAGTTTGGGTGTTTTCTATGTAAAATACGTATGTATTTACAGAAAAAAAGTATATAAGTATTCTATCAGTCAGTCTAGTTATCATAGCACAAGCTCTGCTTAGTTTTAAACTAGATGACGTTGTGTGTCAAATGTCCGAAATATTTATTTATTTATTTACTACTCTGGCCTCAACTTAACTTGAAAACGATTCGTTTTCTTGTAGGATAAAACTAACTTATTTTTTTTAGAAGCAACTCATTTCTAGGATTACTTTAAACCTTAAAAATATATTTATTAAGGGGTAAAGGTGTATAGTTTTTTTTTTAATTATTTTAATGCCCCTAGATGGGCAAAGTTTACTAAAAGTGTTTGGTTCACTTAGAAAAATTAGCTTAGGTGGATTAGGTTAACGGAACTCTTCCGATCAGGTGGCCTACTCGTTTGTCCACCTGTACAATAAAAAAAAAACATTTAGGACTAAAAAGAAGAAGTAGATTTCTGTATAAACCACTGATGTGTATAATAGGTAATTGACTGGCAAACATTATTATTGTGAAAATTTATGCAAATAATATGTACCAATGTCGATGATAACCAATCATTTTATTATACACTAGCTTTACACACACTACTCCACATGTTACCGGTTATCGCGATAAAAAATAGCCTATGTTCTTTTTCAAGAATATCTCCAACTCAAATTTCATTGAAATCGGTGCAGCAGTTTACCCGTGAAAGCGTAACAGACAGACGGAGTACCTTTATATTAGTATGGGTTGGCAGAGCCACTTCAGGATATTCAGGAGCATATATTGCTTTTAAATTAGCATGAAGTTATTGCACAGCGATATGATACATATGTATGACACTAATCCTTGAACCAGCGAGAAAGCTAATCTAAAAAAGTGTATTGATATAATATTAATCCCACTATCTGAACTGTCTTGTTAGTCTAGCGGTTAGCATATGCGACTGGCGATAAAGAGGACTCTGGTTCGATGCCCGAATCGAGTCAAGAAGTGTTATTGAGTTTTCAGAAATACTTAATAATAGTCCGGAGCTTGGCAATTGGGGTTTAAACCATAAAACCGTCGTCATGCACCCAGTTGTGTCGAATAACCATCCCATCGGATTGTGAGAGTGAGGGAACAGAGAGTGCACCTGTGTTTGCGCACGATATCTCCTGCGTAGTTTATTGGTCTCCGCTGATAGAGTGAGGGAACAGACAGTGCACCTGTGTTTGCGCACACACTTGTACACAATAATATCTCCTGCGAAGTTAGCTAATCGCCGTTGAGACTGGCCGTGGTCGAAATTGGCTGTATATCATCATGATCATTATCCGTGGTCAGGACTCCTGTATAACACCTAATGTAACATGCGTTTAACATTCGCAACCAACTTCACACCGGTCAACTTAAAATTAATCGTATTTTTAAATACTGTTTTTATTACGAAACATTCAAGTTAACAGTGATGTGTATATCAGAAATGTTGATAATTATTGTGCATTTAAAATGGTTATTTAAAGGTATGTTAAGGGAAATATTTTTAGTTGTGTTCAATTTTATATTTATAAGAATTGGACTTTAAGTGTGTATTGTTTGAATATATTTTATGTTACCACGAAATAATAGCTTGTTTCATTTATTTATTGTGCTCTTTTCAACTTTGTCTCGGACTTTCAGTATCGAATAAGGTTACTTCTAGGGAGGTTTTATCGCAAATATCCAGTTTATCAAACTTTAGCCCATTATGAAACCATTTTTATGAAAGTAAGGCCCATAGCACACGACGTATTTTATACACGCAGGCGAAGCGCGTATTAGGAACGCGCATTATCGGAGCCGTAGACGTCGATTATTGCGTTTGCATTGATGATACAAGCGCTTGCATGAAGCGCGTATACGTGCGTACAAATGAGCGGAGTAGAGATAGAGGGGGACAACGGACGACATTGTACAACTGAAGAGAGGAGTCTCTGATCAAAACGCAAAGGCTACGAGCGACTACAGCTCGTATACGCGCAATAGAAGTGCGTATACGCGCAATAGAAGTGCGTATACGCGCAATAGAAGTGCGTATACGCGCAGTAGAAGCGCGTTTCATGACGGCATTGTGTGCTTAAGTTACAAGGTTGCGTTCAAATTTCGTATAAAGCGCGTTGCCTGCGCGTATAAAATACGCCGTGTGCTATGGGCCTAAAAGTTTGAACACAAGGGATTCTTGATATTACGATCAACAATTTCTCTTAGAATTGCTGTAAGGTGAGTAGTAGCGGGGTTTACAGTGACAACTTTAAAAAACTTAATGCAACTGTCTTTGGGTATATTTTATTTAATGTTCCGAGAAAATTTCGCCTCCATGGGAGCACTGCTATGATGACCAATCTGATTTACGCTTACAAAAAATTAAGCGATAACTTTTAAAAGAACATTTGAGTGATTTTTATCTAGGAAAGGGCAGTCCTTCCACGGGAATATGAATTACCTGAATAAACATTTAAAAAAAAAATCCCACTAGGAATAAATCCTGTTTTGCGGAAGACACACAAAGAACACTCAGATTTGAAACAAGAATGTGGATCACACAAAGTGTTGTTCCATGTGGGGTTTGAAACCATAACACTCAACGCAGTAGAGAGGCGTGGTGACCGCTTCTACCACTAGGTCAATCGTGCAGCCAGTCAAATCTGATTTAAAATGAGAAAAAAAATTGTCTATGATAGATATACAAAAGTCGTTCTTGTAATTTAAATGAAAATGTAAATCTTGAATTGGGTTTATCTAAAAATTCCTTGTTACTAAGTTTCGCGTTCAAACAACATATCTAGATTATTCGACGTTCTCTGTATAACTATTCATATAAACATGAAAGCTAAAAAACAATATATTTTTAATATTACGAATCAATGAAAAAAATATCTGTTAGAATTGCTGAATGTAACAAGAAAAATCTCGTTCAAAATAAGAAAAAGTTGTCTATGATAGATCTATGATAGTCATATAAAAACAAAAATATGATTCCATTGTTTTTATTTTAAAATTCCTTATTATTAAGTTTCAGGTTCAAACAACGTGTCATGTTTCACTGTCTAGATTCTTTGCCGCCCTCCACAGTGGGTTGGTGGCCAACTCTTCTGCTTTTCTCCTTTTTCTCTCCATTCTTGACTCTTCACCAACGGAGAAATACTTTTCCCTGGGAACAGGAAATAACGAAATAAGATCTTTTTATGACAAAAATAACAATGAACACACTTATAAATTTTCAAATTCAGGATTGCACGGTTGGTGTAGTGGTTTAAGCGGTCGTCACACCGCTCTCTATTTCGCTGAGTGTTGTGGGTTCAAACCCCATATGGAACAACATTGTGTAATTCACAAATTGTTTCTGAGTCTGGGTGTTCTTTGAGTCAGTTTCTTGTATGTTTGTAAAGTCCCCCGCGACACAGGATTTATTCCTAGTGCGAGCGCTGTCTTTTTTAAATTTAAAAAAAATATATAATAAATAAAATATAAATAAATACAGTGGACTCTCGGTAATGCAACCCCCCCTGTAATCCGACATCAATCAAACAATTTTCGCTAATGTAGATCGTGCATGATTGAACAGGTTAAAACTTGTGCTCGACGCGTAGGTAGTGTTTCAATTCCGATGTTCGAGAAGAAATGATACATTTGTTCTGGGTTCAAAGAAGGTGTGACTCAAGGTCGTTAAACACTAGACCAAAATCCCCTTAATTTTTTTACCATACCTGAGAAAATTAAAGTCAAGTTTTATAATGTATGTGGGTAGACACACCTAAAGTTATAGTCTTCAGCGTCAGGTCCAACTGGTACAGCAGACACATAGTCATGCACCTTCTGGTAGGTGAGGAGCCGTCTCGCCGTCAGCTTGGACAACACCTGCTCCGAGTTCGACACCAGTTCAAAACACGGATGACGCGGTAGCCGATCTTCATTGTACTCCTCTCTATGGAAAGCAGTTCTATTCTCAATGGACACGATTTTAACAAAATCCAAATTAATAATATAGAATCATAACTTCATTTGAGTGCACCGATGGCGTAGTGGTTTAAGCGGTCGCCACGCCGCTCTCTAAAACGTTGAGTGTTGTGGGTTCAAAACCCACACAGGACAAGATTTTATGTGATCTACAAATTGTTATTCTGAGTCTGTGTGTTCTTTGGGTCTGTTTCTTGTATGTTTGTAAAGTATCCTGTGATACAGGATTTGTTACTAGTGCGGGCGTTCTTTTTTTTTAAAAGGTGTGCACTGTCTATGGTCATACTATTCATACTAACGAAGTCTCTGATCGATGCCTCTTGTGATCGAGAGATGTTTTTTTTTTCTAGTACAGAAAATTAGAAAAATGATGGTACATATAAAAAAATGTAGAATTAGTTATGGTTTTTCTTATAAAAGAAAATTTTTATACAACCTATTATGCGCAGTAAGATATTAAGCATTAATCTCTTGATAACGGACATTACTTTAAATTATTTCATCATAAAACACTGGGAGGCAGTGTGTATTATTAATTATTGTCATATCTAGAAAATATCCCGAATCCGAAAAAAACTAATGCGTGGTTCCTTTTTTTTTTAAAAAAAAACTATCGCATTTCATTATAGATAAAAAAACATCTGAAGTCTTACCTAACTATAGGGAACCAGCAGACAAGTCGCCTACCGATCTCGAGATGAGAGGCAGCAAAGTTGAGCAAATCACTATATAGATGAGGCAGGCCATAATCCACCTTGGCAGGGATGTGGTTTACTAAATGGCTATCGGTTAGAGTGTAGTTTTCGCGCTCTATACCAATACGTTCTGTGGGTTCCCGAACACCATAGGGAGCTAAAAATATTTTTTTTTAAATAATGCATGACTGACATTTTAATTAGTCGATAACAATACCATCGAAAATTTATTTTTTCTTTTAAGAGTCTGCCAAAATAATGACTAATTGACAGATATTCGATTTTTTTCATAACAATATAAACTTTACATGGCAACTCTGTCGTAAATTGACATCGATTATTCAAAAACAATTTTGCATATAGAAAGTTACAAACGTCATAAAAGAACGAGTAACTAGTATCCAGAAGTCGTTTTTTTTATTTATTAGAATCTTCTTGTCACAGTAAAATTGTAGTAATTGTTGTAATTTTACCATTCAATTCGAAAACACCTGTAATGCAAAATAAACTTACGGTCTGTAATGATAGCGTCGAATTTCAATCCTGGTCGCCACATAGGCATTGAAAAATCGCTCACAACCACGTCCAAATATTGGGACTCAATACCATACTGTTTCATATTGCCGAATATACTTTCATCTTTTGCACGAACCTGGGCGTAATAAAAAAAAAATACCATAAATACTATACGACAATGTAAAATAGGATATTAATATATATAAGATACTAGCTGACCCGGCAAACGTTGTTTTGCCATATAAATAATTTCCTAGTAATTTTAGGGTTGTACTACCCCTAACATTTAGGGGGATGAAAAATAGATGTTGGACGATTCTCATAGATACCGGATAAGCACAAAAAATTTCATCAAAATCGGTCAAGCCGTTTCGGAGGAGTATGGCAACGAAAACTGTGACACGAGAATTTTATATATTAGATTTAGGTCCATCAACAGCCGTTAACTATCTGCTGCACTGCGCTGCTGGACAGAAGTCTCTCTTCAGGAAGGTGGTCTAAGGCTACCACGTTGGCCAGATGGGTTTTTACATTGTTTGTTTCAAGATTTCCTTTTCTTTGCAAGTGAAGTTGTGGATTCTCGTCACTGAACCTTAGAGTATCGGTGGGAGGGAGGTTAAGGTTTCGATAATCTTACTCACTCTGGTCAAACAGACTCATTTAGCTGACCATGGCTCTTCTACTCCTTAGAATCTACAATCCTTAAAAACTCAAAATAATGATGCAGGAGTGACAGCTATCGTGAAAACTATGTGAGCCTTACACTGCCACGATGACTGTCATGCCTTTTACATCCCCAAGTGTTGCATGAAAAAACATCTCACTAGGCCGCCATAGTGATGGTCACCACACTGCATTGTCTGCATTTGCAATAAGTATGGTGACCACAACTCTTTGGATTCTATTCATGCTTTCCATCAGGCAAAGTAGTCACTTTGGCAGGCTTCATATAGATTTATATAGACCAACGATTATCATAGCAGCTCAATATATACATACTTTGTTACCTTTTGTCCGACGCGTGTGGGACGAGTTCTGGAATGTAGCATCATAAAGTCGATGTCGGAACCCCATACGTGTGCTGGAAATATATATAGATATTAATAAAAGAGATCGTTTTAGAGATAGAGGATTACGTAACTAGCTTTTATGACAGTTGTGAGATTGAGAAACTGAGAAAGTTTTTTTTTTTATTCTAAGAGCCTGCCAAAGTGACTCTACTCTGCCTGATGGAGAGCACGAGTATAATCCAAGAGTTGTGGTCACCATACTCATTGCAAATGCAGACAATTCAGTATGGTGACCCACACTATGGCGGCCTTCTGAGACGCTTTCTCACACCCCGCTTGGAGACGTAAAAGGCATGACGGTCACCATGACAGTGTAAGTCTTACACAGTTACTACGATAACTGTCACCCCTACATCAATGTCTTTTTTTTTTAAAAGAAGTAGAACCGATCAAAGCTGGGTTTTGAACGAATTTTTATTAAGAGAAGTAACCTTCTGATATAATTTTTTTCCTATTAATACAATTGAATATTCCTATTAATACAATATGACACTTAAAATATTTATGAATAAGGTCAAGTTTTTATCGTCATTTACTCAATAGTATGTTAAAAATACCTCCGAAATGTGCAGCTGACACAAGCAGCGACCCTGACCCTACAAAAGGGTCAAGCACCAAATCTCCCAGTCTCACTTGCGCCTGGTTTGCCATTATGATCGAGAGCTGGGCATCCATACTTGTATTGCCAATAAACTGGCGTTTCTTCAGAGAATGGGTCTGGATCAATTCCCGTTGTCCGTCTGCTATCTATATTTGCAAAGAAATGAGGTAAGATAGATTGGAAGTCATTCATTTAAAAAGAAAGTACTTTTAAACAATTGACTTTTTGCAATAATACGCTAGTGTAGTTCTTACTAATATTATAAATACGAAAGTGTGTTTGTTTGTTTGTCTTTCTTTCACATTGCAATGGAGAGATTTTATGGCATGATTTTTGTGTCTGGAGATAGTTAGGAGCCTGGAGTGTGATAAAGGCAACTTTTTACCGCGATTAAATATATTTTTCACATGGAAAGATCCCATTATGATGTATATTTGAATCAATCCAAATTTTATAAATCCCAATAGATGGCGCTTAGATTTTGCCGCCCGATTGGGATACAGTACAAAATACCCGTGGTTGCTGATAGATGGCGTTATATTGAATAACGTACCTAGATTCTATCGAAAACTTTTTAATATTTTACTAACTTTGAATATTATAAATGTGAAAGTTTTTAAGGTTGTATAGATGATTTTTATTCGTTCACGCAAAAACTACTGTACAGATTTAGATGAAATTTTACAGTGATATATTAGAATGACGCATAGGCTACTATTTACCGCGATTACCGACGATACCGCGAGCGGAGCCACAGGCAAAAGTTAGTATTTAAATAGTTTTAGTTCCAAACTACAACACAGATCTCTAAGCTGTCCATGTAGTCCTATAGTACCTACAGCACTATCATACAAAATGTTGGTAATCAAGAACAACATGAAAACATAAGTATTTGCTGTATGAAACATTATTGTAATTCTAGAGTAATGTTCACAAATTTGTATATATATATTTTCCTCCAACTTACATACAATATTTCTGCATAACTACAGTGGTAAGTGACAAATAGACACATGTAACGGACACAAAGTGCTTAACACCTATAAGATTTTAACATTACTTCAGTACAACTTAATCTGGTATTGGTTTAATCAGAACAGAATTAGTGCATATTAGGCACACAATTACACGTTAAAAAGAGAATAAACACACATTTGTATGTCCAGATAAAAAAGATTCTTATAATTTTTATCTTACCCATTTTCCAAAAAAAACATCATAAGGCTTCTCAGGAACATTATTAGGATCTACTCCATAAAACTCCAAGTAAGATAGGGTCACATCAGGGTTTTTTAATTTGACAGGACCCTGTAAAGGTAAGTAACTAAACGCCTGAAATAAGAAAAAAATACAGATGTATGTGAGGCCTTATTCGGCTGACCTTTTTAAATTACTGGAGTTTGTTTATTATTTTCCATATTAGAGTTGTGGTATCCCATATATTCGCTTTAATGATTACATTTTTCATTACAATATTGTGTAAATTAAATGTATTTTGTATTGTGTGTTAAAAATGAGACACTGTTGGTTTTTAATATGGCAATTACAAAACCTACTTGTTGAGTACATTTAGAATTAAATTATATTATATTTTGTAAGTGCAAAATGTATTACATTACCTCAATTTTTTCTAATTTTTCTTTCATATTAAAATGCTTGCAGAAAGTTTCAACTTCTATTTTAAATGAATTCATCGCCATACAACATGATTTTATCAGTTCTTTTGGACACAAGTGTGTCTGTTCTGTTGTATCATCATTCATAACCCACTTGCCCGTCTCGTTTTGTAAAGAATTCTTTAAGTTTGTATGTAATTGTGACTCTGCTTTAGCTCTAGACCAAAGCTCAATGCAGCACTTGAGAAGAACAGATCTTGAAGCAATCTTCTTAACAGAATCTTCAGTAGGTAATTCAACTATCCAATACGGTTTTTGTACAGATGGTTGTTCTATGTATTTAATTGGTATATTGAATATTGATAAAATACTATTTATTTCCTGAAAACAAAAAGAAAATACATAATACATTGTAACTAAGTTGGACGAATAACTTCTAAAAGAGAAGCTTTTACCGCATTTCGAAAATCTACATGTTCGTGAGCAAACCACATCAAATATCGGCGCCACATTTTATCGTCTTTATGCATAATTTAATAAATATTGTAAATATTTTGTATTTGTTGTATCATAAGCCGAACAAGCATGTCATAATTGATAAAACATGTTTTTATTTAATCTGTAAAAATATAACCTCATTCAAATGTCAAAACTTAAGTAAACAAATAGAGCATATCAGCATCGTGCAAAAACCAACAGATACTTAATAGAAAACCTTATTTTTTCCGTGACGTTTTACCACTGCTACCTAAAAATACATGCAGGATTATTGGATAGCAAAGCAATTTTTTTATGATGTAAGGGGCAAACACATGTTTTTTATTTATTTTTGTAATAAATATCTATAGCAATAGTTATTGGCAAGTCAGTGCCCTCAAATGTACAAGCAACTAGTTCAACCTCTGAATTCAGTTTGCAGAAGTCCGATGCCAGTCGTTTTGTGGAAAACCTGATATTCGAGTACCCTAATTGAACTAGTAGCCGACTCTAAACAATCTTGGAAATAACAAAGGTAAAAAAAAGAAGAAGATATGGGGCTCAGATTGGTCACCTGATGGAAAGTGACTACCGCCGACTATTAATGCTTAAAACTCATGGGTCAAAACGCTGTTATTGCTAGCCTCTATTTATGTTCACTTACGTTTTACGTTCTATTCGATTCAGGTTATTTTATAGTCCAAACTGCTTTTGAATTCAGTACAGTCCACAATGCGGACAGTATTGTGTGCTTTTTCAAATTTCTATAACCACTACTGTATGCAGTTCTCGGAATTAGAGGGGGTTCAACAGAGTGACTGCCTAAACAGCAAGATGCAGTCAAGGTCTACAAAGGTTCTTGAAGATTAATTTATACTGTATACCAGAATTTCTTGCGTTCTTGTAACAAAAAAATTGAGCAGCTTTTTAATGCCATAGCATCTTTATCGATATATTTAACTGTATCCTAGATTTCTTTCCTCCGAATCTATTTTAGTGTTTACTTAAATACATGTTTTTACAGGTACTAGAGACATAATTCAGGAAATTAAAATAGATTTCGAAGTGCATGAGAGTGGGGTCGATAGATAAGCGTTTCTAACGTCTTGTTCTTGGATTTTTTTTGTTTCTATATTAAGAACCTGCCAAAGTGACTCTACTCTGCTTGATGGAAAGTATGAATAGAATCCAAGAGTTGTGGTCACCACATTCGTTGCAAATGCATACAATGCAGTATGGTGATCTACACTATGACAGCCTAGTTAGATGCTTTTCCACGCTCCTCTTGAGGACGTGAAAAGCATGACAGTCATTGTGGCAGTGTAAGGCTCACACGGTTATCACGATGACTGACACCCCTGTACCAATGTGCCTACGGTGTCGTATTCGTCCACGAAACACGACAGTATGGATGCTGTTGCTTTAGGTTGGTATTCTGTGAGAGGGTAGTGCTGGCCCAGTCAAGCCGGCCCGTTTGTGCTGAAATCAGCGTGGCTTTACCTAATATTTATTTTTGTCTTATTTTGGATGTTTATTTCTCAGTTTTGTGGATGGTAATAAGTGTGACAAGCGAGGGGTTAGGTAAGTCTTGTATTAATTTTCAAAAGGAAATATAAAATACCTACCTTCATTATCTTTTAATTCTAAACTGAGGAGAAAATACTTATCTTATTTAGTTTAAAAATGATAATATAACCCATACTCCACGGTTGTTTTAACTAGCTCATTCCATGGGAACACTATATATTTTTGCGATACAAGTATTATATGCATTATTCGAGATGTAATCTATCCGTGCCGAATTTTGTCCAGATACGTTCAGCTGTTTTTGCGTAAGAATAGCAACCATCTAAACAAACTTTCGCCTTCATAATGTGAGTAAGATTGATCTTAACAAATATAAATTGGTGTCAAAAAAACAGTGATAATTAAAATACTTGTTTTTAATTTAAAAACGAAATCATAAACGAGTCCTAAATAGATTCATACTTCATAACATCAGATACACAAGTATTTAACATAAATTTATACTATGAAGACTCTTCTGTCTCTTCTATATTTTCTTCCTTTAGCACTTCTTGGCATTGTACACTTAGGAAATCTTGATAAGCATCTTTGATAGCACCAGAGCAGGCTACATAGTGACCACCAGTATGTTCTGCTACCACAGGCTCGATAAACAAATTAATAAGGGATTCACTCATCTCTGGAAAATGTAAAACACAAAATTATTATACACATTACATGCTCTGCTTATTTTGACTTTAAACTGCTGTGTGTGAGATGTCTGAGCCTATTCTTACTATTTGTAAGGGATGCATTTTTCCCACACTTAATTTTCTGGGATCTCAGACGAGGGACATTTTCATAAGGTAAAGCAATGTTATCTATCTGTGTCAGGCCTTAGCTGGAATTTTCTTTTTAAATAAAAGGAGATCTTAGTTTTTTTTAAAAAAAAGGCAAACTGAGATTTCAAGAGAATTTGAATTGAATTCAAAAGGGTTTTCTTTATTGGACACTATACTTGAAATTTAGCGTTAGCCACACAGCCATATGGGAAAGCTTACGAAATCAGGGAATTCCGACAGTGTACATAAACACCATTAAAAAACATTTATTCCAACAGTAAGGCAAGAGTACAACTGAAAACCTTGGGTGAGACATTCCAAGTAAAAAGAGGCGTCAGACAGGGCGACTCGTTGTCCCCAAAGCTGTTCTCGATGGTGCTGAAAAACATATTTCGAAAGTTAATCTGGGACCAACATCTTAGATTCGCTGACGATATTGTTTTGTTTGAAGAACAACCAGGGATCCTGGAAAAAATATACAAGATCTAAATAAAGGGAGCGAGAAAGTGGACTTATCTATGAATATAAACAAAACGAAGTTACTAACAAATTCAAACAAATATGAAATAAAAATTATCAACCAACCTGTTGATTATGTAGATGAATATATCTATTTAGGACAAATCATCTCACATACAGACACAACTACAAAAGAAATCAAAAAACGTATAGCTAATGGATGCATAAGATATTGGTCACTGAAAGAGATTATGAAATCCATAGATCTTAGTACTGGTATCAAAAGGAAGGTCTTAAATATCTGCATTCTCCCATGTATTCTTAGGGGTGTGAAACCTGGGCTCTCACGAAACACCATAGAAACATGCTGTAACACTGCCAAAGAGCTATGGAACGAAGTATAATTGGTATTAAGAAACAAGACAAGATACGAAACACCATCATAAGAAGTAAGACAAAAGTCACAGACATACTTACTAGAATAGATAGTTTGAAGTGGAGATGGACTGGGCACATGCTGTGCAGTACACAAGAGAAGTGGAGCAACACTATAACAGACTAGTACCCTAGTGTTGGGAGAAGAAACAGAGGAAGACAAAGCAACAGATGGGAAGATGAACTAAAACTGATGGCAGGCCCAAAATGGAGAAGGATTGCTAGAGACAGAGTACAATGGAAATTGCTAGAGGAGGCCTATGCCAAGAGGCACACTGAACTCGGAGATATTTTATGACTAAAGAGACAACCATAATACAAAACAAAGAAGAAAGCAGTTCAGGATAAGAGGCTTATCTATACTAATATTATAAAGAGGAAACCTTTGTATTTTTGTATTTTTGTATGTTTGTATTGAATAGGCTCAAAAACTACTGGACCGATTTTAAAATTTCTTTTAACATTACTTAGAGGGATTCTGCCGTATAGGCTATATTTTATCCCGGAAAATAGATAGGATTTTTCGTGGTAGTGAAAATTGTGGAGTAAATCGTCGAAAAAACTGCCGTACGTTAACGATTCTCGCGAACGCTGCCTAAAATGGTTAGAGATGTATGGTTGATTTCTATAGAAAAGTTGTAGAACTCAATAATGCCTACAAAAAAGTCCGCGATAGTATAAACCAAACATTTATATTTTAGCCATTATAACCATTTTTCCATAGAATAAAAGTAATTAAAATTATTAGCCTATTTATTGATCATATTATCGTCAAATACTAATCCTTTTCCAAATAAACTATTTATTGAGCAAGATTGTTTCAATAGCTATAAATTACTTTTTATTTTATTCCAATCGGACAATCCATTCAAAAGATATTACGAATTTAAAATTGTAATTGGTATTAAAATGAGTGATGCCCGCCGGCCGATATGTGTCGCACGACTCACACGGCGAAACCGCAGGGGAGGGGGGTGCACATCTATGAAGCAGGCGGTTCACTCGCGCTCTCTATGCAGCGGACGTGGCCAAATCGAGTAAATTTACTGAATTAATGCACTTATTAAAATTGATTTCGGAACTATTTCGATACTCATTATCAAAAGTTCTTTTCGTTTCGAATTATTTTACAATAATAAAAGAGTTAAGCAGGTACGAAACAAAAAAATGTAACACGAATAAAAAACCTATTAAAACATACATACAAAACAAATTTTTTTTTTCAGAGAGCTTAAAAAATAAATATCCACCCGTGCGAAGCCGGGGCGGGTCGCTAGTTATTTATACTTCAAATTTAGCTTTATTAAAATTGTCATCATCATCAACTCCTTAGCAAGGAGGTTTTGGTCTACTATATCACACTGGCCAGACAGATTGGTAGAGGGTTTGTTTCTAGTTTTTCTTCTCTTTGCAGTGATGTAGTGTTACATATTTTGTTCCCTTAGTCGCCTCTTACGACAACCATTTCAAGATTAGGGGTGGTCACATTATGTATTCTTAAGTCGTTACCACAAGGTGATTATTCAAATCAGCAGTCTATTGTTCAGTCAAAACAAAACCTTGTAAATACAACATGAATAAATAAGATTGGGAGAAATTTAAAAGAAATTTTAAGAATATTGTTACATCTAGAATGTGTAATCTATTTTAAACTTACCTTTAGGTATGATAGAGTCACTTTCCCCATAGACATGTAATGATGGTAGCGTAATCTCTTCATCATAAAATCCTTTGTGCACCAAGCTGCCTGATCTGAATCCTGACGCAAATATTGCAAATTTGAAAGTGTATGGTAAATCTGAAATGGAAACAGCTGGTTCAAGGATATTGTCAGCCATAGTTGATGCACATGAAATCAATCGGATTTTCTAGAAAAAGTATAAACAACGGATGTTTCGTTTCTCAACGTTCTTTATATTTTTTTTTTTACTGAATGAGTGAATTATACAACACAATGAGACTATTATCAATGTTAATAAAATTGTTTTTTTTTTATATTTGGTTTGTGTATGTATACTAATCTTAAAAACAGTTCGTGAAATGTGAATTATTCTTTTAGTTTTGTATAAAGTATTAATTAAGAAATGTTATAGACTATGTGCCATCATGCTGCAACCCTCTAGAGTAGAACAATTACATAAAATGCACACAACAAATGTAAAACGAAGAAGAGTTAATATGTTTTTAATAAAAAAAATAACTTACATCCCTTTTGCTGCATGGCAGCTAATAAGCCCACTAAACAAGCTCCTTGAGAGAAGCCCATAAACCCATCAAATGGTCCGTATTCCTTTACTATTTTCTCAATCAACTCTAATGTGGCCTCGAATCCAAGTGCTGGACCTCCAAGACATTTTCCACTAAAGGTATTGTCCTCTGCATTAAACCACCATGATCGAGCATCTGTGTTTAAACAGACATCAGGCTATATATATCTCAACAATAAAGTATTAAGAGGGTTAAGTTCGGTTTCAATAATATTAGTAATTTCAATCATCTCAAACAGCGCTACTTGATCTCAATGTTAATTAATTATCTAGTTCTTTGTATGAAGTGTTTGTGTGCAATTCACACATGGCAGAAGTGAAACTCTTGAAAAGTGGCTTTACATAACATATACACACAGACCAGGAGCAAGTTTAGTACAATATAGATATACTCATTACTCCACTACACAAGGCGCATACATATAGACAATGCTTAGTAGAAAAGAGAGGGTACACTACAAAGCATCCCACATAGAGAAGATTAAGAATACAAAATACTGTGTAATGTATGCTATCTCACTCTCTCGCTGTCTTAATCCTATTCATTTGTGTGTTTGTTATCATGACATTTATCATGACACATTTTTCTTTAATCAAGTTTCAAATCACGAGGATTCTAAAGAGTTTCACTTCAAAAAACTAAAACAGTATACTCTCAAATAAATATAATTAGTTGTTACTCTCATTCTATTCTAATATACCTATGTTTTACTAGCTACACTTTCCGAATTACCTTTTTAAATAACAAATTAGGGGATCATATTGAGGGGATTTGGGTTGTCTTCTATAAATGTAAATGGTATTATAGTTGGGCAATAAGTGTATTTAGATATAAAAGAAAATGTTAATGGTTGTGGTATAAATAATTAACACTCAAAAGAGATTCAATTTCCAATAGATCCTATTAGATTATTTAAAAAAATATTTAACCTTCATCACCTCCTCCATCTTCATTTACGACTTTGTGTGGTGCTGATATGAACACTAGCTGCGCATATTTAGCAACAACTTTACGAAAAGAACCAATTTTTGCTCTAAACACTGTTCCATTCTGTCTATAGCCATGAAAGGCTAGAATTTTTAATTTCGGCTTTGTAGCCTCTTTGCTGATTTGTGGTGGCGGTGGTGGTGTTAGCGAATGATTAGAGTTTGAGTTAGTTTCAGATATAGTTGACATTGTTGCGAAAGACTTTAGTATGTAATAATTTAAGCCATGAAATCTAATTGCTAATTTAGTTAGCCTTTGATTCTTTATTTTTCTAGGTTATTTTTGACTGACTGATTTTAATGGAATAGGTTCGTAAAGAATCCGATACTGCAATGGTACTGTGAAATCTAAAAGAAGACCTATTAAGTTTATAAGTAAATAATTTTCACGCAAAATTATAAACTGTTAGTAAAGAATAATTGTTCAACAAGACCGCTATAGTCTGTCAACTGTCAAGAAAGTCAACAAACTATAGTACTACTCTTGACACCACTATATTATTAATTAATAATTCTTATTATAGAGACTATAGTAATCAACTAATATCAGTCGGCTTGTTAACTTAAATCCAAACTTACTAACTTAATACTAAACACTAATGTTTATGAAGAAAGTTAAACAAATTAAATATTTTATTATTATATTGTAAAACATAAGTAATTACTTCAAATATAATCAATAAAATAAATGTGAATTTTTAGCTATATTGTTTGTAATATAGATAATTAGTAGAGCTAGTTACTTTTATTAGTATGAACAAGGTACGAGCGTTAGCAATAACATAGGACGCAGTTGGTTAAAATTAACAAATGCCTTAAAAGAAATAGTAAAAATGTCATGGTCACAAGAATGATAATACTGCTAGACTAGTGCAACTCTAGTGTATGAAACTTTATTTCGCGCCAAAACCTTTAAACTGTCATTGTCAAAAGTTTAAGGCACTGTTGTGCATTTCGTTTGAATCTCTACGCTTTTATTTCTTTATATTTACTTTATTTTTTAAAAAAATAAAAATGGAAGAAGGAGACTTTGACCAACGTTTACGAGATTTGCAAAGAGAATATTTGGAATTCTTAGACGATGAGGTATATTGTATGATCCAAAATTTGTAACCTTTGTAAACTTGTTCTTGTTCAATATTAACAAAAGTTGACAAAAATTTTTAGGAAGACCAAGGAATTTATATGGAAAAGGTTAAATTAATGGTAGCAGAAAAGTCCAAAAGGCTCAACGTGAATGTTAACGATCTTCGGAGAAAGAATCCAGAACGTGCCAAGAATTTACTCGAAAACGCTTTTGAAGAACAGATAGCTTTTCAAAGAGCTTTGAAGGAATATGTTTCATCTATTGATCCTACTTACGCTAAAGTCCAAGAAGAATTTTTCGTCGCTTTCAGTGGTAGTTTTGGAAATAAACATGTTACACCTAGGAGTTTGACTTCCCGGTAAATATTATCTCGTTATATTCTCTATATGTTATGTGATAGTCATAATTTATGGCCAGTTGAACAGAACATGAGTTCTCTTTATCAAATGCTATCAGTGTAACTGTAACAACATAGTATAACTACCAATACCTGTGGTGTGTTCATTTTATACTCTAAAAATATTATTAATTAATTATAATGTATACTCTAAAAAGATTTCTAAAATAAGGTTACCATATAAATATGTGATAATAAGTATATCCATGACAGACGAAGAATACAGTGTCTATTCATCATATGAGTATCATAAGAGATGACTAAAGTACCAAATCTGCAAGACAAAAGATAACAAACCCTATACCAACCTGTCTGGGTAGCGTGGTATAGCAGGCCATAACTTTCTTTCGAAGGAAGGTCCAGCAAGGACTGTTAAAAGCTGTTATTGTGCTGTGATAAATGTGAACAGTAAAAATTGTCTCACAACCTTTGTAGAGAACTTTTTACAGAAGCCCGGGCAGTATAACTTAAAAGGTTTGGTATGGTACAGTCAACATTCTTTATTAGTCTTTTTTTTCTATGTTGAGAGCCTGCCAAAGTGACTTTACTCTGCGTGATGGAAAGCATGAATAGAATCCAAGAGTTGTGGTCACCATACTCATTGCAAATGCAGACAATGCAGTATGGTGACCCACACTATGGTGGCCTTGTGAGATGCTTTTTTACACCCCGCTTGGTGACGTATTTTTTTTTTTTTTTTTTTTTTTTTATACCACGACGGTGGCAAACAAGCATACGGCCCGCCTGATGGTAAGCGGTTACCGCAGCCTATGAACGCCTGCGGCACCAGGGGCATCACGTGCGCGTTGCCGACCCTTTAAAAACCTATTTACCCCCTTCTTGAAGAGCCCCATACTGTAGTTTCCAGGGAAAACCTCGGCAGGGAGCTCATTCCATAACGGGATTGTTCGCGGGAGAAAATTTCTCTGAAACCGCACTGTGCGCGACCATTTAGGTTCCAATGTATGTGGATGAGCTCCCTGACGATGGCGAGCGGTGCGGTGGTAGAAAGTGGCTGTGGGCATCATATCAAACAATTCTTCAGAACACAGCCCATTGTAGAGACGATAGAGCACACACAAGGAGGCAAAGTCTCTCCTAAGACTTAGTGGCTCGATACCGTCTGTGAGATCAGGATCGTCGACTATTCTCACAGCACGTCTCTGAACTGAATCGAAAGGCTCAAGCTGGTACTTCGGTGCTCCCGCCCAGAGATGACAGCAATACTCCATGTGAGGTCGAACTTGTGTTTTGTAAAGTAGTAGCCTTTGTGCCGGTGTGAAGTATCGCTTCGCTCTATTCAGAACACCAAGTTTTTTTGATGCCAGCTTGACCTTCTCTTCCAAATGAGCTCGAAATTGGACGTCACTGGAGATGTCGACACCGAGGATTCCAATACTCTGTGAGATGGTAAGGGGTGTATTCTGGAATTGTGGAACCACATGGAACGGGGTTTTCTTAGCGGTAAACGCACAGACTTGTGTCTTAGAGGGGTTAAATTGGACCAGGTTATCCCGACCCCAATCGGAGACTCTGTGTAAGGTGCTCTCGATTTGAGACACAAGTTGTTCGCGACTTTCTACTACAACGGTACGAGGGATGTTAGCTCGGCCCGTGTAATACGCATCTCCAGTACTGTCGTCCGCATAACAATGGATACCATCCGTGGACAGCATATCATTGACATGCAGCAAGAACAGCGTTGGAGATAGCACGGAGCCTTGCGGGACACCAGCGTTTATGTCCATGCTTTCGGAACAGCTACCATCGACGACGGCTTTTATGCGTCTGCCGGACAAAAAGCTAGCCACCCACTTGCACAAACCCTCGGGCAGGCCGTAGGATGGTAACTTCGATAGAAGACCCCTGTGCCAGACCCGATCGAACGCCTTTGCTATATCCAGGCTAACTGCCAAAGCCTCACCTTGACTCTCAATGGCTGAAGCCCACCGGTGAGTGAGATACACTAGAAGATCACCAGTCGAGCGACCGTGGCGGAAACCATACTGGCGGTCGCTGATCAAATCGTGCTCTTCTAGGTAACTGAGGAGCCGTGTGTTGATTACACGCTCCATCACCTTAGAGAGAAGGGAAGTTATAGCTATAGGCCTGTAATTCGATGGGTCCGATCTATCACCCTTTTTTGGCACTGGATGCACATGGGCAGTCTTCCACGAAGACGGCACTTCCCTTTTGCGGTAGGAAAGCGCGAAAAGTCGCGTTAGTACAGGGCACAACTCAGGAGCACACTGCTTGAGCACCACTGCAGGTATGCCGTCTGGCCCACTCGACTTATGAACGTCTAGACAGTTTAGTTCCCGCCGCACTTCTCTTTGCGAAATGTGTATTTCCGGCAAAGAGTGTTGGCACGGCGGGTTAGTAGGCGGTACCGCACTTCCATCCTCGTTCATGGTCGAGTTTGAGGCAAAGAGTTGCCCAAGTAGGTCGGCTTTCTCTTTGGCACTGTGGGCCAAGTTACCATCGGCATTTCGCAATGGTGGTAAAGACGACTGGCAAAAGTTTCCCTCGGCCGCCTTAGCAAGAGACCAAAAGGCACGACTCCCAGAGGGGTAGCCCGTAAGTCGCTCACCAATCCTGCCGATGAAATCGAATTTGGCTCTGGCAATTGTCTTTTTGCAGGATCTCGAGGCAGCATTTAGTTTGCGTCTCACATCAGAGATGTTCGGATCCTTATTAGCACGGGCCGTGGTCCAAGCCCTGTAGGCAGTCTGCTTGACTAGTCTGGCTTCCTTGCAGAGCCGGTTAAACCACGGTCGCTTTTGTTTTCCCGCAGCTACTGATGAGTTAGGAATAAAATACTCCATACCCACCAGGATCGTCTCAGTGACAGCGGCTGCGCAGGGGTCGGGGTCTTCTGACGCGAAACAAAGCTGCCTCCACGGGTACGATGCGTAGAATTCACGCAATCCATCTCAGTCTGCTGATTTATATTGCCACATGCGGCGCAGGTCGGCTGGGCGAGGTGGAATATGCCGCGCGCATGGGACTACGGTCCGGACGAGGCAGTGGACGGATGAGCCGAGAGGTGCGTCCACTGTGATAGTGTAGTCGTCCGGACGCGTCGTCAGCAGAAGGTCCAACAAAGAGTGCGCATGACTCTCAATATCAGGTATTCTTGTTGGGGAATGTACCAGTTGTGAGAGGCCATGGGCCAGAGCAAATTCATGAGTAGACCTTCCTTGGATCGAGAATTTAGCCACTCACAGTGGTGGGCATTAAAGTCTCCTAAAATCACCAATTCAGCACGGGGGTACTGCTCAAGAACTTTGTCAGTCGTCACTTACAGGTGCTCAAAGAGTGCTCTAGTCTCCCTGTCGCCGCTATGAGACCTGTATAGGCACGCATAGATTCGAGTCTGACCTCCGTAGTCTACGCGCACCCACATTACTGACAGGTCCCTGTCTTCATAAAAATGAAGACGGCGACAGCAGATATCCTCCCGGACGTACATGCATACACCGGCACGTCTCAGGAATTTGTGTTCGAGTTTGTAGCCGGGGTAGTGTAGGTATGATGTATCAGCCGGGCAGGATATCTGTGTCTCCGTAAGAAATAAGAGGGTCGGCTGCGCAATCTCCAGATGAAGGTGGACTGCGTTCAGGTTGGAGTGAAGTCCCCTGATATTGCAGAAGTCCATATACGTGGAAGAGGATGCCGCTGTAGATACTCTTTTTCTACTTTTCTTTGTCATTTTTTTTGGGGGGGTTCAATTGGTTTGTGAGGATTTACTGTGTTGACAGCTAAGGGGGCAATGGGGCGGTGCCAATCCGCACATGGCTGATACGGGTAGTGCGATTTGTCGGCGCGGCGTACGAAAGGGCCCCCGCTCCCCTCTTGCAGCAGCAACCGGGTTCCACTCCGGTCTCCTCCTCCGGCACGACTACTACTGCAGGGATTTTTCGCAGGCTGGCGGTTCGGCCTCCCAGGGTGGAGGTTGTAGTGATCCCTGGGTTCGGGAACCCATCTATCCTGCGGGCGGCCAGCGGACAACCGTTTCAGCGGGTCTTCCTGACCGCCGCGCCCACATCCCGCGCCCACACGAGCCAGTAGCAGTATTATAAGCACCACTGGTCCCCCGTTGTCAAAACAGCGAATCCTCTAGAGCTCTGGATACCTTACTCACCACAGGAACACAGCACTGCTGAAAAACGCTGTGCTATT
This sequence comes from Hypercompe scribonia, assembly GCA_949316085.1. Classification (NCBI taxonomy): domain Eukaryota; kingdom Metazoa; phylum Arthropoda; class Insecta; order Lepidoptera; family Erebidae; genus Hypercompe; species Hypercompe scribonia. Next base: position 4,117,987 of record OX438973.1, read on the forward strand.
TGGCCGTGGTCTTCTGTAAGGCGGAGGTCCTTCCCCAGTCGGGCTGCTCTAATGTTTGAGCGGAAAATATCGCGCAATGCCCTACCTCTCTAAAAACGTAAAAGGCATGACAGTCATCGTGACAGTGTAAGGCTTACACAGTTACCACGATAACTGTCACCCCTGCATCAATGGGCCTCTGGTCTCACACTTACCAACGAAACACGACAACATGGATGCTGGCAGCTTTAGGTTAGCCTTCTGCGGGAGAGAAGTACTGCCCCGGTCGAGCCGGCCCGCTCGTACTGAAATTAGCGTGGCTCTACTGCCTACCAAAGTCTACTGTTAGACATAAGCATCTTAAAAAAAGGTTTGCATTTTCTATTGTTGCATAACTTTTAACATATAATGACATATCTATTTTCTTACAGGTATTTAGGGAACCTCATTTGTGTAGAAGGTATAGTCACAAGGGTGTCTTTGGTGCGGCCTAAGGTTGTGCGTAGTGTTCACTATTGCCCGGCTACTAAGAAAGTTATGGAGAGAAAGTACACTGATCTTACGTCTTTTGAAGCATTCCCTACGTCTGCTGTGTATCCTACTAAGGTAATTTCATTCATATTGGGTTAATATAACATGTGTGTTTGTCTGTCTACGTAAATAATTTGTGTGTAATATGTGTATGTGTACTTTGCAAGATTTTTACACTACTTCAGATCAATTGCAGAGAGTGCCCTAGGCATTAAATTTGCAGATGCATAAAGTTTATAAAGAAATAAATATATTATCATATATATAAATATATGGAGCAAGGATATCTGCAAGAAAACTAAGGTTACCGACATAGCTTTTCGAATAAGCAAGTTGAAGTGGCAATGGGCAGGCCACATCGCTCGTAGAACCGACAACTGTTAGGGAAGAAAGGTTCTCGAGTGGCGACCACGTACCGGAAGATGAAGCATAAGTAGGCCCCGCATTAGATGGACCGACGACATAGTCCGAGTTGCAGGGAGCCGATGGATGCAGTTGGCATCCAGCCGCACGGCGTGGTGTTCTAGGGGGCAGGCCTATGTTCAGCAGTGGATGTCTTCCGGATGAAAATGATGATGATGATGATATATAAATAACTGATAACGGAGATTCTTATTAGTAATAAAATTAGAAACGAATTAATTAATTCTTATAAGAAACAAATTAATGTTATTCAGTTATAAATAAATGATGATTATTGTAGTATAATAATTCTTGTTAATTTATTTAAGAAAATCTCGAAAATTCTGGAACACCAACAACAACTTTTATTTTAGTTACCTTGTATAAAGCTTAACCTGTTTCTATAAGGCAACATGTTAAAAGTGAAGTTAAAACTGCAAAATAATAAATGGTGGATTAAATAACAGATTCTTTGACCAAAATTCATCACTCATGTTCATTCCATGGGTGTCAAGAGTCATAAGAGTCAACTAAGGGAGCAAAATACACAGGACTACAGCACTAAAGAAATTTTTGACCTTCACGGAAATCAAACCTGCGAAACTCAATATAAGCTGTATCGAGTTTTGTGTACAATAACTACTTTAACCATTGTAAATGTGTAAGAGCATGAAAATTTTTATTAACCCTCATTCAACTTGGTTCTTTAGGATGATGAAGGTAACCCTCTAGAAACAGAATACGGACTGTCTCGCTACAAAGACCACCAGACTCTCACGGTGCAGGAGATGCCAGAGCGGGCTCCAGCTGGCCAGCTACCTAGAAGTGTGGACATCATTTGTGATGATGACCTGGTAGATCGTTGCAAACCTGGAGACAGAGTCCAGATTGTTGGAAACTATAGATGTTTGCCTAATAAACAAGGAAGTTTTACTGCTGGTACATTCAGGTAAATAAATTTTATGTGACCCCGTTTTCAATCAACCCATCGCCGTCTATTGCTGAACGAAGGTCTCCCTCAAGAAACACCAACCATCACAGTCTTAGACAATTCACATCCATCCGCTGTCATCCACCTTCAAGTCGTCGTTGTCGTTTAAAGTAGCTCAGCGTGCCATGGAGTGTGTGATGCTGGGCGTTTTTTCTGGCTGATAAAATTCGTAACGAGGTTCGGAGAATCAGTATGCTGACCCTGTTTGCAGGTATTAAATTTTCTCTGGGTAGAATTTCAAGGTGAAACATGTTTCTGTTCAACGTCATCCACCTATAGCAGCTGCAGGTAGGCCGAACAATATACATTTCTGCCTAAATACTCCTTAATTGTAATTGACCGTGGATGTTGACTACAACTTAGCTACCATGTCAAAGAATTAATTCAAAAATTACCACTTCAATGACACAATGTTATGATGATTTGTAGCAAACTCCTTCGTTCTTTAATACTACCTGCTATAAACTGCCTCGGTGATGCAGCGGTAGTGAACGCGACTGCTGTGCTTGAGATCTCACGTTTAAATCCCGGGTCTGACCAAATGTTTGTATAATCTGCAAATATTTATTCAAAGTTTGGGTGTTCTCTATGTATAATATGTATGTATTTAAAAAAAAGAAAGCATATTTGTATTCCATCAGTCTAGTTATCATAGCACAAGCTCTGCTTAGTTTGAAACTAGATTACATTGTGTGTCAAATGTCCGAAATATTTATTTATTGTTTTTTTTAACTAATTTGTCACCCTAAGAAGAGGTATTGACAGGGTTCTCAAGTTAAAATTTGAAAAAAAAAAAACGGAATCTGTGAGAACATCCTCCTTCGTTAAGTCAATTTAAAATTAAAAGTAATAAAACTTCTCTTTTTACAGAACTATCTTAATAGCAAATAATGTAACTCAAATCAACAAAGACATGAATCTGGCTATCTGTTATGAGGATGTCAAACTCTGCAAGCGTCTTGCTAAACGAGGAACGGTGGACATGTTCGAGCTGATAAGCAAGTCACTTGCTCCGAGTATACACGGCCATGATTACATCAAGAAGGCAATATTGTGCCTGTTACTCGGAGGTATGGAGAAGGTGCTACCTAATGGAACCAGGCTTAGAGGGTACGTTGAAAAAAAATCTTCACACATTAAATATATATGGTAGTTATATATGATATGTCTTGAAATGGCAAAAATCTTATTTAAGCTGACAGTAAAGTATACTATGCCATTCACAGAATTGAGAATGAAGTTGAAATGCAATGTAGGCGTGTCTGGTGACCCACAATTTTTGACACACTGTAAGCGCGATCGCTCCTAGTTTCGGTACTTTGGTACTTGAACCATTCTGACCTAATCTATAAAAACAATTATACATTACTTACTAAATTTGAGTACTAATTTGAGCATTTTCTGTGGGAATTCGAAATATTATGATAGAGGCAAGAAAATATTATGATAAAGTACTGTACTGCCCCTAGAACAGAAATATTCAAGTGAAATAATACCTTATTTGAAAGATATAAAGTTGTATTTAGTAACATGGTAATTTGCGTTAAGTATTTGTATTCATTAAATCCTTTGGACAAATTAGCTTAGTCTTCGTTATGTGTGTTGTGTTCGTTATTTATATGTGTGCGTCTAGTTGAAAAAGAATCTCTTGGAATTTACCATTATCGCACGTCTCATATTTCTCTGCTCTGTGATCTCATTAGTGAGCAACTCGGTTTGTATTTTATCAGTACATACTATTCTATTTGGTTTTATAACTTAAATGTGTATTTCTGGAATGCCTGTCTAGTTTTCCACTAGAGTAGTAAATACTAGACTAACTAGAACCAGTAGACTAGAATTCAGATCTTTACATTGATAAAACTGTATCTGTTACAAAAAAAAAATTAATAGTAAAAAAATATACAAAAAAAAATATCTCCTGTAATAACACAGAGAGAGTTTTATTTATTAAAATGACAACTCCCACATTAGGAACAAAATCTGTGTCGTGGTGGACTTTACAGTCATACATGAAACGGACACAAAGTACTCTCAGACACAGAACAACAATTAGATCACACAAAGTGTTATTCCATGTAGGGTTGGAACTTACAACGCAGTAAAAAACGGTGTGAAATCCACTTAAGCTATCATGCTATTTGTGCAATCCGAAGAAACTAACATTCGTATGGAAAATAATGTAGTGACATATAAAGTGTTTTACTGAATTTTGTGTTTTTACCTATCATTTTTCCTTTCAGTGACATAAACATTCTCCTCATTGGTGATCCATCAGTGGCTAAATCACAACTGCTCCGCTATGTGTTACAAACAGCACCTCGTGCTATCACCACCACAGGTCGAGGGTCTTCAGGCGTTGGTCTAACTGCTGCGGTTACTACAGACCCGGAGACTGGTGATCGGCGGTTTGTTATTTTTTAGACTTTTTAATTTCATATAATTAGCGATTCTAAGTTTTATGGTATAGGGTATAAACTAATTTGAATAAGAATTGTCACTTAGCTACTACAGTGGACCCCCGGTAATTCGACAAACGTTTTGCAGGGCAGTGTCGGACTATCGAATTTGTCGGATTATAGAGTACTGCCTAAGACCCCCTATAGACCGGATTTTTTTTACAAAAGAGTACCTTGTAATCTGACAAATTACAGACAAATAATAAGATTGTATATGTTGTTGTCTTCTGGGTTTGTGAGGACATTACTAGGTATATATACGTAATACACAATGAATAAACAGCAAACAATGAACGCACGCTAAGCTGCACCGCTATCACACGTAGTCACATTCAAACTAAGCAATCGGAATTGAAACAATACCTACGCGTTGAGCACAAGTTGTAACCTCAATCATGCACGATCTACATCAGTGAAAATTGTTTGAGTGATGTCGGATTAGACAGGGGCCGGATTACCGAGGGTCCACTGTATTAGTCTTATGGTGACTAGGTGGGTCGCCTTGAGACTGAAGTGTTGTGTTGTGTTATATGTTTGTTTCAGTTTAAAGTTGTAATTACACACACAGCTATCAGATAAAGTCTATTAATGTAGATCTTAGGGGTTTACGTATATTAAGTTACAAAATTTTTTCAAGCTAATTTCTACTCTATTACGTAGACATTAAAGTCACTTAACTTATCAAATTTGTAAGTGTGTAATGATTTGTGGTAAACGTTACTACTACAGTGCTAAATGAGAAGATCATGTATAACCTATATTGTAAATAAATATCCTCCCCCCCTATATCCCCTATACCCTATAACTATAAAAGCCTTTTTTATAAATTATTTCATTCAATTTTTTTTCAAAATTGCACTAGATTCTACATATTTTGAATTCAAATTACCACACCAAACTTAGAGGAGTCGTTCGTTCAATAGTATACCGAATTACTATGTTTCTCAGGCTGGAAGCCGGCGCCATGGTGTTGGCAGACCGCGGCGTGGTGTGCATAGACGAGTTCGACAAGATGTCGGACATCGACCGCACCGCCATCCACGAGGTGATGGAGCAGGGCCGCGTCACCATCGCCAAGGCGGGCGTGCACGCCACGCTCAACGCGCGCTGCTCCGTGCTGGCCGCCGCCAACCCCGTGTATGGGCGGGTCAGTTGCCGTCTCCTATATAGCCTTCTCGACAAACTTGTGAGAGGCCTGCGTCGGCTGAGGTGATGGTGATGAATATACCGGGTAGTAGAGCCACGCTGATTTCAGTATGAACGAGCCGGCTCGTCCGGGACAGTACTACCCTCCCACAGAAGACCAACCTAAAGCGACAGCATCCGTGCTGTCGTGTTTCGTTGGTGAGTGCGAGACCGGAGACCCATTGATGCAGGGGTGACAGTTATCGTGGTAAATGTGTGCAATACTATGATGAGTGTCATGTCTTGTACCTCCCCAAGCGAGGCGTAAAAAATCGTAATAGACCGCCATAGTGTGGGTCACCACACTGCATTGTCAGCATTCGCAATGAGTATGGTGACTACAACTTTTGGATTCTATTCATGCTTTCCATCAAACAGAGAAGAATCACTTTGGCAGACTATTAAAAAAAAATGTTGCTAATCATAACACTACTGTTGCTTGGCTCCTTGAGTGCACTTCAATTAATGGCGGTATTTAAAAAATATATGTGAACCATGCTGACTGTAGTAGAGCCATGTTTTAACACAATTCGCTCAACTGGATTCATACCACCTTACAAAATTTTACGTTAATTCAGTATGAAAACTACTTAACAATTTATATAGTTCTATTGTCCATGTGGTAAAGGATTAAGAATACATAGTGTTACCACCCCTATTCATCCCGTGGGTGTCGTAAAAGACGATTAAGGGACCAAGTATACAAGACAACATCATTATAAAGAGAAGGAAACTTGAAACAAACCCTATTCCAACCCGTCTGGCCAGCGTGGTATAGTAGGCCAAAACCTCCTTGCTAAGGAGAGGCCTATGTCCAGCAGTAGACTATAAAAGGCTGTTGATAATGATAGTTCTATTATCACAAGTAAGTAATTCACGAACATCCAATTAATCTTAACAAGAAGCTTCTGTAGTTTTCATCCCAATCAATTCAATTAGTAGCAATATATGGAATATAAAGTGCCCTGTATACTTACCGGTAGCGACTTCTGGGGATATTTTAGTAACCGTTTATGGAATAGGCGATTATAATCTTTGACGGGCCTGTTGGTCCAGTGGGTAGTGGCCCTGACTGCTTAACCGGATGTCGTGGGTTCAATTCCTACCCAGGGCAAAAGCTGCTGTGATGATCACCATTATTCTTCCTGAGTCTGGGTGTCATTTATATATAGTACTAGCTTTTGCCCGCGGCTTCGATCGCGTGAAATTTGGTCTGCCACATTTAGTTTCGTAACAGATCTTTTTAAATAAATACTTTTTTTTTTAATAAAAAATATCCTACGTTACTTCTAATACCGCCAAGAACATGTGTACAAAATTTCATGATGATCGGTTGAGTAGTTTTCGCATGTAACAAACAAACTTACATTTGCATTTATAATATTATATTATATCAGCAGTCTGGTTACCATAACAAAGGCTCTGCCTAACCTGAAATCAGAGAGCTGTGTGTGAGATGTGTGAGGTTTATTCACTATATTTATTTTACAGTATGACCAGTATAAGACGCCTATGGAAAACATAGGGTTACAAGACTCGTTACTGTCACGTTTCGACCTGCTGTTCGTGATGCTGGACATTGCTGACGCAGACCACGACAATATGATCTCCGAACATGTGCTGAGGATGCATAGATATAGGTGAGTTATGGATGCATCAACATACGTTTGAAACAAATCCTGTACCTGTCTGGCCAGTGTGGTTTATTAGTCCAAAACCTTAATATTAGTAGGGCCTATGTCCAGCTGTGGACAAATTGAAACTACTGTTAACGAGGACGTCTTATTTTGATCCTGGTATATATAAATCTGCTATCAAATCATTTCTTTCTCTTTGAATATAACAATAACAAACCAATTTGAAACAAAAATTCTAACTGCTTGATGACGTAGCCTTATTTAGTAATTGAAGATTTTAAAATTTCGAATAAAAGACGAATCTTATGACAGCGAAATCTAAAACATCAAAAACCATTAAGTTCTTTAGGCTACAGGGTATTAGGAAAGAACACAGACTCTAAATACAACCCATCTTCTGACGCAGTTGGCTATAAAAATATGCTATTTTTGTTATTAAACAGAAGTTAATTTTAGTTACTAATAAAATAAATAATTAAATAACCTCTCACATACGGCTGTCTGATTCCAAACTAAGCAGAGCCTGTACTATGGTTACCACTGCTGATAAACCTACATAATTTTTTCTAAATACATACAAATTATAGATGAATTACATCCAGAGACAAAACAAGTAGTCGTGCTCATCACATAAATATTTGTCCAAGGTGGACATTGAACCCACGACCTCCGATTCAGTACTCAGGGCCACAAACCACTAGACCAACGGCCCCTAGATACTTCATTTTATTAATTTTTTCATAGCTTTCTGTAATTTTACCGATTGTCTAATTATGTGTGTGTACCACTCGGTAAAATACATGTTTTCATTCGTCACCTTTTTTCACAGAAATCCCAAAGAACAAGACGGAGAAGTATTACCAATGGGTTCATTAGTGGAAATGTTGTCTACGGAGAATCCAGACAATGATGAGACTGAGGTAATTTACATTCCGTAATTATTACAATAATATATAATAGGTTAGATGACACCTTAGTCAAATTAGTTACTTTTTATCATCTGTCAAAACGACAATTTTGACTGCAAAATGTACTAAATACAAAATTGTGACGTCACTGTTCTAGACTACTCAATTGAACAATATATTTCACTGTATATTTGATTGAAATACGTAATAATAATAAAAAGCTATGTTAGTTGTATTTGCCGAGATGTTTTGCGGTATTAGTTTTAATGAAGTGGACATTGGTATTTATTTAGGATACAGTCACCTACCCAATTATACAACTAAATTGACTGTCGATATTAATTTTTCGTGAGAGGAGATCCTTCTGGTTCTTTTGAATCTGGTCGTTTTACAGCATCAAATATTTTTTTACTGACGATTCACTGAAACAATTTAAAGTTTTGAATTTTTTTGACATTTTAAAATTTTTGTTAAACATCTATACTCACTCTTTGTAACCAATAGCGATATACACTGTGACTGGTGAGATACCTTCAATACTTATGGAGAGTACTCGGTACTCGATTCTCGTTAACTTGATATAAAAAAAATAGGTGCTTATTTTTTATCGAAATGTCTCTAAAAAATAAGTCCGCGCGGTGTCCAAGTATTCCGCAGTTAAATACTGGGCTCTCGGTGTACTGTGTACGAAGTTTACTAAGAACTTATTTAATATTTCGTTTTTATGTTATTTTATTTCATGATATATGTTCGCATACTATCACGTCCTCAAATATTGAAGGTATCTCACCAGTCAGTCTGTATATGGTCTAAGTGTTGTACTAGTGTATCCATATTAACGTTGATTACTTGTGTTGTTATTATTGTTAATTTTGAGCACGTAAAGCCGTCGGTCTTGTACTTGATTTCTCCCCGGTAGTATTAGATAACCGTCCCATTGGATTGTGCGAGGGAACAGTGAGTGCACCTGTTTTAGCGCACACACTTGTGCACTGTAATATCTCCTGCGTAGTTGATATGTGTCTGTTCAGAGAGAACAATGAGTGCACTTGTGTTTGAGTACATACTTGTGTACCGTTGTGAGAGTGAGAAAACAGTGTACCTGTGTTTACACACACAATTGTGTATTATAATAGCCCCTGCGTAATTGACTGCCCTCCGTTGTGGGAGTGAGAGGACAAAAAGTGCACTTGTGTTAGCGCACACACTAGCGCACTATAGTATCTCCTGTGTAGTTTGCTGGCCACCGTTGAGTCTGTCCGCCGTGGCCGAAAGTGGCTAGGAGTATATCATATTTATTAAGCGTGCTTTAAGCCACTCAAAATGTATGTTTCACCATTATGTACTGAACTAAATGTGAGGATATTTGTTAGTGAGGCCTATTGGTTACTGAATGTGAGGTTTATTGATGCAATTTGTGTTGAGCAAATTTGCCAAAACTCTGTCCTCGAAGTTATAAAGAAATACGTAATATTTATTGTATAATTTAGAATACATAACAAAGTATTACTTTTTGTATTTTCTTTTTCCTTTTTTTCTTTGTATCTTTATATCGTAGATCTGTAATAGTTTCTTATATTGAACAGGAATCAAATCGCTCAATCTACGAGAAATATGACCCCCTATTACATGGCAACACTCGGAGCAAGAAGGACCAGATCTTGAATACCAAGTTCATGCGCAAGTTCATCCACATCGCGCGGCTCATGAAGCCCAAGCTGACTCAGGAGGCGTCTGACGCTATAGCTGATGAGTACGCGAGACTCAGGAACCTGGATATGATGGATAGTGATGTAGCTAGGGTATGTACACTATATTTTAACTGTCACTTTCAAATGCGCAGAGTACAACACTCAGCGTAGTGGAAAGCCCAGGGTTCAAATCCCACATGGGATAATACTTTGTGTGATCCACAAGTTGCTGTTCTAAGTCTGGATGCTCTTTGTATCCATTTCAGGAATTTTTATAAAGCTTCCTGCGGCACAAGATTTATTCCTACTGTGGAATTTGTCTTTAAAAAATAAAATACATTACTGTGGGATTATGCTTTGTCTCGCCAGCTCGTACTCGTACAATTCAATTCAGCCCATTGACTGCATGAGTGGCGCAGTGGTAGTCTATGCGACTGGTGTGAGGTCTCGGGTTCAATGCCCGAGTCGAACCAAACGTTTCTCCGATCTACAAATATTTATTTCGGAATTGGGTTGTTTTCTATGTATAATATGTATGTATTTACAAGAAAACCGTATAAGTATTTTACCAGTCGATCTAGCTTTCGTAGTCCAAAGTCTGCTTAATTAGAAACTAGATGGCGTTGTGTGTTACACGTCTGAAAAAAGAAAAAAAATTCGTTCTCTTCTTGTGACCCGTATACATGTATTAATATTTCCGATGGTGTCCAGACACAACCGGTGACGGCGCGGACGCTGGAGACGTTGATCCGTCTCTCCACGGCACACGCCAAGTGCCGCCTCAGCTTCCAAATCACGCAGGACGATGCCCAGGCCGCGATAGAACTCGTACAATTCGCTTACTTCAAGAAGGTCAGTATCATCAACAGCCTTTTACAATCCACTGCTGGACATAGGCCTCTCCTTAGCAAGGAGGTTTTGGCCTACTATACCGCGCTGGCCAGACGAGTTGGTATAGGGTTTGTTTCAAGTTTTCATTCTCTTTGTAACGATATTGCCTTGTATACTTTGTTCCTTATTCGCCTTTTACTACACCCACAGAATGAATAGAGGTGGTAACACTATGTATTCTTAATCCGTCATCACACGAACAAGGTCAATATATAATATAGAAAAAAGGTTCATCATCGTCAGCAGCCTAAAATAGTGCACTGTTAGGCATAGACCTTTTCTTAAGAGGAGATTTTTGCACTACTATACACTCTGGCCAGTCATGTTGCTATAGGGCAAAATATCTGTACTTCACAAAAATAATAAAAATTAGAATCATTTTTATGTAGACTCTAAAATCGCAATTTAACAGACACAATAAGCCCACAGTCTATTTTGTAAAATAATTCACAAAATTAATTACTTATCGAAAATTCAATATATGGTTGAATCAACCCGAAACACCTGATACCAAGGGGTTGAACCTTATGAAAGAAGGTCAAAACCCATAGCCAAAGCCTTTTTAAGTAACATACCAATTTGATGTATATTTGATTGCTATAATGTATTTTGATAGGTGTTAACAAAGGAGAAACGTCAAAGGAAACGTCGCGCTTCATCTGATGAGGAAGCTGCTGCGTCTGACGGAGAAGAGCTCAGGGAACCCAGGGCTAAGAAATCTAGGAAAACGGTATTTACATATGATAACTAACTGTTTTACAACTCGTTATATAAACCTCAGCTGACCGACAAACTGACCACAGCCTCACAACTCCAGTGTCAAGTCTCTTAAGTGAAATCTTCTAGTCTCATTAGACACCTTTTGAAAAATATGATGATATCTAATATATAAAATTCTCGTGTCACAGGTTTCGTTGCCATACTCCTCCGAAACGGCTTGACCGATTTTGATGAAATTTTTTGTGCTTATCCGGTATCTATGAGAATCGGCCAACATCTATTTTTCATCCCCCTAAATGTTAGGGGTAGTACAACCCTGAATTTTTTTTTAAATTTTTTAGACAAAATTTTTAATTTCTATTTTTTTATGATACAACATACAAAAATACATACAATCCTCAATTTTCACCCTTCTACGATCAACCATTATTTTTTAATAGCCATTTTAGAAGTTTAATCATTTTTCATCTCGCTCAAATTACTTAGAAATAATTTATATGGCAAAGTAACGTTTGCCGGGTCAGCTAGTAATTTATATTATTATATTGTAGGGTAGGTGAAGTTGAGATGTAAGTATGAATATGGAGTAAGAAATAAGTAGTCCAAGGTGCACAAGAAACAGAATGAAAGTTTATTGAATAGATTTACACACTACACAAGTTCAGGTCAGAATAGAAACAACGACAGAACGACTGAACATAAATTATAGAAATAGTATATCAAAACGCGGCGAGTTAGTTTTCGGCGGTAGGACCAGGAAGGTATCGACCGTCCTCAAATCTCGCGCTGGCGCGGTGCGTGTGCGCAAGCGCAACTGTAACGTATCACCGTCTCGCCCACACGCACCGGCTCGCGTGACGTAGACGGTCGACCGGTCCATGGACAATAAAATGATATCTACTAATAAAGTCTTTTTGTACGATTAACATATAATTTACATAAATAATATAATAGTAGACAAATAATATTAAGACAAGTCACTACAATATTATATAACTTTTGGTACTTTACACTGTCACGCTGTCCTGCCTTTTACGTGCTCAAGGGGGGCATGAAAAAGCATATTCCTGGGCCGACAGTGGGTCATCATTCTGCATTGTCTATGTTCGCAATGAGTATGGTGACCACAACTCTTAGATTCTTTTCATGCTTTCCATCAGGCAGAGTAGTCAGTTTGGCAGCCTCTTAAAACAAAAATATCTTAAGTAATATATTATGTTTAAGGTATTACGTACACTGCATAATTGGTTAAAGTTTTACAAAAGTGTACGAAAGAATTATTTTTCTTTAAAACTAAAATAATGGTGATATATGTTCAGGATGGTCCGAACGCAGACCCGTATGACTTCTCATCGGACGAGGAGACAGAGCCGGTACTGCGGGCCGCTCACTCTTCACAAGTTGAACCTTCTCAACGCTCTACCAGATCTTCACAAAAGAGTATTGATAACAAAAGGTGAGTTTGGAGATATTTTGCTACTGTTATAACGTACGGTTGGAGATACGACGGACCTGATGGTTTAGTGATTAACGGCTCTAGCTGTTAAGCTGGAGGTCCTGGGTTCGATCTCAGTAAGGACAAATCTCTGTGTGATGAACATTACTATTAGTTCTGTGCCTGTGTAAGTATGTATATCAGCAGTCTACCATTATTGGGCTATTGCCACCCCTGTATAGATACAGGAACATCCGTGTTTTTTTCTATTCTAAAGAATTTTATTTGTATGGTCCAAAACATTAAACAACGAAAACATGACATTACTTAAATCTTAAAAAAAATCTACTTAATCATTTCTCAGTATTGCCATATGTTTATTTTTGTTACCAGTATTCACTATTAGAAGTCTTAAAAACGTTCTGAGAGCTTAGTGTAAGTTTATTTCATGACAACTCGACCTCGACTGTGAATGTGTTCAACGAATGGTGAAGATTGCAGTTTTTTTTTTATTTTAATAGCCTGCCAAAGTGACTCGACTCTGCTTGATGGAAAGCATGAATAGAATCCAGTTGTAGTCACCATACTCATTGCAATGCTGACAATGCAGTATGGTGTCCCACACTATGGCGGCCTATTACAATTTTTTGCACCTCACTTGGGGATGTAAAAGATATGACAGTCATCGTAGCATTGTATTGCACACATTTACCACGACAACTGTCACCCCTGCATCAATGGGCCTTCGGTCTCGCACTCACCAACGAAACCCGACAGCACGGCTGCTGTCGCTTTAGGTTGGTCTTCTGTGGGAGGGTAGTACTGCCCCGGACGAGCCGGCTCGTTCATGCTGAAATCAGCGTGGTTCTACTACCTGGTAGGTTGCAGTGCGGGCCAAACGGAACGCTAACAGCGGTTAGTGTGACGATCGAGTCCATAGGCACATTACGCCTTCTATAGTTTGATAACATTAGCTTGAATCAGCCACTATATACATAAACTGCCTCGATATCACAGCGGTAGTGAATACAACTGCTGTGCTTGATTTCTCAGGTTCGATTCCCGCGCGGACTGAATGTTTGTATGATCTGCAAATGTTTGTTTTGAAGTTTAGGTGTTTTTTATGTATAATATTTATGTATTTACAAAAAAAAGTATATAAGTATTCTATCAGTCAGTCTAGCTATCATAGCACAAGCTCTGCTTAGTTTTAAACTAGATGACGTTGTGTCTTAAATGTCCGAAATATTTATTTATTTATTCCACTTGTATTTAAATGAGTAGTAGCTACTACATCATATTGCAGTCTGTACTGATAAGTAATTTGTCCTGTCCTAGATTGGGAGAGTTCAAGAGCGCTCTTCAAGAGCTGTTCAGGTCAGAGCGCGCCAACTCCTTGCCCCTGGCGCGAGTCACGGCGCACGTTAACGAGCGCTACTCCCACCAGATCTTCGAGCCTGCGGAGATACAGGCCGCGCTGGATAAGATGACCAGCGACAACCAAGTCATGATGGCTGACGATATTGTATTCTTGATTTAGTGAAGAAAATGTGGAAACATACTTCGTAGTGTAGTTTTAACTGTAAAAGTTTATAGGACTCAACGAAAAACTTAAGATTCTATGAGCAAACAAATGACTTACTTTTTTAAAACTCTAAACAATTTTTAGAACATTTTAAAACACCAAGTCCATCACTAAAGTTACAGCAATTCTTGATGATTTACTTAGACAGTAAATATATAATCATGCCATCATCATCAACAAATTGCCATTATTATCATGTATATTTATGATGATAATGGCAACAGCCATGAAATAGCTGCTGTATATTTTTCAAATTGGCCGACATATGTATGCCAATTGATATTACAGGAGTTACCTACCCGTTGTCTAGGAGTGTCTAGTGTTTTAAGCGGTCGCCACGCCACTCTTTATTGCGCCGATTGTTGTGGGTTTAAACCCCACATGGGACTTTGTGCGATCTGCAAATTATAGTTCTGAGTCTGGGTGTTCTTTGTGTGCGTTTCTTGTATGTTTGTAAAGTCCCACGCTACACAGGACACATTCCTAATGTGGGCGATGTTTTTTTTTATTATAACTATAGTCAATAATAACTCTCAAATTTGAAATGATTATTTCATAGATTTCTAGTTTGTCTTATTGTTGCCATCACATACGTTATTATAATGTAATAATATCAATTAAAGTTGAGAGGTGTCAAGGGACACCCGGATGGAATGAAGTTCCTTTCAATTAATTAGTGAAGGAATTGTAATATATTTTTTTTATTTCTTTTAAGTTATAAAAAAACAAATATAATCGTCGAGACACTACATTGTTCAAAGCAAAATAGAAAGACGAAACGAAAATAATTGGCTTGCTTTCTGAGAGAGAGAGAGAGTGAGAGAGAGACAGAGAAACATGCGCACGCCGCACGGCTTTCTACACTATAGCAAAAAGTGTCGTGACAACTTTTCGTCTAAATTTTTTTCTGTCTAGCCTCCTTTGCAACGCGCGATAAGGAACTTCGTTCCCATAATTAAACATAAGTTATCACTTAGTTACTTGTTAATATTACAGTCCCTGGCCAAATTATTAGACGCACTGCATAATTTTATGTAAAATATTAATTACAGAGCGATGTTGCATCGTTTTATTGTTTTAAAATGATCTGTTTGATATTTTATTATTATTTAATCAATAACTGATTAATTTAACACAAATAAAACAGCATTAATTTAAAAAATCTTATGTTTATTGAATTTTAAAGAAATGTAGAAATAAAGTACGTAAAAGTCAATATTTTGTTGAGCCACCTTTAGCCGCTATCAAGTCCTTAATTCTGCGCGACATGCTATCAATGCAAGACTGCACTGTCTCCTGCATTTGTGGATGATGATTCCACACATGAATAATCCTTTCTAGGAGCTGGGTTTTGTTGGTGATCACATCTTTAGCCACTTCTCTTTTCATCAGCTCCCACACATTTTCTATTGGATTCATATCGGGGCTATTACCCGGCCAATCCAACAGAGGGATATTTTTTTCTGCCAAGAAAGCTTTAACTGATCGAGCAGTGTGACAGGGAGCCCCATCTTGCATGAAAATGAATGGTTCCCCATTTGGAAACCAATCTCTGAGCTGCGGAATCAACCGATTTTCTAAAACTTCTTTGTACTGGTCTTGCCTCATTATTCCTTTCACGACGTACAGACGTCCAGTGCCCTTGCCACTGATGACTGACCAAATCATCACTTTGGTGGGATGTTTAACTGTTGGAACGACGCAGTCAGGATGAAACTTTTCTCCTGGACGACGACGCACATACTGAGCTTTATTCTGTAAAATTTCGAATGTGCTTTCGTCACTGAAGCAGACCTGTCAATAATAGAAAAAAAAATATAAAATCCAAGTTCTTTTGCTTTATTTTATTGAAAACGATAATAATCTACTATTTTTTTTATTAAATTACATTATCTTACCGATCTCCAGAAGTTCATATCTTTGTCTTGCCATTGCTTGGCCCACTTCAGTCGCTTTGTTTTCATTGCAGCTGTTAACTTGGGCTTCTTGGCGGGGCGACAGGCTTTAAAATTTAATTCTTTCAATTTTCTTCGAATAGTCCGTTCAGAAGCATTTACGCTAGCATCCTGGAGTTGTGATTTTATCACCTTTGTGGTAGCAAATCTGTTTTCTAGACAAATTTTCTTCAAACATCTCTCTGACCGAGGAGTGAAAATTGGTTTTCTACCACATCTTTTCTTTCTTTTCGGGCTTAATTCCTCCCCCTTTCCCTTTCCCTTTTTTATGCGTCGTACACTAGCTTCAGAAACTTTCAATCTTCGTGATATTTCCCGGTTCGAAAATGTTTTCGCATTTAAAAGAGCCTTCACTTCAGCTTTTTTACGTGGTGAAAGATCGCCCTTTTTACCCATAATGAAAATAGTCCAATGTTTATTTTAAAACACTGAATACAAATTAAACTAATAACTGAATAGTAAAAAACTGTTAAACAAACAATCACAGTCTATAAACGCAGAAAGAGAAACTGAGAAACACGTCCTAACCTGACGAAATGACGATCGCGACTGAAACAGGTTTATACTTGTTTACGTTCATGTATCCCTTTAACAACACAGTATTGCCATATGCTTAAAATAAATAAAAATAGATAGTCTACCACAAATCTTTTAAATAAAAATCAATAATACTGTAGTTTAAATACATAATTACTGCATAAAAACTTTTCAGAAACATGAAATAATTAAAAACAATACAATGCGTCTAATAATTTGGCCAGGGACTGTAGTTTAGACTTTTAAAATCACTCCAACTCGGATCATATGTTCAAAATCTAGAAAATGCCATTTGATTGTAAGATATATGAATGCCGTAAATAAATGAATACTTGTATATTGATTAAAATGTACTTATGAGGTGTTTTCATAACGAATAATATCAATAAATTTGTACCTTTTAAAAGAAAATAAAGCAATCGATCATTAAATTAAAAATATTTTCATTTTTAACTCATGATAATTTGGATTCTTTAAAAATTATGTCTACGTGCATAGGGTGCCCATAAACAACTAAGGGTCCCTAATCACCCACACCTGCAAGTGACGTACCTGCTGTTCGATGGATGAGGTTCTGGTAAACAAAACATCCCGATTAGTGGCAATAGGCTCACTACCTGTTACGTGAGACCAAAACTGGTGAAAAGTAAGTGTTTAATATGTCTCTGCCTTTTTTTAATCTGTGGAAACCCCTCGGGCCGTCACTCCACCGGGGTTTACGACGGGATGGTGTGTCGGAATCGGACCGACTAAAACCACACGGCGTGCCACTCTGCGCCTGAGTTAGGAAGGGGCTTCCGGGAACAGTGTTATTACGACTTTCGGACCCAATATATCTCTGCCTACTCCTCCGGGGAAACAGGCGCGCTTTTATGTATGTATGTTATGTTATATAGTACTACCATATCTCACAGGTATATATGTAATTGTTAAAAATAAAATGAACAAAATAAATAAAAGTTTTTTATTTTTACAACTTTATATTAAATTAAGAATACCTAAGTACTAAGTATTTAAGTTCATTTTCTCCCTTTCCTGCCTTTACCTTTATTTTTCATTGAACTACCTTTTCCAGCTTTCCCTTTTCCTATTTTACCGCCAAACACTTTCTTTGGCTTATTAAAGTTACCCTTATCATTTCCGTCTCTATTGAACTTTCTCCCACCTTTCCTGTCATTTTGGAATTTTCCACCACCTTTCCTGTCATTTTGGAATTTTCCACCACCTTTCCGGTCATTTTGGAATTTTCCACCACCTTTTCGATCACTTTGGAATTTTCCACCTTGACGATCATTTTGGAATTTCCGGCCATCCTTTTGGTTATTCCTAAATTGCTTTTTGTCGTCTTGTCTGTTCTGGACTTTGTCTGTGTCTTGATTTCTTTGATATTTCTTCTTTAATTTCTTATCTAACCTCAACTTTTTAAAGCCCCGTGGTCCGTCGTCATCGCCTTTACGTTTTCTTGAGTTATCGCGTGTAAAAAGATCTGAAATAAAAGGATTTCGTAATGTATATGTAACCATAGATTGATTAGACGAAGTCATCGGTTTCAAAAAGAAAAGAAAAGAAAACAAAATGTAACAAAATCAGTTGAATAATAGACAAACCAGAGATTTTATAACCTATTTGACAAGCTTTCGTCTTCGAAATTACTGAACAAATTTTCACGGTATTTAAATAGAAAGTATTGAATATGGGTACAAAATATTAGCATTTTAAGATGTATGCAATTTTTTTTTAAATCTTCGCTTAGATCTAGTTATTTTATTTTTTCGTTTCTGTTACACTAGTTTCGTACACGCAGTACGTTTGTGTATGTGCGTACACAGCCTACTCATAGATATAAATATATCTTAAACAGCATGTTCTGACCCTTAGGCTTTTTCCCTAAAAACTAAAAACCATGCTTACAGTCGGTTACAAACAAACATACAGGTGAGGCTAATAAAAGTTTGTTGAAAATTAATGATCACCAACCTTTTTCTGGTTCCTCACCAACTTCTTGCCGGTAATAGTCTGCATCATCCTCGTCGTCATCTTGGTCCATATTTGTGTGTTGTGACTCAGCATTCGCTAACTCCATTAACCTATACCAACAGTAAAAAATATAGTAACTTTGAAACGTTTCTCTTTCTAATTTTCAGCAGTAATTCGAAATACTCAATTAAAAAAATGAAAACGTCATTTTAGGTGAAACAACAGCAATTGGGTAGATGACTGTATCGTAAATAAATACCAATGTCCACTTCATTAAAACTAATATCGCGAAACAACTCGGAAAATACAATTAACATAGCTTTTTATTATTATTACGAATTTCAATCAAATATACAGTGAAATATATTGTTCAATTGAGTAGTCTAAAACAGTGACGTCACAATTTCGTATTTAATACATTTTTCAGTCAAAATTGTCATTTTGACAGATAATAAAAAGTAACTAATTTGACTAAGGTGTCATCTAGCCTATTGCCCGAGGCGTCCTTCGCGTGATTATTTCCAACTTTGAAAATGACGAATTTCCATAGTTAAGGTTTAAAAATTATCTCTTAAGGCCAAGTCATAGTAGAGCAGAGTCGAAGCGTCAAATTCTTCACAAGTAATTCACTGCGTACACAAGTAATTCGTACGTTTATACATATATAGTTTCAGATTGGAAAGTAGTCTGCAGTTTCCAATGCAGAGTATTCCGAGTATGGGGAGTATTCGCATAGTTGGCATTTATGATCGCATGAAGACGCACGCACCAATCAGCGTTGGTTGCGCTCTGACGCGCGAATTCAGTTGAATGCGCGCGAATACTCATCTTTTTATTTTGGAGATAAGGATGAATTAGCAATGTTAAGTTTCAGATTCTGCTATGTACAAATTGACCCTTAGTGCCAAAATTTCGAATTCGTTGTCATTGCGGTGTAGGTTGTGCGTTTATAAAAATGGCAAGTAATTTCAGATTATAAAGATTAAAGCTTGCGATTGAAGTTGTTTAGGGTCTAGCCGTGTGGTGACGGATTAAGAATACATAGTGTTACCACATACATATTATACTTATTATACAACTTCTATACATCCCGCGGGTGTCGTAAGAGGCGACTAAGGGAACAAAGTATACAAGACAACATCATTACAAAGAGAAAGAAAACTTGGAACAAACACTATACCAATCCGTCTGGCCAGGGTGACTGTGTGATAATATACCTTTGACTCTCCGTAATCTCTTTCTTTTTCTTCATGCCCTCAATCGCCTTCTGTTTGAGATCTTCTTTCTCCTTCTGCTTACGTTTGACGTTCTCTTCTTGTTGCGTTTTACGTTTTTCTTTTAATCGTCTGTAAGGGTACATTTATTTGTTAGGTAATCACATTCAGATAATCAATGATGGACACTGGTGGAACACATTTATACAGCCACAAAAATGGGAAAGCAACAATATACAGAAGACATATGGTTTTCTTGTACTGTTAAAAAAGTTTAAGACTTATTTTTTGATCGTGAGAGTCAGATTTTGACACCAGAGGTCTAGATTTTTTACAGGTTTCAGATTATATCAGTAACCCCTCAGCAGGGTAGTCACATGCATGTTTTGCAACTTAGGTTTAAATAATATTTATTTTTCCAAGTCAATCTTTTGTAGATATTTTTACATTAAAGGAAAACTAGTATACAAAGCTAAGCTGGCTATAAATATTGTGTACATAATCTTATCATGGCTTGTTTGGCCTCCGTGAGCCTCATTCATGTGGAGAAAATCAAGGAAGGATTTCTTTAACACCAGTTCTGTATAAAACTGTGGGTATGACTCCGGTTCAGGTGGCCTATTTCTGCTGAAGCATCTCTCTGCTACGGTATATACATACATAAGTATACATACTATAAAAAAATATTACCTCTTTTCTTCTCTCTTCTTTTTGATTAGCTTCTTCTCTTCATCTGTCTTTTCAACTAATTCGTGGAAAAGCACTTCTCCGTCCAATAAACCATCTTCTACCTGAAAATTAAGCAATTATTTATTTTATTATTATTGTCACGAGTTCTAATAACTATAGCACTTAACATCAACCAAACTGTCTATTTATTTTGATCTGTCCTTTATCGAATGTTAAGTCTACCAAATTGACTCTACACTATCTAATGGAAAGCATAAGTAGAATCCAATAGTAGTGGTCACCATAATGCAGACAATACAGTATGCTGAACCACACTATGGCGGCCTAGTGAGATGCTTTTTCATGCCCTGCTTGGGGAAGTTAAACTTGCATTTCATTTTGTCAATTAAACTACTTATAGACATACAATAGCAGATTTTTAAGATTAAACTTGTGATAATGCACCTAGTTGACACTTATGATATAGTTCGTCAACAACATCAGCCGCGGTTCAGTAGTTTAGAAACATGTACTGACAAACTGTAGCGCAGTTTTTAGCAACAACCAATGTTACCTAGCAATTAATTTTATGATGTAGAGGTTCACTACCCTATATACATCTTGTCTTATTTAAACGACAGTGCATCATCTAAATTTGTGGTTTTTTATCAATCATTTTTTTTAAGAACACCCACACATTTACATATCAATTATTTAAATTATCTGTGTAAATATGGCAACATGTCAAAAGTATTGTAGACTACTTTTGACATGTTTATAAAGTGGAAAAGATAAAAAAAGAAAAGTAAACATGATATACATTATAATACACGACCTTAATACCATACCTTAATAAGTTGAAATGATATCCTAGGTCCCAGTTCGAAAAGTCTGATAGCAGATTTAGATTCAGCAGCGGCGCCTCTTGAGGTCAAGTTTTGAGGCAAGATAATTTGTGAGTTTGGGTCATCTTCGAATTCACTCTCCGATAACAGACCTGCTCTGTAAAAAAAAGTAGATTTTTACAAAGTTTGTTTTTGGACATCTGACACACAACGCCACCCAGTCCCAAACTAAGTAGAGCTTGTACTATAGGCACTACTACTGATATAAATACAAATATCCTATTTTTTTGTAAATTAATCGTATATATACGTAGAAAACACTCAAACTCCGAACCAAATATTTGCAGATCATACAAACATTTGGTCCGACCCGGGAAAGGACCCAAGACTTGAGGCACATCGAGACAACGTTTTCCCAAAGGAAATTTTTAAATTGAGTCTTTCAACTCTAGAACTTGGTTCTAATTCAATATGCTAAAGGCATCTTACCTGTTAGCTGTATGGATATGCAACCAATGGTCTGAATTACTACAGTTTCAGTCTGAGAACATCATTCTCTTTTTTTTTTCTTTTAAAAGACAACGGTCGCATTAGGAATAAAGCCTGTGTCGCGGGGGACTTTACAAACATACAAGAAACGGACACAAAGAACATCCAAACTCAGAACAACAATTTATGGATCACACAGTATTGTCCCATGTAGGATATGAACCCACAACACTCAGCGAAGTGGGGAGCAGCGTGGCGACCGCTTAAACCACTAGGCCAATCGTGCAGTCAGTCAGTCAGTCTTACTCCTTTCTCTTTCTCATCTTTACTCAAATTAGTTAACAACTTTTACGAGGCACCTCACTGGTTCGGTGAAATGTGATGTAAGAGAAATCTTCGTCAATACACAAGTTTTGGGAGGGTTTCACTTTTTTAAACGATAAGTTCAGCTAACTACTGAATATTTGAATACCGTACAAGATGAAGATACTTACTTGTCGAAGAATTCCGACATGTCTTTGCACCGATTTAAATTCGGAATTTTTCCTTGCACCACCTGTAAAATATCCAATTACGTTTAAAACAGGTCATGGGTGTTGCCAGATTTATTTTCCTACCATTTTTTGGTGGTATCTATACATCGACACATACTATTAACTAACATCAAATACATAATTATACAGGTCTATACTATACTATGTCTTTACCTATGAAATCTACTTTTTTTATGAAATAACTTAAAAATATTTGTCGTTCTATGTATTTTCTTTTCTGGCAACCCCTCTCAGTGCCTTTGGAACAGATGATTATTATTTATCTATTGCCATACTAATCGTAAAGTTGACTTATTTACCACCATAAAAACTGCATAAAAATGTGTCCATCTTGAACCTTCTTATTTGCCCATAAATGTGGGAAACACCATGAACTTCGAACTGGGTAACCGACTCATATTTTAAACACTAATTTATACTCTTAAGTGACTGATAGATGATTTAAGTTTTATAATTAATTATTTCGGACATTTAAAGTCAACATCGTCTAGTTTCAAAGTAAGCAGAGCTTGTCCTGTGATAACTAGACTGGCTGATAGAATACATACATACATACATATATACATTGTAAATACATACATATTACACATAAAAAACACCCAAACTTCGAAACAAATATTTTTGCAGATCATACAAACATTTGGTCCAACCCGGGAATCGAACCCGAGACCTCAAGCATAGCAGTCGCATTCATTACCGCTGCACGACCGAGGTAGTTTAAGTGAGTAATCTTTCTTAATATATTGGTTGACGTACCTTTTTGGTTCCTCTGTTAAGTCCTACAGGCGTGGCTCTGATAGCATAGTGCCTCATATCGACGAGTTTTGTGGAAGGGTTGTAGTTCATGAGCACGCAACGGTGAATGTTCTTTAGTTTCACCTAGAAAAACAAAGATTTTAAAAAGTAATTTTAATTAAATAAATAATAAATATTTTGTACATCTGACACACAACGCCATCTAGCTTCAGACTAAGCAGAGCTTGCACTAGATAGCTAGATTGACTGATAGAATTGGTAAGCGTTTTTTTTTAATAATGTATTTATATGAAATATATATACATATTATACATAGAAAACACTCAAACTTCGAAAAAATATTTGCAGGTATTTGGTCCAATCCGGGAATCGAACCCAAGACCTTGAATGTAACTGCTGCATAGCAGTTGCATTCGCTGCCACTGCATCCGAAGCAGTTAATTTGAACGGTATAAGGACAGACGACCAACGAGTCACTTGATAGCGAGTAGCCTCCGCCATCCATAGACATTTGCAACTCTATAAGCAACAGAGCGAAGGTAGGACAAGAACGGGACCTGGAGTGGGTCAAGGGCGGTCACAGCATAATAAGATCTGATGAGACTGGCCCTGCACACGGGCCTTTTGTAATTTGCAAGCTTGGCGATAATTAAGCGGTTGATTTAGTGATCGATGATCTGGATATCGTAATAACAGCTGTTCCCGGATCCCTCCTATGTCAGGCGCAGAGTGTCACACCGCGTGGTTTTAGTCGGTCTGATTCCGACACACCACCCCGCCGTAAACCCCGGTGGGGTGACGGCCCGAGAGGGTTTCCACACGTTAAAAAAAAAGAAAAAAAAAGTATCAAATTCGATGGTGGCAGTATGGTTTGTACTTACTGTGGTAATATTGATTGTAGGGAACATATTCTGGAACATTGTAGCCATGAGTTTCATGTGCATACCCTCGCCGGAGAAACTGTTCAGTACTATGAGAGGTGCGTTCTGGAACGCACGCATCATGACATACTGTTTTCGGAGCGAGGAGATCACGTCCCGGGCCAAAGTGTACTGTGAACAGACATATATTGTTAATGATAATCTATTTGTAAATTATTATTTTCTGAAAGGTATTGTTATTTATAGGTTGTCCGTATTTCTTATGATTTTTGCCCTGAGAAGGAAAAGGAAAAACCATAACTAACTGAAATTATCAAGTCATACAGGGTATTCCAACGAAAATATTATAAATGTGAAAGTTTGTGAGTATGGATGTTTGTTACATTTTCACGAAAAACTACTGGACGGATTTGGATGAAACTTTACAGTAATATAGGTTATACACCGGAATAACATATAGGCTACAATTTGTAATGATTTTATGTAATTTTGGTCGTAGTATAACGATACATGTCAATTACGTCGGAAAAAAATCTGGCCTCTGAGAGTTATTTTGGCGTATGCTGCCTAAAGCATTGAAGTTACACAAAGATGATATACAGTAGGATTGTTCGTATCTTTAAAAAAAAAAAAAATTAAAATGATCTGTTACGAAATTTAAAAAAGCTAGTAAACTGGCAAAAGCCAGTAACTCATCAAACAAGTTTGTTGAGTCATAATACAAGTCGTACATAAATCCAAATTGAGTACTTTTTATTAGATAATATTGACTTAACTGAATATTTAATTTAAATATGTATTGAATATTAATATCATATTTAATTAATTATGTTTTTTTGAACGAAGAATACTTTAGCACTGTGGTAAGTGGGAACTGAACACACAACATTTAGTGCAGTATGATGCGACAGGCAACATTATGCAATCAAATATAGATGCTACAACATCAATTTGAAGTGGAAGCTGACTTGCTGATAAGTGACAGTCAGATATTATAAACTTACATTGTGTATCTTAAAAGTGAGTGTGGGTCCTCGAGGTAGCCGTGCCATTCTCATGTATGTACCAAGTTCTGTCTCTGTAAACAGCATCATATGTGACACATGCAGATATCCAGACACCGAAACAAAATCCTTTATTGTGTTTTTCTTTCTTTCCTGTAAAAGAAAAATTAACATGTACTCAAATAATTAGTAAATTAAAAAAAAAATAGAACTGCACACCAACTAATAGGAATTATACTAGTAATGCTGGAAAAGATAATTTTAAGATACTAGTAATGTTTTTTCATCACCATCAACAGCCTTTAATAGTCCATTGCTGGACATAATTTTCTTTCATCATCAGCTTCTAACAGTCCACTGCTGGACAAGAGCCTCTCCTTAGAAAGGAGGTCTTGGTTTGTATCAAGGATTTTTGTCTCTTTGCAGTTATGTCGTCCTGCGTAGATTGCTCTCTTACTCGTTTATTACGACACCTACCGGATGAATCACCACTCGGAAATGTTTTTTAAAACTTTTAGTAAAATGTTTTTATTTCATATATATGGTATTTATCTATAGTGTGTATATGTTTAGAAATATTCAAGTATGTTGACCAGCAGTCTGATTAGCACAGGCTCCACCTAGTTTGGGATTAAACTGCTGTGCGTGAAATGTGTGTAAATATTATAACAATTATTATTTTGTGTCTGGGGGATATGGAGCAGAATGCTATGTGATTTTAAAGGGTTCAATTCTGACAGACCACTTATACACTAGTTTTCACACAACAATAGAATATTTAATTTTTGTTGCGGAGTTAATAATGTATTTTAGAAAGTTAATATTGCACAAGTTGTGTTTTTAAAATAATTATTTTATTCAAATGAAACAAGGTACAAGAGGATGGTGTGAAACAATACAGGTGTGATATACATTTCGATAGTAATAAAATCTTTTTTGTTTTCATGTTTCATGTTTCATGTTGTATGTATATTGTTCACATTACGTGAACAATATACATACAACATGAAAACACATACATATATGTTTTTAATTATACTTTCTACAAATATGTGGCATATGGGGACTTAATGCCATAGGTATTTACTTCCACTTAATTTTTGGGCAACAAAGAGACAACTCTTCGTTAGTCGCTAGCAGATGTATATATACTGAAATAGCACACATCACAAAAACCATGTTGATCTCATAAATAACCAGTTCAGTTCATAGAATACTTCAAGTATATCAGATTCACCTACAAAGTTAAGCCTATGAAAAACTAACCTTCAACTGCGAAGCCGTAAAAGGCTCCATAACTTTCCTGAAGTCCTTCATAAGATCTATCAAATCCTTGCTACATTGTCCACGATGTATTACAAAGGAATGGGGAGCCTTCACCAAGTTTTCAGGCTCCAGAGACTCCTTGGAGGCTGGATTTCTCTTCGCGCATTTCCCTTTCCGTTTACCCATTTTTATTTCACACTTAGATCAAGGAACATAAAACTATTAAGGAGTATATCGGTTCAACCTATAAATTGAATTATTTTAGTTATAGACACTTTACTCGTAAGCCACTGATTGTTATTTTTCCACGAGTTTATGTTGTTTACTTTGAGGTTATAACATGCATACCGTGAGCAATCTGACACTACTGACAGTTTACACACAGATAACTAATACTCTGATTAGTATGATTTTTTTTATCTGTACTTTTGATTTTGTTTTATTTTTCTGAAGTTTATAGCTATCTCAAACGCTATCTTTTAGAAGTATTCCCTTTTTTTCACTTAGATGTTATTACACTTGTTACTGTGCATTTGTCTGAGACTGTACAGGTGGTGTAGTGGGTTAAGTCGACACCTACTCGCCCTCTACTGCACTGAGTGTTGTGGGCTTAAATCCCGCATGGGACAACATTTTATGTAATGCATAAATTTTTATTCTGTCTGGATATCGCGTTATATCCGTTTCATGTGTCTGTAAAGTCCCCTGCGAACATGCAAAATTTACAATGCGAAAGTCATCTTTATAAAAAAATTAAAAGAAAGCCAAAAAATATTAAAAGACCCACCCTACCATCATCAGCTCAGCAACATCAGATAATATTTACTAAACGCAAGTACTTATGTGGCTTCCGAAAAAAGATGGAACACATTGTTTGACATAATAGAGTTTCCCTAGATTTTGCTGATAGCACATCTTCGAATTCTGACTTGTTGGCAATGAGACCATATCGGAGCTAACCATTTCAATAGTAGATAAAATTTTGAAAATCAGTTCGAGATTTTATCAACCACCGAAGTAGGTATTTATCACAATGAAAAAGGTGGCGTGTTTTTCACGACTCTCGTTTTAAATGGCAGAAATCAAAAATATTCCTCTAACTTCGTAAAGAATTATAAAAAAATATGATGAAATATAGAACAAAGTTATTGAAGGTAATGAAACTACTAATGTTACAGAGAAGAACGTGGACCGTCTGATGCTACCGGTTTCTACTTGTCTTAACTGAGTCGCAAAGGTAAAATGAAAGCCATGGTACTTTATGTTAATTGTCATAGGCAAAAAGAGGTAGGTAAACATAGATAGAACCTAAACATAGTAAACACAGATAGGTAGGTAGATAATAAAGACTTGTTATGAATATTCCAATTGCGTCCTGTTATCAATCCACATGTACCTTGCTTTAATCTATTTATATGTTGCCGTTAAGCTGCATAATTCAGACAATCCAAACAATACCTTCTTTATTTCGTGATGATGTGAAAAATCTTTTCAGATCTGCAGCTCTCCGACGACGTGGCTCTAGGGTTTCGGATTTACAATCCGAAAAAACGCATCCAGGCATCTGGTGGATCCGGTATCCTTGAGCTGGATCCGGTGTTAACATTTGTTAAGAAATAATAGCTCTATTTCTTTGATTCGTGCATGTAGATTAGATGCTTAAATATGGTTTAGTATATATTATATAGTATGTATTATATAATAATTAATAAAGTAAATATATATATATATATTTACTTTTATTAAATATGGTAATTATCCTAATAATTGTTACGCACAATATTCATTTGGCATAACTCTTTACGCACAATTTTTTAAGAATGATTACTATAAGCATAATTATTGTTAAATATACTATAATAATATAATAATATACTAAAGCATAAATTTGTGTCTGAATAATGATATTTAAGCAAAATATTTATAGGCAACACAAAATATACACAGGAAAGAATAAGTTTTGTAAATGTTGTTTTTACATTTAGTAAAAAACTTTTCGTCACATAAAATAAACATACTATTGGCTTAGGTATGAACTAAGAGCCACTTCATTGCACCCTAACCTACTGTTACACCATGGTACTTGAGTTTTATTGGAGTTATTTTCGGGTGAACTCTCTACTTAGGTGAGGTACGACACACATGGACGCCATCTCCTCCTGGCTGCGTACTGTAGCGTATGCAGGAAAAAAACCATCGCGTTCAATCACGGTCACATCCAGGGCGACATGAGGTGTTGGTAAACGCACTTACACCGGTCGGGTCCCCAGCGGCGAATTGGATCCGACTAGAGGTCGTTCTTTTAGACCTTGTCCGCCGTCACCTTCGGCGAAATGACATCATTGCAGAAGGTTACGTTACGTTAGTAAAACAGCTACCACTGCCGGCCAAGGAACAATGATGAACACTCAGTTTTAGACGCATTACACAATGCAAGTTAATATTGACACTTTTCGAAATTAAAATCAGTAGGGCTCGTTAGAACATGAAGTCTTTCGGCCACGATAATATTTGTTCAAACTATTCTTATTTATTATGATTTCACACTTACATTCACATTCATACAATTCATACAACAACACATTTCATACTATTTCCACGACCACTCATAAATAACATTATTATTTCAATAATTCGTCATAAGCGCATCTGCAAAGACACAAAACAGCATAAATTATATTGTGGTTTACGATGGCTGACTGAGGGACAAGAGCTGACTGAGTGAGTGAACTACTTAAAAACGCGTGTCTTTCATCCTGATGCAATAATCAACCCATTTCATTCGATTCGAGTCTAGTAAAAACAGCAATAGCTAACGTGTGATGTTACCGCACCACGCATATTGATGTTCGTTACCTAAGAAGAATATGTTACATAATTTACACATTTAATCACATAACTGTATTTGAACTTATTTACACATAATTATGAAGTCATAAAAGTTGTTCTATTTCTAAACAACTGAATATTTTTCGTTCCTGCCGTAGAATCCGGTCTGTACTTTAAATGTTTATAGGCAAAACATAGCCTAAACTCGATTAGCAATAGACGGCGGCGCGGGCTGGCAAGTATGAATTAGCCGAAGTTCACCGAACGACGTAAGTACGAGTACGTTAATTTAAGAACAATCGAATTTCGGACCGCCAAACATAACTGACAACTTTTTACTATCGAAAAATTGTCTTGGGTATTTTAAGCAAATGAAGTCACGGGTAGAAGTTAGTCTACAGATAAATGTAAAAAATTAATACATATGAAATTAATAAATGACACACAATCTTATCATTATGTACATCGACAATTCTGACAAAAATTAGCATTCAGTTGTATTAATCAAGTAATACATAGCGGTCTAGTTGTTGTATAAAAATCTAGGTAAGTACCGGTCACAATATTTTGGCAAGATGAAAGAAACTCAACCTTAACTTGTTTCTTTTGTAGGAAACTAAAGACATGGACAGTAGAGATTATCTTTATTTTGTTTCTTAGGTATAAGGAAGATATTAACCCTCATGACACAGGTAATCCTAGTGTGGGGCCTAGTATATAGACAATTGTAAATGTTTCATTAAGAATAAAAAACAATAAAACATAATTACTCTCTTTATTACATTTATATACATATTGATTATATTTAAAATACATATTTTAAAAATACAAAAAATAGTAGACCATCGACTTCGGTTACAGGGACCAAGAAATCGGTAGTTAGGGTTCCAAAGACAGGAAGCTCCTCACTATACGGGCCGTGTTAAGGAGTACTGGATTCTGCATCAGTCCCTTGACCCTTATCATTACTTTTTTAATTTGGTGGGTGTCAAAAAAATATTACACAGGTGTCTGTTCTTGTTCTGTAGAAGTATTCCACATTCAGGTGGCTACGTTCCTAGCCTAAATAAGACATTTTTCTTAACTGAAATATTTCCTTTGAATAATACTTCGCATTTAAAGGGGCTTTTAATCTGGAACCCCTCTAAAAATCTACTATGTAAAGCGGAACAACAATTATGCTTCAGAAAATGCACATTCTGTGGCACCATTATACCATATATACTTAGTCTGGCCATAAATACTGTTACACTTAATTATAAAAAAATATTACATTTGAATTTCGAATCTGTCATTTTTATACGATTGTTCATTGTGTTTTCTCATTTTGGCGCCAATACATTGTAAAATATTTTGCGATATTAAAATGGTGTGGGGTGATAAAGAGAACCGAATCGCTGTGATAGCATTACACAAAGTAGGTATGGAGCCAAATGCAATTTTTAAAACTCTCCATACACTTGGTATTAGTAAAATGTTTGTGTACCGGGCTATTAATAGGTACAATGAGACCTCCTCTGTTTGTGACAGAAAAAGATCTGGCCGTCCACGTAGTGTTCGTACGAAAAAGGTGGTCAAAGCAGTAAGGGAAAGAATTCGAAGAAATCCTGTCCGAAAGCAAAAGATTTTATCTCGGGAAATGAAGATAGCACCTAGAACCATGTCGCGTATTTTAAAAGATGACTTAGGACTTGCAGCCTATAAGAGACGCACTGGCCATTTCTTAACTGATAATTTAAAGAAGAATAGGGTGGTAAAATCGAAACAACTACTGAAGCGGTACGCAAAGGGAGGTCACAGAAAAATTTTGTTTACGGATGAGAAAATTTTTACAATTGAGCAACATTTTAACAAACAAAATGACCGTATTTATGCTCAAAGCTCTAAGGAAGCTTCCCAATTAGTCGACAGAGTGCAACGTGGACATTATCCGACTTCAGTGATGGTTTGGTGGGGTGTTAGCTATGAAGGAGTGACTGAGCCATATTTTTGTGAAAAAGGTATCAAAACATCGGCACAAGTGTATCAAGATACCATTCTTGAGAAGGTAGTTAAGCCCCTTAACATCACCATGTTCAATAACCAAGTATGGTCCTTCCAGCAAGACTCGGCGCCGGGTCATAAAGCTCGGTCCACGCAGTCTTGGTTGGAATCGAACGTTTCGGACTTCATCAGAGCTGAAGACTGGCCGTCGTCTAGTCCCGATCTTAATCCGCTGGATTATGATTTGTGGTCAGTTTTAGAGAGTACAGCTTGCTCTAAACGCCATGATAATTTGGAGTCCCTAAAACAATCTATACGATTGGCAGTGAAGAATTTTCCCATGGAAAGAGTGCGTGCTTCTATTGATAACTGGCCTCATCGTTTAAAGGACTGTATTGCAGCCAATGGAGACCACTTCGAATAAGCTTTTTATATTTTTAATTGTTTTATATTTATGTATTAAACTGACACACTGTAAAAGTAATAAATGTTATTTGCAGTTAACAATTTTCTTTTTTCTTTATTACAATATTTATGGCAAGACTAGGTATTTAAGTATTTATTATAAATTGAATTTAGTTTCTTATTCTTACAAGGTGTTTATTTTTTTTTTGTATTTAATACATTTTCTTTTTCTGTGCGGAAATCCCCCCCGATACCACCTACTGGTGGTTATGTCGGACTCGAACCGACCAAAAACCGCACGCCGTCTCAGGTACCAGTAGCCGGGGAATCAGGTGTACCCTAGAAAGGAAATCCCTTGTATTTCCCTAACCAATCCTAGCCAGTGGTATAGCCAGTGGTATTTAAAACGTGGTAGTCTCTTCTTCAATCATCATGAATCTTATCACTGGAATATCGCAGTATCGAAAGAAAAAATAATTAAAAAAGCTAAACTATTAGGTACTCTATTAGGTAAACAAAATTATCAATAGAAAAATATTTTCCATACCAGGTCTGACCACCAAGTTTAACCCGAGCCTCCGCATAATATGGAAATTGGTGTGAGAGTAGTGTCCGTTGCGCTGTGGCTCCTCGCAGCAGTCAATGTTGATTTGGCGCAGGGTACGTATATTTTCACCTCTCAACTTACAGTGAGAAGATGGAAAACCATATCGTATGTATAAGAGAACGTACCTATAATACGTGTACCTCTACTCAGTGACCACCCGTAGTAATATCAAGACCACCTTTTCTAGTTTTCACGAGATCAATTATAAATATAGTTTTAATATTTTTTTTTAATAGTATCTGACTATATACGCTGGGGCCTAATTAAAAACTGTCGTAAGGTTTTCGCCTGACACAATGTGGAATTGGGTCTGCTTTAGCATTGACGGCAATTAACGATCCAATATTGTTATGTTGCCAATGTTTTTAGTGTTGCCAAAATAAATATTTTTCTTTCTTTCTTTAGATATTTTAGATAGTTAATAGACGACATAGTCATCCTGACGGAATCTTTGCATGATATGCAAGAAATGCTCAACAGTCTGGACGATTCTTCAAAACGAGTGGGACTGAGGGTGAACATCGAAAAAATAAAAACCATGCATAATAGGCATGTATCCAAGAGTCCCGTAACCGTAAATCACACTGCTATCGGGGTTGTGCAAGAATACATCTACCTTGGTCAAACTATTAAACTAGTCGGCACAATTTCGATCGGGAGGCCTATAGGAGGATTCGTCTGGACTGGGCAGCATATTCCACAATAATTAAAGACCAAGGTATTTGACCAGTGCGTCCTACCCGTTATGACATACGGAGCCGAGATGTGGACACTCACCATTGGACTGGTCCACAAGTTTAAGCTCAGCGTATGATGGAGCGTGCGATGCTGGGTGTTTCTCTGGCTGATAAAATTAGTAATGAGGTTATTCGACAGAGAACGGCAGTAACTGACATCGCACGGAGAATCTGTACGCTGAAGTAGAAGTGGGCCGGCCATGTCTTCAGACGATCCGATGGTCGCTGACGCCGAAGTGTGTTAGAGTGGAGATCACGATTGGACAAAACGTCGTGTAGGGCGCCTTGCAGCGCGATGGACCGACGACTTGAAGAAGGTGACTGGCAACGGATGGATGCGAATTACCCAAGACAGGGATGATTGGCGCTCCTTTAGGGAAACTTTCGTTCAGCAATGGACAGCGATAGGTCGATTCGATTGATTTGATTGCTTTAGACAGACGTGTTTGAATATGATGTTATTTAGTCAGACATTACACATTTTCAGACCACCACCGATTTGTACGAGATGTCCTGGCTCCACTTGTACCAGACTACTTAGATAAGAATGCTGCAGGTAAAGCATTTTTAAAATAGATATTATTTAGTCACTCAAAGTATCACGTTCAAGTATAACTAGATATGTTATAATAACTATAACTTTAACGACGATGACTGTCATGCCTTTTACGTCCCCGAGCGAGGCGAGAAAAAGTATCTCACTAGGCCACCATAGTGTGGGTCACGGTACTGCGTTGTCTGCATTCACAATGATTATGGTGACCATAACTTATAAATTCTGTTCATGCTTTCCACCAGGCAGAGTAGAGTCATATCAAACAATTTGTCACTAGGTACAGTGCACTAGTACATTAACATTTTTAGCAAGTTTTTCTTAGAAATACTTTGGAATTGGTTAATTTTTAGCTGAGGACTCGGATGAGGAAACAAAGATATTTTCTAAGTTACTCAGTAAATTAGTATCTTTTTAAAATTAGAGATTATTTTTTTGCAGTGAGATATACTATTAAGCAGAGAGTTTTTAACTTGCTCTGTTGTTTATTTTATTTATAATTGCCCTTAAAATTAACTGGTTCCTTTAGAAAATACAAAGGCACTTGACTGACAAAGGTCTTTTAAGTTAAAATAATATTATTTCTACAATTAATATTAACTAAAAATAAATCCTATATGTTCTTTAAATAGTAATTAGCTAATCAGACAATAATTAACATAGTTTGAAACACATGATTGATTCCAGCAGCGAATAAAATCGATCAATATGCGAGATGATATAGATGTGTGTATTTTATTGATGATTTAAATAAGTAATAGTACTGCGGCGCGGAGCTCATTGATAAGCTTTGGTACTTGTTTCATGTTTTACAAACAAGTTTTATATTTAATTAGAGCAATCGTAAAGTTTTATAATTATTTATAGTTTTATTTTGCTAATTCTATAAATAACATTAAGAAAAAATCCGATGGTCGGTTATCGAAGTGCCAATTTATTAAAAATGTTTGATTGCGTCCACATGATCGCACACCAACGAATACAAAGCTACTTTGTTTTCCTAGTATGATAAAATTAGTTTGTACAGGTCCTTAAGAATTTAGGGTGTAGCATTGTAAAATTGCAAAGACGCAATTGTTTTATTAGCGACCACCAATTGAAATAAAGATATTAAAAACAAATTGCGGCCGCCATATCTTATAGTGAGAGAAATAACTACCGTAAACTTAAAATCAATTTATAATCTTCATCATAAAAACTTGTAAAAGTTTTATAATTTTATAAATTCGACATTCCTATGACTCACATTCTGTAGAATTACCGAACAATACGATACTGAAAAAAATGATTGAAAGATAAAATTAGAAAAATTTTTTTACCAATTATAATTATTTTACTGACTTATTTATCATATTAAAATACTGGTAAACTGGTGTCCTGGTGGTAGTAAGTGATGAAAGTGGCCGTAAACTAACGCGTATGCGCCATTTTCACTATTTCACCATTTTACACTACTTTATGGTTGAAGGTATTATATTTTATGTTTTATATCAAAACAAGACTATATTTGACACCAATTTTAACTGACATTTACTATATTAAGTATAGATAACATTTTTTTTACTCACCTGAAGTGGGCGACTTGGCTAACTGTCCGCTAACCGGTGTAATGCCCCTATTAGGCGATATCGTATCGTATTACTATTATTACATTAAATAATATCTGTTCAGACCGCTGCAATTTTATGCAAGAGGTACCGAGACCACCAAGGCCGTACTTTCCAGAAGAAAATCGTACAGGTAAGATTGTTTCACTATAAAATGGTTAGATTTTAAAGTGTTTATACCGACTTCAATGAGTCCATTACGACGTATTGTAAACTTGATACAATATTTACAAAAGACTTGACAGTACGGGTGCTCATTCTGCTTCCAACTGCTTTAAGTGTTGTGGGTTCGATAATAAACTTTGATTCTTACATTGGATGATAATTGCATTGCTATCTACAATTTTTTATTATGATGTGGTTCTTCTACGTGTTCATTTCATGTGTTTGTAAAGTTTCCCGTGAGGATATATTCCTGGTGCCGGAGTTATCTTTTTAAGAAAAGACAGTTGATATATACATACTTCTATATATCTTCTTTTTACCAAATCTGTCCATAAGTGACGAAGATTTGATTTTAAAAATTAAAAACAACAACATACTTTGTTCTAAATAAACAGCCATGACACCCAAAACCACTTGGTAATATTTTTTATGTCTTTCTCCTACTCTCAGTATTCCATAGATATGCATTAAATATGTAGGCCCCTACAAGATGGTCCGACAATATGATGAAGGTCGCGGGAAACCGTTGGATGCGGACTGCACAGGACCGGCTGTTGGGGAGATCTATCTGTGTCCAGTAGTGGATGTCTTTCGGCTAAGATGAGGATTATGATAATGACATATTATATAATTGTACAGGATTAACCTGGCGACAGCAGCCTTTTTTCACGGCATTTGACAGAGATGAAGTGTGTGTAAGTGAATTTTCTAGCGGATTGCTGCAGATTATTTATATGGAGGAAGAGATTGTCGGGGATGTGGTGCTTGTAAAATTTAACCATCAAGGTAAGTTAATTTTACAATGAATTGAAATTAGAAGGATTGTAAACCAAGATAATTTTCAGCATTTAGAAGCTAAGTTTAATTATTTAAAGTCCGTAAAAATTTTCAGTATTAAAAACACTCTAAATTTTAGTGTGAGGTAATACGGAGTTGCACTATATTTGTATGTAAAATTTATCAAGAACATAAACGCGCAATGATATCCGCTGCTCTTACAGGCCCCGAAGTGCCAAGGGTTCTGTCAACCTTCCTGAGAGGTTCTATAAGCCTGCTAGGCCCCGTTATCAAAAGGATTCCTGAGAACGAGGGAGACTGGCATCTCGTTATTACTCAAAGGTACTATGAATTACGCTATCTGTGGTTTATTACTATCAGTGTGGATTAGGAATACGTCGTGTTACTACCCCTATTCAACCCGAGGGTGTCGTAAGAATTCAGTAAGGGAATACACAACTACTACACAGGACGATAGCACGACAAAGAGAAGAAAAACTTGGTACAAACTGAGCCAATTCGTTTATCCAGCATGGTCTAGTTGGCATAAACCTACTTTT
The DNA here is from genome assembly GCA_949316085.1 of Hypercompe scribonia. Classification (NCBI taxonomy): domain Eukaryota; kingdom Metazoa; phylum Arthropoda; class Insecta; order Lepidoptera; family Erebidae; genus Hypercompe; species Hypercompe scribonia. Next base: position 4,154,771 of record OX438973.1, read on the forward strand.
TAACTGAGAGAATATTAAAGATTGTTGGTTATGACGGCAATAATTTTATCGTCAATTAGGTGTAACTGGTTACAAAAGTAGTCTGGCAATTAACTTGATTTACTTGGTTTTTAAAGACAAGACTTTGAAATGCCTGATATGCAGTTCTATGTGTTCCGCGTGCGAGTTCCTGGAGAAGCCACAGTACCCTTGGTCACACTTTTAATCGTCAATATAGATGACAATCCACCGATAATACGAGTCCCTGTTCCGTGCCATATACCCGTAAGTAGTAACTAATGATTATGACATTTGTTACTGTTATTTTAATCAAATTGTAAAGAGAAAGTTGATCTTGAAAACCATTTTAAAACGGCACACAAGTAGACTGACTTTGATGAATGAGTCATTAAAAGGTAAATTATTTTGCTTTAAATGATTGGTTCTGAAACAGCTGTATTCAGTGTGTATCTATGTCAACTGGTAAGATAGGCTGTCATGTCTTTCTTGCTAACTATCCATAATAGGGTTTAACAAATGCAGAATTAACATTTAACTTGCTTCATTTTGACTGTTTACTTCATTCCAATTCAAAGAATGCTTGGTCTGTTTGGTTAGTGACCCTTACAGCCATGCCAGACGTTATTGTTTCGATGCCCACTCAATACAAATAATTGTGTGATTACGAACATTTGTCCTGTGTCGAGGTTACTATTTTTGTTCATTGCTTTTCACCAGGAAACTACAGAACCAGGTCCTACTAACTGTGTGTACACTGTAACTGACGCAGACGGACACATCAGCACTGGTTTCATGACCTTTATTCTGGATAGTGATCGCAACGACCATAACATCTTCGACCTTGATCACGAGGTCGTTACGGAGGATCGGTTTCGGATGTACTTGAAGTTAAAAATTAAGAGAACTTTGAATTTTGCAGAAAATACACTTCATATCTTCAGAGTTATGGCAATAGTAAGAACCGACTTACACTTACTTTTACGATTTATGAGATAAATGTGCTTTGGGATCACCTGATTGAAAGATTCTCATTGTCTATGGACATTTGTAACTCAAATCATACATAACCGGTCTTTTGTGCCTCACTATAAGTGTATGTTATGTCTCTGATAACATTATTCACTTGGCTATATGCAACGAAACTGCTTAACATCGGTTTTCTATGAGGCTGTTCTGTCAATTCAGTCAAACTAGCTCTTCTATGGTTGTGACTCTCCCGTTTGTGCTGCCAATATTGACAATAATCATCCCAAATTTAAGCAAAGTTAAACGATTTAAATAATTTAGTGTGAAATAAAATGTACGCGCGTATTCAACTGGCAAAAAGACAACAGCAGGTGAACAATTTTAAAATCCCCTCAACTAGAATCACCAATAGTATTGTACTTAAGAAGTTCTCATTTTATATCGTTTCATTTCTTTATTGAAAAATGACATTAATTTAGTTTCTGTATAACAGGATTCGCGTTCAAACAATCACACAGCGGAAATTATGGTACAAGTGAAAAACATCGAGTCCAGGCCGCCAATATGGGTAGAAATATTCGCAATGCAACAGTTCAATGAGAAGCAGAAAATGAATTTTACTGTTAGGGCTTTGGATGGAGACACGGGCATTGACAGGCCTATATTTTATAGAATTGAAACGGCTCCAGAAGGTGAGAAGTAATATACTGAAATAATGAGCATATTATACTGATGATTTGTTACATTTAATGCAGTTTTCAATCATTAAAGATTTAAATACAAATTTACAGATCCGTTCTTCAACATTGAAACATTTGAAGGTGGTCACAATGGTTCGATGTTGCTCATCGACCCTATAGACAGAGATACTCTCGAAAGAGAAGTGTTCCAGTTTGCTGTAATCGCTTTCAAGTATGATAACGACGGTAACGAAGCATTCTCGACAAGAGACAACATTCTCATCATAGTTAACGACATCAATGACCAGGAGCCTGTGCCGTTTCAACATGAGTACAACATAGAAATCATGGAAGAGACAGCTTTGACACTGAACCTACAAAACTTTGGGTTTCATGATCGCGATCTGGTGAGTAACATTCATACAAGTAGTAGAGATATTCAGGTTTTGTGTTAATTTATACATTGCTCTGTTAGTTAGTCTATTATTGCACGTTACAGAGCAATTAATAATAATACGGTTGTTTCTTTTTTGATAAACAACTTTGATCGTTAACTGGTCGTTTTTGTAGATATAGACCAATTACTAGGGACTGCACGGTTGGCCTAGTGGTTTAAACGGTCGCCACGTCTCTACTTCGCTGAGTGTTACGGGTTCAAACCCCACACGGGACAACACTTTGTGTGGTCTACAAATTGCTGTTCTGAGTCTTGGTGATCTTTGTGTTCGTTTCTAGTATATTTGTAAAGTTCCCCGTGACACAGGTTTTATCCATAGTACGGGCGTCGTCTTTTTAAAAGTAAAAAAAACTTTTTTTTTGCAACCTACCAAAGTGACTTTATTCTGCCAGATGGAAAGCATGAATAGAATCCAAGAGCGGTGGTCGCCGTACTCACTGCGAATGAAGATAGTGTAGTATGGCGATCCACGCTATGGCGGCCTACTGAGATGCTTTTTGACGCCTCGCTTAAAGGACCCAGGATCGTAGTGGGAGGTAAACACGTGCGCTGCTAATAAATTCCGGGCTTTAACTGATTTGCACAGGAAGGAAGAGCCGAACCGTTTAGTTCGGGAGCGTATGTCTACCATTCTGTACATTCATACGTCTAACATGTAGATGAAACAATTGTAGAATTATGACATAACTAAGTGTTGTCTTCAAGGGCGATCATGCTGTATACACAGTGGAAATAATAGCTGATAGTCCACCGGGCGCAGAGGTTGGTTTCCAAATTTCACCAACGACTGGATATCAGCGCCAAAGCTTAATATTAACAACGTTGGACCACCACCTGCTTGATTTCGAAGAGACAGAATTTCAAAATATCACATTAAAGGTTGGCAAAACAGTACTTTCTACTACTATTTAGAAACTATTCAACCAAAACTTTTAGCAAACTGCCACGTATATTATCCATTAGATATCATCGTAAAATTGTTGAAAATAATCATGTATTCAAAAGTACTAGTAAGGTTTCCTGGTGTCCAGTACCACAGGTTTTATACCTATCTCAGGCACCAGCGATCCGCAAACCGAATTTATCAATTTTTTTTAATGTTGTTACGTAACCTTTATTGATGTTGTATTTCGGTTTTTGGTAAGAACTAAATTATTTTATTATATTATTATTATTAATACCATTCGTGAGGATTATTCCAATAACTAGTAGCCGGTTGCCTTATTTTGTTAAAATTTTGTAAGTTCTCTAATAACCTAAGAAGTATTTATATATACAAAGAAGAAAATCGATTTCCTCAGCTTGCTTAGCTTCTTTTAATTTAAGTACGTAAACATAACGTAGTACATACTGTGTACTTGCTAATATTAGCAAAACATAATCATGATGATCAAGATGAAATATTTTTTAATTTAGATAGTTGCAACAGATCAGAACAATACAAACTTCGTACAAGAGGCGATTATGAATATAAACCTTATCAACTGGAATGATGAACAGCCAATCTTCTATGAGAACACACACAGAGTCGCGTTCAAGGAGACAGTTGGTAGCGGACACTTTGTTGCCAGCGTCACGGCCTCCGACAGAGACATCGACGACCGAGTTGTGTGAGTATCACATTTACTAGATATAATGATTTGATCATTCATAGAGCTTAAAGAAAAGAGCTTCTCAAAAACTGACAACGACTAGAATAGAATGTCGGTTTGGAGAAACTGCGATAACGTTTATAAGTAACCTCCTGCATTTTATTTCAGCCACGAATTGCTGGGCAATGCTGGTGACTTCTTATCGATTGATCCAGAGAGTGGTTCTATCCACGTGTCAGTCGATAACGCATTTGACTATAACAAGCAAAGCGAACTGTTTATACAGGTAAGAGCAATAAATGCGATCATTTCATGGTATTTGTGTCATTCTGTCCAACAATTTTTACTACACTGAGATAAGAAATCATTGGAAAGTGAATTATTAATAAAAAATACAGAAATATAAAGTGCTTTGGTTTCAGGTACAAGCTACCGACACCCTGGGTGACGGACCGTATCACACAGTCGTCTCGCAGCTCGTCATCCAGCTCATCGATGTCAATAACACACCGCCCAGTCTTAGATTGGTGAGCATTAGACACCTTACAATGTTACAATTATTTTGACGTAAAAGACATTTGAAGTAATGTACATATGTCAATGTTTTTCTTAGAATTAGTCTTAGATAAACTGGAATACGAAATCTTTATTCAATGTAAAAGTTTTTTGTATTTACATAACATACATATTTATACATACTATATATACTTTTTAAACTTTGATGTTTAATCGTTTTTGTCTTCAGGCAATATTTCTCCATCCTCCAAAATGATTCGTATTTAGATTAGTTCAATAGAATAACTTAAGTAAATATGGTATTTAAAGATTATATATTAATTGTATAGCCTCGGGCCCGTCCTAAAGTAGAGGAGAACGTTCCAGAAGGATTCCCTATTGAGGTGAAGGCTGAAGAAGATATGCTTGCTCATATAATAACTGCTACGGACCCGGACACAGATGCTATACTTTTCTTCGAGATAAATTGGAACTCGTCGTATGCCACAAAGGGTGGACTGAAAACACCAGCTACCGAGTTTCACAAGTAATTAGAACTTATAAACAAGTACATACATGAAGCACACAACCCGTTATTTTAGCATAGGTCAAGACTAAGTATTGTCTCTGTAAAAAGACGAAATTCTGTACAACGATTCAGTGCTTATCTTGCCCTCTAAGGGGTGAAATTACCAAAAATTCTTTCTCAGTAGACGCTTATAACATAAAAAGCATTAGCTGTCAAAATTTCAAGTTCATAGTCACAGCAGTTTAGGCTCTGTGTTGATGAATCAGCCACTGAGGACAAGTAATTTCGTGATAACTGGTGCCTATCCTCATTCCGTGTTGTGATGAATTAAGAAAACAGAGTATCATCACCCCATTCATCCCATGGTTATCGTAAAAGCCGACTAAGACAGCTATTATGCAGAACAACTTCACTGCAAAAAGAAGGAGTACTTGACAAACCCTATACCTACTCGTCTGGTCAGCGTGGTATAGCAGGTCACAACCTTTTTTCCAAGGAGAGAAGTATTAGACTATTAAAGACTGTTTACGATGATGATGATGATGATTCAGATTCAGAACTTTCAAAGGACTTAATATGCCTGTGATAGGAGTTAAATGTAGATTTAGTGTAAGTTAAATATTAGAAAAGGAAATAACACAAGATGGCTGTATCCGTGAAAAATAATTTATTTACCCTATGTCACAAAATATTTGTTATTTGTGCGGCGTAACCTTTTGGTTGTGTTCTTTATGTTTCTTGTTTTGTATGTTGCGTTGTTGTAACTTTTATTTATATGTGCTTATATACAAATTTTGTCTCTTGTATCTTACGTTGATAATGACGGACACTTATATTCTATTGCATATAGCTGATAACTAACGACCGATGCAGCGTCGCTTAATCGTGAGGTCACAGCGACCGGCCGCGCTGCGACAGGTATTCCTTAAGAATGAGATGCCTGCGCGGCAGTCGGGTTCCACACCCGATGCGAAGCTACCGCCGTTTAAACCCTACAATTTACTTCTGTGGAAGTTTCAAAGTGTTTTCTTTATTTGTTTATTCATAAACACAAGTATATAGATACGAAAAAAACGCTACGTCCAAGGATAATGAAATAACGATGTCCCAAGTGTCTTCGTGTTTACTCCAATCACATTATCATCAAACTAATAATTATAAATGTCTTCATCAACAGCTGTGTAGAGATACAAACGATATATCTGAACTCCCAAGACACACGCACAGCCGTGGGCAAATTATTTGTGAGGGAGATCAGGCCGGGCGTCACCATCGACTTTGAGGAGTTTGAGATACTCTACATCACAGTGCGAGTGATCGATCTCAAAACTGAAACAGGATTAGACTATGACGAAGGTAAACGTACCTAGTTAATAACATGGATCTTGTTATTCTTGAGTATTATTAAAAGGTAATGTCCCCTTATATAAAAATCGTCGTTGGTGCCCACATTGCATTTGTACATTTTCAATTTTAGCACGCGCCCATCTTTGAGTTTTTGTTTACGATTGTTTTGTTTTGCTTACTAGATGGGCAGCATATTGCTCCATCGCAATTACAAAAATTGAATTGTAAGTGTTCATGAGCCGTAGATGACGTGGTTTAGAAAAAAAAATGTGTTAGTCATAGGTTTAGGCAACTTCCACACTAGGAATATGCCAGTATTGCGGGGAACTTTACAAATTTACATGAAAAGGATATAAAGAACACCCAGACTCAGAGCAATAATTTATCGATAAAGTGTCGTCTCATGTGGGATTTGAACCCATAACACACAGTGCAGTAGAAAATGGCGTGATCACCGCTTAAACCTCTATGCCTCATATAGTAAACTTAGCATTATTTTGTTTATTTTCTTTATAAGAATACTTTCACATCCTCAGCTACATTCACTATAATCATAATCGACATGAACGACAACAAGCCCCTGTGGGCGGACGGAACCCTCACTCAGGAGTTCAGAGTCCGCGAGAGATCGGCCTCGGGCGTTGTCATCGGCTCGGTGCTGGCCACCGACATCGATGGGCCTCTCTACAACCAAGTGAGATATACCATGGTGTGAGTATACCTATGTATTAGATTAACAAAGTTTGTGGTCGTGTACATCAGAAAGTCAATTCTCGTGATAATAACTTACCTAGTATACTTTCTATGACAACTTATACTATGTCCTACGAGTACGAATTTATTTTTCTCCAGCCCTAGAGAAAACACTCCCGAAGATTTAGTCCAAATTGACTTTAACACGGGTGAGATCACGGTGAATGCCTCCAATAAGATCGACGCTGATGACCCTCGTAGGTACCATTTGAACTACACGCTACGAGCCAGTGATGAGTGTTATGCAGAAGATATAGAGAACTGCCCACCTGATAGGACTTCAAATTATAACGATGGAAATGTAAGAACAAAGCAAATTTTTTTTTACCTTTACGACCTTCCTTACTCTTTACTTAGCATATTTAGTTATTTAGATGCAAAGAAACCAGATGACCTACCTTTTAACTTTTACTATAGTATTAATTACTATCTGTGTAATGAATGTGATGAATAGAATTCGGGGTGTTCCCACTCCTATACATCCTCTGAGTGTCGCAACAGCCGACCAAAGGAGAAAACTACGCAGAAAAACGGCGCTGTAAAGAGAAGAAAAATAACGCTGTGAAGAGAAGAAAAACTTGACACAAATTTTATCCTAAACTGTCTGGACAGCGTTGTAAAGTATACCTTAACCTACTTTCTAAAGAGAAACCCAGATTGTTTTAGGCTGCTCATCAACAACCTTTTATAGTCCACTGCTGGACATAGGCCTTTCCTTAGCAAGAAGGTTTTGGCCTACTATACCACGCTGGCCAGACGGGTTGGAATAGGGTTTGTTTCAAGTTTTCCTTCTCTTTGTAATGATGTTGTCTTGCATATTTGGTTCCCTTAGTCGCCTTTTACGACACCCACGGGATGAATAGAGGTGGTAGCACTATATATTCTTAATCCGTCACCACACGGACTAGGCTGCTGATGGTGATAAAATTGGCAAGATTGATATTGGGCTACGATTTAGCTTATTTACTTTAGCATAATGCATACCAAATGGGAATTAGCTTTGCAGTATTTGGTAAGACTTTATTTAAACATGTTTATTATCAGATAACGATCAGCATAATCGACACCAACAACCAAGTGCCACAGGCGGAGACAAGCTTCTTCAAGCAAACTGTGTACGTGTGGGAGAACGCTACCCAAGGGGATGAGATAGCAACAATTATCGGCAGCGATCTAGACAGAGACGGTAAGAGTGCGTTAGTTGTCTGACAAGTAACAGACCATGGAATGTCAAACCTATGTTTATGCAGGACCTTTTTGGTTTAGGTCTTCTTAGTCCAATGGCCAGGCAAACATTTGTGCAAATATTATTTCGCCAGCGTTTATTGGTTCTCACCAATTTAGCGTTCATCACATTATGTATACCTAAAAAGTTTTAAATAAAGCTTTCAAAAACTGGTTATTGAAGGTTATTTAGAAACCTGTGTGAAAGAACATCGGAATCAAATTGGTTATAATCGGTTTATTAGTAAACTAACGAAACCGGCATGTGTTACAATACCATATAAAGTAAATAACCTAAAATGACACACCTATACATATCCATAAATCGATTATGAGAGCCATCGCGAGTGGCCTTAGAACACCCTACCAAAGTTTCATCACTTACAAACAAACAAGCAAAGTTGTGTGAGCATACCCGTAATTGAAGTGAAAATTATTTTTATTATTATCTGTTCTGTAAAGGGACTATTTTTCAATCGACCTCAAAATAGGAGGACGTTGAATTTGCTTTCTGTTTTTTCACTTCTGCCGACAGTCCTCATGGCTGCTGCCCATTTTCTTTATTGGTGAAGCAGACTTATTGTTTATGTTACGCAATTTTGTATAGAAAACACTAAATAAACCAATACTTTACCCCTCTTTAAGAGATACTGTATATTCAACCGGCACTGTATCGTAAATTGTTTGTTCCCAGAGATTTACCACGAGGTGAGCTACCAGATCGACTACAGCGTTAATCCTCGTCTCCGAGCCTTCTTTGCGGTCAACTTGACGACTGGTGTCGTGTATGTGGACTTCACTACACACGAAATTTTGGACAGAGATGGTGAAGAACCCACTCACATAATCTCCTGTATTCTTTTGGACAACTTTATGAAACAAGGAGGTAAATTCCATATATAAACTATACGTAAAATAAAATTAATATATATGTCAAATAAAGTTTCTTGACACGGCTTGAAATAGGTGTTGACATTGTGGCGACTTCCACATTTAGCACAAACAAAAATATACAACAGCGCCATCTAGCGAAGACACATCGAACTACGAAGGATAATAATGATCTACGAAGCAAGTACTAATCCTGTATCGCGAAGTAAAGATTCGCATGGCAATTATCATAAATACATGGCATGGTCGGAGAATCCTCTCTTTGTGTCCGAGAGATATGACACCCGTTCCCTCTACAACATCGATGTAAAAAAGCCACAGACCCTTCAGGGAACTATTTATGTGTATAGTGGTGTACAGAATGTTATATAGTAACGGTAAATTTCAGGACTGCGAGCGATAAGCAGCCAAAGTAAAAATGTTTTAAATAATTCTTTTTTTAAATAACTCCGCCCCTCATTCTGAACTGCAAGTGTCCATTGAAGACGGTATTTAGCAGCTTGTTCCTTTTATCAAACAATTACTATCTATATAATGATGCTAAGAATTTACAGTTATGTAAATGATTTTTCACTAACTTTTACATCTGTGTCCAGACGGGAACAGAAACCAGAACACCACCAAAATATTAATAGTGCTTTTGGATGTGAATGACAATGCGCCCGAGCTTCCCACGTCAGGTGAACTGTCGTGGACTGTCTCCGAGAATACGAAGGCGGTAAGAACTAAAATTTCTACTTCTAACCTTACCATATTCCATCAAAAAAGTAATTGTTAAGTGTCACCATCAACAGTCCACTGCTGGACGTAGGCCTCTTCTAAACAAGGAGGTTGAGTATATGTATATGTATTTTGTTTCTATAATAGTTATTTAGTTCTAAACTAAACAGAGCTTGTACTATGGGTACTAGACAACTGATATAAGTACATATATACTTTTTTTTTGTAAATACATACATATTATAAATAGAAAACACCCAAACATTGAAAGAAATATTTGTAGATCATATAAACATTTGGTCCGATACTACTGCACCACCGAGGAAGCCGTAATATATGTTTTTAATTAAGATAAATCGACACATAAATTATGAATATTTATATAAAATGTTTTATGTTAATTTCATTTCAGTAACATTTTATTTGCCTGTTATACTCATCATTACTACAAACAATTTCGACATTTCTCCGACAGACCAATTTTTTTTTGTTATGACTACAGGTTACCAATATTATTCAATAATATTATTGAATAATATTGGCAACCTGTAATAATAATAATTATTGCATATAGTTCCAAATATGTACCACAGTTTGACTAAGCCACCATAGTCTGGGTCATCACACTGCATTATTTGCATTCACCACCTGGATTTTGTTGGTTGGAATAAAAAAAGAAATTAAAAAAATATTATTATAGAAGTGCCTCTATATTGAAGTTTGTTAAGTGGCTCAATAGTTTCTCGTCTACTGTGAGCGCCTGAAGTAAATAACTATTGAATCGTGAAAAGAGCACATTTAATGTTTCAGTATACGAGAATGCCTAATCAAATTTTTGCCCCTGACCGAGATGAACCAGAAACAGATAACTCTCGTGTTGGGTACGCCATATTAAGCTTGAAAATCCTCAACCGAGACATCAAAGTACCAGAACTGTTCACTGTGATACAGATACGAAATGTCACTGGTGAACTCGAGACCGCCCAGAATTTGAAGGGCTACTGGGGCACTTACGCCATTCATATTTTGGTATGTAACAATTAGTAATATCTACAGGTTCTAGTTAAATCAAGATCACAAACTTACGATTAATACAGATCAGTTATTGCGATTCTTGAAAGTCTGAAATTTTCTTTTCTAAGACAAGTACCGCATTGGAAACATATCGACTTTACAAACATATTCGTAGGTTGTCCACGTCCAAACACAAAGAATATCCAAACTCAGAACAACAATTTGGGAATCACTCAATCGATCCCCAAGTGGGAATCGCACATACCTCAACATTCAATGTAATAGGAAGCAACAACTCAATACCACATAAGCTTATTCTATTATCTGCATAATGACCAGTATTCGTCATCGTCTTTGTATTTCTCCAGGCCTTCGACCATGGATACCCGCAGCAGTTCAGTAACGAGACGTACGAGCTGACCATCACTCCTTATAACTTCCACGACCCCGTGTTCGTTTTCCCGCAATCAAACTCTGTTATCAGAATCGCCAGGGTAATAAAATTCTCCATTTCTATATAGCAAGCGTTAAAATAACACCTGAAAAGTTTTGCTGCTTAACTTTAAACTCTATTACTTGGGTAACAGGAACAAATATCGTCGAATGGTGCTTTGAGAACTGTTGGTAATAATGTCCTGGACCGCATCCATGCTACTGACGAGGACGGGTTGGAGGCTGGCATCGTTACCTTTCAAATATACGGAGATGGTTCGTAATCTTTTGACTATATTTACATACAAAAAATATATGCCATAATCCGTGTGGTGACGGATTCAAAGTAGGAAGTGTCACCAATTCTATCCATCTCATGGGTATCGTAAGAGGTGATTAGGGACAAGTACGCAGAAAAACATCAGTACAAAGAGGAGGAAAACTTAAAACAAACCTTATACCAACTTGTTTGGCCAGTGTAGTATAATAGAGCAAAATCTGCTTGCTAAGCAAAGGCCTTCCAGCAGTGAACTACTAAAGGTTCATGATGATGATGAAATACATGTATATTATATATAACACCGATGTATGTTATGTATGCAAACATATATAGTTAGTCTATGGAAATAGCTGGTAGCGATAAGATCGTCCTTGGTAGCAATGCATTTGAAACGCTAATTACAATAAAAGGCAGTGCCTGCACTACATTCATTGTAATTTTATATCGTATACATATAATATCGAAAATCGCATACTGAAGTAATATTCAAAGATGTTCCACAGCCGACGCAGTAGAATTCTTCGAGGTCAGAAACGATGGTGACAACTTCGGTACACTCATTCTTCGGAAAACGTTCGAACAAATCATCAGGGAATTTACGGTACGTTATTAACTTTAAACTCGTGATAAAGTTATCAAAAAGTTTTTTTTTTAATAACCTTTCAAAAGTGACTCTACTCTGCTTGATGGAAAGCAGGAATAGAATCCAAAAGTTCTAGTCACCATACTCATTGTATTCATACACAATGGAGTATGGTGACCCACACTATAGCGGCATATTACAATTTTTTACGCCTCGTCCAAGACATGACAGTCATCGTAACATTATATTGCACACATTTATCATGACAACTGTCACCTTTGTATCAATGGGCCTCCGGTCTCGCACTCACCAACGAAACACGACAGCACGGATGCTGTCGGTTTAGGTTGGTCTTCTGTTTGAGGGTAGTACTGCCCCGGACGAGCCGGCCCTTCCATGCTGAAATCAGCGTGGCTCTACTACTTGGTGAAGTGGTGTGTATTTGAATACAACGTATTATAGCAGTCAACTTCTAGACATATGTTATTTAGATTGATTCTCAGTTGTTGCATCCATCTCAGGTCCTGCCAAAATCGTCATTCTACCTGACCTGTGGGCATCCTACAATACGTGTGTACAATACTTGGCTTCACTCAAGAATTCGTTTATCTTAACAGTTTGCGGTTATTCTGCGGCTAATATGACATATTTGATTAGAGTTAAGATCGTTTATTCATTTATTTCAGGTCATCCAGTTTCAGACACATGTAAAATTAACATATTTTTTTCTACCTAATTTATGTAGGTATTTGAATGTGTTGTTGATTATTTTTTGAAATTCGTTTTGTTATTCTGGATAAGAGTCTTCTACCATATCTTAGGTACCGAAAAAACCTCGTATATTATAGTTAAAATGTAATTAAATTCAGGTGACTATTCGTGGCACAGACAGCGGTACGGATCCTGGCTCTCGTTACACTGATCTCACGTTTACCATCGCGTTCGTACCGACGCAGGGGGAGCCCATCTTCACTGCGAGGACTGTTACTGTCTCTTTCTTTGGTGAGTCTAATGCATACTTGAAGACTTAAACATACCAAAAGTAAAGGTGTACACCGACGTTTTGTACCTCCTTCCTCACTATATTGTATGGTGTATGCCTCTTCACTTAGCCGACACGTTGTAAGTTTACAGTATAATAATTACTTACACATGTCATTTATTTAAACTTATGGCTGTCTTGATCTTAAGTTTTTTTTATCAAACCCTACCAAAATATCTCTACGCTGCCTGATGGAAAGCACGAATAGAATCCAAGGGTGGTGGTCATTGCGAATGCAGACGATGCAGTAGGACGACCCACGCTTTTTCGGCTTTAGTGCGATACTTCTTCACGCCACGCTTAAGGACCCGGGATCATAGTGGGAGGGATACACGTACGCTGGTAGTGAGTTCCAGGTTTTAACTGATTTGCACAGAAAGGAAAAGTCGAATCGTTTAGTTCGGGAGTGTATGTCTACCATTCTAAAAGGGTGACTTCGAAATTAGGCAATAGTTATTCAGATTGCTAACAAACATACTTATTTATTGCTGAAAATTCACATGTAATAGATAAGTTGCGAGTACACTCACACCTAGAACAAGTGATAGTACTTACTAATTACATAATTATTTTTTCTGGGTAGGAATCGAACCAAAAACATATGATTTAGCAGGCAGTATCTTTAATCATTAGTAACAGGTAGTATCTTTAATCAACAACAGGTCCGTGGCAGTATACAAGGTAGCTTCGGAAAAGCTTGTTCTAAAGTTATTTTTTAAAGAGAGGCCTACGTTGAGCTGTGGACTATTAAAGGCTATCAATAGTGATGTCCGTGGTGGCAGTCCGTGTGGTGACGGATTAACAATACATAGTGTTACCACCCCTATTCATCCCGTGGATGTCGTAAAGGCGACTAAGGGAACCAAATATGCAAGACAACATCATTACAAAGAGAAGGAAAACTGAAACAAACCCTATTCCAACCCGTCTGGCCAGCGTGGTATCGTAGGCCAAAACCTCCTTGCTAAGGAGAGGCATATGTCCAGCAGTGGACTGTAAAAGGCTGTTGATGAATAGTGATGTGTTTTTTTTATCTTTTACAGAGAAAGAAGGCGGTCTATCGCAGTATTACCAGCTGCCACAGGCGACCGATCCCAAGAACCACCTGTGTGTGAACAACTGTCACAGTATTCACTACAGCATCCTTCGTAAGTATACCTAAATTTCACGTTTTAACCGATTTCAAAAAAGGAGGTAGGTCTCTATCCGACTGTTGGAACGAAGTTCCTTACGGCAGGCTTGGAGGGGATAGGGATTTCGCTGCGGGACCGAACTGAAAAAAATGTGATAGTAAAACCGTAAGTGGAAAAAGTGCGTGGAATAAATCTGTGGAATAAATCTGTGGAAAAAAGTGCGTGGAATAAAAGCGTTAAATGAGACGTGCGCAGGCGCGAAAGCGCGTCATGTGTGCTATTTTATTATTTTAAGGAATTTATTATTTTATTTCCTAAAATACTGAATTTCCTAAATACTTTCTTGTACTTAAATAAAAACTAATCAGCAAAATTTAAGAGAAAAATCAAGAAAACCTACATAAAATTGAGCACGATTTTTTTTGCAAATTGTGTCGATTCCACATTATCCGAAGGAACTTCGTTCCTACCTGGTGTCCCACGACACCATTCATTTTTTTTGTGTGTGTTACCTCATTGATTTTTAGTGGATGTACCGATTTTGATGATTCTCTTTTACATTTGAGTAACGTACTAACTAGTAGTTTTCAAGTTATTTGTAATAATACGTATTCTTTTGATTGGCTTCGACTACATTACTTATATGTTCAATTTTTCACTTGTCGGTGTAAAATGATCAAAATTGTGGAGATCTCGTCTATGTGTATGTATAGGGTTTTTTTGGGTGAGGAGCAAAATAATGTCAACTCGTTAAGGTGTGGCAAAGGTTTGGCTGACTGTCGCTATCTCTACAGGCTGGGTATTTCCGTGTAACTTGTCGGCTATGATGGCGAGCTTCTCGAGTTCCTTCTCATTACATACGGATAAAACCCCTCGTATTGACGTAGGTAATCTGCTCGACCAAAGGATTCGTAATGTTTCTTCCGGTACGCGATTTCGAGCTAATTCTCTCGTTTTTCTAAGCAACTGGGATGGCCGTTGATCACCTAATTCTATTTCGCTCAGCAGTTTCTGAAACTGTTTGGTCTCACTTTCTTCGAAAACTGTGAGCAGTCTTGTTTTGAGTGTTTCATATTTATTCTGAGTTGGTGGAGATAGAAGCATGTCGCTCACTTGTTGCAAAGCTTCTCGGTTCAGTTTTGCTATCACGAGAGCATATTTTGTGTCGTCGCCCTGTTTCTGAGGTTGCATCACCGTCTCGAAATGGCCAAACCATAGCCTTGGTTCTTCAGTCCAGAACTCGGGGATCTTCGATGTGACTGATATTGTCGCTAGATCACTGAATGTGTTGAATGCTGCTGCAGGTTGACTTGATTGATAAGCCATGATGTGGTAAATCACGTCGGGGTCACCAATGTGGAGATCTCGTCTATGTGTATGTATAGGGTTTTTTTGGGTGAGGAGCAAAATAATGTCAACTCGTTAAGGTGTGGTAAAAGAATGTAATCAGTTTATTATGGATACACTATATATAAAGGTTGAGATTACATCATTATTACTAATGCTAATGTCATGATGTCATTCAGGTCAGTGACCGCTACAAAATAAACTGTAAGTGATGAGTTAGAAGAGCATCATAGTGTTTCGAGAATATCCCTTTCTAATTTGCTGATATTTTGATGAAGGTATTCGGAGATATACTATGGAACTCTTCAATAAATGACAGCAAATTGTTTTACTAATTCTTAAAGTGCGTTGGCTGACACCTACTCCAAAAAAAACAATAATTGTAGACATAGAAATATGTAATACCTTTTTTACTTTTGGTGCATTTTTTTATTTAGAACATTTTCTGTTTGAAGACGGTTTTCTTTTAAATATTGTTTTAAGCATTTTACATTGCTCTAATTAATTTTTTGTACTTTGATTTAATTATTTTATAAATAAGTTAGGATTTAGTGCTTTTGACTGTAGGGATGTAGTGGTTTAAGAGGTCACCACACCGCTCTCTACTGCGTTGAGTTTTGGGGGTTCAAAACCTACATGGGACCACACCTTGTGTGTTTCACAAATTGTTGCTCTTAGTCTAGGTGTTCTTTGTATCCATTTCATGAATGCTTGTAAAGTCCTCCGCTACATAGGATTTCTAGGTTTTGTCTTTTAAGAAAAATAAATAAAAAAATAATGTTGTTTGATACCAAGCGTTGGACTGGGTGTGTGACACTAGTAGGGACTTAAATAAAACCACAGTGCACTGTGTTATGGGTTCGTAAGACTCCACGGTTCAATAGGCCGCCTTGCACTAAACTCCAGTTTTGTTCTATCATAAAAAATGTTTGTAGGCCTTATTCACTAACGCGTGTAACACAACGTAGCGCGATCCAATTTTTGTAACAGCTCCATCTAGGGAACGAGAAGGTGACTATCATTTTGAATTTATGATTGATCACACTTTTGATCTCGAATAAATGTGGAATATCATCTCGGGATTAGGAATTTGTTAGCAAGTGAATATATTCTATTATGCATGATGTGTATAAAAATAATTAAAGAATATTTTGGTTTATGATGAGGATAGAAAATATATTTATGAAGATATAAAAAAGAAGTGTTCAGTTTCCTCATACCTGAGAGAGTAGAACCCGAAAGAAAGGTTTCATTTGCAGTTGCATTTTCTTTGAGAGTAAATATACAAATTCTCATTCACCTTATTATGGGGACCTTCTCATGAACAGAAAGGGTATACCCAAAAATGCAATCTACCTCAAATTCTCAGCTGTGGAACAAACTTTGCGATTTAATTCAGTCCTCGTACTGGTTCAGGCCCTTATTTAGTATTTGGGCCTAATCCTCAACGGGACTTCTACGAGCTACCGACAGTTGAACACGGTTGACAGAAAGTTGATCGGCGCTGTTTCTGCCCTTCGGAGTGCCTGGTGCTGAGTGGCACACCGTGTTGTTTTAGTCAGTCCAATTCCTACACACCACACCGCCGCAATTCACGGTGGGGTAACGGCCTGAGCGGGTTTTCACACTTTAAAAAAAAGACCTAGATAGACTAGATATAGGCTCAAAATTGTTTCTAAAAAGTGCTCTGTATCCAGCACTGAACTATTAAGGGTTGTGTTGAAGACTACATGTACCAGCAAAATGAAAATTTAATTTCTTTCAGGGGGTAATGAAGGCAAACAGTTCGTGGTGGAACCTAGGACCAACATAATATTCTTGGTAAAGGAACTGGACCGCGAGGAGAGCGCGACGCACACGGTGTTGGTGACTGCCTCCAACTCAGCCAATCCCATCAACGTGCTTCCTACCAACACTCTCACAGTCACTGTTATTGTAAGTTCATCGTTGACATTGTTTAATCTTCATTTATGACCACAGTCGGTTCAATTCGACAGAAAACTTTGAGTGTAAAAGTATCTTCAGATCATATCAACAGCCTTTAATCGTATACTGCTGAATATATGCCTCTCCTTATGAAAGAGATTTTGAAGGGTTGGCATAAAGTTCGTTTCAAGTTTTCTTTCTGTTTGTGCTGCTGTTGTCTTGCGCAATATGCTTCATTTGTCGGTTAAAATAACATTATTAAGTTTAAAAGAGAAGTTACCGTCGATTTCGATTAACATCATGATTAATTGTAGTGATGTATTTTTGTTCTGTGTAGTTTACTCTCTTAAACGGCTCTTACGACACCCACGAGATGATTAGGCGTAGTGACCCTCTTTACTCTTAATCTATCATCATGCGATACTTAAATAAAATATTAATACGCCAGGTGAGAGAAGCTTACCCTCGGCCTGTTTTCCACAGCGAGATCTACACCGCCATAATTTCAGAGACAGACGACATTGGCAGACCTCTTCTGACCGTACAGGTGCGTGTTCACATTTTTGTTACTTGACTACGGCAAAGCCAAAGAGAGGGTTATCATTTTAGCAGTTTATGTATGTGTGTATCTACGAGTATATATCTGTTTCCTGATATCTCCCAAACCACTTGGTATACTTATACAAATGAGGTATCATTAGTAGCGACTTAATTGTTTGCTGGTTGTAGATTATATGGTGTCACACTATATTGACATAAGCTATTTTTATTATAATGATGCCTTCTGGGATATCAAATGAAAAGAAAGGCAGATGAAGATAAGAATAAATAGATACATAGGTAGTAGAGCCACGCTGATTGCAGCATGAGCGGGCCGCCTCGACTGGGGCAGTACTACTCTCGAACAGAAGACCAACCTAAAGCGACAGCATCAGTGTTGTCGTGTTTGGTTAGTGAGTGCGAGACCGGAGACCCATTGATGCAGGGGTGACAGTTATCGTGGTAACTGTGTGAGCCTTACACTGTCACGATGACTGTCATGCATTTTACGTCCCCAGGCGGGGCGTGGAAAAGCATTTCACTAGGCCGTCATAATGTGGGTCACCACACTGCATTTTCTGCATTTGCAATGAGTATAATGACCACAACTCTTGAATTCTATTCATTTATGCTTTCCATCAGGCAAAGTAGAGTCACTTTGGCGGGCTCTTAAAATAAAAAAAGAATAAATAATGAAACATACACATACACAGTTTCAAAAATGATCAAGGTGTGGTTGCACTCACTGTATTTATTCTATGGTTCAACCTTAACCATTTTTGTACCTTTGCCTCTCTGATTTTCTATCTCAACTATTTTTTTGTTTCATCCTTCTTAGACCCTTTTTTAAAGTAGTTGGATTCTGGTTCCTAACTTTCTCATTATAAACTATTAATTAATGTGAATATAGATCTAAAAGTCGAATAATACTTTAATTGTAATATTTAAAATGTATAAGTATTGCTGTCTGACTGTTTCGTTTCTCGCAAATTAACCGTTAAAAATCACGATTAATTTTAATTGATGTAATCTTGGTAAAAACAGTGACCATGTTTCTGTAGTGTCAAATAGGTTATAAGTCTTATGGACGACCAATCAACAGAAAGTTTTTTTTCTCTATATACACCGGTACGACGAGTTTATGAATATCTTTAAAAGAATAAACACAATAATGTCAATAACCTCTACTAATGTTATATATGCGAATATAAGTTTGTTTCTTACGGTTTCACGCCAAAACTACTTAACTGAACATCATGAAATTTTGTACATATGTTCTTGTAGGTATTAGAAGTAACATAGGATGCTTTTTTTATTTTTTTATAAGCTAGTAATAAATATACATAGCTCACGCACTTCATTCTGATCCCAAACAAGGCATAGCCTGTGCTGTGGTAACCAGACCGCTGATAAACATAATTAAATACTCTAATTAGTTATTACTTCTACTATTATAATAACAATAACATTTCGGACGCCCGACACACAACGTCATTTAGTCCCAAAATAAGCAGAGCTTGTACTGTTGAAGTAATAGTACGTGTTTATTTGTTATTTACGGTTCTACAAGCAATAATTAACTTAACCAATTGTTAGATTAACACAAAGGTTATATAAGTATATAAAAACTGTTTACAAAACGTTTTACTAAAAACGCTTTTAAACCAGGCGGTACACACGAAAGGACTTCCAGTGACGTATAACATAGACTTCTCGTCTATGATCGTGGATCCTACGCTCGAGGCCGTACGGGAGGTTGCCTTCGTGCTTAACCCTATCACTGGAGTACTCTCCCTAAACATACAACCAACAGTTTCAATGCAGGGGATGTTTAAGTTCGAAATTGTCGCTACTGATCCCAGTAAGTAGATTTTTCTTTTTTAAACTTCATCTTTTTCTTTCTTTTATCTTTTACTTTAATCTCTCTGTTTTTCAATCTCCAATGATAACGACAGAGTTTATAGAAGAGGAAGTTCGAAGTACTACTAATTACTTCACATGTAAGAATCTCATTCAATTATTTGATTTGCGATAGTCACGCACGTATTTTGAAATCGCTAGTTTTATATACAAACATAAATAATGTACTTTAACAAGTTCTTTTGTCTGTAATTTACGTTTAAATATCGCAAAGGTCACTTAGTAAATAAAGAAAACATTTTGGGAATTTAAATACTCATAAAAGAATAAATAAACATAACTAAACATAATTCTGTAACAGCAGATAAATTTGACCACCGTCCTATTGGTTGCAACCAATCCCAATCAGATCTGAGATAATTTGTAATCATACATGTTTTTATTGAAGTCTTCACGCTTAACTTTCTATAGTCAGTTATTCAACATGTTGTATTTTCTTCAGCCGGGGCATACGACCGCACCCAGGTCAAGATATTTCTAATATCGTCACAAAACAGAGTCACCTTCAGATTCAGAAATACTCTTGAACAAATCAAAGAGAATAACGCTTTTGTAAGTATTATAACAATCTCTATCATGTCTGCACATTCAGTACAATACACATTTTTATGTTATTAGGAGTTTTGGTGTCTATGGTCAAGGTAGAACAAAATTAAGAGTGCTCTTTTTTCTTGCAAACATAAATTTCTTAGTTACATATGTATATCCTTGTATACACCTATTTTCAATTGCCAACATGCGTGATTAAGACAAAATTCTAGTGCCTAAAGTGTGAGGGGTGTAATACGCTTTTGCCTTCACGTAAACAAAATGCAACAATCATATAGTGTTACCGTGGTCTTCTGAAGTCATTCAGATATAGTCGATGTCGATCTATAAAATGGAGCAGAAATCTAATGCTACTTGCAGATAGTACAGACCCTCACGGCCGGTTTTCGTATGACGTGCCACATCGACCAAGTAGCACCGGCGACTGACGACGCTCAGGACACCGTCGCCGGGGGTCTTATCGAGGTTAGGGCGCACTTCATTAGGGACAATATACCCGTACTCGCCGATGAGATTGAAAGGTAAGAATTTATCTGTACCAGCTTCATACTGGAGATAACATTTCTAAGTCGCACACTTGGACAAGATCGAAGTATCTCACGGAAACCGCATTGTAAGCAGTTCTCTACCGAGTGAGTGAGGTTATGGGAACAATAATGAGAAATATGTGCTGAAGCATGACTATGCCACGATAAATTTACAACTTAAAATTAAAAAAAGAGAGTATTTATACTGTCGACAGACGACACTTGGTGAAACTTGCTATACGTATTGAATTAAGTCATTTGTAGATACACTTTGAAAAGATCGAGCGGTAAAATCGATCAAGTTCAGTAAAAACATGTAAGAACATTTATAAAGAAAACAGTACAAGAGGTTTAATTCAATATGTTTAAGAATAGAAAAACTAATACACTTCAGTCTACCTAATATTTATAAATATTATTTATATTCAGTCTCCGTAGCGACATCATTTTGCTTCGATTGATACAAAGAACACTGCGCCAGAAACTCATAGTGCTAAAGGAAATCACGGATGACAGTACTGATACAATAAATTATAAAGTCACGGTGTACGCGCTCATCGGACTTGCCGCTGTACTTGGCTTTCTGTGTCTGATAATACTGGTGGCCTTAATCATAAGGACTAGAGCGTAAGTAAATGTATTTCATACCGACAATTGTGTTTTGACGTGCTTTTTGCAATCTGTGGATGCAATATATATATATATATATATATATTGCATCCACAGATTATTGAGATATATATCAATGATATATTCATGGACAATATAATCATATGACTGCACGATGGGCCTAGTGATTTAAGCGGTCGCCACGCTGCTGTCCACTGCGCTGAGTGTTGTGGGTCCCCACACGAAACTACACTTTGTGCGATCCACAAATTGTTGTTCCGTGTCTGGGTGTTCTTGTATATTTGTAAAGTCCCCCGCGACACAGAATTTATTCCTAGTGCGGGCGTTGTCTTTTTAAAGAAAGAAAGATGTACTTGTACAGGTTGAAGCGACGCCTCGCAGTTCTATCGATGAGAAAGCGCAATTCAGAGAACTTGAGACTGAACCGTTTGGCCGTCACTCCTGGCAGCAGCAATCACGTTGTTGAAAGGTCCAACTCCGTTTGGGACGGAATCTCTCAAGCGTCTGAGACAGAAGTCATTAGGTAAGTAGACGCAATAATGAGGTTTTTCATTGCACAAATTTAAAAAAGTCACACAGCTCATTCGCACATATGAGATTTTTATTTTTTAACATAATTCTATCATCAAAAAGTAGCGATAGTTATAAATTTCTATCATTACTAAGTTCACAACTTATAATATTGTTACGAACCATTCAGAGCGTCTATTAACTACGAAAGGATCCCGCATACACTAGAATTAAACCAAGACGTCATGGATTTATATTTATAATGTTTCGGTATGTTGGTGTATGTGTTGACTGATGTCTTTTGAGACCTAAATATTTCAATACGTATTTTTTCATGTAGCTGTTATTAAGAAAAAACGAATTGCTCCCAAGACATAGAAGTCGAAGTCGCTAGCGAAATCTATTTAATAATATATCGAACACTGACGAGAGAATAGCGTCTCTAATATTTTTAAATATATGACAAGTTATAGTTTCATTTGGAAATTGTACATATACCTTCAATGACAATAATATCGTGCTTTATTTCTTTAGCAATGCGTCCAATGAATTAGATCTGATCGGTATCGAAAACTTACCGCAACTACACTCTGACCTCTTCTCGACGACTGATGATCCTGACCAACGGGCTATATTAAATAATGAGGTAATAACCATCCTGATTCACCTAAAATAAATATTTATTATAGGTCGAGGCCTAACCCTCGAAATTCGACTGCACAGATGTAACGGAGTAAACGAAGATCTACGCTCAAAAAAGCATGCACCTTAGATATTATCTATTTTTATTTGTAATTTTTAGGAAAATTATGCATAAAAAGTATTATATAATCAAGAGTTTTCTAATATTCTTTACTGCAGCCTTCAAGCCCCGCAGCTACCCATGGCAACAACTTTGGATTCGACACGAACCCGACGACTTTGCTTTGATAAATAATAAAATTATTTAAAAATACTATTTCTTTCTTTAAATCCATTGGAAAGTTATAATTTTTATATGCAGTGTCTGTGCAAATGAAAAACGCAAATACGCAAGCACTTATGCACGACGAAGTGCATCAATACAAAAACATGCGACGTAATGTTATCTAAATATATTATTACATCTTTCATTTTCCTTTTTAACATGTGCAAACCCCTTCGGGCTGTCACCTCACTGGGGTCTACGATGGGGTATCCACTCGGTGTGCCACTTTGCGCCTGAGATAAGAGAAATTCGGAAACAGATGTTATTAAGGCTTTCACGAGCGGCTAACGAATTGGCTCCGAATGGAGTTCGTCCTCTCGGGCCTTCTCCGACGTCTTCTACCGCGAAATGACGTCTTTGCAGAAGGTAGTGACCGCTGCAAAACAGCTGTCACTACCGAGCAAGAGCAGAAACACCATCGATCAGCTTTGGAGTAAGCTGTCGGAAATACTTTTCGAAGAGCTATTTCCCGTCGAGGATCAGCCCTTGATACTTCATTTGGGTCTGAACAATATATTATTACATCTGTCTCAATGTATAATCCAAAAAAGTTGTACTCCCAAGATTATTGGCGATTTCTTTTAACCTTATTTATGGCTACAGGAATAGCTAAAACCTCATAAGAGTTTTTAATCTGTAAATTTGAAAAAAAAAAGAATATTATAGCTTTGGCATCTTATTTTATTGTCATTTATCTCGATGCTCATTGAGTATAATAAAATAGTTATTAGAGTTTTAGTGCTTGTAGATAATAGTTATTTTATCGCATAAGTCATAAGATTTCAATTTGACATTGTTCCTGAATTTTAATATTCGCCTATTTATATGAAACATGAGGTATACTAATACTAAGATAATTATGTTGAAGAAACATTCCTGCGAGTTGAAACTCGGTGAGTATCCTGAAAATTCTGAAACAAATGAAAATCAAGTTCTAACAGGACTATCAGTATTATAGAAATGGCTAAGAAATGACACAGCGCCAGTCGGCAAACGAAAAGTTAATCCCGTCTTCTCCACTTCTGGCGGACATTTTCTCTTAAAAACGTCAAGATATTTTAAATCCCTTGTGCTGATAATCAAAGGTGATCGCTTATGATTTTTACTCGACTGTCGTTTTGTCTTTGTTTCCATCAAAACACGTAGTTGTAACAAATTGCATGAATTAACTTCTAATCAATCCTAGTACAAAAGTTGTATACTTCTTTCTTTAAAGGATCGGATAGCATGCTACCAGAAAGCCAAACATTCTGGGGTAATCTTTACCGCAACATTAAAAAGTTGACTCAGTTGTCTATGCATCATCCGGATAGGTTGGCTTATTACAGAAGCTACTCAGCTGTAGTGGCGGAGAGACAGCGCCTTATTCTTGAAGCTGGTGATTGTGTCATACATCCCCTTAGTCTATTCAGGTAATGGTCACATCTTCTTCTCTCGCACAACGGTTCCACTATTTTAGAAATTTAAAAATCTCAAGACAGTCGCGGATGGTTTTATCTATGAGTGATGAATTACCAAATTTGTAACTGCAAATGCAATGACACCCAATATAAAAAAATCTCCTCAATAAGTGAAC
Source organism: Hypercompe scribonia (assembly GCA_949316085.1). Taxonomy (NCBI): domain Eukaryota; kingdom Metazoa; phylum Arthropoda; class Insecta; order Lepidoptera; family Erebidae; genus Hypercompe; species Hypercompe scribonia. The sequence continues at coordinate 4,179,401 of OX438973.1, forward strand.
AGAAATTATTCCTTGTTTTGTTTTTGTTTTGATCTTCCTGTTTCTTTCATGACAGGAATTTGTTGTAATGCACATCTTTTGCTATGATGTACAGGTTAATATTTTCATTATTTTTGGGCTAACACAAATTTCAAAAAATATTTATAAAAGAAGTATCGATAGTTATTAATTATTTTCAGTTTAATATGGATGGCGATTATGATATTTGTGAACCTAGCGCATATGTCGCTGTCACCGTTCCGTTTGTTCTACTTGTTGGAGCCATTGAACGACTTAAAGCTACACGCAACTGACAAACGCCTGCTGGTCATCCAGATTATTTGTTTAATGGACATATTTATAAGGTTCAACATGGGATATCATGACAGAAGATACTCAACTATATTCTTGGAAAGAGAAGCTATTGCTTAGTAATGTATCACTATTTTCACAAATCATATTTAACTTGCAATGTATGTGTGGGACTATATTTGTTCAGGTGGACTCTTACAATTCAATTTTGGAGCTATCTTGAATCGATTGAGTTGAAATTTTTCACGCATATGTATAAGAATGCAATATTAGGATTACATGAATGTATGTAATGATCTGATGACAGAGTAGGAAGGTGGCCATAGAAACTTTATAATGAAATGACGCAAACCCATCGAATTTGAACTCATTTGATTCGCCTTGACGAGTAGTTTGTATCAAAATGGTATCCAGGATTTGATAATGGAGCTGAAGGTAGATGAAGATATTAAAACGACACATCCCATCGAATTTGAGTGTGATTGATTTCTTAACAAGACCTAATTGGTAATCAGTGTTAATGATGAAGCTGGAAGATTTTCATAAGATAGGAAGTTTTTTTTTTATTTGTCTTTGAATTCAGTTCTAGAGAGTTCTAGTTTTAGTTTAGTTTAGTGATATTTCCAAATGAAAGCGTATCAAATTTGAAAAAATAATGTCGTTCCGTTTGTTATGAATATCAATTCCACGATGAACAGACTGCAGAACCTGTCCTGTGATAACTTAAAACAAAAAAATTAAAACCAAAAGGAAAAAATTTAAAAAATCCTTGGAAACTTTTACTAACTAACTTAACTTAACTTATAATGTTATTATATATTATGATTTATATCATATAGCTTGCAGTAGATTTGCCTTGTACTTCGTCTTTAAAAGCTTTATTAAAGTATTACTCTGTGGAGGGACGTGTGGCATGTGTCCCTCCGACACAAAGGGAGGATCCTCCGACCAGGCGAGGTGATCATGCCTGGTGGGCCACAGCCCAACGGTTGATGTTGGGATGTTGTACATATGCTAATTGCCACGCGAATCTCTATATCGCGATGCAGGATTAGTAGTAGCATTGTAGTTCATTACATTCATACGTTTCGTTCATACTTTGTAGTTCGATGTATCTTCGCTAGATGGCGCCGTTGTACATTTACTTTGTGTTTATAATGTAGAAGCCGCTACATCACTCCCCTCCAAGACCGGAGGTCGATGTACTGATGAGTCAGCTGTCTATGCTCTGTTGTGGAGCGTGCCAGTGCCAGGAGTGTGTAGTTCCAGTGAGTCGGAACTGAGTGCCACAAGTTCCAGTGAGTCGGAACTGAATGCCGCTAGTCCCAGTGAGTCGGGGCTGAAGTATGCAGATCCCGGTGAGTCGGCATTGCATGTGGTGCGCGGTGCTGCGGTGAAGTCCCCAGTGAGTCGAGGCTGAAGTATGCAGATCCCGGTGAGTCGGCATTGCATGTGGTGTGCGGTGCTGCGGTGAAGTCCCCAGTGAGTCGAGGCTGAAGTATGCAGATCCTGGTGAGTCGGCATTGCATGTGGTGTGCGGTTCGCTGTGCCTAGACACTGATGAGGCCGTAGGGTAACCAGGCTGAAGCGGGCGCGTCCTGCGTGTGGTATCCCTGTTGAGGCCGAAGTTGCTGGCTGGCTGAGACTTGATTACTGATCATCGTTGTGGAAGTGACGCTGCTGCTATTGACTTGAAGGCCATCACGTCGAATCCAATCACGTCGGGGTCACCACTGTGGAGGGACGTGTGTCATATGTCCCTCCGACACAAAGGGAGGATCCTCCGACCAGGCGAGGTGATCATGCCTGGTGAGCCACGGCCCAACGGTTGATGTTGGGATGTTGTACATATGCTAATTGCCACGCGAATCTCTATATCGCGATGCAGGATTAGCAGTAGCATTGTAGTTCATTACATTCATACGTTTCGTTCATACTTCGTAGTTCGATGTATCTTCGCTAGATGGCGCCGTTGTACATTTACTTTGTGTTTATCATGTAGAAGCCGCTACAACTCAGTGCCTATTGATGAAAGAAGTCCATTATCGGCATAGTTTTAGCCAAGCAAGGTGTTACAAGTTTGTAGGCTGCAAAAATACATTAGCCATTCTAGTAACCGGCAACTGCCCTGCTTTCGTTTTCTTTCTCTTATAATTGCCGTTTACTGGGGATTAGACTAGGAAGTATTGCAAGTCTAATGGCTCAAAAAGTATCCGAAATATAATAACTTTCTTCTTATCAATCTAGTGGTTAATGACCCTGACAAAGCCAAATCTCGTAGAAATATTCTAACGGATAAATAATTGTATAATTAGCGCTATCACTATTTCTGGGTCTTGATGTAATTAGATGTAATAAATCTGTAAATCAGCTGCCTAAATCAACAACTTTGGCTCATACTGATTTCGAAGCTGACAGTCGTATGTGAGATGTGTTATCATTATTGTTCTTCTAGCCGCTACCTGAAAACGTGGTTACTTCTCGACTTGATCTCCTGCACACCAATAGCCTTTTTCATGTTATGGATCAGGATACAAAACCAACGGTATATTCTTGCTGCTCATATACTGCCACTGTTTAGGATTGCCAGGATCTATACAGTTACTGCCAATTTGAAGACAATTGCAAAGGTAACGTTAATTATAATCTTATAGGATGCTTGGAAAATAGTTTTTTGCTTTTAAAAAAGTTACTCTGACTGACTGATTCAGCAATGCAGACCCAAGCCACTTTTTATTGTAATTGGTCAGTGGTCTAGTAGTTAGCGTATGCCACTGCCAATCAAGAGGTCTCGGATTCGATTTTAGAGCGGAAAAGAAAAGTATTGTTGAGTTTTCCTGGTTATAGAAATGCTTAACAACAGCCCGGACTTTGGAAGTGGGGGTCTTAACCCCTATGCCTGGAAGAGTACATAAAGCCGTCGGTCCTGCGGCTGATCTCTCCCCGGTCATGTTGGGTTATCGTCACATCAGATTGTGAGGTTAAGAGAACAGAGAGTGCACCTGTGGTTGCGCACACACTTCTATCTTCAGCGTAGTTGGTTGGTCTCCGTTGAGACTGTCCACCGTGGTCGAAATCGACTAGGAACATCATCATCATATTATAAATTCTCACTAAGAAATGACTTTTGGAAAATTCATCCCTAATGGAGTGGTCTGCAATCTACTTAACTCTAAACGTTCAGATCTCTGCTCTCTGATTAATGCCTCACAAGGCATCATTAACCCAAGAGTGCTATGTTAAATTAAGTCCTATAGAAAACCTTAAGACAAAATGTGCCTTCATGGATGGTGTAGTGGTTATTTTGCTATTTTCTTCTGCGATGAGTGTTACAGGTCCGATCCCCGTATGGAAAAACATTTTGCGTCGTCAACTAAATGTTGTTCTGAGTCTGAGTGTTATTTGTGTGCGTTTCAAGAGTGTTGATAAAGTCCCTTGTAGCATGTTTTCGTAGCGCAGCGTATTTATATAACTAAATTTATTTGCAGTTGTTCTCCGGGTCTTACATAGTAACTGGATTAGTACGGATCCTAGTGCTATTGCTCCTCAGTGTCCATTGGTGTGCCTGCCTGATGTATCTGTCACCCGTACTTACTTACTACTGTTAGTATTGTTTGTTATTCGTAATATATATATTACGTGGATGGGTCTGTTTCCGTTTAATTCACTTAAAGTAGTAGAGCAACGCTGATTTTGACTGAAGTGGAAGAGTTTTCTGCTAGGGAGTGTGCGACCGGAGGCACAATGATGCAGAGTGATAGTTATCGTGGTGACAGGGTGGTGCCGCTGGCCATACATAAAGAGGTGCCCAATTACGGTTAAACACGGTGAGAGGCTGCCTCGTCAGGTCGCGCTTAATCTAGGTTGAGGCTCATCTAGCACTGTCGGATGGTAAAGCCCAGCGACCACTTCCGGCAGGGTATGAGGTTTTTCAGTCCGTTAGTTCGGTCACTGTCCACTTCACCGTTACATGACGACACAGCATACACTCATTTCATGTCTTTTTACATTCCACATTACCCTTCCCTTCTTTTTGAGCATGGCAACACAAAGAAAAAAGCATACGATGTCAACAGCGGCACTCTCCTTCCCCACCAACGTCAAATACACCAAATACGTCTCTCTAACCTCACTTGATGAGTGCTTCCTCGCGAAGGTGTACGTCTTTTTGCCAGGATGGATGTTTGTCATTGCCGCCATCTTTCTCCATCCTCTGGCTCTACGTGGATTTCGGATCTATGAGTCGAATCTACATGTACCTTTATCGTTCCCATTTTAGGCCTTTAAGATAACTCATTTCTTTGACCATCTAAGTCAGGCAGCAGATACAATGTTCTTGCATCTTGCGACCGCGGTTTTTCTGGGCGATTTAAATGCCCACCATGCACTGGGGTGCCACCTGTCTCGAGTCGTGTGCAGCTGTCACATGGAATTTCGAGAATGTTTCAAACAATATTCAAATTTATTTAAAGAATGTATTTAAGGTAAAATTAGGTTAATATCTTGAGATCTAAAATTAATAATAGTTCAAGTAAAATTTGAAAAGCCTGGGCAATAATTAATCTTGAAATTGGAAAGTATAGACAATTCAACTCTTAAACTAAATACCTAGTAATTTTAAATGAAACATTGTTAAAATATATACTAGGTACCCAAAATCTGTTAACCCGTGGTATCTGTTAAAGACACTGAGAGTTATTTTACTCTTAAGTGCACATTTAACTGACTTCCAAAAAGATGGAGGTTCTCTATTAGATGTTTTTTTTGTGTGTTTCACATCATACCTTTTACTGGATGTACCGATTATGATATATTTTTTTATATTCGAAAGCTGGTGCTTGTCATTAAATTCCATTTGAGTGAACAAATTTGAGTGTGATTTAACCAGTACCTAGGCTTTAAGTTATCCATATTAATTTGTATTGATCATATTTTTTTTTGCACTAGTCGATATAACAAATCGACTGAAGTTGGGGTTAATAAATTAAAATTTACAGGGACGACAGAAATGCCAGCCAATTACAATTTTTATTTAGACAATGCGGAGGGCGATGCACACAGCAATTTGTTACAGCTCTCTGTTGATTTTCGATATGGGAAAGCTATTGTCATTGTTGTATCTGCGTTCCTCGGTAAGACTATCAAAGTATATACTTTTTTGTTATTAAATATTTATGCTGTATAATATTTTTCTAAGCAGGTGCGTTTAAAAATCTGTTCATGAAAAGTTTGTTTAAAATAGTTAAATATCATTTTCTTTAAAGTGCACATAAAGTTTTTGAGGGGTTGCGTGATAACTTATTTTGTCTCTGTTATAATATAATTTAGAAGTATATAAGTACTAACTTTTGTCTGGAGCTCTTTCCTGGTTGGTCCTGGTACCGGATTCCACACATGCCGTAGTGGCACGCGTGGAGTCGAATCTGATGGATGAATCGAGGATGGAACTCCCAACATTCATCCACACACAGGACCAGAAAAGTCTGGTCACACAAATTTGTGGTCTATAAATTGTTGTTTCGTTGTGAGGCTGGGTGTTTTAAGTGTCCGTTAGATGAATATTTGTAAAAGTTCTACAACGCAGGATATACTCATATTTCTTGTGTTGGAGTTGTTTTCTAAATACTCGAGGAATGTGACGAGGTTACATAACATTTTTCAGGCACTGGTTTCTCAATGTTTCACTCGACTTTGCCAGACGAGTTGCTGATACATTCCTGTATTATTATTTACGCAGCCATATTTATGATTTTTACTTTTGGTAAGTTATTTAAAAAGTCAATAGTTATACTGTAGCATAATCTATTTAACAGACATGTTCGTCTAGTGGTCAGTAATCTTAAGCCAAATTTAAAGTCGTTTGATCCCACTTAAGATATATAATTCTATGTTTAGCACGATCATTTGGCATTTGGGTAAAACCACTTTAAGTTTAAGTACTTTAAGTTTATTTAGAAATATATAATTTACATATGTATACCAACAGTTTGGGTACTGCAGTACAGGCTCTGCCTAGTTGGGATCACACAGACGAGTGTGAGATGTGTCACATTTTTAGCATTGTAGTTCATTTCAAGAAATAACTATCAATTAGGGTAACATTAACAAGTATCTTTTAAATTTGTTTAATAAATATGACTGATTCGTTTACGTTTAATTATAACAAGCACTATACTTAGCTACCTACTATTAAATATAACATTTTATCATTAATTCAATTTTTATCACAGAATTTTTAGTATTATATTAACGTTAAATGTAGATACTGTTCATTTTCCCACAGCGTTTCTCATCAAATCGTATCTGACGATATACTACTCAACGATACGTTATAATGGATTAATCAATCAAGTAGAAGTAAGTTTTAACCACAAAATATATTTGAACGCCATCTAGTGAAAGTACAATGAACTACGTAGCAACCAAAAACCCCGTTTCATTTGTAAATGTTTTTTTATTTTATTTATATGATGATGTACTTCTTAACCAGTATTTCGATCACGGCGGACAACTATGCAGGAGATATTTTAGTGCACAAGTGTGTGCGCAAACATAGGTGCACACTCTGTTCCCTCACTCTCACAGTCAGATGGGGCAGCTACCCGACACGACCGGCGTGAGATCAGGTGCAGAACCGACGACTTTACGTGTTCTCCAAAGCACGAGGGCTAAGATGCGAATTTTCAAATACCGGGCTATTATTAAGCATTTCTACAATCAGGAAAACTCGGTAACATTTTTTGGCACGACCCAGGATTCAAGCCTCAGACCTCTTAGACCAATCGCTGTATAAACGAGGCAGTTATTTAAATGACATAGAGAGCAAACAAGCATTCGAGTCACCTTATGTTCGGTGCCAATCGTCAAACTAGGCGTATTTACTTCAATCATAACCAAGATTCATGCGTGCACGTCTACTCGCCTGTATAGTTGGCTAATATTTTGTTCTGACCATGTTTGTTTTCTAACAACGTCTATAAAATATGCACTTGGCTAAGGGGGTATGATCGTTTGTTATTAACCGCGTGCTGCTGCCCGCCTGGGGACTGCTTCAGTAGGGACAACGGAAATAGCCTTACAAAAGCAAACAGACGTGAAGTGTAGATTGCTAATGTTTAAAGTGTTAAATGATCTATTTATTTCCAATACAGGAATACATGACATACCGACAATTTCCTCTTAAATTAAAAAAACGCGTACGAGCTTTCTACGAGTACAGATATCAGCAGCATTACTTCAAAGAATCTGCTAACCTCCAGTGCCTCTCTGGTTTGTATTTATTTTGTTCCAGGCATTAACTATAAGGTTCTCTTGCCTTTTTCGCTCTTTGTTTCACTTGTGTTGCTTTACAAGTATACCGAAAGTATTTGGATTGACTGTGACCGCTTAAGTCACTACACCAAGTTTTTGATAAAATTGTGCAAGTTTCGCCTAAAACTATTATTATATCATGCAGAACAACTCCGTGACGAAGTTCAACTGCACACAAGCCGTTCACTCATCGACAAGGTGAAACTCTTCGAAAATATATCTCCGACCACGGTGGGCACAATTCTTGGGTGTCTCCATCCCGAAGTGTATCTAGCGGACGACTTGGTTATAGCCGCTGGGGATCAAGGGGATTGCATGTATTTCATATCTACCGGCACGGTAGCAGCGTATTCTGTGAACGGTGATGAGGTAAGGGATTTAATTTATATATATTATCATTGTTTCTATATGTATAATAGCAGAATGTGATTGCAGCAGCCTATTGAACATTGAAATAAAGTGTGATTAAAACAGGCACCTAATTTACAATATGCTATCCTTATAGTAATTGTTCCGTGAGCGTGTCACCACCCATATTCATCCCGTAATCGACCAAATTACGCATGACGTCACTGCAAGGAGTAGGAAAATTTATACCAACCTGTCTGGCCAGCGTGGTATAGCAGGACAAATTGTCCTTTCAAAGGAGAGACCTATGTCCAACAGTGGTCTATTAAAGGCTGTTGATGGTAATAACTGTTATTCTAAGATTAGTAGTACAGTTTGCGAGTATGATGTATGAGGTCACGGACCCTTTTTCTTCTTCTACTTTCTCAAATTCTCTGGATTCTCTTAAACATTTATCAGGACTTTTCTGCATTGTCTCCCGATAAAATTATTGTCCCAGCTTCCCGTATCTTCGAACTTAACGTATCAAAGCTACACCTTATCAGCTGCACTGATACATTTTTTGCCACAATACTGCCGTTCAAGTACCTACTTCTATGACAACAGCGTATCGGAAGTTAAAAGGTGGGTAGACTTCCACAAACTAGTCCTACTGCCTAGTAAAGGTCGTGGGAAATTATTGAGAGCGGGCAGATGTTGCAGTCCAGCAGTGGACGTCTTTCCGTTGAATTTTTTGTTGATGTAAGTAACGTAAAAGTTTATTAAAAATAGATATGCCATCTCGAGGACGGTGCGTACTTCGGTGAAGGAGCTCTACTCATGAAAGACCATAAACGGCCGGCTACCCTGGTAGCAATTGAGAACTCACAGTTATATAGAATGGATGAAGAAGACTTCAAGTCAGTATACAGCTTATGTAACACAACTTCTGTTTGTCAAAGTCCAGTAGATATGTGACGATGATTCTCTTACAGTTCCACATTGTCAATCTGTCTATCCGTCCATAGTTTGGAAAGAGGTTGCGTTAACTTAGAAAGTGTGAAATTTCCTAGAAATAAAGAAAAAAATGTATATATTATTATTTATTTAAAATGATAAATGATAAACTGCAGATCCTATACTGAGCGTGGTCTCGTACACATGGTCGATTTTCTTATATAAGGTTCGATCGAAACTACTTTTTTATCATAAAATCTGACAGACGTTCTACAGAGCGGGTACCATTAACTCAGGAAAAATTAATAAGCAAAGCTTGTACGATGGATATCACGCAACTGATATAAGTATATATTACCTTTTTTGTAAATACATATGTACATATTATACATTTGCAAGTTGATTGCACATTAATATTAAAGAAAGCTACTAGCAAAAGCTAGTAAGTTATTCAATTAATATAAAAAAAATTTCAGCCGCCATATAATGTCGCACCCTGTGTTACGTGAGCGGATCCAGTCTTTCGGGGCTCGTCGCATGCACGAGGTAGTCCTAATAGATGACGCTGCGTACAAAGAAAAAGCAAGACACCTGTCAATGGTAAACAACAATGTAGATCCTTCAACACCGCATGGCTCATAATTGGCATTCTTTTAAAATTGGAATGTTTATATAAACAATTTTTTTTTCATCATGTTGAGACAGAGGTGTAGAAACAGAGAGCCTAATAACTCGACTATCACGGTGACCGCGTTCGACATCATGATTGGCCCACACTTAAAACTTCATCAATCGCAAAAACGCGTTCGTCATCGAGAGCTGAGCTTCATGTGAAATAAGCTCACACTAGGCCCCCTTTTTCATTTCCTGTGCGAAAATCCCCACGGATACCGCCGGTAGCTGACTATGCCGCTACGTTATGGACTCGAATCGGCCGAACCTCGTATGCCGTCTCGGGTACCAGTGGCCGGGGAACCAGGTGCACCCTAGTAAATAAATCCCTGGTACCCGACGTACCTTGGATCACCTACGGCTTGTAGTTAGCCCCCGCCCGTGTAGCAATACCAATATTCCCTTTGCTGACCCCATAAGTGCGTGCGCCGTCTGTAGTGTGCCTGCGTCTACTAGGGTGATAGATGACCACACCTGCCACCCCCAGGCCTGCACTTATGGAGGACGGAGATCGTTAAGCTCACACTAGGGCCCCAAAATATAATCTGTCTAGTCTATTGACAGTTTTTGAGGTCTTTCAGCACACAGAGTTTGATTCACGTTGCTACTAATCAATTTGAAATTAGCAACTTTATTCTTAATAATATTTGTTATAATACTAGTTAGATAAAAACACTTAACATTTTTTTGGTTAAATAACATTTTCAATGTTAGAAAAGATACATAATTATTTATATTGTAAGTTTAGTTCTATGAATAGACATTGTTTCAGGCAATGGTTTTAATAAAAGTAAATATAAGAAAGTGTTTTATTTAATTGATGTAATGCCTCATAAATTATGGACATGGGATATGTCAGTCAAGCTGGACAACTGGTAACCCCTGACTGCTGATAAACATCATCAACAAATGATCATGCTCATCACAAGTGTTTATCCTTGGTGGTAATGGAACCCATAACCTCTAAGTTATTAGTAAAGATTACTAACCAATTGCCTAATAGGCTAGTCAAAATTTCTATAACTATTCTTGTGTGCTCAAAGTAAAAAAAAAAAAAAAAAAATTTACAAAGTTATAAATAACTAAGCCAAGAAAATGTTTGTGATGAGGTAACAATGTGTTTATGAGTCCAATTAAACTACTAGAGGTGTACTAGTCATAAATGTACCATTAAACTTTGGAAAAATAAATACTCATCATTTCTTAAATATAAAATTTATTACCAACAAACATTTGGTCAAATACGACCGAACTCAGTGCCAGTCACATTCGGAATGCTATACATAGCTTACAAACTAGTTTACATAAAGTAATCAGACGTAGATGCCCACCCAGAGCAATAAAAACAATATCCCAAATCCTGAGAATAGTGCGGCGACCAGCGACAATAGCAGTTCCTTGAATAAGTCCCTTGATAGTTTCGTGCTTGTTACCTCATATACAAAGAACCAAGCCGTAAAAAATATACCGATGCCGAGTAACAGAAGTGTGAGGTGTGGAAAAACTGCCGGGTTGATCGGAGATGTGTAGCGGACCATCGATTCTATTTCGAGCTGCGAAAAACAAATTATGACATGATTGCTTTTGAAGTAAATCAAGAATTAACAGCAACAGTATAGTACTCACACTCATTTTCGCAGTTTTTCTTTTAGGTTTTAAAGATAATATTACACGAAGTCAAAACACTGACACCAATGGGATACGTCAGTCAATTTAGCAGCCATAGACAACGGATAAAAGAATCATCTACTGTTTAAATTGATCAATCGACTAAAGTAAAAATAATATTTTGATTAAATTTTGAGAATTACTGTAATGATTTGAATTTTTAATAATCTGAATAACAAGCTTATAAGTTTATTCGATTTAACATTATTAGTATCTAGTTCATATTTTGGACCATTTAATGTACTAAGTTATTTTTATAGGCTTCAAATTATATCCAGTTTTGACGTTGCTGGTCTTATTATATGACACATATAAATAGGCTAGATGATACCTTAGTCAAGTTAGTTACTTTTTATCATCTGTCAAAACGACAATTTTGTGTGTAAAATGTACTAAATACAAAATTGTGACGTCACTGTTTTAGACTACTCAATTGAACAATATATTTCACTGTTTATTTTATTGAAATTCGTAATAATAATAAAAAGCTATGTTTATTATATTTGCCGAGATGTTTCGCGATATTAGTTTTTTTAAATGAAGTGGACATTGCTATTTATTTACGAAGCAGTCATCTACCCAATTATATACCTGCCTTTATTTACAATTGGAATAAAAGCTCTTATTACAAATATACTCTTTCATTACACCAAATGCAATGAAATATCTTTTAAAGGGTTAAGAAATATGATTCAAAGCTACCCATAAAATTTTGAGTACATCTCTAATGGTCATACATATATAAGTTTTGTTTGCAACTTTCAATGCAAACCGATTGAATATTAATACATGAATATTTTTGACATTCCTTAAAAACAAATGAATGGTAAAGATGAATCTAGCTTAAATTAGTGGCTGAAAAGTAATTGCATTCGATTTATTGTCATCGTTTCTAAATTACAAACGCAATTTGTTGTTAACGGCATCATAGAGTCTTTCTCACGAAAGAAGTCCCACGGCGAGAAATTTATCTAATGTGACAGTTCCACCATGTTTATGGTGAAATGTTTTTCTTTCTTTCTTTTGGGGAGCCGAAATATACTAGCTATTACTATCAATGTCAAGCATTAGACTTCAATTCTAAAGTTTTCAAATCGTCTGATATTGTTGTTACGTTTATTGTTATTGTGTTTTTTAGTCATTTGCCTAGTCAAGCTATTTTTTACGTTGCCTAAAGTTATAAAATGTCCTGGTCTAAAAATTATTTAAAAAAAGAAGACAGAATCGAGGCATTTGGATACTAATAAATATGATCCCCCCGTCTAATAAAAGGAGTCCTGCAAACGCGGCGCTGCAGTTATGCGACGGAATGTTGTGCACCTTTACCTATGGATTCCCCAGAAATCCCTTGTTATCGGGAGGATTCCTGGTAGTGTGTAAAATTAAATACTTTGTTCTTATGATTTTACATAAAAAAAAAAACAATTTCTAAGGAGAAAGAAATTAAGTAATGCCGAATTTAGTTTTTTAGTGCTTATATTTTAGTAACATAATTGTGGTCACCAATTAGGCTTATTCTAGGCATACAGTGTCACTGATCGAATTATAGTCATCCATACTGTATCCATACTTGCTGTAGAGATTATAAAATATTTCCTCAATTTTATAGAAATTATGTCCATTTGGTTTATTCTAGTTCAGTGTTTTTAAATTATAAGGTCTAATGAATGTAACAATATCATAACTTCATCTAAAGTACTACTTTTTAAGACACAATAAAAAGTATAAATAACTTGATTTAGATAAAACAAATAAATAAATATTTCGAACATTTGACACACAATGTTTTTCAGGATCCACCATCTAGTTTCAAACTAAGCAGTGTTTATACTATGACAACTAGATTAACTAATAGAATACTTGATTTAGATAAGTGTGTTTGCTTGTATACTCCTCATGTCACAAATGCTTAATTTCTAAACATAGCTGTCAATCTCGATGATGACAATCTCTCAAATGAAAACAATGGCTGCTAATGTTTACAGCTGTTTTCCTATCCTGAGTTATTTATTTCGCAGTTCAGTATAGAAATATGTATCCATAACATGATACGTTAGTTATTTAAGTTGTTATTAACAATCGTAAAAAATGTCGGGTCAGTGTTTTATTATGAATGTGAGCAGAATGATCAATCAAACTCCTAGCGAAGTCAAACCTGCTCCAAAGGAAAAAGTCATGTCTTATGAAGAAAAATCTGTTGGTTCTACTTCCTTCTTCAAATGTGAAGCGTGCCCCTACATGGCGCTTGCAGAGGACGACATAAAATTTCATCTATTCACTGTCCACCCAGACTTGGCTAAAAACAATGGTCTCGCAGACAATATACAGATACCATGTCCTGGTTGCGCAAGTGTCTTCGATGCTGAGGAAACTCTCAGAACTCATCTACGCAATCACCACAAAATGGGCATTAAAGATGTTAAAATAATGATCAAAAGTCTAGTTCAAATAGCTCTAAAAAATGCTAAGTTAAAAAAAGAGAACTTTAAACCTGAAACGCCACCGTTAACTCCTCAAAGACAGGATACACCTGATATAAAAATCCCACAAGTCATAGAAATAGTTCCTGATGCTATAAATACAAACAGTGATTTACCGAAAGGTGTTGCGTTTATATCTGTAGATGAACTACACAAAATGAGTACACCGAACTTCGAAAAAGTTGATCCAAAAGAAATAATACAAGAAGCAAGTATCAATATAGTGTACACAAATGAAATGTCAGCTAAATTTGTCCGTACTGTGACAGATCCTAATACTTCAATACCACCTTGTAATATGATCCAAATGTCTAGCGTCCCACCAGATCTAATATCATCAATACAACCCCGTATAACCTCATTAGAATCTAAGTTATCGCCAGCACAAATGAGAGACAGTAAACAAACGCACATTCCATTTATGTGTAAGCCGGAGCAATTAAAAGATGATGACGATGATAATGAAAGTTCAAAACCTGCAGAACGGAAAAGAGGTACAATGTGTTTAGTAGATAATTGCAGAATACTTGTAAAAGAGGAAAAAAATCTTGTGTATCACAGAAAGTGTCACCAAAACGGTAAACTAATATGTCCAGAGTGCTCGGAAGCATATGCTTCAGTAGAAGTGCTGCACATGCATTTGTGGAAGATTCACATGATAGACATAGAGCTACCGACTTGTCACATTTGTAATTTTAAAACATATAAAAATTCTAGACTCCGTAATAGTCACATGAAATGTCATAGGAAAACTAAACCTCATATATGTAAGTATAAATTATTGAATTTAAAATATCATAGCCATTAGTTGAAACTGTAAATTTCTTATATGGTAAAGTTCACGAGGGGCAGTTGAGTAGGTAACAGTTACAATCATATTTTTGTTAATATTATTTATCTGTAGACCGCTTCATTGGTCTTCATTGGTCAGTTAGCATATATAACTGCAGATGAAGAGGTCACAGATTTGAGTCCTGGGTCAGGTCAAAATGAGTTGTTTAGTTTTTCTGGTTACAGAAATATTAAATGAGAGTCTAGAGTTTGGAAGCTGGGGTCTTAAATATGTAAAGCCGTCAGTGCTGCGCCTGATCACTCCCTATCCTGTCAGAAAACCGTCCCATCGGATTGTGAGAGGGAGAGAACAAAAAGTGCACCTGTGTTTGTGCACACACTTGTACACTATAATATCTCCTGCGTAGTGGGATGGTCTCCGTTTTGGCTGGTCACTGTGGCTGCAATCGTCTAGCCCTATATCATTATAAGTAATATTTTTTCAGGTCCAGTATGCTCAAAGGCATTTAAAACACCTAATCAGCTATCAAAACACAAGCAGTTACATAAGAACGGCAATAACCCTGTACAATGTCCTACTTGCTTACTTGAGTTACGGAATGAACAACGGTTGAAGATTCACATTGCTGAAGTGCATGAGAAAGTGAAGCAGTACAAATGCTCTCAATGTGATTACACTAGTGCTAGAAAGGAACAGCTCAAGATGCATTTAAGATCACATACGGGTATGTATTATGTTGTTTACCTTTATGTTACTATATCATCATAGACTGATACTTCATCTGAATGCTATTTTTGTTATATAACCACAAGTTTTATATGGTTATGGTAAGTTTATATGGTCATTCATAAATTATATCTTTCGAGAAAGTAAGAAATTATTACTAATTCTATTATTCGAAAATATGGTGAGTGCGAGACCGGAGACCCAATGATGCAGGGGTGACAGTTGTCGTAGTATGTGTGTGAGCAGTGGAGTGCTCGTGGGGTCACTGTGGGGGTGCCGAGGATCGAACCGTCGGGCAGGGAGACCCGTAGAAACGGTGGTGCCGCTGGCCGCCCGCGGCATAGAGGGACCCAATCACGGCTAATCACCCTGGGAGGCTGCCCCGTCAGGTCGCGCATAATCTGCGGAGTGGCTCGTCGTGCCGGTTGGTGACTGGACGGTGGGGCCCGGCGACCACTTCCGGTAGGATACGGGGGCCCTTCCGTCCGACGGTTCGGTCACCGTCTTGCTTCACCGTAAAGTGAAATCACAGTATTCCGAGTCTCAGACGACACTGTCGCGACGACTGTCATGCCTTTTTTTATGTCCCCGTTTCCCCTTTCTTAAAACAATCATGGCAGCGCAAACGAAAACTAATACAGGTTCAACACCGGCACTCTCCTCCTCTCCCACAAACTCGCTTCTTGAGATGGAGTTCACGAATATCCGTGGACTCCATACAAATCTCAACGCCGTCCATCAGCACCTTGAGACGGTACGGCCGGCTATGCTATTCCTGACGGAGACACCAATACGCCGCCCTGATGACTCGGCTTATCTGCACTATCCCGGCTACATACTTGAGGAGTGTTTTCTCGCAAAGGCTGGAGTTTGTCTTTTCGTCAGGGCGGATGTTTGTTACCGCCGTCTGCGCTGTCTTGAGCACTTATCCTTCTCTATTCTTTGGCTCCATGTAGATTTCGGATCTACAAGCCGAATCTACACGTGCGTCTATCGATCCCATTCTGGAGACTCTGAGACAACTCGCATCTTCGACCATCTCAGTCAGGCAGCAGAAAAGGCATAGGAGCAGTTTCCGACCGTTGAGCTGGTGTTTCTAGGAGACTTTAACGACCACCATGAGCCCTGGTTGGGGTCCTCCAGAACTGACCACGCGGATCGAACTGCCCACGCATTCGCTCTCACGCATACAACCCACCAGGTTACCAGACATAACAGGTCAAGCGCCCTCTTTGCTAGACCTACTGCTGACGAGTCACCCAGCGCAGTACACAGTATCGGTTCTCGCCCCTCTGAGATCCTCCGATCACTGCCTGGTGTCCACCACGGTGCCTCATGTTGCCCCGCCACGACCTGTGGCGGCAAGACGACGGTTATGGTTATGGTATATTCCCTACAGTGAGGTCGCCAGCACGAAGGCCCGCCCCTGGTTCAATCGTGAGTGCACTCATGCTGTTGCTCACAAGCAAGCGGCCTACCGCGCATGGGCCAGGGCCCGCGCTCAAAACCATCCAAACGTGGATCGCCTAAAAGCAGCGTACCACAAAACCACCAGGGAATGCATGAGGGCTTACATTAGAGCGGATGCCCAGCGCATTGCACGGACTGACCAAGAACTCATCGCACACCCTACGAGTGGTGGTAAGTTCTGGCAATTGGCCAAAGCCGTGCAGTCCAATCACTGCCAATCCTCGCTACCACCGCTAAAGTATCCCGACGGATCGCTCGCCTATCAACTGCAAGAGAAAGCGAATTTGCTTGCTGATTCTTTTGCGGCCAACTCCCGAATCGAGGACTGTGACCTGCAACCGCCCACCATTCAGACCTGCGACGTTACAATGCGGGATATTCGTATTCGGCAAAGTGACGTCCGCGCGGAGCTACGGCCACTCGACGTCCGGAAAGCCAGTGGACCAGACGGTATTCCGGCGGTGGTTCTTAGGAACTGCGCTCCAGAGTTATCTCCAGCATTGACGCGCCTATACCGGTTGTCGTATTCCGCGAGGATTGTTCCAGAGATCTGGAGAGAGGCGAATGTCCAACCCATCCCCAAAAAAGGCGACCACTCCAACCCGGCTAATTACCGACCTATAGCCATCACTTCTATTATCTGCAAGGTGTTCGAACGTGTCATTATTAAACAACTAGTTCTGACCTGGAGGATCACTCGTTGTTAAATGATCAGCAATACGGCTTTAGACCGAACCGATCCACGGGTGATCTTCTAGCATTCCTTGCACACCTTTGGGGTGAGGCTGTGGATAGGCATGGGGAGTCCTTGAATATCAGCCTCGATATGGCCAAGGTTTTCAGTAGGGTCTGGCACCGTTCGTTCCTCTCTAAACTTCCGTCATTCGGCCTACCCCCAAAATTCTGCAGCTGGGTGGCCGCATTTCTGCACGAGCGCCGCACTAGAGTCCTCTGCGACGGCGCAACCTCCAATTTTCAGCAGTTTAATGATGGTGTACCTCAGGGTTCCATCCTGTCACCCACACTGTTTCTTCTGCATATCAATGACATGTTGACCCTTGGTAATATACATTGTTATGCAGACGACAGCACAGTTCATGGACGATATTATGGTCACCCTATAGCCAAATTAGAGGACGTTGAGGAAAAGCGACAAAAGCTTGTTACTGAGCTCGACCGGGTCCTAGGCCGCATTTCTCAATGGGGTCATGAGAATCTAGTCGAGTTCAATGCCAAGAAAACACTGGCATGCGCGCTCTCTGCTAAAAAAGTCTCGATTCCTTCCCCTCCCCACTTTTCAGAACACTCAACTGCCACTGCAGGACAATCTCAGTATCCTGGGTATGAATATTTGCCGGGACTTCAATCTGCGAGAATATATTGAAAGCGCGAGGCTATACTGAACAGAGTGAGACGGTTCTTTGCGCCTGAGCATCTGTGTCTTCTTTATAAGACCCAGGTACGCTCCTGCGTGGAGTACTGTTCTCATCTTTACGATGGATCCGCGCAGTATTTGCTGGACGCTTTGAATCGGTTGCAGCGGCGAGCAGTCCGGATTATCAATAACCCGAAAGTCACTGAATCCCTTGAGTCTCTGCAGTTGCGAAGAGATGTCGCCTCTATGGCAGTCCTCTATCGCCTTTATCATGGAGAGTGTTCTGACGAACTCTTCCAACTGATCCCATCCACTCCGTTCCTCTATAGGACAACTCGTGCTGGTCTTGGAAGTCACCGTTTCAGAATGGTAGACATACGCTCCCGAACTAAATGGTTCGGCTCTTCTTTTCTGTGCAAATCGGTTAAAGCCTGGAATTCATTACCAGCGCACGTGTTTCACCCTCACTACGATCCCGGGGCCTTAAAGCGGGGCGTGAAAAAGCATCTCACTAGGGGTCGCCATACTGCACTGTCTTCATTCGCACTGAGTACGGCGGCCACCGCTCTTGGATTCTATTCATGCTTTCCACCAGGCAGAATAGAGTCAGTTTGGTAGGTTCCTTATTTAAAAAAAAAAGAAACATCACTAAAAATGAGTTTTATCTTGTCAAAAGATCTAAATGTTATTTGATATGATATTAACTAAAATTAGATATTTACACTAAAAATAGACTTTATTTTAATAAAATAGAAGATAATTTTAGAGAAACTTTAATTTAGTGACGCCGCAACAGAATTGGCACCGAAGTGTGACAAGTCATAGGGGTTCTGAGTTTCGGGACGTCGCATTTCAGAATCTAATTTATTTAAGAATTTAAATGTGAAATTCTAATTATTAATAATAGTTAAAACATTCTGTGTTCATTTTTATTCAATAATTAAAAAAAAGTAAAACTAGTTTCGGTGCTGCTTCTGTTTTAATTTAATCATTTGTAGATACAAAATACTAAGTAGTAGTATGTGTTTTCAGCATCCTTTTCATCCTATAGTGGTCTATAGGATGAAAAGGATGCTGAAAACCATGAATACCGTATGACGTAATTTATTGATGGCCGCTTGTAGAATTAGGCAATAATTTGATAAAACATTTTATTTTTCAGGTGATAAGCCCTATGCGTGCAATACTTGCGAGTTCCGGTCAGGCGATCACAATTCACTACGGCGCCATAAGAAACAACATTCTAAAGAAAATGTGTATAAGTGCAAGCACTGCCCATACACAGCCATACAGTCCACCTTATTTGCGTCCCACATGATCTCGAAACATCCCAACGTGAATACAGACATACATTGTTGTCCATACTGCTCTTTCAAAACCGTCAATAAAGATAAGTACGTCCAACATCTCACCACCCACACTGACAAAGAAGGAATACAGCTCCTTGTAGAAATGACTAAAAACAAAACAAATAAGCCCAGTTGGACAATACCTAGCCAAACAACAAAGAGTAATGAAAATGCTAATGTCAATGATGACAAAAATAACGAAACAACTCTTAAGCCTGTCAATGAAATACCTATTGAAGTCTATGACTGTGATAGTCTTTCTGAAAGCATGCCACAGAACTACTCCAAAGGCTACTGCACGACACCGAGTAATCAGAACCCACCGTCAGATTACAATAGCCTTGCCATGGTAACAGACCTTAGCAAAGACGACAATAATTCAGATTGTCTCATCTCCGAAAGTTCAAACGACACCATGATAGAAAGACAGTATCAGGCACAACACTCCATACTTACGTATGACACGAACCAATCAACTTTACACGAGTTCCTTCACACTCCCACATCTATTGAACAGAGCTTATTACAAAGCAGTAATGTGAATTCTTTATCTTCAAATCATTGTGTAATACCAAGCAGTATAAGCAACAATATCATGAACAATTTCCCAATCAGACTTCCTTCGGTTCCTCAAGTATCACTATGTAACCATATAACGTTAAAACCTGTTGACAAAATATCCTTAGCCACCACAAAAGTTACCGGCCCAATCATAAAACCAACACAAATATTGCCAGTTCCATCTTTAAGTAATTCGCCAGTTAACATATCCACAGAGCTCGAAGGTGCTCCTCGAAAGAAACCTAAGATATCAGTCAAAAGTAATTTAATACTTAAGGGACCAGATCAAGTCAATATGTTTCATTCTCAACAGAAAATGGCGTTTAGGAGGCTTGAGGATAACGAAAGATTTGGGCTCGGCAGTCCAGTGACGTTTAACAATTTGATAACAACACAGTTTATGCAACTACAGCCAGAGCCAAATCTTAGCAATTCGCCTAGTAACATAATGCCATATCCTCAAGAGACAATGTTGGCAGACGCGGCAACAACACCTGTCGATAATGAATTAAATGATAATCCACAGATATTCTCATTTAACCAGCAGATGAACGTAAATTCGTTGACATTACTCCCCCCACCGCAGAAGATACCAAATAACGATCCAAGCTACATCAAACTTGAAGCTACAATTAAACAAAACACTCAATCTCCAAGCTTAGAGAGAATGTGCAATGCAAATTTACTGAATAATCCAGCAATTAGTCGTGAATACAAAGCATCACCACCGTTAGAAGATATTCACAAAAATATGAACGAAATAAAGAATGAAGTGAAATCAGACCAATTTTACAACATACCCTTGAACAATGCGGCAACGAGTCAACAAATGATAGACCAGTATTTAATGGACAATATAATAGGAGAAAAGTATTCTGGTCTGATGGACCTGTCTGGAGTAGTTCTTCAAGAGATATCGGAGCAACAGAACGACGTTATCGAAATAGATGATAATTCAGACGACAATAAGTTATTGCCGCGGCTAGATATGTTCTTTCCTCTGGAGTCTCTGTATCCGATGCACAATGATTTTCACTTCTTAGAAAATGAGATGCAGCAGAACGGTATGAGTAGTGAAACGGAAGTTGTAAACAGAATGGTTGAAGTGCCGATTATGAACCAAAAGGAAGTAATGGAACCTTCTAGTGAGAACGGTAATGAGTTACCCATTTGTGTACAAGGCTTGATGGACCCTGTAATGAATGCTACTGCTAGGCCCACAGTTAACAAAATAAATGTTAAGAATATAGAACTTATGAAGAATTAACAATGCAAATACACTGTTACGGCTACAGGGACACTGGTAGGCATGTATGGGACTTTTGAGTCGCCTTGCGTGTCATGTAAGGGATTATTTTTGTATTTATTAGATTGATAATGTCATCGACGTGAACTTTCTAAATCTCAGATTTATAGGATTTTGCGTTAAAAAATTATTTCAGTTTATAGTTAACAACGTAATACTTTAATAAGTTTATAAGTCGACAGACATGACAGTTGGCATGGCTGGTTGTCAGTGTTGTCAACAAAATGGTGTAGTACCATATTTATAAAATCAAAATCATTAATTTTTGGTACCATTTCCTTGATCCCACAATAAAATGATGCTTTACTGCTAAATCCATTAATAAATTCATTCATAAATATCGATTTAAATATTTTATAGATTTCATGCAATATTTTATAATTATATATAAATATTTTCAGGCACTTGACACAGCGCCGTTTAGTTTTCACCTAAAAAAAAATTTTAATTGTTAAAATACGTTTTGTTATTGCAGTTAAAGTTGCAAAGTTATTAAATATGATAGTTACATAAAAATAAATCTCATAATCACCCATTACATATTACTAACGGTCCAGGAACTGCCATTTTCCTTTACTAGGGACCTTTGTTGTATTATAACCCAGAATACCAAATGTGTAGCTATTGTTACAATTGGAGATAAGTTGAACAGTCATCATTGAACAGTCGTCATTGAAGAGTCATCAAGAAAAATTACACCGAGAGCCAAACTAGTGTCTGAAATTAAAATTAAATTAGATAGACTTAATCTTATCAAATCTTTATTTGCCGTCAAAAACACGCCGTCTATCACCTCGTCTTGAAGACACTGCCATATCTGCCGCAGACTGCTTCGTTGATTTTGCAGTGAGCGTATGCGACCGCCGGTCAAGAGGTCTCGGGTTCAATTCCTGGATCTGGTCTAAAAGTGTTATTGAGTCTTAACCCCCGTGCCTCAAAGAGCACGTAAACCCGTCGGTCCTGCGCCTGATTACTCCTATGTCGTGTGAGATAGCCAACTCGTCGGATTGTCAGAGTGAGGGAACAGAGAGTGCACCAGTGTCTCCGTCGAGACAAGCCGCCGTTGTCGAAATCGGCTCAGAGTACATCATCATTATCATCTACCACAGATCATATTATGTTCAAATGTGAGTACATTATAAATGTTATTGTTGTTTGATCATAATCATTACGAGGGCGGTTCAATAAGTACCCGTGTTAGAAATGAAGACAACATTTTTCTTTTTAATTTTTTTTTTATCTTTCAACATAATCTCTTTTTAGGAAAATACACTTCTCCCAAAGTTCCTGCCATCTTTTAACGCCTCCAAAATATAAGATTTGTCTAATTCTTCAAAATACGCCTCTGTCTCGATAATGACTTCCTCGTTTGAGCTAAGTTTTTTTTCCCGCGAGCCATTTCTTCATGTTAGGGAACAAAAAAAAAATAACAAGGAGCCAGATCAGGTGAATAGGGGGATGCGGCAGCAATTCATAACGCAGTTCGTGCAGTTTGGCGGCGACAACTCCGGATGAATGTGCTGCGGTCCAGTAACTCATTGTAGTATTGTCCAGTTATCGTTCTTCCTTTTTCTAAAAAAACCATGAAGATGACGCCGTTCGCATCCCAAAAAATCGTTGCCATGAGCTTTCCGGCCGATGGCACCGTTTTCGCCTTCTTTAGAAATTCACCGGGAGAAATTCATTGTTTTGATTGCTGCTTAGTTTCTGGTGTGAAATGATGAATCCAAGTTTCATCAACAGTGACAATTCGACGCAAAAACTCCTTTGGATCTCACTTAAATTGCTCCAAACACTGCTTCAAAGTTACCAGCCGCATTCGCTTGTTGTCCACCATGACCAATCGCGGCACCCACAGGGCCGACAATTTTTTCATCGGCAACTTATCATGCAAAATATTAATTGCCGTTCCGGTTGACACCTACAGCCTCTGCTACTTCGTGCACTTTCGTTCGTCAAACAGCGAGAATTATGTCGAGGACTTTTTGAATGATTTCCTCGATAACCACGTCTACAGGGCGTCCTGGACGCTCCTCATCAAAAACGGATATTCGTCCACGTTTAAATTCGTTGAACCAATATCTAACTGTGGTCATAGGTGGATATCATCTCCTCGCATTTTTTCCTATCAAAGAACAAAAAGCGAATTACCGAACGATGCTCTTTTTCTATCTTAGCAAAAATCACGAAACACGTCTAACTCGAATGGCTGCCAAATCCAAACTAACCTATCAATCAGTCTGAAATTTGTTTTACTGTCGTTTGATAGATGGCAGCACATAAACACCAGCTGCCCTCAGGAACGCCCTCTGTCGTTAAACACGGGTACTTATTGAACCACCCTCGTAAATGTTGTATGTACTGTTTTATTTCATTAATACATTTCTAACATAATTAAAGCTTCGTCGTATACGTTACTTTAGACATTTCTGTTGATCAATATTAAATTAAATAGATAATAGCGTAAATATTTATTAAAAGTTGTTAACTTCGCGTGGATATTGAGGACAGTTGGGTTGTGGAAAAAAAAGCACCCTCTGCTGCGTGAAAATTGTATATTTAATTCACAAACATAATTATTTATCTTTGTGTAACATTTCTCGTTTCAAATTACCCTTAAACAGAAAATAAAAAAAATATAACACAACTTGGCGTCAAATATCCTTCATTGTATTTTTTCATTTACGTATCCTAAAAACATCTCATGTAAAACGAAAAGACGAAAGAAGACGAAGTTAGTATTGAACGTTTTTCAACTTAAACATTTTGTTAATATATTGGGACCGTAAATAAGCTCTCGATGTTTCTTAAATAATGGCGTTTCGGTTCACTGTGCATCGAATTTCGTACGGTAACGCATCAGCTAAGTAGTGATGGACAACATTTTGAGTAAAGTGATCGTGAGCCTTATATTTTAAATAATTGTTTTTTTAGACAAAAAAACTGAGAATTTATTCACGGTCTTATTAAATATAACATAATAATGCTAAAGCACTTATCATGCTTTGTCTGTTTGCTAATTAATAGATGTATATGCAGTTGATAGCTAACTCAAATGCGTAAAAAAAGTGTTAATTTTTTGGTTGCGAATGCTAAATCCTATTTTATTTATATAATGTCTTAACTATAAGGATATTACATCCTTATACTTGAGACATGAAATAAATATGAAAATCTGTTCACAAATTGAATATCACTAGTTTTGGATGTTTTTTTTTTTAATATTACGTCCTTTAAAGTTGGTATCTTTTTAAATAACATTACTTATTTAACAAAAAAAAAACTGGTGTACCGTGCACCGTAAAAAAATGTATATACATAGTTTTTTTTTAAATTATGTAAATAGCTAATATTATAGGATATAATAGCGTAAATTTATCACACTAGGATGATTTGTATACCTATTTAAATAAGTTGACCGTGTAAAAATTGTCCCCCAAAAGACTGTTATCTATATAAATATAAAATAAAAAAAACATTAAACGGAATGTGTATCTAAACTGTCTTTTTATATACAACGATGTGGTCTCTACTGTTCCTGATTTCTTGGGAATTGTACAGAACCCAGTCGTCACTGACGTCTCCAAACGGTAAGGGATCCGTATGTACCCCTTTTTCATGCGGTCCAATAATGATCATGACATTTCCTGTAAAGTAGTGTAAGTAGTCTTCGAAGGATTTTCGACTGTTAAAGTAACAAAATAGGAGCGCAGTTGTTTTGTTTGTTTGAAGGATATTAATGGTGTCCTTGTCTAACGGTATTGGTGTGAAGTGGAGGGGGATAAAAGTGGGCGGAGCGAACTTGCAGCGCCACCACGCACCATCTACCTCAATGCCCGATACTGGAATACCTGAAATGTAGGAAAATAAGTAGGTTTAATTGTTAGGTTTAGTAATTGGTCGTGATGACTTTATGATGCTTAAAAACTATTTTGTAACAGAAATAGCTACGTATGACGTCATAATACACTGTTTCATACAAATTTCTATGAATTGACCCGTTATGAAGTTTACCAAGAAAGAATCGAACTAACAGTTAAGTACGTCTTCTATTTCACCTGATGGAAAGTGATTGTCTGACGGACATCATTGGTAATTAAAGTTACTGACAATTTACTTTTAAAATATGCAGGGTAAGCGTATTTATTCAATGTTAAGCTCGTCTATTGAAGACCATGCCAAAAGTTCTATACTTTAGGAATATTTTCCTGCTTTAAGTATTGTTTTGAGCACTTTAAGAAAGTTAATCTAAGAAAGGTTAAAACTTACCTGTAGCCTGGGTAGCCATCCACTCCAAGAGGCCGCTACCACAGCCTACACTCAAAATCCTGTCACAGCACAAATTATTCAAACATATCTTCATAAATTCAAAATTTTCTTCACTCGGGTAGACCCATAGCAACTTATTCCTGTCTGGATGATCGTGGTATTTGTGGACAATTTCCTTCCAATTATTCTCTTTATACAAATCCGTTATACTCGACACTATATCCATTGTGGTAACTAAGACTGTGTATTTTTAGTCGGAGCGTAACATTGACTTTGAACGACTACAGTTACACAACCCTACGGAATGTATTATGTACTGAGGTTCTGTTACAGAGGCGGATTTGACGTTTAAGATGTAACTAGTGTCTTTAATTCCTATTCCGAACAAATTATTGTGAAAGCAGCAAGAAAATTATTCTATATCTGGGTGTGATCTATCAAAAGTATATATGTTGTGGCCAAAGTTCGGTATACAATTTCTTCGCGGAAAGACTGGTTTATCTTAGATTTGGTTGATCAGCTTCAGGCGATCCCCGAAATATATTTTAATTTTGCCCTTTGACTGAAGTATTTTTAGTCAAATCTAACCTAACCAAATTTCGTCTCTCCTGGGTTTGACGAAATGACGACGTAATTTATTTGAGGTTTGACTAAGTTATTGATTCAGGCCTAAAGATTGACCAGTCCAACCTACGAGCGCCGGAGCTTCGGAGTTTGCCTATAACATATATATATATGCCTAAATGTTCCGAAATACATATTTAGGAACATGTAGGGATGTTAGTCAGCAGACTAGATATCATATTTTAGGCTCTACGTAATTATACCGAAAGCCCCGTAGTGTGTAAAGTGTGTCAAGTTATTATTATCAATGTCAAGTAAAATTTACGCACACCAAGATTTAACAGATTAAAAATTTCTACAGGTTGACAGATCTAACTCTTATTGCAGTTAACATATTACAATGTTACTAAACAAAAAAGATTTCAGCCCAAATTTGCCTCTGTATTCTTTCATCATTTAAAAAATTGGCTATAGCCCAAGAATATTTCCTCTGGCAACCAATACAGGAAGCAATCATCATCCAATACAATAAATAAAAAATGACAATAGTTTGAATCCATTTATTTGTATCAAAGTTCTTTACAAAAATTACATAAAATATTAGCAAAATACAAAAACCAATAAAATACGCATTTCATGTGAAGATTGAATTTCATAATGTTGTGTAAAAATAAAAATTAAGTTCGACACAAGGTCTGAAACGCTGTTTAAAAATGTATTAGCAATAACTCGTTCACTTCGTTTCAAAATGTTTGACATTTTAGGAAAAAAAAAATCTTTTTGGCGGAGATATCAGTCAACTGCAAATTTTACAATATAACTAACCAAAGCTTCTCTACTCATACATAAAGCAATAATTTAAACTTATCACAATAATAAATTGGATTTAGTTCAGTGTAATTTAGTTGTTGCGACACATTTGAGTTGGCTTAGTTAGATTAGATTGTACAGATGGCGTAGTGGTCTAAACAGTCGCTACGCCGCTACAAAAAACGATAAAACTTTATGTGATTAATAAATTGTTGTTCTGAGTCTGAGTGTTCTTTGTGTCCGTTTGTTGTAAGCTCGTAACGTCTCCCTCGACACGCGATAAATATTAAATTATCTTCTTGTCTCGATTTCTTTCCATAAACCAATTTGATGTATGTATATAAATTAAAACCGTTCAGTTCTTTTTATGATCGCAATTCGTCGCAATCGAAATTGTATCATTGTCGTAACAGTTGCCGATTTATTGATTTATGAGAATGGAGTATATAACTAAGCCAAGTCAGACATGCATAAAAAAATTCAGAATTTACTTTGTGACGGACCTCGGTTATTATCTGTCTGTGCAACTAAAAAAGTTTTAGATGACATATTCTAACTCACAGATTACTTTGCATACAGAGTTGATATGATAAAATCTCATTAAATGCAATTAAAAAAAATGTAAAAAGGTTCTTCTTTTTAATATATGTCAAGAAGGGTAAATTTGCTACATTTATGCAGCACAGGTTGTTTATGGTTCCACATGCGTACGGGAATAATTAATTTAGTGAGAGAAATTTACAACCATCTCGCTATGTTATCGTGAATATCTTCGCCAAATTATTGATTTATATTTCTTTGTGAAACGATCGAGCTGCAATAATGTTAAACGTCAACTTAAATTACTTGAGATCAGCTTACGTCAGAGATCATGATCTTCAGTCGATATTATAAAAACTAATATTGTTCAATAAAATCCAAAATTGAAATCGCTATCACGTGTGGTATACAGGTTATGTCCTCACAGAGCAATTTCTATCCACACCTTAGTATAAAATATATAAATATTCCTAGAAATGTCACATTAAGAATCTTGGACACCAGAATTAAGTAAATGTTTTTGTGCGGTAAGTATATATTTACTACTACTATACTTGGTGGGCTAGCGACAGGGAAGTCAAACTCTCCGTGAGTATTCCCTCCATGTATGTGATGAGCATTTCATTGATATCAAATTCTCTATGAATTCTTGCAACAGTCTTTTCCAACACCCCCGATAATTTTGATTTAATAACTACAAATATTATATTTAATTATTACATATATGTAATAAGACATTTTAGAGAAAAAAATCTGAAATATAAGACTACCCACTCTATATCAGTCTAAAACCCCTGTCGATAATTAAATTCCATCGATTTTTTTTGCTTTATGGGAGATCATAGTCTATATAGTTTACATTTTGACGTCACTACCGGTTGATTGTCATTTCGTCACTGTATTTTTATTTTTTTTCCGTATTTGGAAAAAATATTCGGCCAGCGTGTTGATAATAGAAATCGGTAACTACTGTTGTGTAGCGTTACTTTAATTAATCTCAACCGATGATTGAGACGAAGTACAAAGTCTAATGTATATGTCCTTTTATACAAGGGCATAAGTTATTATGCCATATAATGGTAGAAATTTTCTACCCAGAATAAACTATTTTGTCAATTTTCATGTCTTGTAAAAGAAATCACAAATTTGCACTCGACTTTTACATTTTTAGACCTGACTCCCTTTATTCCTAAGTCACACTAAAACTTAATTATATTGATAAAAAAATACTTTAATACCAAATTCTTGGTAGAAAATGCAAGTTGGATTTTAATATGATTCGTCGATTTAAATTTCAAAAACAAATAGACACTTTATTTTTAAGAATAGCGTCTTTGTGGTATCGTCGTAACGATATGGCGAAGACAAGCATCAGTTATGAAATACACCTTCAAAAAAAACTAGCTGGCGTATTTGTACCATGAATGAGATCAAAATTCAATATATTTTTGGTCCTTCGAGCCGTTACTTCCTTCCTTCGAATTCATTTTAAACTACAATATAACATTTTAAAATCTCAAATACACATAAAATACATGAATATAATGAAATAAAAGTCACAGCTAATAATTACGACTTATAAAACAAACACGTCTTGGACGTTCTTACTTACTATGTTAGTAAACATTGACTGATTAGAGCTTGTACATACACTATACCTAATAGGATGGATATTAAAACTGGTATACATTTATATAGGATTTAACGGATAAAGCCGCGGATAGAAACTAGTGAAATATAAACCGAACAGGATAAAAAAGATAAGACATACATTTTGTGGTATATTAGCGAAATTGGAAAGTGGCAACACAAAACATAGTTCACTCAGAATTCTACTAATTTTACATTTATATATTTACAAATGTAGATATTAAGTGTGATGATGGACTTCGGAAATCTGATAATCGATTCCTTTAATATGTAGTAAATTCAATAGTAGTATGAGAATGGTGTGCGTTTCAAAAATTTCGTCCTATGAATATATTTTGGGTCCATTGAGAGGTCTAAGACGTTACAGTTAATTTTTTCATTTAATAGTAATATGAAAAAGATAAACCTCACTGGTTTACTTTTGGAAGAATTCTATTGCTTTTAATTATAGATTTTTATATTTTATATCGGTAATTCATCCACAGCTTATATTAAAGTTTTTATTGAATGGCAGTGGCTTTTGATGGTCTGTAGCATTTTACTATATGGAAAATATATTTGAATTCAATTTTAATTATCAACCAGTTATTTGTTAATGTATGCATTTAATACATATAAAGTAGATTTAACTATATACTAGAGTTACCTTCCCTGTTCAATCTTAAACACTTCAGCCTTACTTCAAGTCTGAAAAAGAAGAAAATGAATGTTAGTGGGCCTAGATTGCTGCCCTGTGGTACTCCTGTGATACAATTAGATGTAACTGGTAGTTCAAAACTGGGATATATCTGAGTTGTTATGTAATCAAACGTTGCACAAAGTGTAAAAATTCCATAACGTTTTAAGTTTTCTCGAAAAGTGTTTGACCCTATACCACTCCTATCGCGGTGTTTTACTAGGACTAGCCCACCCTGCCTAACCAGTTTTACTAGGACCAGACCTAACCCAGCTCTTAGGTGTTTTTCGAGGAAAAATTCATGAAACTTCTGCAACTTTCAATAAAAATAGGACCTAAATATACCTGCCGCATTCTGGTGTACCAATCTGTCTAAGAAGAATTAGCTTCCAACAATATCATTTTATCTTTAGCCCCAAGGAAATAATTGCACAAATTCTTTTGCTTAAAAATGGTTTGATATTGGTATAATCTCTAAAAATGGCAATCAAAATTACTGTACACTCACCAACGGAAACAGATTGCTTAATTTTCCTTCGCCAGTGTATTCCAGCACCGGAATCAGTATTTGTTTCCTCAGTCTCCCGTTTTTCTTTATCACCATACAAAATCTTTTCGTAAACAGTCTTTTTCTCCTTTGCCGGAGTACCAAACTCCAAATTATTCAAATGGGTTTGTTCTTCCAATTCGATCATTTTCCTCACATCTATTGGCGGCAAAGGTATTATTGAAGCTTTCCTTATTTTATGCACATATTCAAAAACTTCTTTAGGACTCGAAGGTTTTGTTTCTACAACCGCTTTTTTATTCACAATGACACTTTGCCGCGCATTATTTGCCACTAAAATGTACGACGTATCTATCTCAGTCTCTTCTGATTTCTCACTACTCTTTTTATCGATTGCTTCTGTGTTATTTTTGTCACACTTTTCAGCCTCATTTTTATTGCCATTCTCATACATGTGTTTCTGTATGACATCCGGCGGTAGCGGAGGGAGAGGGTTCACCGTCTCTAACTTTATTTTTTCATCGTTCTGATAGTTTTGTTTGAGCACGCTATTGCCGTTTGCTATTTCAATGAGAGCCGCCTTGTCGCATTCAACGGCACTGGATGGACTAAAAGTTGGATGCGTGTTGCGAATGTGACGTTCTAAATTATCTTTTCTTCGGAAACGGCGTTCGCAAACTCTACAGCGGAAAGGTTTCGAGTCTGTAAAAAAAAAAGAAATAGAGCATTTATAAGCAACACAAAGCGATCGAGAGGCGATTTTTATTGCTGTGGCTCGTTGGTTATTATTAAAAAACATAATGAGTTTTTTACTTAGTACAGATAATTGATTAGGTATTTACTTACACAGATCTGTATTTATGATAGTACTTAGAATTGAATATGATGCGGGGTGAGATTTCTGAACCAAAAATCAAAAATTAGGAAAAAACACAAGATGTCGAAAGTTCGTACCCGTGTGGACAGCAGCATGCCTGCGCATGTCCTTGCTAGAGTGGAAGGCTTGTGGACAGCGCGGACACTGGTGCGGGCGACGAGCCCCGGCCGCCGCCCTGGCGCCGCGGCCGGCGCACGCGCCGCGCCCGCACGTGCCCCACCCGCTCCAACCCCCGCAGGCACACTTCTTTTCTGTTGCAAATTCAAGAATATTAACATTGCGTAAGCGATTGAGGCCAAGTACACACTAGCGTTAGTTTTAAACTAAAAATTGTAAGTTTTGAAGGAGGTAAATTAATTGTCAGACATATCACAACTACAGCTGGACATAGGCCTCTCCTTAGCGAGGAGGTTTTGACCAACCATACCACGCTGGCCAGACGGGTTGGTATAGGGTATGTTTCAAGTTCTGGATGTCGTAATAGCAGCTGTTCCCGGATCCCTCCTATGTCAGTCGCAGAGTGGCACACCGTGTGGTTTTAGTCGGTCCAATTCCGACACACCACCTCGCCGTAAACCGCGGCGCCGTAAAATGACGGCCCGAGGGGGTTTCCACACGTTAAAAAAAAAAAGGTTTGTTTCAAATTTTTCTTCTCTTTGCAGTGATGTTATTCTGCGTCTTTTACTTCCTAAATCGCCTCTTATCCTTATCACCATACGTTTATAAGCTACCAGATGGATAGGGGTAGTGACACTCCATATTTCTTGATCTGTCACCACATAGAGAACTGTAGTTTACTAAACTTACACTTATGTCCATATACAGTGGATCCCCGGTAATTCGACAAACGTTTTGCAGGGCAGTGTCGGACTATCGAATTTGTCGGATTATAGAGTACTACCTAAGACCCCCTATAGCCCGGATTTTTTTGCAAAAGAGTACCTTGTAATCTGACAAATTACAGACAAATGATAAGATTCTATATGTTGTCTTCTGGGCTTGAGACGACATTACTAGGTATGTATACGTAATACGCAATGAATAAACAGCAAACAATGAACGCACGCTAAGCTGCACCGCTCTCACACGTAGTCAAATTCAAACTAAGCAATAGGAATTGAAACAATACCTACGCGTTCAATCATGCACGATCTACATTAGCGAAAATTGTTTGATCGATGTCGGATTACAGGGGGGGTCGGATTACCGAGAGTCCACTGTAGTAATATTACAACAAAGTATAATGTACTCAACTGTGAGAAATTCGTTCATGGTTTTACTACTTTTGATCCTGTGTACTCTTGAGTGTCTCCACAGTGTATTCATATCATATTAAACTACAAAAGAAGTTAGCACTAAGTTGCAATTTGTTGTGTGACTGATTCATCTGTTTGTACCAACATACATATACTGTGACCAATTTTTTCACTCACCATGCTTAGCCACATGCTTCCGATAGTTCGAGCTGTCACGAAAACACCTCCCGCATGTCGCACAAGGGTAAGGTCTCTCCTCAGTGTGTGTCAGGCCATGCTTACGTAACGATGTCAAATTGTTAAAAGCCTTATTGCACTGATTACATACAAACTGCTTTTCTTCTGAAAATTAAAAAGTTAAATTTACAACTGATAGCTTTTATAAACGTTGTGTCATAGACAATATTTTTATTTTCATATGTCTTTATTTTAACTGTTTAGGCTTGCTAAAAGTTTTTATTTTTTCCACAAACCAAACATACATGCAGCTATTGGTGAATGTGAACAAAGCAAAAGAGGTGTGTCAGGATCGTAGTAAATGGAGATCAATTGTCTGTGGCTACCCCTCTGGGAAATAGGCGTGACTTCATGTAATGTATACATTTTAGTATTTTTCTCTAGATTGTCTTTGTAAAAAGTAATAAAAATTTTAAAAGTCGAAGTATAGCAAGACAGTGGAAGACAGTGTATAACAAGATTTAAGGAAAATTATATTATAAAGGTAATATAATTTTCCTGAATTGCTTTTATGTAATCTTCAATTTATTATTTATCAATTCAGTTTAAACTGATACGATGTTGCCACCTTTATCAATATTAATCACACGTAGATAACTTCACCTCCCAAGTATTAAGAATGCTGCTGGTGATCCCATTAAACACCAAAAAGATAGGGTTATCCTATCATTACTGGTTATACATACCCTCTAAAGAACAAAGCCATGCAACTTGAGTAACAATTTTTATTTTCGTTACGCTTTAGGGTAACGAAATGCGTTTACAGTAACGAAATGTGTTTACAGTAACGAAATGTGTTTACAGTAACGAAATGTGTTTACAGTGACGAAATGCGTTTACAGTAAGGAAATGCGGTTTACAGTAAAGTTACAGTTTAACTATCCTCTCTTGTTAGTGAATAAGCATGCTTTATTACTCTATAAAAAAACCTCAAAGCTGAGGAGGAGGCTCTAAGGAGAAGTCTATGTCCAGCAGTGGACTATTAAAGGCTG
Source organism: Hypercompe scribonia (assembly GCA_949316085.1). Classification (NCBI taxonomy): domain Eukaryota; kingdom Metazoa; phylum Arthropoda; class Insecta; order Lepidoptera; family Erebidae; genus Hypercompe; species Hypercompe scribonia. The sequence continues at coordinate 4,213,066 of OX438973.1, forward strand.
TTGATGCTGATGACGCATCAATATTTTTCGTATATACAAGCCTTATAATAAATTACTACTAACTAGTATGTTTCAACTTATGCCTTTGCAACTTGGACATCTGGAAGAAGCTGTCACCGCAAACTTCGCACGAGTAAGTCCTTTCGTTCCGATGCACTCTCATGTGGTATTTGTAATGGGATTGAGTTGCAAAGCTCTGTAAAATTAAAAAAAATATTAATTAATATGAGCTTACGAGTATACCATCATGGGATTGTGGTACTATCTCTCAACCATCTTCAATAAAGGTTCTCAATTTGTCATTTCCTTTGCCTTAGACTCTTTATTATTTATGTACTAATCTATATTTTTGGGTTTAGACGGTTCCAAATGGGTTGGTCCCATGTAAATCTTTAGAAAAATTTCTCCCGTCAACGATCAAAATTAAGAATTCAATTCATAATTTTTATTCAGTTTTACTTGGCTATGACTTGATTTTTTTTATTTTTTTTTTTAAATTATTTACCCAGAGAGTGGTTGGTGTTTATTCCACAAAGAACTAAGTAATCTGTACCCTACCTTATTACAGTCAGGACACTGATAAGGTTTCCTCTGTCCGTTGCAATAAGCATGGTAAGCCACCTGACTACGAGCATGGAACTTCTTGTTACACACTGTGCATTCATAGTACTTGCCGTTGGCATCTGTAAAACAATTTTTTTTTTTATTATCATTTATTTCCAAAGAGTTTAGAATATGAGATTTCATAGCTACATTAGTATTGATCATAAATTTAAAAGTGTTCTGCACTTTTAGTGAACAAGATACCATAAATAAAATATTATTATATACAGCAGGACCTCTATAATCCGAACACCGAAAATTTACCCTCTGTTCGGATTTGTGGAGCGTTCGGATTATAGTATGTTAGGAACTATAAATCGGTATATGTATATGGTACATAGTTTCCTGAAATAAAACAAATAGTATTGCAAAATATTAATTAGTATAAACTTATTCAAACAGTAACATTTATTAAACTTTTTTAAACAAACCCTTTATTTTAGTTTGTCGGGAGGTATTTTATGAGCAACTGGTGAGAAAAGCAAACGGATATGGGTCGTTCGGATTAGAGGTGGTTCGGATTAAAGAGGTCCTGATGTATTTCATCACTAACAGCTTTTGATAATATACTGTTGGACATAGGTTTTCCTTAGCAAGGAAGTTTTGGCTAAAGTGTGGTATACACTTGCTAGACGGGTTGGTAAAAAAACAAAAATCTCACAATAACAGTTATTATCATCAATAACCTTTAATAGACCGCTGCTGGGCATAAGTTTCTCCTTAGCAAGGAAGTTTTGGTAAACTATACCATGCTGTCTAGATGGGTTGGTATAGGTTTGTTTCAAGTTTTCTTTCTCTCTGTTATATTTTGCTCCCTCGGTCCCTCTTACAACACCCATGGGAAGAATAAGAGTAGTGAAACTCTGTATTTTTGATTCATCACCATGCAGAGTATTTTATTTAATAAAATATGGAAATACCGGTATTCGGGTAAAACCGGTTGAACTAATAGCTGACCCTAAATAATTTTGGAAATAATGAAGACTAGAAAGATGATGATGATGATTATTTAATAAAACATTAAAAAACTATAGACTAATTAATTTTATCTTTATTTTATTATTTATATATTTTTTTTAATTTTCACCCTTTCATGTATTATTTTAAGTTACAAACATAATTGTAAATTAAAGTTTCTGCAGTTATTGATAACTATGTTCACTGTTCCTTGAAATTTTATGTAATACAGAAACCAATATTTTTAATACTGAAATTTAAAGTTCTAATAAAGATGTCTAATTGTTCGTTTTCCTCAAATATATAATTGTTCGCTTTTTACAGGTATATTAACTAAAAATTTCCATTATTACATATTAATTTGATAAACAAATCAGAACTTACCAGTTTCTATTTTAATATGAGATGTTTCGGGTTTTTTCTTCTTTGTAAACAAGTCGTATGTCTCACACTGAGTGTCTTTATCATCGTATGACTTCTCCTGTTCCTGCACTATGTTGTTAATAGCAGCCGGTTGCCTATCTTCACGCTGATCATCTTGTAAACTAGCATCATATTTTGGTTTCTTGCAGGCAAGACAACCATTCTTTTCCAGCAACAGACAGCCCATACATTTTACATGACCACAACTCTCCGTTACCAATCTATTATCAGTCGAATTTACAGGTTTCTTGTTATGACAAATCACACAAACTTGTGAATCCATAATGCTAACAAACTTTTAAGGTTATAAGAGTTGTTTCACGGTGAAAAACTTATTTAATTCGTATACATCACAATTAACTTCAAAACTATTGTTTCTGGATAAAATATATGCAGGTGTGTGTAGAATTTAACGCATTATAAAAACAAAAAATAACAATCTTCCATTTTTGCAAAGCATACGCAAAAAGCGTGTGCGTTTTGAAACATACTTCTTGCAGTTGACACTTGACAGTTAATGGATCATTTTAAAAAAGAAATTATCCGAGAAAAATGATAAATTAATATCTTTCAAATATGCAAGTAAACATGTTTGACTTTCGTCTTTCAAATTAATATAAATAATTGTTATATATTCCCAATTTGTACTGTAATTTTTTAAATAAGTGAATGTGTATGTGGTTTCAGAACGTTTGCACCAAGCTTGAATGTGATTATCGGCCATAAAGGTCAGCACAGATTTTGTACTATTAAATTAGTAAGATTGAGTGTCTGTCTTTTTTAATTGTTTTAAAAATTTTACAAATAGCAAAAACTTCTTCTTATTTTGTAAATGTAAGAATCTGAATAAGTTGATTGAGATAAATATATTTTTATTGTATGTTATTTGTTTGGAACAAAAACAGTCAACACAATTATATTTACTGTTGCAAATGCCGTACAGCATCATTATCATAGTAAATTCAAGAGTCTAAAATATTTCCTAAGATTAGCATAAGGAATCCTGACATGGCAGCAGCTCGATCTCCTGCTTGTATTTCACATAAAAGGGGCTCCAAATAAGCACAGCGTACTCCAACTGGGAACGAACTAACGTTTTGTGTGGGAAAAGAGAGGTAGCAGGCTTTTTGAAATCTTCGCAAAAGGCGTTACTAATAATGTTATCGATATAAATTTCTAAGTGTAATTTAGACTTTAATAATACACACAGGTCCCGAGTACAATCGTTTTTCTTAAGATTTGTGTTACTTGGTGTATACGGTAATATAACAGCAGTTTGTTCTTTGAAAACAATATGAAGTGACATTTTGGTAGGCTAAGATCTTTATCTTATCTTTATAAAGTAAAGAAATTTAGAATTAGCTATGCAGGTTTTAATATCGTTTATGAACAAAACAAATAGTAGTGGGCCTAGTAATGAGCCCTGGGGTAAAGCGGACTCGATGACAATGCAATCAGACTCTTAACCATTACCGACGGTATTTTGAGTTCTTTGGATTATGTATGATGTGAACCATCTGAGTAAGTTACCTTTGATGCAGTTAAAGGTGATTTTGTCCAAAAGCAATTTGTGGTCTACTTTATCAAAAACCTTCTGAAAGTCAGTGTAAACATCGTCAACCTGAGTGCCCTTATCCATATTCTCGAATAAAACTGAGTAAAGATAATTAACTTTGCAATAGTAGACCAGGATTGAACGAATCCACGTTTTTCGGCGATAATGAGATAATTTAATTGAGGAAATAATTGACCGTGTACTAGTTTCTCAAAATGCTTAGATAAAGTGGACTTTATGGATATAGGCCGATAGTTCTCTATATTATTTTTGTCTCGGCTTTTATAAATGGGTGTAATGAAAGCCCTTTTGCACACACACACACAGAAATATTCCATCGCCAAGCATTTGTTGTAAGTGTATGTAACGGGAGGTGAATGTTTTTCGCAGTGGACGCTCCTTCCTTGTAAATTTACTTCCATCGACATCATTACTAATAGCCTTTACCAGTCCACTACTAGACATAGGCCTCTCCTTGTGAAGGAGGTTTCTGACCTACTATACGACGTTGGCCAAATGGGTTGGTGTCGAGTTTGTTTTAAATTTTCTTTCTCTTTACAGTGATCTTGCCCTATGTAGTTTGTCCCCTTAATCGTCTCTTACGAAACCCATGAAATGAATAAGATTGATGACACTCCGTATTCTTAGTCCGTCTCTACACTGATGAAACTCGCTTTACTTTCCTATATTACGTGACGCACAAGATCTCCTGTTGGTAACTGAAAGATCTATCTTTAAACTGACTCTTTTACTAGATCTAAAAATAGGATATCAATCATTACTAGCTCAAGAAGCAGGTATGATTAATGCAATAAGAACCAATATGGATTAAAAGAGAATAGGCTAATATTAAAGAAATGTTTCGAAACAAGGCATGGACAAACAGAATAGCACAGACAACTAAGTACCAGTCAGAAAGTTACACTATAGGGATTGGTTAGCTGGTTACTATGAAAATTATGATTATCTATGGTGGCAACTAGCAGTTGTCACTTCGTTATAATTTCATTTCGTAGGTACGCCTTGAAGAATTTCTCCTAAAACTTGATAGTTTAATATTAAACAATTATAAACTCAACATGGTAAGTTCCTAAAAGTGTATATTCTGCAGTGACGGTGTATTTTTTTAACTAGTAAATTCATGTGGAATATTTGCTTGAAAGATGTAACCTCAAAAGCGTATTTTGTTTTCAGGATGTCTTTCTAATGATTAGGCGAAAAAAATTAACCATCTTTACCGATGCAAAAGATACGACAACAGTGCTAGAATTGAAGAAAATGATCGAAGGTGAGTGCGAGTGTCGTTGAACGCGAAAATTCTATTTATAGTCAGGATACAATGTCGGGCGCGCAGCATAGGTTTTGTTGTCAAGCCTTGTGTTTTTCTTCATTGTTCATTTAAAAAAACAACTTTCTTGAACTCTGGTAAAACGTTTGTCCTTTTTCATTTCGTTTTGTTGTGAAAATCTGACAGGTTTTGCATATTTTACATTTAATAGGTAAATATAAGGCCATGTATTTGTTGTTACTTGAAGTAAATTTTCAAAGATAAACTATACTTTTTTTTTTAAGAGTAGTGTTCACTCTTTGTAAATTCTAAAACATATGTTTTCTAGTATTTTTAGACTTTGAACTCTGATTTCATTTATATTATAATCTTAATTTAAGATAACAGTTGGTAGGACTATTGTGTTTTAAATGCTGTGGTTTATTATATATTCAAAGTCACATTCATTTTATGTTTATGAATAGTAGTTTTGTGTATCTTTTGATATTTAAATTGCTTATGTATGTAGTTACGTGTTAAGAAATCTATAAACATATATTTCATGAACATACCAATTACGTTGATAAAATGGCTTATATTTTTATCAAAAATATGTTTGATTATTAATACAAATGTGATGCCCATGTAGTGATGGACTAAGAGTATGAAGTTTCATCACCCCTATTCATCCCTTGGGTTGTTGTAAGAGATGACTAAGGAAGCAAACTGCTCATGACAACATTGGTACAAAGGAATACTTGAAACAAACCCTGCGTCAATCTGTCTAGCCAGCATGATATAGTAGGTGAAAGCCTCCTATTTAAGAAGACTTCTTTCATAATTTCAACAAAACATGACTGCATCTCTGTATAGAAAACATTAAATTTGTAGGTTCTTACTAATCAGAACTAAAGATTAACTTTTTCTTTGAAACCATTTGCCCCACATTAAGTTGAGGTCTCTAAGTCTACTATGATACTGCTGAACTTCAATTTCTCCACATGAAGCGACTGCTATCGGACCTTCACAAATCCAGTACTAAGGCAATTTCAGAGTTTTGTAGAAAGGCTATTGTTGAATTTTTAGAGTCTCCATCTATCAGGACCAACTTACGATCGACCGAAGCAGTTGCTTAACGTTGTAGCGTGCATACACTCGCTTAATTATCCATGTAACCGTGTAACACCGCCTTAAACGGACATAACTACTCATTGTCCTCTCCCTGACATCTAGAAGGCAACCATCTGTATAGAACTTTACAACTGCCTCTGCATGTAAGCAACTGACAGGTAGTTGAGCATTGACGGTTAATGCTTCATTAAAATAGCTAGTACTTTTTCGATGTCTCGATTCACAATACGTGATCTAGCGATCACTGCTATTGCACTTGATAGTGAAGAGAATAATTTGGGAAACAATAGAAGAGGAAGATCGCGAGTCCCAACTTGCCTCTCCCGCGCACAGACAAGTTAGTAACGTACTTCAAGCGAGCAACCCCCGTGCGTACGATATCCGGCCGCTTGAAGCACGTGGTCAGCGAGTCGTCAACTATCGAGTGGTATGATGGTGATAAACTGGTTTGTTGCGCGCTGTTAGCAATTATATGTTATTATTTTAAAATCGTTTAAATTATTCGTTTTGGAATGTCCATTACTTTAAAGTGCGAGAGCACTTGTGTGTGCTACCTATAACGTCCTCTCCAAAGCTCGGCACTGATTAACAATGTATCATAATTTGCCGTGAAACTTAAACTGTTTTAAAAACGTATAGAACTTTCATAGTTAGAACTTACTTTGTTATGGACTAGTTGCACTCCACGATATTACCATCGGTTTATCAGGCAATAGGGTGTATGCACGAGATTCCAAAATGGACAAAACATTTTTATTTGTAAACTTGCCAGCTAAAAAACATGTCTAAGTAATTATTTTTGAAATGTATTACAATTTATTAGTAAAATTTAAAAATGAAATAGGCTTTTACAAATTCCCTCGTAAATTTCTAAAACGCAACGCTATTGGCGGAACAAAATTTGACGTAAATTTTTCCTCGGATACTTTGTGAAGCAGATTATATTTTCGTCGAACTTTGTAAACAAAACAGTATGTGCAGTTAACTAGGTAAAAAATAGGGTTATATATATTTTATCGCTTTTTATTATCCTTACTTATGTCAAAATGATCTTCACAACTATTATATTATAAACTTTGCATTATATTTCTTTACTTTTCCATGATAATAAGTTGATTAGAAAAAACTAACTCGGTGCATTTGTGAACCAAATACTTCGTTGTTGACATGAGTGTAGTCCGTCGTCACGGAATAAGCGCGCCAAAATGGACGCGTTTCGAAAATCATAGTGCTCTTAATCTTTTTTTTAGCTTGTTGATTGAAGTATCTAGTAGAAAGGTTTTTTAAAATATATACCTATTGTATATTGCGCATCCCAGGCAGCACTACATTTTTTCGTAATCCAAAGTAGCTTATATTTATCTAGGGTGTCAGTGTGTTGTTAAAATGAAAGACGTAACGAATGTACAAACACTCACACACAAACACAATATTTCGGATTTATAATATTTGTGTGATATGTCCTTTGAATAATTGAATACTTTACAGGTATCTTAAAGGTTACACCCCCGGCTCAGATGCTGTTCAACAAGGACAGTCAACTGATGGAGGACGATAAGACTCTTGCAGAATATGGATTAACATCAGCTACAGCTAAGGCTCAGTGTCCTGCACCCATTGGATTGGCTTTACGGTATTATTTTTACTTATATTTTGCTAAAGGACCAAAAATAAATGGCAACCCTAAAAACAGCTAGTCTAAAATTACCATGATTTTAAGTGCTTTATTAGTTTAGTAAATTTGTGTTCCTATCAAATATAGTAAATTATCACCAAAACTCGGCAAGTAAACTAGTATTGTCTGACTTTGTTTTTAAATTTGCATAAATGAGAATGGCAGATCCTGTACTGCTAGCTATATGTAATAGAAGGTTATGAGAGTTGTTTTGTTTATAAAGTGAATCATCCTAACTCTAAAATATGGTGAATCATATTTTTAGGACTGGTAAAAATTTAAATTCTCCTCAAAAATTTGTCACATCTGCACTAGACCAACAAGTCTGTAAATGATTTAGATGCCGAAAATATGGTGTTACGCCTTTAGGAAACAATGAGATTGCCTTAAATGATATCCAGATGTCATGGCCGACTACAAGGTGAAATACCTTTTAACGTAAATTAAAAAAAAAAACCACAAATAAATACAAAACGATCACTTTCATGAAATACACAAGGCGATACAAAAGTCCCATACATGTCTGCTATTGTCCTTACTGAACAGGATTATTGAAATTGTATGTTTAATTTTTTAAATAACACAATGTTGCCAGTTCCCTTAAAACCATCCATTTTGTTGTCCATCCATTAGCAGTCGATAAATAAATCTATACAAATAAATATAATTGAAGTGCCTGTTTGTCATTTTAAATTAGGAGCTTTTCACTAAACATGTAGAAAAAAGTACACAGTATCAAAAAATCAATTAAAGTCTGTTTGTTTCGGCCTATCTCTGTAACGGCTAGACCGATTTTGACGGCACATATTACTGACCGATAGATGATGTTTTATAAAAAGCAAATGTAAAACAAAGAAATAATGAACATAATCCAATTCAAAAGCAACAAAAACTACGGATAATATCGCAGAGCGCAGCTAGTAAATATGGTAAAACAACTTACAACGTGCCCATTAAATATTCCACTAACGTAACTGTTATTGTTGCAGGAAAGAAACTGGCGAATTTGAAGCTTTGGATCTGACTGCCTACTCTTCGCCACCGGACTTGCCAGATGTAATGAAATCTCAGGAAACAAATGGACAAGAGCAGGTCTGTAAACCCTGTTTTACTAGGGTTAAACATACGCGACATTCACTTACTTTGCCTGTGTCCATATATAGGTTGCGGAACCGAAATGGTTCACCCTTTGCCAGAAGTAGAAGTAATTAAAACCTAGGGACTTTTTTTCCAAAAGATTGTTTCAAATACATGTTTCTAGAAACTCCTGGGGAATAGTTTATTAACGTTTTAATGAGTTTTTGTGTCTGTCTATTCTGTTTATTTTTTGGTCAGCTGGGATTCTGCATCAGGATTAACAACGAAACCAAAATTTTAGAAGGGCTTTCATCATCATTCATCATCTGTGACGGTTTTTTAGAGTGGATTCGCACGTCTTATCTGAACCCGTAAAAATATGATCGTAGAAGTCTTGAATTTATGACTTGCCGAGACCTCGTCTCCGTGACAATTCCTACCGGACCATCCACAACACACGGTCTGGTGCTAGCTGACACGCGCACTTCGAGCTCCCCACCTCTCTGCGTCGGGAGCCCAGCCCAGCCTCTACCTCCTGTGCCTCATTAACCGCCGGCACCTATCCGATACGAGCTCGATCTCGTTAGAGACGCCCTCCACCAGAAATACCAATAGGTCAAAGGACCCAACCCAGTGACCCGCTTGTAGTCGCAGGCGGCGCAGAATTTGAACTAGAATTAGATAATCCGTAGACCTTGTAGGGTAACCCCCGAGATCTGTCTGGCCCCAAAAGGGTTCTACGAGAAGAACAACAGAATATTGCTTTTCAAACTACCTCCGATTTTTGACCCTGATGTGGAATTCTGACTGTCTTACTGAATTCGAATGTTGTTAACGAACGTTTGAATTCTGAGTGCGTTAATTATCTCCGAAAAGGCGATTCACAGATAGCGGAAAAAAATCGAATGGCGGAAGTCGGAACTAGTGCGTAAACTAGCATAAAAAGTTTAAAATTAAGATTACATCAGGTTTGTATTTCTTTTATGTTAGCATAGGAGTCAAAACAGCCAAAGTTGATCGAAAGCAACAAAACACCCTGCCGTAATGAAATACAAAAATAAATACGTTTGATTTCAGATGGATCAGCATTAAACGACTCAGCTATGGTTTGGATGAAATTGATGCAGGCACCAACATGCATCGCAACGATTTTGTAATATACCTAGTTCATTAACTTGGACTACCTCGCCTGCGGGCTCCTACCACCGCTCCGTGGGCGACACCTAATTATATTTTTTTGCATATAACATATTTTGTTATTAATTTATCGATCATTTTGCTCGATTTTAACATATTCTGTTACGTCTACACGATTCTTTGTAGTATTTTTGTGACGCTTTGTACGAAAGGAGTGTAGCTTTTTGTAGTTTATCGTAAAAACTCGAACCGCCAACAGCGTGGTTGCACATTTATGTGATTCATAAATACTAGTTTTGTTACATATAGATAGATGTTGAGGTGACTGAAGAACCGCACACCGGTGGTCTTAAACTTAGGGTGTGTCTTTTAGTTGACTAGTCAACCAATTCTCTACTATTTAACTTAAAATGTCGCAGGGATTATTACAGGTAGAAATGGATTTATTTAGCCCAAATTAGTAGATTACATTATTATAATTATTTATTTCGATAGTTGGGCGACGTGTCGCGTTCGGCACATCCCTACCTGCGTGCACGCAGTGCGGACACATATATTTTCCCGTTTGATATTAATCAATCATCTATTGTGGCTTCATCATTACATAGGCCATAACGTCGTAAAATTATTGTTTATGGTATGTCGGTTTGTAACGGAATATAAGAAAATTCGCGGCTATGATTTTTTGCACTTAACTAATTGTTAACAGTATGTGTTACTAACTCGGCGATACTATTATTTGATAGCTTGAAGCTTTGTCGTATATGAGGGTTGATGTTGATGGTATACGTTTACGCAGTCACATTGCATGGTTCGTGTACGGGTCTAATTTATTTGTGGCTTACCTCTTAACTGTAGACGTTGTGTATAGATTGTCTGTGTACTGGTACGTATGTGGCAATTTATATATTATGTATATTTTTAATCTACCATCTTGACGTGTTTAGATTTCGGAATTAAGCTGCAAATAAGTAGATTTATTTCATGTAGTAACGTTCTGTTTTGTAAGGAAATTAAAGTAATGCTGATCAACAATATTTAAATGACTGATCTCGTTAAAAACATTGTTTTTTTTTTAAAATAGTTTTTTATTGTTACGCATATACGTCCTTATGAAGGTATAATTTGTGCACTGGTGTTGCAAGCATGTAATTATTCAGCAGAATAATGATTTTAAAACAATATTGTTTTTTGTGTGTTGCCATTGTGGAAGTTTATACTGTCGTCCTAATTTAATGGTAATTTGTTTACAAACGGAATTAATTATAATGTGAACATTTTCTGGAAGGAATATTAATTTTATTACGAATTTCAACTTAGAGCAAATTAAATAAAAATAAGTAATTATAAATACGTTCCTTTTTACTACTACCTGTTTTGATCACCGATGTCTTTCAAGCTTACAGTTTAGGTTTTAAATGAAATGGTGATGATGATGATGATGATTAACCTTTACATACTTTGTTTCTAAATGCTTCTTTTTTACACTGTCAATTGGTAGATTACTTGTATGAAAAGTTTGATTTATATAATGAAATTCTATAAAATTCTTGGAGACTGCTCTACTGTATAACTAAATCTTACAAACACGTTTTTATCATTATGTGGCAACCCCACGGGTCATCACCTCAACAGGGCTTACGGTGAAATGGGATATTAGAATCGAACTGACACGAAACGATATTCCGTCACGTAATCATCATCAAATGATGCAGGGGATTCAGATATACATCAGAAGTTCTTCTACACATTTTTTTGATCACATAAGTACCATACAATTCCTTAACCATGATAAAATGACCCACTAAACGGGTAAAAGACAAAAGTCATATTATTTTCAGAATTGAATATGGTAAAATTTGGAATTTATGAGCAAGTAAAAATAGTTTAGGAAAGTAATAATGTGAATGGAAGTAAATGCAATAACTTGAACGATTGATGGTTGTGTACCATAAAGTTACAGTGACGTATGTGACCTGATCTCAACAGGCTGTCGTGGTACTACCCTAAGTAATTAAATTCGTGTGTTATCAAATACGTTAAGTCGTGTCACACTTTGTTGTTGCATATTGTAATTGCATTAACGAGAAATGAGTAAAACTGACACGAATGATAAATAAAAACTATTTCAGAAGTAATTTGTATTTCGTGTTGACGTTTGAGCTCGATTGGTGCAGGAGTTTTGAAGATTAAACCTATCTAAAATTTTTATAAATATAGATAAACAAAATGGAGGATATGAGTCTTGCGTATATATAACAGGTGTTACTTACCTTCGAATTCCTTGACATTTTGACCAGGCTACACATTAGCAGACTAACAGTCCACTGCTGGACATAGGCATCTCCTTAGTAAGGAGGTTTTGGCCTACTATACCATGCTGGCGTCTGTTATAGGGTTTGATTCAAATTTTTTGTCGACATGGTCTCTCATATTTTATGCCCTGTGACCTGGCTGCACTGGGTCACAATAATGGTTGACGAAATTTAAAAATAGGTCGTAAACCTTTTTTTTTGCAAGATTTTGTTTTTTAAACCAAGTTCGTATAGTAGTAGTACAAATGATTTTTTCATTATATAATTAATTGGTTTGTATACGTTTGTCCACTTTTGGTCCCACTAGTGCACGCATATGTTATCAGTGTTACTTTAAACCTCAACTGTCTCGCATGTGTACACATTATAAATATAATTTTTAAATAAAACTTAATGTTACGGTATTTAACTGATATATATTATTATAGAATGGTCTATAGATAGTAGCTAATTTAATAGGGGTAAATTAGGGGCTTTTTATATTTCGTAACCATGAATATGTGTGTATCTCTTGTTACTTACTAATGGGGTAGATTACTGTCAAGTCAAATTCACATCTTTTTATCAAACGTCAAAATGACAGACGCCGTACAATTTTGTATGAAATACTAAGGCGTGACGTCATAACTAGCTATTGCCAAATCGGTTAGATTAATTTGAAGATATAAAAACAATAAATTGACAGTGGAGTATTCAGATTATACTTTATTTATTCAGATGAAATAATTTATTAATACCTAGAAATCTACCCTATTGTCAGCGATGTAAATAACCCGCTCAGTGCCAGCTAAGCGGTTGTTAAAATGATTGCGGCATGAATTTGAATAATGTATTCCTTTCAACGAAACGATAATTTCTCGTAAATTTTATGTATATTTTCTATTACACTTTAGTGTAAGATATTTTGTATATTTTGGTTTGTGTTCAATCCACTATATACGGTCTGCCGTCTGGATCTACAACGGCGACGCGTGTCGTGTGGATACAGTGACGCTACAACTATGACGTCAGATACGCGTCATAACGCTTACGGTGCATAGATAACAAACGAAAGTCATCCTACTCTGTCCATTTGTTTGTTTTGTCGTCAAGTGCTTGTCAAAATAATACATCTCACACACGCTCGTCTGAGTTCAAACTAGGCAGAGCTTTTGCTATAGAACTTATACATGTTAGAGACACACCCAGACATAAAACAAATCCACGTGCTCATTATATAATTGTTTGTCCTTGGATCAAACCCACAACCTAGGGCTCACTAGGCAGGATCACTGGACCAACAAGCCCGTCAAACTGCCAGACTGTAAATATTTAAAGTGGGATTAGTATAAAAGAACCGTATTCATTGTAGACATTTTGTTACTCTGTATTTGTAGTATTTTATATTTTTTTGTGCATTGAATTACATTAACAACTTTTAATTTCCAGGCCTATGCCCACTGTCGGACATAGGCCTTTCCTTAGGAGGGAGGTATAGGCCTACTATACCATGCTGGCCTGACAGTTGGGCTTAGCGTCTGTCTGGTTTTACTAATTATTTGTAAACCGATATTAACTATGACTAAATCAGTAAAAAAATGTGTAAACTATGAAATGATAACATTCGTCCCTTGACCCCTCATGAACGCTAGTAATTATTTTATATGGGTTATTTAATATGGCTTATATAATTTATTTAATTTGTTCAGATTTGTAGATAAAATTACTCTTTTGTATTGACTACTAAACTGACAAAACAAAACTAAATTTATGGACAGAGTATAAAAGTGAATTTTCTTACCAAAAACATTTTTTTAAATCCAAAAACAATATTATAGTTGAATATTGATATTGCACCTTCTGCACTTATAATAAGATAGAGAATTGAATAAACCAATATTTTGGGATTCGTTACACTATTTACCATGCGTTTACTAGCGATATTTACGTTTCTTTTTAACCACTGTTTTGTACCATACGCTTTCTCTTTGTCAAATTTGTTATGTGACAGTAAACCATGGTATTTTAGTGATGGGAGGGACTTCCTTCGAGTCGGTTTATAGACACTATGGTGAGTTTAATGGTCGTGTGATTATCTTAAGCCGTGTGTTTTCTCGTCTGTTTTGTTTGAAGTGAAACATTACTAAAAAGTCATATAATCTACTAGCTTTTGCCCGCGGCTTCGCTCGCGTGGAATTTAGTCTGCCACATTAAGTTTCGTAACAGATCATTTTAACTATTTTTTTTTTCATAAAAAGTATCTTATGTTAATTCTAATACTTCCAAGAACATGTGTACAAAATTTCATGATGATCGGTTGAGTAGTTTTCGCGTGGAACCATAACAAACATACATTCGCATTTATAATATTATTAGGATGTATGTCTGATTTTCAAACCGAAATCTGGCTATGATTAATTTAATTGAAGTCTAAATACTCGTATTAAAATTAACTATATAGCATACAGGTTAAAATGAATCGAAATAATATGATCAAGAAAGTCCATTTTTGATGTCAATTGCTAAATACAGAAGCTAAGAATGCATCTGTGATACATGCTACGTTACTTAGTATCTAGTACTGATAAATTCAGCCTAGACATGAATGTGCATCAGTATTGAATTAACGTGCAACCCGGGTAGCGTTTGGTAACCCACTGTATTTAGTTCTACAAGTCAGAAGCACATACTTGTAGCTTAAAGTGCGAAGTGTCTGATCGTTTCATGCTAAATTGACTCTTAGTGACATGTGACTTAAAGTTGAAAATTAAATATTTCTTTAAACCCAACACTAATAAAAGCAATCGGAAGAAATTGCCCATTACTTTTAATTTGTATGTGTTGTACACTTTTTGGCATATGGAAATAACTAGCATGACGGATAAGTAAGAAATTCATAGTTTCTAGATAGTGTTCGCAGTTCAAATATTGCTTTGACAGATGGAAATAAATAAATTGTTTACTTACCATCCTATTTCCATCTTATCGAGTACCAAGTATAGTTGCATTGTATGTCTATCTAAGTTCAAATTGTCTATATCAATAATGCTTTTAAGAATTAAGAGCATCACATGACTAATGCTTGAACTCCCTTTGTCGGCAGACTGCTAACGGGGTTCAACCATTTAAATTCATCAATCATATAGTTGTTACTTCTCATGTTACTTGAACCTGGTTTAACTAAGCTTGTACAAATCCAACTGTGATTTAAGTACACAACACCAATTTCTTTTAAAAAAATATGTATTTATTCTTTTTTATATATTTAAGCCATTGTAATCTAAGGTCTCAACACGGGAGGGTTTTGTGTATCAATTCTCTGTGACATAAATTGAACAAAACCACTTTTAAATAAATTGAGACTTAGACAAAGAATACCTAGTGTAGTTTCAACAATCCACAGATGAGCCAGCAAGAAATAAAGCTGTTTTGATTTGTTCCGTTGCGTTTTATTTAATACATGTATATACCTACACATCATCGCTACAGGTGCATACTCAATATAGAAGCGTGCAACTGCTCGTTGGTCTGCCGTTAGCGTAAAGTGTTATTAGAGTTTTCCTAATCACTGAAATACTTAAAAACAGAGTTCGTAAGTTGAGGTATTAACCTGTGCCTCGGACAGCACGAACCCTCAGAATTAAAGGAACATATCTAGAAATGGAATTTGTGAAAAATTACCTACAAAACCTTTAAAAGAAAAGAGTTCTTAGGTGAATGTGGATTATCAAGAGGAACGGGCTGGGTACCAGAGGACGCTGAACGACCTTTGTCCTTCATTAGAGCAAGTTGAGGGGTGATAAGTTAGGACATCTGTCACTCTTTTCTTTTTTTTCTTGTGCTGAAATTCCCGCTGATACCATCAGCAGGTGGTTATGTGGGACTCGAACCCACCAAAAACTACACACCGTCTCGGATGCCAATAAGTGGAGACCAGGTGCACTCTAGTAAGGTAATCCCTGGAACCCCAACGCACCTCGGGCCTCCTAGGGCTGTTGATGGCCTCCTCCCGTGTGGTAACCTCGTGGTCTCTTTACTGCCCCACAAGAATGCGCGCAGTCAGTAGCACTCGCATCACTTCCCCGGCCTGCCACTTATCGGTCACCATAGTAGAAGCAGGGATTTCTTTTCTACACTTTACACTTGGTTCGAGATTGGATCCGAGAAAGAGTGTGATTTATTGCGTTTCGAACCTTATGTAGACATCCCATCGATTGATGGAGGATATCCGGGGGATTCGGAATAAAATACGAAAAAAAAGTGAATGTGGATTACTGAAAGCGATCAACGTCTATCTACGGCGACTTCCACAGTATCTATTATCAAAAATTTGGACAGCTTCTCTCAAGTAAAAAAGTAGGTTTTAACGTTGGTGGTATAATTAGAATTAACTATTAACTTACATATTTATACAAGCACCTATGTAGGTCATTTTTTTTTTAAAAGACAACACATTCTTTAGGAATAAATCCTGTGTCGCGGGGGACTTTACAAACTTACGAAACGAAAGAAACGGACACAAATAACACCCAGACTCAGAACAACAATTTGTGGATCACACAAAGTGTTGTCCCATGTAGGATTTGAACCCACAACACTAAGCGAAGTGGAGTGCGGCGTGGCGACCGCTTAAACCACCAGGCCAATCGTGCAGTCATCATTCATAAACTTTCTTGTTTTTATGTATATAGATGTGTGCACATATACATTTTACAATCAATCGGATATTTCCTACAGGTCCAAGGAAAGGAATGGTGTTCTTATAAAATTTTTATTTGTCAAAAAATACAGTTTTACTTTTAATAAATGTATCAATTAATATTACTTTTTATATTACATTTATAGAATAATGGTATTTATCACATTTTGACTATCTTTGTAATAGTCCACACGGATAGAAAAATGGAAGACATTAAATATTGCCTATACTCTGTCCATTCGTTTATGGAACGTCCTCTCGCCTTCCTGAATCATTTTGTGAGAAGGGACGGAAGGTGTAACAATTAGCGTGGCCGTTCTAGAGTTGTGTATCAGATACCGGGTAGGTAGATTGCGTTACTTGAAACGAAATAATAGAATAGACAGAGTATTATGGCCAAGTTACTTATACCTATTTACTTCTTATATTTACGTTACTTAACCCGCGTGAATGAGGTAAAACCAGCTATAAGGTGGTTAGATAATATAATTTGTACTTTAAAGTACTTTTTACTTTCACTGCAATATAATTAATTATATAATAAAGAGAATTACAAAATGAAATAAGACTTTAGAGATTGCTTATTCTAAATAATAAATTGTACCTACTTATTAAAAAAAGTGCATTTTTATATTTTTGTTTTAATATCACAAGCAAAAAAAAACTAAAAACTCTTTCGAGATCGAGTAGCAAAGACTCCAAAATTTCAACAGCACCATCTATGCACATAAAAATCCCGCCTTCTAATTATATATGTGTATTTTATACCTGTTGATATTCTCTAAGTCGATTTCGGTCATGGTAGTCCTTCTGAACGGAGACTAGTTAACTTCGTAGGAAATGTCATAGTGCACAAGTATGTGCACAAACACAGGCGTACTCTCTGTTCCCTTACTTTCACAATCCGATGTGTAGGTTATCCGACATGACCGGGGAGAGATCAGGCGTCGGAAAGACTGACGCGTTTACGTGCTCTCCGAAGTACGGGGTAACACTCTAATGACCAAACTCTGGGTTTTTTATTTTTGCCGGCCCGACACGGTAATTGAACTCTAGTTCTCTGGTTCAGGAGTTGCATACGCAAACCGATAGACCAACGAGGCAGTCGGCCATTTACCTTCGACGATGACTAAAACATTAGTGACAAACTTTTGGCCGCCGCTCTGACCGTATGTATGTCAGTTATCACGATAGCCTATACCTTCTTCAAGAACCAAAGGCTCTCCATTGCAAAATTTCACGAAATTCGGTGCAGTCCCTTAGCGGTAAAATTACATGGACTGCCCTTTCACCACCGTGCCGTGTTCCCCCATAGTAGACGCTTTAAAGCGCTTCATTCAGTTCCATCCATCTTCATAACTTTTGAACTATTTGTCCAAATTACTAAGTGTAATACACGAAGTTGATTTACACACAAAAAGCGAAAAATTTATGAAATTTGAGAAGAATTTGACAAAAATTCCAAAATGCGCAATGAAAAAAAGGTAGGTACTTTTTTAATTGTGTTTATGATTTATTATTTTTAATATACTGTCAACAATATAAAAGGTAGATATATGCTGTCGCGGACTTATTTAGGAATTATTTAAGACAAATAATCAGCCCATATATTATTGTTGTGTAACTCCATCGGTTTGGACAGCGCACGTTGAGATAGTTCTCAGATGGCAGGAATTTTGCCGACTTACTTAAGCCTTATTATAGCCCATGGTTTATTCTGATGTGAAAAGTTTCATTAAAATCCTTTCAGCAGTTTTTGCGTGAAAGAGTATCAAACATCCAAACGTCCACCCTCACAAACTTTCGCATTTGTAATGTAAGTAAGATAGGTAGGCAAATTACGACTAAGTGTTTGAATGTTTTCGCTAGTAAAACTTAATTTATTATTATGTAGACTTTAATCATGACAAGTTTTGTTCATTTTTACATAAGTTTGTAGAGCGTAGCCACTGTTTTTATAGTCTTTTTGCACTTAAATAAGTATTTCAGAGAGTACAGTTAACGAAATATTGACATCGTGTAGTACTTGGCTTGTGGTAGTCGCTGCACGTAAAAAAACGAAGTTCAACCGGGTTGCAGAAAATAGAAAGGCCATCTTAACTTCATTGGGGAAAAGACTCGGAGGATGCCTACTGAACTGATTTACTTTTAAAAACTCTTCAGGTATAACGTACCCCACCTCACTTACACGGGGCTGAATATGTAACAATTGGCTAAAAGAGTTCGGGATTTTTACGATCATATTAGATTATTAGTAGATTTTGAGTTTTTGTGTATTTTGGGGTATACTGTTCAAAATGTGCTTTATATTCAGGCGCGACAGGTCTCTATCTGCCTGTATGTTTGTTAGCAAACTCTGGACTGAAGGGGCTCGCGTTGAATCCAAAGTTGTTGCTGTGCGTGGGTAGTTCATTTGAAGGCTGGAATAAAAAGCATAATTTATTAGAAAACTTCGTTAAATAAATACTTTTATGCAAGGCCGCGATAGCGTGGGTCACCATACTGCATTGTCTGCATTTGCAATGGGTATGGTGACCACAACTCTTAGATTCTATTCATGCTTTTCATCAGGTAGAGTAGAGTCACTTTGGCAGGCTCTTAATATATATAGAAAATAAAATGGAACCATCTTTGCCTGCCTGTAAGTTAATTGCTAAAATATTACGTTATAGTTGTAAACAAATGAGAATTTCTGTTACATTAAATCCTTTGATAAGTTCTTCCAAAAACATGACATTACATATACTTAGTCTGGCCATAAATACTGTTACACTTAATTATAAAAAAATATTACATTTGAATTTCGAATCTGTCATTTTTATACGATTGTTCATTGTGTTTTCTCATTTTGGCGCCAATACATTGTAAAATATTTTGCGATATTAAAATGGTGTGGGGTGATAAAGAGAACCGAATCGCTGTGATAGCATTACACAAAGTAGGTATGGAGCCAAATGCAATTTTTAAAACTCTCCATACACTTGGTATTAGTAAAATGTTTGTGTACCGGGCTATTAATAGGTACAATGAGACCTCCTCTGTTTGTGACAGAAAAAGATCTGGCCGTCCACGTAGTGTTCGTACGAAAAAGGTGGTCAAAGCAGTAAGGGAAAGAATTCGAAGAAATCCTGTCCGAAAGCAAAAGATTTTATCTCGGGAAATGAAGATAGCACCTAGAACCATGTCGCGTATTTTAAAAGATGACTTAGGACTTGCAGCCTATAAGAGACGCACTGGCCATTTCTTAACTGATAATTTAAAGAAGAATAGGGTGGTAAAATCGAAACAACTACTGAAGCGGTACGCAAAGGGAGGTCACAGAAAAATTTTGTTTACGGATGAGAAAATTT
Source organism: Hypercompe scribonia (assembly GCA_949316085.1). Lineage (NCBI taxonomy): Eukaryota > Metazoa > Arthropoda > Insecta > Lepidoptera > Erebidae > Hypercompe > Hypercompe scribonia. Next base: position 4,233,234 of record OX438973.1, read on the forward strand.
TTACAATTGAGCAACATTTTAACAAACAAAATGACCGTATTTATGCTCAAAGCTCTAAGGAAGCTTCCCAATTAGTCGACAGAGTGCAACGTGGACATTATCCGACTTCAGTGATGGTTTGGTGGGGTGTTAGCTATGAAGGAGTGACTGAGCCATATTTTTGTGAAAAAGGTATCAAAACATCGGCACAAGTGTATCAAGATACCATTCTTGAGAAGGTAGTTAAGCCCCTTAACATCACCATGTTCAATAACCAAGTATGGTCCTTCCAGCAAGACTCGGCGCCGGGTCATAAAGCTCGGTCCACGCAGTCTTGGTTGGAATCGAACGTTTCGGACTTCATCAGAGCTGAAGACTGGCCGTCGTCTAGTCCCGATCTTAATCCGCTGGATTATGATTTGTGGTCAGTTTTAGAGAGTACAGCTTGCTCTAAACGCCATGATAATTTGGAGTCCCTAAAACAATCTATACGATTGGCAGTGAAGAATTTTCCCATGGAAAGAGTGCGTGCTTCTATTGATAACTGGCCTCATCGTTTAAAGGACTGTATTGCAGCCAATGGAGACCACTTCGAATAAGCTTTTTATATTTTTAATTGTTTTATATTTATGTATTAAACTGACACACTGTAAAAGTAATAAATGTTATTTGCAGTTAACAATTTTCTTTTTTCTTTATTACAATATTTATGGCAAGACTAGGTATATATGTAATGTCGTGTAGTAGTGTAGTAATGTAATGTCGTATGTAAATACTTAGTTGAACTGACTTTGGCTCGCGTCTGCAACCGTATGTACATATATCGGTTATCGCGGTAAATTGTAGTCTATGATTTATTTTATGTATAAGCTATATTACTGTCAAGTTTTACCAAAATCTGTTCAGTAGCTTTTACGTGAAAGAGAAACGAATAACCATACATCCATCCTCACAAACTCTTACATCTATATATATAAACGAAAGTGATGTTAGTTGCACCACTTATAACTCAAGAACGGAAGAACAGATTTAGCTGAAAATTGGTGGAGAGGTAGCTTAGAACCAGGAGACGTACACAGGATACTTGTTATCCCGTTAGAACGGGTTTAAGTAAAACAAAATCTGTTTATTTATTGCCTCTAAGGCGGAACAGAGTTTGCGGGGTAAGCTAGTTTATAATATTCATAGAGTTTAAAAGTTAACGAAGTTGTTATAAATCTGTTAATGTATATCTATAAAGTAAATATTTAGTTTAGTTAATTAAAATAACCAACAGTTACCATAAATTATCTGCAATAACTTCAAGATACTTCTGGAACAGTTCATTTTTATCATCAGATGTATGGCAGTTCATATTTTAAATATCTTTTTTTATCTTTATATATATAATTCTACTGTACCAACTGTTTAGGAGGAGCCTAAACAGTTGGACCGATTTGAATGAAATTTTATGAATGTTTTAGATTCAGAAATCAGCCGGGCAGAAAGGTTTTATAAAAGTCTATATATAAATATAATATAAAAATCAAAGGAATAATTACCGCATTGTTGAATGCAGCCGCTTGTTCAGGGTCGCCAGTTGGAGGGAAGTAGTCGGAGCGGAACTGTGGCAAGTCTTCAATACCGATTAGGTCTGAGTCATTGGACGCGTTGCTGGAGAAATAAAAGTGTGATACCATAAGATACCTGTTTACGCACATTTTTTTTGTTTTTTCATTGCTTTACATTTTAATGGTCAATTACTTCTGGCATAGTGAGCTATCAATTTCCAAGATACGAGTTTTTCTCAGTCTGGGGTCATCTGGAGTAAATACTTATAATTCAGTGTGTGATTTATTGTGTGTTTCATTTGCACATACTTTCTTGAGACAAAAGTTATTTAATGTTGTCAAAAAAAAGTAACCCCCATCAATATAGTAAGTATATCCTTTCTATCAATATTTTTTTCATTTCCGTCGTTCTATGGGATGGTACCATTCTTGATTATGGTTCTTACCTGATAGCATCGAAGTCAGGTGCTTTAATAGTTTCGTTCCAAATAGGGTTGGATCCTTCAACGGCGTGCTTGTTAGTGCCAGGAGTGATGCCCATACGGTTAAGGCCTGAGTCCACTGAACCGTACTTCGTCATGGATAGAGCTTCGAGGCGACGGTTCAAGCTGTATAACACAATGTGATTAGTATATATTTGTCAATGTATGATCACTCTATTGGTATATGTATGCTGTTCAGAATTTTTGCTATTTAGATTGTAAAAGTAAAGTTCAAAAAGCTAGATGTGATCTATAGAAAAAAACAGTGTTTCATTGCATGTAGAATACATGTACAAGTATCAATAGTACTATGCATTCTAGAAAAAAATAAATGCTTATATGTTAATGGAATACTTACGCTCTAGTTCTTAGAACAAAGGTCAGCAGCAGTATCAAACACAGTAAGCCAAGTACAACGGTCAGCGCGATGAGCACGTACACCGTAATCTGAGAATTACCGGTGACTGCATCAGGACTAATGTCAGTGAGGAAGTCTACTAGGTCTATCTGTTGCATGAGCAGTGTCTCTTGAATCGACCGAAGTAGAATGATGTCACTGCGGAGCCTGAGAACAAAGATGTTTTTTATTATCGTTAAGTGCAGTAGAGTAAAAGTACGTTGAAAACAAACACGTTCTTTCTGCGCCTAATTTATCTATTTACATATATGACTTTAGAAATATACGAGGGGTAAACTAATAGGCATGTAGATAGGTACTCTTTATTGCACACCATAACTGGAAAACATACATTGTAAAATACAAGTGAAAATAAAACAATGGTACATAGGTCGGCCTTATCGCAAACCTCTTCCAATAAATAGTTTGTGGTGTACATTTGCAATTTACGTATAATTAATAATATTACAAAGCATAATTATACGTACATATATACGAATACATATTCACACACATATATATCGAAGGCAGAAGACGGCAATGTATCTTGAAAATTTGACGAAACAATTTTTTTGGTATAGAATTTTTCAGAAAAAAAAAGAATTATCTTGTCTACTAATGACGAAAACAAAAATGTTATAGCATAGATTTTTTGTAATTTTTGTATTCATTATTCAATAATTTGCCGTAACTTAAAAAACATAACCCAAATTTTAGAAATAAAATAACTACGACCATACCTCCTCCAGTGTACGTCGTTCTAAAGAGATACAGCATTTCTGTCGCCATAAAATTTTAGGGTACAATAGATACAACAATTTGTTTAAAAGCGGTGGGTGTATGTTGAATAGCTACTACATTTCAAATGTTTAATTAATGGTGAAATTCAGACCGTTACAAGAGTAAAGTTTTAGTTTGCATGCAACGACCAATACGTCGATCTAGCTATACCAACCACTTTCACGTTCTCGGGCGTATTCTCTAACTTTCAATATTCCGGCTGTGCTACACTAATGCGTGAGCACCAATAGTAAAAAGTGCAATTGTAATAAAGAAAGATAAACTTAAAAACTAGCTAACATATTGTGTCCCTACACGTTTGCCGGGACTAAGTTCGTGGGATTTAGACGTCTCAGTGATCAATAGTTTTAACACCGGTAGTGACCATCGATTTGTCCGAGGTTCTCTGAATATCAACATTAAAGCTGAACAGACACGTTCAGCTTTAATGTTGTTGAGGAGTGGTTTCTTTCCAGCTGGCAGTTCTTTCGGAACATTCTCATTGTTGACTCCGATTGGAGAAAAAGTAAATTGCTTTGTTTGTCTTTATCATGGCATAGTTGTCTTACAGTATGTGTCTGATATAGATAGATTCCCACCTTTCAATCTCGTCGGCGAGTACGGGCACGTTGTCCCTGATGAAGTGCGCCCTCATCTCGGTGCGTCCCTCGATGACGGTGCCCAGCACGTCGTCAGTGGCCGGCGCTATTTGGTCGATGTTGCACGTCATGCGGAAACCGACCGTGAAAGTATTCGCTATCTGCAAGCAAATATATGACATTATCACAAGATTAGAGAATGATGCTGGGCATTAGATATAGAAACATTAATTTGATTCTACATACAGCAGCTTCAGAACAGCTTGGTTATAACTATAGTTAACAAGACAGCGATTGGTCTGATGTTATCGGTTTATATAATAAGTGTAACATAATCCGTAAACTAATGTGCCAGGAATTGTAGAAGTGTAAAGAAGATTTTTTTTGTGGTATAAGAAGCCGTTTGTTTACTACACTGCCGGAAGCTACGGTATTCCGTTCAAAATATGTATGATTAATACAGAGCCATGTTTCAGCACAAGTAAGCTGACTGGATCATAGTAATACCACGGCCCCGCAGAAAACTGGTATTAAGCAATTCTTTCATTACTTTTCACTGAGTGACCAAACTTTCTGATACTCGGGAAATGACTCAAAGAGTGGCATCGCACTTCTCAGCTCATCAGCTCAGCTCCTTTTGTACGACAAAAAAAAATGTGTGCGTGTACTAGCGTACACTCGTAAGAAGTGAAACTTCTTTATGACGTTATTTTTCAAAAAAATAATTTAAACGCGTCCGAAGTCGATGCAATCGCCACCTGGATTTCAAAAATGTAACTACTCAAAACGGGCCGCAAAATACATTGGAGACATTTACCAATCCCTACTCCGCTGGAGAAAGTATACTTCGAATCACGCGTGGTAGGGATAAGAAAAAGATGGCGCGTAACGGAGAAATGTGACGCGTAACGAAAAAATGTTACACTAAATTTTTTTCTAACCCCGATAAAGAAGTTTCACTTCAAAAATTAAACACATGCTCTTCTATTTTTTTACATTTGAATCAAACTTTATATAATTTACAACTTGTATTTACGTTCGAAAAACATTTTGTTATAATACTTACAAAAGAGGCATGATCCTCAATTTGATCGTGAGAGTTTCTGAAGCTGAAGACCACTCTGTTTTGTGACGATATTAGGTATACCTTGACCTGGGTGCGGTCGTATGCCCCGTCTGCAGAAAATACAACATTTTAAGTGGCTGACTAGAGAAAATTTACATTACGAAAGCGATTGATATGTGTGAGCTGTTAGAATCGTGTCTTCAGAACACAGACTTTTCGTGTGGTGATGGATTTAGAAAACAGTGTCACAACACCTATACATCCTATTGGTGTCTTAAGAGCGAACTTAGGGAGTAAATTACGCAGGAAATTAGCATGCCAAGATAAGGAAAACTTGAAACAAACTTAACGCGTCTATCTAGCGGGGTATAGTAACAATATAGGACTGAAACGTAATGTATGACGCTGGATTCTCCTTTGAAAAGTCTAAAGAGAGTCCTAAGTCCAGCAGTGGACTGATGAAGGGTGTTGATGATTGATGAGAACAATATATATATATAAATATACCAACATGATGGTAAGCGAATGCACGCTATAACAGTGATACTTTGAACAGTAATCATTGTTTACTTGTTTCTTGAAGTCCATTAACTTCAAGCAACGAGGCGGTTGTCAATTGGGTTCTATGTTTTTTATATTAATTGCCACAGAACCTCATTATTTATAAACCGATTTGCAAACTCCTTTTTTAAAGTGTTACCCGTTTGGCCTCATTCCGGTTAGAAACAGCAGGTGAACATTAAAGAACAAATTACATTATATGAACGCCTTGATATAATGCTATCTGATGTACTGGACATTGACGCTGGTGAGATCTTAAAATAAAGTTAGGAAATACATATAAAACAACTTACTTGGATCAGTAGCGATAATTTGAAACTGGAACATCCCATGCATTAAAACAGTAGGTTGTATATTTAGAGAGAGCACTCCAGTGGTTGGGTTGAGCACGAAGGCGACCTCCCGCACGGCTTCCAGCGAGGGGTCCACGACCATAGTGGCAAAGTCTATCGTGTACAGTATTGGAACTCCTTCAGAATGTGATGCCTGTGACATTTGGATTTGGATGATTTTTAGTATAATGTCTATAGGTACTAATATTATAGTCCCTTTCACTAAGCTAATATAGTTCGGGTTTGATTTCTAGGTCGGGTCAAAAAGTGTTATTGGGTTTTCTGGTTACATAAACCCTTAATAACAGCCTGAAATTTCGGGGTTGGGGTCTTAGCCGTTGATCTTACGCTTGATCTCTCCCCGGTGGTATTGGATAACCGTCCCATCGGATTGTGAGAATGACGGAACAGAGAGTGGACCTACATATGTCAGCGCATATACTTGTGCATTATATCTCCTGTGTAGGTGACTGGTCTCCCTTAAGACGGATCGCTGTCACCAGTCGTAGTAGTTTATGAAGGATATTCGTTTTTATACTATATTTTATGCAAGTTAAAGTTATTATTGATACAAAAATGAAGAATTAATTTGTTTTGTTGAACGCGCTAATCTCAACAATTACTGGTTCGAATTAAATGAATTTTTAGTGTTGGATAGTTCATTTATTGAGAAGGTTATCTATAGATTATGATTATAACACCAAGTTACCACCAATAAAAGGCGATTATTATTAAAAATATTGCAAAAATAGAGAAATCTATACTAATATTATACAGCTGAAGGTTTGTTTGGTTGCTTCAACGGGCCACTTCGGCCCTCCGGTTTCATATACAATACACGAGAAAATAAATTTTCTTTAAAAGGTTTTTTTTTTGTATATTTTATAATTATTTTACTTTTCGGGTAAAGGCAAATTCAAATAATAAAATATAAAATTAATTCAACCGTTATTGAGTTATAAATGGTGTACTTAATTCGTTTTTTTTTTATATTTTATTAAGATTCTGATCTCAACGCAATAGTAAAATCTTATTTAGTCGAAAAGTAACTTTTTTCTACTTAATTTTGCCGTAATAGAAACTTGAATAGCTACGAGTATATGTATAGCCTAGTTTCTATTAGGGCCAAATTTTCTATCACAGAAGATATGAAAAATCATATGACTATTTCTGTGCAAAATTTCTTCGAAATTCGTAAAACCGATCTGACATGGCTAACGGGTAACGGCGAGGTAACACAAAAGAGTTTGAATACAAACCTGTACTGTCACAAGGGTTCTGTCAATGACGTCTGTCGCTGCAATTCCCGCGGTGTAGAGTTCTTTCAGGAACACAGGGCGAGGATTAGCTTCCCTTACCTAGAAGTGAAACATTTTTTTAAACATTTTTTTATAGCAATGATCCCTAACTATAAATTATGGAAAAGTTTATTTTAACTTGCAGAAAAAATCTTGGTTTAACTTAGAAGTAAATTGTAAAGAAGTATACTAAAACTAAAAATAATGATGCTATAATATTTGTTTGTGTAACTTTTAAACTGTTCAACACATTTTAGTAGGGTTCCCTCCACCTCCGAATCCCTCCTACCACTTTTGCACGCACAATGGCAGTGACAACGCAATAATATTACCAGCTTATTGTTTTTATTTCACAAAGAGGATTTACTGTGAGTTTAAATCGCTACTATCAAAACTAACAATATTTCATATAATTCCTAACCCCATTTCGCACCTTTAGAGGTGGGATTTTTGAAAATCCATTCTTAGTGTCTACCTATATCACCTGAGGAGCATTTATGCAAAATTTCATGCTTCTTTACCACGCGGTTTCAGCTGCGCGTTGATGAAGTGTAACTTTTTGGATTAATTTTGACTGGTCAGATGGCATAACTATTAAAGTGGTCACGACGACGTTTTCCACCACTCACATGGGACAACACTTTGTGTCATCCACGAATTGTTCTTCTGAGTCTGGGTGTTCTTTGTGCCTGTTTCATATATGTTTGTAAAGTGTTTGAAAAACGGGCAAAACGGGAGATGTGTTTAAAAAAGGTGATAGATTGTAGTTTTGTATAGAGTGGTAACACTCTTATATCTTTATCATAAGCAAACACTCCACATAGGCTACGAGACTACTTTTACTTCATGACCTTAGGCCAGAGAGACTATACTCAATTATCCGGATTGTCGATTATTCGACTATCATGTACAGCATTTGTCCGGTTAGTCGAGTCATCTGTTAAAGTATGAAGTAATACATTTATAGTCGAGTGTTATTGTTTAGTGCAAAATCTTACACCTTGTCACAGCGTTTTCGATATGTGTGGTAGATAATATATTATCCTCAAATATGATTCCTGTGATTTTTACGATTCTCCGGTAGCGGAGTATTGAAGGCTGTTGAAGTGATGTGATGTACGTCAGTGATGTAAACTTACAATGACAGTGACTGTGAGAGTGTTGGCGGGTAGCACGTTGATGGGGTTGGGCGAGTTAGAGGCGGCCACGAGCACCGTGTGCGTCGTGCTTTCCTCGCGGTTCAGTTCTTTCACCAGGTATATGACGTTCGTCCGTGGTTCCACCCCGAAGTGGCCGCCTTCATTGCCTTCTGTGGAAAAAGGTTAATTATGCTACCTAAAGACTTAGTAGAAGTATAAGTATAGTTATATAATTATGCTACCTAGTGCTTAGTATACGTACGGTCACCGGATATCCGGTTAATTTTGGAGATGGATATCTGCTTGCTAAATATCCATGTAATGATTGTTATTACTATTTGAAATAGGCTTATTATAAAATAACTTTAATGAAATCATTATTTATCACATGGCAGAAATTTTTAGAGAAATTACATATTAATTAGAGCGTATTCTGCCACTCAAAAATGAATTAAATGGTTAATTGATGACGGTAAGATATACAGTATGTGGTATGATAAATGATGAAAAGTCTGTTAAAAATATAAAATGTTCATTTAATTTTTCCTACAGTATCCAGTTTACCTAAAGAGAAGCTATTGGCCCTTGATTAAATAGCTTACACACACAACAAAATTAGTATCCAATTATTACCGAGTACGTAGAACAGCTATTTTTCTCTACTTACAGTTAGAAAACACATTTTTGTTTATTTAAAAATACAGTTAATGACATTTAATCGTGTTCCCACGGTTGTTGCTGTCTCCTGACACTAGCTTTAGCAGAAATACACGGGTACGATTTCAGTAATATTGAAGGGTTACTTGACGACTGTTAAACGATTCTTTGGTCACTTTTCACCAAAGAAATGAGGTTACCGGAACCCAGGCCCTTTGATTCTAGAAGGAGGGGGGGACCCAAACCACTTGTAACTCTGTAATTGTGTCCTTGACCGACGATATTCCTTCACCATCAAGTAACCCTTCGTTTCGTTGGCCCCTTGCATCAAAAGAGAATAGACAAAGTATACTTACGAACGATGCTGTAATAGATACTGTGACAGTTCTCCACACACAAGTGGTTCTTGAGATCAACCGCCGGTGGCAGCGAGAACCTCTCCGAAAGACCACCATCGCCCTCTATAAAAAAAAACCAGTTAAAACCTGTAATCTCTTTTTTGTAGCTTGGGTGTAGAGATCTGTTGTCGCTCCAAGTAAAAATGATATGCAGACGTTTGGGAGAAGACTTCGAGGAAGAAACCTTTTCCCTAGCTTAGCGAATGGTATCCATAACTCTCTTATACTGAGAAAAGAACTGTGTGACCTATTCTTTTAAAAATGTAAAAAATATTAGACCACCGACATCGGGTACAGAGACGCCGGTGGGTGGGGCTGCAAAGACAGGAACCTGCTCACTACACGTGCCATGTCAAGAACTGTCTTCTGCATCAGAACTTTGAGCCAACTTTCTAACGGACGACAACCACGACAACGACAACAACTTAAGATGGCTGTTGAGGTTCTTGGCTATCAATCCATCAGCAGATAGGACTATCGAAACAATGATCATCCATCCACGTTTTTATATTATAGTTACAATGCCTCGGTCACGCAGTAGTAGGGAATGTGACTGCTGTGCTTGAGGTCTCGGGTTCGATTCTCGAGTTGAACCAAATGTTAGTATGATCTAAAAATATTTGTTTCGAAGTTTGGATGTTTTCTATATATATATATTTACAAAAAAAAAAGGATATAAGTATTTTATCAGCCAGTCTAGTTATCAAAGTACAAGCGCTGCTTGGTTTGAAACTAGATGGCGTTGTGTGTTAAATGTCTGAAATATTTATTTAATATATGTTAGTGTGTCATACGGTTTCACTGAAACCTTTAAAATGCATGTGTATGAATACAAAACAAGCCTTCATGTTTTAAACTCACCAAAGAAGGAGACAGTAGCAGTCATCTCGGTGAAGGCGGGTTCTCCCTGCGTCGGCACGAACGCGATGGTAAACGTAAGGTCAGTGAAACGAGGGCCAGGATCTGTACCGCCATCCGTGCCTCGAACAGTCACCTAAATTTCATTATATACATTAACTATATTATATACTTAATAAAACCTTAGTCAGTAAGTAAGTACGGACTCAGAAATTTTTAAAAATTTCATTTGCGTTCTCCGATTAAAAAAAGTTTAAAAAAATTAAGTATTGATGACAAACGTCAATAAAATTACATAAAAAAGCTTCGTTAATAAAATCAATCTCGCACAGTATTAACCTACTCTGAAATAAACACACACACGCATACATGAGCACATGTGCATACGCACACAAACACACACATACACACACCCACGCATGCACACACACACGCACGTACTCTATGTGTACGCTTGGCTGAGGCCTGCGTGCCCGCTGGGCAATTTATGTGATGTGACACGTTATGGTCTCGGAGTGATCAAAAGATTTGCAGCGGGCGAGGATTGTTGTGCATACTTGATGCGAAAATAATATTATCTATTTTGTGTAAACTAATAATAATAAATGTGTAAATATGCTCTGTAAAGGCTTTTTTTTCAATTAAATTCAAAAAAGGAGCACGTTTCATTGATTTCCTTTTCTTTTTAATGTGTCCCCTCGGGTCGAACGCCGACTCCTACTACGAATAAACTCTATATTTGGGCGACGTACGACACGCGTGAACGTCGCCTCCTCACCGCTGGTCACTGTAGCGGATGAAGGGGGAAACCCGTTCCGTCACACTCAGGGCGGCATTAGAACTGGTAAGTGCGCCACCACGCGAAAATCATCTTGAAAGTTATAAATTATATTTGATCCTAGTCGTATACCTCAATGTTATTAAGACTGCTTGTAAGAGTTTTACTTTTTAATCCAACTTTTATTTTTATTAAAGAATTTATAGACATACCGTAAATTCTCTGATGGTTTGTTCGAACGTTTGTCGAAGAATGAGAGTGCCGAAGTTGTCACCGTCGTTCCTGACCTCGAAGAATTCTTCAGCATCGGCTGTCGAACATATTTAAACATCACTTGTAGTCTGATACTGGAAACTAATGTACTATATTTGATATTATATATATACGATATGAAATTATAATGAATTTAGTGCAGGCTCTGTCTTAAACTTAGTATTATTATCATCCCGATTGTTAAAACAACAGACGACAAGCGATTTCTGTGGACTAACATTTACACGGATTTATAAATTATAAAATATTCATTATATTTAAATATGTTTAAAAAACTACGTACCATCTCCCTGTATTTGGAATGTGACGACACCAGCTTCCAGCCCGTCCTCATCAGTGGCATGAATGCGTTCCAGGACTTCATTACCAACAGTAATTAAAACACCGTTCTGAGATATTTGTTCCTGTTGCGCAAGTATATTTTGATTAAAAACTAAGCAAAAAACTAAAAATTCATAATCTTACGCATACATTTTCCTGATATGTAACAGTCTACTAATATAACAAAGATGAAAACGCTATTTTGCTTTTCACTGGAACGCGCTGATCATTTGAAAAACATGCATTAGATTGGAAAATTCTTGAGTGTATGCCGTTACCTTACAAGTGAGTGAACGCAAGAAACGGCTAGTACAGCTTTCTTCCCACAATTAGGCTACATAAGTCATTCAAAGACCTGTAAGTTCTAAATTATTTTTTTCTGAAGTTATTCCTATTCGTAAAAATTGTCCACCATTTTTTTGCCTTTTAAAAATATAAAAATCGAAGTACCCGGGCGACTCTGATGACAGAGTTTGACTGCGGGAAAACGAACACGGGGTCGTGGAAGTTATAAGGAGTGATGGTCAGCTCGTACGTCTCCTCACTGGACTGCTGTGGGTATCCGTGGTCGAAGGCCTGAAATTACACAAGGTGAATTTAATAAGTCGTAAATATATATTATTTTCTATTACATTTAGCCACTGTATCGCGGCTGACTTAAGCACACTATAGGAGAAAGTAATTCTTAGCATATAAGTACAATACAGCCCTAAATCAAAATTGTGGAGTTAGGTCATTATTGTTTCTTCAAAAACATTTCACTTTATTTTCTTTTAATTGTTTTGGCAAAAATGGCTTCAGTCAACGAATACTACATTTTTCCATGAAACTTAATAATTAATTTGACAAAAATCTGATACTGTGAATTATTTTCCATTTTTTTAAGTGCATTCGCTACAATATTGCAAAGACATTAGTAATCGCAATATTTTTATTGTTAATTTATTAGCAGTATTACTAAAATGTTAACAAATATTGATAAATGCCTTATTGTCTGATTGGTGTTTACATGAACACGTATTTTTTTTTCATTAAGCTGTCTTATATCCTACATACCAACCTCCTTTTGGTGGTGAGGCTTATGTTATAATCTACACTATATTAAGTCCTTTTTTTTTTAATCTAAGTGGAAGATCTTAATATACCTGTATATACATAAGTATTTATTATTATTATAACATTATAGCGTTGTAATGGCTCTTTGCATGTGTTGCGATAACTTTAAGCGCAGTGACCAGTTGATTAAATAAGTAAATAAGTAATGTCCAGTCAGGTTAACCGCTCCACTGAAAAGAGGTTGGTACATAACTAACCTCCTTTCGGTGGAAAGGCTTATTTATATCCAGTCGACTGTTAGGGGTGTTGACGATACTATTGAAAATTACATACCAAAATATGAATGGCGTAAGTGCCCCAGTAGCCTTTCAAATCCTTGGCGGTTTCGAGTTCACCAGTGACGTTTTTTATTTGTATCATGGTGAACAGTTCTGGTACTTCGATGTCTCGGTTGAGGATTTTCAAGTTTAGTATGGCGTATCCAACACGGGAGTTGTCTGTGTCGGGTTCATCTCTGTCCGGCGCGTGAATGTAGTCAGGTAATCGTGTACCCTGAAATATAAAAAAAAAAATGAATGATGTCGTGGGACACCAGGTAGGAACGAAGTTCCTTCGGATAATGTGGAATCGACACAATTTGCAAAAAAAATCGTGCTCAATTTTATGTAGGTTTTCTTGATTTTTCTCTTAAATTTTGCTGATTAGTTTTTATTTAAGTACAAGAAAGTATTTAGGAAATTCAGTATTTTAGGAAATAAAATAATAAATTCCTTAAAATAATAAAATAGCACACATGACGCGCTTTCGCGCCTGCGCACGTCTCATTTAACGGTTTTATTCCACGCACTTTTTTCCACAGATTTATTCCACAGATTTATTCCACGCACTTTTTCCACTTACGGTTTTACTATCACATTTTTTTCAGTTCGGTCCCGCAGCGAAATCCCTATCCCCTCCAAGCCTGCCGTAAGGAACTTCGTTCCAAAAACTCTTCATTGCCTTTTTTGATTTCTCTCTCTTTTTAACCGTCGCGTAAATATATAAAGAGAAACTGATTTGATTGGAAAATGAACCTTTTTAGTAATTTTAAAAGCGCAATACTACTGACTGCACGATTGCATAGTGGTTTAAATGGTCGTCACGTCGCTTTCTACTGTTTTGGAATCAAATCCCACATAGGAAAATATTTTAACGCTCTTCATACGTAAAGTTTATACTGGCGCATCTGAACTGTGTTCCAAACCGTAGACTGATTTCGGTTTGTCAAATCAAGCTATTGCGTCAATTATGATAAAAAAAGTGATCACGATTTGGAGTGACAGCAAATGTCAAATATTTAGTTACTTGTCGGAACTAATGTTTAAATTGATTTTCAAGAGTTTTAACTGTAGTTTAGACTGGCGTGTGGAACCTTATCAATTTTAAATGTTTTTAAAGATAAATGGATATTCGTTTGGTCATCGCGTAAGTTTTATTTGTTAATGTTGTTAGTTTAAAAGTAAAAGAAAACAGTGTTTGTAGGTAAAGGAATACATGCAGTGATTTAGTCATTTATCTATTTAGGAGATTTTGAAAACTACGTAAGCCTGAATAAGGACAATTTTGATTGGTACTTTAATTTAATACTGGTGTGAAGGAACAAACAAACGAATAAACTTCGTAATGGTTTCGACGCTACAAACTGACCTTTTTAATTTATGGATTATATTGTCTTTGGTTTTTGTTCCACGTGTCTACACGCCCGTTTAATGCTGTTTGCCGCGTTCAGAGCTGTACGTGTGGAGGGCCCTTTTGTGTGATTCATATATTATTGTTTTGAGTCTGAGTTTTCTTTGTGTCCGTTTCGTTCATGTTTGTAAAGTCCCCTGCGGCATAGGATATATTTCCAAAGCGGCATTTGTCTTATAATAGACATTATATAAAAGCTTAAAGGTGTTTGTCAGCTCATCCTTTGACAATAAATAATTGTCTCCATCTTACTATAAATTCTAAAAACTCATACAGTTTTGGATGTAAAACAAATCCTGATTCATAAAGGTCTATCATTTCAAATGACAACTATTTATGTTAGAGTAGACGTGTTTAATATCTGAACCTTGTTTACTTTAGAATCGAGTATAAAACCGAAAAGATGAAGACGTGCCCAAATTACTGAGATTCTATGGAAAAAATATTTGCACTTACCGCTTTCATATTCTCGGGGATAGTCCACGATAGTTCAGTTGGCGAGGGCATCTCCGGCGCGTTGTCGTTGACGTCCAACAGCACTACCTCTATTTCGGTGGTGTCCTGGTTCCTATTGCCATCTGGAGTGGGACAGGGCCGACAACAACAGAGTTTAAATCACTAAGAACATATACCTAACAGTAGATATCAACATCGAGTCAGGCTTATTTCAATGTAACAATTATTTAGAAACTGTTACTGAAACATGTGGTCTTATTTTAAAACTGTTTAGTGGACCCCGTAAAAGCGCTTGTATATATAAATTTGAAACTGTTAAAGTCATGAAGTGAATAAAATTTTTTGAATAGTGTATATATTACTTACACACAGAATCTAATAGAATGAATGTTTTATTCCAGTCTCAACTCTTACCGCGAACCGATAAATAGTTTTTATCAGACCAAATTGTTTCTATGAGCCACTTACCTCCTTGTCCTAAGAAGTTGTCTGAGAGAATGAAGAAGATTGTGTGAGTGGGTTCTTCACCATCTCTGTCCAAAGTTTCGTGAGTGGTGTAGTCCACATACACGACACCAGTCTCCGGGTTGACCGCAAAGAAAGCTAGGAGACGAGGATTGACGCGGAAGTCGATCTGGTACGTCACCTCGTGGTACATCGCTGAGACAAACAATTTACGATACACTATAGGGTGGCAGCTTGACCATACCGTAGCTCAGAAGTTAAAAGGGGTAGGCAGGGGTAAGTGGAGGTGTTTTGTTTAGCGTTTTCTATACAAAAATATTAAACCACTTCATTGATACTTGTAGATAGTATTCAACCATGTTTCTCTTAAGAAATAATTAGTGGAATGCGTCAGACAGTTATACTATTCCGTTATAATATATGTTATACAAGTTGACTCGAGGAATTTTATGCGACCGACCATCTGATATATGTACGTTATTGTCAACTGATTTTGTCTCTTTGAGATATTGGGATAGCTGCAATTTGAACCAGTTTTTGAAAGCTTTGTCTCACCAATAAACGCTGGCGAAATAATATTTGCACAAATGTTTGCCTGGCCATTGGACTAAGAAGACCTAAACCAAAAAGGTCCTGCATGGACATAGGTTTGTCATTCCATGGTCTGTTACTTGTCAGTCAACTCACACACTCTTACCGTCTCTGTCTAGATCGCTGCCGATGATTGTTGCTATCTCTTCGCCTTGGGTAGCGTTCTCCCACACGTACACGACCTGCTTGAACAAGGTTGTCTCTGCCTGTGGCACTTGGTTGTTGGTGTCGATTATGCTGATCGTTATCTGATAATAAACGTATAATGCAGTTCGTAATCAGGGGAGGTCGAAGGTTTCAAGAAATGTTAGTTACTTTAAGAATTCAAGTAAAACTTAAACACACCTCAGCATTTTCTTGAAATTTAATAGGAAACCTGTTTAAATGAACATGAGCATAGCTTTTTGTCATTTAATTATATTTATTATACCAATTAATAATGTTTTGTACTATTTAATTTTCCCCATTTAATTGACCCATTTCATATGATAAAACTTTTTTTTAAAAAAAGACAACGATGACATTGGTAATATATCCTATATCGTGGAGAACTTTACAAACATACAAGAAACGGATATAAAGAACACTCAGACTCAGGACAACAACTTATCGATCTCACAAAGTGTAGGCCCGTGTGGGGTTTAAACCCATAAAACTTTATGCAGTACAGAGCGCTAGTTTACACTACATGTGGCGACCACTTAGACCACTACACCAACTATGTAGTCAAACTTCTGTATTAGACACAAAATATTAAATATAATTGTTAGACTATCAGTTATTTTCCATTATTATCCTTTTAAACATTGTTTTTCAGTTCCTAGGACTTCTTAAAGCGGGATCGGAAACAGACGAGAAGGTATTGAATTTATTTTTTAAGTTTCTGAGGATTAGTTGACCAAGCGTGTAACCGTAACTGATTAACTGACATGGACGTTTATAATTTTAATTTGTGTTATCAATTAGCCTGAAATTATCTATTATTCAATGAGTATTTTGTACTCACAGGTTCATCATTATGATTTTCAGTCCTATCAGGTGGGCAGTCTTCTATGTTTTCAGCATAACACGCGTCGCTGGCTCGCAACGTATAGTACAAACTGTACGTAGGAGGAACATCGGCATCTATCTTGTTAGAGGTCTTCACCGTGATCTGACCCGTGTTAAAGTCAATTTGAACTAAATCTTCAACAGTGTTATCTCTCGGGCTGGTAAAAGAAAAGGTGTTTGTATATACGCACGTAAGAAGTTATACTTCTTTGATGTAACAAGGTAAAAATCTTTTTAAAATTTTTTTACTTCGCTTTATCCTGCGTTTGTAGAGAAAGCAACACTAATAATAGAACAAACGGTAGTTTAAACATTGAAAGAAAGTTTTATAATAACACCTTACTTAGTTAAATGAATTTTATTTAAATATCATAACAGAATTATTTGTCCATAATTAATAATAAAAAAACTAACTAAACTAATTTTTCGTGGCATTGTGTACGCGTATCGTAAAAATTTACTTTCATCGTTTTTCTCTAGCGCGCCAAAAGAAGTATGATTTCAAAAATAAAAAATTGTAGCGTTCATGTGGCAACACTGTTTTCGACGACGCCACTTTTTATACACAGAGTTGGGTACACAAGAATGTTAAGTGGACACTCTGATTAACAAAAGCGTGTAATTCTTGGAGACAAATAATGTGAATATTGGTACCACCAGAAGAGTAAATCCTGTGTTTAATTTGACCATTCAAGTGGTAGATGCATCAAATAAAAATATATTGTGGAGTAACACAAACATAGTAACTCCAAAATATCTATAGTCGTAAGAAGTGGTAATGCAGAATACCATGGATACTAATGACATTTTATGAGTTTAAGGGAGATCGACACTGAATTTTGAACCAATTTTGTCATGAGAACTTTCTATCGTATAAGAATACAAACTTTTTAAAACGTTTTCATGGGAGGTATACTCACAATATGGTATATCGCACTTGGTTGTAGAGAGGCCCATCGATGTCGGTGGCCAGCACCGAGCCGATGACAACGCCCGAGGCCGATCTCTCGCGTACTCTGAACTCCTGCGTGAGGGTTCCGTCAGCCCACAGGGGCTTGTTGTCGTTCATGTCGATTATGATTATCGTGAATGTAGCTGAGGAAAAATCAATGCTCTTATCAAGTAAATAAACAAAAGAACGCCAATTAAACGTTTTTAGAAAATGTATTTTTTTGTCTTTCGACGGGTCACCTGATTCCAAATGATTATCGCCGCCCAATGTAGCACTATGCTGACTACTAGTTAGATTGTCTATTTATTTATTTATTTATTTATAGGTTTGCCTATAATTACAACACATTACTTAAAAATAATACATGCATAATAACTAATGTATATGTGTACAATATTTATAGAAAACATTCGGATTCTAGTATTGACACCGGTAAGATCTCAGGTGTTAAAGTCTAGTTAGACTTTCAAAGAAACATTGACAAATACCAATTCATGAAATTTGCAAATGCTAGGTAGATGATGATTTTTATATAAATGAATAACTTATGAATGCTTTCTAGCGATATTCAAGAATAAAGAGAACCATGTTCTTATGTAGGTACGCTTACCTTCGTCATAGTTTAATCCTATTTCGGTTTTGCGATCGATCACTCGCACTGTGATGTAGAGTATCTCAAACTCCTCAAAGTCGATAGTGATGCCCGGCCTGATCTCCTTCACAAATAGGTTGCCCACGGCTGTGCGTGTGTCTTGGGGGTTCGGGTATACCGTTTTTATCTCTACGCAGCTGTCGATAAGGACAATTACAATTATCAGTTTGATGACAATGAGATAAAAGCAAAAATAAAAACACTCGGCACATCTGTATTTCAGAATCATTCACGAGAGAGTAATCCTATCTGGAACTTAATCGTTTCTCTGCTTTCTTTTTTTTTTATTGAAAATCGCCACGGATATTAACGTTAGGTGGTTATGTCAGATTCGATCCGACCAGAAACCACACGCCGTCTCGGGTACTAGTAGGTGAGGAATCAGGTGCATCCTAGTAAGGCAATCTCTAGAACTTTAGCGTATCTTGGACCACGGTTTGTAGGTGATTCCCTCCTGTATGGGAATCCCGATGTTCCCTTTTCTAACCCCAAAATGGCACGAGCGTCTGTAGCGCTCGCATTGAAACCCTAGCCTGGTACTGTTAGGGTGACAGATGGCTTCACCTGTCACGCGCAGGCTTGCGTTTATGGAGGACAGAGATCGTTTAGAGATAGCTGCAAGGGCTCTCGCCTTCAGGTCCGTTGGGGGAGTTCCGGCGAGGATACTGGACGCCTCAAAGCAAACGTGCCAATGCACGCACTGCACCAAACAACTTGGGGACCAGACTTCGGAAATGATGTAGCCAAATCAGAAGCATTTCTCTGCTATCTAATTATTTGTGTACAATAATAAAGAGTAAAAGAAAGAAAACGTATTTATAATACTTAAAATACGTCAATAGATACAAAAAAATACAGAACGTATCTTTGTTTAAGCAAAAAATTGCCGTAATCTCAATATTGTATTACTTCGTTAGAAGCAGCGCTGGCGCTCCGTCTCTCCGTAGGCCGTCGTCTAGTCTTTAATCGTAGTAATGAATTACGTTTTGAGATACATTTTAGTAGAAGCAAAGTAGACTAGTGTAATATATAGTAATATAATGATGCCTGCTGAATATATGAAGATAAATATAAAAAATAATCCCAGCGTACTGATTTCTGCGCGAGCGAACCGGCTCGACCGGGGTAGTACTACCCTCCCACAGGAGACCAAATTAAAGCGCCAGCATGCGTGTGGTCGTGTTTCGTTGGCGAGTGTGAGACCGGAGGCCCATTGATGCAAGAGTGACAGTTATCGTGGTAATTGTGTAAGCTTTACACTGTGACAATGACTGTCATGCCTTTTACGTCCCCAAGCGGGGTGTGAAAAAGCATCTCACAAGGCCGCCATAGTGTGGGTCACCATACTGCGTTGTCAGCATTTGCAATAACCATAGTGACCACAACTCTTGGATTCTATTCATGCTTTCCATCAGGCAGAGTAGAGTCACTTTGGCAGGCTCTTAAGATAGAAGATAGTACTTTGCTCCGAAGGCTTCGGACGTTCTTGCGTTGTATTCAGAATATCTCTCCTATTTTTAGGTATTTTTAAAATATTTCACTTAATTAACATTGTATTTAACTTACTTGTGGAACTCTGACGCTGGAGTATCTCGTCCTTGTTTTGTGGCATACGATGATTCCCAATCGATCTCGAAGACAAGTTCAGCGTCTGTGTCTGGATCCGTCGCGGTGATTACTTGAGCAGGCAGACCTTCTTCAACCTTGACTACAATAGGAAATCCTTCTGGAACGTTCTCCTCTACTTCAGGACGACCCCGAGGCTATATAATATTTATTCTTTAAACTAAGTGCTTAGTATAATTGATATTTTGCATCCAACACAAATTATTTTGGAGCGATCAAAATTTATCGAATGAGAATTGTGGAAAGGAAACGCCACAGTCTTGACAATCCAAAAAAAATTGTTTTAGATATTTATCATTATAAATGATAATTGGGTAGATGACTGTATCGTAAATAAATACCTATGCCTTCATTAAAACTAATACCGCGAAATATCTCTAAAGGACAATTAATATAGCTTTTTATTATTATTACGAATTTTAATCAAATATATAGTGAAATATATTGTTCAATTGAGTAGTACAAAAGAGTGACGTCACAATTTGGTATTTCGTACATTTTTCATACAAAATTATCGTTTTGACAGATGATAAAAAGTAACTAATTTGACTAAGGTGTCATCTAGCCTATTATATACTAGTACATGCGTAGAAAATGATTTTACATTGTGAGTTAGTTCTTTTTAAGTAAGGGACTAAGATATATCGTAAAGAACATCAAATATTACACAAAAATTACGTTACAACGAGTGTAATATTATGAGGTATCTAATTCTCACCAATCTAAGACTGGGCGGTGTGTTGTTGACATCAATTAGCTGAATAACGAGCTGCGAGGTGGCTGTGTGATACGGTCCGTCGCCCAGGGTGTCGGTAGCTTGTACCTGAAACCAGAACACATTGTATATCCGTTTTTATTTATTTATGATTCCTTTTTTTGACTGCTTCATTACTGCCTCGGTGGCGCAGCGGTAGTGAATTCGACTGCTGTTCTTGAGGTATCGGGTTCGATTTCCAGGTCGGAAAAAATGTTTGTATGATCTGCAAATATTTGTTTCGAAGTTTAGGTGTTTTTTATGTATAATATGTATGTATTTGCAAAAAAAATGTATACAAGCATTCTATCAGTCAGTCTAGTTATCATAGCACAAGCTCTGCTTAGTTTGAAACTGGATGACGTTGTGTGTCAAATGTCCGAAATATTTATTTATTTATTTATAGTCCAGCACTTAACATATTCAACTGAAGATCAAGAGGTCTTGGGTTCGATTCTCGTGTATGGTCAAAAAGTGTTATTAATTTTTTTTGACTATAGAAATGCTTAATAACAGCCCGTAGTTTTGAAGTGAGGGTCTCAACCCCTACACCTCGGTGAGCACCTCGTGTAAAGCTGTTGGTCCTACGCTCAATTTCTGCCCCGTCGTATCGGATAGCAGATCGGATTGTGATAAGGAGGGAACATAGAGTGGGCATACCCTTGTGCCCTATAATATCTCTTGCGTAGTAAGTCTCTTTGAGGCTGGCCGCCCTGGCCGAAATCGACTAGGAGTACATCACTTACAATTCCTTCGCTAATATTTCCTCACGTCAGTGCAGTAAAAATAGTTGGATTAAAAACTACATCAATTCCTAGAAATATGTTAAATGTCTTACTCTTACCTGTATAAACAGTTCGCTTTGCCTGTGATAGTCAAATGCATTATCGACTGATACATGGACGACACCCGTGTCTGGATCGATCGACAAAAAGTTGATAGCATTGCCCAGCAGCTCGTGACTGGAATTAAATACAGGGGCTTAGGTTCATTCTTGACACAATTTCCACAAACCTACATTCTATTCTATCGCGTCGTCACCCGGTTTTGAGAAGTTCTTCTATTGAAATTCCATAAGATGATCTATCATATATTGGCCAGTAGATGTGATACTCACACGACTCGGTCGTCGATGTCTCTGTCCGAGGCGGTGACTTTGGCAACGAAGTGTCCGCTACCAACTGTCTCCTTGAACGTAACTCTGTGTATGTTCTCAGAGAAGATTGGCTGTTCATCGTTCCAGTTGATAAGGTTTATATTCATAATCGCCTCTTGTACGAAGTCTGTATTGTTCTGATCTGTTGCAATTACCTATATTAGAACAGATGGAGTATTTTTAAAAATATCTATGTTTCGTTTATCATGATCATGTTTTTCTAATGATACGTAGTATTACAGCGAATTGACCAGAAGTAAAATGACATCAGATCATTAGGACTCAAAGTGTATTAATAAAAATAATAGGTATGTTCAGAAATGCAGTAATTTTTACATTAAGATTTGGATGGCGGTAATATAAGTTTAATCAAGACAGGCGGCTGGGCTAGGCTAACTCGTTAATTGCCGTCTTCCAAATTTCGCGATAATCGGGGTAAGAGTTGAATTGTAACACACTCGCATAAAAATTTAATAATATGTAAGGTGGAGTTTAACTATGTGACAATTTAAAAAAGACATTTGCTAAATAGATAATAACGTTTTACAAACCCTCAATTTAATATTTTGAAATGCTTCCTCTTCGAAATCAAGCAGTCTGTGCTCCAACGTTGTCAGTATAAAGTTTTGGCGCTGGTATCCAGTCGTTGGTGAAATTTGGAAACCAGCCTCGGCACCTAGTGGGCTGTCCGCTTTTATTTCCACTTTGTATACAGCATGATCACCCTTGAAGACAGCACTCAGTTAGTTTTTTTTTATTAAGAGCCTGCCAAAGTGACTCTACTCTGCCCGATGGAAACCATGAATAGAATCCAAGAGATATGGTCACCATTCTAATTACAAATGCAGACAATGCAGTATGGTGACCCACACTATGGCGGCCTTGTGAGATGTTTTCACACCCCGCTTGGGGCCGTAAAAGGCATGACAGTCATCGTGACAGTGTAAGGCTTACACAGTTACCATGATAACTGTCACCCCTGCATCAATTTTGTTTTCTTATATTTAATTACCGAGACGACAAGTTGACGATTATAGTCGTCCAAAATGACTAGAAGAGCAGAAAAAATAATTGTTTAAAATGTTTCTGCCTATCTCTTCATGCACTTGGGTTTGAGTATCTATAAGTAATTGATATTTGTAACATTGATGTAAAAGTCGAATTAAGTTGCCGAGCGATATAAGTAATTTTAATTTGTGTCATTCCAGCTGTTGTGGGCTAAAAAAACATCTAAAGGTTTCTTATTTAAATAAAATGTTTGAATTGTTCAAATTTTAATATGAATTTACGTACACAACTAACAATTTGTTAGAGGACAACGGTTATTGTTATTAGAACTTGTTCAACAGATGCGGTTGGAGTATATTTGTGGCAGCAAAGACAATTTTAGAACAATCATTTTAGCGTGATAAATTATTTTACCACTCGAGTTTGTGTTACAAAATAGGGCTTTGGTAAGTTGAAGTTAGTGCCCATAGTTTAATAGCAAATTTTCTGAATGTATGTTTTATCAAATAAAAACAAACACATCGTTGTCAGTTGCTCTGTAATGTACAATAATAGACCAACTAACAGAGCAATGTATAAATTAACACAAAACCTGAATATCCCTACTACTTGTACGAATGTTACTCACCAGATCGCGATCATGAAACCCAAAGTTTTGTAGGTTCAGTGTCAAAGCTGTCTCTTCCATGATTTCTATGTTGTACTCACGTTGAAACGGCACAGGCTCCTGGTCATTGATGTCGTTAACTATGATGAGAATGTTGTCTCTTGTCGAGAATGCTTCGTTACCGTCGTCATCATTTTTGAAAGCGATTATAGCGAACTGGAACACTTCTCTTTCGAGAGTATCTCTGTCTATAGGGTCGATGAGCAACATCGAACCACTGCGACCACCTTCAAATGTTTTAATGTGGAAGAACGTATCTGTAAATTTGCATTTAAATCTTTAGTGATTGAAAACTGCATTAAATGTAACAAATCATCAGTATAATATGTTCACAATTTCAATATATTGTTTCTTACCTTCTGGAGCCGTTTCAATTCTATAAAATATAGGCCTATCAATACCCGTATCTCCATCTAAAGCTCTGACGTTAAAAGTCATTGCCTGTTTTTCATCAAACTGTTGCATTGCGAATATTTCTACCCAACGTGGTGGCCTTGATTCGATGTTTTGCACTTGTACCATAATTGTTTGCGTCTGGGTGTTTGGGAGAGAGTCCTGTTACGAAATAAAAATATAAAATAAATTGTATATAAAAGAAGTAAACATCAGAGGTGTTTTTAAAGACCTTTAAGGATTAAAGGTTGTATTTCCTTAAAAGGTGTACAACAATGATATAACTTGCTTAGTAGAAAAGACGAATAGTAATTTGATCATGTCGTGAGTGCATAGGCAACTCTGATAAAAATTTTAGTGTTTACTGTAGCAAGTTGAATACAATACGAAATGCTTATGGATACGAATATCTCACCTCACCTCACCTCAAAATGTTACCACCTCTATTCATTTTTTTTATATTTTTTTTTATACCACGACGGTGGCAAACAAGCATACGGCCCGCCTGATGGTAAGCGGTTACCGCAGCCTATGAACGCCTGCGGCACCAGGGCATCACGTGCGCGTTGCTGACCGTTTAAAAACCTATTTACCCCCTTCTTGAAGAGCCCCATACTGGGTGGGTGTCGTAAGATACGACTAAGGAAACAAACTACGCAAGTAATATCTCTGCAAAAAAAAACGAATCAAACAAACTTGAAACAAACCCGATACCAACCCGTCTGGCCAACGTGGTGTACGTTATAACCTTCTTGCAAAGGAGAGGCCTATTAAAGGCTGTTGACGTGTGAGGTGTACGTATTCTGCGATGATTTAAAGTTTAAAAATACTATTAAAAATTATTAGAACAATGGGCGATTTCTAATTTATTATATTATTGAATCACTAGGAACTTTCCAGCTGGGGACTTTAAATAATATGGTCCGGGTCCCCTTCAGAGAAGGACGCTTGAGACCGGCCGCCGGGGTGGTTTTTAGTGGAAACACCACATACTCCTAGCTTCTGCGTCCCCGAGGAGCCGGCGATCCGAAGGGATTTTCCACCCCAACAAAAAAAAAAAGAAAAAGGTACTTTCCAGCCAGTTTGAAGTAAAAATTTGGTCAATCTGTTACCTAGGTAAAAATGCTAGCGGGAAATGTGTGAAAACTAGTAGGTACTTACAAATGCTGTCACTCTGAAGATATGAAGTGCGTTGACTGCAAAGTCTAATTTACTCTTGAGTGTTAACTTCATGTACATCCGATACTGGTCGTCGGTAGTCTCTTGATCAATTTCAAAGATCTCGTTGTCGTTACGTTCACTCTCAAGTTTAAAGGTCATGAAATTTGTACTTATATATCCATCTGCATCGGTTACATTATATTGACAGCCAGTTGGACCTGGTTCTGCGGTTTCCTGGTGAAATTAGTTTCCATTTTACTAAAAACGTATCCTAAAATATTCTGTTTTGAAAATGAATGAGTAAACATAATAACCAGAAGACAGTTTATTTAGACTATGTGTGTAATTTTAATAATTAACGAAAATTTAAGTAGTGGTGTAAGCCGATTTAAGAATTAGAAACGGATTTTTTTTTATATTTTGAATGACAACGCCCGCACTAGGAATAAATCCTGTGTCGCGGGGGAGTTTACAAACATACAAGAAACGGACACAAAGAACACCCAGACTCAGAACAATAATTTATGGATCCCTCAAAGTGTTGTCCCAGGTGGGATTTGCACCTACAACACTTAGCGCAGTAGAGAGCGGCGTGGCGACCGCTTAAACCACTAGGTCAACCGTGCATTCAAGTTAATGACTTTATGATTAACCGTAAATTAAGTTTTCGACTTTGGGAGTGGTTTATTGAATGGATCTCCAATGTGGTGCACATTGGAGTTAAGAATAAGCTAGTTGTCGTAATAAATTGAACCGACTACTACTTCAATTTTCCGTAACTGACGCCACGCTTCTTTATATCATTATTCCACTTTCCGCCTCAGATATTGTCTTTCTAATTATACTGGAGCTATTCCCTGATTGCAGATAAATGACTTGGCGATATCCAACTACACCACCAACAGCACAATGTGACAGGTGACGACCCATTTGGTTTTGACTCTCAAGCGAAACACAAGTGTGGTCTCCATCTCCATCATCATCTTGACACAACTGCCTCGTTGGTCTAGCGGTAAGTGTATGCAAATGCTGATGTAGAGATGTGGGGTTCGATTCCCGGGTCGCGTTAGATAAATGTTTTTAAGTTTTTCTGATTATAGAAATGCTTAACTATAACCCGGAGTTCGGCAGTAAGGGTCTTAATCTCTGTGCCTCGGAGAGCACATCAAGCCATCGGTGTTGCGTCTGATATCTGCCCGGTCGTGTCGGATAGCCGTCCTGTCGGATTTTGTGAGTGAGGGAACAGAAAGTGCACCTGTGTTTGCGCACATACTTGTGCACTATAATATCTCCTACATAGTTGATAGTCTCGTCATCATCAATCTAAATAAATAAGTTACAACTTACAGGTATTTCACACGCACCGAAGACTTCTATTATCGGGTCATTGTCGTCTATATTAACAATATAGAGCGTGATAAAAGGCTCCAATTGTTCACCGTCTATTCGCACGGAGAAAGTATAACGCTGCATACCAGGAGTCTCAAAGTCTTGCCTTTAAAATAGATCATCAATTGAATTATTATTAGTAAAAAAATTAAGTGCATTTACAGACAGAGTCCTGGATGTTATCGATAATTTATTCTACCTTTCAGTAATAACGAGATGCCAATCTCCGTCATTCTCAGGTATCCTTTTGATAACTGGACGTAGCAGGCTAAACGAACCGATTAGGAAGTTTGCTGGTATCATTGGCACTGACGGGCCTGCAACAGAAACAGACAATATTCGTGGACAAACAGATGAAAACGGTTGTGACTTTCTCAAAGTTCTTTTGATATCAAAACAAAAACATGTGGTGATTTCCACATTACAGCACAAACAAAAATACACAACAGCGCCATCTCGCGAAGATACATCGAACTACGAAATATGAACGAAACATATGAATATAAGGAACTACGAAGTAGCCACCAATTGTGTATTGCGAAATAGAGATGCACGTGGCAATTAGCATATATACAACATCCCAACATCAACCGTTGGGCCGTGGCCCGCCAGGCATGATCACCTCGCTTGGTCGGAGGATCCTCCCTTTGTGTCGGAGGGACATGATACTCGTCCCTCCATAAACACTTAAAAACGCATTTTCTTAATAAGATCGCAACAAAATTCTGTGTAAAGTTGCTAATTAGTTATAAAAAAAGAAATTCGCGTTAAAAGCAACGAAACGAGAAAACTATAATTACATATGTATATTCTAATCAAATTTAAAAAGATATTTACCACGGTAGTTAAGTTTGGCCAGCACCACATTGCCTTCAATTTCTTCCTCCATATAAATGGTCTGGACCTGTCCTCCGAACGCATTGACACACACTTCTTCTCTGTCAAATGCTGGAATAAAAGGCCGCTGGCTCCATGTCAGACCTGTGAAATTATTAGTATTTCATTTATAAAACTATCTAAAACGACACACTTACGAGCTAATTTCGTTTAGTGCCTAAAAATTAATTTAAAAAGTTTTATTATATATATTTTTAAATACTGTTTTTTTTTTACTTTCGATAGATATATATCGTCATTTTTATGCATAAACCAATAGGGCTATCACACTTTCATTAAAAAAAAATAATTTTATAGGTATATTTATACTTTATTCGATACCCGACCGACTTGACGGAATGGAAATTTCTAGAAATCTATTTGGTCAGGCGTGTGGCAACCCTACGCCTACAAATAATTAATGCCTAAAAATTTAAGATTTTTTAGGTTTTAATTATAGTCATAATTTGAATGTTTCTTAAAATTAATAAACATTAATGTTAAACGGAAAAAGAGGCAGATTTCGTGAAAATCGTTTTCATGATTTAAACAAATTCAATAATTATGATGATGATGGTAGACATACGCTTCCGAACTAAACGATTCAACTCTTCCTTCCTGTGTAAATCAGTTAAAACCTGAAACTCACTACAAGTGAACATGTTTCCCTCTCACTATAATCCCGGGTGCTTTAAGCGGGACGCGAAGAAGCATCTCACTAGGCCGCCATAGCGTGGGTCGCCATACTGCATTGTCGTCTTTTGCAATGAGTGTGGCGACCACCACTCTTAGATTCTATTTATGCTTCCCATCAGGCAGAGTACAGTCACTTTGGTAGGCTTTCATAAAAACAAAGTGATAATGATAAGAAATATTATAGTTCATTATGCTAGTGAAATAGAAATACCTGTAAAATCTTCCACTGGAAATTCTGGCCTAGGTGGTCTCGGTACAGCAGTCATAAAACTGCAGCGATCTGAAAGTATTAAAGACATTGTATATCTGATAAAATAAGAAAAGTATATTGTAAACTCGTAAATGAAGAAAGTAATAAAATAAAAATTAGCTATTCCTGGCCAGAAATAAGTTATTTCAATAGGCATACGCGTTCCAGTATGTCTTAGCATAAACTTCATTCAGTTGTAACTAACAACAACATATGTAAACAAATATGGAAAGTAATTTAGACCTTCTTGATTCTTTGAAAAATCATATTGGAATGTGAATTTTGTACGTTTGCATAATGAATTTTGTATCTACAACGTAGTAACAAAGCCAGGTGATGGATGATGTAACTAAGTCGTCATCATACAGAGAATTCAGTCGCATTCACTGCCTCGTTGGTACAGCGGTAGTGAATGCGAATGCTGTGCTTGAGGTCTCGGGTCGGACCAAATGTTTGTATGATCTGCGAGTATTTGTTTCGAAGTTTGGGTGTATTCTATGTATAATATGTATGTATTTCCAAAAAAAAGTATAAAAGTATCCTGTCAGTCAGTCTAGTTATCATAGCACAAGCTCTGCTTAGTTTAAAACTAGATGATGATGCGTGTCTTATGTCCGTCCGAAATTTATCCAACTTCTTTGATGTAGAATCGATCAGTTTTATCATCAACATTCGCTGTTACATATAATCCGTTACGTTACGGATATCCGATTGGTTTAAATGTTTAAATTACTTTTTGAATTCGAAAGAGAGCAAGATGAGTCAAACGCTTTAATGATGTTAGTAAGAGAAATGTAAGAGTATACGTACCTTCTGCAGAGGTAATACTGGCTGCTGCCAGAAGTACCATTGCAACAGTCACTATTCTCACATCGACCTCCATTTTACATGTTCTAATTGAATATTGCTACTATACCTGAAATCATAAACATATGATTGTGCTTACTTCAAGTAATTTAAATTTACACTGCCTTAAAAATGTATGGGAAATTACCTGGTAACGTACTAAATCGTATGGTAATTAATTGACTAAGGACCTCAGACTGTAGCCGAGTTGCCTAGTTAACTAGCTTTCACATGACAAACTAAATAGGTAGTTAAACCGTGGGAGATCTACGCCTCACTGAAAACTGAACACTGAAAAGAGAGGTCAGAAGCCAAGCTTATTTGTGTTCCTTGAATTACTTGATGTTTAGTTATAGTAAATAATGAAATGGGGTAAACGAGTTCTAGAGTGGGGACAGCGTCTTGGCAAACGTAATGTAATGCACTCACAGGCCTGGTAGAGTGACGATTTGCGCAAGATTGCTGGCAAGAGTTGGATACGATTAGCCCAAAATCGATCCGTCTAGTGCCGTGCAAAGGGAGAGGCCTATGTCCAGCAGTGGACTGCTATAAGATGATGATGAATAAAGAAATTCAATTAATATATTTGTTTTAGGAGAGTGTTACTAATTTGAGTCGTATGAATAACCATCAGTGGAATAGATTACGCAAATTCTTTGTTTATCGAATATTCGTTCGGCCAATACTGATTGCGTATTTATTTTGTATTTATGACAAGATCTTAGTCATCGATAATAAAAAGCTATTAATTTGAAATAATCTTAAAGGAATTGCTAAATTGGGAAAACCTGTAAAACAGACACCTTATAATTTATTTGATATGTATAAAGGGTTTAAGAACGTTGAAAAGGTTTTTTCATCGTGGCACGACGACCGCGTACTGGGAAACAGCGTTGGTATGACCCAAACAAGGTGGTCCGACGACCTGGTAAAGGTCGCGGGAAGCTGCTGTTGCTGAAGCTGTTGTGCAGAACCTTAAGGAAGGCCTATATCCAGCAGTGGACGTCTTTTGGCTGAGATGATGATAATGATGATCGTGGCACTAATGGGCCGACTCAATCACGGTGATTACACTGCACACCACACAGAAGACAATTTCTCTTTTGTTGCTTTTCACCGAGGCCATAAGATAGCGTGCTGAGCCACATGATAGTAACATTTAGTCATTATCATGCAGCGCAGTTTTGTGTAAGATTTTATTGCAACTTTTGTCACTAATAAATATTACTATTATTTATTGTTTTTCTTTATTTGAAAAGTAAGGTGAGACGTTGGGCTTTGTTGTTATACGAACATCTGTACCAATGTGGCAGTCTAGCTGCCGTTCCACGTGGAAAAAACTAAGTTTAACCATGCCGTGGTAGAGTGAAAGCCAACATCAATGTGTTTGGACAAAGATGCAAAGAATGATGACTGCCTTTTTCATATCTTCCTGTTTAAAAACGATTGTGTACCCAAAAAAGGTTATAAAATATTCAAAACTCATTATATTGTACCTCTTTGCGTTGTCCCCATTTTAAATTGAAACACTGCTGTGTGAAAGATGAAAAATAATTTAAGTCCTTAAGTCTTTCCAGAGAAGAAGCATTTTAAATTCTACTCAAAGGATTTTTTCTAATTTTAATGTAGGTACTATTACGGTATAACTCTAGAACTATAGCCGTTTAAATGAGTAATACTTCCTCTATGAAGGTTGCGGACAAGAAGGATATAGTGATATTTTTTTTCTGGTTTTGGTCACTACACAAATAGTACGAAAAATGACTATGGCTTAGGAACGAAGGAAGTCTAAGTATGTACTTGTTTTTTTTTTTAAAAAAAAATATTTACAAAAGTTTTCAATTTCTTTTTTTTAAATGACGTAAAATATTATGACCAGTACTTACCAGTATCCAAATTTTTTGTCTTTTATCCACGAAAAAACAACACAAAGTTTTTGTGAAGTCTCTGGTTTTTCTTTATTACAACACACAAACCTCTATGTATTAGTTGATTAATGTGACTGAGTGCTATATTTTGTCCAAATTGTCGATACAGATAAGATTGTGTGATAATTATTAACTTTACATATATCTGTAGATTAAAGCAAGCTACATATGGATTGATAACAAAACGTAATCAGCATTTTTATTGTGAACCTGTATCAGCTATTGTTTACATACCTATAGTTGAACGAATACATATACACCCGCCCGCCGGAATCCCTTAAAGGGACGCAGAGGCGTGTTTAACGCCCACATTTGACAAACAAACGTCTTACGTAATATACGCCATGTTTGTAGCTGTTGAATTTAAAATAAGAACGAAATGACATTACTTTATAATTATACCTATTGTACGCTATAGCTCGGGCTGGTCACAAATCTATAAATAAAACTAACAAAAAAAAAATGGAATAAACATTCAGCTTCGGAAGTTTATAGCCATTACTATTATCCGGATGAAAGGTACTTGTATGTAAAATGGTATGATAAATGAATGAGAAGTAACGTGGTGTATCACAATCGACAGAAGCAATGATTGTTCATCATGAGACATTGAGTACTTAATTGTATAAATCGTGATTTCTGAAGAATTGGTATTCTACGATCTACGATATCAAAGATAGATAATCGAAAAAAGTCATGAGACACTGATTATTGTAACTCATCGTAATCACTCAAAAAACGAAAATGGGATAACTTAATTGTGCCATCGCCAAAATTAAGAAAAATTGGGCAAATTTGAGGCAAATTACTTCTAAAATGTGTTATATCTGCGTTAGAACAGAACGTGAACTCTACAAATCATTATCTACTGCGCCGAAATATACAAATCACAGTCTTTTTCTTTTTTTTTTATTTATAGAAGCCTACAAAAGTGACTCTACACTGCCTGACGGAAAGCACGAGTAGAATCCAAGAGTGGTAGCCGCCATACTCATTGCGGATACCGACAACGCGGTATGGCGAACCACGCTGTGGCGGTCTAGTGAGATGCTTCTTTACGCCTCGCTTAAAGTGCCCGGGATTATAGTGGGTAGGAAACACATGCGCTGGTAGTGAGTTCCAGGTTTTAACTGATTTGCACAGGAAGGAGGAGCCGAATCGCTTAGTTCGGGAACGTATGTCTACCATTCTAGAACGGTCACTTCCAAGGTCCACGCGAGTTGTCTTGTAGAGGAAGGGAGAAGGTGGGTTAGCTTGCCAAGGATAATTGCAGATATTTTGATAGTCCGGCAAATTAGCAATGGTCAGTGAGTATCATGTAAGTAAGAATATTTGCGTCTGTTCATGCCCCATTTCGTTTCATCAGCATCAAATCTGTTTTTTGACATCCTCACTACAGTTATAACCATACTAGTATTTACTTACTCGTTTTTTTATTGTCATTGTGACAAAGTAAATGTGTATTACTGTATTTTTGTATTAAATCTGAACTCCATACATTTGAAATGTGATGCCATAGTAAAGATTTCTCTATTTCACTAGGCACTTCGTTACATAAATGATGAATGACATGTGTTTCAAGCTTGTTAGTGGTTGGAGATGTTTTTACGTAATGTTCTTTTAGGTGACACTTTTTATTCAATTCTTTCTGCCTAGAAACCATATTGCCCTGGATAGAAAACAAATTATGCTTCTTGAAGTTTGAAGCTGGATACACCCATCTCAACTTTAGACAGTTTCTGCTTCCATTGTAGGATGATTTCTTCTGTAAGTAGATAGGTTCTATGTAAGATTGATTGTACTTCAGGGGGATTATCATATTTTTACCATATCGTGTCAAATGTTATAGAAACTAAATCCGAAACAGTTTTGTATTTGATTTAAATAGACGTTAGAATCGATCAATATAGAAAAACTGCGAATATGACTTTATTAATATAGTATATGTCTTCTAATCGTATGCGTGAGAGTGTGAACGTGTGTTTCTTAACGAATTCAGATAAAATTGTGAAATAAGTAAAAGGGAATTTTCGTTTGTATTGTAATACTTGATTGATAATTGCAAGCTCATACGTTGATAAGACCAATGATTTTTCCAACACGATATCATTGGTATTCATGATTAATGGATAATTGCATAACATTAATGCAACGATATTGTGGTTTTTCTTTATTCTCAAACGTATAATTGGGTAGATGACTGTATCGTAAATAAATACCAATGTCAACTTCATTAAAGCTAATATCATGAAACATCTCGGCAAATACAATTAACATAGCTTTTTATTGTTATTACGAATTTCAATCTAATATACAGTGAAATATATTGTTCCATTGAGTAGTCTAAAACAGTGACGTCACAATTTAGTATTTAGTACATTTTTCATACAAAATTGTCGTTTTGACAGATGATAAAAGTAACTAATTTGACTAAGGTGCCATCTAGCCTATTGCTAGAATATAGAAGAGGGGAGGGGTTGAGCTCTTAACCTTACTTATTATAAGCAACGAACATAATGCTTAATAATGGTTTTCTGGTAGGTCATGGTACTGCTCCTTTCGAGCTGACCCCTTTAGGCCGAAACATGGTTTTTCTATGATAGCGTCCCCTACTTCCGTAGCCTTTCTCATGACGGGTGTATTGTAATATGAGCATGGCCTCTCGGAGCTAATGCAAAGTCACTTACACTTCTCATTCAAGACTTAAGTAGTCCTTCTACTTTTTCTTTTAAAAACTATTATATTTCTGGTCAAACAGGGTTCACGACAAAACTCTGGTGATGGCCAGCCATAAAAATAGGTTTTACTGTTTTACACTGCGGCAACCCTTAATAAAATTGTGTAAAAATCAAGTTATAAAGATTTCAAATATTTTAATAAAGAAAAACAAGTAATTCTATGAAATGGATTGCTGGATATTTTTATGTAGGAATAATTCCTAAGTAAAATACTATCTTTTTGGCAGTTAAAGTTTGGATAAAATAAATCATCATCAAGAGCCTTTAGCAGTCTATTGCTGGATATATCCAGCCTCCTTTCTAAGAATAGATCTATAGATCTATTCTTAGAAAGGAGGCTTAGAGTAAAAAAAAAAAAAAACCAGCAAGTTTCTGTAAATTTCTTTTTATTTTTACAAATTCTATCACCAATTTAGATTTGTAAATAAATAATTACATACTTAAATTAACAAGTTACACATAAATAAATAAATATTATCAGATAAGTTGGAACTGATTGTTTTCGCCTCCAAATATTCTAATGAATTACTAATCTCGATGACACGCAGAGACTCACTCAGATATCCTTTATTCTTGGTAAATACTCATTAGATAAACGTAAAGTATGAATATTTACAACTAAATTAAAGCCACTGACGCCTTATTATCTGATAAACTTAAATTAATACGGTGAAGTATTGTAAACTTATATTGCACTAAAGCCTGCGTATCTTTGAACGGGGGCTTCACCGTCAACACTAAGCCTTGAATATATATATATATATATATATAAATTGTGGGCTGATATATATATATATATATATTAGGGTGTCCCTTATATGACAAAAAAAAACTTTTTTTCGAATTTCGAAATGCATATCCTCTATAATTTTTACTAATGCTATAAGATACTTAAATATAAAATTTTATCAATCTAGCATAATTGCAACCAGTGCCGACCGAGCTTCAAAGTTTAGTAAAAAACGTGTTTTGTCCTAAAATTTCAGTCTGCTATAATTTCACTATAAATGCAATGAATTAAGTGAATAAAATTAAATAATAAATTAGATGAACATTAATCTTTAATTAAAAACATAAAGAAATAAGAATCATTCAGGGTAACTTCTTTTTAGAGTAGTTTTTTTACAGTCTGGATACAATTTTAAATGTTCCTGGACACAGCGCAGCAAGAACTGTTTTTGTTCTTCTTCAGCCGTGATAAGTCCGTTAAAATCTTGCATTAATTTAACAGCCCTTTCAGCAGTATCATTTACAACTCTCAAATAACTTATTCTTCTTTTAGCTTCCAGAAAAGCAGCATTGTTATTCCAAGAAGATACATCTTCCTTTAGAAAACTGTCGTCGATCTGCAGTCGTGATAAAAATTGTTTGCTCTTTTCCGATACGAAATCATCCAGTGCTTTGTCTAAAAAAAAAGAAAAATAAGTTAAATAACAAATAAAAATCAACAACAATTTTGAAAATAAATAAATAAGTATTGGACATTGAAATTGAAATCCAACAAAAAGTCAATTTAACTTACCAAACAACTTTTGAGTCAGTTCTTCCTTCGACGGGTCATAGCGTTTGCTAAAATCCGAGATTTTGTCAATGTTGAAGTTGGCAATCATCTTCTTCTTAGTTTGGTTGTCAACTTCATCATCAAATAGTGATAGAATGACTGTCTCTTCACATAAATACCACAAGTGATGGCTGAACTTGCTTATAGAAGCTTTAGAAATTGTTGCGTCAACTTTTTCATACTCTTTTAACATCTTCAAGAAGCGCAAATCTTGATTAGGTGCTTTGGTCGCCACTGTACATTCGAGCCAAGGTTTAACATACAATATTACGAGAAATAAGCAAACATCTTGTAGAGCCTTTTTGTCCTTCGCAGTTACTCTGTATTGTGACTGAAGTAAACATATTTTTAAAGAATAGATCGCTCTCGCCATCCAGCGTGCCTGATGTATAGCTCCGGGGGGCCTTAGTTTTAATTTTTCCTCTGTGTCTCCTCCTAAAAATATTACGCACAGTTCGACCAATTCGCGGTAATCATCTCTTACAAAACCTTTATCTAATTCTGCCTTATATAATAGTAACAACGCTTGAATGTCTGTCTCGGCAACCCGTGCTTTTACGAAATTAAGAGATGGTTCAATTTTAGTACAATCAATGTTTTTCCAATTTTCTTGGAACTTTTTGAACATCGGAATATCTGGGCTACTAGTAATTTGCTTAATCTTGGTTTCAAAGACAGCTTTTAGGACCAATTCATAAACATGATGACGACAGGCGAAAAGCAACAATTCTCTTCCTAAAGTTTGCTCCAAAATAGCACAAGCTCCATTGAAACGGCCCATATTGGAAGCTGTTGTGTCGCAGCACATTATTTGCACTTTATCATAAAAGTTCCAGTCAAAGAGAGCTGCTGATACAGCCTTCGCTTGATGTTTTCCAGAAGAACTTTCTAGTTTCGGCACTGCAAGAAGCTGCTCTCTATCGTCAAATGAAGCTATAACTGGCAAGCGTTCTTCTTTTGAACTCCGTACATCCAACCCTGGTAATAGTTTTCCATCCCAATGGACTGTGACTATGTCGGGTACATTGTTTTGGAAGTTAGATTTTATTACTTCTGCCCTTGATTTTCTAGTTTCAGTACGAATTCGCTGAATCGAGGATTTGTTAATACAGAAATCATCGCTGCTCAGACCAATAGCTTCTACCACCGCATTAAGAATGTAAACGGTATCTCTAATGCTTAACTGGCATCGATCTAAAGCTGCAACTAGTTTAGGTGTTATAAGATTCTTTCTACCTCTTTTTGAACTTTGTTCATGGCAGGGAACGTCCGGCAAGCTGAGTTCAGAATTCAAGATCTGTTCTTCGTCTGAATCTTCTACACTGTCTAAGTTATTTGTGGTGGAAGTAGATGCAACAGCTAGTGATTCTCTTTGTCTTACAATCCTTTCCTCTTCTTCCAATCGTCGTTGTCTAGATCTTTGTTCTTTTTCCGCCAATTTTTTATCTACACCACCTAAGCATCCCGGTCGACCTGGCTCTCTCTGTTTCATTAAAAATAATTTATCTTCCTCTATTTTCATTCTCTCAAAAGCATCAGCATGTGCAATATCAAACAAATTATCAAGATTAATTATAAAATTGTTCTCACGACTCTTAAACGTAATCTGAGTTTTCTTACAATTTTTTTGCAACTCTCTCCAAACATGATATAAATCAATAAGTTTCTTCACGCAGTTAGGAAATGCCCTTGTTGGAATTCTTGCTTTTTCCCAATATATGATGCACTCCCTAATCACAAGATTTGCACTTTCACTAACAGTCAATTTAACCTCACGAATATTGTAAAATAGGACTGAGAGAACTTGTCGATTAGATGGTAATTTTGCACCATTTATTTGGTAGCTAGTCAATCCGATAAGAAAAATATTTTGTTTATCACTCCGTAATTCCACCGACATGTTTACGCACTAAACAATGAAGCACTAATAGTCTCAAAAATCACGTACGAAATGGCAAATAAAACATGTCGTAACAGGTCACTGGGCAGTACTTAAGCAACTTGTATCGACAAGTTTAAATAGCAAGTCGGCACGGGTTATCGTTTATATATCGAACTAATATTTTTTCTAGACAATATAGGGTTATTACGAAACTTTTAAGAAGGTATGCGTAAAAAATATCGAACTTGAAATTTAAGGGACACCCTAATATATATATATAAATTGTGGGGTGAAGCCCCAGTTTAAGACACTAGTGCAATATAAGTTTACAATACTTCATCACATTAATTTAAGTTATATATATATTATATGTACTACAAGATATATCCTACTAGTATTATAAATGTGAAAGCTCTTTCACGAAAAAACTATTGGATGGATTTGAATGCAATTTTACAGTAATATAGGTATATATATACATCGGGATAACATATAGCCTAAAATTTGTAATGTTTTTTTTTATTTAAAACCTACCAAAGTGACTCTATTCTGCCTGATGGAAAGCATAAATAGAATTCAAGAGCGGTGGTCGCCATACTTACTCATTACATAATTTTGGTCCTAATTATTTTACGTAATTTTGTTCGTAATACATGTCAATTAAGGCGGAAAAAAAGTGACCTCTGAGAGTTATCTTGGCGGCCTAAACCATTGTAGTTACACAAAGATGATGTACCGTAGAATTGTTTGTATGTTAAAAAAAAATTAAAATGATCCGTTACGAATTTTACTGTGGCAGATCAAATTCCACGCGGGTGAAGCCGCGGGCAAAAGCTAGTATATGCACAAATATATAACAAACATATATGCTATAATAAAAGAGGAAGGCGATAACTATTGACTTGACATTATGGTAAGTCAAAGTTAATTGAATTATAACTTGTTTCCCTATTTAGAAAACATTGTGAGAAAAATCTGCACACCTATGTAAATACCTTATGTTTCGAATCTACCAGAAATCTAAAAACTCTATGAAATTGTAAGAGGAAAGTCCAACTGCTCCTTTGTGCCCTGAATGTTGTCGATTTGACCTCCATACCGGATATCACTTCGTGTGATTCATAAATTGTTTTTATCATTCTGGGTGTAAGGTACTTTGTGTCCGTTTCTATAATATTTGTAGACTCCCGAGCGACGTAAGATGTATAATATTTTTCAGGACTTGTTTTTAAATAAATACAGTTTAAAAAAAAATTAAAAACACACATTTTTTTTACCCTACAGTCCGTGTGGTGACGGATTAAGAATACATAGTGTTACCACCCCTATTCATCCCGTGGGTGTCATAAAAGGCTACTAAAGGAACAAAGTACACAAGACAATATCACTACAAAGAGAAGGAAAACTTGGAACAAACCCTATTAAAACCCGTCTGGCCAGCGTGGTATAAAACCTCCTTGTAGGCCAAAACCTCCTTGCTAAGGAGAGGCCTATGTACAGCAGTGGATTGTAAAACGCTGTTGATGTTGATGAATTTATTTACATATTACAATACAGGGGAAGTTGATAAAAATGTCTTCAAAATTACAAGTAAAATCTTGAAAATCATCATACTTTTAATATAATAATAATTAATATTTCAGACATTTAATACACAATACCATCTGGTTTTAAACTAAGCAGAGCTTGTACTATGATCACTAGACTGACTGATAGAACATTTATATACTTCTTTTTGTAAATACATACATATTATACATAGAAACTACCCAAACTCCGAAACAAATATTTGTAGATGACACAAACATTTGGTCCGACCCGAAGATCGAACCCGAGACCTCAATCACAGTAGCCGCTTTCGCTACTGCTACGCCATCAAGATAGTCGAACTTTTCCATTAGTTTAGTTATTTAGTGATCCTGATAGCCAAGATAGATTCCGTGGCTTCGTCCCCACCCAGGACAAATACCCGTAATTGTGTATGATGAGTACGATACCTTGTGTTCTGTTATAATTAATCTATACTCTGTATTCAGAAATACATAAGTTATATATAATATAATATACTATGTTTATGATATTAAAGTTTCCGATTGACAAGATCAACAACAATCATAATCTAAGCCCTAGTGTAGTGAAAACCTATTAATATCACGCAAATATAAAATATACCTACGATAATGATAAAGCGTTCGCTCTCACGCGGGTGACCGAACCCAACCAGATGCGTCAGCGCAACCGATCACATCTCAGTAAAGAGCAGACTGTTACACGTGACACGTAACGCTATCCATATTTGCTCACAAGTAAGTACAATACTTTTTATTCTAACATAAGTTTAAAACTTTCCTGTGATAATTCTGTTTCATTCGATTTTTGAATTAGTTTAGATATTTTTTTTTATTAGTATTCTATTATTGTCTATACTTTTATGTGACAATGTTGTAGCACAGACAATAAAACCAAAGCTTGCAGTCTTTTCAATTTTTTTTAGAATTCTTAAAATTGTGTGAAAAAATTATGTTAGTTTGAAATTAGAATAGATAACTTATAATTTTTTCTAAGATGATTAATTTTTTCATTTTATTAATGTTTATAGCTATCTCTTTTCCGTCTATAAAAAGAAGTAAACTTCGTTAATTACTTTGTGTTAATTAGCTATTGGTAGTCTGCGTAGCTAACTATTGGTAGTCTGCGTAGCTAACTATTGGTAGTCTGCGTAGCTAACTATTGGTAGTCTGTAACTTTCGTGGTGTATTAAACTCTTTCTTTTATTTTTTTAAATCCATTCCAGTGTGACGTTATCAAATGTTTATTGCTTCTCTGTTATCTACTTGTATACTGCTTCGTGGTGCATTTATTGTTATCATATTATTGGTTTGTTTATATTACCAATTGGTTAAAATATTTCAATTAGTTATTTAAAATATTTCTTAAGTTTTGACTGAGTAACAAGGGCTATTAAACGTGCTTCTGCCATCGCAGTTTCTGAACGGATGGAATAATTTTGATTCATTTTTTGTTTGAATAGTAATTTTGAGCTACAAGATAATTCTTAAATAGTCTCTTTTATCCTATATATTATAAACTTATATAATTTTTTTTTTATATAAATTTATTAAATATATTAAAATTATAAATTTAGATATTGGCAAATAAATGGAAAACCAACAGTTACAAAAGTATTTTTTAATTATTATTTTTTTATCTATTACATCACTTATATATATAATAGAGAGATTAATTTATATTACTTATATTATAACATCTATTGTTTAAAAAATGGACAAAGACATGAATGTAACGAAATAAAAAATCGCTTTACGCTATAAAAAATCTAATTAAAAATAAAAAATAATCAAAATAACAGTCCATCATAATTACGTTCCTTACATTAAAACAAAAAATATTCAATCTTTAAGATCTCATAACAAATTAAATTTATAAAAGAAACTTTGCGAACACACTTAATTGACACGAAAAATTGTTAAGTTTTTCGTGAACTTTTAATTCGCGCAAGGGATACTATCTCAAGTAATTAGTTATCCAATATTTATCTGTTTGAGAAACATGTTCTAGAGGGGATGAGAGGACATTGCACTTATGACTTTAGAGTTGCAGTTGTCCACAGACTGCTGGTGTTATTTAACAATAGAAAACTCATCTATTATTGGTCTTTCTATGCCATAAAAAAGGATTTTTTTTAAAAAAAAGTCAACGCCTGCCCTAGGAATAAAATCTGTGTCGCAGGGGACTTTACAAACACGCAAGAAACGGAAACAAAGAACACCCAGACTCAAAACAACAGTTTGTGGATCACACAAAGTGTTGTCCCGTGTGGGATTTGGACCCACAACACTCAGCGTAGTTGAGAGCGACGTGGTGACCGCTTCCAATAGGTTAAACGTGCAGTCGAATGTACATCAAATGACTTGTTAGCAACAGTGTTATGTATAGTTACCAATACAATATCCCTTTTTTACTGTTGCCTTCCCATCTTACCCATTTTTACTGTTATAATAAATTCACAACTTGTCTATCCAACTGCTAAAGTGCAAAGTTACTCCTTATTACGCAGGTGGTGGGTATAAACTAGTGGTTGACAAAATATGTTTAATTCCTAGGGATATAGATTTGACTATATATGTATATGAATTTATAAAGCCTGCATTCAAAGAATGTCATCTTAATTTTCAGTTAAATTATATCAGAAAAATTCCAAAAGAAAAAAACGGTTACAAAGTATTTTCTTAGAATGTTTAAGCTATTACAATTATATACAAACAAGTAAGGATGTATATAATGTATGTATATATATATATACATACCTATGTAATAAGTTGTAATGTATATTTTAGTTATTTAATTGTGACGTAAGATTTCTACACCGTCCAAAAGCTGACTGGTAGAGAATGTTCCGGGCTGTAAGTGCGCCGATGTATAAAAGTGCATAAATAAATAACAATTATAAATAATAAAAGTAATGCATTTGCAGTAATTTATTTGCAAATACTTCTTGTTTATTATAAATCAGTCTAGGCGGTACAAAGTTTACAGAGATAACGTTAATTCCGAGAGTGAAAATAACTTGTCTCATATTATACAATATATGAATCACTGCATTGTATGTATAGTTTTTATATTTTTAACGGCGTAAGAGGCAACCGAGCATGGATCATTTGGCAAATGGCTGCCACTGCCCATGGACAATAGAAACAAGTGTGTTGCTACTCTTTGTGTGATCCCTCGAAGGAAAAAATAACTTAACACCGTTTTTCTGTGATGCCGTTTCAGTTCATTCGAACCGGCTCATAAGTGCCAAATAGGCCATCACAGCAAAAAATTGTACGAAAATCAATGAATTCGATTATAAAAAAATTATTAATCATATTAGTATGACACAAAATATAGGTACTTATCAAGAAGTTAACGTCCAAAGTTAACTTGCACTAAATAGAAAAGTAGAGAGAATGAGTGATTGTTTAGGTATTTGGATGTTCTGTGATTTGTAACATTTTTGATTAATGCTCGGTTCCTAATGGTAGTCGTGTGATCATATACTTAGACCCTTCCTCAATAAATGGGCTGTCTAATACTAAAATAATTTCCAGTTCAAAACAGTACCAAACAAACAAACTTGTCAGTTTTATAATATTTTAGAAGTGAATTTGAATATATGGATTGCACAAACTGTATTCAGAATGGTCTCTTGATTCGTTGGAAGGCAGTGATTGTAAATTGATCTGGTAATAAATAAGTAGAACAGACACGTAGTGAGATATGAAGCCTGGTTAGTTCCTTGTTGGTTGGAAAGGTAAAAGGTTGGTTTGTTTGTTAGTGGCACTTCTAGTGTCGTTATAGTCAACGTTTAGAAAATTCTTCAATGTCCGGGTTAAATAAATATCTAAACAACATTTAAAAAAGCTGTAAAGAATTTAGTTAGTATTAATTTAATATTCTTTTTATGAATGTAAATTTTATTAGAAAACTGAAAATAATGTCATTGAAATCTAAAATATTCTAGAACTTAATAACATTCGTAATTAGCTATGAGCTAATTTTTATTTAATAAACAACAAGAGTTCTCACGTGTTAATAGAATGCCAATCGATTGCATTATTTTAAAACTTATAGATAACCTTTTAAATAAAATATAAACAAAAACGATCATTAATGAATCTTATATCGGCAGTGTTCTCCGTGAAAATTTACAATAAACATCTTTGCGTTCGGGACTGCTTAAAAAAATAAAAAATAAGCCGAATGACTCTTGAAACTTTGGAATATCGCGCGAAAATTACAATTTGCAAAATGGCGGAAAATGGACATGTTTATGAAAAGTGCTTTAATGGAAAGTGCACTCTAGGCATAAATAAAAGAGCGTCAGGCTCTATTGCGCGAAAGGCAGAAGCTTATTTGGAAGCAGTTAGCAGAAGTCAAAGACAAGCTCCTGGTTAGTATTTTATTTACATATAGGGACATATTTCAATTCCATAGAGTATTAATAGACGACACAGGGTGTTAAATTTTTTTTAATGATTTTAATAACTGCTGAAGGCAAAGCACTTCTTATAGATGCTTTTGTCAGATTTATTTTTAACTTATCTGAAAAATAATTATAAGAAATCGATGTACCTAAATCTTATAATTGGAAACGTTCAATTCGTACATAATTTTAGTAAAAACATATGTAAAAATCCTTTATTATCTAGAAATGGCTTTGTATCTTGTAATTATAAACATTTATGCGCCACTAACTATCCTAATTTTATTCGTTAAGTACGTAATATTCGTATAAAATTTGTCTGTAAGAGATCACCGCGAGCGATAACACCGCCGATTGTTAACTCATCTTTTTGTTTATTTTAATATATGTACAATAAGGATAAATAAATAAAAGTTAAAATGAAATAGAGATGTTATACCTCAACAAAATGTGACTTTTCTAACCAAAACTTATGACTGAGACAAATAAAGACTCTGAGTACAATTGCCTGTTACTAAACGTTATCATCAGAGTATAAAGTCTATTGGGATCTTGGTTTGTGAGTTGGCCATCATATTCCTTTCGTAAACAAAACAACACTTTGCGCTTCTTTACAATGGAGTTGTAACTGCAAAGATAAATCGCTTGAATTCGACCTGAAATCTCCTGTAACCTCGAAACAATAAGGACAGATTTGTCTTTATCCTTCTAATTGACCTCAGTGGTCGTCTTGCAGATGACAACCCTGGCCCTGTTGTAAGATTACAGTAACCAATGTTACTTGAATGCCATATTTTATTCTGTAACAGAAAAACAATGATAATGTAGTCGTTAAGTTGTTGCTATCGAAATAAATATGTTTTTAACAAAATGTAAATGACGGAGATGCCCAATTCAGTTGTATATTTTTCATATTTGACATTAACTGTTTGTTCTATATTTACGTCTCCATTTGCTATTTTTCTTTATTAAGCAATATATACTTCGAGTTCAGGGAATAAAGACTTCACTGGTAATGTGTCGTGTGTGTGTATACACACGTGAAACAAACACAAAGAGTACTCAGACTTAGATTAACAATTTCCCTTTTTCCTCCAAGTAAGGATAGTTGGATTTTTTTGCTTATTATCACCATATGGCATGGAGATATATGGCATCTTCTTCTCCAACTCCTACTCATCGCATTGATAGAGACAGT
This sequence comes from Hypercompe scribonia, assembly GCA_949316085.1. Taxonomy (NCBI): domain Eukaryota; kingdom Metazoa; phylum Arthropoda; class Insecta; order Lepidoptera; family Erebidae; genus Hypercompe; species Hypercompe scribonia. Next base: position 4,277,767 of record OX438973.1, read on the forward strand.
TGGTTTTTTATCCTCTTATAAATAGTGGTAAAAAGTTTTCAAGGACTTAAGTCACCCGTACAGTCAAATATAATTAACATTCTTCAGGTATTTTGAAGTCATTCATACTTTTTTAAGTTATTTTTATAATACTTGTTATTAGTGGCCAAAGTGGAGAAACGGAGTATACCAAAGCTGGAAGTGGTGTCAAGGGTTGCTGCTATTCCCATTGTGGAGTCCGGAATTGAAGTTACGGAGAAAGTTTACCACAAGATCAGGGTAAGTTGGCTAGTTTCTTTGCAAGTGTAGAATTACCCATAAGTCTGGGAGAGACTGTGTGTAATAAATTAGCTGCCTTCCTCCTAGGACGTTTGCAAGTAAGCACGAGCATTTCCTGTGGTCTTAAGTAGCTGACAAAAACAGGCATACATGGTCATAAAATTATTTTAATTTGTGAATATGTTGAGATGGTATGTATAGTTAAGTTTTAAATATACATTGTTGCCTGTAATATGTTTATATCGTATTGTATCCGAAATCTGTAGTCTGCTAGTCTCAATAATACATATCATTTTTGACTACGAAAATACCCTTTGTGACAGTTTAGAGATCGAAAGTTGATCGGCACTAAATTGTTGGCCGAACTTTCGCTACGAGTATTAGTTTTCTATACGTTTACATTATGATTTTCTAATAAATAGGAGTCAAACCCGCTAATTCGCTGGTACCTGTCTATTGGCGAGAAGTCACTTTCTACGGGCGTGCAGCTGGCATTACCAGCGGTGTTACTTTTCGAGACACCCATTCACCAACTCGATAAGTTCCTCTGCAAATCTCTGGATGTGGTTGAGAAGACTGTACCTTCTATTAACCTACCTCCACAAGCGGTGAGTAAAGAGTTTACCATGATTACCGTTTATTCGTAGCGATTACACGACCAGTTTGGATAGTACCTTAGTTTGCAGTCAAATACTAGGGCACTACCTAGTATTTGACTGCACGGAATAGCGATTTAAGCGGTCGCCACCCGCTCCCTATTTCACCGAGTGCTGTAGGTTCAAACGCCACACGGGACAACAATTTGTGTGATCCACAAATAGGCTAGATGACATCTTTATGAAATTTGTTATCTTCTGTCAAAAGGAGAATTTTGTATGAAAAATGTACTAAATACAAAATTGTGACGTCACTGTTTTAGACTACTCAATTGAACAATATATTTCACTGTATATTTCATTGAAATTCGTAATAATAATAAAAAGCTATGTTAATTGTATTTGCTGAGATGTTTCGCGATATTAGTTTCAATGAAGTGGCATTGGTATTTATTTGCGATACAGTCATCTACCCAATTGTTGTTCTGAGTCTGGGTGTTCTTTGCGCCCGAAGTGGTTTTTAGGAGAATTAACACATACTCCTGACCTCTATATCCCCAAGGAGTGAGAGATCCTATATCGTCATAAAAAAAGTGTTCGTAAACATATGTAAATTACAAATTAATTTGAACTAAAATATTTTAGATGTATTCGGAAACTCGCCAGTATGTGCTACGCCGCGCTGACTCTGTGAAACAGCTCGGAACCGCGGTCCTGGACTCGAGGGTCACAGCAGTCACGGCTACGGCCTTAGACCGGGCGTTGTCCACGGCTGATAAGTACGTGGACAAGTATCTACCCCCTGACAACCAGGATGTTAGTGATGGTAAGTTCAAGTGGTGCATTTATAATATCAATAACTTTACCTACCTTATTCCAAACTAGACAGAGGCTTTATTATAATAATTAAACTGCAGATAAACATGTTAAATTACACCCTAGACACAACAAACGATCGTGCTCATGGCACAAATATTTATCCTGGGTAGGAATCGAAACGATGATCAACCAGCAGCTTCGCAGCTAGGGTCAGTAAGCACTAGTACTGTCAAAAATATAACTAAGAAAAATTCAATTATATTCCGTCAGTTTTTATTTTCCTCTTGGCAAAAAAAAACAAAAATCGATTTCTCTGAAGAGGGAATGGCAATCGATTAAAAAAAAATTACTTATCAGTACTTCTTTTTATTTCAAAATATTTGTTACTACAAAATATTCAACTAATTTATTATATTTCAATGAAACATAAGCATTATTGATTATATGCATTAAAGATAATACTAATAATTTGCGTACTTAATAAATAGCATTCTTAATGATACCAGTCATTGATTTATTTAAATTTCGATCAGATAATTATGATAAGTTGAATTATATTAATAACGGAAATGATAACGATTAATCCGTCAAAGGTAACGAAGAAATAAGATAATGCTAAATATAGGTGTCGCGTCAAAATTCATCAATATCCTGCAACAACCACCGCAACTTGCTACTTCTTTTATCTTTCCATTCTTTGTAAGCTTCGATCCCTTCCCTCCCCTCAGAATTGAGGGGCTCTTTGGTAACCTCACGCACTTGTTGATAAAATGCTAAACACTGAGTTTCTCTGAGATCATTATATGACTCCGATTGAGTTCGCTCACTCGTGTGTCGAAGAATGATTCTCCAATAAAAATATAGCTTGGTCTCTATGACAGATGGTTACGTAACGGACGAAGTAACTTTAAACAGGCAAGTTTATTTTGTATCACCTATGTTTTCGTTCTTTACGTGCCACTTTTATCACAAATACAGTGCAATACATTATTGCTTCAGTCGTCCACTGTTGAACGAAGGTCAAAGAGTGCCAATCGTGGTCAGGAATAGTGTGATTGCCGGGAATTGGGGACCGTGGTGAGTGGTTGTGATACATTTTGAGGACGTTTGTCATATTTAGCAAAGGCTTGGCAGATAGGTTGGAAACCGCAGTAGCGAGAATCACTATCTAGGGAAGCTGTTCGTTATCAGTCCTGAAATTTTAGTCGAGCCGCCTCGAATCGGTCGCCAGAACCTGGTCCGTTGTTTTCCAGGGTACACCACACAATGTAAAATTACAATTTGAATATAAAAGCATACCTTAAACTTGCTTCGTAAGTTTTAAAATGACACTATTGACAACTGTCACAGATATCACGAGAGTCATGTATAAAATATCTACCAAATTGACGATATTTTTATCAATTTACCTCCAGAATGAATTTATTTTTGACATCAAAACTCTTTTAATTTATAGTGCTTCGTATAGGGCTTAGTCACCTTCTTACGCTTGTTTATCTATTAAAAACAAAAAAGCATCCGTAGATTTTTTAGGCAACAAATCATCTTCACCATCCTTTTACAGTCCACTACTGGACATAGACCTCTCCTTAGCAAGGAGGTTTTGGCCTACTATACCACGCTGGCCAGACGGGTTGGAATAGGGTTTGTTTCCAACTTGGCAACTTGGAAACCTCGATGCGGCGTCTAACGTCTGGGCACGTCTTAGTGCTGGGGGACTTCAACGCAAAATCCATTGCGTGGGGTTCCCCCAGGACGGACGCTAGGGGCGAGGCCGTAGAGGAGTGGGCGGCCTCGGTGGGCCTCTGTTTACTAAACAGGGGCTCCACCAACACGTGCGTGCGACAGCAGGGAGGGTCGATAGTGGACCTTTCGTTCGCTACCCCTGCCCTCGCCGCACGAGTAAGGAACTGGCGCGTCCTGGAAGAGGTTGAGACGCTCTCGGATCACCTCTACATCCGATTTGAGCTCTCCCGGACCCAGGACCCCAGTAGGGGTCACGTGGCGCGGCGTTCTTCTCGCTTTCCGCGGTGGACTTTAGCCAAATTAAATAGGGACCTACTAGAGGAGGCAGCCATCGTTCACTCTTGGCTGTCTCCGCAAGCCCCGACCGAGGAGGTCGACATGGGGGCTGGTCGCTTCTGCGATGCCATTGCGCAGATATGTGATGCGGCCATGCCCCGGATCCGAGGTTGCCGGCCTCCACGGAAGGAGGTTTACTGGTGGTCCCAAGAGTTGGCGGACCTCCGTGCGGCCTGTACTCGTGCCCGGAGGTCCTACACCCGTAGTCGGCGGCGACACCGCGAAGAAGGCGGGGGGGACCAGCTTCATGAGGAGTACCGAGAGGCGCGGAAAACTCTGAAGCTGGCCATCAGCCGCGCCAAAGAAATTAAGAGAAAGGAAATGCTGGAGGGTCTCGATCGTGACCCCTGGGGTCGCCCTTATCGTGCGGCGCAACAAAAGCTCCGCGCGTCGGGCCCCCCCCTTACAGAGACCCTCCAGCCCAGCTTCCTGCGGGAAGTGGTCGAGGGCCTTTTCGCGCAGCGGGTGGAGCATACACCCCCGTCGATGGCCTTCATGGTCGGAGACGACGGGGAGAACGAGGGCAATGTTCCGCCCATCAGGGAATCGGAGGTAGGGGCGGTTGTTCTACGGATCCGCTCTAAGAACACCGCCCCTGGGCCAGACGGGATACCTGCCCGAGCACTGGCCCAAGCCCTCGAGCACATGTCGGACCGCCTCAGGGAAGTCCTGGACTCTAGCTTGGCGTCCGGACGCTTCCCTGAGTGCTGGAAAAGCGGGAAGCTGGTCCTGTTAAGGAAGCCGGGACGGCCTGCCGATTCGGTGGCGGCTTATAGGCCCATCGTGTTGCTGGACGAGGCGGGTAAACTTTTTGAGAGGATACTCTCTGCTCGCATCGTCCGGCACCTCTGCGAGGTGGGCCCCGATCTGTCGGACGCCCAATTTGGTTTTCGGGCGGGGCGTTCGACAGTCGATGCCGTGCTGCGCCTGAGGGCCGTTACCGAAGAGGCGGTGAGCTGTGGTGGCGTGCTGTTGGCGGTGTCGCTGGACATCGCCAACGCATTTAATAGTCTGCCATTTAGCTGCATCAGGGAAGCACTCCACTACCACGGGGTGCCCGAGTACCTGAGGCGGCTTGTGGCAGACTATCTTGAGGAGCGTACCGTCGTGTATGAGGACCGAGATGGTATTCTGAGGCGGCGGCCCATGTCGTGCGGTGTTCCACAGGGGTCCGTCCTCGGACCACTCCTGTGGAATATGGGATACGACTGGGCCCTTCGAGGTCGTCTTCCCCCCGGGCTGGGCGTAATTTGTTACGCCGATGACACATTGGTCACGGCCCGGGGGGCGAACTTTCAAGAGGCGGCGCGTCTGGCCACCGTGGGAGTCTCTTTGGTGGTCGGGCGCATTGAGGCGCTGGGTTTACGGGTGGCCCTAGATAAGACGGAAGCCCTTTTGTTTCATGGGCCCCGTCGTGGTCCACCCCCCGGTGCCTCTATCGTTGTCAATTCGGTCCTCGTACCGATTAAGGCCCAGATGAAGTATCTGGGCCTAATCCTCGACGGCAGGTGGCTCTTCGACGAGCACTTCCGACAGCTTACTCCAAAGCTGATCGGCGCTGCTTCTGCTCTTGGGCGACTTCTGCCCAATTTGGGTGGAGCCAGCGTCGCGACGAGACGGTTATACACGGGGGTTGTTCGGTCAATGGCGCTGTATGGTGCACCGGTGTGGGCGGCGGCTCTGACCGCCCAGAATAGGGCTCGCCTCTGGCGCCCTCAGAGGATATTGGCGGTTAGAGCCATACGCGGTTACCGCACCGTATCGACGGAGGCGGCGTGCGCCCTGGCCGGAACTCCCCCGTGGGATTTGGAGGCGGAAGTGCTCGCCGAAGTTTATCGGCGGACGGCTGACTTCCGGGCGGGTAGCGGCATACGGCCCCCGCCCGAGGAGATACGCGAGTGGCGTGAGGCCGCTCGTCGAGCCACGATGGCTCGTTGGTCATTCCGGTTGGAGACTCCACGTGCTGGCTTTGCCCTCGTGGAGGCTCTCCAGCCGGTCATCACCGAGTGGGCAGGACGGCAGCACGGGACCCTTTCCTTCCGACTGACGCAGGTCCTTTCCGGGCATGGTTGCTTCGGGAAGTATCTGCACTCGGTCGCCGGGAGGGAATTGACTCCCGCCTGTTACCACTGCGACTGCAGTGAGGACTCGGCTCAGCACACGCTAGCGGTTTGTTCCGCCTGGGCGGCGCAGCGTGGGGCCCTCACTGCAGTTATTGGAGGAGATCTCTCGCTACCGGCCGTCATACGCTCCATGGCCGGTAGCGACAGTTGTTTTACCGCGGTCGCAACCTTCTGCGAAGACGTAATTTCGCGGAAGGAGGCGGCGGAGAAGGCCCGGGAGGACGATATCCACTCGGACCCAATTCGCCGCCGGCGAGCCGGGCGGCGGAGGCGCGCATACCAGCGCCTCATGCCGCCTTGAGTGTGGCCGCGGGTGGACGGGACGGGTTTTCCCCTCCACCCGCTATAATGGCCAGCCGCGAGGAGGCGACGTCCGCGTGTGCCGTACGTCGCCTATGTAGAGAGTTTATCCGCAGATGGTACCCGCTTTGGCGGGCAGGCGCTAGGAGGGATCTGGATGTCGTAATAGCAGCGGTTCCCGGATCCCTCCTGTCTCAGGCGCAGAGTGGCACACCGTGTGGTTTTAGTCGGTCCGATTCCGACACACCACCCCGCCGTAAACCCCGGTGGGGTGACGGCCCGAGGGGGTTTCCACACGTTAAAAAAAAAAAAAAAGGGTTTGTTTCCAATTTTCCTTCTCTTTGTAATGATGTTGTCTTGCATACCTTGTTCCCTTAGTCGCAGCCGGGATGGTAGCACTATGTATTCTTAATCCGTCACCACACAGACAAGGCAACAAAGCCGGAAGTCATTTCTATCTTTTATTACATTTGATAAAATGTCAGTTTATCGAGCCCGACAATCTGGTCCGATTTATAGTAAACACTTACCACTTCAAGCTACACTCATATTTTGCACAAAGGAGCTATAGACTGTTTCCCTTCAGTGCTTCCGCACGTACCGTAGGCATGTAAGCAATACGTAGCGATATACAATCGATCTACTTGTCTTACACGATAAATATTTTAAGGTGGTTCTGTATCTGTGATTAGCGTAAATCAACAAAATATCCACTGTGATAAAAAATAAGATACTTTTAGCAAATAAATGTAATAATTATGTAACGATTCGATAGCTAATAGTGTTCGCATATTTTTCAAAGGATCTCATCATCGTAATAGCCTGTAGTTTGTAATAGATGAATGTAAGACAAGCCTCTCCTGAGAAAGAAGGATTATTAAGCAGAATTTGCTCCATAACTCGGTTTTTGTGACACTCACAGGATGATTAGGGGTTAGCCTTAAGCTTTCTCTAAACCACACAAGTATTATACACTTTAACCTTAAAGAAATTATCATAGTAAGTAACCTTCTTTTTTCTCATGTTACCGATTAAGAACTAATTGGTATCCCACTAATTGCTTATGATCCATGCCTATCAGGAATTGTATTCTTTGGCAACACACAAAATCTGTGTCACCCTAAATGAGTTCTTTCACTCAGTGTCGAAATTGACCGTTGACTTACTTTAAAAAATCAACGATATTTTAATTTTTTTTTATAAAAGTCTACCAAAGTAACTCTACTCTACCTGATGGAAATCATGAATAGAATCCAAGAGTTGTGGTCACCGTACTCATTGTGAATGCAGACAAGGCAGTATCGTGATTCACACTATGGCGACCTAGTAAGCTGCTTTTTCACCTTTCGCTTGGGGACGTAAAAGCATGACAGTCGTCGTGACATTGTATTGCACACACTTACCACGACAACTGTCACCCCTGCATCAATGGGCCTCCGGTCTCGCACTCACCAACGAAACACGACAGCACGGATGCTGTCGCTTTAGATTGGTCTTCTGTGAGAGGATAGTACTGCCCTGATCGAGGCGGCCCGTTCGTGTTGAAATCAGCCTGGCTCTACTACCTGTTAAACTACTCAGATACTTGTTTCATATATAAAGTATCTATTGTACACAAAACTTAATTATTACTCATAAATCGTTAACACAAACGACACCATATCTGTAAAGTACAATAACAGGTCCAATTTAGTGGGGTCATGGCTTTTTCCAGGCAGCTTCTACCTATCGCAAGGTCGCTTGATAACTTCTGTCTGAACTCTGTCTGGCCTGCCTGAATAATGCACATTAAGGGCATGGTCTAACTAACTAATACTTATTTAAATTGATTCATAAGTACTGAGTTCATATTAAAAAATTGAAAGCCTTAGATACTATTAAAAGGTTAATGAAATCAATCTTCGATCGATATAATATCAAATTAAACTGTTTCTCTCTTTACAATTGATTTTGAGCTTTATCGATGTTTCTAGATTAGTTTTCTTTCATGTATTGCATTATATGTTTTTCGCTAGGTCTGCTTTGGACCTAAAATGCCGAAGCAGTTCCAATTCTGCACCTCCTTGGAAATGTAATCGGAATCTGTCTGTCAACAGAATTCAGAATTTAGCACAGGTAGCGGTATCGGCAACTTGGGCCAGTGTGACTGCTATAGGGTGTGATTCCACTGGAATCACTTTAAACAACAGTCACACTGGCCGAAGTTGTGCGAAGGCAGCTGGATCCTTGGACTCTGAAATGTAGGTCGAAACTCGAGACAAAAAAACGAATCGCATAAAGGTACATTCAAACAGTTGCAATATCAGTTTTAAGAAAAATATTCATCATTTCAACCAAAAGACATCCACTGCTGGACATAGACCTCCAACAAAGTTTTCCACAACAACCGGTCCTGTGCCGCCCGCATTCAACTGCTTCCCGCGACCTTCACCAGGTCGTCGGACCACTTTGTGGTACGCGGTCGCCACTCCAGAACTTTATGGCCCCATCGGCCATCGTTTCTGCGTATAATGTCCCCTTAGAAAAACATTAAAACTTATTAATAGAGACAAAACAACTTTATTCGGTAATCTTTATCAGAAATGTGTAGTAAGTATAATATATGTATGTGTGTGTATATAATGAGTTTGTATAGAGTCTAGGCTTGTAAAGTTAGTTAATATTTAATATTAATTTCTGGTAGTTTTGAGTGTTTCCACCGCCTACCCAAATGTACCTACTGCTGGGGATAGCGTCGCGCTTCGGGTCGTTAATCCTAACTAATGCTGGTTAGGTAACACAATAATTGGGTCTCTTAGGCCGTCTGTATGGACAGACCGATTCCTACTTATGATCCTGTCTTCAAAAAGCCAACTCAGACACTCTGCTGTGCTGGCATTGTTTTTATTTAATTAATGTTCATGGATTAAAAAAAAGACGATTCTATGGTTTTTTCCCGCCATTTCTTTACAAAGTGAGTCTTAGAAAATGCCAGCGCCTTTTAGATACAGAGTCCGACATGTAAAAATATATATTCTGAATAACTTGCAGAAGTAAATATCATTTATCATCATATATCTTTTATCATTAAATACAGTCATATCCTCGATCATAACCAATAAAACCAATACGACATATTTTAAGTCACACCCATGTTTTGTGTGCATTTTTTACAAGTATACATGTATATAAGAACTTACGCAATACGTAAAAACTGTTTATTTACAAGAAAACTAATGAATTGAAATTTATTTTTTAAAAATTCCATAATCGAAATGGCCACCGTTTCGACGTTTGCACTTTTCGATTTTAATTTAATTTAATTCGTGTAGACACGAGCCTTCAAGTAATCCCAAAACCCCTCAAAGAAGTCTGCTGGGGATAGATCTGGACTTCTGGGTTTCTATGGAATGTCACCTCGTCTGGAAATCAGCTTTTACGGCAACATGTCTTTGGCCACCGGCAGAGACTCATTGAATGTGTGACAAGTGGTTCCATCTTGTTGAAACCATATGATAGGATTGTAGCCAGCAAATTCTTGTAGCATCAGTCCAACGAACTGCCGTAACATTTTCACATATTCAACAGAATTAATAGTAACGGCCGTGAGAATCTTCAACAAAGTAGGGTTTTTTTTTGTTATTTACAAGCCTGCCAAAGTAACTCTATTGTGCCTAATGGAAAGCATGAATAGGATCCAAAAGTTGTGGTCACTATACTCATTGCGAATGCAGACAATACAGTATGTTAACCCAACCCACACTATGGCGGCCTAGTAAGATGCTTTTCACGCCTCATTAGGGAACGTAAAAGGCATGACAGCCATCGTGGCATTGGATTGTACACACTTGCCTCGACAGCTATCACCCCTGCATCAATTGGCCTCCGGTTTCGTACTCACCAACGAAACACGACAGCACGGATGCTGTCACTTTAGGTTGATCTTCCGTGGGAGCGTGCGTGGTTCTACTACCTAATAAAAGGGTCCAATGAGTCCTTTTGCTGAAATTGCAGTCCACACAGTTACCTTGGGAGAATGAAGTGGCCTCTCGTGTTTAGTTTTGAGAATTTTACTGCTCCAATACCTACAATGCCGTTTGTTTACATATCCGTTGAGATAAAAATGGGCTTCGTCAGAAAATAAGATGTTATCAAAATTACTGAATCGTTCTAACATTGTTTCGGCATACGGCATGTGCAAATTAAATCATTAGGTTTTAGTTCCTGCGCTATCTGTATCTTATGTGGATGTAATTTCAAATGTAATTTCAAAATACGGCGTAATGATGTGCAGGATAACCATAATTGAGCTGAATGTTTGCGCGTCGATAAGTCTGGATTACGTTGGACAGAAGCGGTAACTTGCTGCACGTTCTCTTCGATCCGAAATGTCCATGGGCCTCCAGTTTGCTTCATATTTAGCGTAAAGTATGACTCTTCGAACTTCTTCAACCGCTTCTTTATTAAAAGAGCACTCGGGCGCTGATTTAAATCGTGTAAAACATATTCAACGCGAAATAAACGTCTCACATTAATAAGCGAACTCTTATTTAAATAAAATTGTTTCACACAGAAAGTGCGCTGTGGCTCCGTGAAGCGATTCATTATGATAAAATTACCGGGAAACGAGCTGGTGGTCAGAACCCTCCCTGTGACCCGAGCGGCATTCGTTTGCGCGGGATGTTAGATTCAAATATTAACGAATTCTTGGCCTAACCTGTATTTATATAGTATACTTATACGTACTAACAGATGTAGTATGCATACATGTACAAATAGACACGAAAGACAACGAAAGAAATTGAACGACGCGAGAAGAAAATTAATGGCCGGTATACCGATGACGCAATGCTAATCTACACGGCAAATATCTTAAATATTGATTTCAACGAGGACACTATCACGACACGCAAAAGGGAGCCGACTGCTATGCCGATAGCCCAAGGCTATAACTGCGCGTACCCGTGTGGGGAAAATCATAGATGCAAGCCACACCTGCCTAACTACCACCGCTCACGCCGAGCTCACCACTCCACGAGTGTCATACCGTAGATTATCGAACAAGTTTATTCATTTATTGACCTAACTCAAAATACCAACACATAAGTGTCCGGCAATCTTCTGCCAAGTGTTAATACACCCTTATTTTCGGCAAGTTATAATTCGACACAATAAGATCGTTTCATTGCAATAATGGTCAATTTGATATCAGTTGCGTTCTTAATTAACAGAGCACAGTAAAAGCGTACTTAAATAGTTATCTAGTGTCTCGAACGATGACAAATTAGACACGATAAGAGGACTTGGACTCCGAGTCCATTTGTGAGGTAATAAATAATACTATAATTTAATTTTATTCATGATGTGGGCATTTGAACAAATTGAAGATTGGCATATGACCTATCGCATATGACCACTTGACAACGCAACGCACTCGCAAAATTGATCATTGCAATTATACAGCTACGAATCTTATACCGGAGTGGAACAGAAATTGGAGATTTTTTGGTTGTATTGTGATTACTAAACATCTAAAGGTGCTTTATTATTCATAAAAATGCCTTTGACACCAGGTTAGAAGGTATAAGCAGTGGCATTAATGAAATTTGGCGGTCGACTATGTGTGCGGTGAAGAGAAGGCGAACGATACCTGGCGGTGGCTACCGTTAGTTCTGATGCTCGTACAGAATAAGTCAACGTCAGTAACGCTTTAACTACAATCTATCAAGGTGATCCTTCAAGAATATGCTGTGCCTTTTGGTAGTGTATTGGCTATAACCAATTCATTTTATTGCACGATAATTCACGTCTACAAGTCGCTCAAATCGTAAATGAGTACCTTCAAGTGGATGATATTCAAAAATTGCAGTGTGTAGCTTGTAGCTCAACACATTTGGGGCAAGCTAAAAGAAGAATTAAGACAGCAGCAAATCCAACACAAACTCTTAGCCAGTTTCGAGCTCTGAACGCCTTGCACGAGTTTTCGTATGTCATATAAAACGTGATCCAAAGCATACCAGATCAAATGCAGGCGATTATTGGAGGTAGAGGAGGAAACACGCAGTATTAAAAAATGCGGGAAGTTATCAAAACAGTTATTAATTTCTAGTACCTCAAACTCCAAAGTTTAAAGTTTCATTTTGCGTAAAGGTGCCTTTTGCTTTAAAATACTTATTTGTGTTAAAACTAAATATTCAACGTTACTTAGACGAACTCGTGTCCATGTGGTGACGGATCAAAAATACAGAGAGAGGTCACTACCCCTATTCATACCATGGGTGTCCTAAGAGTCGACTAAGGGACCAAAGTACACAGGCAAACATCACTGCAAAGAGTTTGTTTGATACCAACCCGTCTGACCATTGTTTTATAGTAAACCAAAACCTTTTTTCTACGGAGAGGTCTATGTCCAGCAGTGGATTGTTAAAGGCTGTTGACGTGACGTGTGATCAAAATTGACATAAGTTTGTGGGTTCAAATGAAAACAATTGAAGTTATCACATATTGGTAAATTTTCAGGGTCAGTGTATGTAAGTCGTCTGCTTAAGAGTCATGAATCTATTCTTAAAAGCAAATTCTTTTTCTACGTTTTGATTCAAGAAGGTCTATTGAACCAGAAGATTTGATCTATTATAGAACTGTAACTATAATTGTAACTGTAACTATAGTTGCAAAGAGATGTCGCCTCTATGGTAGTCCTCTATCATCTTTATCGTGGAGAGTGTTCTGAAGAGCTCTTCCAACTGATCCCATCCTCTCTGTTCCTCTATAGGAGAACTCGTGCTGGCCTTGGAAGTCACCGTTTCAGAATGGTAGACATACGCTCCCGAACTAAACGGTTTGGTTCTTCCTTCCTGTACAGATCGGTTAAAGCCTGGAATTCATTACCGGCACGCGTCTTTCCCTCCCGCTACGATCCCGGGTCCTTTAAGCGGGGCGTGAAAAAGCATCTCATTAGGCCGCCATAACGTGGATCGCCATATTACACTGTCGTCATTCGCGGTGAGTATGGCGAGCACCGCTCTTGGATTCTATTCATGCTTTCCATCAGGCAGAATAGAGTCACTTTGGTAGGTTCAAAATATAAAAAAAAAATAGATCTGTAAATATATTTTCGTTATTGATAATTTAGCAATGATTTAAATTATTTTATAGTCTAATACCTTTAAACGAGTAATTCTTATATACATATATCATCAACAGCCTTTTACAGTCCACTGCTGGACATAGGCCTCTCCTTAGCAAGGAGGTTTTGGTCCACTATACCACGCTGGCCAGACGGGTTGGAATAGGGTTTGTTTCAAGTTTTCCTTCTCTTTGTAATGATGTTGTCTTGCATATTTGGTTTCCTTACTCGCCTTGTACGACACTAACGGGATGAATAGGGGTGGTAACACTATGTATTCTTAATCCGTCACCACATATAATCTGAATCTCGGAAATGGCTCCAACGATTTTTGTGAAATGTATGTAGGAAGTTTTGGGGTGATAAATCGTTCTAGCTAGGTTTCAGTTTTAGAAAACGTTGTTTTATCCGAGTTTTCAGAAAAAATACCAGTTTTCAGGTACTTATATTTTAACCACAATATTTTTTATTTAGTGATTCAGATCATGGAGATGGTAACACAAATTATAATCTGTTCCTCCCTCTTGCTGATGATATTAGATACATAAATATACTTTACACTATGTACCTAATCTCAACGTCAAGAGGGCACAAATTCAAATAAGTTACAATTGTTGTTTGTGTTCAGTGATAAGATGTACGACACCGACCCTGAACTTACTTCTTTAAACTTATGCAATTATCAGAGAACTTAAGTGTTTGTAGATATGATAAGCAATAATAAAATAGTAGGTATGATGATAATATACCTACCTCAAATTTATAAAATTTGTCAAATTACTAGTCAAACGAACGCACATGCGAAAAGATACATTTGAAAACCTTATTTACTTAGGTCACTTATATGTCTAGACCACAGAGTAAATAGAAAAGACAATATAGAACTGTGAAAGGACCGAAAACATAGTGTTTGACAGTTGGTCACTAAGTTCCTTTTCTCGTTGAGTGTACCATCAGCTGTATTGTTCTTATTATGCACGCACACCAGTACAAAAAGTTGCCCCGTTTTTTTTAAAATAGATGTTATGAATTGCGACACTCTTACCTTATAGACTTCGTTTTCTATGTGATTGCTTGTTTGTTTGTCGCGAGTCTGACAGGCTTGTTTGTCCAGTGGTTTGTAATCCTGGCTGCGAAATCAGAGGTCATGTTTTCAATACCCGCCCGGGGGAAAATAATTCTATGATAAGTGTGGTCACTTGTGTTGTATCTGTTTGTAATATAGTCATAAAATCGTTCATACATTTACAAGCATATTAATATGTTTTTCTGTAGTCTGGTTATCGTAGAACAGAATCTGTTTAATTTAACCGCTAAACGAAGTTATTATTGTCTATTTAAATATTCGTTTAATACCTTTCATAGGTATATATTGTCATGAAAAGCTAAGTTAAACAAGTTATACAGTTAAACACCATCTTAGAAGCGCGAGTGGGTGGCGATAATGATGGTGTACTGTTCTTACCATAGTGGTGATCATAGTGACGAGTGCTGACGCGGACGGTGTGGATGGCGGGGCTGAAGGGGGCCGAGCCCGTGCTGCTCAGGCTGTGCAACATGGCGCACGCCTGCGGAGGAAACTGCAGCGCAGGCTCACGCGTCAGGCTCTCGCTGAGGCCAAAGCCATCAAGGAACAGATACACGTGCTTGCTTATGTTGCCGAACTGGTAAGTTTCAAATATGGAACTTAATTCATCAGCAGTTTTTCCTAGCCCAGTTTTGGACATGGGTCTCTCCTTAGAAATAAGATTTGTTCTGTTATCTGTTCAAGTATACCACGCTCGCGAAACGGGTTGGCAAAAGGTGTGTCAAATTTTCGTTCTCATGGCAGTGCTGCTGTCCTAGTTGTTTGAACCAGTGGATGAATAGGGGTAGTAACACTCCGTCTTCTTAATCTCCAGCACACGGATATTCTTCTTATATTTTATCGTTTTTGCATCACGTTATATTAATCCTGGTTATAATTCTGTCAACTAAGAAGAGAATCTCTTATTCAGGTTGCAACAGACCCAGCACTCGCATGGCAGAAAGCTAAGGAGCTATATGGGACCCTTAGTCAACCTGAACCGGAGAACCAAGCTCGACCTGAAACACTGGAGGAGCTTGTGGTGCTACTCGCTAGGGAGTCAGCCAGGAAGATGGTGCATCTCATTAACTACACGCATACGGATTTACCCAAGTAATTTTTAACCTTTGACGCAATAAAAGCCAGATTTGCCACGAGGTTGTGTGAGTTGAAGACTTTCGTGCTAGATTATCCTATTTCAAATTGTGAAAATCTACCACTAATAACTGTAGCTTAAGCGGTCAGCTCACGCCGGTTCCTGCTGCGTTGAGTGCTGTGGGTTCAATCTCCACATAATACAACACTGTATGACCTACAAACTGTTCTAAGCTTGGATGATCTTTATGCCTGTTTCAGTTGTGCTTGTGAAGTAACCGACACAGGATATACACCTAGGTCGGGTGTTATTGTAAAGGGCTCTCTACCATTCAATTAGAATTTATTATCACATTCAACCGCATGTAAATTCTGTCCTATAGAAATTTTATGAATGTTTTAACATAGACTTGCCGAAGTTCTTGTATAAGTATGATAATAGTTATTCTTACTTTATAATATTTCCAGGAATGTACGCCAAGGACTGTCATTGATCACCAAACATTTATCTGTGACTGCTGACTCTCTGATGAAGGTATAGTCAATAATATGAAACTCTATGGCATTAATTTTTTAATATATAAGCAATAATTGCATACAAATTAAAGATTTATAAATGATTGGACAATTATCACAACTCATAGACAATTTTTAATAGTTCAGAGCTAGTCATAGGTCTCTCCTAAGAAAGGAGGTCTTGGTTTACTGTATGATCCTGGCCAGACGGGCTGGTATAGGGTTTGTATCAAGATCTGGATGTCGTAATAGCAGCTGTTCCCGGATCCCTCCTATATCAGGCGCAGATTGGCACACCATGTGGTTTTAGTTGGTCCGATTCCGACACACCACCCCGAGGTAAACTGCGGTGGGGTGATGAAACGAGGGGGTTTCCACACGTTAAAAAAAAAAGTTTGTGTCAAGATTACCTTCTCTTTGCAGCACTTTTATCCTGCGTAGTTTGCTCCTTTGGTCGGCTCTTACGACACATGGAATAAAAAACCATCATGATCATCTGCAGTTTTTAATAGCCCACTGTGGGACATAAGCCTCCTTTCAAAGGAGAGGTTTGTGTCTGTAAAATATATAAGCAAATCGATCGACCGGTTACGTAGTCGATAAATTGGAGTATGTTATAGAACTGAGGACGTTTGGAGATAACTGTGACCATTTTTATAAAATAGTTCCCTGTCTAGAGTGCCTCGTGTGAGTTTATTTTACATCAACTCGGTCTTGATGGCGATAGCTTTCGGCGTTGTGTTCGGTGAAGATTTCAGTTTGGGCTAATCGAAACTCGGAAACGGTGCGGCAACCGAGAAGATATGAAATATACTCACATTAGGCCATCTGTTCTTATCTCCTGCAAATCGGTATCGGGTGTAACCTCGATGGGTCAGTGGTGTACCTATTTATCCCATCCTGGATGCTGTAATTATTAACCGAAAATACGAAATTCAATATGCTGTTTGATTTTTTTGTTACAGACTTTGCCAGTTGAAACCGCCATCACCGAAGTGAAATCCTGGCAGAGCAAGTTGCAAGCGCTCCTGCAGCAGCTACAAACCACTTCTAAAACATACTTGGTAATTAATTGCTCCCGGTGTAATCCATGTCGATTCTGCACTTAAATTTTCGTGGATAAAAAGCCTGTGTGCTATTATTAACATTTTATTTTTGGTTCGTATTTATCGCGCCATTAAAGCCACTTCATAAATAAATATGTCCAGAATGAGAGGAATCGAAAGACTGCCTCAGTTCTAAGCAAACAAGTATAATGAACGGTAAGATTTTTACACGATTCGGTAGTTGGTGGAGCTTATTAAATAGTTACCGTGTTTGAGATGTGTGAAGTTCTCGATTCTGGATATGAAATTAAGTGTTATATTAACTATAAGAATATTTATTTTCTACAGGAATATTTAGCAATATTCTTGGCGGGAAATGAAGAACGTGAAAAAATTGCGCCAAGATCATCATTCGAGCAGCGCGACGACATGGCAGCCATCAATGGAATGAACTGAATGCTAAATTATAGGTTACTTAGTACTAAAATTTAAATATTAATCTTCATTTCTTTTTCAATGTTTACCTTATACGCGGTATATCTACTAGACGTAACATCGACAATCGGAACCGCCTCAATATATTTTAACTAATTTTAGTCGGTTATCGCGATAAACAGTGGCATATGCTTTATTCTAATGTATAAGCAATATTACTGTAAAGTTTCATCTAAATCTGTACAGTAGTTTTGCGTGAAACACTAACAAACTTCCATGCATCTTTACAAACTTTTAGTTATAAAATTAAAGTCATTAAATATAACGCCATCTATTACAAACCACGGGTACTTTTTATAAAGTCTAATAACAAAAATTTAGCACAGCATCAATCAGGTGAAAAAATCTGGTAGTATCATCTATCGGAATTTATAAAATTTAGAGTGATTCAAATACGCATCATAATGGATTTTTCCATAGGAATGAGATATTTTATCGCGGTAAAAAGTACCCTATGTCACTCTCCAGCCTCCCAAATATTTACAGGCATAAAAATCGTTACTTTAAATTGCTACGTTGTGACGTGAAAGGAAGACAAACACACAAACACACTTTTGCATTTATATATAAAAATTTAAGACGCGTGAGTAAAACCGGATATGACTGACTAATTTCAATGTCGGGTGTTTTCCTCTCGGCACTGTTGAAACATAAATTACTCTTAAAAGAACCACTTTAGATCTACAACCGTATTTCTTTAATATGATTGTCATTGTCATTGATAATAAGATTGTCTTGATTAGCTATTAAATTTAATATTATTGTAAGTGTAGGTTAGTTTAAGTGAAGAGAAATTAGAATTACTTATATAACTTTCGTTTACATTTTAAAAATACACTTGATACAATATTCATCAATAGTAATTTGTAGGTGAAGTTTATATTTTTTTTAATTATTTTATAAAGTTCATAGATCTGAATATGTGAATTAAAATATAACATTAACTTCAAGTTTTTTATTTTTCACGTTTTTTTTTTATAACTAAGTCTAAAACGGGTGGATTAATAGCCTGTACTCTGTAAGTCTTTTTAAAAATTTGTACGTGAAGGGTTCGCTCTACATAAAAGTCGTCGCTAACCTACTATGGGAAAACGCTCGGAGAATTTTATGTTACACTTTATGTGATAACTTAACGAGGCAATTTTTAGCTAAGGGATTAAGGTATCAACCTAAATAATTCAAATTAGGACAAATATTTATCTGCATTCTATAAGTCATCATAAAAATAGCGTGATACCATTGAGTACAATATTCTTGTCTTATCCAGCCCTTTTCACCTTGAAACTCCGTGAAGTATTGACCTCTTCACTTTAGAGGATAAAAAAATATTGACAAATAGATACACTTATAACGAAATACGAACTCTAAGCATTCTTGTCTTTTTAAGTCAATAATTGATTGGACAAAAGTTGTAAAACTATATATTAAGTACAACACAGATATAGGGTGGGCCAAGAATTCGTTAACATTTGAATCTAACATCCCGCGCAAACATGTTACGGGAGTTTTTGGGACCGATGCTACTGAAATTTGCTGGCTACAATCGTAACACATGGTTTCAACAAGATATAGATATAGCACTTGTCACACATCCAATGAGTTCCTGCCCGTGGTCAAAGACATCTTTCACAGCTATCACAATTGTGCATATTGTATCTGGTGAGTTTTAGGTCAAAATCGAAATCTTCTTTATTCACCCAGGTGAACACAGTGGAAACCCCGTCTGGAGGATATTCTCTGTTTCAATTCTTCTAATAAAAAATAGTACTGGTTTCTTACACTTTTGAAATATTCTACCTATAAACTATCCTAACCGTCACGCAATTTCAATCACAGTATATTGACATTTTTGTCAATGTATTCGTTTACTTTTTCTTATATAGTTCAACAAGTTTTACACTAAAGCATGATATAAAATATATATTTTCTTAGATTAGCGCCGCGCTAATAGCTGGCGGAAGAATGACTTCAGATGGAACGTTGAAAATCATGTCCGAATGCCCTTACTACGTAAGAAAGTTTGTGATAAAATTTGTTCACACTTTAAAGTCCAACATCAGTGATGTACAAAATATCATCTTAACAGTATCAATAGATACATAAAATTAGTTTGTCATAATTTTTAAATCACTCTGCACTCGAAGTAGCTTTTGTAGTGGGCTGTTTAGAAAAAGAGCCACTGAGAAGATTTTTTAAACTATAAAAGGGGGTGATATTTTGAATTTTCCGTTTCTACTAAATGTATACAATAATTGTGGTTTAGATTCTGTTTTTAAATAATTGCAGTCAGACAACATATACTGTGAAGAGCTCGGCTTGGTGGAATTTGATAAGGTTAAAACAGAAAATGTACCAAAGTATTCGAACCGACAAACAATTATCTGGATCTTGGCGTTAGCTCTACTTATGTGGGTGATCTCATACTTGATGATTATTACTACAACTATGTGTTTCGATGTTAGCTTTCGTCCCATAACAGGTGTCTCTGATGTCATCTATTGGTTTAATGGAACTACTGCATTGATTTCGGAAGATCAAGTCAGAATTATTAGAATGTTTTAATTTAGTGAGAATAAAGTTTGAACCACTATATTTTATTTTTTTAAATAATCAGTGTATCAAGAATCTTGTATGACATAAGTAGGTAAAGAAACAAAGAAGTTTATTTTTGTTACTTTATTGTATAGAACAATATCTCGGCATAATAAAGTTACATTGGCTAAATTTACCGTTAGGGATATCTAAAGTTACTCTAAAAACTATCAAAGTAAGTTTATGACTTAGAAAAACATCTGAGACTTTTCTGGAATTGATTTACAAACTACGATTTAATATAATCTTACATATTTGTAATATTCGTGTGCGTCAGACCCAAATTATTGTTATCCAAACCATGGAGTCATTATATCAAACTTCACTGACATTGACGATTATTGACAATCAATTTACAATTTGCGTTACATACTAAAGCTTGGGAAGTGTTTTGTAGTGATGAAAAAGCAAATATAAATTAGAGACGAATTATCAAATTATACATATAATTGAAGGATTGTCCAACTTTAAAAGGCTAAAATGCCTTCAATCGACGTATTGCCGCCAATGGCGCAACCTCATGAACTCCCACCAGAGGAACCCCAACCTCCACCTCCGCCAGTCATTGGGATCATTTATCCTCCACCAGAAGTCAGAAGTATCCTTTTAACAAATATTTACGAGTATTTATTTTACTTATATGTTAATAAGTAACATGTCCGTATAAATTTATTAATAATTATAACCTATCTGTTGTATATAAAGCGGTTTATAAGTTAGAGGATAAAAGCAAGCAAGTGGTGTGTTACTGTACCGTGTTTGACACGAAGCATACATTTTTTTTTATAAGACAATTTCTGCACTCAGAATGTATCATGAGAGACTTTAAAAACATTAATTAAATAGACACAACAATCACCTAAGTTTAGAACAGCAATTTTTGGATCACACAGTATTGTCTCACATGGGCGGTCCATAACACTTAGTGTGGGAGTAGCAAGGTGACAAGGTAAACCATTATGCCACCCATGCAGTACACTATACTGATCAATTAATATAACATATTGACAATAATCAT
Organism: Hypercompe scribonia; assembly: GCA_949316085.1. Taxonomy (NCBI): domain Eukaryota; kingdom Metazoa; phylum Arthropoda; class Insecta; order Lepidoptera; family Erebidae; genus Hypercompe; species Hypercompe scribonia. The sequence goes on from OX438973.1 coordinate 4,298,878, forward strand.
GCACCAGAAAATATGTTATCAATCGGCTGTCAGACTATGTAGAGAATTGAGGTTTAACCGTTTCATATTTGACTTAAGCCTATCCCAAATCTAGTTTGAGAAAAAGACTCGGGCTCATGGGCCCGTTAAACAAAAATATAAGTGATCTTGAAATCACTAGTTATAGAGTATTAAAGTTGTGGCTTCTGAGTATTCTGCTGTTCAAGAGTTTTGGTATTTATTTTAATTGCTATTAATAATTATATTGAATGTTTACAGTGGTAGAAATTGTAGCCCCATATGTCCCGAACAATGCCTCACAGTACTATATAAAGCAAATTAATTGCTAACATCTTAAAATCCTGTTTGGAAAAAAATATCATAGTAGGTTTGATTTCACCTAGAAAGGGTTTTGTTCATCAGTTATATCATATTTGTATAAGTCTACATCTGGACATAATTTACTTATAATATAGTATATAATTAGATATATATAAGTATGTTTATCATTAATTGTGTTATCATGATAAAGCTAGAATGAGTATGATGACCACAACTCTTGGATTCTATTCATGCTTTCCATCAGGCAGAGTAGAGTCATTTTGGCAGGTTCTTAATATAGAAAAAAAAAATGTTGACCTTGTTCAGACATGTGTGATTAAGGTGTGTGAATAACTAAGACACCAAATAACTTAACTGGCCAGTTAGTCCCATGGTTAGTAGTTTTAATCTTCAAAGTTGATTTCAAATGTTTTGATAAACCAATATTTCTTTAATCATACCCTACAGATATTGTTGACAAAACTGCTAGCTTTGTAGCCCGTAATGGTCCTGAGTTTGAAACTAGGATTAGACAGAATGAACTGGGCAACCCTAAGTTCAACTTCCTCAATTCTGGAGACCCCTACCATGCATACTATCAGCACAAGGTTAAAGAAATCCGAGAAGGGAAAGGTATGTTGCATATTTTTTTATTAAACCACACTACAATAGTTACAAAATAAATAATAAATGAATTGATTAAGAAATTAGACAAACGAACCCATATTGCTTTGTCTTTACTTATTTCTATATGAATGATATAAAACCTAAACAAGGGTTATACATATACCTCTGTGTGAATAACTCAACACTAAAAAACCCTTAAAACAGCAATAGTACAAATCGCGGACACCAGTCTCTCACAAATTTATTTCATAATGTAATTTAGATTAAGCATCTACACAGTACTGCATATGTTTATGATGAGAAAAATAAATTATTGTTATAGTTAATACCACAGATAATTTTATGGATAAAAACTAAAAAAAAATAAGAAAATCTAAAACAAACCCTTTACCAATCTGTCTGGCCAACATTGTATAGTACGCCAAAACCTCCTTGCTAAGGAGAGACTTATATCTAGTAGTGAGCTTTTAAAATCTGTTGATGATAATGGTAACGAAAGTCGATTCTGTATATATTATGTTTATACTTTTTGATGATAGATTCATAATTTTCATTAAATTTGTAAGGATTAGACTGACTGACCGAAGATTTTGTTGTTACCACAAAGTCATTATAACTTTAGCCTTAAGAGTTCTCTCACAATAGATTGAATGTTGCCAAGTCAATAATTTACTATAACTTTGGTAGTTTAGACCTATGCTATGATGAAATATACATTTATAGGTCCCGACCCATCAGTTCCAGTGCCAATGGCACCACCCATTCAACGCCCAGGGTTAGCTCCAGCAACTGCAGCTCGCCAACAAGAACTACTAAAAGCAGCAGCTCCGGCTGAACCTCCTCCGCCGCGCGACCCTCCTCCAGATTTCGAGTTCATTGCTGACCCTCCTTCTATCTCTGCACTAGAGCTGGACATAGTTAAGCTAACAGCTCAATTCGTCGCTAGAAACGGTCGGCAGTTTCTGACAGACTTAATGAAGAAAGAAGAACGTAATCATCAGTTCGATTTCTTACGTCCCCAGCATTCTCTATTTCAGTACTTCACAAGACTGCTGGAACAGTACACTAAAGTCTTGTTACCTCCAAAAGAACTTGTGTCTAAACTGGCAGCTGAAGTACGTAGTGGAGTTCTAGAACAAGCTCGCAGTCGTGCCGCTTGGCACTCTCACCAAGCTCGACGCAAAGCTGCCGATGAAGCCAAAATAGAAAAGGAGCGACTTGCGTACGCATCTATAGATTGGCACGATTTTGTCGTTGTCGAAACAGTGGACTATCCAGCGGGCGAACCAGGCGATTATCCTCCGCCAACAACTCCACTCGAAGTCGGTGCAAGAGTTCTAGCGCAAGAGAGAGGAGAAGATATTACACATACACAGAATGAGGATGACGACACTGAAATGCAACTCGAATCGGAGTCCGAATCCGAATCGGATGACGAATTAGCTGATATGGAGGATCGCACCCAGCAGCAACAAAGACCTGACGATAATCGCGTCCAGGATATGGAAGAAGAAAGCTCATCCTCTGAAGATGAAGGTGTAGAAACTACAAGAGCACCAGGTGAAGAGGCTCCGTTACCGCCGCGTCCCGATCGCGTGGTAGTTCGGAAATACGATCCTAAACACCCACGCCCTCAACCGGCGCCGAATAACGAGGAATGGCTGGTATCCCCTATTACGGGAGAAAAGATTCCTGCTAATAAGGTCGCGGACCATGTTCGTATCGGTCTGCTGGATCCTCGCTGGTTAGAACAGCGCGACAGAGCGGCCGCTGAAAGAACAGATAGGGATGAGGCGCTCGCACCGGGAGCCGCCATCGAAGCTTCGCTCAAACTGGTATGTAGTATTCGTATTCACAGCGTAATAATCTTATTTTAAAAGCTTATGAGACAATATTATATTGTATAATTCATAGTTTTTGCAGTTTACGGAACAGTTATATTTGTCCACAGTTGGCCGAACGTCGTACGGATATCTTCGGTGTGGGTAACGAAGAGACGGCCATCGGTAAGAAGATCGGTGAGGAAGAGCGGCGGCGCGACGACCGCGTCACGTGGGACGGGCACACGTCCAGCGTGGAGGCCGCCACGCGGGCCGCCCGCGCGCACATCACGCTCGAGGACCAGATTCAACAGATACACAAGGTATGTTCCTAAATTATTATGTTTTCTTGAGTTTTAACTAGATGTACCGTTACTAGCTCGGTTAGGTTGTCTATTTTTTCTTTGTTTAACCTTTTGCACTCCGTTGCCGCCGTATTTGCGACATTAAAAAGCTAACAGTAAATCCGCTGTCGCCGTAGCGGCGATATGGTTGTTTTGGTGCCTCGGCGCCCTTAACAGTTAGGTAAGCAAAATAGTCTGTGTCTGACAAAAAACTGCACATATTGCGAAAAGGCAAGAAAAGAGATTGTATTGTTTATTCTAATAGACAGGAAAAAGGACAAAGACGCGAAACTTCGGAATACTGTGATACTTGTCCCGGTAAACCGCGAATGCATTTGGGCAATTGTTTCGAAAGATATCACACTTTGAGAAATTTTAAATCCTAAAATTTATTATTTTCTTTTATAATTAAGTTAGAACATGTTTTGTTTATAAAATAGCAAAGAAAAAAAATTATTTAATTTAAACGACTCTATTTTTCTTCTACATCATAGGCATGTACTTGGAACTTATATAGTGCTGGTAGCCTCTATATATTACTAGACTGGAGTACAAAGGGATAAAATCAATTTGTATTTCTTTGTTAGACGGCTTTTATTAATCAATATTGATTTCCTTTCTAAATCTTTTTTAGAGGGCTTATTTTTAATTTTATGTAAAGACCAGCGCTCTCAATGGACTGCGTTCTATTAAAAATTGTTGAACGATTACAGTCCAATAGAATAAGTAACACACGTTTCAGTCACTTTTCTTCATACTACTTTTAGTAAAGGCATACCATTAATTAGTTTTTTTTGATGTAATGTTTAAGATACTCGGTATTTATGGGATATTATAGGAATATTTCATACGAAAGATTAGTTCGGTCAATCTAGACCTGAAAATGAGAGCCAAGGTACATAAATTCCCATCAAGCTGAAAATCAGTAAGGTTGTTTAAAATATGATTAAAAATAAAATTTGAAAGTTCCCCATCTTTATTAATTATTAATTTATTCAAGGTCAAAGGTCAAAAAATTAGTTTTTCGAGATTTCCAGCGAAACGGTAAGTTTTATCATAAAAATATCTCAGACAAATATTGTAGATCATAAAATAATGTACAAAAAATGTATCAATACTTTTTTTCCTACGAGCCATCGTTTTTGAGATATAACGTATTTAAAAAGTTGTTCAAGTTGTTATCGTCATAATATGCATGAGTGCGCCACGTATATACATCTCTTATCTAGAGTTGTTATATATGTTGAAATATTTTTGTATCAGTGATTGTAATATATACTTAAAATATAAAATATATTAAGTTAATATTAAGTTATAACTATAAGAATATCAGATCAAATGAAACTCAGTCCCTTACTTCATACGCCAGTGTAACTTCGAGACAACATTTGGGGCCGTTCAATTATTACGTAAGCACTATGGGGGGGCGGAGGGGTCTTTGCTTTGCTTATTTTGGATGACATGGGGGGTAGGGGAGTCTAGATGATGATTACGTCATCGGTAGTTATTTTCTTCTTTACACGAATGGCAACCCACACATTGTCTTTGCTTGAAAACGAAAAGCATTTTCGGGGATTCCCGCAAGTAATACATACATTTAGTGAACAGTGCGCGGTAATTCCCCTACTCGCTTTAGAACCGAGTAAGGGAATTACCGCGCGCTGTTCACTTGTCTAAATTTCCTCTATCAGTGTATTGTTTCGTTTGGCTGCTATAGCGAGTAGACGTATTGTAAGCATAGTAAAGCAAGTTAACATTTGTGTTACCATTCATTCCATTATCCAAAGTTTAATGTTTAAATAAGATGTCATTTCAAATAGACAAATCTAAGTTATACCAAAAATTGTTTGAAAGTTTTAAAAAATCTCATACAAGTACGAAAGTACAAAATGTACAAAAGTTAGTTAACGAAGTGTGGCGAAATTATAAATTACAAGCAAAATCCGACAAGGAACTAGATATTATTGTATCTAAGAGAATCGAAGAAGAATTGCTAGCAGCGACTAAGAATAAATCCAATTTACTACATTTTTTTTCTAAGGTGAGTGACGAAATCATTTTAGGTACCTATGAGTACCTACTAGAAATATTAGAAATCGCCAAAAAGTTTCTCTTTGCTAATTAGAAAATATTATGGCCTATCTTAAAGTATAGAGGTAATATTCATTATATAGATTTATTTCTTATAATTGATTCCGTCAATTGGTCACAAAATACAGGATGCCAGTTTTATACATATATATATATATATATACCTACAGAAAACTATACTCTATTGAAATAGGTATTTAACAGAATGTAAACAATCTTTATATGTCTTTTTATTGAAATATGTGGTTTAAAATTGTAAACTGTGTAAAATCTGTTGTGATTCATTTAAAAACTCAACCAATATTAAAAAATTGCTTTTCTGTAAGTACATAAAGGTGCGTACAAACATCGTGAGGCGTGCGCCGCGAATGGTTCGCACGTATACATGTGCCGTAGCATGCCTCAGGTTGATGTATTCGAGACGAACCATTCGCGGCGCAAGCCTCGCGATGTCTGTACGCACCTTTACAGATATCTGATTTTATAATTGCATATTTCAATAAAAAGACATATCAAGATTGTTTATATTCTTTTAAATACCTACTTGAATAGACTATAACACCCTGTATTTTGTGACCGGAACGATTTGCTCGTTTAAAGATATTAGATTTAAAGCCATAGGGTTTTGTATTTACCATATTTATTGCCATACTTTGTATTTATGTAGCTTAATAAGAGAATCTTTAGCAGAACCCATAGAAAGTTTTTATTTTTAGGCAACCTGTAAACCTGCAGAAAAAACACAAATTACACAGCCAGCTTCAAATATTAAAAAACAGGAAGAAGATAAAATAAAAACCGGTAATGAATCACAACAGCAATGCGAAATTAATAAAAATACAGATAAACAGAGACCAAAACCTTCTCAGGAGGCTATGAAAAATAAGATTGCTCTACTCGAAAAAAATTTGAATGCTTTGTATTCTGCCAGAGATACTATGTCAATCCGTGCTGAAGTTGATAAACAGATCATTAAGTTGCGCGAGGAAATAAAAACAGCAAAACAGTCTTTAAACAGGAAGGTTCAAAACGCAGTTGCCCAGAAGAAACACAGGGATGGTATGAAAAGAAAGTTAGAAGATATTTGTCATGAAAATCCAGAAATGAAAAAAAGACTATCTCTGAGGGATTCAGTGGGACGTCCTAATCTTGAAAGCAATCAACCTTTACTATTGAAAACAATCGCGGATATAGCTTTATTTGGAAGTGCAGCAGATGATAGAAGACGAACGGAATCAATTCGCAGCGTAAAAACTCTTGATGAACTCACACAAGAATTACGTAAAATGGGATTTGACATTAGTCGCAGTGGGACATATCTTCGTTTGATTCCCAGAAAATCTAATTCTGCAGAGGGACGAAGACATGTATCGACAGTCCCTGTTAAGCTCATTCGGGCTCAAACTGATCACCACAAGAGCCACTTAGATAGCAAGTTCGCTGAAACATCAATCCATTATTTAGAGAACATAGCATCCATACTAGGACCAGATCAAGTATTTTTCATATCTCAAGATGATAAAGCTCGAGTCCCTATTGGCGTAACTGCGGCAAATAAGCAAGCACCTCTTCTAATGCACATGGAATATAGAATCAAATTGCCTGATCACGATTGGGTAATCGCTGAGCGTCATAAATTAATACCATCTGTTTATGCTGGTATCAAAATCACTTCCAATATGCTAGGACAACCGCAAGCCGTTGGATATTCTGGACCAACATACATCGCTATTCGAAGTGGAAAGCATAGTTCATCTACTGCTAATACTCATGCTCAGGATTTCGAGACGCTTCTCGAACTTGAAGAGTTTCGACCATTAGCTAAAACTGACCATGGACTAGTAAAACCAGTGGTAATCATGACGGTTGATGGAGGGCCAGATGAAAATCCGCGTTATCAAAAAGTCATAGGGTTTGCTATACAACACTTTAAGCGACATGATCTCGATGCATTGTTTTTAGCTACCAATGCTCCCGGAAGAAGTGCGTATAACAGAGTAGAGCGCAGAATGGCTCCTCTTAGTCGGGAACTGGCTGGTTTAATATTGCCTCATGACCATTTTGGGTCTCATTTGGATGAACGTGGCGTTACAATTGATGAACATTTAGAAAGATCTAATTTCGAATTTGCAGGAAAAGTATTAGCTGAAGTATGGAGTTCAATGGAAATTGATGGCTATAATGTTAATGCAAAATATGTTGGGGCAGGTGAACAAGATCTTCCTGATTTTCCAGACATTAAATGGTATTCAGAACATGTGCGTGAAAGCCAATACTTGCTCCAAATTGTAAAATGTAGAAATACAGAATGCTGTCGTCCAAGAAGTGGACTATTTAGATTACTAGACAACAGGTTTCTTCCACCACCTGTAAAAGTAAAACAAACAGTTGATGACTTGGTTTTAGATGAAGGAGGGCAATTTCTTAATCTTCCAGTCAATTTAGCTCTACGCTTAAGTGCTTCACTCAAAGATTTCCTGCAAATGCCATACGATTATTTTTGTCCGACGGTACAATTGAGGCTATCAAGTCGAACATGCAAAACGTGTGGTCTTTATCATGCTTCCGTCAAGTCACTAAATCGTCACATCGAAAAGATCCATAAGAAAGTAAACACGCACACTGATAGGAAAGTTAGACCTGTAAGAGTCGCTGCTCGTCGTGCTAATGAACTGATGTGCATTATTCAAAATTTAGAGCACCATGATGTTGAATGGCTCGATGAGAATGACGTAGACATTCCAAAATCGAATGAAAGCGAGCAGACTCACAACACTGAGCAGCAATCAAAGCAACCCATCCACATGTCATCGAAAACTTAGAATCATGGATTCGGGTTTCATGGACTGAAGACTGTTAATTTGAATTTAATATATGTACCAAAAATTTAAAATAAGTTTGTTATGTTAGTAAGATATAATATTTTTGTCCTTTACTCTATGTTGAATACCGTTTCAGTAAAATATAATCTCTATCCTAAATCTATTTTCTTATTTTTCAAATTATAATTATAACATTATAAAATTAAAAAAACAATACATTAATTGACAAATGTTTACGTAAGCATGGGGGGAGGGGGTAAGAGCTTTGCTTACTTTTGCTGACAAGGGGGATGGGGGGGTAAATAATTGCAATAAATCTGCTTACGTAATACTTGAACGGCCCCTTTGTCTCTAGTTCTATTGTGGAGGGGAGGGGTAAATCAACAATTTTCAAAATGTTTGAAAAACTAGATTTTGTTCAATGTGTTGAAGTTTTTAAAAACAGTAATTCAACTCAAGAAGAAGTTATCACCAACGGCATCCGCTTTCTTCTTTCTATGTACGGAGCTCCTAAAAAAAACTACCTGCTTAGATAAGCATCGATATGTATGTTTCGTCAAAAACACTAAGAATAAAAAACAAGTTCAATTAGCTTCTCTTCCTCCAACTTCAGTTGCTGCTCATCAACATCTTCTTCGGGTATATTACCAAGTTCTAGTGTGGCTTGGCTATCAGCAAGACCCTACAGACTGGGGTTGAAAGTTGGTCGACAATACATTGGAACCAGTTCAAACTTTTCTCCCACCTACACCGGAAAAACTGCTGAGCACATTTTTTTGCAACTGCAAAAAAGGGATGGGATAGGGATGCAGTGCTAAATGTGGTTGCAAAAAAGTCGGACTGTTTTGTTCTCTGGCATGTACAAACTGTAAAGGCTGTCGTGCTCCAATGTTGAATCACTAACGGAGGAGGATTCGTTTGATTCCTACGAGGATACATCGCTATTGACGCAATTTACTATCACTCAGAATGAAGAAGAACAAGAAGAAGAACGAAAAGAGTTTGACGGTTACAATTCAGACGAATAAAATTCACCACATTTTTAATTTACATCGATTTTTATCTTTTCCAATATTTAGAAATTACCGTAATTTTGCAATAGTTTCAAATTAAACAGGATCACAACTGACCGGTGGAGTAGGCCTACGGGGGAAACCACGTTAAAAAAACGCGCCAAGTGCACTACCTCATACGATTCGATCACGATTGCAACTTCTACAAATTTTTGAATCGTTATATCTCAAAAACGGTGGCTCGCAGAAAAAAAGTATTGATACATTTTTTGTAGATTATTTAATGATCTACAATTTTTGTCCGAGATATTTTTATGATAAAACTTACCGTTTCGCTGAAAATCGCGAGAAACTCATTTTTTTGACCTTTGAACTTGAATAAAAAATTTTCCATACAGGGGAAAAATGGGGTACTTTCAAATTTTATTTTTAATCATGTTTTTAACAACCTTACTGATTTTCAGCTTGATGGGAATTTATGCAGCTTCGAATGTTTAAATTGACCGGGCTAGATGTACAGATAATAATATATATATTAACATCGCGTACTATTCCAGGTCAAGGGTCTGCTACCAGACGAAGAGAAAGAGAAGATCGGTCCGAAGCCAGTGGGGGCGGCGGGAGCGCCGCGGCCGCCGCCCGCGCGCGGCGTGACGGTGGCGCCGCCGCGGCCCGTGCCGCCCGCGCCGCCCGCGCCCGCGCCCGCGCCCCCCCCCGTGCTGCTGCAGCCGCTGCCCCCCCTCATGGTGCTGCCGCCGCTGGCGCCCCGGCCGCCGCTCATCCCCACTCCCGTTGGACCAGTGGGTACGTTTTGAACCATTTTTTATGTTTGAAGATTTACTTTATTCGCGAGTTATACTTTCAAAGTAATTTTGACCAATATAATATTAATCCTTATCCACTTAAATACGTCAGATATGTTGTGCACTTGATGTAGACCAAAAAAGACTTTTATTACCATATCATTAAAAGATATCAGTAAAATAACTCAGAAAATATCAAAGGATTAAAATGCAAGATACAGTGGGTCGCTAGTGAATCATAAAATACCGAATGCAATGAATTAATCCAATGCAGTTTGTTTTTGCGTCTAATTCACCTTATATGGAATACTAACTCTTGACTGTGGCTCAACTTGCTTGTTTATTGATGCGATAAAAACTAACCTATATCCTTCCTAAATAATGAAACTATCTCCATGCCAAATTAACCAGGGCCTTAGCCAGGGGCAGACGGTCGGAGACGGAGGGGCTGGTCATAGGGGTTCTTCAAGGTTTTCATCCCGTTAACAGTGCTATCCTACTTGGTTTGCTCCCTTAGTCGGTTCTTACAACACCCACCCTCGGTGGTGCAGCAGTAGTGAATGCGACTGCTGTTCTTGAGGTCTCGGGTTCGATTTCTAGGGCAGACTAAATGTTTGTATGATCTGCAAATATTTGTTTCGAAGTTTGAGTGTTTTTTATGTATAACATGTATGTGTTTACAAAAAAAAGCATATAAGTATTCTATCAGTCAGTCTAGTTATCATAGCACAAGCTCTGCTTAGTTTGAAACTAGATGACGTTGTGTGTCAAATGTCCGAAATATTTATTTATTTATTTAAATAGGAGTAGTGATACTGTATTCTTAATTTTTGTCTTCGTATTGACGGGCGTGTTTGACGTGCCTGTTGTCTAGTGGTTACTAGTCGTGACTACTTAGTCAGGGGTCATGGGGTCGATTGCCAACCAGCACCCATAACTGTGATAAGCACGATGATTTTTTTTATTGATACCACATAGAAGGTGACGTATTTTCTTTATCAATGAATGTATCGAGTATCAAATATGTGGTTTGTTACACCAGGAGCAGTGAGTGCGGTGCCGCCAGCAGGGTTCCCATTCGGAGCTCCACACGTGCCCGCCCCTCCTCCCGTGCCTGAAGAAGAGGAGGGTCCCTCCGCAGCTAAGCGGGCACGTACTGAAGACGCTTTGGAGCCCGAGCACTCCTGGCTCGCCAGGCACCCGGGTCCCGCTCACCTACAGGTAATATCGCTGGCAAAACTGATTTGTATCTAAATATCAAAAACATACAATCTACAATTTAATAATTATGGAATGCATATGATCTTTACGCTATGTCCGGGTGTAATTTATCTATAATATGTATGTATTTAGAAATATATAAGTATATTTATACTGTGTCATCGGTCTAGCGGTTAGTGTATGCAACTGCCGATTTAGAAGTCTCGGGTTCGATTCCTGAGTCGGGTCAAAAAGTGTTATTGAGTTTTCTGATTACCAAAATAATAAGAACATGGAATTTGAAAGTTGTAATCATAGCCTCCGTGCTTCGGAAAACACATAAAGTTGTGGATCCTGCGCCTGATCTCCTCGGTCGTGTCGGATAATGACGTCCCATCAAATTAAAAGAGGGAGGGAACAGACAGTGCACCTGTGTTAGCGCGCACACACACTTGTGTAATATAATATCTATGGCATAGTTGACTGGTATCCGTTGAGACTGGCCACCCAGGCCGAAGTCAACTATCAATCAATATAAGTATGTTTATTAGCAGTCTGGTTACAACACTACAGGTTTTGCCAACTTTGGAATCAGACTGACAGGTCTTTATTTATGCAGTACTTGCACTTAGCCTCTAGATACTTACCTAATGTAGTTATGAACCGTGGACACCACCCGGACTAAAGCAATATTGTGAGATGTTATAAAGCCATATTAAATCCATCAGGTGGCGCTCCCGGCAGTGCCGGAGCGCGCGGAGTGGCGGCTGGACGGACGCAGCCTCGCGCTCAGCGTGTCGCTCGCCACCACCATCTCGGAGCTCAAGAACATCCTGCAGCGCTCCACCAACATGCCCATTGCCAAGCAGAAGCTGCATTACGAGGTCAGTTTGTCTCAACTTGACACCTACCTACACTTGGACACCGTAACTACTTAAACGATTATCATTAAATTTTTCACTCGATTTGACAACTTTGACAGAAGTATGAAAAATGACGTACAATATAGTACCTAAAAAAATAATTGCTCAGGTATTTTTTGCAATGCAAAAAAAAAAACATTTTGATGAAGTACTTTACCAGAGTTTCTTGCCATCCCACTAGCCAAGTTGACATCCCACAAACGTGAACGTTGTTAGAAAACTAACAAAGACATGGGAATGACACCTTTCAACGCTGTCACCTTGTCAAAACAAAATATCAGCCATCAATACCAGAGAATAGAGTACGTTAGCGAATGTAAAAAGAGAATCGACATAAAACACTCGCATCTTGATAAATGTGGCTGTTCTCTATAGAAGGATCCCTGTATTGAAATAAATTTCACGACTTACTTAGTCTGACTACCATTCATGACACTCGAGAATGAGTTTGAATGTTGCAATTAAAAAAATAATGTAACGACGTTAGGACAGACTTTTTTAATTTGAAAATATCTTTTTTTTCAGGGTCTTTTCTTCAAAGATACGAACAGTTTGGCGTACTACAACGTGCCCCCCGGAGCGGTCATACAGCTGCAAGTGAAGGAGCGCGGTGGACGGAAGAAGTAGTCATTGTAACAATGTCAAATATGTCACTTTGCATTATATAATACAACAATATTAACTTCACGAATAGCGTTGCAAATAATGTTATGATCATAATGTCGACTGTGTTTGTCATATATACCTGGCTGGTTTTATGAGGAAATAAATATCTGACATAAACTGAACAATTTTTTTATTGTATATCGTTTTAGGATACCTGCCATTTTGTTTTACTTTATTTATTTATGATATAAATACCTAAAGATAAGCAGCTTTCAAACAATTAAAATAGCAGTGTTTTATCTATGGATCATTCGCGTTAAGAAAAGAGTAAGATTTTGTCAATCATCGAAATGTATTGTCAATGGTTTAAAAAATAATATTAATTTGGTCCTAAAATAGTAATCTGTCACCCACAGATCACCTAATAGATTCCACATACAGGGCCACAAACGTGCGCCACACATAATTACTATAACAGGCTTATAAAGTTACGCTAAAAATCACGACATCAGTATTGTCCGAGTTTGTGACCCGTAGACACACCGAGGTATTGCTAATTTATTGGCATTTTTCGTTTGTTATACTAATAACATTAGGAGGAGCGAATTTGTTTGCGTAACAGGTGACCCCAACTACTAGATTGTAAATTGTTTACTATATTATATTATTATTATTATCGTTTCTACTTATTCCGTGTAACTGATTTTTTTTTTAATTAGATTGGCTAGGGGATGCGTGACGACGCGAATGAGACTTGGTAGTAAAAACACCTTTTGGTAGCGAACGTTTATTATAAAATGTATAAAAATATAACAAAACATGAGACCTCTGATTATACACATTTACATCACATAATAGATACAGTAGAAATAAATAATAGTTGCTTCTATAACCTATGTATCCTTTTTTTTGTTGAAGTGGCGGAATATCCCTTCGGATCTCCTGCTCTTTGAGGTGCAGGAGTCAAGAGTATGTGGTGTTTACACTAAAAACAGCCAGCTTCTGGCACCCTGCTCTTTGGGGAACCAGACCATTTGATTTCAGGTCCACCCGCAAATTGACGCCATGCCCCATGAGGCCCTACCCCGGAGAACCTATATATCTTAATGCATATAAGTATAACATGTCATTATATACTTAACTGTATTCTTTCAGACAAAAAATGCATTTATATAATATAAAAATTATTAATGTACAGGAAACTATAAAGTAATCAGTTTTTTACATGACAGTCTTTTGACAATATTTTCTAATAAGTACATCAAAATATTATAAATAAATGAACACAATCAGAAGTCTCAAAACAACAAATAAAATTTAAGATAAAAGCTTAAAGTTTAATAAATTAGCAGCCGCTACATTTATGATCAAATTACAAATATTTGTAATATAATAACATATTTACTTACTTACTAGTAATGTGTAAATATACATATACAAAATGGAATGTATTAAATATTGCACAGCAAAGCACCATGAGATATGTTGTAAATAAGTTTATATAAAACACTTCTCTTATATTCTATAATCACAAAATAAGATTCAGAGAATAAACTCAATCATAAAATATTAACAAGCAATAAATGATATTGGAATTCTTAACGTGGAATGTTATAGTAGATAGACGTACACTGCAGGCCACCCCATTCAACGATTATCCAAGACTATCACCAGGTCTCTGAACCTCCTTGTAGCCTGTCCGGAGAACTCAGTTTTTCTTCCTACCTGGAACTAGCTTATATTATACTACTGGTTGACAATTATGTATGCAGTATGGTCGACAGTTGCCACAACAATGACGATTTACAGTTCTAAGTAAAAAAAAGTATTAATGACATAATTGAAAAAAGTCTTAATATTACATTATGCGGACTTTTTACTACATTAGTAGTTAGTTAACAAGTATCAGCTTGTTAGGTCTATAATGTTGAAGCTATCCGTAACATAATAACTGCGAGTTCACTTATTTAAATTAAGAACACAGAAGATAGGCGCCAAATTTGACATCCACAAAACAAAATTTATTTCATTTGTTACTATACAAAGGAAAATGTGGCCATTTTAACTCGTTACTCTAAGTCCACATTTAGTAATTAGGTTTACTAGACTAGAGTTTAATAAGTCTGCCGTGATATCAGCCAGTCATCGGTTCAAGCTTACAATTTAATGATTATGACGTCACGAGTTCAGTTCGAGAACATTCTACACAATTGGTGTAGAAGTTGAACGAATCGGTAGTACCCTCACCCTTTTTCATAGAAATTAATGTTCTTATAACAACGCTGAAAAATAAGTACTTATTGTACATTAATCTTTTCAACATATTTTTCTTCTCAACACACAATTATAAGTATAAAGACACCTAGGTCCTAGGAGCCAGCTGGACAGCTAGCTATATCACAAATATTATAATATTCTGTCAATATTAAACTACTGTTATTGACTAAGTGACTAAAGCATTTTAATTAGTGTGTAGCTAATATACAAAATGTATATACTGTGATATTATGCAACAGCTTGAAGTGTTTTAATATTTTTAATATTATTGATTTACGACTTAGTAAATTGATAAGCGTTTAATTTATCCATTTAGATAAACTTTTACAAAAAAAAGTTAAAATGAAGTGGTTCATTAACAAATTTTTTTGGCGATTTTCAGTTTTTCTGTGTCGTTTATAGCTAAGTCTAACGTCTCGTTTAACATTATGAAAAAAAAATGTTGTTATTTAATAAAATTCTACTATTTTTGTAGCAAATTGTCATTTGTGTAAATAATTTTAATTACAAGTGCCTTTAAGTTAATAGTTAATTTGCATTGAGCTGAGATTATTATGCATTAGCGGTTGCCTATTCTGTAAAATACACTACGATTGCGGCCCTTAAGTGCATATTACCTATTAAGTACATCGGTACTCATACAATGAACATTAAAAAAAATTGTGTGTGTCAGCTCCGACGCACGACTGGAGTTTACTCCTTAAGTACGATTGTCAAAACAGACGCAAAAAAAGCTTATTTAACTGAAATTAACTGAAAAAAGACTGATACCGTATGAAAGGGTAAATTAACAAATTAATGAAAATAACATATAGATATAGTCGCTTTGCAGCATATTCTATACACGTCTTAATACACTCACAACCAGTGCAGCCGCACCAAAAACGTAACGAGGTCATTCGTTCAGTAGATTTCACTCCTCACATTTTTCTCATACCGGGCGCCTTATATCAAAAAACCGATTCTTAAGGAGTAAACTCCAAAAAGGTAAGCGCACATGTCAGCAAGGAAGTATGTATAACTAATACCTGTTTACTAATATCAGTTTTGCAACCTATTTATGGAGAAATTGTAACAATAAGAACGTAGATGCAATAGTAGAGGTACACACCTCTAACATTTTGTTATAAGCTCAATAAATTTTGCAGGCGCGATTGATTCTTGTATTCAGTCGAATTAGTAAAACTAATTTGATTATCTTTATAACATTAATTTCTTATTGTATTAAGTCAGTATTTTACCAAGATCAAAATGATAAATTTTAGTTGTTTTTCGACTCTTAATTTTACACACACACATAGTTATGTTGTTGGGACTTATTCGCTCACACCAGTCTACCTGTGACTACGAGTGGTTTAACTCATTCGAAATGTCGGGAAATAGGTCTCGTAACATTTTTAAATAATTTTATCAAGAATAGGCCCGGTGTAAGAAAACTATGTGTGTGTTAGGTCTTCCATTTTTTAAGTAGGGTAAATAGACCATTTTTTGACACCCTACCAATTTATTGACACGACATAAATTCGTTGGTAAAATAAGAAAAGTATTCTATGTGGTGTTGCTAATTAGCAATATAAATGTTAGTAAGTTTAGTTTCTACCGTATTGGCAACACCGAACTGTCAAAAAACCAATATGGCCGGAGAACATCTGTCGCGATTGGAGCGTGTTGAAACGTGTCTGTTAAAATAAAAAACTTTAAAATTTTGATTAAGGTAAGTGTCGTTTTAATGTTAATTTATTTAATAGTTATTGTCGTTACTGTATATTGATTTTGATTTTGTGTTGAATATCACATTAGATAAAGTAGATTTTATGAAGTGCAGTTGAAGTTTTAAACGTTTTCAATGTAAAATATGTGTTGTCAATAATTGGTATGCAAAAAGTATCGATACCAATTTATTGACACTTGTGTCATTAATTGGTTTTCTACATAGATCCGGTTTTTGTTCATTTTATATTTATTTTAGCTGTTCATTTTATTTTTAACTTGAATGAGTAAATAAAAGAGCTTACAATCATTAGGCTTCCAAATGTTGTCATGGGTGTCAAATTTAAAATTACCAATTATTGACATAGGTGTCAGTAAATGGTATCTAGTGTGTCAATATCTGGTAAATACTAATAATTTGCGCTGTTTCTAGGTTTCATTCAAAAATGAAACCGTGCAGAAAACTAAAGAAGCCTGAAAAACAGAAAGAAAAAATAAAGCGAAAAAAGTATGATGGTGACTCTCTTCAAAAGGCACTTCAAGCAATTCAGAAAGGCATGAGTCGAAAACTTGCGGCTAAAACTTACCAGGTACTTTACCACACTAATTTATCACATTAAAAATCCTGACCATAATTCACGTCCAGGCCCTTCCACAATATTAACTGAAAAGGAAGAAAATGATCTGGAAGAGTGGATTAATATATGCTGCAAGAAAGGGTTCCCGAAAAGGAAAGAAGATTTAATAAAAAGTGTTGCTGATTTTTTGAAACAGCGAAAAAGAGTCAGTATCTTCAAAAATGGCGAGAAATGGTTCAAATTATTTATGCGTCGTCATCCTTCGATATCGTTTCGCACACCAGAAGCAGTTTCATCTGCCAGTGCGGTGATATCTGAAACTGACGTAAAAGGATGGTTTAAACAGATTGAGAACTACCTTAAAGAAAACGATTTATTTCATTTACTTTCCGATCCTTCACGTATTTACAACGGAGACGAAACAAATTTTCTACTTTGCCCAAAAACAGGTGTTGTTTTGGCTCCAAAAGGCTCGAAAAATGTTTACGAAGTAGACAATGCACAGGCTAAGACTTCACTAACCGTAATGTTTACCTTTGGAGCCGAAGGAACTACCACTCCTCCCATGGTAATTTTTCCCAATAAAAGGCTATCAGCAAACATAACATCCGCTATTCCTAAAGATTGGGGCATAGGGTTAAGCAGCAATGGATGGATGAACTCTGAAACCTTTTATGGCTACATAGAAAGCGTTCTTTATCCCCATCTGGTTAAAAAAGGAATACAATTTCCTATAATATTATTTGTAGATGGACACAAGTCTCATTTAACTTATATGGTGAGTGAATTATGTACAAAATTGAATATAATATTGATCGCTCTTTATCCAAACTGCACAAGAATACTTCAACCTGCGGATGTTGCAGCGTTTAAGCCGCTTAAGTATGGCTGGCAAAAATCAGTTTCAGAATGGCGAAGAACCCATCCTTCAGAGGCTTTAACCAAAGCTTCATTTGTACCTCTCTTGGAAAAAACAATCCGACAGTGGGTTTCACCTGCAACAGTTGTGAATGGGTTCAGAGCCACTGGATTGTGTCCATGGAATCCGGATTCCATTGATTTCAGTAAATGCCTGGGAAGAAATACAACTCAAACAGAAGACACGAAAGAGCAATGTAAAGATCGCCCAAAACTGCTCTCAAAAGAAGAGTTTAAGAAAATTATAGGCGAAGATAAGCTTACAGAAATTGTTCAAGATGCATCAAAATCTGAAAATGTATATCTTAAAAAAATTTGGGATTTCTTTCAAGAAAATGAAACACCTTTGGACATAGTAAATATGAGTGTTATTATTGCTAATGATGACATCCATTTCAAAGAACCACTGGATCTTATACCTGATTACATTCCTGTAGCACATGAATTTGTAGTAGAAGACACTATGTTGAACAATGGATATGACTCGACACCAGAAGATACACATACCTTTAGTGAGGACAATGGCTGTTCGCAAGATATTAATGTCATAAGTGTCACCCATCAAGCACAAATATGTCAAGAACCTGAAAAACAAAGGACATCTAAAGATTTAAAGATATTGAACACAACAACAATTCGAGCTGCCCCACTACATGATTATGACAAAATAGAAATAGATTTACAGGAAGACGAAATAAACCCTCATGTAGAACCTATTTCAAAAATTAATATTTGCCAACTCACTCCCGTAAAATTACAAGATGTTCTTATTTTGCCAAAGACATCAGAAAGAAAGGGCAAGAAAACGATAAAGAGGTCTCCCTTTGTATTAACGTCCGCTGAATGGCAGGAACAAGAATCTGAAAAAATCAAAATTAAGGAAGAAAAGGCTGAAGGCATAAAAAAAAGAAAAGAAGAAAGGCAGAAAAAGAAGGAAGAAAAAGAAAAAAATGTAGGGAAAAAGAAAAAACCTGTTAAAATATTGGAAAAAGACAAAAAGAAAGCAGCACAAAAAGAAAAGGAAGACTTGCAAAAGTTTTTATTATCTGAAGATTTTTATAATATGGATATTAGCCTGAAATCAACACAAAATTGTTTTCGAAATGAAAATAACCAGATAGAGGCAGAAAAAGAAAATATACAAATTTTTACTGACGATGTCGACGTGAGTAATATTGGTAGGCGAGATAACAATAAAAAGGAATATACAACAGAAGAAATTGAACGCTTTTTAACTGAATTTAAAGAGTAATGCAGATGTTCGATGTTTATAGATTCATGATGATAGGTAGTAAGTATATTGATTGGGTTGTACCTACCTAATTATAATAAGCTAAAACAATTGTGATAAAAGTGCCATATTTTAATAATGTCATTAAATAATAGTTATTTTATTTGTTTAACTAAAATACCTACCTACCTTGGTTTAACGTTTACGTTTTACAACCTTAACGTTTTACCTAACTAAAAAATTATGACTACAAAAATGATTCGTATGGGGTGTCAATTAATTAGTATTCAGTCTGGCAATAATCGGTCAAACTATGTCAATAATTGGGTAAATCTCGTATTTATTATAATAAGCTGAATTCAAGTATATAACGACGTACAAAGACCATTTAAGTAAACTGGTAAGATTTCTTAAGGTCTAATGTAACCAGCTAAAAAAATAATAATTGGCAAATAACTTCAGACACTGGGAATTTTCAATCATTGCAAGGGGCAACCCTTAAAGTGTCAATAAATGGGCATCTTACCCTACTATTTTTTATTATATGTAAAATCATCAAATCGCCATTAAAATGGAATGTTTAGAAGTCAGAAAGAATGTCATTTTTTGTTATCTATAAATACATATAAAAATGTTAATTTCGGTTGTATCTTTGCTTTAAAAACTCAGAGTTCTGCCCTGATCCAACTCAAATTACAAACAGCTGTAAAGTTTTGCGTCAGTATTTTTTTTTATTTTTTTTGAGAGCTGCCAAAATGACTCTACTCTGCCTGATGGAAAGCATGAATAAAATCCAAAGGTGGTGGTTACCATACTCATTGCGAATACAGGTGGTGATCCACACTATGGTGCCCTAGCAAGGTGCTTTGGGACGTAAAAGGCATGACAGTCATCGTGGCAGTGTAAGGTTCACACGTGTACCACGATTACTGTCACCCCTGCGTCAATGGGCCTCCGGTTTAAAAAATTTGGCGCATCAATAGCCACAATGTGCCACAACGAAATGTGGCAAGGGTACAGTTGGTTCCATATAAAATTGCGCCGAATATACGAATTAAGTGAATTCCACCGAACAGTAAATTGAACCAATAGCGCCTTAAGAAATAGAGTATTACGAAGCTACACTACTGGAAAAAATTAAAGGATCAAAAAAAAATTCCAAATTTTTGGGCAGTTTTCAACAGGCCGTAACTTCGAGAGAAATAGTCTTACAGAAAATAAAAAAAAAGAAAATTGTAGCTCCAAGTGTCTAGTTTTTGGATTTGAATTTTAAAATTTTATAGCCTCCGCGGTTTTTGAATAATCGTAGAAAAACCAGCAACAAAAAAATTTTTTAAATTTTTTTAGTTTTTTTTTTGGTCTACGGACGTGGAAAAAATTTTTTTAGCTTAACCACTATAAAGATCGGATACCTTGTTTACTTAGCTTTAATTTGTTTTTTTATACACTCTGATACGCCCACTTCTCGCCCAGATATCGGTTTTCAAATGGAAAAAGATCCTTTTGTCTTTGATTATCGATATCTCATCAACCAATGATTGCACAGAAATTTAAAGGTAGGTTTCAAGAACATGAATAAATGTTGCTTAACAACTGGCCATTGTTTTTTCGAAAAAATTTTTTTTCTTTTTGTCACATGAATTTGAAAATGCAACAAAAAAAGTACTTTTGGTGGTTTTTTGGAAAATCAAGCGCTGGATCGAAAATATTGAGGAAACCACTAATGTTAAGTGTGCCTTTTACAGTTCAATATGTCCACAAAAACCCCACAAAAAACCAAATTAATCTAGCTAGCTGTGTTTTTGTTTCACTCGATTGAATTTTTAAAAAAATGAAAGAATCACGTTTTTTGCTCTGAATGCTCATAATTTTTAAAATGAGAGAAAAAAATTTTTTTTTCCGAGCTTTCCCCACATTTTTGTTACAGAAAGTGCTTAAATTGAAAAAAAAGGAAATTCAATTCAATTCCGTCTGCATTAACATGGCTGAACGTTTGAAAGCCGTTATTGAAAACAGAGGTGGTAACATCCCGTATTAAATAAACAAAAATCTTCGGCACATGAGTTTGGAGTCATTAAATACGGTGGAACTGACGAGCCACCGGTTCTCAATTCTCCTGAAATACTACACACACACACACACACACACACACACATACATACACACACACACACACACAGAAGCGTAAATTCTTCGACCGCGCTACCTCCACTTGGTACGTTTTGGATAGCGCTAATACCGGCGATAATTATAATTATTTTATTAAACTTCTCAAAAGAATTTTTTTTTTATTTGAATTTCCTTTTTTTTCAATTTAAGCACTTTCTGGAACAAAAATGTGGGGAAAGCTCGGAAAAACAAGTTTTTTTCTCTCATTTTAAAAATTATGAGCATTCAGAGCAAAAAACGTGATCCTTTTATTTTTTCAAAAATTCGATCGAGTGAAACAAAAACACAGCTAGCTAGATTAATTTGGTTTTTTGTGGGGTTTTTGTGGACATATTGAACTGTAAAAGGCACACTTAACATTAGTGGTTTCCTCAATATTTTCGATCCAGCGCTTGATTTTCCAAAAAACCACCAAAAGCCCTTTTTTTGTTGCATTTTCAAATTCATGTGACAAAAAGAAAAAAATTTTTTTCGAAAAAACAATAGCCAGTTGTTAAGCAACATTTATTCATGTTCTTGAAACCTACCTTTAAATTTCTGTGCAATCATTGGTTGCTGAGATATCGATAATCAAAGACAAAAGGATCTTTTTCCATTTCAAAACCGATATCTGGGCGAGAAGTGGGCGTATCAGAGTGTATAAAAAACAAATTAAAGCTAAGTAAACAAGGTATCCGATCTTTATAGTGGTTAAGCTAAAAAAATTTTTTTCACGTCCGTAGACCAAAAAAAAAATTAAAAAAATTTAAAAAAATTTTTTGTTGCTGGTTTTTCTACGATTATTCAAAAACCGCGGAGGCTATAAAATTTTAAAATTCAAATCCAAAAATTAGACACTTGGAGCTACAATTTTCTTTTTTTTTATTTTCTGTAAGACTATTTCTCTCGAAGTTACGGCCTGTTGAAAACTGCCCAAAAATTTGGAATTTTTTTTTGATCCTTTAATTTTTTCCAGTAGTGTAGTATTATTAAATCAAATATCTATAGTTCTGTCAGTGCTGGTTGGAAGTGTAGTTAATATGCAAGTTTGGGTATTGTTTCAATGATCTCTCTGTACCGAGCCAGCATGGGGATGTAGATCTTGTCGTGGTCTGGGTACGGGGTTGCCGCTGGAGATACTGTCGGCTCGTCTGTGGACATAAAAAATGTATATTTTTATTTTTCAATATAACATAAATGCATATACATATATGGCGACTTCCACATTACAGCACAAACAGGAAATATACAACAGCGCCATCTAGCGCAGATACATCGAACTACGAAGTATGAACGAAACGCATAAATGTAATAAACTACGAAGCAACTACTAATCCTGTATCGCGAAATAGAGTTTCGCGTGGCTATTAGCATTTATCATCAACATCAACCGTTGGGCCCTGGCCCGCCAGTTATGATTACCTCGCCGGGTCGGAGGATCCTCCCTTTGTGTCGGAGAGACATGACACTCGTTCCCTCCACACATATAAACCTGCCTGCTCTTTCTACTTAATTAAAATCTGTTTCGCAGTTGGCAAGACCTTAGCGTACAAGAATAAAAAGCGAATTCATTTTATATTATGTAAACACTATATACACCAACTAGATCATCGCAAATATATGTATTTATGTTTAAGAATATAAGAAAAAATAGCATCTCACCATTGTTGTTGTCTCGCTCCCCCCCTCTGCTGACGTCAGCGGCGCGTAGTGCGGCGCCCAGCAGCGCGGCGTTGTCGTGCTGCTCCTGCGCACGGCACTTTGTTACAGACAACGTTAGGGCCCACACACGCTATACGCTCCGATACGGATACGGATAATGTGCACTTGCTTTAACATCACAGATTATACGAGTTTTCTATTTGTCAACCCAGTTTTTAATGTGAAATGTCTAATGTGGAAAATTACACTGATTGTTGGCGTGGCGATACGTCGCCACGTTACATGAATAGAGAAGTCACTACTAAAGAGAACTGAGCTGTCTCCACTTAATTTTTGTACTCAATAAAACTCAATATATTTTAAATAAAGAACCATCTTTTGAGATAAAAATCTGGGGTAGGCAGAGACATACTAAAAGTTAACTTTTCGTCAGTCTTTTGGTCCAACTTAAATAGGTGGCACACCTACTGCCACTAATCGGATGTTTTTTTTTCTCGAGTCTCCTCCGTCGATCAGCAAGTGCACACTTGCAGGTGATGTTAGCTTGGGACCCTAAGTTTTTAGTGGGAACCCTATGCACCCCTTAGCATTACTTGCCACATTTAAAACTATGCCATGTAACATTTTTAATCATGCTTTATTTTATGTTTTCTTTAATAAGTAATTTTTTTTATTTAATATATGTAAAAATTAACTTCAATGCGTTATATCAGTCAAACAATCCGCGACGCCTCAATTTTTCTAATTATAAGTAAGTTTTGCCCGTGGCTTCGCTCGCGTGGAATTTGCTCTGTCACATTAAATTTCGTAACGGATCATTTTAATTTTTTTTTAACATACAAACAATCCTACGGTACATCATCTTTGTGTAACTTCAATGGTTTAGGCAGCGTACGCCAAGATAACTCTCAGAGGTAATTTTTTTTCCGATTTAATTGACATGTATCGTTATAATACGACCAAAATTACATAAAATCATTACAAGGACTATATGTCATTCCGATGTTTAACCTATATTACTGTAAAGTTTCATCTAAATGCGTCCAGTAGTTTTTTCGTGAAAGAGTAACAAACGTCCATACTCACAAACTTTCCCATTTTTAATATTAGTAGGATTTAATAGGCAATCGTTATTAAAAAGCATATAACCCCTAATATTTGTCAATTATAATACACGACTAGCTGAAGTTTGAAGGAAATGAACAGTTACCAGAACGTAGACGGGCGTGTCGAACACGTCGGCGAAGATCTGCAGCAGCTCCTTGTTGACGGACGCGCCGCCCGTCGCTATCACACGAGATGACTTATCTATGTGGTTATATAATTATATATATTATATTTATAACGATTTTCTCCACATCATTTGTAAATTCAATTTTGGTCGAGCGTGGGGGGTTAACTTTTTGAAAGCCATAGCCATGTACGGCTTTCATGACACTTTCATGACATTACATCACAAAGCAATGTGTTCAGTAAGCCATAGTTACGAATGCGTGATACAATAACTCCAGGACACTTAATGGTTCTTAAGCGCAATGTTTTTTTTTTCTTACTTACATTATGAAATTTTAATTTATTTAATTATGTAATTTACTTTCTAGCCGGAGGCCTTGTAAGTAGTAGAACTACGCTTATATTATAGGTAGTAGAGCCACGCTTATGAGTAGTAGAGCCACGCTTATAGGTAATAGAGCCACACTTATAGGTAGTAGAGCCACGCTTATAGGTAGTAGAGCCACGCTTTTAGGTAGTAGAGCCACGCTTATAGGTAGTAGAGCCACGCTGATTACAGCACGAACGGGCCGATTCGACCGGGGCAGTACTACCCTCCCATAGAAGTTCAACGTAAAAGCGACAAAACCGTGCTGTCGTTTCGTTGGTGAGTGCGAGACTGCAGGTCCGTTGATGCAGGGATGACCGGTGTCGTGGTAACTGCGTGTAATACAATGCCATGATGACTGTCATGCCTTTTACGCCCCGATGCAAGGTGTGAAAAAGCATTTTACTAGGACGCCATAGTGTGGGTAGCCAAAAGTACTTGCTGGGATTAGCGGGAGTACAAAGAGCTGTCCTTAAAGTTATGAGCAAAAAGCCAGTACGGTACCCCACCAAACTACTTTACGTGGACAATCAAGCTTTAACAGTGAGGTAACAATTTATCCTCACAGAAATATTAACAACTTTCCAAACGGTATTTATCCTTAACTCAAAAAAATGTAATAAGCAACCGGTTTGTCTTAGATTTCGTTGCAGAACCACTTTTGCTAAGCGTCAGTGCGAGAGTCTAAGTTACAAGTTTTATAACATATTGAATAAAATAGAGAATAAAGTTGGTCTAAATAGCTACGAGATAAAAAAGAGAGCAACTATTCCAACTAGATTATAAAAGTACCGAAGTTCTTAAAATAAACATCCAGATTATTCCATAGATAAGCATTAACACATACACACACGTTCACTCGCACGCACGCACGCACGCACACTGCACACATGCGCGCACGCATGTACGCACGCACTCGGGTATGTACGCAGGTATGTACGCACGCACGCATGCGTAAAATAAAAAAAAAGATCTTCATAGGCGGTATAAGATAAAAAAGATTAGAAAATAAAGTTTGAAAGAGTTTTGAAGCGTAATGTGTCGTCGTACCCAGCGTGAAGCCCATGTCCTCGGCGTGCGCGCGCCGCGCCAGCGCCTGCCCCTCCAGCAGCGCGCGCGCCTCCAGCGCCGGCGCCAGCTTGTCGGCCGGCCGCCCCGCGCCGTCCCACAGCGCGCGCAGCTTGTGGCAGCGCGGCACGATCTCCGCCGTGTCGAAGTACAGCCCTGCCACACGGGCCCGTTCGCATCAAACGGAACACAACAAAACTACAAGGAGTCACCCCCGATTCCTTTACTCACAAAGCGTATGGAGATCGCGGATCCCGATCCTCTCCCGAGTCGAGTCGAGTTCGGTTCGAACGAGCTCGGCCGATGTGAGAGATAATGAAACTTCGCCTGACCACACTTAATGAGGTCAAAATTATCCTCATAAAGAAAATTTTAATTCAACGATATTGCATTAGAAACGTATTTTTTTTTTTATACCACGACGGTGGCAAA
Organism: Hypercompe scribonia; assembly: GCA_949316085.1. Lineage (NCBI taxonomy): Eukaryota > Metazoa > Arthropoda > Insecta > Lepidoptera > Erebidae > Hypercompe > Hypercompe scribonia. The sequence continues at coordinate 4,325,051 of OX438973.1, forward strand.
CAAGCATACGGCCCGCCTGATGGTAAACGTATTGTCGAAAACATGTAAAAGTACATTATACATCTACAATCTTTAGCAGTCCACTGCTGGACATAGGCCTCTCTTTAGCAAGGAGGTTTTGACCAACTATACCACGCTGGCCAGACCAGTTGGTATAAGGTTTGTTTCAAGTTTTCCTTCTCTTCCCAGTAATGTTGTTTTTGTCTTTTTATTGGGTTATTTGAAGAATAGTGTTTACATCAATAAACTAAATACACTACGTCAACTAAGAGGAAAAATCAACAAAAAAATGTCGGTGATCTCACAGTCTCTTTGCCGACGAGTATTCAAAAATTTCGGTGCTCGCTTCGAAGAGTGTAAACGTCGAAACGGTGGCCATTTAGACGATGTAATTTTTAAAAAATGAATTTCAACTAATTAGTTTTCTTGTAAATAAATATTTTTTATAATATATCAAATGGTTTTTTTTTACGACTTTTTCAAAAGTTAACCAATTACTGGCCTACCCTATACTTTGGCACTACAAACCATAAACACTTATTTAAAAGAATACAATCAACTTATTCCAAACTTAATCGCACGGTATCTAAAACTAAGTACCACAAAATAAGAACTTACCCATGTAACCCATGTTTCCTCGGAGAGTAGATCTCAGCAAATCATTAAACGCCTCCCAATTCTTTCCAACGAGCCTATCCCTGTGGTTTTGCCTGGTAAGGGACCCATTCGCAAAACACAATAGAGCCATGTATGGTGCATCTGGAGTTGGACCCACGAGAACGTGTCCAGCAGTGGGCGCGGCCGGCTCCTGGAGGCCAAGTAGTAGAGTATCACTGGTTCCTAAGGAGAGTCCAACCCAACCAGAGCGGAGACGAAGACCTGAGGAATAAGAAGAATAATAAGTAAATTAATATTATACTGGGCAATAAAGCGTTGATAGGCCCTCCATAAGGTAGTCCGACGACCTGGTGAAGGTCGCGGGAAGCAGTTGGATGTGGGTAGCATGGGACCGGCAGCTGTGGAGAACCTTGGGGAAGACCTATGTCCAGCAGTGGGCGTCTTTTGGCTGAGATGATGATGATATTATAAATGTGGAAATAACCTGTTTTATGTCTATCAATCTACCATCCAAGAATCATTCTTACTTGCTATTGAGATAAAAGCTTGTATTAACATAATGCCGGTTATAGGCAGGATGTCTGACGTCACGCCTTTTGTATCATGAATGACGTATAAACTTATTTTTGTAAGTAAGTCTTTACAGACATTTTTACAAGTCCGACTTTACAGATAGAAGTCGCTGACATCTCCTAAGACTTACTCTGGGAAGAAACGCTGAAACATATATTAAAATTATACTAAAATTAGAATTATAAAATTCACTAATACTTCTGTGTTGTCCACTCCATGCGGTGATACCATGAGTTAAAAAAAATCAGTATAAAGCAAAATTCCTTCGCTGCTTTTTACCGAGTATGGTAACATCCCCCCCTTCACCCCTTTCCCCAGGTACAGGCAGGTGCAATCCCGAACTGACAGTCAGATGACTTGTGTGTACATAAAGAGTAATCTTCAGATTATCTATATTTTCGTCAGTCCCATTCGAAACAGATTTCTTTCAAGTGAAAATACACGTATGATAAGGAAAGATAGCTTGTCATTTTAAAGAGTAATCGTCTTCCCACAATCAAAAGTAAATAAGCTATATCTGCAGTGAGTAGGACGAAAGTATTAAATTGTTGTTATAGATAAGGCTTATCGGCAAAGATTGTGGTGTTATCAGGTTTTATCTTCAGAAATTATTACCCAATTTTTATGTAATCTTGGTGACAGAAACTATTTTATTTATAAATATTGGGTGGTTATTTTTGCACGTGCATTATGATCGACAGACGAGGTTTTGGCAAACAACACACCGAGATCAGTGGCGATAGGCTCGCGACCTATTACGTAGGACCAAAACATTGATGCAGGGGTGACAGTTATCGTGAAACCTGTGAGTGACACTGCCACGATGACTGTCATGCCTTTTACGCCCCCAAGCGTGGCGTGAAAAAGCATCTCAATAGGCCGTTATAGTGTGGGTCACCACACTGCATTGTCAGCATTTACAATGAGTGTGGTGACTACAACTCTTTGGATTCTATTCATGCTTTCCATCAGGCAGATTAGAGTCACTTTGGCAGGCTTTTCATACAGAAAAAAAAAACACTGGTGAAGAGTAGGCGTTTAATATGCCTTTGACTACCCCTCCAAGGAAACAGATGTGCTTGTATATATGTATGTATGTACTTCTGTACAGTTGATAGTTTTGATGTGAAACATCAAATGCGAAGAGTCCGATTGGTTGTCGAAGTGGCGACGCTATTTGTCGCCACGCTATGTATAATGTAACATTTGATGCAGTGTGACAATGTAATTTTGGAGGTATCACATCTGTCAGACGTCTCGTGACGCTCAGATTTATTGTTATAATGGTTGATAATATTGTTAGAATAATTTTGAATAAGATATCTCATTTTTAGTATCGAGAGATGGCGTTTGTGTTTGGTACATACATACGCATGTATACAGAATAACTTTGCCTCATAACGTACATATTATGGTCCTAACCCTTATGTATGGTAGCGAATCTTCGATATGTCAGTACGAAAGTAGTATTGATGCAGTAGAGATGCGTTCCCTAAAAGGTATGTGTGGTGTGAATGTTAGTGACAGAGTCAGGCATGTACTGATAAGAGAGCTGATTGAAAGAAGATGTATAGCCAAGATTGAAAAGGGTATGCTTCGATGGTTTGACCACGTAGAAAGGATGGATGATGGAAGACTCACGAAAGGAAATTATGGAATGTGTGTGGAAGTCTCGGAAGAGGGAGCCCACGTCGAATTGGTAAGCATTTACCGACCAAATCAGTGTTGATCTGAAGAAGAGCCGTGTGAAAAGTACCAGGAACCGACAAGCATACATGAGAGGTGTCAGAATCGTAGTAAATGGAGATCAATTGTTTCTGCCTACCCCCTGGGGCTTTACGTAAGTATGTTCTTTACGCATAAATTATAACTATAATATATTATTGTGTATTGATTAAGAATAATGTCTACCTGCAAGAGCTGAACAGTTGTCCCCAGTGAATGCGACGACTTTACACTCGGGTCTGAATCCGTAACGACCCACGAAGTATGGGCTGATGGTGCCCAGCACTGATGCTGTGAGTACAGGGTCACCTAACTTACTTGTGAGATTCTCGTCACCACACGCCTGAAAGTCGAAACTTTATATTATAAAAAAAACTCGGTTCGAAGGACCAAAAATCTTGTTACATGACTTTTTTTTTCTGGACCTAAATAGATTGAATACATAAGGAACTCATACTATTTTAAGTACATACAACATTATATATAAGAGGGTCTCGTCAACTGAGCTAAGTTAAAAATCTAGAAATCAACAACAAATTTTATCTACTACAGTGGACCCTCGGTAATCCGGCCCCTGTCTAATCCAGACCCCCCGTAATCCGACATCAATCAAATAATTTTCGCTAATGTAGATCGTGCATGATTGAACAGGTTACTTGTGCTCGACGCGTAGGTATTGTTTCAATTCCGATTGCTTAGTTTGAATTTGACTACGTGTGATAGCGGTGCAGCTTAGCGTTTCTTCATTGTGCATTACGTATACATACCTAGTAATGTCGTCACAAGCCCAGAAGACAACATATAGAATCTTATCATTTGTCTGTAATTTGTCGGAATACAAGGTACTCTTTTGTAAAAAAAAGCCGGGCTATAGGGGTCTTAGGCAGTACTCGATAATCCGACAAATTCGATAGACCCACACTGCCCTGCAAAACGTTTGTCGAATTACCGGGGGTCCACTGTATTTTTTAAGTTTTAATAAATTACTTGGTAACAGGTTCAGCTAGCAGATTGTCTGTAACAACTGGTTATTCATCAATTAGTGACGCACTTTCACCAACAAACTATGTGGGTTGCCACTTCCTGTGTACTTCACTACAAAAAAACTATCAATAAAAACAATATTGAAACAAACTCACTTGTAAAGCCATTTCATCCCATTTCATAGTTCTGATATCCAATAAATTCATGCCAGACCCATCAGAGAGGTCTATGGGAGCGATTTTGCCCAGCAGCAGAGAGCAAGCGAAGGAAGACACCAGTGAAATGCGTGAAGTGGCTTGGTATGCCCGCTGTCGAGTGCGATACAGCTTGCGGATCTGTGGACCGGTGAACCGCTCGTACGCACGGGAGCCTGTGATCTTGGCCAGTTCCTTTTGAAAAAAAAATAATAACTCGTTAAAGTGTGAGTAGTTATAAAATATATATTTAGCCCAAAAAAAATGTAAACAATTTGTTCAAAGAGGTTCAGAGGGAGATTTAATTTTTCCGAATTTTTGATAGAACAGAAAGTCAGTGCACAATTATCACTATTTGTTTGTCGAGCTTCGAAGAAAAAAAGAAGGGAATTTCGTTAAAAAAATTGCATTTCAATTTGTTTTAACGACCTTCCCTCGAAGAGCACGTTAAGCCATCGGTCATGGCTGTCAGGTACGTCTATGATAATCTGAATATGAATTCTGACAACTAGGTTAACTTCAAATTCAGTTTATCCTCAGGGTTGTGGAAGCCTGATGCCAGTCGCTTCATAGAAAAACTGAAATTCAGATGAAACTAGTTGAACTAGTAGCCCCAATAATCTTGACATTAATAAAAGCCAGGAAGAAGACTTTCTGCAATTGATCTGAATTTTTATGTGTCCAGTTTCCAGTGTCTGATAAAAAAAGTAAAAACACGACATCTTTTTTCTTTTTTAAACTGTTAATACTAAAGGTCTCAAGATTGATTCCAAGACATAAGCCTCTCCTTAGCAAGGAAGTTTTGGCCTATTACGCCACGCTGGCCAGACGGGTTGGTATAGGGTTTGTTTCAAGTTTTCCCCTCCATCCGCTACAATGGCCAGCCGCGAGGAGGCGACGTCCGCGTGTGCCGTACGTCTCCTAAAATAAAGAGTTTATCCGCAGATGGTGCCCGAGGTAGCGGGCAGGCGCTAGGAGAGATCTGGATGTCGTAATAGCAGCGGTTCCCGGATCCCTCCTATCTCAGGCGCAGAGTGGCACACCGTGTGGTTTTAGTCGGTCTGATTCCGACACACCACCCCGCCGTAAACCTCGGTGGGGTGACGGCCCGAGGGGGTTTCCACATGTTAAAAAAAAAAAAAGTGTTTGTTTCAAGTTGTGGGCGGCAGCTCTGTCCGCACAGAATAGGGCTCGCCTCTGGCGCCCTCAGAGGATATTGGCGGTTAAAGCCATACGCGATTACCGCACCGTGTCGACGGGATGGCGTACACCTTGGTCGGCACTTTCCCGTGGGATTCGGAGGCGGGAGTGATCGTCGAAGTTAAAAAAAAGGAGGTTTATTTCAAGTTTTCCTTCTGATTGCAGTAATATAGTCCTGCGTTGTTTTCTTGCCTACTCGCATCTTACGAACCCAATTGAATGAATATGGGTGGCGACACTATATTCTTAATCTGACGGATTAAGAATATGGAGAATTATATAATATTATTATATACGAGTATAAATAAAATATTGTGTGATATTGTTGTTAATAATATATATATAGGTTAGATTAATTTTGCTATCCTATCCCACTCTAACACACATACTGCAAACATTTTTACCCTCTGTAAGTTACTTATATAAATATTTGCATACCTCTGGCCCTCCTACAGCTTCTTCCAAAGCCTTGCAGTCAACAGTGGTGCTGGAGTCCATCCAAACCGGTGAGTCACAAACAAACGACGTCGCCAACTGCGTGTGTAGAAAGTCGTCTGGTGAAAGCTTCGAGAGTCGCGTTTCAGCATCTTTACACCACCACACTGAGCCATGTTGCTGGAAAGTAACAAAAGCTTAAAATATCTGAAAGGAGATTTTGACTGCGGCTTTGCTTGTGTCTAAGTTACTGTCTTATTTCTCGGACACAGTACAGTTTCTGAACGAGAAGTTGAGACCTCTCTACCTCTTCCCGACCTCTCAACCTTTATCTGTAACTCTATCAAGATTATGATAAATTGGTTTAGCAAATGAGTCAATAAACTGGATGAGATGTAGACTAAATACTATTCATTAACGTTACGCCAGAAATACAAAGCAGTTCTTTTATTGAGACAATAAAATATATGGGCATTTTAATTTGTTTGTCATTTGCAATAGAAACACACCCAAGCTCTCTTCATAGTTGACACAAAGTTATTTCTTCTATTATGCACTATATAAAATTTAAATCTTCTATCGGATAGATAAAACGGTTTGCTTACTTGTCCAGCTCCCGAAAGGGCTTCAATTGTCGAAAAATCAACTCCCGCTACTACCAATCTGTCCATAACCATGTCGAGTGCCTTCACCCATAATAGAGGAGGAGCGGTCACCTCACCCCTTTCGCCGCGCACCACGCCACCTGCCGTCCTACAAAACACCCAAATTTCGAAATCAGATCTAAGTAATCAAATCTAAGCTTAACTAACAATTAACAAAGCAAATTAACCGAAGAAATTTTGTTTCCATGGTCCACGCAGAGCGAAAAAATTTCATTACAATAAGAGGATTGTTATACCAGGGCATTACCCTGAGAGTGGCAAGAAAACCATAAAGAACAAACACATGTCTTTTAATAATAAGAACAAGATTATTCTTGTATGATGATACATAAACTATAAAAAGGTTTGATGTATCACTTTACATAATTAACTTATTTGGATAATTAGGGGACATTCAGAAAGACCTATGGTAGTGGACTGGATAAGTTCACTGTTGAGTAAAATTTCTATACTCTTCATCTATGTACACTAATCTAACAGATGGAACTAATTTGAAAATAATTTAATAGACTTAACGGAAACTGTAGTTAGTCAATGAATATAGTTTGAATTTCTGTTTATTTGCTGTGTTATTTTGCTTTATTATTTACTCTGTAGAACAGATAGCCAAATGAAAAAAAGATATTCAAATACACCAATGACATAATTTTTTTATGCTTTCTTATAGAACTGCTAAAAATAGATTAATTCTATTATTTCTATAACCCGAAAAACTTGATTACGCCTTTTGATCTGATATGGGAATCAAACCCCAAACTTCTTGATCAACAGTTGCATATGCTAACGGCTAAACCAAGGATGAAGTCAAGTTTTAGTAGTTTAAAGTGGAGGAGAGGCCTGGTGACTCGTAATACAGGTTATGCTCTAGAATATACCTAAAACAGGCACCAGTTTCGGACAATGTTGGCTATTACTTTCATTAGATTTATGTTGAATACATATCAACATTTGTCTCTAAATGGATTGTAGGTGTAAGTAGTAAACATCATCATTGAATACTTTTCTTTTTTTATTTACAACCTACCAAAGTGACTCTATTCTGCCTGATGGAAAGCATGAATAGAATGAAATAACAAATAAAATGAAATAATGATAATCATGAATATAATTAATTTATAATTCAACAAACTGTTCCTTGCCATGCTTTACTGTGGCACAATGTCACAGTTTTATATATTTTTTTTATTACATAAAAACTTTTGATAAAAAATATTAATGTTATCAGCTTCATTATTACGCATATATTGATGTCCATGTGGTGACGGATTAGGAATACAGAATGTCACCACTCCTATTCTTTAAAAGGGTGTCATAACAATCTATGCAAGGAAACAAAATATGCAAGAAGTCCCTGCAAAGAGAAGGATAACTTGAAACAAACTCTATATCAATCCATCTGGCCAGATTGGTATAGTATGCCAAAACCTTCTTTCTAAGGAGAGGGCTATGTTCAGCAGTGGACTATTAAGAATGATAATGTACACTCATTAAAATTAGTATTAGTAGTTTAGGCGCTACAGTTGAACATACATGGACTGTCATACCCTTACTTTTGGCTTTGCCATAGTCTGGCAAAAATAGATTAAAACAATTTTTAGGGTTGTGTGTGGGGTTAAAATTTGAACTCAAAGATGCAGTAATAAGACTTTTTGTGTTTTAGAAGGGTGAAAGCAAACCAGCTTTACATTTATATATATATATATATATATAAAAATCCCTAAATATTTAACATATTTAACACTCTAATGTTACGCAGATGTTCCTTACAAGTTCAATAAGTGACCTTGACCATTATACCTTATCTTTCCAAAGATAACAAATCACTCACCTGAATTCTGGCAGGTCCACATCAAATTCCACCTCAGCCTCACACAAAACAGTACAACTTTCATCAATAACAATGGCCTTCAGCTAAAACAAGAAAATATATGGTATAATAATACTAAAATCCAGTTAGGTAATTAGCGGTAAGTGATTTACATTTAAATTAATTAAATGTAATGGTCTATAAATCTTGTAATTATCAGACAGAGACGATTGGGTTTTAAAATAAATTATTATATATAAATTACGAAAATAAGTAATATAAGAACCTAATAGTAATAAAAATAAAAAAAACACTGATTTGAAATGTTAAGTACTAAAAATAGTTGTATTTACATCAGTTTAATGCAATTTTGTTTTAATTAAATAAATTTATGGAATAACTTGAAAACTATAACTTTAAAAAGGTTTTACTCATACTCACCCTTTGCGTACTAAAATCAAATCCCAGAAAACTTTTTTTTCTATCTTCACTCATTTTTTATTTTGACAGTGCGGGCGGACAGTGACACAGCTCCTCTGTGCGTTCGGGAACGCGAAACCAACTTCAGCTTCGTGACTGAATGTCGTTTCGTAAAATTCCAGCGCGATTTCACGATATCATTATTGTATTTTATTAGTCTCAGCGTTGAAATTAATAAGTAAAGTGGAATTGTTAATATAGTTTTGATAAAGACGCACTACCAAGGTTGTCGTTATCTTATTTTCAATGACGCAATTGGCATTTCACAGTGTTTTATTTAGGTAAGCATGCGTAATAGCCAAAAGTATGTTTTAATTATGTTTCTTTTTAATTAAGTTAATGACATAAAAAATCACTGTCACGGTAAGCACGGAATGGGACTGTTCAGTTTTTGCTTGGTCGAAATTTAGCTAAATTAATATAATACTTAAATTATTCAGCTCTAGTTTACAGTGTAAATCTCGAATAAAATATAACTAGTACTATGTTGGATTTAAAATACACTCCATTTAATTTGCTTTACAAAAATTCAGCCGAGCGTAACGACATGCCTACAGTGTAACGGTATATAATGCATTGGTGGCCTTTTAAAGTTAATGTTTTGTGTGAATCATAACACGAAGGCTGACCAAACTTACCACACGTAGATAGGGTTCACCGACCTAAATATCATCATATTAATTAGAGATATGTATGGGTACATAGTACCTATTAATTTATTTCATTTAGTAAGTAATATTTTTATTTTTTCTTGTTGAATCAGTATGTGGATGTAAATTCAATATCGTCCAAATTTTTTATTACTTAAGAGTTAATTTCATTATTATGATAATTAATTATCTTGGGTTGCTTTTCTCTTATATTTATTCCCCTACAACATTGTCGTCCAAATATGTATAGTGAGTCAGGCTAAGAACAAGATATGGCGAACTACGACAATACAAGAGATTTGAGAAAGCAGCGTGCTCAAAGCTAAAGATATTGTCTACGCACAGCTAATTAACAGTATTTTCACACACAATAGATAGTTATTTCATCGGCCTTAAACTTGTTTTTTTTTCTCACGCAGCAGATCTCTTTTCTCAGATCAAGGTGGTTTGTTGGACGGTATTTTAAGATCATCTTTTTTTATTATATTACGGAATTTATTGCATTGTTTATGCTATGGAGTTTAGTTATACATTTTTTTTTTTTTTTGATACGAAACTGAAGTATATTCTATGCGGAGTCGAACAATAAATTGAAGAAAAAAAGTTATTATGATGTGTTTTATTAACCTTCAAATTCGCTTTCAGATCGGGATAAACATTAACCTGGTGCCTGCCGCAGAATCTGACCCTTTCCACCTTTTATTGCAGTACCAGTCGCTCTATGGAGTCGGTATTCTGCCTAAAGAGATGATCAAAGTATTAAAGTATAAACGACTGTACTATGGTTGACAGACGCTGTGTTATGCCAAGCTTCTGAAGTATGGACACATTGGTGTGGAATTCCGTCAACAGTATCCCGAGCATTTTCCCTCAGCAACACATCTCTAGAGCATTTATCTTCTTTCTTTCTAATTCGCGCTCTGTCCACGTCACTGCGGTGTTTAAAGAAATGGGGAATGTGTGAGTTCACACGAGACTGATTTTGGTGGTTTTGGTAAGGTTGTGATACGCCAAAAATTTTTTGAACTTCTTCGCCAGAGTTCTAGCTATCCCATACGTCGTTTCATTTCATTTAGGCATTAGCCATTGTTTAAGACTAAAGCCCCGAGGTAGGTATATGAAGGTCAGAATCACATCGCCCTATGCAATCTATATCACTTCGAGCAAGTTTTCGTTGACGCAGTCCACGGTCATCATTTCGGCTTTAGATTGATTTATCTTCAATCCAAATACAAGGCTTACGCACTCCATTTTGAGAAGTTATTCTCCCGTTAGATCAGTATTACTTGTAAATAAGGTGGTGTCGTCTCCGTACTACAAGTTAGTAATGTTGTATCCAACGATCAAGCGAGCTATAGGCTAGGATATTGTAACTTCACGCTACGATCAACAGGATTCGAGCGTCAACGAAAAATATTTAAAAGTGTATTCCTTTTGAGAGACACAGTTGTGCGATTCAGCTAGTGATTAATAAAACGGTATTTAATTTTTTTTTCTCTTTTTTAAATATGATTCAGAGCTTTTTTATCTACCTATAAATACTAGCGTAATGGAAAGCTACGGCACTGCATTGCTGTGGTCTCAAAAGTGGCACTTACCGGTTTATAATCCGGTTATATCTAGGTGCCTGGATAGTAATACCGGTTAATATCTAGGTACCTAGGTTTTGACATTCAAAAAAAAAATAGTAGTATAGAATATTTAACGCCCATGAGTCAACATCCAACCGCATACACCTACATATTGTTTTATTCATATTAAGATTTACAGACAGTACGGTTCGTTAATTTTTATTGCCTGAAAGTGTTACTTCACCACCATTCCATGAAACACACGCAAATGGCACAGGAAATAGTCATTTCCCTTCCTAGTATTTCATTTCGAAGCTCATTGATTTATTTTTTATGAATTGAAGCGAATCACAGATTCTGAAAGAATATTTAGCTACGGGCATAAATTTTAATGTCAACAATCCTGGCACAGTTGTGTCCTGAAGAAACGTTTATCTGTGGGAAAGCCTTGCTTCAGCAGAGATGGATCGCTTACAATAGAGTGATATAATGACCTCTTCGAAAACTAGCGTAAAGTAAATTTTTCCTGCTTTTGACAAAGTTATTAAGATAACCGGATACCCTCTTCCGGTTTCCTCTTTGATTATGTATAGTCCATGGGCGGCGGTAGTGACTTAACATCAGGTAACCTGCCTACTCTCTATGACATAAAAGCGTACAGACTCGTTCTACTAGAAGTTTTATTTACAAAATACAACTAAATACTTTCGTACCTCAAAGGAGGTACCTAAAGAGGTACAATCGACAAACGTGAGTTAACAATAATAGTTTGCAGTACTAAATTACATCTCGTCTAACGGACTAGCTAAGCTTATTAACATGCATGTATAAAATGTGTATAGAATGTTTATGAATAAATAAGTTTTTTTAATAACCACCTCTGTGACAAAGTGCGAAAAAACAACGCAAGACAATATAAATGTAGAATCTATGATACGGGCAGGAGTGGAATAAATAATCTTACATTCTATGTAGAAATTCCAAATTTAAGTTACAATATTTTTCTAAAAAAAAAAGTTTGTTTGACATTTGTTTTCCCGCGCTCAGTGACGTTCGATTTTATTTGTTAGTGTTGTTTATGTAAAAAGAAATAGTATCAGATAGCAAATATTTGTCTAATTTGTTTACCTTTTCTTTGCATCAATGATTTATGTAGTCTCTCGTAGACTAATTTCACAAGGACGACTGATAATCAACAGTGGAAACTAAGAGATTTAAATAAGGTGTTTTATATATAGATAGAAAACACTGTGTTTGTACACATATGTATATGTTCAAAATATCAGGCGTTACAAATGAAAAAGGTTTTAAGAATCGAAATGGCTAGTATCAATTAAACTGCACACGAGTGTAACTTAAATTACAGTGCTTAGTGATGCTCTTTGCTAAGTCAGATATAGTGGGTCTGATTTCCATCCAGAACAAAATAATTATTACATTTGATGAACACAATCGGTCGCTCCGTACCTGAGTGTAATTTATTTAGAAAAAACTAAGTATTTAGAAATATATAAATATATTTATCAGTAGTGTTGTAAACACAGAAAAGGCTGCCTAATTTACGAGCAGACAACCACCGTGTGTGAGTTGCATAAATTTTTATCATAACTAATGAAAGCTGTGTTAGATTTTTTTCTAGTTCTTTCATTGTATTGAAATATAAACTTTTTGGTAAACCATACTTATAATACCTACTTATTTTAATTATTTATTTATTGACCTAAACAACAATACTATTAACTGGATATAACGCGTTCATCCAATGAGCATGAGAACAAGTCAATACTATCCGCCATCAGGTTAGATGTCCAAATGATTGACTTATAATGTTACTGAAATTAAGTTCTGTTAGACGGTGTCCAAATTTGGACGCTGTACCAATTAATATAGAAAATGTACAGTAAGCATCTTGTAAAATGCCGTCAAATGGGGTAATTGCTTAAGTCATAACCCCTCACGTAAATACAGGTAGTTACGTTGAATTAATTTTTATTGCCGTTGCAACTTCTGTAGGGACTAGGTCTTTTGCTATGTGTAATATTTAATAACGGGAAATTTAGAAGATAAATAAAATATAAGACTTCTAGTAGTAAAGTTTACAGCAAGGCGTACGAGTAAAAAGTATTTTTCTACTATGGCGGTAAAAAAAAAACAGAGAATATTGATTATTTTCATATTGCGGCGACTTCTACAGAAACCAAAACATACTTCAGCTCCATCTAGCGCAAACACACCGAACTACTGAGTACTCCTGTACGCCAAGCATGACCATCCTGGCAAGTTCGGATATCCTCCCTTTATGGCAAAATGATAATTATTTCTGCAAGTATATACAAATGCAACTTTTATAGGTATTTTACATGTCAGACTTTACAACTAGAAAGCGCTGGCATTTCCTAAGACTCTGAGAACAAATACCGAAAAAAACCACAGAAGTGTTTTTTTAAGTCCATGAATATTGATAAAATAAAAACTACGTGAGTACAATATGGGGTTAGTTTGCCCTTTGTAAGAAAGGAACATAATTTTGAGTCGGCCTGTCCGTACAGACGGTCTAAGAGCCCCAGCCATCGTGTTATCTAACCCGTATTAGTCAAGAGAAGGTAGGCTGTCGAAATCACCAGAAAGACACTTAATATAAACTAATGTTATAAGCATAAATTATGCAGATGTTTACAACAAATTTACTAGTCGAATTCAACTTTCATGTAAGGAAAGAAACAAAATAAAAAAAATGAATGGTGTCGTGGGACACCAGGTAGGAACGAAGTTCCTTCGGATAATGTGGAATCGACACAATTTGCAAAAAAAATCGTGCTCAATTTTATGTAGGTTTTCTTGATTTTTCTCTTAAATTTTGTTGATCAGTTTTTATTTAAGTACAAGAAAGTATTTAGGAAATTCAGTATTTTAGGAAATAAAATAATAAATTCCTTAAAATAATAAAATAGCACACATGACGCGCTTTCGCGCCTGCGCACGTCTCATTTAACGGTTTTATTCCACGCACTTTTTTCCACAGATTTATTCCACAGATTTATTCCACGCACTTTTTCCACTTACGGTTTTACTATCACATTTTTTTCCGTTCGTTCCCGCAGCGAAATCCCTATCCCCTCCAAGCCTGCCGTAAGGAACTTCGTTCCAAAAATAAAAGACGGTGTTAGAGGTATGTAACACTCCTTCCTCATCAATAATTATAAATTCCTTAAAATAGATATAGTTTATTTATTGTAAAACATATAGAAGTCTAAATCAATATTATTTGTTACAAAAGAAGGACATCCTTAGCAAGCAATGTGATCATGTCATTCAGCATGGGTAAATTGTTCTTGAAAAAGTTTCAAGAAAGTTTTCACATTACATCAATAATGAGTTTACACAATTAGTTAGCTCTAGAAGTAACATTGAAACAAAAAAGATTGAAATTTTGTTTTCTTTCTGTTCTTTTAAAAAAGACAACGCCCACTCTAGGAATAAACCCTGTGTCGTGTAGGACTTTACAAACGAACGTAAAGTCCTACACGACGAACAACGACACAAAGAACACCCAGACTCAGAACAATAATTTGTGGATCACACAAAGTGTTGTGGGGGGTTTGAACCCACAGCACTCAGATTAGTAAAGAGCGGTGTGGCAACCGCTTAATCCACTAGGCCAAGCGTACAATCAGAATTTAAATTCAGAGTACTTTTCTTCTACTATTACTACTATGTTTATAAGAAGTACTATAATATTCTTCCACAAAGAGCCGACATGTTTCTATTTATTCTTACATCATTCAGGACACCTTACTAAGCAGACATGTTTATCGTTTACGTTACAAATTAACTATTAATCATCATCATCATCAGCCGGAAGACGTCCACTGCTGAACATAGACCTCCCCTCTAGAACGCCACGCCGTACGACTGGACGCCATTGTCGCCGGTCCATCTAGTGAGGGGCCTACCCAATTAATAATTATTTTCAATATTTATATTTTGTATCGTAAGTAATCTATGTGAAGTGTGTGTCACGATTGGTTACTGCTTATTTTTATTTAAAACTAAATTGTGTGATATTAAACTTTTTAAAATAATTAGTGTAACAGTGGCAGTATGCCTATCTCAGGTGCTAGCCTTTGTTATAATCACACAAGAAATCCAGGGAAGCATGACATCAATCGAGGCCTTACTGAAAAAAATCTGTGCCGTCGTAATCTATGGTAGAATGAACTCTGCCCAGTTCCTAGTCACAAATGTCGGCCGAAAAGTCGCTCATAGTAGTTAATGGCCTGTGATAATAGTATCAGTCTTTGAAACAAGACACTATCCTTGCCCAGACTACCATATGAAACCTTTAAGCACGATAGAACATCACGAGCTCAATAGAAGGGTTAAAGGAAGTGGTCGAGGCGAAACTAATAACATCAGGCAATTCATCAAATACCTATTTGCTGGTGTGGTCAAAAAGCGTCCCGATAAGTTTATTCGACCAAGTAACTCAAGCTCCAGGTATAAAAACAATCTCGCTTGAACAAACAAAACTACATGTTCGTAGTGCAAAAAAAGGAAGAAATGAAACTCAGTAATCTCCAGAAACTCCCATCGTTGGCCTTACCATTGAAGAGCATACAAAACGTCACAGAATCACTATTGTTAAAGTGCCAGTAGCCCTTACTGAGAGAAAAAGGTCTTCAAATGCTTGTGTGAGCAGAATCTTGCCGATAGATTCCTTAACTCTACCCGAGAGTAAGTACTTCCTCGGTACACTAAATATGAGTCATAAATCGTGTGAGAAAAACCTCTCAACCTACAATTACATTTAGGAAGTCCCTGCTAATATCATGTGTGAATCATCATGTCCAGTTCGTGACTTTACATGGGTAATCAGAACTTCAACTACCAGCAATATGGGCACACAGCGAAGTTCTGCAGAGAAACCAATCCTACCTGCACACGCTGTGACGAACTTGAATACGAAAACTATTTTTTTGCTCCCGACCTGCGCTACGTGCAAAAGTTTCAGAAAAAAATGTGATCAAACTGGTGACGAATCACGTCCTGCACGTAAGTTAACAGAGCAAAACTATATCAACTATGAGGACGCCTGAGAGCGTCACCAATTACTCATCTATAAGGACTTTATTTGTTAACTGTATATTTTTCTTTCCGTCATCCGTATAGCTCAATATAGCAAATTATTTTTTTTATGATGTAGATAGTTTCTATGTCTGAAACAAGAATTTGTACAGTTGAAGAGTGTAAAACATGTTAAATTAATACAGAAATAGTGGTAACAATAATCACCCAAAATATACGCAGTGTAAACCCAAACATGAATGAATTTCAGGTTTTGTTACATATATAGGAATTAAGCTATGATATTGTTATTTTAACAGAGTTTTGACTGCTGCTCTAGTAGCCGGCTTCATAAGATCTTGGAATTAATAAAGGCTAATAAGAAGAGTGTTGGCCATCAAATCAAATCATATACTTACCATCTGTTGACGGTTACTCACTACATGCAACTGAAAATAATTTTAATTAGTTAGCTTAGTAGTTTACACAATAAATAATTTAAATGTATTAGTTTCATAACTAATTAATCTGCGATACAGTAGTGTTAAAAATTTAAAGGCCACCATTGCAAAACGTTGACACATTTTTAGAATCTATTTACATACACATAATTGCAGAATCTATCATTTTACAAAAATATTATACTAACTGGCAATATAATCATCCGATACATCAAAGTGAATCACATCTAGATCTTTTTATTATAAAGTCAATTAATCTGACATTAACACTAGTTTCTGACACTACACCTACAGATAACCATGTTATTTTATTGACCTTGTCATTATCTTTATCTGTACACAAAGTTTTAAAAAAATAAATATGAAAAGCCTCGGCCACGATATAAGTAAAATTAATTTTAACCTTATTTACAGTACTAACGATACAAATGTGTCTTTCAATTATTTTATTAGCTCAAAATATCATTTTGTACAAATAATCATTTTGAAAAATATTGTTACTACAAAATGTGTAAAAAATAAAGTCATTAATCCATGGCATTACGCCTGGTCTCATCTGTTGCGTAAGACATTGAAATAAATGTTACCTAAAATGTCCACTCGAAACAATTATCATAAGGCTATCACTGTCTTTTCTGTATAGTATAAAAGATACAAAAATAGAGAATAAAAAAATAGAATAATAAAAAACTATTAAAAATTGTAAACTAATTCATTTATTTTTTTAAATTATTAACTCTCATTCAAAAAAGCATGATTTACCAAAATCATTTTCAATAAAAGGAAGCCCTATCGATGCAATAAATAAAATCAACAACAGTTTTGCTAATGTTCGCAGAAACCGAACAGAAAAAATCTTAAACCTAAATAACTCTACCCTACTACATTGGCAACGTCAACATTGAATTCTTTTGTTTTGCTAGATACTAACTTGAAAGAAGTATATATTAGATATTATAACAGAGTTGAGGGACATTTGCTAAGTAGGATGAGACAATATTTCTAAGACTATAATTAAAAGCCTTAAAGATCTACTTGTTGCGCCTAGATACGTATTTTTCAACTGTGTATATAATCTGGCGTTTTCTCTAAATTACTGTTCTGTAATCTTGGGCTGATTGACAGTCAGCTGTGGGGTAGTGTCAGCCGTGGGGAGTTGGGCGGCCATACTGCTGGCCGGTATATCAATCAGTGCGTCCAGTAGTAGTTATTGAACCTGCCCGCAATCACACGTAATTTTAACCTTGAGCCGTCAGTATGGTGGCCAACCTTTACGGGTGTCGTGATAGTGGCCACGTCGGAATCAGTATCTCGTTAAATTTGTCCGTGAACGCGAATAGTTTTTTGCCTGAGGCCGTCGGTATAGCGCCCAACTTCTTCTCGTGTCGTAATAGTGGGAACACCAGAATTTATGGCTAATATGTGGTGTATAACAAGACGTTTTAGACGGTTCAAGTGAAGTTAGGGTCTCGGGAAATTTGCCCCAGCTCAATCGTTGTGCACTTACTCTTCCAAACACTTACATACATTCAATTAACACCAACACTTAACAAACGACGGGGATAATCAGGTGAGTTAATAAAATACCACACAATTAGTCATACCTATATTTAAATATGGAAACAGACAATGATAAATAATAAACGTATTTAATATTAGAATAATAGATTTGCCCTAAATAAGAGATTAGGAAAATACCTTAAAGATAATCATTTGCTATTGTGGCGATTTTCACATACAATGCAAACCAAAAAAACATACTACAGCGCCGCCTAACAAAGATTCATCGAAATATGGAGTATAATGAGCTACGGAGCAACTACTAATCCTAGATCGCGAAATAAAGATTCTCGTAGCGATTAGCATATCCCAACGACATCTCAACATCAATCGTTGAGCCACGGCCCGCCAGACATGATCACCTCGCCTGGTCGGAGAATCCTCCCTTTTTGTTGGAGCGACATGACACCCGTCCCTCCAACGCTATCACACAATCAGTATGATTAGACCTTAAAACAGCAAGCAAGCAGTTCATCATTTGACAAATTATTTAACTAATAATCTGGATAAGAGAATGTGCTCTGCCTTTTTAGATATTGCCAAAGCTTTCGATAGTATATCCTGTCTATCCTTTTACAGAATAAAAAAAACTTGTAACAAAGTACCACCAGCTTCAACTATTTAATGATGTAGTGACCGTTATCAATCAGCACAAAATGGGTCAATATGATGGTATACTCGAGCTCTGAAATAAAAAATAGCTGCTATAGTGTTTCGCAAGGCAGTATCGTAGGACCAATCTTATTCCTCATTTAAATCAATGATCGATGTGCCAATACGGTGCCATACTGTCATACACGGATGATACAGTTCCATTATTCTTGGCTAAATCTCGAGTTGAAGCGTACGAATACGCTCAGGACGGCTTTAATGAGGTATCACATTGGTTTTGTAGAAATGACCTCAAATGCAGAAAAAACAAAATATATTTTATTTAACATGCGGAATACGCAACTGATTTGAATATTTATGCATCGTACGTCAGCTGACACTGCATGCACTTGCCCTGCTTTAAATAAAACTGATGATGTAAAATATTTAGGTATCACGATTATTTTTTCGTAAACACGAGGGTACATAAGCTAAAATACATTTTTTAACACTAATGCCATATTGCAAGCAAAGTTTTTTGTTATTAAAACATACCTAATTGACTTTGTGTCAATCGATACTAACGTACTGCTAAGATCATTTTACTATCGCTCGAACGTGGTCAAAGAACAATAAAAGAGGTTGTCACAACCATGTCATGTCATCAACTTTGTCCGGTATACAAAGTTTTAATAGTTCAACAATTTATTATACTGTACATTATACTAAACAATACACTGATCTACCATTTAATTCTATATCCTTAGGTAAGAGAAGGAATGACATGCTATGTGTTAAACTTTAAACAATACAAGCTTACGTCAACAAAATTTATCTATTTTCTTTTTTTTAACATATGCCCTATCTATATAATAAGATGCATAAAGTATTTAAAATATATGTCGCCTTTTGCAATGTATTTGCAGGGAGTATAAATGAATATAATAATTTTATCATAATGAATAAATAAAATTATCGTATATTTACTAGAATTTTCAGTTAACCTAACATTGATTCTCTCTTGCTAAAATTAATTAGAAGTTAGAGCTTAAGTGAGAGATGAATCTCTCTCAAATAAGTTCTTAATTCGTACCATGACCACTTAAAAAAAATAGTTGATTATTGTTTGACTGAGGATTCCTCAGAAATTGTTTAACATACTTACATTTATATTGAAAAATCTTATTTTTTAAATGGCTGAATAGTGTTAACATAAATAATGTTATAATAGGTGCAACAATTCACGCAGCATTCAGTACCACATACATATGTACTTGTAGTCTGATCCGTGCCATCGAGCTATTCGAAATTTAAAAATGTGTCGCTAACCAAAAAAGGCAACACCCACACAGGCTCAAATATACTGAATACACATGAGAAATTACTAATGTGTGCAGGGATGGCATGTCACGGAACTAATCGTATGGAAAACCTACACGGCTGGCTCGGCTCGCTTTCGACGGCTATATATAACTGCCACCCCTGTGCGACATCCGACAACTTGCGACTCATTGGGACGAACGCTTACGCCTTTAAACTTCAAATAGAGTGTCAACTTGGGTCGAGGTATTATGGTCGAGGTCCGGTGAGCTTCTTTTTTTGAATTTTGTCAAAAAGTTACAGTTATTATCAAATTTATGTTAGGAAGGCTAGGATCATTTCTTTTTAATTATTAGAAGAAATATAAACTATACAAAGTATAGCCAATGGTGTAGATTCATTTGGATGAAATAGTAAGTAAGTATGCTTTTGTGTAAAATATTTGGATCGCTTTAATATTATTTCAAGTATCTTAAATAAAGATCAGAGTAGAGAAGCATCATAATATTCGCAATGGATGGAATAATTTTGAACGATATTTCTGTCGCATCGTAGCGACAGCGCATGTGATTGCCACATTAATGATCGCTGAACGCTCAGTGCAAAAACGTTTGTCTAACTATAAAAATCTGATCTTAATAGGTACTCTATTGTATCCAATATCCATTGTACCTAGTGTATTGTGTCTCGCAATGGAAGTTCTCACGCCTATTCGATGCCGCGCCAGTGTGTGTACCTGCATCTAAATCATAAATTGCCAAGAGACCAACACTAACTAGTCAGTTGCAAAGTTACTTGTTACAATATGAACATTATACTTTAAAAAAAAATACTTTTTGGTCAATTATGATTGACTGCAGTATACACACTTCGAAAACTTCTAAAATGATAATTACACTATCTGTAAATGAAAAAAGTACTTGCAAAGCTTTACTTGCAGGATTGTGATGCGACCCCACGTCATTTCCATATTTAAAAGTGATAAAATTATAATTTCTGACTCCTAAGGACATAGACTAGTTAAAAATATTCAACATAATATTTTTTATTTTTTTATTTTAACAGCCTAACAAAGTAACTTTATTCTGACTGACAGAAAGCACGAGTAGCATACAAGAGTTGTGGTCACCATACTCATTGTGAATGCAGACAATGCAGTATAGTGACCCACACTGTGGTAGCCTAGTAAGATGCTTTTTCACGCCTCGCTTGGGGATGTAAAAGACATGACAGTCACCGTGGTATTGTATTGCAGACAACTGTCAACCCAGAATAAATGAGTATCCAGTCTCGCACTCACCAACGAAACACGACAGCACAGATGTTATCGCTTTAGGTTGATCTTTTGTGGGAGGGTAGTACTGCCCTGGTCGAATCGGGCCGTTCGTACTGAAATCAGCGTGAATCTATTACCTAGAGCGTGGTTCTACTACTATAATTAATTAAGACAATTTTCTGAAATAAACAACAGCTCTTGATGTTAAATGTTTAATGTGAAGGATCACATCATCTATGTACACGTTTTAGCGTGGTTACACGTAGCATAGAATGCTGCGTAAATACAAAATTCTCATATTGAACTAAACAACTGTATATAAACATTCACATTTTTTTTAATCTACATAATACATTTTATAACTCTTTTACTGTATATTATTATATTACTTTCATAAGCTATCTTTTTTTAAAAAATTGTTTCGATTATTTGTTTTTTTTTTTCTGTCAGACACCCTTAAGTCCAATTTTATCAAAGTAAACATATTTTAACAAATCTGTTACAAATCATTTGGAGCGCAAAAATTACCTTCTCCAGCAGTCTCAAGCAGCAAAGGCCAAATAGCCGATCAAGTTTAAGCTGTAGATACAGATTTTTCAGAGATTTTTAAAAGAAATCTATCCTTCAATTGTAAGTAAGATTTGAGGTGCTAAAGCCGAGTGACTGCTAAAAGAGACATCCTCCGGATATGGCATGAGCTGTTTGTTCAGGTATGCTTTGCAGAATCCGATCTGATAACTATGAAAAACTATGATAGTTTAGAATAGTATAGGATACTATACGGCAGAGTAATCTTAGACAACACCACTAGCGCTGACAACACAGCAATCAACGCTGGAATCAAGAACTAACTTTTCGGCCGTCGAGTGACTTTCTTCTTGCATTCATCAACTAATGTCTATCTTGCTTTGGTCGATACAGATTTATTTTTATTGTATAATCATTAATTCGAACATCCTGAGCAATAAGATTATCAATAAAATTTACTTTCTCCTACGAGTCGTGAGAAAGAAATCTAATAGCATCTAAGTGACAGTTGAAGCTGGCAGAAAATTATTCGGAAAAGAATTCTAGTTAAATGAAAATATAATATTTGGCACTTCTTCTACAGCCAAGGATAAGTGATAAAAAATTCATTTAGGTATAAAGTTCATTTCTAAGTAGGTATCATTACCAACTTGTAATAATAAACGCCTTTTAAAACCATACGTCCATTGAGGGTCGAGTGTACTGTTATTTTATTGGCACCTCTTAAAACATTTGCTCATCTCCTTCTAGTTTTTAAGATAGTATAATCTTGTTATAGTAAAGTAGCCAATTATACTAAATGTGAATTTATTCAAGCGTCATGGAGGCCTACTGCATTTGATAAAATGAATAAATGTCATATTTTGTTTCCACTTCAACGATGGAAAAGCTTCTACGTAAAACCGGCAAAAAATTTATTCAGACGCATCAGATATTTTGAGGATATGTTAGTTGGACGTTAAAAATGCCTCCAATCAAATGTCTGATGATTCGAAAGTAGCACAAGCTCGTAATGACTTTTCAAAAATGCTAAAGAAAATCCCCACTTCGAAATACTCAAGAGCGTAAGTTTCTTTCGGACAGATTAACTTGATATTTTATCATGCTGACCTGACTATCATTTTGCGAGATATTTTAAATCTGACTGTTAGAAATATTTTTATTCTTTAATTTCTTTACTTCATTACAAAAATATGACAAATAAAGGTACGTAAGACGTTTCAAGATGTCTTGCACTGTTTTCTTCAAAGTAAAAAAATGTCCGCGCTCGAGAATGTTAGTCATGATTGTGTTTTTTTTAACTCTCAGATATTTCCACTGCTTATAGTCAAGATTAAAAGGACAGATTATTGAAATATACACTTTTCAACATGTAAGTAACCTTACTGATCCTAATCTCACATTTTTCAATATTTTGGACCATCGATTTTTTGTTTTCTTTTTTGTTGGTTATGGTGGAGGCAGTCAACAGAGGTACAACTCCTTATGTTAATCTGCTGTTCGAATAAATCTCGAAATCCCTTCTTCTTCTCCCCTACTATTACAAAATACAATAACTTCGTCAGCAGTTCAGCACCATTTGCATTAGCGTCATCTCGCCAAGCATTTTGTAATATAGTTTAATGTTCATATTGAATACAGAAAATGAAATAGTATATCATTTATAAAAAAAATACTAAATATCGAGTTTATGGGTGATGTAGGTAGTAACATTAACCTAGTTTTGAAATCAAGCCTTAGTTTGAACATACGATCACAACACAACAATACATACATATATACACCTACATTATTATTAAAAAAAAGGTTTTCTTTCTTCTTAAAATCATGAATGTTATTTACTTTTTTTTAACTCTACTTTTATAAATAACCATCAATAAAATATTTCTAACATTTAGTTTCAAATATCTAACCCTTTCTCAAAACCCAAGCTCTTCATACTTCAAAACAGTCGCCCACTTTTTGGCTTAGTTTGATAAACGCGAAATTTTTATTTTTAACTATTATTTAATTTCGTCTATGCCGTTCAGGTCCATTTATGATAAAAGTGCGAATTTTGAAGATAATGAATTGATGAATTGAAAAGATTCCTTTACATAGACAGACAGAAATTCAGCGAAGACAAAACGTGGACATATCGAGAAAACTACTAAATCTACTACTTTGAGGCGTTTCAGTACTGCCAATTCGGCGCAGTCGCAGTTGCCAATAGACAATGGTTTTGTGACTTATTTTAAATGTTTTCTTATCTGTGCTTAATCGCAAATATGCTTCTACATATAAGCGTATTTTATAGAATGAACTATTTTTGCGTAAAGATAATTTCGCATTTAAATTCTGGAAGAGAGGTACATACAAAATTAATGAACAATGGTCGCATAAATCTGTTGATTTAAATACTGTAATAGTGTAATAGTTAGTTACTATAGATGGAGAATAATAGAGAAATTAAATAATGGAGAAATGAATACAAAGAAGATCCCTTTTTTTCTGCGGCAATCTCGGCTCGGCTATTATACAATGATAGCATGCCCTCTCTTACTTATGGCACAGTATTGCAACCGTGTCGTTTTAGCTTCAACACAGTATACCAAAAACGAAGAGCAACTGGCCCCCTCGCCAAGTTGACATTTTACAAACATGAACGTTATTGGATAACTAACAAACATATGAGAATGATATCTCTCAACGCTAAATCACGTGATCAAAACAAAAATTAGCCAATAATACAAGAGCGCAGAGGCACTAACGATTGCACAAAGAGAATCGACATGAATTACCAGCATCTAGAATGGACGGATGGCGTAGTGTTTTAAGCAATCGCCATGACGCTGAGTGTTGTGGGTTCAAAGTCCACATGGGGCAACACTTTGTGTGATCCACAAATTGTTGTTCTGAGTCTGGATGTTTTTTGTGTTCATTTCATGTGTTTGTAAAGTTTCCCGTGGCACACGACGATATATTCCCAATTCGGGAGTTTTCTTTAAAAAAAACAGGCTGATTAGGCTGGAGCTTAGAACGGTGAACTTTAGGGAATAGTAAATTTAGAGCAAACAAAAATAACAATGTTTTGTTACTCCACATACCTATACCAAATACTCACTCTCAACTATAATGTTATTTTAAAAAATTGTAAATATGCACTTTTAAAATACTTATTTCAATAGCAGTTTAAAATTTATATTACTTATTTGGACGAACATTCTTTTAATCATCAGAATCATCACTCAGAGTGGCGCTGCCGTTATCAGGTTAGCCGACGGTGAATTGGATCCGAGTAGAAATCTTCTTCCCGGAACCCTCTTCGCTACCTCCTTCCGTTAAATGACATTTTTGGAGAAGACTGTGTAAAAAAAATCTGCCGCTACCGTAATACGGTTGACAGCGAGAGATTCGCTCCAATAACTACCAAATACTCCCGCATTGAGGAATTGACGCTACGATGTTCAAGCTGGACAATACTAAACCGTACAATCCTGCCTGTAACTAAAACGTCATTGGCGTAACAGATTACGCGCAGCTAGGGTGGGTCTCCTGGTAAGTCCTACTCGTAGTCTATATTACCTAGAGTACCAAGAATAATCTCCTTTGGAGTAGTGCTATACTACATATGTCGAAGCCTATTCATCTTGGACCTCGTACATAAAAGTACGCTCCTCCAAATAGTCTATCACTAACCACCTCAGGTACTTTGGCACAACGCGATAGTGGAGTGCTTCTCTGATACACTTGAATGCGCAGTTATTGAATGCGTTGGTGGTGTCCAACAACACCGCCAACAGCACGCCACGCTGGCGTGGCTCAGAACCTCTTCGGTTACGCTCTTGAAGCGAAACGACGCCTCATCCTGCCACACAATGGGCCATTCGGCATTGATGGATTGGGAGGCCAGGTCGACCTGCCTATTAAGAAGACCGATTCCTCACCCTCTCAGTACTCTAAATGTTGGTACGTCAAGCTAGCGTCAAATACTTTTCTAAGGGGGTCTGATGTGTGGTCGAGAGCAGGGTCAAGAGTACGGGTGCAAGGCAAAAAAGGAGCAGCTTAATTGGCATTGCACGTGGTGCTCAAATAGCTACCGACAGGTTTGATTGAGTGCTGTGGTCAGCACACTGGCAAGTATCCCGTATCTGGTTCGTTCAGTTTTTGTGAATCCGTGCGATTAGGGTGATAAAGGTACAGAACCCACAATCAAGACCCACACTATATGGTTATAATCGGTTCGATTCTGACCCCAGCCACAAAACTAGTGGGATTAGGGCATTTAACTAGTAAAAAAAGTGTATTGAATTGCATTTGTATAAAATTTAACAGCCCCCTGACAGTATATATGAAAATATACCACTATAGTCCCAAAAATATGTTATACCATTGCTTAACTTTTTGATAGCATGCTCCCGTGGCTCTTCAAACTAGTCGGGTAATCCTAAAATACGCAGGTGCGTTAAAATAAAAACAAAGTAGCTAAACGACACAATTGGTCTAAAATCAAAGTGCAGTATTTGATTTATCGCTACAACTGAGTAAGTTGTCATCAGAATCTTTTCCCTCGCCTCCCGCATACCGATGCAGTGTTACGATCTTAGGAGAAGTAAAGGTACGCCCGTTACCTTTGTAAAATAAAAATGTAACATTTTGTCTATACTTAAATTCGATTAAGATGGAGTCTCCACTATAGAGTTGACCAATCTGATGATACTGTACAATTGTAATGATTTAAGTGTAGCGTTGTGTGTGTGTCAGCGCCAGTGGCGTCTGGCGGTCGGGCAGCGCCGCGCGGATGTTGCGCCTCTTAAAATTGTAAACAAGAGCTTTTTCGATTGGTGGGCGGCAACGCGCAAGCGTACAATGAAGTAACCTTGCAGCAGCGTCAATTTTTTTTTGTTAATAAATGATCAGATTTTTATTTATGAAATATAAAATAAATAAAAAAATAAATAAATAATATTAAATATTTCTTTTTTTTTTTCGAACATATTCGTATTGTAATAATGTTTACTAATATGAATACTAAAAAAGTACTACTTTTAATAGTAGTCCCTGAAAGATGACAGTCTTTTCTTATTTTTTAGTTTACTTATCTTTTTCAGTTATTTTTACTCTGCTGCTTAATGTATATTTACGCGCTAAAGACCTATCAAGAGAAAAAACAGTAGCAGTCGTGGGACTGCCGATAGAAGTGAAAACGGAACTATTAAGTTGAGAGTAATTAAAACTATATGCAAAAATTATATGAAATTTTTTATGTTTCATATATAGCTATATATAATATATAATATCATATATAATATATAATAATAATAAATTTCATATATAATATATAATATTATATTCTCCATAGCTATAGATATACTATTATCATTAGCATGTCGGTGACGCGAACCGAGGATTTTACCCTCTACCAAAACGCTCAACGCGCCTAAAGAAGTTTTCACTTCAAAAATATACAAATAATATAAAACTATACGGTACGGAACCTAGTCCTGCATATTTCACTTTGTAAGTATTTAGAAATCTAATTGTCAGTAAAAAGGTCACAGTTGCAGTTTAAACATTATTTTGAGAAAGTCTTGCTAATACTATATCGGCTTGTAATTAATAGTATTCTTTATCCAATAAATTTGTTAAATTATTCGTTTAACTTGAAATACAAAGAAGAATTTATTGCAAGAAGACGTGTCCGACATATATCATTTAAAGTCCTTGGATTATTTCTTCTACGTCCAAATTTGAAAACATTTAGAAACAAGCGATTCTAAATCGACTCAGGGAGATTGTTTTGTATAATCTGTAATCAATTTCTTAAGACTTACGTTGTAAAAAGAACCTGTTTTTGTAGTGATTAGTGTCTTGTATTTTAGTTACATTTCTCATAGCAATCTTTTCTATGATGAAGCAATTTCATGAAAATAGATATTACATTCGAAAGTTTAGTATATATAAGTTAGAAATAAGTTTATAAAATTTTCATATTTTAGAATCTAAGAGGTGGTCCAATTTATTCGTGAATCTCTGCTTGTGTGCCGCTTATACAAGATTGAATCTTTTAGAAAAATCGCGGCTGAGGTGTACGGCAGCGGACATGCGCGCGTCGTGCAGGGCGCTCTGTGCGGCGGGTCGGAGGGCCGGGGGACGGGGGCGAGGCGCGTGCGCGGGCCCACCGGGGCGCGGGCGGCAGACGCGCCGCGATGGTGGGCCGCGACAGCCGCTCGAGGAGCGCGGCGCGCCCTGAGGCGCCGCGGCATGAGTAGCGCGCAGCTCCGGCCCGGCCCGCGCGCCCGCCATGGCGCAGGCCGCGCCCGCGCCCCATCGCACCCACTCCTTCGTGAAGAAGACCTTCCACAAGCCCACGTACTGCCACCACTGCTCGGACCTCCTGTGGGGCCTCATCGGGCAGGGCTACGGCTGCGAAGGTACGCGTCGCGCATGCGCCCCTGGCGCGTCGATACCGGGTGAGCGCGCGTCCGTTGCCGGCACGACCAGCGCGTTATGCAACCCGGAGCCTGCGGCCGGTGCCGGGCGTGTCCGTTCCCGGCCCGGCCGCCCGCCCCGATCGATACGCCCCGGCGCCCGGCCCTCGGCCCCGGCCGCTCCTCGCCTGCCCGTTCACGTGCACGACTCGCGTGCCCGCACCTATCGCCTTGCACTTGAAATTTCAAGGACGAGGCGCCTGACTCTGATGACTTCGTGGAGCCGTCGCACGTCCCCAACTCGGGGAAGGCTCGACGTGCCTAATAGTAGAGCTCGGGGGTTAGTCGCCAGGGTGGGCTTAGATCAGCTGAACTTCGAAGGTGACGGTGGCAAAACGAGTGTGAATTTTGGAGCATATCGATCGATATGTTTTGTAAGAGGTTTTTTTCATAGCGGCGCGGGGCGGGGCGCGGCTACATCCCCCGCTCGTGTACCCTTAACCCTAAGCTCGATGTTGTGATCGTGACAGCTCCCTGTAGTGGTAAGTGACCATTATACGCAGGATACGACTTCATCCCAGCCTGGTAAACTTTATAATTAGATGATATTACATATTGGTTTTGCGCATTTTGAATCGGACCTTTGAAGTAACTTTTTTACTACGCACACAAACAAGCTGATATTTTAAGATCATAAGTAATTATATAGTTACTCCTATTTAATTACCAAATATATTTACATATACCTCTAACGTACTAATAATTTAATAATCTTATTATGTCATGTTAAATAATTTAGACACTTTAGTAACATTGTTATGGGGTAACAATTTATTTATTCTCAATCAAAAACTACGGTACGATACTAAATATATTTGTAGCCCATTATCCTCATAAATTCTTCCGGCTACTATCGCACACCACATCATTTATAGGGAAAACATGCTAATTTACTTACTCCAAATAAGTTCTCTTAACGATTTTTGTTTAAAGGCCCGTTTATACAATTAAACGTTAACGATTCTAAATATGACTTATAGTCAACCTAATTTGTTACAATTTTGCATGTTACGCGGCTATACTCGTTCTGCGTGGCTTATTGATCAACGTCTGGTCCCTCGAGGATTAGTTTGAGAGAACAGGACAGCCACAGTTATAATTTGGACGCATTTACTGAAACCGAAATACATTTTCCTTCTCCCTTTAACAGTCAATTACAAAGAGACGAAGTTTATTTTTCGTTTAGTGTACTTATACCAGGAGCATATTTAATATTCTTTATTTCATGCAACACACGAACTAGTTTTTTAAACCTTTACTTAACAAACCTCTTTAGTAACTTTACTTTTAATTTTTTTAATAAAAATGCGTTAGTGATGTCACGGTTTAAAACAAATATTCAAGAGGTGATTATGTCAATTCAATAGTGTTGTGTATTTATGTATATATGTTTTCAATTTCATAAGCAAATCTATCGTACATAAAACTACATCAATAACTAATGAAATTTAGCTTTATGCGTACAATTTATTAGAATTTATTTTTGTAAAATCATTATGTGTTAAAATCACACCAATAAAAATTGAAGTTATGTAACAGTCACCCAGACTGACTAATTACGCTTATTAGCTCAAGTTTTGTTAATCATATTTTCGTCTTCCCGTCGATCTTCCGGGTTCAATACAGACACGCTGTGAACAAACTTTAACACCAACATTATTTTGTATTTTCTTTAATATTTCTGACGGGTCTATAACTAATTACTTTCCTTATAATAGACAGATACCGTACTTTGCTGCCGTAACGTCTGTGGAAAATATTAAAATAAACCAAATTATCGATCTTTACGATTAAGTTCCATTCTATTCTGGGCACCCTCTTTCTAATGTGTTTCAGTGTTTCTAATGTACAAATGTGAGACGTTAAAATGTGGATCTATGCTTTTTAATTTAAGGTGATGGACTTTTTGCTTATTATATTAAAGTGGTTTTCCACTAATTATTTGTAAAGAACACTTTTCTATGAAAACCAAGAGCATACGACATATCTACTCATGAAGAAGATTCTGAGGAATTCCTACATTCTTTTGCTACGATATTATAGCCTGAACATGAGTATAAAAATATTATATTTAAATTTACCATTACACAAAGTTAAATTCTGAAAAGGAGATCCCTTTGAGCGATTTATGCTTTAAGATAACTGGCGCAACTAGATTTCGCCTAAGACATTCAATTCCTAAAGTTGATAGCCACAAGGATGTGCTAATTAAGCGCTGGATATACTGTGCATTTTTTTATAAAATTCTTATTGTAATTGAAAGACTACTGAAACAACGAAACAACTAATAGTAATTTAATTTGCACGACATTTTAAAATGATCATTTTATTCTCTAATAAGATTTCAGTTACATAAAAATTTACTATTTGGCTATAGTTTATTGGAATTGGATTCTACTCGAGTAAACTATAGCTAAGTTTAAAATTTGTGTCTTCCAGCATCAATCGTGATATTTCATAGGCGCTAAAGACTTCGGAGACGGTGGTTCTATTCATCAACACAAAAACGATACCTTATGGGTAGAACTGTTTCACCGCATTTCCTGACTAGCGCCTATACTTTCAATCTCCTGTAGCTCACAAAACAACGACTGCTGGTGAAATTCAAAAAAAACCCGGGTAGGTACCGGATACCCGGAAGCAAGACAATTAACATCAGACTCATCTGCTAGCCGCGGCAGTTGTTCAGAAAAACTGTTTTATGTTCATAAAATATTAAAATATCTCTACTTCATAGGTTTTAATAATAGTTGGTAATCTTATGGCAAAAAATCGTTCCAAATCTTTTAAGAACGCTTAAACAATTTGAGGCTCCAGAAAGTAAATTTACTTTACATGCGGTTACAGGACAGGTTGTACGTTTAAAGTGTTAGCAGTATCACAGTACTGCGATTATCATCTCGAATAGATTCAGATAATATAAGCGATTGCACTAGCCACAAAAATCTTTAATGAACTTTTTGTTACTAACAAAATCTCGACTTGGTATAAAGTCAAATGAGCATTTTGGTGGGTGCAAGTCTTGCTTTTTGGTACCAACAGCATTCTATACGAAGACAAAGTACCAATTTATTTTGAAGCGATATTTGTTCCCTTTAATTGTTATGTCGAAATATTTTGGAAGTACATTTAGTTTCGAAACCTTAACTTAATTTCTTATCCAAGTATACAGCTGAAATGACGTTTTTTTCTTCTGATAACTATGAACCTAACGAATACATAACATGAGCGTGACTGGCTATATTCCGCTTTGCTCGGTCTTGGAGATTCTTAATCCTTTAAAATTATAATCTATTCATTATTGTTTTTCCATCCATAGGTAAAATCATTCCTGAACTAATAAGCTTCAGCCTAGTAAATAATTAAAAGCAGAGCTTTCCTACCTTAAAAACTTTCCGCTTTGACTATTGGACAACAAAATTCTTAATTACATTATGGCTACACAATGGATGTTGCGCTTGCACACCATTTTCATGTGTAACGCAAAAAACATGAGACAAACTTAAGATCATAGACTATAAAATTCGATACATCTTTATGGTATATAAAAACCAAATAGTTTTATAAAAGACAAAAATACTTAGTATTTGCAAAAATAAATTTATCAGCAATTAAATATAATGGCTACGCTGGGCATTTTTACGTTAGCACCTCCCTAGAATGCATACTTATTTCTTTTACTAGTATGAATATATATTTGAGTAATGGAGAAAGTATTCTATCAAACAATCTAGGTGTTATAATACAAGCTCTATTTAGTTTGAAGATAGATGTTGTTGTGTGTCAGATGTCGGGTTATATATTTATTGTGCTTATGCGGTTCCTTGTGCTTTTTACATGTCCTACTTTAAAACATCACCAATTTGGTCGGTAAATGTTCGCTGTAGACGATACGACGACTCTACCAACACTTTCACACACATTCTTTAAATACCTTTCGTGAGTCTTCTATCATCCATCCTCTATACGTGGCCAAACCATCGAAGCGTTCTCCTTTTTAATACTTTTTATACTAGCTGTGGAAAAATCTGTGTTAGACGTAAGATAAGGTATACTTTACTGACGAGCATTACTTAGTTTGAAGCTAGATGGCGTTGTGTGCCAGATGTCTGAAATATTTATTATTATTATTAAACATTTCATTTTAACTCCGGTAAAAACGAAATTTCAGTAGCTTATATTAAAATTGGTGAAGACTTCAGTGCGAACCAATCGTTACGTCGAACGCACTCACCGGGACCGTCATCTTAGTGTGAAATAAACTCACACTACCCTCTCTTATGTAACCTATATTATAAAATATATATATGACCTATATTGGATGTCTTATGTTAAATAATTTTATTTACCACAGTTTATCTGAACTGAAACACTAACAATTCGTAAAGGTTGGTACCAATTTAGTAAAATATTAATATCGTGACTAATTTACAAATGAAAAATTACAATCTTGATAAAATTTTACGTGTTAACTACCGAATGTAAAAAAAGGATATGGATTATTTAAATAAAAAGGTTAACAGTACCTTTTTATTTAAATAATCCATATCCGTGTAACCGAGGTGGAGATAAAGTAACCTTTACACGAGCGGAGCCAACGGGAGATAATAATAAATAAAAATAAAAATGTTCTGTCTGCTGACGTACTCGTGTATAGGTCTCTTAAATTACTGAACTTGTATATGGAAGCAATAATAACAGTTACTTAGTTTTGAAACTCAGCAGAAAATTAAATTGATGTTGAAAAATAGTTTCTAAACACATTTCAAGTTTTGTTTTTTTTTTTATTTTTATAAAATACAACGCCCGCCCTAGGAATAAATCCTATATCACAGGTGACTTTATAAACGTACAAGAAACGGACACAAAGAACACCCAGACTCTGAACAACAATTTATGGATCACACAAAGTGTTGTCCTATGTAGGATTTGAACCCACAGCACTCAGCGCAGTAGAGAGCGGCGTGGCGAACGCCACCACTAGGCCAACCGTGCAGGCAACATAACCCGTAGAACCAATTGAAAGAATACGCTTACAACGTCCATGTCTAGTTATAAAAAAACCTTTTAACAATATAAAATGCGTTCTTAGCTCATTTGGTTGTTAATAAATATCCGAAATTCCCAAATATCAATGAGTGTTTATAATTTTTTTGTCAGATATTATGGTATTTTATCGATTATGTAATATTTTCGCTTTCTGCTTTGTATACCTACTGCTTTTTGATAAAAACACTAATTACCTCAGTTAAATATTGTTAAAATTAAATATTTTGACTTATCAAATAATCATTTCGTCGGTACAACGAGATAGTAAATATTAAAATGTTATTAAACAAACATATACGAGTATAAAACTAGAATACAAATTGTGGTATATTTGTAAATAAGCATTATATTTCTAGTTAAGTTCTAGTATAGGCTTGTTCTTTCGTTTGTTTCTTCAGCTTCCACTTTCGTAGCTACAATTTGTAACTTTCGTAGCGAGGTCTGCGTAGCTCTCTGTATGTAGACCGTAGTAGACATCTACGCCGTAGTTACCGTAGTAATATTAAAAATAGGTTCTCAGTTCTCAAAAGTTTTCAAAAATTAAAGAATGGTGAAATCAGTTTAATACTTTTCATCAACATGTAGTCACGTTGAAGGCGGTAATGCTATTTTAATTATTTATTTATTGTTAATTAAATGTCAATTATCTTTAAACACAAATTTCTCTATCAGTAGTAAACACGTGTAAAAAGAGATTTGCCCTATGAAATACGTCTTAATATTTGTTTATTACGGGAAATAAACTTACAAGACAGTCAGTATGTAATTGAAAATGATGAAATTACCGTTTACTTGCAAAAACGCTGGCAGGTTCCTGAAGAAAACAACTAGCCTAACTCACTCCTAATAATTTTTATTTTATTTTATTAAGAAGATTTACATTTTGATGGTTGCCCAATATAATAAAATTAAGATACGCAATCAGAACAGTCAATAAATTATTGACGAGACATTTAAAAGTCAACATATTTTTTTAAAGTAAAGAAATAAATGCACAAACTGTCAGTGCAACATGCACGACAGCTCAAACAAAAACCATAGAGAAACACAAAACAACAATAACATTCATTATTCTGACGCGCGCTATCTCGGCAGTCACGGCGACACACGCGCCACAATACCCCGTGGTAAGACAATACACGTCCGTAGTTCTGACACGCCCGCGCGATTGTTCGCGCCCAAGAGATAAGGGATGCGACGCGACGTGTGGAAATGGACAACTTATTGTTGCAGTATGCAGGGGAATAAAGTGTGACGTCAGAGTAGGGATAGACCCATGTCGTTGATAATAATAAGTAATAACAATATACCTTATACATAGATAGCAAATACTAAAGGAACCTGTCGTTGGGTTTTCTTGTTTCCTATGATCATTTCGTTATTTCTTATCCGATTAATGAAAATATCGTTCATCTAGGTTTTGCAATGATATTCACCCGAAGATTCTAATACAACACTTAATAAACTATGTCCCATATGCAAAAACCATAAGCTATAAGTAGGCTTTAACCTTTTGAAGCTTTGAATTCAGCTTTACTTCTTTAAGGTGAGCATGAGACAAAAGAAAAAGAATCGGTATCCTACATAATTATTTGTTCATTTAACCAAATAATTTCAAAATGTAATGTTTCTTTAATTATTGTTTATATGGCAATGAGATAACAGAACTTAAACATAAAGTATGTACTGCGATTAAAACCACGTTGTCAATTCTGTCAGGCTCAAAGCATATTTTCAATGTCCTCATTGCTTTGATTTTGAGGAGAATTTTGACGACTAACTGTGTACTCGAACGCTACTGCAATTTTTATTATGGTATATGCTTACAATTTGCAGTAGTTGTCCGTTTGCAAAAATAAAGCGTCTGAAAATTTAAAAAGCCACGATAGTACTCTTTGATTTAAGCAGATGCAAATTTAAAAAGGTCAAATTTTCAATATTATACAAGTACTGTTTAGTATTTGTCAATATCTTAGCGTGTAACTTTTACTTTTCATGTTTACAGCTGTTTTTATAACAGATCACTTCAGTGTTACCAGATACATTGCCTTATTTTAATTTTATTATTGGCAAATATTTGCGATATTTTTTTAAATAAGCAATTGGGGCTATCAAAGGCAAGAAGGCTTTTGTCTTACCTTTAAAACCCCTGCTCTTTATTAAATAAAAACCTAGACTTTGTACAAGAGCGTCTAAAGTTAGGCATCCAATGTGTCTACAAAACAAGTGAACTAAAGTTGTGCCACAATATAGCACTATACTAATTACTTACAGAACCTATAGAGACGCAACAACATGCTATCACTCTAAAGCTATCCTATTCGTCATACCACGAAATTTATGGTCGAGTGGAAAATCGAGATTTTACTCGCGATCAGGGGGTACATGTTGCAGTGGAGATTTGATACATCATCGGTTCGTGGGCTAAAATCCAAGCTGTTATCGAATGGCCAAGACCATGGGCCGGAATCCACATTTAAGGTTAAAACAAAAAAAAATAGAGATAGTATTTATTTTTCTGAGAATTTTATATTCTATGCGAAGTTTGCTAACTAAGATAGATTTTATAAATTGGGCGGCTACTACTCCAAAAATAACAGAACTTACTTAGCAAAGAAACTTACGTTATATTGCTAAATACTGTCTTTATATTAGAAAAATTATTGTAAAAGTATTGGAAGATTTTAATCGATTACACTCTAGCAAAAATTAGCACTTTCAATCCCTTATAACGATGCCCTATATTATTACACACAGAAACAACGCGCAGGATACTCCTAGTGCGGCAGTTGTCTTATGAAAAACGAAACAAAGTAACAAATGTAACGGTTCGACGTGAGGATTAAAAAATGACAAAAAAATAAAATATTGTTGCACAGTAACATTAATAGAATCCCTGAAAATACCTGGTGTAGGTAACAATAATCTAGCCTACGAGCATAGTATGTGAATGTCATAAGTTAATTATATTTATATTGTTGATGGGAATACTGAAGAGTACATAGAATTTCGCCAGTAATTCGCTTGAACTAAACTAAACTTGAATAAGATTTCCAGGAAGGATTTCCTTTTAAAAGTGATGAGCCTGATATTGCCTCGATGGTCTAATGATTAGCATATGCGACTGCCGATCAAGAGATCTTGGGTTAAGATTTCAGGTTGGACCAAAACGTGTTTTTGACCATTCTTGATTATAGAAATGCTTTAAATGCCCAGAGTTTGAAAATTGGGTTCTTGACCTCCGTGCCGCGAAGAGCACGTAAAGCCGTCGATTCTGCGCCTGATATCTCCCCGGTCGTGTCAGATAGCCATCCCTTTCGATTCTGAGAGTTAGGGAACAGAGAGTGCACCTGTACTTGCGCATACGCTTGTGCACTATAATTCATCCTGTGAAGTTGGCTGGTCTCCATTGAGACTGCCCACCGTGTACTGGCTGGCAGGAGGATGCAAATACCGGCTAGGAGTATATCATCATTATCTATATAATATTGGTTTACTTTTTGTATTTCGTGTTGTAATGGATTAAGAAAACGGTGTATCACCAGCTCTATTCCTTCTGTGGGTGTCGTAAAAATTTATTAAAGAATCAGACTACACAGAATAAAAATACTAAAAAGAAAAAGAAAACAATACGTTTGGTCAGCATGGTAGTCAGCCAAAAACTTTTTCTAAAGAGAGGTCTATGTCTAGCAGTGGATTATTAAAGACTGTTGATTTGAACATGATATAATGAGTATTAGTGGCATATAATAAATTAAAATACTAGAATATAATATGGAAGAAAATTTTTACCAAGACAATGTTGCGTATTATTAACTCGATAGGTTTGGATCATCATTTCTAATTAGTGTTTATTGTTTTGATAGTGGAGCATATAAAGACTGCTGTATGCGGGATCCATACGCGGTAACCGCACCGTGTCAACGTAGACGGCATGCGCTTTGGTTGGAACTCCCCCTGAGAATAAGGTACCCACCTGAAAAGGTACGTGAGTGGCGTGAGGCCGCTTGTCGAGTTATACGATGGATCGGCGATTATCCCGGCTGGTAGGGCAAGAGTACGGTACAACCTTTCCTTCTGATTGACGCAGGTCTTTTCCAAGTACAGTTACTTCGGGCAGTATCTACATTCGGTCGCTACGGGAGAATTGGGTCCCGTCTGCTGCCACTGTGACTACAGTGAGGGCTCGGCTCAGCACACGCTAGCGGGTACTACTTGTACTTGTTCTACTTGTACGGGTCCTCATTGCAGTTATTCGAGATATCTCGCTACTGGCCGTCATACGCTCCACGGTCTGGCCCATACAACCTTCTGTGAAGATGTTATTTCGCAGGTGCAGGCGGTGGGGAAGGCCCACTACGGTGGCTAGCCACGAGGAGGCGACGTCCGCGGGTACCGTACATAGTCTAAACGGAGAGTTCACCCGTAGATGGTGCCCGCGTCTGTGCCTGCAGACACAGAAAGGGATTAAGACATCTTAATTTCAGGCGCAGAATCACACATCGTGTGATTTTAAGCGGCTTGCTATTCCGACCTGCTGCAAAAAAGTGTAGCTTTAATTTTGAAGATGAATGGTGCTTAAAACTTGGAAAGGTTCACATATTTTTACACTTAAAGTTGCATATGTTTAAATACTACACATACAGGTAGAATAAACTTCATGACTTTTAGGACTCTATAACGAAATATTGGTAGAAACAGGTATAAAACATTAAATCATATTTTTCGTGACTATAACCTATCACGAAATTCAACAAGTATCATTTACATACGTTCAGTACGTACGGTGTATTTCAAACTTACAAGTCATCAAATCTTTAGTACATTTTAACACTTATCATAGTACCGCACCGTTTAACGTTAATTTTAAATTACCTTAAACTAACTCTCCATATGATATCAAAACTAGTCGCACTCAGAACAAAGTCCATTTTCATTTCAACGTCATTTGTGTGTTAGTGGGCGTCGAAACACCAAGTCGATATACTGTTTACCTGTGGATAATGACAATCGTGGCTAACACGTCATAAGCCGTGACATTTGTATTTTTATCCTAACATTTACATACAATTATTATTGTGTAACAAAAATAGATTTTACCTGTAAGTGGGAACATTTCCTAGTAGTGTACCTACGTTACATCCTCATTACATATGACTTGGAAAAAAGAAATAGGAAATGGTAACAAGTAAATTATGATATACTTAATAAACAGCAGTTGCTTCGATACGAATTAAATAAAAAAAACCCTTCAAATTTATTTTGAAATAATCATAACAACATTGAATTTCTAAATATAGAATTCCTTGCTCTTGCGGCAGTTGAGTTAAAAAATTGAATCGGTACAAGCTGCCGGTACCAGGGCCGCGGGGCTACGCCCGGCGTATGTAGGCCATTGGTGACGTCATACGGTGATGACCCAGTTCTATTGCCATTGAGAGACGCGCGTCAATGGTGCCCCCTCCCACGCGCCTCACTTGCACCCAACAGTGCAGCACCCTCTAGCTGTTGAAGGGCGTGTCAAAAATATCTAACACATTTCATTCTACTGTTTCTGTCATTCAATATTTTACATCACCAACAAAATTAAGGTCATGTACTCCAGATTAAGTATATTTGTATTTATAGCAGTTGTCTAGTAGCCATTGTATAAGCTTTGTTTAGTTTGGTACTAGTTGACGTTGCGTGAATATCGTGGAACTTTGTGTTATTATTTTACTGCTTTTTCTTAAAGTAATGCGTAAGAGTTTTTGTTGTTTCTAGTAAGTCTAATAAAATGATCTTTAAAAAAATAAATTGAGAAACGTTGTTATTAAACAGCAACAATTGGGCTACAGTAATAGATTATTTATCAAAGCGGGTGACTGAACAAGCACATCTTCATTCATTCGCTGCACAATATTCTACGTTTAAAAAGTATACTCAAAAGGAGGATTTGTGCGGCACAGAATGACAGTGCGGTGTGCTTTCACAAGCTTTTAATACATGAATGAATGCATTCATCTATTCTCTATGGGCAATATATCATTACTTTTTAATGATTATCTTTGTGTAAATAGACTGGTTATAAGTTAACATTGTCTATGACCTTTTTCTGAAGAGTTTAATTTATAAAACACAGTTTTCACTTATTTTGAATTACTTAAAATGTAACCAACAGAACATATTATTATTGAATGCTGCGTTTTGTTTTAACCAGATTTCAAATGAAGCACTTAGGCGCGTTAAAACAATGGACAAAGTAATACTAGAAGTGGCTTAAAATTTCTCTGTTCGAATGCACAATGAAAAAAAAAATGTTACACAATGGATAAAAAACTTCATCATTACCGTTGCTGTCGTGTAGTACAATCTATTATTTATACGTAAGGTAGAGTAACATTGTCTATGGAAGTTTGCACTATTCTCAGTGCAGGTCTGTTGAAAGTTTTTGTTGTATTATAATGGACTTTCTCAAAGGGTTTGGAGCATCCGGGTTCATTAGTGTAACATAACATGCATTTGAGCGGTGTAGTGGATGACAAGGCATTGTCTACCTTAGTAATATTTTGATGATAACTGTATAATGGAAAAATAGTTGTACGTTCATGTTAACTAGCTTAAGGCTTCATTGTAATATAATGTGTTTGTCGAACCTTATTAGTCGTACACAAACATTAAAAATATAAATCAATCTACTACAGACATTTATACTGTGAAATACGTCACAATAATAAAATAAAACAAGGATGTTAAGAAAATAAAATTGCAATTACTCTTTTAAGATTTTGCGCTATTAAAATTTGGCAATGATACGTATGTAGGTCAAACACGGTACTCACAATAGCTCTATTTATATCAAGTAAAACTAAAATACACCAGTATTCCTGTACGCACGGACGGAAA
Source organism: Hypercompe scribonia (assembly GCA_949316085.1). Lineage (NCBI taxonomy): Eukaryota > Metazoa > Arthropoda > Insecta > Lepidoptera > Erebidae > Hypercompe > Hypercompe scribonia. The sequence goes on from OX438973.1 coordinate 4,365,157, forward strand.
TAAACCGCCTATATGTGTATTACACTAGAAGTTAACATTGCCGAGACGCCCTACTTGATTTTAAGTATCGCACGTCAAACGAAACGGAATTAAAAGAACCGGAATTTTCGAAATTTAAAATTTTGTTTTCTAACTAACTATAAAATTAATACGCCATACTAATCTACTTTAGTAGTTTAGACGACTTTAAACTAATAGTTTAAAGATTTTATGTTGTATCTTTTCCATTTCGAAATTATTAGAACATTTAACATTTCCAAATAGGTTCAACATTGCTTTATTTTAACAATAAGACCATTTTTAAGTGTATACAGTCAGTATAAATAAATAAATATTTTGGACATCTAACACACAACGCCATCTAGCTCTGCTTAGTTTGAACTAAGCAGAGTTTGTACTGTGACAGCTAAATTGACTGATAGAATACTTTTTTTTTGTAAATATAGCATAGAAAACATCCACTAGCAGACAATAGTTGTTACCAGAAAGGCAATGGTAAGAAACACGTTATTTATTATTCTATGAACGATAGCACTAAAGTTCTCAAGTATCAAGAACCTGGATAACATTGAAATTCACATATTAAGGAATGTAGAATACTATTATATTTAGATATTTACACTTCATAATATAGCCGTTAAGTTGATACGTAATTGTATTTACGTGTAGTCGCTTAAGTTGAATTTTTCGACACAGGATTTATTCCTAGAGGGAGTGTTTTGTTTTTTTTTTTTAAAAAAATCTGAATGTAGAACGACAATTGATGATTTCTTATAATTAAACAGCATATATGGATCTGATCTTAAGATTTACTTTGATTACTTACCATCTGCCGGCCCAGTCTGTGCTTTACCAGTTTCCTGTTACTTAGTTTCGTCTCTTTTCGCTAAATCATTTCCATAGATTTCTCTTCGTTTAGTGACAGATTAAAAATACAGAGTGTCACCAACTAATCATCTGATGGGACTTGTAAGAGGCGACTGAAGAAACAAATCTCCTCGGACTGTCACGCCACGTCACGTGTCAATAAAATCACACGGTGTGCAACTTTGCACCTGAGATAAGAACAACTGTTATTATGATATCCAGACCCTCGTAGCGTCTGCCCGCTTGTGCGGTCACCACCTTCAAATGACCTATTTAAGCAACGTACGGCACACGTGGATGACACAACTTCACGGTTGCTCATCATACCGGATGCAGGAAAAATCCGTCCCGTCCACCCGCAGTCATAAAAGGCGACATGAGGAGCTGGTAAAAGCGCCTCCACCACCCGGTTTGCTGACGGCAAATTGGGTCCGAGTGAAAGTCATCGTCCTGGTTCTTTTCCAAGGCCTCCTTCTGTGAAATGACGTCTTCACAGAAGGTTGTGAATGCAGTAAAACTGCTTTCCCTATAGACCATAGAGCGAATGATGGACGATAGCTAGAGATTTCCTCCGATGACTAAAGAGAGGGTCCGACGCTGCGTCGCCGAGATATAGCATACCGCCAGCATGTTCTGAACTAAGTCCTCACTGTAGTTGCAGTAGTGACAGGAGGGAATCGATTCTCTTCTAGCGACCGAGTGCAGGTAGTTCTCGAAGCAGCCTGGAAAGGACCTGTTCCTACGGCTCTACGTGCTGGTATTACCAGCACGCAGAACCACAATCCACCTCTTATGTATTTCTTCGGGCGGGGGCCGACGGCCACTACCCAACCGAAACTCACGCGTCCGGCTATAAGCTTTGGCAAACACTTCCAGCCAAGATGTATGCCGCCTCTGACAACTGGATGTGGTAGCCGCGTAAGGTTCTCACCACCTATTAGCGGATATTTCCTTTTAAGGGTGCCAGAGACAGGGCGGTTAGAGCTGCCGCCCACAACGATGCATAATACAGTGCTATTGACCGGACAACGGCCGGTGCGGTGCAGACGGTACGCTCCTCTAATCACCTCTGGCACTCTGTGTTAAAAAAGTCCTTCTCCGAGGCAGTTACGCGGTGTCGATCGTCGAACACCCCGCTCGAAAGCCGAATTGGGCATCAATTGGGTGACAGATTGGGACCCACTATGCTCTGGTGCCGGGCAAAGCGGGCAGAGAATACCCTCTCAAACAATCTACCTACCTCGCCCAACAATACAATGGGCCCATAGGCCGTGCCCAAATCGGCATGTCGTCCCGGCTTCTTTAGCAGGAGTAGCTGCCCGCTTTTCCAGTACTCGGGGAAGTGTTTTGACGCCAAGCTGCATCTCTCTAAAGCGATCTGGCATGTGGTCGAGAGCTCGAACTAGCACTCGTACTTGAAACAAACCGTATATTTACCCGTCTGGCGAAGATCTCCTTTCTAAAGAGAGGCCTGTACCTGGTAGTGGACTGTTAAAGGCTCTTGATGTGGTGATTCCCATAGATTTTAGACAAGAGCAATAATGTTATATATCAAAAGGGAGAGTGTAGTAAGTATAATACTGAGCGTCCTGTGTATGCCGCTTGAACGACTCCAGGGAAAGCACCCTTGAAAAGTCTTTACGTGTGTCAATTCGTTTTTTTTTTATTAAAAAGAAAAAAATAAGGAAAGAAATCTTGTTTATATTTGTTCCTTTGAAAGTTGTTATGTGTTTTTAGTCAAAAACCTAATAAACAAGACTAATCCGAAAGTTGAAATGCGGCCGTCACTTGTTAAATATTGATAAGGCATCGAGAAAATATATATTTTATGTTTTTATGACACGTGAAATTACTAATACCTTTTATTGCCTAACTAGAAAGTAACTACAAGTAAGGGATTAATCAATTGTTCTTCATAAATCAAACGCTAACCTTTAAAAACTCAACATATTTGCAACTTTCAAATCTTTGATTCAAAATATTTATCACTCATATGCCAATAATGAACGAAAACAAAATGAAAACGGTCCACTGGCTGGACATAGCATCTCCTTAGACAGAGTGGAGGACGAAGGACTGCCTGAGACTGTGCATTACTAAAAATAATAAATAGAGTATACACCTTGACACTGTCGAAATAATGATAGTACCATTTTTGACGTTCCGCTCGCTCTCGTCAGTAATCTGTTTCGTCGTGGTTTTAAACTGGAGACACGTTTAAAACCACAATTTCTTATCGAACTATAAAAAAATCATGTTACGACTATCCATAATAACGTCACATCACCGTCTTATCACCAACCGACTTTTATATAGGTTCACAGGAAGGTTTGCATAGTAACTGCGCGGGTAGTTCTCTAAATAGAAATGTCAATGATATCATAGCTCAAATTGTATTTTTTTTAAATATCTTGACTAATATTTTCAAATAATACAAGCAAAAGGTCTACCTAAGAATGACATTGTATCCTTTTACCACATTGTATTAATCAAAAAACCTAATTACACAACTGTTTTCTATACCACTTAGATGATTTACGGCTCTATGTAAAAAAAGTAGTGTAAAACATCTAAGCTGAAAAATGTGGTTATATCGTAGTTTCATTATGGTAGATCAATCGACTAAAATAATCCGTGTAAATAAGTTGGTTCAACCCTGTCACTACTTTGGCCGGACATGGACGGTCTGTGCTATTTTGATTTGAAAAACATGTTGATTTGACATATTATTGTAATTGACTGTGACTTTAAGAAGACTTTTAATGATTTGATAAACAAACAGTTTGTAAAGAAAAATATATTTACTCACTATCATTTCCTGGCCTCGTTTCATTCTGTTTACCATTTAATCCAAAATATTGCCAAGTTCACGCTAGGTTATTCATTAGAGCCCGCTAAACATTTACTTGTTTCATTATAATTTAATTTAATATATCTCCGATAAATTGTGCTGGAGTTACTTTAAACAGATCCAGTTTAATAATATCCTGGGGGCAGGTCCCGGGAGATCTCTGACGTCATTGCCTGACCTAATAAATTATCTTGTACGCTCTCAGGAACTAAAATAGAGGAAATTGTATCAATAATATTTAATCATAGATATAATGTGATGATGAAACTTTACTTTAATAGCAAGCCTCGTGGTCTCTAATAAAGATAAATAAACAGGATAGGATAGTGATTTACATTGTGTGCAATTTATAAATAATCTTAGGTGATTTTGAGGTGGCTTGGTTGTATTTTTAATAGAAAACTATTTTTTGTTTTTTAAATCATTTTGTTTGCGCGTTAAAGACATCAACCGCGTCTTTGTTAAGAAAAAAAACGGTGAATAACCATACTCAGTTTAAAAAGTTTGAATACGAATGCTCATAGTCTTAACGGTAGACACGTAGCAAGTTAAAAGTAGCTGTTTTAAACAGTGTATATTTAGGTAAAATGTCGGTGTGTGTTGATAGGGCGGTTCTCATCTCCCGTTCGTTGGCGTAACCGGGTCGCTTCGGGAACTGTGTCACTGATGACGTCACGGGGCGAGCAGCCACAGCTACACAGCTCCGCACTTCCACGGACCCGTCCCAGCCGTGCCGCTATCCCACTACTCGACCCGAATCACATAAATTATTATGAGTGATTAGTTATGTACACACGAACACTAAATAGGTCAACGAACTGCCATAAACGTGTGTTATTGATTTCTTTTTTTTTTCCAACTAAAATTGTTGCCAAAATTTTTAATTGTAGTATATAATAGAATTCAGTATCTATGGCTAACTTATTTTGGTTTGATTCGATATATTTATTAAATGTACAGGTTAATCTTATCTAGATAAAGTAAAAGCATCTACTGAATAAACAATTAGTTCATGTTTTTTAAATACATAATTATTTTCAATAAACATTTCTAAAAGAGTCGTAATTTCAGCCCCCTATAAATGTCTATACATAGAAGGAAATACATTTTGTGAAATTAATTTAATTCTTAGATGTTATTCAATCTCATTTCAGTTATAGATAAACTGGAGTGGTGAATCAGAATAAGTAGAAGCGATATCCCAAGAGCGCAAAACACGAACTGCGTTGGCCCATATATGGTCACTGACATTGCTAGCTGTAAATAAAATACTTTTAATTGAACAAAAGTATACACCCAATCCATAGTAATGTAGTACTAACAAAAATCTACGAAAATTCATAAATGTCTTATAATATCACGTACTAGACTATTGTGTGACCGTTTTAAATTTCCGGTATGTACATTTTTTTTAAATGTTTCAAAAGAAAACTATGATATAGTGATATTCCGGAGTGTTGTATGAAGACTTACGAAACCGTTATTTTACGCCTCGCGTAAGTGTGTAGTAGTGCTTACGTCACTATCGGTTAACTGACGGTTATTTTTGACTACGTTTACTGTCGTAATGTTGTCTATTCAGTATAAAATGGAGAATGTTTGTCGATCGCAAGTGATTTAAAATCACTTGGTAAATCACTTGTAACAAGTGATTTACATGGGTATTTTCTAACTGTTGAAATATTTTGTAGATACACAACACTGGCTAAACACTATTCTGAACTAACCAGAACCAATAAATACTACTCTATTTTAAAATTGAATAGTTTCGATATTTAATATTGAGATCATACACATCACTATTATGAAGACATTACAAAATTAGTTTCTCGCAATACTACTTAGTTCCAAACAGTGGAGAAACACTCGGTTGCAACATTTATGGTAAGAAGGTGATCTATTGGTTCTTAGAAAGATTTACCGTCGCCACCGAACTACTGTATGACGTCAATATACAGTTGTATTTATCTCAAGGTTCAAAACAGTCCTGGGCCCTACTTCTGTTAAATTACGACCCAGCCGGTTGTCGGTACATCATAATTTATTTTCAAATGCTTTTTATTGTAGAAGCTGTACTTTGAAACATTATTGCTACATTGTTTTAAATTGGTCATCAATAAATTATTGAAGATTGTATGTACTTATTTGTGGAGTAGGCCACAGAGCATTGCGATCTATCACGTCTCATAGAACGGAGTATTTTTAAACGTAAACGGCAGTCAGGTTTAGGTAACATATTCGTAGACCATAGAGAAAAATCTGAATACTCCATACTCTAGCTATGATAAAACATTTGATATGATATTATTCGAAAGATTAGAGATAGCCATGGCTGGTTGTAAGTTTTTTAAATTTACATATATAAATTTTTAACAATCATTAGGTTTATTTCGTTGGTAAATATAAATTGATAGCTTAATATTTTTGGGGGGAAACTGAATTACTTTGACTTCCGCCTTACTTACATCGGCAATATATCACTTGTTGTGTATATAAGAACAGAACTACTGTTTACAAGCGTCACAGCGCAGGTGTCGTGTGCCGCTTCAAGAGCTGTTTGATCTGCGCCCACGCTTCTCATAAACTATTTACAGTACCCTTTTTATGGGCAATTGTAATTGTCTATTGTTTGTCTATTCATTGACAGCGAGGTAACGACTTAAATACTAACTTTCTTGAATCAATAAGATTTACGAATTTGCGTTGTGGTAGTAACGTCTCAATTTCGAACCATAGAGTCAACTAAAAAGACGGTCAATATAAATGTCAGGTTGCATTGTCTGTGTATTATCGAGATTGTACAATTAGTAAATACAAAAGAAAATGCCTATTCAGAATAATTGTTTTTAAAAACGATTAATGCCATGCCATAATTAAGTTAAAACAGCAAGTGCTTTTCGGTAACATTTGACCAATTGACTTGTACGCCTGCGTCATGCATAGGTATAACGCAAATAATATGTAATTATTATCTAAGATCTTTATATTTTTCTCATATCAGAAATCCCTAATAATATATAGACGTTCTATCTTTTAAATTTCTATCTACGACCATAGACTACCATATAGTCGCACAAATCTAGAATTTAAGAGGTAGAATTTCAGTATCATGTTTTGAATAGTATCGATTGCTGGCCGTAGATAATGACTATATTTTTAAAAAAAATATAGTAACACATCGGTCTCTTACTTCCTGTGATTTAGAGATTAGATCATTTAAGATCCTACAGAACTAAAGAAAAATTCGTTATTCCTTAACTCTTTTAAAACTGAAAAATTATCATCAACAACAGTTTTTAATTATCCACTGCTGGACATAGACCTCTCCTTAGGTAGGCGGTTTTCTTATATTTGACAAGACTAATGTAAATTCAGGGAACCTTAAATATTTTTTATATATTTTTATTATTAATTTATAGTGAAAAGGAAAGGTTCATATCTGATTGGGCTTCACGTTATTATTATAATTTTATTTGAATATTTCCAAGGTCCTCATTAAATATTAATATATTCATAACTACTCATAAGTCAACATACAAATCTTTCATCTAACAAATAAAATGCAAAGGCAGCAAAATTATACAGCCAAAGCTCCCGATGGGGATAAAACTAAGATACCCGCGGCTAAGTCATATTCGAACGGCGAGGTGGCGCGCTATTGGCCTGCGCGAGTGACGTCAATGCCGACCTCCCGCCGCGACTCCGCACGCCGCGCACCTACCTCACCCCTCCACGAGCTTCCGAAAAATAATCACAATTTTCGGACGAAGCGATTTTTTTCTTTTCTTTAGCACGTACACAAATTTCATTGTTCCATGTGTTGATATGTAGGTGAAGGTGTTAACCCATTATTTTTTGCGCTGATTTAAAATGTGGCTAGCACGTGGTACTAGTCAATGTATAGTAACTGTGCCTACGTATAAGATGGCTAGTTACGCACAGTCACGTAAGCAGTAGCGGTTAGTTTATGTACAATAATCTATCTTAGCTTCATTTTTAGTTAAAATAGTTTAAAACGATGATGTTAGTTCTGTTTTCTGTAGTGAAACGTTGTTAGGCAGACAGAGGGTAGGCTTTTAACTATTTTATGTCAAAATTCCTTTTGTACAGAGAAGCAAGTTTAAACGTATACTTTTATATGCATCAACAGAGGAGACTTGCAAAAAAACATTATACAGCTCACTTCTACGGCGCAATAGGATAAAGCTGGCAGCATTGTGCGCAACTCGACTCCTTTAGCGATGTGGAATAGACTGGATGATACCTTAGTCAAATTAGTTACTTTTATCATCTGTCAAAATGAAAAATGTACTAAATAGAAACTTGTGACGTCACTGTGAATTGAACAACTACTTCACTATATTTTTGATTTTAATTCGTAATAGTAATAAAAATCTCAAGATAATTATATTTTCCGAGATGTTTTGCGATATCTGTTGTAATGAAGTGGACATTGGTATTTATTTACGATTCATCTAACATCCTGTTAACAATATGCATATTATACACAATTTATGACTGGCCATTGACATGACTGGTTACGCCATTTTCTACTGCGCTGAGTGTTGTGGGTTCAAACTCCACATGGGACAACACTTTGTGTGGTTCACAAATTATTGATCTGATATGGGTCTTCTTTATATTTCATGTATATTTTTATAGTCCCCGCGTCACAGGATTTACTCTTGATGCAGGAGTTGTATTTTTACAAAAAATATAATATTATAATCTCTTATAGCTGTTATTGCAATTCAAATTTATAATGATTTTATACCTGTGATTCTAATAATGTGATTGTATAAAAATTTCAGTGTTACCCTGTTCTAATAACAACATATAAATTCAATAGAATTTACATGAATGAACATAATATCATATTAATATCAAATAATTTTTTTAACCTCGTTATACCCTAAGTACGTGGAACGAATCACACAATGCACACACCTTATAATTTTGCTGTCCTTGTTGTAAATCTCAAAAACGACTGCTAATTAGATAAAGTTTAGATAGCAGGAGAATGTGCGAGTAGACCTCCATACTAATTTTTGTACACTTCCAAAACTCAAAAGTTTACATCATTTGAGTTCAAATTTGAACACAATGTACAAAGTACTCCAAATATGATATTGCCTATATTTTTCGAGTCACTTTTGTTTGCTATTTCTCGTCAATCCGACCACAATGTAGCACAACGAAACATGCCGGAGTACAATTAGTATCTTATGCCAAAATTAAAACACCAGTCGAAACTAGAGTCCCAAGGAGTGGTGATTGTGAAAGAACCTTAGCCAAAAGAAGTCTAATGTAATTCTGACAAGATTGACGGTTAGTTTCATAGACAACAATTATTTACCACCAGTCTTTATAACCTTTTGGAATATAGTACTTATATATACAGGGTGGGTCAAGAATTCTTTAACATTTAAATCTAACATCCCGCGCAAATGTGTTACGGGAGTTCGTGGGACCGATGCTACTGGAATTTGTTGGCTACAACCATAACACATGGTTTCAACAAGATGAAACCACTTGTCACACATCCAATGAGTCCCTGCCGGTGGTCAAAGATATATTTCTGGAAAAGCTGACTTCCAGACGAGGCGACATTCCATGGCCATCCAGTCCAGATCTATCCGGAACAGATTTCTTTTTATGATATTATTTGAAAAATCGTATCTACATCAATAAACCAAATATGTCAACTAAAAGAAAAAATCAGCGAAGAGATGTGGGCGATCTCGCGGGCTCGATTAGAAGAGTGCAAACATGGAAACGGTGGTCATTTGGACGATGTAATTTTTAAGAAATAAATGCCAACTAATTAGCTTAACGATTTTTATAATATTTCAAAGGGCTTTTTTATGATTTTTTTAACTAATCCGTGGCCCACCTATTATATCTTGAAGAAGTTATTAATTGTGGGCAAAAAATGATATGTATGTATACACGTATGTAATCCTAGCCGATTTTGACCACGGTGGCCAGTCTCAACGGAGACATTACAGTGTATAAGTGTATGCGCAAGCACAGGTGCACACTCTGTTCCCTCACTCTCACAATCCGATGGGACTGTTATCCGACACGATTAAGGAGAAATCAGACGCAAGATCAACAGCTTTACATCCTCTCCAAGAACCGGGGGTTAAAACCCCAGCTTTCACACTCCGGGTTGTTATTAAGTGTTTCTGTAAACAGAAAACTCAATAACAGTTTTTGACCCAAACCGGGAATCGAACCTGAGACGTCTTCGACAGACTCGTATTGATTTTTAAATGAAGTAGATTAGGATTCATGTAACTCAGTTGTAGTTACATTAAATAAGCACTGAACAACAGCTAGTATTATTAGCTCAGAAACGTGAATTATAACTGAAATTTTTGATGACAAAAATTTCAGTTATAATTCGGTAGATGACTGTATCGTAAATAAATATCAATGTTCACTTCATTAAAACTAATATCGCGAAACATCTCGGCAAATACAATTAACATAGCTTTTTATTATTATTATGAATTTAAATCAAATATACAGTGAAATACATTGTTCAATTGAGTAGTCTAAAACAGTGACGTCAAAATTTTGTATTTAGTACATTTTTCATACAAAATTGTCGTTTTGACAGATGATAAAAAGTAACTAATTTGACTAAGGTGTCATTTAGCCTATACTAAACCTCTGAAAATATAAGTTATTCAAAAAAAATACATCCCTCTTGTGATAGTATGATCATGTTACGTTATTTAGAATTTACAATTATTGTTACATCAATGCAACAATATATTCTTAGCCGTTGGCAACACGTGCATGTGTTTAGACAACATAAAAAGGGCGAAACTTAACGAACAGATTCTTAAGCGACACTTGTGCAAGTATGGACAAAGGATCTATTGCACTCCTTACACGAATTCCTTGGAAAGGGCTCTTAACAGACCTTTTTGGACTTCGGTACCCGCGACATCTGGTATACATTTACGTGAGTGATGAATGCCTTAGAGTTTGATAGAACTGTTAACAAAAAAGCGGTAGGAAGCGGGGCGCGGGGTGAGATAAAAAGACAGGGTTTGAGGTAGTCGAGAGAGTCGTCGGTGAGGAGTCAGTGAGGGTGCAGGGTGAAGGCAGGACGTTCATGAAAGCTGGGCATAGCCGGTCGTGTGGGTTACCATGACGTTGAGTAAGTTAGTATATATAACGCTGCAGTAGCTAGGTAAGTCCTTGTTGCCTATTATTTCGTAGGATAATGATTTATATGTATTTATATGCCGGTCTGAGTATAGTAATAATCGTTGAATAATTAGATGATGTCTCTCTATTATTTCTCGCTGAGCATTACTGTTGGTTTATCGGTACCTTTGATAGAGATAATGAGTAGAACTCTTTGTAAGTCGCTGCGGTGTGGAGAGCTAAGGTATAGATCGAGACAGAGCCATCCGGATTGATCGCCGGAGCGGTTCCGTTACACGATTATATCTTGGTGATCTGTCGCTGTGGTGTGTTTATATTGTAGTTACAGCGTGTAAGGGTGTGTGCCGTGTGCTTGAGTTCTAGGAGTCTTAAGGGGCGGATGCACGGGGGTCAGTAGGCGGGTTAACTCATATAGCGGGTTGAGTACACAGGAAACCGATGGGTTGGAGTCCCACGTCGGGGCGGAGGCGCGAAAGCGTTTAGCTTCGGTCGTATACAGCTGAATACACCTGTCAAAGCGAGTTATAGGTTTGGACTTAGCGTTCCTGACCCCCTCGAGTTAAAGTCAGTTAATTCACCTAAATCTTAAGTGCACAACGGATGGAAGAGTGATAAGCACAACCAACAGAAATGTATTTAATTGTTTCATAATCTCTCATTTTGATTCCCTCTTATCGCGGTTTCTTATTATTTATTTGAATCGTTATAAGCCAGTGGGAGAATGTCCAGTCTGGTGTCGAGTTCTACAGTCTAACGCGGATTCTGGAGGAGCGTTAGACCTCCCTCCACATTGGAGGGTGCTGGCTTGTATAATAATGCCTCATTAAATAGCCGAAAAGTTACTATACTCGCACTGGGGTTCAAAGGGGGGACCATTACATATGGTGCCGCGTGACCAGGATCCTCGTCATTAAATGTACTGAGCCGTAATTATTACGCCAGTGCAACGAGGATAAACTTTATTGGGTTACTACATACACAACACAACGTAAACATATTTAAATCACGTCAACGTAAATATAAATTATGTCATAGGCCACAACTTTGCTGATATTATATTTTTATTATCAATACTAGATGAAATAATTGTATATCTTAGATATATTTGTATTTATAATTGTATTTTTAAAAACACTGATTATATTGCTTTGTGTTATAAGAATTTCATGTCATGTTTAATTTATGGCATGTTAAACTTAATTGTGCTAAACTACACAACGACTACTGTTAGTTTGGCTAGGTTAATTTCGAAGTTCTAGTTCTAGAGAAAAAAAGAATTATTCGTATGTGTTATTAGTAGAAAAAATTAGGCGAGATACGTCTGCCAGGAAGACATATGTTACGTTATGAAATGATGACAAATTGGTGTGTTAAGCTTAATCTCATTTATATGTGTGCAATCGCGTGTACTGCGTATCCAGATTTCGTATATGTTCAACCGTAAACTATAAAGATTACTGGGTTAGACTCCCAGACGGACATTTTTATATTTAACGATAAACTACAAAAAAAACAACTAGTTTTCTATTTGTGCAGTTTGTGCAAGAATTCAAATTTCACTAGTTATCCTAATGTTAAGGGTTGTCGGGTTTGGTCTCGGCTAGACTAATTGAATATGTATAATGATACGATATCAACAAATGGTTTGTAATCATTTTGTAGGGGGGGAATCTTATTCACTACGTACCTCTAATGTATATCAATTATTGGGTTCGATTCCCAACTATTTAACATTAGATATTTGTCATGTTATGGTGATGATGATGACATATATTTCGAATAGTTAATATAGTGTAACGAGTATTGCGATAAGATATAACTAAACGTCTCATAAATCGTAAATTGCGGGGGGAATGGTTTGTAATGTAACACGAGTGTGGTTTTATTACCTTGTGAAATTGACTGGGTTCGATATCCGGGGAAGGAAATCATTGTAAGTAGCTGAATACATCTGTGTGAGTTATAGATCAGTTTGAATTGCGTAACGAAAATATGCAGTTGTGTTATAATGGTTAAATTGCGACAACTTCGGTATTATTCAATTAGATAATAAATATAATGTTAACTTGCTAACTTTGACAAAATGGGTTGCAAGTAATTTATAATCAAATATATTTCACGTGTTTCATAAATTCTATAAGAAAAAAAAAACCATGTGAAAGTAAGTTAGAGTCAAGTATTTGAGGAATTGTGCACTTCAACATGTCGAGTCGACTAACGTCAAATGATGACAAAAAAAAGGGTCATTGATTTCTATTTCGAAAAACCAGATGTCATCCAGGGAAGTAATTTATTACGGATTGGAATTTCTTGAGATCTTACCGGGTTCGATTCCTGGACTGAATAGTGTAGTTATATGAGGTTTACTTTTAAGAGTTCCTTCGACTTCGTTGAATTCAAAACCATTGCGCGAGGGATTTGTACACGTTAACAAAAATAGGTTAAGATTCCTTGGTAAGAAAAGAAAATGTACCTCACAACACATGTACATGTACATTAATGAAACGTAAATGGAATATGAGCAATGAGAAAAGTATATGTATTGATTTGATATTAATTATAACTAATTAGAATGGGTTCGATTCCCGAACTAAATTTTAGAGATAAACTAGTAAGGTTGGCCCTACATTTAGTTTACTTTTTCAGCAACGGGTTTGAACTTAACACGGTTGCGAAAGGTAATAAATGAAACATATTTAGTTTTGTTACACACAAACACTTGTGGTAATATTTTAATGTTCAAAATGAACATAAAATTGATTGAAGTTGTCAGATAAGCTTTATAGATGAGTTGGAAATTATTTATAAAGTCAGGTAAAATAACTGTTAGTTATTCAAATTACGTTCACAACAAAATAACATTGGTTAACGTAAAATTTATATTATTAATAGAGAGTAATGGCAAAGAGAGAGACAAGGAATTGATTGAACTTGTTGTAGATAATGTAACAGTGAAGTATTTTGTAAATAAAACTGAGCTTGAACTTTACATACAAGTTGTTCGATCTCTCGATTGGTTGAACTGATCTAATAGTAGATGCGGGTGTTATATGTAAAAGTATGTTACGAGCAGAGCTAATAGCCATCTAATAGCCATCATAATATTGGTTAGAGCAGACTGTTGCAGATTAGACTCACATACAATACATTCATAATTAAATTAGTAAGAGTATCTAGAGATAACAATCTCGAGGCATAAGACACAGATGGTGATGATGTGAACGTTGTTGGTAAGAATTAGACTTGCAACGTTTAGTTCATTCGATGCGTACGAATACATACAGATTACACTGGTGTTGGAAACTTTTTTAAATTAAAAGTTAGACTATAAGAATAAAGTACATACAAATGGGACAATTGATGTAGACTTTGTTAAATAAAAGTAAGGTTGGTTGTTGTTTAATTATTAGATGTGTATGAGTATATGCAGTTAATATTGATGATGGAAATTTTATTGAAATTGACATTAGACTAATAATGATGTAGATTTTGTTAAGAAAAGGTTATATTCATAAGACGCACATGAATAATGCTGATGATGGGAACTATGTTGAGGTTAATATCAAAAGCTGACGCTAATGATAGGAATTTTATTGTTGAATTAGTTAGGTTACTAATTCTGAAATTAGATGTATACATGTGTATATATATATATATATATATATTTCAAACACTTTTGTGTTGATGTCACGAGTCAATACCGTGGATATCAATCCGTACCAAACAAATCCTCTGCTGTGGTATTATCATGTTTCAGTGAAGGTGGATATTGCCAAATGCGACGTGAACATCTCTTCGGGGGCTGCTACTCAATGTAGTCACGATTTATAATATAAATTAAGTTGTATCGTGAGAAAGGACAGAGCAGCGTTGAAACCTAAATAGAAGCAGAACATTGAAGTCCGAGCGAAATTGAAGGGGTGAAAATCAAGTTCTACTGCTGTGGTAATAACTTCAGGCAAAGAATGTGCAGGCTAATTTTAATTGGTAACTTTACTTAATACTCGACTGTTCGAGGTATGTAAACATCATATAATTTAATGACAGGGAACTGACAAGTAGCTAAACAAATATTTATGTGTAACTTTTATATGATACTATAATTGTAATGTATTTAACTAAATTGCCACGGTCACTTATGTTAGTGAATCTTGGCAGGAGTATCAGGATAATGAGGCAGAAGTGAGATGTAGAAATAGTTAAGGAAGAACTTAATATTGTAATTAATGTTCAAACATAAGACGGTTTTGCAAATCCTCTAAACAACTTATGAGCAGATGGTCGTTTGATAAAAACTCTAGCTGGTCCTATGGGCATAAGTCACCAAAGACAACATATTTATAACTACCCTGTACGAATCTAGCAGGCCTTATAGGAATAAGCCAATGGGACTAACTTATATGTACCAACTTTGTACGAAAAAAAAATCTACCAGATCAACTTACCGAATTGTCTTCTGTTGAAATGGAAATACATAACTAGTCAAATCGTGTGGAATTTATGAAAGAAAAGCTACCATTGGTATCAATGTGCCGAACGTACCCTAATACTACAATACCACGCTTACTATCCCATTCTGATGCCACGTAATAGTGGTAATCACCTACTAAAACTTATCAACGAAATGTTCCAATACAGCGGTTAGTTCTGGAGAACCAAAGACTGCTTGGAAAGTATCCTGAAATTATTGGGTTTTAAGGTGTGAAGTGGAGCACGGGACGTGACAGCCAGATCGATTTCCAAATGTGTAGAGGATCATGTACTTATACAATTATAACAATACACGCGATTTGACAAGTTTAGACAAAGATCTAATTCAGTCACTGTTCTCAATTTAAGGATAAGTGAAATCCCATACGCTTAGAAGCATTCTTCGCGTCTGAATTTCAGGGGGGAAAATGTGATAGTATGATCATGTTACGTTATTTAGAATTTACAATTATTGTTACATCAATGCAACAATATATTCTTAGCCGTTGGCAACACGTGCATGTGTTTAGACAACATAAAAAGGGCGAAACTTAACGAACAGATTCTTAAGCGACACTTGTGCAAGTATGGACAAAGGATCTATTGCACTCCTTACACGAATTCCTTGGAAAGGGCTCTTAACAGACCTTTTTGGACTTCGGTACCCGCGACATCTGGTATACATTTACGTGAGTGATGAATGCCTTAGAGTTTGATAGAACTGTTAACAAAAAAGCGGTAGGAAGCGGGGCGCGGGGTGAGATAAAAAGACAGGGTTTGAGGTAGTCGAGAGAGTCGTCGGTGAGGAGTCAGTGAGGGTGCAGGGTGAAGGCAGGACGTTCATGAAAGCTGGGCATAGCCGGTCGTGTGGGTTACCATGACGTTGAGTAAGTTAGTATATATAACGCTGCAGTAGCTAGGTAAGTCCTTGTTGCCTATTATTTCGTAGGATAATGATTTATATGTATTTATATGCCGGTCTGAGTATAGTAATAATCGTTGAATAATTAGATGATGTCTCTCTATTATTTCTCGCTGAGCATTACTGTTGGTTTATCGGTACCTTTGATAGAGATAATGAGTAGAACTCTTTGTAAGTCGCTGCGGTGTGGAGAGCTAAGGTATAGATCGAGACAGAGCCATCCGGATTGATCGCCGGAGCGGTTCCGTTACACGATTATATCTTGGTGATCTGTCGCTGTGGTGTGTTTATATTGTAGTTACAGCGTGTAAGGGTGTGTGCCGTGTGCTTGAGTTCTAGGAGTCTTAAGGGGCGGATGCACGGGGGTCAGTAGGCGGGTTAACTCATATAGCGGGTTGAGTACACAGGAAACCGATGGGTTGGAGTCCCACGTCGGGGCGGAGGCGCGAAAGCGTTTAGCTTCGGTCGTATACAGCTGAATACACCTGTCAAAGCGAGTTATAGGTTTGGACTTAGCGTTCCTGACCCCCTCGAGTTAAAGTCAGTTAATTCACCTAAATCTTAAGTGCACAACGGATGGAAGAGTGATAAGCACAACCAACAGAAATGTATTTAATTGTTTCATAATCTCTCATTTTGATTCCCTCTTATCGCGGTTTCTTATTATTTATTTGAATCGTTATAAGCCAGTGGGAGAATGTCCAGTCTGGTGTCGAGTTCTACAGTCTAACGCGGATTCTGGAGGAGCGTTAGACCTCCCTCCACATTGGAGGGTGCTGGCTTGTATAATAATGCCTCATTAAATAGCCGAAAAGTTACTATACTCGCACTGGGGTTCAAAGGGGGGACCATTACACTCTTCAGTTCATCTAAAACTGGCTAATGACCGAATGCTCAATATCTGGATATTTAATTTAAAAGAAAATGTGACATGAATCTTAAAATATAAGTAGATTTTCTATGTTAAAATATATGAACGTAAAAGTCTTGCAATGTTTTTTAATGTTAAAATAATTCATATTTTTATATATCAATGACTAAAAATGGAAAATCGAAACCGATAAACAGTATTTGATTCGAACAGATTAAATTCAACTTGAATTTTTTTAAAGACCACCCGTTTGAACAAACAAGTCAATACGGCCAATCAAAGAGTTTCTATTGAAAGAGGCCTAGTGCCTCGCAATAAGTTCACGTGCGGTGGCAATCGCAACAGGTGGCTGGAATTTTTATGATACATAATTAACTACCTGCCGTTGTAGGGGCACGGCCCACGGCCTTTGCCTGCCCTAGTCAATCAATTGTTTCTGATTAAATAGTTCGGTTCAAGTAGTCTGCATATTGTGTATTATTTAAAAATGTATCCAACAAAATTTGGAAGTTAGTATTCAATCGTCGAACGTGTCTGTCAAAACATTTATCACCATTAACAACGTCTACTTTTTTGCCAAATGTAATATTAAAACGTTTAATGCTTAAATTTTATTGAATAAACCTCTTTAGTTGGTAGGTTTACTCGAATCAATTTTGGAACTAAACCGCGAAAAGTTAGAAGTTAGTTTATTGAAGATACTGGCAGGTAAACAAACTTCTAGTAGATACATTTTTAAAGCCAATTTATAAGCAAAACCAGTACTGTCATATACAAATTTAAAATAAGAGCAAATATTACAAATAATTGGATGCAGGAGTATAAGTACACTTATCGTTTTTGTTTTCCGAATTGTCCGCTTAAACCGCCCACTACAAACTACGTCAGTGATGGTGATTTTTGGATATTCTTCTTAGTGTGAAAACTAGGAGTAATAATATATAGTAACTCATGTAATACAATTATTGTTATAATATATAAAACAGTAGCCGCCATCAAAAAAGTATTATTAAAAATGAAATCCAAAGACACTTTTTTACAATGTACCATAACATAGAGCACGCGTATGTCAACACAATGCGCCAAGCAATAAACTGATCTATAAATACGTGGTGCACCCAATAAGGCGGCAAAATTACTCGCGTGCCGGTTGCGTATACGCATGTTTACAAGCGCAGTTATATTTAGACGGGGCTATTCGCGTGTCTCTGACTCATCCCGCTAATTAGCTAACAAGAGGTTACGGACATTTATACTTAACGCACGGATCTCACCACTTTTTGAACTATTAAAACAGTATTTATGTTTTGTAGCAGTGTGTAATCTATTTTGATTGGTTTTCTGAGAATATGAACAGGAATATTCGAGTATTTCAACACTGTATGGTAAAACTCGGCAATGAACAAGTTTTTTTAGTTTTATTAATAAATACTGAAGGAACGGCTCACTTATTTTTGGTTGGTGAGGCAGCTAGGAACTTAACTTACTGAATGCCGTTAGCTACTTGAGATCAGCTGGTTCATATGTTTCTAAAGACTCCGCTATTCAATTAAATTTGTTTATCAGATAGTGCTCTAAATGTTAATCCAGATGATTCTATCTACGTGTCTAATGTCATTGAAATCTTTTCAACCGATTTAAAGTAAAGATATGCTGTTATATTGTAATTCTCATATGTCTTCTTTATTCTTTTCACTTCAGATACTCGGGCCCTTACCGTAGTTTTTTAGGTTGGCTATTTATTAAGAAACGGCTTATAAATAGAAGATCTTATAGCAAGGTATTACCGTTGGAAATTGACGTGAAAAACTCAATCTATTAATATATCGGAAACCATTCAAATTATTTCAGGAATTTTCTACTAGTTCTAATAGTTTTTTGTCCAGGCGCCGTAAGGATATTTATTTTCGGGTCGTCATTACGATGGTTTTTGCGACCGCAGACTCGTTTTTTCTTTTTTTATGTAATAATATCTTTAACCAAATATAAGGAAATTAACTACTTAATTATTCAAATAATTACTAAAACAGTTCTATATTATATTGATGTGAAAGTTTATAGTCGTTAACTTGAATTTTGACACAACACCAGACTAAATTCTATGTTGTATTGAAAGTCAAGTAATTAGCACTATAAATGATCATCTACATATATAAGTCATAAGTTATAAAATCGAACTCTACTAATAGAATTGTCAATTTATTTACGTAGTGGCATGTCCAACAGGTACTGTTGTGTTCAACCTACACACGTAATTAAAATTTAGACACTTGTTTAATAACTGTTAGAATAAGTTTACTGTTTTTATAAAAACAAAGAGGGCATATAAATTTAAACACATAAACCATTTGAATTTTTAATTATGTAAAATATTAATTATACTTCCCAAGATAAGTACTTATTTGAATGGAAGCAAATCTTTATTTTTCTGTCATGCTTTTGACAGTTTAAAATACAAACATTTCGATGATATATGTACCATTGACCGTAAGCCTAGAGCCTTCATACACTAACAAGAGACGGGGCTTCTGATTATTCCAAATTATTTAAATTATTTGATGCTTAAAGGTTGAACTTCAGAGATCAGGTTTATGTAGATAATATAGGTTATTGCTCTCACTCTATTTCAGTGTCGCTGAAGTGTTTATTTTGGCACACGACTAACGATCAATGCTCACGAAAATGCTTTAAAATTTTATAATTCATACGTTTCCGTATGTGGTAAGGCCCGGTGTTAAGCATGATTTAAAATGTTGATAGTTTAAACGTGTCTATGTATATTATCTATGGAGTTACTCTTTTATGATTTATAGATAACTTTAATTATTCAATAAGGACGTACGTTTACTAGATTCCTATTGGAGGGTAGGGCCCTTAGGTGTGATGCTTAAGTTAAAGAATATCAATATCCTTTTGGGTTTAATAAAAGAATGTTTGGTTGAATAAATACACATTATGTCCATTTTCTTGAAGGTATAAGCTCATTGTATTAAATATACGTATTTTGCGAACTGTAATTTAACCTTAATTGTATGCTAGGAGAAAATCCTTCCCATCAACCAGTTACCTCTGAGAAAAAAAATTGGAAACTCAGAAGTGTATCGAAAGAAGAATAAGACACAAAGTGAAGAAATTGACAGGAAAAGCGAAGAAATTATATGAAAAAGTGTAAGCAATAACATGAGAATTGCATACTTGTTAGTCGAACTGGCTATTACTTGGATGTCTACCCATCACAATTTTAAGAGCTAAATGGTACTCTTTCTAATACCAAAATATATTAAAAAAAACAACTTTCGCACAAGGAATATCTGTATCTTATGTCGTGGAAGATTTCACAAATATATATGTTTTTCGTTCAAGGCAAACGTGAAGCAGTATCTTTTAAAGCAATTGACAAAATCAACTTCTACATAATTGTCATCTACCATTATTAATAAGGTGTATATGCGAATATCTATCTAATACCTTTAAATTGACAATTCTTGTATATACATATATAAATATATAAATAATCTTAATCTCGGAAACGGCTGCAAAGATTTTCATGAAATTTAATATGCAGAGGTTTCGGGGGTGATAAATCAATCTAGCTAGGTTTCATTTTGATATTCATACTATGTATTTATATAAGTAAGTATATATATATGTATTATGTTTGTTTTCTCTAATCCAGCCAATGGTTGACTGGTAGAGAATATTATATGCATAAAATCCGCCAATGCATCAAATGTGCAAGATATTTAAAATAAATTAAAAAAGTACATAAATATGAAACGCACACAAAGAACACAGCTTCAGGACAACAGTTAATAGTTCATACAAATTGTTGCGTCCTACGGGGGTAGATCTAACAATCAACACAGAATCAAGCAGCCAGGTTACCGCTTAAACTACTTAGTTAGTATATAGAAATGGGTTAATGAATATCAGTGAATGCAGCGGCAGGCGTCGCTTTTAATATATTTTATGACTCGCGGTGCCACGCGGGCTGCAGTGCGATATTCCACGGCCGCTCCCCGAGGCTATTTAAACTCACCGTGACGTATTTTATCCACTGTTTATGTTCTGTGGTAATGATATCTGGAACTACGGCCACAGATACATTATAGATATAAATATTTAAATGTATTTCTCCAATATTCTTGTAGGAGAATTATAAAAGTTCAGAAGTTATAAAAGAAAGAATTAAATTAATTCTTGAAAGTCATTTTCGTTCTAGCTTTTATTAATTCCAAATTTATATTATCGGCTAACTAGTTCAATTGATTTTACCTGAATGTCAGTCCACAGAGCGACCGTCATCAAACCACCACAGTCCTGTGGGTGAACTGAATTCGAAGGTTGAACTAGTTATCAGTAGAAATACCGGTGGAGTGATACCCGAGGGGGCTTCCAAACGTTACAAAATAAAATTAAAAAAAAATATTATCAGTGTATTTTAGGGCACGAGATTCCTAAGAACGATTGACATAAGTATTCATGACAAACGCAACCGATGGGTTAATATGCTCGCCGAGGTATGGGCGTGAAACACTGCTAACTTCGATATTTCGGGTTTTTATTAAGAATTTCTTGAAAGAAAAACTCAACTACACTTTTTAATCCGATCCGGGAATCGAACCTGAGACCTCTTAATCGGTAGTTGAGTAATTATTTAATGTATTTCATTTATCGGTATAACAAAGATTGTAACTATAGATAATGTATATGTATATATAGTCGAGTACAATTTGAAAAAAATGTCAAAGTGATTTTTAACTTGAAATACATATTGCTTAAAAACTTTAGTTACACAAGTTACACATGGATAAAGAGCGTATATCTGTGTATCCATCTTTTTTTTCTATATTAAGAGCCTGCCAAAGTGAATCTACTCTGTCTGATAGAAAGCATGAATAGAATCCAAGAGTTGTGGTCACCATACTCATTGCAAATGCAGACAATGCAGTATGGTGGCCCACACTATGGTGGCCTAGTGAGATGCTTTTTCACACCCCGCTTGGGGACGTAAAAGGCATGACAGTCATTGTGACAGTATAAGGCTTACACAGTTACCACGATAACTGTCACCCCTGCATCAATGGGCCTCCGGTCTCACACTCACCAACGAAACACGACAACACGGATGCTGGCGCTTTATGTTGGTCTTCTGTGGGAGGGAAATATGTATATAATATATCCATCTTTAAGAATTCTAAATTTGATTTGCCCACGATCGTGAGATTTGTTAAAAGTGCATTTTAAGAATCTTTTAAATCATCGTCATCATGTTCGTAGACTTTATTATTCCCAAGATTATTTGAAATTAATAAAGTCATGGCAAATATATAACATCACCATATTTCTTTTTACACAATTAAAGCATGCAGCCAACGTTATTGTTACACATTCATGTTCAAGTATTAAATTTAAAAATGCACAGATATGTATGAAATATACAGTAAGTCTAATATGCTAAGTCTAAAAGATATTCTACTATCAATTTGTAAGTTTTGATCATATATATCTGACGTAGATAAGACGAATGCAGAAACAAAAGTACGCAGGACAACGTTTTTGCATAAAACTTGAACAAACTCTTTCTTTTGTTTTTCTTTTTTTTAACGTGTAGAAACCCCCTCGGGTCGTCACCCCACCGGGGTTTACGGCGAGGTGGTGTGTCGGAATCGGACCGACTAAAACCACACGGTGTGCCACTCTGCGCTTGAGATAGGAGGGATCCAGGAACCGCTACTATTACGACATCCAGAACTTGAACAAACTCTATGCCAACCCGTAGTATAATAGCTGAAACCTCCTTTCGAAGGAGAAGCTTATGTTCAGCAGAAAGCTGTTAAACACTGTTGTGAGATGGTGCAGATGATGTTGGACGTGGATATTCACCATATTTTGGAATACCATTGTAAAGAGAATAAAAGAGCATGGTGAAACTAGCTTTATGCATAATTAAATTAAATATTTTAGAGTTAATCCAAGTTTTTATTTAAAATATAATTAGTTGGTATTAATTTAGATATTCTCTTTAACGACAACTTATTATATTATTAATTCAATAGTTATAAATAACAAAAATAACATCTTATAAGTCTACAAATTGCTACGGCGTAGCATCCAGACTGTAGCTTAAAAGTAACTTCATTGCTACCACGACTTCATGTATTTTAGCATAAAGCGTATGCCAAAAATAAAGTGAAATAAATATATGTTCTGTTTTTATGATGATGAATGACTAATTTAGTTTATATTTTTTCATAAACCAAATAAATTATTACTTGGAAATGCAGTAAATAAACCCGTTGAAGCTAACTATAATATTATTATGGACTAAATGTACTTCTTAAAATACTGAATTGTAACAACTTACATCGAAATTATTTTCTTACATCTGGTAACCATTATATGACCATATGATGAATAATTATAGATAGTCAAAAATGCAATGCAACAAATAAATTACTATTTCGTATTTGTACAACAAATTCCAAATTATTACTAAATTTCTCCTAATTCTGTATAATGTATTTAGCATTCGTCTAAAACTAAGGTCTGATCAATGTTAAATATACTTGTAGGATACTTTTAGCAGACTATAATGTATAAGTTGGCAACATCGTGTCTCTCGAGATGGCGGGATGCGAGCATGCGCGCCCGTATCGATCCGCGCGAGATGACTACGAGAGCGCCGACGTGCATGCTCCCAACACTACGTTTGCCCGGTGCCACTTTCAACATATTATGTTCTTTTTACAAATGTTTCATGTTCTGTTTTTGAATTTGCTTTCTGCATTATAAATTGGGTTGGTTATAGTTTTATTTTTTTTTTTTCAATAGCCAGTCTTAGGGATTTTTGTTTGAAAATAAAAGTCAACAGTTTTCTATATTTATGGATTAAAGTTTAATTAAAACTCAAGTTCTGCCTAGATTCCTTAATTGTCTAAGCTTAGTTAGCGTAAATTTTTTTCAGCTTATTCATAAAACTATATGCCACATGACTTGACGAAATATCTAGTTTGTCCTGCTATCCGGCAGTGTAAAAATAATACATTACTACTTACAGATTATTATATTACATTACAATTTTTGCATTTGTTACTAAGCAAATTATTCAGTCAGAAAATATAAAAAGAATGAAGTTCAATAGAAACGATAAAGTATAATCAAATTAAGAAACTCGGTCGAAATCTGAGTTTCAAAAATATGAAGAAGAAGATCTTATACATTCAGCCTTTACAAATTTCTTTCATTTTTTTTTTGTAAACCAATAAAATCAACCGTTTGGAGACATACCAAATAGACCGTGTCCTTCTTTATTAATTGTATTGGTATTGATGGTGGACTCCGGTTTTCATATTTACATTCAGAGACGGTTCTTTATGCATCGAGGGTAGGTTTGCTAAGTAAGCCAGCTCAGCTCCTTCCAGAAGCACTGAAACTCTTTGGTGCGTGCACAACCATTTTATAGGAGCATCATTTAGAAGCGATTACAAGTAAGCTATCAGTAAAGCGACAAAATGTATTTTTTTCCATTTATATGCATTGATAAGCCAGTTATCTCGTCGGAAAATATAAATACCGTAGAAAGAAAGACAGAAAAAATCTTGCAATTAAACTTAAAAAAAATCTGAGACGAATAGTTTCTGGGAAATTTTATACATATACTTTAATAAAAAACACAAAAACAACACACAAACAACATAACAAAAAAAAAACAAATTAATATCAAAATAATTCAAGTTACTTATTGCTTGCTAAGGATACATTTTG
The DNA here is from genome assembly GCA_949316085.1 of Hypercompe scribonia. Classification (NCBI taxonomy): domain Eukaryota; kingdom Metazoa; phylum Arthropoda; class Insecta; order Lepidoptera; family Erebidae; genus Hypercompe; species Hypercompe scribonia. The sequence goes on from OX438973.1 coordinate 4,390,090, forward strand.
ATCTCATTGTAATTACTAATTATATAAGTACTTAGGACTTAGTACTTTTGCTAAGCATTGAAGTATTGAAGTCTGAGTAAAATAATAAAACCAAGGGGAGTCATTTCGAATAGACATTAATAACTTATAAAAATTAACATTTTCATATACTTCTGTCTGAAAGATATTCAACTGTACAGTAACACTGTTCTCTTAAAAATGTTCTAATTTTGTTATAAACGCGTACAGTAATCGTATATGGATGCCGATTTCCCTTTTATCAACGTCAGTCTAAAACTTTTAAATGTTAACAAGTAATCACTAATTAGATTAATCGTATAGATTTAAAAAAATTAAATTCCATTGTAAAGCAATCTTAACCATTTCACAGGCTATGTTAGTTAGCGTGTCTGAATCCCATGCGGCTAGCATGACTGAACTTGCTTAGGGGTGCGTCGCGTGACGGTTAACATAATGCGTGCTCGCCGCGACCCCACTACGACCACTACTCATTATTATATGTACCACTTATTATCATAATGTAAACCCGATATTGCTCAATCAATATGATTAAATTATTTTTGTACACTTTTGGTTATGCTTACGCGCGATCATAAACTATAAACTTTTTAAGACTTCCATAGACAATTTTTGTTTCAAATATAATAACACATATTTGACGTTTAATTTTAAATGATTTAAATAATCTATACTGCCGACAATATAACATACTATGTGAAAATTGTTTATATGGTTTCTAAAATGTCTTGAAAATAAATTTTTCAGCTTTATTTTACGTTTGAAGTTTTTAATAATTTTTTTTAATTTTTAATCAAAGATTTCGTCGATAATAATTTCACTTCGGAATTAATGGCGATCCCAACGAAAAAGTAAAACTATTTTTGTTTTCAATAGAAAATAATTGAATTAAGAAAAGAATAAAAATAGACAAAATGTGTACTAAGTGTATAGACAGTGGAAATCGAGGATATTTTTCTTCTTGAGGTCTTCTAACAAAAATATTAATAAAATGTACATATAATATAATGTGGTTCTGATTTTATCATTACAATATTAGTTTATTTTTAAATTATGAGTAAATAGAATACTATATGGTAAAATGAGTTTATTTCATTAATGCAACTAATAATTTCATCAAGTAAAATCATACACAAGAGTTGCTCTCGACCTAGTTTTTAAAAGGGCTTATTAATTATACTTTTATATAAATATATTTAATTTTGTATTTTCTTAGTTTCCTACATAACTCTTATCTTTAATAGCACTGTCGATAATCGCCTACGGCTGTTTGACACATCTACGTGGGAGCTACGTAGGAGTCGCGTAGACTCGGCTACGAGCTACGTAATTGTAATAAGTGTCACAAACCGTAGACTATCCATAATATTGTATTATTGTTGCTTTTTACAGCTTCATTTAAATAATTTAAACGAGTTACCTTAAATCTGTTGCAAAACATTGTTGACTGTTTCTTTACAAATTGAATTTATCAAACCTGAGCAGTACCTACAATTGAAATAAAGACTACTTTTGTGAAAATTAAAATTTTTTTTTTGACCTAAGTAAAAAGTTGTAAAGGAATGAAATCTGGTAAATAAGATACTTAATATCGAACGAATGTCGAACAATTCCAAAACCAAATTCTGGTGGTTTTTGTGTTATGCGCTTACCATGGAAAAGAATTGCGTTTTAATTGTTATACCTAGTCTTGCCATAAATATTGTAATAAAGAAAAAAGAAAATTGTTAACTGCAAATAACATTTATTACTTTTACAGTGTGTCAGTTTAATACATAAATATAAAACAATTAAAAATATAAAAAGCTTATTCGAAGTGGTCTCCATTGGCTGCAATACAGTCCTTTAAACGATGAGGCCAGTTATCAATAGAAGCACGCACTCTTTCCATGGGAAAATTCTTCACTGCCAATCGTATAGATTGTTTTAGGGACTCCAAATTATCATGGCGTTTAGAGCAAGCTGTACTCTCTAAAACTGACCACAAATCATAATCCAGCGGATTAAGATCGGGACTAGACGACGGCCAGTCTTCAGCTCTGATGAAGTCCGAAACGTTCGATTCCAACCAAGACTGCGTGGACCGAGCTTTATGACCCGGCGCCGAGTCTTGCTGGAAGGACCATACTTGGTTATTGAACATGGTGATGTTAAGGGGCTTAACTACCTTCTCAAGAATGGTATCTTGATACACTTGTGCCGATGTTTTGATACCTTTTTCACAAAAATATGGCTCAGTCACTCCTTCATAGCTAACACCCCACCAAACCATCACTGAAGTCGGATAATGTCCACGTTGCACTCTGTCGACTAATTGGGAAGCTTCCTTAGAGCTTTGAGCATAAATACGGTCATTTTGTTTGTTAAAATGTTGCTCAATTGTAAAAATTTTCTCATCCGTAAACAAAATTTTTCTGTGACCTCCCTTTGCGTACCGCTTCAGTAGTTGTTTCGATTTTACCACCCTATTCTTCTTTAAATTATCAGTTAAGAAATGGCCAGTGCGTCTCTTATAGGCTGCAAGTCCTAAGTCATCTTTTAAAATACGCGACATGGTTCTAGGTGCTATCTTCATTTCCCGAGATAAAATCTTTTGCTTTCGGACAGGATTTCTTCGAATTCTTTCCCTTACTGCTTTGACCACCTTTTTCGTACGAACACTACGTGGACGGCCAGATCTTTTTCTGTCACAAACAGAGGAGGTCTCATTGTACCTATTAATAGCCCGGTACACAAACATTTTACTAATACCAAGTGTATGGAGAGTTTTAAAAATTGCATTTGGCTCCATACCTACTTTGTGTAATGCTATCACAGCGATTCGGTTCTCTTTATCACCCCACACCATTTTAATATCGCAAAATATTTTACAATGTATTGGCGCCAAAATGAGAAAACACAATGAACAATCGTATAAAAATGACAGATTCGAAATTCAAATGTAATATTTTTTTATAATTAAGTGTAACAGTATTTATGGCCAGACTAAGTAAATATGTAATATTTAAAGAATTTTCTTGCTGGCTCTGTGTTATTGGTCACCTATCTCTATAAAGTATCACACAGTGTTGTCATAATGTTTACTTTTGTATTTAAATCTAAAATGGATGTTTTAATTTCAGTCTGCAACTTCATAGTGCACGAGAGATGCGTGGGGCAGGTGGTAACACCGTGTTGCGGGGTAGCACCGAGCCTTATCAAGGTAAACTCAACTTTAGATTATTAAACATAAGGTTCTTATATATTATGTCGACATAATCATTATATTTGAAGTAGGTTAAAAAGAGACTCATGACTTAACCTAAAAATCTTATCGTTGAAATTAGAACTTTGACCCAATTTTTGTAAGCTTTTTTATAGTATTTGGAGGTGCATGCAGTCTTTTTTTAAAACAAGTAAAACTCTAAATGTTTTTAAACATATATTCCAAAATATAGTTACCATATTTTTGCAAATTCATTAACATCGTAAAGCAACTAAATCAAGTCATAATGCAATATATTAAATTACCATTACTTACTATTTTATAAAATACTAGCTGTACACTGTGTTTTATTAATGAGAAATGAAGAAAAAACTAACACAAAAAATAGTCTTTGATATGGGTTATATAAATTATGTCAACATTTGAGCTCAATGAGGGCAATCCATCTTCACACTTATACATGTAAATATAGATTACATATAACGCTTCTATTTGCATTTATTTCAAAATCTAAAAGAACAAATTGTGTTAATATGTATGTTGTTTTAACCAGAACCCGGTGGCTCACTGCTGGTCGGAGCCGACACACCACAAGCGCAAATTCTGTACGGTGTGTCGCAAACGGCTCGATGAATTACCAGCTTTGCACTGTATGAGTAAGTATAACCTCTCTAATGTAATTTTTCCTTCGTTCACAAATTATTTAGAGATTATTTTAGTTTCTAATAACTAATAATAACTGGACACATCTCACACACGGCTGTCTGATTCCAAACTAAGCCGAGCCAGGCTGCTAATAAACGTATTTATATATTTCTAAACACATACTTTAAATAAATTACACATAGACACAGAACAAAATATTTGTCTTGGGTCGGGATCGAAGCCATGAGCTAACTACTAAACTAACAAACCAGTCAAAACCTAATATAAAAAGGGACACTCTAAATTTTGTTAAGAGAGGCCTACAAAGATACTTGGAGTAGAACCGAAAACCAGGAATGAAAAGATCGAAAGCCACAAAAATCATTGCTAAGAGATACCAAAGTGGTAACCGGTGGTGGTTATATACACCTGTCTAAATGTCTTCTACCCAAATTACCCAGTAATAATATAACAGTCCACGGGAAAATATTATAATAATTTGTACACTTTTGGTTTTGTATCCATAACCATTACAGGAACTATAATTTTATTATTGATAAAATATAGCCACTACATAGGCACGATATTGTTTAATTCACCTTGATCACATTTCTTTCAACTCTAGAATTATAGTCATATGTATCTTTTAGCTTAATTTACTTTCTAAATATTAAGGTAGTCCAACAAAACCTACACTATTTTTAGCCCAATATTATGTTATAAAAAATACTAATATTTCTTGCTTTCCTACAATTAGCTAACAAGATGGTGAAGAATAAAAAGTATTAACAGATTTTTAAGTATTTTGGCTAGTAGGCACATGAATATTAAAACAATCGATTACCTTATTTAACTCTTAAAGTAAATTGGACCAATTTACTAATTACTTTATAAGTCATCTCGTTTTGTTTAATATTTAGGACGTAATTTCAGTGCTATTGATCTTGAAAGTCCTGCAGCACCCAATGCTAGCGCTCATGCCTCTTTTTTATTAACTTATCACTAATCCCCAACTCAGTAGGCTCTAATAAAAGTAAAAGATAGCTAAAAGAAAATGTAGCTACCTCTTTCTAAACAGTTAACTAATCTAAAATCTTTGGGCAATTCTTAATTTTGAATACTTATTTTAAGCACATCTTGATTGCTATATATTCATTCACGTCATGTTAACTGATTTAGTTTAACGTATTTTGAGTTGCTTGATGAAATGATGATATTCTTCAAGCAATTTATTGGCTACTTTATTTCTTTTAGTTAATTATATTAGTTAAAGGAAACAAAAGAATATTGCTTATAAGGATGGTCGTAACTGGTCATTGCCGCACAACTCTAACTCTGCTGTCCCGGCGAGCAACGGCCTGCTTTATTACTGGCTCGAATCAGGTATCGCTTTTATAGTTATGTTGTTTTATCGTTCAGTTTGCGAGTACTACGTGCATGGAGAATGCGTGGACTTCGCGGCCGCAGATTGCAAGGAGAATGCAACGTATTGCGCTGGCAGCGAGCCCCGCCACGTTCACCACTGGCGCGAGGGCAACTTGCCTGCCAACTCCAAGTGCGCCGCCTGCCGCCGCGCGTGCTGGTCCGCTGAGTGCCTCACCGGCTACCGCTGCGAGTGGTGCGGCAGTACGGTATGTTCTACACTCACTCGCTTACTCAAAATCCATACCAGATAAACCAAGGCGTCTTAAACGTTCACAATTTGTCGAGTATAATTTTAACCCCTTTTCTGAAACAAGGAATTATATGAAACTTAGAAGTTTAATAAAAAGAAAGTAAGTACGCAAGGAGTAAAAGCATATCGCTAGTATGTAGTGTTTATCGTTGAACAGATATGAAGAGCAAAAAATTGCGTTTACGCTTAGTTAAGGAATTAATGTTAGAGGTTGTGCAGTTATATTCAATAATTGCCTTTCCATTGCAAAGTACTTCTGCAATTCTTAGAGACTTGAACATCAACTGCTACCTTAAACTATAACTAAGCAACAGAAGTGTAGATAAGATCTGCTAACTGCTAGTTTTAGAAATACAACAGCGGATGTTACTGTTATATCAAAACATCTAAGTTTTCATTCACAACACTCCGAGGTCCACACATTTTATTCCCAAAGATTTCCATACCTACATAAAAAACGTTAATCGACGGAAATCTACATTTCTCCCTCACAGTGTCACGCAGGATGTCGTGCTTTAATCTCAGAAGAATGCAACTTTGGGATGCTGCAGCCGATCTTCTTACCACCTTCAGCAGTATCGATACCTCGGACCGAGGTCCCGATGGAGGCCATCATCGGCGTGCACGTGCGCCCGCCGCCGCTGCAGCGGGACTTCGGATGCCGTAAGTGTTGAGACATGACCCAGTGGGCCCGGCCCCGCACCGCTTGCCGTCACCTACATGTGCCACGCAATCGGCGAGCTTCCTTAGCATAGGCCTCGCTTAGTAGTCCAATAGACAGGCACACACGGTCAGAACTCGCCTTTAACTACATTCATATTTCAATTTTCGTCTCTCTGTATCTATTTTTGATCTACGTTTTTGATCTACGATACCTTTTCTTTCACTAGTACGTTTGCCTCTAAACTTGGATTCGGTAGTAGTTTTGAAGTTTCGAGATACCTATCCACACTTTTGGCTTCCATCAGTACACTTTTTGCCTCCTAAACGACGCCGCACAGTAGATAAGAACGACCGGAGCGGTCCTGATCGTGCGTGGCTGGGCGCGCCCGGCACTGGGGACTCTGGGCGGTGTAGGCGGACGTTAGGCGGTGTAGGGCGCCGGCACGTGGCGCGTGGCGGCGCAGTGAGCGTGTGTGTTGGGGCAGCGCGCGCCGAGCCCGGGCGCGCGGGCGCGTGGGCGCCGGCGCGGCTCGTCACGCTGGCGCGCCGCCTGCTGCCCGCCTCCTGCAGCCCGCACGGCGGCGCCTCGCCCCCCTACTCGAGAGGTAACCCGCGAGCTCTCGTTCCGCACACTCTCGCACACCCGCATCACCCGCATCACCCGCATATCCTCTCAACACACGGATGTACCCACTAGAGAATTCGCCTACCTCGCTGGATTCTGCGCACCTACTTGACGGTCCCTTTGCGAATCAAAGGTCACTCCGGTGAGGGTGACGCCTCTCAGTGTATATAATATCGTTTTCTTAATAGGAGTGTATGTTAGAAGATGGTGAAAATTGCATAATCTCCAGTTGGTACACGTTTGTGCATGCGACTTGACCGATCTGTAAGCTCATATTGAATTGAAGTATAAAAGTTTTAAAAGCTTTCACCGTAAGCTTATACCTACCTTCTAGATGCTGTACTATTATGTATATCTAGTTACACGTCATCTTCAAATTATTCACAGAAGTTTTAAGATAGAAGATGAAAAATACTCAAACGTATAAATTCCACGAGTTCTGTTATTTTTGATGTTTACACACAATTGCTTGCTTTGCACTTTACAACTTTTGAGTGATATTTAACTTCCTATTGAATAATTAAATTAAAAATGTAAAGTGTCTCGTTTGTGCGAACGAGATATGTTGTGAGCTAATGTATATTGGTGTAGGATACCGATTAAACACATCATTTAATAAAGGTGTAAATTTTTAGGAAGGTATCTTTGATAACGACTACTGCGTCGGCGTTTTCTTCTTTCGTTCGAAGCACTTAAAACTTTATAGACTCGAATAGAAGAAGAATAGTTGTTAAACAGTTCTATTAAAGAATTATTTATCAATATCCACGGCTTACAATATTTTTCCTGAAAACATGCTGATGTTTCTTACATGGTACTGTTATTCTATCACAATAATTCAAGATGAACGATAGGATCCGAAACACTTTTAAATTTTTTTTTCTAAAACAGACCATATATGTATGTAGGATTCTATTGTATTATGACTCACTCACTCTGCGGTGTTATCACTCACTCTGTTGTATTAGTGCCCAAACTTTTAAAGCCATTCTTTACACACCCTGTATCACAACTTTTCTGTGTATGCATGAATATGTAGACAAGCAACTTCTGATTGCTTAATACGAGTATTTTCTGAATAATTTCAAAGTCATTGGTACGTATAAGTGGCTTTTTCCTATAATACCGTACTCTTTTTTTTGTTATCACTGGATATTTTATCTACTTTCCGTTCATGAAACTACAAGACGTGCAGTTTTGACGTTTTTGACGTATATTTAAAAAAAAAAACTAATATTGGAATTTTTAGAGTGTTAGCATGTCCATACATATACGAGGCATAAATTTATCACTTCTTTTTATTTCAAACATAAATCAATTAATTATAACATAATACAAGATTGAAGCTACTTCTTAAACATGCCAAAAATGTGTATAGAATATAAGAAAGTTAAAATATTCAAGTTGGAGTAATGATGCAAAATGAAATAATATCGATTAAGTATAATTGATTAATAATGTTACGAGTGTGGTGACGGATAAAAAATACAGTGTCACTACCCCTATTCAACCCCTGTATCGTAAGAGGCGAATAAGGAAGCAAATTATGTAGAACAACAACATTGCTAAGAAAGACTTGAAACAAACCCTTTACTAACTCGTCTGGCCAGCGTGGTATAGTTGGTCAAAACCTCTTTGGTAAAGAGAGGTCTGTATCCAGTAGTAGACTGTTGATGGTGATAATTAATTTGCGAAGTTGGCAATGACTAGAAGTTGGATGAAATTCTTTTGGTTTTAATTTAAATTCTGAATAAATAAAGCCTTTCTCGCCAACTGACAACTCAATAATCTATCAAAGAGTATAATCTGATGTATCATGTAAAATGATAACATTTACGCCACATTGTGATATTTAGTGTATACTATACGTAACTGTATGTATTGTAAGAGTATTTGTAATCAAAGAAGTATATGTAGTACCCTTAAGCACCACTACTAGAAGTTACAAAATGTCACAAATTTCGTCAAACACCATGTTACGTGTGGAAAATTTTTTGTACTGCACAACACAAAATAAGCGCAGTAAAAGAAATTAGTAACGATTTGACATAACTCAAGAGCATTTAATATATAACTAATTCATCATTGCAAGTCATCAACAGCCTTAATAGTCCACTGCTGGACATAGAACTCTCCATTGAAAGGAAGTTTTTGCCAATTATACCACACTGGCCAGACGGGTTGGCCTTTCTTCATCAATATCAACAGTTTTTTACAGTCCATTACTGGACATAGACCTCTCCTTAGCAAGGAGGTTTTGGACTATTATACCACGCTGGCCAGACGAGTTGGAATAGGGTTTGTTTCAAGTTTTCCTTCTTTTTGTAATGATGTTGTCTTGCATACTTCGTTTCCTTAGTCGCCTTTCACGATACCCACAGGATGAATAAGGGTGGTAATGCTATGTATTCTTAATCCGTCACCACACGGACAGTGGTCTTTCTTAATACATATATATCTTTATTTTCTATTTTTCCAAGTAAACTGTTACCGTTTTCACTGAATTATCATCCCTGTCTTGTAGTTGAGTGAATTCTTCTGTCAATTAACTACTATTCACCAATCCCTTACACAACTCCGTGGCCGGCCAGCCCAAGAATACTCATGATGTAGTATTCCAACGGCACCAAGGTAACAAACGGACAAATCAGATAATAACATATTATACCTAGTCTTGCCATAAATATTGTAATAAAGAAAAAAGAAAATTGTTAACTGCAAATAACATTTATTACTTTTACAGTGTGTCAGTTTAATACATAAATATAAAACAATTAAAAATATAAAAAGCTTATTCGAAGTGGTCTCCATTGGCTGCAATACAGTCCTTTAAACGATGAGGCCAGTTATCAATAGAAGCACGCACTCTTTCCATGGGAAAATTCTTCACTGCCAATCGTATAGATTGTTTTAGGGACTCCAAATTATCATGGCGTTTAGAGCAAGCTGTACTCTCTAAAACTGACCACAAATCATAATCCAGCGGATTAAGATCGGGACTAGACGACGGCCAGTCTTCAGCTCTGATGAAGTCCGAAACGTTCGATTCCAACCAAGACTGCGTGGACCGAGCTTTATGACCCGGCGCCGAGTCTTGCTGGAAGGACCATACTTGGTTATTGAACATGGTGATGTTAAGGGGCTTAACTACCTTCTCAAGAATGGTATCTTGATACACTTGTGCCGATGTTTTGATACCTTTTTCACAAAAATATGGCTCAGTCACTCCTTCATAGCTAACACCCCACCAAACCATCACTGAAGTCGGATAATGTCCACGTTGCACTCTGTCGACTAATTGGGAAGCTTCCTTAGAGCTTTGAGCATAAATACGGTCATTTTGTTTGTTAAAATGTTGCTCAATTGTAAAAATTTTCTCATCCGTAAACAAAATTTTTCTGTGACCTCCCTTTGCGTACCGCTTCAGTAGTTGTTTCGATTTTACCACCCTATTCTTCTTTAAATTATCAGTTAAGAAATGGCCAGTGCGTCTCTTATAGGCTGCAAGTCCTAAGTCATCTTTTAAAATACGCGACATGGTTCTAGGTGCTATCTTCATTTCCCGAGATAAAATCTTTTGCTTTCGGACAGGATTTCTTCGAATTCTTTCCCTTACTGCTTTGACCACCTTTTTCGTACGAACACTACGTGGACGGCCAGATCTTTTTCTGTCACAAACAGAGGAGGTCTCATTGTACCTATTAATAGCCCGGTACACAAACATTTTACTAATACCAAGTGTATGGAGAGTTTTAAAAATTGCATTTGGCTCCATACCTACTTTGTGTAATGCTATCACAGCGATTCGGTTCTCTTTATCACCCCACACCATTTTAATATCGCAAAATATTTTACAATGTATTGGCGCCAAAATGAGAAAACACAATGAACAATCGTATAAAAATGACAGATTCGAAATTCAAATGTAATATTTTTTTATAATTAAGTGTAACAGTATTTATGGCCAGACTAAGTATATGTATATAGGCTTATGTACCCAACGCTGCTTTTGAGTAGGATGTCGTTATTTAAAATTATTATTAAATACTCATAAAACCTAATGCGGTGCAAGCATTATAGGCATTATATATGTACCTTGGCGCCGTGAACGATAAGGTAGATTATTTGATATCAAATTTGTAACACAATGTGAAAAAAAACATTAAATCCAGGAAGGACAACGTTTGAAAAGTCTCAGAACACAGGCTTTTATCAATTGTTCCAACTGCCCGCCTGTCTACATATTTTCTTTTTCTGTCTCAAGAGCCTGCCAAAGTAACTCTACTCTGCCTAATGGAAAGCATGAATAGAATCCAAGAGTTGCGATCACCATACTCATTGCAAATGCTGACAACGCAGTATGGTGACCCACAGTATGGCGGCCTTGTGAGATGCTTTTTCACACCCCGCTTGGGAACGTAAAAGGCATGACAATCATCGTGAATGTAAGGCTTACACAGTTACCACGATAACTGTCACCCCATCATATATGTAATAATAATAATATAATGAAATTGGTGAATTAATATTGTTTAAGTAGGAAAGTATAAATTTTACGACTAAAAAAACAACTCCCGCACTATAGTTCCGTGTGATGAGGGCCTTCACTAACATATCAACGTGAAACGGACATAAAAACACGCAGCCTGTTTTCCATGTCAACTTTTAGAAATGTTAAAGTGGAATCAATAAAAAATTTAATGAAAAGACTGAGAAAAACTATGGAAATTTAATTTTAAACAATGACATCCTAAAATAGGTATGTGTGTATGATTATTATAATATATATGTATGTGTGACGAATGTGTGTAATTATGGAATATTGTTTTCAGATGTATCACACAAGTTAATGTTAGTAGTTAAATTACTACACCTATTGGGCATTATTTACTATACAGTAAGTGTTCAATATAAACATATAGTAATTGTTTATCAAGCAATGTTTGACGGCCATTTTGTAAATCAAAAAACTCTTACTGTTTAGTAAATGTAAAAACACACGTTTACAAAACAATATATTTGTTATTGTGTTGTAAATCGACATACCTATTTTGCCTGTGTTTAGCTTTCTAGGAGTGCTGGACTAAAACATTCCCGATATCCGCTTTGAATAATATTTCGTCACAAAACTTAAGAGCTATTTTTGAAACTGTAAGCTACCAGCTTTACAGCATTCTAGTTATATAAACTTGTAAGAAACAATTTAAAATTAATTCAAGTGACGTCACAAGACCCCAGATCTTGTTTCTTCACCCTTTAATATTGAACTGTTATAAAATCTTTAATTTTCGGGTACGGGGGGCGATCGGGGGTGTGTATGTGAGCGATATGGGTGTTGCAGCTCGCAGCGTCAGCGAGGAGTTCAGCTCGGGCTGCGAGGGCCGCTCGGGCTCGGGCGGCGGCTCCACCGGCGCGCCCGCCGATCAGGACCACCGCCCTGACCATAAACAACATCGGGACCGTACGCCTGATGATAGGGATGAAGGTAAAATATTTATTTATATCAATATTGACAATTTGTACTAATACAAATTACTTTATATCCTTAGATCCTTAACAGATTAACAATACCTAGATATTAGTAAATGGTTTGCTAATATATATACCTATAATAATAAAAATAATAATAGTTTATTAGCAAGAAACATTTCATAACTTACATATCACCAAAGTTTGGATACAAACACAAATATTTTGTGTTTAAGTTGATATGGTAAACCGTGCTAGTTGTCAGCCGTACTAGTATGCACTGTGTGACGGCTTGCAGCGTCTTCCTTACATTGCCAAGTAATTAAGACTATATATGTTTGAAATAAATATATCTATATACCATTCAGATTTAAGCCATGGACCGCATATAAAACTCTCATTCGAATGTAATATGTCGGATATTTCAGAAGCATCTTAAAGACGCTTTTAGGTATTACGTTTGCACAGTAAATTCTTGCCACATACATCGATGGATACTCGGATTTCATTTAAAACAAAAAAAGGCTATGCAAAGGTCACCTTTATTCTTTGACCTTTAAAGTCTACGTCAAAAATTATATTTCAATTATATCTCAAAGAAACTAACAATATTAATAAAGACTTTTTATAATATCTATACGACTAAAATATTATTAAAATATGTTTGCCCGCCCATATATACTCGTACTAAATCGTCACCGGTTATGTTAAACAGAAGTAGTTAAGGTGTACGACGGTGAAGCAGCATGGTCTCGGCGGTTGTACCGGCCCGTCGTGGTGGGTCGCAACTGGAACGAACGCGAGCTGGTCTCCGCTGCCTTACGTGCCTTCCACGTGGCGCGGGACCCCGACCTCTTCGAGCTGACTGACGCACTCGCCGGCGAAGAACCGCCTCTCCACGACCCCACTCCACTCGCTCGAGTCACACGGCTTCCGAATAAAAGACCTGCGCTCTTTTTACGATTCAAGTAAGATTTTATCATGTTATGTCTCATGTATTATATATTATATTATATTATAGTTGTTAATCCAAGATCCTGTGGCATCACCGCCAAATGAAGCCAAACTAGTGCGTTTACATCAAAGAAATCGATTTCTTGTTGCACAACACCATATCCGTTACTCCAGTCCAGACCAGACCATTTTATACCCTTGGTAATCATTTTATACCCTTCAGTTTAGTTCTCTTTCCAGTATCTCTTCCATCAATTGCTCATGTATGCCTACATTAGTAGTTTCTAGATATTTTGAAGACTTAATATAACAATTTTTGTATCCAGAGAGCCGGAATCCGGTGGGGGTGAAGTGAGGGTGTACCCTGGGCGCGTGGCAGGCGCAGGGGAAACCTTCGTGACGGTATCATGTTGCGGGGATGATGCCGTTGCGGATCTCATGGCCGCTGCTCTCGAGCGCTTCGGCCTTGACCCTGCAACGGCAGTGCAGGACTTCCGCTGCTCTGAGATCTTGCTCGACCGCGGCGGTAAGTGATATGTTCATATTTGAATTCTTTCGTTAATGGTAAAAATTGATAAATGATTTCTTAGCTCTAGGCTAGTCTAGGAGTTTGTTGAGAATTCTTAAATTTCTGAGTTTTGTTAGAAATAGGTTTACATGGTTAGGTTTGGCTTACGATGAGAGCTCTGACACAACATAATTTAGGTCACACTTTATTTCTAATCAGATTCATATTATTTTACTTTATTTCGTGTAAAATTTCGAATTAGCTACAACAGCCATATTAATCAGCCAATGATCAAAACGAAAATAAAACTATAACTGTGGACTCAGTTATAGTTTTATTTTATTTTTGAGTCGTCCAACTTTTGGACAAGATCGACTTATTTAAATTAATGCATGAAACAAAAATATTAATAATTATAAATTTATTTTTTTCAGCTTGTCCATTTTAGGCTAGTTTTAAAAATCTAATCATTCAACAAACGGTGAAGGTCCCTTCAAAGTATTTTCTTTTTACATGCAATAGTTTGCCTAATACTTTTATCGGAAATCGTTCGTAAGTTAATCAGTAACAGTGCGAATCGTCCGTGTGTAGTATCAGAACGCGTGCTAGAAGAAGAAGAGCGTCCGTGGCGCATCGTGGTGCGGCTGGCGCGCGAGTCCGTGCGGCGCATGGAGCTGGCGCGCTTCTACCTGCAGCCGCGCCGCGACCCGCACGGGCCCACGCTCGCGCTCTTCGTGGCCTCCCTGCCGCCCGGCCTCTCCGAAAGGAACTACGAGAACATACTAGTAGAATTCCTGGGAACCGGTTCGTACTGTTCGTTTGATGGGATTTAGTGATTAACTTGTTTTTAATTTATCGTACATTTCTAATGTGGTACTTACAAAGACGATCACTTTTGAAAATTTTAAAAATGGATCTTTACTTAAGTTGAAGTACACCCTTGATAAGAAGCAGGGATGTCACTACGATGTTTCTCGTAGATGGGTAGATTCTCATATCATAGACACAGGTGAAATCTTTCATCGGTAGATTTGATGACTCGATATTGAAATTCGAAGGACGGAGGGAACAAAAATTACTCTAGGCCGAAATAATTTCCAGAAATTCTCTGTATACCTGTAACAGGCTCTTTCGTTTTATGAAAATGAACGTGAACGTTCCTCATATTTACTAAATGAATGTTTATCATTGTACAGAAAACAAGTTCACGTCAATCGGTCCCATCTACTATGAGTACGGGTCCATGGTGATCACGTATGAGGACGCGAGCAAGGCGGTTCGGGCCCTCTACGCGCTCAGAGAGGCCAAATATGAAGATAAGCATTTATTAGGTAAGTATACACTCCTTCTTCAGCAGCGATGAGCAGAGTAGACACTAAGACTCTCCCGGCTATTACTTTTAATGGGACTATCATACCTGTGAGTGGATCGGTGAAAGATTTAGGTTTACACCTCGATTGCACACTAACCTGGCGTGAACAAGTTGCAAAACAGTGCAGGAGGGTTACTGGAACACTTCGGGCTCTAAATCGTCTGAGAAATTTCCTGCCCGTAAAAACCAAGACTATACTTGTGCAAACTCTTATCTTTCCCTTAATCGACTATGGTGATGTGTGCTGCTACGACCTGAATGCAGATCTTCTCGATAAATTAGACCGCCTTCTTAATAACTGCATTCGATTTGTTTATAATCTCCGTAAATATGACCATGTATCCTCTTTCCGTTCGCAACTCAATTGGCTACCAATTCGTCTACGCCGAAAATTGCGCGCGCTCACTGTTCTATTCTCTATACTTAATAACCCATCTTCGCCAACATATTTAAACTCTTATTTCCAACTCTTATGTAGCAATCACGACAGAAAGCTTCGGTCCTCTAAGAATCTTCTCCTTCGTTGCCCCTCCCATACATCTGAGTTTGTTGGCTCATCTTTCTTTGTGCAGTCCGTTCTTCTCTGGAATGAGCTTCCCCTCGAAGTCAGGATGGCTACCAATGCTTTTTCTTTTAAGAAAAAAGTGAAGCAGTATTTACTGAAACAGCTGGCAGAATCAACCAATACATGATTATCATCTTATACTTGTTATGATATTTATTCGTGTATGTATGTATATAGACTTACATCAACTTAAGTATGTATATGTATGTATTTATGTATTTGTATTAATTTTAGTATATGAAAGTTTGTGTCTATTTCTTGTATTCAACACCTGAAACGCACCTACTTCCTATTTTCTCTGCATCACCCAAAGGTTGACTGGTAGAGAATGCCTTAGGCATTAAGTCCGCCTATGTACATAAAGTGCATGATGTATAAATAAATAAATAAATAAATATTGCCGGCCACTGGTGAATGAAGACCGCCCTTAAGGAGCGCCAACCATCTTGGTCTTGGGCAGTCCGCAACGATTAGCCATTATAGCTCTTCAATTCATCGTTCCGTGGTACTTTGCCTTGATATAGGTTAATTTACTTGACCTCAGAAGCGGGTCTAATCTGCATTTTCGAAGTAAACGTGTGTATCTTTCAGATTTAAGAATTTTGCCGCCTTAAAATAAGTGCTAACTGAATACTTGCGCAACAGCAACATGAATTAGCACTTGGAAATTTCATTCATATCTCATGGATATACACGAAGATTGCTCGTGAGCTTACTGTATCTTGTAGTAATCTATATAAGTAAAAATAAACATTATTTTGATCAGATTTTTCCAGCCAGTTTTATTCCTCATTTCTCTTCAAGGCTACCACGATATGCCACAGCACAGCGTGACAGGAAACGACTAGTATCTAATACAAATGTTTCTCGTCCAGTAATGTTACTACCGAGTATCGAGCCTTCGATGGTTCCCGTCGGCGTCAAGCCCCTCCTGGTGTTTGTCAACGTCAAGTCGGGTGGCTGTCAGGGGCTCGAGCTCATCTCCTCCTTCCGCAAACTCCTCAACCCTTACCAGGTCTTCGATCTCGAGAACGGAGGTCCGCTGCCTGGGTAAGTGTATAAGTGTGTAACTACAATTATTAATATTTCGTGTCATCTCACTTATACTCTGTTTTTGTAGAATATTTCGAGGTTTGCTGTTATAACTTTATATCAAAATATTTCATAAAAAGCATTAAATTACAGAGAGGTCGTTCTTTTGACAACGAATATTTAGTGCGCTATTGCCGTTTTCTAAAAAATATACATTTTTACATTAAATTAGATTAAAATTCATCACTTTACCATAATTACTGTACTTACCGTATAAACCTATTTACTATGTAATATGTAACCACTGGTGCGAACTCAAGGTATTATATTAAAAGGAATTCTTATCGATCATTAGAATTCAGGTTAAAAACAAATTACTTGAAATTCACTGGTTTTCTCTAAAATTACTTTAAATTTGTTTTTGGCAGTCTGTACGTGTTTCGGCACATTCCCAACTACAAGATCTTGGTGTGCGGCGGCGACGGCACCATCGGCTGGGTGCTGCAGTGCCTCGACAATGTCGGCCAGGACTCACAGTGCTCCAACCCGCCCTGCGCCATCGTGCCTCTCGGCACTGGTAACTCTCTTGTGTACTCATCTTACAAGGAAATAAGAATTCGAAAATCACCTATGTAAAAAAATAACAACAGTCAATTTATCGAGCCCAATTTGGTCCAGGATTTCTCTCCTTTAAAAAAAGATCTTACTTAAGGAAAAATGGAAAATATACGCAGGAAAAACATAAATGAGACTAAGGTTTCATCATCATCATCATCATCTCAGTCAAAAGACGTCCACTGTTGGACATAGGCCTCCCGCAAGATTATTCATAACAGACTGAGATTTAAAATGTTACCATGTGTATTACAGATTTAATTTTGTACTGAGCTTATAAAAAAATTAAACAACAAATTTGGTGAAATAAATCTAACATCACATTAAATTTTTCCTGCTGCAAAATTATCAATTAAAAATTGGCAGGACGAGTGATGTACTTAAAACTAAATTATTTTTAATATAATATTATTTCCATGTCAATAAAATACCAGAACCCTTTAGCTTCTGTTTAAAACTATTTAGGATCAGGGTGAAAATCTCACTATATCCCATACACCATCAGACTATCAACTGTGTGTAAGCATAAGTGCACGTGTCAGGTAACGACCTCGCGCGCACGCTCCGCTGGGGCTCCGGGTACACGGGCTGCGAAGACCCACTGTCTCTGCTCCGTGACGTCATAGACGCCGAAGAGATCCGCCTCGACCGCTGGACCGTCGTCTTCCATCCCGAAGATAAGCAAGACGAGCCGAAAGAACTGTCCAAACAACTACCTGGTTAGTTACGCGGCTATTAGAGGAAAAAATAAGTACAAATAACCTTAAATACAGTCTAATTAGCAAATATTTACAAACAAACGACAGTAATAATGTTCAAATAGGAATATAACTAAAATGTTGCCTCATTTTTAATGTTTTTAGGCAAGTTTTATTTCCCCCCGGATCTCTTAAAATGTATATTTAATCTATGGTCTTCTTTAAAATATATTCTATTTTATCGACTCTAGTTGGCGTGATCCTTCAGCGTTAACACGTGGACCCTTGCCCTCGTAGTGGTGATTACCACACCGTAGAAAACGGGTGCTAGAGATGTATACGTGTCTGCATATAAAGTTATATGCATACACCTTTTTTTTAAATATACCACAAAATCAATTGTTATTATAAAATAAGTATTTTATTTGCAATACAAGTTTTACAAACGTAAATAATTGTAGCATATGAAAAGTTACAGAGCAAGTGAGAAACTCTACAGTAAAATGTCGAACAGTTAAGAAAACTGTGCTCACTAATATGATGACATTGCAGCATCTGTGACCACAGGGTCGCAGAGCGAGGACAACTCGCAGATCCTCGTCATGAACAACTACTTCGGCATCGGGATCGACGCCGACCTGTGCTTAGACTTCCATAACGCTCGTGAAGAGAATCCCAATAAATTTAATAGCAGGTAATGTATAAATGAATATTGTAGAAGTGGATTTATATCAGTTTTAGGAAAAACAGCTTACTCTGTCAAAGTTGGCGGTCTAATGATAAATTTATATAAAATAATTACGAATTTTGGATAGATTTACTTTTTAAATAACATATCCCTAAAGGTTAAAAGTTTAAAAAAGGATATTTCCATTTTAAAATTAAAATAATTTGCGACAGGACAATTTTTGTCAATCCTTTCCACAATATGTTGGATGTTTTTTGTGTCCGTTTCTTGCATATTTGTAAAGTCCCCTGTGGTACAGGATATATTCCTCATGGAGCGTTCTTTTTAAAAAAAAATAATTTAGATAACTGACAATAAAATCCAGTGTGTATTAAAAGAAAGCTTGATTTAAGTAGTCTTTTGTAGTCTTTCGTTTTTTTTATACTGAAATAACTGTTGTATGTTTGTTAGACTCCGTAACAAAGGGGTTTACGTGAAAATGGGTCTCCGCAAGATGGTGGGTCGTAAAATGTGCAAGGACCTACATAAAGCCATCCGGCTGGAGGTGGACGGCAAACTCGTTGAACTGCCGGCGCTCGAGGGAATCATAATATTAAATATACTCAGGTAATACTCACCACAGATATACACGACTTAAATCCAGTTTTTGAACATGTGACCAAAATATTAGTGCTGTCAATCGACACCACTGATAATTATCAGAACTGTCAAGTTAACAAATGTCTCAAATGACATTTGAGATATGATTGGTTTGTTTTTTTATTAGATTTATACACCTTAACCATTTAACATGTATGAAGAGATACAGAGAAGGACTAGAGGATTCTAGTTTCCACTTTTCCTGTAGGCGAAGTCGGGGGCAATAGTTAGGAAACATACAAAATGCATAATTTACAATGATATAGGTGTTAATGGGTGGGAATTAAGCGATGTCAATAGCAAGATTGAACTCAATTTTATAAAATATACACCATGTACAATCCAATTCTTCCCTGTATAACTCCACGTCATACGACAGCTGGGGTTCGGGTGCAAACCCGTGGGGCCCCGAGAAGGACGACCAGTTCAGCAAGCCCAACCACTGGGACGGCATGCTGGAGATCGTGGGCGTCACAGGAGTGGTGCACCTCGGGCAGATCCAGTCGGGACTTCGTGGAGCCATGCGAATAGCTCAGGTAAGTCACAACAGACAACTCTAGCACCTACTTGATTTGTCATTAGCGATGCTGACTGCTAAGACATCATGGGTTCGATTCCCACTCAGGACGAATATTGTGTGATGAGCAAGACAATTAGTTGTCTTTGGCTGCTATTTATCTACAATATGTATATTTATAGACACATGTATGTCTATAAGCATAGTACAAGTTCTGCCTAGTTTAGGATCAACCGTCACATACGGATGTGAAATATTACCTTTTTGGCTACGATAAATACGTTGCCTGGTTAAAGAATACAAGCAATTGCAGAAACTTTCATTTGCGGTAACTTTATAAGACTACGTTAAGAAAAACGAGACAGTTCAACAAGCTAACTTTGGAGAGTAACGTTTTTAACCGCCGGCCTGTTCCGAAGGGCGGGCACATCAAGATCAATCTGAAGAGCGAGATTCCAGTGCAGGTCGATGGAGAACCGTGGGTGGCCGCGCCCAGCGAAGTGGTCGTGCTCAAGTCAGCGCTCAAGGTACATACTACACGTAGTTACAGTGAATACACGCCTTTACGAGACTTGAATAGTTCACTTCTGTACTCGAAAGACCAAATGTTCATAACTTTAGGTTTTTATAGGCTTCCGCTTAGAAATAACGTCTTAGCTTACTATATAACGCCGGCTAGACGAGTTGGCATAGGGTTAGTTTCGAGTTACCCTTGTCTTTGCAGTACTGTAATGCTCTTATGAGTGATGCCCGCGGTATGAATAGGGGTGCTGTAACTCCATAGTCTTAATCCGTCACTACACGGATGTTACTACAAGTCCAAACTTATTATGAACAGCTATGATAATATGCAATTATTCACTTTTATAGTTTGGTGATTAAACGATTTATTTAAAAATCTAGTTTGTCTATTGTGTATAAGATATAAAGATAGTAAAAATGTTTTTGTACTTAGGTATATATATTTTTTCTTTTCCTCATTCTTTTAAAACTAAAACCTACTTTTTTGTGATCTTCGTTTTACCTTCAATGTAACAAAGAATGTGTTCACTTATTTCGTATAAAAAAAATAAAATTGAGTGTCAAGTACTACTCAAGTCTCGTAGAATGGCCATATTTCAATGTTTGCATGTGCTAAGCCGGGTCTAAATCTAGTAACGCTTACTTACTGTTTGGATATATTCAACTTAAAACCATAAGATATAAAAGTTCCGCTCGGTCCAGAGATGAAATACACTTATTTTTTTTTAAACTAGTAAAAATTTTATTCATTTTATTGCAACTGCTTCATGCTTAACAAATTAACACAAGCCTTTCGCTGTTATTTTCAATAAATTGTTTCGTTGGCGATATTCGAATCAAGCGGAACTTTGTATTTATAACGATATACCGTCCCGAGTCACGTAACGCCCGAGCACTCAAACTCCACTCAGCACCGATGTTACCACTAGTTCATACGAAGCCACGGTTTCACCGCACCACGCCGTGACGTCACGACGTCCACGCAGTCGGTGAAACCGCGGCTGCAACACGCCCGACGGATGACCACCCACGTACACCTGACACGTTACGTATCGCTATGACCTCACACGCGGCCTGTATCTTTAATATTTCGTGCACGACGATCGGAACTACGATTTCGATCGCTCTGTAAATAGTCTCGGAGCGTGCACACTAAGTAGAAGCACCGAGGGGGGTCAGGGTCAGGTGTACGTGGGGCGGGCGGGTGCGGCGGGCGGGGCGGGGCAGGGCGGGCGGTGACGTGCGTGTGTGGCAGGCGACGATGCTGAAGAAAATCAAGCGCGGCTCCGGCGCCGGTGCGTCGTCGGCGGCGACAGGTCCCTGACCGCCGCGCGCGCCCCGCCCCGCCGCTGCCAGTCGCGCCCCGTCCGCAGGCCACCATGCTGAAGAAGCGCGGCAAGGTGCGGCGCCGCAACACGGAGCCCAGCATGCCGCGCTCGCCCGACCGCGCCGACCGCGCCGAGCGAGCCGAGCGCGCCGAGCGCCCCGAGCGCCCCGACCGCGCCGAGCGCGAGCGCGCCGAGCGGGAGCGGGCCGAGTCTCGCTCGCGCGACTCCTGAATCTGGCTCAGCGAGCGCCTCATCTAACGCGGGCGCCCGCCTCGGGCTCAAGGCGGGCGCGCGCTTCGGGCGCTCGCCGCGGGGAAGCCGCGCCGCTCGCGGGCTCTGTACGAGTATACCAGCCTCCACCGATTACATCCCCGAGAACACCCTTTCATGTACATAAATTATTAACAGAAAAAATATATAAACCTAATATAAAAAAAATAAAATTTATAGTCTAGTCTTGTTGTTTTATTTAGTGATTGAGTTTAATTTTTAATCGTATGTAATATAAAATAAAATACCTCAATATGAAATTTCACACTCGCGGTTCTATTCATCCCGATGTAATGTTCCTGTTGATGACGCGCGTCGGGCCGTTCGCCTCGAATAGCAAAACGTTTATTGACATCGTGATAAATCTGTAATAACCTAATGCATTTAATAGTTGTCTCTTTTACTGCTAATCAAGACGCTTTCGTGATCGAAAAAGATGTATGTGAAGTAGCCAGAATTTTGTACGATGTATATCGTAATATAGTTATCGTATAGAAATGACCCTTAACGTAAAATAACAATGTCTGCGACTACTGTGATAGTCTTCTGACCGTTTGCAATGCCTTCGATGTAGGTGTTATTCTATAGATCATATTAGTTTAAACCAATTTCATACCATTAAAAGAGAGTAGTATCTGATATAGATCCGGACTAAAGCTTTTGAGAACACTTTAAACTTAGTGCCCAGTTCGTGCATCTGGAATTAAGAATGCGCTGGCCGATAAAAACTCATAAACGAGTAATAAATGTTCATATAGTTGACATCTCACTGCGCAACTATTACACTAACATACTCGTAATGTGTCATAAAACAATAATATTCCAATTTATTAATTTTCCATTCATTTTTGTTTAACAAAATTTCATTTTGAAGGTTACCTACATAAATTAACAAAGGAAATTGCGTTACTTTAATTTTTAAACGTGCTTTAAAAATATTTCGTTTAATAACAGATATTTGTGGGCATGTAATAATTTAATCACTTCTTAATTTGACTCTGTCTTAACAATAACATGTGTCGGTATTAAGCTTAACTTCTTATCGATGTTTAAATCGAGTAGCGCACTGTTAACCCTCGATGTCACGAATCATAAAGTCACTTTCAAATATACTTCCGACTTAGACTCTACATCGGGTTTCTTTCGTCAACATTTCTGCACTTAACGCGGCCATATTAGAAAAATAATATTTGTTTATGATGCAATTTATGGCTTAGGCTGTGAATGTGTAGAATGCCAGTTAAGAGTGACTGTTGTAAGAATACAGACGTTTGGATAAAATAACTGTTAGCTGAGTCATTGTAAAGCTAAGTTTCTAGTTCCCAGACCGTTGTAAGCGTCAGTGTATATAAGGAATATTTCTTTCTGTACATGATATTTCTCGTTTGATTAACAAGAAAACGGATTTAGATAGACGCTAGATGCATTACATCGTGTCGTCAATTCGTTCTAGGTCATTAATACCCGTAATATAAAATATATAACATACATATAATAATAGTAAATAAAGGCGAAAATAAAAAGAGCTACTCACTGTTGGAAAAAATTGTAAAGCAAATTAATAGGAAAAATATAAAATAGAAGTATGTACAATTATTATATATTAAAATTTTAATCTTTTAATTTATCAAAAAAATATTTCAATGTATCCATATATTAATAGCCATTACGGAATAATAAACGCGAGAGAGGCTCCTGTACTCGGTCTATAGGAGCGTAGGTGGAATTTAAGTGCGATTTGTTTGTGCTTGTTTTGTTTGTGCGATTCTTATGGCGATAGGTGAGTCGTTTGCTCTTAATTTTATTATTCCGTGATGTACACCATAGAAATATTAAAAGTTGTATATACCTGTCATAGAGTCATATCCTAAAGAAGTTTATATTAGCTATAAGTAACTAACTATTGTTTTATTAAATTAAATAAATAAATAAAAGTATTACATTTTATTTAATAACCCCGTTGCTGGTGTCATACCTCGCTGTTATAAGGAGATGAAAGGAGAATTGACAAAGTTGGTAAGGCGAGAGACAATTCAAGGAAGTACCATAGAAAATAAGTCATGGGTATATATAATCAGTAGAACACATAGGGATATTCGACAAATAAAAATGCAAATTCGACAAACAAAAAGGTATTATCGAATAACAAAAAGGGATATTCGACAAAAAAAGGGATTTTCGACAAACAAAAGGGATATTTGGCAAAAAAAAGGGATTTTCGACAAATAAAAGGAGATATTCGATAAATAAAACAAGACTCGTGACATTTATAAATCACTTTTTATATTATTTCAAGTCTTAAGAATAGTTACAAAGCACTTCTACAAATTATAATTAGTAACCGTTATTACAACTATCGTCGAATCCTTATAAAATAGACTCATAAGTTTTTTTTATATCTAAATACATAGTCTTTGAGACTTTTTATTTAAAATTAAAACAATGAGCAATAAAATAACGTTCGTAATAAAATCTGAAAAAAAACATCACTTAACAAAATTTTGAACTTAAAAACTGACTCGAGACTGAAGAAAAGTCGATGTAAAGTTACTTTAGCATAACAGAACACGTACAAACCTGAATTTATGAAACTTTTAATTTAGAGATGCAGAATATGTTGAAATTCGAAACACACATTACTTCAACATAATTTAGTTACTTTTCACTAGATGGAGCAGTAGTCACCGTAGCATATTAAATTAATTGTGTTTATTACCCGGTTGCGAAAGAAAGGGGGTCGTCTTTCGAGTATTTGTACCACTGACCTCTATTAAACAAATGCGTTGGAGTAAAACCCTACTAATATATTATTTATGATAGTACCTCTGTCTGTCCGTCTATTGTGCCATTATGGCTAAACCGCTGAATCGATTTTAGGAGATATTGAGTCTTGAGAAAGGACATACAAATGGATTTCTTAAGGAATGAGTTATTTTGTCCATTTTTAGTCCTACCCTTACGAAGCTTTCGGGTATTAAATTTGACATTTTTTGCTAATAAACATAGAATAGGGTTGTGATTATTCCATATTGGTAAAGTGTCGATAAACTCTACATTACACATTTTTACACATTATTTTAAAAAGTAATAGGAACATATCAATAGCGTTTTTTTAATTAGTAGTTTATCTGCTGACACAAAACTGTCTTCATTAATATGAAATTTGTTCGTTGCGCACATTTTAGTTGGTCTGAAATGAGAAGCTAATTTGCCAATAGGAAATAATACACTGTCTTTTTTCTTCACAAGACAAAAATCACAAAATTTCTAATACGTTTTTAAAGCAAAGCAAATACGTTTTTAAAATCGGTGAAGTTGTTGTCGAAATATGAAAATATTCTCCTATTCAGCGGTCGCAGAGAACTTGTAATTAAGAGGGAAATTAGAAATTAATATTTGTGTCAAGTTCATTTTATATATAGTAAATTCCAATGAAATATCAATAGTTGATTGAATGTCTTTTCATGCTTTATGTATATAATTATATATTTAATTAAGAAATTGTATCAATTTATCGATAAAGTGACGTAATACTTTTTTATCGATAGTTATTTCCATCTCTAATGTTAGTTCCACGGAAATTCACACCGTTATCAGCGCCAAAATGGCGAAACTCAATGGTTTTTTTAACACGCTTTTATTAACTGGATGTGCGTCTTTAAATAGACTCTTTGAAAGTGATTTTCACTTTTGGAACAGATGGTATACATGTAATTAAACTAATGTCGACAAAGTTCCCTGCGAAATATCCTGAATTCGGCATCAACTGTCCACAAAATGCAAGGTTGCACAATTGATCATACAGTCATTTATATAGGTTCTCTGTTTGCCGCTGGGCAAGCTTATGCAGTACTCAGTCGCGATAGCTCTCTGGACGGTATTCGGATAGAAAAACTTGATAGCTGGAAATTGTCAGAGAAGTTCCATGTAACGGTGATGCATTAGATGATGCATGTTAATTTCTTAAATAGTACCTCATAATTTTTTAAATAAAAATCATTTTGGTTTTTCTAATCCATTACTTAAATTTATTTAATTATTTTTTTTACCTTTTGGTTTGAATTTCTATAATATTGTTTTATTACTTTTTTTAATCTACTGTTTATCAATGGCATTAAAGGTGAATGAGCAGGCGGGTGACCTCATAGTAAGTGACTCCCGCCACCCACAGACACTTGCTAATCATGAGTCACAAGTGCGTTGCATCCCTTAGATTAGAGGAGAGAGTGGGGGGTTGCCTCTGTCACTCACTCGGAGAGATTGTCGGTTTTCTGCGAGACTGGTATAATTACCGAATCATGGATCTCCACTGCCTCAGTTTAATAAGGACGCATGTACCCAGCATACTCATGTAATAGAGGTCAGAGATATGGTATGTAGGTTTTTGTTTCTAAAAGATAACGTCCGCATTAGGAATATATCTTATGTCCAGGTCTTTACAAACACACGAAACGGACACAAAGAACACCCAAACTCAGAATAACAATTAGTAGATCACACAGTCTCATCCCATGTGGGGTTTGGACCCATAACACTCAGCACTGCTTAGACCTCTACACTATTAATACAGCCAAAAGTAGTCAAAGTTTGTTGGATATTTCTTTGGCACGCTCTATAATGTAACCAGCTTGGTTAATTTTAGCTTGAAAGCTGACTTAGATCATAGTCACGAGACTGGCAATGAGTACGTGGAAATTGTTAAAATAAAAATAACCGGTTCATAAATTGTAAATGCACCTACAACAATCAGCTTATTTACCACTACACTTAATTTTTGACTGCATGAATATTGAAGCGGCTTAAGCGGTCACCACGTCGCTCTCTACTGCGCTGAATGTTGTGGGTACAAACCCCACACGGGACTGCGCTTTGTGTGACCACTAATTGTTTTTCTGAGTCAGTGCGTTTATTGTACGTTTGTAAAGTCTACTAACGCGGGCGTTACTTGCAAAGAAAAAAATTTCTGAACGAAACGACATCTTTAAAATTGACTAAACAATATTTTATCTTAAGCCTGCGCAAGTACTTACATTATTAAGCAGATACGAAAATATTGCATTTTGAAGTGTCTATAAAGTGATCCGATAGGGGATAAAATTTTGTACTTCATCAGTTACCAAAAGTCATAATCCGAAAAATTTCAAATAACCCCTTCATACAAACACTTTGATTCTAACGTATGCATGTCTAAATCACATACAACTATTTAGAAAATAATGTGTCTAACGTAGAAATATTAAAATGTGGCTACCATTTATCACAACAGAACTCTTAGCGTTAAATTTGCTTAACCTAAGGCAATATAGTCACAACAGTTGCCATTAATCTTAAACATTAAACGGTTTCAAATATCAGAATGATGTTGAACAATCTACTCATAGTAGATTTTGGCCATGGCGGCCAGTCTAAACGGAGACAAGCCCATTACGCAGGAGATATAGCGCACAAGTGTGTGCGTTAACACAGGTGCACTCTCTGTTCCCTCACTCTCACAATTCGACCACGACCGGGGTCAGAGATCAGGCGCAGAACTGACGGATGAACATGCTCTCTGAGGCACCGGGGTCAACTTCTATATTTCGTGTTGTTATTAAGTGTTTTTGTAATCAACACTTTTTGACCCAACCCGGGAATTGA
Organism: Hypercompe scribonia; assembly: GCA_949316085.1. Taxonomy (NCBI): domain Eukaryota; kingdom Metazoa; phylum Arthropoda; class Insecta; order Lepidoptera; family Erebidae; genus Hypercompe; species Hypercompe scribonia. The sequence continues at coordinate 4,417,735 of OX438973.1, forward strand.
ACCTAATACCAACGAGGCATATACTATTCCAGAATAACATCGAAACGTCGACAGAATAAAAATGAGTTACGCGATAGACGTAAGTTTTAGAAGAGAGTCAACATAACTGTAGATAGTCAAGACTGTGTCGTGTCGACCTGAATTGCACTTAATTGTGTCCGGATAAGGTCGCTATTTATAAAAACGTTTTTGTCTAGTATGACTTCGGTAGTTATATAGAATGGTACATTGACAGCAGAAGAAATCCGCCTAAAATGATGGACAGAAATCTACTCTATCGGGTCATTTCTACCATGTTCATACTTAAATTTATTTGGCTACAGCTGGTGTAAGTAACCTATGTTGCTTACAAAGCGATATCGACTTGAATTTCACTTAATTGTGTCCGGATAAGGTCGCTATTTATAAAAACGTTTTTGTCTAGTATGACTTCGGTAGTTACATAGAATGGTACATTGAAAGCAGAAGAGATCCGCTTAAAATGATGGACAGAAATCTACTCCATCGGGTCATTTCTACCATGTTCATACTTAAATTTATTTTGGCTACAGCTGGCGTAAGTAACATACTTATAGATCATACGTTTCAAATATCATTGTTTTTATACAAAATATATTTCCTTACCAATATTTGTCTACTCCACGTTTTTATTAACTAGATTAAGTTTATAATTGATGTAATTTACACTAAACTTAACGCATAGCTGCTGAACAGGCATATACTTACAAAGTCGGCATACGCAAGCCGTTAAAACAATATTTTTGACACATTACGCCGAAGTCAAACTTTCGTTTGAAGAAAAGCCGACCTTATAGATAAAGAATTACCTTAAAACTATATGAAGAATGCAACTCCAACGTATTCTGTGTTGCAGAAGACTACAGACGCGGTTACAAAGAACACCCAGACCCGGAACAAAAATTTGTGTCACCACACGAAGTATTAAGGTGGGAGACCCTGGTTGCCATATGAACATCTGTGGCAATAATTACGGAAGGTTGGAGCCGTTAAAAACCCCAAAACAGTCTTACTACAGAACTTCAACATCGCTTAATACTTGGGTTGAGGTCTGATGGTGGCCGCTCTGCGTCTAAAACCAAGTATAGCTTAAAAGACTTTAAGGCGATTCCAAATTTAGTTCGATATGAAGGTTCGAAGGAGCATATTAAGTTGGAGGGAGACTGGCATTCTTCATACGGGTATAAGTCGTGGTATATCTTAGATTAAGTAAATTATATCGTATCACCAGTACATTGACGGACTCGCATAGTTGTGACTCAGTCGACACCAGGCTGTAGCCACTCAGTCTCATCTGTTGGGTAAGGAAAATAAAATTATATATTTTTTATAATGTTTGAGGGTACTTTCATTAGTTACGGCGTAGTTACTAATTAGATTAGCATACCATTATTCTACACGTATTAAGAAAAATTGTGATTAGATTAGATCCACTTTGTGACAGTTTTGTCTGGTCTAAAGTAGTTAAGACTTCACCGAACCGCAAGTATATTTACGCTAATATTATTAAACCCAAAAGTAAGTTTGGTTGAACGAGTTAATTTAGAAATTACTGGTTCGAATTGAAAAATTTTTGTAGTGTTTGATAACCCATTTATCAAGGATTTATATAACATCATGTTATAACCAATAAAATCCGAGCGTCAATGGAATGTGCTGCAAAAACGAAGGTAATTTATTTATTTTGAGACGCAAATGGATCAGCTAATATGTAGTTAATATGAATCATCATCATCATCTCAACCGAAAGACGTCCGTTACTGGACATAGGCTTTTTTAACGTGTCGAAACCCCACGGACCCTCACTCAACCGGGGTTTGCGGCAGGATTGTGTGCCGGAATCGGATCGACTAAATGCACGTCCACACTCTGCGCCTAGAATAGAAGGGATCCGGGTACTGCCATTATTAAACCATCCGGACTCCGCTGGACACAGGCCTGCCCCAAGGTTCACCACAACAACCAATCTTGTGCTGCCGATCCACCGATTTCCAGCGACCTTCACCGAGACGTCAGAAAATAAAATATGAGATATAAAGAGCAACAAGGAACCTAGCTAAGTGTATGCGTGCGTGGTGAGCAGCGGCGCGGCGCTCTCGGCCGTGTAGTTGCGCACGCGGCTGAAGGCGAGGGGCGGGAACTTGGCGGCCGACAGCTCGAACTGCGTCCACTGGTCGCGCCGCGAACACACCGAGTAGCGCCGCCAGCACAGCTGGAAGTTGCGCCGGGAGCGCAGGTTGCGCAGCTCGAACTCCTGACGATTGTCACGAGGGTTAACCGCCTAGACCTCCTGAGTACGTGTTATGTCATCTCAGTTAGGAGGTCTTGGCGGTTGGGTCATGTCTTGGGACGTAGGAATGTTTAAAGAAGGATGCAAATCTTGGTCCGTCGCAATGAACTGATAATATGAACAAATACTGAAGACTATGATAACTAACTATATTTTTAGGTAGTAGAGCCACGCTGATTTCAACACGAGCGGGCCGGCTCGACCGAGGCCGTACTACACTCCCACAGGAAACCAACCTAAAGCGCCAGCATCCGTGTTATCGTGTTTCGTTGGTGAGTGTGAGACCGGAGGCCCATTGATGCAGGGGTGACAGTTACCGTGGTAGCTGTGTAAGCCTTACACTGTCACGATGACTGTCAAGCCTTTTATGTCCCTAAGTGGGATGTGATCTCGCAGGGTCGCCATAGTCTGGGTCACCATACTGCATTTGCAATGAGTATGGTGATCGCAACTTTTGGATTCTATTCATGCTTTCCATCAGGCAGAGTAGAGTCACTTCGGCAGGCTCTTTTTATAAAAAAAAAAAGAAGCTATGGTATAAATGTAACATAGTCTCCAGTATTGGATAAATAAGTTGTAACGGGTTCAAAATCCTATAACTAGCGGCTTATAAAGACAAAGTATAATTAAAGTAACTTCAAGATTTTTCGAACAAATGGTATTATTTATGTAAACATCTGGCTCCATCATCGTCATCTTTTTTTTCTTAGAAAACACAAAGAACACCCAGACTCGGAACAACTATTTATGAATCACACAAAGTGTTGTCTAATGTGGGGTTTGAACCCACAACACTCAGCACAATAGAGAGCGGCATGGCGACCGTTTAAACCACTAAGCCAACTGTGCAGTCAAATCAATCAATCTTTAATGGTCCACTGCTTAAGAAAGCTTCTCCGCAACAAGGAAGTTTTGATTTCACCACATCATACAGACAGACTGGTAAAAACCATCGCTGGTATAGCTGGCTCGAAGGACCAAAATATAAGCTTTTTTTCTTTTTTTTTTTAACGTGTGGAAACCGCCTGGGCCGTCACCCCACCGGGGCTTACAACGGGGTTGTGTGTCGGAATCGGACCGACTAAAACCACACGGTGTGCCACTCTGCGCCTGACATAGGAGGGATCCGGGAACAGCTGTTATTACGACATCCAGATCACCAAAATATAAGCTAAACTAACTATAAACAGTTCAGTAAAATTAATAAAATTTGACAATAAAAAATGTCTGCAGTTCAGAATCTATGACATCTTAAATAACTAACCATATGAAATGTCTGTTCTTGCTGTTCGACTTCCTTGCGCCGAGCGCGGAACCTTGCCGATGTCTGCGACGCTTTCTTGTCATTCATTTTCTTTATTACTATTACTACCTGAAACAACACACACACAAATAGTTATTCGCTGTTTACTTACTTTCTTGGAGTGTGTCTGTCGGAGTGATTTCGTGAAAAGGGACGAAAATATGTAACAGTAACGCAGAAAAGCACGCAATTTGATTTAAAGATATAAACTTTTAAAGGTATTTACCATTATTGGTCGTTAGATGTCAGATGTTACACATTATACACCATTTCACATCTAAATTTCTAAAATAAAAACGAGTTACACCACTTATAACTCACGAACGGTTGAACTGATTTATATATTATAATATTTTATTTTTTGAATTTGACTCCAACCAGAAAAAAAAACTAATTACCGAGAAAATACCTTTTTTCAAATATTGTATGTGAAGACGGATACCGAGCACAGTGGTGACTAAAAACACAGGTGAAAAACATTAACTACACTCGTAGAAAAAACAGTTCTAAGTACAAGCATTTTTTAACACTACAAATACATATTTTAACTGCACGGATAGCCGAGTGGTTTAAGTGGTCACCTCGCCGCTTTCTACTGCGCTGAGTGTTGTGGGCTTAAACCCGACATGGGACAACACTTTGTGTGATCCATAAATTATTGTTCTGAATCTGGGTGTTCATTGTATCCGTTTCATATATGTTTGTACACAAGAGTACTCTAGTGCGAGAGTCTGTGTTTTGAGATTTAAAAAAAAAAAATATGTTCGAAAGTGTTTATGACAATATACCTTGTCGCCAATAAGCCTGTAATGTCCAGACATGATCCCGAGGCCGGGTTTAGGGTGGCGGTACTTGAGATGCCCTACGCTACTCGCAGGTTCGTCAGCTGTGGTCCACATCAACACCAGGCCCTCAGGAAAGAACCTGTGCATTCAGTTATTGTCATAGTATGTACGTGATGAGTTAATGATATAATGCAATTGTAACACTTTCGGATTGTCAGAGGCAGAAGTTGATCAGAAAAAGGTGGTCTATTGCCTATTTCAGTATCATTTATAAACAGACAAGATCCTTCAAAGGCACTGTTTTCTTCAAAACGCACACAAAAACATACTACAGCGCCATCTAGCGAAGACACATCAAACTACGGAGTATAATAAACTACGGAGCAACAACTAATTCTGTATCGCGAAATAGAGATTCTCGCGGCGATGAGCATATGCACAACATCCCAGTATCAACCGTTGGTTCGCGGCTCGCACGGCTTGATCACCTCTCCTGGTTGAAGGATTTTTCCTTTGTATTGGAAGGGACTTGATACCCGTACCATCCATATTCTTCATGCAATTTTCGGATCGTATCCTTACCGACTTAACTAATATTCTGATGTCACCTGATTCTAGTTAACGTTACAAATAAGAATAAGTTAGTTTGCTATGTTTTCACTTCTTAACTGATCAACCGAACATCGTGAAATTTTACTATTTCGAAACTTGAATTACTGATTTTTTATTTAAAGAAATTACGAGAAAGGAACAACCACTATTGTTGATAGATACCTGAATTGTTTGTCTGAATCTATATTATGGCGAGTAAGACTAGTTGTGCAGGCAAGAACTGTTTGCTTACTTTATTTGTATTATTATTATTCCACTTTAATTTTCTTAATCTCCCAGAACGGGGTAAAATTTTCTGATTCCACGGACCATAGCCAAGTGTAATCAGAGTTTAAGTGATGGTGTATGTGGATGAAACTGAAGATGTTCTGAGGAATTGCCGAGTAAGTCTACAAGTGTTTAATAAAACTGCTTTCTGAAGCAGGTGTAAAGTATGGTGTGGCATTTCTAAAATGTCTATTATTTAGTTACTTGTAATTTATTTACAACATAACTGAGTTAAAAAATAAAGTCGTTTAGCGTTCTTAGGTTAGATCTTTCAAAATATGCATCGAATTTTAATATGGTTGACGACAATAGAGAGATTGGTTCAAGGGGAAGGTTTGTATGTTGCAAGCAAATTGCACAAATTACATTCGTGAATCAGTAGTTAACAACGAAGAGAATATTTACTAACCTGAGGTACCTATAATAGTCTATTAGATACCAGGGCCTGTAGAATTGGTCCTGGAAGGAGTTCTCCCCGTGGCGTATGTAGGTAGTCTTGCTGATGTAGCAGCCGTGCAGGTGAAGGCGAGGGCGCTCCACGTACATCTGGCGCCAGGAGTTGAAGCCAGAGGCTCGGGGAGTGCCGCATTCGATACCCCACGTTCTGTAACATCATGACGTATAATAATACCATGAAATAGACATGGACAGTATTTATCTAAAATTTTTTTGAAATACGTGACGTTTTTAATTTACGCATCAATCGCATTCACTTTGAAATGATAAATTTACGGTAATAATATCTGCACAAATGTCACAGCAGTCTGATTCCAAACTAGGCAGTCACTGTTGAGAAAATATATAATGTATACCAGCGTCCAGCTTTACGCTCTTACCCAGCCTAGGTCGATAGGAACTGACTTGACACACAAAGAGTGCTACGTGCGCGCTCTCTCGCCCCGGTGTGTAGCCCACGACATAAGACCTACCCACACTCCAAGAAAACCCCGTCCAGCTCCGTGCTCTCCATCCAGTGGTGGATCCATAGATAAATAGAACCATACTTGACACACAAAGAGTGCCATATATCGGGCTTTTTCACCACGAAGTAAAAGCACAGGACACACGCTCCAGGGACGCCACGTCCAGCTCAGCGCTCTCCATCCAGCGAAGGATTCCTAGATAGACAGGAACTCACTTGACACACAAAGAGCGCCACACGTCGGGCTCTCTCGCCACGACGTACAGCCCGCGACACACCGCCGACACACGCTCCAGGGACGCCGCGTCCAGCTCCGCGCTCACAACCCAGCGGAGGATCACAATGATTACTTCATAAGGTAACCACGAGATATGGGCTCCCTGTAAAACAATATTATTATTTTAACATTAACGTATCCAGTAGTTTTGGCATGAAACAAATGTGTTATGTGAAATGTGGAAAGTTAGATCGACTGTTGACGTGGGGACGCGTCGCCACGCTATGTAACACATAATGATAACGAAACGTCAATTTTTTTTATCAATAACAATTATGTTAAATATTTTATATTTTTGGTTATTTAAAGAATTTTATTAAGATAGTATTTATTTGTGTTCAAAGAAATAAAAGTGAAGTATACCTAGAGGCATACTTCATCTTTTAGATAAAAATACTATTTGGAAAAAAATTAAAAAACAAATTATTTTAATTTTCTAACTAAGATTGTAATACACTAAAGATATACATTTAAAAAGCATTGTTTAGTAACTAATTAGACAGTTTGTGAGACCTTAGTAGGGAATTCAGGTTCACACAGCACTCCTTTCCTAGCTAAGATCCTCTGTAGTCGGGCAAGCAAATCTTCACCTTCTACGGCGTCTTCATCATCACTTGGATGGGCATCATCAACCCGTGGAACTTCCTCCGCCTCCGATTCCTCTGCAAAACCAAAGTACATTGTGCGTGCCATCACTATTATCACAAATATGGTGGTGATTACAAACCATCTAAAATAACCCATTTAAATATCATATCGTTAATATCGTGCTTAGTGTATGTAACTAAAAATATTCAGTTATTCAGAAAGTTAAGCGACATTCATGATATTAACAGTAGAAATAAAGATAAACTCGTGTTGCCAACGACTCAATTATAAATTACACGAACTAAGCAAGTCCTATTGTTAGCTAACTAAGCTAATGTTGAACTCCTGTCCTAATGAGATTTACTAGAAGGTTGTTAAATAACAAAAACCTAATCTGATCTAACTCTGGTTTATTGATCTTGTTGTCTTACAAATTTCAATACATTAAATTATACTAGGTTGAACCAAACTATATCGCGATGTAACTCGACGTGCACGCCATCTATCGAGTAGGTAGTAAGGTTCCACATAAATTTATGAACTACCTGATTATAATTGTTTATTGGTCGTAAACACTTATCGATATCGATATCAGGGTATGCGACTCTACAAATTTCCAGAATTAAGTATTAACAATTTTGAGTCTTTAGTGAAACGAAAGTTATGTGAAAAAGTTCAGTATACAATTTTAGATTATTTAAATGACAAATTTGCTTGAAATTGATAATGCTCACTCCCGTATTTACGTTTGTTATATTTTTTTCTATTTTCTATATTAAGAGCCTGCCAAAGTGACTGTACTCTGCCTAATGGAAAGCATGAATAGAATCCAAAAGTTGTAGTCACCATACTCATTGCAAATGCAGACAATGCAGTATGGTGACCCACACTATGGCGGCCTAGTGAGATGCTTTTTCACACCCCGCTTTGGTGTGTAAAAGGCATGACAGTCTTCGTGACTGTGTAAGGCTTACACAGTTACCACGATGACTGTCACCCCTGCATCAATGGGCCTTCGGTCTCACACTCACTAACGAAACACGACAACACGGATGCCGATGGAAGTGATGGCTATTTAATTTGTTGCTACATTACGTATTTTAAACTTTTTATATATTGTTAATATTTCTTTTTTCTTGCATAGACGCCGAATTGTAATAGTATTTTTTTATATATGTATAGGTGAGTATAATCTAGGTTTATAATATTAGTTCATATTTAGTATCTTTCTGGCGGTTTTAAGTCATTCCACGGCCTACCCAAATGTCATGTAGGCGGTAGTGTCGTGTTGCAATACTACCGCACTACCCTACTAATTATGACTAATATTGTTTAGATATTTTGTTGATGATTTTATAGGTAAGCCTTACGCTGTCACGATGACTGTCATGCCTTTTACGTCCCCAAGCGGGGCGTGAAAAGTATCTCACTAGGCCGCCATAGTGTGTGTTAATATACTGCATTGTTTGCATTTGCAATGAGTATGGTGACCACAACTCTTGGATTCTATTCATGCTTTCCATCAGGCAGAGTGGTTTCTTTGGTAGGCTCTTAATATAGAAAAAAAATGACGCGATGGCTCATATACCGTCTGAACAGACAGGCCAACTCAAAACTAGGGCCTATCTCTAAAAGGTTAACCCAGACCCTATGTTGTAACCGCTCAGTTTTTGTTAAATAAATGTTCACGGACTTAAAAAAGGACACCTCTGTGATTAGTTTAAGTATTTCTTCCAAGAGTGAGTCTTAGGAAACGCCGGCGTCTTCTAGCTGTAAAGTTCGACATGTACAAATATTTGTTAAAGATATATTTTTTTTAAATATCTGATGAAGACAATTGAGCAACTCAGAAGAGAGAAAGCGTTTTTTTTTTGACTACTTAAGCGTACCTGAGGCGTTTAAGACAAAGTATTACGAAAAGAAATGTAGGTTTCTTCTTGATTTATGTTTAGATTTCAAGTTAGATACCTTCCGGTGTGTCGGAGCGCAATTCGTCATATAGGCGGGTTTCCACGTCGGGAAGAATTTGCATAGCACGCTTGTAATTTTGGATTGCTTCGTACAACTTGCCACAGCGTTCCAACTCCACACCGCGTAAAAATAACTGTTTAGCCTACAACAAGTAAGTGGGAACTGATTCGCTATTTACTTTTAATATTATAATTGTTGGATTTAAATGTAACTTACATAAGAAATAAACTATTAATTGAGTTTCTATAAAACCCTGGAACTTTTTAAAATTAATGTTTACAATTTTTTTTAAATAAACTTTTGTTACGAACTAATGATTTTAATGTTATAATTTTTCATACAGCTACAGTGGACCCCCGGTAATTCGACAAACGTTTTGCAGAGCAGTGTCGGACTATCAAGTTTGTCCGATTATAGAGTACTGCTCAAGACCCCCTATAGCCCGGATTTTATTACAAAAGAGTACCTTGTAATCCGACAAATTACAGACAAATGATACAATTCTATATGTTGTCTTCTGGGCTTGTGACGACATTACTAGGTATGTATACGTAATGCACAATGAAGAAACGCTAAGCTGCACCGCTATCACACGTAGTCAAATTCAAACTAAGCAATCGGAATTGAAACAATACCTACGCGTCGAGCACAAGTTATAACCTGTTCCATTATGCACGATCTACATTAGCGAAAATTGTTTGAGTGATGTCGGATTACAGGGGGGGCCGGTTTACCGCGGGTCCACTGTATTTCGTTTAGGCTGCAGAGCACAACAACGAAAAATATCTACCTAAATACACTGGAACAAAAATAATCTCTTTTAATACATTTTTGTAAAAATGTAATTTTATTTACACAATATACTTGAACAATATATAAAACAATTTAATTATCCATTACCTTCTCATCATCACTGAGGGGTTCAGTATCCTCTGGTTTAGCAGGTGGAGGTTCTTTTGGTGGAGTGGGAGTAGCCTCCAGTTCTCGTTGCCATTGCTGACGGAACACAGATAGTTCATCGTCCCCACTACGTTCGTTATTCTGCAACAATGGTTAACAATCAATCCCACATATATAAACACAGATAGTTCATCGTCCCCACTACGTTCGTTATTCTGCAACAATTGTTAACAATCAATCCCACAAATATAAACACAGATAGTTCATCGTCCCCACTACGTTCGTTATTCTGCAACAATGGTTAACAATCAATCCCACATATATAAACACAGATAGTTCATCGTCCCCACTACGTTCGTTATTCTGCAACAATTGTTAACAATCAATCCCACATATATAAACACAGATAGTTCATCGTCCTCACTATGTTCGTTATTCTGCAAAAATTGTTAACAATCAATGCCACATATATAAAAGTGTTAAGTTGGGTTGTGTCATCATCATTGACAGCCTTTAATAGTGTACTGCTGGTCATAAGCCTCTCCTTGGCAAGGAAGTTTTGGCCTATGCCATGCTAGCCAGACAGGTTGTTATAGGGTTTGTTTCAAGTTTTCCTTTTCTAGCAGGCGACACGTCTGTTAGAAATTTCTTATTTCTTTTATATGTCATGTTCGTTTGGTGCATTAGCGGGCTTAATGCCTACAGTATTCCTCGGCACTAAACAAACTAAAGAATATGTCAAACTAATATGATACATAAACTTATACACATTACACATATAATCAGATACATATTTACTCATATATATGTAGATATATATATGCAAATAGATATTACTAATAATAGTCAATGACAATCACATGGAATTTGATTCTGCCAGTTGTTTTAGATACATCAAGATACTGATTCACTCTTAGTTAAAATTATTTTAGACCTGATGAAGTTTTTGTAAAGTGTCAGGTAGGATCAAAAAACAAAACAAAAATAAAAACCTGTGTGCCATCTTGCACGTTTAAATTGTCAAGATCACTGGCCACCTCCAACACTTGCTGATGAAGAGAAGAGGAAGAGTCCTCCTGCTCTTCTCCCTCACAGTCTTCTGAACCATTTGCTGCAGCTCCAGAGGCCTATAAAAGTTTTAAATGTTAAAATTAGGAATTGAATGTCGGGGTGTATAAGAAAAGAAAAGAAGGTGTAAGAAAACATTTTAAAAACAAAGCTAGGGTCAGAAATCAATTCCAGGGATTCTCTTTCTATGGTGGTATCCAGAGGATGTCCACAGGGAAAGAAAAAGTCAGAAACTTTGATTTCTGACTTTTTGCCTCTGGAATGCCTGGAATTGATTTCTGAGTCTGGCTTTGTTTTTAAAATGTTTTCTTACACTTTGTTAATGTGCGTATACTTTAGATACGCTATCCTCCAGAACCCTTGACTATGACTATGACCTCCATAAGGCTGTGTTAAGTATTACCTCTGGTTTGAAAAAAAAATTAAGCACAAATAAATAACATCAACTTCTCACTAAGAAACAGTTTTAAGCGGAGCATAAACATATATTAATTAAATAAGTAATTTTAATGTTAGTATAAGTGTAATATTTAAGTACCAAGTCACACAAAATTAGAAAACAAAACTTTCTTGACCAGGTAACATTTAAAACTTACTGGAATGTAAACTTACTATGTTGATGGAAGTAAACAAATGAAATGTTAGTAAATTGTTGTTTCTTGCGAGACACAAGGGTCTCTCACAATTCTATACTTTAAAAAAACGAGAAATAAATAGTGTATAAATAGCGTCAAGGTTAAATAGCAATCATTTATTTAGGTTGACTTATTATATCTCTGGGATGGTCTCTTAAATTACATTTGTATAAATCAGCATTGAGCTTCTTCACAATGTAGGTAGGTATTAAAAAAAAAAATACTTAATTTATTAAAAATAGCATAATTATAAAATTCTCATTAGTGTTATGATCTTATTATGTATGTAAATTGTATTTATCACGTTGTTATTATCAGACAAAATCATACCATATTTACTATTATCTATCTGAGGCTCAGAGGTTCATAAACTTGCTGTAGCTCGACAAATATGTCTATAATATTGTTTTGGAAACACAACTTTTCAAAATATGTTATCCAAAATTAGGAAAATATTGAAATCAATCGCGCGTTCCAATCCTCAAAGTTGGCATTTTGACAATATTTTTGACAAATACCTGAACGTAATGGTAACAACTCTATCGTCAAGTTGGTATTATTAGTATTTCAACTCTTATATAAGACATAAAACAATCAATCTACTGGATATTACTGGAATAATTAACATATCTCTAAATATTACAATTGAATTAATATTAAGAGAGATTGCCTGATTTGCATATATTTTAGGGCATGTTTACATAATGACACAGATGTTCGAAACGATCGAAATGTTTCGTTAATTTGTAAAGAAAAAAGCTAATTCTAATTAGAATTATTCATTTAATAATATTATTGAAAAGCATCATATAACGCTGATAAAACCGTTACGAGGGGTCGTGATATCGTAATTAGGCATGGCGATCAGAGATCGATTAATCAGAGAATCGATTTTGTGGACCAAAAAAATCGTTTTTTTAAATCGATATTGTGTACTGAATCGATCAATTAAATCGATATTTCACCCTCTTAAATCAAGATTAGATTTTTTCTGTTTCGATACGATAAATTTCTGTTTCAATACCATAAATTTCTGTTTCGATACGATAAATGGGTTTGTATTTGTATTGAAAACATAGACTCAATAAGCAAATCGGAAAAAAATCGATTTTTGTAAAATCGATTCTTTTAACCTCGATTTTTTTGTGTGTCGATATACTAGATTTCGATTCATATCGATTTAAAAATCGATCTTTTTTGGAAAGAATTACCATCCCTAATCGTAATAACAACTGTTCGCAGATTTGTCTTATCTCAGGAGCAGAGTGGAGCACCATACGATTTTAGTCTATTTGAAACCTTCACAGCACTCCGCCGCAAACCACGGTGGGATGACGGTCTGAGGGAGATTTCACACGATAAAAAAAGGGTCTGTGTCTAGCTTGAGATTGAGTCGAAAACTGAGATGATGATCGATCTATTGCTTTAGATTAAGGATGGTAGGTAATTTTTTTATTTTGTTGTCAAGGTGGAAAATTCCTTTGGATCTGTGGTTCCTTAGGAACACAGGAATCGGCTAGTAGGTATGTAGACCCAACGGTTGGTCACAAACCGATTAAGATTACTCTGAAGAGAATCCAAACCATATGCATTCAGATCTGCCTCAAATTGACATCACACCTAATCTTTCACAATTCCAACGGAAGCTGCAAACTTCCTCACAGTTCGGTAGGCACTTAACGTTTCAAAAAGCTTCAAGTAGGTTAGTCAACATTTTCACACTTTAGAGAGGAACACAAGTCTTAACATTTCTATACTCTTTGATACGAATTCTATACTACTTTTTGGCGTACCGATATAATCTGACATTATTTTTGTCACAATAAAATCAAGCACAGTGAAGATGAAATAAGAATTTGTTTTATTGTTGCGCATACTTTTTTTGTACTCTCCAGGTAATTGCAATGAAGTTTTTTTCGACCAAAGAAATAATTTAACATGGAGCGGAACAAAAATGGACCTCCATTTTATGTCCCCTTGTTAAGCTACTGTTGCTTCTGTATACCTATTAAAACTGCGTCATGGATTATTGCTTCCTTAGGAATGATTCCTACTGTAGTGTGTTTCATCCTATCTACACCCCTTGGCAATTACTATTTACGAGTATATGGAATACCAGCATCCTATTCTCCCTTTATTGAGTGGGTATACTGCGTGTTAGGTACGGAAATAGGTATAAGTTCATTAATTTTACTTGTGGGTGCTATAGAAGAAATGCTCCAAATTTATTATGTAATCTATTTATGGATGTTACCAATTTATACGGCTGGCAGTTTTGTTGCAGCCATATTTATTGCCACTGAGGCTGTAAAAAATAAATACATAAAATTTGGTTTAACATATTTGTTATTAGGTATGGTACAAGTGATAATAGCGATATACTTTTGGATTGCTATAAAGAGTAGATTAATTGTGAAGAAAGCTGATAACAATGTTGTTAATATAAACATAACTATAATATGAAAGATAAAAATTCATAGACACGTCAGAGCTCGCACCTAAGGCGCGTCAAATATTATCAAAATGTCAAGGAATCACATAACTTGTAAGATTGACATAAGTTTGTTTTAGTGAAAATAGTGTTTTTTGATTTAAAATATTATCCACAATATCTCTATTATATTAGTTCAGTAAGTCATATAATTTATATTGTCTAATGATGATTACAACCACTTAAAGTGTAAATTGTCGTCATCAAGATTTTTGTATTAAATTAATACATCTTATATTTTGTTTAATTTTTCTTCTTTTGTTACAATAGCAATGCTACATATTCCTTTTCAATAAATAAATTTACGTCACTACGGTAATAGTTGATGTATACTAGCTTTGATGTCGCTCATTTTAATAAACATTAATACTGTTTTAAGACCGTTCTTTCTGTGTTCTTGTTAATATTTTTTTATGGAATACTTAATCACAGACTTCGTAAAGCCAAGTATTTTTTTTCGTTCGTTAACTAGAGACAATAATCTCGTGCTTATTGGGCTTGCGCTTAATAATCACGATTGATAAACCAGAGGCTGTGGGTTCGTTTCCGACGCAGAAAAAAAATTATAAGGTGAGATCGATCGTACTGTATCGGGATTTATCTTTAAATATATATGTATTTAGGAACTGTTTATTAGCAGTTTGGCTACAGCACTACATATTATGTATTTTTAAATTATACGGCTATGTGTAATGTATGTAAAGTTATCAATATTATAAAAACTTGTATAAAGTGAGTGTATAAAGCGTGGGCATCCAACCAAAAAAGTTCTATTTCCCGACGCTTAGTTTTGGAGATAAATGCAAATTTGTGAAGTTGAGTAAAAAAAATTGTATTTTGCGATTTTAATTAATAATTAAACAACACTCCATAATCTACGAGTTCATATAGTAAATGACTAATTGATATTTCTAAGCACCAGAAGTTTTAAGAAAAAGGTAAAGGCAAAACGGGAAAACAGCAAATGCATACAACGCCATTGTATAAGTGTTTTTATTACAAAAACTCTTAAACCTTCCTAATTACTTTAATTGCTGTAAGCAACATTATTCTACAAGTTCTTAAATAGAGTAAGAATACTTTATTTTAGTTCTGTATTGCCTTATGGTGTTGTTTTCACTCACTTTTACTAAATACCGCCAAATGGACTTTTCTACTAACCTATTTCGATTGTAATTGTTTATTTGTTATTGTAACGATTGAGTATCTTAATCTATAATATAAAAATCAAATCTATGTGATAAACAAGTTGAAGTGTATTTTTTTTAAAATCAAACTTTGAGAATGCTTATTCTCAAGTTTTTCAGAGTTCCTACCTTAAATGTCTGCCATGAAAAAATTATGGCTGTTCTTGAATATTTTTTAAACCGTATTATTAATTGACTAGTCTTAATACTGAATCTGGTCTTAATTCTATACTCTGGCAATTTTAATATCTTTTTTAGTTTATAAATATTATAATTTATTGCAATTGCGACTTCATTATTTTAGTAACGAAGATTAAAGTAGATTACATTAAAGTTCTTTGAAAGATTGTACAAGTTTCAAATGAACATCGCAAGTCGGTGAAACTGAAACGTATTAACACATATAAATTGTATTTTTTATATTTCTACAAGTAAACAGCAACTACGTCACAAAACAATCACTGATTATAAGGTTCCTAAGTTAATGCGAAAGTTCACTATTATTTTTTTTGTGCTTCTAGTACCGTAATAACATAAATGACGTCTTTAAAAATCAATAGCTTATTTACTTTTCAATTCTAAAATCTTCTAGACTTCAAATCATCGTCGTCATAAAATTAATGATAAAAAATATAGGTGAAATGAAATGAGGACCGTCTTTCGAAAAAACAAAATGTGATCGCCCAATATTCTTATGTATATGGTTACTATAGTCTATCTAATCTAGCTTCGGGAAGTATCTGCACTCCGTCGCCATGAGGGAATTGAGTCCCGCCTGTTACCACTGCAACTGCAGTAAGGACTCGGCTCAGCACACGCTAGCGGTTTGTTCCGCCTAAGCGGCGCAGCGTGGGGTCCTCACTGCAGTTATTGAAGGATATTTCTCGCTACCGGCCGTCATACGCTCCATGGTCGGTAGCGACAGTTGTTTTACCGCGGTCGCAACCTTCTGCGAAGATGTAATTTCACGGAAGGAGGAGGCGGAGAGGGCCCGGGAGGACGATCTCCACTCGGACCGAATGCCGAAACCAGGTGGCGGAGACCGCCTCATGCCTCATGCCGCCTTAAGTGTGGCCGTGGGTGGACGGGACGGGTTTTCTCCTCCATCCGCTACAATGGCCAGCCGCGAGGACACGACGTCCACGTGCGCCGTACGTCGCCTAAAATAGAGAGTTTACCCGCAGATGGTACCCGCGGCAGTGAGCAGGCACTAGGAGGGATCTGGATGTCGTAATAGCACCTCTTCCCGGATGCCTCCTATGTCAAGCGCAGAGTGGCACACCATGTAATTTTAAGCGGTCTGATACCAACACACCATCCCACCGTAAATCCCGGTGGGTGACGGCCCGAGCGGATTTCCACACGTTAAAAAAAGAGAAAAAAGGCCATCTAATCTAAAACCGTATTATATTTCTTACTTTTAACTCGAAACAGGTATGTATAAGCGTAACTCACAAAATCTCAATTTTTTTTCCGTAACACCATGGAATTATGAAGTTAATTTAAGTTTATTACAAAATCTACAATTCAATTTCAATCTTTATTACTAAATTTAAATGTTAATCTTTGAAACAATGCTTACACAACAGATATATTTTTCAGTCGTCATTTCAAATTTACGTAGGTGGGTCCCTTATCACAATTTTGTGATTTTCAAATTTACTATTATACCAATAAAATCGTTAAAATGTGTAAGTAATTGAACTTATTAATACTATACAATTCAAACTATTTTAGTATCATAAATTTCATCCGACATCCAGCTATCAATGAAAAACTGAAGAGGCTTTTATGAAAGGGAATGCGATTTGTTTATTTTAGCAATCTATTCTTGTGTGGCCCTATGTACTTTCGGTGCTGAAAGGTAATTTTTTACCATTTGCAAGTAAAATTAGTTAGTTATGTATTCATTTAGTAATATGTTTGTAAGCTAACATTATTTTAAATTTATCTCTAGACTCGAAACTAAGCGAGCGACCATAATGACGAAAAGAGGACGTACTCTGTACATACAGGCTCGTGAATTGGTGATGAAACAAATATGTACAATGTCGATTTGATTATCACGAAATAGAAAGTTCGAAAATTATCCCTCTCCGTAATAAAATCCATACATTTACCTACTTTCGTTGATATATACTAAAATTTACTAGTAAAACCTCTGATATAAACTATTTACAGATTTTTGCGGTGAAATATATGAATCTGTTAAAGTGAAATCGATTTGTGAATATCAGAAAATGATATCAACGATCGGATGCTGTAAGAATTGATTTCTGTGACACCCTCCTTATTTTTCAATCTGCCAGAACTGTTATATGATACCTGTTAGATTAGGTACAACTATAAAAACGAGTTATTCTGTGACGTGTTACAAAACTACATAGTTGCTGAAACTAGCGATGAAAAATAACGCCCATACCCAGTGTTCGGAACCGTACGATAATTATCGTACACTTACGATAATTTTGTGCCTGCGTACGATGTACGATAGCATATTACTATCGTACACAGATTGTACGATAATTTCTATCATGATGCAAAATTTGAGAATTTTATTATTTGACTCATGCACTGATAGTCTAAATTTCGCATTAGCATAATTTTATTTTGTCCAATAAAATCTTGGGAAAATACCAGGAAATACAAGTTCTCTATTCCTATTGATTCTTACGATCCGCTCTGCTAAGTTTCATCATTGCCGATACGGTAACTTTATCTAGCACCTGCTGTACACGCTTTCTTATTGGTTAGTATAGCATCTAGCAATGCGAACAAGGAAATATAAGTTCGATATTTCGATTATGGCCATGGTCCGAATCACGCTCACACCGCTCATAGCGTACCAACGTGCGGTCCAATTCGTGCTTTTCACGCTCACCGTTAGCGATTTCTAAGTGATAACACAAATAATTAATCTTTATGAATACATTTCTTCTTTATATATACAAAATTTTGGCATGTTTCATGCCCAACTTGCATGGGAACAGTGAAATTTTGTCTGAGTGAATTTTAAACTTGGCGCATTTATTGAACTTACCTTGAAGTGGAAAGGAAATCAGTTCAGGTCTGTACTACGTGTAAAACATTTGGGTTTCAGTGTTCTCTTGATTTGACAGCGGTAGTTTAAAAAAGATAAACTATAGAGTACTTGCATGCATATCAATATTACAATTTATATGATTTGTTTATCTATAATAGACATTATCCTAAAAAATACGATAATTTCGATCCATGTACGATAATTTTACGCCCCCGGGTACGATAATCAGTCCACTTCAGGTTACTAACACTGCCCATACCTAGTAACGTCACAGTATTAATAAAAGTCATGTCGGCAATTTCGTCACCTTAAAATAAACTAATTTTTATATAGAATTCTGTTACACAGTATGTAATGAAGTTATAATTAAGCACCAAAGTATAAATAAACATTCCATTATATTATAATCTGTCTTAAAACATACAAATATGGTGAGAAACTCGCTTTTAACTTGTGATTTCGTATTGTAAAACTAGTTGACTATACCAATGAAACATCAAATCATCAATTTGTAATTATTTATCAGTGTAGTGTTTAAAATCTAATATTTTCTGTGAATAAATGTTTTATTTTAGTAGTTTTAAATGTGTAACAGAAATTTAAATGTTCTTATTTGGTTTCAGATGCAATTTATGTTATTGTTCAGTCGCCAGGGGAAGCTTAGGTTGCAAAAATGGTATGTGGCTCACCCAGATAAGCTAAAGAAGAAAATAACAAGAGAACTTATCACGACAGTGCTGGCTAGGAAACCGAAAATGTGCTCCTTTTTAGAGTGGAAAGATGTCAAAATTGTTTACAAAAGGTAATATAGACTAATCATTAATCATCCACAGCCTCTACTAGCCCACTGCTGGACATAAGCCTCTCCTTGGATATAAACTTTTTGCCTACTACACCACACTGGCAAGACAAGTTCTTAAAGGGCTTGTGTCAAGTTTCCCTTATCTTCGCAGCATTATTGTTCTGGGTAATTTCCCTTAGTCTTCTCTTACGACACCCACACACCTCGTCACCCTTATACATAGAGGTGGTGAGGCTCTGTAACATTAATATGCCACCGATTAATATAGTGACACAGCAAAAAAAAAATCCACTTAGAAAAATTGCTAATTGTGCTTATTAAAAAGTTATTCAGTAAATCTGTAGTGTTAAATCATGATTAGAAATAATAAGATTGAAAGATTGTCTATTTGCTTAAAATGTGACATATTATAGAGATCTAAGGGCTAGTTTTCAGTTCTCCATATTTCACCTACTGGATTCGGCCAGCAAACATACAATTATAAGTATATAATTATTAGTTTATCATGATTAACAAGTGCATCAAATATTATTTGAAGTATGGATATCTTTGTATGTATCTAGTATCCATACACATTGTATTGTAAATGAAATACTTCAGCATTAAGGGCTCCAATTGATACCATGCCCTCGTAGAAACCTGGTATTAAGCAATTTTTTCCTAGCATTACACTGAGTCAGTGCAGTTACTAGAGCCATAGTAGTAGTCTATCAAGTCGTGTGGCTGCGTACATGTTTCCATATACCTTAAAAATACAATTTGGATGTTTACTCTTGGAAAAATGGCACAAATGAATCTCAAGTGAAATTGTTTAAAATTTTATTTCTTCTCTTTTACTGCCTACTGTAGTTCTTATTTCATCAAAACAAAGGAAAAACTTATAATAGTAGTAATCATCATAGATCAACAGCCTTTTATAGTCCACTGCTGGACATAGGCTTCATTATAGAAAGCAAAGTAGTAAGTTAGAACTTAATTCAATTGGAGTAGTAGAGTATTATTAGCGTTTGAATGTGGAAGAGCTACACCGCTAAGTATTTTAAATTATATTTGCTATTATGTCAAAAATTATGTAACATAAAAACGTCTAGTATACATAATATTTGTAATTAGTTATATTAATAACTATTGTAAGAATTAAATAATTAAAATACTAAATAAGCCATATATATCTTAGATAGTGCTGTCTGATTCCAAATTGGGCAGAGCCTGTGCTATGTTAACTAGACTGTTGATAAACATACTTAAATATTTCTAAATATTGTAGATAAATTACATCCTTGACACATTAAATAATCATACTCATTTCACAAATATTCATCCTGGGTGGGAATTGAATCCACAACCTCTAATTTTGCTAAATTGGCGGTTGTGAATTCGATTGGACTGACTGACAGGACTGCTGTCACTGACTGCTGTCAGGACTTTGACTTTTAATATTTAACTTTAAATATTTAATTAATAAGTATATAACAAATTACAGTATCAATAAGTATAAAAATGAAAATGGTGGCAATAAAATAGTGGTATATTAAAATAACAATAGTTGATAATCCAAAGCTACAAATGAAACATAACACTTGACTTTCCTTGTATAATACACATTCATGAAGGGTTCGAGTTCCCACATGGTTATTGACCTGAGCTCAACCCCTTAGCACTTATGACTTGTCAATTGTACATGTCTATGGGTTGTATAATTATTATTATATTATTATATATATTAGGGTTATATATATTATTATATATATATATTAGGGTTATTATTATTATTATTGTATTATAAATACGAATGTAAGTTTGTTTGTTACGGTTTCACGCAAAAACTACTCAACCGATCATCATGAAATTTTGTTCACATGTTCTTGGAGATATTAGGAGTAACATAGGATACTTTTTATAAAAAATAAATAGAAAATATTTATTTAAAATTATCTGTTACGAAACTTAATGTGGCAGGTCAAAATTCCACGCAAGTAAAGCCGCGGGCAAAGCTAGTCATAAATAAAAAGAACAATTATGAGAAATAGAAGATGGATGATTGATGAATGAGGGGATATTGCTTTTATATAGTACGTAAACCTTTTCTCTGCAACATTCAAAGTTGCAGCAACTTATTTTCGATAGCAAACAAGATTGTATATATATATATCTGTCTGTGAAAGTAGCAATAATGTATTTATGTGTTTGGCTTATTGGATTATCAATAAATATAAAAAAAACACTTAAGTTAATAATGTTATTATTCTTACTCTATGGTCTGCTATTGTAATATTTTTTTGAAGTTGACAAAAATGTATCTATTTCCATCACGAACTGAGTTGAACTTCCTACTAACACTAACTTGCAGAGGTCCTATATCATATTTAGGCTAACAATTTCCTAAGTAAAGTAAATGTCCAAGTACATTTTTTTTTTTTTTAAGGTAAACATGTAGAGGGGTAACCCACTACTACAGACCATACACATCTGCAACTCCAGACTATCCTAATCATCCATAAATAAGGGGGCAGACTGGGCACTTTAGCAGAATTTTATTTAATTAGTAATTTGAGACAGATCTGGAGTCTAAACTAAGCTTTGGCGGGTATTTTAGGGCTCCAGGCCCCTCCAGTATTAAATTGACACTTATGTTGTCAACGCTATGCTTAAGTGTGGATATATAGCGTATATTATACATGCGTGTGTATTTGTGTGTGAGTATATGTGTTTGTGTACGCGCGGAAGTGTGTATGTTTATGTCGTGTACCTATATATAATGATTGTCTATAATCAGTCTACTGCAGAATCTCTAGCAAGTTGTGTTTGTGAGTAGTTTAGATTGATTAAGTTTTTTTTTAATTTTGATTTGGTAACAAAAGACTTGGTTGAAAGCAGTTTTCGGAATAAACTTATACAATATCAGTATACAAAATTTCTCATTAGTGAAGTCGACACAGACCTCATCATTGCAGACTCTTTGCTGACATAGAATGGGTTATCTCTGTAATGTTATAACTTCTTCAATGTTAATATATTGTCAACAGGTATGCTTCGTTATATTTCTGCTGTGCCATGGAGCAGGAAGACAATGAACTACTTACCCTGGAGTTAATCCATCGCTATGTGGAACTGCTGGACAAATACTTTGGAAGTGTAAGTACATTTATATTATTATATAGCTGTGGGAGAGAGCTGTGTATGTCTTTGTTTGTGTGGTTGAACGTATGAATCTTAGGAACTACTGATCCGATTTCAAAAATTCTTTCAGTGTTAGATAGCCCAGTTATCGAGGAAGGTTATAGGCTATATATTTATTTATTTAAACCTATTGCACTTGTTTTACAAAGGCGGACTTATGCTATATGGCATTCTCTCCCAGTCGACTTACAGGTGATGTAGAAATAAGACGCGCTAGGTGCAAAGTTATTGAGTTACTTTAAATATAATTAATATACATGAACTTACTACTAAATAAATAATAAATGCACAATACATATGAAAATACACATACATAAACTTAATATTGTATGATACACAGTCTGGTACTAGAGTTGTGACTGTTCTACCAACTCGTTCCGAAGAAAGGTGGTTTATGGACATCCTGATTTCGATATATCATCACGCTACACCCAAAAAGAGCGGAGTGTCAATTGCATATTGCAAACACAGTATAAAATATTAAACGGTTAAAGTTTCACAAAAATAATGTTTGAAAGCTGTTGTCAGCATGTGTCTATCTTTTAAG
This sequence comes from Hypercompe scribonia, assembly GCA_949316085.1. NCBI lineage: Eukaryota > Metazoa > Arthropoda > Insecta > Lepidoptera > Erebidae > Hypercompe > Hypercompe scribonia. The sequence continues at coordinate 4,440,621 of OX438973.1, forward strand.
ACTGGCTGACCATAACCTTTTTAATGAAAACCAAATTTGTTCACGCTACATGTAATAGGAGACGCAGACGAGGCTGCGCGAGTCCGCTAGTAAATTATAAATGCGTCATCACAACTTCACTAATAGAGTATGCCAGACCCAAAAATCCACTCCTCAGACTGACAGTTGTGAAGCGAAACCCGCTATTAAATGTAACACGCGTTATTTGTTATCGCTATTACATAGGTCTAACTATTTATATAATATGTATAGGATGATGTTTTTAGCGTAGTTTTTTAAAAATCAAATAAAAGACTCAAATTTGCATCATTTATTCACGATTTTTATTGAAATCGATAAATTGGCCTTTGCCATTCACGTTTTAAAGATAACTTTATGTAAATGTTGTCCGCGGCATAATATCTTGAATTTTTTGAGTTTTTAATTGAGCTCTTAAATATTGCGACACTCAATGACAATTACTCAATTTATATATCATATAAATTGTAATTATAAATTGGTACTAAAACTTTTAAGTAAAACTTTATTTTATTCTTTTTAGCGCGTTTAAAATCAAGTTTTTTTTTGGTCACCTATTAGATATCAACACAATTCGAAAGTTATAATCATAATTAAATACAACTTACATAAATTAAGACATTAGAATTTGAATATTAAAAAAAATCGGAGGCAGTAATGAGCACTGACGACAAAAGTGAAAACTTAAAACCACCCGCTACAAGGCTTTCGATCCCTCCGAGACCGTAACCGTCCCACATAGCATATATTGCGCCGCAGGCACACGCGTCTCAACCAAGCGTCCATACAGAGAGCACCCTGTATAACGAGCTCTTTTTAATAAACATAGCATACGTATATCTATAGAAAGCGTTCGATGATAATAACGCGAGTTCCATGATTTTTGTTCACCTAAAAAGTTTTCACATCAAAAATTACAGGTATGTGAACTCGACATCATTTTCAACTTCGAGAAAGCATACTTCATTCTCGACGAGCTAGTGTTGGGCGGTGAGCTCCAAGAGACCAGCAAGAAGAATGTTTTGAAGGCTATTGCTGCGCAGGATTTACTGCAAGAGGTCAGTAGCCAGGATAATGAGCTTGTTTAATATACCTAATTAATATATCTGAAAATAACAATAAGTTCAGCAATAAGTAGCCAAAAATATTCGTGCGACAAAAATAGGCAGGGTTAGAAATGCAAAATACAATTTTAACAAAAACTTATACAATATAGTTATTATCTAAATACCAACTAAAAATCTGTGAATATTGAATCATAAATAATTATTTTTAAACTGAAATAATTGAATTACATCACCTTATAATCAAAGGCAGCAAAAAGTTACTTTAGCTTCAATTACTTTTATTGAAGTGATACCATTTATATTTTTAAGTACACCTATTATTACTTTAAATAACTAAAATAAAGATTTCAGTGAAGTCTTTCGTCTCGTCTAAAAAGTTTGGTCGAGACTTTTATTATTAAAACTCGGTAAAACAAGGTTTTGTTATTACAACTTATTGTTAGAATTATAAAATACCGACAAGAATCTTATCTTAGCCCAAACCTATCTCTGTAGTTCCTAAAACATAATGTTAGCTTCATTTCTTAATTACCAACTTCAATCTTATGGGTAATGAATTTAGGTTCAATTTTGTACAAAGTCTAAATACAAGTCGGATTATTAAAAAAAAACTGCCATAGACAAATTTAATGCAAAACTACTCACTCCAGTTGTTATATTAGAATAGAATAAATGTATAATGATATCATTAGGAATATGAAATGGACCAGTTTTAGGACAGTGGCCTCGGTAGTGCCTTTTCATTATGTATTAGATATTATGTCGTTTATTGTACGCGATTAGGAGCACTGCCTTTTATATAGTTGTTAATTAGCACTAACATATAACACATATCAAAATTATCAACAGAAGTTTTGGAGAAATTTATTTATATATTATATTTCAACCAATTTAAATTCGTTCAATAAGTTTGACTTGTAGATAGTAAAATCATTGCACCCAATGTGTTAAAACTAAAGTGTTCAATAAATCTTATTGTTAATATCCAGATTATATACATATGTATAAAAACATGCTGATAGGTGTATAAAACCTATCTCAACTCATGGCACAAGCGGTCTGTCAATAAGGCAATTCATTTATAGTCTCCGAGCTAATTCAACTATAAGAAAATAGACTAACAATTATTTAGAAGAGAATAATATAGTATTCCACTTTAACGCTATATTTAGAGGTGTTATATACAAGTCAATTTAAATTGTATGTTCCTTATACATATGTAATTATAAACGCCTTTCTTGGACTCCTTTATCGAGCCCCTTTAGATTTTTAAGTCAATGTTAAGTTGAAATTTCTTAAACTTAAACTTTAAAATTAAAAATTTAAAACCGTAACATTATTCTTTTGAAAAAATGGTAATAACACATATAAGGATAATTAGGAGTGATCAAAGATCAAAGCAAATTGCTAATTTGATAGATCAGAAATTTATAAAATTGAAGTGAAATAAGCAAAGTAACCCAAACCTTCTTTCGAAGGAGAGGCTTATGTCCAACAGTAGACTGTTAAAAACTGTCACTGCGAAGTATATTTTATTATTATGATTACTGTATTTGTTACCCTAAATAATGCCACCACACCATCATTAATGTTAATCTAAGGGGCATTTACAAATATCATATATCACTTCGGACTTCTTTCTGGTATAACTTAACCCATTACTTCCCAACCATCGAACAATTTAGAATTTTCTGTTTAAATCACAAAATATATTTGTTAATACAGTAAGAAAAAATAAAATGAAGCAAAAAAACAAAAATTTATTTATTCTAGGATCTGAATCAGCCTGTCCTATATGTATGACATTTGGATCATATGTTAAGAAAAAAATATATTATTACGACTTTATTGGCTATTTCACGTTTAGTAAAGATTTCCCAACAATTTTAGGTAATTTGAAATATATAATTGCTTTTATTTATATAGCTATAATTAGCTTTATAAAACAAACCATAATGCGCTTTTAACGGCTACGAAACATATAAACTTTGAAATTATATATCTAAATAATGTCACTGTATTTTTTTATCAAAATAGTTTTTTTTTTTAAATAGTTAAAATTGTTTCCTATTTACAAAAAAGGCTAAAAAAGTTAAAGTCAGTTTTAGAAAAAAATGACAATCTGGTGTCCTAAAAATATGACAGTGGGAAGTAATGGGTTAATAAATAATACTACAATTTTGGCAATAAGAAAAATACAATACAAAAATTATTACGCGTATTTAAAGTGGCTCGATTTTATAATAGGAGTCAACTTCTTTCTCTATAAACTTACAGCTCAATACTAAATACACAAGCAAAACTAAAATACTAATCTTTAATATAGTGAAACTGTCTGCAATTGACGAGACAATATGCTCAATTTAACTGTTGTAATCTATTAAAATATTTGAAATTTCTAGTCTGAACTTTAACACTTTACGTAATTATAAGTACGTATACGGATACGGTCATACGCGTAACGAATGGGTGGTATACGCACTACACGACTAATGATGAATGTGAATTGCCGACAGTTGAACTAAAAACAGCTTAGAAACTCTTTTACTTATTGCACTCTGCTAATTTTATCTTCTGTTTCGGTGTGATATGCATGCATTGGTGGCGGTCAGGACCTGAACGATGGATTATTACACTGATGTGTCGCACAACTCGGATATCAAACAAGCTAACAGTTTATTTTGTATGTCTTAGCCTTAATGCATGTGCTTCACTTTTATTTCATAGTTATTTATGAATTCTTTCATTCTTTTTTGTTGCACATTTTTTACTTTATTTTCAAGGTTTTAGCTTCTCGCATGGTGGATAAACCTATACATAGCCTCATTTCAATCGCACACACCCACACTCAATATATTACATCTAAGATATATATAAAAAATCAAATATAATCTTATAATATAGATATTTTCATGCGATATGTATTTTAGTAAGTAGGTAAAGGCGTCAATATAGTTATAAATAGTCTATCTGTATACTGTTGCTTCATTTGTGTAGTTAACATTACTCGGATTACATTGTACTGGGACATTGTTTTACTTCCATATATATTTATCTGATGTATACATAATTAGAAGTATTCTATTATGGGATGTGTTGAATCTTGCTTGAATCACATTTAGGAAGCATTCATTAACATTCATTTCATTAATAAATAGTTTTATTTGAATGTTGTAAATCAGTGTCCTGTGGTTATGGTCTGGCTGTTCGTGCATTACTGTAATGAGTTGTTGAAATACACAATATAATGAAACTAATCTGTTTTCTTGCATGTACCAAATTCCTATACCTTGCTTCCGTAGCATGAGTTTAAAAATAATATTGTGATGGAATTGTCAAGTTGTATTTTTTGAATTTTCACTTTTTTTCCCCTTTTTCAATTTATCAATTTTGATGTATTTTTTTAAGATTCTAAGTTCTATATTAACTACACTTTTGCATTCTTCATTTTTTTCTGAGAAATTCTCATCCTTTTGTTCCGATTTTTAAATAAATTGTTGTCAATGTGTGCCAACCGGTCTTAAACGTATTTAAAATTTTTATCTGATAATAAAAAAAAAGTATCATAAATATATACTGTCGAGATTGTATAAATTACTCTAGATCATATCCAGTAAGAGTAGAAAGAAATCTATTAAAATATTGTATATAGACCTATTTAGATGACAATTAATTTGTAATAAAAATAGTAATTTAACATAAGAGTCATGGTTAGATCTACAAATTATACATTTTGTTAAGTTTAAAGCAATAGACATGTGTTACTTATTCCAAATATACAGATAATTCATATATTAGTGTTTAACTATCCACAGTAAGAGCAAGCGATCATAACTCATGCTACGGACATCCTACTATTTAACTTGGTGTCTGCCGGGCAATGTTCTTGGAAGCTGTCTAACGCTTTCCTTTGGTGTGGTCTTGTATAACAATTAATAGCATGCATCAACATGTGCCCTTTGTTAACAATTCTAACTACTGATTTTACTAATAAAAATACAAAATGCAATGTAACTTTCCAACATCAATATAGTTACATACAAATGCAATAACCAATTTTGCCAATACCACAGTGATATAAAATGCACCTTATTATAAAGTTCGGCCCTGTGTTCAATTAATTTTGTATTACCCGACTAGAATTAATAAATTCCTTGATACATAAGATATAATGCGGGTAAAAATGAAGGCATGTTGGTGAAGTGGATTCAAGTTACATTTGAAAGAGATTTAGTTTAGCTGCATGTTTACGGCGTGGATTGATATTAGGACGAGACAGTGGACGCGGCGCTTCGGGAGGTGGGACTGCTCTGAGACGCGCCGACGAAGATGCCAGTGACGACACTCCTGACAAACTTCCAAGCACCACAGTGCAAAAAGGACTTATATTTTCTGTTCACAATTTTGCCATATATTTTGTAAATTTTTACTATGTTTACAACTGAGGTTATGACGGTAGTACCGTTTCTACATCCCTTATGAAATATAACATGATTTAACACATTGTAAAGTGCACGATAATTTGAGTAGAAATGTCTATTTAGGAGTTTAATATGTTTCATACAGGTTTTAAAAGAAAAATTGTATACAATTTAAGAAGGATCACAAAATCGTATCCTTTTCTTTTTATGTAAATCGTTCTGACTTTAAATTCAAAAATGGATATTTTTTGACAGATGCCATAAAGTACTACTATGTTCGACACTAAAACGTTCGGCAAAACTATTTTTTAAAATATATCAAAATTAGTTATTGTTTTATCAATACTTAAATTGTAGCCAAATTGTGGGTATTCAGATTATATGCATTAAAAAAAAATACTACTTTATTTTTATATAATATTCATAGAAGTGAATAACTATTTTAAATAACCATTGGCGCTATTAAGTCGTAATATAAGTCCTTCAAGTTTTTAAGTAAGTTTAGGCTTAGTTGTGTCCAACGAAACTATTAGCAATGGGAGTTTTTATGACAATTTTTTACTTTATGGAATTTCATATTGATTTTCAATTTTTTTAATTAGTTATATACTTATTACTGTCAACATAGCCAATGCAAATATAATTTGATCTACCAAAGTAGAGTAGGTTTAATATGAGTAAGGAACGTTTTGGAATTCCAAAAGTTGCACGGAATGGGTAGAAAAAATAATTCGCCATATAAAACAATGTTGCGAGAGTAATTAAAGAGGAATTCTTAAAAAAATGTTCTAACTAAGTAAAATAACCCTCAAATATTTAATTAAAATCAGTTCAGCACGATTTGTAAACAAACAAACAGTTATGGTTTAAATTTAATTTGACAGCGTCAACGTCAGGTTATTTTTTAGCGAAGTTTTTTTTTTAATTTTAACCCTCTTAAAGGAATCTTACTCGATTAATAGTAAAGAGTGATGGACAAATATTTAAAAAATAAAAACCATTTTTTAACCTTGCAATAGCAACACTTACATTGTGTGACTTAAAAAAACTATACAAATTAGAAGTCCCCGTCAACTTATAGCTACGAAACTATTAACGATAAAAGTATGGAGGTATGGAGGTGTTATTTTTCGTTTTTAATTGATGTAATTCTATGTTTGTTATAATAAAGAGTTTGTGTTTAATTGTTTATGTGGAACTGACGAATTATTCATATGACATTAATCATTTCTTTTAGTTCTTTTAACGAATTTACTAGGTTACGTTTTATTTCTACACTTGAACTGAACTTTTGCTAAAACCTTCAAATATCTTCATCTACGGCTAAAAATTTGCATTGATTCAAATATTTTAATTCTAATTTTGTATTATGCCAAAATCGGTGTTCAATATCATGCATAAGTGTCAAAATACCATCACAAATTAATTTTTAACAATTGGCACACTGAAAAAAAAATTAAATGTAACTAATGATGGAATTAGCAATAAATATATAACTATAAATTATCTTCGAATTAATGTTTCGTGTACCTATGTGATAAAATATTCTAATAAATTATATTTTACTTGTTACTATTTTTTACTTGCAAGACCTTCGAGAAAAAGGATAAAATGTTGCATATATAATCAATTAAAAAAATGTTTGTCTATGAAAAAAAATCCGAAAAGCGATTGCTCGGTCTAACGCGGCCACGAGCGACACTGGCTCAGTGATAACCCTTGTTGCAGGAGGAGACCCCGCAGGGCTTCTTTGAAGACCACGGCCTCGGGTAAGCGCCCACCATCGCCTCACAACAACGCACTACCATACGTATCCAGACACCCACATACGTCAAATGTATTTCGATATTAGATTTATATAAAATTCTTTTGATATTGTCGGCATCGTTGTATCTAATGAATCTTGTACACGTTAGGTCATGTGTTTCCGAGAATGCTCTCATAAGAGGCATTAGTGATTGTGTGACAAGTATGATCATTTGCTCTGTGTCTAATTTATCTATAATATGTTAAAGTTAAAGAAAGGTATCAAAAGTGCTTGTTCAACGCCCTGCATCTAAACATACCTTTATTGTACTGTACTATTACCTGTATGTATATAAGGCTAATCAGAATTGATTTACGCTGTAAACTTAATCTACTTAATGATTTCTAAGCACTCAAGTTCAAAATAAATTTAACTTAAGAAACTAAAAAACACACTGACGAAAATCTATTACTGTTAAAGCTTGTTAAAAATTTGAAGCAAACACTTGCGCGTGCGCAGTCTTGCTATTTCTGTAACACCTACTTGCGTTCTCATTGATCTAACGTGTACAAAATTGTAGGTGGCGTAAATATTGTGTAGAATATATTTAATTAAAAAAAGACATTGTTTGTAAAAAGACGAAAAAAAAAAATAACTGAAGTATTTTATAGTTTGCATGATATCAGCTTCCTAAGTGTAACTATTTTTTTATAGCTATTAGTTTTATTGTTAAGTAGGTATTATTATTTGTTCTAATGTTCAAAAACACATTAAGTTTGTGCGTTTATATATATAATATTAGACAAGGAATTAAAAATAAAACTTTTCACTTGTTTCTGTGATCATGTCATTTACGAAATTAATTTAGCACAATTAAAATCAATCGAGACGCAAATAAATACTTTAAAATATGTGAAATAAGGGTCATATTGGTCTACAAATTATTTAGTGTTCTAAATATTTGATAATTGTTGTGAGGAAATCTCTAAAAGACATTTTTTCTCATAAAAAATGGCGATGTCGAAAATTTCTTGCTTAATAGTATATATATGTTGGTATGTAATATCCTTAAAGTGTGTGATCTGTAAACGGATACAAAAAAAGATATGTGAATTGAGGTTAACTTAAGTATTACACTGATAAGATGACAGTAGGTCACACGGATATATAACCATAGACTATTATCAAAAATTAGATAAAATAAACATACTTTATATATTCACAATCGTCATGTGTTTTATATATATAACCTACTATATATTTAATGTCTGACGAGATCACACCATTTTTGGAATATACGTACATTGCTTGAGTAACAAATTAGCAGCTATAGTTGAGATAGAAACGAATTGTTATAACGAAACGCAAAACAGTGAATGACATCTGCAACTTTCAAATGTCACATTTTTTCGGAGATCATTACAAATTCAGACACTAACATATTATATGTAAATACTGTATGTTGGTGTAATAAATGTCAGAGATATATTCAAAATTATTTGCTGTTTGATAAGTTTAGGTTCTAAATTGCAATAAGACTTTTGGAATTCAGAAAAGTGTAACTACGAAACAATATTCAAGAAAGAATTCCATTTTCTGTACCGCTTAATAGTCCTTTATGACGTTACATGCGTGTGGTGACGGATTAAGGAGTGAAACCACCCTTATTCATCCCATGGGTGTCCTAAGAGGCACCTAAGGGAGCAAAGAGAAGGAGAAAAATTAAAACTAACCGCACAAAATACTAAGCCAAAACCTCCTTTTAAGAGAGGCCTATGTCCAACAGTGGACTGTCGATGATGATGACGCTACAGGCACCTACCGCTCGCACCTCTCTTGATCCCCGTTTTCGTCCGACCTCCGCGCTTTTGTACTCCGCAGGCGAGAACTAAACTGGTTCATCTGTAGTTACATTTATTTGTAACTGGCTAAACCCGCCAAAAATTTGAACAATCGGTTTCTTTTTAAATTTTTGCGCACCGCGCTAATCTTCCTTAGACTTCTACAAATATTTCAAGTCCATAATCTATCCAATCGATTCAGTAATTCTGGCATTTCAATAAAATTAACGAACAGCAATTATTTTTTTATATTTAAGACAAAATTTATAATCCGGCTACTGCAGTTTGTTCTAGTATTGAAAAGTCATACAATTCATTTCTAGCTTAACATTGGAACCACGGCAACTATTATGTACTTATTTTAATTTTTACAGTTTTCGCACAGCTTTAGTTTTTTGTTCACCGAAATATACGTATTATTAATATAATGTTAAAACCTTTTTGGTATATCCAGTTTTTTATTTTATTCGATAGTATTCTATAGGTTTGTGCCAAAAGACGTCAACTCTATGTATGATAAAATATTCAATTTAACTTTTAACAGAGTTTAAAAAAAGGAAGCTCTGCATTCCACTATATGCTTTTTAGACATCTCCGATTATCCGCCAATTGTGGATGATTTTCAAAAATCCTTTATTAAATGTTTGACAAATGAATAATCTTATTTCTGTGGGATATTAAGGAAAGAAGAATATAGTTTATTGCAATTCTTCGTGATTAGCTGTTTATTATTAGTCTGTTCGTGAACTTCGACTATTCAGTACATATGAAAAAAGATTTTAGGTATATACATATTATATCGTTGTTTTATATTTTACTTTAATTTTTAAAAGTACATCTTCACTAGACAGGTTCTGGGAGCTAGATCTGGCAGCACTCCAGCTCACAGTTTCTCGCGTCTTTTTTCCTTGATGGCCTCTTGCAATTATTGCCACGTTGTTCTCGGTCAGGGACGTGGATGGGCGTCCCACGCAGTGTTCATTTTCAGTGGTTGTTCTGCCCAGTTTAAATTCCTTTACCCAACGTGCAACTGTGGAATATGAAGGAGCAGACTTTTTCCACATTTCTTCCAAGTCACTGTATGTCTTTCGTAGACATTTTTTTCAACCAGAGGTACTTAATGACGGCTCTAATTTCGTTTTTCTCCATTATAATGTTATCTCGTCTCGTCCCGGGAAGGAATCGTGCCCTATTTATATGTTTTTTTTTATGCTGAACTAGCGGGTATACAAGCAAGCAAAAATTTTTATTTTTCGATTTTTGTGCGTCCTAGAAGTTCCTGCTTATCACCCCTCATAAGTTGGCTTCAAACATTCAATCTATGACTATTTTAAGATATTACTGACTTGTTGCTATTTAGCTTTTCAAACTTTTACACAATGTCTTGTTATCGACTACCTTACAGTTGTACTTTCACTAGAACTTTCTTAGCTTCGCCGCACACGCAAAGTACTTATTTTTCATTTAAAATTCGAATATAGAACCAAAGCAAAACTTCAAAATTAAATCATACCAATATATTTTAGCCCACACTGACTTAGCCCTGAAAATTGTTTTTTTGTAATTTCCTATTATTTAAGGAGTGTTACGTAATAAATACTTTCAAGCATGTCTCTTCACTTGCCCAATCGCGGACTACAGCGTCATATCAGTCATAAGACAACAGGTTTAATGTGTACACAATACTTAAGTGTACAAACACTTTTCCAACTTAGACAGTATTATAGCCTAGTGTTTCACTAAATCAAGTATCAAAAAAATAGCGTCAATTCTATATGTTTATATATCTACATTTGTAGTACATACTACATTATAATATTTTAGACGGCTTGTTGGTTTTATTTTTGTTGACTGCTAGACGAAGGTCGTGGGTTCAATCTCACCCAGAACAAATTATGATAAGCGCGATAATTTGCACTGTCTAGCTGTAATTTATCTATAATATGTATGTGTTTTAAATTATATATATATATGTTTATCAGCAGTCTGGTTACCATAGTACAGGTGTTGCCTAGTTTGAAATCACGCGGCCGAATTATAAAACTGAAACATATATAGAAGATTGCATAGCAATAAGGGGGACCTTGAATGTTTTGAGTGCACACGACTTGTCACAGTTATTTTTTTTGCTTGGCTGGATTTAATAATGCCACTAATTAAGTTTAATGTTTAAAGAATAAACAAATTTTGCACACAACCACACCAAACAGAATTTTTAATCAGGATGCCTCATCTAGTATTATAAGTCAATAAGACGTACATTATTTTCTATGTAGATATTTACATATATAAGTTAAGGTTTGATCCCATTTTTAGGCATTTATTTGTGGTGAAACAGCGAGACTAGTGAAGTTTCACATTACTCGACCGTTGGGCGTTGCTATTGGTGAAGAGTTCAACGCTGGCCAATCACAAAGCCGAACGTAGTCATAGTGACGATCGATTTGATGTGAAAAAATATATCGTCTTCTAATAGGTGTGTCATAGACAATTGTTGAGTTAACGTAATAAAAAGTGTCTTACACGCATTTATCAAACTCGGCAATAATTACTGAAGATAGACGGGAGCTGTACGACAATATCGTGGTATACCGTTTTATCGTCTCTGCCTACCCCATATGGGAATACGCCGCAGGTATATATGTATATCCTTTCCTCAACATATATATAGTCCTCTATCAAATATCTACCACTTAGTACGACTTAGTATCCATTTTCTGCACGACACAATTTGAAGCGATTCCAATTCCCAATTTGCTGTCCTTGAACATCTTAAAATAATTTTAATATGCTTAACAAGCGGCGTATTAAGTACAAGTGATTCAGTTCTTTTTAATTTTGCCGTTACTGCATGATATAGTTGATTTTGTAAAATCAAGACAACGTCACTGTCAGTCCACCACAGAAAATTGCCGATTTAGCTGTTTACCCACTAGCTGTCTACCTATATTTATTTATAAGAAACAAATTTGATGAAATTGTAGAAAAAAAAAATTATTGTATGGAAATTTCCGATCTGCAGACAGCGCAATCATATCACAATTATCATATCAGCATTATATCAGAGGCCTAGCGTATAAACAACTAGCATTTTTCTTTGAAATACATACTTATAACATATTAAAGAAATATTTAACAATGAAACATCGTTTTATTTCAATACAAAACCATTTATTATAAGATGATTCAAAACCCTAAATAATACATATTAATTCATTACAATATGCCATATAAAAGCAATAAATACATCAAAATTAAAGACACTGTTGCCGTCTTGTTAGCAGACTTCAAAGTTGATCTCTTCTACGGGTCCCAGGTTAAAATTTGAAGTCGGATATTACTTTGTATATAGTATAATATAAATAAACACATTCAAATTGACTTAAAGCTAAACATGCCAAAACAACGCAGATACAACCCGTATACCGGCGTTGTGGCGATATATTATCTTAAAATAATAATATTACACATCTATATTCCATTATTATCAAAAATATCAATGTTACATCAACATCACTATGGCCAGTCAAATTGATTTACCGTGTTGCATATTTAAAATTTCAGTTTTTATTTAAATTTAGATCAAAAAACTGAAAGGGATCATAAGAATTCGTATCAGAACAACACTCGGCCTATCATCAAAGATCTTTGCAGAAATCGATATTATAATATCGATGCGTACCATCATTTTCTGCTTCTACACCAAACAATATTTTCTTAATTTTGTCGATTGTACCCTGCCAGCAATTCTACAAGGTGAAAATGCAGTTTATTTGCAACTTTAAATACATAATATTATAAAAAAAATAATCAATTTGAATGCTCGGTAGATTTGGATTCAGGTGTCGACTTCACCTGTTTGGTGGTAGTAGGGGAGGACGAGGTGACCTCAGTGTTAGAAGGTGCAGTCTCCTGTGGAGTTGGTTCTGCAGTCTTCTGTGTCTCTTTTTCTTGTACTTCTTGTTCTTCTTTCTCTTGCTGCTGGCTGGTTACTTTGGCGAGGTGCAAGGCTGCGAGCAGAGCGGTGATGTAACGTCGCACGTCAAGCTCTACACCTATAATAAAAAGAGATTATCAATATTAATATGAAGCTGAATAGTTTGTTTGGTTGAACGCGCTAATCTCAGGAACCACTAGTTCCAATTGAAAAATAAAGGAGCTAAGCATCAACGAAATGTGGCAAAATGATTCCTTTTGGAAGACGCAGAAGAAGTTGCGCTGGTCGACAAGTATGATACTAAAAATGACGTTATGGATAAAACTGTATTACATTGCCTTTGTTTGTTTCTATTGGCTTATCACTGTGTGTGATAAGGATTTTTTATATTATCAGAGATTATTTTCTTTTTTAAATTTCAAATTTTAGTATCAATTCCGAGCTACTATTGGTTTTTCCCTACTATTAGTGTGCCTCGGAGAGTACGTAAAGCCTTGCGCCTAATCGCTTCCTAGTTACGTCAGATAGTCATCCATTAGATAGCGAGAGACAGGGAGTAGGGTGTGCACCTGCGTATACGCACACACTTGTCCACCTTATCTCCTGTGTAATTCGCTGGTCTCCGTTGAAACTCACCGCCGGGGCCGTCATGGAAGTTATTTTGGCGTTGTCACGCACGGTCTGGTAGACTATCTTATACATCTATGGTAACTTATACATAATGTCAATTAAGAAGCAAGAAGCGTTTATAAATATTGGATTAATCAGTTTACTTTTGACCTCAAAAACCTCACAATCTTTTCAAAACTCTCTTGGGTATTTATTATCACTGTATCACTTTAGTCGAAAATTTGAATAATGAACCTTCTAAAATAATTTCATAGCATGATAAGGAATCTTACGAGTACTTGCACCCTATAGTAAACAACTGTACAGATCACTAGCAAATAATGACGATATAACAAGAGAAGTTGATGATAATGTAATCAATCATCATCAACAGCCTTCAACAGTTGGATATAGACCTCTCCTTGGAAAGGAGGTTTTGCTCTCTATACGGGTCGGTATTGGGTTTGTTTCAAGTATTCCTTCTCTTACTGATATTGTCCTGCGGAGTTTACTCTTTTTAACGCGAGTTTACAACACCTACGGGATGAACAGGGGTAGTGACACTGCGTATTCTTAATCCGTCACCACACGGATAGATGATCGTAAATTAGTATAAAAAAGGTAATATATACGTAATTACAATATACATGTGCATCTGTCATTCAAGGCTGCGACAATAGGCTAGATAACACCTTAGTCAAATTAGTTACTTTTTATCATCTGTCAAAACGACAATTTTGTATGAAAAATGTACTAAATACTAAATTGTGACGTCACTGTTTAAGACTACTCAATTGAACAATATATTTCACTGTATATTTGATTGAAATTCGTAATAATAATAAAAAGCTTTGTTAATTGTATTTGCCGAGATGTTTCGCGATATTAGTTTTAATGAAATGGACACCAATGTCCATATTTATTTACGATACACTCGTCTACCCAATTGGACCGTAGTGTTAGAGTAAGCAAAAGGCATCCTAATAAAAACATCTAGCATGTTAAATCTAGATACTGCAAAATTGCAAATAAATTGTTGACAATTTATTATCGAAACAACGTGGTCGTTTTTTCTACGCTTTTCAAACCACGATATCCGTCGTCTAATGACGTCAATATCAAAATTTATTGTATAATTATGAGATTAATTGATAAACTCATTTATTAGTTTGTAGGTAAGCGAATTGGAGTTTTATTAATATTATACCTTCTGTAAATTCTTTGTAACATCGACATCACCAGGCGTTACGAGTTACATAAGGTTTTACATACGGATTCGGAACGGTTCTCAGAGTAATAAATAAACATAAAGAATTTTATCAGTCGATTACTTTGCAGAGAGATTATTGTGACACAGTTGTAAAGTGAACTGTGCTTTATCAAGGGTCTGGACATCTTCTAAGTTTTATTGGTTTAAACACTCTTGCACAATATCTACTAATGTGTCATCCTAAGTAGTAAGTATCCGTGTCGTGATACATTAAGAATACGGAGTATCATCACTACTATTCATCTCGTGGGTGTCGTAAGAGGCAAGAGCAACCCACGCAGGTCAACATCACTGCAGCGTCTGGACAGCGTGGTATAGTAGGCCAATACCTTTTCTTTTATTTTAAGAGCCTGCCAAAATGACTACTGTGCCTGATAGAAAACATGAATAGAATACAAGAGTTGTGGTCACCATATTCATTGTGAATGCAGACAATGCAGTATAGTGACCCACGCTATGGCGGCCTAACAAGATGCTTTTTCACACCTCGCTTGAAGACGTAAAAGGCATGACAGTCATCGTGGCATTGTATCGACACACTTACCACGATAACTGTCATCCGGTCTCAAAACCATTTTACTAAGGGGCTTATTTATGTCCAGCAGTGGACTGTTAAAATTAAAATACTAATGTTATTAACCGCGACACAGAATTTAATCCTAGGGTGAGAGTAGTCTTTAAAAAAAATTGTGATATATTGCATTATATGCAGGCGTATTTCGAGGCCGAGAAATGTCATTGTCAGACCTCGAGAGGTTCACTGAGTTTAGTACTTCAACGAAAACAAGTTCGGTGTAGAAGTTAAAAGTATACCTTATCTTACGTCTAACACAGATTTTGCCACCGCTAGTATAAAAAGTATTGAAAAGGAGAATGCTTCGATGCTTTGGTCACGTAGAGAGGATGGATGATAAAGACTCACGAAAGGAAAGTATAGAATGTGTGTGGAAGTGTCGGAAGAGGTCGTCTACGGTGAACATTCACCGACCAAATTGGTGATGTTTTGAAGTAGGGCATGTGAAAAGCACAAGGAACCGCCTAAGCGCAATTAATAAATAATCGGACATCTGACACACAACGCCATCTAGCTTCAAACTAAGCAGAGCTTGAACTATGACTATGAGAATGCTTCGATAGTTTGGCCACGTAGAGAGGATGGATGATAGAAGACTCGCGAAAGGAATTTATAGCATGTGTGTGGAAGTGTCGGATGAGGTCGTCTACGGCGAAATTTACCGACCAAATTGGTGAGGTTTTGAAATATGAAAAGCACAAAGAACCACCTAAAAATAAATAATCGGACATCTGACACACAACGCCATCTAGCTTCAAACTAAACAGAGCTTGTACTATGACAGCTAGATTGACTGATAGAATACGTATATTTTTTTTTCTGTAAATACATATTATACGTGATAAACGCCCAAACTCCGAAACAAATATTTGCAGAACATACAAACATCTGGTCCGACCCAGGAATGCCTCATGCACAGCAGTCGCATATGCTACTACTGCACTTGAGGCAGTCAAAGAGTTGTGTCAGGACTCTAGTAGATGGATATCAATCGTCTCTGACTACCCCTCTGGGAAATAGGCGTAACTTTATGTATGTATGACGTCATAACTTTCGATTACTTCTGCACTTTCTTTTCACTTGTCTAGTTAACATTCCTATGTAATGAGTAGCCGTCGGGACGTGAGTACAAGCGTGGCGATTGGTTGGCTGATAAAACAGTTACTACATTTAGCACGTGGGATAGGTGTATGACATGTTTTTGTAACAAAATACCACCGTAGGTTACAAAAGGAAGTGTTTGATAATAACATTTTTTTTTTAATGGCAGCATTTGATCAGAAGGACGTATGTATGGCATAGTGTCTTTTAGGTATACAAAAAATGTTAAATTCATTAGTAAACGCATCAGTTAAGATTCACTGTACAATTTTTTTTAAAAAAGTAAGTATTTCTAATTTAACAAAACGAACATAATTAAAATAAACGTGGGCGTCTCGGAACGCCCGACATAAGCGACAACTTAAACTAATCTAAATTGAACTATTTGATATTGAAATTGTTTAACTTGAGAAAAGCTTAGGTTATTACTTAATTTTAAAGGTTCCTTAGCCAAATGGCAGAAAACGGCACCCTTATAGATTCATCATGTCTGTCCATCTATCTGTCCATACGTATGTCACAGCCTCTTTTTTCCGAAACTATAAGAACTATACTGTTGAAACTTGGTAAATAGATGTATTCTGTGAACCGCATTGAAATTTTTTACAAAAATTAAAAAAAAAAATTGGGGTCTCCCCCATACTTAAAACTGAAACTGATTTTTTTCTTTCATCAAACTCATACGTGTGAGATATCTATGGATTGGTCTTCAAAAATGATATTAAGGTTTCTAATATCATTTTTTTCTAAACTGAATAGTTTGCGCGAGAGACACTTCCAAAATGGTAAAATGTTCACCCTTCCCAATTTGAGGATTATTGAAAGGGTTATTTGAAGAAGCGCCTGTTCGAAATAAGACTAGTGCTGTGGGTTAGAGTGAGAGAGAAGCCTGCCTGCTACTGCCGTATGCGTGAGAGAAAGGGAAGCCAGAGAGACTGGCGTGGTAACGCGTTACGTAACGAAGCAGTTTACCCTCCCATAAGAAGTTATTACTTCAAAAATAAATACATCTACGATTTTTGAAAGACAATTCCAGCACTGAGGATATTATCCTATGTCACTGGGGAATTTACACAAATACATGAAACGGACACAAAGAACACCCACATTCAGAACAACAGTTTGTGAATAACAGAAAGTGTTGTCCCATATAAGGATCGAGGTCACAGCACTCAGCGCAGTAGCCACGGGTGAGGTGGTCTCTTAAACTGCTGCGCTATTGGTGCAGTCATGTATTTTATGTAATAAAAATAATATTAAGCCTTGAAACCTCTTCGAATTAGTCAACTGCGTGAGCACATAAACAAACAAAACGGCGCTAAACAAGTTAAACTCACCAGATTTCCGTAACTCGTTGATCTTGTACGCGAGGTTGGCCCACACTCTCCTGGCGGCCACGGCGCTGAGCCGCCCGACCGTCTGCACGGTGTGGAGCGCCGGGTCGTTCGACACCGCTACAATTTCATCTACAATTAGACAACCTTTACTTCATACCAATAGCCAACTCATAAGAAAAGTTGACATGCACTTACAAACTAATCTATGGTTTAACTTAATTTTAGTTAGCCTACATTACTTTTATACGTAACCCAGTTTTTTTTTCAATTCGGCCAAGTTTTTCTACTTCTAAGTTTAATTGCAATTTATTTTTTAACATAGTATAACCTCATCCTAATATTTTTTTTTTATTCATATTAAAAAGACAACGCATTAGGAATAAATCCTGTGTCGCGGGGAACTTTACAAACATACAAGAAACGGACCCAAAGAACACCCAGACTCAGAACAACAATTTGTGGATCACACAAAGTGTTGTCCCATGTGGGGTTTGAACCCACAACACTCAGCGAAGTGGAGAGTGGCGTGGCGACCGCTTAAATCACTAGGCCAATCGTGCAGTCAATAGACGCGAATGTGAGTTAGTTTACGATTAGTTAGTTTGTTGAGCTACAGCGAGCAACGTTAACTACTTTTTACTGAGAGGGAGACGTCAGCAGAGCCACGGGTAAAAACTAATATTTAATTTATATTCTAAATTATTTTTCTTTTGCAAAATAAAATATATTTAACTTGTAATATAAAATTTTATGAACATTTATGATTTTGTAATAATATGCCTGTAAAATATCTCGAAATTATTCAAATTAATGTGCATTAAGCCCAAGCGCATTTCGGTTTATAAAGGTACGATTATAATTTGTATTTTAGTACAGCGAAAACAAGAACGACCTAGATACATACATACAGGAAATAAAGGAGAAAGGGGGAGTCGTGACCCATCAAGAGGTCAAACAGATTGCAAGAAAAGGAGAGAAGATAGAGAAAGATAGCAAAACATTATATCTACATTCATATCCTGTACAATATATCTACATTCACCATATCAATATCCCGTTACAGATATATCGTGTTGTAACCAGTAACCATTGATAAGTTTATATCGATACGGTGTCTGCGACCTTTCCCGGATCTCGTTATCAATGGAAAAAACAAGATTTCATTATACGGAATTTAGTTTTTCAAACATCGAATATAACGGCTTTCTTATCAAATATCCATTTAGATTAGACAACCCAATTACATGGACAAAATGTGTTAATGTGTGCGAGATATTTCCTGATTTTATTTGAGACCGGTGCAATATGCATTGAAAGAGTTTTGACTGTTTTTTTTTTAATGTGGTCAGTGCTCTGCATGACGTCAACTTTAGGAATAAAGTAGTAACTAAAGGTAAGTAGGCTGAGAAGAGGACGAGATACAGGATTGAGACTTTCACAGCTCCAAGAGGGGGTGGGGAGGGGGTATGATACGTCAATCCTGTATTTGATGGAAGTTCTAGGATTAAGCTTCGCCTCTTTATGACAGAGTGGCAAACGGATCACTGAATCGTGTGACTATAGTGACCGCAGCCGCGCTTGCAACTCAAAAAACACAGAAATAGAGGTGAGAAGTGAAGAGTTCGTTGGACTTCGGTAACATGATTCACTCGAGGAAAAGTAACGCAAGAATGTATTAATACTCGCTACTGGTTGTGGTATCAACCAGGCCGCCCCTTAATCCCATTTAGAATCTATTCATAACATGCATAAATATAATCTTAAAAGTAATAGAAGTCGTTAAAAACTTACTGCTTGGTTCCTCTTGTGGTCCCACAGGTGGTAGATAGTGGTCTAGAAGTTGCATGGCATATGAAGCTCCAGCGTCAACACTGTGTACTGCCTTTTGGCCGTATGCTGTGGATAGCAGAGCGTTAGCTTTGGCCCAAGAAAGCTCCTTCAGGGATGCCACGCGCTGTTCAGCAGCCACACGAGCTCCATATACCTGTGAATACGACTTTAGCTTTTATTTCTTGAAAGCAAAATGCAGAAAGATATTTTACAGGACTGATTAAGAATGCATGAAACCATTATCCCGTAGGTTTCGTAGGAGCCGACATTGGGAGCAAACTACATAGGGCCAAACTATAAACAGAAGGAAAACTGACGTAAACCCTTTACCAACCCGTCTTACCAGGGTTTTTCTTTCAAGGAAAAACCTATCTTCAGCAGTGAACTATAAAATATTGTGAAACTGAAGTGACAGTAGTCTCATTGCTATGTGAATATAAACAAACAACGCTTGTACCATGTGGTATGATGAAATATTGCCATACTGTAAGGTTACCCGCGTGTCCTAGTGTCTTAGTCGAAATTTAAAACGTATCACATCTTAGTTTCAATATCTAAATACATCCACAATCAACCATAAACCTTATTGCAAGATATCACTTGAAATCAATAAATCCGTTGCATACGTATTTGATACGATAAACGAAACGTCATCGGTATTGCACAACTTACTTAAGACTGAAGAAGGTATAATTGTTACTAGTGGTAAAAAAGGGCATTTAGTAATATTTTGTGTTTGGCCAATATTGGTGCACTGACGCATTGCAAAAATGCAGAAATTCCTTTTATGACGTATATGGTCACACTATAAATATTAACATGACACTTGAAACGTCAGGATGATTCTTCGTTTTTCTTAAGAGTCATTCATAGCAATATACATTATAAAGAAATTCTTGTCTTGAATAAGATAACGTAATGACACGATTTATTATATATTTACAAAATAACATAGAAAAAGTTAAAAAATGAATGTTCACACGCCAACCCCTCGTAATGTCCATTCATCTATTTACCTTGAATCTGAATTTAAATATATGTCATTTATGGTACGGAAAAACAAAACATGCTACTTTACGTCATCTATATTGGATTACTCGCTCGTTGGATTATTGAAACAGGAGATAAAGGTATCGTATTTTTAAGCACGTCCTTGGAAAAACCGCTTTATGTAAATAGACTCTCACTGTGCGTGACTTTGCACAGCGAAATGCGGAAATTGTTATTGGTAAGTAAACAGTGCAATTTAATCTTAAATGTCCAAAGCAGCAAATGCAACCACTATCCACTATCAGGTCAGAGTAAGAACACCGAAATGTTAGCCTCAATGTATAGACACCGATCCAGGTGGAGATTTGCTGTGGATGTTCGACGCTCTCTGCCCCATCCAGAGAACAAGGGACATATATAAATAATTTAGAAGATCATAAATGTTTTTTTATTTCATTTCTTTATTTAGACACAACGTACGAAGCTTGAAAACTAATTCTATATTCGATAAAAAATAGAATGATTTTTTTTAAAACAGAAGTTTTTTTGTTTGTATAATAAATATATAGAATATTTATCTATTAAAAAATAATTGTCTATGAAATAAGACACGTTTCGCTGCATGTTGTTTTTATATTATTTTTAAAAGAAGACTAAACCTCATAAAATGTAGCACCTAGTAACAAAACTCACAAATCCAAATTTGACAGCTTGTGACAAATGACAGCTGTTAACGATAGTTGATAAAAAGGTTTTTAATCTTAAAAATAAATAAATCACAAACCGGATTATCAGTACGTCCCATGCCCTTGTACTGTTTATTATAAAAATAATCATAGTGACCTACAGACGTGGATGCAACCATAACCTTTGGTGTATCTGTTCCGGTTCATATTCCACCGCGTGACAACGATCACGTACCTATCGCGGGCTTTTATCTTATCACAGCTTGGAACTACTGTTTTTTGTTACGACTGTTTACAATGCCCTTTTTATATGCATAATGATTCTTGTCCCTACCATAATGTATATTTTGTCAATCAATCTCGATTGTCGGTCGAAGAAAAGTACTGAACATGACATGAGTAAAAAATTCCATAAAGATCCATGATGGAAACATAAAATTCTACGACTGGTATAATTCTCAAAAGCACAGGTTCTATTTCATCATCATCATCATCAGTCTTTTGCAGTCCATAGCTGGTCGAATTTCGGTTTCTTGATTCGAGTTCCTGCCAGCCATCTTGCGCAAATCGTTACTCCATCTGGCTTGGTGGCGTCTTACATTACATTTGCCAAGACTTGATCTCCAGGTCAAATTACAGGAATTTGCTTTAAGTAATAAATATAAAAATTATATCCCAGCATTTTTCAATCTATACAAATAAAAAGTTGAAAGTTTAGTTTGGTTGAATGCACTAATCTCAAGAACTACTAGAGTGCATTGAAAAATTCTTTCAGTATTGGATAGCAGATTTATTGAGGCTAAAGGCTATAAATCATAGCGCTACAACCAATAGGAACCGAGCAGTGTTTCTTTTGTGAGATCCAAACGATGCGCTGGTTAGGTAGTACGATACACACTTGCCGTGCAGTCGAAAACTTGTTTTTGTCTAGCAAAAAACGGTCCGTTTCACATTCAGTTTTGACTGTTTAATATTATCACACTCACTTCAATTTACGGTCATATTAAAACTGTGGGTGAAAATAAACTTTAAATGCAGCTGTTATTTTGACTAATAAAGCGCAATTGCGCATTAGCTA
The DNA here is from genome assembly GCA_949316085.1 of Hypercompe scribonia. Taxonomy (NCBI): domain Eukaryota; kingdom Metazoa; phylum Arthropoda; class Insecta; order Lepidoptera; family Erebidae; genus Hypercompe; species Hypercompe scribonia. The sequence goes on from OX438973.1 coordinate 4,463,127, forward strand.
ATTAAGAATACCTATATTTAATTGTACACCTGGTGTTTTATTATACTATGGTATGGTATGGTATAAAAACTAGTTACTTTGGCATAATCGTATTTTTTTACTGTATAATTTGAAGATATTTTTAAAGGAAGAATCATAACATTGAAATGTTAAGTAGTATTTCAGTGTAAAATTTGAGACAACTAACACAATAAAAAAGTATTCCTCTGTCCTTTGAAACAGACGTAACAACTTACGGAGAAAGAATTTAAATAAATCAACATGCATTATACTAAGTATTGCGATGACAAACTACAATATCTACTGTTTTAATGACTACCGCGTATAGAAAACTGTCTAATAATAATCTCGTCGTGAAGTACATCGAACTCAACGAGTTGTCGCAAAGCCAAGTCGTATAGATTCCGCAACAAACGTGCAATACATTCACGCATCGAATTACGAACAGTTAGACGCCAAGAACTAACTAAACCATAGCTATTTCGCTGACGAATTTCATAGAGAGGTATTTCAAGAAGGTTGCATTTTGGGAAATGGACGTTTCGGAAAAGCGACCATTTGAGACTTAGGAACATTTTGAGAAAAAGGCATTCAGAGTCTGGTATTGTAACAATTAAAAAAATATTTGGGAGGTTTCACTAATCGTTTAAATAGTGGCTTTAAATTAAAAAGGATAAAAAGTGAAGGTCACAAGGTATTAGCAGTATACTGTCGGATTACTAGCTTATGTTACAAGTCGATACACAGTTCCGGTAGGTACACTATTCCGGTTCGTTCCTGGTGCAAACGTTGGCATTTGGAATTGAACGCGACAATGCCGCAGATGTAATAGCATCTTTGCACCAGAAACAAATAAGAATGGGTTAATTCATTTGTAATCTTATTTGTATATAAATTAATTTGCTTTGCTGAAGATTTCCGTATTTTAATTGAGGCACTTGTATGTTTTAGCGTGGAAAAAAATGCGTAAGTTCAATGAGATAAAATTTAAAACCTACCCACACAATTTCTTTGTAATATGCTCAAATATAACAATCACAGAATACATAATGCCCTCAGCATTAAAATGACATTGCAAATATGTAACTTGTGAAAAAAGCGCAAATATCTCTTCCAAAAGTAAAACCTGTAAATAGCGTGACAAATAAAAATGGACGTTGTATACTCTGTCTCTTTCTTATTCATAATTTTAACTCTCATCCCAACAAATATGTATTTATATTAATACGAGCTTTGTCCTGTCATGCTTCGTTTAGTACGTAATGTTTGCATTGATGACAAATAAAAATAACGTGAAATATAAATAAAAACAGATCTTTGAAGCGGAGTGTATATAGTTTAGTATCTTAATTTGAACTCAAACGGCGCAGAGCGTCTTTATGTCTTGAAACAACTTGATCAACAAAACATTTTTTTTTCGCGGCACCGTGTGTACAAGTACGCTCAAATAGTAAGACTTCTACTCGAATTGCCACTGTTTTATAAACATTAACACCGAAATGATATATTTAACATATCACTACCAGATATCTGATAATATAACATCCTGTTAATGCATTTATAAATATTTATACAATTCTAATTTTAACGTGAATATAATATACATTAAATTGCAACGAATAAATATTAAAAAAAAGTTCATTAAATTGATGCTAAAAATAAATATTGAAGTGAAAATTATAAAACTGTAAAAATACTTTTTCGAGGGACAAACTTAAAATTCGGCATAAATGCGAAAGTGACTTTGTTTGTTACGACTTCTTTACTTAAATTGTAGAGGTTCTCAATGCTTGTATTGTCATGTTTGATACCTCAGAACTCCGTCAGTTATTGATCAATTTGCAAAAATATTTACATTGGAGGGTACTACTTAAATTTGAAAAAAAAATACCCGCCATTTTGTGTAGACATAAAGAATACTGTTCATAATGAAGTCGCTTTAAAGTTTTCAACACTACTTTTAAAGTTATTTAACTAAAAAAGAGTAAGTACTTAAGGAATGAAACCGACGAGACAAGTAGTATATTACTTGTTAAATGTAGCACAAAGACTAGGTATTTATAACGTATTTAATGTAATGAAATGTAAATACCACTCGCAGTATCAAGGTCAAACAACAATCTACACATTGCATGAATGTAACTGTTTTTTGTTTTTGAACACACGCACTGAATGCGAGAACAAAATGCATGACATTTTGTCTCTTCCGATACCGCGTCAGGAAATACGTGCGTATTAGAATCTAGAACGAGCTATAAACATAATAGTGTTTTCGTCTGTATTTTACAAAATATTGCAAAGGAAATTTGAGTTACTAGTACCTAACAGTATTTTAAACTGAAGTTAAAAGTTCAAAAAGCATAATCTACAGATACGCGTTTGACGATTAGTTATATTTTCTTTCAACGCAGACTTTAAGAAATCTCAGCACAATTTATTTTGTATTTCTTATTTACATTAAATTTGCCACTTGTGCAAACCTGTGTAAATGTCAGCCAAATTAGAATCTCACAACTTGCAAGTAATATAAAATAATGTGGGTAGGCTGCAATTTGCGCAACGTTTGACTAAACGTGTCCTAGTAAATGTTGCAATTGTTACCTTGTTCATGCTTAAAGTTTAAACGTCAATACCTAGTCTTGCCATAAATATTGTAATAAAGAAAAAAGAAAATTGTTAACTGCAAATAACATTTATTACTTTTACAGTGTGTCAGTTTAATACATAAATATAAAACAATTAAAAATATAAAAAGCTTATTCGAAGTGGTCTCCATTGGCTGCAATACAGTCCTTTAAACGATGAGGCCAGTTATCAATAGAAGCACGCACTCTTTCCATGGGAAAATTCTTCACTGCCAATCGTATAGATTGTTTTAGGGACTCCAAATTATCATGGCGTTTAGAGCAAGCTGTACTCTCTAAAACTGACCACAAATCATAATCCAGCGGATTAAGATCGGGACTAGACGACGGCCAGTCTTCAGCTCTGATGAAGTCCGAAACGTTCGATTCCAACCAAGACTGCGTGGACCGAGCTTTATGACCCGGCGCCGAGTCTTGCTGGAAGGACCATACTTGGTTATTGAACATGGTGATGTTAAGGGGCTTAACTACCTTCTCAAGAATGGTATCTTGATACACTTGTGCCGATGTTTTGATACCTTTTTCACAAAAATATGGCTCAGTCACTCCTTCATAGCTAACACCCCACCAAACCATCACTGAAGTCGGATAATGTCCACGTTGCACTCTGTCGACTAATTGGGAAGCTTCCTTAGAGCTTTGAGCATAAATACGGTCATTTTGTTTGTTAAAATGTTGCTCAATTGTAAAAATTTTCTCATCCGTAAACAAAATTTTTCTGTGACCTCCCTTTGCGTACCGCTTCAGTAGTTGTTTCGATTTTACCACCCTATTCTTCTTTAAATTATCAGTTAAGAAATGGCCAGTGCGTCTCTTATAGGCTGCAAGTCCTAAGTCATCTTTTAAAATACGCGACATGGTTCTAGGTGCTATCTTCATTTCCCGAGATAAAATCTTTTGCTTTCGGACAGGATTTCTTCGAATTCTTTCCCTTACTGCTTTGACCACCTTTTTCGTACGAACACTACGTGGACGGCCAGATCTTTTTCTGTCACAAACAGAGGAGGTCTCATTGTACCTATTAATAGCCCGGTACACAAACATTTTACTAATACCAAGTGTATGGAGAGTTTTAAAAATTGCATTTGGCTCCATACCTACTTTGTGTAATGCTATCACAGCGATTCGGTTCTCTTTATCACCCCACACCATTTTAATATCGCAAAATATTTTACAATGTATTGGCGCCAAAATGAGAAAACACAATGAACAATCGTATAAAAATGACAGATTCGAAATTCAAATGTAATATTTTTTTATAATTAAGTGTAACAGTATTTATGGCCAGACTAAGTATACTTACGGTATTTACTTTAACTTTCGAATGAATTAATTAATCAAGAAACTAATATTTTTATAGGGGAAATGTAGGTACCTTTTTTTTTCTATACTAAGAGCCTGCCAAAGTAACTCCACTCTGCCCGACTGAAAGCATGAATAGAATGCAAGAGTTGTGGTCACCATACTCACTGCAAATGCAGACAATGCATCATGGTGACCCACACTATGGCGCCCTTGTGAGATGCTTTTTCACACCCCGCTTGGGGACGTAAAAGGCATGACAGTTATCGTGACAGTGTAAAGCTTACACAGTTACCACGATAACTGGCACCCCTGTATCAATGGGCATCCGGTCTCACACTCACCAACGAAACACGACAACACCCTCTTCTATATGTCACTTTTAATGATAGCTTTGCAACCAATAAAAATCAGTGAAAGAAAAGCCGAGGGTTTTAAGCACGTTTTTTATTACTTTAAAATATCATCACATTTTATCACTAGCCTATAACAATCTACAGCTGGACATAGGCCTACACTTGAAAGGAGATTTAGGTCGTCTATGTTAAACGAGTTGGTACGAGGATTGTTTCGGTGTCGTTATCCGTCATAGTTTACGTTCTTATTCGCCTCTTACGACACCCACGGGATGAATAGTGTTCATAGCACTCTGTATTCTTAATTACCCTGAGATCTAACCTTTTTAATAAGAGCTAATCTGAAGATTTAAATTTTCTAGAAAACGATCAAATAGGTTCGAAATTGTTGTTGCATACCAAAGCAAGAGTATATCTCACACACGCTTGCAAGACCAAGGCACAAAAAACACATATACAAGAATAAAACAGATTATTATTGCTGTTATTGTTAGTGCATGAGCACTGCAATTATCCTTGTTCCATAAAATTCAAGATAGCTGCTTACGTCGATGGATGGTGCGAGGTAGGTATAATCCTTATGATGCACATTATTTAAATGCATTATGTATTGCTTTTAAAAATTAATTAACGCCTTTTTTATGGAGTAGACAGAGACAACAATTTCTCACTTTTTTACTTTCAATCAACTTTTGGTTGGTGGTAAAAGAGTAGGCTCGTCTAGTGCATAATGCGCCTCTGCATTCCCTTAGGTAACAAGAGCGCGAGTAGTTTAGATGTTTCATAGATGATTAAGGTGCACGGAAATCATGATAAATCTATTCTAGTACATCTATTGGTAAGAAACTACCGTTATATTGAGCAGACTATAAATTATTAACGTACAATTACTTTACGTTATCAAGTTAATTACAACAAAACATAGAAAGAAGAAAAAACAATAAGAAACTGCTTTACAAAACTCCAGTAGGGGAAAAATTCGTAAACAAAAAATTTCATACCTTATTTACATGTGGTGAGAACTTCGATAAGACGGCCTGTTTGGTGGTTTCTACGATGACTTTAGGAGATTCTGTGACGAGGGGGACACGACGTTCAAGTTCGTCCAAAGCAGCAGCGACTTTAGCGTCCCCGGCGACTAGGGGTGCTGCTACGTAAGGCGCCGCTGTGCTTGCTGCGCACAGCACGCCAGCCTCGGCCGTGGACAACGCCCACTCCAGGAGCGAGTGGGCTCCTACATAGATTATAAATTAGTTTAAGAGAGTGATTTAAAATAAAAAGCATTATGAGACTAATCTTCTTAGCTTTGAATACTAAGAGTTTGGTGACAGTCTACCGTTTCCATTGTTGTAAATATTTTCTACATTTGAAATTTTTATTTAGAATTTACACTTGAGGGTAACTTAACAAATTAAATTATTGTTGTAATTAAATATTAAGAAACTTTAAATCACTTTTAAAAGAATAATTAACCGAATCTAAATAGAAATAGTAACTATGTAAAGTTATATTTCTACATACCTTTAACTCTTGTGTAGAAAGCTCCAACTTGTCCAACGGCTGCCTCAACAGTAGGCAATGCCATGGCCTTCTGCACCGATTGCAGCTGTGGCAAGGGTGATGATGAACTTACTTCTGTTGCCATCTATATAGACAAAGACCTTGGATAAGACTTGCTTCTGTATGTGGTATAGGGTCCTATCAAGCAGGTGGGTAATCCGATAATAGGTATGGATATCTACAAGTCAAGGTATAAGTGTGTTGCCACCCTTAGAGACCACCACATCACTCTTACAGCCTTTAACAGTCCACTGCTGGACATAGGCTTCTCTGGCTGAAGTGTTGGCTTACTATATCATGCTTTCCACACCATCTAGTACAGGGTTTGTTTAAAGCTTCCTTCTATTTACAATATTGTTGTAATATGCTCCCTTAGTCACCTCTTACAACACCCACAAGATAAATAGGAATGGTGACACTCTTTATTACATTATGTACCCCAAAAATCAATATTTTTTTGTAGAAAGGTATAAGTGTATAAGGGACAATGTAACCGACATAAGTAATGCAGCAATAGAAATGTCATATTTATGATTAAATAGACATGCGAGAAAAATAGTCATGAATATTGATAACTGTAAAAACCAATCAAAAGTATATAGTGAAAACTTATTACAATGCCTTTAAGAAACATTTCTTGTAAATCTCTTATACCTTAGAAATTCTAATAGGAAACCTAAGATTTTAAAATCAAATAATAATAAACTTTCTGAATAATAATTGATAGAATACATAAATTATTTAAAGGTGAAACAATTTAAAGACTACATTTGTTGTATTCTTGCTATGTTAGCCCTAATATTTTATTAAAAATATTCTAGACATACCTTAATTTTACTAAAAAGGTCTAAGTTTAAACCTATATTCACTTTTTAATCTGCATTTAAATTGGTAACAGTGTCAAAGCAAAGGAAAGCTTAATTAAAGACATTGTACGAAAGTTATTTAACAATACCTAATTTATACAAAGATTTTAAAGTACAAGAACAATAATTAATTGTAATTTAAGTGCTAAAGATATTTTAAAAGAGCTGCAATAATTTTACCCTCATTATACTGTCTAAATCATGTCGGTACTTTGTGCACTAACAAGGACAAGAAAAGTAAATGCACAGTTTAGATCGAGAACATTAAATATTTACACGCGTATAGATATGTCATAAACATAAACTTGGTATTACTAACCTTTATATTTATTCACAAAACTTCTTAAATAAACTTTTAAAATATTTTCCAATAATTGGAACAGAAGATTAAACTCAATATATAACTTGTTCAAGCAGACTCCAACGATTGACTGTTAACTAAGCGTACGAGACAGTGCTTCTAATACACACCAATATACGATAAACCAGCGATAACAGGACGAGATGATTAATCATTAATTTATTCGTATGATTCAAACGCTTCGCTTGGACTTTGATCACTTTGAGCGACGAAATATGCTTAGTGCCTTGATTTTTACTAAATTACATGAAACAAATAATAGTCGATTAAAAGTTCAACCATTTTGCCATTGCCTTGCCATTATATGCAGGTTTTATCTTAAAAAAATATTTGTGTGTATTCTTTAAAAAGACTGTAATATAGTTATTATATATTTGTTATTTGTATACTAAAGTCAAGTCTTTGCTTATAATTTCATTATGGCATAATTTTTTATAAGGAATTTAATGAATTCAACACTATAAATGTCAAATTAAAAAAAAGTAGAAAGAGACGGCGAGAAACTTTGTATTGTATTATATTTGCCTAATTTTAGTTCATATTGGAAAACCTATACATATTTATGCTATTTTCTACTGTAGATGTGCAACTAACAAAAAAATAAATATGCCACCATAATACATACGTTCTGTAACATTTTTCCGTATTGTAACTTTTCCAACCAATGAGATTTCACCAAATATTTTTGGTTGGGCGCCAAGTGCCAATGACGAACATTGATCGCATTTGTGGACGAGGCCAGTGGCCAGCATATGCGTATTTCTATTCATACAAACATTGGATGAGCGACCAACTCTGATTGGTTCTCAAGTTTATTCGTTTTTGTTTTGGTCGTCAAATCAGACACTTTCACTGTTTTTGATCGCACAGTTTAAATCAAAGGAAAGAACTAAACATTGAAAACTGAATAATGTCGTGGACGAACGACAATGTATTGGAATTTTTAGAACTTTATAGACGGGAGCAACATTTATGGGATCCTAAACATCCTCTACACAGAAATAGAAGTGAAGTGTCTGAAGCCTGGAACAGAATACAAGCTTCTTTGAGTATACATTGCTCAGTTACTGATCTGAAAAAGAAAAAGGAATCTTTAATGACGTCATTTAGAATGCATCTAGGTAAAAAGAAAACTCAAGACGGCTATCGTACGACATGGTTCGCTTATCCTCTTATGGAGAGTTTTCTTGGCGGTAAATACGAATGTGATAGCACAAACCATTTGGAAAATGAGGTAATATACGTTTATTTATATTTTATTTGTGGTGTGTTTATGTTCAATATTATATTCGAGTTAAAACTACAAAATACTTTTGAAAGTTGGCACCAAGATTTGAATATTGGAAAATCTTGGTCAATATTGGTCCATATTTGATCCAAGTGCGGAATGATTGAGAATTTGTTTGTGGCGTTAGTCTAATTATGATTACCAGTTATGCTTGAAAATTTTTTATTGCTTTTTCGAGCATACTGGTATTAATACAAGCTCTAGAAAAGTAATATCGAAAAATATAATATGCCATCGAGTTTCGAAAGGCAAACTCTCGAACTTGAACTAACTGTTGCCTCGAAATCCCAGGCCTGTAACCAAAACCTATCAACTCATTAATGGATTGATTGAAAAGAAAATACTCATAGTTCCAAACTTATCAGGAGTTTTATCAGGTTACGTAAACGTATAATTTCGAATTAATAATCCAATGTGGTCCATTACACTAATATTACTAGCGTTATATTTTTATATTTCAGTTTTTCACGAGTGCTGACAATTACGGTGCACAACCAGACCACAGTAATAACATAAATAGATCTCTTAACATTTCTGACAAAAATATCGCGATGGGAAAACTAAACAAAACATTAACACCGTGCCAGAAAGGTCTGAAAAGTTCTGTGTTTCCTAAAAAACGAATAGATGACACAATAACGTACTCAAAAAATTCTGACGACTTTAAAGCAGAAATTGACGAATATGATCTGTACGGCCAACTTTTAGCAAAAAAATTACGAAAACTTGATGAACATCAGCGTGATTTGGCCATGCACGAAATCGATAATGTCATGTTTCGCGCCAAAATTCAGAGTTCAACTACACAACCAAGGAGCTACTCCGTATCGCCGTCTCCTGTTCCACGGAAAACAAAATCTCCCGTGTTTATTGTCGCTCAACACGGTATTTCTACAAACATTCAATATGAAGATGAAAATAATATACCATATCAGGAACAGCCGCCATCTTAATTTGTTCAGGAATTTTTATAGGAATTTGGCTCTAACATTTGTCAAACGAATGGCGCAGTCCGCGCAGTATAAATTGATACGCTGTTCAAGTCGACTGAAGAATGTTTTTGAGGAAGTAGGCAAAAATGGGCTGACAGTCTATTTATTTATAAAATATTAAACGGTATCATAAGCGAATGTGCAGTTTTCTTTATTTAATTATCTCTTTCTTATATTGTAAAAATGTTAAGATGTGATTGAGCTCAAATTTTGACGCAATATACAAACTCTTTCAGAGATTCTTGTGCAGCGAAGCGTGGCGGGATACGGCTAGTTTTATACATGAATATTTATAGATTGTAAAATGTTGTATTTTTATATTGATTATAAAAAATATTCCCGACCTCGAGGCGTCTTAATATATATAAATACATGAAGATAATTCTTTGTACCCTATTTAAACAAATGTGTCACTGAATAAACAAAAATGACATTCGAATCACAAGTGGTCACTTATTATGATAAGTTAAAGTAATCTATGATAATTAGAGATGATTTATTTTCTTCGAATTTAAATTTCACCAATCTTGAGTCCAAGATATAATTTTTGATTCGGGGGATCATTTCTAATGTGGTCAGGATATGACAAGCTCTAATTAGATAGCTTATTAATTGAAATCGTACTTACTGGACCCAGCCCAGGACTAGGACATGAACATCACTCCTAGGTACGCCCTTGATTTAAGTTTTTGAGTCATTTAAATAAACTATCTTTAAAACTGTCATTTTTATGCCTATGAATATGCAATTACTTCGAGACAGTGTTTCTGCATGGAGATATTTTAAAACGAGTTGCCCGTAAATTAAATTGGAAATTCTTTGTGCTCTACATAACCGGAAACGGAGTTTTAATATCTGTATTTACGTCTTTGTTTTTATTATCATGTAATCAAAAACTTTTATAAGTGATATAGTAGTATCTTATGACGTGAAAGTGATAAGAAATTGATTATAATTTATGCAAATATATTATCTGTGGGTGCCATATGGTAACAAGTACGATAGGAAGTATAATTAATCCTTTTTTTTTAATTACTTAGGTGTAAGTACCAATAGCCTCTAAATTTAAACTTGCACTGTTTGAAGTCTAGTGTTATAACCTGTGCTTCATTTTCTATCTTTCTTTGTAATTTATATTTTTACATATTGCTTCATCGCCCACCTTGTGTCTTTTGAAATCTTCTTTGTTTTAAAGATTTACAAGTATTTCAACAATAACAATTAATAACCTTACACACTTCACACATGGCTGTTCCCTAACTAAACAGAGCAACTCAGATACTTGTATATTTTCCAATACGTAATTATTCATAGATACATAATACCCCGCAGAATGATCTTCGTCCTCCATAAGCGCAAGCCTGGGGGTGACAAGTGGGGTCATCTGTCACACTAGCCGAAGTAGGCCAGGGTAGCAGCACGACCTGCTACGGAGCACGAGTGCTCTTTTGGGGGCAGAAAGGGATCATCTGTAAGTCGTACGTAGATGGCCCGAGGTACGTTAGGGTTCTAGGGATTTCCTTTTTAGGGTACAGCTGGTTCCCCGGCTACTGGTACCCGAGATAGCGTGAGGTATTCAGGTAGTTTGAGTCCGAAATAATTACCAGTAGGTGGTATCGGAGGAGATTTACGTACCGAAAAAAAAGATGTGTAATAATCCGAACATAAAACAAATGATCGTACTCATCGCACAATTATTACTCCTATGTTTGAATTAAAGCCAAGACCTCTGGTCAATCCACCAAGATCATAAGACTAACAGGTTTATGATGTGATAAAAGACAAATTCTTTAGCAGTCCTCGTGGGGAAATATCTAGAGTTCATCTCAGGCTGGTTTTTCCTCAAGGTCTTTTTGAGGTTTAGGTTCTGTTGATTGGTAGAAATATCATTATACGTAGAAATATCATCATGTCATTTTAACCACGAAACTTACTCTACATTCAAACTACTACACTAAAAGACGGACTCCATAATTGAATGACATATAAATTCATATAGGTAGATTTCATAATATCTATTATTATAGTTATGTTGTACTATATCAGTTTCCATGAAATCATTATCCTTAACAGATGGCCTTTGGAACTATGTTAAAATACCAAACAATGACGTGTGTATCAACTGCCTTGGACTCACTACTATGGACTTTGATTTTATTAAACATGTGTTATTCACTGGCTTGATTATTCCGTATTGCACGCTTCTAACTTGGAAAACTTACTTCTATATGATTTTGGATCCCTTATCTTCTCCTTCAAGTGGTAAAGTTCCCAATGATGTTTCTTAGTGGCTGTTTACAACTTAAAAAAAAATGAGCTGCCAAAATTGACAAGTTTGTAACCGTAGCAGCTCTGGTTTGTCTTTGATGAATCAGTCACTCAGTACGAGTAAAAAATTTTATAGGTACCTGTAGATAATATTGACGAAGCCTGATTAAACTTATGGTTTCGAAAGAATAACAAGTCTATTTCAACTGACGTGTATCATATGTACGTATCAGTTGACGACACCTAATCCCTGCACTAAATCGAATTGAGCAATTCTTATTGCGTAGCTTTGATGACGAAATTTTGTAAAATAGATAATCCTTAGTAAATCAATATTAATCCACGCAATGAATTGTAGATTTGTACGTCTTGAAAACACAAATCGAGGTATATTCTGTCACATATTATGGATAGTTTAAGAATTATGCAATGATCTCATTTGTTATACTTACTTACACTGGCCACCTTTTCGACGTAGAACCTCCATTCGCGCCTGAGCAGAAAATAACTGAGAAGCGTCAAACACCTGCTCATAAAGAGAAGTTATATACCTTTTTTAGGCCACTACAGATATAACAACAATAGTTTTAGCATTCCATGTCCACACATACGAGTATATTTGTATGTTTCAACGTAATGCCTAAACTACAGAACCGATTTTAATGAATGAAGTGTTAATAGATTTGTAATAATGGTCAGTGTGATAAAGGCTACAAAAAAGTTTTAAGACGGAATTTAAACCTCAGATGATCTTGAAAAAATTAAACTGAGATAATCATCATTTGTTTGGTGTCAAAACTTACATTATTTTCAGCGACTTGGCGAGCCTGTTAGAAATATATATATACATTGTACTGTCATAATAAAAATATATTTTTCAAACGTGGTCGCACAGTTTGCGCGGTCATGTCGTTCCAGTTAACTTTTCTATTTGTACTTCTTGGTGCCGCGCTCTATACCCTTTCTACAATAAAGGAGGATGTACCTAGATATTACACGGCTGTTGTAATGCCCGATTGGAAAACGAAAGGGTATTCAAAAAAGGGTCTAAAAAGACGAAACAAAAAACAATTCAGATAAAAATCCAGAAAGGTATAGGAAGAAAAATGGTCAAGGTAAAACCGTATAAAAGTTGTTTAAACCAAAATTTTATTGTAAAAAAAAGAAAAAAAATAATTAAAATCCATTAATGCTTGTTAAATATAAAGAATTGTTGCGTCATTACCTCCTAAATTCCGGGTGTGTGACTTTGACCGACAACAATCACCCTTGATATATCACAGTCAGACAATGACAAATTAGTCATGCAATTATATGACGAGATGTCATAATCACTTAATAACTATTTTTCAAGCAATATTATTTTATGTATTTGAACATAGCATAGTTCAGTCTGGTATATAAATATCTACATATATGAATATATGCAAGTTAAGTATATGGACGAGTGTATGAGTACGAGACCTTGTACCATCTGAAATTATCGGTATCTTTTACTCTATTCGTTTTCTTTATCACAATATACGTTTTTTATCCAGTCTATGTGATATTCTCCTTGTAGTGACGGATTTAGAATATAATGTATCATATAAGTATATAGGATGTCGTAAGAGGCGACTAAGGAAAAAAAATGTGCAAAACTACACCATTGGAAAGAGAAGGAAAACTTGAAACAATCCCTGTACCAACCCGTTTGGCTAGCGTGGTATCATAGGCCAAAATCTCCTTGCTCAGGAGAGGTCTATATCCAGCAGTGGACTGTTAAAGGCTGTTGAGGGTTAATAATGATCCAGTCTGTAAACAATCACAGTTCTAACATGGGTCATCATGAGTAGAAAGCCAGCAATAAAGAAAACCTACCAAAATACGGCAAACAACAAGAATATAATACCGATTATAGTCTGTTCACAGTGCTGTAATTATTCTGACCACCTTGAATCACATTTCTTATTACATCTATTAATGTATCACCTAGTCATCACTCATCCCGCAGCGCTGTACACAATTCCTAAAATGTGTACCTAAATCTGTCATCGGAAATCGAATGTTTGGAAGTCTTTTGCTATACCTAGGAGCATCCCAAACTAAGCCCTGTCTATTTGTTTTACACTCACAAAAATTACTATCTACTTGACTGCACAGATGGCGTAGTGGCTTAAGAGACGCTCTCTACTAAGTGTTGCGGGTTCAAACCCCACACGGGAAAACAGTATGTGTGTGCCACAATTTGTTATTCTGAGTTTGAGTGTTTGTAAAGTTCCCCGCGACACAGGATGTATTCCTAAAGCAGGTGAAGTCTTTCAAGAAAAATAAAGGAACCTAAACTTTACTACGGTTGATTTAATTACATTCTGGCTAATATTATAAATTTTAATGTAAATCTTTTTATTTCCTTTGCACTCGGTTTTCGTTTTTATACTTTCACTCATGCGTTAAGACTGCTTACAACCAAAATGTGTATTTGTTTACAATAAAAATCAATATAGGACTTTGTTTCTATCTTGAATATTTATTGTAAGCGGTAAATTTATCAAAATTATATATAAAACAATGCAAATATTTTAATTGCGAGGGTTTATTCCACTATTCAACAACATAAACACACACCAAAACAATGAATTATAATAATTTAAACATTAATTTATCCATTAATTTGAAATTTTTTACTGTCATGTCGTGTCGTGTCGTCGTGTTGTGGGTGATAAAAATACACAAGCTTACTAAAAAAGTCACCTATGTTCAACTGGATGAATCAATTCCATGGTGAACAAAGACCACCACTAATGTGAACATTACCTGGGTAATATCACCTAAGTGGAATGAACCCAAAAGTCTACTTCATTTACCCGGGTGGTATCACCCAGGGGAACATGGTGGATTAAACTTCGGTGACTAGTACTTACCATAGGTACCTTATTTTTCTTAAAGCAGAAAAAGCAAATATGCAGCTTTTCTTAGTGGAACTGTTAGTTTTTTTTTAAAAAAGCCTCCCATTACAAAATTAAAAAGTTATAATAGAAATATAAATAGAATAAATAATAAAAATACTATATGATATAAATAGAAATATATTATTATACTTAGGAAAGTGCCATGCTTCGACACAGATTAGCAGACTCCAGCCGATTCACCTCACCACCGAAACGACCTCACAGAAAACTGGGTTTGTGGTTTGACTAATTGATATGACCATGTCACTAATATTCTAATCAGTCTAAGTAGGTGTAATGCATCATGCACTTGAATTCATATACCTCCAAATATAAAATCTAGATAGAAAATTGATTTCAAGAGTGGTGTAATGATATAGGCGGGCGCCTTGCCATTTGCGCCGAGTGTATTAAGCTTGATTCAGATTCTGATAATATCAGTGTGTGTTAATTACAAATTCTTGTTCTACGTCTGGATATTATTGGAACGAATTTCCTTACGGCAGGTTTGGAGTGGATAGGGATTTCGCTGCGGGACCGAACTGAAAAAAATGTGATAGTAAAACCGTAAGTGGAAAAAGTGCGTGGAATAAATCTGTGGAATAAATCTGTGGAAAAAGTGCGTGGAATAAAACCGTTAAATGAGACGTGCGCAGGCGCGAAAGCGCGTCATGTGTGCTATTTTATTATTTTAAGGAATTTATTATTTTATTTCCTAAAATACTGAATTTCCTAAATACTTTCTTGTACTTAAATAAAAACTAATCAGCAAAATTTAAGAGAAAAATCAAGAAAACCTACATAAAATTGAGCACGATTTTTTTTGCAAATTGTGTCGATTCCACATTATCCGAAGGAACTTCGTTCCTACCTGGTGTCCCACGACACCATTCATTTTTTTTTTATCTGTTTCTACGAAGTATATTTGTAACGCAAGTACTTTCTGCTTTTTTTGCAATTTTTATTACCAATTACCAATACTAGTATAACTACGGAACTACTTTTAACGTTTTGTCTTCTAATGTGGGCGTTAACGTCTGCATTGCAGCATAGTTATAAAACTATAGCAGCTCGACCATAACTTTTTCAGTGTATTCTGTTATTCTTACTGCCAGAAATAAACTTTATTATTGTTTTATTAAATTTTTTACGTATTTGTAGCTTTATCTTTACTTTCTAAATAACCAGGAAGATAAATAGCTTAGTCACATTGTAGATTAATAAGAAAAGGACGACTTTAAGCTGTTAAAATGTTTTAGTAGTAAGTATATCTATGGTCGCAAATTTCTATGCGGTGTAGTGGTGAAGTCTGATATTTACAGTGCACAGCTGATGGACAAATGCATTTCAGCTATCAGTTTGTTACAATAACACAATATTTAGCATTAAAATATATGAAAGACATGGTGTCTCTTTTATTCTTTCAAAAATCGTATGTTCTATCCTGTCGTCACAAGAATTGACTAGTTACTTTAAAGTTGCCATAGACAATTAATTTTTCACATTTATACCAAATTTTGTCCCATTGTGTTTTTTTGTGTTGAAGGTGTCCTTATGTGAAAAAGTCCTTTATTATTGGGTAGCTTATCTGTTCGTTTATCCACATTTTAAAAATATTTTATTTATACTTTTGATACTTCGTCAATCTGAAGAAACACCGATCCTGTTCATAGAAATTCATTAACTTGCAAAGTTTTATAAATTTAAGTACTTTTATTGATGTGATTTTTTAAACCTTTGAGCAAAGCAGTTCCCTTCTTTCTCCATCATCATCATTAGCCTATCTCAGCCCACAGCTGGACATAGGTCTCTCGAATTGCACACGACTTTGCTCAATCATCACTTTCTCTCTTAAAATGAGAATATTTTATTATCCTTTTTGTTTTTTTTGTCATTTAGGAATTTCTTTAGTTAAGGCTACAATATTGAAAAGGATTTTCAAAAATCTTTTATGGTAATATTTCGTTAAAATAGAATATCTTTGGAAAAATAATTCTTATTAAAGCGAATACTAGTAAACACTAAGAAATTATTGGCCAAATATTCTTCGGTTGAGTATGCGGCTCCGAGTCTGGCAATATTTATATGTCAAACTATTTGTTTTGAAGTTGGGGAATAACATGACAGTGAAAGAAATATTTCTTAAAGACAAAAGTGTAAACAAAATTTATTAATTATATCCTATGTACTAGAAAGTTTATCTACCTCATCATGGCGACAATGGTAAAAGAGAAACGTAAAGAGGTGTGTACATAGAAATTTTCATAACATTCCTTTGTTTTACTTTTACGCACCAAGTACAATAGTCAATTTAACTCATTTAAAGTTCAACTTTGATATGCTCAGTTCTGAATGGTCACAATTATATGCAGAAAAACTGTCAGTTTTGTTATTTAATAGATCTGTGCGCGGAAAAGAAGCTTTAACTATTTCAAACTATCTAAAAATGAGTTTTGATTTCATAATACAAGACATAGACAATTAAATAAAATTTTGTTGGTATTTAAAAAGTAACAAAAACTCATTATGATAGTGTGTGTGGCCTAGATTATGTTGTAATGGATTTAACAATTAGATACAATATTACTTTAGGGTACTAGTAAGTACCTTCAATTAGTAAGTGTATGAATTGTTGTGACCTAAAAATGACTATGTTTATTCAAATTATAGCAACTAAAGAGCCTTTGTCTTTGTTTTTTTTTTAAACACCCTATACTGACCCATCATGCCAGCGTGGTATAGTAGGCCAAAACCTCCTTTCTAAGGAGAGGCTGATGTCCAGCACTGGACTAGGCTATTAAAGGCTGTTGATGATGGTGATGTAATTACTTTGAGATTTTGTATTATGGAACATAGTCGTATAGATTTAAGATATAAAATAGATCTGATTAAGATTTTTTTTCTTAAATTTGGAAATACCATTTGTTATAAGATAACAAAAGATTTGTTATATATTTAGTATAGTAATTTAAGTTGTCACTTCACTGATTCATACTGCATTAATTCTTGTGGGTTTTATCCCCATATAAGATAACATTTTCTGAAATACGAGCTCTAGTTTTGAGTCAGGGAGTTTTTTTTATTTTTTGTTTCATGATTGTTATAGAGCCCTTTGACAATTAATAAGGCAACCATCAACAATTAGTTTAAAATATATTAGACCTTAATATTTTCTTAATTTAATGCTTCAAATGTTTATTATTTTTAATGTACTTAATGTGGCTTTCACTGTTCAGAACCTGAGTAATTTAACTGAACATTTTTATCTTCAAAGGATGCTTAAATAGTTTTTTTTTCTGCAATAATATACAGTATTTACGGTTCTTTATTACAGAAAAAGAAAACTAAGGATAGCTCTAGAAAAAGTTCCACAAGAGACTTGACTCCACTAGAAACAGGATCTCCACCTATATTTGAAGAGAAATGTCCAGATATAGTAAATATAGCAAGTACTAGTGAATCAATAAATTTAGCTACCAAAGACAGTTTAAACACGAACAAAATGTTGGCAAAAGCAACAAATATGGATCAAAAAACAATGTTAGGAATAAAACATGATACTAAAGAAACTACAGATGAAAAATCAAATGTTCAAATTCATGAAGTTTCAATATCAAATGTAGATACTAGTTATGAACTGTTAAACATGTCAAATGTGTCTGATGTTGCAAATTTAGAAGACAGTTTTGTAGAGTTGTCCAAAAAGTTGAAGGTTATGACAACACCATCGGACACAACCAAAATAATACCAGAAAAAGAGTTTGAACTTTTAAGTCCTAACACTTATTTGATACAAGAATCACCACATCTTATAGAGGATGTAGTTCCATCAGCTCCATGTTTTGAAGAGATACCACAAAGCATAGAATATCAAGAAGAGACAATAGAATATAAGCCTAAAGTTATGGCAATGCCAATAGAAGACGTTATGAAACTTTATAGTGGAGGGGAGATGGAAGATGTTAGGTCTATGATTGAAAGAGAAGAGGAGATAGTGGAAGTGGGTCCTGTAAGTGGACCTGAACATCCACTTGTGGACTTATTGTCAACTTTTAGGTATGTTTGCGATTTTTAGATTTTAATTCTTTTTGATAATGGGTTCAATTGATAAACACATATCATACACAGCCAAACTGTACTGTTCTCTTGCTAACCGGACTGGTGGTTGTATATCAACTCTCAAGCTGACCATATGTTTCTTAATATGTACTGTCTCTGTATCTACTTACATGTTTCTAAATGTATGTTGTTACATCATCATCAACAGCATTTTACAGTCTACTGCTAGATATAGGCGTCTCCTTTGAAAGTAGGTTTTGACCTACTATATCACACTGGCCAGACAGGTTGGTATAGGATTTATTTCAAGCCTGGATGTCGTAATAACAGCTGTTCCCGGATCCCGCCTATGACAGGCGCAGAGTGGCACACCGTGTAGTTTTAGTCGGTCCGATTTCGACACACCACTCCGCCGTAAACCTCAGTGGGGTGATGGCCCGAGAGGATTTCCACATGTTAAAAAAAGGATTTATTTCAAGTTTTCTTTTTCTTTGCGTTGATGTTACCCTGTGTAATTTGCTGCCTTAGTCGCCTCTTATGACACTTATGGGATGAATAGACACTCCGTATTTATAATTCATCACTACATGGACATGTTGTTGTACGATAAAGATAAATTACAATCGGAATAAGTTCAAATGATTGTGTGTGTCACACAATGAGTTGTTCTGAGTCAGCAACTAGATAAACAGACCAGGCTACTTTTCCATTTAAATGAGTTGTAATTTCTCCAATTTCTTGCATGGGTACGCCTGGTTCATATTACACTACAAATGTCATATTCTAATTACAGTTAAAATTTAGCCTCACTATGTAATTTTTTTAGATCTACCAGAGATTATAAATTAATAAGAAAGTAAGTGTCTTTCAGATCATCTTTAATGGCGGTGGAGCGCGAAAGAATATTACTGGCAAACGGTTTCTCTGACGAAGAAAAACATCGAAAATCGCTATGGAAAATTGAAAAAAGGCATTCGAATCTAGTAGAAAAGTGTTCCTGTGGAGCTCACGTTGTACTGAAAGCGACATACGAACATGCAGAATTTGCCAAAGAGAAGCTTCCAGTTGTTAAGATGAGGCTGGAGAGTTTGTTACGGGATATACAAGATTCATATTGTCATCATCAGCATGCGGCTCTGTTGGCGTATTATCAAGTAATTAAATCTTTTCATATTTTTTATATGACTAGATTAGTATGTGACTGAAACTGCATACAAAGGCTTTAAAACATGATTATCTGATTATGTATTAAAAAAAAAATACCCCGGAAAGTCTTTGATGTTATGGCAATCTGTTGAATTATTCTTTACTTTCTAAATTTTAAGGTCTGACATAAATATTAATTCGTTTTCATCATTTTTAAGTTTATATTTTGTTGTGCGCAGGCGCACATCGATAGTGTTAATCTTTCTCGTATATTAATTCTTAAAAATTTAAGAGTGAAATTTAATTAATTTTTATTTGTTGTGGATAAACGGCTGCCATGTTACTCCAACATAAATGCACGATCCTTCGACCAGGCGAGGTGGTAATGCCGCAGCCCAACGGTTGATATTGGTTTTTGGTGTCATATGTGAAAGTCACCACAAGATTTTCTCTGTTTTATTAGGGCTACAATTAACGACATCCTAGGTTACCTTTTATCCAATATAAGTGCTGTACCTGAGCGACAGAAATAACATGAACGCTGGTATACCCACGCTGATTGCGATGATGTTGTCAATCTGTCACCACATGGTATGTGGTGACAGAGTGATAACATCATCGCAAAGAGAAAGGAAAATTTGAAATAAACACTCGTGATATAGTAGGATAAAGCCTCCTTTCTAAGCAGAGGCCTATGTCTAGCACTGGACTGTTAAAGGTTGTTGATGATGATAGCTTATCCAAAAAGCAAGTAATCTATAAAATAATTTTCTCCAATCCAATAGATCGAAGAATTAATATCAGAAACTATCAAAAGCAACAAGCCAATAATTCGCGAAGCTTTGTCGTTGGTGCTGGGCGCGTTGAGGCAGAGCGCTAGTGCGCTGGACGCGCTGAGGTCCGCGCTGCAGCGCTGGGCAGCTGCGCTTGCGACTGCGTTGGTCGATCACAGGGATTTGAGGCAGCTGTTATTTATACTACACCATTTGTTCAAGTAAGTTTTATAACGAGTGTTATATGGAAAATAGTGTTAGTAGTATTACTGAAATTATGATTTATTGTTGTTGTTTTGTTAGCGAGTACAGTGATTAAACACCTTGACTGTTAAACCTGATATTGTGGGTTTAATTCCCACCCAGGGTAAATAATTGTGAAGTGTATGTTTGAGTGTATTTAGAAGTATTTTTACCAGCAGTCTCGTTGCCGTAGCACTGGTTCGCTTCGGGTGTGAGATGTCTGAAATTGACATTATTATTATTATATTGAATAAGTTAATTTTTATTGTGTTTCACGTTTAGTGTATTTCAAATATTTGTTATGTGTGTTTAGGTATGTGTATGTCAGAGCACGCGCATGTATGCGTGTGTATACCTACTTGTTTGTTAAAGTATGATGTTTTAAGATGTTGTCGTGTCGTTTAACGTGTCTTCATATGACGATTTCCAAAGCCATTTAGTTACTACGTGGTACATACAATAATTACAAAGTACATGCGTTAATTACAGGCAATCGCGTTCAGTGCGGTGGGCATCCCACGTGATACAATTACGTGTGGATATAGAATCTCCACCCAGAATACTCGCCGTACTCGAGTTACTGCTCTCTAAGCAGCGGGTGGATTCGGCGCAAGAGTGTATTGAAGGTTGGTCAATCAAGAGCTAAAACTCTATCTTCTGTAAATATTTTGTGAATAATGTGGGTTTCTCTCGGCCATAATAGCTGATAATTGCTTAAAGGTCATCTAGTTTTTTCTAAAATTTTCATGGATTTTCGAGTTGTGCGTAAAAATGAAATTACAATTATTACTCAATTAATAGACATAAATACGTGAGCATATAACCTTTTTTTTAATGTCAACTGAGATGAAAGCCTGCATTTGAAGTAGGTTTACGGCGTTACTCTATTCGCTGGGGTTCGAACCTGCAATCACATAATTACAAATATTAAGCTAAATCTTTCTATTTTTAACAGCGCTGGTTTTTTCTTTTTTACTAGTACAGCTTCAGTGGTGGTTCTATTTTTTCCTTTCTAGACGCAGACGACGTTTGGGAGGAAGTGGACAAGCACGGGGATGGCGGCGCCGTGAGTGAGGGCACGCTGAGAGAGCGAGATCTGCTGTCCTTGTTACACGCACTTCCAATAAGAGATCTAGTCGCTAGGATACTCTTATTTACACACAATGTAAGATTTCACATTAATAAATAGATAACTATGTATATCGAAGAGGAAAGGTTTGAGATATTGCACATATATAAATGATAGTTGACTGTATTAAACTCAAGAATTTATTACATTTTTCAATAAATAGAATTAAAAAAGAGTACCTCGTTGGTCTAGCGGTTAGCGTATGCAACTGTTTTCGATTCTCGGGTCGAGCCAAAAAAGTTTTATTGGAGTTTCGTAGTTGAGGTTTCAACCGGTCACAGGCTCCGAAAAGCACGCAAAGCCACCGATCCTGACATGACATTGTGAGAGTGAGGGACAGAGAGTGCAACTGTATTTGCACACACCCTTGTGCGCTGTAATATATCCTGTGCAGTTGGGTGATCTCATTCAGACTGGCCGCCGTGGCCGAAATCGGCTAGGCTAGGCTAGAACATCATCACCATACAAAAAGTCTTGAAATTTTAAGAATGTGTCTTCTGAAATAAAAGTAATCGATGATAATTAAAATAAATTTTATAATTTTTTATTCCCCGTATATTGTGTACATGTTTCAAAATGTTTTAAGTGTATTGAAACTATAGTGTTTTCGATGTATTCAAAACTTTTGAATAAAAAAGTAGCTTAAGTGCCTTAAATTAGAATTATTATCATTATTCAAAGGATATCAAACACGCCCGTCCACACGAATGGGTCGACAACAGCGGCGGTCGTAATGTACTACGAGCGTGTTACGGCGTGCGTACTCTGCTACATGTGCTACAACGCGCTACGAAGACGCACGCAAGCTACGCACGGCTCAGACAAACGTTACGGGATATAGCTGCGCGAGCGCTGCACGGACTTGGTTACTTGCATCTTACAAATAGGTAAAAAAATTATTGCATAATAATTAAAAATATGTAGTTCTATACAAACGACTGTAAGCTACTGCGCTACTGGTAAACTATAGACTTCTATTGGATGTCTTTTCTTAGTCTAGTAACTTGTTCAAATCTAGCTGAAACATTTATATTACGCAGAAATTTTTGTCTGAATATTTTTTAAAATCATGTTTTATTTATAATCCAAAATTTCCTACAACGGCCCCATATTATATGCTTTTTATTAAGAATGAGAAAAGACTAATCAAAATAAGTGAAATAATTGAGATTCCGAAAATAATCCAATAAAAGTTTAGCGTAACAGTAATTCACGTTGAGTACAATATAAAATATTGTACATACAACTCTAAGATACCTTCTGTTAACCAGCCAGTACTACGCGATAGAACTAAAAGAGAAGATTACTTCGGAGCTAGAAGCGTCATTCTTCGACGGTCTGCAAATGTTCGAATCACAAGACATTGATCGCCTGCCCGCCACCCTGCTCTCAGAGGACGCGGTCAAGCATTACTGCCTCACTTATATCGAGCAACTACACGGTATGTGAGATGTCCTAAGACTGGACTGTATCTAAAATTTTAGCTGAATGATGCAAAAACCTTTGAATTCCGATTGGTTCTTCTATTTTCTAGAAGATAAAGCACTTTTACAACAACCTATAGTTTCATTGTTTTTCAAATTTGAAACAAATTTTTAATGCACGCACGTATACGTGCACGTATAAACATATTAAACGCACACAATTATGCACGCATAGACACACTTACACAGACTTTGATACACGCACACAAACACATGCACATGCAAAATTAACAAAAAGTCTCTTATGTAAGTATGTTTTATTGTTTCTATGTATGATCATGATATCATAATTGTAAAAATTATGATATCATTGTTTTTGGACAAGTGTTCATTTTCCACATTAAGCTCACACGAGTTTGGGAATCATTGTTTGCACTTGAATTGTATGTATCCTTTGTAGTATATAAAGAAATTAAAAATAAATATATAATGCAATAAAGAATGATTTATCTTGTGCGATTCTGATATATATTATTATTTGATATCCTGTTGGTCAAATCTAATCATGTAAATTACTAACTGGATTGGTTTTACTGAAGAGTTCTAGCGTGTAACTTTCGACTATCATAAGATCTAATTATTATAATTTTTATGTCTTTGGACACTTTATTTTAAATGGAAACATTAACAGTGAATGACAAATATGACCATGCATCCTATTTTATGCTATTATGGTGCTACAAAAGATGTGACAGTGTTTGTCAATAAATAAGATTCATTGTTGTAGAGACGAGCGTGTTGTCATGCGAGGATCGAGTAAGAATAGTGGCACAGGTCGCAGTGGATTGTGCCTACGACCACGAACTCGCCAGCATGGTGCTTGAGTTTCTGCTGCAGGTATGTTGTGTGTTCGCAATAATTTTTTTCTAAAATTAGTTTTGGGTAACTTTCTATTGTCTTCTAGAATTAGGATGTATATAAACGCAACATAAAAACTGAAATTTGCAATCAATTATTCATGGTCCATAACCAATAGCCGTGTATGAACAGGCAAGGGCAACAGACATAAAAAGTTTGGGCTAATTGAATACCACGAAAGTTGAAGAGAAAACAAAAGTTGTATATATTTTTTTTTCATGAATTAAAATCTATGACATGATCGAAGTCACGTGTGTGACTGTACGGATTAAAATCTTACCCATTACAAACGCGTGAACCTAGAGCTGAATTGATCGTAATAAGAAAGTAACTGTTACCTCAATTTTTGTCTGAATGGTAAACTGCTATTGAAGAAAGACAAAAACGTTATCATAACATGGACATGGCATATAATTCCGGGATTCTAGATCTAACGCTTAGAATAGTGCTTTAAAATCTAAGTGACCTCAATAAATAATTTAAAAAAAATGATTTTTCAATGTTATATTGTTGTCCACAGACTGGTCTCAGACGTAAGACTGCTCAGTGCAAAGGCTCTTGTGACGTCACAGCTCGTGAATGTGTGCCCAGAATCATCACCGCACACGCTTACCTGCACTCAATGGCACTCCATAAACTTGCTGATATGAATATGGGTAGGATTATATAACTATGAAGTGTATTATTTGGTGGTCCTTTCCACATAGTAGACCAGTATTTAGGGATCATAGTACCCGGACGCCTCATGTATCCATGTAGCGCGTCATCTTTCTATATGTGTTCGTATTTATTTCAATTAGCTGGTGTATATATAAAGTAATATTTAAATATCTAAAACTGTGACTGGTATTTTAGAATTCTCTATAGATGGGTTATATATTTATTTATTTATTTATACTTAATGCACATGTTGTACAAAGGCGGACTTAATGCCATTGGGCATTCTCTCCCAGTCAATCTTCAGGTGATGTAGAAACATGATGCGGTAGGTGCAAGGGTAAAATAAAGAAGTTGACATACATTACTAATAAAATATTATATATGTTAGGTTATAATGATAATCAACACATACAACAAATCAAGACGGAAAATATTTCCGTACGTAAAATATAACATTATAATACAATGATAAACTCCAGTTTTCAGGTATATTGTAAAGTGCTATCATGGTCAAATTAAACTGAATATAAAAATATGAGAAAAAAAATGTGTTTAATAGAAAGTTTTTCGTTTTAAGTACCAGTTTAAATCGCCGGTCGTATAGTAGCCTAAAACCTCATTTCTAAGGTGGGAGCCTATGTAAAGAAATCATCTTAGTCACTACACAAGAAAAATGACTTATCAGGATTTATTTTATTTGTTAGTGGAACTGCTCGACGTGTCGTGCATGTCGACGTTGAACGTACACGTATGGCGGCCGAGTACGGGCGAAGTGCGTGCCGTGCTCGACGACTGGGCGCACCGCTGTCCTCACCTACTGCAGTATCTGCTCCTGGCTCTGGACTTTACGCCTTATCTGTGAGTTATCCATATTCAAATATATTTTGACCAATTCAATGGTATTTACATTATGTTTATACAGTCATACATAGATATAGGTAAGTATATACACAAAAAATACTTTTTAAAGGTACTCGTACCTATTGAAGCTTTTTTGAATGTCATCAAATATAGCCTAGGCTTAATGTTCTGTCTTCTCCCCGTGGCAGGGGTGGCAAACCACTCATGATTCTTGAGTTGCAAGTGTCCATAGAAAGAAAGAAAGCTCTAGCTCTATGTTATAAAAGAGTGGACCACAAATCATTATAACGTCCTGTGTAATGTCAGAAAAGGCACCTATTTCAGCTGCAGCCTGAGCGACTGCGCTGGTATTACGCTAGGGTCTGCACTCAGTATCGATTATTACTTATGATCAAGTGACTCGATTCTTATGTCTCGTCAAAATTTTATCAGGGGGTGAAGTTTAAAAAAACACCGCCCTATAAGAGAATAAAAAAAGAAAATGCAAAACTGTAAGTTTTAAATTTTCATTTGAAGCCTAATATTCGTATATTTATTTATTTAAACAACACAATCTTACAGTATATTACTCAATGCTGGCATGTTGAGAAGTTACATATCAAAATAGATAGGGTACAATGTCAATTTGTTTGTTTGTTCTCACAATTGAATATCCTAAACAATCTCAAAATTCCAACACAAAAATTCGTCAATTTTATCACATGTAAAAGCATAATTGAATTATCATCATCAATAGCCTTGAATAGTCCACTGCTGGACGTAGGCCTCTTTTTAAGAAGGAGACTTTGGCCTACTGTCACAAGCTGGCTAGGCGAGTCGGAATGGGGTTTGTTTCAAGTTCTCCACCTTAAGTGTTGTATTCTTGCGTAGTTTACCACCTTAGTCACCTTTGGGAGGAGATGAATAGGGGTGATGATACTCTGTATTCTTAATCCATCACCACGCGCAGTAATTGAATTGATTGAAACGGTAAGTAAATAATAAATAAATAAATATTTCGGACATTTGACACACAACGTCATCTAGTTTCAAACTAAGCAGAGCTTGTGCTATGATAACTAGACTGACTGATAGAATACTTATACACTTTTTTTTTGTAAATACATACATATTATACATAGGAAACACCCAAACTTCGAAACAAATATTTGCAGATCATACAAACATTTTGTCCGACCCGGGCATCAAACCCGAGACCTCAAGCACAGCAGTCGAATTCACTAGCGCTGCGCCACCGAGGCGTATTCATGTGATTGATTATAGTATGTACCTGTTCCAGTGGACTTCCTCTAGATGTGCAGCTGAGTATAGGCACGTGGTTGTGCTCGTACGTCCGCAATTGTGCAGTGGAGAGTGGGGGCACCCCCTCAGGCCCAGAGTGGTGCTGGGCGGTTCTACGGCGCTTGCGCACTCACCGCTCTTCGTGGCAGCTACCTTTAGACGCGCCACCCCCTGACGATGAACCAGCTGACCTGTTCTCTATTGCGTACGCGTTATTGTCCAGCTCGTGGGGACATTGTATACCTGTGGTGAGTTTAAGTGATTTATGTCATTTTGAAGTAACTGCCCGTTATTTCGTCTCCGATCTATCTATGATTTCATTTCTGTCAGCTCTTCCATATATTCATATTCAATTAAAATTTTCAATTTTAACACAATATTAGGTTAAGTTATTTGTGAAGTTTGTGTTATTCTACCCTTGAATGGATGATAGAAGATTCGCGAAAGGTATTTATAGAGCGAATGTGTGTGGAAGAGGTCGTCCACATTGAACATTTACCCATAAATTGGTGATGTTCTGAATGAAGCCCGTGTGAAAAGCACCAGGAACCGACGAGTATGTATGCAGTGATTGATGAATGTGGACGACTTAAAAGAAGTGTGTCAGGACCTTAGTAAATAAAACCCTCTGGGAAATAGACATGACACATATGTACGAGTATTTGTCTTGCAATTTCGTTCTGGCTTGGAATTATACACTAAATAAAATCAAATGCTTTAAATTTTCTTTTTTATTAACTTTCCTTTGAAAATCATCTAAGAATAACGTACAGAATATAATATTTTGTAAGAAAAATTGTGAAAATACAACAATTTACAGGATATTTCTTTAAAAGTAAAAATAGTGAAGCAATTTAGGAATAAATAAATCTTATTTTTTTTAAAGATTTAATATTATTGATTATATTTTATGTATAAGCCAAAAATGAATGTTGTTAGATATGCTCAGAAGGCGTAACGGGTTTATGTAAGCTGTCGGCACAACGTCCGCGGGACGCGGTTCACTGTCTGTCCGGCGTCATGCTGGCCATGGCGCAGTCGCCTGAATCTGTGGCGCTCACACCCAAGTTAGTACATATTCTACATTTTTGTGATATTTAAGGGAGTCGAGCCACGCTGGTTTCAGCACGAACGGGATGGTACTACCCTCGCACAGAAGACCAACCTAAAGCGACAGCATCCTTGCTGTCGTGTTTCGTTGGTGAGTGCGATACCGGAGGCCCATTGATGCAGGGGTGACAGTTACCGTGATAACTGGGGTGAGGCTTACACTGCCACGATGACTGTCATGCCTTTTACGTCCCCAAGTGTGACGTGCAAAAGCATCTCACTAGGCCGCCGTAATATGGGTCACCACACTGCATTGTCCGCATTTGCAATGTGTAAGGTGACCACAACTCTTTGGATTCTATTCATGCTTTCCATCAGGCAGAGTAGAGTCACTTTGACAGGCTCTTAATATAGAAAAAAAAAACATTAAATATCATCCAAGGATACACATACCTGTGGTTAATACTGAACATATTTGGTTTAAATTTAGCAAATCATCTACAAATAAAATAAAGGGGCATTCAGTTCCAATGTGATACAGTTAAAGAAAATATAATGATACTTGTTTGGTTTTTCCATCTTAATCTCACTACCGAGCTTTTCGAGTGGCCTATTGCTGTAGTGGCTAGTGACCCTGACTGCTGTGCGCTTGTTCTTGTCATAAGTATGTTTATAAGCAGCTTGTAACAGGTTCAGCCTAGTTTGTGATCGGAAGGACTTGTGTAAGATATGTGAAAAATGTTATTATCATTCAGTTGCCAATTGATGTTGTCAAATAGTTTATGTGATCCACATTAACTGATTAACCATCTATATTAACGATAGACTACTCACCTGTTGGCTCTCTACGCTATTCAATTGACACTGACTGATTAGACTGTAACCAACTGTAAAGTAAGGGGAGGTAACTCTAATCTAGTAGTTTTTGGACTCACTGTGATCATATGGTGATATTTAACCATCTACTACTCTATTTGGGCGGTTTATACTCGTATGAAGCTTTTGAAGCGCAAAGCTTTTGGCACGATGATGTCAAATCACATCACACATCAGAAACCTTTGATAGTTTAAAGGGAATGTTCACCAATAGGCTAATTTGGCTATACCACGGGCTTGTATAGGGATCGTTTCAAGGTTTCCTTCGTCCAGTGCTGTTGTCGTGCGTAGTTCGGTCCTAGGCAGCTCTTAAGACACCCACTGGATTATTGACACTGTATATTTACTCAACCACTGTGATAAATGGTTTAGCAATATATGGTATGCGCGTGCGCAGGTTTTCAGAGGCGCTGTCGTCCATACTGAGCTGTGCGCCGGGGCTGATGGCGCGGGCGCTGCGCCGCGCCAGCTGCTCCGGGCCCGAGCTGCTGCTGCGCCTGCTGCTGGCACAGCTCCAGCATCCACAGTTAGTATCGCACCTATATTTTGTTATCGTTACCACATTAATATAATCAATATTTACAAAGTATACCCTACCATTTAACGAAGATTTAAATAGATAATACAGTTCAATTTGAATCTGTTAAAGTTAGAAATAAAATCCAGGGTAAAAATACAAATACAAATTCAGCACAATAAAAATGGAAATAAACACAAAAAAGTTGAGAGGTGTCAAGAGACACCCGGATGGAACGAAGTTCCTTTCGACGTACACTTGCTAAACACACAATAATGGGGAAATTATAACGCGTATGACTTGGTTAGAACAATAGTAAAGAGAGGTTATTATGCACACTTGCTAAAAATACATAAGCATTTATTATTGTCTGTATAAAATTTCTACTTACCTTACTCCATCAGCAATAACCGTAACTTGTGCAGAAACACTGTCAGCAACGTGTAGATTGGTGTCCAAGGCTGTTAGGATCTGATCAGTCTACCTGATTGGACTGACCAGATCCCAACAGCTTAGGACACCAATCTCTTTTGGTCCTTTGCCGTCAACCTTGCAGATGATCGTTAGTTGCTCGAGGTTGTTCTCTTCTTTTCGGAGGCAGATAGATAAGAGAAAAAATATTTAATAAATATACAATTCAATTTCTGTGCATGAAGTTTATAGTTTTAGCTAGTTATATGTACATTCAGCGGCAAATTTTTTGAACCTCGTTTAAATCGAAAGCTGACAAAAGTGATGTTTGTACGTGCAGTGTCAACGCAGCGGGTGCGCTGAGCGCGTGGCTGCACGCGCTCTGGCGGCCGGGACTATGCGCGGGCGCTCTGGCGCTGGCCGACAGCGCCGCCTGTTCCGTTCGCCTCTGGCCGCAGCTCGGCGCCTACTGCCGTAGCCTGCTGCAGGTACGTCCTGCGTGTGGCAGCAAGCGCAATCGAGCTCCATGTGCTCCAGCTCCAATGATTAATGACCTCAACTTCTGAGCTAGAGATCGTTAGTTCGACTCCCACACAACGATCGTGTTTTATACACGAGCATTTGTTCTGTATCTAGGTGAAATTTATCTATAATATGTATGTAGTTAGAAATATACAGTAGCGCTCAAAAGTATTTTGACAACTCAATTTTATTCGATATCACAAAAAATGATAACAAAACTGTTTCCAATCAAAGATTATATTTGAAGTAATGATACGTTTCACAAATTAAGACACTTAAATGTAATGTATTTCTACACAAAAAGAAAACAAAGAAAAAATATTTACGACACGGCTCAAAAGTATTTTGACAAGGAAAGTTTTTTATTTTATAAAATAAAAAAATATTATTTTTGATATTAACTATATATTAGTATTTTGTTGCATATCCATTAGCCTTCAAGACCGCTTCACAACGCGCCGGCATCGAGTCAACTAGTTTCTGCAAACGATCAATGGGTATTCGGCTCCATTCGTTACTTAGTGCTTCATATAAAGCATCTTTATTTGAATAGTTTCGACATCTTACGCGGCGATTCAGTTCTTCCCAAAGATGCTTTATCGAGTTTAAATCGGCACTTTGACTTGGCCAGTCGAGAATTTTGATTTTAGCGAGTTTCATGAAGTCGTTGACATGTTTCGATTTGTGCTTTGGGTCATTGTCTTGTTGAAAATACAAACCAGGTACCATATTTGCTTTAGCATAGGGTAGCATTTGTTGCTTTAATATATCTGCGTACATAAAGCGATCCATAGTACCTTCTATCCTAGCTAAAGGTCCGACTCCGCGGCGAGAAAAGCATCCCCAGACCATAATATTGCCACCTCCATGCTTTACTGTGGGTATTTGGTATCGTACATCAAATCTTTTGTTTACAGGACGTCGCACGTACCGTATACCAACTGTTTCGCAAACGCAAGGCGCAGCTTCCTATTCCTTGCAGAAATTAGAGGTTTCTTAGTTGGACGTCGTCCATGTAATCCGAAGTCCTTTAATCTGCGTTTTACAGTTGAAACGTGTAAACTCACGTCGTAATTTTCCTGTAACTCGTTTTTTATTGGCACAGCCGTTTTTCGGACATCACTTGTCGATAACCTTTTTATCAAATGGTCTTCCTTAGCGGATGTTTTTTTCGGACCGCCACTTCGAGGCTTATTTTCAATAGTTTTACGTTTATTATAAGCTTTGTTTCACGAACTAACAAGTTGTCGTGACACTTTAAATCTTCGAGCAACTTCTGCTTGCGTCATTCCACTTTGTAGGGCAGTTATTACGGCCTTTTTAATATCATTTGAATATTCTTTAGTCTTAGGTATGTTGATAAATGCTGAGTAATTATACCTTATAGACAAAAATATATGCAGTGTGAGTAGAACCGCTGCCAGCAAGGAACTGAATGGTTGTCAAAATACTTTTGAGCGCATGTATAGACGTGTTTTGTTTTTAACAAAGAAAGAAAACAAACAAGTTCCAACTTGTAACTCACAGAGGATGAAATACATCATAAACAATAATATAGAAAATACTAAAATTATTTTGAAGTACTCAGTAAAAAGATAACTGCAAAAGTAGTCTTGTCAAAATACTTTACGCTACTGTATAAGTGAGTTTATCTCATCAGTCTGGTTAACATAGTTTGAATTCAGAAAATCACCATACGTATCGTATCCAGAGTGAACGTAAAGACAAGATCAAATATTCTCTCTGCATCTCATGAGTATCCTGCACCTTAAGTCTCACTAGTGGTTTCTAATAGTAAGATTGACTAATAAATACTAGTTATTGCACTCTAACTCAACTGATTTCTGTATTGAATTTGTTTGTGAAAAATAAATTTTTCCTTCCCTATTCTCACAGAACATACCACGAATATGTAATCAACCTTTACAAACACTCCTCTTGTTTATGGTTTAGGAAGAAAATGCGAACGAACATATAAACCACGCGGTACGTAACGCGAGCACCGCTCCCTTGCTGTGCGAGTGCTTGCTGCGCGAGAGCCACACCCAGCACGAGACGCTCGTACACTACGGGTACGCGCGACTGCTCAACGCTCTACACCAGCAGAGAGCCGCTGGACATAAGATACATGTTGACAACGCGTTGCAGGTTAGTCAATATATATGACTACCTCGGAGATACAATGGCAGCGTGTGCGACTGCTTTGCTTGGGGTCTCGGGTTTGATTCTCGGGTATCACATCAACACTACCATAGCCATAGGCCTCTCCTTAGAATGGAGGTTTCGGCCTACTATACCAAGCTAGTCAGACGCGTCACTATAGGGTTTCTTTCAAATTTTCCTTCTCTTTGCATGATGTTGTCTTATGCAGTTTCTTCCCTTAATCACCTCTTACGACATGATTAGTAGGTATGACTTACAAATGTTTGATCCATAGTTTGAGTATGATATGTATAGAGCAAGTGTATATGTATTTATATCAGTTGTCTAATATCCATAGTACAAGTTCTGCTTAGTTTAAGACTAGACCGCGTTGTAGATGTCCGAAAATATTATTACTACTGACAAACTTTTCACATAAAATTGCTTGAAATATATTTTATTACAAAGTGTCATGTCACAGCAACCACAGAGGACCTAGCGCGAGATTATTTAACATCAACTCGTTCGCGACTATGGTCGCATTCGGCGTTGCAATTATCCCGCCCTAAAATTTATATCGATGACAACAGTAAACGCACTCGCATTCGAGAGCGAATTGATGTGAAAAAAACTCACACTAAGCCCTCGGGTTATTATGTCACGTGCAATTCTTAAAAAATGCGATGATTCCTCGATATTCAAAAGTGGTTCAAACTGTGGCTTGTACATAATCAAAGTGCTTTGGCTTTATTACGTGCTGACATTGTCAGTGACTGGTAGTTTGTTGAGGGTCTGACGTTATATTATTTTGCTAAAGTAGCAATAACAGTTTTATCAAGTAACACTACTCTTTTTAACATTAATTGATCTGGAATTTAGTAG
Source organism: Hypercompe scribonia (assembly GCA_949316085.1). Lineage (NCBI taxonomy): Eukaryota > Metazoa > Arthropoda > Insecta > Lepidoptera > Erebidae > Hypercompe > Hypercompe scribonia. The sequence continues at coordinate 4,496,589 of OX438973.1, forward strand.
TCTGTGAGAAGAGGTATAATTCCTTTTAAATATTCATCAATATCTACTTGATAATATAAAAGTCGAAAATGCGCATGTGTACGCATGCCTACGTACGTACGTGCACGGACACGTATAAATATGTATTGATATTCGCAGATAAATATTTTGTTTGATACAATTATTATATTCATTCCAGCAAGTTTCCGCCAATATAAGCTCCGAAGAGCTAGTGATATACCGAGTGGCGACAGCGGCGTTATCAGCTCCTATGAACCACCCATCACACCTAACGCTTTGGCGACTATTACTTCACCTTTATTTACAACGAGCCCCGGACTTCATGTGAGTGTGCATTTCAATTGCCATAATGACGAACAGAACTCGCGTCTTTGTTCGTGGCGCTTAACATCTTTATAACGGATCTGTTGGCCTAGTGGTTAGTGAACATTACTGCCAAGGCAGTGGTCATGGGTTCGATTTGTTAAAATAAATAAGTGTTTAATGTATGTAACAAAATATTTTTTTATACTGCTAGCGCCATCTAGTTAAGTTTTTGGGTAAACTTTGTACAAGCCATTTTTTTTATTGTAAAGGATATATTTAGTCTGTTGCAAACCACAACCGCGTTTTATTTTATACGATTACCATCCAGAACACGTAACCTTTAGCCCAAGCACAATTTTGTCGGATACTTTTGACCTGCAATTTTTTATAATTAACTCCTTCAAACGTATAATACAGTAAAGAAATTGTTAATTTCAGACTGAATCATTTATTCAATTAAAAATAATGAGTATTTTTTAGAGTAACATTGAATTTCTCTCGATGTAATGTATAGCGCATTCGATACATAATACACTATGTATAATTCCTGTTTTTTCTACAATTTAGATGCATATATAAAAATGTTGTAGAATAATATATAACTGTGTTCAAGAATTAGTATTTGTACTAGTAATTACATTGATGGAGTCTAATTAACTGCATTTTTTGCTTTAATAGGTTAGCACCACCAATCGGACCTCTATTCTTCAGCGGATTAATAAAATCTCGGACGTTAGGTCACATCAAAAAACGCCTGCAGAAAACTATAAACTACCATCACACTGAGGCTGAATCATTAAAAAATAATAAATCGATCGAAACAAACCAGGCACAATCGACTAAAAGCATTAGTGAGAGTAGTCCAGTTTTAGTCGATGACAATCTGTTGCCCGTACTCACGATAGCCGATTTGGCGGGTGAATCGAGCAGCTCTAGTGACTCGGAGGAGAGTAACGAGAGTGTGAGTAGCAGAGAAGAGAGTCCGAGCACGTCGTGTGATTCGAAAAAGAATGTGTTCAGATTGATATCTTACCACATGGCTGCTGGAAAGTAAGTTTTGATTTGTTGTTACTTGTTTTAAGGAAGTTGATATTTTTTTTACAGTGCTTATAACCCAGATGACAGGTGCGCTAATTGAATTAATAACTGCACTGATAGGGTTGGTCTAAACAGTCGTCTCATTAACACGCCTCGATAACACTTTGTGTGTTGTTCTTTGCTTCCGTTTCATGCATGTAAATGACCGAAATAGGACTGTTCATTATAAAGAGTTATAAATAAAATGGATTACTTGTAACGTAATGTATCTGCAGTGGCAGGCAACGGAAGTAACTTGCTCTCGTTACCCTTCACGAATAACTTCATAATTTTCCATAGATTTAAGTTTATAAATCGCGCCGTAGTCAGTACACTTATGACCAAGGTCAGTATAATTCAGTCCAATAATTAAACTGTCAAAAGTACAAAATGGTGCTTCACTTGGTCTTTTTAAAGAGACTTTAAGTTTTGAAATATAAGTTCTGATCTACGGTATTTGTAACGTTTTGGGCAGGATGCTTAGCGAATACTTGTGCTGGTTGGAGGAAGGTGACAACGTACGCGCCATGCCACACCACGCTGACATCGCTAGGTACATACCGGAACATGTAAGTACATATAGCTATCTTATACAGACTGACTGGTGAGATACCTTCAATATTTGAGGACGTGATAGTATACGAACATATATCATGAAATAAAATAACATAAAAACGAAATATTAAATAACTTCTTAGTAAACTTCGTATACAGTACACCGAGAGCCCAGTATTTAACTGCGGAATACTTGGACACCGCGCGGCCGCACGTGTCTATCGACACAGAATACATAGGTACCTACACTGTACAGCTGTTGGCTATGTAGCGGGATGGAGGGCGGGGGTGGGTGCCGCCGCGCCGCTCGTGACTAGATCAACGTAAACAGTGCGGCGAGCTTAGGGAGTATAATATCCAAATTTCACTTATTTTTTAGAGACATTTCGATAAAAAATAAGCACCTATTTTTTTATATCAAGTTAACGAGAATCGAGTACCGAGTACTCTCCATAAGTATTGAAGGTATCTCACCAGTCACGCTGTATAGAATACTTAAAAAACAAACTCCGAGCCATAAATATTTTACCATAAAATCACGTGACAATCCAACAGATTAGACACTCGGCCTCATAGTCTTAGCCAAAAGACGTCCACTGCTGGACATAGACCTTTTTTTTTAACGTGTGGAAACCCTCTCGGGCCGTCACTCCACTGGGGTTTACGGCGAGGTGATGTGTCGGAATCGGACTGAGTAAAACCACACGGTGTGCCACTCTGCGCCTGACAGGAGGGAACCGCTGCTATTACGATATCCAGGCTGGACATAGACTTCCCTCTAGGTTGATCATAACAGCCGGTCCTGTGCTGCCTAGATCTAACGGACGATAATAATAGTAATATTTCAGGACATGTGACATACAACGCCATCTATTTCAAACTAACCAGAGCATGTACTATAAAAATTAGATTGATGGATAAAATAACCACTTAATACCACTTATTATGTCTGATCTTATTATATTTGCATTGCAATAGAAAATAAGAGAAAATTGTAAAACAAAGTAATTAATTAACAAATGATTACTATTATCATAGAAAACATCTTAACTTCAAATTAAAAAATTGCATATTAATTTTTTTTAATCAAGTCGAAAAACGATCGAAGAAGCGTAGTAATAGGAAAGGCCTAGGGCCAGCAGTGGACTGCGATAGGATAACAAAAATTTTTTAGAACTGCCGCGTGTCTCAACATGCTGCACACGTAATACTATTTTTAATGCCACCATTTACTTTAATCCTCAGGCCCTCGAAGAAGCCTGGAAGCGGTCAGTGTCTCGTCCAGTGCCTTCAGAAGATTTAGACAGTTTCCCCCTACCGACACCGAAACCACCACCTGAATCAAAAGCCCCAGACACTCCGTTCCACAGAGCAGTCGATACCATATTGAAGATCAAGGATCGGTCACGAAAGAGGTAAAAATTATAAATATTTTCGAAAATGAAAAGATAATAAAAAAAAGAAATATTTTGTGTGATGAGTACGATTTATTTGTACACCAGGGTTTACAAATATTATACAGTAATAAAACTAACAACAATTGTGATGTACAAAGGGCGGCCATATTGCTTATAGCAATTTATTCCAGGAAACCTTTGCATTGACTAATTTAATTTTTAAGCTGGTACTAGGTGTGCAAGTAAAAGTGCGAGTAACAAATAAGGTTTTTAGCGATGGAATACATATAATATATATATATATGGCAAATAAATTCTACTATTTTAATAAATAAATATACGCAATATTCAATAAAATAAAATAAATAAAATGTCATAAATATATACCTTAATGATAAACTACTTACATACAGACGTTAATTTTGAACATAGTTTTCAACGTGGTAACAGATTGAGCACGCCTAATAGAAATCGGTAAGGCATTCCATAAGCGTACAGCATCTATATAGCAAATAAAAATTTGTAGAATGTGTGAGGTTATTTATTTATAAATGCATAAAATAAAGTAGGAAATCAATGAAAAATAAATGTAAGTATACATAATACCGAAGATATTTTTGCTAATTGTGTATTAAATTTCTCATGAATTACTAAGAGGGGTTGTATGTATGTCAGGATCGTAATACCAAATGTCGATCCATTGTCTGCTTATCCCGGTTGCGAATAAGATGTCGTCTAAGCGTAAGTAAATAAACCATATCCATATATCAAAATGGTGACGGATTTCATGTCGTCATCCATATAGGTCGACAATGCGTGTGGAAACGGAGTTAAGAATACGGAGTATTACTATCCCTTCTTATCCCATGGGTATTGTAAGAGGCAACAAGGAGAAGAAAAACTTAAAACAAACCCTTTACCAACCCGTCTGGCCTGTGTGATAAAGTGGGCTAAAACCTTACTACGGATAAGTCGTCGGACATAAGTCCAGCAGTGGACTATAAATTCTACTACGACTATAAATTTATAGTATTGTAAGGGCTGAATATGGGAGCAAACTACGCTACGTACGTAAAGCTCTGTGAAGAGAAGGAAAACTGTAGTAACTCGTCTAGGCAGCGTGAAGAAGTATGCCAAAACCTCCTTTCTAAGGAGAGATCTATGTCCAAATATGTACTATTGATGATTATTAATATTTACTCATAAATGTATGCAAAATACAGTCCGAAACTTAGTTTTAAGGCTTAGTAACATATAACATCGAAAAAAAATATTATACAGGCACAAGAAGACCGAGATCAAGTCTCCCGTAGACGACGTAGACTACAGGGACGCACGTACTCTGGTTGCACTCGTTGACAAACATCTCAAAGATATCGAGGCGCTTGCGCAGTAAGTTATCTATTATTCAGTTTATTTAAAAAAACAGTTTGTATCCAACGATTGAGATAATTTAAAGTGATGTATATTTTCGGTCAGGGAGTGGTGCGACGAAGTATCGCGCATATCAGCGCTAGACGTCAGACTGTGGGAACTGGTGGCCACGCTCCGGGTGTCCAGACCTATACCAGTGGTGCGCAAACAATGCACTAACAAATGCGCCGCAATCACCTTCACTATACCGGTAAATTTGTTTATTTTTTTACACTGGTAACAATGTCCTCTAAACATGTTAAAGTGTCCTTAACTCATCTTCATATGCGATGCTTAGTGCGATTGTGATTATATACACTGGACCCGCGTTAATCCGGCCCGCCTTGTAATCCGACATCACTCAAACAATTTTCGCTAATGTAGATCGTGCATGATTTAACAGGTTACAACTTGCGCTCGACGCGTAGGTGTTGTTTCAATTCCGATTGCTTAGTTTGAATTTGACTACGTGTGATAGCGGTGCAGCTTAGCGTTTATTCATTGTGTATTACGTATACGTACTTAGTAATGTCGTCACAAGCCCAGAAGACAACATATAGAATTTTATCATTTGTCTGTAATTTGTCAGATTACAAGGTACTCTTTTGTAAAAAAATCCGGACTATAGGTGGTCTTAGGCAGTACTCTATAATCCGACAAATTCGATAGTCCGACACTGCCCTGCACAACGTTTGTCGAATTACCGGGGGTTCACTGTAATATGATATTGCTGGCATTTGAATCGCTTCTAGAACGCTATATATCAGTGTTTACTAATATTAATAGTAAAAGCAAGTATAATATAGTGTAAATTGCGCCTGCAATATTTCCCAACCGATACGCCTCTCAAAAAAGAGCGCACTCCAAGCACAAGGTTTAGTGGTTCAAAGGCAATCTATTTATGACTTCACACATATATTGCATTCTAGAAACGGTTCAAAGGCGAGCAATATAATATTGCTTCATGAATTGAAATTCAAGAGTCAGTACTACATTGCCGGCGTTTGAATCGCTCCTAGAACGCAATATGTAAGTGCCAAAGAATTTTTATATTGCGATTGAGCTATATGCGCCAACGCCATCTATCGAGACTCGATGTCATAAATTTAATTATTTACAAATTGACAGGTGGTTCATTATCTGTCAAAAATACACTTTTATATTATTTTTCATACGTAGATTGGGGTTGCTAATTACTTACACTCACTTGATATTTACCAATAAACTGTTTTCTGATATGGCCCCTAAATTCCTCCTCCTCCTCCTCATTCCCTTGTTTTAGAAGTTGCAAAGGGAGGGGGATACATTTATCGCGTTGGAAGTATCTCTCGCGGGCTATAGGGTCAGTATTATATTGCTAACATTTGAATCGCTCATGGAACGTAATATGTCAATGTCAAAGAATGTTAACATGGCGATTTAGCTATATGCAACAACGCCATCTATCGAGATCGACGTGAAAGATTTAATTATTACAAATTGATAGGGTCAGTCACTTTCGCCAGCTGGGTGACCATCTGTCAAAATACAAACTAACTACTATTGATGTCAATTTAAGTTTATCACATCGGCCTCAATAGATGGCGTTGTAGCATATAACTAGATAGCAATATTAAGATTCTCCAATGTAAACATATATAGCGTTCTAGAGACCTTGTATTCGAGGGTAAATTTCTTTTTTCAGGGTTTGGAGGTCGTATAGGAAAACAGTTTGGTGACCATAACTTTTGTATTCTATTCATGCTTTCCATTAGGCAGAGTAGAATCACTTTGGCAGGCTCTTAATATAGAAAAAAAAAAACAACTTATTGAGAGTGAGAAAATAGCAATCCCAATCCACGTACAAAAAATATATGATTAATCATAGTTAACTATGATTTATTACATAACCACAATGTTAGCAGTTTGACACGTGTAGTTCTAGTGTAATGGGAGACTTACCATAGACCGTTTCCATTACAACCTAATATACAAGTTTTAACGGTCATATTTGCCATATTTTCGTTCTAAAACTTAAGTTTAATATTATACTCTAATAGGCCAGAGAGTGGTGTATATCAGTGGACGCAGACCGTGGGATCAAGGAGAACAGAAACAGCGCCAGGGCCAGGATTCGACGCTTGGCTCGGGCTCGTCCCAACGCTGCCCGCACTGCAGCCGCCCTTCATACAATTGCCAGGTTGGTTGGTGTACATGTGTATTTTAATTGTTGCCTGCTTGGACTGGCCTTTTAGTCTAATGGTTGCTAAGCCGGATGTCTTGCAATCGATTACTACCCAAGACAAATATTGTGTGATGAGCACGACCATTAGTTCTGTCTGGGTGTAACTTTATCTATAAGATATATATGTAGGGCAGCAAGGTAAAAGTAAAACTTTTGTTGCTATGCAAGTAAGGAATTGAATTTATTATCTTTTTTTTTTGAGTTGACCTACGGCTGTTGGCCTCGGATGGCCTCTACAACCTTACCCGAATTTTTCGGTGATCGTTGAGGGCTCTCAACCGGTCCTTTATTAAGTAACATCGCCCAAGGGCACCCCCTGTGGGGTACGGACCTCGGCTTGGGGCGTTACTGCTAAGTTGGGGCGACCTACTCCCATGTTTAGACGGTTTACGCGGTGCGTATTCCGTCTGCGGCGGCGGGGGCGAAAACGCGGACGGTTCGTGATGGCTACAAATTGAATTTATTATTTTTTTTTTTTGTTTTGACTTGTGGCTGTTGGCCTCGGATATCCTCTACAACCTTACTCGGATTTTTCGGTGAGCGCTGAGGGCTCTCAACCGGTCATTTATTAAGTAACATCGCCCAAGGGTACCCCCTGTGGGGGCTTCGTTCGTGGGTTCGTGATGGCTTCCCTAGCTGCGTTCGCTCTACGTTGAGCGAGCGTAATGTCGTCGTCTTCTTCCCCTAACGCGTGTTTGGGTCGACGTATTTTTGATATCCTACTGGGTGTGTACTTTACAGCCGCAACCACTAGAGGGTTGGGGTGAGTCGGAGTTATGACACAGGTATTTATATAGAAATATTTTGCACCCGACACTAGTCTTGCGGAGTGGGATTCAGGTAGTATTGAGCGAATATAGCCGCGCGACATCCCTCCTTGTTGCTTGGGCGCCGGAACAATAGACGCGCCGGTAGTTGAGGCGTGGTCTAACGGCTGGTCTATTGACGACGCCTATATCACGCGATATGATGCAAATCAGATGATTTCATTCCTCGTATATTTGGCGTCTACTGGTCTCCTGGATTACTTTGTTTACCCAGAACAAGTTATTGACACAATTATTTGGGTCCGGACGGAATCGAACCCATGACTTCCTACATATGTATTTAGAACGACGACTTCCTCGATGGCGTAGCGGTAGCGAAAGCGACTGCTGCGCTTGAGGTCTCGGGTTTGATTCCCAGGTGGAACCAAAAGTTTATATGATCTGCAAATATTAGTTTCGGAGTTTGGGTGTTTTCTATGTATGATATGTTTGTATTTACAGAAAAAAGTAAATAAGTATTCTATCATAAAACAAGTCTGGTTAGTTTGAAACTAGAAGGCGTTGTGTTTATTCATTTATTAAAAAAAAAAGAAACATAAGTATCTTATCAGCAAAATTATTACAATAGTACAGGTTTTGCCTAGTTGGGATCAAACAGCCGTATGTGAGATGTGTCCAAATATAAAAAAAAATGAGTTGCGATGGCGAGACGACGGGATAATCATAACTATAGGTGGGCCAAGAATTCGTTAACATTTGAATCTAAAATCCTGCGCGAACATGTTACGGGAGTTCTTGGGATAGATGCTACTGGAATTTGCTGGCTACAATTATAACACATGGTTTCAACAACATGGAGCCACTTGTTACACATCCAATAAGTCTCTGCAAGTGGTCAAAGACATATATCGGTATAAAGCTGATTTCCAGACGAGGCGACATTCCATGGCCACCCAGAAGTCCAAATCTATCACCAGCAGACTTTTTTTATGGGGTTATTTGAAGAATCGTGTCTAAATCAAAAAACCAAATACACTACGTCAGCTAAAAAAATATCAGCAAAGAGATGTCGGCGATCTCGCGGTCTCTTTGCCGACGAGTGTTCGAAAATTTTGGTGCTCGCTTAGAAGAGTGCTAATGTTGAAATGGTGGTCATTTAGACGATGTAATTATTAAAAAATAAATTCCACCTAATTAACTTTCTTGTAAATAAACAGTTTTTATAATATATCAAATGATTTTTATAAGAATTTTCAAATGTTAACTAATTCGTGGCACACGCTATACTAGATTACAGTAATCAAAGTAAGAACTACTTCATGTAGTTTGATTACAATACTTAAGTTACATGTAATCATAACTACATGCATTTACCTACTTTAAATTGTGGTTAGTAACCTGATTACAAAATAGTAGGTAACTACACCCTACAATGGTATCAAGTCGGATCTATACTAATATTATAAAGCTGAAGAGTTTGTGTGTTGTTTGTTTAAACGCGCTAATCTCAGGAACGGGTCGGTTTTTAAATTTTTTTTTGTATTGCCTATTTATTGAGGCACGGTTAAAAAGGAAAGGGAAAAAGGCCTTTATAACACTTCTGTCTGCTCTACTTCAGGAATATAGTCACTACTGTATATACATTGTTTTGAATAACAGATGCACACGTACCAGTGAAGCGGGTATACGCGTGGTGGAGCGCGCTTGGCGGTGCGCAGGCGCAGCGCGCTGTGGCGCCTGCGCGCCCGCCCGCTCCGTGCTCACCGCGCTCGTCACTGACCTGTGCGAGGTACGTGCCCTTAACGTTTTAAAAGTCAGTACTTCACTAAATGTGTGTGTGCTCAGACGTGTGTGTGTGTGTAAGAGAAAAAACGACTATTAAACTTGAAAGTTTAGTAGTCGTAGCCAGTAAAATTGAGAAATTAGTACTTTGTATTAGTATTGTCTGTTAATCGATAACGATTTAGTAAACTGAACTTTATTAAATAAACATTAAATACTGGCACACACACACACAGCTTATAAAACATAAAAAATTACAAAACTTTCTTCAGATCTCAATATTGACAAGCTTCCTCCTTCATTTATTTATTTTGTTTTTCTAAATAATCTAAGATATCAAAGACAAAACACATTATTCCTTAAGACTTTATAAGTGCTCTTATGTTGTAGAGGTGGATATGCGACAACGGGGCGACGTGCTCGCAACTAGTCAGCTCGTGGGGCAAGCGCAGCAGCACACCACTGCAGCAGGCCTTGTGTGGAGCCCTGCTGTGTCCCAGACGCCTGCCGCCGCGCGACTGGCCCGTCGTCTACATGGCCCTGCTGGATGCACAACTACCTTCTCATACGGTCTTCAGTTACCTTTCGAAGGTATTTGAAGACAGATGAAAAACTAGGCACAGTCTGTATTATAATCAGATCGTGTATGTGAAAATAAATAAACAATACTAAATATTTAGGACATTTGACATACAACGTCATATACTTTCAAACTAAGCAGACCTTGTGAAAACACCCACACTCCGAAACAGATATTTGCAGATCATACAAACATTTAGTCCTACCCGGGTATCGAACCCAAGGACTCAAGCACAACAGTCGCATTCACTACCGCTGCGCCATCGAGCCAGTCGAATATAATATGTAGAATGCCAGAATCAGATCATCAAACCACAATTTATGATTTCTTACGCTCACGCTTCTTGCGTACACGTACACCAATAATAGTCTTTAATTTGTTTTACAGTTTGAAATGTCCCGCTGGTCAGAATCAGCAGATTTAACTCAACGTCGTGATGTCCTCGACTCACTACTCCGCGCCGTCCAGCGCTACGGCCCCACCCCGGCGAAAGAGCATCACATGCTGATAGAGATACTGGGAGTTCACGCAGCTTTGGTCATGACGTCACAACTCCTGTCTACCCACGTGAAGGATTGTGCGCGCTTGTCTCTTGGAAACAAACTCCCGCATACACACTGGACGCATGTTGTGAAGGCTGTTGATGGTAAAGCAGCTGAAGTGCCTTTCGACCAGGTACGATTTGTGTTTCTTCTTTCTATTACATTTCTATAAACCTTAATTACCGTCATATATTAGTGACAATGGAAAATTGTTGAAATAATTTTCAAGTGCTATTAGGGCATCGGTACGAGCTTACCATCAAGTACAACAACTGCTTGTATGCCCACTATGTTGTACAAAATACTTATCTAAATGTTCTGTAATGCAATATATGTACTAGCTATTTGAAATTTTCTGTTTCCATTTTGTAAAGACTGGCGCTCTTTTCAAAATGAAAAAATAAAAGATGATAATAAAAATTAATTCGAATTCTCATTAATCAGAACTTACTTAAAATTGAAAATATACAATTTCTCAATACAGCTTGGTCATTTGCTACGAGAACTAGGAGTGATGTTCTGGGAAGCGCGTACCGCTGTCAAAGGATCGGGCGCGTTACTACATCTTAGCGTCTACGCCCCATACGTAGCACGTCTGCTACATTCGCTACAGCGGACCTTCGTAGCAGTCGCTACCAGGCTTAGCTACGAACCTGAGAGAGGTATGCATAAAAATCGACTATATTTTCTACGATGACCTTACTGCCTCTATTGCCTCATTGGTCTAGCGGTTGGCGTATGCAATGGTGTATCAAGAAGTCTTAAGTTCGAATTCTGCTTTTTTTTTCTTATTGAGTTTTTCTTATTATAGAAATGGTTAATAACAACCTAGAGTTTGGACGTGTGGTCTTACCTCCCGTGCCTCTATTTTGTTCTAAAATTTACTTATTTTTTATATATCTTCTCAGTCGCGTGGTACTCCTGGTCAGCTCTACAGGAGTCATGGGGCGCATGGATCTCACCGCATCCAGGCTCACTGCCCCTTTTACCGTCTACCGTTGACGATGAACAGTATACGGCCATGGTCCGACACTTCGTGGACAACGTGCACCAAATCATGTTGGACTGTCCTGGTGAGTACTTTTGTATTATAAAGTGAATTTGAATCTTAACTATACATATACTAGTTTTGCGCGCGTCGTAACTTACGTAAATATCGATTTTGTCTATCAATTTGTCAGAATAAGTGACTTATATTGTATGCTTATATTCGAAAGACTGAGCGACAATTCACTATATCAGTCCCATAAGCACCTTATAAATAAAAAAAAATGGTAAAAGACTAAACACTAAGAATATCACTTATATCTCCTTCTAAGTGTAATTAAGAGGGTATTCTGGTCTAGACACCTAAATTTTAGGTATTTTTCTAACTAAGATAAAAAAGAAATGAAAAACATTTTTAGTATCCATTTTTTTATATGAGTTTTATTGATGTTTGAAGAGTATAACAAAAAAAATAATATAAAAAAAAATAACAAAATCGTCCAATTACAGGCCGGTAGAGTGGGGGCTGCAAAAAAAAAACTGTGCTCCCTGGTTGACATGATTCCAACCCTTGTAGTGATCTAAAACAAACAAATTAAAAAAATTCTTCAATAATAAGGATGTCGCTATCGGCTTATCCTGACCAAAGAAAAAAAAAGAAAATTCACAAAATGGCGTCAACTTGAAAAACAAATTTTTTTTAACCTCTTTTTTTACCTTTTCGAATTTTTTAAAAATACTTTAAATTAAAATTTTTCAAAATCCGAGGCAGAGTCGGTAGAGAGATGTACAATAAAGATTCTTGCCAAATTTCAAAGGAATCTGTGAAGTAGAACTTCAGATATCATGTCAACCACCTCAAAAAAAGTAGTTTCGAGAAAAACGCGTTTGAAGTTTGAGAGACAATTCCAATACAATAACTCAGATAATAATATTTAATACTCACTTTGGATTAATCGGCGATCCCACATCCATACATTGGGCCTTCTCCTCTTTCAAAATTGATGTCTTGCGAAGTTCTTTCTGCTAACCGAGCTGATCTGCTTTCTTTTGAAGCAGCAGAAGCTCATCGTTCAGAGCGATAAAAATTTGATAATCTTTTTCACTTCTACTTCGCTTCATGATTAAAACTGAACTGAACAGGATAGTAAATGACAAACAATTTTCACACAATGACTATCGAAATGTATCTTGCCTGGTATATTTCGTGTATCCAGTTTCAGGTATATAGGAGTATAAAGCCTATATATATATATATACATATACATATATATATATATATATAGAATACATAAAGGTTTGTGTGAAATACAAAAGATTTCCTGGAAAGAACGAGTCCTCAAGCCGCCCGATAACGTCTGCCGTTCATTGTGTTATTCGCTCCACTCGGCCGGCTTAGACGCCACGTCACAAGATTCTCTGTATCTCCGGAAATAATTCGAATTTTGACAAATCCGTTTAAAGGCATATTTTTGAAGGTCTAAACTTTGAAAATATGTAAAAAAAAATCGATTTTTTTCAAATTTCTACCCCCTTAAGTAATCAATATCTATTCAAATACATATATATGTATATACATATATGTACATTTATTAAAATATATAATATAACAAAACTGAATAGTTGTTTTTTTCTAATTCAGCCGCTTTATATACACTTGATAGTCTAAATCTTAAAATAGGTTAAAAAGCTATTGAGATACCACGATTTTTGTTTATTTTTTTATAATAATGAATTAATTTAACAGGCTTTTTAAGATTGGGTTTTACTCTCATCTCTAGTACGGGAGTTTCTTCCTCAGTTTTTCAGAGATTAATCTATTTTATTACGGTACCTATTTTCAGGTACGGAAGTTTACCTTTTACAGCATATTTTCGAATGGTGCGTTCAAACGTACATAACAGTGCAGACAGTTCCTTGCACAACGGCTATGAACGTGCCGAGCGTGACGCAGGAGAGCCGCGTCCAAGCGTCCGCACTACTCGTCGAACTGGCCAAGCTACCGTGGAGGGAACACCAGTGGTTCTATGGCAAGAGTCTGCAAATTGCTGTACAGGTATAGCATAAATAGCATATGAAACAAACAAACTTACATTTCACGTCAACAGCAGCACATATTGTTATTTCACGTTGGCCAGACGAGTTGGTATAGGGTTCGTTCCCTGAGTGTGGGTGGACGAGACGGGATTTCCCCTCCATCTGCCACAGTGGCCAGCTGCGAGGAGGTAACGTCCACGTATGTCGTACGTCGCCTAAATAGAGAGTTTACACGCATATGGTGCCCGCTTCAGTGCGGGTTGACGCTGGGAGGGATGCGGATAGCGTAATAACAGTAGTTTCCGGATCCCTCCTAGGCGCAAAGTGACACATCGTATAGTTTGCGGCATGGCGATGACTCGTAAGAGTTTTCACACGTTAAAAAAGAAAAAAAAGAGTTTGTTTCAAGTTTTCCTTTCTCTTTCGTTTTTGCTGTCTTAGTCACCTCTTACGACACCGACGGGATGAATAGAGATGGTGATACTATATATTCATAATCCGTCATCACACGGATCATTAAAACCGTTCCTCATTTTTAAAGCAGATTTTAAAATTCTAAATGTTTCAAACTAGATGTCATCAAGTTCAGACCGTGAGTTGACGTCGTGGTGCTGCAGAGCTTGGGGTGATACGAGAGCTGAGACTCTCCTGCGGGACGTGGACGATCAGCTCATACCACGCCTTGCCTTGCTGTTGTATTTGTTCACGGGTACTTTATTGCCGCATTCGCAACAGGTATATTTAATACAATTATACTTTACGCCTTCTGACGTCACGGTATTGAGAGTGCCTCGGTGGTGCAGCGGTGACGCATGCGACTGTATTATCTCGGGTTGGATTCCCGTATCACACCAAATGTTTGTATGATCTGCAAATAATTGTTTCGGCATTCGTATGATTGCTATGTACATGTATTTACAAAAGAAATTATGTAAATATTGTATGCAAGATATCTGAAAATATTATTACTACGAAAATTAGGAGTGTTTTAATAAACTAGTTTATTATATATTACAAAATAATACATAAAGCCTAATTAAAAATAGAGCCTCAACACCGCATCACATATACTATCACATGGCATGACGACGCGTCGCCACATCAAGGGTGTGTTTTTTTATCAACAACTGCATATATTGTGTCAATTAAGTGTAATAAATAAAAGTAATTTTTACCCTACAGCTTCTGGATAATGCTTGCAAGTTACCGTGGCACCGCCTGCCCGAGCTAGCCCTTGACGAAGTCTTGGAACGGTTCTACCGAGAGCATCACAACGTGGCGCAGCCCTATCATGACTTACCGCAGTTTAGGTAACTCTCACTAAGCACTAACGTCATAACTATATGTTAATTTAACACAGAACTAAGGTAGTAGAGCCATGAACACGAAGGGTTCATTCGATCGAGGCAGTCCTACCCTGTCACAGAAGACCAATCTAAAGTGACAGCTTCCGTGTTGTCGTGTTTCGTTGGTGAGTGTGAGACCGGAGGCCCATTGATGCAGGGGTGACAGTTATCGTGGTAGCTGTGTAAGCCTTACGCTGTCACGATGACTGTCGTGCCTTTTACGTCCCAAAGCGGGATATGAAAAAAGCTCTCACATGGCGGCCTTGTGAGAGCTTTTTTCACATAGTAAGGGTCACCATACTGCATTGTTTGCATTTGCAATGAGTAAGGTGACCACAACTCTTGGATTCTATTCATGCTTTCCATCAGGCAGAGTAGAGTCACTTTGGCAGGCTCTTAATATAGAAAAAAAAAACCATATTATCAAGATACGTTGGTCAGTGCGAGTCCATCCATTGATACAGGGACAACAGTTATCGTGGTAAGTGTGCGAGCCTTACAATGCCACGATGACTGTCATGCCTTCAAAGCATCTCATTAGGCCGACATAGTATGGGTTCCACAGTGACCACAGCTCTTGGATTCTATTCATGTTTTTCATCTGACAGGGTAGGGTCATTTCACAGGTTCTTAAAGTAAAAAAAATCTCAACCTTTATTAATGTTACTTTGTTAATAAGAACTAAATATTATTTACTTCGGTTCTCTTTTTATCTCAAATTAGACTGCTTATTTTTTATCCATTTTTTTTTTCGTCTTTTTTTAATAATCAATTCGCAATTAAAAAAAGAATGGTAACCCTATTTACTTTATTCACCGAAAGGTTTTTGTTGCTTTTGAATTGGATATTGTTCATTATTTCATTTTTTTTTTCGCATAATTCTATTTTTCTAAAATAAGAGTAACCAAAGTTACTTCTTTAGACCATCAACATCTGCCAGTGAAAGTCTCGTTAAAGTCGGTCCAGCCGTTTCAGACATTAATCAGAACAAACAGACAGACAAAAATGTTAAAAAAATCTGTTAATTTGAAATTGTAAACGCTAATTATATTTATTTGTATAGATAGAACACTATTGTCGGCAGACTAATTCTCCTTACGTGTGAGCTGGCCGTCCCTCCAGGCACGTCGTCGCTGCAGGTGAGCGGCCCGTCTCGCTGTAAGCGCGCGCTGGGCGTGTCGCAGTGGGTTCGCGCCGCCACCTCCCCCCCACTCCTGCCGCACGTCTCCGCCCACACAGCGTGTTTGCTCAACACCGTCGCATCATTAGGTACGTTGTGTATTAGTTTTTGTTCTAATTACTCCTTTGTCACAGAAATTATAAAATACACGATGGCGAACTAAACGGTTCGACTTTTCCTTTCTGTATATAAAAAATAATTATATAACTCTATTGTTTCATAGTCGGTTATAATTGTCTCCTTTCTTGACATTGTATAAAAGAATGACTGCACACTTGGCCTAGTGGTTTAAGCGGTCTCCACGCCGCTCTCTACTGAGCTAAGTGTTGTGGGTTTAAGTCCCACATAGGACAAAACTTTATGTGATCCACAAATTGTTGTTCTGAGTCTGGGTGTTCTTTGTGTCCGTGTCCCGCGACTCAGGATTTATTCCTAGTGCGGGCGTTGTTTTTTAAAAAAAGAAAAATCCTAGCTACTATCATAAATATAAATCTTTTTACTTACTTTTTAGGTTGATGTGACGTAACGTACTCATATCAGAAGTACGATAAAAATCTCACGCAAAGCCTAGCATTCAATATTTTTAACGTTTAAAATGGTAGGATTTTTTTCCCTTCTTCCCCTATTTTTATAAAAAATAGAACTATTATAAATTGTGATATTGATGTGTGTATGTTGTTGCAGAGACGCATCTGAGCAGTTCAGAGGGGGAACTAGAGGAACTGTTGTGTCGCGCCGCTGTGATCATGTGCATTGAGCCGGCCGCCTCCATAGCGCTACCTGTAAGTTCACTAGCCGTAACCTATTCCAGTTTCGACTGTGTTTAAAAAGCGTGGACTAATGTAATATTATGAATTTCTTGATGTTATACTTAAACATAAATATCATAAAAATATGCTTAAATACTAAATATTTGGTCAACAAAGTTTGACTACATTTTTTTCATCATTGTGGTGGCTAAACACACTAGGCTAGCACTATTTTTGGAACGAAGTTCCTTATCGCGCGGTACGCTGGCTAAGGGGGTTAGACGAGCGTCACGAAAAATCCTCACGACACTTTTGCTATAGTGCGAAGCATCTCGGAGAGGGAGCAGGCCGAGTTTAGGATTCGATTTATTTGTTCTCTCTCTCTCTCTCTGGACAGTGACTAGACTGTTAGTGTTAGTACTAGTTGTAATAATAATCAAAAATGAAACAAAATGTTTATATTCATAACTTTAAAAAAACATTAATTACAATTTTATTAGCATTTCTTCACTTATTTCATTTATAATTTCACATATTTAATTATACCTCTTATAATACTTATTTCAAAACGAAAGGAACTTCGTTCCAATTGAGTGTCCCACATGTGACACCTCAGACATTTTTTAAACATCAGGTTAATACAGAGTTTAAAAGATACTGTCCCATTGTCTTCTAGATTTTTTTTAACACCTCACGCAAAAAGATTGATATTATAAGTTTGACGTGTCTGAATATCTGTCAGTGACAACGTAACTCCTAAGCGAATGATCCAGTTACACTGCAGGTGTTTAAAAATTGATGTTCAAGATGGTTCTAAGCAATAATGTTAGTTTTGATTGCCTAATGTAAGATATGTAAAAATCTAGCGAAAAAAGAAAAGATTTTCAGCTAATGATCATTTCATCACGGGTCTGCTTATGGTCCCGTGATAGGTAATCTCCCCTCCAAATTTGTCAGTTTGTTATGTATGCTTTTATATTAGTAGTTAAGCAACACCTGCCTCCTTAACCATGTTGATATTCTACCAACTCAAATGTTATTAAAAAACTCAATGATTGACTAAGGTGTCAAAATAATGGCTAATAATACTAGAGAATAGAGGCGATTGCTAACGATTGTAGAAAGCGATTCGACACGAATTATTTACATCTTGGCTAAGAGGCTGCACAGCGATTCACAGGGCCCTTCAATAGAACCACTCACTACCAGCTGTAAAAAAAAAAATCCTTCTACGATAGCTTGGCAAGTAACATAATTCCGATTTATTTGGAATTTTGATGTATATGGTACCCTTAACCTGAAATTGCAGTTAAACATTGTTTTTTTTTTTATTCTTGTCCTACCAAAGTTACTCTACTGCTAATAATAATAGTAATAAAAAAAGAAAAGAAGCAAAAAGAAGGCAGTCCTCATTGACACGGCCCGTATAGTGAGGAGGTTCCTGTCTTTCGAACCCTAACCACCGGTGTCTTGGTCCCTGTAACCGATGTCGGTGGTCTACTATTTTTTGATATTTTGTAAATTTACTTTACTTTTTTGTAAATTTAAAAATGTAATCAATATGTGTATATATATGAAATAAAGAGAGTAATAATAATAACACTCTAATGCTAGCGTCGAGGGAGTTTAAAATGTTTGATTTGTAGTATTTAATTAAATTATTGTTCGTAGGTGTGGGTGAGCTGGTTGGGTGGTGCGAGCTCCCGCCTGGTGTTGGCGGGTGGTTCAGCCGCTGCCTCCGTCACGGCCGTGGAGTACTTCGCCACGCTTAGTAACACTGTCGCCAGGGTCGCTATGTCGGGTAAACGTATGTTGAAACTGGTTACATCTTCACATAATACATTCATTCACAAATGTCCTTGCGGTGACAGATTAAGAATAAATTGACATACTCTCCCGAACTAAACAGTTCGGCTCTTCTTTCCTGTGCCAATCAGTTAAAGCCTGGAACTCATTACCTGCGCATGTGTTTCCCTCCCAGTATGATCCCGGGTCCTTTAAACGGGACGTGAAAAAGTATCACACTAGGCCACCATAGCGTGGGTCGCCATACTGCACTGTCTTCATTCGCAATGAGTATAACCACAACCGCTCTTGGATTCTATTCATGCTTTCCATCAGGCAGAATAGAGTCACTTTGGTAGGTTTCTATATAAAAAAAAGAATATAGAGTTTCACCACCGCTATTCATTCCTTGGGTGTCGTAAATGGCGACTAAGAGAGCAAATTATGTAGGTGACATCACTGCAAAGAATAGGAAAACTTGAAACAAACCCTATACCAACTCGTCTGACTAACGTGATATAGTAGACCAGAACGTCGTCGCTGAGGAGAGGCCTATGTCCAGCAGTGGACTATTAAAGGCTCTTGATGATAATCGACGGTGACATTCTTTGGATATTGACATTATTTGAGCACACACTCAGCTCTGTATGTACTCGTATGTGCTCAAATAATATTTAATTGTTGTTTTTACCAAGTATTTAGATTTCAGTTATATATTAAAAAATCTACTGTCAAATATGAATAAACTATTAAAATAAGGCAATATCAACACAACAAAAACTACTTCAGCGCCATTTACTAAAGAGACCAATCACGATATTTAATCACGTATGAGTTCATACTTCCATGATGATATTTTTCTCTGTAATATCAATATTTATATTTTAGTGAGAGGCTCGTGTTTAAATGGTTACCGAGTAGGTTAACACTTTACAAAGCTAAGCAATTCTAACAAGGTTACTCTTTAGATGGGTGATCATTTGTTAACACATTGAGATTACCCCGCCTCACCACGCTAAATAAAATCTTCTAAAATGCTAAATAAAATCTAAATAAACTGTCTTTTTTATATCCTTAAAATAAAATCTTCGTAAGTTTATACTTATTCACATATAAACTTATCCAAGTAGGCGTTTATCTAATTACGTTTGCAGAGGGTATCCAATGGGATGAGCTGTCACGTCGTTGGTCCCAGTCGCCGTGGCGCTCGGCGAGCGTGCTGGCCTCTCGCGCGCTCGTGCACGCCGCTTACTCGTGCATCGTCGCACACGAACACACTCCCGCTGAAATACTCGCTACATTTCAGGCCTTACTAACTGCTAATATACAATTGTAAGTTGCTTCAAATTAATTTATCAGAGACTAAGTATCTATAACGCGCTTGTCTTTGCTCGCCTGATTATTTCATATTTCTAATTTTGAAAGTGATGAACTTTTATACAACCGTTTATCCTATTAGAGGTGAAATTTCAGAAAATCCTTTCTGAGTTCATAAACTACACTATAAAAAGCATTAGATGCCAAAATTGCAAGTTTCTAACCCCAGTGACTTAGGCTCTGAGTTGATAAATCAGTCGGTTTGTATACATTGTCGGAGTACTGTTTTTTTTTGTGTCCACTCTGAAAATTTTAGTACCAGTCATCGTGGCGACTATGTTTATCACGCTGAGCGTGTTACTGTTGAGAGCAAGTTGACGTGTAATAAACTCACACTAGGCCGTCAGAATATGGGGTGCTGGGCTAGAAAACCTCCACGTGGTGCACCCTGGAAACGTTGGCATCACTGCCAACGGCTAATATTCTAGCACGGAGAGGAGGCCGTTCTCTTCGGCCATTCAGTCGAGGCTTGGTCCAACAGAGCGGGCGTGTCTGTCGGATCCTCTGTTGGCTCTTCGCTCTTCGGAGCAATGAGGAGGAAAACCTCGTTAAAAATCACCAAGGTGGGATCCTTCCTCGGGTCGAAGTTCCTTCGCTTTCAGCGGTGGAAAAGAAGGACGGGCTCGGTGTGTACTTACACTGCCACCGAGCAGGCATCAGGAGATGTTATCTCCCTGCCACCGTCGGCATATCGTAGTCCCGAAAGTAATGTTGTGGTTATGTCTCGCGACTTCTATCGGGGACGAGGGTCTTGGCTTAATCGCCCGGACTGCGAGGAAGAAAACCTCTATAAAAAATTACCCCGAATCCCGTGTTCTGGTGCGTGACCAGGGGATGCATGGCTGATGGGTAGTTCAGTCGTAAGCGCACTTCCAGCCGAGGCACCTGCGGACCCCTCGGTTGGGCATAAATGTACGCTTGCCCGGGTATTGGGGGATCTCTGCCCGGGTCGACCACTATTTCTCCCCCAATCGTGGGATTAAGCATGGAAAATTTAAATGACAAAAACCAAACCATAGAAAGAAAGAAGGAGAAAAAGAATAGAACGCAGAAAGGTATAAAAACGGACGATCGCTCTTCAAACGAGGAGGACGTATTGGTAGGCACGCCTATCTCGGCGGGGCTCGGTAGCCGAAGAACTTCGGCACGATTGCGTTCCAAATCCGCTATTCCGTCGGATGATGGTAGCTCCAGAACGAATATGGACGTAGTGGAGCCTATGGAGAAGAAACTTTATGAAAGCAGGAAACGCAAGCGCTCCAGGGATGAGGCGAGTGACACATCCCAAGAAATGCTACCTCCCAAAGTGGGCAGTAGCCGTAGAGGTAGGTCGCGAACATCGACCTTGGCTCCGTCCGGTTCTGTCTTTTCTAAGGCAGAAACCTATAGGCAGGTTCGAGCGGAGGGCGAAAGTGCAGCAGAGGAGGAGATTGCAGATCTCCTGCAGAAGATTCGAGAGCCGGTGGAAGGGGGTTCTGTCTCCCAAACAACTGTTTCTTTGCAGGAGACAGTAAATGCCGGGGTGGCCATCATCCAAAAGGTGGCTACCAAATCACGGAACCTTAAGAGCTCTTTCGTAAGGGCTCTTAAGGACTCTTCCTCTGCCATTGCTGGGGTTGTTGAGACCCTCGTCGGGGATGTAGCTCGCCTTCGGGCAGCTAACGAATGTCTGACGGGGCAGGTGGCAGAGTTGAGTGCCCAGTTTGCCCAATTTCGGGCGCAGGTGGACATTCCAATACTGCAGGACATGGCTTCGAAGCAACCTGCCTCCACTACCGGTCCCAGTGACGTCAGTGACGCACACTTGCGTCAAATTTTGGACGCAGTGTGGCATATGCTGGATGGACGTCTCGCAGGCCTGGAAGCGAGACTGCCGCCTGCCCCTATTATGCGGCCATCACTTGCTGCAGACAGGCTAAAGGCCTCATCAGTTTCGACTCCGCTGTCTGTCGCGAGTGGTCGCAAATCGTATGCGACAGCGGTGTCAGTGTCTGCACCTGCTGTTGCCACGAGGACACAACAGGCGGCCAAGTCAGCAACCAAGATGGTTGCACCGGTTACAGGGAATAAGACGGCGGTAAAGAGTGGAGAAAAATTTCCTCCGCTCCCCACTTCAACACCTACACCTGATCCCTCCACATCTGCCCTCTCCAATGACGGTTGGCAGTTGGTCGGAGGGGCTAAGAAGAAGTCCCGAAAGCAGGGTAAAAAGGCTGCCCAGAAAGCAGCTCCTACCCCGCAGTCGCCATCGGTGGCAATAGCCACCAAGAAGCCACGGAAGCTAAAGCCGCCAAAAACCGCGGTTATAGTGGTTACCGTATCGCCGGAGGCGGCAAGTGGCGGACTGTCCTATGCGACTTTATTCAAGAAGGCTCGGGATAGTCTCGCCACTGATTTCGGGACGGTAGGGGTCAGGTTGCGCCTCGCCCAAACGGGAGCTCGAGTCCTGGAGTTCCCCGGGGCTGAAGGCGCAAAAACAGCAGATTCGATTGCCGAGAAACTGCGAAACATGTTTGCACCCACGGATTGTGTCAAGATCGCCAGGCCTACAAAGTGCGCAGAACTGCGCATTTCAGGCCTGGACGACTCAATAACGGCCGACGATGTCCGTGTTGCAGTTCGGGAGAGGACTGGATGCAACACGGATAACATTAGGGTTGGCACCATCCGCCCCGGCCCAGGGGGCCTAGGCGTAGTGTGGTTAAGTTGTCCCGTAGCGTCAGCCAAAGTTTTGGGCGACGCTGGCAAGATACTCATCGGTCTCGTAAATGCCAAAGTCACAGTTCTGGCGGCGAGACCGATGAGGTGTTTCAAATGCCTGGGCGTGGGACACACCCGCATCAAATGCGACAGCTGTTTTGACTGCAGCGGACTTTGTTTTCGCTGCGGTCGACCGGAGCACAAGGTGGCAGATTGTTCTGCTGCCCCTCACTGCCCCGCGTGTGCGGCGGGTAACAAACCCAACAATCACCAGATTGGGCAGGGGGGTTGCAAACCTCTCCGCAGTTCTCGGCAGGCGTCAGGCGCTAGCCAGTCGGCCCAGGCTGCTTCTGACGTCGTTCGTGCGTCTATACCGACGCCCATGGAGGAGGCTGTAGAGACGGTCGAGTAATGGCCCAAGTCTCCAACCTCCTTGTACAGACTAACCTGAACCACTGTGCCGCGGCGCAGGACCTTTTCCTGCAAACCATGGCACAGTGGTCGATCGGTGTTGCCGTAGCCGCGGAACCCTACTACGTTCCTCCCCGTCCAAACTGGTTGGGTGACCGGGACGGTTCCGTGGCGTTCGTCGGCTCCACAGCGGCTCATTCCCCGCCCTTGTCGCTAAGAGACAAGGGCACTGGATATGTTGCTGCTGAGTGGGGGGAGATCACCGTATACGGTGTGTATTTCTCCCCCAACCGGAGTTTGAGCGACTTCGAGGTCTTCCTCAACAGCCTGGAGATCTCGATGCGGCGACTAATATCTGGGCACGTCCTTGTGCTGGGGGACTTCAACGCAAAGTCCATTGCGTGGGGTTCCCCCAGGACGGACGCTAGGGGCGAGGCCTTACTAAACAGGGGCTCCACCAACACGTGTGTGCGACAGCAGGGAGGGTCGATAGTGGACCTTTCGTTCGCTACCCCTGCCCTCGCCGCACGAGTAAGGAACTGGCGTGTCCTGGAAGAGGTAGAGACGCTCTCGGATCATCTCTATATCCGATTTGAGCTCTCCCGCTCCCAGGTACCCAGAAGGGGTCACATGGCGCGGCGTTCTTCTCGCTTTCCGCGGTGGGCTATAGCCAAACTGAATAGGGACCTCCTAGAGGAGGCAGCCATTATTCACTCTTGGCTGTCTCCGCAGGCTCCGACCGAGGAGGTCGACATGGGGGCTGGTCGTTTCCGCGATGCGATTACGCAAATCTGCGATGCGGCCATGCCCCGCATCCGAGGTTGTCGGCCTCCACGGAAGGAAGTTTACTGGTGGTCCCAGGAGTTGGCGGACCTCCGCGTGGCCTGTACTCGTGCCTGGAGGTCCTACACCCGTGGTCGGCGGCGACACCGCGAAGAAGGCGGGGAAGACCAGCTTCATGAAGAGTACCGAGAGGCGCGGAAAACTCTGAAGCTGGCCATCAGCCGCGCCAAGGAAATTAAACGTAAGGAGATGCTGGAGGGTCTCGATCGTGACCCCTGGGGTCGCCCTTATCGTGCGGCGCGACAAAAGCTCCGCACGTCGGGCCCCCCCCCTTACAGAGACACTCCAGCCCAGCTTCCTGCGGGATGTAGTCGAGGGCCTTTTCCCGCAGCGGGTGGATCACACACCCCCGTCGATGGTCTTCATGGCCAGAGGCGACGGGGGGAACGAGGACAATGTTCCACCCGTTAGGGAATCGGAGGTGGGGGCGGTTATTCTACGGATTCGCTCTAAGAACACCGCCCCTGGGCCAGATGGGATACCTACCCGAGTATTGGCACGATCCCTCGACCACATGTCGGACCGCCTCAGGGAGGTCTTGGACGCTAGCTTGTCGTCCGGACGCTTCCCTGAGTGCTGGAAAAGCGGGAAGCTGGTCCTATTAAGGAAGCCGGAACGGCCTACCGATTCGGTGGCGGCCTATAGGCCCATTGTGTTGCTGGACGAGGCGGGTAAACTGTTTGAGAGGATACTCTCTGCCCGCATCGTCCGGCACCTCTGCGAGGTGGGCCCCGATCTGTCGGACGCCCAATTTGGTTTTCGGGCGGGGCGTTCGACGGTCGATGCTGTGCTGCGCCTGAGGGCCGTTATCGAAGAGGCGGTGAGCTGTGGCGGCGTGCTGTTGGCGGTGTCGTTGGACATCGCCAACGCATTTAATAGTCTGCCATTTAGCTGCATCAGGGAAGCACTTCACTACCACGGGGTGCCCGAGTACCTGAGGCGGCTTGTGGCAGACTATCTTGAGGAGCGTACCGTCGTGTACGAGGACCGAGATGGTATTCTGAGGCGGCGGCCCATGTCGTGCTGTCCCCCGGGCTGGGCGTAATTTGTTACGCCGATGACACATTGGTCACGGCCCGGGGAGTGAACTTTCAAGAGGCGGCACGCCTGGCCACCACGGGAGTTTCTCTGGTGGTCGGGCGTATTGAGGCGCTGGGTTTGCGGGTGGCCCTGGACAAGACGCAGGCCCTTTTGTTCCATGGGCCCCGTCGTGGTCCACCTTCCGGCGCCTCCATCGTAGTCAATTCGGTCCTCGTACCGGTTCAGGCCCAGATGAAGTATCTGGGCCTGATCCTTGACGGCAGGTGGCTCTTCGACGAGCACTTCCGACAGCTTACTCCAAAGCTGGTCGGCGCTGCTTCTGCTCTTGGGCGACTTTTGCCCAATTTGGGTGGAGCCAGCGTCGCGACGAGACGGCTATACACGGGGGTTGTTCGGTCAATGCCGCTGTATGGTGCACCGGTGTGGGCGGTGGCTCTGACCGCCCAGAATAGGGCTCGCCTCTGGCGCCCTCAGAGGATATTGGCGATTAGAGCCATACGCGGTTACCGCACCGTATCGACGGAGGCGGCGTGCGCCTTGGCCGGAACTCCCCCGTGGGATTTGGAGGCGGAAGTGCTCGCCGAAGTTTATCGGCGGACGGCTGACTTCCGGGCGGGTAGCGGCATACGGCCCCCGCCCGAGGAGATACGCGAGTGGCGTGAGGCCGCTCGTCGAGCCACGATGGCTCGTTGGTCGTTCCGGTTGGAGACTCCACGTGCTGGCTTTGCCCTCGTGGAGGCTCTCCAGCCGGTCATCACCGGGTGGGCAGGGCGGCAGCACGGGACCCTTTCCTTCCGAATGACCCAGGTCCTTTCCGGGCATGGTTGCTTCGGGAAGTATCTGCACTCGGTCGCCAGGAGGGAATTGACTCCCGCCTGTTACCACTGCGACTGCAGTGAGGACTCGGCTTAGCACACGCTAGCGGTTTGTTCCGCCTGGGCGGCGCAGCGTGGGGTCCTCACTGCAGTTATTGGAGGAGATCTCTCGCTACCGGCCGTCATACGCTGCATGGCCGGTAGCGACAGTTGTTTTACCGCGGTCGCAACCTTCTGCGAAGACGTAATTTCGCGGAAGGAGGCGGCGGAGAAGGCCCGGGAGGACGATATCCACTCGGACCTAATTCGCCGCCGGCGAGCCGGGCGGCGGAGGCGCGCATACCAGCGCCTCATGCCGCCTTGAGTGTGGCCGCGGGTGGACGGGACGGGTTTTCCCCTCCACCCGTTATAATGGCCAGCCGCGAGGAGGCGACGTCCGCGTGTGCCGTACGTCGCCTAAAATAGAGAGTTTATCCGCAGATGGTGCCCGAGGTAGCGGGCAGGCGCTAGGAGGAATCTGGATGTCGTAATAGCAGCGGTTCCCGGATCCCTCCTATCTCAGGCGCAGAGTGGCACACCGTGTGGTTTTAGTCGGTCCGATTCCGACACACCACCCTGCCGTAAACCCCGGTGGGGTGACGGCCCGAGGGGGTTTCCACACGTTAAAAAAAAAAAAAAAAAGGCCGTCAGAATATCGATTGTACATAACTTGGTCTGAGTAGTGACATAATAAAGTTAGATGTATTTGTTTTCAGCGTAGAGAATGAGCCGATGGTGGGAGTGTGGATCTGCTACATGAGCCGCGCGGTTCGCCAGCCCGCCCCGCCGGAGCTGGTGGAGGGCGCGCGCGCGCTGCTGGCGCGCTGGGCCGCGCCCGAGCGCCGCTCGCTGCTCAGCCGCGTCATGCACTCGCCTACGGACCAACCCACGCCACGGTCGGTACCCTATACCTTGCTACACTACACTGCATAACGAAATAACCAAATCTATTTATTCCAACTTTTATTTACATAATAGCAATATTATAGATCCACTAAACATTAACATAAAATAAATATTATTTGTGTAGATTTGATGGTGGAAAAAAGTACTCCTGCAAACAAATCGATCGATCGAGCCTAACTCGATGTATTACTCTCTATATGTACTACTCTTACTTATAGCATGCCAGAACAGCTCCATAGTACCATATTATTGCATTATCACTGAATATAAGTACGTATACGTACACAAACTTTGAACCCAATTATTTAATTGGGTTCAAAGTTTGTTCAAGAAGTGGTTTCAGTTTAACAATTTTCGTGCCCAGCAAAAATACATACAAACATTTCAAATTACAGTAGACCCCCGGTAATTTGACAAACGTTTTGCAGGGCAGTGTCGGACTATCGAATTTGTCGGATTATAGAGTACTACCTAAGACCCCCTATATACTGGATTTTTCTACATAAGAGTACCTTGTAATCCGACAAATTACAGACAAATGATAAAATTCTATATGTTGTCTTCTGGGCTTGTGACGACATTACTAGGTATGTATACGTAATGCACAATGAATAAACGCTAAGCTGCACCGCTATCACACGTAGTCAAATTCAAACTAAGCAATTGGAATTGAAACAATACCTACGCGTCGAGTATAAGTTGTAACCTGTTCAAACATGCACGATCTACATTAGCGAAAATTGTTTGATTGATATCGGATTACAGGGG
The DNA here is from genome assembly GCA_949316085.1 of Hypercompe scribonia. Lineage (NCBI taxonomy): Eukaryota > Metazoa > Arthropoda > Insecta > Lepidoptera > Erebidae > Hypercompe > Hypercompe scribonia. The sequence continues at coordinate 4,524,216 of OX438973.1, forward strand.
GTCCGCATTACCGAGGGTCCACTGTAATTAAAAGCTAGTAAAAACCAACGTGAAAATAAATTCGAAGTATCTATTAATTTAAAAGAAAGAAAAATATTTACAGACACCGCGCCCTCTGCCGTTACGCACAATGGTTACTCAACCTCGACGAAACATCGCGGCGTGCGTTCGAAACCGCCTTCACATCAGCACTGGGGTCCACCAGCGACCTGAACACATGGCTCATTGCCCCACAACAGACCAAACTAGTCACGTTGGCAATCAGACTGTATCCTAAACACGATAATTATTTTCAGTATGAGTTACTACATGTATAGACTTAAAAGTAATGTCTAGTGTGTATTTGAGGGAACGTGCTCATACTAGATGGAGATGGGTCTTCCAAATACCTTGCGGGGTCACAGGGACAAGGTTTTTTGTCACATAATCAATATCATTAGTATAGACAAAAATGAGATATTTTTTTAAAGTTTTGAAGCTTATAAATTACTACGTGAAAAGTAGAACATAAAATGTAACAAATGTGACTACGTAAGCTCCGTGTGGTGACGGATTAGGAATACAAAGTGTCACCACTTGTATTCATCCCGTGGGTGTCGTAAGAGCCGAGTAAAGGAGTTCTACGAAAGGAAAATTTGAAACAAACCCTTATTTTTTTCTTTAAATCTGGAACCCCCCTACGACATCTGGACCATTTGAAACAAACCCAACCCGTCTGGCTAGTGTGGTATAGTAGGCAAAAATCTCCTTCCTAAAGAGAGGTCTATGTCCAGCAGTGGGCTATTTAAGGCTGTTAATGTTGATAATGAGCCACGTAGTATGGATACGTTCCCTAACCCTTAAATTTATGTTTACAAGAACCCTTTACGCTAAGCATTACTTGGTAAGTGAGAAAAAGTACCCGAATTATTCTTTGATTTACTGAAAAAAAAAAACATAAATATAAAAATGAATTGTTATTTTATCGCAAGTATAATATATAGTGTCGCAAGTTAGTTCAATATCACCACCACACGCCGCGTCCCTTTGCACGATGATTGTTGCTTAACCATTTTAAAATTAAAAGTATATGACATCGTACATATTCGAAACTTACTCTTCTCAAACAAAGACATCGAAAAATAAAACACTGTGATAAAATTTAAGCTATACAGAAAAAATCAAATTTTAGGCGATTTTGTTCTTACTTAATGCCGTTTAGATAAGGCTTTAGTCGAATACCAATTTAAAAAAGTTAGGTTAGAAATTAAACGTAGGTTGAATAAAGTTTGAGAGGCATAAAGTCACTTCCGAACAGCCCTAAGTTCCTAAGTAGAGAAATTTATTGCTGCTCCTATTTAACTGATATTTAGTTTATATAAGTTTGTGTATTATTATTAATTAGATTGTTACAAAAGTAGGTACACCTAAAATCACGCCTGTTTCCCCGCAGGGGTAGGCAGAGGCATATTAAATACCCACTTTTCGCCAGTGTTTTGGTCCTACGTAATGGGTGGCGAGCTTATTGCCGCTAATCGGGATGTTTAGGTACTACAAAACCCAAAATCAGATTATAGAATATCCGTACAAAGATCTCCTGGAAAGGTCTATTGTTATAACAAATGTAGATGTCCACAGACTGTTCAAAATGTATACTGTAGTGGTGTCCAAAGAAGTTGTATAAATAAGATAAATAAATTGCGTTCTTTTGTTTATGGTTTGTTGAATAGATACTCATATTTATGGTGTATAGAGATCTGAATTGTAGCAAGATTTATGCTTATTTCTTTTACTAGTCGGATGGACTGACAAATTCTAAAAACAAAATAAAAACTAATTAGGATTGTTTTTAAATCGATTGTAAATATTATGTAGCTAAATGAATGACTATTATATTATGTTATTAATTGGATGAGTTAACATTTGAGACTGAAATAATTACTGCTGACGGCATTATTAAATAATAACTAGTAAAATATTACTTGAAAAGAAAAACTTATTTCCATACTGGTCGTAAATCTCGTGTCTTTTTTGTATGTTGGCACAGACTTACAATTTCATTATAAAAAAATGAAGGTTCAAAATGTCATAAACGTCAACTATTTTTTTCGTTCAAAAATATCTGATATCTGTCACTTGGAGTTCCAATGATAAACATATCATCTAAGTACATAAGTAGCTCTGCCGAATGCCTTCATAAACGTTTTAGACTATTATGTATATATAGTGTGGAGCAATGACTGAAAAAGAATGCTTGCTTAATCTTGAAGATAGTGCATAAGATTAAAAAAAAAATTTAGAATGAAAATGTAACGCTTTGTGAATATGTACTAAGATAAATATGAGTATTGGTTTTTTAAGGAGTTTTTAGTCGATTCTTAATTACCATCGCAATAGTTATTGATATCATGTTCCAACTGTAGTCACGAGAATCTTTGCAACGTCCGGGCCTGGATGACCCTTTACTTTTTTTAAATGCACTGTTAATTAAAAAAAAAAGTACCACAAAACTAAGGCACCACATTAACACAAGACGCTTTGTATTGGAACTTGTTAAGGGATTTAAGGCTCCGAAATTGGTAGAGCATGACCGTAATACGCACGCGTGTAAAACCGTACATCATCATGATGACGATTTACGATAAAAAACCGTAATATCGTACGAAATTAATTAACTTGGATGACACTTGGCCACTCTAAAATAACATATAGAATTCTCATATGTATGTTATTTGAAAATACTTCAATTGCGAGTTCTATAACTGCCATTAATATTTAAATGGATGGATGCGGACTGATGGATGACGGTTGAATGCTTGGCGTTCCTAGGGGGAGGCCTTGGTGCAGCAGTGGATGACACTAGGCTCATGATGATTTAAATCAATTCCTAAAGACTCATTAGAATTAATCTGTGTAATGTACTTTATAATTGTATTTTCTAATGATAATCAAATCATATGTAAAGTTTATAATTCGTTGCTCATTTCATATTTGTTACTTTGCAAATAAATAAATGAATATCGGTTAATATTATTGGTAGTTTTATTTCTAAAGTTTAGAATGGGAGGCTAGCGGCAACGGAACATCAACTGACTTTATATTTTGTAGGTCTCAGGTCGAAAGAGGTCTATAAATCTCCGTTCAGATTGGCCGCCAAAGTCGGCTAGGAGTACATGACGTCATTATTATGATCGTAAATATTCATGAATGGGATATCAGTTATCACCATGGAGTATATGAGTTTCCATTAGAACAATCTGCCTTAACCTGATCTATAATAGGTCTTTATCTATAAAATTACCATTCTTTAATACTGGCCACATCAAGTCATACTAATTTTGTTTGGTTAAGAATTTCAAATTTATTTTATTTAAAAAGATGGCATTATTTTTTCAAAACTAGTTATTTGTTTATGAATGGGTGTAACATTTTCATCGTATTTGAATCGTTTTCATCGTCATACTTAGATACGTTAAAAATTCTAATAATTATGAAACATGTTCACCGTCGTGATAGCAACGCGGTACAAGCTGCGCGGAACATCACCGACGTTTGCGGGGTGAATAATGCAAACGAACGTACCATCTGTTATTGGATTACCCGCTTGCGTTCTGAAAATTGTAACTTGAAAAATGAATCCTCCCAAAACTTTGGTAGACGATGACAAATTAAAACCAACCAGTTAACTAGTTTAATTAGCTCAGTTAGCATCAAAACAACATTACGTCAAAATAGCAAGGTGAGAAATTTTTAAAAAAACCGGTGCTCCACTTACGGAACTTAATGATCTTTAGCACGAAGTTTGCGTCGAGACGTGCCTTACACTGGGGCACAAACGAAAGAATTTTGAAACCGCTATGTTACATGCCGAAATACTGATTCTGTTGTAGAATCATTAACTCTCAGCAAGTTTGCTGGATCTTGTTTCAGTACCTAAACAATGCCATAAACGAATAATTGGGTAGATGACTGTATCGTAAATAAATACCAATGTCCACTTCATTAAAACTAAAATCACGAAACATCTCAGAAAATACAATTAACATAGCTTTTTATTATTATTACGAATTTCAATCAAACATACAGTGAAATATATTGTTCAATTGAGTAGTCTAAAACAGTGACGTCACAATTAGGTATTTAGTACATTTTTCATACAAAATTGTCGTTTTGACAGATGATAAAAAGTAACTGATTTGACTAAGGTGTCATCTAGCCTATTACCCCTAGAAAAGTAATGGTCATTGTTTAGAGGTCTAGCGCCGCTTCGTTTCATCACAGCATCTTACCAAACGAGGTGAGCATTACTTCAGAAGCGTACTGTGAAGAACTGAACACAATGTTGGAGAAGCTATCTCGTCTGCAATCAGCTTTGATCAATAATTCCTCTCTGCTGTTCCTACACGACAACGCACGACCTCATACCGCACAGCAGACGGTCTCCTTGTTAAAAAAATTTGGGTTAGAAGCTCTCCGTCATTCGGACTTCCAGATTTCAACTTCTTGGTGGGAAAAAAACTATGCGAGAGGCAGTACCAAAAGCTTTTGAACAATTTATTTCCTCTCGTTCAGCTGATTTCTTCAAAAAAGGCATCAATACTCAACACTGCCACTGCATTGGCAAAACTGCATAGATTGCATGGATAATTACTTTGATTAAAAAGTTTAAGATAAAAATATTGATAGGTAAAAATCTAGAATAATAAGCTATTTATATTATATAAAAACTCAAAAGCGTGGTACTAATGTTTTTCTCAGGTGATGTTAAATTTATTGAACATGGACTTGGTGAATGGAAAAAAAGATATACCTACTTGAATTGATCTCATTTCATTGTCATAAAGTGATATATAGATATTGTCAGAATAATATACCCTTCAAGATATACGTAATATTTGTTTATAACTAATGCACAAATGAGGCGATAAGGCCAAGGGTAATAATCTCTGAATTGTGAGATGTAGGTAGTATTTGATAAATACTATAGGTGTTTATCTAATCTGACAACAGAGTTGCGTAATATTTTTTGTGTATTTTTTTACTGGAGTTGTCATGAGCTAGGGATACGGTATTGGTCAATTACATATACGTAAGTATATTATAATAATATAATAGTAATTTTTTAGTTGATGTTAAGATTAAACAGATGTTATTCTAACTATTGAAAGCTCAAAAAAAAATATATGAAATGGTCGTAAATTATGATAAATTCAAATAATTTTCATCCTTTAATCTGAACCAATCTTAAAAGCGGAAGAGATTTTTGATTGGTTGAACGCGTGAAAAAATACTTTAAGTGTTAGATAGTACATTTATCGCGGAAGGATATAGAACATATGTCACGCTATGACTAGTAGGAGCGGAATGTTAATGGTAAATATTCCAAAAAACAGGGGTAATTAATTATTAAATTATTATTAACTAATTGCCGTTAAAGTTTCACAAAAACAATGGATGACAATCCATTATTTTTATGACGCTTTGACGTTTAAGTGTTCCCTTTTAAAAGGTCTTAAAAAAGTCCGAGACAGCATGTCTTTACTTTAAGGATAACCTACCATAAAAAGTAATGTTAATCAAATTAGTTCATGCTGTATAACATGACGTAACGATCAATAGGAGGTGAGAAGTTGAGCGGGCCAGTTAGCCATTTGTACATTTACTTATAAAACATGCATTTTTAAATTAACAAATAAACAGGTGTTTAGCTGAACGTTCGTTGAACTTTTTCGCCTACTATGTCAGTGCCGATGTTAAAATAAATTTAAACAACAGATTAGTGTAGGCTTAAATTTAAAACCATTCTTTATTTTACAATTTTGTGAACGTATTTGCATTTATTATTTTTTACAACACACTGCAAATAGATATACTCCAAAGATTTTAATTGTAGCATCACTTGTTTTGTTGTCGTCTCGGTTGCTCTTTTATTTTTGGAACTTACTCTCTCCCTCTCTCAATTTGCTTCAACTGCTTTAACTACACACTGTAATTTCTTTTAATGCAACATTCAATAAGGTCTGTTAACCTTTTATAATAATATGGCACTAAATATAAATTCTACTTTTCACACTGGAAGATTTCTATAAAATCATTCAAAAATCACCCAAACATTTAGCTTAATAGCAAGTTAAAAGTTAGAAAACTTTATAAAAACAAGAGTAATAATACTCAAACAATTCTGTATCCCTTAGAACCTTTTTCCGTGGTAATGTATGACAAGACCTAATACAGCAGATGCGGTGGCTACAGCACTAGCCTGTTGTGTAGTAAGTGCACTGCCCCAGAGCCATCCTGGAGGCAGCCAGCTGACTGCATGTACGGTGTCCAGCAGGAACTTAGTCGTGGTGAGTGAAGCTTGTGTGAAGCGCGCCGACGCGCATTTTGTGCGATTTGGTGACTTCAGAGCTTCGGAACACGTGTGAAGGCCTCGGATGGACCTATTAAAATAATATTTAGTCAGTAAGAACACACCAAAGTAGGATGACATAAAAAAAATAAACATATTATAGTGCCATCTAGTGAAGACAAGCTTAACTACATAGTAAGTATTAATTCTGTATCGTGCAATTAAAGTTAATGTGTAGATCAGTGTGGATAAACCATTCCAATATCACGTAGACTTTGACGTGATCATATGGCCGTGTCTGTTATTATCATTAGTCCTTTCGACACAGAGAGATAATCAATGCATAAAAATAATATGAAGTTACACGAGCTTTGTTGCTCTAGTAGTTATGCAGCTGATGATTCTCATATAGGACAGACAATTTGTTTTATAACAGGATGATATTTATCTGTGAAACGTCTTATAAACATAATATGTTCAGCAGCAACAAACCTAATAAATCCCAGGAACGCCGACAGTGACCAGAACAGTTTGTGTGCAGTCTTTATATTAAACTCTGTCTCCTTAGAGACGGTGAGTATGCCCGTGTCGATAAGCCACGACAACTTTTCAGCTTGAAGATACAAGAGGGTGCTGGCGCCGGCTGCCACGCCAACGGTACCCCAAGGAAGGCCGTCCTAAAAATATTTTACTACTAAAGCAGGTTTAAGATAAGAAGAATAAAAATATTTTCTGTTAACATTTCACGATGGAAAAATCTTCACAGTGTAGTGGAATTATGCTGTATCAATATGCAAAAAATATATAGACGAGCTTATCCGAGCTTTCAAGTTTTTTGGTCTTAATTGAATCTAAATTATAATGAAGTAAACCTTAATGTTAAATTATATATTATTTTATTTTAGTTGTTTATATTTTAATTTCTTTGGTAACTTTTTAAATATGTATTTAAACTTTCTTTATTGTTTGTTATTTTTGTTTGCTTAGTTGCTATTATTTCACTTTGCTTACTTTGTGCTCCGGTATGTGAAGGAACCCTACAGTCAATTACTGTATATAATTGGGTGTATATTTTGTTGCAGATTCTTAATTAAAAAATAATAACTAAAATATTGTTTAAAAGCACGTGACCGTGAAAGACCGTGCTTAACACATTAAAATGTGTGTTGATAAGGAGATCTCAACAAAATAATTGGAGTGTCTTTTAAATTTGCCCGCAAAATGTATTGCATCTCACGGATTTTTATAAAGTAAACTATTTCCATTTAATAAAAACTTGGCAGTCCTATAAATCATAATCTCATATATTTTTTATCGTCCTTTTAAACAAATGTTGTATGAGAGCGTGACTGTGTGTGAATTACTGAGAATTACCTGGATACCCCATCCGTACTTTGCCGCTGTTTTAAGCGCGAGTGCGTCGTCGTACAATCTCATTGAAGCGCGGGCAGCAGCAAGACGTGCACTTGCAGCTAACAATTCTTTACGGTTAGCCGTCGCACCCCAGAACTTAAGACCATAGCTGATAAGGTTGACTACCTGAAAAGAAGAGAGTTAGTTTAACCTTTATAGCATTATAAGTATCACCTGCACGTTACTGTTGTACGTACTGAGTTCGTGGCTGAATGACTAAACATTGGTAATGCACTAAAGATATTTGAGTTACAGGTGCCTAGGTCTATCCGTTTCCTCTGTACTACTACTTTTAAATGATTGATAAAGAATTTTCACATGAAAGGAGAAAAATTGTAAATCAATCAATGCCGAAGAACTTTATGATAAATATTTCTATTTAAGCACGCGGGAACAAGATTGAGGTGGTGCTATTTTCACAAGCATTCTCTAGAGAAAAGAAACACAAGCTTACTGAATAACTATCACTTAATTTCACTCTTGAACTATGTGTACAAGTGTTTTTCGAGGGTTTTTACAAGTCGTCTTGCCCAAAAGTTCAATGAATTCCAACTCCTGGAGCAGGCTGGGTTTTGAAAAGGTTTCAGTATCGTGGATCACATATAAACTCTAATGTAAATAGTAAAGAATGCATTGGAAGGCGTCTTTAAGACGCTCGATTGGAACGGACGGGGAATCAGTATCAATAACCAATACTTCTCACAATTGTGATTTGCAGACGACATAGTCACCCTGGCGAAATCTAGAAGATCTGAAGGATTCAGATCTTATAGATTTCGCCAGGGTCTGGCGCCAGATTTCAGTCTGGACGATTCTTCAAAACGAGTGGCATTGGAGTTGAATATGGAAAAGACGAAAATCATGCATAATAGGCATGTATCATACTAAACATGCAATTTATGTGTAGGAATATTTTTTTCTTTTATGTAGATACAAATTTTTACTCTAATCAGAAAGCTCATGTATTATCCTATAACCATTAAGTAATAAACAGCATACCCGTTTAAAAATGTTTTCTATAAAAATACTCATCCTTAAAGTTTAAGCAATGACCTCAAAACATCATCAGGGTGGTTGACCAAAAAAATGACAAATAGACTGTCAGATGGAGTAACTTCTCCCATAAACATAATTTCATAAGTCATCTGATTTTTGTCTTAAGAATATGTATAAATACTAGGATTGAATATTCTATTACTACTTACTAATCTACATTTGACAATCAAAACACCATCAGAATATTGTGTGCAACGGACTACAACGGGCACTCTTACCTTATCTCTGTTGGCATGCGTCTGCAGCAAATCCGCAAGCTCTTCAACCACCTCCATGGTGCTGTTCCTACCGCGGTCAGTTCCACAATGAACGACACCGCTCACGTGCTAGCAGACGATAAGATATGTCCGCACTTGATCATCCAAAAACTGTTAGTAAATGTTGTATACGAGTTATCGTGAGAACTCGCGATACGGATAAGATAGTGAATGACATTTTTAATTATGTTTTGTTTCTATGTAAGTACAGGGAAGCGGTGTTTTGCCAAGGGTAATTAATTTTAAAATGATCTTTTAATTATAAATAACCTTGTTTAATAAATTTGAAGCACAATTTAGTAAAGCTTTGATTTACCTTTTTTATATCCAAATCCATACTATTGAATAAAATATTTCGTATCTATGTGGTATTTGGAATGGAATGTCTAGTATCACTACCCCTATTAATCTCATAGGTATCGTAAGTGCCGTCTAAGAGAATAAGCTCCAAGAGAAGGAAAGGAAATGAACTCAAGGGGTGGTAAACTCACTTGTATCTACTCAGTTACAGATGTCCATAGACAGCAGTACTTAATTATGTTTGAACATAGTAAGAGGTTTTACAAACATTTATGGTATGAAGTGTTACAAACATTTATGGTATAAATGTTTGTAAAACCTCATACTTCATAGAAAAACTATAAATGAAATAAAAACCACTGAATATTTACTTTAAATTTTATTTACCCTGAAAATACGGAATTCCTTTCTAACAAATGAATGTCTCCTTACTAAGGAACCTTATTATTGAACTATAATCAAACAAATTATTGTATATTGTATTTAAATCTATATTTAGCATTTAGTGAATGTCTTAACAAGTAGACCTTCGTACATCTTATAATTATAATTCTATGATACATATAATACAATAACTGGTACGTGTATTTAAACGACACTGATAACTGCATCATTGCATTTATTACTCCTTGTTAGCTTTATTATGTAATAATTATTGTTTATGATCTTATAAAAATACAATATTACTACATAATATGGTTACGCTGTTAAAAGATGTCGCTTAAACAGATAATAAGTGTTTTCTGCTATAAGACTTTCCGTACATTGCTTTACGCGTCAGGATCAACAAATTAAAAAAAAACTTTTCTTATGACTATTTTAGAGCGCCTTTTGTATCTTTTATGTGTCACATAGACAGCTGACCTAAATGAAACCTCAAGAAAATTTGGGATACACTTTTATATAATCTTTCAAATAAACGTGAATTTGTATATCTATATATTTAAAGTTACTTGCCTGACTTATTCATCAACGCAGAGCCTAAGCTGTTGCGGTTTCAAACTAGAAAATGTTGTGAATTTATATTAATGTGATGTAAGCACCTAATAATACAGGGTTTAGGAAATTTTCCCTCTAATGAGGAACCTCGCCTCAATTTCCCCTCTCTCGAGTGGCAGTGCGTTCAAAGTTACAAATACGAACAAGAAATAATCGCGAACGAACTGTCTGTTTACTTACTTAATATAAAACAACGATTTACGAGTAATTGTTGTTTACCTACAGCACTTTGCAGCAATTGACATATACAAAAATTTTTTTTTGCTTTAAAACAACATTCAGCTAACAATAAATTGACAATAGTAACCTTAAAATAAATTATATAACTGAACACTGGAATATAATACCTATTATTTATTTTTTTCATATTTAGGGTCGATTTATACTAGCGCAGAGTCGAAGCGCATCGAAGCGTCTATCCAAAACTTAACATAACAAATTCAACCTTAACTCCACAGCGTAACACACACATTACTTCGGAGATTTTAAAAAGACGCGCGCAGACGCGCGCATTCGTCGGAATTCGCGCGTCTGCGCGCGAACAACGTTGATAGGAGCGCGTGCGTGCGCGCGCGTTCGCGCGCATGCGCGCGCATTCTCGTGTATCCGCGCCCACTAGCGAACCAACGCGTCATCAGTCGGAAATTGGCCTGCGTCGGTGTTAATCACAATGGACTCGGACGAAAAATTAATTTACCTGGTGCAACAATATGAATGCCTATTTAACACAAAAGCTAAAAATTATAGTGACAAACATTCCAAAAATAATGCTTGGGAAAAAGCTGTTGATGCCCATTACTACACGTGAGAGTGCGCGCGTATTCGTGCGAATGCGCGCGCATTCGTGCGGCTTCGCTTCAGTTGTAAAAAATTTGACGCTTCGATGCGCTTCGACTCTGCGCTAGTATAAATCGACCCTTACACCTAATTTTCTTGTTTTTGCGAAGTAAAAACTTCTTTAGCGGTGTTGTACACTTTTTGTAATGGGTAAAAATGTTAAACTCGCGTCAGGACACGTGACCTGATTAAAAATTCGTAAGACGAAAGGAGAGTAGACCGCCGGCGCGGCGTAGGAGAGGAAACATCCCCCTCTCTTTACATCTCGCGGCGAAAATCTATGCCTGCGCCTGTTGCTTCGTTTACGCGACGCAGGATGCTTGCGCGTATGTTCGTGTGTGTATAAATTGTCATGTTTGTGTACGATAGCGCAATAAATGAACATTGTATTTACCACATAAATGATAGTACTTTTATACTGATAATTAGAGCTATTCGTGCAAAATTATTTCCTAATCATTCCAAAACATCAAAAATACACAACGTTAATATTCAAGTTTTCACTTCTGCCGGCACTCCCGGAGTGCTACTAGTTGTTTTTTCTCAATTATGTTCTGAGAGACATCATTATAATTTTATGCTTTCTTTAAGAATGTAATAGCCTTTGAAAGGAAGGGAAACGGGTAGAGCATAGATACTAGGGATATTTGGATACTAAGGATTTATACCTAATGGATACAGCGAATCTCGGCTGAGAAACCGAACAGAGACTAAGGCTTGAAGAGAGTGAGTACATAAACCTGAATGACCGACCGTCTTATGCTTTGAGAAGCCACTGGAAATTGATATCATCCATGTTTACAAATAGGGTTTAAAATTAATTATTCTGACTGATAAAAAATATTTCAAAGTACAGTCTGCATTATCCTCTACTATCAATTTAATGGTTTTATTGCTATGACATCTTTAAATCAACATTCAACAAATGATTTTACAATAATCATCTATGACGTCACGCCTTAGTATTGCATGCAAAAATATACCGCTATCGTCTGTCATTTCGCGTTTAAAAAAATGATCTAACCTGACTTGACAGGAAAAGACAAATTGAAAAACAAGTTTCAGGTTAGTACTGTTAAAAGTAATTATCTCTGGGCACAATATCTTTGCCGTTTAAAGGTAATAAGAGAAGAAAATACGACGTCATCATATCGTTAGAATGAGACAAAATATCTCAAGTAAAATGAGACGAAGCGATTACTATTTATAGTGTTTCGTGGCGAATTTTCGGAGACAACAATATACATACATGATCTATTCTTAATTTAGTAAAATATGAGAAAAAATGCATCAGTATGATAAAACGAGTACATTCAAATACTTACGTTATAATAGATACGTATCTATTACTATGAATTGTATTAAATACAGAGGATTAGTTCTGAAACATCGGTGCTTCGAGATTAATCCTCTGACTTTTGTTCCCTGTTACTGATCTAGGGAACAGCTAATCCTTGATTAAACATACTTTGATAGTTCAGGTATTGACTGAAATATTTTTGGAGTAAGCTAGTAAAGGTCGGCTGAGGTGTTAGTTATTTTTAAATAGTACGTCACATCCGTATTCGATTTTTGAAAAGCGAACGAACACGCATTTAAATTTAAACTCAAAAAGTTTCAGTTTGTGATGGCAACTGTTTATATGTTTAATCCCAAGTTTTGCCATTAACTTGTTTCGAATAAACATTATTAGCTTATATATTATCTACATTATGTACATATCTGAGCAATTGACTTGACAAAACTTTACAAGCTTATTTATTTCAGCATCCTTTTCTTTGCAAAATACATAGCAAGCCCTATGACGGAAGATGTCGTAGCAATACCGGCAACTTTGATTGCTCCAATCTTTTCACCCCACAGCCAGCCGTCAGGTAGGCAACTGACTGCATGGACGATGTCCAGGCAGAGTTTCCCAGCGACCACGGTTTGTAAAGCCAGTCTAACATCTAAGTTCTTCTTCGCATCAGCGCCTCCACCTTCTGAAGAGTTTTGCAGGCAGTCTCGGCTCCACCATAAATGGCGAATAGAGCGTGATGTTCTGAGGACAAAATGGGAAAAAAATGTTATTTAAATTTTTTTATTAATGACATATTAAAGAATGACGTCTTATGTATACTAGCTTTTGCCTATGGTTTCGCTCGCGTGCTGTGGGTTATCGTGGTAAAAGTAGGGTAAAAAGGTAACAGAGCTTGTCAGGTTGACTTACCACAAGGTCAAAAGGCCAGTTTAACATACATATCAGGTATTATATAATGTCATATAACATGACGTCATGTATCTTTTCGTCCAAAGGTACAGTCCACTGTTATTGTTCTGTTATCACATTCACTTCAATAAGTTACTTATCGAAGATTAGATATGATTACTACGTTCTTGCGAATGTTTCCATAGTACAATAGAAAAAGCAAGAATATGGAACTGTTTGAAAGAAGATATGGCTCTTGAGTCCTTTCTAACCGAAAGCCGTATGATTGGATAGGTTCAATTCAGTGGCGTGTTTGGAAAAATAATGAAGACTATTATTTTTAATCCCTGTAACTTCATTGTTTATAAAGTTAGAAACCTGATTTACTTTGTAAATAAGAGGCCATGGTGTTAATCTAGGAATTTCACTAAATCGTGCTAAATTACAAACAGTAGCTCAAGAATGTAATTCGAAGTTCCTGAAATCACTGTCAGCGCCATTTCTTAACTACACAACTAATTAAATAATAATGGTATATAAAGCAAGGAAAGCTCGAAAATACAACAATTCTGGTCTTATTTACTGTACAGTTAAATAGCCTCTTATCTTACACTAGAATTACACTTTCAAATGCAGAACAAGTTTTGGTCCGGAAAGGTCCAGAGTAGTTGCAGAGACGACCGAATGCAGCAAAATACAAACTTTTGAATCAACAATTAGGTAAACCAAACTGTTAATTTAAAACCTTGTTAATTCGCCAAGTGTGGAAGGCAAGGGTTTTGGGTAAGGACTTGTCAATAACAGCACTGAAGAGAAACGGCTGAAGGAAGCACGAAGATGTTTAAGATTTGGCAGCGGAATGCTTCATTCTAACGATGCGACTGGAAATAATAACTTGCCTTCAATTCATTCAATCTAATAAAACAATCTATATTAGTAAAAAGTCAATAGTGTCTTTGAAGATGTCAGTTGACAGGTCAAGTTGATGGAAAACACAATCACCAAAAATATCAACCATACTAACAGGATGCTGAATGCTGTTAGGACCAGACTGTCCATTAGTACAGTAGACAGTCAAAAATCAGGTATGTCAATCGTCTGAGTGCACATCAACGAAGCTCTCATTAATCAATGTTTACTAGGAAAACCTAAACACATTATCACTTGAGTCATTTTTCGTAATGTTGAAAGCTTTAGTCTAAGCATTCGGCCATGGCGACCGCCATTCGATTAATATAGGGAAGCAGCCATTTTAGCAGAGCTGGCATAGAGTTAGAAGTGACGACTGCATAAATCTTCCGGACTCTCACTAAGAAAATTAAAGACCTTGAATCTTTGGGTATTGTCTAAGAGGTCTATAAGTCATAGGTTTCGTTAGTCTTAATAAATTAGCCGAGAAATAGGTCTGGTAACAATAGCAATCTAACATCACGTATCAAAAACGGAAAGAGGATGTGGACTTGTGCCAAACCTTCGTATTATGAAAGGCGAGTTTACGAAACAGCCAAGTTATCCAAAATTAATTTAGCTCAATAACAACTTGGTCAGTCTAGTACCAATTTCAGAGGGTCACAGAGGCAATCGAGAAAGTGACATCCTGTGTCAATGTATAAATACTAATATGTAAGTTAATTCTTCAGTGATTTAAAGATCCAACTTAACGATAAATCAACTCCTCAATAATATGTAATAATTATCTAGATATTCACCTAATGCACTTATATATGATAATGGAAAATGGATGTCTTCGTTATCGTCTCAACCGCGTACAAATGATAGCAGATCTACCGGCACTGTTGACTAAGTAGCTACACTTCGATAATTCAGACTTTTTGAAGATTAACCTCAGTAGATCTATCATCATTTCAGTCTATTTAAATGTTAAACTATTTAAAACTTAAAAATAAGAGCAAACAAGTTTTCTTATTCTCAACAAAACATAAATATACTCGTAGTTTATTTATTTTTATGACAATGGTAATCATAACATTAAACGACAATAAGTATGAAAATATAGCTAGCATTGTGAGAGACTGGTGCCTGTTGTAGAGCTAGAGCTATATGCTAGAGCACAACCTGTATTACGGGTCATCAACACCTCCCTCGGGTACTTTAATCTACTAAACTAAATCGTTAGGATAAAATTTATGAAAACAACAAATAAAATGTAATGAGCTGTGGTGTAGTGAATGACAGTGTGTGTAGCGTGGGAATATTGTGCTAATATAAACTGTGTTAGTTTGTGTTGTGTAGAAATTTGTAGAATGCGAGTTCAAAACGGAAAAAATGTAGTCAGGTCGTGGTGTAAGCTAATATGTTTTGGTCGTAATTCCACAGTGCGATCCAATAGACTGGATACGACCATCTAATACCATTAAATGGGTAGAATCAGCAATTGCTCAGCTGCTTCATAGCCAACGGTTCTCAGAATTTACTACAGCTTTACATTTTACTGTGCAGAGGGTAAATTTTTAATATTTGTGTAATAATACAATACGTATAATAAACAAACCTGTTTCGAGATGTTAACTTTGTAGAGTTAAAAATTAGCAGATGTTCGCATTGTGTATTTTAAAAAATATTAAGACTCTTAAGTAAGTTCTCTCTGTTTCTTAAAAGATATTAGCGGTACTCTGTGCATGGAATTTCGTACGGTAACGCGTTAGCTAAGTAGTACTATATGTATGTAACCTTAATTCTAGTAGATATAGTTTACCACAATATCAACCAACTACTTTTGTGCTACTGTGTGTACTTTTTGAATTTTATTGTACTGCTTTATTCAAAGGAAATCGACAGCTAAAACACTCAATTCTTGTTGAAACATATGGTGATAATGCTCTGTCGAATACGTATTGTATACTGTATTCAACAGAGCCACAGGTCTTTACCAGTCTCTACTGATTTAGGTTCTTTAAAAATATAATAAGTATAATATAAATATAACTTTGACCTTGAAGATAAAGAACGTTCTGGAGCCCCGACGAAGTTTGAAGACGAAAAGTTAACGACATTGCTGGATCAAGATTAAAGTGAAGATGCTAGTGAGCTCGAGAAATCATTGCAAGGGGATGCTTCAACAGTTTCAAAGCGTTTAAAAACGGATCAGCAGTGTGTAATTTATGATGAACTACTTAAACCTAACGAAACTATCACGGAAGCTCGCTATCGACTTGAGTCGGTGTGTGAGAGTTGAAGTCTAAAAGAAAAGTGACCCCTATACGAGCTGAGAAACTACAAAGTGATTCTGTTACATTCCAATGCTCGGCCACATGTGGCAAAACCAGTCAAAACTTATATGGAAACACTTCAATTGGAAGTTCTACCCCATCCGCTGTTTTCACCGAAATAACCCCCTCCGATTATCACTTGTTTCGAAGTACCGTTCTTTCGAAGAAACCGAAAAATATTTCGATTCATGGATTGTGTCAAAAGATGAAACGTTTTTTCGATGGAGGATTCGATTACTGCCAGAAAGATGGCAGAAAGTGATCTCTAATAATGGACAATACTTTGAGTAAAGTGATTGTAAGTCTTATTTTTTTTAAGCAAAAAACACCGAGAACTTATTCGAGGTCCTGTTACACCTTTTTAATTTATAGTGTATATTTGGCTAATCTCCAAGATAGTTTTAGTAGTATTAACGGAACTTTTATGCTATTCCACGCAAAAAACAAACACACGTACGCGCTACAGCTAGTTGCAAAATATACTTACTGTAGTAGCGAAATGACGAGACTGGTTGCCCAAAGCACTGTGCTGACGGTGTCAAGGATTTGACCGTTACGGTCACTTAGTTTGAGAACTCCCAATTCGTACAACCAGCACGCCTTTTCGACCGGTAAGAATGCCTGATCCACTACATTGGCAATCACACCTAACGCCGCTGCTGTCGTCGAAGATTCCTAGAAAAGAAGAAGATATTATTAGAATATGATACACTTAACACTATAACCGTCATCCCTGCACCAATGGGTCTTGTGGAGGGAACGGGTGTCATATGTCCCTCCGACACAAAGGGAGGCTCATCCGACCAGGCGAGGAGATCATGCCTGGCGGGCCACGGCCCAACGGTTGATGTTGGGATGTTGTATATATGCTAATAGGCTAGATGACACCTTAGTCAAATTAGTTACTTTTTATCATCTGTCAAAACGACAATTTTGTATGAAAAATGTACTAAATACAAAATTGTGACGTCACTGTTTTAGGCTACTCAATTGAACAATATATTTCACTGTATATTTGATTGAAATTCGTAATAATAATAAAAAGCTATGTTAATTGTATTTGCCGAGATGTTTCGCGATATTAGTTTTAATGAAGCGGACATTGGTATTTATTTACGTTACAGTCATCTACCCAATTGCCACGTGAATCTCTATATCGCGATACAGGATTAGTAGTTGCATTGTAGTTCATTACATTCATACGTTTCGTTCATACTTCGTAATTCGATGTATCTTCACTAGATGGCGCTGTGATATATTTTGATTGTGCTATAATGTGGAATCGCCACATCACTCCCCTCCAAGACCGGAGGTTGATGTACTGATGAGTCAGTTGTCTGTGCTGTGTTCTGGAGCGTGCCAGTGCCAGGAGTGAGTAGTTCCAGTGAGTTGGAACTGTGTGCCGCTAGTTCCAGTGAGTCGGAACTCATTGCCGCTAGTCCCAGTGAGTTGGTGCTGAAGTCCGCAGATCCCAGTGAGTCGGGATTGAATGCGGTTTGCGGTGCTGCGGTGAAATCGCCAGTGAGTCGTGGCGGTTGCTGCGTAGTGGCTCGCTGCTGCATAGACGGGAGAGAGATGCTCTGCTTACATGGATCGTAGGCGCAGTGTGCTGTGCCTAGACGCTGATGAGGCCGTAGGGTAACCAGGCTGGAGCGGGCGCTTCCTGCGTGTGGTATGCCTGTTGAGGCTGAGGTTGCTGGCTGGCTAAGACTTGATTACCGCTCATCGTTATCGGAGTGACGCTGGTGCTATTGATTTGAAGGCTGCTTCCAATCACGTCGGGGTCACCACTGTGGAGGGACGTGTGTCATATCAATCCGACACAAAGGGAGGATCCTCCGACCAGGTGAGGTGATCATGCCTGGCGGGCCACGGCCCAACGGTTGATGTTGGGATGTTGTATATATGCTAAATGCCACGCGAATCTCTATATCGCGATACAGGATTAGTAGTTGCATTGTAGTTCATTACATTCATACGTTTTCTTCATACTTCGTAATTCGATGTATCTTCACTAGATGGCGCTGTGATATATTTTTTTATGTGGAATCGCCACAGGTCTACCTCTGGTCTCGTGCTCACCACTCTTTAGGTTGGTCTGCTATGAGAGGGTATTACTGTTCGAATCGAGCCGACCCGTTCGCGTTGAAATCAGTATGGCTCTACTATCTAAAATATACTACTTCTTAATTTTATTAATATTACTATCAAGAGTATTATGATTACAGACTATACGTATAACATAACTACCAAGAGTGGATCCAACGGCAGATTATAGGGGTTTTGGCCTATTATACCACGCTGACCAGACGTGTCGGTGCACGGTTTATTTTAAATTTTCCTTCTCTTAACAGTGCTGTAATCTTGTGTAGTGCCCCGCTAGTTTTAGCGAAGACACGTGGCTACAGAAATAATTTGTTTGTTATTTTGTTTTGAAACAGTAATTCAGCTATTCAGCATGTTACTGTAAGTAGTAAGATGAAACAAGTTTTACAATTATAATCAATATTTTCCAGATAAAATCAGATACAATACTCACATGTCTTCCTAAGCCATAATTGTACGTGTGCCGGATCATTGGTATGTCGTCAAATAATCGCAGAAGCATTCTGGCATGGGAAAGCTGTGAGCCCGCTTTCTGCCATGGTTTCTCATGTTTAGCACATCCATACAGCTTACAAGCATAGCAAGCTAAACGGACTACCTGTAAATATAGAAAACACAGTTTTATAAAGCCACTAGGAATATGATAAGATTTTGTATCAGTACGGAAATATCGCACGCGACTATCCAATGTCTACAAATAAGGTTATGACAGTTAAATCATGGAATTGAGTAACTTTACATTTGTTAGAATATACGCATCGTTACTGCCCCTGCAGTGCGGCCAGCTCTTTCTTCATGTCGCTACTGTCGTCATACTAGTGTTTATTCTTAGGTATATTTTAAAATCTCCCAACATAAGCTATAGTAAGTTATTTTATACTTCGAATTACTCTCTCTACTGATGAAAACCATATTAAAATCCGCTGCGTGGTTTGAAAGATCTAACGGTAGAAGAATTGAAAGATTTATTTTATATCATGTAAAGAACACACCACGGATTTTATTAGAATTAAGCATACGATGCATTTTACTATGTAATTAACAAAAATGCACATTTTTAATGCAGTATGGTTATATTTTTTTATATTTATTGACTTTTAAAATATAATATATCAAGGTTAGATATATTTCCTGTTTGTTTATCATAGACTGTTACAGCAAATCGCTGTATTACTTTGAATATTTTAGCATTATTAAATCCAACTAATATTATAAAGGTTAAAGTTTGTGAGGATGTATGATTGTTTGTTACTCTGTCACGCAAAAAATACTGAACGGAATATGAGAGTACAGTAATATAATTTAACATCAGAATAACAATTAATTGGCAGGAGTGACAGTTATCGTGGTAAGTGTTTTTTCGTACACGACCACGATGACTGTCATGCCTTTTACATCCCCAAGTGCGGTGTGAAAAAAGCTTCCTACTAGGCCGCCATGGTGTGGGTCTCCATACTGCATTGCTTGCATTCGCAATAAGTGTGGTGACCACTA
This sequence comes from Hypercompe scribonia, assembly GCA_949316085.1. Lineage (NCBI taxonomy): Eukaryota > Metazoa > Arthropoda > Insecta > Lepidoptera > Erebidae > Hypercompe > Hypercompe scribonia. The sequence goes on from OX438973.1 coordinate 4,544,424, forward strand.
TTCTTGGAATTAAAGTTCATTAAAGTCAGTTTGGCAGGCTCTTAAATAAAAAAAAATAACACTTAGACTACTATTTACCCCGATAATCAACATACACACGGGCGGAGCCCGGGCAAAAGAAAGTATTCTGAATGTTTTTTTTTTATAGAAGCCTACCATAGTGACTCTACTCTGCCTGATAGAAAGCATGAATAGAATCCAACTCATTGCAAATGCAGACAATGCAGTATGGCGACCCACGTGATGGCGGCCTAGTGAGATGCTTCTTTACATCCCGCGTAAATGGCATCCGGGATCATAGTGGGAGGGATACAAGTACGCTGGTAGTGAGTTCCAGGTTTAAACCGATTTACACAAGAAGGAAGAGCTGAACCGTTTAGTTCGGGAGCGTATGTCTACCATTCTAAAACGGTGACTTACAAGGCCAGCACGAGTTGTCCTGTAGAGGAAGGGAGAAGGTGGGACGTTGTGAAAGTATGTGAAGATGGACACATAATGGATGTTTACTTTTTCAGGCACTACTGAGAGGATTTCGACAAACTTTACACTAATATAGCCTTTATATCAGAATAAAATATAGGCTTTAATTCATTAAGATTTTGTGTAATTTGACTAAATTATGACAATAAGTAGCAAGTACGTCAGAAACATTTCTGCTATCTCAAAACCATCTTGACATCGCTGCCCAAACAGTTGGGGGTTACACGACAATAATACACGGTAGGATTGTTAATCTTTACTGATTCTAAATAAAAATCCGCGACAAATATATATCAAATATATATTAAAGAAATAATGAGCAAACACAATTAAGTTGGATACTTTTCACAATGCACACTTTATCGTACTCGTATTTATAAAATTCTTATTAAAATAGACACTTGTCGCCTTTAGTATTTAATGTAGATGAACTTTGTCTTGTACACTAAGTAATTTAAACGAATAGCTAAAAAGGTATCACGATAAGATTAAAATGAATTAAGTAGGATTAAGCGAATCAAAAAGAAAGAAAACTTGAACACACAAATGGTCTGTCGGAATCGGACCGACTAAAACCACACGGTGCCACTTTTTGCTTGAGATAGAGAGATCCGGGCACAGCTGCTATTATGACATTCAGAACCCTCCCAGCGCTTGTCCGCAATGACGCGGGCGCCAAAACACCAGACTTCTACGGTGTACAAGCGCGCCGCCTCTTAAAAGTTCAACCCCTGGATTGTAACCAGTATGTCATTACGTTACATTAGACAATCTCGAAGGGCCCAGTCGTAGCCCGTCCTTCACAGGAGTGGTTCAAGAATACTCCTGTGGAATACCGCACGACATGAGCCGACGCTTCAAAATACCATCTCGGTCCTCGTACATGACGGTACGCTCCTCTAAATAGTCTGCCACAAGCCGCCTCAGGTACTCTGGCACCCGTGACAGTGGAGTGCTTCCCCGATACAACTAAATGGCAGACTATAGAATGCGGTGTCCAACAACACCGCCAACAGCACGTCGCCACAACTAATGCACACACATAATACACCTCCCTGAGGCGGTCTGACGTGTGGTCGAGTGCTCGAGCCAGCACTCGAGTAGGTATGCCGTCTAGCCCGCAGGCGGTGCTCTTAGAACGGATCCGTAAACAGTGGCCCCTACCTGCGATTCCCTGAAAGACGGAATATCAAATTCATTCTCCCCGTCGTCTCCGACCAAGGGGAAAATCGGCAGGAGTGTGTGTGTGGGCAAAGGCAAATGAAGTAACGATATCATGAATTTATAATTCTTTAATTAATGTAAATATTCTATGACATTTAGGCCGGTTACAGTGCTCAACCGACCGTCGCCACATACGTAACTCATGCTTGTCATTTATATGAAAATTCATAAATTGTTTAGTGCTGCGTACGAAGACAATCGGTTGTCCGACGCATTATGGAACAAATGAAGTCAGGACAGCACTGAATGACGCAAACTGATAGTCGGTTAATACATATAGAACAGAACGTACCCACTGACGATCGGTGAAGGATTTTAACCGGCCTTCGAATTGTAATGTTAACATAAAGTTAATTAATGTACTAAAGTATACTCTATGTTGATACAAATATTTTTTTAAAGCAATACAATAGTTGAGAATAAATATTTTCCCACCATTGTATTACCAAATGCAAGTAAGTTTTTTTATTAAAAAGAATACATTTTTATTTACTTATTTTAGTAATTCACTGTGTTGGGTAAAAATGTAGTTAAGCCCACATTTTCATTTTTTATGACTTCTTAATAATTCAAAAATAGGAAGGTGACTTAATATAGACGTTTATACTTAACATCAGGTAATCGACTAGAAAGACCGGTGCGAACGACAAATATCAGGGCCACATAACTTCCGCGTGCCTTACCTTATCTCTACCATTGTAGGTATCCAGCAACTCGCAGATATCTTCAACTATCGAAGACATTTCAACGAGTAAATAAACACTTGCCAAAATACAGCACTTTTTAACAGAAAATTACTTGAAAATGCCCCCTAAGGGAACTAACGAGTTCCCACAATGCGAAGGCGTGCGATTTCGCAGATATGCGATAGTTAACTAATACTACCTAACGCATTTCTCCAATCTGTTGGACTTACTTCACAACCTTGAGCGAGGCTGCTTTCGAAACAGTCAAAACCAAAACTACAACCGCACAGCTGATGATGACGTGTGAATCTGACAATTGACATCTATAGTGATATGCGTACAAGTACTAGGTACCGTAGTAATTATTTAATGTAATAGGTATTTCATAATGAAATATATAAGGTAACAAATGAAATATTTTTTTTTGTAAATGTGATGTGATGTTGATCTTTCAAATCTCTTTTTGATGACAGAAGTATTAAAAACCTACATAGTTCTACGTAACATTTATCTTAATTCACTATAAATATTACGGTGAAATGATCTTTTGTGAAAATGTAATGTGTTGAATATTATATTGTTTCTTATTACTAGTTTAGGTATCTTAAAATAGGTGGAATCAAAAGTATTGGAAAGAGTAAGGATATTAAATTCATATTTGTTACATGATGCTGTTGTTTCATTTCCAAATAAACACAAATTCGTTTAATTAATAAACGATAAACTATCTAAATCTTATTAAATATATTTTTTTTCTCACCTTTCGTGATTTCTGTGAATTCCAAAATACTAACGTTAACGATCCTTATGACCCGTTACGGTGTCAAGAAAATTCGAGACGTCAGACATTTGGGCGACACTTTCACGTACATTCATACTTTACGACTGTATTTGCAAGGTACTCGTAGGTGTAAGTAACATGTCCATTTAGCACAATTATTTGTATCTGTTGGTAACATATGACTATCAAGTACAAGTGTATCAATAAATATCTCAATTTTTGTAGGACATCACTTTTGTAGCTGTTTACAAATATTCTTTTAAAAACACTAGCTTCGAAGTAAATGATATGCCATTAATAAAAATATTAAATTACTTATTAAAATTTAATAATATTGAAAATTATTCATATAAAATCTGATAAAAAATCTGAAACTGTTTTTTCAATTATATTTTTTTTTAGTTAAGGAACGTGCAGCGATATGATTGTTTTCAGGAAATGACAGCACGAAAATAAACATTGTCAAATGTCACTCTTCAGTAGTCAGTCAAGTTGAGCATTTGTGATGTTATGAAAACAACAAAATGAAAGCCTTCTCCATAAGTGATATACCAGAATTTTCTCAAAAAGAACGTATCGTTGTGGTTGGTTTTATTGGCAAGACCCCATATCGATACCCTAACAAAACAACTCCACTTATATCTTGTGCACAGTTCGAAGAAGTAAGTTTTAATGTTCTATTGAGGTTATCTTATTCCTATACCACTTTGAATTTTCCCCACTGTTGAGCTGTCAATATTTTTGTACTAAAGTTCATGTTAGGTGGATACAGTTAAGTAGTTAGTGAATACAGAGGCATTCATCAACAGTTTTTATAGTCCACTGCTGGGCATAAGCCTCTTCTTCGAAAGGAAGTTTTGACTGACTAAACCACACTGCTCAGAGAGATGCATTAAATAGTTTAAAACCTTCTACATCCATCCATCCATCATTCTTTCCTTTGTCTCATACAAATAAATAAGTAAACAAGTATTTCGGATATTTGAGTTTGTGCTATGATATGTAGACTGACTGATAGAATACTTATATACTATTTTTTGTATATACATAAATATTATACATAGAAAACACCCAACTTCTAAACATATATTTGCAGATGATACAAACATTTAGTCCGACCTGGAAATCAAACCCGAGACCTCAAGCACAGTAGGCACATTCACTACTACTGTGCCACTGAGACAGTTAGAATGTTAGTAACCCACAAGTATATGACATGAATTTGACTTTTACTAGGAAGAATAATTTCTAAATTGCTTAATTATTTGTTTGTGTACTGTTTGTGTGAGGATGAAATCCATAACACAGAGTACACTCACAAAAACTGTTTTAGCAATTGAATTAAGAACAATAACACACTTTAAATAAAATAATTGTGCTTTTTGTCTAGTCCATTGTTACAATTCATACAATTTAAATTATTTATTTATTTAAAGTCACTAATCTTAATTTGTATATGACCTTGACTGTGATATGTATGAAGTCATAAACCAAATATAGATAGACAGATAGATAGGTACTCTTTATTGCACACCATAAGTAGGAAACATACAATATAGGATATAAATAAAAAAATAGTGGTACAATGGGCAATCTTTTCGCAGTCTGCGATCTCTTCCAGGCAATCATTAGATAGACTATACTGTATAGTGTTGTACTGTATATAGTCTGTGGTGCACATTACAATTTATGTATATTAGCTACCATTACACATACATATACATGAATACACGTTCATACACTTACATAGGTATATAAATATGAATACATACATAAACATACATACAGATACAGCATATATCTGTTAAAAAGATAAATAATGATTCTTGACGAGTTTCACATATGTATATCTTGAAACTAGTTATCTACTGTATTTATTACTAAACATGAAAGTAATAAAACTGATTATGACAACTCGTGTTACTAAATCTTCAAAACAACTTAACTGGAGAGTTTTTACTTAGTTTTTATATCAAGCTTCTCCTTTGTGATGTTGCAATACTATATTATATAACAGCATATCTCATAACCAGATTGCTGATAAATTTACTTATAAAATATCAACTACTTATCGCATTTAATGACAACCAGACAAAACGAATAACAGCGAGTAAAAATTCCTCGCTCAATTTTTATAGTTGACTATTAAATTCGCAACCTATGTTGTTCAATCATGGTCACTTGTCACTAGACAAAGATGCCCATGTAAGAGTCAAGTAATTGATGAGTATATACAGTTTTCTGGAAACTATGTAAATTAGTTTACTAATTCTGTTCAGATTGCAACTAAACAATTTAAATGAAAGAAACTTGCACTCTTTAGAATTTATAAAACTATTGTGACCGTGGCTTACTTTTATTTAAAAAAAATAATTAGCCTTCGCAACATTATCAATATTTCTCAAAATAAATCATTTTAAAATGGGTGCCAGAGTTAAAATGAGGAGTAACGATGTAACTAACTGCTCTTTTCTTTATTATTAAGATGATTACAATATAATACAACATATTACTACTATGTTAGGTACAGCGCAACACTAGTATTATATTCCTTTCATAATATGCTCGAGTGGCTTCCATTCCTTCTGTATAATATTTTAATCACTACTTCGTCTACTCATCTTTACTTCTAAAACACTTTAAGTTTGTTCATGACAAAACTTTAAGACGCCTGAGGTCTTCTTAAAAATTTAAATTTGGAAGTGCTGAAACATTCTACAAATTTTTGTACAATTCATTTTTCATAGAAGCTGTATATCGTTATATAAGCTGTTTATGGAATGCTTTACTAATTTCTATCAATACAATATATATACAATATAAAATGTTTGTAAATAAGTAGGTTAAAATTTATATATGAATGTATATAATACTGTATGTTTATTAATATTTCATTTATTTTCTTTTAATGAATATTTCATATATTAATTTATTAGATCAATAGAATTTATATATGATAAATATAAATATTTTATATCTAAAGCCCTTGTTTGTTACTCGAATTTTTACTTGTGAATATCTAACACTAGCTTAACATCAAATTAGTCTAAACATGCTTGGAAGAAATTTCCTTATGCAATAAGGCCACTCTTTGTACATCGCAATTATTGTTCGTTTTATTACTGTTTAATGTATGTATGCCCTGGTCTACAAATAAAATAATATCTATATGTCTGTCTATATATCTATTTAGGCATAACTGCATCATGTTGGTAATGTTAACTTAATTAAAATTGTCCGTGTGGTGATGGATTAAGACTACATAGTGTTACCACCCCTATTCATCCAGTGGGTGTCGTAAAAGGCGACTAAGAGAAGGAAAACTAAAAACAAACACTATTCCAACCTGTCTGCCCAGCGTGGTGTAGTGGGCCAAAACCTCCTTGCTAAGGAGAGGCCTATGTCCAGCAGTGGACTGTAACAGGCTGTCGATGATGATGACGACTAGCTAGCTAGCTGACTTAAACTCAGACTAGATATAAATACAAGTTATTTAACATAAACTCTATATTTACAGAATGGCATTGATTGCTTTTGGGATGAACGCCGCAGCATACTGTACTTCCATGCAGTCACGTACCTGGACACTAAACGCTTAACCGCTCTGGCAGCAACTCTTAATGATGACTATAAGGGTTCGGAAAAGGAGGCTGATGCAGCAAACTGGCTTGTTGCATCAGGAGAGCTGGCTGCAGAGTCTTGTAGAGCTATAGCTCTACTGTTTCATTTGTGTCATATTGTGGTGCTTTCATCACCAACATCAGTGTTTGACCTTGGATATCTTCAGCTTTTCAAAGCTATTGACGCTTACAGGTAAGTTTATTATTTATGTGATTTGACTGCCTCGGTGGCGCTGCGATAGTGAGTGCGACTGCTGTGCCTGAGGTCTCGGGTTCGATGCTCGAGTCAGAGCAAATATTTGTATGATCTGCAAATATTTGTTTCGGAGTTTGGGTGTTGTCTTATGTATTTATATGTATTTACAAAAAAAAGGATATATGTATTTATATCAGTTGTTTAGTACCCATAGTACAAGCTCTGCTTAGTTTTGGACTAGATGGCGTTGTGTGTGTGATGTGTGATTAAAATATTATTATTATTATTTCTTTAGTAAAATTAGATATGGTACATCTCTGTTGTTCAAGATGATGATGTAGACACTGGTACACATGGCAAATGGAATATTTGGTCAGGCAATGCATACTCTGCATGAAACATAACTTATTTCTTCACTCATACATTTATTATAGAGCTATACACCACTACTTATGATTGAGCGATTTAAGCGAGCACTTCCTACTGCGCCTAGTGTAGTGAGCTTGATCCCCACTTGGCACAGCACTTAACGTCATCCCTAAATTATTATTCTTAGTCTGTGTACCCTTTGAGTCGGTTTGAATGAATATTTGAAACATTTCAAGTCTAGAAGTTGTCTTATTTAAAATAAATTGTCCCTCTATATATCTATGATAGCCGATATCTCCTAGCCGATCTCGGCTACAGCAGCCAGTCTCAACGTAGACCAGCCCACAGCACAGCATAGTGATGCAAGAGACATTTTAGTGCACAAGTGTGTGCGTAAACACAGGTGCACTGTCTGTTCCCTCATTCACATAACCTGATGGGATAGTTATACACTTATAACTATATTATATATAGATAATCATAACTAAGGTTTTCTTCTTAATTGTCTATCTATATCAATATACAAGGTGAAGAGTTTATTTAGATTAATCTCAGAAACTATTGTTTGAAATTCTAAATAGTCAATTATTTTACTATAGGATAGCCTTTGGGTGGGTTTTGTTAATATTAATAGGTTTTTGGCCTTTCGTGATAAATGTATAGAAAAAAAACTAAAGGTTATATAACGTCAAGCTACGACCAAAATGAACCGAGGATTATCTTACTAAAACGGAGGAAATTTATTCTGTTTGAGAAATGCAGACGAAGTTGCGCGGGCCAGCTAGTGCTGCATAAAATATTGCCGTTAAATTACAGAACAGAGCTAATCGCCCGCACAACAGCTGCACTGGTAAATATCAACGCGCCCGGAGCGTGGGAGACTCATGGCCGTTGCTGCTGTCCCCGTCTTCTGTTCCACTTCCGCCGCGCTCCTACTCCCTTGAGGAAAGCTCCAGCCGCACTCAAGAGATTGGAGCACGCAGTTGAGGATCAGCTGTACTTCATACTGCGGAAGGCCAGGATTATTACTAATGTGTGGTAAGTTGTTTTTTAAATAGAGGTGCATGTCATTTTTAAATAGACGTCAGGTGACTGAGAGTATACAGCCTGTCTGTACGGCCTGTGTGGTGACGAATTAAGAATATGGAGCGTCACTATCCTTATAGCTCAAGGAACTAACTACACAGGACAACACCACTGAAAAGAGAAGGGAAACTTGAAACTAACCCTAAGGCAACCCGTTTGGCCAGCGTGATATAGTAGACCAAAACCTCCTTCCTAAGGAGAGGCACATGTTCTGCAGTGGACTCTCAGAAGCTGTTGATGATGATGATGATGGTGATATATATGATGGATTTCTTGTTTTCAGCTCATTGTCTTGTCTTTATATACATATATATTCTTAACTCATTTCACACATACAACACTCTTACACGACGTTGCACACACGCACACCCGTACTGAAGAAAAAAATCCTGCGATGTTTGATCAATAATATTTTCTTTCAGCGCAAAATCCTTATTTGCCATCCCGAAGAACGAAGAGTTCGTATTCATAAGTAGTGATGAAGAAAGTTCCAGCGCTCGCGAAGTGAGTGCACTTGTCCGCGGTTTGGCGGCAAGATGCGCAGGAGTCGTTGAAGCGAGCTCTGACCGTCCGACCTTCAGGAACTTTCTTCAGACGCACATTGACCTGGCATTCAGCGAAGGGTTTGATGACAATGTTGGGAAATATGCCATGAGTACGTCCTTCTTTGAGGTATGGATTTTGTACATATATAAAAGCTTTGTTTATTCTCACGATCAATATTAAAAAAAAAAAACATGTAAAAGGATCTCACTAGGCCGCCATAGTGTGGGACGTCATACAGCATTGTCTGCATTAGCAATGAGTATGATGATCTACGATGACTTTTGGACTCTACGCAGGCAGAATCTCTACACTTTGCCAAGATATTGATAAAAACATGTACATATGGAGATACAGAAGTAGGTAGAAGATTACAGGGATTCAGGATATTTGAAGAGCATCCTGATAATATGTAATGTGCTGCTGGAAGCATGTTCTAATGTTTTATTTTGGTTTATGAGTGAGATGAACCTCGAAAAGTGGTGAGTTTAATCCCCACCTTATGATGTCTTGGGTTGGTAGTTTCTGGTCACAGTAATAATTGTCCATTAATTAATTAAATACGTATTCACTAAGCATATCAACAACAATAACCTTTATTAGTCCACAGCTGGACATGACCTCTCTTGAGAAAGGACATTGTAGCCCACCACGACACTTTGACCAAAATTTCTAATGACTAAGCAATGTTTTACTAACTTGAACCATTTGTTGCAGTTGCCTAGCGCATCATCCTGGCGTGCTGCAGCTTCAGCGCTGACGCCCGTGTACTTAGAAGCTCTTCCCCGGACTGATGAAGACCAGCCCTCGGCACTCTACGATGCCCTCGCCACTGATGTGAGGTTCTCTCAAGCCAGGTGTGCTAAGGTATGTGATTATACCTACTCTATAATAATTTCACACGTATGTCGTGTGAAATTATTATAGAGTGTGTGTCCCTGTAATGCTTTTTTTTCACTCCCAAGAACCCCCCCGTCTCGCTGATTCAGCGCTGGACTGAAATTCATTTTTCAAACATTTTCGGACTTCTACCACATGACGCCATCTAGTTCTAAACTGAGCGGAGCTTGTACTATGATTAATTGATATAAATAAATATATATCTTTTTTATATTTAAACATAGGTTAATACACACGTATGTATTTACAATAAACAGTACGCAACACATAGAAAAAACCCAAATTCCGAAACAAATATTTGCAAATTTTACAAATATTTAGTCCGTCCCGGGAATTGAATTGTGACTATTGAGTTGTAGGTGTCCGTGCACCTCCATATATCATAAATAAACAAACACTGTAAAAAAAAATTACATTTTACTGTGCTTAAGTAACCATAGATCTTAATGATGACCAGGTACTGCCAATAGCTCAAGCATCGTACGCAGAAGGTCTACCGGCTCATTATTCCAGCCAGCACCACGCACATAAGGTAAGATGATAAACAATAAAGTCATATAACTGAAAAAAAATACAGTTCTTTACTAAACCGAGTGGCTAGTGTGAGTTTATTTTCCCAGCAACTCGCTTTCGACGGTGAGCGCATTTGGTGTTGCAAACGACGAAGCTTTTGAATAACTGTAACTCTTATCTTTGTCATATTATACTACTCATATTTTCTACTAAAGTTGAAAGTAGAAATTAATGCGATGCGTAACTTTAGTCAATTTTTGACATTAAGAATGTCGTTTGTCATGACAAAAACTCTTTATTAGTTATTTTTGTGTGGTTTGGAGAGTTTTTGAATGACGGCATTAGCACCATAAAAGTACAACGTAAAATGTCGTCTCGGTTGCCGCGACAAGTTTAGTGCGAAAACCGTCGTTGAATTCAAACTAGTAATCTATTTTTAAGTATAAATAAACAAGTAATGAAATAAAACATTATTAGACGACAATGAGGCCGTCAAAACACCTTATTTCATACAAATTTAGTCTGACAGTATAGTAGTGTAGTAGCAAGCGCGGTCCCACAGGTGGGCGTGGCGCTGGGCGTGCTGGACAGCATGGCGCGCGGCCCGCTGGCCCGCGGCGCGCGCGCACGCCTGCGCTCGGCCTGCGCCGCCACGTGGCGCACGCGCAGCCTGTGCGAGGCGCTGTCGCTCACCGGCCACGTGTGCATCGAGCCGGACCAGTCAGTACCTTCATGTTCAATCTAACTATATTTTTGTTTAATGGGAACTCTCTCAACGAAGGGTACAGCGGACAGCAGACTTAGTGTTAAGAGTGTATCTTTAGAGGCGTAGAGGACGAGGAGGCTCAAAAAGAGGATCCTCCGACTGGCGAAATAATATGCCTAACGGGCCACGGCCTAACGGTTATCGTTTGGAAATTGTATATATGCTAATCGACGCGAGAATTTCTATATCGCGATACAGAATTAGTAGCCACTCCGTGGTTTGTTTTCGGTAGATCGCTAAAAAATATAATAAACCTACGCTTTTACCTATTTTTATTTAATTTAAAAAGTATTTGTTCTGAACATAAAATATTTAATTTTGAATAATTGACTTATTAATCACTGTTTTTAAAGTAAATTCAAAAGAAACTGAACACAGACAAAACAGCCTTTAACAGTACACTGCTAGACACAGGACCCTCCTTAGAAAGGAGGTTTTGGCCTACTATACCACACTGGCCAGTCGGGATGGTATAGGGTTTATTTCAAGTTTCCGTTCTCTTTGCAGTGATGTTGTCTTAAATGTTTTGTTTCCTTAGTCGCCTCTTACAACACCCATAGAAAAAATAGGGAACACTCTATTCTTAATCTGTTACCACACGGAAAGACAGACAGAAAAAATACATTATTACTTCTAATTGAGCTACAATATTTCTTGTTAGTAGTCCTACTAATAAACCTATGGACAAGTAAAAATACCCGTGGTGGATTAGATTTGAATTCCAGACTAAATGTACAAAAGTAACCAACAACTTAATTTCCAGTGACAGTTCAAAGGAGCACTCGTCAGGGGTCCGTTACGTGTCCGCCTGCAACTGCGGCCGCTGCAAGTGTTCACGCGAGGACCCCTACTCGGTCCGCAAGGCCAACAACACCTTCTATGCCCTGGCGGCTGAAGAGTGCGGAGTTTGTCCCACGCTTCAGACCATCGAGTTTCCTGTGTTTGAACCTTCGATACCAACTTACAAGTAAGGAATTAATTAGTCTCTAATTTACATTAAGCGGCAAAAGCCTTTAGCAATCATGGCGTAATGGTCCAAAGCGTCCTCGCCTCTCTCTACTGAGAGTTGCGGGATCTAACCCCACATGGAACACTGTGTGATCTACAAATTGTTGTTCTGAGTCTATGTGTTCTTTGTGTCCATTTTATGTGTCTCCCGCAATACAGGAATATTCCTAGAGTGGGAGTTATCCTAAAAAAGAAAAGAAAATCCAGCCTGGTCACAAAATACATTCTAAGTTGTTACCCTGGCATACAATTCAAGAGCAGTGACAAAATTTTATAAATAATTGATATTTTAATCCTAAACCACGTATTGTAGTTTAATAATCCCTAACATATGTATATATTTGTAAGTTCGATTCCCGGGCCAGGCCAAAAAATGTTATTGATTTTTTGTTCCTGAAATGCTTAATAGCAGCCCGGAGTTTGAAAATTGGGGCCTTAACTCCCGTGCCTCGGGGAACACGTTATTCGATGGTCCTCCGCCTGTGAGAGTGAAGGAACAGAGAGTGCACCTGTGTTTTCACACATACTTGTGCATTATAATATCTCCTGTGCATTTGCTTGACCTTCGTTGAGATAAATCGACGAGTAGTCCATATGAGTATCAAATATATAAATTGAACTAAAATATTGACTTTTTTTGTTTTATTTACATTTTTTCTTTCTTTGTCTCTTTCAAAATTTTCGGTTATTGCAAACATCGATAAGATCTAGTAAGTCACTACCCGATGATCCCGCTGACAGCTGTCAAATAGCCTATTTTTAATATTTTTTTATTTATTCGAAAAAATTCTTACTTCATCATTTCGTGATTAGTTATTTCTTACAGATAAATTAATATATGCAGTGAACATATAAACTTAATTCTTTTAATGAATTTCAGAGCTGCAGCTTTAAAAGGCGCCCCTCCAGAAGAAGCGTCAGAATCAACTCGTCACGCCTCTTCCGCTGGGTCGCCAGTGTCAGCAGGGTCGGTAGCCTCAGAGGCAGGTGGCTGGTCAGCTCCTGATGCTCTATCTCCTGGCTCTATGAAAGACGAGGACGAGGACGATGACAAGTCACAAACTTCAGATAAATACGTCGTGCCAGTTCGAGGAGACTCTGCTACAGGTGAGTGCTACGCGATTTACGTGAATGACCCTTTTTTTTAAATTGTGGAAGCCCCCTCGATCCGTCACTCCTTCGGGGTTTACGGCGGGGTGGTGTGTCGGAATCGGACCGACTAAAACCACACGGTGTGCCACTCTGCGCCTGACATAGGAGGGTTCCGAGAACAGCTGCTATTACGACAAGAACAACCATCGTAATGTTAATTTTAGAACTTGTCAATAGATGGCGTTACTTTATAAGGTTTATAACATTTTTAAATAGAATAGAAAATATATTATATTTTAATAGAAAAGTATACGAATAAAAACTCTTAAAGAAGTATTAGAATTTTGCGAATTGTGAGAAAACTGTCGAAACGTAACGATATCGGTTGAAATATACGTGTGGGCTGTAATACCAGAAATCCAAATCGTAATTACCGTGATTATACTCGATTCATTTCATTTACGGTCAAACCTATCGCCGTCCACTGTTGAAGGAAGGTCTGGCCCAAAAAGCGCCAACCGTCCCGGTCTTGGGCAATCCGCATCTTCAATAATAATAATTAATATGAATACATTTTTTTTATTTTTTTTTATTCGCTACCTACCAAAGTGACTCTACTCTGTCTGATGGAAAGCATCAATAGAATGTAGAAGTGGCCACTCCACTCACTGCAAGTAGACAATGCAGTATGGTAACCCACACTATGGCAGCCTAGAATTCATCACGTAATAGGTGTAGTAGTCAGGGGACCTAGTGCGAATTTCGGCCCACACTGAACTTTTCACATATCACAACACCGATCGGCGTCTAAGTCGCCACATAGATACTCTATGCAATATTTGTTTACTTCTTATGACGACTTATTCCAATTTCTTTGTATTCTTCAAACATCAGATAAACTAATAAGCCGTCAGCCGTCCACTACGGAGTACCTCCCCGGTATGTTACACACGGCCAGCCCGGCGGGCCTGCTCCCTGCCTTCTCTTCCTGGAGTGTCGTGTGCCTGGGGGCTTCCTCGCTGTACTCTCACAGCCTGGGTCTGCCCGAACACCTCCAACCTGGGTTCTTGCCTCACACCAACTATCTCCTGCCATGGGATTGTGCCGTTCGGTAAGTTGATAAGTAAATATTAAAGACAAGATTATTTTAGAGCAAGAGCCCGTGAGTGCCAGACCTTCGTCATTTTATAAAAGCTGAAAGTTCTTCTATGTGTGTCCCTAGTACAGGTAAGAATGATCCCCAAACATGAAGCTGAGGCAGCGGTGGCTTTGGCAGATAACAGGCAACAAAGGTATGTAAAATTCCATCTCAAATTCGTCATAATATAAAACTTGATTTTTTTATATTTGATTCATAATAATATCAAAACTCGCGTTGCTCATTGCCAGACAGTTAGTATGGTTCCAACCCTCTGCCGGACACCCCTAAACTATTATAATTTATAATTATACTTACGTTATATTATAAAACCTAAATTTAATATATAATTTTTTGGGAGCCTATTAAACTATGTTTATATAGTAGCCGGACAGTTTCGAAGGTTCTATCATCTTGCCAGACGCATTCAAAGTAAGCAATAATCGGGAGAGCAAGGAGCGAATACAGTAACTAAACGTTATATTATAAAACCTAAGTTTCATATATAATTTTTTGGGAGCCTATTAAACTATGTTTATATAGTAGCCGGACAGTTTCGAAGGTTCTATCATCTTGCCAGACGCATTCAAAGTGAGCAGTAATCGGGAGAGCAAGGAGCGAATACAGTAACTAAGCGTTATATTATAAAACCTAAATTTTATATATAATTTTTTGGGAGCCTATTAAACTATGTTTATATAGTAGCCGGACAGTTTCGAAGGTTCTCTCATCTTGCCAGACGCATTCAAAGTGAGCAGTAATCAGGAGAGCAAGGAGCGTATACAGTAACTAGTGCGAATGAAACAGAGCGCTTAGTCTATTGCGGGATTTCACTGCGCACCCATTGTTATTAATTTCAAATTTTGCAGTTTATTTTTTTCTTAATCCAGAAATTTCATTAATTAATTTTTACAATTTCAATAACAAATATTTAAAATAATACTGAGTAAAATGTTTCTCATACAATGTCAATCATATCGAAAATCTAATAATTTAATTGATATTATTTTTCATTTTTAAGAAGTTTATTATTGTCAATGCTATTAAAATTATAAAGCCAATGAAACAAAGTAAATCAAATATTAGTGTTTATTATACCAAAGGACACATTTTTTTAAGATAAGAAATTTACAGAGAAATTAATTTATTTTAATTGAATCTAAATATTTTCATCATTTTCATCGTTATCGCGCGCTCACTAAATCGGTCCACACGTTAGCAGTTTAAACGTCGTAAGTGCTGCGAGTACAATTCGGACCGCCTTTGAATGCGTCTGGCAAGATGATAGAACCTTCGAAACTGTCCGGCTACTATGTAAACATGGTTTAATAGGCTCCCAAAAAATTATATATGAAACTTAGGTTTTATAATATAACGTTTAGTTACTGTATTCGCTCCTTGCTCTCCCGATTATTGCTTACTTTGAATGCGTCTGGCAAGATGAGAGAACCTTCGAAACTGTCCGGCTACTATATAAACATAGTTTAATAGGCTCCCAAAAAATTATATATAAAATTTAGGTTTTATAATATAACGCTTAGTTACTGTATTCGCTCCTTGCTCTCCCGATTATTGCTTACTTTGAATGCGTCTGGCAAGATGATAGAACCTTCGAAACTGTCCGGCTACTATATAAACATAGTTTAATAGGCTCCCAAAAAATTATATATTAAATTTAGGTTTTATAATATAACGTAAGTATAATTATAAATTATAATAGTTTAGGGGTGTCCGGCAGAGGGTTGGAACCATACTAACTGTCTGGCAATGAGCAACGCGAGTTTTGATATTATTATGAATCAAATATAAAAAAATCAAGTTTTATATTATGACGAATTTGAGATGGAATTTTACACACCTTTGTTGCCTGTTATCTGCCAAAGCCACCGCTGCCTCAGCCTCATGTTTGGGGATCATTCTTACCTGTACTAGGGACACACATAGAAGAACTTTCAGCTTTTTTAAAATGACGAAGGTCTGGCACTCACGGGCTCTTGGACCATTTTGTATAGTTGTAAAGATTGTTTGATTTAACGAGCTAATCTCAAGAAATTGCTCGGCTTGAAATAAAAAAATATTTTAGTGTGTGGACGGACGTGCGTCATGTGTCCCTCCGACACAAAGGGAGAATCCTCCGACCAGGCGAGGAGATCAGGCCTGGCGGGCCACGGCCCAACGGTTGATGTTGGGATGTTGTATATATGCTAATTGCCACTCGAATCTCTATATCACAATACAGGATTAGTAGTTGCATTGTAGTTCATTACATTCATACGTTTTCATTCATACTTCGTAGTTCGATGTATCTTCGCTAGATGGCGCTGTTGTATATTTTTCTTTGTACTGTAATGTGGAAGTCGCCACAAGTGTTTAAAAGACCATTTATGAAGAAAGGTTACGGCTATATATATACTTTAAACACGCGGACAATATACATATATTTCTGGAAAAAGTAAAAATAATAATCCATGTAAGTTTTTCGTGTCGCCTTCAGAGATTTACTTTCAATCATCTGATTTTAATATTAGTTGTAACCAAGTTAGACTTATGTTTTAAAATGTTAACTTAGGATTCCAAATTTAAATTCCTACTATTTGAATACTAGCGTTTTAAGCTTTAGCGTACATTAAAAAGTAATAAATTAACTAACACAGAAAGAGACTATCTATCTGAAGTTACGGTGTCTTCATTCATATTAGTAACACTGGCACATCAATAATGTTTGTGAATATGTGTTTTCATTAAAAACACGATTAGATCAAACTTTAAATGGTCACGAGGGTGGTAATCTTCCTTATTTACTAAAATATGATCAATTTCTGTAATGTTACTACAACTGTTACGTACAAGTTGACATAAATCTCAAGCGAATTCACTAGTAAGAGTTTTAAGGTGTTCATATACGAAAAACACGTGTGAGTCTCGGGGCACTAATAGTAATAATTTAAACTAATCTAAGATGAACTATTTAATATTGAAATTGTTTAACTTGAAGAAAACTTAGGTTATTACTTAAATTTTATGTATATTAATACGATAATGTGAGGAAAAAAGTTTATTTGGAGTGAGAAGTGTCTGCCCAAAATACGGCTAAGGCTGTGGGTTAGAATGAGAAAGGAGGAGCCTGCCTGTCGCTGCCATATGCGTAAGAGAAAGGAAAGCTAGATAGATTGACACCATAACGCGTTACGTAACGAAGCTGTTTATCTACCCATATAAAATCATCATTTCATAATTGCAAAAGGGATCACAACGATCGATCACAAAGATATTTTTTTAAATGGAAGCAAAGAAAGTGTGCCAAGGTCGCTGATGCCAATGCCTGCCGCAGCATGGAGTCGGTGAGCGCGTGGCGCGTGCAGCAGGCCAGCGCGCGCGGCCGCGGCAAGCCGCAGCTGCACCACCACCTCACCGTCAAGATATTCATCGGCTTCGAGTACGAGTGCCCTCGCGGACACAGGTACGCCTTATTTTAACCAAATTATTATCAGCACCTGCATTCAACTGTGTCTTGAGTGTTGTAAGAGTCGACTAAGAGAACAAACTGCAGGACAGTAACATTGCAAATAGAAAGAAAACTCGAAATAAACTCGAAATTAACATGTTTGCCATGTACGGTATTAGGTATTAGACCCAAAATTTCTTTTATGAGGTGAGGCCTACGTCCAGCAGTGGAGTACTGAAGCCTGTCGATGAAATCAAAATAATATTTAAAACAAAATTCGTAATTGATACATATATAAAATAAAACGGTGTAATTTTGTGACAATGAAAGATTATTTTGAATACATACAAATAACATAGGACCAAGTGTTGCTCCTTGAAGTACACTTTAGTTTGTTTAAGTAATTGCCGAGCAGTACTAACACTTGTAAATTCGTTCAAGTTCTTAAGTGAGTCTAAAACGTATATACGCCGATACAATAGTACTTTTGGTGATTTCTTGAAAAACGTTCATGAAACTGAATTAAATAATTGATGACATATTCAATCAAAAGTAAAAAAGAATTCAAATTTTATTACTGAAAAGTTTATTTTTTTTTTGTGTTTAGAGACGGTCGTCGTTCGTGTCGACGATAATCGTTTAACGTTGTTATGAAATGGCGCAGGTTCATGATGCAGGCCCCGGACACGGTGGTGAGCGGCGGCGGCGGCGGCTGCGGGCGCGAGGCGGGCGCGGCGGGCGCGCGCCTGGCCGCGTGCGACATGCCGCTGCACGCGCCCTGCCTGTGCCGCGCGCAGCCCGCGCTCAGCGCGCAGCTCATGCGCCTGCACGTCGTCACGCCCAAGGCGCCCGTGCACGTCACGCTCGACCCCAAGGTCGCGTCACTTTTGTGAACGAACGACTCCCGCGTTACGAATAAATCCTGTATCGCGGAGAACTTTATCAAACAAAACAGCAATTTGTGAATCACACAAAGTGTTATCCCACGTGCGACTTGTATCTGCACGCGACCCTTCAATAGAGATATAATTAAGAATACAGAGTGTCACCACCCCCATTCGTCCCGAGGGGACCGTAAGAGCCGACCGAGGGGGCGAACTATAGGATAATAGCTCTACAAAGAAAAGAAAACTTAAAACTAATCTTAAGATTTGTTTCAACTTTTTCTTACCTACTGTACCACACTGATCTGTGTGTCCAGTCATTACTGGCATAGTGAACCATAAACATATTTCTAAAGAGAGATCCCATGTCCAGCAAACTAAAGGCTGTTGATATAAGAGATATCAAACTGAATATTTATTGTGTCCACAGGTCCAACCGGTACCGGGAGGGCCGATCTTCATCCCGCAGCCGGTGGGTTCACCCCCGATCAAGCTCTCGGCGTCGGCGTACTGGATATTGCGTCTGCCATATATGTACAGTGACGAACGCGGGTGCCTGCCGCGCCCCAGGCCTCCGGCCGCTCCCGGCGCGTTGCTCGCACCGCTCTTCGGTCTGCAGGACTAGACGACGACTGGAGATGGCTCACTGATACTTATCGAGAGGCTACAGCCACCGCTTACGGTTACTGGATTTGATCTTGACATAGATCTATCTAGACGATATAGGTTTGATCGCTTAAATTTTGAGCTAAAAGAATCCTTACCAGGGACTTTCAAAGCGACATCTATGAAACTAAATGCGTGTAATGCTAATGTCAAACAAAGAGGGCGAGAGTTTAAAAAGTAGATACAATTACATCTAACTCGTTATCGGTATCCTACTCTTAAGAA
Source organism: Hypercompe scribonia (assembly GCA_949316085.1). Taxonomy (NCBI): domain Eukaryota; kingdom Metazoa; phylum Arthropoda; class Insecta; order Lepidoptera; family Erebidae; genus Hypercompe; species Hypercompe scribonia. The sequence continues at coordinate 4,564,046 of OX438973.1, forward strand.
AACAGAACCACAAGAAACGATAAACTATCTGGTTAGGATATGAATTATTCAAACCACATACCATTCATCTCACAATTTGAACAATTACATTATCTCACTAACTGCTACACTTGGAAGACTGGAAATTTCTTATTGAGGTTTGATCAAATTAGTGATCTCTCAGATGGCATATATTTTCTTTTGAAAGTAGGATAGAAATTCTAATTCTGTTTTGCATATGAATCTTGTTCTTACTTGTCTTCTGTTGGAATCATTTTTTCGATTAAAATCGAATTGCAAAGTTTTACCAAAATGGTAGAATCGACTATTTTGTTATGAGGAACGCCAAAAAAGGACGGTTATCTCGAAATTAACACTCAACCACAGATTATAAACTGAGACATTCTAAACGTAAGATGAGTACGCCCCTTACGGCCATTACTATATCATCAAACTTTAAATCATTATCATCCTTTAATAGTCCACTGCCGGACATAGGCCTTCCTTCGAAAAGGTGTTTTGACTGACTTTAAAAGCACCTGGAATATAATGCCGGAAAATTATTATCATGATTTTTTGTTTAGTAATTCCAGAAATATTTCAGACTCTGTTTACATTTTGATTGCACATTGATCGTTCTCAAACAATTCACTAACTTTTGCTTATCAAAACTTAAAGCAAGCTTTAAAATACATGACGTTTTTTTTAAATATTAAGTGCCTCAGATAACTGAGTGGTAGAGTACCCCTTTGTTTAAAAGCGTCACTAGGTAGACTCCTAGCATATTTTTTCATCTTTTTCAGCTTTCTCAGCTTAATATTTTGATCGCCAAGGTATATAAGTATAAAAGTCTATTTAAATAGAAAAATAGTGACCAAAAATTTATATTATCTGAAGATACTTTGTCCGACGTGGTCACCACGGCACAACGTCTTCTAAAGACATCGAGTGACGTCACCGATGTCAGGGCTGTATCTTAGGCATTTTATCAAAAGTTTTTGACAGTCCATTGCTGAAGCCTTAAATCATTTAAAGTGTAATAATTCTCTTGTCTAGTCTTGCATAACTTGAATATTACTTTGTTATCGTATTATTGAACAAAACAAGATGATATTGTATCTACATCTTAAAAGTGTATTTGATTATAGAAAAATTGAATAAATTGAATTATATAGTTTTATAATTATTTGAGATGAATTTGTGACTTATAGACTTTGAACGTGATACGCCGTTTCGTTCTGGTGGTCAAAAAATTAATGGTGTATTTATATTGCGCTCAGTAACATATATAATATCTTATTAAATACATGGGTCAAATACAGTGTGTTTTATTTCCTTTCATTTTAGTGTTATCAAAATAATATAGAATACAAAAATTTTGTTCGTTTCCTAGTCTGGATTGTAGATCATCGACTACCACCTTACTTCTGAACAATGTGTTGAGGGCCTAGTGTAAGTTTATTTCGCATCAACTCGCTTTTGACCTTGAGCAAGTTTTGTGAAGATTTCATCGCGCCAATTAAGGGGTCAATTAGGGTCTCTGAATTTGGCAACGAAATGACAAAGGACTGATTTATGAAGGAGATATAAACAAGAAATAAAATAAAAAAAACGAAAATTAGAAAATTGTGTGACCATTTTTTTTTGTTTTTTTTTTCTATTCTTTATCTGCCAAAGTGACTATACTCTGCCTGATGGAAAGCACAAATAGAATCCAAGAGTGGTGGTCACCGTACTCATTGCGAATGCAGACAATGCAGCGTGCTGACCCACACTATGGCAGATTAGAAAATTTTTGATTTTATAAAATCTAGACTTGTGTTCCTTAAGAGGTCATAAAATTTCCTGGTGTATTATTCACCAAAGAAATGTGGCATTATATATGTATACATTTTAGTCTGACCCGGTCGTCAAAATTGACTGCTTCGGTTGTGCTGCGGCTGCTGTGCTGAGGTTTAGGTTTGATCCCGAATCGAACAAAGTGTACAGTCTCGATATATTTGTTTCGGAGTGTACAATATTTTCTGTGTATACATATATCATATTTTAATGTATGTATTTGCAAAAAAAAATATAAATATTCAATCAGATCTAGTTTTCACAGTACAAATTTTCCTTAGTTTGGAACTAAAAGACGTTGTGTCTGATGTCCTAAAATATTATTATTGTTATTATAATTACACACAAATAAAACCAATTTAAAAATGTGCATGCGGCAGGGGTGAATCCCCTTTACAAAACTTGCTTTACAAAATTATTTAGGGTCTGTTACTAGTTCAACAGGTTTTATCTGAATACCAGTTTCTGAGGGTGAATTAAAGTCGAAGGTTGAACTATAGTAGTTATCAGTACATTTGAGGGCACTGCCTTTACAAATTTTCCTTGTTCAAAAAATGTAGATAAATAAACTGTGTTTATATCTATATATATTCTAATGAAATAAAATTTTCATTACAATGTACATTTTAAATTTAGTACTTCAACGTAGGTAGAATGCTTCTACCTATATTCGCTTAGATTGTACGTTAAAGTAATATTTTCGAGTCTATTAATTATATTATAGTGGTTATTCCTAATAGACGTTTCGGTCTTCACCGTTAATTTACTTAAACCATCAATATTGCCTTATAAATATTAAACTGATTCTCATTATTTTTAAAAGGATATGCGCAATTTGATTCAAACCATGTGCCTCCTGCCGCCATTAGGCTCGCGCTTCTAATTTCAAATGTTTGATTGTTTATCTATTGACAGTGTTGTGATGCTACTTTAAATTTAAATAACATTATAATTTGAAAAATGTTAGGTGTATTTAATTACAATTTTAGTAAATATTTCTATTAAAAGATTTATGTGGTGGGCGTGGTTTGTTCGGCTGTGTAGTGTAGGGTGGGGGTAGTGAGGGCTTCCTGCTTCGAGGCGCGCATTCTGACAGTCAGTCGTGTGTGCGTCGCCGCCGCGCAAGTACCAAAGCTTGCTTATTTGTTTGTCGCAGTACAGGAATACTATCGAAACTTCAGAAAACTTTTTAGCGGCACAAGATGCCGCTTCTACACAAGGTAAGATTTTTTTATTTTATTTTAGTGTATTGTACACAGTGGGTTTTTTCTTTTATTTTCGATAAATGATTTTCTACGTGACTATAATTTAAATTTGAATTTTTTTTAGTAATTTTATTTTTCATAAACTTTATTTTCATGATCCACCTGGCTGTATTTTTACGTTTATTTCAACGACTAGTTTTACGATAATTACATATGTATAATAATTACGCAGATGGCTCGAAATAATTTTCTAACTTTTACTTTCTACCGTCATGAAGAGGTTTGCTGTGCAAATTTTGTAATTGCAGATGTGATTAACTCTAACGGTTCCATTAAAAGTTTGTGAATATTTTTTGAAATCGACCAGCGAATGTTCGCATAAAGCGGTATCATTTTGAATATATTTCAACTTTTAAGCAAATGATGTAGAAAGTTATGTATCTTCTAAGTATCTTATACTGCGTTTCCTACGATTTACTTGACTGGCTGTTTACAGAACTGCTATTAAAACTATTGAAAAACGATCTCGCAGGTCTTAATTCAAATCAAAATCTCTTGTTGTAGGACAACAGCCGCAGTGGCAGCGGCTCTACCGAGAATCGTCGCTCTATAGCAGAGTTTTTGGGTCTGGACACGCGTCTAGGAGAACCTGCTGCTTCACCCACCGTCCATCGCAACATTGTAAGTACCCACTTCGTTTATTTTACCGGAACCAACATTTCATTACTTTAATACATGTTTGCGAAGGTACAAAATAGATTCGTTCTGTTTTTAAAAATATTGACGCTTTTCATTTGAGGATTCTTTTCAATTCTTGCCTTTCAATGTAGTTATTCAATTTTCAAATGAATCGTGGAACAATCCGCTGTCCTTAAAAATTTTTACAATTAAAAAAACTTGAAAAACTAAATGTAGCTAGTTCGTTAAAAAACTTTTCCCAAACAATAACGTTACATTAGTTCATACTTGAAATCTTTTGATACTTCCCAGGACCCATGTTGGGCGCCAGTTATAACTTTTAAATCATTTGTAATATTCGTACAGAGCCAAACGTTTAAATCAAATTTTAAGTACAAAGCACTGTAGGTTTTATTGTCCGTTCATAATGTACCATACGACATCCTGTTTGATGCCAGTTAATGTTAGCCGAGATTGGTGCCAACAGTGGCTCGTATTAATGGGTGCACGGTGCCAAATAATGCAGGCTGGATCGCTTGGGCTTGTGTACTTCAAGAGAAGTTCAATTTCATCCCCCTGTCTCGGATATCTTATCCCTAATACCCCATTTAATGATCCTACTTATGGTAATTACTTGTCTACTCTCAAATATAGGTTTAAACATTCTCGTATCATTTCACAATTTTGAGACGCAAAATTATTTGGATTTATTTACGGAAATAGATGGCGAGCGAGCACTCTTCAGTTATAGGCTTGGATAATAGCCACCGGAGACATTCTATTTTAAATGTTAGTTTTAATGGAAACTATTTAAGATTGTCGTAGTAGTTTTAAAACCGTAATATTTTAAAATTGCGAATATTATGCTTGATTTGAGATTTATCACTTTTGTAAAGTTAACTTTTGCGGGTAACTCTTAATTTACAAATGGATCAAGGAATTAATAGAAATATTTATTTCTATACAAAAATTGTGGCAACATGTTTCGCTTTCCATTTGAATTTGTTTTTACGAGCATATTTAGTCTATCCAAAATTAGCGTCCTTCAATTTTAACCACGGCCTTCTATCACTTTTAAAATCAAAATCGGGGTCGGTCTATCGGGGTCTATTTGGAATTACGAAGGTAGAATGAAATATTTCATCTAGAAGTGCCGGTTCAAGTAATTTGTATTTATACTAATTGTTGCAGCGCTAAACTCTTTCGAACTATTAAAACTAGTAATTAAAATTTTAAAGAAACTGCAGGTAGTCGTAAATTTAGTTTTATTTCAGATTTTAATTCGTTACACTGGAGTAAAATTTATATTTCTGAATGTTTCAAACTATTCATACAATACCGAAAACACTAGAAACACATTTCTTCACCCGTTTGTAAAAGTCTTTGGTGCAATAAAATATATAAATACCTCAAATGTAGAACCCTCTTGATTCTAACATCGGCAAATAAGTCCCATACAATCGTCTACAAGAATTAATATAAATAGTTCTGCCAAGACTCGCGTCACAACATACTCCTTATTGCAAGTAAGTTAGCAATCGGCCTCTTGGCAATCGTCTGGCGGCGTTTCAACGTATTGGCATGCATCTGGCAATATAATATTATTTGTGTAGGCTTTGCCAAGGCCCCGCGCGTTTAATCGGCCGCCTCCGCGTGCTCGCGACCCGGAAAACTGTCTTGGATACATACGCAGGTTTTTCATGCTTGTTACTTTTAGATTGGAGTGTAGATAAGGTTTGATTCTGATGTATCCGTGTATATTTACATAGAGAAAACGGTTCAATATCAATTTCTTCTTTTTAGCAGTAATTGACAAGTAAATGACAATATTTTTCTGCTACCGACGATGTTTAAAAAACTACGGTCCGAAACAGTTTAGTTTAATTCTATCGTTAAGCGAAACTCGTTAAAAACGTCCATTTTGGGACAATATTGCGTATTTGTTTAGTCTAGACATTTTAATACCATCGTTCTTACTATCGGGAAAACTAAGTTCGTGCACTCGTTGAATGAATTCGTAATGTAGATGGTGAAAGTTGGATGCAACATATCCGCATACAAATCTTATTTTATAGCATTTTCTGTTGCTTTCTCATATTTATTCGTTTACGGGGCATTAAATACAAATGCTTTATTGGAAGTCTGACGGTTTTCAACATTTTCTTTGACACAACTATATAAAATATTAATTTAATTAAAACTAAAACCTAGTAACGTCTGAGTCTATCGTAAATGCACTAAAGTACAAATGAAGTAATTATATAATTAAAAATATAATGTAAGCCGGGTTGATAGCTTTTCTAACGCTGCATTGCAATACTGAAAAAGCGAAGCCGAAGTGGTTGGTATAAGTTGTAACAGTGCTCAGTAAGGCATACTCGTATATAACCGATAAGGTTATTACGCAAACTAATTGTATATAAATAAAGAAAGCTGACTACCTATTCGGAAGAAGACTTCTATACATTTTCTACCACATCGGAGAATTATCTATACTAGTGTTACAATTGATAAGTGTGCTTAATGTAAGTCCAAAAGTTATACAGAAAAATATTTACACGAAGTAAGTTTTTCGCCTCGCACACCTTTCGGTAGCGAATGTACGCTGTTTTCGCTACAAATCCAGTTCCATTTTTATCAATTATCCAACAAGTTGCTGATGAATTTGATATCCAGGAATGTGGAGGCGATAACGAATGGCGTTGGGAGGAACCGGGCAGTCCGGAAGCGGCGCAAACGCCACGTGGACTAGTACCTTCCACTTGCTTCCCGCCCAGGCACCCGAACGCATTTACTAGTTTCAGGTAAGTCAAGGAGTTTTTAATATATATAATAATTCGACGAAATACGATGTAACTTTCTAGTTTTTTTATTACAAGATTTTACTTTATTCCTTCTTTTTGCATAGTGACAAGTTTTTGAACTCGATCTCGTAGTTTTGGGAGAGTTCGCACTGTAAGTGGTGGATACCGCCTGAATAGGCGGCGATAGTCTTATCAGGTGTCTCGCATACTCCTTGATCTTGTAAACCATTTATAAAAAACATGTTGATTTAATCAAATTTTCTATTGTTGATAGTTACCTCCATTTAAACGAGTAATACTGTAGAGAATCGACCACTTGTCGATAATATTTTCAACTAAATAATGAACTTGAAGTCCAAACCATATATTTATAGATTAAAAACACCGTACCTTTGCATATCTTACTTTTACGATTTAACATCTGCTTTTAAAGTTAAGATTTCGTGTCCATTAAACTCTTACATTAACATTAAAATTTAAGCAATGTTCGTGCCTTGAAAGCGTAATTTTTCTTTTCCCGTCGCAACATTACTTCTAATTATAAAGTTGTGCGTACATTACCAAGCCGGGCACAATAGTGCCACATATATTTAATGTCGGTATAAGTAGTGGTCCTTGTATTCTAATAGTTACCAATTAGCACTAGGTACCTGTTTCCTTGCAGTGAGAGCGCGCAGCCTGGTGCGCTTTGGGCCGAAGAGTCCACCTCGGGTCGGGGGATTACGGACCTTGTTGCTTCTTTGGTAAGTACTTTAATAGTTTGTTTGTAATTATATTTGTAAGTTGTCGTAATTGTTTAAAGTTACTTGTAAAGTTCGGCCAACGATTACGTTAAGAAAAGATGGGGACGATGAATCTGTTCGATAATCACATATTGGTTGTGTTTTTAGCGTTATATTCGGTTCGATTTAGACAAAACAATGGGCAGTTAAAAGTGTAAAAGTGAGTTTCTTCGATTTTTGTGATTTTTGTCATTTTTCTTTTGTCTTTGAGCCTTATTGTCAAGCTAGATTGCAGTCTATTTTAAGTCGGTTGTAACTTTTAGAGTAGAACGGTAAAATATACGGTTCTATTCATGTATATTTTGGTGTTTCACTAATTTGGCAGGCGTTCCTTATCAAAGGGTGCCTTAGTGTCGATTGCTTGCCCAGACTGATTTTTAACCAATTTGAGATGACAAGCGCGCAGGGATACAGAATTGTTTTCGTCGAGTTATATTTTCACTCGTTTATTACCCGTCGTATGCATAACAAACTTTCTCAATTGTCAATATAGAACCAGTTTTTCTCACCTGTTACTTAGGTTAATACACTAATGGACACGCGATTTATTTACAATGTTTGATAATACCATCTGAGCGCTAAGAAGTCTTGTAACACTAATTGTTTAATCTGTTTGAAAATAGGTTATATTTCCGCTAAGTCTTGACCGAATAACCAGCGAGTATGTTTCAGAAGGCCCTGGCGATGCCGTCCAGTTCGGTGGCAACGCGGGCCGGCCGCGACGACACGCTCTGGCACGGAGAACGTCGCCCGCCTTCTGATCGCGCCTCGCTCATACCTAGGAGGGCTTCCTTCTGTGAGTCCACTTTCTCTCCTATTCCTTTGAATAGTTATGCAATCAATGTGTAGTATGTGTCAAATGCCTAATAGGTTTACGTATATAATTTTATTTCATTCTATTTAAGAACAATACTAATGTTAATGTTTCGAATGGTAAATCGACTGATCGAGACTAGATTCTATAACGCAAGGAATCCTAGTGATCTAGGGATCGAACCCTGTATTTGTGTATATTGACATAATAAATATAATTATTATAAGTGTTGATTAAATTATTTCGAAATGTTCGATTACTTTTTTGAAGTGAAAACTTCTTTAGGCGCGTTGAGCGTTTTGGTAGAGGGTAAAATCCTCGGTTCGCGTCACCGACATGCTAATAATAATAGTATATCTATAGCTATGGAGAATATGATATTATATATTATATATAAAATTTATTATTATTATATATTATATATAGCTATATATGAAACATAAAAAATTTCATATAATTTTTGCATATAGTTTTAATTACTCTCAACTTAATAGTTCCGTTTTCACTTCTATCGGCAGTCCCACGACTGCTACTGTTTTTTTTTTTTTGGTGCTTCAGTGACTATTTTACTTCATTTATGCAGAATATTTTTGTGTCAACTACAATAAACTCGGATCATATATAATGATTTTATACTGTATCTAGGTGGTGTAGTTTCGAGCGGTCGCAACGGGGCCGAGGTTTTGCGCTGGGGGGGCAAGTTGCCGCCGCGATGTTCCGATCCGAGTGGAGGCTTCTCCGCGAAGGTATTCCTGGGAGGACTGCCCTGGGATATCACGGAGCACGCGCTTATGCATACCCTCAAGCATTTCCAGCCGGTGCGGTGAGTGGACTCGTAACATTTTAATTTTAGAATTTGTCTGCGATTTCGAAATACAATTTGGGATTACATTCAAATCGTTGTAAAAACGACAGTTTTAAATATACCGAAGTTTCACATTACTATATAATTCTGTTCTACCGTATACCTTAAATTAGTATAAATGTTTAGACATTCTGTAAGGTGTTCTTTCTGGGTGAAATAAATAATAGCTCGTTTCGGTACAGCGTGGAGTGGCCGGGGCGCGAGTGCGCGGGCGGCGCGGGGGGCGGGGCGGGCGCGCCGCGCGGCTACGCGTACGTGACGTTCGAGAGCGAGCGGCGCGTGCGCGCGCTGCTGGCCGCCTCGCGCCGCGACGGCCACGACTGGTTCTTTCGGATCGGCTCGCGGAAGATGCGTAGCAAGGAGGTCGGTACATATTCCTGCTTCCCGTCATCCAATATTTTCTTAATATTACTCCTTTAAATGTAGCTTAATCTGCGACGGACGACTACTAAACCGACGAAGTTATTTTAAACGAGCGATTTTACTTTGTAATGTCTGTATATTCATTCTTCGTGCCGATTTTATCACAAATGAAGTGCAAGAAATTATAAATTAACGATTCACACCTAAAATGTACCTTAATTCTAAAAAATCACAAAGAACAACTGTCATAGATACATTTATATTTTAAAGATTAGCCTTTGGTCGCCACTAGAACTCCCCTCGACATTATTAAAACTAAATAAAATAGTCTACGCTGTAATAGTCACAGGTACAGCGTCTTTATTATACTTCTGTTCTTTGGAGTACTCTTCATTTTCAAATTATAAAAATTTGCCACAAACAGGGTATTATAATTCTTTACATAAAATTTTAACAAATTCAGCCAGATTAAATCGATGTCCTGCGACTTAATGTCTAGTCTCGAAAGAAATGTAGTGCTGAAAGAGTGGTGTCGCAGGTCCAAGTGATCCCGTGGGCGCTGTCGGACTCGAACTGGGTGGTGGGCGGCTCGGTGCGGCTGGAGCCGTCGCGCACGGTGTTCGTGGGCGCGCTGCACGGCATGCTCAGCGCCTCCGCGCTCGCCACCATCATGAACGACCTCTTCTCCGGGGTCGTGTATGCCGGTCAGAATTTTTATAAACTACCTCATTTTTCTTTATCCAGTTGACGTTTTGGGTTCAGTTTTGGGATCTGTTCAGGTTAAACCGTTATGACTATCGAACGCTGCTCAGCTTTTACAAAAATATCGACCTCTGTACTGATTCACCCGAAAATATTAACTACGCGATACATGATCTCTATTCACTACACAGTTCGGCTTATTTTTGCTAGATGGCGCCGTAATATTGCTAATGGAAGTCTCAAACTTTCATATTACACAAATTAAAATTATTCTTCACGATGTCTAAATTGCAGTTGGTTAAATACAGTGATCGTCTTGCAGGTATCGACACTGATAAGTACAAGTACCCGATAGGGTCGGGGCGCGTGACGTTCAACAACGTGCGGTCGTACGTTCGCGCCATCTCCGCCGCCTACGTCGAGATACACACCGACAAGTTCACCAAGAAGGTACTGTCATCTGCTAATAAGGTCACAACTGCTTAAAGCTGTTTGTATAGTCGAGAAAAATTTGATTACTCTATGAAATAAAACTGTTTATGAATAAGAATTGATTCATATAGATAAAGCTTGTAACTCTAAACTTGTATGTATTGTCAAAGTGAAAATGTTGTTTACATGAATATAACTTCACATTTCTCCCTCGTTTCTCAACGTGTCCGGTTCATTTTAGTCTTAGTTTCGGCAAGAGTCACCTATGTGGTGACAGTGTTTGGTGTTTCGTATTATAGATTTACTAAAATTTTTCATTATATTCGTAATTGTGTATAAAAGGATCATTTTTCAACTTTTTTCGCGTATATTTCTTCAATGTCCCCGCCTACGTTCAATATTGTTACATATTTAGATAGAACTCGTCGAGACGCGTCTAGCGACACCTCATTTGTTAAAATCCGTCACATAGAACTCGAAAAATAAGCCCGACGACAATGGTTTTTATACCTACTCGAGGGCACGATCCAGAGTAATTATTGTTTGAATTGGATTAAACAGAATTGATTCATATAGATTAAGCTTGTAAACAATGTATTTAAGACTTTTTTCTTTTAGGTGCAAGTGAATCCCTACTTAGAGGATTCAATGTGCTCGGTGTGTAACCTGCAACAAGGGCCCTATTTCTGCCGAGAGCCAACATGTTTTGGGTATGGAAATTAATATCACATTTATACAATAGCAATAAGTGTTAGCGTATAATAGTAATAAACTCTATTTTTTTAATTATTTTGGAAACATATTCTGCAGTTTTAGATTTTATTAGACTTCGGAGATCAAAGATAATTTTACACTAATTTTATGCTAATTGGATTGAAAAATTGATTTAAGATTCATCATCATAACCAGGCTACAACAGTCCACTGCTGGACACGGGTATCTTAAATAAGAAGTTTCCGCTTACTATACCACACTGGTTAGACGTACGATAGTGATTTTATCAAGTTGTTCTTTGCAGTACTTTGTCCTATGTAGTTTGCTCCCTTAGTCGACTCTGACCCCTATTTAAGACGAGTGTTACAGAACGGTGTTTAAATTGTGCAGCTACTTCTGCCGCTCGTGCTGGTCGTGGCAGCACGGCGGGGCGGGCGCGGGCGCGGGCGCGGGCGCGGGCGCGGGCGCGGGGCTGCTGGGCGCGGGCGGCGCGGCGCACGTGCCGCTCACGCGCAACTCCACGCGCCACGAGCCGCCGCACTCCGAGCCGCCCAATATCTTCAACTCTATGTTCACGCATGCCAATGATGGTAATTCTGTGATATCTACGAGTGTACCTACTTCGTGTTTCAAATCGGATCTTACGTTTCATATTGAATAACGATTCGGCAGTTCGTATCTCGAGTACAAATTATTTGACGTCGGATATTGTTCATTATGAGACAGTTTGACAACTGTACTTTATTCTTGGAGACTGAACTGTTTAACGAACATTACATAAGATGTTCAGAGCTTATGCAAATTTCAGTTCCCAATTTTTTTAATTTACTAAGCGATGGACTAATTGGTAATCAATTGCAGGCACCCCATCTCCCGCGACGAGCGGTACGAGCGCAACGAGCGGCAGCTCTGACACGTGCGACGTACCCGACACGAGCCAGTCGACGTGGTTACACTAGTGCGCGGTACTCGTATGGTTTCGCTACGATCTGACCGCTTAAGCGAAATGACTACGCTCGAGCGGTCAGCTGTACGCCTACCGTGCCGTACTCCGTACTCTTACCTCCGTTGTCGACCCGCTATTAAGTTCGGCGCTTCGCCAACATGCTTTCATCGACTTTATAAAATCGCGGCCGTGTGAGTTATTTTATAGAAAATTCTTACTAAAATTTCATAACAAATTAGACAATTACTAATCAAACTTATTACATTTTTGGACATGTTATTGATGTAACAATACTAACTTTTATTGAAAACTATATTATATGTAAAGTTCAAATATTTGTAAATTTGATACATACGATTATATCGATGTCATTACGCTCACATGGTCAATTAAATTGATCTATATCTTATTTGATTATTTTTTTAATAAGAGTATGATTTTTAGCTGGATTAAGTATAACGCTTTTGGATCTTAAACATTTTGTAATTTCAGCAATAATTAAGGCTGTTAGAAATTTTAAATGTATTTCTATAATCATAATCTATTTCTATACAATAGAACAAAGCTAATAGCCAATTATATACTGTGATTAGTATTTGAATCATTTTTAAATGTTTATAATTATATCAGAAGTTTATCATTGTATTATTTACTTAGCATAGTTGAATCATTACCATCAAATATTCGATATAATACGCTATTGGCGTAGATGTTCCTTAGAATGTTTTACGTGCCTATTAGATTTAGGTGATTTTAATCAATTTTAATGTGCCTCTTGTACTTGCCGTAGGCCTGTGCGTTATCGTTTTAACATTTTAAATGGCTTTTAAAATGTATAATTGTGATTTTAATATTCGTAATCAAGGTATGAAATGTTGATTTTGTGAAAAAATCGCTTGTTTGATTTTAAAGTATACAAATATACTGTTAATCAAGTTTTGGTTTTATTTTTATAATCTGGTGTATTTAGATAGTACGTTAATCCCGGGAGTTCTTACTCTAAGCTTTGAGCGACTACCATCAGAATACCTCGACCCTTTACTCGACTCGTCTTTATCATGTAGACTGTTCTGACGACCTCTTCAAACTGATCCCATCCTCTTCGTTCCTCTATAGCAGGAGTGACCAACTTGATTAGACCTAAGATCTACTGTTTACTAACGAAACCCTGTGCGATCTACCAAGGACATACTTCTTGAAATGAAACTGCATAGTTTAGTACACAATCATGTATTTTTTATTAACCAGTCTTAGTACTTTCTTTTCATATCACATGCGAGAGTTTCCCTAAATTTACTTAACATTATGTGGGTCCTATACTTAGTCTGGCCATAAATACTGTTACACTTAATTATAAAAAAATATTACATTTGAATTTCGAATCTGTCATTTTTATACGATTGTTCATTGTGTTTTCTCATTTTGGCGCCAATACATTGTAAAATATTTTGCGATATTAAAATGGTGTGGGGTGATAAAGAGAACCGAATCGCTGTGATAGCATTACACAAAGTAGGTATGGAGCCAAATGCAATTTTTAAAACTCTCCATACACTTGGTATTAGTAAAATGTTTGTGTACCGGGCTATTAATAGGTACAATGAGACCTCCTCTGTTTGTGACAGAAAAAGATCTGGCCGTCCACGTAGTGTTCGTACGAAAAAGGTGGTCAAAGCAGTAAGGGAAAGAATTCGAAGAAATCCTGTCCGAAAGCAAAAGATTTTATCTCGGGAAATGAAGATAGCACCTAGAACCATGTCGCGTATTTTAAAAGATGACTTAGGACTTGCAGCCTATAAGAGACGCACTGGCCATTTCTTAACTGATAATTTAAAGAAGAATAGGGTGGTAAAATCGAAACAACTACTGAAGCGGTACGCAAAGGGAGGTCACAGAAAAATTTTGTTTACGGATGAGAAAATTTTTACAATTGAGCAACATTTTAACAAACAAAATGACCGTATTTATGCTCAAAGCTCTAAGGAAGCTTCCCAATTAGTCGACAGAGTGCAACGTGGACATTATCCGACTTCAGTGATGGTTTGGTGGGGTGTTAGCTATGAAGGAGTGACTGAGCCATATTTTTGTGAAAAAGGTATCAAAACATCGGCACAAGTGTATCAAGATACCATTCTTGAGAAGGTAGTTAAGCCCCTTAACATCACCATGTTCAATAACCAAGTATGGTCCTTCCAGCAAGACTCGGCGCCGGGTCATAAAGCTCGGTCCACGCAGTCTTGGTTGGAATCGAACGTTTCGGACTTCATCAGAGCTGAAGACTGGCCGTCGTCTAGTCCCGATCTTAATCCGCTGGATTATGATTTGTGGTCAGTTTTAGAGAGTACAGCTTGCTCTAAACGCCATGATAATTTGGAGTCCCTAAAACAATCTATACGATTGGCAGTGAAGAATTTTCCCATGGAAAGAGTGCGTGCTTCTATTGATAACTGGCCTCATCGTTTAAAGGACTGTATTGCAGCCAATGGAGACCACTTCGAATAAGCTTTTTATATTTTTAATTGTTTTATATTTATGTATTAAACTGACACACTGTAAAAGTAATAAATGTTATTTGCAGTTAACAATTTTCTTTTTTCTTTATTACAATATTTATGGCAAGACTAGGTATATTAGTGTGAGCATTGCGACTGAGCATTTTCCACTAGTTTAGCATAATCAGGATTGTAGTTGGAAATTGCTAACCTTAAAGAATCCAATGTATGAGGGTCTGTCGAGCGAGAACGGTGTTTATTTTTTGTTTAAGTAGGAAAATGCTGACTCACATTAATGTTGAACAAAAACACGAAGTTGTTCAACACCTTTTTTCAAATTTGGATATTTTTCTTTGGAAACCAATGCCCAGAAATCTTGACCTGCGGATGACCTTGCTTTTAGAAATATGTCGCAGAGCAGAGTAATAATTGTTTAGTAACATTTGCTTCGTTTGAAATGTATCTGCAATTTTTGTAGCCAATTCATAGATATCTCTATGATCAATAGCATCATTAAACGAATAACTTATAAATTGAACCAATTTTTCAATTTTTTTGAAATAACTAAAGCGGATTTCGAAGTCTACTATCACTGCCCTAATTTTTGTCGTGTACTTCTCGGAAACGAAATTATAGGTAGGATGTTTTTCCATATGATCCTTGATGTTTACAAATTATTCAAATTTTTTCTTCTGTATGTCAACTATCATAGATTCTGTTTGACTTTAAAATGCTGCAATAGAACTCATCATTTCTACTAATGTTTTATTCTTGCCTTGTACATTCAGATTTAATGTACACAGTTTACCAGTAAAATCAACTAAGGGTCGATTTATACTAGCGCAAAGTCGAAGCGCATCGAAGCGTCAAATTTTTTACAACTAAAGCGAAGCCGCACGTATGCGCGCGTATTCGCACGAATGCGAATTCAATTCCATTGTGATTAACACCGACTCAGGCCAATTTCCGACTGATGACGCGTTGGTTCACTAGTGGGCGCGTGGATACACGAGAATGTGCGCGCCCGCGCGTGCACCAATCAGCGTTGTTCGCGCGCAGACGCGCGAATTCCGACGAATGCGCGCGTCTTTTTAAAATCTCCGAAGTAATGTGTGCGTTACGCTATGGAGTTAAGGTTGAATTTGTTATGTTCAGTTATGGATAGACGCTTCGATGCGCTTCGACTTTGCGCTAGTATAAATCGACCCTTAATGTACAGTTTACCAGTAAAATGAACTAAGAAAGCTAAATCACATTGCCAGTCTAAATCACGCAATTGATGACAATCATCACCCCTTTCAAGAAATTTTATTATTTCTTCCAAGAGATCTCGAAATCTTTGCAAAAACTTGCTTCGGCTCAACCATCTTACGTCAGTGTGCAATACCAATTCTGGTTCCTTTTCATCTAATTGCTGTTTAAAGAACCGCCTTTAGAGGGATTTTCCCTTTATGGCATTTACAATTTTGAAAGAAATATCCAACACCAGTTTCGTGTTTAATCTCTTACTAGCAAGTACTTGTTGATGAATTATGCAGTGGTAGCTAATGAAGACTGGAAAATCTTCGTCTTTGTGACAAAGAGCAACAAAACCATTATAAATACCTGTCATTGCAGGAACTTAATCAGTTGTCATTATTACGAGTTTATACAAGGGTAACTTAATCTCGTAAATATATGCTTTGGATTCCGAGAATATATCAAGGCCACGAGTTATTCCTTTTAGGGCAATCATACTTAGCAGTTCTTCTTTGGCCGAAAAATCTTCGAAGACCATACGGATAAAAACAAGTAATTGTGCAGTATCAGTGATATCTGTTGACTCGTCAAATTGAAGCGAGAAAGCAACGCATAGTACGATATCTTTTTGTAGTTTTTCATTTAAGGTTTTACTTATTGTTTCTATACAGCGCATCACAGTATTTCGAGAGAGCTGTAAACCATGAACAGCTCTTTTAATTTCGTTTTTATTTTTGAAATTCACGAACAACGAATCTGACACTTGTTCGAAGATTTCCTTGATGTATTCCCCATCGGAAAAAGGTTTGCACTTTTGTGCAATTATGTAGCTTACTCGGCAAAAAAAATCAGTTACTGCTTTACTTTGCTCAAAGGGCCCAGAAAACATATTTTCTTGGACTTTGAATTGCGATTTCAATGATTTCATTTTACTCTTTCTTATTTCGCTATTAGGTGGAAAGTCAGTCTGATATTTACTATGCATTGTATTAAAATGTTGCCCTAAATTTCCTTTTTTGGGTATTGCCAGGGATATATTGCATATTAGGCAGCAACAGTGTTCTTTCACCATAGTAAAGAAGTAGTCCAATTGTCATTCTTGGTGAAAGTGATAAGTTTTTGATTTATCAAGAATCTGTAAAAAATAAAAATAAAATATGAAGAACATAATTTGTATAATAAGCAGTAAAAGTACAATTTAATAACCGTCTTCCAACAGTAAATTAAAAATCGCTGTACGTTTTCCTATAAAAATTTAAAGAGTTCCCTCGATTTCGCCATCAGATCCCGACTTGGTGACCATGTGACCAATTGAGAAGCATTTTCCTTTAGTACTTTCCAAAAATAGAACTTCTCTAATCGGTTGGCAAACAAGGAAGTTATGCGCGAACAAACAAAAAAAAATACAAACATCGGCATTGAGAACCTCCTCCCTTTTTAGAAGTCGGTTAAAAATAGTAAGAGTAAAATATACAACAGTAGAAATATTCAGTTTAATGAGAATTAATTTCCTAACAAAGTTAGCGAACGAACATTTACAAATTTTTTACCCACTTACTTACTAGGTTTACTTAAGATTACTACCTTGTAATTAAAACAATTATTATTTTAAGTACTCGGTTGATTAAACGAATAATCAACTTGGTACTTAAAATAACAATTATTTTAATACACTTCAAAAATTAGACAACATGCACCATATTAACTCATTGTTTGATGTAATATGAGCGCGAAAACTTTGTAAATCGCTTCGGAGGTCTGTAACATTAGCGCGGCAAGTAGGCATTACTCAATGTTCGGCAACAATTGGCTTTATTATTGGTACTTGCATATTTTTCATGTAAATTTCGTGATTCTTTTAGTATAGGTAGGATTATTAAGAGGTCCGCAATAGTAACAATATCAAAAATGTTAACTTACTTTCTTTGATGATCTTTCAGCAGCATTTATTTCCTTATTTGATGTTCCTTGAGTGTTTCTTTTCAACCACTTATACATAACGTACGTTAACAACTATGAAGCTTGCGTGGTACAAAGTCTAATCGTGATTTATACCGGTAATCGTCGAAACGTCGTAACCCCAGAAGTCAATGTCGTCAACTGTCACCTGACCGACTGTTAGGGGACACGGGACGGATTGACACTTGACACACGCCGCTCTCCCGTATCCCATACGCTTCCCGCTTATTGGTCATTGCGTGCTGAAAATAAAACACTGTACTGCGTAGAATAGAGCATAAATAACGTGACGGAACAGCGATTGAAAAATAATACAAGACGGTGCTGCAGTTGTTGATGATTAAGTTGCGCAGTCTGGTCTATTTATTTACATTTTTTGTCTGACCACGATCGACTGGACTAACAGTCGCGATCGACTGGTTGGCCACCATGCTCTATAGGGCAACTCGTACTGGCCTTGGAAGTCACCGTTTCAGAGTGGTAGACATACGCTCCCGAACTAAACCGTTCGGCTCTTCCTTCCTTTGCAGATCGGTTGAAGCCTGGAATTCATTACCAGCGCACGTGTTTCCCTCCCACTACGATCCCGGGTCCTTTAAGCGGGGCGTTCCTGTGCATTGAAATACTTTGTAATTTGAATGAGAAATTAAAACAGCAGTTCCGAAATCAATTGCGCGTTTTAATGCGCTGTTGGGTTTTAGGAAGTGACGTCACGAAACTTGGGACCGTTACACCTCTTGTCACATGTCCCCCCACACTTCGAGAACCTCTCTTAACGTGTGATATCACTTCATAGATGGTCTGTGTTCGGTAAATAAAACAAATTCACTTTATATAATATCGTCTATTCAAATATATTATTTATGACCAATTTACATCTCATCAGAAAGTGTACAGCTATGTCTGTCACGTTGAGTACCGACTAAATTGTTTTTGGAAATACATTGTGATATACTCAAACTGTTATATTGAGTACCCAGCAGTGCTGTACATGTAATCTTTCGGTACTCGTCTCGCACGGACTAACAACTAAAAATATTGCTTAGTCTATCTATCGCTAGAGACTTTACAGACACGTAAATGAAATGGATGTAAAGAACACCGAGACTCTACATAAGTGTTGGGTTTATACCCCCAACACTCGTCAAAGTACAAAGGGGTGAGGTGATTGGTTAAACCGTTACGCCATCCCTGGAGCTAAATCTGTCGATAATGTACAGTATATTTTGTTAGGTATTAAAAAGAACAGTTTGTCACGATAAAATGTATTCATTTTTTCTTAGAGCCATGTTTCCCAAATAAGGTTGGGATCGGCTTTAAGCGGTACGGCTAAACTTTGAGTTATTACGCAGTGACGGCTATGACATTAACAACCCAAGTATTAGGTGATATTGAAGTTCTATAGTCAGATTTTTAGAGATATTAATACTCGTAACTTTTGTCAAGGATATTTTTACGGTAATTGGGACTGACAGGTTAACACGATCCCACTATATACTGACCTGGTTAGTATTGTCTAATTTTGTATAGTCGATTATTATTTAACTACGTTTTCTATATTAAGAGCCTGCCAAAGTGACTCTACTGTGCCTGATGGAAAGCATGAATGAAATCCAAGAGTTGTGGTCACCATACTCATTGCAAATGCAGACAATGCAGTATGGTGACCCACACTATGGCGGCCTTGTGAGATGCTTTTTCACGCCACGCTTGGGGACGTAAAAGGCATGACAGTCATTGTGACAGTGTAAGGCTTACACAGTTACCACGTAACAATGTATTTCTAAAAACAAAAATATTTCGGTACTCAACGTGTAAAACGAATATACAAGTGAGAATGTAGTATATTAGTCGAAGCTCATGCTCATGTCGGAGTTGTTGGTGGCGTCGGCGTTTGGCGTGGCCGGCGCGGCAAGCGCTGGTATACTCAGGTTCACCGTCGGGAACGGGAATTGGGGTATTTCTTCATCTGTAACATATTTAAGTTTTTGAATTAGGGCTACTCGGATATCTAAATAAGTTCTGGAATAGAGAATTGGGTAGATGACTGATCGCAAAGAAATACCAATGTCCACTTCATTAAAACTAATATCGCGAAACATCTCGGCAAATATAATTAACATAGCTTTTTATTATTATTACGAATTCCAATCAACTATACAGTGAAATATATTGTTCAATTGAGTAGTCTAAAAGAGTGACGTCGCAATTTTGTATTTAGTATATTTTTCATACAAAATTGTCGTTTTGACAGATGATAAAAAGTAACTAATTTGACTAAGGTGTCATTTAGCCTATTGCATGAGAGTTATGCATTTAATTTAATTTTGGATATTTGACGCAACATCATCGAGTTTCAAACTGAGCAGAGCTTGTACTACGATAACTAGACTGATTGATAGAAAACTTTTTATTTTACTTATACTTTTTTTTGTAAATAGATACATATTATACATAGAAAATATCAAAACTCCGAAACAAATATTTGCAGATCATACAAACATATGAAAAAGAATTATTTAATAATGATTTTCTGTATTATTTGTCGTTATAGTAACTTCGTTAATAATAAATTTAGGTACTTTTTTCTCATTATTTTGGTACTGATCGTTTTAACGTATTTTGAATTTCGAGAACGGTGGTTTTCAATAATCGTATGAGGTGAAATGATCGACTTCTGGTAATTTAAGTTAGAGGTATTATAATTATAAATGTGGAAGCGGAAATAGTTTCGACCTGTGAGCGCGGCGTCGAGGCGGTCGACGATGGCGTCGAGCAGCGCGAGCGCGACGGCGTCGTCGGGGTCGCGCGCCAGCGCCGCGTGCAGCGCGTCGGCGGCGTCGCGCTCGCGGCCCAGCAGCGCCAGGCTCAGGCCCAGCGCCGCCAGCGACGCGGGCCGCGCCGGCCGCAGCGCCAGCGCGCGCCGGTGCCAGCGCAGCGCCTCGGCCGCGCGGCCCAGCGCGCGCGCCACGTGGCCCAGCGCGTCCAGCGTGGCCGCCCAGCGCACGCCCACCTGCCACCCACTCGCCGTCTTATAACTCAAATGTAATCGACGCGCCGCAGAAACGCGTGCGTGATAAATTATTAAACGCTATTTTTTTTTGTTTAATTGGCTCACCGAAAACTGTGTACACTTTATAACGGTTAAAAAGTGTCTCCGTGTGGTGACGGATTATGAATAAGGTGTCGCCACTCCTAGCCATACCATGGGTGTTGTAAAAGACCACAGAAGTAACAAAATATACAAAATAACATCACTACAAAGAACAGAAAAAATTGAAACAAACACTATAACAACCTGTTTGGTCAATATGATGTAGTAAGCCAAAACCTTGCTAAAAAAAACCTATGTCCAGCAGTGGACTGCTAAAGGTTATGATGACGAATGGTTAAAACACATTTTGTAAAGTATGAAGTGACACAGTTTTACAAATACTTATAGGCAAACACTATATACATTGTAAACCACCAATAATGGATACTTATGCTAAAAATATAATATAGATTATAACGAAAACAGATACAAACATAATTTAAGTCATGCAAATCGAATTCAACGCAAAATAAGCGTCTCACAGTAATAAACGAATTGTTGTTTAAATAAAATTGTTTCACACAGTAACCGCACTGCGGCCCCGTGAACCGATCCATAGCGACAAAATTTCCGAGAAACGAGCTAGTGGTCAGACCACTCCTCGCGCCCCACGCGGCATTTGTTTGCGAGGGATGTTAAATTCAAATGATAATGAATTCTTGGCCCTCTCTGTATAGCGCAAATAATGTACTTTTCTACTTAACATTTAGTATAATATTACGAAATTTGGTGAGTCCGTGTGGGTATAAAGCACGGTGTTGTAATCAAGTCTTATAAAATAATATGGTTTTATATATAGGGTGGGCCAAGAATTCGTTAGCATTTGAGTTTAACATCCCGCACAAACATGTTAGGGAAGTTCTTGGGACCGATGCTACTGGAATTTGTTGGCTACTGGATTGTAAAAGTCAAAACGTTGGTCATTTAAACGATATAATTTAAAAAAAATAAACTCCAACTAATTAGTTTTCGTGTAAATAAACAATTTTTATAATATATCAAATGGTATTTTTTTACGACTTTTCAAAAGTTAACCATTTCCTGGCCCAGCCTATATTTAAACTTATTTGTAACTGAGATATTAACTTAAACGTCTAAATTAGACATAGTAAACAGATAACAATTAAAAAAGTTTTGTTAACATAGCATTACCATAACGTAATGTAGAACGTTAATTTAAAAACTGTAACGATCCGCAAAAACAGTACTACGACCTAACGACTACTTCGAGTTGTAAATTGTAATGTAATATGGGTTTTAAGTAAGGTGACCTCCTGCGTGTGCGGGTCGGTGGCGGCCTGCAGCGCGTGCAGCCACAGGCTGCGGGCGGCCAGCAGGTCGCCGTCCGCCAGCGCCGCTGCGCCCGCCTCGTGCGCCACGTGCGGGTCGCCCGCCAGCGCCAGCACGCGGCCCCAGCGCGCCCTGCCCGCCGCCTCCGTGCCCTCGCCCACCTGCGCCACCTGCGCCACCTGACATGTGTGTGCCGTAACTTTAACCGCTTTACTAACTAATCGATTATAAAAAACCAACCGGTCGGCCGAGTCGTTCACGATTTCAAGGGTATCCGACAAACTCGAGTAAAAAAAAACAGAAGTATATCTTAAAAACCCTAATCTTAAAAATAATTAGTCTGATTTAATTTTTGATCATTTAAATTTCTTTCTTTTCGTTACTATCTCTCCTTACATATCTTTCTCTTTACAAATACTTAGCATTGATGTATTGTAGTGTGTGCGGGCGTGTTTAAGTGGGGTGCTTGCGTGCGTGCGTGCGTACGTACGTGCGTGCGTGTATATGTGTGTGTGATGACATATTAAGAATAGTGTGTCACCACCACATATGCCATACTATGCGTGTTAAAATAACTGCAAAGAAAAGGAAAACTTGATACAAACCCTATATGGACCCATCTGATTAGCATAGAATAGTAGGCCACAAACCTTGCTAAGGCCTATGTCCAGCAGCGGATAAAAGGCAATGATTTGATGATAAATAAAAAATATTACCTTGGAGTTATTGTGTAGTGACGCAGCTCTGGTGAGAAATTTCTCACACATCACGAAGTTATTGAGTAGAGAACACTCTACTCCAACATAGAGTGGTGGTAAATGACACCCGGCCATTAATTGACTAGCCTAGAACAAAATATCAATATGGAAGACAAAATAGACAATGAAAAGGCAATAAGAAAAGATCAATTCACAAAAAAAAAATTGAATACTTTGTGTGTGGACACTAAATTAGGCTAATAACCCGGAGCATCTAAGACTGTAGTATCAGGCTTTTGTTTCTTATTATACAATATAAACTAAACTATCCTAATTTAACACATATTTTTAAATAAATTAATTTATTTTTATTTGGACCTCTGCATTTGCGAAGAGATGTCGCTTCTATGGCCGTCCTCTATCCTCTTCAGCATGGAGTGTTTTGACGAGCTCTTCCAACTGGTCCCAAATTCTCCTACCCTCTACAACACGTCTTGGCCTTGGAAGTCACCGTTTTAGATTGGTAGATATACGCTCTCCAATTAAACGGTTCGGCTTTTCCTACCTGTACCAATCGGTCAGAACTTGGAACTCACTTCCAGCGCACGTACTTTCCTCTCACTATGATTCCAGGCTCTTTAAGCGGAGCGTGAAAAAGCATCTCACTAGGTGGCCAAAGTGTGAGTCACCATACAGCATTCTCTGCATTCGCAATGAGTATGGTGACCGCTACTTTTGGGTTCTATTTATGCTTTCCATCAGGCAGAGTAGAGTCACTTTGGCAGGCCCGAACAATAAAAGAAACCACTATAAAAGGTACAAAATTATTATATTTACTTTGAAGTAGGCAGCCATTGCCTGGTCGTGCTCATTATCAGCAGCAAAACTGTGGCCATAAGCTAGCCACACGCACCCTGCGCTCGGTTCTAGACTCTTCGCTTTGCTCAAGTAACGACGTGCGAGTTCA
Organism: Hypercompe scribonia; assembly: GCA_949316085.1. NCBI lineage: Eukaryota > Metazoa > Arthropoda > Insecta > Lepidoptera > Erebidae > Hypercompe > Hypercompe scribonia. The sequence continues at coordinate 4,587,908 of OX438973.1, forward strand.
CTTTTACCTAAAAATAATTAACCATCACTGCAAGTAAACATTTGAATGTATTGTTGCCTACATATAAAATAATATGCCATGATTGACTGATTCATTGATGCAAACCTAAACCATTGGGGGCTACAAACTTTGGTATCCTATAATCCCTATTTTTTTATTCGAAATGTTAAGAATAGAACCACGATCTTCCACATCGCGGTGGGCCGGTTCTTCCAACCGACTGAACCGCTAGCGGACGACGTGTGCTCCCACTACATCATGTTAACGAAACTTCCCATATATACTTCGGGATAATTGCTCTGTTCAATGTACTTATATATTTGTAGACGTTACAAACTAATGCAAAATAGAGTCCATTTTTATTTCTCTCGCATCACCGAGACTTTAACATTAAATAAGTAATCACGGTAACGAAGTCTCGGGATTCGATTAATTAACAATATATCTATAACAATTTTCAATGCAAAATGTTATCTCTATGAAAAGATAATTATAATCACTATGTGGCAACAAGGTTTTGATCAACCCAACCAAATATCCTAAAACAGTTGTAATATAATAACAAATTCAATACCCTGGTACCAAGTTTGTTCCTTGAGGCACTCCTTCACAAGTTCTAGTTAAAGTGAAATAATTATTGCCGGTTCTTAAATTATTTAACACGATGTGCAATTATTTATAATTTTAATTTAAATTTACAACCTGAAACATTTTCTAAATTTGATAAATAGTATGTGTTAACGTATCAAACGCCTATTAAAAGTCTATGGCTACTTACCAATTAGATAATAATAACATCCAACAGCATACCAAGACGTCCAAGCATTAGGATAAGTGTCAACTAGTTCATGGGAAAACGCGAAGAGCTGTGAACTTTTTCTGAGCTCTACTAGACAAGCAGCCCGTACGTCAACGCAACACCAGGGATCAACAGTATCAAGCGCTTTAAGCGCTTCCTTCCAGCGGCAAGCGGATGCCAGGCGCCTCGCTGTACTCTGTGCAGCTTCGAGCATTCGAGACCCTACGGCTTCTGCTTCCACAGTTATCTAGAAGACGAGAAGGATAAATAAATGGAGCTGATAGATAGGCTTTTCTATTATACTTCATGTTATAAGAGCTAATATTATATTTATCATTTTTATATTATTTATTTTTATATATAGTTTACTCACTGGGCATTCTGTATCTGGTGGTGGCAGCTGAATGGGTGACGGCGAATACCGGTTTAGTCGCTCGCGATATGCAGCTCGCAACAAAGCTCCTTCTGCAGCGCTTAGCTGACTGCTTATAGGTAGAGATTCTATTAATTCTCGCTCTGAAAATTGTAGAAATAAAAATCAAATTAAAATTTGGTAACAAATAGTTCAAAATCCTTTATCTGAACCTTTGTCTATATTTACATTTTTCTTCACGTAAAATATTTGTATGAAAGTGTTTATTCATCATTTAAAAATAATCGCAACACATGTTTTCGCAAACACATCAGCCAAATAATTCAAATAACTCATTCTATTTGGTGATAACTAAGAATATGGATTTTTTCAATCCCTATACATCCCGTGGGACACCCACGGGATGTATAGGGATTGAAAAAATCCATAAGTAAGAGCTGACTAAGGGATTGATATACGCAGGATAATACTACAAATAGAAGAAAATTTAACAAAAACGTAGAGACAGGAGGCCCATTGATGCAGGGGTGACAGTTATAACCTTACACTGCCACGATGACTGTCATGCCTTTTACGTCCCCAAGTGGGGCGTGAAAAAGCATCTCACAAGGCCGCCATAGCGTAGGTCGCCATTCTGCGTTGTCTTCATTTGCAATGAGTATGGTGACCACAACTTTTGGATTCTATTCATGCTTTCCATCAGGCAGAGTTGAATCACTATGGCAGGCTCTTAATGTAGAAAAAAAAACAAACTGTGTGGTATAGCAGGCCAAGACCTACTTTCTAAGGAGAGGCTTATGTCCTAGTCCTAGTGACTATTAAATGTGGTTGATTATGAGGATAAACTTATTCGAGTTAAATCAATCCAGTTTCCTAAGACTTCTGCAACACTTGCCTTGGTGCGGTGTTAACGCATGTTGATCCAGAAGCAAGTCCAAAGCCTCATAGCACGCACAGTCAGCTCTTAACGCAGATGCTAATGCTTCAGCTGCTGCGTCCCTTCGTTCTAAAGCGGCCAGCGCTCGCGCCTGCCACACCAATATGCCAGCCAAAGCACGCTACAAGAAAATTCAGATTCAGCAATTTGTAGACAGACAAATCTGCTATCTAAAAAGAGGTCTATGTCCAGCAGTGGACTAGTAGAGGCTGTTGGTGATGTCAGTGAGTAATTATAAGAAATAATATGTTATCTAAAGAAGTACTGCCTTCATTAAAAAATGAAAAAAGGTTTAAGTGAATAACTTGTCACTGACAATATTAATCTATGGTTAAAAATCATGTAAAGTTCACTAATGTGAACATGCTGTAACATATTTTTCTTTAATAGTATAGTTTTATTTTTTAAAACATTGACTGAACATAGGTTTTGAATGTTTGTATCTCTGTGTTTGTACAGTCAAGGGTCATAAGTGCAGTCCCACCGAGACGTTCATATTTGTATATTGATTCTGTGTTTTCTATTTGTGATATTTCAATGCACACATGTTTTAAATCTAAAATGTATGCATTAAACTTCATATACACAAAGATAGGCATGGAATTAGCATACAAATTTGAACGTCACAGTAGGACTGAACTTATAACCCTTGAATGTACACGGAGATTTGGTACATCATAAGCGAAGTAACAGTAAGTACAATGTTTGTTTAGATTTAAGCTAATGGCAAATATACAGGTGTCCATATTAGTAGTGATTAGCTTACGTTGTGCGTCTGATCGGTACTTCTAGGCTCCATTAATATAGGGTCACACTCCTCCATCAGTTTGATAGCCGTTGCCGGCTCACGGGCTTGCAAGTAAGCGCGCATCGCCACTCCAAGGCACAGCAAATGACGCCTGAAAAGTGACATCTGTTAAAATATTTAAGATCATTTTTTTTATACCTCTAATGGCTGTATTAGCTTATCAAGAATTGATGTTATTTAGATAGAGGAGCAACATAAAGCGACAGCATTTATGTTGTCGTGTTGGTGAATACGAGACCAGAAGCCCATTGATGCAGGGATAATTGTGTGAGCCTAATAGTGCCCGTGTGACTGTCATGTCTTTTACGTTTCCAAGCAAGGCGTGAAAAAACATCTCACTAAGCCACCATAGTGTAGGTCACTGTTGCGACTTCCACATATGGTGGTATTGGTACAAACAAAAATATACAACAGCGCCATCTAGCGAAGATACATCGAACTACGAATAGCGAAGATATTATGAAGTACAATAATGAACTATGAAGCAACTACTAATCCTGTATCGCGAAATAGAGATTCGGGCAATTGGCATATATGCAACATCCCAACATCAAGCGTTGGGCCACGACCCGCTAAACATGATCACCTCGTCTGGTCGAAGGATCGTCCCTTTGTGTTGGAGGGACATATGACACTGATCCCTCCACAGTCACCATACTGTAATACTACGCTGTCTGCATTCACAATAAGTATTATAACCACAACACTTGGATTCTATTTATGCTTTCTATCAGGCGGAGTTAATTGGTTCACTTTAACCGGTTCTTAGAAAAAACACCTTTTATACCAGTTGTGAAATCAAGAGTTGATTGACACTAAATTGTGACTGAACTTTTAATACAAAGACTGTTCAGGCCTTCAGGTCTGAACTGACTAGACTTGTTCATACTTTATACAGTACATGAAAACTTATGAGATTAAAAATTTAAATGTAAACTAATTACCTATGCAATCCTCTAGAAGAAACAGCATGTGCGGCCCTGTGTAATTCTCCTTTAGCAAGCATGGCACTTGCAAGTAGCCAGACATCATCCCCACTTGCAGTATCGTGCCCACCTCCAGCTGCTGCGGCTGCTGCATCTGCCCAGAATAGGGCACTGGTCCATTGTCCCTACAATATATAAACTTATAATTGAAGCAGACATTATTTATTTATTTATAATATGGAGGGTTTACAGCTAACATTATAAGCCAATTACAAGAACACACTTCTAGTGGTATGCTAAATGAAAAAATGTGAGCAATAGCACTAACAATGTTATATGACAATACACAGTTTTCTTTTTCTCTTTTAAACTTCAAAGAAATTAAGACTCGGACACCCTTGTACATTTGAGACACTCATAGACCAAAATATAATATTGCATTGTGCTACAAGTTTTCAGCGTTTATTTGTTTTGGAACTCTGAGGTTCACTTTGAAGAGGTTATTTACCTACATTATATATCTGACATTGTATGTAATCTCTTGAAACTATAATATGGTACACAAAAAAATGACAAAACTAGACTTAATACCATGGGTATTTTCTACCAGTGAACCATAAGGCGATGTAGAGACAAAATAAGGTTAATGCATAAAACTAAAACATGATTTTATGAAAAAAAAAATAAATTTGTTACATTAACAAATACATATTCATGTACATACACAAATATACATATTATATATATACATTAAAATTCTAGACGGTATAAAATTATAGTAGATCTGATAGGGTGTTAGGAAATGTTTCCAAAATATATCTTTAAAACTTGCAGTTTTTGCTACCCTAACCTTGAGATATTTTCTATCTATCTTACTTATTGCTGCTACATTACATTTTAAACATAAAAAAAAACAATAAATTTACTAAAAACTACAGCAGAACCTCTTTAATACGAACCACATCTAATCCAAATCCCTCTATAATCCGAACGGCCCACACCCACTCGCTTTTCTCGCCAGTTGCTCAATAATACCTCCCGACAAACTAAAATAAAGGATTTCTTTAAAAAAGTTTAAAAAATGTTACTGTTTATATGGTTTTGGAATAAGTATACTACTATACTAATTAATATTTTGCAATACTATTTGTTTTATTTCAGGAAAGTATGTACCATATACATATACCTATTTATAGTTCCTAACATACTATAATCCGAATGGAGGGTAAATTTTCGGCGTTCAGATTAAAGAGGTCCTACTGTAGCTTAAATGCAGAACATTTTAAGAGGTCACAACATGCACTAATAGTATCACAAATCCAAACAAAAATAACCAATAAAAATGAAATAAAACAATTAAAAGATAAATACCATTTGTAAAGTTAAAGAATAAGATTGCAACCATCTTGGAACAGCTTTCTCATAAGTGGAGAGTTTGTCAGTGGTTGTCGGCTTCCCCATTGAAAGTTTTGGGCAAAGCATTTAAGGAGATGTTAAAAATCAACTTGAATTAATAGTTTACAGTTTAACATATTAATTTAGTAGGTCACTTTAAATATAACAAGCAAACTTTATCGAATAAATTAAATCTACTTGGACAACACTATACTAGAATCAATATCATAAATAGCAATATTTATTGTGGTATTATAACATAGTCACCTATAAGTTAGTAAAAAAAACTGTTACCAATCTTTCGTCTATTAAGAAAATAGTAGGTACCAAAAAGGTTATACTCAATTATACTTCTAAGTAAATAGATTTACTCCACGTGTTTGAGGATAAGGTGCTTTATTGCTCACAAGAAACTAGAGCACTGACACCTCAATATCCACCCAAAATACTGCATGAACCAAAAATAATTACATCCACTTGCCTCGTAAGAAAAAAAATCGTATTGGCTGATTAGGAAAGTGCCACATTATGAACGGCCTTTACTTCGAAGTTATAACAATAATAAATTTAACAAACTTGGCATACGAAAGAGTATACTCACTAATTCAGAATATTGCTTTACAAGTGACCGCATGAAATCGATGTTCATGCACCCTTCTATACCACTTCTGCCTGTTGTATCTGCTTTTGCCATCACTTCTATATTATTGCTTAATCACTAGTTCAATTAACTTTATAAGAAATTACATTTGAATATATCGCGTAAAACAGCGTAAACTTAACAATAAAGGCATTTATTTACAAGAATAGTATTTGACTTGTTATTTATTTTTAAGCAAAATGATGCTTTAGTTCATGTATCCCGCCGACGTTTAGTGTTGCCATGCGTTTTACGTCAGTTTCCCGTGTAACATGATTATTTATTAATTAAGGCCTTTTACAGAGTAAACATGCCTTAATTCAAAACATTCACAAATAGTGAACATATTACAATATATCTACTTTGGTTCTACTTTCTCAAACGTTGGAGGATGTAAACATGAAAACCCTGATTAATAATGACCCACGACCCTGCTCACCAGCACTGAAGGCATATACTACCTATTAGCGGCCACAACCACTCTGACGAGTCGAGCGTCCCATTAAGAGGACACGCATATAATACTCTGCATTGGTCTGTGATGGTGGTGGTCTTGGGTAAACTACAAAAAATAATTAAAATGAGACAATTGAAATCTGTTATATTTTTCTTAATATTTGTCTTAAATAAATATCAATGAAAATGTATAAATTAAATAAATATATATAATTTATAAATAATTACAAAACCTAAATATTAGGATTTTACCCTTTTGTAAGCTGTAGTTTTACATTCATTATTTCTACAAAATAATTTCGATTACAGTTTCAGTTTCGAAGGTTCATTTTTCTTTATTATTAACCGCACTGGTGTTTCATGCCTCATGTAATAGATGTTGTTAGATTTAATGATGAAAACTGATATTTTATTAAATTAAGTCTAAGCAAAATTACTTAAATCTGATAGTTTTTCTATTATTTTTTATGCATACTCTCAATATTAATACAAGTGGGCTTAGAATTCGTTATCATTTGAGCCCAATGCGACGTTACAGACGTTATGGGAGTTCTTGGGACCGATGCTACTAGAATTTGGTGGCTTTAATCGTAACACGTAATTTCAACAAGATGAAGCCGCTTGTCACACATCCGATGAGTGCCTGCCAGTAATTAAAGATATGTTTCCAGAAAAACTTATTGCCAGTCGAGGCCACCTTCCATGACCACCAAGAAGTCCAGATCTATCTCCAGCAGACTTCTTTTATGGGGTTATTAGAAGAATTGTGTCTACATCAATAAACCAACTACATTATGTCAACTAAAAGAAAAAATCTGCGGAGAGGTGTCAGCGATCTCACGGGCTCCTTGCCGAGGAGTATTCAAAAATTTTTTATAAGAGTGCAAAAGTCGAAACGGATTTAGACGATGTAATTTTTAAAATATTCTAAATAACTAGCTTGTAAATACACAATTTTTATGAAATATCAAATGGCTTTTACATATGAAATTTTCAAATGAGTGTATTTCAATAAGTTTGAACTCCCGTCTGAAAATATCCCTAGTTTATAACTTGACCTTAACCTGACAACATTTATTTTGAAGTTTAGCTTTTAGTTGATTAAATTCTAAAACGTTCCATAGTACTGTTATGAAATGAAACTTATTCTCATTAAAATCTGTCAATAAAATAATCGACTAAACAAAGTTATGTGCTTTGGTTTTCTACAAGCACACACAAATATTTTACATTTACTTAGCTTAAACAAAAATAATTTACAACTTAAATAATAGCTGAAAAGAGTAAAGCGATAAGTCAGTACAATAAAAATATTTTCAAATACAATGCATACTAACTAAATTTAAAAGCTGTTAAATTATAAGTTTAAATGTAGATTGTTATATTTACCTTCTGTAACTTGCATATACCTATTTAAGAAATAAAAAATATTTTAATTCAAATTGTGATAAAAGTACCTACTACTAAATTAAGTCGTATAACTCGTGTATACCAATGCACGCTGTCAATTGACGGATTTGAATTTTGATGACGGAAAGAAAAAGGTTATACAAAGAAAAAGAGGGAATAGGCTGATTAAGATTTATTTATTATCCGTCACTAAATATTATTTAGGCTATCCTAGCTTTTATTGTGTAGTGTTTTAAAAGAAATATAGACTGAGATTTGTATACATTCTGAGAACTGAATTAAAGCAACGTGTCCTAGGTTAGGCCGTTAGTGAAACATGTTAATATATTTGAAATAACATGACTGAGAGGAAAATGTGCAAGTTTTACAATTTAAACGTGCCTGATCGGCGATCTGGGGAGGGAGGGCAGGGTGGTGGCCCGACGCAGAATCATGGAGCGAATGATGACGACGAGAGGAACTCAGATGACGCTGTACCACCACCTGTGCCACCGCATGAGCACAAGCTTGAATATTGTTATTGGATGTGGTTCTCTCGACGACCTCCAGCGCGCGAGCTCTCCGCCTCCACCACTGGTTATGTCCAGGTTTGTTTTTTCTTTCGAGTTAGACCTCATTTAGATCATAAACAAAGAGAATTTACGTTAAAAAATATGTAAGCGTCGTAAATCGTTCATTAAGATTAACCAATGCATACATTAGTAAACACAATCTTATTTAAGACACTCAAATACAGATATTTCTCAATATTGAAGTGTATACAAAAAAACTAAGCATAAAATACGGACAATAAAAAATATAGAACAAAAAACAAACTAGATCATCATATTCATCAATAAACCCATAATACTTTCCAGATTAATGTTCTTTGGTTCAGTTGCAAAGATGTTGTCTTTATAAACACTTTTAAAGCCTGCAGAGAGCTAAGCGGACCCATCTTAAAATTTAGAGGTTATAAGAGTAAAATTGAGGGTACTATTTTTAATGTGTAGGACTCGAGATGCTTAGACAGAGAAAACTGTAATAAAAGCAATTTATACAATGTTTACTAATATTACAATGAATCATTCAAATTATCTGCATTTATTAGTACTTCACATTCTTATCAGTTAATAGTCATTGTTCGGTTCCATTCACTTAGTTTATTTCATTCACTTGAATTAGATCTCATCTGTTTTCTCATCATCAAAAAACTTTTCTTTATACACTGTTGGGCATAGACCTTTTTTTAGAAGGGGTTTATCAAATGTGAAATCTTCAAAAGTTTTTAGGGGGTATTTATAAACTCAACACAAATTTGTTTCATATATATTTTGGCATCACTTTTTCATCATTGGCACTTGAATTTTGTCACTTTTATTGTATGTTGTATTTATATTGCCATTGCACATTTCTTTGAAAATCCAATTTATGTCCCAAGATTGCTTGAAAAGATTGCCATATTCCAATAAGGCTAATTTTACTAACCACATTATACAACATTTTACTTCTGATTATACCATGGTATGTGAGTTAATAATGTATTTAAGACCCTTATCCAGCTTCACACTGCATTGCGACCTTCAGCTATTCATTACAAGATAATACAAAGTGTAAAATAGTTTACCAATACAGCATTGTAACAGTTCACTGTATTTGCAAATATGTGTGTGTATGGTTGCAAAATATTCATAGTTGCCTTGCCCAATAACAGTAGTTAGTAAGCACTTCACAAGTACATTTGTGGTTCTATTAGGTCTTGATCAGGTAGGTTTTGTTTGTGCACAACAGGAGTTAACTTCACTTTCAAGTATTCCTGGCCACAATTGAATGTTGCTGAAGTTTACTAAATCTTTGTTTCAGAATATTACAAATGTTAAATCCAAACCACTTCAACATAATTTTTAAACTAAAAGAATGGCTGACTTGATTTTTAATTTTTCTTTTATTATTTCAACTTACTAAATTGCTGTTAAAAGTACAAATTGTTCTCGGTGTGGTGACCGATTAAGATTACACAGTTTCACCACCCCTATTCATCCCATGGGTGTCGTAAGAGGCGGCTCAGGGAGCAAACTACCTACATTATGTACATATATATATATATATATATATATATATTACAGGAAGTACAAGTTTTTTGTGGCAAAAACATACATACAAATCTAGTGTATGACTTTCCTTCTAACACTAAGAATGGAAATATGTAGCTGTGATGAAACCCAATGTAGGGAATACTACCCACATCTACTGTGTTGTTCATTTATGTTACTATTAAGCACTTATATGGGTGTAAATAAATTTGTTTATATGACGATTTCAGGCGTTACGTCTGGTGGGTCGCGTGGCCAGCGTGGAACAGTGGTGGGGGCTATATACGCATCTCGCGCGGCCCTCAGAACTACCCCCCTTGTCAGACTTGCATCTTTTCAAAATCGGCATCAAACCTATGTGGGAGGACCCGGCCAATGTTAATGGCGGCAAATGGGTAATTGAATTTGACTGTCTAACGAATTTTTGTTCACTTTACATTATTGGAGGAAAAAGAAAAATTTACAGAGAAGTCAGAAATAAAATTAATTTGTAAATATGAACAGACGAAACAGTAATTATCTATATTTTCATGGACGTTTCAAATATTTATTTAGTAAAGTATATAGCAATATTCTTGTGAGCAATTTACGTAATGAGTTTATTCTAATATAGTAAGTAGGTACTCAAATATAACGAGTATGTGCAAGTACGAAAATGATTGTATCTCTTTTTATTAGTAAGAGCATTTGCTCAGAACTTTCATGTTTGGGTTCTACCTATATCTAACTTCTTATTTATTCTTAACTCTATGAATGACCATAAAGAAATAAAGGGTTCTTGAGCAGCCAGAGCTTTATTATTATATCTGTGGTGGTTTCAGGTGGTGCGACTACGTAAAACGCAGACCGGTCGTGCATGGGAGGACCTGTGTATGGCGATGTTGGGTGAACAGTTTATGGTCGGACCAGAACTTTGTGGAGTTGTCCTCTCTGTCCGCTTCCAGGTAACGTATCCTTTTAACATTATTGGTTATAACGTATGTTTGGTACTTACAATCATTTACAGAGTTTCGAAAATATGCTATAGAATAAATCCACAAATTTCTATTAAGACTTTGTTACATATGAACTTCTAGCATCATTATATCTGGAGTGAGCTATGATGAAAATGTCTCTTTACCAGTGTTTGGTGACACTAGTTAAAAAACGTGTACTTGTATTAATTGTTCTAGTTATGTGTTCACCAATACAAAATCTTTTAGAAAATAATATATCGATGATAAAGAACAAAGACGGGCGTCGTATGCGAGGGTCAAACGAGCTCTTATCACGTAATTATAATCTGCATTTCGGGAGTCATTTATGTAAATAAAATAAAATTGTAAAATTTCATTCTAAAAGATACCTATTTTGAGATACATAAAAAAAAATAGGTGTATAGTTACTTTTCTAGGGGAGATCTCATCAATAAGATGATGGTATAATGCATAGAAGCTATGACTGAGTGACTATGGTGGTGTTGTCTATAATTGTATTCCCACAGCTTTATTTAACTGTCCACAGTTTTAAAAACAAAGACACCTCTGTGGTTTGTTTAATGTGTTTTAGAGTGAATGTTGAAAATGCCGGCGTATAATATCTGTAAAGACTCAAAAAGTGAATTGATTTATTATGTATTGTCGCAGGACGACCACCTAGCGGTGTGGCATCGCACGGCGTCGGACGGCGCGGCCGCAGCGCGCGTGCGCGACGCCCTGCGCCGCATCCTGCAGCTGCCCGCGTCCGTGCCCATCGAGTACAAGGCGCACGGCGACTGCCTGCGCGCCTCGGCGTCGCGCGCCGCGCTGGAGCCCGAGTCCCCCGCGGGCCACGAGCCGGAGCCCTCGCGCTCCTAGCCACCTCCCGCCGACCGCACGCGCGCGACCATAGAGTGCGTGAGGTGGCTCTCTTCTAACTTCGAGGAGGCCCGTCTCTACTCGAGCTTCTGGTCGTAGCCCGGCGATCGAGCCCGTGCGCCTGAAAGTCATTGGTCGTCGTAGATTTCGTACTGAGATAGAGCCGGCGAGGTTTCACCGAATTCTCCCCGGTGTTCCGGCCCCTTCCACCTGTTTATAACAAAGTCTACGTCGCAGTCCAATGGCAGACGCGTGTGATTCAGGCGAACGATGATTCCTTTATCGTATTGTGTAACATCTAGTGTAACGTTTTCTATCAGTCGTGCAGTAAACGATGTCGCTCCACTTTTCCCGTTTAAATAGACTTTTGTAATTGTCGATAACTGTGTACGCCTTAGTACCTTCGCCGTTAACCCTTAGTAACCCGTAGAAGATTGTGAAACCGAGTGAGACGTCGCCCGCAGCAATAGTTCGCGTCGGTGACTCACGGACAGTCGTGCCGACGATGTACATATAGTGAAATGTGTGAAAAATAATTAGAAAATTTGTATGCGCTGACGTATCGTGAGAGCCGAGCGCGCCACATGCCCGCCGTCACATTGTACAGACAACATCTGGATTTAAATAAAATAAAGAATCAGAATTTGTATACTTTCATGTTTGTTTTTATTTATTGAATAGATTTAGGTATATATATGTTAGTCAGCATTCATCATGTGGTCCAAATGTACCCCTGTGTTAACTTCTTATTCTCACTTTAACTGAGGGTAGTGTTGGTGCTGAACGCGTCACCGTGACCATCGAAGAAAACTCACACTAGGCCCTCCAGAACTACAACATCCATATCTTACATGTAATAACATCCCCAAAGCATTTATGAGATTTAAGTTGTCCAGTCCTTGTCCAGTGTCGAGCTTGTTGACCATGTAAGAAAATCATTCAAACTGAAGTTGAATAGGGAGAAATTTGTTGAATAAATGCGCAATACCGTGAATGTGAATTTATGGAAGAGGTCTGTCTTCGAAAGAATGTCCTGTTTTTAAAACAAGAATGTTGGTAATAACCTGTAAATCGCTTCCTTGATTCCCAGCTGTTTTAACCTTTTAATGCCACTTTAATTATGGCAGCAATCATCTGGTAACAACGGAAATAAAAGAAATGTTTGTCTAGAAAATATATTTTAATACATCAAATTTCAACAGACATTCACGTTTGTTAATTAAAAATAAAAAGTTAAACATGGCCATTAAGACATTCGTTATTCGACTACACACGAACACGACCCATCGACATTAATAAACTTAATGTCTAATAGATTCTATGGGCTATTTCTCAATCTAGAAACTTTTACTACTCGCCTAATAATAAGAATATTACACTACAGCTGCGACCACCACATTGGTAAAATTACCATCGAATTAGGCCTTATAACCATATTCGTACATTTCTTTTTCGTTTCCTATCGATTCAGAAGTGTGTCCACAACCTACAACTGACATTCAGATGAAAATGTTTCTAAAACTAACTTACATTACAATATTTACATTATTTTGGCAACATTACTTAGTCTATGTGTGTTGATATGCACACGGCATAGGTAAATCAAAGTTATTATGATTCCCCATTATGATATTTCAATTATGTTCTAAAATCACAATTTATTTTCAATGATATTTCGTTAAGAGGTTTATTCGCTGACGTCACTTACAAAATAGACAACAACTATCAGTGTTGCCAGTATGCAAAAAGTAATGTGAGCGTATAAAATCACAGTAAATTTTAGATATTGTGTGTGTTCATTTTAACTTATTTTTCTAATAGGAGAATAAGGACTAGCGCAGACCGAAACGAACGCAAAGGGGAGGATTTTATTAAGGCACTCAAAAATAAACTTTATTGCTATGCGCACGCGTGTTTGTATGCAAGTTGTGTCTAAAAAAAATCCCTTCGCTGCGCTTCCTCTCGGTTTGCGTTAGCCCTGAGACTGGAGTGCCTTACTGGTTATTTTATCCAGTGTGGTCTATGGCACAAAATGTACTGTTCAAATACATTAGCAAGTACATCCAGCTTCTATTAGGGCCAACACAATAAAGATTGACAGCACTTGTGTCAGTTGTAATTCCCGTAGGTACTTTGTACAATATGAGCCCATCGATTACGTAACCAGTTATTTTAAATTCTCTTTTTTCAATAGTTGTTTTATAAACAAAACTCGACAACATCTTTATTCACGTCAATTGCAAAATAAAAACGTAACAAAATCGTATTAATTCACTTAATTATGCAAGTAACCTGAGAGCGTAAAGCACTAATAGAAGCGAGACACGAATGATTAACGCTAATCAACATTAAAATTAACTCGTCAAATGACACAAAACACTGATTACACTAGGTTCATTGCTTCAATTTTAAGCACTTCTTTACATTTCTAATGCCCAATAAACTAAGTAAATAAAGCCAATTTTACAAAATATTACCAGTCTTAAAAAAAGGTCGTAAAAATATAATTGGCAAGATGATTTCGGTTATGGAGGGACGTGAAGATCTTAAAAATATCCGCATTAATGTTTGCATTTTAGTGTACGTAATAATTAAAAGCTATGTTAAAATATGTAAAAAAAATATCTAATATAAAACTGCCAGGCGCTTCAGCTACTTTCTGTGCTATGGACCAATTATCAAGTTTACAGTTTATACTCTGTCCATTCAAATTTTTCTTCGACAGCTGTAGGATATAAGTAATCAAGTACTGATGAGCAATACCTTATCGATTGGAAGGTAATAATCTATCTAATTAAAATAAATAAAAAGTAAATTTTAGCTTAAAATTTTGGAATTGAATGTATTAGATATTAATAACTCAAGTGACAAAGCTTGCGTGTATTATTTTTTTTATTACTCATTTTATATTCTAACCGTCCCATCGGATTGTGAGATAGAGGGAACAGAGAGTGCACCTGTGTTTACGTACATACTTGTGCACTATAATATCTCCTGTGTGTCCTCTTGTTGGGCAGTCTCCATTAGGGCTGACCGCCGTGGCCGAAATCGAAATTTTAACGTATTTTTTATGACTATGGAAAAAACACATCTTAAATTTATTTAGAAGTAGATAATATCGATGCACTAAACCGGAGTAGTAACATTTGCTCTCATCAAACACTAGACCGTATATGTTTTTATTGCGTACAACAAAATTAGAAACATTTTGAAATATTACTTCATTTACTGTATTTAGAGCGCGTTTCAAGTGTCATTTTACAAATTGTGGTACACTAGCCTTCAAGCAACTGTCAAAAGAAAAAAAAATGGACACAGTATAAGTAGCCTTATAAAGTATATTGACAAATAATTTACAAATCTACCCTCATTGCAATTAAAATAAAATGAGTACAATTAGCTTTTATGGTAACTCATTTTATTTCTATTTCAAAGATAGTAAACATATTAATTAAAAAATACCTAAATAATAAGCTATCCTGATTTTACATAAATAGATTACATTAATTCATTAAAAAAAAATTAGTAAATTGATTAAAAATATTTCATTAGCAAAATTTGAGACCCTCATTGGGGAAGACGTATGTTCAATTTGACTATTAAAATACTTAAAAATAAGCAGAAAAAATAACGAGTATTTGTCTACAGAGCTGCAAGCAAGCTACATTATTTTGTTAGTAAAATACTAAACAGCGAGGAATATTACTATAATATATCCCAGAAACAAATGTTTGAAATTATACGAAAATATACATATCTTTAGTTCACTATGATTACAAGATCTCTTAAATATGTACATTCGTTTATAGGTTGTACTAACTATCCGTGCTGTGACGGAATAATTATACGAAGTCTCAAGACCCCCTATTCATCCTACGGGTGTCGTAAGAGGCGACTAAGGGAATAAAGTACGTAGGACATCACTGTAAAGAGAAGGTCAACTTGACACCATACTCTTCTTTTTTTTGTTTTTGTAACGTTTGGCAACCCCCTCGGGCCATCACCCCACCGCGGTTTACGACAGGGTGGTGTGTCGGAATCGGACCGACTAAAATCGCACGGTGTGCCACTCTGCGCCTAAGATAGGAGGAATCCGCTAACAGCTGCTATTACGACATCTGGTTGACACCAAACCATATAGTGTACTGGCCAGAGTAGTAGACCTAGGCCTCCTTTGTCTAAGGCCTATAGATGCCTATGTCCAGTGGACTATTAAATTTTGTTGTAATGTGTCTATTAACAATGATTCATATAAGTGGTCCTTTATAGGACATTATTATGTTGGCCGATGTTGAGTACTTCGTCTCGTGGACCCTTGTCTGAATTTATTTATTGCGCAGCTATTTGTTACGTTGCGACTTAAGATTGGCGGAATTATAGCGGAGCGTCTTTTTTATAGTACAGAAATGTGTATATTATTTACGTTAGTACATATGTTATACATAGCATTAAGAAATGTAATATTTTACATATAAAAAACAGGATATACCAATTTGATAGTAAATAAATTCTTAGCGTTAACGACTGCCAATAGCAGGTGAAGTGAACACTAAGAATTCACGTAAAACAATATAAAACCG
Organism: Hypercompe scribonia; assembly: GCA_949316085.1. Classification (NCBI taxonomy): domain Eukaryota; kingdom Metazoa; phylum Arthropoda; class Insecta; order Lepidoptera; family Erebidae; genus Hypercompe; species Hypercompe scribonia. The sequence goes on from OX438973.1 coordinate 4,604,139, forward strand.
ACTTTAATGTGCCAAAAGCACAATAAATTTCTTCATACTTATATACTTCAATTTGCCATCATCGAGGTAAAATATTTTCAGGAATTATGGAAAAGCCCCGAGTACCAAGAATTTATTTTAAAATTTCACCTGCGTCTCCTGTTGGACATAGCGTGATGTTATACATCGTCAACAAAGCTTTTAACCATAAAAAAGGTTATAGTGCGCAAACTTTAAAAGATAGATATATACTGTCGCGGACTTTTGTTTAGTTTTTTTAGGAGGAACAATTCTGTCATACATTATTTTTCTGAAATTTTAACCGTTTAAATCAATAATTTTCACCCGTTTTTGCAACAATATTTTTCATTGATACTCTGCTCTTATTGGGCATAGCGTGATGATATATAGCCTATAGCCTTCCTCGAGATATGGGCTATCTGTCACTGAAAGAATTTTTCAAATCGGAATAGCGGTTCCTGAGATGAGCGCGTTCAACCAAACAATCAAACTCTTCAGCTTTATAATATTATTCATAGATAATGACTGAAATTGGTTTACCAATGGCTGAAGGTATCTCTTATCAACACAAAAAATGAGGATATTTAATCGAAATAAAGCTCTCCTCTTTTTTGTAATAGGTTAATTAGGAAATTTTATGTAGGTAGTCGACTATCGTTCAACGCCACGCTAAACGCCCCGCCATAGTCAGTCAGCTACCTTACAGCACAAGTGCCCGGAAATCAAGATGGGCAAAGGAAAGGGAGCCAAGGCGACACCTATTACAATACATTACAACGTTAGAACGTTTGCGGAGGATGTTTACGTCTGTACATTATTTATAAGACAGTTGGACTTGAATAGATCTTGCCTATAGTAGACAATAAAGAGATTTTATACGTCGGTTTGAACACATGCGTGCCTAGAATTTTTTAGGACATTATTTTTTATAATTTGTATGTAATTGTTTATTGCATCTTTAGTGCATTTATTAATTTCCTAATAAATACGTTCGAATAGTAACATAACACAAATTACTTACATTTAATTGAATAAATGAACATGTAGTAACTTCAACCATTGTTTGTCGATGGAAAATCGGTAAAAATGAAACTTGTACATGTGTGCTACAAAGCGGAATCTTCAAACATTTAGAGGTAGTCGTGTAATTAAAATTTTTGAAGCAGTACTTGGTGACAATTTGTGACTTAATGGACTTACTGTCCACTTTACTTTGGTTAACTGTTTTGAGATTTATTGTAAATAAATAATAGTTTAAAAATTGGTGCTAGATTGCTATTAGCAACTATCTATGAGAGGATAGTTATGAATCGCGGTAAAATGCACCCCACGCTTTTTACTCTGAATTGAATTCTTCTGTTAATAACTTAAATTTTATTATAATTTTATTTTGAGGCGATTCATGATTGATTGTTCGATCTTCTACTACTGTAATATTAGACTCTTTGTCATTAAAGATTATTTTCTAGTTTTTAGTTCGATTAGCAATAAAAGCGTGTTTTTTTAGCTTTTTAAACTATTATTTATTTTTCATTTTTTAGTCTGTGACGAACCCATAAATCTATTATCAAATTATCGCATTGTCATCGGTCCTTGAGACGTGTGCAAAGTTTCAAGTTGATCAAATTTTTAGAAATCGGTGAAAATTAAGCTCAAAGATTCCGTTACATACATACTATAGATACAACACAAGCTAATAAAAGCGTGTCAAAAAGGAATATGTTAACTGACATTTAAAGATTTCGAATTTGACATTTGAAAGACGCCGTATAAACAGATTTTTTTTTTCTGTTTTAAATGGGGCCAAACGGGCAGTATAGGTACCGTTACCAAATAAAAGAAACATTTGCATATTCGTCATAAATAGTTATATGTAACAGTTGTATATATATTTTTTTTTGCAGTGGATTAAAAAAGGATAAAGACGATGAAAATGACATTAATGAATATCGCATTCTGAATTATTCAGATACCAGTATACAGTTTACACATGTTTTAGTTATCTGTGGCAATTTGTGGGTTTATCATGTTTTGATGTGCATTTCTGTACAATCTAATATGTAGCTGTGACGCAATAACTTGTTTATTTTGGTTACCAGTGATTTATCGCGTGATGTTCCTGTACTCCGATAACCTTTTCGGCTAACATTAATATTTATTTAGACATGTCTGGTTTACAAAAACAATTATGCTCCATAAGTAGGTAAATAGATCAACGGAACAGAAAAAAGTTTCAATCTGAAAAACATCTAACCTTTTTTGTTTATTCTATGTATCTTAATTAAAAAAAATATTTTAAAAAATACTGGTGAAAAGTGGGTGTGCCTACTGACTCTGGAAGGGTCTCCGGGGAAACAGGCGTGATTTTATGTATGTAAGTAAAAAAGTTAGTTAAAACCTATAAAGTTCGACAACAGTCTAGAGTTTTAATATCTCCTGATACTTGGGGGTCTAACGGCAGTCGCTCTGCGTAAAAAAACCCAGTTTAGTCGTATCGTAGTAGACTAAAGCTGATATCGACTAAGTTTGGGAAAAAGGCTCAGCAGAAGAGATCTAATTTGAAAACGTGCCGTCTCTATGCCTTTTAGAACGAAACAATGATCGCAAAGCAAATTCTTTTCTAAACGACTTCGTATTTTGATGTAGGTACATAGTTGTATATGGGCAGTGTTAGTTATGTTAAGCTGCAAAATCATTAAAGAAATGCATTAATAATAAATAAATAGATCAATATCATTCTAAAAGTTAAATTAAACCTAATATTAAAAAAAATTATGAGCAGACGCACGTACATTTTACACGTTACTCTTATGCAAGTAACTTTAATCAATACTAGTTAGGCCCATGGCTTCATTCGCGTGGTTATTTCTTATTTCGTGTTTCTAATTTTGAAAAGGACAAATTTACATACTTTACCCCCCTAGGGGTTAAATTTGCCAAAAAAATCCTTTCTTAGTAACTTCTTCGTACCTTAGTAATTAGATATTCTTATTAATTAATGTAAGTATTTTTAGATATTTATCAATACTCTGATTCTAGGTTACCTAAACTAGGTATTGAAAGTATTGTGTTGGTTATTTGTCGATTTCAACGGAAGACTGTACTGCAAAAGGTGCAGAAAGAAAAAAAAATTTGCACGCAGATTGCGAGTCTTTACAAGATTTGTGAGTGACTAGTCCTGAGCTGGGCGAAGGACTGACCTTAAACTCCATAAAAAAAACTTGCCTTCTTTATATTAAGAAAATGCGGCCAAGTACGAGTCGGACTCGCGCACGAAGTGTTAGGGTTAGTATATGTTGTTATAGCGGCAACAGAAATATATAATTTGTGAAAATTTCAACTTTGTAGCTATCACGGTTTATAAGATACAGCCTGGTGATAGAAAGAAAGAAAGAAAGAAAGAAAGACAGACAGACAGCAGAGGTTCAGTAATAGGGTCCCGTTTTTACCTTTTAGGTACGGCACCCTAAAAAAGATAGAAGCCTTATTTGTAACAAAGAAGGTAGTTAGGTATTCGTCTATCGCGCTCATCTAGTGTCAATTGGTACAATTTATGAACTTTTCAGAACATTATGGCGAACTGTTAAATATACAGTTTTCATTCCACTGAAAATTGATTATCACTATTTCTATAGTTATTTTTCTAAAACAAAAAATAGTTGATTTCCGATTTTTAGAACAGTAAATATATACATACTCAGAGGACTTTAAATGATAAAGAATTTAAGACCTTAAATGGTCTTCTCCAGATTTAGTCCCCTTTCAAGGTTAAAATTGTTTTGAACATCTCATGAATCCTGTACACACGGATTTTACTTCAGACCTCAATATAATGTCGACATTACAGATATTCTACTTATTTTGTAGAATATACTTTAAATTTCATTCGATTATTCGAATCTACAATCGATCAAAGATATACTCAGACTACAAAACAGACTCAACACCTCAACACATCACTCGTAATAATTTTATCAAGTCATTAAATGTGCCAGCCTTTTAAACGACACAAAAGCGACTCTATTACCATCGTCATAAAGTTAATATTACAATGTACTGCGTTTATTTATACAATATGTCAAAGCGATATGCTATCACCACATAAGTCAATTGTCTCACTGTGTTCAGTTTTCAGAGCTCGATAAGTGGTAGCTCCACATACTCGTTATATGGTCGTCAGCACAGCTGTTGCTCAGCGAGCTCGTGGATCAGCAGCGGTGTGGTGTCAGGGGTGAGCGAGGCGGATATCGTCGCCGGCTGTTGAGCTGTGACGCGCTCTAACACGCACGAGGCGGATAAACGCGCCTCGGCGTCGTGGTCCCAGCATTCCTCCATTGTGTCACATAAGACGATTAGACCCTGTTGAAAATATTAAATGAAATAAGTCTGTATAACAAATTCTGGATTATCTGTATCAAAATAAATATTTAAAATTCGAACTTCTTATGCAATCTAGTCAATAACAATTCATGATGATGTACTCTCTTAGCTGATTTCGATCACGGTCGTGACTCGATGGATACTAGCGAATTACGCAGGAGATGTTACAGTGCAAAGTGTGTGCGCAAACTAGGTGCACTTTCTGTTCCCTCACTCTCACAATCTGATAGGTCGGTTATCCGACACGACCGAGGGAAAGATCAGGTGCAGGACCGATGGTTTTATGTGCTCTCCGAGGCATGTTGGTTAAGACCCCAACTTCCAAATTCTGGGCTGTCATAAAGTATTTCTGTAATCAGAAAAACTCAAAAAGACCCAGGAATCGAACCCGAGGCCTCTTGACGGCAGTCGCATGCACTTACCCCTAGACCAATGAGGCAGTCAGTACTATATATTACCTAGCACGCTATATATGTGAATATAGGCTGCAAAAAATATAACCCTTGCTTTGTTTCAGTCAGATTTTGTTTCCATCTGCTAATATTCTCATTTCAGTGACATTTGGTTTTAGGTCAACATTTTCTTTTTTTTTTTAATAAATGCCGGTATTATCAGTTGCACTTGCAATAACAGCAGTATTGGAATTTGTAGTAAAAAAAAAACTTACGGGATGATGCCTCCAGTGTGGAGGTATTTGCGGTCTGAGCTTCCGTTGTACGACGGCTTCCTGCATCTCTTCGAGACTAGGATGTGAGCCCACCTCTTCTTCCAGCGGTAGACGATACTGAGGAGGTGGTTCTGGGCTGGCTTCCGTACACCTGGAGTGATGTCAAATGTTGACAATATTCGGCTTTTTAAAGGTTGATTTTAACAGCAATCTTAATTATATACATATTAGTATATAGTAGCGTTTATTTATTGACAGGCGCCATTATCCCGCCATTTTCAGAATAACTAAAAACCTACCTTTTTATCGAACTGTTAAAGAGAAAATTAGTGAGTCGACTGAATATACCACAATATAACGAGCATTTAAAAATAACCGCTACAAAAAGTTTTAACTGAAAATCGGTACATAAAAATGATGTCAGAGAAATCTTACAAAAGCATTATTAGATTGAACTCAAAACGTTATTGGAATAGTCTAAAGTTAGTCTCTGTGTGTCAAGATTGAACTGGAAATGTGTCAGGAGCGAGTTGAAAATAATTTGAAAGCCTAGGGTCATCCGATATAGCCCGATTTAAGAACACTGTCTGCAGGTTGAATTAATTTAGACTGAATTTATAACTGACGATTAAAAATATTTAGAAAAGTAAAGTTATGTTAAATGGAAGCCGGTTTTAAATAATACATTTTCTATATTTCGAACCGAGCGGCGGTGGTGCGCTTACCAGCCTCATGCCGCCGGTGATGATTTGGGTCCGAGTGGAGATCGTACTCTCGAGCCTTCTCCGCCGCCTCCTTTTGCGTAATGACGTTTTCGCAAAAGGTTGCGACTGCGGTAAAATACTCGTAGTTGTCGCTATCGGCCATGGAGCGGCCGGTAGCGAGAGATCTCTTTCAGTGACTGCAGCGTGTGCAAACGGAATAAACCGCCAAAAGCCGAGTCCTCACTGCAGTCACAGTGATGATAGGTGGGGCTCGATTCTCTCCTAGCGACCGAGTACTTCCCGAAGCAACCGTGCCCGAAGTGGACTTGCGTCAGTCGGAAGGAAAGAGTTTCGTGCAGTCGCCCTGCCCACACGACGATGACGCCGGAGGAGATTAGCGCTGGAGAGTCTTTAGAGTTCCGGCTAAGGCGTTAGCCACCTCTGTCGACACGGTGTGGTAACTGCGTATGGCCCTAATCACCAATATCCTCTGAGGGCGCCAGAGGCGAGCCCAATTCTAGGCGGTCAGAACCGGTACGAGGACCGAATTGACTATGATGAAGGCGCCGAGAGGTGGATCACGTCGAGGCCCATGGAACAATATGGCGGGTTCGTAAACTCAACGCCTCTATGCGCCTGATCACTAGAGACACTCCCGGGGTAGCTAGGCGCGCCGCCTCTTGAAAGTTCGCTCTCCGGGCTGTGACCAGTGTGTCAACGGCGTAACAAATTACGCCCACCCCGGGGGGTAGACGACCTCGTAGAGCCCAGTCGTTCTCCGTCGTTATCTCATGTTCCACAGGAGTGGTCCGAAGACAGACCCCTGCGGAACACCGTACGACATGAGCCACCGCCTCAGAACACCATCTCAGTCTTCGTACATAACGGTACGCTCCTCTAAATAGTCTGCCACAAGCCGCTTCAGATATTCTGGCACTCCGTGGTAGTGGAGTACTTTCCTGATGCAGCTAAATGGCAAAATATTGAATGCATTGGCGATGTTCAACGACACTGCCAATAGCACGCCGCCACAACTCACCGTTGCTTCGGTCACGGTCCTCAGGTGTAACACGGTATCGATTGCCGAGCGCCCCACTCGAAAACTGAATTGGGCGTCCGATAGATTGGGGTCCACTTCTCAGAAGTGTCGGACGATGCGGGCAGAGAGTATCCTCTCGAACAACTTACCCGCCGCGTCCAGCAACACGATGGGCCTAAGGCCGTGATTGAATCGGCGGGTTGTCCCGGCTTCTTCAATAGGACCAGCTTCCCGCTCTCCAGCACTCAGGAAAGCGTCCGGACGCCAAGCTAGCGTCCAGAACCTTTCTGAGACGGGCAGGTATCCCGTCCGGCGGTGTTCTTGGGGTGGATCCGTAGAACAATCGCCTCTACCTTCGATTCTCTGACGAGTGGAACATTATCCGCGTTCCCCCCCGTCTTCTTCGGCCAAGAAGGTCATGGACGGGGGTGTGTGTTCCGCTGGTTGCGAGAAAAGGCCATCGACCCCTGTCTGTAGGAAGCTAGGCTAGAGTGTCTCTGTAAGGGGGGACCCGACGTGCGGAGTTTTTGTTGAGAGAAAAGAGATGCTGAGGGGGTCACGATGGAGACCCCTTCAGCATCTCTTTTCTCTTTACTACCTTGGAACGGCTAATGGATAGCTTTAGTTTTTCGCGCTTTTTGGTACACCTCATGAATCTGTTCCTCTTCGCCAGTTTCGCAGTGACGCCGTCGACTGTGTGTAGAGGACCTCCGGGTACGAGTACAGAGACACGGATGTCCGCCAATTCCTGGGACCACCAGTAAACATCCTTCCGCGGACGTCGAAGGCATCGGATGCGGGGCATGGCCGCATCGTAAATTTGTGTAATCGCATCATGTAAGTGACCAGCCCCCATGTCGACCTCCTCGCGGACAGCCAAGAATGAATGATGGCCGCCTCCATCGAAATGATAGTACACCACCATAGTGTAAAAAGTAAATATAAAACGAATGTAACGTAAAAGTTCGTTTATGTAAATATATATATATAAGTCCAGGATATACACATGTATATACTGTATATATGTATAATATATAAACTTATGTATGTAAAGCTGCGTAATGTATACTTTAGTCGTTAAGGAATCCCCTGCGTATTAAGTCACCTGTACAAAAGTGCACAAAGTTATATATAAATAAATAAGTATATTTGGCTTACCTTGAAGCAATTTCCCACAGCACAAGTGCACATGCGTACATATCTATTCTCAAAAAAGCATCTTTAGTAAAGTTGATTGCACCATCCAGCACTTCTGGAGCCATATATCTTCGCGTTCCGACCTGGCCATGGGCATCTCCACATCCTCTTCCAGTCACGAATACCAGCGCAAGCCCAAAGTCCGCAATACAGGCGCTTAAATCCGCTTTGAGGAGTACATTCTTGGATTTGAAGTCGCGGTGTGCAACTGCCGGTTTTCCTCCGCCTTCTTCGTGAAGATGGGCCAGACCGCGGGCCACACAAGCTGCAATACGCCATGCTTCAGTCCATGTCAACGTGTGGCTTTTGAGGTAGTCGCATAGAGAACCCTGGTGGTAACATAAAATAATAATACGTTTGATTATGTTAATTATCGAATAAATCAACAAGCTAATTGTAATTAATAAATCAGGATTTTACAGTTCGATTAAAAAGGTTAATAGGTTGCGGTTGAATTTGGTTTTATCAACCGAATTCGGAGAAGTATTGTTAAATTTTATTTCATCATCACATCATCATCTCAAGTCCACTGCCGGACACACGGCATAATTTTATTCAAAAATAAATAACTTATTTTTAAGTAAGTTTACGACTATTCACTACCATGTTCTGTGACAGGGATTAAGAATGTTCATCGGATGATAAGGCAAATAAAAAATGAGTTTTATATTCAAATTGTTTTTGTATGCAAATGGGTAAGTGTGAATTGTCATGATCACATAGCTATTACTATATTAACTTTTTATGACTATTCATTTGTAAATTCGCCTATACTCTTTCACTATTTTACTTACAAACAAAAAAGTACTCCCGCGGAGTTACACTCATATATTTCTATATTGAATTTCTTAACAAAAACTAGCATAGCAATATGTTTTGAAAGTTTTTTACTGTCTTCCAAAATGAATCTACATTTTGGAAAACGGTAAAATACCATTAAAAAAACAAAATAAACAATTAAAATATTAAACGTCTATCGGAAATGCGTACTCTCTCAAGAAAGAGAGCAAGCTTGATAGAAGGTAAGGTCTATTTTTGCTTGTAAATAGTAATTTAGATTGTCAATACCTACTTCTATAATTATGGAGTGCGTCATTAAGACAATATAGGTAGGTGATTCGTATCTCCGACAATCACCGTGAAGCCAACAGGCATAGTCCTTGGTGACGTTAAAAAGCACACTGATGCATACCAAATAGGTTTTAAGGAACAATTCCATTGTAAGTATTATACTATATGGACTAGTGAACTGTTGAATGAATTTGAATACGATAATGTTACAGTCAGCAAAGGTTGTAGAACTTGGCAACGTCTATTTATAGATGTCGTAAAATCTGTGCGAATTTTTTTTTTTACAATTAGTTAACGAGTAGAGTAGACACCGAAAATAACGCGAAGTGGTAAAAACCAAAAAAAATTGAAGGTTTATTAGTAAATGTTAAGCTGGTTTATTTCTTTAGAGTCTGTGTACTGAACCCGAAGTGGTGGTTTTAGTTCTCGTCCTAGACCAATATTTTTTTTAAAGCACAGTCATTTGTTCTGTCTATGTGTAATTTGTCTACAATAAGGGAACCAGAGACCTCAAGCGACTGTTGGCATTGAGATCTCGGTTTCGATTCCCGCGTCGGACCAAATGTTTGTATGATCTGCAAATATTTGTTTCGGAGTTTGGGTGTTTTCTATGTATAATATGTATGTATTTACAAAAAAAAAGTATACAAGTATTCTATCAGTTAGTCTAGTTATCATAGTACAAGCTTTGCTTAGTTTGAAACTAGATGGTGTTGTGTGTTAAATGTACGAAATATTTTTTAATACATATACATTTAGAAAAATAAGTATGTTTTCTCAATAACCTGCTTGGAGTCAGATTTTCGTGATTTATAGTAGACTAGAATAGCAGCGTAAAACTTTCCAAGTGATGTTCCCATACATGAGAAAAAAATATATCCGAAGAACATTTTAACAACATATGAATACATGACTTTTACCATTGTATACCTTTGTATACCATGTTTAAAGCAAATATTTTTTTTTTACTAATATTCGACCACACCTTCCTGTGTTGTATAACATAGGTACGTGTTTCAGAACAGATGGTGAACTTGACAGACCGCGCGCCGTTTCTGGATACAGATCGATCTGTAGAGGTGGCGGATATTTTTGTCCCTTATCTGTACATCTGGCGGTCAACTCTCATATATTATTTACCAAAGTCTGACACACTTCGTCGTGATTTAACGTTGGTTAGCAATTTTATATACTGTTTATAAAAATGTAACAACCTTTTTGGTACACTACAAGACATAAATAGTAATAAATTGTAATACTTTTTTTTGTTATGAAAAGGACTACGCCCGCATCAAGTCCTGTGTAGCGGGGGACTTTACAAACATACAAGAAACGGACACAAAGAACACCCAGACTCAGAACAACAATTTGTGGATCACACAAAGTGTTTTCCCGTGTGGAATTTGAAGCCACAACACTCAGCAAAGTTGAGAGTGGCGTGGCGACCGCTTCAACCACTAGGCCAATCGTGCAGTCAAAGTCGTGCATCGTGCAGTATTAAATGCAATGCATAGGACATCTGATACAAAACGCCATCTAACTGCAAACTAAGCACAACTAGAAACAGCTAGATAGACTGATAAAATACTTGTATACTTTTTTGTTGTAAATACTTACATACTTTTTATATAAGAAAACACATAAACTCCAAAAATCACTTAGTCTGATCCGAGAATCGAACTCAAGACTTATGTACCGTAGTTGCATACCCTACCACTGTGCTACCAAAGCAGTCTCAAAGGTTTTGACCGACTATGATGATGATGATCTACTCCTAGTTGATTTTGGCCACGGCGTCCAGTCTCAACAGAGACCAGGGGACTACGCAGGAGATATTTATAGTACACAAGTGTGTGCGCAAACACAAGTGCACTCTCAGTTCCCTCTCATATTAAGTAGGACTGTAACCAGAAAAACTCAATAAAACCTTTTGACCTGACGTGGGAATCGAACCCGAGACCTCTTCATTGGCAATAGCATTAGCTAATTTAACCAACGAGGCAGTCAATTAACTTTTCAGCGTCATAAGCCGTTTTGAGTCTGTCGCTAAAAAACATAATATACGTATATTATGCACACTACTTAGAAAAACTACCAACAATGCTAGATAAGAAAACTAAATGTACTTTTTGGAATAATGAACTATTCATTGTGTGCACTTCACGGTACAATCTAAATAAAAAATATACAACACGTACCTTCTCGTGGTAAGCAGTAACTAGCCAGTATTCAGCTTGGAGATTATCCCCTTTCTTATCAACGCCAATATAATGCAGTATGTCTGGATGATCCATTCGTGCAAGCCTAAATATTTCCTGTTCAGCGAGCCACGACTGCTTGTCTTGAAGTGGAAAAACTTTAACGGCAACATCTTTCTGACCAAGCTTAGCTCTCCATACAGCACCAAATCTTCCTCGAGCACGAACTTCACAAAGCGTGACTTGTCCAACTAATCCAGCGATTTCATTCTCCATTCCAGCTCCAGCTGATGGAGGTCTCGATAATGAAGCTTCTCCGTTGGCCAGCTCCGCGAATGAAGTACCTTTACGTTTTCTGTACAATAAATAACAGACAACGAGGACAAAAAATAATAGGAATAATGGCGTTAACGTATAAGCAATTACTGCTTTCGTGTCGTCTTCGGAACTTGGTATCACGGACGCTGGGACCCGTTGCGGGGGGATTTCAATCTGTGGAGACATTCCAGCTTCTAAGCCTGGAAAGACAAGTTCTTGGTTGCACATATCGCCTTCGCAGCAGCAGTGTAGTAGAAGGAGCTTCGAGCTGTGAAGCCGGCAGATATGCGATCGGTCTGTACAGGATACCGTATCGACGAAACATCCTTTGAATTTCGGGTAAGCTTTGTTCGTGATATTATCGTACTGCCATAGAACAAAGCAATGGCTGGATTTATCTGCTTCCGCGGGAGAACATTCTTCTTTTATAACGTTGGGAGTGCATGTGGAGTTATTTGAAGAATCGCAGGTTGTAGCTTGTGAGCCATCATAGAATTCACAAACTTTGGTAGTGATTCTACCCTCTTTCGGGCGCGGGGGAAAGTTTTCATCGGCCGGAGGAACTGCTAGTGTCACTTGTATACCTATTGAATAAAGCAATGGTTTAATGTTATGAAGACAGAATTAGTTACAAATCAAAGTCTACTTCTACAGTTGTGATGATTTTTGAGTGGACAGAATGATGTGGCAACAAGATATAGAACCACTAGTACACAAAATGGAGTCAGATAGCAAGGTGCATATTTTGCTGTTTTAATCACAGATGTTTCAACAGATTCCATTCTTTAGCTGTGAGCTTCTCTATGGGTATGACTATGTCTCGAATTTGGCTACTTTTTAGAATACTCAAGTAGTTTGGGTACTCAGCAACTGATTATTACAGTAAGTACAGCTTACGGAACAGCCGTACACCATAATTTTTGTAATCCTTCCCTCCTTCAACATAGTCTTCTGCCAGGCCAAGGGAAGAAGCTGAGATTATTGTCACATAGTCAATATTCTTTAAATATTATGAATAATTACATTCAAATGTCACGTAGCATAGCAATTCTTAATGTCACCGATGGTAACATTCCCACAGATGTGATGTCAAAAGATATATATTTATGAATTTTTAAAAGAAAACTAGAGGTAGAAAGAGGGCTTATATACACTAAGAGAGTACATATAAAGTATATAGGAAGTATATATATTATACTCATTGAGTGGAGCAAGGAGTACAGAATTTTAAAATCGAGTCGCACAGTATAGGTATGTTTTCTTTCTTGTGTGCCATTAATATAATGGAATTGTCTATGTAGCATTGAACTTTAAATAAGTAGTTCCGTTCCACATATCTCAATCAAAATGATGACACATTGTTTTTCTTCTGAATCAGTGTGCCAAACAAGCTACTTGGTAAGCTTGGTTCTCAATCTCTGAACAGTCATAATAATTTTATTGAAAAAAACAAATAAAGTTTGTCTAATGTACAACTGGGATAAGTTATAGATTAACCATGAGATCGCCTTTTTGTCTAATTTAGTAAAAATGTGTATTTCAGCCTACAACGCCGTTCCCCATGAGAATTTAACCCTTATCAGTCATAAGTCACCTCCCATGTGACAACAGTACTTTGTCGCTGCGGTCGTAAGTCATGGAGGAGGTGACAAGACGAAACATGTCGAAACTCGCTCTGTGTGAAATGCAGGCACTATTGTCTTATTAGTGAAATATCAGTAACAGAGCAATTGACATCTCTAGTTGTATATCAATTTCCTTTTCCTACAATTCTTACAATATTGAAATTCTTATGCATATTTACCAAAACTAACTACAACCTAGCGAGAATCATGTGTAAAAAGCTATCGACTGATAAGGGTTAACTTTATTAGGATTGAGAGACAATGGTGTGGTATATAGAGTAAATACAATAATTCTACTGCAATAATCGTCATGTCATATACCTTTACATTGTATAAAATAAGGCCACACACACACATAGATTTTTAAACTATGCATTGGATTTTTTGATTTGAAGGTTTTTATTAATAGAAGTAGGATTTATAAACACTTCTTCCCCTTCAACTTATTACCACATGGCACATTTTTTCATTAACAATAATAATAATATATTTTATTTACTTTAAACATGGTATACAAAGGTGTGACAATTAAAATTTTCAGAGTACATACATGTTTTGCTAATGTTGTGCATGCAAAAATTTTACATGGTCTATTGAAGGAATGCCTTAATACTATAAAAACTATAATTGAGTAGCCATTCAAGTGTTTTAACCTTAAAGTGCCTTAAATGTAATGACTTTATTTGACTGAGTAACTTTATATAAAGACATATAAAGCACATAGCATTTACATTTTTATTATTATTTTAGGAGCCTGTCAAAGTGACTCTACTCTACTACTGCTGAATAGAGTTCAAAAGTTCAGACAATGCAGAATGGTGACTCACACTATGGTGGCCTAGTGAGATGTTTTTTTTACACCCTGCTAGGAGGCATGATAGTCATTGTGTCAGTAGAAGGCTCACACAATTACCACGTTTATATCACACTTGCATCAATGGGCCTCTTTTCTCTCACTGACCATCAAAACACAACAGCATGGATGCTTTTGTTTTGGGTTGATCTTCTGTGAGTGTGTATTAATACTTTACTATAAAGGTTATTTTTTTTTTTATATTCAAAGTTTGTTTAAATATAATTTACTTATAAAATCAATTCTTTCACATCATCTAATACAATATTATATATTAAAGATGTAATTTAGATAAATAATAATAGTGGCCTGTGTCCTTATAATTTAAGGTTACAATACAATAGCATAGCTGAATTGTAAAGTTTAATGAAAAACTTTCAGTTTTAGTTTTTCAAATATTTAGTAATTTCCGAAAAAGTTGGGCACATTAATCATTATTGAGAAGTGATGTTTGTATTGACATAATCGACAATTTGAAATTTAATTTTATCATTGAAGACACTATTTATCAATACATAACGGGCCATAAAAATTTTCCTGCAATGACAACAAACAAACTGAACTCGATTAAAGTAATAATTGTACATGTAATATTGTTTTAATACTATCCCAAAAACTTTTGTTTAAAGTAATTAAAAACTAAACAATGCTTACCTAGCACAACTATCAAGGTGAGGTATACAATCTGTGAAATGGTCATCAGAGCCATGGCGCAGACGGGATCAGCCCTCGCGACCCGACGCGACAATCCAATGTTATTTTTATACGCGGCCCCGACATCAAACGTCTAGTCTATTTAGGAAATTCCGACATAAGTACATGTCAGATAAACAACGCACATCCAAAAACAGCCAATCCAAACACCTTCACAGAAAACGGCCACTCAAGGTACTTCGCAATATATGTGACAAAAAAATTAAATTAATTTAATAATCTTAATTGCATTGATATAAATTGGTATTTCCGAAAACACACAGCATCAAACGAATCGCAATAATCCGAGGCATCACTTCACTTAATTGACATTTGTGATGTTCAGGGCTGCCATTGCACAGAAATTGGAAGAAAACAAAATTGAAGAAGGTGGCAATAAATTTTGCGATGGCCAGACTGTGCACACCGCGGCCATGAAACGGAGCACATGGAACTCCGCCGTCTCTTTCTGTGAGCAGTTTATGCTTGCGAAGGAGATGGCGGTTAGGGTCGGGGAGAGGTTTAGAACTCTCCCGGTTCCTCAGGCCCGGGAATGGGTCAGGTCCATAAGCGCAGGCCTGGAGGTGGCAGGTAAGGCCATGTGTTGCTTACTGCTCTCGCCCTTTTGGGGGCAGGAAGAAAAGGGAACATTGCGATTTCCACACGGGTGGACATCTACAAGCCGTAGGTGGTCCGTGGTAAATCGAGGTTCCAGGGATTTCCTTACCAGAGTGCGCCTGGGTTTTGGTCGCTTCGAGTCCGATATAATCACCTCTTGGTGGTATCCATGGTGATTTCTGAACAGAAAAAAGTGACAGTAAAATTATAAGGTCAGTGAGAGTCGTAGAATATCATTGTTAACTAATTTATTGTACAAAAGAATATTTTGTGTTAAAGTAAATAAATTGAAATACATTTTCATATTCGTTATTTCATTATTATTATAAATTGTCAGTGTGGTGATGGATGGATACAGAGTGTTCACCACGTGTATTCATTCCATAGCTATCGTAAGACGTGGCTATGAGAGTAAAATACGTGGGACAATAATATTGCAAAGAGAAGATAAACCTGAAGCAAACACAATAGCAACTGGTTCGGCGAGCGTGGTAAAGTGGGCCAAAACATTCTTTTAAGAGACTCATATCCATCCGCAGACTGTTGAAGGCTGTAGAATTGAGTAGATTATAAAAAAAATTAAGAAGAAAAGATAAACATCAACATCTTAGTTGACGCTTTAGAAATTAATGAAATTAAAATTCACATCACAGTGAAAGACTACAGTAAGAGTATGTTAACACTGCTCAAATATTTTCTTTGTTTATACTGTGGATATATGCCATCTCACGAAAAACATCCTCTGAAGTTGCACTGTAGTCAGCGACGGAATATTGGCAGCCTTTACTATTGAAGCCCTTAAAAATCCCTAGTTGGCAGGTGGATTTCTGGGATTGAGGAATTCGTTCTTATGTGATTATGTAGAAGATCGAACAAATTCTAAGAGAAGAATAGATCAAATCAAACAAAGTTTAGTTCTTAAATTTTAATAATATAATGTGGTCACCAATAGGGTTTACTCCTAACTATTCTAAATGTTTTACATGTTTGCACTGAACAAACCAATATTCTAATATTAAGAATATCTAACATCTTAAAGCTTTTCTTGTTAAATTTAAAATCGTTTCCTCGATCTTGATTTTGTATTTTCTTTAATAAATTAAAACAATATGGATTTTGTCCAAGTTGGTTTAAAATTTTTAAAATTATCTGTTGTGTTTCAGTTTTCAAACACAACAGGCACTAAAATTTTTGATAATGTCGATAAACTAAAGTTAAATGTCGATAAGTACAGAAATGTACGAAAAATCTCAAATAAGATGGTAATGGTAACATGGTAATAACCACATTACTGATATTGCTAATTACAGACCTGACGGCGACTACTCTCTTACCAACATTGTTTATTGATATCATAATACTTTGATTCTACTATTGTGCTTCATAAAACTCCTTCACTTTCAATAGTATATATTAATCGACCATCAGTTTTTACAACGTTTGGTATCGTGAATACGGCAAAATGGTTAAAAAAACAATGGTAATGATTAGTAATGAACATAACAACGACATTTGACAACAATAAACATTGGCAATCTGTCACATTAGCAAAATTTTTCGTCATGGAACTTCTTTCGTAAGACGGAGCTTAATACTTACCCAAAATAACGTTCTCAGAGGAGTTGCCAGGACAATTTTGAGGTTGATGTTCTTGGGTTGGTGTCAGACTGTCAGGCTTTTTGTGTGCTAGCAAACGGCAACGGATGTCAGTTGATATTTTGACAGACTAATAAATTAAATTAACATTTCTTTTTAAATTAATGATACAAAGAAATTAAGGATACAGTTCAAACAAACAAATCATGGGAGCAACGAGAAACAAATAAAATTAAGCATATGTAGAGATGTCATTTTTTTATTTATCTCCAGTTAAAGGTGAATTGCCTGTACATTTACTAGAGGCAATTGTTATTCATAGGTTGGAGCATTTAAAAAAGATATATAAAGGCGAACCTGTTACTTACAACGAATATGTGGTCGAAGGAAGTGTATACGATAACGTCGGACATTTTATGTTATGCATTATAACAATACTGTGTAAGAACAAAGAATTATTCCAGTTTTTCCTCAAGGCTGAATTAGAACTATTCAAGCTCAGGTTGACCTCACTCACTGCCTACGAAATGAGGTTTTTCTCAAAAAAACTTTTGAGAACGATTAAAAAGCTCGAAAATTATCCAACATTTGTTCATTCACTTCAAGTTTTATGTCGGCATTTGATGTTGAAAAATATAGCACAACATGTATGTTCCACGTGTATCAATAACTGTAACACTTATAATTTTAGTATGAAATTCACGCATTGTCTTTCGTTAGTAGCTAGAAAACAGGTTGAATTAAAAAGTGGACAAGCTATTATACCATGTGGGAAATGGAAACAATTCCTATTAATTCTCTTTCATGAAAATTTGAGGAAACGAATCAATGAAACAAATCTGAATCCCCTCCTAAGTGATCCTCGGTTAATGCAACTTTTAAATATAGTTAAAACACAATTTTCTGTTGAGAGAAATAATTCTAATATTCTACTGAGTAAAGATGTAAATTGTGCTTCAAAGTACTTCCCTCCCTGTATGTTAAATCTTCATCAAAGTTTAAGACAGAAGCATAGACTGTCACATTCTCAAAGATTTTATTATAGCTTATTTTTAAAAGACATTGGTATGCCTGTTGAAGAGGCAATAGAGTTTTGGAGAGCTGAATACAGTTTACATCCAAACGGTCATCATACTTGCTCCCACAACTGGGAAAAAGATGAAAAGAAATATTTATATGGTATAAGGCATATGTATGGTTTAGAGGGGTGTAAAAAAAAATATACTTCTGTTAGTTGCCAGCGTGTTCAAAGTGTTGACAATGCATGTTCAGAAGGAGGTTGTCCATTCAAATCCTTTGATACTTCTAAAATGCTTTTAGTATTAGATAATTGTACAGAACCATTAATGTCACAGATAATTGAATTAAAAAATAAACACTTGTACACTGAAGCTTGTATGCATTTTATGCAGCATAGTCATTTAAACAAGCGTGATATTAGTTGTAACTTTAATTTTAGTCCTGTTAAATATTATTTTACTGCTTCTAAAGTTGGCGATGACTTATAAAATTTATGACCTTCCTGTGATACTTTTTTATTCAGGGGTGCAAGTCATATTTGTATATTTATTTATTTGTGCAATAATAATGTGATAATTTGTAAATAAACAACAATTTATATAAAATGTGATTTGATTAATTGATCCTTAACCTTTTCTACTTCCCTGTACAATACCTTTAAAAGTTTAAAGAAAATGATTATTATAAAGTAATGTAATTGGTCACTAAAAAGTATTTCAATGTAATACCTTTTTGCTTAAGAATGGCAACACTGGTCTCCTATTTCCTGAAACTTATAGAAGAAAAGTAACTTAACACGAGATACCAGCAACTTCTGAATTTGTGTGGAAAAAAGTAAAATTGTGCCTATATACACTTACACACACACACTACATTAGTTAATACTCAGTTAAGTTTCTTTCTAAAATAAAAAAATGGAAAATCTACTAAGTTACGAAGGTAACTGATGCAGACAGACAATCTACTGCAATAAACGAGTCGTAAGCCAGATTAAGAAATATATGACATTTTGTTTTTTATTTATTTATTTGATAAAGAAAAATAGTATACAATGAAAACATGAAACATCAATAAAACCCGTATTGGTATAACTTGGGTGCGAATGTAACATTCCTCATTCCGTTCTGTTTATACGATAAACAGTTAATTGTTGAAAACTATAACAATTCGCACAAGAAATAATAGGTGCAGGGTATGTAGGCGTATAAACCTTTCTAGCGTTCGACCGAGTGTTGTTTACGTTTGGTGAACATTCTACTTGTCTTCATATTGTTATGAGTTCATTTAGTATTAACAGGTGATTGGTTACGAGCACATATTTTATTTTTGTTCTTGTACTTTTTTATTTATTTTTCTTTTCTTTTCTTAGCTATACGTTAGTCATGTAATAGGTAGGTTATATATAAATATTATGTTTATTTTTAAATTTATATATATATGAAGTATATATATATGTACGTAACGTACGTAAGTAAACATTTTTAATTTTAAAAAGATCTCAATCTATATATATAATAAAATGTTTGTCTGTCTGTTTGTTAGTTCGTAATAAGTTCGTAATAATTACACTCGAATCGTAAACTATGAATTTGATTATGTGATTATCTTTAGTAAATTTGTTGTGCTCACGAAGCTTTTTTGAAGTGAAAACTTCTTTAGGCGCGTTGAGCGTTTTGGTAGAGGGTAAAATCCTCGGTTCGCGTCACCGACATGCTAATGATAATAGTATATCTATAGCTATGGAGAATATGATATTACATATTATATATGAAATTTATTATTATTATACATATATTATAATGATATTATATATTATATATAGCTATATATGAAACATAAAAAATTTCATATAATTTTTGCATGTAGTTTTAATTACTCTCAACTTAATAGTTCCGTTTTCACTTCTATCGGCAGTCCCACGACTGCTACTATTTTTTTTTATATTTCTCTCCTTTAAATTTATTTTAGTTGGTGGCGTAGCAACGCGGGCATGTTACAGTTACTTGTAAATAAAGTGGAAAGTGTCAAATTAAATACATGTCGTGTTTTTTTATTAATGCATTTAAAAAAAGTTAACGTTCAAAAATATTTACATCTCGACTGTGACGTATGAAAAACTTTATTGTTAAAATTAAAACAAGTAATGATATATCCAGATTATTTAAAAAAATATTATCTCTAGTTCTCTAGGTGCATCATTGAACAATTTAAGTAATCAAAAACACCGCAATATAGTCTATATATTGCTCTTTGTAAAATTATATAATTATTTTACCTTTTTTTAATCAAATGTTCACAAATCGCACGCTTGTCTACTGCTTAGAAAAAAATCACAACTTCCATTCGTCATTGTGAACGATTTGCGACTGAAGTGAGTGCATGCTTACCGAGTGTATACCGAACTCGAGGCGTAGGTGTGAATCGCTTTTTCGACCGTTGGAATGAAGATAAAATACTATATAGATAATATTATCGTAATAACATTGTGGATACCACGACCTCCCAGAAAACCAGGTTTAAGTAATTCATACATACATATAGTCACGCATATTGCCCATAGAGATAGGCAAAGATAATTGATCTCCACTTACTACGACCCTGAAACACCTCTTTTGTTTTGCTTCGTTCACGTTCATCAATCGCTACATGCATGTACATCGGTTCCTGGTACTTTTCACATGGTCATTTTTCAGAATATCACCAATTTGGTCGGTAAACGTTCGCCATGGACGACCTCTTGTGACATTTACACACACATACGGTTTTTAAATTGCTTTCGTGTGTCAAACATCCCTCTTATGTACGACGTAGCCGAACATTTCCTTTGTCGCTTGTCACCGAGTAACTGAAGTTACTGGAGAGTTAACCCTCCATTCTTCCCCATAAAACTTAATAGTTTGTTAGGTTGAATGCACTAATTTTAAGCGCTACTGGTTCTTTTTTTAATAGCTAAAGCCCGCATTAGTAATAAATCCTGTGTCGCGGGGGACTTTACAAACATACAGGAAACGGACATAAGGAACATAGTTGTCCTGTGTGGGGTTTGAATCCACAATACTCAGCGCTGTAGAGAGCGGTGTGGTGACTGCTTAAACGACTAGGCCAACTATGCAGTCCTATTGGAAAAATCATTCAGTGTCGGATAACCCATTTACTTAGCCGTGGTATTATCACGCTACGACTAATAGAAACGTAATATTAATGAGGAAAAAGTTGCGGAAACGGATGAAAAATATTCCTTTTGACAGCTTTTATTGCGTACGCAGCGTAAACACTTAAAGTTTCGCCAAGATAAAGTACGAAAAAAAAAATATTTTTCAAAGTTATAAAAGAAAGTCCGCAGTAGCATGTGGGTATCTTGCAAGGTTGTGGCACCTTTCTTATGGTAATCAAATTAGTGCACACTGTATAACATCATGCTACGGACAATAGAAAATGCAGGCGTGGTTGTGCGCGCAAGTTATGGATATCGAAGACATAGCTGTCGCAGCGATTACTGTAATCATGTTGCCATTCGTAATTGTGTGTTACTGCCGCAATAAATTATAACAGTATTAATTAAATGCTACAATTTATAATAGTTTTATATTATTCATAATAATACATAAATTCATTGTTTTATTGTGAAAGTTATATATCTGAGTAGGTTATTGAGTCATACGTTATCATATTTTAAAAATCGAATACTGAATTATTTGTATATCATAAAATATATTGTCATTTTTTGTAATCAGTAAAACTGGTTATCATTTCACTACCAAAAAGGAGGATTTATCTATTACAATCAATGATGATTGTAACATCATTAAGCATTATTTATGGTAGGTAATTTATTAAAATAGCGTATACCTAAAAACAGCATGGATGACGAAGCTGTTGATATGCTAATCCTTTTTTTTATGGTACATGAGCTTTTTGAGCGCCCCTTCCTCCAGTTTTAGGCCTTGAGAGCGGGGGTTATTGTTCCTGTAATCTTACTCTTCTAAGGTTTGTTCATTTTTTTCCTCCAGTATTTATTCGATGCTTAACACTGCTTTTTTGTGCGTTCGTGGCATCATTTTGGTTCAAACAACCTATATAAGGGCAATTATATCGTGCTAATATATGAAGATCGCTGATGTTGCACATGCACCAATATTTATTAAGTACACCAAATTGCTGATGCATCAATGACGTCAATCGATGTCGCGAGTAATATTTATTGCAACATTCTGTAAGAGCGATTATTCTATATTCCTACTTAGAAGTACAATAATCGCTCATTAGGTTTAGTTTTGTAATATAATTTTAATTAATTAAATAGATTTAATATCATTTCGGTTTTTTTTCGAGCCTTCGATTGCAGTTAACGTAATTGGCGCAGTCGGTAGGATATTTGCGGGCCGGTTTGCGAGCATTAGAGATCTCTTATATCGTTATCCGAATTCGCAAGTCGCCCGGATAGCTATCAAGCACCGTTCCGGATACCCTGAACCTACGGACCTGCTGCAGACAAGAAGGAGAATCTGAAATTTGATTCACGGGATCATTCACGGATTCACGGGATTCACGGGAGAAACCAGAAATGAAATATTTGTAAGTACACTTGAATCATTCTCGTGTTGCACCCTTTCAAATCTTTAACTTCAAGATTTACCATCCCAGGGCCTCTAGTTCGCGGGAGCTTGAATACGCCAGGCCCGCTACCATATAGCAGATAGATTTAGGAATATTAGTTTAGATTCAGATTTAAATTATTTAATATTAGATAATTTAAAAATAGACAATATGGCTCAGCATGATCCAGACTTCTGGGACAAGGCGGAGTGCCTTATACCCTCTATAAAAGAAATTCGACGGCAACCCGAACATTTTAACTCGGTTTATAAAAATTTGCGATATTTTAGCGGCACAGTACTTAAATTCATCACCAGGAAACGAACTAGGTAACTTCTGTTTGCTAAACTGCATACTCAATAAAATAACTGGGACCGCGGCATGCACTATTAACGCTAACGGAATACCCGAGAGCTGGTTAGGCATTCGAACAGCGTTAATCAATCATTTTTTAGACCAACGAGACGAAATCGCGCTTTACAATGACCTCTCCTTAGCTACTCAGGGTAGCAAAACGGCTCAAGAATTTTATAACCATTGTAAAACCTTATTCAGTACTATCATGACATACGTGACTTTACGTGAGACTATACCGACGACAATTAAAGCGAAACAGGAACTATATAAAAGGGTCACTATGCAGGCATATGTTAGAGGGTTAAAGGAACCCGTAGGACCTCGTATACGTTGCATGCGTCCAGCCACGATAGAAAAAACACTCGAATATGTACAAGAAGAACTAAACGTAATGTACCTGCAACAACGTGAAGCTCCAAAAGTACCAGCTCCTCCTAAACTCACCCTCACATACCCTTTAGTAGCATTTCCCCCACAACGATCACATAACTTTCCGACGCCAGTACGTAATTGGCCATTACCTATGGGACAACGCGCTACTGGACCGGCACCTCAACCCTTTAAATTCCCCACACCAGTACAACACCAACAACCCAAATGACACACAAAGGATGTTTAGTGCACCACCTCCTAACTACAACCTCCGTAGTAACATTTTTAGATTATCACCCCAAAATAAATTACCACTAGACCCTCAGCCTATGAGAGGAATTCAACACTTTACTCCCAAACCCTTACCACGAAATAATAAGCTCCATGATTGGCATAGATTTGGTAACCCTCCACCTTCAAATTATTTTAAAGATCGAGAACTAAATATAAATGAGTGCGCGAAATATGACGATTCATGTTACAGCTATTGTTATAAGCCGGAGTACAATTACGAGCACTACACTGAATATACTGATACTGACTTTGATCCCGGTTTTACTTATGACACGATTTACAATATGACTACAGACAACCAAGTTTTTGATGACTCTCAATCACAAGTAGCCTTAGCTGACCATGCTCAGTAGGATTTTCAAGAGGCATCAACGATACAAAAACCAGGATAGAATTAAACCTTCACGCACAGAGACAACTTCCTCAAATACAAATTAGACACCGCCCTTTGAAACTTTTAATAGACACAGGTGCTAATCAATCTTTTATAAGCCCCGAAGCTGTCAAAAGATATTTTATCAACTGTCCCTTACATTTTGATCCATTTGAAGTAGCCAACATACACGCGGCAAGCAGAAATAATTAAATAGTATTCAATTACATTGCCCTGTTTTACAGAGTTTAACAACATCTGTAATGTGAAACTTTTTATTTATAAGTTTCACGATTACTTTAATGGGCTCATAGGTTTAGATGTATTAAACAGCTGGGAAACTCGCATCGATAAAAAAATAATCAATTATTAACTCGATTTGCGTCAAATCTTATCAGGATGTACAACTCACGTGTTATAAACCATCATAGAATATTAGCTCACCCCCTAATGACAACGGCAACATAGAACGTTTTCATTCAACTCTTTTAGAATATCTTAGACTTCTTAAACTACAGCACAAAGAAGAACCAATCATCAACCTTGTCCCTTATGCTATAATAGCCTATAACAGCTCCATACATAGCTTCACGAGATGTCGATCCTTTGACTTGTTGACTGGACACTTCAATCCCAGAGACTGCAAAGACATTGACATCACGCAGCATTTACTACAGCAATATACTCAAGTCCACAGAGATAAAATGAAACAAGTTTATGACATAATCAACTCGTCATCATTTACGAACCGTACCGCAATAATCAAAAAAGAAATAAAACTCGCGAACCCGAGATAGAATACGCACCCCAACAACAAATATTCGTGACAAACCCCCTCGCTAACCGACAGAAGACCACCCCACGATATATACAGGAGACAGTTTTAGCAGACCTAACGATTCATATCTACACTTCAAAGAAACGTGGTCCTATAGCGAAGTCTAGACTTAAGCCCGTACCTAAAACACCAAATTTATTACAGGATTCTACTAATAACAATCCTCCCAATGACGCGATCTCAAGAGATAAGACTTGAAAGCCTCGACTACACTTACACATTATACAAAATTTAAATAAAATATCTCACTAATAAGCTTGGCAATGTCTTAAGACAATTACAATAATTAGAACCCAATAGAGTTAAAAAGAGGTCTTGTAGACTCTAAGTTAGAGACAATGTTACAGAGTAATGCTTTGAGAGAAGACGGCTTAATAAAATACGCTCAGTTCGCTCAACTTCTAGAATTAATAAATGATGATATAAAAGACCTAGTTCAAGAGTTAATTAGGATGGAAAGTATTTAGTTTAGCATTTATTCGCGCGTCTAGTACGCACCATTTTACGATAGATTGGTTCAGAAACTCGAAACGATTTACGCCTATGGGCAAAACTTTTGATTTAGAACTTATAGAATAGTACCATATTATAAAACCAGGTTCATACTATGTAGACAAGCAAATTGTTTTCACATTTAAATCTCCAATCTTTTTCAAGAATAGTTACGATGTTTATTATAGACTTTCAGTCGTACCAAATAAACATGCACAGGCTCTAATCCCCTCCTTTCTGTTCCTGTAACTGACGAGATATCTTATGCGTACATAGAGGCTGAATGCCCGAAGTTAAAAAAACTGGTATCTCTGTGAGAAAGGAACCTGTCATCAAATCCGCACCAAAGCTGACTGCATCCAGATGCTGATTAACAACCAAGTCCCACAAGAATCCTGCCAACTCACAACAGTTACTTTGATAAAAGAAGCCATGGAAAAATTAGACGATCAGCATTACGTCCTATCTTTCCCTCAGTCAACGAAGGCACAAATAATCTGTAAACAAAAAGACTACACGTTACTCCAGGTCAGTTATCTTGCCACGATTCCCGTTGGATGTCGCCTGAAATCTGAAGAATTCACAATGGCAAACGACTACGATGAAATTCAAGGCCAGCCTTTAAAATTGATAAAAATACCCTATTACACCGAGAAACACGCTAGCACGGCTACTCACATCAGTTTGAACTCTATCGATCTCCAAGAATTACACGGAATTCAGGAAATGGCACAGACTTCTGTTCAACTTAACAAACCACCAACGGCACCTTTTACCACACTACAATCCCGTTCTACGGAGTTCTACCAAGCGCAGGCATAATCACTATAATTGTAATATCCCGGCAGTATCTATGTGAATGTAACAACGCTATGAAAAAAAGATCAGCAGCTCCCGACCACAATCCTGGAAGGAGATGGAAATCCTGATAAAATCCCGGCAACATTTTCACTCAACCTGCAAAAATAGTCGCCGTTCTAAGAGGGCAGGAATTACATCGTGCTGATATATGAAGATGGCTGATGTTGCATATGCACCAATATTTATTAAGTACACCAAATTGCTGATGCATCAATAATGTCAATCGATGTTGCGAGTAATACTTATTGCAACATTCTGTAAGTAAAGTACAATCATCGCTCATTAGGTTTAGTTTTGTGATATAATTTTAATGAATTAAATAGATTTAAAATCATTTCGTTTTTTTTTCGAGCCTTCGATTGCAGCTAACGTAATTGGGCGCTCACAGTGTCACTACAGTAATTTATACTTTTCAAAAAAAAAAAAAGAAAGTAGATAAAATTTTACCTAAACAAAAGTTCACATAAGTTCTAAACATATTCACAATACATCAGTGCATCGGCACTCATTCTTTCAGTGCTTATCCATTATTCATTCTAAAAAACCCAAACTCTTAAATAAATCTTTAAACTTTTAAAGTAGTTGTCAAGTTTTGTGTCGCTCTAATCAACTCACTTATGAATATCTATCACACTAAGGAGACAAAAAAATGGTGAACTTATCGTTAACCGTAAGCTTCTTATGAAACTACACTCATATATTTTTTTAGAACTGTTACACATAAATAAAGTTAACAATAAAGGCTTTTACGAGTTCTTTTACATTCTTAAAAATGTTTAACCTCATTAATGTTTATGTCACTTGACAAAGTTAATAAAATAATTTATTCAATAGATTGTTTTTAATTAGCTATTTCCCTGAACGGTTATATTGACTACTAGTCAATATGTGTAATTAAAATATAATATAGTTACTGCGTCTGGTATGTCTGGTAAATGCGCAGCTCCTTCAAACACAGTAGGTAAAATATTTAAAAAAAAAATTTGACAGACGAACTGTATTCTTGTCGTACAGTGTTTGACAACATAAAATTTTGTTAAATTTTATTATTAAACAAGTAATTTTAAACACTGTCAATTTACGTAATCTGGAAGACACAAGAGTCTTACAAGAATAAGTCTTGTTCCTGCATGAGTAGATCTTGCATGGATTAGTTTTAGTCTTACGAAAATGCAAGAACAGGACGCAGACTTTAAGATCAAAACCGATTTTGGGCAACACTACTTGACAATTTAAAATGTTAGCCTAAATAGGGTAGATAACTGTATTGTAAATAAGTACCAATGTCCGCTTCATTATAACAAATATCATATCGGTGTCTGCTGCTCCACTAATAAATAAAACAATAGTGTTTGTATACCCTTGTTGTAATCCGAAAATTCAGTAAAAATTCCACACATGTGCGACAGAATCCACACTTTATCGTGCTATTCAATAGTAAAACCAAATACTGTTCATATAACTTAGTTACATGTGAAATTGTTTTGTTGAGTTTGTAACGAAACTTGTCAAGATCGCTTTTACACTTTTATCAAATTATTTAAAAAATACTTAAATAAATATTTTTTTTAAATTCGTCAATGAAGAATTAGTTTCATTTTTAATTTTTTGGGTTGGGTGGCGACATGAAAACAGGATATGTTAACATTAAAACAAATGTGGTGATAAAATGAGGATAGGAATATAATTATAAAGTTAGTGAGCATCATTTCCGCAACAAAATTTAGTTCATTAGTGTAATTAATTGAGTTAGTACATAATAAAGTGGATACAAAGTATACCTGTTTTTATCGCCATTTGTCGCTATTTAGCAGTCGTAATTTCATCGATATATGCTAGTTGTCAAATTTTATGAGCTATCTTTTTGCCTATCTTTAGTGAAAGCAATATAACATGAAAGGTTTGTGCTAAACCACTCTGGTCAAGTTGACATTCTACAACGTTATCGTTATTCGAAAACTAACAAATATATGGGAATGTCGTATCTCAACGCTATTTCAAGTGGTCAAAACAAAATATTAGTCAAAAAAATACAAGAGAGTAGAGGCGTTAGCGATTATAGAAAGAGAATAGACGTGAAACACTTACATTTTGGTTAATGAAGTACTCTAATAACCTCATTTGTGATATCATTCTGGTCAAATTGGCCTATTAATGTCAAAGCATGGCTTGCCCATAACTCTTAATATTGTTGGGAGAACTATTTATTTTTAATTTATTTATTGGTTTACCAGTAGTTTTGACACCAAAACATTCGTACAAAATAAGCAGTGATAAGTAAGTATCTAAGTGCACAACTTATGAACGTAAACACCACATGCATATGTTCTAGTATAATTTAAAAGAAAACACTGTTAAAGAAGTTGTTCAAAAACCGAGGAAACAAACGCTAACCTATATGTAAAGAATCTATCCCTGTCAGGGACTGAAATTAGTACATAATTAATTGACAGCAAGTTTGTGGACTCGGCTCTTAAATCGTTGAAAAATTGTGTCAAATATATCTATCTGATTACTGTTGTTATTATATTTCTTACTAAGCCGTGAAAAAGGTGAGTTGGAACCTAAAACTGATCATCGAAGAGGAGGATGTATTAGCATAATTGGTTTTCTGGGATATTCATAAGGGATATTGGATTTAAATTTTGAAAGCAGATTTCGGCAGTCAATATTATTGTTTAATATTAAAAATAAAAATAACAAAGCAGATGTGTTTCTGCGTTTTTCAAGAGGGTGCCAGTTTCGAAATATTTGAGGCATTTCAGGTAGCTTGGTTGTTTCTTTACAATAAACTATCAACTTAAGTCTCACTTACAGTGTTTTACGAGTACATCTTCTCTCATTCTGAGGATGGACATAGACAAAAATAGGAGACAGACGATACCTGCTCCAAATTACCTTAAATTAGAACGTCTAATGAGATGTTTAACTCCGGCCCCATACTTACGAATGATTCTCTATCGATTCGTAGTGAAGTTTGCAAAAGAGTGAAGTTTTTACACTTAATTTTTTTAATATTCTGCTTCGTTCTCTATATAATGGAAAAGACTGGAGTGACTCAATTGAGTGCTTCATATGCTACCAATATTACAATGTCTCACTTGCATATCATACGTAAAATTAAAAGAGAGGAAAAGCGTTGGATGATAAAAATTTGCGAGTCAGTATTTGTTTTGTTTCCGTTGTCTGATTATATTCGTAAAAAATATTAACGGAAGTAGGTAAGTAAATATAATAGTATCTTCAGGTAACAGTGTTTACGCACTAAAATTAGGGCAAGGCGTGTCTCTATGACATAGTTGGATTAAAATAGCGTGTACCAAATTTACTTTTAATGCTGACCTATGTATAATGAGCTGATTGACATCCATATTCGACACCTACGCTTACGAATTGCATAAATTTGAAGAAAATGAAGTGTTTACTTAGCTGGTATATCGTGAACAGAGATAAGAATAGCCTTAGCATGCAGATACGAAACTAGAATAATGCAGATAATCGTCGACGCATTATGACTGGTTTGTATAAAATGTCTCTCATATTTGCTGCATTGACACGGATGTCGGATTAAGAACACGAACTGCCACCATCCTTATTCATCTCCTGGGTGTCCTTAGAATCAACTAAGGAAGTAAACTAAACTAAGTAAGTAACTAACTAACTAAGTAAACGAACTCAGGGTAACAGTACTGCAAAGAGGAGGAAATGTTGAAATAAACACTATACCAACCCTATCTAGTGAACATGTTATAGTAGGCCGAAATCTTCTTTCTAATGAGACTTTCATGTCCAGCAGAGAACATGTGTGGAGGGTAATTCGCTGCACTCAACATTGCTTCTGCTAGTCACCATACCTAAATTGTATAATAAATATAATGATGAAATATATCAGAATACTGGTTTCTAAGGGACTTCCCTTGTTTAAAATATTATTTTGATTCGACCTTAGTAATCGTACGCAGATCAGTCTATGGATGGTTGGCCATTCTTAGCACATTGAGACCCCCCCGTGCCGTAGAGGGCTCCTTAAGCCGTCGCTCTTGCACTCTTAGACAAGTTGACCATTCTATAAGCGTGAATGTTATTAGAAAACTAACAAACGTATAGGAATGGCGTCTGGCAAAGCTAAGTCACGTTGTCAAAATAAAATATTAGCCAATAATACAAGAGTATAGAGGTGTTAGCAGCTGTAGAAAGGTATTCGATGTGAAACACTACCATCTTGGCTAAGGGGCTGGATACGTTACATGTAGCGATCATTACAGGTAGTAGTGCCAACAAGTTAGACAACATTCTATCTACAGAACTTCGACGTCGTCCAGTAAAGTAAACACACCTGTAACCACCTGTTTAAGACAAATTTCCAGTAATACGCAAAAAATAAGGGCGTGTTTCATGACTGCCATCACTTTTTCTTTTAAATCGGATAAAGATTGTTTCTTTATCTGACTTAAAATATTTTGAAATTAAATAAATATTTAAAATTACCGACCGCTATTTGTTACCAATCCAATTCATGGAGTGTGTGTCTATTACCATTATCGTTTTTGTGCTACCCATTACCAACCTTCCAATTAACAAAATAAATAAAATAATTAGGTTGATTAGAATGGTTTACGGTTATTTTTTCTGTTAAGAAAGAAATAAGCATTCTCACGTAGTCGGGCGTTCGGATTAATACAAATAATATGTGTCCTCCGGCATCCGATAACGAATTGTGTAATATTGTTGAAATTGTCGGTTTACTTCACATACATAAGCAAGTGACGAATATTTGTATAGAAGAAATATAAAAGAAAACTTGTGGTTGCTTTAGCAATCTCTTGTCTAACTTTAATATAACACTTTTAAATAACATTTTACGAAACGAGCGGTAATTCGTGCGTTTAGGTAGTGCTCAAATTCAACTACGTAACGCAATTGTTGAAGATTTCAAATCCCGTACGTTACGTAATACTTGAACGGCCCCTTAGTTACTTAGGTTGTGGTGGTCTGATGACAGTCGGTTCACGTAAAAAATTGAGGGTCAGCCATGTCCTGGTACCTGGATCTCAATTCAGTACAGGAAAAGTCTAGGAGTATAAACATACTACAGTCTACAATCAAACGATTGTAACATTAATATAAACAGAAATAATGGTTTTATATATCACATCTGTCTGATAATTTTGAAACATCAATTACATATGTAATATGTCAAAATTAGGGTTGCCATCTCTAAAATTTGGAAATCACAACTAAGAGCCCAAATACCCCGAATTTTGGAGTTCAACATCGGGATAAGTTACATTTTTTTTTTAAATTTAGTGAATATAATAAAAATAATTCAAAAGGTCTTGTTTTGGATGGATGGAATTGGATTTTAGACTTGAAATTGGAATTTTTATACAAATTTTTAACTAAATTTAGTCACTTTTTTTATCTAAGTCAATGACAAAAATAATCTTTATTCAGTTTTTAGAAAGCTTTTGAAGATAGTAGTATATTTTTGACAATCTTAAATTATTATTTGGAGCGAATAAGCATATAAGGGACAATTTCAATATTCAGTTTTACTTTTTTTACTCTTTTAACTTAGTTTTGATATAAAATATCTCCTAGAAACTTTAACCTATAGTGCTGTCAATGATGCTAAATGTACTCGAGCGTCATGGGGACCTTCTGCATTTGGAAGATAAATAAGATAAGATAAAGATAATAATATAATGATTAAAACTTGTATATTTTTTCACTGTCAGCAGTGGGAACAATGGAAAAGCGTACAGATTTACAAAAATGTTAGGTGTCTCGCACTGTTTGCTTCAAAGTAAAAAAAAGAAATTATTAACATTGTCTATTTTTTTGTAACTTTGTGATCTCACATTGTTTTTACATGTTACAGTCTTACATGTTCGCGTATTTCTGACCATCAATTATTTTTCACTAATCCCTGGATTGCCCTAGCCGTTGGTTCATATATGTAGGGCTTATGTATAGTAAAGGTACTCAAGAGGGTGTAAGGTACTACTCCTTATATTAATCTACCGTTTTCGAGTAAATCTCGAAATGTCTTGGATTGATCTACTATAAAATGTAGTCTTAAAAGTTAAACAACAAAACAAGAATTTCTTTAAGTCCTAGACAATACGTTTCACATTCTATTTCTTAAATTATAAATTATACCCTTCTGGCAGTCTGAAATTCATAAGAGACTCTATGAGTCTCTAACCGACAGACTAAAAGTAAGGAAAATTTTGAATCTGAATTGCAAATGAAACCCCGTCCGGACGTGCCCCGGACGCTCTCTAAACTAGGATAAATTCGGAGAAACCCGGACGGATGGCAGCCCTAGTCAAAATAGATGTTAGTTATGAAGGATGAGTAACGGCCCGCTAACAGAATTTATATCTATATTTTTTTCGAATTACAAAAAGCATTATCTGAGGGAATCAGCAAAAGTGATAAGTTATCTTTATGAAATCACCTTTTAAAAAATAAAATGTGTTGTACATTCCTTTCAATTACATTTTCTAAATACTAAATTAAAAACTTCTGAATACTGCGGCTAGATGATATTCACTTTGAACATTTTCGTTTTGTAGGAAGAGTTACCCACTCGATATTTACGAGATCTGACTAAAAAGAGTGCCCGATTAATCTGCGATGTCACCGTAAATTCTATGTCAAGGTCATTAACGATTAATGACGTCTGTGATACTACGCAGTGCATAACAATGTATTCTTTCTTCTCAGTCTGACACCATATAGAAGAATCACAAAATATGATTAATCGTTTTGGTTTCTCATAATATATGACTTCCGTGATAACAAAAGATATTTAATTTTTATACAATGATCATGATAAACCAAATATATACAACTATATTACTTTATGTGAGTGTCGTAAGAGACGACTAAGTGCAGAACAAAATCACTCAAAAGAGAAAGGAAAAACTTGAAACAAACTCTATAGCAACCCTTGTGGTTAGCGTAGTATACGAGTAGTAGATCAAAGCCTACTTTCTAAGGGGAGGCATATGTCCAGCAGTGGACTAGTAAAGACTGTTGTCGATGATGATGACATTACTTTACCAAAGAAGAAATCATAAATTAGACTTAAAAAAAAAATTGATGTATGGTAAGTGTTGCCATGTATCATTATTTTTTTTAAAGTAACTCTCGTTCTAAGAATTACTAGGACTGTATCCTGTGCCGTGGATAACAAACTCTAAATCTAAAGAATGTCCAAATCAGAAATACAATTCCTGAATCGCACAAGTGTTGTCTCATGTGGATATCAAACCGGCCACACTCAACGCAGTAGGAAGCAGACAGCGCAGTCAAATTGCTATGTTAAAAACCATTATTGTACAACATACTTGATAAGGTTTTGGAATAGAATTGTGGTGCAGCTACAAGATAAGACGAATATAAAAAAACCACACTAAACTAGTAAGGCAAGTTAGTCATTATACTTGCAAAATTTGGCTATATATGTATATTCGATCTATTTATTGTTCACGCCATGCAATGTACAATTATCAGATATGGAAATTCGTAACCAAGAGTTTATCAGTGCCTGACAGCAAATTTACATTGTTGAAATGAATCGGGAGCAATATTGCGAACTAAACTAAATATACGAGGACATACGGGTTGAAGTGATAGCGAAAACTGATGTTAAGCGTATTCTCTAGTTGGTTCGATATCTGTGGACGACGGTAGTAATTTTTTTTTCTATATTAAGAGCCTGCCAAAGTGACTCTTCTGCCTGATGGAAAACATGAATAAAATCCAAGAGTTGTGATCACCATACTCATTGCAAATGCAGACAGTGCAGTATGGTGACCTACACTATGGCAGTCTCGTGAGATGCTTTTTCACACCCCGCTTGGGGACGTAAAAGGTATGACAGTCATCGTGACAGTGTAAGGCTTACACAATCACCACGGTAACTGTCACCCCTGCATCAATGGGTCTCCGGTCTCACACTTACCAACGAAACACGACAACACGGATGCTGGCGCTTTAGGTTGGTTTTAAGTGGGAGGACTGCTCCGGTTCAGCCGGCCCGCTTGTGCTGAAATCAGCGTGGCTCTACTACCTTTTACTATGAGTTCACTCATATGCTCGTTTTGTCTTTGTACATAATGAAAACAAAAAATACCCAGACTTAGAATAGCAATTTGCGCTTTACAAAAAGTTTTTCCCATTTGGGGATCGAGCCCATAACAGCGTAGTAGGCGGTGAGGCGACCGCTTACACCGCCATTCGTGTCATCACACTGCAAAAATTCTTTCATTATTCATTAGTATGTGTGGTTTCAATAATTTCATTAATATTTACCAAGGTTAACGTATATTTTCAAGGATAAACATGTAAGGATAAACAGTGTACGTTAATAAATAACACAATAAATTTGAGTTTAAATTGAAACATTTGGCTGATATGCGACAACTTGCGATTGACGCACGTCAAATAATACACAAACAGAACAATTAGTACACTTCTGGACGGAACAGCTCAATGTATGTGATTATTTAAAAAAAATGTCGTGTCTACAGAACATATGCGAAACCATAAATAATACTCGACATTTCCTGCCGCAGTTTCAAGTTTATGGTCACATCATTTCGTGATCTTAATAAGCTGTAACAGTTGTCAAACGCAAATCATTTTTTTTTGTTACTTACAGAAGTTAGCTCATTATATTATGTTTTTAATTTCCACAGAATATTTGAAGTGCAGGCCCGCTTAAATAAACACATGACGCCGATGTCCCTGACCTAGGCAAGCATGATAGCATCAGAAACTAGATTTTGCTAGGATTAGGAATGACGTAGTTCCTACGACCATATAAATTTCTTAACTTTTATATTCAATGTGTCATGTAAAGTAGATAATATATTATAACCAATAATAGAAAAACAGTAAGTTTTTAATAATAAAGTAAATATTTAATTGAATTAGTATCTTAGCGATTAACCTTCGGTTGGTTTATATGAACTATTTTTTTTTAATGCAGATTGTGGATATACAGTTAGAAGTGCTTTCTTTAAAAGTCGAATCTTAAATGTTGCTCTAAATCGTTAGAGCTTGCATAGGCTCAAAAATTGCTCATTAGCAGTTTTAACATACATGAAAAAAATACTTAAATCAATGCAAATAAAAAAAAAGATAGGTACAGACAACGCAAAACTAAAAGCTCATAATTGCCTTCTTTATGACAAATTAGTTTTTGTATAAAGAGATTGCTGTAATAAAAATTGTCAAGAAGTTTATTGTAATAGGCCTCTTAGACTAGATTCAACAACGAGGAATGGCGCGAAAAGCACACGCTACAACGTCACATGAATTATGACGCACATGCGCACGCAGACACAAATACATTTCTGAGTTTTATAATAGTGTTACATATTAATAGCCCTGAGTTACTAAACTTACCTTCGCCGATGACCGAGTACCGTTCGTGTACTGTTTAAATGCCAGAATTAGATACGTCAGTGGACAGATTTACCTATAGGCCCTTCTTGACACATAACCTAAAATACTTTATATTTTGATTATGGAGGGTAGAGGTGAGGAGAACCGTCTATTATGAGAGAAAAGTTGAAAAAGTGTCCACCGGTAAACAGCAAATTATGCTTTTAGTATTCGCCGAAATAGCACTAGTGCAGTAACAAAGAATAATATGAATTTAGCAGTTATAAACAGAGTGAAGTGTGTTGGGTTGAAAATTTTAATATATCTCGTAATTTCGTAACTTTATTTACGTTATCTCGCGATTATAATAAGAATAATCATTCTATAACGACAAAATATAAAATATTCCCACCGTTCAAAGCGCAACTTCCTTTTTTAATTTAGTATCCTACTCTAACAATTTGTGGCGCTGTTTTTAAAAAATTCTCTATTGCTATTATGGTGCTACCTTAATTTGTTCTCTTTTAGTGGACACTTTTTAATATACTGAGATGGTTCTCCTTACCTCTACCCTCCATAGTTTTGATAAATAAGTTAGCGTCAAGTACTCGGTCCATTACTTGGTAAATGACAAGAGATAGTTAGGTATTAGATGTGTCACACTTGTATTGACAGCCACTCTTGGCAATCCTACAATTGAGTTACAATAATTTCAGTCCATGTAAAGGTTACTTGGAGAAGAAACTACACTGAGAACGCTCTTTGTACATTATTTATGGTGTTTATTCTGTACATTACAATAACTATAAAAACCATGGTATACAAATAAAAGTTCATCTATTTAGATAAGAAATCTATCTTTCTTTTTTCTATTCTATAATTTTCTTTTTTTTCTTCAGTAGGAAGCGGTACGACGTGATGACCGTTGAAACTACTACGTCACCCGTGCAGTTGAATAAAACCCTCAATATCCATGCAGTTAAATAAACAAAAGACTACCGTGTATTTATAAGCCGAAAACCTGGGAGTTATATTTTGTATTATCTGTTTCAGATTGAGAAAAAAATGTATTTTCATTTTTATTATACATTATCATTATTTGTAAAATAATAATTACAGGCTTCAATCAATCATTTATAGTATCTACATTACACACACAAAATTCTTCCTTTTTTAAAAAATGATTAAAACCTTCACTGTTTTGTATGATGTATAGTTGTAAAGAAATATTCTGCCAAGCTACCCTGTGTTGCTAGTCTGTAATCAGTGTGGCCAATACTCGTCGTTTTTAATTAAGTTAAAAATGAATGCTGATTTTAAGTGTGACGGCATTACGAGTATATTTAAGGTAGTAGAGCCACGCTGATTTTAGCACTCGACCGGGGCAGTACTACCCTCTCACGGAAGACCAACCTAAAGCCACAGCATCCATGCTGTCACATTTTGTTGGTGAGTGCGAGACCGGAACCCATTGATGCAGGGGCGACAGTTATCGTGGTAATGGTGTGAGCCTTACACTGCCACGATTACTGTCATGACGTTTAAGTTCCCAAACGGCGTGTGAAACAGCATCTTACTAGGCCGCCATAGGTCACCATACTGTATTATATACATTCGCAATACGTATAGCGACTACAACTCTTGGATTTCATCATTCGTACTTTCCATCAGGCAGAATAGTCACTTTAGTAGCCACTTTAAAAAAATAAGGAGGCTTTGCGGGGCCCATCTAAGACGGAGGCCGTGGGCAAGAGTTCACTTCGCCTCCGCCTAGCTACGCTACCGACTGCAACAATACGTTTTTGTATGATGTCGTAATTGACTGCCGGTTTATTTCTTTTTGCCATCGTAATTTTGTGCCATATTGTGCAGGATATACTCTTCTCCGGTGTAGATTATTAGCCTTTGTTATTTAAGAATGATGTGAAAAGAAACAAGAGAAGAAGACAGTCAGAACTAAAGAGGGGTTAGATCTGTAGTACGTTTTTTCTATCTTCTTAAAATCTGGTATGTCTACAAGATTAGGTACAGGAACATACGCACATGAGATATCCTATATCCAAGATGATTTTGTATTTAAACTTAGATAAATTTAGGCAAGAAAAATTGGATCACGGTTCGCTTAATTCGAAATAAATCTTATCGGAATATCGTAAATATCTACTTAAAAGATTAAGAAGAATGCCAATTGTGATAATAAATTAATACACGCGCTCTCGTGGCACTACAGTGATATCATATATAACAAAGTATATTTAAAAATATTTCCCTATTTCATTCTGTCTGAACTGTATTTTAAAACGTATTAAAAACTCGAAGAGAAAACTCGATGGTAACTATAGGTTAAACAAGGAAAAATTGAAATGTAGTTACTGTAATATTTCCGCAAAATTGAAACAAACTACATTATCTTCATTGTGAGATTACGAAGTTATCAAAATCTATTCATGAGATTAGAATATGACGAGGAGCGTTTGAATATTTCATAGCCTGATCAGGAAAATTATAATTTATAATTCTTTAATTAATTTAGCTTTCTATCGGTCTGGTAACGCTTCATCTATTTGCTCAACAGTCAATCGCCGATCCACAGATTATACGGACAAGGATTGTATGTATGATTTAGTTGTGTAATCTGGGCTCATCAGAATCATGTTACATTTTTTTAAGTATTGTAGTCGGTTGTTGATATGGTGGTTGACCACTTTGTAGGTTATCTTTAGCGTTCTTACTACCACATTATTTTCACAGTGGCAAACGTAGCTTATCTATTTTGATAAATTCTTTTTGGTGTTAAAGCTGCCGCGCAGAATACTCGATCTTCCATTCCTAATAATCGACATTACTTGTCCGATTGCGTGAGAAATTGTAAAAACGTCTTTTGTCTATTGAATATCTGAATGATCAAAAAAATGTATGTGTCGTGTTGATAGACAGTAAAATGCGATGAGATATAATTGTTATATATTTTTAAAACTAACATCTTTGTATCGTGTCTGTACATGGGCACCCGAAAGGGGGTACAAGGCGGTGGAATTGTAGTCCCCTAGCGAAAGAGTATAGTTATAGAACACATATGTTTTTAACTTTTTTCATAAAAAAAATCGATTTCATAGATAAAGATCTAGTATAATTCTATATTTTACATTGGTTACTAATACGTGTGGATGTAGAGGCACCCCTCTGAAAATAATTCTAGCGATCTAATAATATTTTAAAGATCTTTATTTCTTAAGTGAATACATAATTTGACTATCCAAGCATGACAACATGTTGTGATTAGATACAAATCAAATTCACAAAATTCTAAAATTGCGTACTTTTATATGCACATAATGCTACATAATGCTAATTGTTAATGCCGTGTGCAATTGATTAATTGTCTTAAATTCTTACATACCAGCAATCATAACCGATTTTTATTTTTATTTATATGATTAATGAGTGTGCAGTTTTCGATGGATAGAAATTAAAATTTTTGACAGGTGACAAAGTTTACGTGATTGTAAGCAGGTAAATTAGTAGTACTATTAATAGCAGTTACTACCGACCATATGTCTCCATATCGGGACTGTTTAGTATTCCAGTTTTCAGTCCGATGACCGAGAAAAGTGTCAGGACGCAAAATTGCCCTTTTACCGATGTTTCCCACTAATCTAGCCAATATTAAAAGTTGCCGAACAGGTTGTGGATATTTTGTTTTTTTAATTGCATCTCATGTTTTATGTTTGCTAACAAATATGCAACAATAGAAAGAGTGTTTTTGTCTCTAATTAACACAAATTTCTTCCCCTAAGAAATATAATAAAAGTAGTTCTCTTAGCTTAACTAAAAGTACACTCAATTTTTTTCGTTCATAAATTGTTTTTAGTAAATTAAAAAAAAAGTCATTGCAGCCGAATATTACATTTATGCAGCCGAATATAGTATTCGGCTGCATAAATGTAATATGCTAAATGCAAAATGATTTTACTCGCTTTAGGTATTCATTTTCAAACATATCGTATAATCTATAGCAAGGCAATACGCCAACGTAATGGGCACCACTTGAAGAAAATATACTATCACACGGTGCCAAATATTAGTTGATAAAGGTAGACAAGTGTTTAGTCTGTACCAACAAGCCCGAGGGCGCGGTTGTTTTTGCCTCGACGCCATGACTTCCCGCCAATTTTTCCCCGTCAAATTTGACGGTGAAGTTTATGACTTACAAAGTTTTCTACGCGATCATCCTGGGGGTGTAAACACTCTAAAATACTATAAAGGAAAGTCGGTTTTGCAAGCTATGGAGAAGTTTGGTCATAGTACTAGTGCATATCATATGATGAACGATTTAAAGATAGATGGTGATGATTTAAAAGATGTTCATTTAACCGGTGAAGTGAGTGAAAACGGCAGAATTATTACCAGTGAGGAAAATTCTAGGAATATTGAAGAAATTAAGTTTTTGGAGGAACTCGAGGTAAATACGTGGTTTCGGCATATTTGTGTTCAGAAACTAAAACTTTCGTGTCATATGTATCCCAAAGATAAATTAATTCTTACTTATTTTTTTATTCGAAGTACTTTGTTTCTTTTTATTAAACAATCCTTTATTCCGGTTAAAAGTGTGTTTTATGTGATACTAATTCGATTTTGTTGCAAAGTTTCTTGCATTCTGCATTTGAAAATATAAGCCACACAGAAAATTAATAAATGAAATTTATTAGTAACTAATTTTACGTAATCATTTATAACACATTTAAATAGATTCGTGTGATATACCTAGATGTGTCGTTAATTACTAATTTTGAGTTAACAAAGATTGGTATATATCTACTTAATTTTAAGACTCAAAATAAGTTAATTTTTTGTCTACGGTTTCCCAAAGAAGAAGCATAGTGCTTTAAATTGTTAGTTGCTGATAAACTGACATCTTTAAGCGTCTTTACTTTCATAATCATTATACTTTTTACGTAATTGACACTTTCAATGAGCTCTTCGATTGACTTGTGATAATGTACGTGTGTAATAGTGTGAATAAATGTGTGAATGTCCTGTAGTTTACAGCAATAAAATAAATTGCAGTCTTGTGTGATAGTGTAAAATTCTTTATTATTTTCGTATTGCCAAAATTATATAAAACACTATTCGGACGTAGTCGGAATAGAGTGAGAAATCTCAAAACGATTAGAAAAATGGTGATGGAGCACTGAATAGAGGTAAAAAGCGTTAAAAGTGAAAAGATATTTATAAATATGTTAGGTTTAATAGGATTTTATTTAAGTTAGTACTTTTCAGTAGCATCAAGGAAGTCTGGTAGACGGTAATGGATTTTTTTGCATTGTATAGGACGAAAATAAAATATTTCGGTAAATGTGTGTGCATTAGACGCGTTTATCCCTTTTGATGATGGGGACGACAGTATATATGTAAGTATAGAAATATCTGAAAGGTAGATACAACATTTCGCGCGCCTTAATAATCTTAATTGCTGGTCAGGGATACGATTACTATCCAGGACTGTCGGAATTGTCTGAGAGCGCGATCATTTGTTTTGTGTCTATGCGTAATTTATCTAAAACATGTGTGTTTGGAAATATTGAAGTATGTTTATCAGCTGTTTGGTAACTATGACATACGCTCTACATAGTCGTCAGAGGGTCATGTGTGTGAAGTTCTCATTACTTTTATTTCTAAAACAAAAACTTTCAACTTCTATTTGAAACAATTTAACAAAATTGATATTGTTTCGTTAGGTATCTACCTGGTTATGACGTACAAACTATCTTTGCTAACATACATTTTTATTTTTTTATCTATACAATCTTTACTACGTCACCTTATCTAGATAAGTTGGACACACCTTTCAAATTTAAATAAGCCCATCAAAATAGACTTTGAACTTTGTGGTTTAGTTGTTTTATGCCAGTGTTATCACATCGCATCGTCAGCCTCACTCGTCACCGTTATTAGGCTTAATTAAAATAAAGAATACGGATCTATAAAATATTCTCACATTTGCACGGTCAACGCAGTCTATTCACATTGTCGGTGAGAGAACCATGTCTCGATATAAATTGCACGGTTGGTGCAATAGTTTGAACGGTCATCTCGCTTCATCCTGCGGTTAGTGTTGTGGATTCAATCCTCACATGGGTCAACACTTTATGATCCACTAATTGTTGTTCTGAATCTGCTCTTTGCATCCATTTTATGTATATTTGTAAAGTCCTTAGACACAGGACTATTTCTCAAGCGAGAGTTATCTTTTTATCCATGCCAATTGAGAATATAAGTTTCCAAAGTGGCTGCACGGATGGCGTAGTGTTTTAAGTGGTCACCTCGCCACTGTCTAGTACGCTGAGTGTTGAGGGTTCAAACCCCACATGGGACAATATTTTGTGTGATCCGCAAATTGTTGTTCTGAGTCTACTCTTTGTGTCTGTTTCATGTATGTGTGTAAAGTCCCCGCGACAAAGGAGTTACTGCAAGTGCAGGAGTTTTCTTTTTTTTTTTAAAAAAGGGGGTTAAAAAGGTAAAAGAGGTTCGACTCTACCTAGGGTGTCCTCTTTTCTGTTGCAACAGTTTACCTATGTCGTACTATATCACCCATATGAATTTCTGTGGCACTACAAACAAAGTATATTATTGGACCAGAATGTAACTGAAACTCATCAAAAGTGTACCAAACGTCGACTTAATTTACGAGAGCAAACAAGCCCAACTGTCACAATAATTGACAGCTCATTTATTTTATACGTATACCTACGACCACCTATTTGTATTCATTTCGTGCTTCAATTTCAATTTACGTTAAACGAACTTTCCAATATTTTGTGAAAACAGAACTATTTACGTCAAATACGTTACATACATATTTAATTTATATATATATATATATATATATAATTTACGTTACATATTTAATTACGAAGGTAAATTAACACAAAATTAATAATTACATTCGTAACATATAGTTTGATCTCTGAGACAGATGGCAACTAAACTGACAAAGTGACTTTGAACATGCGATATTATTTTGAACTAGCTGTTTCCCACACCACGACTTCGTTCGAATTTTTTCATAATTCCAAAATTATAAAATGTTAGTAGCCTAATTTTTTTCCTATAATATCAGTTATCTGTCAGTGAAAGTCCCGTCGACATCGGTCCAGCCGTTCCAGAGATTAGCCGGAACAAGCAGACATACAGACAGACAAAAATTGTAAAAAATGTTATTTTGGTGCATGTATCGTATGTATATGCATGTAGTAAAAAGTGATTATTTCAATATTACAAATAGATACTCCAATTTCATTTATAGGTATAGATTACCGATATTTTCATTGTGTACGTGCCAGTTTAATCTATATTTTTACAAATGAAGTGCAATACGTTATAAATATAAAAATTCACACCTAAAATGAAATGATTGTCATGTTGTTGTTAAGTAAGATTTTTTTTCCTTATTAAGAGCCTGCCAAAGTGACTCTACTCTGCCTGATGAAAAGCATAAATAGAATCCAAGAGTCGTGGTCACCATACTCATTGCAAATGCAGACAATGCAGTATGGTGACCCACACTATGGCGGCCTTGTGAAACGCTTTTTCACATCCCGCTTGGGGACGTAAAAGGCATGACAGTCATTGTGACAGTGTAAGGCTTACACAGTTACCACGATAACTGTCACCCCTGCATCAATGGGCCTCCGGTCTCACACACACTAACGAGACACGACAACATGCATGCTGGCGCTTTAGGTTGATCTTCTGTGGGAGGGTAGTACTGCCCCGGTCGAACCGTTCGTGCTGATATCAGCGAGGCTCTACTACTATAAAAAGATTCTATATTATAAAAGGGATATTGATCTTTGATGTTCATTGCCCACCCATTCCAATGAAACGTCTTGAAGATGTCTTCCAATGCATTTGTCTCGGAGACATAACATCTCCCAGGCTTACCCCTCTATGTAATTGAATTGACTTTGTGCTCTTTACTTGTACTTGGATGGTCATCGTTGCATTTTCATAGATGCCTATCTCATTACTTGGATGTATCGGTAGTCGATCAGGCATCTCTGCAAGGATTCCAGGACAGTCCAGGTCTCAGCGGTATTGCAGGCATTCTCGTAGTCCACATACATGTGTTGGAGAGGCTGGTTGTGATTCCTCTTTTTTCCTGGTTATGACCACGTGGTCCGACTACTTCATCAAATTAATGGGATGACGCGTTTTTCCTGTTGGTTCAAGTGATTTTCCTATTGATTTGAAGAGAATGTTAATAAATTAGATAAATTAGACCGTCTTCTTAATAACTGCATTCGATTTGTTTATAATCTCCGTAAATATGACCATGTATCCTCTTTCCGTTCGCAGCTCAATTGGCTACCAATTCATCTACGCCGAAAATTACGCGCGCTCACTGTTCTATTCTCTATACTTAATAACCCGTCTTCGCCAACATATTTAAACTCTTATTTCCAGCTCTTATGTAGCAATCACGACAGAAAGCTTCGGTCTTCTAAGAATCTTCTCCTTCGTTGCCCCTCCCATACATCTGAGTTTGTTGGCTCATTTTTCTTTGTGCAGTCCGTTCTTCTCTGGAATGAGCTTCCCCTCGAAGTTAGGATGGCTACCAACGGTTTTCTTTTAAGAAAGAAGTGAAGCAGTATTTACTGAAACAGCTGGCAGAATCAACCAATACATGATTATCATCCTATACTTGTTATGATATTTATTTACATCTTACATCAACTGAAGTATGTATATGTATGTATTTATGTATTTGTATTAATTTTAGTATATGAAAGTTTGTATATGT
This sequence comes from Hypercompe scribonia, assembly GCA_949316085.1. NCBI lineage: Eukaryota > Metazoa > Arthropoda > Insecta > Lepidoptera > Erebidae > Hypercompe > Hypercompe scribonia. The sequence continues at coordinate 4,648,506 of OX438973.1, forward strand.
CTACTTCTACTTTTCAACACCTGAAACGCACCTACTTCCTATTTTCTCTGCATCACCCAAAGGTTGACTGGTAGAGAATGCCTTGGGCATTAAGTCCGCCTATGTACATAAAGTGCATGATGTATAAATAAATAAAATAAATAAATAAATGTTGAATGTCAATATTTTCACTCAATAAAAAACAACATTTTTGTCGTTTGAATTAAGTCTGTCAAATTATTTTTCATTTTCAAGTTCTTATTTTATTGGGAGGAGAAATATTTAAATCCGAGTAGAAAATATGTACTTCTACAAATAAAATCATTTCATAAACATAGCCAAAAAAGTGATGTCCGCATATATTTATTTTCGATTCCTTTGAAATTGGTGTCCATCAATCCACGTTTAAGTTTCATTATCAACAATTCCTCGTTAAATTCCATTTTAATTGAAAGTAAAAAGTTTTTTTTTTCATATAACCTTGATAATGACAGAGGAAAAGAAATATACCTACTTGATAATTATCTCAACCTTTTTCTATGATGATTTCAGAAAATAGACTTTGACGTCCTAATACACATTCTTTTATTTACTGAATTTTTAACATTCATATATTACTTGTACACGTAGTACAAGTAATATTTCAAACTATAAAAGAACTCTGGACTATGAAAATTTGGAAATTCCAAATCCTGTGAATGGAAGTGTGTAAAATTTGTTTGCGGTCCATGGGGTGAATTTACAGGAGTTGGTGATCGCAATGGCGAGAATTATTTATCAGGTGACGATGCTGTCCGTCACCAGTATTGAACTTTAGTGATTCTCGCAGTGGAAATATTCCTCTTCTCACCAACGCCAAAGAAATTCAAGATGTCAAGTTCAGCGGGAATGGTTATGGCGTCTGTTTTTTGGGACGCTCAAGGAATTATTATGGTGGAATATTTGGAAAAGAGAGCCACCATAATGGGCCCTTACTATGCAGATCAAATAAGAAGATTGCGAGAGGCCATCAAGGAAAAAAGACGCGGCAAACTGCAAGTTGGAGTGCTGTTTCACCAAGACAACGCCCAGGCTCACAAAGCCGCAGTTGCTATTTCTGCCATTCAACAAACGGGATTCGAACTGCTCGAACATCCTTCCTATTCACCAGATCTGGCTCCTAGTTTCAATCTCTTTCCTCGGCTCAAAAAACACCTTTAGGGCAAGAAATTTGAGGACATTGGTGGAGTGATAGCCGCTGTAAAGGCGTTTTTGGAGGACCAAGACAGATTTTTTTTCTAAGGGAATCATGGGCTTAGAAAAAAGATATACTAAATGTATTAATTTTTTAGGAGACTATTTTGAAAAATAAAATATATTTTTTACTCTAATCATTGTTTTATATATTGATTATCATTACTTATTGATCACCCTTCGTATATCTCCCATGTAATATACCTTACAGAATTTATCAGTAGGTAATACGCTAGACGATAACAATATCAAATGTGTTTGTTCTTGAGTCATTCAACATAAGCCGTATGGATTGTTTTAATCTGATGTTCGCTAGTAGTGTCCGTGGTGAAGAGTATGAAGTGTCACCACGCCTATTCAATCTGTGAAAATCTACTAGGGGAACAAACTACGCATGACAACACCACTGTGTCATCATCATCATCATCAATAACCTTTTACAGTCCACTGCTGGACCTAAGCCTCTCCTTAGCAAGGAGGTTTTGGCCTACTATACCACGCTGGCCAGACGGGTTGGAATAGGGTTTGTTTCAAGTTTTCCTTCTCTTTGTAATAATGTTGTCTTGTATACTTTGTGCCCTTAGTCGCCTTTTACAACACCCACGGGATGAATGGTAACACTATGTATTCTTAATCCATCACCACACGGAGAGATAGAACTGTGTAGAGAGTAAAAGCTTGAAAAAACACCACGCTGACTAGGTAATTTGGTATAGTGTTATCTATCTTTCTATATTATCGTTTCTATATTACTAGTTTATTTTTTTTTAATATTGTATAGTAATTTTGTTAAATTATGGCTTTAATTGTATACTGTAAAAAAGAAAAATGTGTCCTTGAAAGATTGCTGGTACTTATAGCACAGGTCTTCCTATTTTGAGTACCAGCGGAAGGAAAACATTGTTTTAACCATTTAGTATACGTAATAAACTGCTGAACAAGTTGTAAACACGGTGTAACATATAAATAAATAAATATCTAGTCAGCGTGGTGTAATAGGAACACTAAAACCTTTCTAAGCAGAGATTATGTCCCATAGAAGACTATTAGAGATTTAAATAATGATAATGTCTCTACGTGTGGGGAAGTCAATCGATTAACTTTTTAGTGAGGAAGGATAAATTTGTTAACCTTATAATATTTTCCTTATACTGCCTAAAATAGTGGCCATGTTTACCATAGACCACAATCCGTTGAATTATTAATAATGTTATACTTCCATCGGTAGTAAGTTTGTTTAATTTGTTTGTGTTAATTTTCTAGAGTGTGTAATTTCAAGTTGACTTTATCGAAATAAAGTAATTAAAAACTAACGTTTTCATATAATATCATTTAATTATTTATAAAGAATTGACATTTGATTATGACATGTATTTTCAGGATACTGCTGTTAAAATAGGGAACTGTAGCATCTTATTTATACATTTCATTGAGATTTCTTTGCTTTGTAGTGACAAAACACATGTAAATTTGCAGCTCAATTGGCGGAGTTGATACTCGTAGGAATAAGCTAGTGGATTTAGTATTAGTCATAGCGACATTTCAACGTAATACGAGAAGTAAGAGTGGCAGGTACTAAATAAAGTATATTTTAAATAGATGTAACAAATAGATACATACATATAATAATGTATTAGAAACTTATTCAGGACAAATGGTGTCTTTAGCATATGATTAGGTATCGGTCTCCAAAAAAATTTGCCAGTGCGCTTGCACTGCTGTGTTGACACCTACAATTGACCAACTTTTAATCTACGCTTTTCTGATAAATATTTATACATTCAATTATTCATTCAATGATAAAACTCATACGTCACACTTACCAAGAAATTGCCTAATTCACTATGTTTGAAATAAATTATCGACTTTACCTGACGACCCTACGAGTATTATCTAGTCGTTAGTGTAAAGGAGGCGGTGGAGAAGGCCCGAGAGGACGATCTCCACTCGGACCGAATTCGCCGCCGGTGAACCGGGCGACGAAGCCACGTCGATCAGCGCCTGCGGGACGTGGACGGGAGTGGTTTCCCCTCCATCCGCTACAGTGGCCAACCGCGCGGAGGCGACGTCCGTGTGTGCCGTACGTCGCCTAAATAGAGAGTTTGTTTACCCGCAAATGGTGCCCGCGGCAGCGGGCAGGCGCTAGGAGGGATCTGGATGTCGTAGCAGCAGTTGTTCCCGGATCCCTCCTATCTCAGGCGTAGAGTGGCACACCGTGTGGTTTTAGTCGGTCCGATTCCGACACACCACTGCGCCTAAAACCCCGGTGGGGTGATGGCTCGAGGGCGTTACCGCACTTGTTAAATCGGGATTTGTGGGTTCGTATCCCACTGAGAACAAATGTTGTAATGAATACGATCATTATTTTTGTGTCTGAGTATTTATCTAACTATGTATGTATTTAGAAATATATATAAACTGCTGTATGTCTGTTTGGTAAAGTTATTATATTTAGTACAATTTTTGTGCAAATATTTATCTCTTTTATATTAAAAGAAGATCTATGATAGTCACACAACGCAAGCTTGATATGTGTAGTGATAAGTTAAACCTTTACTGATATGCGATGAACCTCACGTTAACAATAAGTGCTAAATACAAAATACTGCAAATATACAACTATTTAAGAGATATCTTCAAGAATTGGTTAAAGTTAGAGGTTAATGCCATTTGCATTTTAGTAGTTTACGACTACATTTAATTTCTCATCATCATTATCAACAGCTTTTAGTTGTTTACTAATGTCCTGCCCTTCTCTTTGCAGGGTTGTTTTTCTGTCTTTTACTCCCTTATTCGCCTCTTATGACACCCACAAGATGAATAGGGGTGGTGACGCCCCATATTCTTAATCCGTCACCACACGGTCTCCATGTGACATTTTTACTCATTTTATTTTACTATTATTTTTCAATAGAATATTAATAAGTAAAAATATTTCTTCTTATAGAATATTATAAACGAACAGAAAATTGTATTAAATGAACATAAAAAGTGAATAAATAAATAAAAATTAAAAATAACTTTATTTCTAATGTTAATTTATTTATTACTATTATTCTCCTTATTTCTTTAAAAATACATATAAATTACATTTTTAAATACATTTAAAAATAGTTGAAAACCGACTTTTGGTACACTTTTTCAGGAACCGGTGGTTAGGACTACAAAGAGAGAAATCTCCTCTTAATACGGACCGTGTCAGGAGGACTGCCCTCTGCATCAGTCCCTTGATACAGCCTATTTTTATTATTCATGGAACATAATTTTCTGTTCTTTTAATCGATAAATGTCAAAGGATATAGCATCAGGCTACGATCAATAGGAGCTGAAAATTGTTGCTGAAATGGCGAAAACTTAGATGACACAAACAAAATGACGATTGATATCGTATTACGTATACATTCCTTTTAAGAGACGTGGGCAAATTAACACGGGTTAGCTAGTATAAGATAAAGAACAAAGTACAATCGTTATATCTAAGTTTATTGCTGTTTCAGTTCTTATCAGCAGGAAGTATTCCTAGAATAGATGTCCAAGCACGTTTATCAGTTGACTCGTTTGAACAAAAGTTCGCTAGGCCTTGAAAGTCGTATCATGAGCGGTCCACACGCACGTCCACACTTACGACAGTAAGCCGTAAAATCAAGATTATTACTAAATGTACTTATATCGATAAGTAAATCAGAGAATTAGAAACTCCATAGATCTCCATAGATCTCACGTCCGGTAACTGAGAAAAATATTTGAAAAAAAAAGATAAAATGTGTACCATTAAATATTATTTTTTTTGAAGAGTCTACCAAAGTGACTCTACTCTGCCTGATGGAAAGCGTGAATAGTATCCAAGGGTTGTGGTTACCATACTCATTGCGAATGCAGACAATACAGTATAGTCACTCATGCCACGGTGGCTTAGTGAGATGCTTTTCATGCCCCGCTTGACAAAAGGCGTAGGCAAAAATCGTGACAGTGTAAAGGTTACACTCTTACCGCGATCCATCAATAGGCCTCCGGTCTTGCACTTTTCACCGAAAAACGCGGAGTAAGTATATAACGCAACAATATGGACGTGAAAAGTAAAATAATAATGACATAAAGATCGTTGGTGAGTGTGAGACCAGAGGCCCATTGATGCAGGGGTGACAGTTATCGTGTTAACTTTGTAAGCCTTACACTGTCACAATGATTGTCATGCCTTTTACGTCCCCAGGAGGGGTGTGAAAATAATATTATGTGACCAGGCCATTGCTAAATAGCCGTCCAGGTATAATTATAATAATTTTCAAAGGATCGTAAATGAGTCACTATAGTGTTAATTTGCCTTTTAATCTTATTTTGTGTCGTAAAAGGCGACTAAGGGAATAAAGTATGCAAGGCAACATCATTACAAAGAGAAGGAAAACTTGAAACAAACCCTATTCCAACCCGTCTGGCCAGCGTGGTACAGTAGGCCAAAACCTCCTTGCTAAGAAGAGGCTTATGTCCAGTAGTGGATTGTAAAAGGCTGTTGTTGATGATAATGATGACTTTCTTGAGATTTATCTTTGTAGTCGGAAGTGGGTCATTTTTGCTACTTTTTCTTTGATTTTTAATTACACAAAATATGGTCTGACGATGTAAAACTCATTGAGAACTAATTTCTGGAAAGGCCTGATGTAGAAAGTGGTACTTCTTGGTACGGTACTATTGTGCGAGGATTAGTCTCTGAAGTTCTAACCCGATACCGTAGAGATACAATATTTTTGTATTCAACAAAAAATAATGTATTAAGAAAATAGTTTAACTGTATTTTAAAGCAATAAAGAAAACAACAATAAAAAAATAATTATTCTAAACACACTTTAACATTTCTAAATATATATATATATATATATATATATCCTTCAAGCGGGGCGTGAAAAAGCATCTCATTAGGCCGCCATAGCGTGGGTAGCCATATTACACTGTCGTCATTCGCAGTGAGTGTGGTGACTACCGCTCTTGGATTCCGTTCATGCTTTCCATCAGGCAGAATAGAGTCACATTGGTAGGTTAAATATATATATAAAAAAAAAAAACACCCGGACACAGAAAAAAGGGCTTATCACACATTTGTATTGGTTGAGAAGTGAACCCACTTGACTATACCTACAGTCTCTTTAAACACAAAAACATATAATTTATTCATTTCAATTTAAAATGTGAGACTCGGCATTTTTAAACACTTCTTGTAAATGTACTCATTCGTACCCGCACTTGATAACAGTACTTTTTGAATATTTTTTATTTCGTCTACCTTTATACTAGAACTATAACAATATTCTTGTTAACTGAACTCATAAATTATATCACAGTTTATAAACAAATGTATAGCCTAATTAGTTCTTAAAAGTCGAGTCAGTGTCTTTGTTACAGCTTGAATTGTAAGGCTGCATTGTAAGGTACACTCCCTAAATCTGCAGCGTCATGTCATTTTGACGTGTGTTGTTAGTAACTCATTGTTTATGTTCAGAAGTTTACACAAACTAAAGGTATAAATATCTTATATTTTAAGCACATACAAATCATGGGATCATTAGATATTCTGTCCTATTCCACTAATATTATGAATGTGAAAGTTTGTGAGGATGTATGAATGTTGGTTACTTTTTCACGCAAAAACTACTGAATGGATTTAGATGAAACTTTATAGTGACATAGCTTATATATCAGAATAACACATATGTTACTATTTACGGCGATAACTGACTTATACGCGGGCGGAGTCGTGGGCAAAAGCTAACATAGTATATCATATTGAAATCAGACAATTGATATTATCCGATCACAGTAAATATATACTTTTTAAATAATTTCTTCAAAAGGGCGACTCCACACTTGTGTCTATTAGATATAGTATCCTTGGACGGTGGTAGTAACGCCTCAAATTTTGGTGACAATCATGACTTGGGTATCGCACGCCGTACAGAACCGGCAAAAAACGTTAACAGGGCGTTAAACATACTGTTAAATGTATTGATTAAATTATCACCAGAACCGATGCGTACTGATAACAAAGTTTGTTTCTAAATTCCACACCATTGTTTAGGTTGCAATAAAAATGCCTTAGTAATCATATTAACGATAAACCTAGTGTTTATAACCGGTTATAAAATCATTATGGTTTTATCATTAAGCTGTAGAGCACGGAGATTATAATAATAATCGTTTAATGTATTCTATTATATTATACAAATTTGTTGATTTCTGAATCATCCATTCTAAGCTTAAGAGTTCGTTTGTTTGGTTGAATTATCTCAGAAACTACTGTTTCGAATTGAAAAACCCTTCGAGTGATGAATTAACCATTTATCGAGGAAGGTTATAGGTCATGAAATTTGTAGAATATCATATTATACTGTGAGAAGGTATAGTAAAATGTGTTATACATAGTAATTATTTGACAAAATCTTCATTAATACGAGTGTCCCTGTAAGACAAACTTTTTTTATCATTAGTAACCATCATTACCTGGATGACCTGAGGTCCTGGAGACTTGCGACTCAATTTACACAGATGTGTGGCTACCTTTTGGGTGCCTCCCAAATTACTTAAATTATATAGGTAAGGCACTTAAAAGGCAAGAAGTGTTTAAGTATTGCTTAAACACTGGTTTAGTATAATGACCTCTTTGCTTGAGCTTGACTCGGGTTATTTGTATGGAAGTATTGCTCTGCCATAGTAATACAGTAATGTATAGTATTACAAATTTGCCCATATATTCAGTTACTATTTTATACTGTTTAGAACACATCTAAGATGTGATCATAGAGAAATTTATTTATTATTAGCTCAGGCGACAAGAATAACAATAACATTTAACATCCATTTCTGGAGCATTAAATAATCTAAGACGAGTTGTGTTTACGTTTAGTGACGCTTACCATTGCGTCATTATGAATACGGCGCCGTTAGACTGCCAGATTTCTTGATACTTCGAGAGAATACTTTTAAGGTTGCTGAAGGTTTTTATTTTATTTTGTAATTGTGTGTAATTGTAATGGGTATAGGTATATAAATAACATTTTGCCAATAATAATTTGTTACAACCTATTACCTATTACAGGTATTAAATTACGCCTCTTGTTTCCTTTTTGGAATTAAAATTAGTGAATACGCGCATTACCTACGTAATAGAAAGCAAATCTATGAATCCAGTAATATGGAAAAATTGGAAAGTGTATGCTTCTATTTATTGAAAGGAAAATGTAGTAGGAAGGCGTGACAACCTTAACCTATGCATAATTTTAGAACCATTAACTAACGGTCTAGAAGATCAAGTTCTTGCAACTTGAAAAGATCCTGCCTGCTTGAGTGTCTGTTGGCAGGCTGTTACCGCCCCCTAACCCTTTGACTTATATTATGATCTCATCATTCCAGGGCAGATTAGACTGGTCAAAACCCATCCTGAATCAATTGGATCTCATAGCTCCCCACTACGATAAGTGGATGAACACAGCGGTGTATAAACATTGCAGGATATTTGCTAACCCCCTGCTTGAGAGTACGACCTACACTCCATGGTATTTTGTACCCATATTCTGGGTACCCATCATCCTGTACACGGGAATCACACAATATCTTCAGTATGTAGCGTGTGGAGGTGAGTTCTTTACATTAAATTTATTTAATTTTTTAAACCATATTGAAAATTATTTTTATTTATTTCAAATAAGAATGAAGGAAGAAATTAAATAAACTATATATTAACCCATCTGACCCACGTTGCGTGGTAGGCCAAAATCTCCTTTCTGAAGTTCCATAGGCTCGACTCCATTGTGGTTTTCGGTGTATGTTATATGTTTAATATTAAAATTTTCCCAAGAGTATCATAATAGCTAATTCAGTCATCACTTAAAGAAGGGTACAAATATAAAATCACTAAAGGAATACATTTCTTTATAAATGATTATAAATCATAAATAATATGTATTTTTATGCATATTTGTATTTAGTAGTTTATGTTAATTGTATTTGTTTCTGGTCAACTATAACCTCGATAGACCCACCTCATTAGGTCTTTACTTTCCTCCAAAGGTTGCCTGGTAGAGAATGCCTAGTGCATTAAGTCCACAAGATGGAAATAACAATTTAAAGAAAAAACAGGTGATCACATCAACATTCGCTCTCCTTTTTGTTATCATTATCGTCATCCTCTGAGTCTTTTTCTGAACTAAGTTGGGGTCAAGTTTAGGTTTAACTATGACTGACTGTTGTTAAAACCTATTATAAGAAAAAATATTTTAGTATCATCATCATCGAAATTTAATATAGACAGTAGACCTCCAGGAAATAGACCTCTCCGCAGCAAGGAGATTTTGACGTACCACACTGGCCAGAAGGGTTGGTATAGTGTTTGTTTCAAGTTTTCCTTCTTCTTGAAGTGATGCTGTCCTGATTACTGTCCCTTAGACACCTGTTACGATACCCATGGGATGAATAGGGATGGTAACACTTCGTGCTTATAATCTGTCGCCATACCGGATCACATCCATCACAGATTTATTTTAGTACAACTTCTCTTAATAGGGTTAATAGATTTCTACCTCACACGTCATTTTTGGTAGGAATACGGATTGGTGTTTACTACGATGGTGCCGTAGTGGCGTTTACAATTGTTGTAAAGAAGTCTCGGGTTCGATTCCCGAGACTTCTTTACATAATATCCCGGACATAATAGTGGTACGATTGGCAAATTTTTTTTTTCGATTTTTTATTTATTTTAATAGCCTTCCAAAGTGACTCTACTCTGTTTGATGGAAAACATGAATAAAACCCAAAAGTTGTAGTCACCATACTCATTGCGAATGCTGACAATGCAGTATGGTGACCCACACTATGGCGGCCTATTACGATTTTTTACACCTCACTTGGGGACGTAAAAGACATGACGGTCATCGTAGCATTGTTTTGCACACACTTACTACGACAACTGTCACCCGTGCATCAATGCTCCTCGTTCTCGCGCTCACCAACGAAACACGATAGCACGGATGCTGTCGCTTTAGGTTCGTCTTCTGTGGGAAGGTAGTACTGCCCCGGACGAGCTGGCCCGTTCCTGCTGAAATCAGCGTGGCTCTACTACCTGGTCAAAATCTTTCATAGTAAGAGTTTTACTTAGTTTAAGTTAAATAGTAACGGGTGTGACGAGAAGACGTGTTGAGCGAGACGTGAGCGAGTGGCAAATTTAATTATTTTCAAGCCATACTACATAATATATCGATTTTTTTTGTGGTATATTTTTCTAGATCAAAAATTGATTTAACCTTGACATAATATCTACCTATTTTAAAGAAAGCTTTCAACTACTGGTATCATTATAACACTAGGAAATCAGAGTGACGTGAGGTGCGTATACGCACACTAACATCGAAAACTTATCTCTTTTCATTCTGTTCTGTTCTAGCACGATGTCGTATCTAGACATATTGATAATCTAACATTATTCGTTTATAGTATTTTTTATCATAATATCAGTATGAATCATAAACGTCGCTGATATTGCGTGTCCTTTGAGACGACGTCGTAATCAACGGAATGATGGTACAACTTTATATCTCATAATGCCAGGAAGGGATTAATTATCTTTTCTTCTATCGTGATATGAATACTATTATAAACAGTATTTGTGTCGATTTATTTGTGTTTACAATGAAATCTAATTAAATATTTGACCGCGCGGGTGGTGTAATGGCTTTAGCGATCACCTCACCGTTTTCTACCGCGCTAAGTGTTGCGGGCTCAAACCCTATATAGGACAATACTTTTTGTGACCTACAAATGGTTGTTCTGAGTCTGGATGTTTTTTGTGTCCGTTTTATATAAATTTTTAAAGTCTACAGCGACATACAAATATTCGTAGTGCAAGAGTTATCTTAAGAAAAAAAACATATAGTAAAGTTTGTTAGGCGGTATACAGCGACGACATTGCAGGGTCACCTAGAAGTCTAGATCTAGCACGTCGTGGATTGGGTATTCTTTGTTCGTTTTATGTACGTTTGTTAAGTTCCCCACGACACAGGATATATTCCAAGTACAAGTCGACAGGACAGGACAGGTCAAGTTAAGTCTGGACATGATAGGACAGGAAAAGGACAGGCCAGTATAGAGCACGCCAAGGCTGTACAGATTACGACAGTACTGAGTATGATAGTTCAAGATTACAAGAGAAGTTCAGGATAGAACAAAACAGGACAGAATAGGGCAGGTCAGGACAGAGCAGGACAGCGTCGAACAGTTTAGATCAGGGCAGCTCAAGGTAGCACAGGACAGAACAGAACAGAACAAGATAGGGTAGAACAGGATAACATAGTTCAGTTTATTATAGGACAGGAATAATTCAGGTCGGGGCATTATAGGACACAATAGAACAGTTCAGGTCGAGACAGGACAAGAAAGTTTGACTTGATTCAGGACAAGACAGGACACGGCAGAACAGGGCAAAACAGGTCAGGTTAGAACAGGACAGAATAGGACAGTTCAGTTCAGGGCAGGACAGGAAAGTTTGTCTTGAGTCAGGTCAAGACAGGACCGGGCAGAACAGAACAAGACAGGAGGGGACAGTTCAGTCTGGGTATTCATTGTGTCCGTTACATGTATATTTCTAAAATCCTCTGCAACACAGTATATATTCTCCAAGCACTGGATTTGTTTTTGAAAAAAATGCAAGTAGACTGCTGTTGCCAATTTTGCTATCTATGAGTACGTCAGAAGAATAAAATTCTCTCTTTCCTCGTTTTATCGATAAATCTCGTCGTTTATGTTTAAGCTCATATGTCAGTACGTCCTTGATTACCACTTAATGTTATCTTTTTAGTTCAAAGATTCGACTTGCTAGAGATAAATAAACACTTACAAATGTCAATAGACATTACAGTCAGCAATACAGGCAGGGCTATTTTATTCCCAATAGTGTTGGTGACAGATTTAAAATACGTAGTATCACCACTCTTGTTCATCCCATGGGTGTTGTCAGAACTGACTCTGGGAGCCAATTACGTAACACACAGCACTATCTGTGAGGCCAGTGTGGTACAGAGGTCAAAACGTCCATGCTAAGGACAGGATTATGTCCAGCAGTGGACTATTAGGGGTTATTGATTATCATGATTTAACCTACCATCTATTATTATATAAAGATTGTAGTAAGTTAATTTTTAATTCAATTTCAGATGATTGTCAACAAGTACGTCTAACAAATTTGCAGTACATATATTATGTGGTAGTCGGTATCTTGTTATGGACAGTATTAGAATATACATTACACAGGTGGGTGTTTCACCTGAACCCTGGCACTTCGGTCATCATGATCAAGTTTCATTTTCTCATACATGGAATACATCATAAGGTGAGATTAGAGCCGTATAACATAGCCTTTTATTTTATTTGCTTAAGTTCGGAATATATGCCGTTACATACTATTGCTTAAGTAAGTATATCTATATAAGAGAGTAAGTATAAGCATACCTTTATTTTTTATTTTTAAAACTTATAATACGTATTATCTTTATCCACTTTTAAATAAATATTAACTAGTAAATTCAAAGAATTGAAAGCGATTTACGTATAGCATTTGGATTATCCATCTCACTTTGTGTCAAACTATTACGCTCAAATGTTAGAGTCCGGTTACTTCTTCACTACTTGCGATGGTCGGCGATCATCTGCAGCTCTCAATCTGAGCCGTCAAACAAACAAAAACAAATGAATCGATCTCTTAGAACACTTTCTTTAGCGGCATAAAACAAAAAGTAATTGTTATTGTTTCTTAGATTTTCTATCTGTTAGACTTAGTTTTCTGAATTTTGATTTTAAATATATCACAGGTATTATCTATAGATCAATCTCTCTAACCACAGTTATATCAAAGATATTAGACGCTCTGACGGCCAGTTAGGGTTCCGTACTGGTTTAACCACAGAAAATGTGGTTCTGTGGCTCAAGTAGACTGTGCAATACTACATTACTACTCAATATTTTTTTATCCCGACCCAGGCATCAAACCCGAGACTTCTTGATCGGTAGTTGTATGACACTAACCGCTAGACCAGTGGGTCCCGATTAGTTTTTTCTACGTACCACTTCAAGAAAGACCTCGAACTTGCGTACCCCTCAGTCAAAGTGAAAGTAAAATGCGTTTATTGAAAATAGGTTTCTAAGAACACTTATGTAAAAAGTGACATTTAATTTGACATTGAGAAAATGACTCGACCACAAATAAGTTTAAGGAGTCGGGAGAGAAGGATTAAATAATCATTATTGATTTTAAGGATTTAATATTTTAATTAAGAGATTGCTCGCGTACCCCTTGATGCAATCTCACGTACCCCTGGGGGTACGCGTACCACTAAATGGGAAACAGTGCGCTAGACCATCGAGACAGATAATCTAGTTAATATCAAGTTATTTCTTATGCTCTATATTTTGAGTTGCTTCTATGTTAGAGTACTGGTAAAATAATCACAAAATACAGTTAGATGGGCAGCCAGTAGCCATGATAAGTATGGATTACGCTTTGGGGTGCAACAGGGGAGATTGAGATTGCTAAAATTGTTTAATTTATAAATGAAACGCATGGTCGGAGAGCTAAGCAGCACTGCAATCGATTAAACAGAATAAACAGAAATTGCGTTAATAATATTGGTGTACACGGATGCGTGGCGGCCCCAGCGCTATCCTGACCGCGCTTATAAACCGATGGGACTCTGCATTGGTGACACACTGGATAGACCTACTTGTAACGCTACACTTTTCATAGCCATTATCTGTTTTTAACAAACACTAAGCTAAGATGATTGTTACTAACAAATATGAGCGAAGTTCGAAATAGATGTTATTATTACCCCTATAGTAGAGTTGAATGATAGTAAAATTTAAGGTGGCATTGAGCCAATCACAGTATTTATCCGACTTAGTGTAATGCCAAAACGTCAGTTACTGCAAGTTTCGAGAAAATATACCAAAGTTTAGTCGATCTTTACCAGAGAGATTCTGCCACTTGTTAGACGGCGCATTCCCCTACTTAATTATTTTTTCCCTAAGGGAAAATAGAAATAAAAACTCTTTGGACAAACGAGAACACTTATCTTTAATGTAAAATGACAAATGTGTAATAAAATGTCATAAGTCTCAGAGAAGCAATCGATTTCTTTCTTTACCGAAAAGCTCGTTTGCTCATCTTTTAGATGCGTTCATACTTTACTATTTGTACATTTAGCTTACAAACTCTCTAAAGTTAATTTTTATCGATATGCGCAGATGCCGTTTGATGGTCTTCGACAAGTGTTTCCACCCATTCCAGCACTGATGATCACCCTTTTCTTCTACAATGTTTTGAAACCACTGCTCCCCTATCCGAGGATTGTCACGACAGGAGCACTTATTGGTAAGAATCTCTTCACATATACAGCATACTGAAACGATGCGTCGTCATTTTCAAATACCATGTACCTTAACTAACCGTATCACACTGGTCAAAAATCTGTTCAAATTGATTTTTTCTTAAAAATAAACATAAAAAAAATATTAAACTGAAAACTACTGTAAATAGTAGAACTTGCATCTGAGTAATACAGATACCTCTGAGGGTGATCTGCCGGTGCCAGGTATACATATAAGTGTTGCAAAGAAATATTACACGCGAGGCTGTTTTGAGGGATCAGTGGCCATTGCTCTGTATATTACTTAAATATACACGTAAGTCAGAATTCCGAACAAAATTATGACTTAGTTACTTAGAGGGATAAAAAAATGTATTTTTTGTGTTTCTCTAAAAATAGTTCATTTTAAAAGGAAATTACATCACGTCTCATAGACAATAGACGGACCATCATAAACATAGCAACGCTGTTTGTAATATAATCTACACGTAATAGTAAACAAATCACTCGAGAGTATTTATAGAAGTTGCACCTGAACAGAATGATGACCAATTCTAGTTAATTAAATATTTAATTGGAATAAATTTAGAACTCTTTGTATACTCATTTTTTTATTGGTATAGTTACGTGAAATATGGGTTATTGGTAAATAAAAATTATATCTCTCTCAATAATAATTCGTTGTTGACATCATATCTTGGTAACAATTATATAAGGATCAGGGTTGCCACGTTGAAAAAAGAATTTATTTAATCAAATTAGATTTGAGTCTGCATGGTAATTATATATTGGAAATAAATGACAACTAATTAGTTGAAGTTATTTCAGATATTGTACGATCTGCGCGCTAAGTGGTAACTGAATAGGTTAGCACATTGTAAAATTAAACTGTCCTAGTTCAGTCTATGGATGAATGACTGTTCTAAACACATAAAGACCCTTCCGTGCCTCGGCCGGGGTTTGGCGATCAGTAGTCGTTAAGTTAGACAACAGTCCATCTACAGAACAGAATTTCAAAATCGCCTGGTACTTAGTTTGTGGAGGTCTATCTATTGCCAGCTGTTTCACATAAAAAAACTAAGTTCAGCCAACCTCAAACTAATCTGGACAAGAATTTGAAGGATAAGTATATGTAATTTGACACTTTATACAATATCCTTTTTGATAAGATTAAATTAAAATTGCAAGCTCATAATTTCATAATGCTATGAGTCTATGAGTAACAGTAAAAACTTAATTAGTGCAAAGTGTAACGCTTTCTATCGACGACATACTAGACAAAGTAATAACTGTTACCTTTTATAGTACAATAAAAATTCTTACTTCGATAAACATATAGACCGTTGCTTAATCCTTTATGTAATAAGGTGACTGTCAAGTCGAATCATTATCTTTTCATACACACAAGCTAGGTGAAGTACTGGACGATTTCGAAGTTTTATATAACGTTTGACTTTTGTATGAAGTACTGAGGCGTGACGTCACTTCTAGGTATTGTCAAACATTTTGAATTAAGGTTAAGGTCTAGACATAGGTCTTTGTCAAGGCTCATTTAATGTTTATTTGAAGTTATTAAATTAGTAATTTTTTGCGGGTAATTCAGGCACCTTCTTTAAGATACAGGTGAAATAATTTATTTAAAGTCTAACCTAGTGATAACTTGTGTAGACCCCGTAACAAGTTTGGATGAACGTGTTGAGTTGAAAGGGAACTATCATAAAAGCTAATGGGTATACAATAAACACCTTACTCATAACGCCATCTAGTTTCAAACTAAGTAAAGCTTGTACTATGGCAGCTAGATTGATTTAAAGAATATATAAATATATATATATATATATATATATATATATATATATATATATATATATATATATATTGTCAGTACAAGCATATTATGCATAAAAAACACTCAAACTCCGAAATAAATATTAGCAGAGCATACAAACTTTCGCTCTGACCCGAGAACCGAACATGAGATCTGTAAAAGAAACCATAAAATAAACTAACAAAGACCTTCGTTAAAAACGAAGCATCCCTAATAGTGGTGATGTAATAACCTCTTCATGGAATGTTATTGGGAGAAGTGACACTATTTTATGGTTCTAGACACACGTAATAGAAACATTTATTAACGCTACAAGGTCAAGGTAACGGCACACTACTCGAATTAAAGTATTCTGTTTTATCAATTAGTAGAAAAATGCAAGGAATTAATAAAATGAAGGTTAGCTATCTTGAATACTGTTTTTAGCTATATACTACTAGCAGTTTTCCCACATTTTTGTATCGGCTAACACGGTAAAGGAATTTTTAAAATCAGCTTAGTGGTTTAGGTAAAGAAAAATGTTACATCCGCCTCTAAAAAAATCGAACATGGTACAGACTGTGTGATGATCTATTAAGATTGCATAGAGTCACCACCCCTATTCATCACGAGAGTGGCGTAAGAGGCGATGAAGGACGCAAACTATGCACGACAGCATCGCTACAAAGAGAAGGAAAACTTGAATGGTGTGTCGGAATCGAACCGATTAAAATCACTTATTTAGGCGGTACACACGGACGTCGCCTCCTCGCGGCTGGCCTCTGAAGCGGATGGAAGGGAAAATCCGTCCCGTTCGCCCGTGGCCATACTCAGGGAGGCATGAGGCGCTGGTAAGCGCGCCACCGCCGCTCGGTTCGCCGACGGCGAATTAGGTGCGAGTGGAGATCATCCTCCTGGGTCTTCTCCGCCTCCTTCCGCGAAATGA
Source organism: Hypercompe scribonia (assembly GCA_949316085.1). Classification (NCBI taxonomy): domain Eukaryota; kingdom Metazoa; phylum Arthropoda; class Insecta; order Lepidoptera; family Erebidae; genus Hypercompe; species Hypercompe scribonia. The sequence goes on from OX438973.1 coordinate 4,665,868, forward strand.
CGTCTTCGCAGATAGCGGTAAAACGGCTGTCACTACCAACCATGGAGCGTATGACGGCCGATAGCGAGAGATCTCCAATAACTGCAATGAGGGCCCCACGCTGAGCCGCCCAGTCGGAACAAACCGCCAGCGTGTGCTGAACCGAGTCCTCACTGCAGTCGCAGTGGTGACAGGCAGGACTCAATTTCCTCCTAACGACCGAGTGCAGATACTTCCCGAAGCAACCGTGCCCGGAAAAGATCAGCGTCAGTCGGAAGGAAAGGGTTCCGTGCTGGCGCCCTGCCCACTCGACGATGACCGGCTGGAGAGCCTTAACGGCTGCAAAGCCGAACCTCGTTGGTTCATCGAAAGGTTGTGGATGAAATAGTTTCTTGAGCCCTGTACCCGAAGTCGGTGGTCTATTATTTTATAAATATATTTATATAAATATATAAAAAAAATAGTAAAAGAAAATCAAACAAAAAATTTGTATCTATCTCATGAGATTGTTGAAATGTGGAATGTGGACTCGTTCATTGTTCTCGACACTCGAATCATTGTTGCTCACGGACTGACAGCCAAGAGCTTCTACCTACTCTTTAAGAGGTTCACATTACAAGGTAGGATTAAAGATCCGATGCAGTCCTACTTGACACGGCCCGTGCAGTGAGGAGGTTCCTGTCTTTCTTTTGTATACATGTACGTATGTTTATAGAAAACACTCAAAACACAAATTTTTGGTCTGACCTGGGCAACGAACTCAATACTTCAAGTCGAGCAGTCGCAAACGCTACCTAAATATACTTGTAAAGTGTAATGTGATTGTTTATTATAAAAAAAAAGCATCTCACAAGGCCGCCATAGTGAGGGTCACCACACTGCATTGTCTGCATTTGCAATGAGTATGGTGACCACAACTCTTGGATTCTACTCATGCTTTCCATCAGGCAGAGTAGAGTCACTTTGGCAGGCTCTTATATAAAAAAAATGAAAGTAAGTTATGAAAGGACAAACTTAGTTTCTGGTAAACTTGAATGTATGCCTATCCATTTTCTATATAGGATTAACTTATCTATCAAGTATTGATGTCATACTATCATTATATCATTCATTTTATGGATAAGTCTTAGAGTAAAAATAATAGTAAAACTGTTGTTAAGTTGTTCTTTTGTTATTTTTCGACGAGTTACTGGAGCAACCGTCCCCTCTCTCTCCTAAATCCAGAACGGATGGATACACCAAAGGTATCCAACACATTTGCGTCTATAAATTTGCAGGTATATAGGGTGGGCCAAGAATTTGTTAACATTTGAATTTAACATCACGCGCAAACATGTTACGGGAGTTCTTGGTACCGATGCTATTGAAATTTGCTGGCTATAATCGTAACACATTGTTTCATCAATATGGAGCCTCTTGTCACACATTCAATGAGTCCGTGCGGGTGGTCAAATCAAGTTTCCGGAAAAACTGATTTCTAGAAGAGGCGACATTCCATGGCCACCTGTCCAGAGCCTGTGCCACGGTAACCAAATTCATGGTAAACATACTTAAATACTTGTAAATACATACATATTATGGATAAATTACACCCAGACATAGAAAAAAATGCAACTCATCGCACAAATCTATGGGGGGTGATAGCAGTTCAACTGGTTACGCGTTTGCTCCTTTTAAAAAAAAATCACAGAGATTTACCATGACCATGAAAGCGTGTAAAGTATTTGACGTAGTCATGCATTGACGTGCAGAATAGAAAGCCAATGAAATGGATAATACATGCATTAAACATGATGATAATCAGAAAAGAGTAAATAAAACGAACGCAACCAATTATTTCAGCCGTTCCTAATAAAACGATCAAAAACACTGTCTAGTGATAATGTGTATTCAAGGTGAATATCTTTGGCGTATAATTCTGTTCGTAATTGAACACTATGTTTTATGGATATTGAGATCAATGAATGACTCGAATAATAATGTGATGTAATCTAATAAAATAATGTTTCAAATACGGGAGTATTTATAAGACAATTAAAAAGGTAAAATATAGAGTAAACTGTTGAAGTTAAATGTTGTGGGCGGATCATACAAATGATCACTTTTACGATGTTTTTTTATTTACTTTTTTTTTTTTAAAAGACAACACCCGCATTAGGAATAAATCCTGTGTCGCGGGGAACTTTACAAACATACAAGAAACGGACACAAAGAACATCCAGACTCAGAACAACAATTTATGGATCACACAAAGTGTTGTCCCATGTAGGATTTGAACCCACAACACTCAACGAATTGGAGAGCAGCATGGTGACCGCTTAAACCACTAGGCCAATCGTGCAGTTAGATGTCGTCAAACAACATGACATAGTTTGATTAGGTTAATAACTAATCAGCGTTTGACGATAAGAACAGTTTAGTGGTAATCTGATCGTTTGACTACTTGAAATAGTCAATCATTAGTGATTATACAGAAGCTCGTAATTGTAGACAGTTCTTTTGTTTTAAAAACGAATAAAAACATAAAAATAACAAAATTTTGTATCTTAGTTCATTTAAAATTTTTCATAAAACTATCATATCATTATCATTCGTACATACTCCAGATAATAATTGATATGAACAACGTGAATTGGCGTAACACTATCAAACATTACCATTAAAACAATATGTTCAATTTTAGTTGATAATATTACGAAATTCTGCCATGTCACTGAATCTTCCAGATCAATTGGTAATAATGCCATGTCATGGAGTAGAGTCACTTTGGCAGTACATTGGAAAAAAAAGTGGCAGTAAGTCTTTCACGTGTAATGAAAATGCAGGGAGTTTTTAACCGAAATAAATACGATAACTCATTGAAATAATCTACCGCAAAATTGTCTTATGTAGTGACAACTCTAAAATCTGCCCCTTTAGTTACGATGCAAGTGTTTCGCTAATTTGTACAATCGCTTACGCCTCTATTCTCTTGTATTACTGTCTAACATTTTGCTTTAATCACGTGACTACGAGTAAGTGTTGAGAGATGTAATTCTCATATCTTTTGTTTTGTTTATGTATACAATAAAGAGATATAATTAAATATTTGTTAGTTTTCTAATAATGTTCACGTAAGGTGTAAAATGTATTATACATATCTATAATTAGCTATGGATGTCGATCTCACGTCAAAGGGTGTCAAGTTGCAGGCGTGAATGACCGGCGGTAATCACTTACCTTTCTTCTTTTTTTTAAAGACAACGCCGCATTAGGAATAAATCCTGTGTCGCGGGGGACTTTATAAACATACAAGAAACGGACACAAAAAATTTGAGGATCACACAAAGTGTTGTCGTATATGAGATTTGAACCCACAACACTCAACGAAGTGGAGAGCGGTGTGGTGACCGCTTAAACCACTAGGCCAATCGTGCACCATTAGGTTTAGATTTTCCCCTATTACACAAAAAAATATCATTTTTGAAAAAAATGCTGCGATAAATACTCTGGTTCTATTTGGCTTCTAGCTATTGCACTGAAATAACAATTTAATTCTTTTATTATGGAACCAAGGTATATTATTTGTTAGGTAAATGTAAATTTACACCTGTAAAAATATCCTCTGAACATGTTAAGGTCAGGTAGTCCTTAACTCATCTTCATACGCGATGTTTAGTCCAATTTTGATTTATACAACATGAGATTACCAGTATTCTAGAACACAATATGTCAGTGTATACTACCATTTACGAGTTTAGTACTCGTATGTGTAAGTACAGGTGGGCCAAGACAACATAACATCTCACGCAAACAAATGCCGCGCGGGGTGTGGCGAGGGGTCTGATCACTAGCTCGTTTCTTGGCAATTTTGTCACAATAGATCGCTTCACGGGGTCACAGCGCGCTTACTGTGTGAAACAATTTTATTTAAACAACAGTTCGCTTATTACTTGTGAGACGCTTATTTCACGTTGAATACGACTTACACGACTTAAATCAGTGTCTGAGTGCTCCTTTAATAAAGAAATGAGTGAAGAAATTTGAAAAGGTGGGACCTACGGTAAATGTGAAGCAAACTGGTGCAGCAAGTTTCCGCTTTTTGTTCCACGTAATCCAGATTTATCAACGCGCAAACGTTAGGTTGAATTAGATTATTCTGCACATTATTACGTCGTATTTTGAAATTACATTCATATAAGATCCAGATAGTGCAGGAACTAAAACCTAATAATTTAAATTTGCGTAAGTCGTATGCCGAAACAATATCAGAACGATTCAGTCATTTTGACAACACTTTATTTTCTGACGCCCATTTTCGTCTCAACAGACATGTAAACAAACAGAATTGCAGGTATGGGAGCAGCGAAAATCCTAAAGCTAAAATTCTTTTTATGGGGTTATTTGAAGAATCGTGTCTATATCAATAAACCAAATACACTAGGTCAACTAAAAGAAAAATCAACGAAAAGATATCGGCGATCTCACCTACTCTTCGGGGACCAGTACTCGTGGCCCACCCTGTATATACCGTTAATTTTATATATATACTAATTTTGTTGTCTAATCATACAGGGTACCTAACTTATGACATGATCCACTACTACGTACATCACGGCTCACCGTCTGCTGGCTCCTACCTGTATACGATGAAGAGGTATCATTCCAATCACCACTTTGTCAACCACGACAAAGGTGAGAATTCGCTTGATTAATTTTCTTATTCCTTTTCAATTTTGACGTCTATAAAGAGTTTTGTAATGGATAACTAGGATATATTTAATGTGTACGAAATTAAGTATACAAATAATAAATGTAATAGTTATTCAAGAAATAATTCTGGCCCCACAATACTGCCTTGAAGCATTCCCACTCTTTTGCATACTTTGAAAGATATTGTTGTCAACATTTTTCTGTCAGAAGTAAGCAGTGAAAGTTAAAAAAGTTAAGTAACTATTTTTTAAGAAATATCATGTAGACATGGCTACATTTAATATATATTTATTTGGTTTCAGCTTACGGAATAAGTAGCAAGCTGTGGGATTACGTATTTAGAACAATTGTGCAAGTAAAACAGTTAGGTTTTAACCTGCATTGGTAGTGCATCATTGTTTGTTTAGGTGTAGTTGTAATAATTTTAACGGTTGATATTCTTGCCAAAGCGCAATACATGTGCCGGTTTTTTTTTTCAACGCTCGCATGGGTGACAAATGTTTTGTTGACGAAGTGTCTCTGCCAACTTCGATAGATGGCGCATAGCTACTTATAAATGCTATATCAATACGGTACTTATTTATAAATAAAAAAAAAATAGTTACTAGTTTATAATTTATTGCCATTCCAGTGATGTATAACACGTTTTGTTTTGTGATTAAAGTATATTCAATAAGTATCTTTAAATGTGTTGTGTTTTTGTTAGTTTTAATATTGTTTCTAGGACTATATTGTGTGGAAATAATTTAATTCACCGCCACCCAGCTACCAAAGATTATTAACATACGCATTTTTTCTAGAAAAGTACTTTTAACATGAACCAAAAATCCTCATTTCCAGACAATTATGTACGAGTTGGCATGGTATGGTTTTTTAATAATTTTTTTTTGATGGTTAATTCTCATAATTGAAAAGCTGAGCCCGTGACTTCGTTCGCATAGGATTTGACTTTCGAATTTTACCTTAGAGACGTGGTTTTTGCTGCGTCAATTCTGATCCCTTTGAAAATCTAGGATAAAAAGTAGATAGCATGTTGTCCAGTGACCTCTTCTATCTTCTGGTGAAAGTCCCATTAAAATTGGTTTAACGATCTCAGAGATTAGTCTCGATAAACAAGTAGACATACAGACTCACAGACAAAAAATTTAAAAAAGATAGTTCATGTTTTAGTATGTTGTAAAGAGCTATAAGCACTTAACTTCAATTTTATTTATATGTAATGATCCAACAAGTTTGTAGACTAGATTATTTCTGTGGAACACGGTAAATTTAAATTCAAATACTATTAATATAAATGACATCGAATCTTAGATGAGGTACAAATGTATTACAATTTCATTTAATTTTCTTATTTGTTGTAACAAACCTTAGCTTAGAGCAAAAATACGTGTTTTTATAGAAGAGATTGTAAAGGTTGATGTTACCCTTGCAGTACAAGTTTGAGATGGTGACGCGACGTGCTTAGTAGCGCTTGCCTCTCTGTTCTGTTGTCTGCTGTGAGTTTTTTTAACAGGAACTTGATCCTATTTAACAACCGTGTTTGACGTTACAATTGACCAAAGATCAATGCGGGCCAATAACGGTTAGTTTGCTCGTACTCTACGTCGACTACTCCTTTTTGGCTAAATACCATGTGGTTTTAGCCAATTTGAGTTTGATATACAAGTTGACCCTCGGCTCTTGTCAAGTATGATCCATGAGGAAGGAGATTCTGATGACTATACTAAGAAAAATCTAGATTTTAACAGCACAACCTACACTGTTATGAACTATTAAATATTTTGATAGTTGGTGTGGTTCACAATTCACAGTAAAGGTTAAGATTGAAAGTAGTCTTCACAAAATGTTTAAAAAAAAACATCACGTGTTTTGAAGTTCAAGTAATAGGGTAGGTACCTGTTACAGTCCGACTGAATTTAATGTCAATAACTGTTAAATATTTACAACTAAATTTGTAAAAATAAGCTTCTGAGTCTTATTTACACGTTTTTACATAACACAATATACTTGTTTAACTTAATTTTAATTGAAATTTATTTCGAAAAATAGGCAGCTACAGAAACTGTTACAGAAAGTCAAGTCATATTTCGAGTCTATATGGTAGATCCGGAAAATAGTTCCACTAAAACGCTCCCAATTTTAGGTGTCTGTTTTGAAATTCATCTAAAAAAATCTAATCAAAAGTAGGACTGGCTGCTCAGACATAATAAAATTGTGTAAACCAAAGTTGTTGATTAAATGATCAGACTTTTTTGATCATAACAATTTACTATTTGTCAGTTACATGCAACGCTCTTACAAATATGTAACACATTTCTGGAACATCCTGATGTTAAATTACAGTAGAACCTTTCATCCCACAACCTTTTTGAAGTTATACTTCTTTTGGCGCTTTAGGGATAAAAAATGAGTGTTAATTTTTACAATGTGCGCGCACACCGTCACGAAAAACCAACACCTTGAAATTAGCTACGTTACGTTACGTTACGTTAAATTCTTTTATGATATTTACATAAAATTTATGGAAGTGCGTTATAATAAAACTTTTTTCAATGTTTTAAATACTTTTTTTCTATTATTAGTGTTTTTTTATTTGTGATTTGTACACGTGTCTTTGTTAAGCATATTTTTATATAGAAAACATACGGTTTAAGACGAATACAAATGTCAATTTAATGTGTGTAATACGTTTAAATATGAAGTGCCTTAAAGTTGTCAAACAGTGTTCATTTAAGCACTTGTATACAGTTCTACGTATTTTGAAATAGGCCAAGCTGCCACTTTTGGGCAAACACAGAAATTATTAAAAAAAATTTTGTAGATGTTTTTTAAATAGTTTTTGACATCGTTAGAAACTGTTTTTAAAGATTATAATTCGTTGATCAATTAAATTGAGATTAATAACAACATTGAACATAAAAATAGTGTCATTAAAAATATAATTATTAAAAAAGACGACATTTTTTTTTTTACATACAACCTTATTACATTACCAGAATACTTCAGGACAAATGTCGTCTTGTAACAATAAAATCAAATTTTGGAAATAAAACACACAAGTGTGGTTCTAACAGTGTTTAAGTTAAAAAACGTAACGAGGTCATTCGTTCAGTAGATTTTACTCCTTACATTTTTCTCACAGCGGGCGCCTTATATCAATTAAGGACTAAACTCCAAAAAGTCTAAAGAAGGCAGAAATGAATCTACTATCTACCATTTTGTGACAATACATTAAAATAATAGTTTTTTTTCGTCCCTTTGAAATTAACGTCGCAATAAATCGCATCGAATGTTATGAAGTTTATAAATCCATAAACAATTGGATTGCTGCAGTTGTGTTAACTATATGGCTGAATAACTTAAATGCACATATAATTTTAAGTAAACTGTATTCTTTATTATTTTATCTTTCACCTTTCGATTTGAGTAAAACCTAATGGCAAACAAATCCTTACAAAAAATAAGTCACAATTTTGTTCGTACATTGCCGAGTTCTACAGTAACAAAAACAATACCACCGAAATGAGGATCCCTCTATTTTAAGTCGAAGAAAAAATAAGTTACAGACCATTATAAATTCACTAATGAGAATAAACAAATGTTACATCGAGAAGTAAGTTTCAAATTAATAATTGACGAAAAAAATAAATAAACCTAGCGCCTCAAGAATAACAAATAGCAACTCTTGTGATGGTGGATTAGTCTTGTTTGCCTATGTGTGAAGAAAAAGTGTGCCTTCTTAATATGACCTTTATTTTAACTCAAGAAAACCAGTGCCATGACAGAATTGTTAAAAAAAATACACTCTATGGCTTGTTGTAAATTTGTAAATGTAATAAACGTTTTGTTGACAATTTGTTGTTTGATTACGCCATTTTTCCTGTCTGAGCGTGACTCATCATTTGGTGCAATATACATACATATATTTAGTTTATTTAATTTAATCAGTGTCAGTTAGCTAATCGATAAAACAAAAAAGGTGAAATAAAAACAATAATTGTGAAAATCAAGATAACGATTCATCCATTGTACCTGTAGGTATTAGGAAAATATACGTGACATGATTAGATGTTAATATCATAATGCATTTAATTATAATTAAATTTTAGTAAGTCCTTAGATTTAAAGCGATATAGAACCTTTTTTTAAAGAAACTCATAGTTCTATTTTTTAAAGTAACTGTCACAAGGATATCATAGACAAAGCGTTGTTTTAATTTTTTTTTTCAAATTCAAATAACTAATTTTGTTTTTTTTTAAAGACTGAAGTGAAGTTTTTGAAAGTTTATTAATAATATTAAGGTGCCAGTATTATTAAAAATGATGAATTTAAATATACAGAATAGCGCTTTCTGTGTGTTAACTTTCATTTGTTTGTTATTTAATGTAAACGGTTGTTTATTGGATGGGTTGGACTTCTTGAGAGAGCTGACTGAAGAAATAAATGCTGTATGCCCTATCTTCGAGAAAACTACTTCAATACTTGCAGATTTATTTCAAACATCTTCTTTTGGTAAGTTAAACTAACTTTGTAATAGTATTCTTTTATTTAGTCAAATTCAGGGAACAACATGTGTAAACTCATAAAAACATCGCTTCACATAATGTGACGTCACACGTTGACGCGTCGCCACACGTTGACACGTCGCCACATTAATAGCAAGTATGACTCCTTAAATGTTTTAAATTGAAATAAAAGTATTTTTAAATATTACAGAGGTTGTAGGTAGCTATATCAAGTATAATTCGCAACACAAAAGAGTTTATAAATTGAATTAAAACATAAACAATAAAGTCGTATGTTTGCGCATTGTCTCCATAGACAACGTTCATCGTCCCTGGACTTAACAAAATAATATATCTGCAAGAGTCATCGCTATTGATTAGCTGCCAATGGCACTTGCCATCAGCGCTCTTCACTTTGCAATTTGTTTTGATCTTGAAAAATATAGGTATAACACAAATAGATATAGGTAGGTTTATTATGAAATTTATTCAGGTAAGAAGGAGATTAGAATAAGAAGAAGAGGTCTTTTTAGTTGAGTAATCTGACTTCAAATGGTTCAATCTCAATCTTATCTTTATATATCTATATCTCTCCTGCAATAGATGTTATGTGTTGTGACGAAATTTCAAGTGGTTTTATCGATTCGGTTTGCACATATACTGCGAGAGAGAAGTCTTACGGCGATAAATGGAGCTAATGTGTTAGATCGATCCTATTTGTTGATGATCATTTTCACTTTGTTGTACATCATATTAACGATAAGACCAGCTTTTAATACTTCACTAATGGACATAAGCCTCTCCTTCGAAAGGAGGTTTTGGCCTTCTATATCACGCTGGCCAGACGGGTTGGTATAGAGTTTTTTTTCAAGTTTTCCTTCTTTTTATAGTGACGTTGTCCTGTGTAGTGTGTTCCCTTAGTCGCCTCTTTCGACACTCATGGGATGGATAGGAGTGGAATCACTCTATATAGATACGTCATCACATGGATTATATTATATATCTATATGTTGTATAAAGTAATAGCAGCACACAGTGTGGATGAGAAAATAATTGCATAGAAATATAAGTAACATTAATCAAGCAGAATATTGTGACCTAATGGAGATTAAATTTGGTTACACGTCATTGACGTTTTCCAAGTATTATTCCTTTACAACTTAAAGAGAATGAATATTTGTGCTTATCTTATTGCGACTGGTACGAGGTATACTGGTTCCACAACCAAGATGTTTGGACAGAGAAGGGGTAGTCGAGGAATTTGGTAGTATGTCCTGGCATTTTTAATTTCAGGTTCTCTGACTATCTCAACAATTTTGGATGTGTGTTGTAGGCAGATCAACCACGATTAGAATAGACAAGTATAAAGAAGAGAAATAATATGCATCTTTCGGTAAAGGCGGATAAGCACTTGAGCTGATAACACTTAAGCTGTTTACAACAATTGGAATTTTCAATTTCAATCTTAATTTTATTCAAGTGAAATACATGTACAATCATATTATAATATTTGCCGATGGCTCCTAAAATAAGCTGCGCTTGTATCTTGGATTGCCACAGAATCTACAAATTGCAACAGAAAAATTAGACGCATATAGGATATATTTTCACAAATCACAATATTCAAAAGTTTAATTAGGCTAGTTAGACGAGTAAATTTTCAGGCCGTGAGTTTTGCTCCACTTACATTTTTCTCCAGGTCAGCATTAGTGGTATTAACAGCATTGGTCACATTAATCAGTGATATAAATCTGGAGATCATCCGCGCATAGGTTGTGAAAAGAAGACCGATCATTAGTGATGGTGTTGATAAAAACAAAAGTAGAAGAGAGCGTACGCCGCCTTGTGGTACACCTACTGTAGTACAACACCAAGAAGAAACGGTGTTTTTATTACTAATATGCTGCTGGTTATCAAACAGGTAGCTGTGAAGTGAAGCCAGTTAATCACGATTGGAGATATGTTGAGAGACGCTAGTATACAGCACAATGTCCAAGTCAATGGTGTTGAATTCATTACTAAAGTTTTAAAGTGTTAGAACTATAAGCTCATCATTCTCTATAAATATCATCAACAGCCTTTTACAATCCACTGCTGGACATAGGCCTCTCCTTAGCAAGGAAGTTTTTGGCCTACTATAACACGCTGGCCGAACGGGTTGGAATAGGATTTGTTTTAAGTTTTCCTACTCTTTCTAATGATATTTTCCTGAATAATTTGTTCCCTTAGTCGCCTCTTACGATACCCACGGGATGAATAGAGTCTGTAGTAGATCTGATATTCTCCGTAATGTGGACTATTGTAGTAGTGGTGCTATGACCGATTCGAAAGCCAGACTAGAGAGGATTTAGTAGCAAGTTTTTGAACAGGAAAATTGCGAGTTAATTATGGATAGAACATTCAAGGATCTTGGAGAGAATAGGTGTTGAGCAATAATCAGAAAAGAATCTGGTGTTTTTCTTTCCGGGAATGGGTGAGATCAAATAGTTGAAGAACTGACAGATTATAGGAAGAATTGCATTAAGAATTGGGCGAATCATATTACGGCTTAGACTATTAGAATCATCCAGATGTGAAGTAATAGATACTATGCTCTTAACATTACAATAAAAAAATTGACTAAAGATGACAGATGAAGTGGAAAAAGCGTGACTGAACGAGTTTCATGAAGCAGAACAGTAGAATCGGAATGTTTTGGTACCCATCTACCGGAAATATAATGTTTCTCTGCATTACTTCATTTCATTCATTGCAGTGCTACTTGCAGCTTCATAGAGTGCATTGGCAGTCGATCAGGTATCTTTACATGAACTCCAGGGCAACCCAGGTCTTAAAGTGTTGTCTCTGACGTATTAATGCTTAGTTAATTTGTATTTAGCTCCTTTGAACTTTCACTAGGTTTTTGTATTTTGGAGATAGACTGGTTAAGCGATTTGCGTCTAGTGTAGTCGGTTTTTGTCATATTATATACTTTTAAAGCTGACCATACTGTACAGTCAGCTTTAAATGTATATACGTATATATGTAATACGTACACTGTCTTGGTCTATACACATCTAGGTAAAAACGACCTTTTACTACTTCCAACCATAAGCTGGAAACCAACTTTGTAATTTACTTCTATAGACCTATATTTCTGATTAACGTTAATCAAGATAGCAAGGATGGGAATACCTAAACACATTATTGATATTATTTTAGACATTTCCATTCGTTAAGTAAAGTGAATTTAACAACAAGTTGATAAAATCAATATAAATTAATAATGTAATAACGTTGGTTGTTCTAAGAATTTATATTAAGCGAAGTACCAATTTGAAAATTGTGAGTATATCACTATTTGATCGGTTAAGAACGAATTAAATTAGTTTTTGTGTTAGTTTGAAACTCGAGAACCCTTTCGAAAACATAAATCATTTTATTTTTCATGTCTATCTTTATTAATACGATGCAAAATATGAGTTGGTATATTCTATTATTACTGTCATGTCCAAAAGAGGACGAAGGACCTATCTCATCTAAAGACGTGGCCGAATGCTTGAAATGCGGTCGCGAACTGGCTCGAGCTTCAAGCCGAAGGGGCAATGAACTCATTAGAAGCGGAATCACCCTGGATGCATATACTCCAGGCATTCGTAACTTCTTTTCCGGAAACCTGCCTCCGGATTTGAAGAAGGCATCTGATGTTTCCAAGGAGATTTTATCAGCTACTAAGTTGCTGCAGATGAAGATGCATTCCAGGTATGATATGATGTTTTCTTGGAAATGATTTTTAGTAAGTAGTTTTTTACACATCGGTACATTGTTTTCAATAAATTTTATACCGATACCCATGAGTGTACTTTTTGGAGTTTACTCTTTAAGAATCGGTTTTTGATATAAGGCGCCCGGTATGAGAAAAACGTGAGGAGTAAAATCTACTGAACGAATGACCTCGTTACATTTTTGGTGCGGCTGCACTGGTTGTGAGTGTATTAAGACGTGTATAGAGTATGCTGCAAAGCGACTATATCTATATGTTATTTTCATTAATTTGTTAATTTACCCTTTAATACGGTATCAATCTTTTTTCAATTAATTTCAGTTAAATAAGCTTTTTTTGCGTCTGTTTTGACAATCCTACTTAAGGAGTAAACTCCTGTCATGCGTCGGAGCTGACACACACAATTTTTATAATTAAATTACGATCTTAGCAGAACTTGCCATGTAAATTGCTACAATCTGCTATTACTCCTGAACCTATTTGACATTTTGCGTACCTCTTTGTTTCACAAGGCAAATTGCAAAAATGAAAATTCAAAACAAAAAAAAAATCTATTTTACTATATAGCCTCATATAATGTACTTACAGTGTAACACCCAACACGTTCCATTCATACTTGGAGCACCAAGGGGTTTGCGTAAGGGACCCGTTCTGCCAACCTTCGCGGATCACCTGCAGCACTACTTGCAAATACCGCAGCCTCGATGGTACTTGTAATAATGAGGAACATCCAGAGTGGGGCAGAAAGGGAGCACCGTTTACGAGGATAGCGATGCCGAGATATGCTGATGGTAAGATCAATTAATAAAAGTAACTTAGATCAAAGACAACCTGAAACCAGCTCATAGACAATAAAGATTCTCGATTGCCAAAATACTCAGCGGGAGTGATAATGCTTATAAAAACAATTATTTTTACTTATAAACATAAGCGTTATACTTATACAGACTGACTGGTGAGATATCTTCAATATTTGAGGACGTGATAGTATGCGAACATATATCATGAAATAAAATAATATAAAAACGAAATATTAAATAACTTCTTAGTAAACTTCGTACACAGTACACCGAGAGCCCAGTATTTAACTGCGGAATACTTGGACACCGCGCGGACTTATTTTTTAGAGACATTTCGATAAAAAATAAGCACCTATTTTTTTTATATTAAGTTAACGAGAATCGAGTACCGAGTACTCTCCATAAGTATTGAAGGTATCTCACCAGTCACGCTGTATAGAACTCCATCATCGTAAACTTTCAAGAGCTTTCTTGTTGTTTAGTCTACTCGATCTCTAGACGCTAGTCGAATAATTTTGAATTCAGATTTACTGATCGATAACTCGATAATAGGTACTTATGATTGATTTTGAGGTAGATAGAGTACACAGTAAATAAGTTTTTTGACACCAGTACACTTCTTACGTGGTCGACCAGAAAACTCATTAATATAATTCCAAAAAGACAGCTCACTTGCAGAAGCACTCAAATTTTGCTAACGATAATTTTAATTAGCTGTTTATCTTTTAACTTCCAAGAGTAGGCACTCAAACAAGTCCCTTTATTATCAGGTATATACATGATGCCAGTAGCTCGTAGCGGTCGTTCATTACCAAATCCACGGCTCCTCTCAACAAGTCTGTTTTTCGACACACCCATTGGTAGCCGTGTGCTCACGAATATGAACATGCAGTTCGGTCAGTTCATCACTCATGACATGCTGTTTCAAGTGATGGAAGCTACGGGTAACGTTCTACAATACAGTGTGAAATATATACTTATTACTTAATAGCATGAGGTTAAGTTAACTAGGCTATAACAGGATCTGGATGTCGTAATAGCAGCTGTTCCCGGATCCCTCCTATGTCAGGCGCAGAGTGGCACACCGTGTGGTTTTAGTCGGTCCGATTCCGACACACCACCCCGCCGCAAACCCCGGTGGGGTGACGGCCCGATTGGGTTTACTAACGTTGAAAAAATAAAAAAACTAGGCTATAACTATAATCAAATCAATAAGGCAACACTGACTTCAGACCAGGAGGTACAATTAAAAATAAACTAATTACTTTTATGATACATACTTACATAGATATCTTAAAATAGTATTGATACGGAGAGAACTATGGAAACCAAACCACAAACAGGTAATATCTATTATAGAAATAAATGTCACTAGAGAAAAAAAGTGTGTATTAAAAAAATAATAAGTAGGCTAATAGAAGAAAAGAGAATTAGTATTGGGGATCGGAAGCACTCCAGGATAGCATAAAAGCTATACCGAACTGGCCGTTTTCTACAAACTACTGTTGTATTTTTATAGTACAGTTCGGGCTTTTCACATCTGTTACCAGTGCCTAGAAGAATTTTTGAAATAAGAGTCTGATATAAAAGCTGCCACCCCTGTTTATACTCGTATATGAGATTCAGCCCTTCTTATGCTCCACTCACTATTTAATATGTTAATGTGTGAAAAGACGAAGGTGGTATCCAATGCTGTTTGGGTGATGGACGAGACGTCCTACCTCCAGAATGCCAAAACGACAAGTGCATCCCGATCACGGTGCCAGACAACGACCCATTCTACCGGCAACATGGTATCAAGTGCCTCAACTTTGTCAGGAGTGTCACCACTCCGAGAGATGATTGCAGTCTTGGACATGCTGAACAGGTTCGTGATAGAAAACCGCAATATTTCATTTTTAGATTTAAGCCTCTAGTTTCCTTTACAAGAAATAGTTCCTATTTTGTGGTTAGGCGTGAATTTTTTTAGTTAAACTGAGAAGTGCATTGTTATGTTACATACAGTAGATATGTGTCTCGATCAAAGGTCTGATATGTCGGGATCTGATTAGTGTACTTTAATGCAGCAAATATGTTAGTTGTTAAGATTAAATTCGAGTTATAGTTGTCGTAGAATTCATGGCAGAGACATGCTTTGGCACATATTATGCCAATTTCATTTTACTTATAATGGCCAGCAGCAGTCACTCTTTCATTTGCCTCGTACCCTAAGAAAAGTTAGCAAAACATTTACAAAAAGTTAAGTACATTTTTTAAATTATTTAATCACTCTTTTTATCCAAGATGAACACAGTAACCAGTTATTTAGATGGTTCAGCGATATACGGCTCAGACAAGAAGATGTCATCCAAACTTCGCACCATGATTGGTGGTCGGCTGCGGCAGGAGGAACGTTCAGGCTGCATCAGAGGATTCCTGCCAAGTGTTAAGGACAAATTTGCTGTTTGTGATTTAAGGAATGCCTCTGAACCGTGTTACTTAGCTGGTAATTTTTTATACATTCTATGATTGATGATAAACAGGAGATAGACGGGTGGCGTAGTGATTATCGCGCTGGTTCGTAGTGCACTATGTTGTGAGCTCAATGATCATAAGGGATTCATGGGATGGTGCACTTTGTGTGACCCACAAACTGTTGTATATTTAGTGGATTTTCGTTATATATGTTTGTAAAGTCAGCCGTGATATAAGATAGATTTCCAGTGCCGGAGTTGTCTATCTCAGTTTGTTTAGGGTCTTTGTTCTTACGAGACGGCTGTACACGAGAGTTGTCCGGTCAATGGTACTGTATGGTGAACCGGTGTGGGCAGCGGTTCTGACCGCCCAGAATAGGGCACGCCTTTTGGTGCCCTCAGAAGATATTGGCGGTTAGAGCTATACGTGGTTACCGCATCGTGTCAACGGAAACGCTGTGCGCCTTGGCCCGAACTTCTTGAGGGATTTGAAGACAGAAGTGCTTTCCGAAATTTATCCGTGGACGACTGACTTCCGGGCGGGTAGCGGCATATGGCTCCCACCCGAACGTTTTACCCGAAGATGGTGCCTGCGCAAGTCGGCAGGCACCATCTTCATCAGATAGTTGAAGTAGGGTACTCGTTTCTATAATACATTTGACATACACATACTGTATTAAATTTTATTTCAGGAGATATTCGTATAAACCAGACTCCAACTTTAGCGATGTTACACACCCTACTGCTACGGGAACATAATCGCATCGCAAACAAACTATCGAAGCTGAACCCTCTATGGACAGATGAGAAGCTATTCCAAGAAGCCAGAAAGATTGTCATAGCGCAAATACAGCACATTACGTACCAAGAATGGTTGCCAACTAACTTTGGTAAAATACATACATGCTTACATAACTCTTTCTTCCACTATTACCATTGAGAACGTCAGAAACTCCCCAGCTAGTAAGCTAGTTGACGCGCGCATTTTTTTTGCCTCTCAAAAGCAATGAATTTTCCTTGTTTTTGGTTAATTTAGCTGTAGCGTGATATTACATAACCTCTCACAATAAATGTTCTATCTAATACTAAAAGAATCAGAGAAAAAAAGCAAAGAATAAATTGCTCAACAGCTGCTTTTTATAGAGTATCGAGTATCGAGTATTATAGAGTGTTGTATCACCCCGTCAAATCGGCCCAATTGTGCTGAAGCGTGACTCTTTCCAAAAACTGCATCTTTAAGCAGCTGTATAGACAATATAGATTCATTCGGTTCTAAAACTTGATTACAAAATCAGAAACTTAATCTTTTAAGACATTCTATATAATTTAAATGCTTCAATGCCGTGTTCCAATGCCTTACAACTAAATGTAACTTGTCCTCCAGGCGCAGACTACCTCCGCTACTATCGAATATCTCCATCCACCCTGTACAACCGCGATTACAACCCGGAAGCAAACCCTGGCATCATCAACAGTTTCGGAGCCGCGGCCTTCAGATTTCTGCACTCTATCATTAGTGACAATATTGTCACCTGTCCTAAGACTTATGATAAAGCGTATCTGTACAGGTATTTCCTTCGATCACAATTAAAAAAAAGGGAAGCTTGAGGACTGCCGTCAGAATTCTAAACTTAAAACAGCTTCAAAATTTTTAATCCCTTCGGGGTCGTAACGTCCCACATCGCATATATGGCCTCACAGGCACACAAGGCTCAATCAAGCATCCATACAGAGAGTGCCACGTGTAACGTGCCTTGTTTAATATACACAGTATACATATGGCTCATAGAAAGCGTTCTGTGACGATGACGCGAACGATGAATGACGCGCGTTTCATCTTTATTCACCCAAAAAGTGTTCGACGGGCCCAAATAAGTTTTCACTTCAAAAATTAAAATAGAGTCAAATTATTTTACGGTTTTCATGTATGTAGGTAAGTGTTATAAAGGCAAGTCTAGAAAATCATCAAGATAATTATTTTCTGGTTTATTTATATTGAAAATCAGAAGTTAGTGATTGGACTATATTTTGATATTCAACCAACAAACTGCCACTGGGGAAATGTAATCATCCGACGATTGGCCGTTAACTTAAACAACCTAATAGAACTAATAATTTCATTAACTTGGAGCTTAAAAAGAGTTGATAAATTAACAAGATGTGCTACAACTATTTTGTTGCTACGTTTATTATAACCGCCATCGTGATGTATTTTTTGGAACGAAGTTCCTTACGGCAGGCTTGGAGGGGATAGGAATTTCGCTGCGGGACCGAACAGAAAAAAATGTGATAGTAAAACCGTAAGTGGAAAAAGTGCGTGGAATAAATCTGTGGAAAAAAGTGCGTGGAATAAAACCGTTAAATGAGACGTGCGCAGGCGCGAAAGCGCATCATGTGTGCTATTTTATTATTTTAAGGCATTTATTATTTTATTTCCTGAAATACTGAATTGCCTAAATACTTTCTTGTACTTAAATAAAAACTAATCAGCAAAATTTAAGAGAAAAATCAAGAAAACCTACATAAAATTGAGCACGATTTTTTTTGCAAATTGTGTCGATTCCACATTATCTGAAGGAACTTCGTTCCTACCTGGTGTCCCACGACACCATTCATTATAATTTTTTAAATAATATACATCGGATCATATAAGAATCCTCATACCACATACAACTATATGTATTGAGACAATTATAAGTTATCATGGAATAAGGAATTGCACATACAGCACAAAACAAAGACATATTAAAACGCCATCTATTGGAAACTTATCGAACGAGTAACTAATAATCCTGTATCGCGATATACAAGTTATTGTGCCGATTAACATATATACAACTTTCTAACATCAATCGTTGCGTAGTGGCCCGCCAGGTATGATCATCTGGCCTAATCGTGGATTCTCTCTTTGTCTTGGAGCGCTGTGACACCCGTTCCCCCACAAGACTAACCTACTTACATACGTAAACCCTGAAAAATACTACTCTCTTTTTTTCACTAGCCTTAAAAGAAATACACAGAATAGGCGGGAGATATCTATCCTTATATTTGATTCGTTAATTAAATACTATGTCGCCTTTTTAACATTTCAGGTTAAGCGACTACTATGCCAACCCTTGTCTCCTAGAATCGGATTGCGACTCTTTCGATGACGTCGTCCGGGGCATTCTCGCTTCAAACGCCGGTGAACCAGACCTTTACTGTACAGGGGAGATTACAAATCTACTGTTCAAATCCCGCAATCAGTGGGGTTTGGACCTCATCGCTATGGATATACAAAGAGGCCGAGACCATGGAATAGCATCTTATAACGACTTTCGGTAAATCTACACTAAATTTATAAATCTAAATGTTTGTTTGCTAGTTTTGGTTTGAATTGAAAAAAAATAATTAAAATGATGAGGAGAGCCACATACGTAAAGAGAGGTAACATTTATTCTTTTTGAAGAACCCAGACGAAGTTCCGGGGATTGGACTTGCACTAGTTATAACAGTAATTAACTTTGAACTCCACCATTTAAATATTGTAATATTTCAGTAACACACAATGTACGTTTTCAAGAAACCTTCAGGCTGAGATTCAGCCAGTCAGAGTCAGTTTAAAATAAGCTCTAAGATAAAAATGTCATGTTATCAATCTGTAATGGTACAAGTTCTGCTGAGTTTGAAACCAGATGATGCTGTGTATCAGATCATTGTAATACTGATTCTTATTATTTTCAGGGAAGTATGTGGCTTGCCAAGGGCTGCAAATTTCCAAGACTTAGCCAATGAAATGTCTCCAGATGTAAGTATTTACTTAAGAATTGAAACACGACGGGAATGTCTACCTAATCTATACATTTCCCTACTCCTTAACACGTTTTTGAAACTAGTTAAATGAAAAAGCAGTGAATTTAAAAAAAAAGGCTTTTTACGGTAAAATACTTTGTTTTTCTTTTTTCTAAAACAGTCCTTTCATTTTACATTATGTAAAATGAAATGAGTGGTTTGAAAAAAACATTAATTCTAAACATCTGTAGAGGGAACGGATGTCATGTCCCTCCGACACAAAGGGAGGATTTTCCGACCAGGCGAGGTGATCATGCCTGGCGGGCGGCGGCCCAACGATTGATGTTGGGATGTTGTATATATGCTAATTGCCACGCGAATCTCTATTTCGCGATAAAGGATTAGTAGTTGCTTCGTAGTTCATTAAATTTATACGGTTCGTTTACACTTCGTAGTTCGATATATCTTCGCTAGATGGCGCTGTGGTGTATTTTTGTTTGTGCTGTAATGTGAAAGTCGTCACACATCCTTATCGTGATAACCGGATAAACTTGTAAAGTTATTTTAATGTCATCGGTTCTTGATAAGTATGCGAGGTTAATTCAATCCACCATTTTGAAGTTGCTAAAAATCACAAAGATTCCATTACATATATATGTAAAAATACAGCTAAAACTAATAAAAGCATACCAAAGTCTACAAGGTTAAATTACCTAAGCCAAAGCAAGAGACACACTCAAACAAATAAATATTTTAAGTACTGTATCTTTTATGTATATTGTGTCTGTCTTCCAGCGTATAAATGCTCTCCAGCATCTGTACGAGTGTGTGGACGACATTGACCTTTTCGTGGGAGGAGCTCTGGAACGCGACGTGCACGGCTCCATTCTGGGCTACACTTTCCAGTGTATAGTAGCCGAACAGTTCTATAGAACCAGGATAGGAGACCGGTTCTTCTATGACAATGGGGAGATGCCACATTCGTTCACTATAGGTATGAAAGTGATTATTTTGAGAAGTCAGCATCCTCTTAGTCAACGGTAGAAATATATAGTGAATAAGTTAATAACACAGACGACCATCTGGTCCTAAACTTGATAGAACCCCTAGTATGGTAACCAATCTGCTGATAGTTAGTTGTATAGTAATTTTTAAAATTTACTTTACAAGTAAGAGCGTAGGAAAAGTGTGGGGACTACCCAACACTCACGCCCCAATTCCGAGGGGAGACGAACGGAGGTGACTCATGTACTCGCTTACCTCTTTTCCAAAAAAAAAACTCTTATAATAGCATTATTTTCTTTTTTAAACGTATCAATAAAATTTAAAAATATTTGATTTACGCAATTCGTTTTGACTGCCCCGATATTTGTTTCAGTTTTTTTTATTTTTTATATTTGTTTCGGAGTTTGGGTGTGTTCTATGTATAATATGGATGTATTTACAAAAAAGTATATAAGTATTCTATCAGTGAGTCTAGTTATCATAGTACAAGCTCTGCTTAGTTTGAAACTGGATGACGTTGTGTGTTAAATGTCTGAAATATTTATTTATTTATTAATTTAGCAAAGATTTTACCATTAGATACACAGCAGTTTCCAGTGCCTAACCCTAACATTTTTATTTGACTTG
Organism: Hypercompe scribonia; assembly: GCA_949316085.1. NCBI lineage: Eukaryota > Metazoa > Arthropoda > Insecta > Lepidoptera > Erebidae > Hypercompe > Hypercompe scribonia. The sequence goes on from OX438973.1 coordinate 4,687,463, forward strand.
CTTATACGAACCCATTTAACACCTATAACATAACTAATTGTTTTCAGATCAAATTAAAGAAATAAAGAAAGCATCCATGGCTCGTTTGATATGTGACAACACTGACGGCGTCCATTTTGTTCAGAAAAAGGCCTTCGAAATAGAGTCTGCTAATAACCCTAAATACAAGTGTGACGATTACGACAATATACCCTACGTAGACCTGACCGCTTGGAAAAATTCTTTGTTAGATTTTCTCTAATGTTGTGAATAATAATTACACATATACGAAAAGATAAGATAATTTGTTTATGCTTCAGCATGTGTATATACAAAAAACAATCGCGTGAGAGATATAAATTTGACGAAAATTTAAGACATGTTTGCCACATACAATGGTTTGCAAGTGTAATTTTAATTAATTAGTAAATATTTCTATTTCCATAACTTAACTTGATCACTTAACTTCAACTGCTAACATTACGTATGTATACTCATAATAATTGTGTATAATGTCAAAGTCCAATAGCACCTAATTCTGTCAAATCAAATTTATCATTCAAACAGTCACTTACATTATAGTACGTTTTTTCAACAAGAAATGAATTTACTTTTGCTTAAACGCTTGGTTATCTAGATTTTACCAACTTTTCAGAAATTTATTACATACAATTGGAGTCCTGCAAAAAATTCTTTTGCGCATAAATGCAGTTCTAGACGTAAACTAGCAAGGTTTATTTTTATTGTACATATGAGTATTTCAAGGAATAATATATCTAATATCTGCTTTACACTTTTGGGCTTTGAAACCATTTTCTTGTTGAACTGCTCTAAAAAAATCACCTCCAATCTCAAATAGATTGGGTTAGTCCGTAGTATACTGTTAGCAAAGTATCTACGAGCGTGTTAAGTACGACGACAGCGTGCATAGCACTGCTAGAAATTCTTTTACAAATAGTTTCAAAATGAATTTTCAATTTAAATTACAGTCAATCGTTAAACCTAGAAACTTTGAAGTATTAACAATGTCAATAGTATTATTATTATATTTATTGTCAAAGCTAAGAAATGTCAATGTGTGTTAGCTAAAATATATAACTACTGTTTTGCTTATATTCTTATTTTAAGTTATTATTTCCAATGCCATTCGATTGTTTTATTATTATTTATATCAATCGAAACAAATAGAATCTCAATGGTGACAAGGTATAGTGGCTGTATTGTTGTCTGCGAATAGTGTCGTAAAGAAATTTGTAGATTTCTGAAAGCTATTGATGTAAGAAAAGAGAGAAGGTCCTAGCACACTTCCTTGAGGTACACCAAAGACAAGAGGATGTTCTTCATATGAGATTATTTGCTTACGTTTAGCGTCACTTGTTATTGATTTCCACTACTTACTTTCTACCGTGTAATATTGTAAGAGATTTAGAATGTTGCCTCGAATACCGTAAACCTCAAGCTTTTATAATAATACATCATGTTGTGCGTAATCAAATGCATGCGACAGGTCACAAAAAATAGCAGAAATTGGATTATTACCATCTATATTTGTCACTACTATTTATAAAAAATCAGTGCAAAATATGCCATGTTAATGGTTTTGTTTCTTCTAAAACCTTTCTGTTCATATTTTTTTTTTCTAGGTACATACTAAGCTCTTTATATGATTCAAATACTTTGGAAAATATTGAGACTAGAGAGATAGGTTAGTAATTTTCCTTTGGCATTGTATCCAATTTTTTGTGTGACGGTAAGCGCAAGCCTCATGTAAATAGCCATAAGTAATTTTGTTAAACTTATTTATTTCTAAAAAAATAATTAAAGGTCTAAAAACTATGAAATGTTTATTTCAAACCCGTTTAACGAAGCACTACTAAACGTAGAATCAAAATTCTGTAGCAAGTTTTTTGTACTTTACGCGAGAACACTTTCTGGACTAACATTGGATGATTGTATAAAGCAAATTAAGCCAAAAATACATTTAGTTTATCTTTGATATATGTGGTTCATAGTGGCTTCTAAATTTTGATTTATGTATTAATTATCTAGAAAAAAACGCTGTATCGAGAATACAGAGCAAAATTTTTTGTTGTACATCGATCCCCGCCGATTCATTACCGTTTTTGTGCTTACGCACATATCTAATTTTGTGATTGTACCTAGCTCTCAAGGATTGAGATGATGGTGGGTCTCCAGTTTGCTTCACATACCGTCGTGTAGATGCCTTCTTCGAACTTCTTTACAATTTTTTTTATTAAAGGAGCACTCGGGCACGGATTTAAGCCGTTTAAATCATCTTCGCAGAAGGAACAAACCACCAGCGTATCCCACCACTCAGCAGTCGCAGTGGTGACAGGCGGGACTCTATTCCCTCCTAGCGACTTGTCCACTCGGCGATGACCGGCTGGAGAACCTTCATAGCGGTAAAGCTAGCACGTGGAGCCTCCAGCCACCGACCAACGAGCCATTGTGGCTCGACGAGCGGCCTCACGCCACTCGCGTATCTTTTCGGGCGGAGGCCGTATGCCACTACAAGCCCGGCAGTCTGTCGTTCGCCAATACTTCGGATAACTGTAACCCCTTCATCAATGAACCATTTTGAAAATGATATTATTAACACAGATAATATGCATGACAGTTTTCACCTGGACCCGATCTTTTCTCTGCATGAGATAGACATAAAAAAAAAGTTCTTCCACAACTAAAATACCCTGAAAATGTAATTTTCGATAACGCTATAGGACGAAATTGGTCAGGTCCATTCTAATTAGATTGGGAATTAAAAATACAAGTGTTTTATTACAAGAATGTACAACACTTAAAACGAAATACATGTTGTATAAGTACGATAAATAATACAAGTTTATTTTGTTATATTATATTTTTTATTTGTTTTTATATAAAAAGTATTTTGGCAAGTTATATAAACTTTCGGTAACATTAAAATTATAATTATTTGCAACCAAAGTACACATAGCTACTTTTATCAAACAGTTCGTATTAGGTGATCGATACGATCAATACATCGTCATTTCATAAGAAAAATGTCCAGTTGGACATAGGTATTGCTCGAGGTTCGACACAAGAACCGATCCTGTGCAGCCCAAATCGTCGTTGCCAAGTCGTCGGACTGCTTTGTACGAGAGCTACCTTTCCGTGAATGGTCGCCACTTTAGAACTTTTTGGCTCCACTGGCCAAAAAGTTTCTACCTATCACAATTTTACATTGCCAAATAACAAATACATACTCAAAACATGTATAAAATACAGATTTTATACATATTTTGAGTTGTATAAAATCGATTAAAATTTTATGGATACATATGATTTATCTATTGCATATGAGGTTTACATAATTACTATAAATTAAAACAAACAACAGTATAAAGCAAAACAAGAAACAAAAAATATGCTAAGTATATTTAATATAAGTTTTTATAAAATTTTTGACAGCAAAGTACATAACTTTAAAAAAAAAACGAGTTTTGTGATACGAGTATATTGGCATTACAGGACAGTAACGGATGGAAAAATCCATCCTAACAATCTCATTAAAGATATATCAAAAACAATATTAATATTTTATTAAGGCACATATTTTAACTTAAATATCTCGCTCGGTTGCTCCACTTAATATATGTTAGGTAATTTTGTTATTTATCGTAATATTATAGACGCACCGACCTAAACCAGCCTGTTGAGACTAATCAGGTGCCAAGAAATTATTCTTTCGAAAGATATTTTGAAACGTGATTGGTCAGAGTTCAGGGCCTTATGGACACGTCACTACGGTCTTTCCACTAATAATTTACTATATCAACAAATTTCTACTACTATCGCCCTGTTTGTCTTTGCCCAAAAGAGATGCCAGTTTAGACTGAACGGTGTTCCAAGTGACTGAAGTGTTGACTAACTGTGAGATGCTGGCCCTAGGGTTCACGATTCGCTCGAAGAATGGCCTCTTATAAAGCCGCTGGGCTTCAAGCCTCTGGTCGTCCGTCACTCGTCTGTCGTCTAAGTGGGTTAGTGACGGGAACTGAGATATCACGAAGAGTCTGATGAAAGAAAACAAATTATTTGATAGTTAAGGATCTATTAAGTTTTGAATACTATCATTCCTATACATTAATTGATCCAGATAATATTAAAAAACAGTTAAACAGTTAATATTTAAACTATGGTAATTTGTTGTTGTTTTTTAGTGATTGTTAATCAACAATTAACAAATGCATGCATAACAAACAAAAATGTTTGTTTTTTTTTTAATAATGTTACCATATATAGATTTATTCTAGTAAAAAATTCTTATTATATCTAGTATTACAAAACAAATAATGACCTGTATTGAAGGTACTCATAGAAAGTACCACCGTTGAAGTAACTGGGTGCAGCTGGGTTACCCATTAGCGATATGTATTGCAAGTTAGGACAGGACTCCTTTAGTTTTCCAACCCACGGGTAAAGAGAGGAGATTTTGCATCTATTGAGCCTGAAAATAATAGACAAGGATGTTTCGGAATGTTAAAAACTAAATAACGATTTCATCACAATCAATAGTCTTTAATAGTCCACTGCTGGACATAGGCAACTCCTTAGAAAAGAGAGTTTGGCCTTCTATATCACACTGACCAGACCGGTTGGTATTAGGTTTGTGTCAAGTTTTTCTTTTTTCTTAATCGGACATCTGACCACTACGCCATCTAGCTTCAAACTAAGCATTGCTAGTACTATGACAGCTAGATTAACTGATAGAATATTTATATACTTTTTTTTTGTAAATACATACAATCATACATATTATATATAGAAAACATCCAAACTCCGAAACAAATATTTGCAGATCTTACAAACATTTGGTCCAACCCGGTTATTGAAGGTACCGTCAAGGTAGTATTCCTTCACTTTGCGTAGTGTGTTCTCTTAGCCAGTTCTTACGAGATCCACGGGGTGAATAGGAGTGGTGGCTCTATGTTGTTAATCCGTCAGTTCCAACATCTTGCTACATAACAAAGTTCGATTTGTGATATAACTTTTTTAAATATAACGGTAATATAAGTTACCTTTGCGTAACAAACTTGATGAATTAATGGAGGTAATGGAAATTAATATTACCATAACAGTTGCAATTTGGGCAACGGCGGCAAGTTGCAGTCTTCTGTGATTGGGTTGCCATCGGCTATTAGAGATGTGAGGTTCTTAAAGTACACCAAGCTGTCCAGGTTTCTGCGAACAAATACAACAATTGTATAGTCAACCAAACGTAGACTTTTAATAGTGTGGAGGGAGAGGATGTAAGACAGGAGACTGATCACCTCATGGTAAGTGACTACCGCCATCCATAGGCGCCAAGACGTAAGAGTTACAAGTTTAGGCAACCACTAAAATTGTTTATGTCAAAAATGCAAGTCAATGCAATTATTTAAATTATTTTGGATCTACACATTATATATTTCGAGAACAACCTAGAGGTCTCGGGTTCGATCGCGGGTCTGACAAAAGCGTTGTTGGATTTATCTGACAAGAAATTTTTAATAACAGCTCGGAGAATGAATGTTTGGCAACATATTTTTTTTTATCTTTATTAAAAGCCTGCCAAAGTGACTCTACTCTGCCTGATGGAAAGCATGAATAGAATCCAAGAGTTGTGGTCACCATACTCATAGCAAATGCAGACAATGCAGTATGGTGACCCTCACTATGGCGGCCTTGTGAGATGCTTTTGTCACGCTCGTGCCACGGAAAGCACGTTAAGCCGTCGATCCCGGCTGTCATGAACGTTTATGGGGATCGTTATTGAGAAGTCAGTGCAATCAAATACACTGGCAATTACTTCCACCTTAAAATTCAGTCCGCCTTCAGTTTTGCGGAGGTGTGATGCCAGTCGCTCCCTTAAAGTACTGTTATTCAAGTAAAACCAGGTGAACTACTAGCCAACCCCAAATAATCTCAGGAATAATAAACGCAAGGAAGAAGATGATATTACATATTTCGAGAAGCAATTTTGAATAAACAGAAAATTAAAAGAAAAACAAAAGTAGTGTCACAAAATACAACTAGTTCCAGAAAATTCGCTCTTCTCATCCATATGAATACACTTACACAAATGCGACTCTTGCTCCAAAATAAAGTATAAAATTCATTATAACTGCTCTACAGTTATAATTCACCTAAGAGAGACGTCTTCCTTGTACCGCGCAAGTTCTCTTCTCAAGACGTTTGACAAAAACTAAATAATAGTATGGAAGTTCTATTGAATAAAATTATTTAAATAAAAACCGACCGTTTCAACGTCACAATAAAATACAATTTAGATTATACAGCGATATTCACGCATACTTATGTTCACATAGGTCAGAAATATTTCTTAGTACAGAAGTAGTTAAAAACAAAAAAAAATCTTTGTGGCGGCTTCTACATTACAGCACAAAGAAAAATATACAACAGCGCCCCACCGTGGAGGGACGTGTGTCATATCCCTCGGACACAAAGGGAGGATCCTCCGACCAGGCGAGGTGATCATGCCTGGTGGGCCAGGGCATATATACAATATCCCAACGGTTGACGTTGGGATGTTGTACGAGGGTAAGTTTTTAAGTTCGCGGAATGACAGTGAAAAAGGCGGGTTAACGCGCTCTTTTGATGCCTACCGTATTCAGTGACTCATAATTAGTCTGCATAGTAAAATTTGTTGTGATTGGATCATTAGTTATTAAACTATCGTTGACCAAGTATTTTAATCGGGAACGAAGTGAAAAAAATGGAGAAAATTGAATTCCGTGCGGTGATAAAGTTCCTTACTAAGCAAGGAAAGTCTGTTCAAACCATACTCAATGAGATGTCATCGGTTTACGGGGATTCTTGCCCAGGAAAAACAATGGTCTACAAGTGGCATAGTTTATTTAAACAAGGCAGGGAATCACTTGAAGACGACCCGAGGCCGGGGCGCTCCGTTGAGGTGACTACGCCAGAAGTTATTGCAAAAGTAGAAAAAATTGTATTGGAAGATGCTCGACTAAAAAAGAAACAACTCGCAGAAATGGTTGGAGTATCGGATACAACAATTTTTAAAATTTTACACGATCATCTTGGCATGACTAAGGTTAGCGCACGGTGGGTGCCGAGAATGCTCACGCCATTGCAAAAACAACAGCGCGTGGAATGTTCACGTGCGTTTTTGGACCTCTGCAATGAAGACAAGGATGGCGTATTGAATCAAATTGTTACTGGGGATGAAACTTGGGTTCATCATTATGAACCCGAGTCCAAACAAGACTCCATGCAGTGGCACAAAAAGGGCACAGCACCACCCAAGAAATTTAAGGTTTCACAGTCGGCTGGGAAATTCATGGCAACGATTTTTTGGGACTCAGAAGGAATATTATTGATAGATTATAAAGATAAAGGCATTTCTATAACGGGGGAATACTACGCTTCAATCTTAGAACAGTTAAAAGAAGCTATCAAAGAAAAAAGACGGGGAAAATTAACGAAAGGTGTCCTGCTATTGCATGACAATGCTCCCGTTCACAAGAGCCGAGTCGCACTGGCTGCCCTGCATAAGGTGGGCTTCGATATTTTGAATCACCCACCCTACAGTCCAGATTTGGCTCCGAGTGATTATTATCTCTTTCCAAAAATGAAAAAAGAATTACGTGGTAAGAAATTTTCAACTGATGAGGAGGTTAAGGAGGCGGTTTCGGCGTATTTTTCAGACAAAGATAAAACTTTTTTTTACGAGGGAATAAAAAAACTAATTGAAAGATCTGAAAAATGTATTCGTGTTGCAGGGGAATATATAGAAAAAGAAAAATAATTTTGTGTTTTTATTATTACTCAATACCCTCCATTTCGCGAACTTAAAAACGCCCCCTCGTATATATGTTCATTCTCGATATCGCGAAATCTCTCGCGAATCTCTATATCGCGATACAGGATTAGTAGTTGCATTGTAGTTATTGTAGTTCATTACATTCATATGTTTCGTTCATACTTCGTAGTTCGATGTATCCTCGCTAGATGGCGCTGTTATACATTTTTCTTTGTGCTGTAACGTAGAAGCCGCCACAACTTAATTCACAATACATAGTGGGTTTACTTACGTGATTTTGTTGTGACTGAGATCTAAATACTTGATATGATCAGAAAATCTCTCCACTATGGTTTTTGGTATTTCATATAGATTCTCATATGCCAGAGTTAACCTGCTTTCGTTGTCAGCATTCTCAGAAGGTGTGTCAACTGACCTGTAAATCAGAGATGAACGCATTTTACCTTTCTTAATCGCAGTAAATCATATAAGATAACTTCTTTAGGTTTTATATTTTGACAGTTTTGGGATATAATAGTGTCGAGAATATATCGACATCACCCCGTGTACTCGCGTGCTTTGAACACGTAGAGTCGTTGGTCTTGCGCCTGATCTTTACCCGGCAGTGTCGGACAGCCGTCCCATCGGATTATGAGAGTGAGGGAACAGAGAGTGCACCTTTAATATATTTTTATAATATCTCCTGTGCAGATGGCTGGTCTCTGTTGAGACTTGAAATCGGCTAGGAGAACATCATCATATCAGTATCAACTGCCTCGGTAGTTCAGCGGTAGTGAGCGTGACTGCTGTGCTTGAGGTCTCGGGTTCGATACCCGAATCGGACCAAATGTATGTATGATCTGCAAATATTTGTTTCGAAGTTTGGGTGTTTTCTATGTATAATATGTATGTATTTACAAAAAAGTATATAAGTATTCTATCAGTCAGTCTAGCTATCATAGTACAAGCTCTGCTTAATTTGAAACTAGATAGCGTTGTGTGTTAAATGTCTGAAATATTAGCATCTAACTAAATATAACTTAAAAATTATGCTTAGACACAGAAAACAAATAATTATCTGTAGATTTCTTATATAGTTAATATTATATGCATGAAAATTGTGTGGATGGAGGTTTATATGTTTGTTATGAATCACAAGAGAATGGCAGAACTCATCCAAATGAGTTCTGATGTACTGGTGTATCTCTGCAAGTTTCACTTGGATGAAATTTGGATAAATTTCGTAGCCTAGAACGTAATACTTATTAAAAAAAAGAAAATAACATTAGTGTGAGGCTTATGTTCAAAAGTGGAGTACGAAAGGCTGTTAATGTGATGCATGATGAGGAGCGGCCATGGTAAGATATGAAAAATTTTTGATATAAAATAATAATGTGATAAATTGAATAGAATGTCAGTCATTCTAGTTTACACTAAGCTGCAACTAACAAACTTGATAATACATATCGATAGCCTAATAACCTTTTTAATTAAACAAATACATACTCTGATACCATCATAACCCAATTATATTGAGTTCTGTGTACTATTTGCATGTATAAAGTCCATATTTATTAAGTACATAGGTATTTTAATAAAAACCACAAGATTTTCTATTCTATTTCTATTTTCTATTTTTTAAAAGACAACGCCCACACTAGCAATAAATCCTGTGTCACGGGGGACTTTACAAACATACAAGAAACGGACACAAAGAACACCCAGACTTAGAACAACAATTTATGGATCACACAAAGTGTTGTCCCATGTGGGATTTGAACCCACAACACTCAGCGTAGTAGAGAGCGGCGGGGTGACCGCTTAAACCACTAGGCCAACCGTGCAGTCAGTCAAGATGACACATTTGTTTAGTATAACATTTAATAAAATAGTAAATTGCTGCCAGATTGCTGAATTCATATCTGACATGAATAATTTACTGCTGGATGTAGGCCTTTCCTTAGAAATGTTGTTTTGGTCTACTATACCATGCTGACCAGACCAGTTTGTATAGGTTTTGTTTCAAGTTTTCCTTTTCTGATCATCAGTAAATAAATAAATAAAAAATAAATAAGTTCTAAATCCGATTCCAAATTAGGCACTCTATATTCTGGTATATATTCATACATATTACAGATAAATTACACACAGACAGAAAAATACTTGTGCTCATCAAAAAATGTTTGTCCTGGGTGGGAACCAAATATACAACCTCCGAGTCAGCTGTCAGGGCCACTAACTACTAGACCAACTCTCTCATCATATATATAGTTTGCCCTTAAAAACTAGATTTTTTTAAAGGTGAGGATGTATATGTGTAAACATAACAGATGAAAAGTATACATAGGTTTTTTTTCCTTAAATAACTGCATTCCAAATAATCTCAGAAGTGTGCCACTGACACAGGTTAATAAAGATATTACAAAAACATGTAAATTATTTAGATATTTAATGAGATAATACTAAAACAGGTTTTCACCTGTTTTATAGAATGCTATTAGGTATAAAGTTTAATAGGCCAGGTCTTAGTCGTATTTTTAACGTAATTTGAACATTGTATTAGAAAAATTCACAAAGACATGTTAATGTAAATAGCTTACTTATTTGACCATAAATAAATTTCTATACAAAAAACTGCAGGCAATGCGGCAGGGTACAGCTAGTTGTATAATAAAAAATTTATTTTAATTGTTTACTTGACTTTAAGAAAAAAGTAAGCCAGAATTTTAGTGTTATAAATTCATAACAGGAAGGACCTTTTTCAAAAAGTACAATGTATTTATTTTTGAATTAAAAATATATTAAGAAATTTTCTAAATACTACAATAGTGTCTAAATGGTTTATAATGGTAATTAAATTCCATACCCTTTATAGATCAATGTAATTTTATATTATAATTAAAAGCTTTTCAGACTGATATGATAAGTACATTATAAAATACTTGAAACACAATACATTAGAAGCAAACTTTCCTCTGGGATGTTATAAATTAAAATTGTAATTACGAGTTATTAATATACGATAATGCTAGTGCTATTGTTAAACGAAAACTTTATTACTTATATTTTAAAAACAATATTTTGAGAGATTAGTAATAAATCCCTCAAACTTGAAATTTTACTATATATTAAGCAAACTTTTGGTTTTTTTTTTAAAGAGACTGGTACACTTACGTTATGATATCCGGAGGAATTGGAGTCTCAGACATATCGGTCATTGAGTCTACTAGTGCATCACGAGAAACATCCACTGATATAACACCTTCGTCTGGTGCACGAGATGTACTAGGGTAGCTGGAATATTTAAATTAATTCTAACATTACTTTTAATTTTTATGTTTAGGATACCGTCAAAAATAACATTATCAATTTAAAGAAATACCCGAATACAAGCCTGGCCCTAAGCTCTAATTGTAGGCTGATCTCAAATATCACAAAACACAATGTTTCTCTAAAGTTATTTAAATGCATACATTAAAAAAGTTTTAAAACTTAAGGTTGAGCAAGACTTGCACATCTTACTATTATCTATTATTATAGTAGTTTTTAATGACCTGTATGGCAGAATATAGGAAATTAAAAAGAAAAGTATATTAAAAAAAAACTCATAAGTATAACAGATAAAAATAGATATTGTGAATAAATATATAATTTTAAATATTCTTCTTAATTATTTTTTATTATTATTAGTCTCGAATACTAACTTGAAAATAATCGCAAAATTTAATATGTAGGTAACCACATATTTGTAGGAAAAATAGGAAATTATAGATACAATACTAAAAAAAAATGGTGTGTTTGTCAAAGTAAAGTTTATCTAATACCAACCAATAATACACCTATGATCTAATCTGTTATACGTTGTATTAAGTTTAAAAGTACTTACTTGTTTGTATATGGCTGATTTTCCATTATAAAAAAATATTAAATATCTCCTTTCCTATTCAATAATACTTAAAATAAACTATGTACAGTTGATTTTATTATTTTGAAATATAATACTTTAGAAAATATATATTTTAAATGCAAAATATCAACGAGCGCGGTTATCTATCGACTTGACCAAAGCAAGCTCGAGCAAGAGATAAGTAAGGTAATGTTGTTTATTTGTGCAATAAAGTAAAGTAGGTACTCTGATAAGGTTTCGAATCATTCATATAATGATAATATTTGATTATAACTATTGCCAAGAAGAATTTAATAAACGTTAATAATATAATTAATTTCGATTAAGATGTTGTATGTCGTACTTATATATTATTATTATTTAAGGAGGTAATTTATATTATTTTATATCATATTTCTAATAATCATTATAGAAAAATAAAAATACATCGGTTTTTATTGTTGAACAATGAATCGATAATAATAGCAAAGATACATGTCGAAAGCAGGTATTTTTTAGCATATTACACAAAATGTTAAAGAATGTAGATAAAACCGAAAAAAATGATATTTTCAATAATTTTGATACTAGTTTTCCTAAGTTACACATTTTTCTAAAAGTTCTTTCTATTTTAAACAAAGGTTCATTCAGTAGATAAATTTTGATTAACTCCCTAAAAAGTAATATTTTAAGGTTTGAGTTATAATTTTTGAAAACAGGATGCATTTATTTCGATGTTTATGTTCATATATTTCAGCAAAAATTTGTAGTTCTCTTCCAAAATCTTTGCTGTAGTCCGTAAGGCAGCGGTAATAGCAGACTCAATGGAAGATCTTAGGATAAGTATTACATATGTTAGTATTTGACTTAGTAATTGTATAGAAAGTTCCTCTGCGCAACTAATTACCTTGATAATTTAAAAGAAATTAAGGAGATTATCAGTTGTCAGTTAATACTGATGATACAACAGTATAGCGGATACTTTAATAAAAACTGATTTTGGTTCCTTTTTACTTCAGGCACAGTACGGCACAGGGTTTGACGCCCTAAGATGCCATTCACACTCATAAAAAATCACATGTACAATGAACGTTATCCAACTTAGCTTTCTCATGAATTCATGATGAACATTGGGTGATAAATTTAAAATGAAAAGTAATAAATGACATTTACGAAGTGGTAACTCTTGAAATGGACTGTCAACGTTGTCATTGTTGATGATTGTTGACACGTCGACGTTGACTTTGAGTTGATGACAACAACAGCTGTTTCACAGCAGTAATCGTTGTGGTCTAACATTACAAAATTATTGTAATTACACATGGTAAATTGTTAGTGAACAATCAACAAAAACATGGACGTAAGTTTGTAGAAAAATATAACTTAATTATCTTTATAAATGTACAGGTTTTTATGTTGTTTTTTTTACTATAACCTGTTTTTTATAGGAAAGTAATATTCCCATAGACATTAACATCGGTAAATTGCAAGACTGGCTAGTAAGCCGTCGACATGTAAACAAAGAATGGCTAAAAAGTATCTCGGCGGTTCGAGAGAAGATCAACAACGCGTTACAGGATATGCCTGCCCATGACGACATTGCTAGTCTGCTCACTGGGAGCTATATCAATTACTTCCATGTCTTAAAAATTGTTGAGATACTGAAAGAAACTGAGGCGGATACGAAAAATTTATTTGGCAGGTATATAGTAATACAAAGAAATTGTTATTGTCCTCATGTGGTGGTGGATTAAGAGTACAGACTGTGACCTTCCTATTCTTCCTAACGGTGTCGTAAAAGGGGATTCAGGGTAAAACTACATAGGACAACATCACTGCAAAGGAAGAAAAACTTAAAACCAATACCAACCTGTCTGGCCAGTATGGCTTAGTAGGCCAAAAGTTCCTTGCTAAGGAAAGGCCTTGTCCAACAGTGGACTGCTAATGATGAAAATGAAAAATGATCTTATTTCTTAGCTATAGATGACAATAAGGGTTTAATATATGAAAATGTTGAAATGGGATTTTTTGTCTTCATCACAGAATTGACAGACTTATAAGAAATGTGAGAGTAATTGGGTATAGACATAGACTTATAAGAAATGTGAGAAGAATTGGGTATAGACATGTGACTTCAAAATTTAAAAAATAATTATTATTAATCTGTATTGGCAAAAAAAGAGAACTGTGTAATTTTTTTTGAAATTTCCTATAATTTAATAGTGGCATTTAATTGTCAAATAAATGGTGGTTTTTTAAAATTGGCTTGCAAATTTCTAAAATATAACACAATTGGTGAAACAAAAGGTGATGTCAATTTCCACTCTGACACTTCTGTCAACAAGTAGTTTGCATGGTTTCTTATTATTTTATTTTTCTGTTGTTTCGTGTTAAGTTATTAGTTTTCTGTGCTAAATTATTAAATTTATTTACATGAGTGGTATAGGAAGTTCTTAATAAATGTAAAAAAAAATACTCTAATAATTATGTTAATTGTTTTTATTTGGATGTATCTATATATTATACATATTTAGAATATCTGTACAAACTTTTCATAAACCAGATTATGTTTTTATTGAGGTCTGTAAACAAAACATGTGTAGTGAACTAAATAAAAACTAATCTTTTTTTTAAAAAAATAGTCTTGTATTTTAAAAAAATAGTCTCGCACTTTGCCCTTTTTTCTTCTAGCTTCTAGATCACATTAGTACATTATTTTATATTTCAAAAACATTGCCCTATTCAAAAATCATAATTAGGTTTGAATAGTCTTTTGGACTTGGCATCTCCTTCAAAGGGAGTTTTTACGTTTTTTATTCAAATCACTATTCAATTATTCCAAGATGTTAATATCATAAGGTTAGAAATAGATATCTATTGTTTTTTTCATATGTTACCTTTTTTTTAGGTATGGGTCACAAAGGATGAAAGACTGGCAGGATATAGCAAAGAATTATGAAAAAGAGAACTTATATTTAGCAGAGGCAGCTCAGATATTTGTGAGGAATATCAATTATGAAATACCTGGACTGAAGAAACAAATTGCTAAGGAAGAGCAGTTACAGATTGTTAGTAAAAAATTTTCATAATTAATGATTTATTAACAGTCCACTGCTGGACATAGACCTCTTCTTGGCTAAGAAGTTTGGTTTACTATACCATGCCAGCCAGACCGACTGAAATAGGGTTTGTTCCAAGTTTTCCTTCTGTTACAGTGATATTTTCCTGAATATTTTGTTCCCATAATCGCCTCTTACGACAACCACAGGATGAATAGGGTGGTAACACTACGTATTCTTAATTTGCCACTACACGGACGATACATGGATGATTAAAGACTAAACTAGTTGGCTTAGTCTCATTTATCATCAAAAGAGGTCATTTTAGGGTTAAAATGCTCCCTTTTAAAACTTAACTGGTCCTTATCGATCAACCTTTAAATTTTAATGTGGTCAGAACTAAAGTACCAATAGGATTACCTACTTGAATTTTTATAGACTAGATTCAGTCAGGGAATAAAGTCCCAAATAACTTCAGAATGTCTGTTCTTTACTAAGTAACAATTACTTTTGGCTAAAACATAAAACAGATTCATACATGTAGGTTCGTTAAGTAGGCAATAGCTACTTTATGTGCCGACATGGAAGCAAAAATAAATAGCAATTCTTTTTTGCCTCCATTTGAGTACAGTCCTGTGTGTCATTTATCTCTTTCAACAAAAACATACTTCCAACAATTACATTTTCACACATACAATATAGGTAATCTTAATTTTAATTTGTTTGTAGGAAAGTGAAAAGAAACATACAGACTTCTTAAAAAATGAAGCATCAAGTAAGTCAGAATTCTTGACGTTATGCAAGCAGCTTGGTATCCATGGAGACAGGATCAAGAAGGAATTGGTAGACAGAATCCAAGAACTGCCCGAGGTTTATGATAAGGTAATTTAAAATTGGAATAATGACTAAACTAAGTAATTGATAATTTTCTCCGTGCAATGGTTATGATATTGTTTTATTTTTTTAATTTTAAAAGCCTGTCCATGTGCCTTCACTCTGCCTGACGGAAAGCATGAGTAGAATTCAAGAGTTGTGGTCACCGTACTAATTGCGAATGCAGACAATACAGTATACTGACCCACGCTATGGCGAGATAGTAAGATGCTTCTTCACGCCCCGCTTGGCACACGTAAAAGGCATAACAGTTATCGTGGCAGTGTAATGCTCACACATTTAGCATGATTTTCACTCCTACATCAATAGGCCTCTTTAAAAAAACAAGGTTTTCTGAAAATGTTTGTGATCACTGTAAATCCACAGCTAAAGAGGTTACAGAAGTACACCAAAGGACAGGCAGTGGCACACTGCTAACAGTCAATATTTAAAATATTTAAGTAGATCATGAAAGTAATGCATGTATTATTGGTTACAGTGTTATTTCCAGATCTCTATATCATAATTTGAACATTTTTTTTCTAATTTTTACAGATAGGCAAATCTCTAAAGCCACTGTTACCTGGCATTGAGCTATATTCCGCATTTGCAAAGTACATATTAGGAGACAGATATACAGAAGTGTTGCCACTGTTGCGATATGTCGTCGATAATGGCAACACTACAGTTTATGAATGGAGTTATGGGGAGCCGCCACTGAGTGTGGAGCCTGATCCAATACATATAGAGATAGATGATGAAGAGCAAGGCGCTGGAGATCAGGTAAGATGACAACAAAAAAAAAGTAATTTTGTTATAATGTATAATAAAAAAAAGTAAGTTTGTTTAGTTACAAATAACATTAGGAAAAGAAAAAGTAATGAGGATTTTATTTCACAAAAAAAAATTGTATAAGATATTTTTTTCCTTAAATTAAAAAAAAAATCGTAAAGTTCAATATCTCAAAAATGGTTAGATTTAGGATATGGTATTTCATAGTGAAATCTATTAGAAACAAAGGCTACTAGAACCGCTTAAAGATTTGACGTCCACTATACCAGTAATATGAAATAATTTAGGTTTATATTTCATCATCATCTCAGTCAAACCACGTCCTCTGTTGGATACGGACCTCCCTGAAGGTTCTTCATAACGGTTGCCCACATCCAACTTATTAAAAAAATAACATATACTTTTTGCTTTCACGTGAGTACATCAAAAATTCACAGTACATATGTTTAATTATTACAGATAGATTTCGGCGATGACAATGCCATAGACTTCGGTGCAATAGACACTGCTGCTGCAGAGATCGATTTCGGTGAAGGGGACACGGGCGCCGAGATCGACTGGGGAAACATTGATGTTGGCACCACTGACAATGTTGTAAGTTACCCACGACTTCGTCTGCGTGGAATATAACAAAGAAACACTTGTTATTTGAATTGAATTGACACACTTCCTTATTTGAATTGAATATTGTTCACTATTTTATTGGTTATAATTTATATTTGACGTAACTCCTAATAACATCAGCTATCAGTTAATGAAAATCCCGTCAAAATCAATCTACGGTTTACAAATTCCAATATTGCTAAATTACAATAATTTAGAAATTTCTTAGACCTAAACACTCCTGCAATTTTATTTGTCTCAAAAGGTAAATAGGGACATTAGTTTGACACAAGAATAAGTATAAAATACTCCTTAGTGAGAACTGGATTTTGAGTAGGCGCGAATCTTGTGTGGCACATCTGTAGGCTCTCCCCTTACTCATATAGAAGTTTATATTTACATTTCTCTTTCTATTTATTTTAAGACAAGGCTCGCATTAGCAATAAATTATATGTCGCAGGAGACTTTATAAGTTTAAAAGAAACGGGCACATAGAACACACAGAGTCAGAAACACAAGTTGTAGATCAAACAAAGTGTTGTCCCGTGTGGAGTTTGAACCCACAACACTCAGCGCAGTAGAGCGTCGTGGTGAACACTTAAACGACTACAGCAGCCGTGCAGTCAATTTGAACGTGACAAATGTATTTTTTTAAAATAAAATATATAAAAAAGTAAAACATTTGAAATATTTGTTTTCTAGGATCTATCTGCTGATTTGACCGGCGTGTCTCTTGAAGAGTCAGGAATAGTGGTGGAAGAGCAAGGGGTGTGCGGGGGAGTGGCACGAGGGAAGGACGCGTTGACGTTGCTCGATAACCCGGCTACACGGAACCAGATCATTGATCAATTGGTCGAGGTAAGCTCGTTGAGCAAGAATGAATGAATGAATGAGAATAAGTAAAAATAACCGAATGATTTGGAATGTTTGATTATAGAAAAATTCAAATGCGTTTGTAACAAAATATATATGTGTTTAGAAATATATAAGTATGATAGCAGCCTGGTTACCATAGTAAGGCGTTTGCCTAGTATAGGATCAGATGGCCGTGTGTGAGATGTGTGAGAATATTTATTTATTAACTTGTGCACAGTGTGTATCATGTAAATAGTTTTTAAGTAAATTATTTAAGTGGTTACAGGTTAGCTAATGAATGAATGAATATATATTTTTGGAGTTAACTCCTTAAGAATCGGTTTTTTGATATAAGGCGCCCGGTATGAGAAAATGTGAGGAGTGAAATCTACTGAACGAATGATCTCATTACGTTTTTTGTGCGGCTGCACTGGTTTTGCTGCGGCTACACTGGTTGCGAGTGTATTAAGACGTGTATAGAGTATGCTGCAAAGCGACTATATCGATATGTTATTTTCATTAATTTGTTAATTTACACTTTCATACAGTATCAATCTTTTTTTAGTTAATTTCAGTTAAATAAGTTTTTTTTGCGTCTGTTTTGACAATCGTACTTAAGGAATAAACTCCAGTCGTGCGTCGGAGCTGACACACACAATTTTTTTTTATGTAAGAGGATGTAAAATGAAAATAGAGTGAAATATGACTTAAAGAGAAGAGCGCATAGAGTAGACGATTAAGATATGTAATAAAAAGAAAATATTAATTTAATTTTGATGTCTTGGTTTGCAGTTAGAATCTTTCCTTAAGATGCGTCTCTACGAGACGAACACGTCAGGTGATAGCCACAGCTTCAGTCTCCTTCAACAGCTGCCCACGGAGAGTTCGGGTGCTCTCACCGCGATGCTGGACGCCGTACAAGTAGCCGCTGCTAGACTCACCGCGACCGAGATCAATCACTTGCATAATGTTAAACATTCGCCAAGGTAACCTTGTGTTGTCAGCATATTGATAAAAGGCATTACGGTCTATTCACGTTAAAAAATAGTGACACGAGCGCAGCCCACTGACCGATATGGTAACAAGAAGTTATCGTTTCATACAAAAGCTTGTACAAAACGTCATTCGTCACTATTTTCTTAATCTAGAGTATATATATAGTAAATTGTCCATTGTATACTATTACTTATACTCGTACTTTCCCTTCCGTATAATGAAACCAATTAATATAATATAATTGGGTAGATGACTGTATCGTAAATAAATACCAATGTCCACTTCATTAAAACTAATATCGCGAAACATCTCGGCAAATACAATTAACATAGGTTTTTATTATTAATACGAATTTCAATCAAATACACAGTGAAATATATTGTTCAATTGAGTAGTCTAAAACAGTGACGTCACAATTTAGTATTTAGTACATTTTTCATTCCAATTTGTCATTTTGACAGATGATAACAAGTAACTAATTTGATTAAGGTATCAGCTAGCCTATTTTTTGGTATTTCTTAACTGTCAGATAGATTAATACGAGTATGGTTTAAGAATGACATATGCATTCAAAGCAAGGACATTATACTAACTAATAACATATAAAATAGGCTAGATGACACCTTAGTCAAATTAGTTACTTTTTATCATCTGTCAAAACGACAACATTATATGAAAAATGTACTAAATACCAAATCGTGACGTCACTGTTTTAGACTACTCAATTGAACAAGATCTTTCACTGTATATTCGATTGAAATTCGTTATAAATATAAAAAACTATGTTAGTTGTATTTGCCGAGATGTTTCGCGATATTAGTTTTAATGAAGTGGACATTGGTATTTATTTACGATACAGTCATCTACCCAATTGAACGTCTTTCAAGTGCCTTCTAACACATCAACTTTTTAGATCGTTTTAAATCACTCATAATAGTAGTATATAAATGACGTATATCTTTACATAGTATAAAATTAACTCGATTTTTGTACTAATAACTAATAATATACTAATACGGTTTTCACTAATAGTGACTACTTTAAGAGAAAAGTAATATAATTCATGTTACAGAGAAAAAATCAAAAAATTTAAAAAAAATTCGTTCGAAACCGGTGCGTGTCGCTAACGTATGTATGAATATTGTTTCATTACAGATACGTCGACATGTTAACAGCTCAACTGAAGCAAAAGCTGGCCCTTTGCGACAAGCTGTCCCGCCTCGCAGCGCGCGCAGCTGAGCAACGCGCCGCGGCCAGCGCCCGCGCCGCAGACCTGCGCCCCGTGCTCGCGCGCATCATAGACCGGACCAAGGAGCTGCAAGCGCAGGTAACGACCCTTAGGGAACGCTAGGGAAGGTTTTTTGATTTTTTCACTACTATAATCACTATATGATTGACTACCTCGCTGGTGGTGGTGGTCTCGGGTTGGATACAAAATGTTTGTATGATCTGTTAATATTAGTTTCAGAGTTTGATATTTTCCAATGTTTAATATGTTTTTACGAAAAATGTATATAAACATTCTATCTAGACCTTTTAGCTTTCACAGCACAAGTTTTGCTTAGTTTGAAGCTAGATGGCGTTGCGTATCGGATGTCGAAAATACTTATTATAATTATATTTACTATGATATCATTGGTATCCAAAGTGATAGCTTAGTTAGGTATGTAGATACCTACATATAACATCATTATCACATCTGTTAGAGTTATTGGATTATGTAGAATTTATTTGAAATTAATGAAAAGTTTTATAGTACAACAAGTCTTTTAATGATGCCCACAGAGTATAAAAAGGAATAGACAAACATTGAAAAAGGTGCGAATTTACACCACAGACTATATAACTATTACTAGTGTGTTACTTAGTATATTAGGCACAATATAGAAACTAATATTTTAACACTCCTACCAAATTCAAGCCTTTCATCGGTTTTATACAGTAACAAAAGTTCAACAGAAGTTTACTAGACTTCTAAATAATGTAATCTATCTAATACTCTACAACACACATACAAATTAATTTAGTTTTGACATTTCAATACTATTTCTCATGAATATAAATTTGTCTTTAGACAAGGCTTTAGTAAACATATCAGCATACTGATTATTAGTGTGTACATAGTTCAGACTGATTATATTATTATAATATTTTTCTTTTATAAAGTTATACTTAATATCTATGTGTTTACATCGCTTATGAAATTCACTGTTTTTAATCACGTTTATTGCACTCTGATTGTCAATGTTTATGCACACGGATTTTTGTCTGAATACACCTAAATCACTGAGTAACTGTCTAAGCCACATAGCCTCTTTAGTTGCAGCACAAGCAGCCATGAATTCGGCTTCTGTCGTGGATAAGGCCACAGTAGGCTGGCGTTGTGATGACCAAGTGACAGCTGCTCCACTTTTTAAAAAAACATAGCCAGTCGTTGAGCGTCTGTTTTCCAAGTCATTAGCAAAATCTGAATCGCTGTATCCAGTTAAATCCGTGCTGTCACAGTTAGATGTATAGCATAATCCATAACTTTTTGTCTCTTTCAGGTATTTTAGTATTTTCTTTACAGCGTTCCAGTGGGGTTCATCATGGGAATGTAAGTATCGACTCACCTGGTTTACAGCAAGCATTATATCAGGTCTGCTCACCGTTGCTGCATGTACAAGTGATCCTACAGCTTCTCGGTAAGGATAATCTTTCTTCAGTACATTCTCAGGCTTCTGCAACTTCACATTTGGATCAGCAGGTACACAGTTAGGGTTAGCATCCTGCATGTTGAATTTCTTTAGCAACTGATCAATGTATTTGGACTGATGAATAAAAATAAAATTATTGTGCTTTTCAATTTGCATCCCAACAAAGTTAGTTGGCACAGAGTATACTTTTATTTCAAAGTTCTTTTGCAACTCACTAATTGCTTCCATTATTGCAGATTTACTTTTACAGAACAGAAGTCCATCATCAACATACAGGCACAGGTAACATTTGAAGCCATTTATTGTTCCTATATAAACACACTGATCTGCACTGCTTTTCTCAAAACCAAACTTATTGAGAACTGAGCTGAATTTAGTGTTCCAGCACCTGGGTGCCTGTTTTAACCCATATAATGATTTTACAAGCTTACATACCATATTAGGATTGCAGTCTAGTCCCTCAGGTGCTGTCGTCAGGATGTTTTCCTTTAGCTCCCCATACAGAAAAGCAGTAGTAACATCAAATTGACTTATTTCTAACTTTTCTTGAGCTGCAATGGACAATAAAACTCTAATGGAGTCATACCTGACTGTTGGCGAAAAAGTATCATCATAATCAATGCCCTCTTTTTGTGCATACCCTTTTGCACACAGACGAGCTTTATAACGAGGGCCTGTTGGTTCATCTTTGACTCGAAAAACCCATTTGCATCCAATTGGCTTCGCATCTTTAGGCTTTTCTACCAATACCCAAGTTCCATTTTGCTTATGTGATTCTAGTTCCTTTTCTATTGAACATTTCCATTTTTCGGAATCAGGTGATGAGATCGCCTCACTATAGTTCAGCGGTACAGGAATATCTTCACTACAGCACAGGTAACCTTTTCCTTCATCATCTTTTTGTTTTGAAAATAATTCTTTATTTCTTGGTCTCAGTGTTATATTGGAGTGAGACGGTATTTCAACCTTTTGGTTTGGTGAGTAGTCACTGTCAGTACCTTGATCTTGATCAGAGTCAGCAGTGGCAGATTGTAATGTGTCATTAGAGCTCTCAAATGTGTCATCATCAGTTGATTCGGATGATGAGTGACACATTGTGCTGTCCTGTATCAAAACCTCTGAAACATAATTTCTCTCTACAGTTGTTTCAAGAAAAACTGCATCTCTACTTTTGATTACTGTTTTGGTGCCAGGAATAATAAATCTGAATCCTTTAGTATTATCACAATAGCCAATAAATATTGCTTTTTGTGCTTTTGGGTCCCACTTTCTTCTTTTTTCTTTTGGAAGATGAATCATTGCTTCACACCCAAATATTCTTAAGTGACTGATATTTGGTTTGCTTCCGGACCACATTTCTTCTGGTGTCTTGAAGTTCAGTGACTTAATTGGAGATCTATTGATGAGATAAGCAGCAGTGTGTATAGATTCAGCCCAGTATCCTTTAGATAATTTGGCGTCAATTAACAAGCACTTAGCTTTTTCAACCAATGTCCTGTTCATGCGTTCTGCAACTCCATTTTGCTCTGGAGTATATGGAGTGGTGGTTTGATGAACAATTCCGGCAGCTTTTAAGAACTCACAGAAATTTGCATTCATATATTCAAGACCGTTGTCAGAGCGAAGACACTTTATACTACATTCTAGTTGTTTCTCCACTTGGCTCTTGAATTCTTTAAATTTCTGAAATGCATCAGATTTCTTGTGTAGAAAATAAACAAAAACTTTCTTTGAGTAGTCATCAATTAGGGTCATAAAGTATCTTGCACCACTCAGCGAGCTAGTCTCCATCGGACCGCAGATGTCGGAGTGTACCAACTGAAGTACTTTAGTAGTGCTGGTTTCACTTTGTTTTAGAGGTAAGCGAGTTTGTTTTCCTTGCAGGCAGGTGACACATGTAATATTCTTATTTTTCTTAGACAACTGTACACCTTCAGTGTTATCTATTAATTTTTCCAGACTTTCAAAATTCAGATGGCCCATGCGTTGATGCCAGAGGTACATGTCTTGCTTGTCAACTTCAGATATGTATGCATGTTCACTTTTCATATCTAGCCTGTACATATTATTGATTAAGCTTGCCCTTGCAACAACAACATTGTTTTTATTAAATATTAAACAGCCTTTACTGTTGAATTTTACCTGACCTCCATTCTTTATAATCTGACTGACTGATAGTAGATTTGTTGCCAGTTCAGGTACATACAAAACATTTTGGAACAGAATTTTGTTGTACTGATTTTTATCATTACACACATCTAATGTCAACTGACCAGTACTGTGAACTGATAATAACTTGTCATTTGCTACCTTTATAGTCTTGATAAGTGGCTCCTTTTCCTGTTGTAATAGATTTCTATGTTTGGTCATATGTACAGAAGCGCCAGAGTCTATATACCAAGGATCTTGTTCCAGGCTATGTGTTGAAGCTATGAAAGCAGCGGCATAACTTGAACTCTCTTGATTCTTTTTAGAAGATTTCGACTTACACTCCGCAGAAAAATGGCCATATCTATTACAGTTGTAGCAGCGCGGGCCTCTTCTAGGTTGTTTCTTGTTACCCTTATTCTTGTAGTTATGGTTGGCGGCAAATGCAGATGAGTCATTTTCACATATTTTGACATCTTGTAGAATTTTTGACTTAACTGAGTCAGCAGTTATTTTCATACCAGAGCTTTCTATACCCATAATCATCGGCTTGTATGTTTCGGGTAGACCGGATAGTAGCAGTGTCCCGAGCCACTCGTCATCTACTTTAAAGCCGATGTTCCGGAGCTTGTGAGCCGTGGTCATAATTTTGCTCACGTATTCTTCGACATTTAGACATCCAGTAAGATTTGTTGTACACAGATCTCTAAGTAATCCCACACGGCGTGTTAGCCCCGAGTCGTCGAATGCACTTGCCAAGCAGTCCCACACTTCTTTTGCAGACTTTGCATCTTGAATGTGAACGTAGTTTACAGAGTCCACCAGTAAGATGATCTTAGATTTTGCTTTTATGTCGCGTTTTGAGTCGACAGAGTCACCGGGCGCGGGTTCAACACAGTCCCACAAGTCTTCGTGTTGGAGATATGTTTTGACTGCAAATCTCCATGTGGAATAGTTTTCCCGACCAGTAAGCTTTTCGATCATTACGAGAGGATTGCTTGACGACATTTTTGACACAATATTTGTAATGTTCAGTGTTTTCGATCCGTAAAACCAACAGTCACTTTGAGGTTATGTTTTACCGGCGTGCGATATTTTCACAATTTTCACTGTAATTTTATGTTCACTGACTTTCACTTCGATTATCAGGGCTATACTGGGCCCATAACCTGTTAGAGTTATTGGATTATGTAGAATTTATTTGAAATTAATGAAAAGTTTTATAGTACAACAACAGTCTTTTAATGATGCCCACAGAGTATAAAAAGGAATAGACAAACATTGAAAAAGGTGCGAATTTACACCACAGACTATATAACTATTACTAGTGTGTTACTTAGTATATTAGGCACAATATAGAAACTAATATTTTAACAACATCAATAGCTTTTGACAGTCCACTGCTGGACATAGGCCTCTCCTTGGAAAGGAGGTTTTGGCCTACTATACCACGACGTCCAGACGGTTTGGTATAGGGTTTGTTTCAATCTTTCCTTCTCTTTGCATATTTTGTTCTCTTAGTCGCCTCTTACGACACCCATGACAAGGATAGGGGCGGTCTCTATTCTTAATCTGTCACCACACGGAGAGACAAACACAAAAAAATACATTATTACTTCTAATTGAACTACAATATTACTTGTCAATAGTCTTACTAATAAAACTATAGACATGAAAAAATGGCCGTCGTAGATTAGATTTTAATTCCAGGTTAAACATTCTGTATTCAAAATCCGTCACCACACGGCGTCACACAAATAACAAATAAAATAAACTATCAATCTTAATTGTGTTATATATACAAACTTATTTGTCAATAAATTATTATTATCCACACTTAATAAGGTATTTAATAATTACGTTAAGTTATTTGGTGATTTTGTCCGTGTGGTGACGGATTAAGAATACATAGTGTTACCACCCCTATTCATCCTGTGGGGGTGTAAGAGGCGACTAAGGGAACAAACTATTCAGGAAAATATCATAACAAAGAGAAGGAAAATTTGAAACAAACCCTATTCCAACCCGTCTGGCCAGTGTGATATAGTAGGCCAAAACCTTGCTAAGGAGAGGCCTATGTCCAGCAGTGGACTGTAAAAGACTGTTGTTGTTGTTGTTGTTGATGATGATGATGATGATGATGATGATGATGATGATGATGGTGATGATGATGATTTGGTGATTTAATTTTTAATACTTTTTCAGATCGAGAATGACATTTCAAAGAAGTACAAAGGCAGGCCAGTCAACATTATTGGCGGTGTAAAGTTTTTATAAAACACATGAATATAGTAATTATATAATTTTAATGTTATATGAATTGTTGACCTCTCAATATGATTATATGGTACGTTTGGTACTAACGCTGTGTTTTTATTTAACCAAATAGGTTGATAAACTACTATGCAATGTGCTGTTTAGTCGCGTTTTAATATTTCCTATTTACAATATAGTTGGACTTTGTCCTGATTGATCAGTCAGACTGCATGGGTTTGATCAAATTGCTTGAATCTTCTTAAGGGTGTAGCGTAAGCTTTTAGATGAATTTGTCGTGTTTTTTTTTTTATTTTTCTTATTTCGTATATTTTATTACTGTCACTTTTATAATTTTTTTTCTAAAAGGCAACGCCCGCTCGTTGAATAAGTCCTGTGTCGCGGGGGACTCTACAAATATACAAGAAACGAACACAAAGAACACCCAGACTTGGTACAACAATTTGTGGATCACACAAAGTGTTGTTTCATGTGGAGTTTGAACCTACAACACTATGCAAGTTGAGAGCGGTGTGGTGACCGCTTAAACCACTAGGCCAACCGTGCAGTCGATTTATGTTTATTTTATTTTATTTCTTGTATTTTTATATTGATAATAGCGGACACTCATATACTTATTACGTATAGTTAATAAATAATGGCCGATGCAGCGTCGATCGAGCATGACGTCACAGCGGCCGCGCGACTACACGGCAACACACCTTAGAAATGAGATGCGCGCGCCGGTCGGACTTCACACTTGGCGCGAAGCCACCGCCATTTTCCTTTTTCGGTTGTTCGATATTTTAATTTCTGTTATAATCGTTTATAACTTCCTATTTCTCCTTATGTAAACTTCCCTGATGTAAATTTCTTGTGTTTAGTTTTCAATTTTATTTTATACTATAACCATTGTGTGAATCGTTTCTTTCGTCTTCTCAACCATTAAAAAAGTTTAGGTACCATTTTAAAAGAGTACATTGCATTTATTTTGTTACTTAGCTCATATTAAAATAGAACACAATAGAAGTTTTTTAATTACGGATATTACAAAAACTTGTATAAATATACAGAAAACTGTAATAGCATAAATTCTAAGAGATTCCACATGGATTACGTTGGTTTTCAGCTTGCGTCTTTGATTTCCATTTTTAAAAAAGCTTATTGATACAATATTCAGGATATGACCGTGACTACATTGTAAGAGACATCCGGAAAATAAACATTTAGGCGTCATAATAATATTTTTTTAATACTTATTCTGTTTTCTAATCGGATAAATGCCTTACAATATAACGTAACGTGCAATTGAATCCAATTAGCAAACGACAAGTCACGGTTAGCAAAAATCTCATATGTAAGAAATAATTAAAAAGAAGTTATAAGCTGTTTACGTAGATCACAGTTTCAAGTTCAAATCATTTGAGACTTATTATCAACAGTATTTAATAGTCAACTGCTGGACATAGACCTCTCCTTAGAAAGGAGGTGTTGGCCGACTATACCACGCTGGCCAGACGGTTTTTTTTTTAAGAAAACTTGCTACTAAGGGACCGACCTCTTACGACACCCATGGCATTGTGGAGAGACGTGTGTGATATGTCCCTCCGACACAAAGGGAGGCTCCTCCGACCAGGCGAGGTGATCATGCCTTGTGGGCCACGGCCCAACGGTTGATGTTAGGATGTTGTATATATGCTAATTGCCACGCGAATCTCTATATCGTGATACAGGATTAGTAATTGTATTGTAGTTCATTACATTCATACGTTTCGTTCATACTTCGTAGGTCGATGTATCTTCGCTAGATGGCGCTATTGTATATTTTTCTTTGTGGTGTAATGTGGAAGTCGCCACAGGATAAATACGGATGTTGACATTCTGTTGTAGCGTTCATGTGGTAACACTGACTTTGACGACGCCACTTTTTATACACAGAGTTGTGTGCACAAAAATGTTAAGTGGACACTGATTAACAAAAGTGTCATTCAATCTCTTGGAGACCAATACTGTGAATATTGATACCACCTGAACAGTAAATTCATATTGAATATATACTGTGTTTAATTCGACCATTCAAGTGGTAGATACATCAGATAAAAATATATTGTGGAGTAACACAAACATGATAACCCCAAACTGTATTTTTAATCCGTCACCACACGCGGTATACTAATATATTCAGTGAATGAATGAGGTTACATGCAAATATTTATTTAAGCGACAGCGTATATGGAATACCTATGTAACGGTAACACACTAAGTAATCATGTTAGAAATCATAGTACAACTTATACAGTGGACCCTCGGTAATCCAGCCCCTGGCTAATCCGGACCCCCTTGTAATCCGACATCGCTCAAACAATTTTCGCTAATGTAGATCGTGCATGATTGAACAGGTTACAACTTGTGCTCGACGCGTAGGTATTGTTTCAATTCCGATGGCTTAGTTTGAATTTGACTACGTGTGATAACGGTGCAGCTCAGCGTTTATTCATTGTGAATTACGTATACATACCTAGTAATGTCGTCACAAGCCCAGAAGACAACATATAGAATTTTATCATTTGTTTATAATTTGTCGGACTACAAGGTACTCTTTCGCAAAAAAATTCGGACTATAGGTGGTCTTAGGCAGTACTCTATAATCCGACAAATTCGATAGCCCGACACTGCCCTGCAAAACGTTTCTCGAATTACCGGGGGTCCATTGTACTTTGATAGGAACGTGCAGCATGGGCGCCGGGAGAGGGTGCAAGTGGTGCACTTGTACCCCTCTGGTAGAAAAGAAAATACATATTTGTGAACGTATTTCATATAAAAAGTCGATTTCATACGTGATCTAGTATAATTTTATTTTAGTAAATAGTATGTGTTGATATAGATGCACTTCCTTGAAAATATTTTTGGGGACGCCCATGGTGTGAAGAGAATTCTTAGTAAATAAATGAAGTATTTAGTATATGAAAGATATTTGAGATATTGAATGAAAGAAGTACTAATTGCTAAAAAATTTAAACAATATGTGCTAGAAAGATAAAAGTTATTTGAATAATTAAAACTGTAGTTAATTAGTTAATTAGTATATGTGTACTTTGATTTGTCACGGTACAGAAAACTAAACAATTGCAGTCATACTCGTAGTTATACTGGTCAATGAAATGAAGTAGGACGTTCAAAAGAAGATCGTTACCCATGCCGCTGTGGGCAGCGCATCCATCCGTTTTTAGAGATACGAGCTCGTATTCTTCATTCATTCGGTGAATTGTACGGCAGGGCAGTCTACAATACGTTTGCCTAATCCCAGTCTATACTCTAACACATGTCAGTTTCAGTTACCATGAGTCCGTCTGGAGATATGAAGATAAATATTGGGAGAGAATTACAAAAAATTATCTACATCTAAAATTTTTATTATGAGTTGTACAATATTAACCATAAAAATAAACAAACGGATACACAGTGGGTACATAATAGAATGGGTAATAATAAGTGAAAGGATAGTAGGGTATCACTACACAAATGATACTCTGTGTTTTGTTTGTATCTGTCCGTCTAGAGGGACCTTGTGGGCATCCTTGCCGCCGCGCTGTGCGCACATCTTTAATCAAAAACAATGTGATCAACAGTAATGTTAGGACACATCGTTGTGATGGCATCTGCAACAAACAATATATTATATTCAATTATCTGAGACTCCTGATTTTTTTTATATTAAGAGCCTGCCAAAGTGACTCTACTCTGCCTGATGGAAAGCATGAATAGAATCCAAGAGTTGTGGTCACCATACTCATTGCAAATGCAGACAATGCAGTACGGTAACCCACACTATGGCGGCCTTGTGAGATGCTTTTTCACACCCCGCTTGGGGATGTAAAAGACATGACAGTCATCGTGACAGTGTAAGGCTTACATAGTTACCACGGTAACTGTTACCCCTGCATAAATGGGCCTCCGGTCTCACACTCACCAACGAAACACGAAAACACGGATGCTGGCGCTTTAGCTTGGTCTTCTGTGGGAGGGTAGTACTGCCCCGGTCGGTCCCGTTCGTGCTGAAATCAGCGTGGCTATACTACCTAGTTGTAAAGTCCGTCTTTTTTCAAAATGAAGTATCGTAACTAGCGATTTATGCGCTCGGTGTGAGCTTCTGTATCGATAAATAGTTTCCAAATAATAAGATGTATCTCTACCCGTTCTACGCCAGTTTGGTTATTCTTGCGCCCTTCCAGGAGCGGATACATTGACTGCACGGATTAAGAACACAATTTGCTACTTTACATCCCGTGGGTGCCGTAAGAGCCGGCTAAGGGAACTTACTACACAGGACAACAGAGAAACTGCAAAAAGAATCCCCTAAATCTCCTCTCTAAGAAGAGGCCTATGTCCAGCAGTGGACTACTAAAGCCTGTTGATGACGAAAGTATATTGAACTACTTCAAATTGCTTTAAAGAAGTATTAAGCGAAAATTGAGTTGCTTTTTTGTGGCGGTAGTATGGCTTAATCGAAATGATAGTAGTAACAAGTTGCGTTGTTCCCTGAAAAAAGTGATTAAGAAACTTGACATCAAAGCTAGCGACGTTCCTGAGTGAAAACAAGTGACTTATATGTTTGATTTTAAAAACGAAGAAATCGGAGATATATTTATCTGTTTTTTTTTCTTTTATACTTTAATTGTTTAGTAATGAAAAGAAAAACGCACATGAAATATTATGGTTTCATATTATGTGAATTTTGTGTTTTTTATTTATGCTCACTTTCATTCTGCACTACCATTAAATATCTGTTATTCCTGAAGGATACCGTAGTTAATGAACATGTGTTGGATGTACCTATATCCAATATCTCTACATGTGACGATGATGCACTCCTAGCCGATTTCGGCCACGGCGGCCAGTCTCAACAGAGACGCAGAAGGTATGAAAGTGCACAAGTGTGTGTACAAACACATGCGCACTTTCCTTAATTCTCACAATCCAATGGGTCGTTTATCCGACACAAATGGGTAAGCAGAAAAATTCGGTTATACTTTTTACCCGAACCGGGAATCGAACTTGAGACCTCTTGTTCGGCAGTCACAAACGCTAACCGCTAGTCCATGTATTGTGTATATCATAATCAACAAATACGTAAGTCTCTCTTTAGAAAGGAATTTTTGGTCTACTGTAACAGGCTAGTCAGGCCGTTTGCTATAAGGTTTGTTTCAAGTCTTCCTAAAGTTGGTTTATTTAAGTTTGTGTGGTATATTCCCAATACAAAATGACTTTGATATATTCCAGCGTGTTATTAAAAAAAATAATATAAAAAGTATAATAATGTTTCGTTATTATTTACTAACTTAAACTATTGTTTTGTAATAGTCATATAATTACTATTAAAAATATAATTAATTTATATAATTAATTATATAATATAATTACTGAAATTGGGTAAGGCAAGCAAAAAAAAACAACAAGAGTGTCCACACGTATAGAAGTTCATTTAAAAAAAATGGTTATTCCAAAATTACTGATACATGTATACATAAGGGTAATAGTAATAATAACCAGGGTAAGAGTAAGTATACGGGTAATAGTACGAATAAGGGTAATAATAGGGCCAGTAAATAACACATTTGACTTCATCCTTGTCGTTATTCCTCAGAAGTCTTAACGCCGCAGTTCGCTTAGCACCTTTCAAGCATTCTGGCCCTGACCTCGAAACTGAAGCTGAATCACTTAGCACGAAAAGACTTGTAAATAATAATGTTATTAGACAACATCTCGATAACACCTGAAATATAAAATAAATTAAAATCAGTTACATACTGTCCGATGTAAGTTATTTCAAAAAAGTATAACACGATTATTTACGTTCAAAAATAAAAAATAATTGAGTTAGTGTAATGTTTCATAATGTATAATATAATAGTAATAACGTCTCTGTATTATCAAATAAATTTTTGCATAAATCCTTGAAATGATTTTTTTAATATATAACATTACATTTTATAAATTATTTATAAAAACGCGAAGTTTTTTTTTTAATTTTTTAAAACAATTATGGTGCACAGAAGCTTTTCATATTTGGAATAGATAATTAATGTTTAGAATATAGAAGAAGTGTAAAAACTATTTTTTTTAAATTGTTCTGAAATGTTAAAGACTAGTTAAAATGACATAAGACCAGTAAAGGGTTTATGGTCTATGAAAATGATCAATAAATAAAAGTATTTATTATTGTATCCACAAAGTATTTGTTAGTGTATCCATACATGGATGCATTAATAAATATTTTGATTTTGTTACCAACTGTGTTTGTTTAGAAAGAAGTATGTATTTGTAAGATATTTGACTACCTCAGTGGCGCAGTGGTAGCGTATACGACTGTTGAACTTGAGGGGTATCGGCATAGGGTTCGATTGTCGGATCGAACCAAATGTGTGAATGATATGCTAGTATTAATTTCGGAGTTTGGATGTTTTCTATGTAAAATATGTGTGTATTTACGAAAAAAACGAAAAAACGTGTTTATATGAGTTATCTAATAACCATAGTACAAGTTCTGCTTAGTTTTGTGACGGTTTTAGTTTATTCGAAGAGAACACCATAGCGTAGTTAAGACGTAGATGCTTTGAAGTCTATATCAGATACATTTTGGGTGCGATAAAACCGACCATAAAGTTTTTTGACCTTACGCACTTCCCGGTGATCATGGGTTCTAAGTACTACAGGTTTGTGCCAATTCTCCTTAGCCAGAGCGAGCAGGGCAGAGCCGACATCCACTGCAACTATATTGCGATGGACTCAGTATGGAGAAAATATTCTCTTAGATGGTATATCTCGGGATTGTGTAGTCTTTAGATTTAATAGTCCACGACTCTCAAACTATCGCGGGATATTCAATCTCATTACCGATCAACGTGCACGCAATGCAGCCACCAATGTACGGACTCTCCTGTCAAGGACATCTAATTCGATGTGAGTCCATCTAAGTATACCAGAGAAATATACCAAAACTGGTATTTTTTTTTTAACGTGTGGAAACCCCTTCGGGCCGTCACCCCACCGGTGTTTACGGAGAGGTGGTGTGTCGGAATCGGACCGACTAAAACCACACGGTGTGCCACTCTGCGCCTGACATAGGAGGGATCCGGGAACAGCTGTTATTACGACATCCAGATCCCTCCAAGCGCCTAAACTCTCTATTTAGGCGACGTACGGCACACGCGGACGTCGCCTCCTCGCGGCTGGCCACTATGGCGGATGTAGGGGAAAACCCGTCCCGTCCATCCGCGGCCACACTCAAGGCGGCATGAGGCGCTGGTATGCGCACCTCCACCGCCTGGTTCGCCGGCGGCGAATTGGATCCGAGTGGAGATCGTCCTCCCGGGCCCTCTCCGCCACCTCCTTCCGCGAAATTACGTCTTCGCAGAAGGTTGCGACCGCGGTAAAACAACTGTCGCTGCCAGAACTGGCATAATCCAACCATTATAGCCTTACACTTTGTTACTCTCTGATAAAATAGTTTTAAGTACTTTTTCAGATGGCCAAAGAAGCGTTCCGACAACGTTGTTTCACGCCAGATTCTGGTATTCGTACAGACTATTATTTCACTTACCTGTAACATATTCAGAAGGAAATGTTTAGACACTTTTGAGCAATTAAAGTTATTACAAGCGGTCATGTTTGCTTCAACGGTGTTGTTCTGTGTTCTTACTGTTTTAATATGACTATGTGTGAGTTTTTTTAATTGTATTTCTAAAATCGTTTAACGTGTATTTGATAACAATTGTGGTATGTTTTTAAAATTAAAATTTAATGAAAAATTGTTTCTGTGTACTTAAATAATTGTTTTATATTAAGTTAATTATTTAAAATTTACTTACATCAAATGTATTAGGACTGGCGCACACGAAATTCACTGCAATTCTTTTTTAAAATCGCGTATAAGCGCGTTACCGAACGTTAACTTAAGTAGTCTGTCAACTGTCAACAATGTCTATTTACCATAGAAATATTAATTTCAGTGCTGTTTCATCTTCACTATTAATTACTAAGGATATTATATTGTTGTTTTAACACTGTGGTGTTTAATTTCAAGGTTAGTGGCAGTAAAAGGAGTAGTATGGGGTTCATCAAGAAGGGGGTAAATAGGTTTCTGAAGGATCGGCAACGCGCACGTGATGCCCCCGGTGCAACAGTCGTCCATAGGCTGCGGTAACCGCTTATCATCAGGCGGGCCGTATGCTTGTTTGCCACTGTCGTGGTATAAAAAAAAAGAAACATAATGACAAAAGTACTCCCTGTAACTTTAAATCTTGAAATATAACAAAGTTAAGACGTAAATAGACACAGTGTTGCCGTTCTTTGTGAAATGTGTGCCCCTTTATGAAAATCTTTGTTCTCTTTTTTTCTGTTACTGGCCGCGGGAAGCGCAAATATTTTTTATTTAAGACCTCAGATTAAGGTCAATAATCGGCATTATATTATGATCATTACTGCTTATTCTCAAAAAAAACTTTAAAATACATTACGAACATGACCATATTTAGGTTTGAGTCGTGCAATAAACCGTTGATATCAAAATGTGGTTTGAAGTATTTTTTAACTTTTTGATAGTTAAGCGTGATTGTTTTGTGCTAATAGTTCTAATTGTTGTTTTTTTTATTGTAATCTCTATGTAAAAATATACATAAGGGTATCTATTAAAATAATTATCATAAGGGCAGTAATAATAGTCATATACTTCAGTGATGCGGCCAATATATGACGCACGCTAAATATATTTATCGATAAAATCCGTCAGTATAGGCTTCGATTGGCTATCCGGTAAGCATTCTGGTTCGTCTATCTTCAATACTCCGAAGACGTTGGTAAGAAACAATGCGATAAAGAATAGCAATGATATGAACAGTGGCCAGGACATCTGAAATTAAAGATGGCCGGATTCAAAAGAAAAATAACTTTAAAAAACTTTTAGAAATTAATAATCGATCATAAACAGGCCGTCTTGGGACAATATTACGGAATTTAGTCCCATTTGTGTACACTATTATAAGTTCAGACATAAAATTGAACTTTAAGATCGAATTTGAAGAGCAAATATGTACAATATATTTTGAAAACGAATCTTCGTAATCTCACCATGATCTTCGATAATTCTGATCCTTCATAACCTCACACACTCGGGTGAAAATCAATTTAAGAATTGTTTGGCTCCGGTTTTTTGTGGGATTGTGGTATCATAACTATGGTTTAACCAATCCATGCACGCATCCCTTACAATTAACTGAGATATGTATCAAACTGTATCTACGAGTATAATATAGTATTTTTTTGTTTTTTGTAAAGACAACGAACGCACTAGGAATAAATTCTGTATCGCGGGAGACTTTATAAACATACAAGAAATGGACACAAAGAACAACCAGATTCAGAACAAAAATTTGTGGATCACACAAAGTGTTGTCCACATTTGGAGTTTGAACCCATAACACTCGAAAAAGTATGGCGTGGCGACCGTGCAGAGCATTGTGGCGATTGCTAAAATCACTTGGGCAACCGTACAGTCTAGTAGTTATAACGTTTCAAATCCTTTAAAGCGTATGGTAAAGTTGTGTTTGCATATGGTAGTTGAACAAATGCAAGAATTTATATTTTTGACATTGAAAAATCAATTTTATGATCTGTGAATTATGTTGTTTACAACATTTCTAGATTTTAGGCTTTATTTTTGATAAAAATGATCGTTTTCGAAAAAAATCGCAAAAATCGACTGAACTCAATAACTTTTGTAGCGCACATGGCATTGGTAACGGGACTTTGATACCTTATTTCTACTGGTGTACCCAAGGTGTCTAGTAAAATTCAGCTTTGTTGAAGTTTATACAATATGAAATGGCTATTTTGACCGGATTATAAGAACTGTACTATACTGAATTAGCGTACCTCGTCACAATACAAAATGTGAAACTTAAAGAGCGTTACACAAAATAGCGTCCTCCTCGTATTTGGACTATAATTAGGTACCCAGAATAACTTCTTACTTCAAAATAGTAGTGTTTAGGGGCCGTTCAAGTATTACGTAAGCAGATTTATTGCAATTATTTACCCCCCCATCCCCCTTGTCAGCAAAAGTAAGCAAAGCTCTTACCCCCTCCCCCCATGCTTACGTAAACATTTGTCAATTAATGTATTGTTTTTTTAATTTTATAATGTTATAATTATAATTTGAAAAATAAGAAAATAGATTTAGGATAGAGATTATATTTTACTGAAACGGTATTCAACATAGAGTAAAGGACAAAAATATTATATCTTACTAACATAACAAACTTATTTTAAATTTTTGGTACATATATTAAATTCAAATTAACAGTCTTCAGTCCATGAAACCCGAATCCATGATTCTAAGTTTTCGATGACATTGGATTGCTTTGATTGCTGCTCAGTGTTGTGAGTCTGCTCGCTTTCATCCGATTTTGGAATGTCTACGTCATTCTCATCGAGCCATTCAACATCATGGTGCTCTAAATTTTGAATAATGCACATCAGTTCATTAGCACGACGAGCAGCGACTCTTACAGGTCTAACTTTCCTATCAGTGTGCGTGTTTACTTTCTTATGGATCTTTTCGATGTGACGATTTAGTGACTTGACGGAAGCATGATAAAGACCACACGTTTTGCATGTTCGACTTGATAGCCTCAATTGTACCGTCGGACAAAAATAATCGTATGGCATTTGCAGGAAATCTTTGAGTGAAGCACTTAAGCGTAGAGCTAAATTGACTGGAAGATTAAGAAATTGCCCTCCTTCATCTAAAACCAAGTCATCAACTGTTTGTTTTACTTTTACAGGTGGTGGAAGAAACCTGTTGTCTAGTAATCTAAATAGTCCACTTCTTGGACGACAGCATTCTGTATTTCTACATTTTACAATTTGGAGCAAGTATTGGCTTTCACGCACATGTTCTGAATACCATTTAATGTCTGGAAAATCAGGAAGATCTTGTTCACCTGCCCCAACATATTTTGCATTAACATTATAGCCATCAATTTCCATTGAACTCCATACTTCAGCTAATACTTTTCCTGCAAATTCGAAATTAGATCTTTCTAAATGTTCATCAATTGTAACGCCACGTTCATCCAAATGAGACCCAAAATGGTCATGAGGCAATATTAAACCAGCCAGTTCCCGACTAAGAGGAGCCATTCTGCGCTCTACTCTGTTATACGCACTTCTTCCGGGAGCATTGGTAGCTAAAAACAATGCATCGAGATCATGTCGCTTAAAGTGTTGTATAGCAAACCCTATGACTTTTTGATAACGCGGATTTTCATCTGGCCCTCCATCAACCGTCATGATTACCACTGGTTTTACTAGTCCATGGTCAGTTTTAGCTAATGGTCGAAACTCTTCAAGTTCGAGAAGCGTCTCGAAATCCTGAGCATGAGTATTAGCAGTAGATGAACTATGCTTTCCACTTCGAATAGCGATGTATGTTGGTCCAGCATGCTACGGCACATGTATACGTGCGAACCATTCGCGGCGCACGCCTCACGATGTTTGTACGCACCTTTATGTACTTACAGAAAAGCAATTTTTTAATATTGGTTGAGTTTTTAAATGAATCACAACAGATTTTACACAGTTTACATTTTTAAACCACATATTTCAATAAAAAGACATATAAAGATTGTTTACATTCTGTTAAATACCTATTTGAATAGAGTATAGTTTTCTGTAGGTATATATATATATATATATATGTATAAAACTGGCATCCTGTATTTTGTGACCAATTGACGGAATCAATTATAAGAAATAAATCTATATAATGAATATTACCTCTATACTTTAAGATAGGCCATAATATTTTCTAATTAGCAAAGAGAAACTTTTTAGCGATTTCTAATATTTCTAGTAGGTACTCATAGGTACCTAAAATGATTTCGTCACTCACCTTAGAAAAAAAATGTAGTAAATTGGATTTATTCTTAGTCGCTGCTTGCAATTCTTCTTCG
The DNA here is from genome assembly GCA_949316085.1 of Hypercompe scribonia. Taxonomy (NCBI): domain Eukaryota; kingdom Metazoa; phylum Arthropoda; class Insecta; order Lepidoptera; family Erebidae; genus Hypercompe; species Hypercompe scribonia. Next base: position 4,725,421 of record OX438973.1, read on the forward strand.
ATTCTCTTAGATACAATAATATCTAGTTCCTTGTCGGATTTTGCTTGTAATTTATAATTTCGCCACACTTCGTTAACTAACTTTTGTACATTTTGTACTTTCGTACTTGTATGAGATTTTTCAAAACTTTCAAACAATTTTTGGTATAACTTAGATTTGTCTATTTGAAATGACATCTTATTTAAACATTAAACTTTGGATAATGGAATGAATGGTAACACAAATGTTAACTTGCTTTACTATGCTTACAATACGTCTACTCGCTATAGCAGCCAAACGAAACAATACACTGATAGAGGAAATTTAGACAAGTGAACAGCGCGCGGTAATTCCCTTACTCGGTTCTAAAGCGAGTAGGGGAATTACCGCGCACTGTTCACTAAATGTATGTATTACTTGCGGGAATCCCCGAAAATGCTTTTCGTTTTCAAGCAAAGACAATGTGTGGGCTGCCATTCGTGTAAAGAAGAAAATAACTACCGATGACGTAATCATCATCTAGACTCCCCTACCCCCCATGTCATCCAAAATAAGCAAAGCAAAGACCCCCCCGCCCCCCCATAGTGCTTACGTAATAATTGAACGGCCCCTTATGTTACAGTATTTATACTACAAGTACGTTTAGTAAAGTTATATATTTGACTATCGTTATAAAGACATAGCTAATGTTAGCGGCCCGGTGAAATTCTTAGCATGGAGCCAATAAAGACGACGGCCTGAACCTCTGAAACTGCTTAACAAGAGGTCAAAAGAGAACTAAAACCGATAAGCAATGTGTAAATTAACACAAATATTTTCTAACTATATTATCACACAATATGTACCAATTCGCGGTGGGCTTCTAAAAAACTGTGTTGTCATACTTTTAAAAACAATAAATTTGGTAGAGTGGACTTACTTTCAATATTTTCTTAAAGAAATTCCCAAAAAAAAGTTGCTTTGCAGATTGCTTTTGCACGTGTTCTATAGTCTTAAAAAGACAATCGACACACGAAGATAACATTTCTAATTAAATACTAATTTACCTTGTCTGTGACTTATTTGTACAAGCAAAACGATAATTATTGTGAACTAGTGGAAATAATGGTATGTATGTATGTCTTACTGTTCAGTTTTTTTTTGTAAATTTGAGTAAGTATTAAATATATTATATTATAGCGATATCTTAAGTCAAATAATACTTTGACTGTAATTAAATTTGACTGTAATAACGCGTAGTTAAAGCAGTTACGTCATCGCTTCTTCCTGCACTGACTTTTACATAACATGTATCGGCTTTGATCTTTCCAGGGGTAACAGGGGTGACAGTTATCGTGTCAAGTGTGTGACCTTGAAACAGCCACGATGACTGTCCTGCCTTGTACGACTCAAGCGGGACGTGAAAAAGCATTTTACTAGGGCGCCATAGTGTAGGTCACCATACTGCATTGTTTGCATTCGCAATGAGTGTGGTGACCACGACTTTTGGATTCTATTCATGTTTTCCAACAGGTAAATGAGGCAGAGTAAAATCACTTTGCCACGCTCCAAAAATGAAAGAAATAATAATAAAGAAAATCAGTTTGTGTGATTTGTAAATTTTTCTTCTGAGTCTGGTTTCTTTGTATCGTTCGTTCTGATTGTCGTTCGTTGAGTTTGTTTTTCAATATGAGTGTGGTGGTGTATTATCTGAGCAGAAAGAAATCCAAGACGATTGTATTGTATTCACCACTGCTGTCTCATTTCAAGTAAAGCTCCTCCTACACTATAGCTTAGCTGATTGATTAATTACATATCCCGTTGATATAATCATCTTCATCGTCATGATCTTAGCTAAAAGACGTTCACTACTTCCGTCAAGGTTCACCATAACAGCCGGTCCCATGTCGCTCGCATCCAATGGCTTCTCGTGACCTTCACCAGGTTGTCGGACCACCTTGTAGGAGACCTACCAACGCTGCGTTTTCTAGTTCGCAGTCACCACGTCATTACTCGTTCTGGAGTTGATATAATAAATGTGAAAAATTGTGAGAATGAATGTAATTTATAACTAAACAATAACGGTACAGATATTGACTATTGTCTGGAACAGCACAAAGGCAAAGTATCAGACTTAATTCAATGTATGTACATTAGAAACACAGAGCTGTGACCAGAGTGAGAATCAAATTAAATCTAACTCCTGACGTACTAGCTGTATCGGCGCCTTTCAAATTACATATAAATATTTTCTTTACAATATGTTATCTCGAAACATCATGATCAGTTTATCAACAATTTCTTTGTAAATTATTTTCTTTTTGTATTTGTTTGTGACGTAGATAATCATTTTCTTTACTTAAACAATTAATTTACATTATATGACAGATTGCAGATGACGACTCACTCTCTTAATATAAGATCATTATCTTAGCTGTGTCTATTAATGTGCACAGATGTCGTTCAGGCATGATTGTGCGCGTAACTAATAGTTATTGAAATAATATGTTAGAGTAAGAGTAAATTGTAAACCTTGAGTACCTATAATACATTTTGTTAATAAATTTATGATATTATTTATACGTAACGTGATTATTTCAATTGCCAGATTGATTTCTTTTTCTTTAATAATTGTTAGATATTTGAATACGCGGGTATCAGCGAACAGAGATTGATAGTATTGATAGGTATGGATACGTTAATCCGAGAATATACGCTATGAACGAGAGAGTTAATTACTTTGATAACAATACTAATCCGATATTAGATTATAAAAAATAAATATATTTTCATTAGCAATGGAGTTATCATAATATCATGTGAGTCACGAATTAGTTAACATTTGAAAAAATCGTGTAAAAAACCATATGATATATTATAAAAATTGTCTATTTACAAGAAAGTTAATTAGTTGGAATTTATTTTTTTAAAATTACATCACCTACATTATGGTCATTTAGGCCATGTAATTTTTAAAAAATAAATTTCAACTAAATTAGTTTTGACGTTTGCACTCTTCTAAGCGAGCACCGGAATTTTTGAAAACTCGTCGGTAAAGAAACCGCGAGATCATCATCACTTATCTCTTAACTGATTTTCCTTTTAGTATATTTGGTTTATTGATGTAGACACGATTCTTTAAATACTTTAAAAAAGAAGTCTGCTGGGGATAGATCTGGACTTCTGGGTGGTCATGAAACGTTGTTTCATCTGGAAATCAGCTTTTCCGGAAACATGTCTTTGACCACTGGTAGGGACTCATTGGATTGAACATTCATGTGACAAGTGGCTCCATCTTGTTGAAACCATGTGTTACGATTGTAGCCTGCAAATTCCAGTAGCATCGGTTCCAACAACTCCCGTAACATGTTTGCACGGGATGTTTGATTCAATGTTAACAAATTCTTGACCTGTCCTTTACAACAAGTTCTGCCTTTGTTGGGAATCAAACAAGTGTGTGGCTCATGTCTAAGGTTATGAAATTATGTACTCAATCACATTTTTGGACCCGACCTCGGAATGCAATACGAGACTTCTTTATCGCCAGTCACATGCGCTAACCGCTAGATCAACGAGGCAGTTAGACCTTTCTAAGAAGAGGCCCATGGCCAGCAGTAGAATAAGGCTATTAATGATGATTATAATACGACCTTAGTATGACCACGTACATTAATATAATATAATTATAGGTCAACTGCATTGACCGTACATAATGTAACTACAAGTTTTTTTTTTATTTTTTTTTTTTTTATACCACGACGGTGGCAAACAAGCATACGGCCCGCCTGATGGTAAGCGGCTACCGGAGCCTATGGACGCCTGCGACACCAGGGGCATCACGTGCGCGTTGCCGACCCTTCAAAAACCTATTAACCCCTTTCTTGAAGAACCCCATGCTGTAGTTCCCAGGGAAAACCGTGGCAGGGAGCTCGTTCCATAACGGGATTGTTCGCGGGAGAAAATTTCTCTGAAACCGCACTGTGCGCGACCATTTAGGTCGAATTTAGCGACAAGTTGAATAAACAGCTGATTATGACAAGACCTGTCAATCAATACTTAAGAAGTCGTGAAAAGGTTATAGGTAATAATGAACTGGATGATCTTGGGATGTTTTCGCTGGTGCAATAGACAAGAAGTTTACATATTGGAAGGGTAATGAAGGCTAAATGTGGAATCACTTTATACATAAACAGTAGTGGCGCTTCAACACATTGTTTAGTAAAAGAGATTATTGTAAACTCGGGTTCAATAGATATCAAAGCCTAGGATTAGATAAAATTTTTACGTCTCATTAAACCTTAAAAACTGGAGTGTCGTCCTTTAAAAGCTAATAGTCTTTTTGATCCTTTACTTGTAAATGTCACGGAATTGTATATAGATAAATAGATGTTACAGAAAGATTTGAGATTTTTCAAGATTTTTCTAACATTTGGTGTACGACATTGTAACTATTCCCACGGAATGCAAATAATGAAATGTAAAACGCAATCATTTGTTCTGCATTTGGTTTCATTTATCCGTACTGTATCATCATCATTAACCAACAACAGCCTTTAACAGTTCACTGCTAGATTTAGGCCTCTCCTTAGCACGGAGGTTTTGGCCTCCTGTACCATGGTGGCCAGACGGGTTGGTATAAGTTTTGTTTCGAATTTTCCTTCTCATTGCAGTGATGTTGTCTTGCATATTTTGTTACCTCAGTCGCCGCTTACCCATGGGAAGACTAGGGGTGGTCACACAGTATAATAATATATGTTTAAGTAATGTATAACTTAGTTTATCAACAGGATTGTTATCAGGGTTCTGTCTAGTTTGGTAGCCGAAAACCATGTGTTATTCTCGGTCTTGGTTGCTTTTGAATCCAGTATTGTGCACTATTTCCTTCGAATTTTTATTTTTACGTAGTCCTATTATTTTCTAAGTTAATTTTTCTAAGTTACTCCTTATAACATCAGTTATCTAATAGTGAAAGTACCGTTAAAATCAGACCAGCCATTTTAGAGATTAGCCGGATCATACAGACGACAATTCTGAAAATTATTTTGTGGACTAAACGGCTGTCATATCCGATACAAAGGGAGGTATGTTAGTTAGGCAGTAGAGCCACGTTGATTTCAACACGAACGGTAGCATTACTACCCTCCCACAGAAGACAACCTAAAGCGCCAGCATCCGTGCTGTCGTGTTTCGTTAGCGAGCTCGAGAACGGAGGCCCATTGATGCAGGGGTGATAGTTATCGTGATAAATGTGTAAGCCTTACACTGCCACGATGACTGTCATGCCTTTTACGTTCCCAAGCGTGGCGTGGAAATGCATCTCACTCGGCCGCCATAGTATGTGTCACCACACTGCATTGTCTGCATTTGTAATGAGTATGGTGACCACAAATCTTGGATTCTATTCATGGTTTCCACCAGGCAGAGTAGAGTCACTTTGGCAGGCTCTTAATATAGAAAAAAAAAACCCAAAGGGCAAATCCTCTGACCAAGCGACGTGATGTTGACTGGCGGTCCGCGACCTAACGGTTGATGTTGGAATGTTATGTATGTGGTAATCGCGATACAGGATTGGCAGTTGCTGGGTAGTTCGATGTATCTTCGGTAGATTGCGCTGTAGTATGTAGTAGTGTAGTATGTTTTTTTTTACACTGTATGTGGAAGTCGCCACAGTCTTTTTGATATAAGTACTGTATATACTTTTACGTTCATTCGGTAAAATGCTGTTGATTTGATATCAGAAACAGACACTTCAATTTTATATATTCATATACTCGTAGATATCAAATTTATTTTCACTTCAACAAATCTTAGAAGCTTATATCGAAGGGTATATTTAACTTAGCCACATTATCTTACCAAATACATATGTGTGTGAAATTCAAAAACATCAGATGTAACTTTGAATGGGCTGATTGGTTTGTGAAGTGAATAGATTATGTCTATTGGTGATTAATTGTCCAGAAAAGGCAGGGTTTCATATCAAAATGAATGTTTTGTATCTCCCATATGTTGTCATATCAATGTGGATTTTATCTTGAATAGTCTGTGTGGGTTGTATTATTTTGAAATGAAGACGTTGAATGTCAAAATTTATGGATGGTTTATCCGTGCGATTAAAAGATTTAGAACCATCCCCTTTCCAAAATTATTTTCAAAGAGTGTGACTTTTCTGTTATAGTTTTAAAATTGTTGGTAATATGTTTTTAATAAAATGCTTTGTTTTTTTTATACTTATAAAGTTTCATAAAAAAATGGACGTGTCCTTTTCTGCCTGCCTCGTTGGTGCAGCAGTAGAGAATGCGACTACTGTGCTTGAGGTCTTGGGTTCGATTCCCGGGTAGGACCAAATGTTTGTATGATCTGCAAATATTTATTTCGAAGTTTGGGTGTTTCCTATGTACAATATGTATGTATTTACAAAAAAAAGTATATAAGTATTCTATCAGTCAGTCTAGTTATCATAGTACAAGCTCTGCTTAGTTTGAAACTAGATGACGTTGTGTCAAATGTCTGAAATATTTATTTATTATTTATTTATTTTCATATGTTCATTTAGAAAATCCGTACATATTGTTATTTTGGGTCTATTTTGTTTTCCCTTCGAGATATCGTCATTTTATATTTTTTTGAAGTTATGTTGTATACTTTGGAAAAGATTTTGAATGATTATATTAACTTTAGTATAGTATGATTTTCACCGGTTAAGAATTACATTGTATTGAGGTTAAAGTATTACGTATAGATAATGTAGGAATAAATACATAGTGAAATATTTAGATGCCGCCTTGATCACTACATCGTCAGCATATCGTAAGTGTGAGATGTATTGACCATTGATATTGCTTTTCCATCAGTTCCAGCCGAGACGTCTTCCAATGCATTTATAAACAAACACACGCACCATCTGAGAAGCAGAAATTTAACTTTGAGATATCCAACAGGCGAATACCCGATTGTTTGACCCCATGATTGCTAGAACTAGGGGTTCTAAAGTCATTACTAAGTCTAACCTCTGTCTGTCGTCTGTCTGAACTCAGATCAGCATAAGGCACCAACGTCATAGATTCTCACTGAAGTCGTGTAGTTCTTTGAACACCTCGCGAATCCACCCACGCCAAAACTGTAGCGTGGATGAATCGCGTACAAGGCTGAGAAGCCAGCTCATAAAATATGCTTCTTGACATTATTGTGGCCGAGATTAAAGCAGTGTTTAGACAACTTAGTAACTTACACTCTGGCTGAATATCGAATTTCAATACAACTCTTAAAAGCCGGACTCTTACGTAATTAGAACTCTCAAAGCTGTTTAATTTATTCATACATAACGATACTTTACCGGAAACATGATCAGGAACGTTGTAGCACTGTTCTTGAAAAAAGAACACAAAAGCCTACTGACAGAGGTGGCCATAGTGCATTATAAAACTCACGTCACCCTACTTCCGCATGTCAGACAGGCAGATGTTGACAGATTGTCAGATGTCGTCCTACTTCATACGGTCAGATGGTGTTTGTGCACGAGTCCTAGCATTTGCTACTCTTGCTAGATGGCAAATCCATGACTGTACCTGTACATATAAATCATAACTTTGTGTGATCTGTATACTTGAAAATGTAAGCGTGTGCCATTTTCCTTAACCTCACTTGGCTTATATGAATGACGTTTGTAATTGATGCAGCGTAATAAACTGTGACCATGCTCCGTGAGACTCCATTGTATTTCTTATACAATAGTAACTTCAAATTCGGTACAGATCTAAAGATAGCCCAGTCGTGCGTATCCTCAATTTTTCGTCCATTTTAGTGTAATTTAGGAAAAGTTATCTATTACTTCTAAATTTTTCCCATTGTGTCTACATGTACGCAAGTATTAATCTGTATTACATAATGTTTAGCGTAAACATAACCTCATATTAAGGTTATATGATTTGAGCTTATTGCCATTTTAATCGTGAATTTGCCAAATTCGCACGCCGGCGCAAGGTTACGTCATTTGGAACACTACTGTAAACTATGTCAAATGATACAACATTTTATTTTAAATATATTTTTTATTTACAAACATACATTTTTAATTTACGTATACCTAAATAAAATTGGTAAACATTCCATAGGAACGAATTTGATCAGTACAATAATATTAAGACAATTATATAAAATATACAGTGTGTTACTAAACTGAACCAGTTTTCATCACAAATTTCGTTAGAAGATAAACGTTCTGGTACGAAACAATTAGTGATTTATTCCTTTGGAAATAATAAATACCATTGATAAGGGTACTCATAAGGATAATATTCAATTAGAAAAAATTAAATCAGTTCATAATTTTATTTGTAACGATGTCCCCGTCTGTATATTGCTTATTCATATATTGCTATTTGACAGTTTTTATAATGAGCCCGTATATACATTGTTCTCGATTCGATAAAAATAATCGATTTTACTTCAAAGGAAGTTATGATCGATTTAAAAAAGTGCACACTTAATTTTAGCTACAAATACTGAACTTGATCAATAAATAATGTTATCCATGCTTATTAGTAAAAGATTAAAGTTATTTTTGGTGTTTTTATTGAAAACAATAAAATACACAAAATAAAATAATTTCTATTCATGATTATTGATTACTCAACAACATTTTGTTTCGATTTGTAAATATTTAGTAGAGAAATTTGTTCTTATTATTACTTCTCGTTTTGTAATAATGCATTTTTTTTTTCATTTCGTAGAATAAAAATAATTAATTACAAAGTTTACATATTACAATATATGTAATCGTGCTTTGACTGTCTATAAATAGTATTATAAAACAAAAGTAAATATTTCGTTTAATAGCAGTACTTTTTAAATTTAATTTGCATACTCTAGCGTTGTCACCTTTTAAAGCAGACGTTTGACAGCTGTCAAGTTTGACACAAGATATAATTGACACATGTCAAAAAGCAAATAGAGGTTTATTTCACTATGGTTGCCTGAGTAATATAACTCGGGTGAATGAAGTGGATTTTTGGTGTCCTCATTTCATCTTGGAGGAATTTCATCTAAGTGAAATAATTGTTCACCTTAGAGGAATTTATCTAATTAATTGTTATTTTTACGAACAAATCTCTTTCCAAAAAGGTTTCATTTAATAATTGAAAGTTTTTATTATAATAGTTACTAGTACACAAGTTTGTTATAAAATGTTGCCTTTGTTTACCCGAGAGAATCCATTCAGATGAGTGAATTGAGGAAACCTAAAAATTCACTTCATTCATCCAGGTGAATATAGTGTTAAAACCTAAAATAAATTCCTTTACTCTTAATACCTCTTATTCATACAGAAACTTAATAAAATGAGATATTAGACACAGAATGGCAGAGTTGCATTCTAATCGTCATAATTAGTAAATAAAATATTATCACGTCCTCATTCCTATATCTATATATAACGTTATCATCATCTGAACATAAGTATATTTTGCAGCAATCGTATGGGTGATGATCGACACAGCGCTCGCCGTCTTGGACATGCGTATCTTTGTACGCACATTGCAAATTTCCTGCAATAAAATATTAAAACATCATTTTCCTAGACTTTTGAAGATTATTTAATTATTTGAGGTCGGCTACTAGCTCAACCGGTTTCATCTGAATATCAATTTTTCCACGGAGCAACGGGTATCGAACCCCAGCAACTTCAAGGGTGAATTGAATTTGAAGGTTGAACTACTTGTTAGTGTATTTAATTGCACTGACTCCCCAATAACGACTGCCATAGATATTCACGACATCGGGATCAACAGAGGCACGGGCATGAAACATTGCCACGCTTCTATAATCTGGGCTGTTATTAAAAATACCTTGTAAGAAAAATCCAACAACACTTTTGGTCCAACAAGACCTCCTTATCGACAGTTGTATATGCGAACCGCTATACCAACGAGTTAGATAAAATATATAAATGAGTGTGAGGATTTATAATGGGAGGACGGGAGGGTCATGTTTCGGCAAATATGGAACAGGTTCGGTTACCTAACAGAATTCTGGTTTTAAGCATTTCTTACTACAATGCTTTTCATTGAGTTAGAGGTTATTGGAGCCGAAACCCTGTCTCTCCTGACTCAGAAAGGAAAGGACTCTGGAGGGGTGGCAACGCACCCATGTCTCTTTGAGTTAAAGGTCTTCGTGGAGGTCGGTCGTCACTACCTATTAGACGACCGTTCGTTTGGCCCCCTGAGCTATAAAAAGTTATATGTATGTTTATAAATTAAGTAATAAGATTACAACAAGTGTGACGTCACCATTGTTATTTTCTACAACTTTTACAAACAAATAAATGATAATTGAGCTCAACAATGTGTGTTAATTAGAGAATTAATGTATTAAAGAAAAATTTTTATTTGTGCCGTATGTATTATTTTTTTTCGTGGTCGTATTTTTTTTTTTATTTACCACACTTGTTATTCATTTGTTTAGTATTATTAGTTTCATGAAACATAATACCCAACTAGTTACGGTTATAATTTTTATTTTTACCTATCGCATTCGCAGAGTCTGCCTGCGCATCCATTGATGTAGTCGTACTGAGAGTCGAAGTTCTCCAGCGCGCATAGAGGCTGGCCGTGGTAACACTTCCAGAGGTAAGGCTGGAGGTACACTGTGTAGAAGGGGCAGTAGATGTTTTCATAGCACTGGTCGTGAAGTTTGCAACATCTATATACAGTGGGAAAATTGAATCTGGTTAATCGGTTGCCGTATTTTTGGTGATGGATTAAGAGTACCTGTGTCAAAATGTACTTTCTAAGGAGAGGCCTATGTCCAGCAGTGGACTAGTAAAGGATGATGTAGATGATTTTTGTTATGGTTTCCTTTTTCATGCTGTTTGCCGATTGAAAGAAGAAAAATTTTCATATTAAATTAAAATTTAAAAAAAATTATAATCGAAGAAGAAGGCAATGAATTGACACCAATCGTGGCAACAAGGCATGTTATCATACCAAGATTTTCAAACAAAAAGGATACCTTTTTATTAACTAAAAGTATATCTAGAATGTACTTGATATACACCGAGAACCGTGATTATTCTCCATACAGTATTTTGAATATCGATAATTATCTGTTTTATCGCATATCATTTTTTGTCCACCACTCATTTTAGTTCTAACCTGTCAATGCCATCCGCTGGTCTCCCTTCACCCAAGAATCCACAATAACACCCGTAACCCTTGTAAGAGAGCGGATCGCATCCAGTGGCGCAATACAGCATATTGTATAAATGGAGTACACCACGTTTGCCGCGGTTTTCGTTTTTACTCAAGTAAGCTCGAGGGTCTATGTTTCTGGAAACAAAAATGAACAGATTATCAGAGACTTTTTTAAATTTTACCAAAACCTTCATATAATTACTTTTTATCTATTTAAAAAAAAAGGACAATGTATTTATATCAGTTATGTAGTATCCATAGACAAGCTCTTCTTACTTAGGAACTAGATGACGTTTTGTGTCAGACGTCTGAATATATTCTCCTGCCTTTTTATTCCCTGTTTTTTTTAACAGTAAACAGTATATAGGCAAGAAAGTTAGATTTTTTTTAGAATATGTAGACTGACTGTTTGAATCTTCGTTCTGCTTTTTGTGGACATTCATGAATATACTCGACAAAAAGCAGGTATTTTACTTATAATAACAAAGCAGTTGTACTCAGAGCTTGAACTGTTTTACATTAATTAACTTAACATATTTAAATACACAGATAAATGAAAATATTGATTTAAACACTAAAAAGGTCAAATTTAAAAAAATACTTTTTATACTAATTATTGTCATCTAGGTGGTAGGAGGTTCCGATCATAATTGACAACAGAGTGTTTGTCGGCAAACGTACAGGCATCTGACAAGTTTACCCTTTTTTGGGGTATAATTTGTCGGCGATAACACACATTCTTTAATGTGTATTCTGTGTACACATTCTATAATTTGAAACAGAGTATTAAACAACTGAAGGTCTTCAAGGAATGGTTAGTATTGTTGGTTATACAGACATAAAATATTAAATTACCTAACTCCTTTTGAATAATCTTCTTCGGGTATTGAATATCTGAATGGATCTCTCGAAAATCCCACCAGTAACCCTTTCCTGTCGTGAGAAAGTTTTGATACATCCACCTCATTTGTGCCCGTGTTGTTGAATTTATACTCATTTAGATAATTCCTATGACTACTGATGGCTGACGGGTATGGTTTTTGTAAAACTTGAAGCTGTGCGTACTTAGTATTGTTGTATATACTTTCGAATGTCAGCTTATTTGGTAAATCTGTAACAAAAATTATAATTTTCTTTAAATAATATTCCTGTATCTAGTTTATTACATATTAAGTTCTGAGGATAAAACAATTATGTAGGTATGGCGACTTCCACATACAGGACAAACAAAAATATACAACAACGCCATCTAGCGAAGATACATCGAACTACGTAATATAAAATGAACTACGGAGCAACTACTGATCCTGTATCACGAAACAGAGATTCTAGTGGTGATTAGCATATATACAACATCCCAACGTCATCTGTTGGACCGTTGCCCGCCAGGCACGATCACCTCGCCTGGTCGGAGGATCCTCCCTTTGTGTCAGAGGGATATGACACCTCGTCCCTCCACATAAGGTTAGAATTGTATAAGAGTATTAAGACAACAATAATAACCTCACACATTTCATACCTGACTGTCTGTTCCCAAATTAGGCAGAGCCTAAACTATGGTAATCACACTGTTGATAATCATACTTGCATGTATCTAAATACATGCATATTATAAAAAAAATCACCTTGACAATGAATAAATGATCGTACTCGTCACAAATGATGAGATAGTTATACAATTTAGATGATATTGCGAGTTGAGAAAGAAGAAATTCCTGTCGTATTCAAGTGTACAACATACATTTTCTTTTTAAAGACAAGTATTGTACTAGGAATATATCCTATTTCGCGGAGAACTTTATGAGTACTGACATACGTGAAACACGCTTAGAACACCCAGACTCAGAACACCAGTTTATCGATCATACAAAGTGTATGTTGTCTCATTTGGGGACCGAAACCAATATGCCATCTGTGCAGTCCAAATTATCATTGTAGATTTTAAGCTCATAATTCATGAACATCACCTGAAGCTTCGTAAAAACATTTTGTCAATCATTCTAAATACTAAAATGTAATGTAAATACAAAAGTACATTAATAGAAATGACCTACTCCAGTTTCTATGAAGAAAAAACTAAAACAGATTTGAAACCGAATATCGACTAAATACAGGGTGGTTCAATTAACCCTACTCTGTTATTCGTCACGAAGCGAACACTCAATACTGAAGTGTTCATTACTGTATTCAATTAATTCTATTCAATGTCGGACTTTTAAAACATGCCGATAATTTGGAATTAATCTTGATAAAACGGTTGACGTTTTCAGGATACTTTTCGATTTCAGAATCGATGTTTTATTTATTTTTGATTAAGTGTGACTTATTTTTTATCTGCCGTTTTTCTCAAGTGTTTTTTTACGTATGTACCGTTCAGCTTATAGAATATTAAGGTTTTTATAGTACATGGTGAAAATGAACCTAGTTGTAACGTCTTGGTAAGTGACCATCATCTCAATGTACTTCTACAACTCAAGAGACACAAGACTCATTCGGTGAGAGGCAATGCGAAAATTGTTGGTTTTCTGTGAGTCTGTTAATCCTGAGGCTCAACAATGGGGATATCAGATATCATAAAATCTTTAGTATAAATAACATTTTCGTTTAAAAATCGCTAACAGCATATTAACTGCCTTATGTTAGACGCTATTTTGTTTAAAATACATATGTCTCACTACTACCCGCCTTATGAAGACGGAACACTATACTAGACAAAAGTATTATATTGCTTAACCAAGAGTTTCTGCATATCAAAGCTACTTCTTCAGGCTAACGACGAACAAATTCGACGGTAAAAAATAAACGTTTTTAATCACATCGTTGTGCACCTTCACCTGTGCCAGTAACAATCGAACATTACCCCATAATACCTGATATTAGCGTTACAAATATACATTTTCATAGTCTGCTGGCTTTTTGCCATAGTATCTGCCAGCTCATCTCCATTGCGCACTATCTATTGAATTAGTAAACAATGTTGGAAGCAATCAGGCCGTGAACACTTTTTTTTTCATTGTTGTTGCTACTTATTTATATTTAGGTCGTTTAGTTTTAGCAACTGGTACTCATACATATGATATGGCTCTTTACGTGCTAGTATCGAAATGTAGAATATGGTTTTGCGCAGGTGGCATGACAAATATTTTACTCATAAAAAAACTGGGGACTATGTTGCTGTCTGGCAAGTTCAAAAATAAGGACAATGCAAGTCAATAGTGGTTTCCAACTTTAGATTTTGTTCCAAATGATCTTTCATTTATTTTATGTTAACCAGAATAAAGCCAGAATTAATTTTGCTTACAAAGATATAATTATACAATTGTTAACATATAAATTTATTGGCTTATAGGGCAAAAGTCCATAAATAGATATAACCACCCGACATCTCGAACATACGTTCTCATATTTTATTAAATTTAAGTACATATATACTTGTATGTATGTCTATACTTCTTATATTTGATATACTACGCTGCTAAACTTTTCTTATAAATCACTATCAATTGATGAAACATGTATGCAAATCCGTTAGGGACTTATAACACTTATTATCGCGTTCAGATAGATAGAAAGACAGATGCGGTGAGAAACTATTTTTATAATTTTTAATGAAAATAGTGCCATAAGACTAACCAATACTAATAAGTCTTCCTTGTATTTTGGTTACGTCGATGCAGTTTGACGAGATTGTAATCATGGAAGTGCTCAGATTGCAATGTCCCTGGCATTTGCTTGACCCTTTAAGATTAAGTACGTGTCTGTCTCATCAAGTCATTTCAGAGCATATTGTTTTGTAATCCTCAGTTTTGTAATATTCAATTAAGATACCTCGAATGTCTACAGGTGTACGTGAATACTAAGGGTTTTGTAAGTCATAATTACGTCTTTTTAGGATAGTCCCATACCTTTTATATTCCGGGCCTTATGTGCAATTCTATATGTGACACACAAGTATCTTTGGGTGATATATATTATACAGTAACAAAAAAGGACAAACACATAATTGCGGCATTAAACGGGCATACATGTGATTACCATGCATTAGTGTCTATAAAAATCACTTCAAATTACCAGCTTTTCAGGGACACAGGAGTCAGGAATTTCCAATAAAATTATCAGGACGATCTTAGGTGCTTTACTTTTGGAAGGGTTCAGACCCCTCCCGGATCGGAGCCGCGCCTAACTAGGCCCTATACCGGTGGAATTTTCCCCCTAAAATTTCAATAGGTGAAAGCAATCAAGAAAATCCTCAGTCTAACAATGAATAATTTGGGTATTTTCATACAAATATATTGGCTAATGGCCGAGGGCGAGCGTGGGTGGCTACTGTCTGAGATAAAATGCAAATGTTACTATTGTTGTATTGATATGGTATTATTAAAAGGTCAATCTAAAAATGAATTTGAACGATCCCATCTTGTAAATTATAATCGGCAATTTAAGGGCAACCTTTATATATTTCACCTAGTGTTCAAGGCGACTGAGACAAGTCGTTATTTTAGTAAATCTGTATGTACTCGTATATGCTGAAGTAGTAATAAATTAAGGTAGAGAAAACCTGGAGTAAGGGACAACTCAAGTTTTGAACTAAAAAAGGAACCAAGCTCTTAGTTCGAAAGTTCAGGCAATATTAACTTTTCTTTATTAATTATATCAACTAGTTATTGTGTGTATTTAAACACATTATTAACCAGAAAGTTTAGTGAATTTACTGAAACTTTCTCTGACAATAATGTGCATGCCATCCTGATTTCGGAAACTTGGTTAAAGCCGCATCTTGTTTCCACCTCTTATTCACTCACTGGTTTCGTACTCATTCGAAACGACCGGCCTGAGCCGAGAAGGGGTGGTGGGGTTGCCATCTACCTACGTGGGTGTTTACCCTACAAAATCCTCGCCACTTCCTCTTCCGATCTTTCTTCCACTGCTGAATATCTTTTTCTTGAAGTCTGTGTCAAGGGATCTAACGTCTTACTAGGGGTCGTTTATTGTCCCCCCGCTGTTAATTACTTCTCCAGTCTGGAAACAGTTCTGGAATCTTTAGGGTCAGAATATACACACCACATCATTATGGGCGATTTTAATACTGATCTCCTAGCATCTTGTTCGCTCCGTACTCGTAATCTGCTCCATATCATCCAATCCACTAGCCTCCATGTCCTCCCTCTTCAACCAACTCACCACAACATGGAGCACCAGGATACTTGGCTTGACCTAATGCTGACCTCTGCTCCAAACCTAGTCTATTCCCATGGTCAACATTCTGCTCCTGGATTTTCCCATCACGACTTAATTTTCCTCTCTTATATCTTAAAACCTCCTAAATCCCCTCCCAAAATTCTGCATATTCGTAATTTCAGACGAATGGACCTCGAAAGACTGTGTACAGATGCTTCTGCTTTAGACTGGACCAACTTGGCAACAGCTACAGACATAAATGATAAGGTCAGTATTTTTAATGACACAGTTCTGAAATTGTACGATAGACACGCACCTGTGAGGGGAGTAAAGTTGAAGCGCCCCCCTGCACCATGGATGACTGCGGCAATTCGAACAGCTATGAAACGCAGGGACCGTTTTTACAACAGATATAGGAGGAATCGCTGTGAGGAGAATTGGGATCTTTTTAAGACCGCTAGGAATCGGTGTAATCAGGTGATACGTAACGCCAAACGCCGCCACATAATTCAAAACTTAGAAATCTCTTCAACTTCCAATATGTGGAAGTTCCTTGGAACGCTGGGCATTGGAAAGCAGCAACGTCCTGAAGTTAAGACGACAATTGGTTTAGATGACATCAACGTTCACTTTTCAACCACACCTCAGATGGATCATCAAATCAAAAGCCAAACCTTGAGCTACATATCCAGTTTAACCCATCCTAACATCAATGCCTTTGATTTTTCTCCAGTATCTTCTGAGGACATCAAAAAGATTATCCTGTCCATTCGTTCCAATGCTGTAGGATGTGACGGCGTTAGCCGTTACATGATCGTTACTATCCTGGATCACATTCTGCCAGCAATATCTCACATCGTTAACTTTTCACTTGACTCTGCAACCTATCCCTCACTCTGGCGTAAGGCCTTCATTATCCCTCTACCTAAGAGACCTGACCCCTCGCTCCCGGAACACTTCCGACCCATTTCTATACTTCCCTTTCTTTCTAAAGTTCTTGAAGCCTGTGTTCATAAACAACTCTCGCACTTTGTTTATAAACATAATCTCCTTAGTCCGCTACAATCTGGCTTTAGACCCGGTCATAGCACAACCACTGCTCTCCTCAAAGTGACTGGCGATATTAGGGAAGGTATGGAGGACACCAAAGTCACAGTGCTGGCTTTGGTAGATTTCTCGAGTGCTTTCGATACCGTTTGTCATGAAGTCCTACTGGCCATCCTCTCCTATCTTATGATCTCCTCAGAAGTTCTGGAATGGTTCTCTTCCTATCTTCAGGGACGTCAACAGTGTGTTCACATTGATGACTTATCGTCGAGTTGGTGTGAGCTTCTCACCGGTGTCCCTCAAGGCGGTATATTATCTCCCTTATTATTTTCAATTTTTCTAATCTCGTAACCCAACACCTTCAGTGTGCGTATCACCTGTACGCTGATGACCTACAGATTTATACAATGGCTAGAGTTGAAAATATATCAGATGCCATCAAGACAATCAACAAGGACTTAGAATCCATAAGAAGTTGGTCTACGAAATTTGGTTTGTCGGTAAATCCAACTAAGTGTCAAGTGATTGTCGTGGGGAGCAAACAAATGCACAGTAGGTTAGGCGTGGCGACTATCCCACCTGTTGTTTATGACAACCTGACTATACCTCTGAGTACAGTAGTAAAGAACCTGGGCCTATATATCGACTCGACACTTGATTGGCGTGCACAAGTTGCACACGTGAGCCAGAAAGTTACCTCGTGCCTCCGCGCTTTGTATCGTCTGAAAAATTTTCTCCCTATTAAAACCAAGGCTACACTTATGCAGTCCCTAATTATTCCCCTGATCGATTACGGTGATGTGTGCTATTTTGACCTGAATGCAGACCTCCTCAATAAACTAGATCGCCTTCTCAATAACTGCATTCGATTCGTTTACAATCTTCGCAAGTATGATCATGTGTCTGCTTTACGTTCCCAGCTACAATGGCTCCCAATTCGACAACGCCGTTGTTTACGTGCACTCACTTCTCTTTTTTCTTTCCTCAACTCTCCATCGCTACCTGAATACCTTGTTCCTCACTTTCGTCTCTTATGTTCCACCCATGATCGAAATCTTCGGTCAAAAAACAACATGCTTCTTCTATGCCCCCCTCACACCTCCAACTTTATCAATTCATCCTTCTTGGTGCAGTCAGTTCTTCTGTGGAATGCACTTCCCGCCGGTATCAGGATGGCCTCAAATCGCCACACATTTAAGGCAAAAGTACGTGATCTACTTCGTAACAATTTGGTGGAATCGTCGTAACGATAGTACCCGAGTAAGCATTTATATGGAATATTGCATTAATTTTGTATACATGTATTATATGTTTATGTATTATATATGTATTGTTTATGTAAAATATTGTATTGTTAGTAACGTATGTCATGTCAACTTTTTTATTTTATCTCTGCACCTACCGCATCGTGTTTCTACATCAGCTGAAGGTTGACTGGGAGAGAATGCCCCATGGCATTAAGTCCGCCTTTGTACAAGATGTGCATTAAGTATAAATAAATAAATAAATAAATAAAGTTCGATTTTTTTAATCAACTTCAAAAAAAGAGATTCTATGTTCCACTGTTTTTTTTTAATAAAGAATAGGATATCACAATAAGGAAATTCTGTAATCAACACTAAGATTATATATTTCCTAAATTATCTAACTCACATTAGGAAAATATTGTAAAAATAATGTACACATGCAAATATTTCTAACAAAATTGTGTGGCAGTCACTTAATAGACAATTTTGATACATTATTATATTATTGATTAGCAAATTAAATAACAAGAGATTTGTTGAATACAAATTTTATTATATTGTGATATTATTGTAATATATTATTTTTTATTTTAAAAAATTATTAATTCAGTTATCAATTTCTTTAAAAAAATATATAAATAATTTGTCATGGAGACTTTACAAATATTCAAGTTGTGTAAATGTCTGTAAAGTCTTCGTGATAAGGACATAAAGCACACCTAGACTCAAAACATCAATTTGTTATCGCATGTAGGGATCGTATCTTCTACACTTGGTGGAGCAAAAAGCCGTGACGTTGTAAGTTAAAAAACGTGTAGATTATTTATTTATTGTAAGGACACAAGTAATTTTTCACATTTATTCGGCCCCCTATTGCACCGTTGTAACCTGTGCAATTATTTATTCTAAAATTTAATGTTATGCTAATTCAATAGACCTAATTCTTTTCTTATGTAATTTAATGATGTAGATACATACATATTATCTGCACTTAAAGTTATAATTTACATTCCAGTTAAATTTTCTCACATTGATTTTAATTAATCTTAATAATCTTCGTTACCTTGGTCGAATTAGATGCGTGCCACATGCAATGTTTCAAACATATTTAGACCCAAAAAAGGGTAATTATCTTGAGATTCTTTTGTTATTTCAGTATTCTTAATTAAAAACTGAAGTGAAAAAAGTGGCTGTGTTCGATTCTGACTACACGATTGGCCTAGTGGTTTAAGCGGTCGCCACGCCGCTCTCCACTTCGCTGAGTGTTGTGGGTTCAAATCCTACATGGGACAACACTTTGTGTGATCCACAAATTATTGTTCTGAGTTTGGGTGTTCTTTGTGTCCGTTTCTTGGATGTTTGTAAAGTTCTCCGCGACACAGGATTGCGAGCGTTGTCTTTTTATAAATGAAAAAAGATAAAAAAAAGATTCGACGATAAGTACACGTTATGATTAGGACAACACATGGTCACTATTTAATTTTTGTTTTTATTTATTTACTTATAGTGTCATAATGTCTCATTTATCCTATACGTTACGAAACTATTTAAGATTTTAAATAATAACATTACTACAAGCATATGAACTTTTCCTTACCGTTTAACAACTCGATTTAAACGGTCAAAAGTCAGTACTCCCGATTAGATTTTAAGCAAAGCTCATAAAAGTATATATGCATATATTTGCATATTATTGCATGATATTTATGTATATAACTAAAAAAGGATAAATCTCGAACTGACAGTAATTTTTTCAAACCATTAGGCTTGTGGGAGGGCCACATTCCGGCACATAATGGGCCAGGCTTATACATGGCATTTCTATCAGGTAACACAAAGTCACTTATGCAGGCTCTAATTTACAAAAGAAGAAAAAATCTTGGTTAGAAATTTACCATCGTCTGCTCGTTTACCTCTCTATCATGCATAAAAACGTGTTAAAAATAGTGGGATCGTCACACGTGGTAAGTCTATGTCTATTCTAATATGATAAAGCTGAAGAGTTTGTTTATTTTGTTAAACGCACTAATTTCAGTAGATCCGATTTAAAAATTCTCTCAGTGTTAGATAGCCCATTTAACGAAGGAGGCCACAAACTATATTATTTCTTGAGAATAAATAAATATAAACTATAACCTTTTTCAAATTTGTTCAACCTGCTTAACATCACGCTACGGGCAATAATACATAATGGTTTATCTATTATAGTATATTATAACAACTTAAAACCAATGTTCTCACAGAAATCGTAATTAGGTACGTTTCACGAGATTAATAAGACTGCATTTACATTAAATCGTACATTTCACTATAAAATTATAACGTTCTAAGTAGTCTATAATCTATGATATATAATAATAACCCACAATTTTTCACATGAAACAGTTAACCAATTTATTTCTATTCAATGTCGAGTCTCACCCACAACCAAACTTATAATCTATATAAAGGCCGTATTAAACAAAAGATTATAATTAAAGTTAACTTTAAAAGAGTTTAATGCAATTGTTATACATAGTATAATCGGAACTTAAGTCAAAAAGTTCCTAAGCCATTGTGTTTCAACACCAGATTGTGATAAATTTAACAATTGGCTTTAGGCAATGCCTCCTTGAAAAATATTTATAATATTTGCTGTACAAATCTTATAATGTCAAGGTGCTTAAATATTAAGATGACTAAGCGAATAGTTCATTATTTCTAAAACTGACAACCAAACTTATGTCTGAAAAAAATGTCTGAAATATTATTATAGTAAGTTTGTTTGACTATTTGTTTATCATCGTGATATGTTTGCTGGTCACAGAAACACATAAAGGTTTAAGGTAAATATCATTTAGATTTTAAGTTTTTTTTTCTAAATTACAATTATAAAACAGAATATTAATACAGAAGCTAAATGTGCACGTATGTACTTCTCACGACATAACGAGCACGCATGATTCTTCTCTGTTGTAGAAATTAAAATTTTACTCTGATCCAATATTCTTATCGTTATTATATTAAGTTTGTCCTTATAAGGTTATATTATAACCTCTAATCATTATCATCATCATCATCATCTCAGCCAAAAGACGTTCACTGCTGGACATAGGCCTTTTTTTTAACGTGTGAGAACCCCCTCAGGTCGTCACCTCACCGGGGTTTACGGCGGGGTGGTGTGTCGGAATCGGACGGACTAAAACCTCACGGTGTGCCACTCTGCGCCTGACATAGGAGGGATCCGGGAATAGCTACTATTACGACATCCAGATCCCTCCTAGCGCCTACCCGGTGCCGAAGGCACCATCTATGGGTAAACTCTCTATTTTAGGCGACGTAAAGCACACGCGGACGTCGCCTCCTTGCGGCTGGCCTATTGTAGCGGATGAAGGGGAAAACCCGTCCCGTCCACCCACGGCCACACTCAAGGCGGCATGAGGCGCTGGTACGCGCGGGAGGTCGTCTTCCCGGGCCTTCTCCGCCGCCTCCTTCCGCGAAATTACGTCTTCGCAGAAGGTTGTAACAACGCGGTAAAACAACTGTCGCTACCGACCATGGAGCGTATAACGGCCGGTAGCGAGAGATCTCTTCCAATAACTGCAGTGAAGTCCCCACGCTGCGCCGCCCAGGCGGAACAAACCGCTAGCGTGTGTTGAGCCGAGTCCTCACTACAGTCGGCTGGACATAGGCCTCCCCAAGGATCTCCACAACACCTAGCTTTTTTTGTTTTTTTTTTTTTTTTTTTTAACGTGTGGAAACCCCCTTAGGGCCGTCACCCCACCGGGGTTTACGGCGGGGTGGTGTGTCGGAATCGGACCGACTAAAACCACACGGTGTGCCACTCTGCGCCTGAGATAGAAGGGATCCGGGAACCGCTGCTATTACGACATCCAGATCCCTCCTAGCGCCTGCCCGCTAACGCGGGCACCATCTGCGGATAAACTCTCCATTTAAGCGACGTACGGCACACGCGGACGTCGCCTCCTCGCGGCTGGCCACTATAGCGGATGGAGGGGAAAACCCGTCCCGTCCACCCGTGGCCACACTCAAGGCGGCATGAGGCGCTGGGACGCGCGCCTCCGCCGCCCAGTTCGCCGGCGGCGAATTTGGTCCGAGTGGAGGTCGTCCTCCCGGGCCTTCTCCGCCGCCTCCTTCCGCGAAATTACGTCTTCGCAGAAGGTTGCGACCGCGGTAAAACAACTGTCGCTACCGACCATGGAGCGTATAACGGCCGGTAGCGAGAGATCTCCTCCAATAACTGCAGTGAGGACCCCACGCTGCGCCGCCCAGGCGGAACAAACTGCTAGCGTGTGCTGAGCCGAGTCCTCACTGCAGTCGCAGTGGTGACAGGCGGGACTCAATTCCCTCCTGGCGACCGAGTGCAGATACTTCCCAAAGCAACCGTGCCCGGAAAGCATCTGCGTCAGTCAGAAGGAAAGGGTCCCGTGCTGTCGCCCCGCCCACTCAGCGATGACCGGCTGGAGAGCCTCCACGGCGGCAAAGCCAGCACGTGGAGCCTCCAGCCGGGACGACCAACGAGCCATCGTGGCTCGACGAGCGGCCTCTCGCCACTCGCGTATCTCTTCGGGCGGGGGCCGTACGCCGCAACCCGCCCGGAAGTCAGCCGTTCGCCGATAAACTTCGGCGAGCACTTCCGCCTCCAAATCCCATGGGGGAGTTCCGGCCAAGGCGCACGCCGCCTCCGTCGATACGGTGCGGTACCCGCGTATGGCTCTAACCGCCAATATCCTTTGAGGGCGCCAGAGGCGAGCCCTATTCTGGGCAGTCAGAGCCGCCGCCCACACCGGTGCACCATACAGCGCCATTGACCGGACAACCCCCGTGTAAAGCCGTCTCGTCACGACGCTGGCTCCACCCAGATTGGGCAAAAGTCGCCCAAGGACAGACGCAGCGCCGACCAGCTTTGGAGAAAGCTGTCGGAAGTGCTCGTCGAAGACCACAACACCTAGCTACGGTAGCCTTCTAAGGATAAACAAAATGAAAAAGAAGACGTATTGTCATATTTAAAACATGTTATTTGTCGTCATTGTACAAAATAACGCTGAAATTCAACACTATCAGTTAATTGTAACATTCCTGGTGCGACTGCAGAGGGCTCAGGTGCTACCTGTGTTCTTAACTCTAAGGCTGGAACCGGATTAACAATGTAGATAGGATTAACAATGTACTTTGACGGACACAGTGACGCAGTGGGAGCGTGTACTACTGCTGAACCTAGGTCTTGGGTTCGAATCCCGGGTTGTGCTAGGTTTATTCCGGAAGGGGTGCTGGGCTAGAAAACCTCCACGTGGTGCACCCTGGAAACGTTGGCGATGGTGCTGTTCATCACTGCCAACGGCTAATATTCTAGCAAGAAGAGGAAGCCATTTTCTTCGGCAATTCGGCCGAGACTTGGTCCAACAGAGCGGGCATTTTTGTCGATTCCTCTGTTGGCTCTTCGCTCTTCGGAGCAATGAGGAGGAAAACCTCGATAAAAAATCATTATGGTGGGACCCTTTCATGGGTCGACGTTTCTCCACTTTCAATGGTGGAGAAAGGAGAACGGGCTCGGTGTGTACTCACACTGCCACCGAGCAGGCATTGGAAGATTTAATCTTCCTGCCACCGTTGTCACATCGTAATCCCGAAAGGAGTGTCGTGGTTATGTCTCGCGACACCAATCGGGGGCGAGGGTCTTGGCTTAGCCGCCCGGACTGCGAGGAAGAAAACCTCTTTAAAAAATTACCCCGAATCCCGTGTTCTGGTGCGTGACCAGGGGATGCATGGCTGATGGGTAGTTCAGTCGTAAGCGCACTCCCAGCCGAGGCACCTGCGGACCCCTCGGTTGGGTACAAACTTACGCTTGCCCGGGTATTGGGGGATCTCTGCCCGGGTCGACTTTTATTTCTCCCCCACGCGTGGGAATAGTTATGAATATGCAAATAAACAAAAATTTAAACAAAAAAGACGAAGAAAAGAAAGACGTAAGTAAGACGGGAAAGTCCAGGAATACGGACGACTTCTCGACCAATGATACGGAACGTGTGACGCCTGTCTCGCTCTCAGAATGTAATCTCGCTTCAGAGAGCCGTAGAAGATCGGATCGACTACGTTCGAGATCCGCTATTCCGACAGACAGAGGTGACTCTAGCACAACAACTGAGACGCTGGGAGCAATGGAGGTGGAGATTCAGGACAGCCGAAAACGCGGACGCTCTACAGACGACGAAGGAGATACTTCTCAGGAGTGGCTGCCTCCCAAAGTGGCTAGTAGCCGCAGAGGGAGATCACGCACTCCAGTTTCGGTTCCCTCAGGCTCCGTATTCACTAAGGCGGCAGCCTACAGACGCGTCAGAGTGGAGGGCGAATATGTTGTGGAGGAGGAAATCGCTGATCTCCTGCAAAGAATTCGGACGCCGGCAGTGGAAGAATTGGCAGCCCAGGAACCGGTGTCTTTGCAGGAGAGGGCGAATGTAGCTGTGGCCATCATTAACAAGGTGGCCACGAAATCTACAAACCTTAAGGGTTCATTTGTTAGGGCCCTTAAGGACTCCTCCTCCACCATTGCAGGGGTTGTTACTACCCTCATTGGGGATGTAGCTCGCCTGCAGGCAGCTAACGACCGCCTGACGGGCCAGGTGGCTGAGTTGAGCACTCAATTTGCTCACTTTCGGGCCCAGACGGAACACCCTGAGCGACAGGGCCGGGTTTCAGAGCGACCTGCCCACAGTCACGATTCTGGTGACGTCTTTGATGCCCATCTGCGTCAAGTACTTGACGCAGTGGGGCGTCTGTTGGACGGACGTCTCGCGGGCCTTGAGGCGAGGCTACCTCCAGCCCCCGTAATTCGGCCGCCACTCGCAGCGGAGGGGGCGAAGGTCAACCGATTGAAGACGTCGCCTCCGGCTCCGCTTCCCGTTGCGGGCGGTCGTGTATCGTATGCGGCGGCAACACTTACGTCCGCCCCTGTTGCTGCTGCGAAGACAGCTAAAGCGACAAAAGTGGCGACAAATGCGGCTGTGGCAAAGACGACTGCTCCCAAGACTGGCCTAAAGGTCTCTCGGATCGCACAGACGAGAGCTGAGTTCCCTCCGCTTCCCACTCCGACACCTATATCTGGCCCCTCTACTTCTGCCCCCTCAAATGATGGGTGGCAGGTAGTCGGGTCGGTCAAGAAGTCCCGAAAGCGGGGTAAGAAGGCTACGCAAAAAGTAGTAGCCTCTTCCCCACAGTCGTCATCGGTGGCAGTGGCCACCCAAAAGAAGCCGCGTAAACTACAGACGCCAAAGACTGCGGCTGTGGTGATCACTGTGTCACCGGAGGCGGCAAATGGCGGGCTATCCTATGCGGCCGTATTCAAGAAGGCTCGGGATAGTCTCGCCAATCAATTTGGGACTGTAGGTGTCAAGATGCGCCTTGCCCAAACAGGAGCTCGAGTTTTAGAGTTCCCTGGGGCTGAAGGTATAAAGACGGCTGATACCTTTGCCGAAAAGCTGCGGACTATATTCTCAGATACGGATGGTGTAAAGATCGCCAGGCCCACCAAGTGTGCAGAATTGCGTATCTCGGGCCTGGACGACTCCGTGACGGTTGAGGATGTCCGCGTTGCGATTCGGGAGAAAACCGGGTGCAGCGTGGACAGCATCAGGGTTGGCACCATCCGTCCCGGTCCAGGAGGCCTTGGTGCGACGTGGATAAGCTGTCCCGTAGCGTCAGCCAAGATTTTGGGCGATGTCGGCAAGATCCTCGTCGGTTTCGTGAACGCCAGAGTCACAGTTCTGGCGGCGAGACCGATGAGGTGTTTCAAATGCCTGGCTGCGGGACACACTCGCATCAAGTGCGATAGTTCTTTCGACTGCAGCGGATTGTGTTTCCGCTGCGGTCGACCGGGGCACAAGGCAGCGGAGTGCTCTGCTGCCCCTCACTGCCCAACGTGTGCGGCGGGCAATAGGCTTGCCAATCACCAGATGGGACAGGGGGGCTGCAAGCCTTGCCGCAGTTTTCGGCAAACGTCGGAGGCTAGCTAGTCGGCCCGGGCTGCCTCCGACGTAGTTCGTGCGTCAACCTCGTCGCCTATGGAGGGGGCTGTAGAGATGATTCTTTAATGGATCAGGTCTCCAGCCTCCTTGTCCAGACGAACCTGAACCACTGTGCCGCGGCGCAGGACCTCTTCCTGCAAACCATGGCGCAGTGGTCGATTGGTGTTGCTGTAGCTGCGGAGCCCTATTATGTTCCTCCCCGTCCAAACTGGTTGGGTGACCGGGACGGCTCCGTGGCAGTCGTCGGCTCCATGGCGGCTCATTCCCCGCCCTTGTCGCTAAGAGACAAGGGCTCTGGATATGTTGCTGCTGAGTGGGGGGGGATTACCATATATGGTATATATTTCTCCCCCAACCGGAGTTTGAGCGACTTCGAGGTTTTCCTCAATAGCTTGGAGACCTCGATGCGGCGACTAGCGTCTGGGCACGTCCTAGTGCTGGGGGACTTCAACGCAAAATCCATTGCGTGGGGTTCCCCCAGGACGGACGCTAGGGGCGAGGCCGTAGAGGAGTGGGCGGCCTCGGTGGGCCTCTGTTTACTAAACAGGGGCTCCACCAACACGTGCGTGCGACAGCAGGGAGGGTCGATAGTGGACCTTTCGTTCGCTACCCCTGCCCTCGCCGCACGAGTAAGGAACTGGCGCGTCCTGGAAGAGGTTGAGACGCTCTCGGATCATCTCTACATCCGATTTGAGCTCTCCCGGACCCAGGACGCCAGTAGGGGTCACGCGGCGCGGCGTTCTTCTCGCTTTCCGCGGTGGGCTGTAGCCAAATTAAATAGGGACCTACTAGAGGAGGCGGCCATTATTCACTCTTGGCTGTCTCCGCGGGCCCCGGCCGAGGAGGTTGACATGGGGGCTGGTCGCTTCCGCGATGCGGTTACGCAGATCTGCGATGCGGCCATGCCCCGCATACGAGGTTGTCGGCCTCCACGGAAGGAGGTTTACTGGTGGTCCCAGGAGTTGGCGGACCTCCGTGCGGCCTGTACTCGTGCCCGGAGGTCCTACACCCGTAGTCGGCGGCGACACCGCGAAGAAGGCGGAGAGGACCAGCTTCATGAGGAGTACCGAGAGGCGCGGAAAACTCTGAAGCTGGCCATCAGCCGCGCCAAAGAAACTAAGCGTAAGGAGATGCTGGAGGGTCTCGATCGTGACCCCTGGGGTCGCCCTTATCGTGCGGCGCGACAAAAGCTCCGCACGTCGGGCCCCCCCCTTACAGAGACTCTCCAGCCCAGCTTCCTGCAGGAAGTGATCGAGGGCCTTTTCCCGCAGCGGGTGGAACACACACCCCCGTCGATGGCTTTCATGGTCGGAGACGACGGGGGGAACGAGGACAATGTTCCACCCGTCAGGGAATCGGAGGTAGGGGCGGTTGTTCTACGGATTCGCTCTAAGAACACCGCCCCCGGGCCGGACGGGATACCTGCCCGAGTGCTGGCCCGAGCCCTCGAACACATGTCGGACCGCCTCAGGGAAGTCCTGGACTCTAGTCTGACGTCCGGACGCTTCCCTGAGTGCTGGAAAAGCGGGAAGCTGGTCCTTTTAAGGAAGCCGGGACGGCCTGCCGATTCGGTAGCGGCCTATAGGCCCATCGTGTTGCTGGACGAGGCGGGTAAACTTTTTGAGAGGATACTCTCTGCTCGCATCGTCCGGCACCTCTGCGAGGTGGGCCCCGATCTGTCGGACGCCCAATTTGGTTTTCGAGCGGGGCGTTCGACAGTCGATGCTGTGTTGCGCCTGAGGGCCGTTACCGAAGAGGCGGTGAGCTGTGGCGGCGTGTTGTTGGCGGTGTCGTTGGACATTGCCAACGCATTTAATAGTCTGCCATTTAGCTGCATCAGGGAAGCACTCCACTACCACGGGGTGCCAGAGTACCTGAGGCGGCTTGTGGCAGACTATCTTGAGGAGCGTACCGTCATGTACGAGGACCGAGATGGTATTCTGAGGCAGCGGCCCATGTCGTGCGGTGTTCCGCAGGGGTCTGTCCTCGGACCACTTCTGTGGAACATGGGATACGACTGGGCCCTTCGAGGTCATCTTCCTCCCGGGCTGGGTGTAATTTGTTACGCTGATGATACGTTAGTTACGGCCCGGGGAGCGAACTTTCAAGAGGCGGCGCGCCTGGCTACCACGGGAGTCTCTTTGGTGGTCGGGCGTATTGAGGCGCTGGGTTTACGGGTGGCCCTAAATAAGACGGAGGCCCTTTTATTCCATGGGCCCCGTCGTGGTCCGCCACCCGGCGCCTCTATCGTAGTCAATTCGGTCCTCGTACCGGTTCAGGCCCAGATGAAGTATCTGGGCCTGATCCTCGACGGCAGGTGGCTCTTCGACGAGCACTTCCGACAGCTTTCTCCAAAGCTGGTCGGCGCTGCTTCTGCCCTTGGGCGACTTTTGCCGAATTTGGGTGGAGCTAGCGTCGCGACAAGACGGCTATACACGGGGGTTGTCCGGTCAATGGCGCTGTATGGTGCACCGGTGTGGGCGGCGGCTCTGACCGCCCAGAATAGGGCTCGCCTCTGGCGCCCTCAGAGGATATTGGCGGTTAGAGCCATACGCGGTTACCGCACCGTATCGACGGAGGCGGCGTGCGCCTTAGCCGGTACTCCCCCGTGGGATTTGGAGGCGGAAGTGCTCGCCGAAGTTTATCGGCGAACGGCAGACTTCCGGGTGGGCAGCGGCATTCGGCCCCCACCCGAAGAGATACGCGAGTGGCGAGAGGCCGCTCGTCGAGCCACGATAGCTCGTTGGTCGTCCCGGCTGGAGGCTCCACGTGCTGGCTTTGCCGCCGTGGAGGCTCTCCAGCCGGTCATCGCCGAATGGGCGGGGCGGCAGCACGGGACCCTTTCCTTCCGACTGACGCAGATTCTTTCCGGGCATGGTTGCTTCGGGAAGTATCTGCATTCGGTCGCCAGGAGGGAATTGAGTCCCGCCTGTCACCACTGCGACTGCAGTGAGGACTCGGCTCAGCACACGCTGGCGGTTTGTTCCGCCTGGGCGGCGCAGCGTGGGGTCCTCACTGCAGTTATTGGAGAAGATCTCTCGCTACCGGCCGTCATACGCTCCATGGTCGGTAGCGACAGTTGTTTTACCGCGGTCGCAACCTTCTGCGAAGACGTAATTTCGCGGAAGGAGGTGGCGGAGAAGGCCCGGGAGGACAACCTCCACTCGGACCCAATTCGCCGCCGGCGAACCGGGCGGCGGAGGCGCGCGTACCAGCGCCTCATGCCGCCTTGAGTGTGGCCGCGGGTGGACGGGATGGGTTTTCCCCTCCATCCGCTATAGTGGCCAGCCGCGAGGAGGTGACGTGTGCGTGTGCCGGACGTCGCCTAAATGGAGAGTTTATCCGCAGATGGCGCCCGCGAAAGCGGGCAGGCGCTAGGAGGGATTAGGATGTCGTAATAACAGCTGTTCCCGGATCCCTCCTCTCTCAGGCGCAGAGTGGCACACCGTGTGGTTTTAGTCGGTCCGATTCCGACACACCGCCCCGCCGTAAACCCCGGTGGGGTGACGGCCCGTGGGGGTTTCCACACGTTAAAAAAAAAAAAAAAAAAAAAAAAAAAAAGGTTTATTCCGGAATTAGGATGTGTTAATAAAGAAAAATATTCTATCAATCAATCTAACTTTTATAGTACAAGCTCTGTTTAGTGTGAAACTAGATGGCGTTGTGTCCGAATTATTATTTTTTTTTTTATTTATTGGTGATACTTCCGATAAAATGAATTGAGTGCTTGCTACTTAAGTGTTATAAATATTTTGTGTGTATATTTGCATAATATGTGGTTTTATGCCCGTAAACCACATTACCGTAGAATACTGGTTTAGGTCAGTGACATTTTTATTACATAAAAAATATTTTGTAGTCAGTTGACATCTTCTATAATTTTGGCGATAGCAATTTTTTATTTATTTTAGTGAGTAGAGCATTGACCGTTATGTGTACTGATATAATAACAGGTATATATATACATATAACCAAAAACCAAAGTGTGTATATATAAGTATATATATATATGGTTCCGATGAATGTTGAACTATCAGATAATTTATGATCTGTGCTTTTAGACATCTATAAGGCGATCAATAGTTAAGCAATTTTAACATGTATAAATATTTTATGGATATTCTTTGTTATTGAATGCCTCGGTGGCAAAGTGGTAGCGTATGCGACTGCTGTGTGACTAGACGGCGTTGTGCGTCAGATGTCCGAAATGTTTATTATTATTATTCTCTTTATTCATTTATATATACATATTGATTAATTGTTTAAATATATACAAAAGGAATACAAAAATACATATTTAAAAATATAAAAAATAGTAGACCACCGACATCGGATACAGGGGCCAAAACACCGGTGGTTAGGGCTCCAAAGACAGGAACCTCCTCACTATATGGACCGTGTCAAGGAGGACTGCCTTCTGCATCAGGCCCTTTTTTTTTTAACGTTTGGAAACCCCCTCGGGCCGTCACCCCACCGGGGTTTATGGACCTACTAAAATCACAGGGTGTGCCACTTTGCGCCTGAGATAGGAGGGATCCAGGAACAGCTGTTATTTCTGCATCAGGCCCTTGATCGAACCTTCCAACGTAAGCCTCTTAAGGTGTTGGTCGAGGCTCTTAGTTATCAATCCGTGAACAGATATGATTATCGCAACAATGATCACCGAAGCCACATTCCACACATTCCATTTATTATTATTAATCTCAAGAAAACCAAGGTCAATTCTGACGGGGTGAGGTATTTAGGTATATTTTCCTTTACGTCACATCATATGTTTCTTTATGCAGTTACATGTTAGGCTGTGGCATCATTTTTCATCAATATAAGTATGGCTCTTTGATGCATTGTAATAAATTATTTGTATTATTCTTGCAACCTTGTAAACATGATTTTTATTTAATTTAAAGAAAATGCAATGAGTTTTTATTCATTAAATGGTACTCAGACTCAAATTAAGTTTCTAGAGATTGACTTTTAGTAACCAAAGAGTCTGATGATGAGTTATATGTTATTTCAAGTACAATTTTCTGTGATATATTAATTGATTATCCAGATTAGTAAGCTTCATTTTTTGGTGTTTAGTAATTTATGTAATTATCTAGACACAAAGTAATTAAATACGTCTTGACAAAAGTAATAGTAACACACTTTCTATAATTAAACAAACACATTTTACACTAAACCCAAAAAGTCTCAGCTCTGGTTAGCTCCAGTTATGTATATCGTAATACAATGCAATAACTTCTATAACAGTTAACATTTGTGGGTAGTCGTATGTTGTAAAACATTCTTAAACAGTTAAATAACACTAGAATACGTTGTATTTTAAGTTATATTTTACTTAGGTGCAGCAGAGAAATGATTGAATCGATTTACGACGAAGCGCCGCATACCGTAAATAGCTTTGGTACTTGTTTATCATCAATCATCGTCATCAGCCTTTAACAGTCCACTGCTGGTCACAGGTCTTTCCTTAGCAAGGGGGTTTCGGCCTTCTTATACTTAAAAAAATACTTTACACTTAAGTAGAGTGAAACGTAGTAAATAAATCGCCTCCGGGTTTTCTGTTGAACTTGTCAATAAAGTCACTAGGTAGTAGAGCCACGCTGATTTCAGCACGAGCCGGCCGTCTCGACCGGGGCAGTACTACCCTCCCACAGAAGACCAACCTAAAGCGCCAGCATCCGTGTTGTCGTGTTTCGTTGGTGAGTGTGAGACAGGAGGCCCATTGATGCAGGGGTGACAGTTATCGTGGTAACTGTGTAAGCCTTACCCTGTTACGATGACCGTCATGCCTTTTACGTCGCCAAGCGGGGTGTGAAAAAGTATCTCACAAGGCCACTATAGCGTGGGTCACCATACTGCATTGTCTGCATTGGCAATGAGTATGGTGACCACAACTCTTGGATTCTATTCATGCTTTCCATCAGGCAGAGTAGAGTCATTTTGGCACGCTCTTAGTGTAGAAAATCTTCTAAATGTCGAGCTTCCGTTTCTTATCATCAGATCATCTCTTAAATATCAAATTATAGAATTGTTATGTAAACTACATAGTCATACAACATATAATTGTTACACAACAGGTAAAGGCAGGTTAAAAACCACTTTCAAAATTAGAATAATATTTAATTAGTTCTATGTAAAACTAACAAAAGCCTATTCAAGTAGATATTGTATTCAAATTACGTACTGAATTCTCAAACGGGTACTAGGTCACACATTATCATCACACCATAGTCCACTTTTAGACATAGGCCCCTGCTTAGAAAGATTTTGGTCTACTGTACCACTCGGGCCAGACTGGTTTGTATAAAGTCTGTGTCTAGTTTTTCTTCTCTTTGCAGCACTGTCGTTCTTTGTAGTTTGCGCCCTTAATCGGTTTTTATGTCATCCAAGAAATAAATAGGGATGGCGACATTTCGTATCTTAATCCGTCGCCACATGTAGGTATATACGAGTACATACACTTATGTATCTTCTCTTTTCCTCCTTGGTCCACAGCGTTTCAAAAAAGCGACAAAATCATGGCAACATAAAAATAGGTTATAATATTTTTTGAAGCCACATTACTTTTGATAACCTGTACCAGTAAAGCATCTCGTTCACCTTCAAGACTTAAACAATGTGCTCATTGCAGCATCTTGTTTAGTCCGGTCTGACTTCCAACAAATAACCCGGCTAATGGATGCCTAAAAAAACGCGTATGATGGCCTTATTACACAATGGTCCACTTGTTGTGGCTCAACTGGTGGACTTTCGGCCCAAATCTGGATCATAGTGGCATTGTATGATAGCTACAAGTTTCTTGCTTACATAATGTTGAACTTTTGTGGTAGTCTTATTTGATATAGTTACGCTAAATGAACATAAAAATGAAGTTATATACTAACATCAAACATGGTAAACAGTCATGTTTTTGTAGGAATTAAGTCGAACTATAGAGGCAAGCAATATAGAAAGAAAATAAAAAAAATTGTACCGTGTTGCCAGCAATTTAAAATAGTTGCGTATATAAGTAAATATACCTAAGTACATAATTAATTAACTAAAATCATAATACACTATGTGACATACTATCGGTCGGAAATTCAGTCAGAGATCAGTATTTTATTGGTGTACTATTTTTTTTTCTTTAAAAGATAACGCCTGCATTAGGAACAAATCCTGTGTCGCGGGGGACTTTAAAAACATACAAGAAACGGACACAAAGAACACCCCACCCAGAACTACAATTTATGGATCACACAAAGTGTTGTCCCATGTGGAGTTTGAACCCACAATACTCAGCGCGAGTAGAGACAGAGTAGCTTTTTTATCGCTTTAATCACTAGGTCAACTGTGTAAATTTGTATAATTTCGTAAAGACGAATGAAAACTGTTTTTTATTTATTAAAAATAAAAGATAAAATTACTATTTTCAAATATTTCAAAGTAAAAGACTGAGTTTTCAGTTTAGTTATGACGTTTTCTGTTACTTTACAGTATTTAGATAAATAGACGGTACGACATGGATATTACAAAACAGACATCTAAAGTTGATAAGTTGACATTGTTCTCTAAATAGAAACGACAGTGACTTTTGATCTCGCGCTAAAAGTTTTGACAGGAGACTTGATAAGATCCTTTTATTTAAATGCTATATTTAAGCAAACTTTAGATATGTTTTGATTTTACCCAACTGCGTCAGAAGGACAGTTATTTTTTTCGAGTATATGTATCTTTGGTACCATCTGTAGTGTACACTGCTTGATGGACTTTCGCTTGGGAGGTCTCATTAGATTTGTCTTGATAATGACAGTGACAGTAGATACATGAAAATTATATAAATAATATTATTGATTTGTAAATTTTATGTTGGTGCCAATATACGTTTACACAGTCGGGATTTTCTTATTCTTATTTTAGCAAGAACGAAGTAAAAAGATATTTAAAACGTATGTGGCTTATGTAGTCTCTTCACCCAAAATCACCACTACTATATGGCTTAAAATGGCTGTTTAATAAAATAGTCAAGTCAAGTCAAATAGTCAAATAGTCAAGTCAAGTATTTTGCTAAGGTGTCTTTACACATATGCATAAACGCGTGAGGACAGTCAAATAGTAAACCATTTATAGAATTATAGCAATCGTCCATATTTGATTTCAAAATTAAAAGTTCAAGAAGTTTTCACTTGTGTCTATGCCGCTAGTAGATTTGCAAGTAAAGAGTTATGGCTATGTGATTATTACCTGCCAGATGGCCGCAGTTATTTGGCAATATACTTGGACAAAAAAGTATAATTAGTTGGAGTAACCCTGAGGCTGTAGTGTTCTTGAACATGATTTCTTGACTTACTTACCTATTACTCAATATTGACCAACATGTGGCCGATAATAAATAAGCTCTTTGCGCATCTTGACCCAAAAACTGGTACTAATTGTGATAATAGGTATTTATTTAGCGAATTATTTCAACGTTGTGTAAGGTGTGCTATATTGACAAAATTAAACCGCCAGAGTTGACAGAAACCTTAAACAATTAGATGTAATGGAAATATTTTAAGTTGTTTAACGCAAACATCGAGTTTAATACATTCTTGATGGTAAACTTTGCATTGTTAAGTTAAGTTGTACTATGATTATAATTACAGTTCGGTAACTAATTTATTTTTTACATAAATCATTTCAATTTATAAAAAACTAGCTTACCCCACGAACTCTGTTCCGCCTTAGAGGCAATAAATAAGCAGATTTTTATTTTGGACTGAAACGCGGTCGAACGGGATAAAAAGTATCCTATGTCCGTCTCCGGGTTCTAAGCTACCTCCCCATTAATTTTCAGCTAAATCCGTTCTTCCGTTCTTGAGTTATAAGTGGTGTAACTAACACCACTTTTTTTTATATATATAGATATTCTGTTTATACTCTAAAAGATTTTAGACTGAATATTCAGAATCTGGATTTTATGTGTCAGTTTCTAATTGGTTGTAAGGTTTTACGTCACACAGGATATGTTCCTAGTGCAGGGTTGCCTTTAAAAATAATAATATTATATGAAACTGCTCTATTCAAACGAACTTTCGTCATAGAAAGAAAGATGACATTGGGCGACATTCTTGCATTTATAAACTTTTTCTTTCATACGTAGATGGGGAAAGTTGAATTTTAAATCGTATTAATTAAATAATAATTAAGTCGAACAAAATGTTTTATTTATTTTGTCGTATTTTATGATCGATACATAGCTTTATATAGAATCAATGTCTTCTTAGTATTGACATAACACTGTTATTACTTTAAATTTCCGTTTTTCGTTATTTACAACTGTGGGTCATCAACATTTTGACTGCTTCTATGGCGCGGTAGTTGTGTATGTGACTGCTGTGCTTGCTCATGGATTCATTTCAAATGTTTATATGATCTGCAAATATTTGTTTCGGAGTTTGAGTGTTTTCAATATGTAAATGTATGTATTAAATATGTACTTATCTCAGTTGTTTATCAAAAATAGTACAAGCTCTGCTTAGTTTGGGTCTAGATGGCGTTGTGTGTCAGATGTCTAAAGTATTATTATTACTCTAGAAACGAATGTTTTGTTATTGATACAGGTAAATTGATCCACAATTTATCGATAGAGGATACCAATCGCACAATATCTCCCTCATTTGATGACTTCACAATTCACAACTTTATAAAATTACTAGAACACACAATACACATTGATTGGTGCATTGTATAAATTATTATAAACGGGATTTTTTTTCTGGGAATTCCCCCTTTATAGTACATACTTACGTAAAGAGGTAAAGTAAAAATTACTAGGGTTTTGTACTAATACAGCATGCTCTCATTCTCAACATCTGGAACTTATAAAATCTGTACAACTCTAACAGCAGTCTGATGTCACAGTACATTAGAATTATTTAATATTTGAGTGTCTAACGTAAGGAGAAAAGTGTGAATTAGTCTTTACGGCTTTATTTTCTCACAGACTAAACTATTGTGTAATGAATACGGATGTAAATATACTTAGTTTTTGATTTAATTATTCAGTGTTACTAGGTACCACATACTTAAATTTTTTTTTGTCAAGAAATTGCGGAAAAATACTCTTAGAATCAACTCACTGTTAAACTTGGCCTTAATTCTTGAGTTTATTTGTGAATTACATCATTCTATAGTAAATAAAATATAAGAATAAATGAGTATTTTATTCGTTATCATTATTTTATAATCTAACCTTTAGCTAAATTTCAAAATGAGATTACAGATTAACTATACTCGTATAAAGTACTATAAACGTAGATGCACTAAATGATTGAGTTTTATGACTTCAGGAAATAACCCATTTTAACGTACTCTGTATCCAAGCAAATGCACAAGTGTAATATTTAGATCAGACGAGATTCGGTGATTATATAAGTGAAAGTGAGTTGTATTGACCATAATTTGGGTGTTTGCGTACTGGTATTAACTGGCAGTACTGGTTGATCGTCAACGAAAGTGGTTGTGCATGTATCCAACACGTAACGATATTTTTTAATAAGTTAATTGAGACAAAAAAATACCTGGCAGTGTGAAAATGTGTACTTAAATTATCGACACCAGCAAATTAAATTATCATGATTTTCATACACCGAATCAGTTTTACAATTTAGACAAATGAGCGACAATACAGCGACACCTAAACACCATAACCCATAAGTTTACAGAGCGTAACAAACAAATAAAAGTATATTAAATATACGAAAACTCATAAAAGAAAACTTTCTTGGTGCGGTCGAGTAAATATCATCTTCCTAGCCTTTATCGTTCCCAAGATTATTTGGGTCGGTTACTAGTTTAACCAGTTTCACATGGACATAAATTTTTTCACGGAGCGACTTACTTCGAACTTCCGCAAGCCAAAAGGTCAACTGAACTCAAAGGTAGAACAAAAAAAAAAATTGTGAATATTTGAGGGTACTAACGTCCCAGTCACGATTGACATAAATGTTCGTGACGCCCGGGACTGACAGCTGAAAGTGTTCTCCGAGGCACGGGCGTGAAACACCGCCAAAGTACCACACTCCGGATTGTTATTAAAAATGTCATGTAAAAAAAATCAACTACGCTTTTCGGCCCGACCCCGGAATTCAACCCGAGACCACTTGATTTTAAGTCCCATACGCTAACTGCTAGACACACGAGACAGTCGGGTAAAAATGTAACTAACTATTAATTCATCGCAAACGACATTTTACCGTTTTATGAAATATTTTTTTAAATAAAACAGATTCCATTTTCAGGTAAAATTAAAAAAAAATACTGTAAAATAAAAAAGTATGAAATTGAAATATAAATTACTTAAAAAGTTCATTATTAACCAAACCACGCCTTAATTAATGGCAATTTTTTAATTAAAACGAAAACTATGCAAAGGGCTTACGGTCATATACCTACATATAATGCATTTCTCGTAGCCAAAGGACCTACACTATGGCCTCCTTTGCAAACTTCTTAACTTTTTCGATAGTTATGCAGACAACGATCAGATATGCAGATCTTGACATAACTCGAGGCAATTAAGATAAACATGATAAAAATGTACATTACTAGGTATTCCCTGCGGCTTCACTAGTGTGATTATTTCTTATTTTCGGGTTTCAAGTTTTGTTCCATTTAATTGTAAATTTGCAGAAATGCTGGTCGTTTACAACATGAAAAACTAGCTGCCAAACTTTCAAGTCTTTAGCGTCAGCGGTTTAGGTTCTGGGTTATGAATCGGTCGGTCAGCGAGAGTAATTTTTGGTGTTTATATGTAGGTCAGTTTAAAATATGATGTAAACAGGTTTATAAGTGAAATGCGGTGACAGTACGGTATAAATGTTATAATAAATTGCTTCATACAAATACAGTTATGCAGTTTTGCACTTCATTAACGAATTAAGCGCATCGACTTGTTTTGAATCTGTTGAAATTCAAGAAAGAAACTAAATTTTTTAATTAGTATAATTTTAATTATTTAACTTACACTACAATAATCGTGTTAGTATGTTAATAAATATTAATGAGATGATAATGAAAGAATTCATTATTAAGTCGTGTAGTTTCTTTTTAAACATAGTTTTTATCATAGAATTTGAATATTGTCGAATATACACAAAGCGTATAGCGTATATTTTCATATAATAGACGTGTTTTGCTAACAGTGCAATTTATTCTCATTAACTCGTCCAAGAAAACTACGCGTTAGCTCTTTGTTTCAATATTAGACTAGACCTAAAGCCTGATGATTCGCAGGTGTAATAAAACCTTAACATTCATTGAAAAATTAATACTCGTTTGCTATAAGTGAATCCGAACCTTAATGACGACAGTCACACATGTCAAGAAAAATCTCATTATCGGTAGTTTAGTACAATATCTTCTTACAACCTTTCTACATGACATTGCAAATTTTGTTTATAGTTACTCTGTTATATAACGAGAGGTAGATTTCTACTTGAACTGTAGAATAACTTTCGGAAGCTATGACTATCTTATAACTCAGCGAGAATCCGTTGGATGCAGATAGCACAAGACTGGTTGTTGAAGTTAACTTTGAAGGACGTCTGTGTCCAGCATTGAACGTCTTTCAGCTGTGATGTTGATTCAGAAAGTAGAATTCCACGGTCCATGTATTATATAGCTCTATTTTTATTGCTGTAAGATGTATTAGATATGTAACACAGCCGTTTAAAAAGAATATTGTGCAAGCCAAGTTTAAAAGATCTAATCTAATCTTAAAACTGGTTGAGCTGCATAATTTTGTCTGTGTCTCTCAAAAGGAATAACGATGACGCCAATAACCTTCCTCTATGCCATGGGCTTTCCAATATTAAAAGACTTTTCAATTTGAACCAGCAATTTCTGAGATTGGCACTTTCAACCAAACAAACTCTTCAGTTGTATAATAATGATTTACATTTTATAGTAAAAGTTCTTACATAGAAAACCTCGTACGGTTGACTAGAAATCAATGTTTTTACTGGTCTTCGCATCTTCTTCTAAAATTTACTTATTCTAATTCCAAAGCTTAAACGTCATAATTAATAATAGAATGAATAATATAAATAAATAATTATAAGATTAGGTTGGATTATTACCATGTTCATAATTGATGCGGTCATAATTATAGTCGCGTGATCTCGCAGTGAATGCTTAGATGCGTTTTAATAAACGTCATGTATTATTCATAATTTAATTTGTTGAATTGCAACAAAAACGCATACAAATATTACATCATTGTTTTGACAATATATGTATTCAGCATTCCTATTTACTTATAATTACTACAATCACGTTATTTTGTTATATACTTGTAAACCTGTATACCACGTATTGTATGTTTAATCGTCCCTACTGTACTAAATATTGCATTCGGCGTATATTTGTAGTATTAGGTAAGTTTTCAACCACGATATTCTGTTAATTTTTAGAATTTTGGGATGTTTTAAAATACCTACTTTCACAATTCGTCGATTGCAATCAATAAAAGTTGTAATTTATTAACACAATGGTATTTAATTTAGTTTTTGAAGCTTTTCCTCAGGCATACAATCATCTCAACTAAAGACGTTTCATCTGAAAATAGGTTGATAACAAAGAAAGAACAAAAAAACGTAGGAAGAGGAAAGAAGTTGAATAGCAAAGGTTATCGTGGCAAATTTACTTACTAAATAAATAAATCATTAAACATAGGTCAACTTGTTGTTTTTTTTTTAATTAAATTTGTTATAGGATAGGTTTCAGTAGCAAAGATTAAATTGTTATGTGTTTAAACGTAATTTTATTATCAAAATCCTTCAGTAATAACCAACATTAAAAAATGGGACTGCCGATAGAAGTGAAAACGGAACTATTAAGTTGAGAGTAATTAAAACTATATGCAAAAATTATATGAAATTTTTTATGTTTCATATATAGCTATATATAATATATAATATCATATATAATATATAATAATAATAAATTTCATATATAATATATAATATCATATTCTCCATAGCTATAGATATACTATTATCATTAGCATGTCGGTGACGCGAACCGAGGATTTTACCCTCTACCAAAACGCTTAACGCGCCTAAAGAAGTTTTTACTTCAAAAATCATTCTAGCGACCTGTGTGGATTCAAATGAGTATGAGTTTGAGCCCTAATTTGTATACCATCGACGTAAGCCCCGTCCGGTAGTCAGGATGTGCCGACTAAAACACCGGGTGAGCGATACTGTGCTTATAATGGGTTTAAGAAACAATTTTTGCAACGATATCTGGAACATATACTCGAGCGTTTAGTGGCAGGGGCTTATGTCTTTAATGTTATTAGAATTAGGCCGTATGAACATAAGTCAAATGAAGAAAAAAAGATTGTCATCAAATTTAGCCATTAGTCATTTGAATGAAACTAAACTTTGATGTAAACTTCATTAAATCCTACAATTTATTTGAGAGTTAAGAATCTATGGATAGAAACATAGATAAACAAAAGTATAACTACTTCGTAAGTAGTAGAGCCACGTTGATTTCAACACGAACGGGCCGGCTCCACTAGGGGCTACTACCACTAGGGCAGGACTACCTTCTCACAGAAAGCAACAGCATTCGCACTGTCATGTTTCGTTTGTGAGTGTGACTCCGTAGGCCCATTGATGCAGGGGTAACAGTTAGCGTAGTAAGTGTGTTAGTCTTACAATACCACGATGACTGACCATCCCAAGCAGAGTGTGAAAAAGTATCCCACAGTATAAACTAGTGTGGGTCAATATACTGTATTATCTACATTCATAAAGAGTATAGTGACCACAATTCTCAGGTTTTATTCATGCCTTCTATCAGGCAGAGTAGAGTCACTTTGGTAGGCTCTTAAAATAAAAAACAACAAAAAGGGTAGACGTCTAACTTATAATACCCCTGAAATGTTTCGAGCGTAAAAAGTCACTGCACACTGCACAGTTCTAAGGCTAATATTATTATTAATTCTTAGCATTACATGTACATTATGACGAAGGTTATCCTAGTCATTATAGCAATTCTCTTGTCCAGGCACATAATTTGCTAATGATTTTGACAAATCAAGAACATTGAATGTGTTTACAACGTGTGATTAATGATCAGGTCAGTGTCGTTTGCGCTAAATGTAAATATTTTTTAATAAGGTAATAACGAAGCTACTAGCATTCAGTAAAAAATAACAAAAGATTCCAGGAGTCTACAATGACAAGGCGAAGCTGCTGATAATAGCTAGTAATTCATATGTTTTAAGGCTTAATATAGGGCGTTATAGGTCTCGGTACGGTAATTTATATTTTAGTTATTGAATTTCCAAAGCTTTTAAGATCAATTTGGGCACTGCTATTAAATTGTTAGACGAGTGTAGGGGGCCCTACCAAAAACTTAGAGGCCCAGGTTGACCTCACCTCCCAGGTGGTGTACCTGCTGACCAACCGACGAGGCTTTCCTCTCGGGATTGTTAGGTCAGATGGCAGTTGCTATCTCAAAAGCTAAATTTAGTCAAAAAAAAATGGTAACAAAATATTTCTCTGCGGAATCGCATCAGGAATGTGATTCAGTGAGTTGTAACGAAGCCGAAAAGATATCATTCTCGGATGAACTCGGGTAAGTTCTTCACGATATTTTGGTGTCGCAGAGAAATGTTTTGGGTGTTGATCTAAACGGCAATATGAGTGAGGGGTATGAGTTGTTTGAGTGTGATCACGGTGGTTTCGAATATGGAGCTCGTAACACAGAAGGTGAAGACATTCTTAGAACTTGTGCAGCTATCTACTTTATTGTCATGAACACATACCTCGAATACGTATTTCAAAAAGAAATTCGAAGTAATTAACTTAATGAGTAATAAACTACCGAATGACTACTAATCCAGTATCGCCATATAGAAATTCTCGCGGCTATTAGCATATACATAACATCCCAACATCAACCGTTAGGTATCGGTCCGCCAGGTAATATCACCATGCCTGGTCGGAGAAGAAACCTAACAATCTTAGTTTACTAATCATCATTAAGTCTGTCTTCTTACATGGTTATTAAGTATGGCCAGATCTGGAGCTGCACAAGCAAGCAGGAGTCCCATATCACGGAAACGAATAAGCTACTGTGGAGGTGCGGAATCACCCGAGAAGATCACGGGAGAATAATGGACAAGAAAAAAACTATAGGAGAGGTCTGCGCTTGTACAGCCATATTTTATGGCTACGTGAGTACCAAATGTCTGACTCAGGACCCTGGTAGAAACCAGGACCCCGGGAGGGTAGACCAAAGAAGTGTTGGCTTGACGTCGTAAAAGGCGACATGTGCACCAATCTCGTGGTCTCACGACTAGAAGACTAGTGAAGACTGGGCAAAGTGGAGAAGAAATGCTGGAGAACGGACCCCGGGCTTCAAAGTGTAAACTTTGAAAGTAACCTGGAATAAAGCTAGAATTATGATGATGATTAATTTTGTTGAAGATTAATGCTTTATTTTAATATACCCAAATCTATGAAATGTCCATACCTACTTTTTTGCAACTTTTGTTCTAGCAAGTTTTTTTTAAAAGGTGTAAGGTCCCTTTTGTTTTAAAAAAAATTGACATACAAAAGTGTTTTTGTAAACTATTTGCAGAATAAACAATTTTATTTCGTTTCTCGTAAGCATTTTCATTTAGTTATTACTGAAACATATAAAAATAGTAATTTTTTATAGGTACTAGTATATCATAAATTTAATCACTATTGTGAATATAATTGTAGGTTCTTTGTGTTTCCTGGTTTGACCTTAAGAGGAAGTGCATTGAATTGCTCGTCAACATCATCGTGTTAGTGATGCGCCCGCGCATTGTAATGGTCTTATTTGTATTAGAATAAGTACTTACTACCTTGGGCTAACATAGCTTACTTGTTAGTTAGAATAATATTGGTTTTACAGTAAACGGTCTTTGTTTAAACCGGTATCTTAAGAAAAAACAAATAAGGTTATGTTTTGAATAGTAAATAGATTACTAATAATATTTATTCAGACGATGTTCAGATTTTTAATAACGGCTACTAACTTAGGGATTTTATTTCTACGAAATGTAAACAATTGAATAGAAATAGAAGTAGTTAGTACTTCAGTTAGTTATCGCTTGTAGTTTGTTCTTGCCTATTGACTGTCTAAGAATGATATAGAATGTTGTATTTGTATATAGATTCAGTTAATGTCTAGGTCACTAATTATTTATTCTTACCTGTATGTTTTTGTAATGCACAAAAAATAAGAGAACGTTGTTATGTATTTGTGATATTTAGTGATATCGTCGCATAATACATCAAAAATAAAATGTAACATAAAACATGCTTATGTCTTTTTTTTAACTCAACCTCCAAAACCTGTTATATGACATTATGTTGACGAGTGTTTTGGATTTAGAGCGACATTATTTGGTAAACCAAGCGAGTGTGAAAAAGTAAAGAACGTATGACTAGACTCGACTTTTAATTTTTTATGGCATAGGATGGTAACAGATCATGGAGAGAAGTATTTTAGGCTCCAAAAACTTCTCTGACTTGGTGAAAATATACAATAGAATTTCTTATAACTAGGTTTCTGTGAGCTCACGAGTCAGGCCATTTGTGCTAGGTCAGCTATTCCCGGATTTTTTCTATCTCAGACGCAGAGTGGCACACCGTGTGGTTTTAGCCGGACCGATTTCGACACACCACCCCGCCGCAAACCCTGGGTGGGTGTTAGGCCGAGGGGGTTGCCACACGTTAAAAAAAAGGTCATTTATGCCAAAGAATGATTCTCCCACGGTAGAATCCATCCTCCTATCGTATGATGCTATAATGAGCAAATAGAACATATTTATCTACAAACGTTTACGTTCAATCGATAAACATTCGACTAAAGCTTAATCACTTTAAAAATATAGTGTTTTTATGGCAAAGTACTTGTTATGCGTCCCACAGATTAGATAACTTACTCGGTTAATCGAAGTTGAGGTCTCAGTTATAAACAATAGAATCAGAAACGCATTATGTAATCGAGTAATCGGCATAATGGCTAAATCGTTTATTAGAACCATCGTTCCGTTGCGCTCGCGCTGTACTTGTTAACCGGAAAACGTGACAGCGATTCTTGATGTTATTTTTTAAGTGTTTTAAGGTGAAAGAAAATATGAAATGCTAGTTGAATTTTATTTGATGGAG
The DNA here is from genome assembly GCA_949316085.1 of Hypercompe scribonia. Classification (NCBI taxonomy): domain Eukaryota; kingdom Metazoa; phylum Arthropoda; class Insecta; order Lepidoptera; family Erebidae; genus Hypercompe; species Hypercompe scribonia. The sequence continues at coordinate 4,770,252 of OX438973.1, forward strand.
TCTAGTCTGCCACTTGAGCAAGAAGGTTTACTAAGAAGAGGCCTATGTCAAGCAGTGGAGTTTTAAAGACTGTTGATGATGATGATGATCTATCTAGTGACATCAGTGTGAAAGGTAGCAAGTAGTTTTTAAGCTATCTATATGATGCCTATTTTATAGAAAACATCATTAATGTAGTCGACATGATGATTTACGTACACATGACACGCACCAGGTCAGAACTGCGCCTACAATAATTGTAGCATGTAACTGTAATTGTACAAACTATTTTATCCATGTCTGTAAAGTTTTAAATTATCAAAAAAACGTTATTATTATTATACATTATTATGAGTTATGAGGTAATCAGTATTGAGAATCTCCTCCTTTCTTGTAGTCGATTAAAAATTCACCAAACAACAATTTATTGAAAAATATTTTATGACATAAATACAAGAAGCATTTCACTAGGCCGCCTAAGCGTGGGTCGCCATACTCATTGTCTGCATTCAAAATGAGTATGGTGACCACAGCTCTTGGATTCTATTCATGCTTTCCATCAGACAGAGTAGTGTCACTTTGGTAGGCTTCTATAAAAAAAAATACTTCCGTGTCTCAAACTGTTACTTAAAAGTGAATACCGTAGAAAGTTTGCACACATGGGTATTGAGATATTCATTAAATAATTAGATCGTTTTTTGAAGTAGTCACAAAAATAAAGGTTGCTAAAATAAAATTCCCCATACAAACCTTTACACGAGTTTGTTGAAAAATTCAATTAAAAACGAGGCACATTCTACCCTCAAAGTTTAATAGATCCACATAACATATAATTTCGGATTTTGAGTTTTGGAATAAATTAGACCCGATCGGGTTTTAAATCCCTTCAAAGGTCTATGTTGTCTTTAAAAAAGTCTGTATATTGATCGAAAAAATAGGTTGTGTTATGAGTTCACCTTATTTAGAGGATTCATTGACTAAAATGTAAGTCTCTAATTTATGGTAACGGATTAGGAATACGGAGTGTCACCATCCCTGTTTATCTCACGGGTATGATAAAAGTTGACTCAAGCAGCAAAGGGCAAGAAGGCTACAACATTACAAGGAGAAAGAAAACTTGACACAAATCATATACCATCTCGTCTGGCTACCGTGGTATAGTAGGTTTAGTGTAGACGAGTAGTGGACTGCTAAAGGCTGTTGTTGTTGTTGATGACATTCTGTAATTAGTAGTTTTATTTTAACTTGACCTGAACACGTGGTCAACAACTTTAGTCTTACTAAAAAGAGGTTTCATATTCTGTACGTATAATTTCAGTTTGACAGAATACAAATAACGAAAGTTAAGAAATTAGATAAGTTTTTGAACTGTCCGTTGAACTATAGACTATGAGCGTCTAGAATAATCAAATATTTAAAATAGCACACAAATAAATGTCGTATTAAATAAATGTAAAGTTGTCGATATTTAGAAATATTTGCTATAAAGTTTATCCAAATTCCGTTTTGTGTCGTAATGAATGAATGCGTGTATTTGTAATATTACGACATGCATGCATTGGCATGATGAATGCATCTGAAGTGACCTTTAAATCCGGCTACTTCAGCTACATACCTAGATAAAAATATTAATTGTATAGACGTATAGTATGCAGCGTTTTGAAATATAATAATTTGCAGACACATTTTTAGTTAATTTTACACTGAAACCTAAATTCACATTTTGAATGTTCTTTCGTACTATGTTTTAACGATTTAGCTACTTAACTGATTTTCATAATGTTATTAAAATAAGTATGTACTTAAAATTTTTTTATTTCACTTTTCAGTGCCGTGATGGAGCATGTTCTTTAGATGAGCGCAAAAGTAATACATAAAAAAATCATACAATGAATGGATACACTAACTAATGCGATTTTTTATTAATATATTTTTAGATCTTTTTAATAATGAGTAAAACTCTTTATTAATTTTTATTTAATATAAATTTTTGACCACATATGGATATAATGAATAAGACTGCCTCAACTTATCATATATTTTGTATTATTTTATGAACTGTAATAATATTTAGGTTTTCTTACCTGCTTCACAGATCACTGATGGCACAAAGACCACAAAAAAACCCGCATAAATAGTTTCCAAACTATTTAGTTTCCGGCATGCACTGATAACACACGATACCAGGCCATTTACACTCGTATTTGCAGGTAATTTCTTCCTATAATCCATTTTGTTTTAAAAAATATACACAATATTTTAGTCAAGTTCTTGTTAAAAATAGTACATCACTATACTTTTTTTGATAAAAAGTTAACGAAGTTAAAAACATATACTGTATTTTTCTATAAACTTCTTAAACAATGCAATATATTAAAAATATATGTTGCTTTAAAATAGTTCCAAATTATATTTTACGATTGTAAAACTGTACGGGTTAAATGGCGCGCTTAAAAAGCGCGGCAAGACGCGCACGGAGCATGCGCGGCGTGCGTACAATGATCTGTCATTTTTTTCACGAGCACAGACCTCCCGCTATACAGCCTTTAAATGTTGAGTGAATAGTATTTAATGCTATCGTAAACATTTTTTGCTCTAGTTCCTCTCGTACACCAATTTTTTTTGCGGAAGTAATGTGACATATTTTTTAACCAGATACTTTTATCTGTACAGAGCGTGTGATTTGTTTTACTTTTGCATAATGCCACTAAAACATTTAAATAATTGCACTATGATATGATGTAATTTCGTACACGCTTAATTATATATATAATGTGTTACATATTGACGGTAGCTGAAAAGTAATGGGATCATGATGATAAATGATATTTATTTCTGCAAGTAAAACTTTCACATATATTCATATAGTGCGAAACATTTATACGTTGCGACTCTACCACCAGCAGGATATTTGTGTAGGCTGTGAGAACACTCAAAACTACCAGAAAGGTACTTAATATGAACTAATTTAATAATAGACTATGCTTACTTTTACATATGTCAAAAATTTACTATTACAATTCGACGGCCATGTGAAAACAAAATGGTATACAAACTTTTTTAAAAACTAATTGTGAAATAGAAAAATAAACTAAACGTTCATCACTTTCAAACACAACAAACGTAAATGCGGGACTGAATATTATCAATCCCAAACAAACTTGTTATTTAAATAATCGAAAACTGTGACTTTCGGACATAGTTTTTATTTGATTAAGGACTTTAATTTTAACATTTAATTCTGGAAATTTGCTTGAAATTTTGTTGTAGAATCGCACACCTTGATATCGAAAAGACTTGCTTACTTTTTGTTCTTAATCTAGTCGTTGGTAACACGAGTTTTCTTTATTTCTGATTTGATATCATGAATGTCGTAAACTTTGTAAAGAAATGATTATTTTTCTTTACGTACAATAAATTTTTATAGATGTATTGAGATGGGACTATCATAATATCAATTTACTGACTATTGACTGCACGGTTGACCTAGTGGTTTAAGCGACACGTTAAAAAAAAAAAAAAAAAAAAAAAGTGGTTTAAGCGGTCGCCACGCCGGTTTCTACTGCGCCGAGTGTTGTGAGTTCAAATCCTACATAGGACAACACTTTGTGTGATCCAGAAATTATTGTTCTGAGTCTGGGTGTTCTTTGTGTCCATTTCTTGTATGTTTGTAAAGTACCCGGCGACACAGGATTTATTCCTAGTGCGGGCGTTGTCTTTTTAAAAGAAAAGAAAAAAGAAAGTAATTTCTTTAAATTTATCTCTCAGTGACTGCCTATAACCGAGATTATAAATTGCGCGAATAATCCTCTTATGCAACAAAAAGATGCTTTGAATAGGTAGTAGAGCCAAGCTGATTTCAGTACCAATGGGCCGTGCTTTACTCTATCATTCGTACAGAGATCCATTGATACATTGAACGGTCGGCCAGAGAGACCCGGTGAGACACCGTAGAAACTGTGGTGCAGGTGATGGCTGCTCCGTCAGATCACGCATAATCAGCAGAGGGGTTCGTCGTGAGGGAGGGTATGGTGGCCCTTCCGTCCGACAGTTCGGTCATCGTCTTGCTTCACCGTTACATGACGACACAGCAATCAGAGCCTCAATCTTATACGACCACGTTGACTATCATGTCTTACGTCCCTATTTCCCTCCCCTTTTGTAAAAGAATTATAGAATATATAATAGAAATCATAGCAGCACCAAAGAAAAAACATAATCGTTCAACGGCGGTATTCTCTTTTCACACCAAGTCGGTTTTTGACGTGGAGTTCACAAATATCCTTGAACTTCATACAAACTTCAGCGCCGTCCACCACCATCTTCAGACGGTAAGACCGGCCATGCTTTTTCGAACAGACACAAATACGCAGTCCTGTCGACACGGTATATCTTCACTAACCCAGATATGTGCTTGAGGAGTGCTTCCCCGCGAAGGCTGGGATGTGAAATTTCATTAGGGCGAATGTTTGCTGTCGCTATCGACACTGTATTAAGGACTTATCCTTCTCCATCCTTTGGCTCCGCTTTGATTCTGGCTCTATGAACCGGATTTACGTGTGCTTCTATCAGTTCTGTTCGACCTTCAACTGGTCTCTTTGACCATCTGAGTCAGACAGCGGAAAATGTGCAGGAACAGTTCCCAGCCACCGAACTGGTGTTCCTGGGAATAGGAAGTTTAAATAAAAGAGAAACACTATCCACAAATATCGTTATTTCCTGATTACCTTTTATCAAATTTGTTAGGTTATTAATGTAAATGAGAAAAAAGGGCAGAGATTTGAGCCCTGCGAAATCCGTATTGTGAAGAGAGACTTCAAGGACTTTTGTATATCAACTTGTAACTTCTGTATCCTATTACTCAAATAAGAGATAATAAGATTAGAAGCAGCACTCTTAATTCCTTAGTGATACAATACAATGAAAACGGCAATCGAATGCATTAAGCAAATCACATAAACCACTTAATACATTTTGATTTTTTTCCTTGCCTCTAAATATATTATCCAAAATTCAACAACCAGCACCACTTGATGTGCGACCTCTTCTGAAGCCAAACTGTTTTCTGTGTAGAATGTTGTTCACAAAGTGAGTTTGCAACTGATCTAGTATAATTTTCTCAAAAATTTTACTGTGGTAATACTGAAATAGGTCTATAATTTATAGGATCAGATGTGCTACCTGTCTTAAATAAAGAAATGAGCTCACTATACACATTAAAAAAAAGAAATTAAGGTCAAGATTAATTTATAACGTAGTATTCAATTATACATTACAGCCCTAAAATACATAAGAGAATTTCACTAAAAAGGGTTGGTGCGTATGATTGGCAGGTTACGTCTCTTCAGAAGTTCTACGGAATATTCTTATCAATGGAATAACTTTTATTGACTGATTTAAGATAAAACTATTTCTATTGAAATATGCTACTTCCCTACAATCCAATGTGTTCGAACTCCTCAAATATAACACTTTCTCCTAACTTGAAAGTAGCATTTGGTTAAAATTAGAAGCGAAAACTCACTGAGCCAAAAATAACTCAATGAGAAAACTATACTTAAAATTCAAACATCGAATTTCTTTTAGACATACCGATTTGACATAACTTGTAGTAACAAACTATTGGAAGGACTGGTTGGAAAATCGAGGTCAGTAACCTATGACATTAAAATCTCAATTATAGTGGAGCCATGTTAATACTGTTATTAGAGTAATGATAGGTGTGACCTTTCTAAGATATTGATGATGATTGACAGCTGTGGAACAGGACAGATGAAAAATTGATGGTAATAACATAGATACTCTTTGATTAAACGATACATGGATAGTTACTCAAGAAGTTGAAAGGAATTGATTCTCTCCCCCACGTTGTGTTGGGCATTCTGTAATTTTTTTATTTGATTTTCTAAGAAGGTGTGATGTTACTCTCGTTGAGTCAGTCTGTGCCGAAGTCAGAAGAAGAGAAGATTTATTACGTAAGAAGACGAATTTGGAATATCATTTTATAATCTGAAGTTTCACATCTGTTTTTCTTCAGTGCAATATTTGCATCTGCACAGAACAAGCAGAGGTTAAGGAATTACTTCCAACTTTCTCATTCATGGTACATTACATTATTTTCCTATTTGTTGATATATTATAAATAATTTACACATGAAACATAATTTTGTCTTGCATGTTGGTCATGGATATTTTATGTAATTCATTGCATTTTTTTTTATCTGATGTCGAAGTGCTAAAGAAATATTTGAAATATTTATAGGAAACGTTATAAGTATACGAGTATAAGTAGTTATGAGGATTATCAACAGAAGTGAAAACTTAAAACTCTGACCAAATAGTTGTTATTTTGGAATCATCATCATCAACAACCCTTAACAATCCACTGCTGGAAACATCTCTCCTTAGAAAGGAAGTTTAGGTCTACTATACCACGCTGGCCAGACGGGTTGGTATAGAGTTTGTTTCCAGTTTTCATTCGCTTTGCAATGATATTGTCCAGTAGCTTGGTTTCTTAGTCGTCTCTTACGATACTCACGGGATGAACAGGGGTTGTGATACTTCGGATTCTTAATCCATCACCACACGGACGTTCAAATCAATTGTTTGATCTTAAATTAACACTTATCTTTCCATGTTATATGTACTGGCTGCGCGCGTACCAGTAAGTATGTATAGATATATATGTATATGTATATATATCTATACATAAATAGCCTGCTCGGGCGTTAACACGTCAAGTGACCATGGTGATGACAACTTTCATGAATTTAATTCCCATCAAAACTTACCTATAGAAGTTTTCACTTCAAAAAAATATGTCGTGAACCCTGCGGTTTAAAAAAAATAATTATTTTTATGAATTTGCAATGAGTCTAGTCATAAATAATTTTTATTGTACTAACAGAAAAGACAAGTACATCACGATACGACTAATCATTTAGAAGGTATCGCCTATCACCACGGTGGTGATCACTAACTTATTCTTACCTCAATCATATTAAAATAACAACACTTTTGAATGCTATTAAAATATTTTTCTTATATAACTTACGACATTTTCTTATTGCTATCGATAACACACACAGTCATAAACCTCACGGAATTCCATTAACAAAATGTTACATTACACAGTAACAAGAACTCTTATACTTACAACATTATATAAAATATATAAGGGACTCGTGTTTAAAAGCCATAATGTCCTGTAACAATTAGATTGTTCACTTTATAAGTCCAAAGTCAGTTTCCGCAGATTAATTAGTTTTTGGTTAATGGAAAACACGATAATTTTGTATTGATTTTCAATTATTGGCGATTGAAATTCCAGTGTTCTTAAAAGTTATGTTTTGTGTGGTTAAATGACGCCCAAATAAAGTAGCAGAATACAAAATGTTAAAATAACTTAACAGCTATAATAAAGTTAGTTAACTGTTTTAAATATATAGAAAGTAAGTTATACAGATTAGTGATAATATTTAAATGAATGTTGATGTAAGTTTTTTTTTCCGAACCTTTTTCTAAATTAGGGTCGACTTTAAGTCTATTACGGTACAGTTGATCTTTGACTTTTACGTGGAGCGACTGCCATCAGACTTCTACAACTCAAGTACTAAACTTGTTAATAGAGATATACTGTTAATAGTTTAAAATATTAATAAAAATTTATCTTATTATTTCACTACGGATCAAGAGGTCACGACTTTAATTTCCCGGTCGCACCAAAGGGTATTGTTAAGTTTTTTGATTTTTGGAATGCTTAATAACAGGCAGCGGCTTGGAAGTTTGGTTCTTCACCCTTGTTCTTCGATCGTGTCTAATAATCATCTGTGTTTACGCACACACTTATGGCCACCGTGGCCGAAATCGGCTACGAGTCATCATTATCATCACGTGGAAAAAAAATGTATCCCTTCTAAAAAAATGGCGCGCATGCATTTCGAATTTGGAATACTTTATGTTTCTATGTTAACAAGAGCAGAAAGTTAATTTTTCTATCGAAATACGCTTTAAAGTTACATATTATGACATGTCAAAACGGTTACGTAAAGCTATAAGGTATCTAGTATTAATTTTGATCTGTCATGACAATTAGTTTACATAACAGTTCAGTTTATATGGTATTGAAAACTGTCAAAATTCGACCGAATCTTTAGTGAAGGTAAAATCGACATGTTACGAAATTATATTCTTGTGTATATACTAACTTATTTTGTTTCCAGTGATGTTATACATAAATAAAGTTTTCCCCCACAGATTCAGCAAACATGTTTTAATATCGATAAACTTAATGATCTAGTTTTGATTTGTAGATCATATTTTTACAGAAGATACCAATGTATGTGACTTCTACGACCTATTTGATCTGCTGTTTTTATAGAAAAGGCTAGGTGTCAATATTTTTAGACATTCATTTGTTTTAATAGCGTACGGTATCAATTTGAACTCAGCTAAGATTTTAATTCGTTTTTATCATTATTATTTATATTGAGTTTTTATTAAATATGTTAACTTTATCATAATCATATTCGCAAATATCACAAATGTAAATTCTCTACCATTTTCACATTTTTGTCTCGTAACATAGTAGTATAACTAAAAATGAATATGATTAATAAATCAAATAAAAAATCAACTTTAAATAACGTCATTTATTGATATGAAACTAATGATACCATTATGTAAAAAGTTATTTAAATATTTATTAGTCAAGAGGAAATAACCCGGTTTTTGCGGATGTAATAAATATGACAACAAGCAAAAAAAGAACAAAGTATTTTTTTAATAACCAAAGAAAATTTTAGACGACAATCTGTAAAACTCTGTGATAAGTTCGAAAATTAAATCTATTTTTTTTTATCCTGTGCTCCCAGTAATAATGTTATATGTGTAAGATGAAGTTAATTAATTTATAATATGTTTTCAGGCATGAAAACTGTACACATTTTATTAATACTGATCATCATAGTACAATATTTTGTGGTAACGTCATCACGATGCAAGTGCTGCGAGAGTAGTGAAGAGAGCGACTGTGAAAGTATGGAGTGCTGTTGTTGTAAAATAAAAAGTAAAAACAAAAATAATCGTGATAAAAAAGGAAAAGGACTACTAAACGGAAAAAAAATCATTGCATTTCCAGTATTTATGCCTCCTCCAATGATACCGCCACCACCACCGCCTGTTATGGTACCTGCTCCAATGGCTATGATGCCTGTCTTTGGTTAAATTTATACTAGCATTGTAAAGCTGAAGAGTTTGTTTGTTTGTTTGGTTGAACGTTCTCATCTCAGAAACTACAGGCCCGATTTGCAATATTCTTCAGTATAAGACAGTCCAATTATCATCATGTCATCACGCTGCGACTAAAAATAGCGACGTATCAATGAAACATGTTGTAAAAACGGTGAAATATATTCTTCTTGAGAGCTTTGATTGTGTGCGCTGCGTAAACGGTTTAAGTTTCGCAAAAATAATGTATAAAAGAATTGTTCTCCTTCAAAAGTTGTAAAAAAAGTCCGCTACAGCATGTGTCTATCTGTCACGGTTGTCTTGCTATAACATTTTTTATGGTAAATAAATTCGTTCATGTTGTATAACAGAACACTACTGATAATAGGAAATACAGAAGAAGTTGCGTGGGTGGGTCAGCCACTTGCTTCTATTTAAAAATAAATTCGCTTACGTCTCTTAGACTCTGTATCACAATCATAGATGGCGTAAGTGAGACTTGAAACGGTAACGTAGTTTGTCGAAAAACATATCTAAAGATAAAACTTACCAATTATTCTAGAATGTTGTTGAATAAATTATACCGTGAGATTAACATTGATCTATAATTTTTAATACAAACCACGTTATAAATTAATCATTGAAGTAGTTTTTTTTCCCGCCCTTTTGTGACTTAGGTGCTGATGTTCGATTTGCAACAATATGTTGCTTATCTATGACATTAGGTTAAGATACTACATATATTTATTTTTGTAGGGTATAAATGTTCCGGTTGTTGGTATACCAATTAAGTGGAAAAAAATCTGCTTACAATTTGTAGAGTTTGATCTCTTGAAACGCAAATATCTTTTCCATAAAGAACTTGCTCGTTCTTGTTTTTTTTTTTAATTTTTGGAGAACTATATAGATTCATCAGGTTGACGCCTGAATTATATTTTTTGTAACATAGCTTAAATAAACTTAATATTGTTTTATCAACAATGGTAACGCAATGTATATAGTATTGTAACTTGTACATTTTTTATACTTTAGAAATGTATCACATTAAAATTTCAGTCCACATTTGACTTTTTCTTTTATTTAGTGTTCATTTTAGAGTATGAGAATAAAGAGTAAGATATCCGTGTGATGACGGATTCAGAACATGGAGTGTCAGCATCCTTGTTCATCTTGTGGGTGTTTTAAGAGGTGACTGAGACAGTAAACTATGTAAAATAACGCCACTGCAAAGAGAATTAAATCTTGAAATAAACTCTATGCCAACGGGTCAGGCTATCATGGTAAAATAGGTCAAAATCTCCTATCTAAGGAGAGGCCTATCTCCAACAGTGGACTATTAAACGCTGTTGATGATGATGGAAGATGATGAGATGAAGAGTGAGAGTATCACAAAGAATTTAATTTTTTTATTGACAGTAGGAATATTCTTTTACGTTAAACAGGGTTTTTTAGCTTCAGGATTAAATAAAACCTTAAGGGGACACATGTGTGATTTTATGTACTTATGTGTTATGTACTTATACTTATACTTTATTGAACAAACAAAAATAATGATTATACATGTATATGTTACAATGGATGACATTTTTTAAGACATTTACTATATCTTGGGTTAAGAACTGTACTCCTAGATACAACGGCAACTGTGTTACCTGTGGTAAGGAGTTATAGTGCCGGACCCCTGCTGGTATGTCGGTTGCGTTGAGATACATATACATATGTGTGTGTGTGTGTGTGCAAATACTCGTATGTTAAACGGGTACATGCATTGCTTTTAAAGAACGTAAATTGTGTTTGCTTTTTTAAGCAAGCTAGTTATCAGTGCTATGCTTTCATTGCCAGGAATTCGGCAATATTTTGCTAAATTTTAAGAAAAATATTTAATTAATTATTTTCTGTATCTTATAGTCTTCTCTCCATAGAGATACTGAACGACATACAAGAGAATTAAATATTGCAAAAGCGCCTTATCTATATATCTATCATTTCTCGCAATTGCAATCAATTTCGATAATATTTTGCAATAAAAAAAATAATAATCGAACATTATAGTTTATTTATTGTGTGCAGCGAGAATATTTTAGCATCATTCCAGTATATTTAGTATTGAAGTGGGTTTTTCTGAATTAACACCCAATATTAGCTCTGAAAGAAAAAAGTTATTAAAATATATAGTTACGAGTAAGTACCTATTAGTATTTTGGACAACCGTTTACAGCTAGTTTACGTGTGGTTTTAGTAATACTATAGTGCCGACGTTCCGATTAGTTAAAAGTAACAAATATTAATAATCAAAAGAATTAAAAAATGAGTTTCATTGTCTATGCCACGAGGAGCAAACGACGACAATGAACACCCTTTGAGACAAGAATTAAGGAAGGAAAGGATTTCCGGTAACCTCATTCTCTCGAAATCAAGAAAGAATTGCTTAAAACCTGTTTGAATTCTATATTGTTGAGGTATTACTTTGGTCAAGCCAACCTTCATGTGTCAAGGTAAGGCTCTCTTTTGGTAAAACCACGCTCGCAAATTTATCTTATGAATAATTAATGCCTTTATTGTAAATTTGTCATCAATATATAATATAATAGACGGTGTGAAATTCATGGAGTGTTACCACCCCTATTCGACCCGTGGGTACGTAAGAGGTGACTGAGGGTGCAAACTACGAAGGACAACAGCACTGCAAAGAAAATGAAAACTTGGAACAAACCCTGTGCCATCACGTTTCCTTTTTTTCATTTTATTTTGAGAGTCTGCCAAAGTGACTCTACTGTGCCTGATGGAAAGCATGAATAGAATCCTCGTATAGTGACTCACACTGTGGTGGCCTAGCAAGATGTTTTATCGTGCCCTGCTTGGCGACGTAAAAGCCATAACAATCATCGTGGCAGAGTAATGTTAACATACTTACAATGATAACTGTCACCCTTGCATCGATAGGCTCCCGGTGTCGCACTCACCAACTAAACATGACAGCACGAATACTGTCGCTTTACGTTGGTCTTCTGTGAGAGGATAGTACTGCCTCGGTCGAGCCGGTCCGCTCGTGTTGAAATCAGTATGGTCTTACTACCTTAGGGTCTGTTTAGCGTGGTATAGTCGGTCATAGCCTCTTTTCTAAAGAGAGGCAAATGTCTAGAAGTGGACTGTTAAATGTCGTTGATGATGATTCAATATAATATTGTGGTTAATAACAAATGTAAATACAACCCACATTGCAGATGTACAGAATAATGCTACTGTTAACAGTAGCCTCAGTGAACTGCTACCACCGCGACAACGGCCCTATAATTGGAGCCTTCGCCCCTCAGTACGTAGATCCATCATCAGACTGTGAAGAAGGATACAATCATCATTGCTTAGTGATTCCAGCCAAGCAGATCTGCAGGAAGAAACTACAGGAGATGAATTGTTTGGACCCTTTCAAACCCTGTTATCCGTTACCGTGGTGGTACTTCTACTGTAATTGGGTGGTGACGTGGTGGCCATCGACTATCAAAACCACACCGAGAACGGTACCAGAATATTATAAAAGAAAATTGTCGGAGTTTTACGAATTTAAAAAGAGTTTCACTAGTCGTCATAATAGGTTAATGTAAATTGTTGTTTTTTGATTATACGAGTCATTTATTTATTAATTATTTATATAGGCCTGTTGGTCTAGCGGCTAGTTAATTTACTGTTAACCGATCGGTCGCGGGCTCGGTTCTCACCCAGGGCAATACTTTGTGTGAAGAATACAATCATTTGTTCTGTGTCCGGGCTTAATTAATCTATGTGTGTATTTAAAACATATAAATATGTTTATCAGCAGTCTGGCGTTGTCTGTAGTACAGGCTACAGGCTTTGCCTTGTTTAGGATCAGACGGCTGCCTGGATGTCGTAATAGCAGCAGTTCCCGGATCCCTCCTATCTCAGCGCAGAGTGGTACACCGTGTAGTCGGTCCGATTCCGACACACCATCCCGCCGTAAACCCCGGTGGGGTGACGGCCCGAGGGGGTTTCGACAGGTTAAAAAAAAAAAAAGGATCAGACGGCTGTGTGTGAGTTGTGTGAGGATGTTATTATATTATATTTTGTTTATATTAGACGTATAAACATTTCATATTATTATATATTTATGGGTATATTTAACCTATAGGTTAAATCTAAAGGAATTAATTGTTTTTTCTTTAATTAAGTTTAAAAACGACAACCCGACGACGCAAAAAAAGAATCTTCAAAGAACGAAAAAACAAAATCATTCAGATAGAAATCTATAAATACAAATACAAAAATTGTTAAAGTAGAGTCGTGGTCGCACCTACTGTATTTACATACCTTTTTTAACGAGTCGGGTCGTCATAGTTTTTAAATTTCATTTTTATTTAAAACTTTCGGCTTCTTATTAACCTTATACCTTAACCGTGCGAGATCTACATCGCCGCATTTTAAGAAAGCGCCATCTATCGAATGAAGGAGTAATGAAAGTACTAATAATGTTACTTTAGTTGTTCACCTGCATTTTCTTATTATTTAACACTTGATATACTTTATTACGCTTTTTATTTGTTGTGTAACAAATGTAATACCTTTATAATCTAATATTCTAACGTAATAATGATTATTTATTACTTAAACGAGCAAATAACTGAAATAACTGGACCATGCGAAATATATTACTGTATTTTAAACATATGTTTTGACTGTAACAATATGACATAGGTATATATTACACCTTTCTTTTGATACTAAAGACGTGATGATTATTTCAGTTTAATTTTTTTCAAGGTCAGAATATAATGTTTAAATTCCATCACATAATTTTTATATAAAAATTTGTATAACCTATGTCATCCGGACCATTGTTACATATCTATTTACACCTCATTTCAGTAATTTAGGCGATGCGGTGGAAATTATTACCCTTCCTTTTGGCTTTACTGTTGTCAGGTCAAAATGTTTGAAACTATACATATTAGTATATTAATTGTCATCTAAAGTATAGCAGGTTAAGGTTTAATGTAACATTAAAAAAGAAAAACCCATTTAATAAACCTTTTTACTTATTTGATGTGTATAATCCATAGAATTGAGAATCTTTCTACTCAGTGTGTTTTCAAAGAAGGAAATAAATGTCGGATCTTTACAATATTTTTATGTTCGAGTCTGAGAACAATTGTCTACGCACGGAATTGACCCAATGCATATTTTTCATTTTCATAATGGTTGCATTACTAAAAACAATGAGGAAATACGTTCGTTGTGGACGCGGTGCTTTGTTTGCAGCTGGAAACAGGCCTTCAGTTGCTGGTAAACAACTATATTGTTGAGGTTAAGGAATTGTTATAGAAATAATTATTTTTCTCTTGCTTTGTCTTTTGTTAGACGCTAGATCTTTTTTTAAAGTAGTTTCCTTTATTTTGCTGATAGGATAAGAGTTTAATTCAGTTTTTAGTGGTTATAGCTATACAATTATCAATAAGGAAACAGTTATTTTTTAAACGGCCGCATTTGGAATACATCATACGTCGCGTAGGACTTAAGAAACTTACAAGAAACGGCTACAATGAACACCCAAACTCAGAAAAGCAATTTGTTAATTGCACAAAGTGTTGTTCCATGTGAGGTTTGAACCCACAACACTCAGAGCAGTAGTGAGCGACATGGCGACCGCGTAAATCAGTACACCACCCGTGCGTGTCATCAAAGAAAGTCGTGTTCGATTAAATATGTAATGTATGTCAACATGTACATAATACATAAAGTATGTTATTTTATCGAATACGACAATCGAATATTTGGCCCTCGATTGTGAACTCTTCCTGTTGTATTGAAAGTAATATCCTTAAATAAATAATCGACCATAATCTCGTTAAATACGTTCTCTGCCGTTAAAACTTGTAGGCTTAAAGTTAGAGGTTAAATTTTTTAACTAAATGCATTATGTTAAAGTTATAAACCGATTATTTGACGTTTAATAATTTCAATTTAATATTCTTTTTTTACAACATCTCGCCCTAGCATTTTTTTTTTAAATATTTCAGACACTTGACACACAACGTTATCTAATTTCAAACTAAGCAAAGCTTGTGCTATGATAACTAGACTGACTGATAGAATACTTAAGCATCTTTTTTTTTGTAAATATGTACATATTATACATAGGAAACACCCAAACTTCGAAACAAATATTTGCAGATTATACAAATATTTGGTACGATCCGAGAATCGAACGTGAGACCACAAGCACAGCAGTCGCCTTCACTACCGTTGCGTCACCGAGGAACTTCCCTTCCCCCGCGTCGCGGAGACTACACAAATATTGAATGAAATGGACACAAAGGAAGGAAATTATGGATTACAGAAAGTGTTGTCATATGTGGTGATCGAATTTGCAATACTAAGCGGAATAGGAAATGACTGTACAAAATACGCCATCTGTGCAATAAATATATGGTTTTTAGAACATGCAAGTTAAAAGTTTGAATTGACAAATAAGAAGTAATATACCTAAACATATATTTCATTGCGTAAAGTTCTGTCTACAACCTTGATGTACTCGTAGTTACGTACTAAAATATGTGAAATTGCATTATAATTTGTCTACCAACATATTTACTATTGACAATCATCTTATATTAGTTTAGAGATGTTAAACTATTTCACGAGTTTGATATTAGATTTAATGCAGCAATTGATAAATACTTAGGCTTCTGAGGACGTTGTCTGAGTAGTTTAATAATAACTAGCTTTTGCCCGCGACTTCGTTCGCGTGGACTTCAGGTTCGTCCCGTCTTCTAGTAATAAGTAAGAAATACGGTAACTAAGCACTGCAGAGCCCTAATCATAGGCCTATAGGTAGCTACTGCAGTATGCTCCTATAAACTACATTTAACGATCTTTTTCCTTCAGCATAAACATGCAGATTCTTCGCTTTGGAAACACGTGAGCAAGCCACATAGAGCTGACCGTGAGAAAAACATGGCGTGCCCAAATGTAGGCCTGCTACCTTCAAGGTTTGACCCTGCGATTTGTTGATCGTCATTGAAAATGCGACTTTTAATGGGAACTGCAGGCGTTTAAAATTGAATGGCAAGTTGTTGGGTATGATTGGGATGCGCGGTATAAGAACATTTTCTCCCTTGGCTTCTCCAGTTAAAATTGTAGCCTTCACTATATGCCTTCCTAATTCGGTAACTCGCAACCGAGTACCGTTGCATAATCTTGGCGCATCCAGGTTACGCATTAACAAAACGGGTACACCTACCTTTAATTCCAACTTGTGTGATGGCACCCCGGACAACTCTAAAGAGTTTAGGAACTCTACGGGATAACTTGTAGTGTCATCGGATGACATAACTGTGTCAATGGAATTATACACTGATGTTTCGCTGTTTAGTGCGGCCAAGATTTTTTTATTTATTTTCGCAACAGTCTCATTTTTTGGTGCCAATATGGTTCTTTCACACAACCAATTTTCGTCAAGAATATTTTGTTGCAGATTCGGAAAAACTTGTTCAATAAGTTCGTTTTCTGTCTCCACAGCATGACAAAATTGCTGTGTGAAAAGAACCATACCTTCTTGGTCGGTGTTTAGGTGGTCTTCACCAATTTCTAGCAGTTTTTGAGCATATGCTCCTGATTCGACATCGCTGAATAACTGGACTCGCATGTTAGTGGTAAGATAAAGCTTTTCAACTTTAGACCACAGATATGAGGCTTTTAGACATGCGTTAATTTCATCTGCTGCAGTGCCTCTCTCGATAACAGGTAAAGTCTGTCTAAAATCCCCTGCCAATAACACTACCACACCACCCATCAACTTTCGATTGCTGTGAATATCTTGTAGACAGCGATCAAGCGCCTCAATGGCGCGTTTGTGTGACATAGTGCACTCGTCCCACACGATCAGCATACATTGTTGCAAGAGGGCGCCACGGGCACTGCTCTTACTGATGTTGCACGTTGGGGTTTCTTCGCTCGCCAGATTAAGAGGTAATTTAAAAACCGAATGTGCCGTTCGTCCACCGCTCAGCAATGTTGCAGCGATCCCAGAGGAAGCCACCGCTAATGCAACTTTACGGTCCTTACGAATTTTTGCTAGAAGCAAATTAAGCAAAAATGTTTTACCTGTACCGCCCGGGGCGTCAAGAAAGAAAAGGCCGCCTTTGTCAAGCTCAACTCGTTGTAATATTTTGTTATAAATGTTTTTTTGTTCGGGTAGCAGGCGTGGTTCAGTTTCGCTGACCTGAGCGTCTAATAAAGCAATATCGTAGCTTAGCTCTTTGATCAAATCGGTCGACAACTCTCCTCGACGCTCTGGTGTAGGCATACCGAAGTCAGACAATTTCTTACCGGAAATCGTTATTATTTTGTCCTCTATATGTCTCAGTGCTTCATTGAAACATAGATCATTGTTGACTTGATCCATCCTTTCAAATCTATGCAAGATATCCTCCGATAATGCAGATTTATACTTATCCCATAGTTGAAGAGGATTGGATAAACCGCAAGTGCATATCAATATTGCAAATAGTTCTCTTATTTGCGAAGGAGAGCGACACAGCACTGCCTCTTCCATTGTGGCATCCCAGTGGTTGTCATCTTCCAACAACCCTAACTTCTCACACGCTTGTCGAAAAGTTTCAAGTTCTTGGCCGTCAACTGTTTTTAGATCCAAAAAGCTAGTGGGGCCCTGTACTACATTCAGCAGCATTCGCAAACAGTAACATTCGAAGTTACTAACATGCACTGTGTAAATGCGCCCAAGAGCATCTCCTGCCTTCACACCTGGCCAGCCGTCGACAGGTGTGCCTTGTAAACGACGTTTCCATTCTTTCGACGACACGTTCCATGTATAGTAGCGGGGTACGTCAACATAAAGTAATGTTTTTGCAAATGCGTCATTTTGGCAAAGCAGGAAAAATGCAGTCAGTGTCGTCTTAGGTGGTGCGGCCATTCTCTCTCTAAAATTGTTTTCAGTGAAGTAAATCCGCTGACCATTAGGCAGATGAACCGCAAGGTGAGTGACTGTTGGGTGTCTTTCATGCAGAGGCAGACCCAAGATCCGCCACGCTGCTTCGTTACTACTAACATATCTACCGGCTCGATACGTTTGCACCTCATCTCTCGGGTCAATATTAACATTCCCTTGCTGTCGAATGTTAAAAATAGCCTGGTCGCTGCCTTTGTTTATATATTTACAAATATATTTTATCGCCTGTACCGTATTGCAGAACTCTACATTTATGTGACAGTTATAAATTTTAGACAGAAGAGGAGAATATGGGACAATCCAGCTATTGTCAACCAATACTTCCTGTGTTCCACCTCGGGTTTTTAGAGTTATCGTACGGCCGCCATCTCCTGGTGTTCTACGCCTGTACAAAGGATAGCTTTTGTCGTCAGTTTGAGTATCTTTTAAAAGCGCCCTTGGATACTTTTTGGTGCATTTTCCTTCTTTCATGCATGGTGATGACGGATTTAGTGCACCACAGGGACCGTGAATCATATTTTTGGTTACAGTATCGTAGAGTTTTCGATCACTTTCTGGATTTGGTATCTCCGCACTTATGACTTCATCAATTTGGTTGGGGCGTAATTTTTCCGTCAACCACAGCAGTAAGTGCACGTGAGGCAGACCTCTTTTTTGCCACTCGATCGAGTACATGAAACACTTCATATCTCCAAATATTTTACCTTTTGTAAGTAGAGCAACCAATTTTTGTACTTTTATTTTAAATAACCTGGCTGTTAAGTCATGTCTGTCTGTTGCATTTTGACCTGGAATGAGCTCTTTAGTAATTTCTGGCCAAGCGGGATTACATGTCATTGTAATAAACAGATCAGGCCTCCCGTAGTTACGCACGTATGTGAACGCATCCTGCGTGTACTCATGAAGATATCTCGGGCTATTTACAAATGACGATGGGAGTATTACCAATTGACCCAAATTGTTTGGATCTAAATCCGCATCATTCCTGACCGCGTCTTGTAAATGTATATAGTTTTCTGCAATAAAGCAATAAACCTTAAGCGCTCACTCTCCACTTTGACATACATGTCCACCAAAAACTGAAGAAAGAGAAGCCTACATCGAAGCAATAAATTAAAATTGTTGCGACGTACCATCATATGATACGCATAAAAGTCTTTGCACGACACTTTTTTGTTCGGTATAGGCTGTTTTGTAACTGGGTTTGTCTGAGGAATATCAAAACTGTACCCCTCTTGTCCTTTCCAAAAATTTATCGGGTACTCGAGAGCATCATAAAATCTATGAGTGTCCGGAACTCTAGTAAGCCGGCCATCGTGCGCCTGAATAACAATGTCCCGAGACGCTGTTTGTTCAGTACTAACTACTACGGCAGCTATTTCGTTTGTGGTCGGGGCATTGAATCGTCTTTCGTGTTCACCACGTGGTACACGATCTGGGTGTATCACGACCTTGTAATTATCGCTAGTCACTCTATCTTTAGCCATTTTAAATTCATGCACTAAAACGTTGTGATCATGTAGAACTTTTTGTATTTTTTGAACTGTGTTTCTTTCCACACCTGGTACGTACTCAGAACGCCTATCAACTTGTGCTTCCTCATCACCCATGAAATAAACTTGCAAAAATTTTGGTTGCGTATTAGCAGCAGGAAGCAAAGAGCCAATTGTGTGGTATATTTGCCCTTGGATTGTAAAAGTCGGGCAAAATCCTGGCATCGACACAATGTTATCAGCTCCAAAAGATGTCATATGGAAGCATGTATTGTATTTTCTTATGTTTTTTAAAAAACGACGAGACTCATCTGTTTCATTTGAAAAAAGTTCTTTAAGAGGTTCAACAGGCTCGTCTATTGAAGGAAGAACTACTTTTCCTCCCGAACAACACATGCCTGCAGCTTCCTCTTTCCATTTAAGAGCACCGCAAAATCTGCATTCTTTATTCATCGCTTCTATTTTTATAAGCTTGTGGCTTTCGTAATCAAGAGTTTCATCGTACTCAAATGCAGCTTTATCGAATACTCCCCACGCGTTTCTTGTAAATATTAATCGTCGCTGTTGTGCCCTTTCAGCAACAGCGCGTCTGCGAGCTTCAGCAGCTTCAACAGTTTCAGTAGCTCTTTGGGACCCTATGTAAGTCGCTTGCTGAAGACGCCGAGCTTGAGACTGTTCGGGTGTCTCAGAAGCCCGTTGAGATGCCAGATATTCAGCGTTCTGTTGACGTCGAGCTTGAGACTGTTCGGGTGTCTCCGCAGCCCGTTGAGATGCTAGATACTCAGCATGCTGTCGACGTCGATCCTGGGACTGTTCGGGTGTCTCAGAAGCCCGTTGAGATGCCAGATATTCAGCGTTCTGTTGACGTCGAGCTTGAGACTGTTCGGGTGTCTCTGCAGCCCGTTGAGATGCTAGATACTCAGCATGCTGTCGACGTCTATCTTGGGACTGCTCTGGTGTCTCAGCAGCTCTTTGAGCTGCCTCACGCTCTGCTTGTTTAAGCCTTCGCAGTTCGGCTTGTGGAAACGTCTCGTTAAGTCTAGCTACTTTCATAGTTCGAGCTTTATTAGAGCTTTGGGAAAGATTAGACTTACGCTTTCGCGGCATAATTCTTAAGTACGTGTTGTTTCTATACTTCCAAAAAATACAGTACGGTAGTTATTGTTATGATTGTACTTTAATGCAATCCTTGCCTATTTAATTAACCTATCTATATAGTAATTGAATTATCAATGAAGTAATTCGTTATAATTAACCTATTTATATAATTTGTTATAATTAACTGTAAGTAACCTATCTATATAGTAATTGAATTATCAATGAAGTAATTCGTAAAATCATCAAATAAAACTTAGCGCAGTTTTTTACAATAAATTCTTTATCAAGATTACAAAAAAAAAACTTATTCTTTAAAATTAACTCTAAAAAGTATTTTAGGTGGAATTTTCTGAAAAAAAAGCTGGTAGTTTTTAAATTTTTATTTCGCTGTAGATTTATTTGTTTCTTTTTTTTTATTTTAAATTACTTGTCAGTATGTCAACGCTTGAAATTGATAAATTGCCTAAATTTTGCTTACTTTTTACCAAACAACCTTAGTAGAACAAAAATTCGCAAAACGGACACAACCGTCAACGACGTCTGCCCTCACGCGTCTGCCCGCGTTCGGGTCGCGCATTCAGCGATGAGCCACTTCTTCCCCACCGCACCTACCCCGCTCCCCCCACGCCCCGTTCGCCTGGCGCCGCTGCCGGTATTTATCACCGAAACGGTATTTATCGCCGAAATTGCTATGACTCTGCATTTTAAATCTGTGATATCTTCGAAAATATTTATTTAATTTACATGCTGTAAAAAGCCATATTGATCTTTATTAAATGCACAATGTATTTAAGATACTTAATTGGATAAGGATTAATACTGTATTGCTTAAAATCGCTTCGTAAATAAGCCATTATTTCTCGTACAAAGTAAAGGATAAAAAATGGTTATTGTGGGTTATTCCTAAGAGATAAACATATACCATCACGGACTTTTTTGTAGACCTTTTTAAGTTGTACATTACTGTAGTAAATTGTTTTGATCTATCTTGTAGGATTCAGTCAGCGTTTGCAATGTAAGCGCAAAAAATGTGTTTTTTTTACGACCTCACATTAAAAACCTCAAAAATTGTAGCCTATGTGTTATTCTGATGTATAAGCTATAGCCTATGTGTTATTCTGATGTATAAGCTATATTGTGGTAAAGTTTCATTCAAATCCATTCAGTAGTTTTTACGTGAAAGAGTAACAAACATCCATACATCCATACTTACAAACTTTCGCCTTTATAATAGTAGTAGGATTAACTTAGATCTTGTAGTGTAATAGTGTGAGTAATCTTTGTTACCATTTCATGTATGTATGTTTGTAAAGACCCCCGCAACACAAGATTTATTCTTAAATCTGTGGTAGTTGTAGGTAACTAAAATAAGATAAGATGAGTATCATTTGCTTTTTGATGTGTTCCTGACTGATGTTTTGTACAATACTGAATTTTAAATAATACTGTTGTCTTCGATGTATTGTGATAACATGTCCATATAATATTTAAAAAAATTTCGACTGATATACGAGTAAATAAATCGTATATATTTTTTCATTTAAGTAAGACAGAATTGATGATACAGGATGATACTGCGCGAAACAACAATAAGAGCAGCTTCTAGAATCCAAATGATTCACTTATAAAAGTACTAAAGTTCTACTAAACTAATTGATTTTACTTACTGTGGCGACTTCCACATTACAGCACAAACAAAAATACATAACAGTGCCATCTAGTGAAGATACATCAAACTACGAAGTATGAATGAAACCCATGAATGTAATGAACTACGAAGCAACTACTAGTTCTATATCGCGAAATAGAGATTCGCGTGGCAATTAGCATATATACAACATCTCAACATCAAGGCCCGTGGGGCCGTGGCCCGCCAGGCATGATTACCTCGCCTGGTCGAAGGATCCTCCCTTTGCGTCAGAGGGACATAATACCCGTCCCTCCACAATGGTGACCCCGACGTGATTTGAACACGCAACTTTCTGATTATATTCACTATTGACTTTCTTATTCCTTAGTAGTCGTCTGATCCTGATGATGTATCAATAAATCATGTTTAGTTCATAACTTATAGTGAAATAACTATAAATATACGTATTATAGGTTTTTGAACTAAACGGTTCTGCTCTTCCTTCCCGTGACAATCAGTCAAAACCTGTAATTTCCTCTTAGTACACTTCTTTTCCTCCCACTATGATCCTTGCAGTGGGAAGTGAATAAACAACTTTTTTTTTTCTATGTTAAGTGTCTGCCAAAGTGACTCTACTCTGCCTGATGGAAAGCATGAATAGAATCCAAGAGTTGTGGTCACCATACTCATAGCAATGCAGACAATGCAGTATGGTGACTCACACTATGGATGCCTAGTGAGATACTTTTTCACGCCCCGTTTGGGGACCTAAAAGGCATAATAGTCATCGTGGCAGTGTAAGGTTCACATAGTTACCACGAAATCTCTCACTCCTGCATCAATGGGCCTCCGGTCTCGCACTGACCAACGAAACGCGACCGTAAGGATGCTGTTGCTTTAGGTTGAGCATCTCAATAAGCCGTCGTTCTGTGGATCGCCTGTATTCGTAATGAGTATGGTCACCACCACTACTCTATTCTACTCATGCTTTTCAATAAGCAGCGCAGTCACATTGGTTCTATATAAAAAAAAAAAAAATATCTTACATGTTCAGTTCATAAATACAGGTTTTTATTATTAGAGAAATACGTTATATTGTAAGATTAAGTAAAGGTTTATGTATTTTATCATGGTATAAAAACTTACCTTCTATTTATTTCCGACAAGGGAACGTGTATTAACTGTAAACTTTGTTATGAACCGACAGCAAAAACATGTTATACAGCACACAGACTTACGCAAATTTTTCTACGCACGTACTTTCGCATTTATGAAGGCACATTTGGTGTATGTTTTGTTTAAAACAAAGCACCTAACGTATGTTTTATGTGTAGATGTTCATTTAAGTTATAGACTGCGTAATAATATCATCCACCGTCTTTATTAGTCTGCTGCTGGAAATAGGTTAGAAGCTGATGATTATGATGATATAATATTAACTTATAGTCCTTGCAGGCTGTGACATTTGTAGTACTTCTTCCTACCTGCGGAAGAAATCTATAGAGGGATTAAGATTTTGCAGTTTAAAAAGCCGTTAATGCCATACAATTGAAGCTCACTAGCATTTTAATCAGTTTTTTCTTAGACTTCATAGATAATATCACAAATCTCGGTACGTCTGCAATTTTGTGATTGGATAAAACAAACAACTATTTCTTACTGTTTGTGAAACCAACAGTCGCGTATATTTCTTAACTTAAAAAAATCACAGTCGTAGTGTTTTAGTGCAAATGCAGCTGATAACGTTATCCACGTGTTGTAAACTTGTGATAAAATAATAAAAATGTTTTCAAAGGTTCGTGAAATTAAACTCGCATTTTCAAACATAGTGGACTATTGCTTATAATCTGATTGATATTATCAGTGTGTTGTTCTTCTACTTTCTAGTTGTATCTTAACTTGGACATATTACCAAATATACCACACGTCAACAATCCACCGCTGGTCACAGTTCTCTCCTTAGAAAGGCGATTTTGGCGTACTATACCACGCTGGCCTGACAGGTTGGTATTGTTTCAAGTATTCCTTCTCCTTGAAGTGCTCCTCTTTCTGTTACTTAGTTCGTGCAACGCCCACGGGATAAATAGGGGTGGTTCCAGTCCGTATTCCTAATCCGTCACCGCATGGATGACATTTCACTCTAATTTTTTTTACGATTATATAAATCGTGATAATGACTGTATACAAAGTGCATGAAAGCGTAAACAGTTTCGTCAGGCATGACCAGATCTTAACATATGCTGAGTCTAAATGAATTTGAATTTAAATTTGTTTTCTAGAAATAGATGCATATTTCTTGCTGATATATAAATAGTAGGTTGCCAAGGTACAAAAATAATCGAATTAATATTATGTATTTTGCAGTTTTTCTACTTCCTGACTCTACTAAGCATAGTAACCAGCTTTCGCCCACAAATGAAAAATACGAAGAAGCCAAAGTTAAAGTTAACTAAACCTATTTTTATTCCTCGTGATGTACTTGATTATGGCCACGAGTCCTTTAATCAAATGAGAGTTGTGCCTCCAGAATTTTGTAAGAAAGTGGCCCTAAAAGCGGAGTCATCATACAACACTTTGCCTTACTGGTACAAGTACTGCAGGGAATTACATTCACTGGAAAATATCGAATTTGGGCGCACAAGGAACTATTTCCCTGTACATGTAAAAATGTTGAATAAACTTCAAGCTTATAGAAAGACTCAAGTACTTCAAGAGCAGCTGATGAGGAAACTTATGCATTAAATTCTCTTTTTTATGTTGTATAAATTTAACCTGTTTGTTTATGGTTACTACTCGCACACGGCCTAATTTTAGCTTCCTTAGAGAGGAAGTTTTGGCCTTTCCCTTTCGAGTGCTGTTAGCCTGTGTTGTTTGCTACTATAGTCGGCCCTTAGTGGTGGTGATGGCACTCTATATTCTTAAAAGCAATTAATAACTAAGTCGAACTAATTATCAAAAAATCACTATGTAAGTGGCCCTGTCGACGTGATAAGATCCATGGTCTAACTGTTGATCATGTGCAGTTCATTGGTGATAATGCAACGTCCACTCATGGACCACCTGTTGATAAGGATTGGATGCCGATTGACAAGATAGGGAAAGTTTGATGTTGTATAGTTTTATAAAGAAATATTTTGTTTATTTATCTCTACTGTATGAATACAAAATTAAACAAAAAGGAAATATGAGTAACAAAATATGTAAATGTAACAATCGGTGGTTTTATCACACACGACGATTTAATGCAGACAAACATAACACGAACTTCGGGTGTTTAAATATGGTTGTGTGATTGATTTCAATATCAGTATTAAGTTACCTTTTATTTTTTACGTGTGGAAATTAACCCCCGGGCCGTCAACCTACCAAGGTTTACGGCGGGGTCGTGTGTCGGAATCGGTCCGACTAAAACCACACGGTGTGCCACTCTGCGCCTGAGATAAGAGGGATCCAGGAACAGCTGCTATTACGACATCCAGAGTATTAATTTACCTACATAATTTGTTTTGATTTTTAGTTTTTGACCGACTTTTAATTGTTTTATTTTACTTTATCATTTCTCTTTTATTTTTCGGTGCATATTGTGACAACTTAGTGTAGTACATTTAAAGAAGTTTTTAGTAAATTTACTGTGTCCTATATACATAAGATTTAATATAACAGCAACTGGTTGTCCAAATAAGTAAAAAGAATAAAAAAAATGTAGTAGGATAAACTAGCGGTCAGGTCAACTGACGGTTAGTTACTATCACCTCCCATTCATATTTTTGATCCACCATAACACGGTATGTCATGGTCTAATTGATAAACAGAACAGTATTGTATAAGTGGTCCAATCTACACGTGATCCATGGTTCACTCCTTGATCATGTGAAGTTTTCTGGTGATAACGCGTTCACTCAAGTATGTGTGTTAGCTTTGCTTTTCGTAGTATAGTTATATAGCAGAGCAAACGAGCTATTGGATAACCTGATGTTTAGTTACCATCGCCGTCCATAGACACTAGAAACTCTAGACACGCCAGTGAGTTGCAACCCTTTGAATAATATCCGGGGACATGTTGAAGCATAGCTCTTCAACTGTTGTTACTCATAAACTTTAAACCTTTCGTAGTTTATTGAAGAAAATTTTGTTAAAACGTAGAAAGAATAAATAAAATTTGATTGCACGGATGCCGTAGTGGTTGAAGCGGTCGTCATGTCGCTCTCTGTTGGGTCGAGTGTTGTGGGTTTAAACCCTACACGGGACTACACTAAGTGTGATCCATAATTTATTGTTCTGAGTCGGGGTGTTGTTTGTGTCCATTTCTTGTAAGATTGTAAAGTCCCCCGCGACACACGATACATTCCTAATCCGGGTGTTGTCTTTTTTTCTTTAACATATACAAAAATACTCGTAATGAATATTCCTATGAGATATTGCAATGCACAACAACAGTACTTTTATACAAATAAGTCCACATCAAAACTTTAATAATACAACATGAGTGGAAGCCACTTAATTGAAGTGATAAGTAATGAAGTAGTCAGCGATAAGTACACTTTATCATTTATATTGTATGTAGATAATGTGTAATTATTGTATATATAAGTACCGGTATAATCTGTGTGTATAGATTTACTAATCGTCGTTCTAATTGTTATATGTTTTTCTAGCCGATTTCGGCGAGCGATCAGTCTCACCGGAGACCAGCCTATCAGGAGATATTGTAGAGCAGAATTGTGTGCGCAAACACAGGTGCACTCTCGGTTTAACATGAATGCGGTCATGATACGGAACGTCAACACGTGAGACTATGCCGTCTCTTTCTGCGAGCATTTTATGCTTACGAAGGAGATGGCGGAGTGGGAACGGGTGAGGTTTAAAACTCATTCGTTTAACCCTTCCTTGCTTAAAAGAAGCCTTACTAATCTTTTCTGAAAATTTGTTTTTATCTGTCTACAAATGAGAATTCGTTTTCTGGAAATGTCTGTAGAACTATCAGAAAACAAAGGCTATTTACATAAAACATTTTCCATGAAGGAATTATTACGAGTACGTACGGCAGCGTTCACAGGTGAGGCCAGATATCTACCTATTGCCGATGACAAATAGGCGATCCTAGCAAATAAACCGCTTTGTTTACAAAACACGGAGAAACTGTTTCCTCCCGCCATTATTGTTTCGATAATGTACGCGTGATCCGGTCTTTATGTGAATTCTCTTACTATAATGGATATTTTACAAATTGTAAGTGTTTATCTTGCAACTATTTGTGATTATAATTTTGTTTACTATTCAACTAGTAGGTAAGGTTTATGATCAATTTACAGCTTGGATCAGTTGACACTGTTAAAGTTTAGTAAGGTTAAGTTTATTCGTTTAAATAGTTGTCTAAATTGAAACCTAAATGATAAATCTGACGATATAGTATCCTCCGTTAGACTTATATTATTCTTCTTGCACACCTATGCAAATGGCATGAAAGACGCAATTAATTTATTGGCATATTGTTCGCTATTGACGACGACAAGCTCAATAATTTTTTTTTTTAATAGTGAGACAGATCTTTCATCATTTATTTGTTATTTGGGCATAGGTGATTGTAGGTATTTCAATTTAAATTTAACAGTTTGTTTGTTAATTCACGTTTAACTTACAGTAGGTCCAATAAATTGTAATTAATGAAACTCAAGAACAACAGTGTTATGAAATGAAAATGACTTGTGTGCAACACTCATATCCTGATGTTTTTTTTTAAATATCTCGATAAAGTCGGGAATAAGAAATTATGTGAGTAATTATATATTTGAATTTGGAATAACTAAAAAAAATGATTTATAGATTACACCTGAAGGGTTGCTATAGTAAATTAAAAGCAATAAATGAAAAAGTATAATTGAACAAAACTGTAAGAGTTGAAATTATACAAAAGCAAACACTCTTGTTTGTTTTTACAAACAAGAATGCGGGTTAAAAACAAATTACGCCGCCATAGTGTGTCCCCATACTACGTTGTCTGTATTTGCTATTAGTATGGCGACCACAACTCTTGCGTTCTGTTCATGCTTTCCATCAGGCAGAGTACACTCACTTTTCAAGAACAGAAAAAAAGGAGAAAAAATCTTCGTATTTCTCTTCTATTTGGCAAAATACTTTATAAAGCGTAAACCCTATTTGCAGCCCATAAAGTACGCGTATAAGAATACACCTTCACTGTATCTTTAACAAAGAATAAATTTAATTGTAACAAGTTAAATTATTGAGAGAAAAGCGTGACAAACGTAAAAAGTATTTTTAAATGCGTAATATCAATAGATGCCAAAATAAAAACGAGTATTTCAAGATATAGAAAATAAAAAACCGCAGACACGATAACGTTAAATTGCTATAAGAAAATAAATAGACATAGGTCAGTATTGGTTCGATTACGGCCAAACAAAAACATTGTATATTTATCATCATCATCATCTCAGCCGAAAGACGTCTACTGCTGGACATAGGCCTCCCCCAAGGGTCTTCACAAAAATCGATTCTGTGTTGCCCACATTCAACCATTTCCCGTGACATTGTATAGTGGCTACTATTATTTACTCTGTGTTCAGGTATAATTTATGTAAAATAGGTACATACTTAAACATAAATATATAGGTAGGTACTCATCACTAATTAATTATTTGTTCTAAGTGGTAACTGAATTCAGAACATTTGGCTTAGCTGTAAGGGTCCCTAGCCACTAGACCAGCTGTTTAGTAGATGAAATGAGTTCTGTTGTTGATTTTTAAGAAGCCATAAACCAGTGGGTATTGTTTAAAAGATAAACTTTACCTATTGTTCCAGAAGTAGGTCATATAATTGTGTTAGAGTATACAAACTCTTTTACTACTAGATAAGAGTCAAATTTATGTCGTTTGAACTCTATATACCTAGTCTTGCCATAAATATTGTAATAAAGAAAAAAGAAAATTGTTAACTGCAAATAACATTTATTACTTTTACAGTGTGTCAGTTTAATACATAAATATAAAACAATTAAAAATATAAAAAGCTTATTCGAAGTGGTCTCCATTGGCTGCAATACAGTCCTTTAAACGATGAGGCCAGTTATCAATAGAAGCACGCACTCTTTCCATGGGAAAATTCTTCACTGCCAATCGTATAGATTGTTTTAGGGACTCCAAATTATCATGGCGTTTAGAGCAAGCTGTACTCTCTAAAACTGACCACAAATCATAATCCAGCGGATTAAGATCGGGACTAGACGACGGCCAGTCTTCAGCTCTGATGAAGTCCGAAACGTTCGATTCCAACCAAGACTGCGTGGACCGAGCTTTATGACCCGGCGCCGAGTCTTGCTGGAAGGACCATACTTGGTTATTGAACATGGTGATGTTAAGGGGCTTAACTACCTTCTCAAGAATGGTATCTTGATACACTTGTGCCGATGTTTTGATACCTTTTTCACAAAAATATGGCTCAGTCACTCCTTCATAGCTAACACCCCACCAAACCATCACTGAAGTCGGATAATGTCCACGTTGCACTCTGTCGACTAATTGGGAAGCTTCCTTAGAGCTTTGAGCATAAATACGGTCATTTTGTTTGTTAAAATGTTGCTCAATTGTAAAAATTTTCTCATCCGTAAACAAAATTTTTCTGTGACCTCCCTTTGCGTACCGCTTCAGTAGTTGTTTCGATTTTACCACCCTATTCTTCTTTAAATTATCAGTTAAGAAATGGCCAGTGCGTCTCTTATAGGCTGCAAGTCCTAAGTCATCTTTTAAAATACGCGACATGGTTCTAGGTGCTATCTTCATTTCCCGAGATAAAATCTTTTGCTTTCGGACAGGATTTCTTCGAATTCTTTCCCTTACTGCTTTGACCACCTTTTTCGTACGAACACTACGTGGACGGCCAGATCTTTTTCTGTCACAAACAGAGGAGGTCTCATTGTACCTATTAATAGCCCGGTACACAAACATTTTACTAATACCAAGTGTATGGAGAGTTTTAAAAATTGCATTTGGCTCCATACCTACTTTGTGTAATGCTATCACAGCGATTCGGTTCTCTTTATCACCCCACACCATTTTAATATCGCAAAATATTTTACAATGTATTGGCGCCAAAATGAGAAAACACAATGAACAATCGTATAAAAATGACAGATTCGAAATTCAAATGTAATATTTTTTTATAATTAAGTGTAACAGTATTTATGGCCAGACTAAGTATTAGTATTAGACACTACTATACATATTATTGTTAGACTGTAATACAAGTATTCATTAAATACGAAAATGACTGTTGTATCTTAAACATCGTTTTTCGAACGACATAAGTTTGACTCTAATAATTAGAGTATTTAACTCATTTAAAGGGTCATTTATCATTTTTATGGATGAAGGAGGTAAATAAGCAGACAGTTCACCTAATTTGTCAGTTACTTTTCGCGCATGAACCACTGAACTGATTTCGATTAAATTTAGTATATAAATAACTTGAGAGCCAGGAAAGAATATAGGTCGGTTTTTATCCCAGAAAGAAAACCCCAATCAAATAAAAAAAAAAGCCTGTGAAAGGGTGAATAATTTTGGACAATGGATGCCTGCAAGTCAGCTGTGCTTTGGAGCTTTGATATTTTACACGGAGTGACTGCCATCAACAACTCAAATACTAGATGACATTGAAATTTTATATTAAGACTTTTAAGGTGATTTAGAAGGGCTTACACTACCCATAACGATTGCTATAGACATTCGTATGGCAGCAGGGATCGACGACTTAACGCACTCCCCGAGGCACGGAGGGGTCTGAATGTTTAAAGAATGGTTACTCATCCATAGACTGATCTGGTTAGAGTTGTTCAAGTTACAGCGTGTTAACCTCCTCGGTTACCACTTGGCCACGACCGTTCTCAAACGGGAAATATACCCTCTCAAATAAATAAGAAATCTCTAAAAGAAATGAGAGAGTTAAAGAGTTTCACATAAGCGCGGTACTGTCGTTTGATAGTATCAGACGCGTCATTGCGTAATGCGTCACGATTCCTTCTTTGGGATCCCAGCCTCTGGGATTTCAGCAATTGCAGTTGAATTACTATCATCTCTTGAAGAGTTTCGTTGTTTGTTGTTGAAACTCTTCATCAGATTTATACGAAATTCAAAACGGGATCTTTCTAGAATAAAATCTTTTCCAACAAAAAAGATTTTTCAAATTCGTCCACATGTGACGAATTTATTCGAACAAACACAAAAAAAAATAAACATCTAAATTGAGAACCTTTTTGAAGTCGGTTAGAAATAGTGAAGCTTTACAATGTATTATAATGACGATAATTATTACACTTACAGATGATGTTGACACTGTGTATTACTAACGCGGCTACTAAATCAAGAAACAAAAAGCATCACGCCTCCTCATCAGAAGAAGACACTATAGAAAACCTTTTGTATTTCAAAGACTGTCAGAAGAAACCAAAAGATGAACCCACTACTAGCCCTCCAGCTCAGCTTCGATTTCAGCAACCGCCACCACCACCACCTTCACAACCTCAGTGCCCCTTCCCAAAAATGTGTTGCGCATTAACGTGTGGCAATGAATGCGGTGATACTAAAGAATCATCCTTCATAGGTAGACAAATGGAACCAATCCAAAGGCAACACTATCAACCATATCAACCGATGATTCAATCTCGAGGACCTACAATGCCAGATCAGCCAGCGAGAAAAAGAAAAAGGATGAAATTCCCTGCAGCGAACATGCAAAACAGCCGAAGAGGTTTTGGCTTAACTAAAGACAAAATTAAAAGCCTGATAAATCAAGATGGTGATATTAGAAAGATTTTGAAAGATTTAGTGCGAGTTACGATGCAGAAAGTTGATTTGATAGAGCTTCAGAAGGGAAGCAGTGTGAACACGGGTAAAAGGGAACTTAACGAAAGAGACGTTAATGAACCCCCTTTAGAACAAACAGCTGACGAAAATTACGACGAAGATTACGTTGAGAAGTGATGTACTTTCTTCTATATTTGTTTAACTTAGTTCTAGTATCTTATAAAATTAATTCATAAGTTTTTACAACACTCTGTATAACATGCGGTAGTGTATGTATATTTTGTTAAAATAAAAGTAATAATATAATGTAACTAATATTGTAATGTGTAGGTTAATTTTACCTGAACGATTTTTTTTTGCTTGTACTCGGTAATATTACAACTGAAGATATATAAATAAAATCCTATAACTAGAAAAGAAATTTCCATTACTATGTACCTATTCTAAGGTCTCAATATTGAATTGACACATTTTAAGTGGGTCTATGAATAATATTATTTTAGGTATTCGTCAACAGCCTTTAACAGTCCACTGCTGGACATATGCCTGTCCTTGGAAAGGAGGTTTTGGTCTACTATACCACGCTGGCCAGATGGGTTGGTATAGAGTTTGTTTTAAAGTTTTCCTTCTCTTTGAAGTGATGTTGTCTTCCATATTCTGTTCCCTTAGTCGCGTCTTACGATACCCATGAGAAGAATAGGAGTGGGGACACTCTGTACTCTTAATCCGTCACCCCACGTAGTATATTACACTTTTATTAAGTTTTTTTTTATAGTAACTTACTAAAGTACTCTACTCTGCCTGACGGAAAGCATAAATAGAATCCAAGAGCGGTGGTGCCGTACTCACTGCGAATGATGATAGTGCACAGTATGGCGACTCACGCTATGGTGGCCTAGTGAGATGCTTAGCAGAGTCGGTAGATTTCACATATCACTGTGTATTTTACATATAACTATGTTTATTGTTGATCATTATGGGTGGAGTGGCTGGCGTATGCAACTGCCGATCAAGAGGTCTCGGGTTCAATTTTGCGGTTCGGGCCAAAGACCGCTATTAAGTTTTCCCGATTTTAAAAATGCTTAATAAGAGCCCGGAGCTCGGGCGTTGGAGTCTTAGCTCTCATGCCTCGGAGAGCACATTAGGCCGTCGATCCAGTATCTGATCTCACCAAGGTCGTTTCGGATAGCCGTACCATCGGATTGCGAGAGTGAGGGAACAGAGAGTGCACCTGTATTTGCGCACACATTTATACACCATAATATCTCTTACGTAGTTGGGTGGTCTTCGTTGAGACTGACCACCGTGGCTGAAATCAGTCAGGAGTACATCATTATATTATTCATAGAAATATACAGACAAAAAATTAAAGGTTTATTTCGAGTCACTATTAGATAGATCCATAGCTTGTTTTTAATAATGAGAATTGTACTCTTGAGTTTTACACATTTTTGTTTATTGCTGTTATGTTTTAATAATATTGGGATTAAATAATAAGTATATACGCGTTTGTTTTATTGTTTAAATCGATCACAAAATAAAAAAAAAACACTAAAATTGATTGATTTTCTAATTGTGTTCGGTCCGAATAACGCTGGTCTGCTAGATCAGTGTTGTTCGGACCTCGGTTTGTTTTTCTAACTCAAACATAACACATA
Organism: Hypercompe scribonia; assembly: GCA_949316085.1. NCBI lineage: Eukaryota > Metazoa > Arthropoda > Insecta > Lepidoptera > Erebidae > Hypercompe > Hypercompe scribonia. The sequence continues at coordinate 4,804,133 of OX438973.1, forward strand.
GAGTCATATGTGTACAGTTATATCAGAATTATATCCTCACACGTCTCACACATGGCCGTCTTTGGTAAATATTTACATATTATGCATATATAAGTGTTAGGTGTTAAATATGCTTTTGAATTCAAATGTTTTAAATTATCTGCCTCTTTTGGAGATGTGAAATTACTAGACCGGCTGAAAGACGGAACAATGTCTATTATTACTGAAGAAACATACTCTTATGGATTATAATAGTATTAACTACACTGAAACTTCTTTTATTTCTCATATAATTGGACTGGAATACTTTGGGCTGTTCTGTAAAACACACCTACCAACCTTAGTATGTACGTGGACGATCGATTTCTTAATATTTTTTTTATAAACGATTGCTTTTCAATATTTAACAAATTATGGTCACAATCTAATAGTATGAATGTAACATACATTAAAAATGACTTTAAAAAGATTTTTATTTGATTTACGATTGTACCATTCATTCATGTTGTCACGTAAGCAACTAAATGCAGCAGGAAAATATTATTTAAGGCTAAAAATGCAACAATTTATGAAAATCGTTCTAAAAACTACAAAGTACGTTAACATATTATGCTTTAAAATACTTGATTTTTTTTACTTAAGCTACGTAGAAAGATGTACAGATTGTAAAATAAAATAATTTATTTAAGTATGCAAGGTTTTTTTTACTATGCTAGCAACACTTGACTAATGTCATTGATTTGCGCGCGCTCGTTCGTACTGTGACTGTGTTTGCATTTCTGTTTCGATCTGCATTCTAAAATGGCTTCATTATCACTTATTCTTCAACTCGCTTAAACCGCTGAAACTAGTGTATATTATTTACTAATGTAGGTAATTGAAACGTAAATATAAAGTTAAGTATACTTCATAAAGTTACGTTTTTTATTGGATATAGGAAAATAAAAATTACATTGTTATTCAAATAATAAATTGTTCATGCCGAAACCAGAAGCCCATACAAAGTAGTCGATACTCCTTTGTAGAACTAATTCAATTATTAAATTATAATTCGTATTATTACAAAGAGACTATAGAAGATAAGAAACTACAATGTTCTGTTTGAATTATATCTAGTACTTATGTAATACTATGAGTATGGTCAATGCCTTGAAGAATATAATAAAGAAATTATGACGTAACCAAAAAAGTAATGAGAAAAACAGCTTTTTCTGGGCAATAAAATTATAAATTATCTTAATACCTTTTACTTTGTAATTATTGAGAGTTAAATACATATTAAAGTAACATACCAAAATATATAAGTAAATTCACACGGAAATTATCTCGCCTTCTGTATTTTCTGAACAATTTGCATCGCATTACATGGACAAAATGGCGCTTGGCTACAGGATAATGCATGATAATTGTTAGCAAAAGTTCCTTTTGACCATTTTTGCTTTTCACGTGAGGATACCCGGAGTTTCAAATAATTTGAGATATTTAAATCGAGTTTAGAATTTTACCGTAACAGCTTTATTTTGAAACCTATCATTATAGGTAATTATTAAAGTTTCTTTAAAGAAAGGTACCTCAGTTGGAAATGCAGTGTTCTGGATTAAGTGAACAGTTTGTAAATTGCAATTAAAATAACTTGTTTTCCATATTTTCGAGTGTAACATCGCTCTACAAGCTTACTTACTATCTGCGGAAGTAATTTTGTAAAAAGGGACAAAAATGTGTAACAGGAACCGCGTACGGGGTACAAGATTTTACAGTCAGATGACAGGTCAGATGTCATATATTATACAGTGATGACAGTGATGTGATCTTAAAATACAATAAAATAGGAAATTAAGTCACATCAAAAAGTCTCTGGTTCATGCTTAGATTTTCACTTGTTCAAATTTTTTACTATAAATTGCGTGTTAATTGCGGGTAACACAGGATCAGTTATTGTGGAAAATTTTGGGGAATATCTATGTCCAACGGTGGACATCTTTTTGCTGAAATGATGATATCACTTCATTTTATACAAATATCTTAAAATTTATAGTAATATCTTCACACATCTCACACTCGTCCGTGAGATTCCAAACTAGGCAGAGTCTGCGCTATAGTATGAGGACTGTTGATAAACATACTTATATATTTATAAATATATATACGAGTATCTTCAACAACCTTTTACAGTCCACTCCTGGACATAAGCCTCTCCTTAGCAAGGAAGTTTTGGCCTATTATACCACGCTGACCAGACGGGTTAATATAGGATTTGTTTCAAGTTTTCCTTCTCTTTGTAATAATATTTTCCTGAATAGCTTTTTCCCTTAGTCACCTTTTACGACACTCACGGGATGAATAGGGGTGATAACACTATGTATTCTTAATCCATCACCACACGGACAACGAGTATATTTTAAATAAATTACATCTAGAAACAGGACAAAAGACTGTACTCGTCACAAAATTATTTATCCTAGGTAGGACTCGAATCCATTAGACTTTCAGGTCAGTCAAAAATGAAATTTTTGTGTAAAGAAACTAAGTTGAAACTAAATATGCAGTCCATAAGTCCCCAAATAGATTTGTTCGTCCAGAATGATGACACGGTTACAAAGAAAAACGATGTTGTGTGTTCGTCCTTTTTGAGTGAGGTTATCAAAGCCCGAACCTCCGCTCTCCTAGAGTCTAAGGTTTTGTTTCTCTTTATTTTTTGAAGGGACTTTTACCCTAATAGGGTATGCCAGTCCAAAAAATCTAGGGCGATGGACTCAAAGGGTAACAATGCACTTTTAACTGTTGACGTGTCCATAGGCGGCGATAAGCCCATCAGATCACCAGTCTACTTGTTACCATAAAAAATCTATACATATTAGATGTTACTTTAAAACAAATTAATGATCAGCAATAAGAAACTCGTAAACTTTATTTTTTAATGATACACCAATGTTACAGGAACGCTTCTTTGGCCGCCTAAAAAAAAGTATTTAAAAGTTTTTTATCAGGCGGTAACAAGGTGCGAGCCTATAGCAGTTGGGTCATGCCGGTTCTGATGTATTCCTTTGGTGTACTTAGATGGACTCAGACCGAATTAGATGCCCTTGACAGGAGAGTCCGTACATTACTGACTGAATTCCGCATGCACCACCCACGTTCATCGGTTATGAGGTTGTATATACATATATTTCGCGAAAGTTTAAGTTTAAGTTTTGTTTAGCTTTTTCCCTTGTTACGCCTATTGTTACTATTTTCATAAAAGGACAAATAAATAAAAGCACGTTACAACATTATTAGCAACTAAAGGGAATCATAAGTTATTTTCCTATCATTAGAAGGTGAAACGTTTGTTTTACTAATAAAAAAATAATACCTAATACATATTCAATTAATTTAATTCCCTTGATCAAAGTAGACTATTTATTTGTCGACTAAATATGATTGAAAATCTTAAACTGTTTCCCTCCCACTACGATCCCGGGTCCTTTAAGCGGGGCGTGAAAAAGCATCTCATTAGGCCGCCATAGCGTGGGTTGCCATATGGCACTGTCGGCATTCGCAGTGAGTATGGCGACCACCGCTCTTGGATTCTATTCATGCTTTCCATCAGGCATAGAGCCACTTTGGTAGGTATAATATAAAAAAAAAAAACTGCCCACAGTGCACGTTTCATAGAGAAACAAGAAAACCCAACAGCCTGTTTTCTTGGTACGTTTTTAAAAGTATCCAATGTTTTCACAAAGTGAGGTGCATACTTGTGAAGTTCTGTGTACATAAAATGTTTGCAGAATATGCATTAATTAAACAGAAGGATATATGTTTGTTTCAAATACGTAAGTTTTAGAACAATAAATTAATAAGCAATTCAAATTTTTTTGATTTTTTTTACTTCCTTCCAGAATAAGGAGGAACGGGGAAAGGGAATCTTGAATTATAGGCTAATAGTAATAATACTTATTAAAACTACTAAGCGATAACTACTGCGCTGTATTAATAGCGATTTTTGGAGTCACGTACTTGGAAAATTCAGTATTTTTTCGGTGGCCCTAAACAAGTCACAATTTAGATTAATACAATTGTATTACGTTCTATCTATTTACAATATTAAAAATCACTATAAAATTTTTGGCGATAATAAATTCTTATTTTAAAATCAAACCTGCTTTGCTAATTGCCTAACGTATCAATAAGAAAATCAATTGAACCGTGTTTCTAATTTAAAAACTACGATCACACATTTATATCTAGTAAAAAGAAGAAATATACTTCGTTTTTTATAAAAAAAGGTTACCAGCAACATAGGCGTGTACCTCGAGCCAATATTAGATTCTTTTCCAACAAAAACGTTTCAAACATGTATATTTTGCTTCACGCGGGGTGGTGAAAACCGAAAATATTTACATAAGTAATACCTAGTAAGTGTTTTCACCCTTCGATAGGTCGTTTGTGTTTAAGACTTTATTCCTATTTTCGTGTACTTTGGCCTACCTCTTTTATGTTTGCTATTGAATTCCTTTTAGCTGTCAGACTCAGTGTTAGTTAAACAATGAGCCTTACATGGCATGAGAGTTGTAAGAATATTATGGGATAGTCACATGTGCAATACGTCTTGCATAGTCAAGGTGTGTCTATTGTTACGATGATTCAAATTAAGAATTATTCAAATATTCTAGATTTACATTGAACGTTTGAAGTACAAGAATGTTCTGCGGTTGTCAAAAATTTTCCACAGGTAATATTGCCGTCCATTTTATTTCTTATGAGATTTTTCAGAACGATCACGAACCTTTCAGAAGTTTCTACGAGACAAGCTTGGGCTATTTGTATATACCCTTTTTTTGTTGTGGTAATATTTTAACTGCGTGTAAATCAGTGTAATAATTGCTATATAGTTTTTTGTGAATATAGATATAGAATTTCAGGACAAGACTGGTAGAAGAAATTAAACTCTTATAAAAGTAACACAGTTTTTCACAATTTACCAATTATTACCCAAGAACATTTTGTATTGATGAATACTTCATTATTTTTAAACAAAATGTGTAATAAATGAGTTTGTAATTTAATAACTTGCTGTGTATTTAGCCTTTGATGATTTTGATTAATGAACTAAGATAAAGAGATCCAAAATATGTCACTATTATTTGCCATTGTCATTAAGAAATAGCAGATATACAGCCTTAGATATATCAGTATTCAACTCTAAGCAACCAGTAAAATCCACAAAGCGCTGTTTCACCTCAAACTGCAAACACAACAGTAACATTTATCGTTCATTTCCTACACGTTTCATATTGTATAGTGCTCTTTTGATAACATCATTTAGTTGACTTGATTTTTGTATTTACTAATTAACTGTTCTGTAATAAACTTATAAATAATATTATATTATTAGATACCTTTTTTTTTTTCTGTGCAGTTATCCCCCCAGATACAACCTACTGGTAGTTATGTCGGTGTCGAACCGACCAAAAACCGCACGCTGTCTCTGGTACCAGTGGCCGAGGAATCAGGTGTACCCTAGAAAGGAAATCCCTGAAACCCTGACGTACATCGGGCCATCTACCTACGACTTGCAGATGACCCCTTTTTTGCTCCAAAAGAGCGTGTGCTCCGTAGCACATCCCGCTGCCATCCTGGCCTGCTTCTGCTCGAGTGACGGATGGCCTCACCTATCACCCCTAGACTTGCGCTTATGGAGGACGGAGATCGTTCTGCGATCTCCTGCCCCCGAACCGTCTGTGATACCGGATACCGGACACGTTCCCGGGCCTGGCGGACCGGGAGAGTTATAAACCTCTCTCGGTCCCGCTCCGACATCTCCTTTACAAGCATAACTTGCTCGCAAGAGGAGACGGCGGAGTTCCACACTATATTATTAGATACCTGGTAAAAAATGAAAAAAGTCAAAAAATATATATATAAAAAAACCGAGTCAGTCATGGGGACTGTCGACAAAAGTGAAAACTTAAAACTGTGTTTTGAAATTTCAAACTGTTTATAATTTTGAAAAATAAAATTTCATGTTTTTTGGTTAAATTTTTTAGCATAAATCTTATTTTCAGATCTATCGGTACTCCAAGCCACAAAAATAAACATAAAGGTATATGGGGTTTATCTTGTGGAAGGCACGGGTGTCATGTCCCTCCTACACAAACAGCTGATATTGTGATATTGTGCACATGCTAATCACCGTGACAATCACTATTTCGCGATACAGGATTAGTAGTTGCTTCGTAGTTCATTATACTCCGTAGTATGACGTCTCTTTGCTAGATGGCGCTGTAGTATATTCTTCTGTATGCGCTGTATGTGGAAGTCGCCACAATCTATTACCTGCCTAATTAGTTAGCGTATGCGATAGTCGACCAAGAGGTCTGGGATCAACTCCGTTAAAAACCAAGTTAAACCGATTGAGCTGGTAGACCACCCCTAGTAATCTTAGGAATCATAAAGACTAGGAAGCTGTTATGGTTTATTTATTACTTAGAACATATATTATGGTTTCGTAAAAATAGTAAATCACTCAGAACAGTACAACCGGGTATATACAATATCTCGTACTAGGGCCGCAGCGCGTGCATTTAACATATTGCTGATGTGAACCCATAGGATTTGCCGCTTATAAACGTGGTAATAGAAGTTTTCACTTCAAAAATTGCTGGACCTTCTATGAATCTGTGAGGGTATTAGTCAGGTCGAATTGTGTTTATTTTTATTTTTATAGTAACCTACCAAAGTGACTCTACACTGCCCGATGGAAAGCATGAACATAGTCCAAGAGCGGTGGTCGCCGTACTCACTGCAAATGAAGACAGTGCAGTATGGCGACCTACGCTATGGCGGCCTAGTGAGATGCTTTTTCACGCCCCGCTTAAAGGACCCGAGATCATAGTGGGAGGGAAACACGTGCGCTGACAATGAATTCCAGGCTTTAACTGCTTTGCACAGGAAGGAAGAGCGGAACCGTTTAGTTCGGCAGCGTATGTCTACCATTCTGAAACGGTGACTTCCAAGGCCAGCACGAGTTGTCCAGTAGAGGAATGGAGAGGATGGGATCAGTTGGAAGAGTTCGTCAGAACACTCTCCATGATAAAGGCGATAGAGGACTGCCATAGAGGTGACATTTCTTTGCAACTACAGAGACTGCAATCTGACAAAAGCATACCAAAACATAACCCTTCATCGGTTAACTTCACAAATCTATGCTGAAGACCAGCAGGTGAGTAATAAATCAGTAAGGCGGTCAATTTTAAATGGCTTTGAAGTAAAGGTAAGGGCATATAACCTCTTTTAAAATTGAAAAATTTCAACTTTTTTGGTTGGGTCATAACAAGAGATTTGCGTCTGTTTATAGGTTTTGTTATAAGCTTAGGATTAAACGAGAAAATATAAGAACACATACAGTAATTACCAGATAATCGCAGGGTTTATCCCAGTTTACTGCATAAGTTCTCGTACACAGACAAACATTGCAAGAGATTATTAATAGAAATTGTAGATAAAACAGTAAAAAATTGTTTCTTTTTGTCAGAAATTTTTGCATAAGGTTTTCATTTTATGTCGATCGATATATTTCAGCTGTCATGGTGGTTAATAAATAATATTTAGTCTAGATAATAGAAAATTATTTCAAAGCAAATTGTTAAAATACATAAAAATATTTACCACAGAACTAATTACGTACTATAAGAACTCTCGACAGTCTTAACAACTTATAGGCGGTGTTTTAAATTAAAATTAATTTTTTTTTTTAAATTTAAGATCCTGCCAAACTGACTTTACTCTGCCTAATGAAAAGCATAAATAGAATTCAAGAGTTATGGTCACCATACTCATTGCGAATGCAGATAATGTAGCATAGTGACCCATACTATGGCGGCCTAGTGAGATATTTTTTCACGTCCCACTTTGGGAAGTAGAAGATATTTCCTAAAGCTATGCTCAACTTTATGCCTGTTACGCTCCATTTATTGATACAATATATGTATATCTAAAGTTACATAGCGTTATCTATATAACTATTTATTTTAAAGCCACAATATATGTTTACACAAAATTACACAGTTATTACATAATAAGAAGATCCTTCAAACTTTACGCAAACGTTGAGTTATATTTGATTACTGATATATTTGAGTGCTAATCTTAGAGTTCATGAAGTATATATAGTAATATATTACGTATCTGAAGTTCAATACATTCCACCATCATAGTCGTAACTTAAGCCATGGGTCCTCTTATGCTGGTGATAAGTCTCTCTTAAGGATTTTCAAGAATTCAGGAAATCAGAAATCAATTTGAAACGACGTTTTGTTCAAATTATTAGCGTTCTACGCTGTTTTTTCTAGTTCACTGTCTGTTGAAGAGTCTTTAGATCCCTCATTCATCTTACTAGCTATGTATTCATTGCCTCATGTACGAGTTAAAGATCCTCATCAGGCTGTCGTTGTCCACTGTTGAACGCAGGCTTCCCCAAGGAGAGGCAACTACCCCGGTGTTGATTTTTACATAAATAATTTGTTTTGTTTACTATATTTACTCGCTTTAACTTTCACCTTTTTCTTGTAAATTTTTCACATACCTAACATTAGTTTTACTCGTGATATTTAAAAATGTATTAATTACTTAATGAAAGTAGAATTTCGTAAGACAAAAGATAAAGAAACAAAAGCAAATGGTAAGCTTGGAGTAAGGAAGTGTGATTGACTGGATGTCGTAATAACAGCTGTTCCCGGATCCCTCCTATGTCAGGCGCAGAGTGGCACACCGTGTGGTTTTAGTCGGTCCGATTCCGACACACCATCCCGCCGCAAACCCCGGAGGGGTGACGGCCCGAGGGGATTTAAACACGTTAAAAAAAAAGGAAGTGTGATTAAAAAATTGTAAATAAGCCGTATCTACTTTCTTTTATTAATTTTATTAATGTTTATAATTTTAAATTAACTAGATATGACTGATTAATATTTATTATGAATAGTTGATGGCGAGCCTGTTGGTCTAGTGGTCAATATTCCTGACTGCGAAGCTAGACGTCGTGGGTTGGATTCCTACCGAGGAAAAATATTTGTCTGATGAATTCGATCGTTTTTTCTGTGTCTGGGTGTAATTTATATATAATATGTATATATTTAGAAATATGTAAGTATTTTTATTAGCAGTCTGGTAACCATAGTACAGGTTTTGCTTAGTTTGGGATCAGACAGCCGTATGTGAAACGTATGTGGATATTATATTATATATTATCGAAATCAAAACTCAAATTTAAGGAAATTAGTGAGTTTTAAGATGCTGTTAGCTTCATATATATCACAATTACTTTACAAAGCGTTTTTGTTTGATAGCTAAGCTGTCATTCTACAAACGTGAACCTTTTTTTTTAAATAAAAAACGTACCAAAGTTACTCTATTCTGCCTAATGGAAAGCATGAATAGAATCCAAGAGCGGTGGTCGCCGTACTCACTGCGAATAAAGACAGTGCAGTATGGCGACCCACGCTATGGCGGTCTAGTGAGATGCTTTTTCACGCCCCGCTTAAAGGACCCTGGATCGTAGTAGGAGGGAAACACGTGTGCTGGTAATAATCTCCGGGCTTTAACTGCTTTGCACAGGAAGGAAGAGCCGAACCGTTTAGTTCGGGAGCGCATGTGTACCATTCCGAAACGGTGACTTCCAAGGCCAGCACGAGTTGTCCTGTAGAGGTACGGACAGGCTGGCATCAGTCCGAAGAGTTGGTCAGAACACTCTCCAAGAAAGATGGAAACCTAATAAATATAGAGGCATGACGCTGGGCAACGCTAAGTCATGTGGTGAAAACAAAATGTTAATAATACTAGATAATAGAGTTGTAAGCGATTGTAGAAAGAGAATCCATGTGAAAGAATTGGATCTTGGTTACAGGAGCAGGTTATCTTGAACGTGCTGTTTCATGAAAGTGAGATACTTCGGTTTAAACGCTGAATCGATCAGGCTGTTAGCATGGCTTCACAGAAAACAGATGTAAAGCAATTTGTGACCAAGCGTCTTTCGATAACAGTTTCCACAGTCCAAGGGACGATTTCGGTGACTAAGAATATAAAATCGTAAACTAGCTTTTGCGTACGGCTCCACCTGAATACGTGTGGGTTATGTTATCGACACGTTATTGATAATTTAAGGGATGATTTCGGGGAAAAAATATTTTATATCCTTTCCCACAACTCAAACTATATCCATATAAAATTTGATCCAATTAGGCTGTTCAAGTATATTTGAAATTCCCGCGTTCTACATAGATGTCATTTTTGACACTAAATATTTTCCCTCCACTGCGTCACTCTCACTGCTCTGATTTTTAACTGCTGTAACGTTCGTTAATTTTTTTTTAAAGTGAGAAATAAAACAAAATATTAAGTAAATAACTGTTTTATTACAACATGTTATGGGCCCAGGCCGTATTTCAGCCGTGAAAGTGTTAGCAAGTGAAAAAAAAAAACAATAAAATTAGGTCGCCGGCCATATAAAGTGGTACGTCCTAACCTCACTAACCTGGAAATATAAATTGCAATTACTTCGAGATGTCATCAAATTCAATGGTATTAATTAAAAAGCTGGTTGGACAAGCTAATTACAACATAGGCTCAGCAGTTATTGATTCTCTGTACAAACTTCCACCATACCAAATTTTATCTAAATCAGTTCAGTGGTTATTGATTACCCATACAAAGAAATAATCCCTATTTTTATCGCCATTAGAAAGTGATTTTTGGGATAAAAACTATTTTATATCCTTACCCGCGATACAAACAATCTCTTTCCCTGATTTCGTCTAAATCGGTTCAGCAGTTTAAACATGAAGAGGTAATAGACAGACAGACACTTACGCAATTGTAATATTAGTCGATATGAAAGTGTTTCTGTGTATTGGTTACATTTTCACTGCGAAACCACTGCACCAATTTCAATAAAATTGGATATGGAGATACTTTGATTCTGTTTACCACGACATACACACGGACAGGGTCACAGTTTTACCCGTAGTAGCTAGTAACACATAAAAATAATATTTATGCGATATATAAACAAGTATTTGTCATGGACTGCAAATCTGTAATAATGCTATAATATCGATTTACGTTGCGTGAATCCGTATTCTTCTATTTATCACATTCTAAGAAAGTAGAGCACCCGAATTATCTGCTCGAATTGGAGCTATCTGAGCAGTACTCTTACTTCACAGAAGACTACATTAAGATAATTCAGCCTCGATTCTGACATAGTATCCTGCTTAAAGAGAAAAGTAGTTTCAACTATAATACTTTAGAAACCGATCTTCAGTTGTCCCTTTGAAAATACTGCTTTAAAATTGGTTTACTTAAATCACAGACATGGCTGGTGCAGATTAAAACAGGAGTTATTAAAACTCCTAATCATTTCGAGGGTGTCCTAAGAGTTGACTAACACTAAAGGAGCTAGTTACACAGGACAATCACACTCCAAAGAGAAGAAAAATTCGAAACAAAGCCAATACAAACCCGTCAAAATATGGCCAAAAAGTCCCTTTATAGAAGTGGCCTGTGTCCAGGACTGAACTATTAAAAACCTATAAAAAAAAACAAAATAGGTATTTATTACATTTAAAAAAAGAACTGACGTCACTACTCACTTCCTATGTAGTAAAAACACTCCACAACAACGACGTGTACGCCTGTCTATACACAGCATAACAACTTTGTAATTAAAAAGCTGTTCGAGTGCCTCCTCGTCTAATAAAGTGGTAAAAACTACAATCAATTGATTGCATGTGTTAATAACTTTGCTTCAAGTTTGGATGTGAAAGAGAAAACGGTATATCTGTATAGTGTCGTCTCTTTCAGTCAGTAGCGAAACTGAAATCTGTGTTGCGAGTGGCCAGCGCATGAAGGGCGGGCACGTAGACCAAAGAATAAACAGAGGTGAATGAAAATTTAATGGACGTCATTTTTTAAAATATTCTACTCTGTTTCGTATTTGGATTTTTAATAAAATATACGAATAGAAAAGAATTGAAAAAGGAGTTTTTTATGATATAATAATTATTATTTGTAATCTCAATCAATAGACTTATAAACGGAATATACAGCACGCGACCGTCCCTAGGCACTTTTGTTATTTTATGTTTGTAGTATTGTTATAGTCAGTTTTGATTAAGCAATCTCAAGTATTCATCATTATTAATCTTATATAATAATGTATTTATAAAAAAAATACCTTTAACGCTCCATCGCTTTAAAGCAAAGCGTTGTCATTCCCTGTATTTCTGACAAGTTGTGTGCAGAATTCTTCAGTTGGATGAATTGTAAGACAGTTCATAAAATGCTAATTAATTTATTTGGATTTTTGTAAGATGAGAGATGTGTAACTTCAACTGAATTGTTTGACTATATAGAGAAAATGGTTCTACTGCAATCACTGATAAAGCTACTTTACTCTGTCATTTACTGCTGTCCATGCTGCTGCATCATTAATCATTTACTGTATAATTTAAAATTTGCTTTGTCTAACCAGTGCTCTAATTTCTTTTAAGACTATTTTGAAAGGAATGGGTTCTACTCCTACTACTTTCACAATTTCGTGCAATTCAATAAAAATTAATTACAGTGAACTTTGTTATCTGTTTTAAATGTCTACATCTTTTAATCTGTTTTCGAATAAACATAAAGAAATAAATATGAGTAATACCTTTAGTGATAGTTCAATTACGCTAACACTAAAACCTTAAGCAAATAACACAATGCGATGACGTCGCACATCCTACACAATTCTCACACTAGTAAACAGTTACACATATCTACTCTATTCATTGCTCTATGTTCGGCGTTTAAAAGCTCGAGCGTTTCCCGCCCTAGCGCACTCCATAGCTGAACTTTAGGGGCACAGGCCATGCACTGATCAGCCTAGTCAAACTATTGTGTACATTATACGCGAGGATAACACATAAAAAGGTAAGTTTTTAATATTGATTATAAACCTTTTTAACAATTTTTTTTTTATAACGGCATAAATAATTTTTGAATTTCGAATTTTTTTATAAGTTTTAGGTTGGTTCAGAATTGTATTAAGAATAATTATCTTAGTATTAAATTATTTCAATAGTACACGTGTGTAAAAAGTTTTAAAACTTTTCAAGTATCGTATCTGCAGTAGAGACAAAAAAAAGTCACTACTTTAAAAAAATATATAATTCATTTATGTATAATATGTACGGCATAACACAGATTTTTTTTTGAAAATTATTGCGACATTTCGTAATTAAAATATTCATAAACAGGGGTGATGCTTACTGCAAATTTATTGACTATTTTAAAAGGGGATTTTTTAAAAAACGTGTTCATGCGTAACAATAATTATTTTGTCTTGTTTAGCAAATAAAAGTCACAATAACAATTTTAAAAATAGTAAATTAAAATCCTTTTATCCTTTGCAACCTTCTTACTAAGGAGAGACCTATGTCCAGCAGTGGACTATTTAAGGATCTTGATGATAATGATGAAACTAACATCATAGTATATTTATTATGGATATATTTATACAAAAGTGAAGTATTATCCTTTCATCCCTATGCCTATGACCTATGGCCAATAGAAGACTCGTAAAGGGTCTTAATGATGATAAAACTTATATCACATATTTATCATGGATACCTTTATAAATGCAATTTATGGCTGTATTGACATAGGTATTTGAAAATCTACAAAAAAATAAATAACCAATTATATTAATAATTAATTTGGTTATGTACTTGTAACACTTATTGAGTAGCTGCCTATGAGCAGCGTCAGTCATTTGCCATCAAGAGATCCGTGTGTTTCTTCGCCTCCTATATCATAAAAGTGTGGGTTCAATAATTTTTTCAAGGAAACTCATGCTATTTAGTTAATAACTTAATACTTGATTTATTATAATGAGAAATCAATGTAATTAAATAAGTAGGACAGGTACCTTTAGAATACCTTTCAGTAGATAAATCTAACCAACGACAACCCTACTTTATGTTGACAAATCTAACCTTAAAGTTACAATTTATAGAAGTTTCATCAACAGCCTTTTACAGTCCACTTCTGGACATAGGCCTCTCCTTAGCAAGGAGGTTTTGGCCTACTATTTCACGCTGGCCAGACGAGTTCGAATACGGTTTGTTTCAAGTTTTCCTTCTCTTTGTAATAATGTTGTCTTGAATACTTGGTCCCTTAGTCGCCTTTTACAGAATTTTGTTTAGAGAAAATAAAAACAAATTTCACTAAAAATACCATAAATATATCAACTATTACAAACAAAACGTCATATTATATACAGTTATTAAACGTTACAAACACTTACAGTTATTAAGTCAACAATAAAATCCTTTTACACATACATACATATAAACAGGGTTGTATTCCCTTAGGGGTAGTAAACACCTACATTGTACCAAGTATAATTATGTTCTACTTACATAGTGGCCGGCAATTCTATGGCCGTCAACCGGACTCGTTGGGGATTAATGATGGGAAAATTTGAAAAGTTGGGAAATATTAAAAAGGGAAACTATAACAGAAAAGGAATATTATTTAAACTAATGTATTGAATAGTATAAACTAATGCCTGATGTACTGTATTTAGTATAATAAGCTACAGTCGCAAAGAAGTAACTTTTAGAAATCAGGACGTCCACCAACCAATCCATCTTTAAGTTTAGAGTACATAAACTCCACGAAGATTTGTTCGAATGATTCGATAATAACGAATTCCGCAGAATAATTCTTTAGGAGAGACTTCATTACTTATCGATGAACATAAAAATTATGAGCATCACAAGTGTGTCTATATAAAATAACTTTTGTAATAGATATCAGCATAAATAACTTATCTTATTTCAACTATGCACTTACACACATCACACATTTCTACATTACTCAATTGTTGAACGGCAGGAAATACTGTTAAGTCCACCTTACACAAGGTATATTAAGAAATTATAAATAAAATAAATCTGTCTCTCTTGACTAAAATAGGTTTTTATCTTACTTAAAAAAAAAATATAATAGTAGGTTAATAGTTTCTTTTATCTTCAGTCTTTAATAGTCCACTGCTGGACATAGGCCTCTCCTTAGAAAGGAGGTTTTAGCCTACTGTCCCACGCTGACCAGATAGATTGCCTGCATTGATATTTGCAGTGATGTTGTCCTGCATAATTTGCACGCTTAGTCGCCTTCTACGACAGCCATGGAACGACACTCTGACACTTCACGAAAAACTCCTTTATCCACGGTATTTTATATTAATAGTATCTGGGTTTTTCACAGTCCTTGGGAATACCAGAATCTGGCGTGAAACAAATGTTACAGGAACGCTTCTTTGGCCGCCTAAAAAAAGTATTTAAAAGTCTTTTATCGGGCGGTAACAAGGTGCGAGACTATAACAGTTGGGTCATGCCGGTTCTGATGTATTCCTTTGGTGTATTTAGATGGACTCAGACCGAATCAGATTCCCTTGACAGGAGAGTGCGTACATTGCTTACTGCGTTCCGCATGCACCACCCACGTTCATCGGTTATGAGATTGTATATTCCGTGAAAGTTTGGAGGTCGTGGTCTCTTTGGAGGTTTTGTTTGTGCAATTATGGACGAAGTTATCATGACGAATAACTAACGGAAATATATCCCGAAAGATAGTATCTCGGTTGACATCTGTCGGGCGTGCCAGCCTCCGTCCTGGAGAATCTATTAGGCATATTATTTCTGGTTGTTCTCGTCTTGCTAACGGTGAGTATTTTCACAGGCACAACCAAGTAGCCAGGATCATACACCAACAACTTGTCATATTTCGAAGTGTCTTACTACAGGTATGTATGTATGTGCCTGACCCGATTCTCGAGAACGGTCGTGCTACGTTATATTTAAATGTGTATTTT